>OY728144.1:380586201-385586201 GCA_963277665.1 Viscum album | reverse complement strand
AGTTTTAGAGAATTATATCATAAATCATGCATTACATTCCACATTTAAACAAATATGATACTTAAAAGATAATATTCATATTTCCCATCAACAGAATCATATTTAAAATAAAACATGGATTATTTTTTGACACTTCCTTGATACTATCATCATATCATGTACCTTTCCCTTGTCTTATGAAAAATGTTTAAAAAAATATGGGATGAGCATAAAAAGATCAGTAAAGGATATAAAAATATGGAAAGGAAACATTAGTACATGTATACATAAGAATAACTGAAATCTTACTTTACCCATAAAACATAAGCACGTTAACATACCTCATGAAATCATATGATTTGTGAATAACTCATAGAAATCATAAGACATAAAGGTAACTTGAGGCATTCATAACATTCTTATGTTGGGAGTAACCCTCATGGTTACGTTTGGAATACCCATCATAGTATATTCCCTAAATATCCTCAGAGAAACCTTAACGTTTAACCCCTTTGCATTACCCAATGCATTGGAGAGGTATATCGGTCTCACCCACCCATAGTTTATCACGGAACCACCCGTCTTCATAACAATGCCCAAGAACCATAACATAATCATATCATATAAAACAGGCATAAAGGAAACATAACATTTCCACATTTCTATCACAAGACATCAATACAACACATTAATATAATAAAAACATTATGAAAACCATTTTCAATACCAAAATAAAAGAAAAGTAAGACATGATATTTATTTTTCATTTTTTTTAAAAAAGTTATGGCTTGTAGAGGAAGCTGAAACTCAAATAATGGTCATGGCGGTGAAGAAGTCATTGTTGCCGCATACGTACGACAAAAAAACATTCCTTTTGTCATTTAGTAAAATGATTCATATAAAAAAGATTATTTTTGAATAAAGTAAAAGTCAAATGGGTTTATACACTGTATAAAAGAAAGTTGTGTATAAAACAAAATATGCCTCAATGAAAGGATATTGAGACGAAGTCCCTTACCTCGGGTCCGACTTGACTCGATCGTTCTTTAACCTTCTGAGTAGTAAAATTGAGTTAATTTATACTTTCTTAAGGACCTTTTTCATGTTCATTATTCCTTTTTATATCAATTATTTCCATGTTATGAATAATACGTAATTATTTACGTTAATAATGGTTCTTTTGTCAATCCTTGGTACTTGAGTCAAAAATAAACTCTTTATAATTAAAAGTTGTTCATGTATCCATTATATACATATTTATATTCATGATGTAGATATCATATATATCATATATATTCAGTATATACATGCATTTATAATATTACATAACAATTAGAGGTAATAAATGAAATGCACCGTTCATGGAGACAGTAAGCCATACGTATAAATGAACGCTACTTTCATTTCTATTATGTATTTTATGGAATGGAATCAGAATGATATAAAGGTATATTATAATTCCAGTATAATATCATATATAATATCATTAAATCCATCCTTTATACATCCCACATATGGCATTAAAAAATCAAATCACTTTGAGGAGGTGGTAGTCCGCACTTCCTAAAATGAAGATATCACATTTACCCATAATGGAAACCATAAAGGTATTCCATAAATGAAAAATACAGAATCTTAAGGAAACTATAAACATATTATATATCATATATAAATATAGTGACATATTAATGGCCACCTTTGAAGGTTTTAGAAGAATATTGAACAATCATCGTTTCGTGAGGCAGAAATTCGACATCCATGGAAACAGTATGCTCTTTAAACATTAGATGAAGGTTTGTGTAAGTGTAACTGGAATCCTAATTATAACCACATACTAGTATATTTAAGATACTGTTTTTGTTACAAAATAAATTAATAAAAAGAGTTTAGGGGGTTGGAGAAGCAAAATAAAACAAAAGAACATTAGAGAAGACATTACCTTTAAATCGGGTAACTCTTCTTGGATTGAACCAAAAGGGTTCTTAAAGAGCTTTCTGCCTAAGGAAATGCTTCTAGGATTAAGAGAGGGATGTGGAGAGATAAAATGGACAGATATTTGCCGAGCCAAAGGCTTGAGAAGTGTGGGTAAGGAGGTAGAGGTGGGGGCCTTTTATAAGAGGAGAGGAGGGGCACTATTGGAAAGTTATAAAATGTTACTTTATAATAAATTGCGTTTCGGATTTTAAAGGTCCAACAATGATATATTTAGAGGATAAGGTGATAAGGGTTCGAAATATACTCATACAATAGGTCTTTGACAAGTGTAAGTCTTAGATATTACATTATCTTTTCATTTTATTTAAATCGTTCATTGATGAGGTAATCGTTGCATCATCATGATATCAAAAATAAATTAATTTTTTTAATGTATAAAAATTATAAAAAACTACTATGATGTAGGAAATATTTTTATATTTCCAATTATAATTTATAGTCCAAGAGATCATTTGTGTAGACAAAATTAATTTTTTTTACTCAGGTGATACATTCTTTAGTGATATTCTCCATTCTTTAAAAATAAAAAGATAAAGTGTCACTTTCATGCAAAAGTGATTCCATGGGGTCCCTAAGTTTGGTACAAGGCATACCATGGTCGGCCCTGACACAACCAGTAGTATTAAGACACATGTTGGGGTCATTTTGTATTATTATGATATTATTTTATTAATCTTAACTACCCGATTACTAATTAATCAAGATAATTAAAGATAATTACCGTTGTTACAATTCATAATTTCCCAAAACAAAAGAGTCTTAATTACATAATTTTTAAATTATAATTCCAAATATGGAATCCATTTAAACAAATTACAAACAAAGAAATTGAAATAATGAATTTAAAATTAATTCTCGTTGTCAAAACAAATAGAGGGTTTTTTTTTGAAACAATATCTATGAAACGTTTGGCACTTGTTTATTCCCAATTCCAAAGTGAAATTAATTATAATGACCACCATTGGATTAAATGGTAAAAATAAATTCTAATTAAACTTTTGAAGCAATTAAAGAGATAATCTATCCATATTATTAAATTAGATGAAAAAGCAGTTTAGATGTAAAATGCGGTATTTTTCACTATTCATTTAAAAATGAACATGGTCAGAAAAATACCAAAAATTTATACAATGTAAATTTCAATGTCCCAATCATAAATAATAAGTTTTTTTTAAAAATATATCTTATAAAATTATCAAAATATATATTTAAAAATGATTCTCCATCAAAAGGTGGTAAAACAATCTTTTAAAAATATTAGAGAATTCTATACCTAAGATTGGATTTATTCTCATTTTAAGCCTCTAAAACACTATCTAATTCATAAATTAACATAGGAAAATTATATATTATTCATTACTTACTTGGGATGTTACAATAGTTCCCTAGATATTTTCATTTTATGGGAATAAACTATTTGGTGGAAACATTTTTGAAGGTCTTAAGATGCCGCTTGTGGGAGCACAATTACTTATGAAATCTAGCATACTTAGGGATTTTTTATGGAATATAGAAGGAATATGTTGATATCAACACTTATAAACATGTCAAGAATTTTAGGGTCATGGTCCAATGACTTATTTGAATTAGAAATGGCTTGAGGAGAAGGAATTTTGGTTCCTTAGTTGAATGGAAAGTGGTGAGGGAATGGATTGAGAATACTTTTCAAGATTATTTTTATTTTCATTTTCAAGGTCAAAATTTAAAGGGGATTTTGAGAACTTATCTTAAGGCATAGAAATTTTCTTTGTTGACCTAAGTGAAATTTCACTTACATTACCCTTGGGGTTGGGTAATGGTTGTGCTGGAAGTTGGGAAGAATTTGATTATTGTTGCTGGCTCGGGGGGTTTCGAGATGACCAATTTGGGATTCAATGTTTATGAGGATAGAACAGTTGATGGTGGAAAGATATTATAAATTAATTTCACATGGTTTCTAGGAAGAAAAATATTTTCCTGGATTAGGATTACCTTGATTTTTGATCTAGGGAAAGCGATTGTATTAGTTTGGGAATTGGGAAGTCTCACTAAGAGAGTGGAATCTAGGAGGAGGATTATTTCTTTGAGGAAGAGGAATAAAAGGATAAGGTTGTTGGAAGTTACCAACACTATGGCCAAATTGTAATTGGTTTGTGTTTTGATGAGGGTATTGAGGGGGATGAGAAATTGGATTCACATATCTCAAGTTAGGCTTATATGTAGAAGAGAAGGGCTCAGAATGGGGTTGGTTGATGTTTCAAACAAACTGATCTGATTGTTGAGGGTTGGGGTTCCATTGAGCATATACTGAATTGATATCCATTTGTCTAGATGAATTATATTGATCCTCTTGATGTTGTGGACATGTGTCAGTTAGATGATATGGGGAGATACAGATTGCATAGTTCTTTATAGGTCTAAAGAACAAATATTGTGGAGAATATGAGGTTGGGGATTTGGTAACCACAAGTAGTTGTTGCACAAGACCAGTTAGTTCACTCATCTACTCTGTAATCTTGGTCGGCTATATAGATTGACTTTTGTTGACTTTTTTTACATATGCATGTGCTCGAGTATGGAATTTTTATGTGCTTTCTGCCATGTTTCTTATGAGATCTCTTGAAACTGTAGGATTTTTATCAACAAGAGAACCACCACTTGAGGCATCAATGAAGGTTCTCTCCATATCCAATAACCCCTCATAGAAGTATTGGATAAAGAGTTGGGTAGGGATATGGTTATGTGTCTAGGTTTCCAGAAGATTTTTTAACCACTCCCAATATTCAAGGAGTGATTCATTTATGAATTTATTAATAGCACTTATTTCCTTTCATATATAAGTAGTACGAGAATAAGGAATAAATTTTTTATAAGAAGAGTCAATTCTTGTCATTCCATGTGGTTATGGAACCTGGAGGGAGGTAGTAAATCCATGACTTATCATTGTCAACTAAGGATAAAGAGAATTCTAGATGTTTGATTGGTTCCTCATAAACCCCTTGAGGCTTCATGGTAGAGAATTCCACTTGGAACTCTTTAAGATAATGATGTGGATCCTCACAGGATAGCCCGTGGAAATGAGGTAGAAGATGAATAAAAACTGATTTGAGTTTGAATTCTGCCTCTATGTTTTAATCTAAATACCAGGAGGTTTTTAATTAATATTAGGGGCATTAAGTTCATTAAGTGTTTTTTCCCTAGGATTGGCCATTTCTAATTCAACTTGTTGAACAACGACTGGTTCTTGAATGAGCTGATTATCTCTTATGTTCCTTTTAATTTGGGGAAGTGTTCACTCAATTTTAGGTTCAAACATATCTGAGGGATTTTTTGGGAGTCTATGGGGAATTTAGAGAGATTTTGGAGGAAAGAGGAAAAAAGGTATTTCTTTGTGTTTTTATGTTGCAATTTTTTTAATTTTTTTCTTGTTTTTTTACAATAACCAGAAACTATCTACTAATTAATTTAACCATCCCCGGCAACAACACCATTTTAGAGCACGTATGATTGTCACTTACCGACTGTTCATGGTTCTAATTCTCTACTAATGTGTATAGCAGCACTCAGGTCGAATCCTCGGCAATGATACTTTTTAATAGTCGATTGTTTTTGGTTGATTGTATTTTGATTGGGGGTTTGTTTCAAGAGTTTATGAAATACTTTATCGACGATTTTTATTTAAAAATTTGATAAATATTGGGATGAGTTCATCATTAGGTAGTTAAGATTGTGATATCTTTGAGTTTTGCTTTATATTGCATTAAATTAACACACATGTCACATGTTGACATTGACTGGAATTCCCAAGTGTTAAGCCTGTAATCCAAGACTTAACATAACTTGGGGATATAATCAAAATCATATATTGTTTATGGAAGTGTATTTATGGTTCCAATAATCCATGGAAACCACACGTTAAACAAAACAAGTCATTACTCCATGACATGTTAAGTCCAACATACACAATGTAAAATTAAAGAATACACATCCAGCAAAAGCTCTCAATCACTTAACATATCTAAATAATGACTCACCCTAGTGGTAGATTTACTAAAACATTAATATGGTTATTAATCCAGTAATATTAATTTTTGTGATGAATTATAAATAAAACAAAAAGAATGGGACAAAAAAATATTTGTGCATCGAACATGCACACACGAACGATGATGAGAATTAAAAACAAAATTTAGATTGAATGAGAAAGTGAAAGAAGGGAAGGGGATTCACTATATTTAAACTATTTTATGAAACATAATATTAAAGAAAAATGGGTGGATCATTAAAATATAATATGAAGAAGAAAAATTCGCTAAAATATAATTACAAAAACAACACTTACGAGATTACAAATGAAGAAAAACACCAAAGTAAAAGGAAACAAAGGGAGGAGGAAGGGTATCTCAAGTGAAAACTTGAGTATGGGAGGTCCTACCATGCCCTTGGGAAGGATTGGGTTGTGCCAATATGTTATCATATCTTATTAAATTCCAACCATATGCAATGAGAAGAGGGGGTTGTATTTATATCCCAAGGAGTTGGACTGTTTTCTTTTTAAATCTACCCCTAGATTTTTAGAGCCAATTTGCCTATTCAGACAGAAAAATATCGAGATAGCCTCTTCTTTAAAGTTGTAGATAATACCATTTTCAGACTACTCTCAAATTTCAGAGTCATTTGGACAAATGGAGCCCACAGTATGGAGGTTTGATTAAACAAAGTTAAACTATCCATTTCTATCCATGATTTATCAATGGCCAAAATGTGAATTGATTTTCGAATAGGAATATGCCCTAAAATCCAAATGATTTATCCAAAAATGTGGATTCCTATGTTTCCTCTTTCAAACTACAAAAGACCATCTTGATTTCATGACTATTTCATGAAGAATTTTATTAATAGTCTCCAGATTTTAATTCTAGGCAAGAATGTTGTGCTAGACTTCAAAACATCATTTGGGCCCCTTTTTTATGGAGTTAGGCCTTGAATGTTTTTTCCATGATTCCTTGAATTGTTCCCAAAAAATTGGGGATTAATAAAGGAATTTTTAAATCGGTATTGAGCCTAGTAATTCACTCTGCATATCTTGTCCAGTTTTTCCACAAATTCTTTGGGTCTTATTGTGTGATCCATATGTCCCTTTAAATGGACGAATTGACCCAAGATCCCTGCTAATAAAATGTTTTATATATAAATAAGAATCCTAAAAAAATTGAAACATGCAATTTGGATAAACAGGGTGATATTTATAAATAATATATTTAATTGACATTGATTGGATTAATTCAAATAATTCTCAATAATTACACTTCATATTTAAACATTAATATTTCACAAAAATTTTGCACATTTCATATAAAATCATTAAAGTGAGTATATAAAAAGTAATGAAAACATAAAAAACATCAATCATCACCTATAAAAATATTTAAAATGAAGGAATTAATATTTATATATGATACTATTGACTTATTTATCAATATTAAAATACAGTATATCATTTACTTTTTATCTTTCTATTCACTCCAAAATTATATTGTCGTTCATGCGTACATGTAGACTACCACCTCCAAAAAGCATTGTGATTATTTTTTCATCACCACATCAAATATATGATATAAATATATATGTATGTATATATAAATAAATAATATGTTATTTATGATATTATAATCATTTTTGAATCATAAAATATTACTTACCTTTTTTCAATAATTATCATTGACAAATATGAATGTTACTAATTCCTATGTACAACCTACCATCTCTAAGATCATAACAAATTTCATTTTCCATAAGAAAATATTTCATGATTGGTTTCAAAAGTATAATATATTCATAAAAATGATAATCAAGTTATGATTATTATCTTTTAAATAATAGAATAATGACCTATTTGACTATAGTCAACCTACTGAATTCATTTTGGATATATTAGCCAAATATGATCACAACATATAACATGAATTTAAATAATTAAGTAACTCAATATAAATGGTAAAATGTGAAATAAAAGGAATAATAAACTTAAAAAGGGTAATCAATAAAGTAAATAATTAACATAAGTTTTTTTTTCAGGATGATAAATAATGTATGAGAAGATTTGTACTCAAGATAAAGAACACTTTAACAAAAAACCCACATTTTAAAGTTTTATTTTCTAAATATTTATCTTAAATGAACATGTTTTTAAAATTATTTTAAAAATAAAATATTATTTTCAAAAAAAATTACAAAGGATATTATTATTTCCCCTTTTTATTTTTCAAGGTATTTCAAAAAGGAATATCTTTAAGAAATTATTTAATTTCATTAAAAAAATACAAAAAGAATGATCTATATTAATATACCTAGTGATAACTTCTTCCCCCCTCATAATTGTAATTTTATTTTCTATTAGTTTAGATTATTTTTTTATTATTCAAAGAAATGCCTTTTTTCAGTTTTTTGGTGTATTTTCTTATTAGAAATTTGGTTTTAAAATAAAAGGGAATTTTGATAGGTAATAGTGATTTGCATAAGGGTTAAAAAATTATGTGTTTTATGAGGAAAAGAGGAAAAGATAAAATATTTTAGTCATGCTATGGTCCTTTGACACTATTCATGATAATAGGTGAGCTCGATACAACTTATAAGATGGGTTGATCCCGATTATATCTCTATATATTATGGTTTGAGTGCTATTATATCTTAGTATATGATGGGATGAGACTCATTATTACTTATTTTATGACATTTGATACCCATTATAGCTATCAAGTACATTTGGAAATTATTTTTTTCTCTAAATAATTATATTATAAGCCAGATGTATTGTTATTCCAATTTTTAAGGGATATATTAAGATGATGTCCAAATGAAAATACATGAATTTTTCAATCCCTTATAATGGGTTTTCGTGGAAATAATTTATTTTTTAAAAGGTATGGTAAATTATATTTTTAAAATAAGTATGAATCTATTTCCAGGAACAAATTATGTTATTAGGAAATTATTATCAAGGGTTTTAGGTTTTTCAATTGAATAATAAATTTTTTCATTTTATATCTCCTATTATTATTTTTATGATCATCCCACAATTTAAAAAACTAACCAGGTTTTAGGATGGGTAAAGTAAAATATGAGATTAAGTTGTATGCCATAATGATTTTTCATGAATATGAAAAATGTTTCATTTTAAAAGTCTTATATTGTTGAACAAATGGATACTGAATAGAATTGTCCACCTTGTAATTTTAGGGGACTGTTATTTAAGAGTTATGAGATAATTATCTAAAAAATGAAACAAAACTCTAAATAATATAATTGTAATTCATGATTAAAACTCAATATTATGTAAATTCTATAGATGGGTCCTTCAATTAAACGACTTTTAGTGGTATAGTACAGGCTAAGGAAAAATCCTTTCTAATAACGAATCATGAAAGAAAGGAGATATGGAGATTTGGGAATAATTTAAGGAAACTTCTTCATGATGATAGATAATTTAATAATATACCAGGTTCCATTTAATGGTCAAGCATAGTTAGACCTAGACACACATTTTTAGGAAATATAGTGTCAATAGTTGGTAAAAGGAAAGTATAGACAAGTTTGATGTGATTGTGGCATGAATTGAGAGATACATTCCTATTAAGAGAATCATGATGCACAAATAGTTCAGAAAATACAATTCCATTTATCTTGACATAATCCTAGGTATGATAAGAGGGAATTTCATATATGTTCATTTATCTATTAAGTTTTTTAAGGTGCGGGGAAACAGATCTATGACAGTTGTGCTTTAGGAGTGGTCTAAAATAATCCTAATGATTCACTATGATCCATTGAGAGTTTAGGGATAATGACTCTTATTATTATATAAATATTATAAAAACCATTTTAAATCATTCTCAAGAAGAAATATTGGGTGTTGGATGATGTTTCTACAATTTCATGGGGATAAGTGAGTTATGATCCAAGACATTCATCCTGTTTGGTTATAAAAGAGGCATGTTCTCTCATATTCCATAAAGAATTTCATTCAAGCATTGAAAAATATTCTCCTAATGATGGAAATGGGATGTTAGTAACTTTTAGGTGAACCACTTGTGATAATATCTATGGAACCTTGAAAGTAATTATGCGATGCTCATTTTTATTTTGAGGTGTCTTTAGTTTGATGGAATACTATATTTCTAGATTTTTGGGTAAATGATAGTTAATGTTTCACATATGGACATGGAGAAGTCATAATATGGGCATCGATCCCTGGGTGGATCTTGATGATCCAGAACTTAAGGATCAGGTTTGTGTAGGTACTTTTTTTGTGTCATGATGACAGTTTTTATTAGGATATGGTTTGGTAGGGGGATGTCACTAGAAGTGGGGAACAAAATCCAGTGAGAATGCTGAGAATGATTTTGATTCCTAGGTATAAGTCTTTGAAATCTGATTTTTTAATACATCAGTTGTATAGGTGACATGTTTCAAAAGTATTCAAATAGAACTGGTTCGACTTAAGTTTTCTCGTATAGTTGGTTTCATTCCGTAAAGAAAAATGTTTAGCCATTGTTAGCATGAGATGGATGTAGTTTAAAGGTTGGTCGTGTATTTACACAAAAAAATATGGCATGAATATTTCAAACTTGGTTAATTAGTGTTCTACTATTCTAATCAAATTGAGGAATGAAGGTAGTATCCTTGGGGGAGATTTGATAATTGTGCTGGGAGTTTCACTAGGACACTAAGGATGTCCATTAGAGGGAAATTATGATAGTGGGTGTACCTTGACTCTTAATTATCCATTAAAATATAAAACCTATAGTGGGGATAACCATAGTTTAGTTGATTAGAGAGGAGAAAATGTGATTGTGTCTTAGGTTAGATCATATCTAGTAAGTTCCATATGGATGTTCCTTTAGTAATTACGAGTGTTGGACTAAGTTTTCTGTGGCTCAAGCACTGTGTGATTAAAAAGAATCTTTGAGGAACATTGGGCATTATGAAAATGAAACATTTCTATTTCTATGTAAAATTGATCACCCTAGTATGTCGGATGATTTTCTCATTATTCCCCAAGTATTTTTAGTGATGATTAGTTATAATGTGGTGATTTTATATGATAATGTTTTCCTGATTGAAAAAATTCCATGTAATTTGATCTTTTGGTTTCGTGGATTTTCCAAATCATAAATAAATCATTGAAATAAAATTAAAAGAGTTGGAATAGTTAATATTTTTAGAAGTGTTTTCAGTATAAAAATGTGTCTCATACATTGAAATGAATTTTGAGAGCTTTAGTCTTTGGTAGCCTAGATTCAGTAGAGAAAAACATTGGTGCAAGGTTGGAACATGATTAGTACTAATTGTGTTTCCAAAATTGTGAAGTATGTTTTGTGAAAGGGTATAGTATATTGAAACCATGTGGAATCCCAATGGAAACCATGTGACATGGTATTGGTTTTTATAGGGACCATGCTTGATTGATGAATAAATTGTCTAACTATGAACTAAAACTGGGCGAGGTATGGTGTGTGGATAGTGAGACCTGCATGGTTGGCACACAGGTAGCCTAACCATTCATCCAAACCACACAAATCATTAAAGGGGATAGAAATTACAATTTTTCTGCTCTATCCCCTTAAAATATTCCTCTTTCTCCACCATAAAATTCATAATATAGAAATGTGAGATCTCTCCTTTTACCTCCCCCTAGGATTCAATAGATCTCCTTTATTATGACTCATAATCAAGTGTTATTGGTCATGTTATATCACACTTGGTTAGTCTATCATTTATCTTTCTTAATTATTTTGTTTTTCATTCCATATCGGATGACATATCCATTAAATATCATTTTTCCAATCATCATGTTGTTTTCTTATTTCTTCAATTTCACTCATTCAAACCCAAAAATCTTTTTACGCATGAGATATGGGGTTTAAATATTTTACCACAATTTTTTTCATTTATAAAATATTTCATTTTTTCTGACACAAAAACATCCCTGCATCACTTAAAATTGTAAATTTAATTAAATAAATTTTCCCTACATTCAATTAGTTTTCCTTGAGACAGAATTCCCTAATTGGAGGTTCTCTACCACAACATGAACCACACCTTTTATTGTGTTTTCATAAATACCATGAGTGATATGAAATTATTATAAAGTTAAACCTACAATTAGGCTTGTTGGGTTTTTCACCTATTTATTTGTACATTTAATTTAATTTGTGGAAATTATAAATGGTTAAATGCCATCGCTTTTCCGTTTACGAGAATCACTAAATAATTGGGTAATGGTGTATATTAAAATGGTATTGGGAAATGTTGGTTAAATTAATCATTTTTAGTTGTATGTAGTCATGGATTCATATGTTCTGCTTAATGAGTTATAAGTGGGCTTGGATTTTTTGAGAATTTGTTTTTCCATGAAATGAGTCACCTTTTTAGGTGTGTTACATTTCATTTTTCATTTGATGGAAAATATGATGAGGAATAGTTGGATATTCAATCAATTAATAAATATTTTCTGTATGAATTAGTTTGACAATAGTTATGACAAGAAAGGATTATTTCATAAAGGACCCATAAAGGTAATAAAACCTTCATGGATTAAGTGGAATTTATATTAGTTACCACTAATAAATTAAAACTAATTTCCCCCTCAAGTTTCAATTATTAGTAGGTCACACCACTGTACATTGTACACCACTATGTGGGGGATAATTTGAAATAGTATTATCCACCGTATTTTGATGATCTAATGGAGAAAGCATATGGCTATTTCGGCACAGCATTAGTCCAGGAATGTGATATTTAAAGAGAAAATAACTCATGAATTATTTCTATAAAGGATTGTAAAGGTGAAAGACCAACTGAAAGTCTTTTCCAGGAAGTATGTAAGTGGTTTTCTCATAGCATGAATTTATTTATTCACTGATGGAGCCTGAAGTTTTCAGCTTTAATGATTATATAATAGTACGAAAGTTGTTATGAGTTAACATTCAAGATGGACTAAGATATGACCCAAAAATGAATTTTAATAATTGTCTTGGAGGTTTAGGGTCTGTTCAGTTGCCAAAGACTCCTCTGAATCATCATCGGGCAAGGAAGATGAGGCCCTTCAAGTCAAGACATGGTGCAAGGGTCGAGTCCCAAAAGGCAGAGGCAGGTACCCTAGGAATTTTGGATCTATAGGGACTCACAAGAATTGATTTAATATTGTGTGATAAGTTATTCCTTATATGACCCATATCCATTATTGTAATCTTTTTTTTTAATAAATTTTGGGTCAGGTGTTTGGATCTCCAACACATTATTGAACTATTTTGGTATATACATATATAAACATGATGGTACTGGTTTATTAACATTGATATTTAGTCCAAAGTATGTTTGGTCTGCCATGTGTCCCCATGGAACCTTATCCAAACTTAATTGCATTTTTTATTTTTTCCTTTTTTATTATAACTACACACTGATTAATTTTACATTAATCAAATTGATTGAAGTAGATTTCATTGGTGAGGACCTAATGAGTTTACCTCACTCCTTGTTTAGGCCTCCAATTGGTACACAGAAAGATCTACTGGTTGGAGGATAGGTTTTCCTGGGAATCTTCTCTAATATTTTACTTCATACTGGGACATGACGTGGAGATAAAGGTCGAGAATGTACTTGAAATGGCTTCCATAGTGGGATTACTTTATTTATTTATTTCCACTTTCAGTCTATTTATCATATTCTATGTTTAATTTTTCAGTCTTGTTTAGGAATCAACATGTTCTTGCATGGATGGTATTTGGATTTCAAAGGGTTATCTAGTATTATTATCTTTATGGGGTTTATTTATCTTCAACTATTTATATTATTCTGTTATTTACTCTACTATTTAGTACTGATCTAGAGGGTATACTATACCCACTATACCACCTTTTGACCATCACTTATAGTTAGTAGCCTTTGGTATAATGGGATGTGTGCTTGAGTCCATGTCGCCCACCGGCTCAGGGAACACTTATAGTGTATTGTGGGTAGGGGCATATTAAGGAATCTCGAAATAGACTATAATGAATTTAGGAGTGACCCACGACCTACCTCTATACCATCATTGACCCATACAACCAAATATTCCATTGCATAAATCCAAAGATAAGTTATGGTGAAATGTTTTAAGAAGAAATAGGTGATGAATTTTTAAAATCCTCGCACTCAACATCATGAGAGAACTTGAAAATTCCACATCAAGACATAAAGGACAGAAAATCCTAAACTATTTCTACATTAATAAGATCAGAGGAACAACCAGAAAATGGGAAATTTTTTAAAAGATCAATTAAAAACAAGTAATGATTGACAAATAAAACTTCATTCTAGGGTTGATTCATTAAGAAAAAGAAAATAAGGAGGCATCATGGTTCATATTCTGTGAGAGATTGATTGACATTTTATGAAATGATTTTTATTAGGGTTCCTTTAAAATAACAAAATGTGTTTGTTAGAGTTTCTAAGAAAATATTAGTAAAACATTACTTTATCAACTCTAAAATGAAAATTTATTTTAATCCATAATAAATTTAACACTAATAATGTATGGATTTGTTAGCACTAAATTTACCACAGATAAATACAAGTTTATTAAAATTAAAATTAAAATTTACAATTTAAAATAAATTAATAATTTCATAAACATGAATAATAAAAATTAAAAATTTTTATTTAAAATAAAAAATAAAAAATATTGATAATTGATAAATTAAATAAATATTTTAAAAATTAATATGAATTGTTAAAAGAAGAGAAATGCTAATTATATAAATTAAAAAATATTAATAATGAATAAATAATATTAATTATGTAATTTTCAAAAATATTTATAATAATATTAATGAACAAATATTAAAAAAAATTAAGTATTTAAAATTTTATTTAAATAAAAAATATTAACAATAAACAACTTATTAAAAATTAATAAAAAACATTCAATATATTTAAATAAAAAATATTGAAATGAAAATAAAAAAATATCAAATTTTTTTAATAACACACCTATTAATAGTATTAAATATTATTTAATTAAAATATATAAATAAATGATAGAAATGAAAAAAATTAAGAAAATGTAATGTAAATAAATTTTATAAATGAATAAATTACAAAAATATTAAAAGGAAAAAAGAATTAATAATTAATAGATAATAATAAGTAAATAAATATTAGAAATATATAAATAATAATTTTAATGAGATTTAAATACAATAAAATATTATAATCACAATCAATAAATATTAATTATATAAATTAAAAAAATATTAATAATATTAAAGATTAATATAAGATATATATATATAACTATTAAAATATAATTTAATTATAAAAATATTAAATTTATATATATCCAAATAGTCTGAACTATGGGTAAACTCAAGGTCGCATTAATCTATTAATAAAAAGAAAGTACAAATAATGGAGAAAGTAAGCTTCAATATTTAGATGAATGAAAAAGATGTCAAGAATCACCTTCTTTTGTGTCTACCACCCCTTCAGAGGACCCACCTCAATATCTTGGGTGCTTTCCCCTTTTCCATTTCTTGGAATCTTTCCAATAGTTATATAGATCATACTTAATTTCTAATTTCCTTTCCTCAGCATGGGACTTAATGTTTTGATCTCTAATGAAATCATTTTTTAAACCAAAAATAGAACTATTCAAAATATTGAAAAACTCTTCACGAAAGACATCTCTACTTTGAGATCTATTTAAATTATAAGTCAAGGTAACTTAATTTTAATTTGGGTTACAGACCCATGGGATAATGAAATCCTATAAAATTTCCAAAATATTCTCTATTAAATCATCCCCTACTGCTCTTAGGGGAGAGTCTTAGGAATAATCAAAGTCCCTTACCACAAGATTCCCAGAATTCACTACCCATAACTACTTAGGACCATTTTTTTCACATGTGCCTTTTCACACAATTCAGGTTACAAAAAAAATATTTCCTAAGTAAAGGATATAAATTTTTTCTTGGAAAAAAATTGAAAACCCTCATCATATTCAATCTTATCTTTTCACTTTCTTGGTGGTGACAGGTGCATCATGATTCATATCATGATCAACAACTATTTGGGAAACATCCTCATAATTATAATACCTGGATGAATCCAATTTTCCAAATATACCAACATTATTCTTCATATTTTACCCACCTTCATTTCTTTAGCAATATCAGCCCATGATATCCTTAGTTTGGGGGATGTTTCACATGTATTTCAACCTTCTCCATTGTACATATAAGCAAGAATAACCACCAATTGAGTTATCTCCACACCAGAGCTCATTCATTCTCCCATGAATACCCTCTCCACATTGATCAAAACTTTACCTTTTTCTGTTGAACTAACATGACTTCTAACCTGCTAAGGGAAACAACACATGTGACAAACCCAACCCAAGCGTATTTGGCCTCATCACTATCATTCTTAGTCGTAACATTCTAATTCCACCCATATTTTCCTATGAAATCAGTAGTAGAATAATGATGTCTGGAATCAATACTGACGTGTCTAGATCTCCTAAATTATTAGAAAAACATATTCCTTTAGTATTTGTTAGATGAATTCCAATAGCTTTAATGGTACATCAAAACACTGGTCCTCTTTCACCTTCAACCAATAATTTGTGCTGATTCCCTACAGAAAAAAAGATAATAGGTTGAATCAAGGTAATGGAGAAATATTCCTTAATGATGACCCTTGAAAATATCCCATATTGAGCATGAATATTCTCCCTGTCGAACATTATAGGGATTACAATTGTCAAAGAAACACCCCAGCGGATTTTTGGTTTCCTAAAAAAGCAAACTAAAACCACAAATACAGACCTGGGATTAGGCTATAGTGTTCTTAACTCTCTTATTCTCTAAGAGGGTAACACAATTTTGAATAATAAAAAACCTTGTTTTAGAGGAATGATTCCATGACATTAGGTTATGTTATTCAGTTCTTGTGAGTGGAAAACATGGTGGAAAAATCTCTTCCCAATTTAAATAATGTTCCAACCATAAAAACCCCAAATTTAAAGGAGGCAGTCCCTCAATGCTTTAAGCATCAACGAATATTCCTCTTATGGAATAACATGACACAATATAATGGAGTACTTACATTCATCAATTTGGTCATCCCGTATCATGGAATTATCTTCATTAATAGCCAATGAACCATTGTGGGTGATTCGATTCTCTAGTATACCAGATTCACCCCTAAGGTCCAAGAAGAACTAACGATTTTCAAGTCTGATCACTATAGATCTTGGAACATCCTCTTAAGACTTCAATTAGGAGGATACAATCAATAAAGTGCTAAAGAGAGGACCAATAGCTAGAAAATTGATTTCAAGATCTTGTGGGAGCATTATTCCTAACAATGAACCCTACGGGAATCCATGGCCACCATATTCACCCGACTCCACAGCTATGTATATGTACATATGTGTTTATATATATATACTACAATGAGAAAAGTCAAATTGAGAAACAAAATACTTTTATTATTATATAATGATATAAACATATACATATACAGAAACATACAAATTACATACACACACATACAAACATACATACACACATACATGCACATACATACACATATATACATATACATGCCTACACACATACATGCATGTCCACACACATAAACAAACATTTAATTACATACACATACATATACATACATATGCATACATACACATATGACATAGACATACACATACTACATAAAAAATGAACATAATACATAAACATACACATACATATATGCAAATACATCAACATACATACACATAAATGCTTATACATACACATACACCTACATAAAGACATGTACATATATGCGTATACATCCACATACATCCACATACATACACATTCATACACATCCATGCACATACATACACATACACATACATACAAAAACATACATACAAATACATACACATACATACATACACATACATGCATACTTACACATTCAAAGTAACATACACATACACATAATAAACATCTATATACATAATCATAAAAATAATATACACATACACAACACATATATACACATGCAACACATACGCACATATACATAAACATATGTACACATAAATAAACATATGTGCACATACATAAACATATGTACCCATACATACACATACATAAAAATACACACACAAACATATGCATACACATAAATACATACATGAACATACAAACAAACACTTACATCCACACACATATACATTCATACAAATACATAAAAATATATGTGTATATCTTAAATTACATAATATGAATATAAATAAATAGATGAAAATATGAACCATATTTAAAATATTTATTTATAAGGTTTATATCACTATATTTATATATATATACACACACTCAAATATATGTGTGTTTGTGTGATTATAATTATATATATAACTATAAATATGTATAAATGAATAAAAAAAAGTATATATATTTTATATTACAAAAATCATATTAAAGAATACATAAAAATGTATTTATAAATTATGTATCTGTATATTTATATTAATGTAAATATATTATAAATATAATTAAATAAACTTATATTCATTTATAAATTTATATAATCATTTAAATAAAAATTTAATATATTATATTTATATATAAATTATTTAATGAATAGAAATATATTTTAAATTTTTATACTGATTAATTAAAATTTGATAGTTTTATATGTAAAATTTTCAAAATAAGATTGATAGTAAATTTTTTATTACAATATAGGTATATAAATATTAATATATAAGTATATGTACTTATTTGTTTCTAAAAAAATTTAACTAATTATATATATACAGTCCAGGGGGTCTCACCCGAGTTCGAGACCTCAAGAGTGTTTTTATGTAGTTTTGATCCAAATGGGAAGATATAATATAATATATAATATATTTTATAATATATATAATTATTTTTATATAAAAGGTATTCAAAATCATATATATATATATTAAATTATTCATGATTCCCTATATCTTTTCATTTTAGTGCTGACTTTAACTAATCATCTGAATATAACACCTGAATCGATACTCAAAATAGACCACCGCAAACTAAAGAGGAATCCCTAGCCCCCCGGTCTAATGAAAAGAACCAAGGTTATCAAACATGACCATTGAGGGTGATTTCACCATTAAGAACCCAAAAAAATACATCCAAACAAAGAATTTATATAAGGAACAGATATAAATACAATAGATAAAGTCATAATTATACAGGTCCTTTTAAACAATCTAGCAGAAAAAAACTAAATAAAAATCAGAATGTTAGGGAGGTCGACACCCATCACAAACCACTAACTCCATATGAGTCTTATGTCACCATCATTCGAACCAACATCAACACCCACTTTTTACAAGAATGTAGTTCCAAACCAAATTAGGAAGAAATTTATTAAAAACCAATATTATACATACGAACTACATACCCACAAATTTGATTATATTGGATATGATCCAAAGTCTAGTCAGACACGACCATGAGTCCATTCCACTACTTTTATAAAAGAACACATGTTTTCCTGTTTCAAATTAAATAAATACATATAGGTTTTAACATCAATTTCATGGTTTGAAAAAAATAACACCCAAAGATACCCATATTAAATTATTTCTAAAAAAAATACAATCCTTCATTTTACAATTATACATTTTAGAAAACCAATTTCCATTGGTTTAAAACCAAAGTACATAGACCGGTTATAAATAAGAACTAAGGGAAACTATATGACACAATTCTCAATAATAAATAACCACTTCATTAAATATTAATAAATTAGAATATATAAAAATCACTTGATAATGTTTCTGATGTTTTCATCGGGGCATGCACATCCGTCTGTTTGAGGAGGATGGGGACATGCTGACTGTTGCCCCGAATTCCCGCTTTCTAAAGGCGGGTGACATCTGTTGCTTATTCAGGGACGTTTTATCCATTATTGAAACTGGATGATGGGATGTCGGTTCTTCATTATGTGGATCCCTCCTTTGAATTTTTTACCTATTTCAAGTCTCTATTATAGATGAAAATGTTGTTCATGAAACTCTTCACAATGCCATATCTTTATTGACGCATGTTAATTACACTGCTTCTGTTAGGACATTCCAAGGGGTTTGTCTAGGGCATCAACCTTCTGTTGGGGGAGTAGTCATGTTGGACATCATTGGCATGTATAGATGTTGGAACACTAGTGTGTCTCAGTTTCTTCCCCTTAATATAGGGATTCTCAAGGGTTCGAAAGCCAGAGACATCCCACGTCTAAAGCAAGAATGTATATGGCATATGCATGAATTTGAGATTTTACTCAGCTTCCCATTTTTAACACAGGGTATGTCGTATGTTTATCATCTAGAGGATACAAATAGAACTAATCAAGAACATTGACTAGAGTGGACAATATGGGTGAAACCCCTGGAGGGAACACTGATGTTGGGGCTAATGCGTGGTTTGTTACCCGATTATTGCTAATGGGAATTGGAAATGAGGGGGCATGATCCCACTGGGATGTGGGGGATCAGGTAAGCATCAAGATGGATAATGAATGGTTATGTGAAGTGGATGGAGAATGAGATGTATTCGACTCGAGGGAGATAATCATATTGGTATTGAGCCTTGAAGATACCTCCTACATATCCCTGTGGTAGGGAATCAAAGTCCATGTAGTTCGGGATAAGTTATAGGATCTGTGTGTGTGAAAAGGAAAACAACCTGATGATATATTGGGGCTTATGCGTGGCTTGTATCCCTAATTTGGTCTGACTCCACTGGGAAATACCAAAGATAAGGGTCACAACGGAAGGGAAGACAATGAATTATCACTGAGTTTGGGTGGACAATGACTTACTACTGAAATGGGATCACAATCGCTTACAATCACTTGAGGTCCACAATGGCTTACCACTGGGTAGGGGATCACAAAAACTTACTACTGGATGGGAGTCACAATGGGTTACCACTAGATGAGGGTCACAACAGCTTACTACAATATGGGGATCACAACTGCTTACCACTGGATGGGGTTAACAACAACTTATCACTGGATGAGGGTAACAATGGATTACCTCCGGATGGGGTTGAACCTCATGGAGGCTTCCTACGTACCCTGTCTAAGAGACAGGGATCAAATCACATGTATTTCTAATTCGGTTTGGTGAACTGACATAGAGGGAGTTGTGACCAATGGTTATTGGGATTTAACCTTAGGGAGGTGTCCTACATACCTTGCCTTGGCAAGGATCAATGTCTACGTAGCTCATAAAGGGTGTTGTTGGTGAACTGATGTGAAGATGGTCAGGACCAATGGATGTTGTGCTTGAACCTCAGGGTGGTTTCCTACGTACCTTTCATGGAAAGTATCAATGTCCACATAGTTCAAAAAGAGATTGGGGCATACACTCTAGGCTACCGAAGGGAGGATTTCATGATCAGTGCTTACTCTATGCCCATGTGAGTCATGCTCGGTGTGAGAATCATGAGGCAATATAGACCTGGCCATCACATCATGAATGTTGAATCCATGGGAAGTGGAATGAGGCTTACCCATGGTTAGCAGTCCGAAATTAAAATAGTGGCCAACGCATTGTCTATTGCCCTGGGATATGGATATTGGGACTTTCTCTAGGGTGGAGGCCTGGTTGAAAAAATACCAAAGGGAGATGGATTTGGAATGGAATAGAGGTGGGCTCTGGTGCCCATCCCCCCCCCCACTCTAGTCTTGGGCCAGGAATAGGATAAGAGGATTAGAGTCGTTGCCTCCCACAAGATAGGTAATTGGCTTACACTAAGGTAGTTTCCTTTTCCCCGTAGATATATTCCACTATGATAAAGACCATCTCATTCCAGGCGAGGAATGATCTCACTCCCATAGAGACCATTGGGTGTAGAGAATGTCCGATATGGGGCACCCTACATAAAATGCACGAGGTGGGGCCATAGATTAACATAATGTGCTGAGGATGAGGGAATGTGGTAGTTTAACGTCCAACAGCTCAGATGAGGTCATTTCCCTCCGCACCCCTTAGGACAAACATAACAGATACCTCTATCCCCTTCGGTATGGGAAGAAATCAACATTTTCGTGGTGATGGGGAGGATATGAAGTTGTCTATTGAGGGGTCCACATTTGCATGTCTATGAAAATAAGTAATATCTGTTAGTGTTCCTATGAAATGAAGCATGAGGAAAAGCATTGTAGCTGGAAGTACCACCGAAGGAACCTTGAAATCACTTTGTGAAAACCTAGAGGGTCACATAGGAAAAGGAGTCGTGGAGCAAAGGGGTTTATAGGAAGAAGTCTTGTGAAGCACTGGTTCTCCATGTAGCAGAGGGGCTTTGTGAGAAAGTGTGTTTCATGAAATAAAGTGTCCTAGACTAGGCGTAGAGTATATGTGTAAATGGAAGGTGTTTCACGAAGTGGAAAGGCTTTCACGGAGTAGTGTTTCGTGAAGCAAGGGTGCCTTGTGAAGCATAGAATTGCGAATCAATGTGCTTCATGAAGCACAATGGCCCTTCCTTAGCATGTGGGTCCCATGTTCCTGGAGGGTATTTTACAAAGTATAAGTGCTCTTCGAATCCATGAGTCCCCTTAGGGATCCCCTTCCTTCGCATAGGCCTGCAGGCTCTACGAAGGGCATCTCTCTTTGAAGAGGGGTTGTTTTTAAGAAAAGGGGGAGGCCGTTCATGATGAAAAAGTACCATGAAGAGCTCATGGTTCCCAGCGCAGGAATTTCTTCGTGATTTGAGAGATAATAAAGATAAATTTTAGAGGATCTGTCATTTCGGCTCGAGTGGAGCCTGATATTTATAGGCATGTGGATCCACAAAGAAGAACCTATTGTGTAGGAATATATGTAGAATTTTGTTGTAATCGTGAAGCATCATGCCTCCTTGCTCCGCATAGGATTTGAGAATGTCGAATGGGTTCACGGATCCACTCGACTCAATGCTCTGTGGCAGCTTTTCAAACTTCAAACGGGTTCATGGAGTCTCCTACCTCTTTTCTCCGCCGCAACTTCACGAACATCAAATAGGTTCGTAGAGCCTCCCGCCTCCTTAATCCATGGTGGCTTCAGAGATGGGAATCTTTACAATGGCCTCAGTGTTGTGTGGGATCCACAAAAAGGTTAGGTGAGGCATCCCCTAAGACTTTCCATTTTTATTGTTCTTCTCAAATTTTGGTGCCAACAAATGCCCCCCCTCAGACTGGGATCTGAGGAGAAAGCGATGGTCAAAGTCTGAGGGTTAGTCACCAAAATTCCTCAGTCAATCGTGAAGATGACTCGCAATGGAGTCTCGCAAAGCGAAGAGGTAATGTGCGGGTTGAGAGCATCGTGATGCTCACTGTGGTTGGAAATGTTGGGAAGCACAATGTGTCCTCACCTATAAATAAGGGAGGATGACCACTTTTTTGTCCATTCTTATCTCTACATTTTGGCTTTTAGCAGTCTCAATTTATGATGCTCTTCGTACTCTATGATTTATCTCTCTGAATCTAGCCTTCTACATAGAAATTCACTAAGAGTCTTTGACTTCTTAAAGGTGCGCTCTGTGGCTCACATCTAACGGCTGGGGCGGGGCTCTACAAACTGCCTTCGTGAACAAACCTCATGAACAATCTCCGCGAAAGGGCTCCATGAACCAAAACCAAAAATCATCCAAACTCAAAAACCGAATGGCTCATAAATAGGATGCTAGGGGGTCCTTGTGGATGCTTCTAGGAGAGGGGAGATGGTGGGTAGCTCCGGTGTAGGGTAGTTTATGTGAAGCCATTCTGACCATAAATCGCTGGTGGATATATTATCGGAAAGCCAAAACAACTACCCATTGTGCAGGAGGCTGACTCTATATGGATTTGGCCTGAGGGATGATGTCTTCAACCCTAAAGTGAGTTGGGAAGAACCATCTTACTAGTTCCCGAGCATGCCTTTTTAGTGATAGTGGTTCAGGGCGGCTGATGGTCATGCCCGAAAAGACTTCACACCTGTCAATGCTAACAGTCTGTAAAATCATATGAATGACATTGATTGGAAGGAACTGCATCCACAGATATATACCCTGTTATATCAAACTATCTTGAAGGCAGACCCGAGGAACTCAGAAAAGGGGTGGTCCGACAAGTGGGATCTATGTTTGGGTGACAAATTCACATATGACTGGGCATTAGAATACTTGGTATGTGCCTCATGCAAGGAATTTGGGGCAGAATTGAGAAGAGTGGGCTTGTATGAGGCGACTTGGGGCTCCCAGTTTCACATCTATCAGCCAAATCAACTGATTTAAGAGTTGCTTAAAAGATGGTCATCGAGGAAAAATACCATCCACTTACCCCAGGGAGAGTCAACATCAGTTTATGGGACCTACAATAGTTCTCAAGTGTCCTGATACTGGGTGCAATGTATGATGAGTTCCTCACTATTATGGGTGCGTGGGAGGATCTAGAGAAAATTACACTACTGAAGATGGCATTGATGAACATTGTATAGAGAGATGAGATGTAGTCGGTGAGGGATGTCCACTTCACATGGTGGTTTAAGAAGTTTTTGAACATCCCAGAAAATCGGCAGTTCCCTGTTAGACCTCAAACATACCCCATGGGGGATCAACTTGTAAAGGATCACTGGTACATGTGGATCATAAAAGATAACCAATGGAATATGTGGGGATTCAACATTAGTACCGAGCAGCAACTGGTAGTTAGGTTGGTAGCATTCATTAAGGCACTCATCTGTAGTTGGATCCTGCCGGCGAGAGACACATACATGGGCGTGCGGCCGAGAATGTTTTTCATGGCGTCCATGCTGGCGATAGGAGGGAGGGTCCACATCAGGATCTCGATTCTCGCCTTGATGTACAATATGTTATGGCGTATCATCGAGAGGAATAAGCCACAGATATTATCTGTGACATTTTTTGGTATGCACAATTCTTCAACTGGAATGGGCTAGCTTGGTGAGGTTGGTTGGTACATCTGGTGGCCCCTTTCCTAGGGGAATACTAGTGGTCTTGGAGGTGGATATTAAGACCAACCACAAAATGGTTTTCTCGATCACTGGAGGGACAGTTATCAGGGATTAACCTGATATTATTGAGGATGGATCTGATGAGGAAGACCGATCGGACTACACAATTCCTTCCATTACCAATTAGACACTAGATGCATACCCTGATGACAATTTGTTGGGGGGTGTACCCCACATATGATCCTTCCAGCCCTGCAACCTAGGATGACATGACGTCTAATGAAGAGGATATAAAGATATTATGTCACCGGTCATGGAAGCTGATCATGCGCTTTATCGATGACACAACACAAGCGCAATGTATCGAACAGATGGAGAGACTTAATTCATGACTGCATGAACTGTGTGCTAGGGGAGTGGATGCCCAGCATCCCCACATGGTCATCCGAGATCTCATGGTGTAGAAGATCCAAGAATATGATTAAAAGCGTAGTGTGGGTTGGCAATGGAGAAAAGTGGTGAACATCAAGAGGATCTAGGAGGATGAAAATGAGATTCAGCCGCTGCACATCCGGGTAGATGAACATTATTCTTTACTCAATGTGAAGTTGGAGATTACAACGTGGCTGAATGACTAGCTGGCAGAGGCCGAAGAGCACATGAGGTAAGCCTATGAGGAGATGACCGTTATCCAAACCTATGAGGAGTGGTCCTGAATCGTAGCTAAAGGATTTTTCCCCATAACTGCCAAAGAAAAGATGGAATTGAATAGGAGACATCAAATCTTGGATGCCACAATCCAAAGGGTGGTGGACTTGTAATGCTCTTTTGACGAGTTCAAACCATGCATGGGAGAGGTCAATCATCAAGTACTGTGATGCATGTAACTTTGAACGCACCTTCATGTTTTTATTATTCATGCTAGATGCATGCTTCAGTTCTGTTATTCATTTTTGGTCTATTCTATTTCTATTACATTCATGGAATATCCAGTGATCAGTCCCTATGCTCATGTGGGTTAGGCCCGATGTGAGAAACAAGGGATGGACACCTTGTCATTCTATCTAAATATAAGAGTGAAAACCAAGATCTAGGCATCTAGGGCTTGAACAACCAATCCGGATTTCTGGTAATAAATATAGAGGCCTGACCAAAGGATGAAGAGTTCTGAAAAATTGATGTGTCATTTTCCTAATGTGCACTAGTGCACGAGCGGGGTAATACCAGGGTCATTTGGAATCAAAACAAACATAATGAAGTTGAAAGAGTGAATCACGATACCCCATATTCAGAAAAATGTAGGGGTGGCATGAAAATGAAGGATAATCGCTGACCGCATTTGAAACACCATATCCTTATTCTGTTAGCCTGAACTGGAGATAAAAACAAGGGCTGACCATTGACCATATTCGAAACATATATTCTTCTTGAAATTTCATCCATTAGTCTTCCAGAATATTGGCCCAGGATAGTAGGCTAGCCACATTCCAAGCATCCATAATGTTAGGGGGTTCTTCTAGACGTGAAAGAGGATGAGGGTTAGAATAAAGGGCTTACAAAGCGTGGAGTGAGGAGTTATGGGTTGTTCGAATGGAGTCTAAACTCTTGAAATCGTACAACCGTAGTGGAAACACATTAGGTGGTCATATCCATCTGATCAGGGATCAAACATAATTCCAAGTAGGACATATCAAGTAAGGACTTGGAAATCTCTATAGTTTTACATCATACAAATAAGGATGATAGATGCATAGTTTAAACGTTGTATGGTGAGGAAGACACACATAGTTTAAAGGTCATATTTCTTGGAACAGGATCATGACCGAGGGGCCGGAAGGGTCAATGACCCTAAGGCTGGGCCCAAGGAGAAATATCTAGTTGTCACTATGTATCCCATAAGGATGAGAATCAAGCCTATCCTAGTAATGAGAACACAGTTTAACATCACGCGGGGCGATGAAAGGTATGTGTGGAAAGGCGGCGCCAGTACACGTCCTACCAAAACTACTAAGCCCACGGGAGTTGTGCTCGATGTGAGAAACAAAGAGTATTGATGGGAATATCCTAGCATAAGAAGGCACATGTTAGGGTAAATGGGACTCTAGGTGAATGAAATCATAATAATTTTGACATGCCTACTTGAAGCACCTAGATGCGCGGATGGGTAAAACCGAGTTTGTTGGGATTCCACTTAAACATATGGAAGTGGAAATATGTGGATCATGATGGATGAGATCTGGACCACAATGATGGTGGTGTGATGATAGGGGATAACTGTTGACAATGTTCAAAACATAGTATCTGTTTCACATTTGCTTGGAATGGGGGTAGACAAATGAGGGCTGACTGGTGACCATGCTCAAAACACGACCCTGTAACAAATTTCGTTCGAAGTCATTTGGTACATTGGCCCAAGACAGTAGGTAAGACAATATTCCATAAGACCAGGCTGTAAAGGGACCCCTTCATACATAAAAGAGGATGGGGATCCAAATAATGGGCTCTCGAAGCATGGACATCGAATGAGGTAATGTCCTTATACTTCTGGATCTCTGTCACAAAGTATCTGAGTACGAAAATAAGACATATAAGATAGAGGGAGTTGAGACCCATACAAAGGAAAATGGTCCTAGGGTTTCATGCTTCCAGATTAATGGATGTAAGATGGCCCATTAAGGGGATATTGATTCACTGGACTGTACACAGGTCGGGGTAGTAGCCAATCCCAGTGTGTAGTTCCCTTAGGGAGATCTTAGTTTAGTGTCATAGAATTCAGAGTAGGTTGGGAAAACAAATGGAGGCACATGGTGCATTTGTTGTAATGCATGATAGGAATGAGAACCCAAGAGGTAATCACCCCGACACATGTTCCCAAAAGTGTTCGGGGTAAGAGGCGGGAGAGAGGGGGAAAGATTTTAGATTCCAAGGGCTGGACCCAAAGACGAGATGCTTGGGCATCCATATATATCCCATAAGGGTGGGAATCAAGCTATACATAGTTATTGACGATGTTGTGTAGTTTAATGTCTTACGACAAGGGCGTGGGGTTGTCTTAGTTTATGGTCACAAAACTCAGTCCACGAAGAACCAGAACAGGGAGACATGTTGCGAATTAATTACTAAAACTTGATTTGAATGGGGACATAAGAGTCTGTATCATCACAATGTGCTCCCTGGGAAACATCTGGGTTAGTGGTCCAAGAGTGAAAGTTAGGCTGAGCCCAAGGAAAACTATTAGGGCATTCCTACATACCCCATGAGGATCGTAATCATGAAAAACATAATTATGAAGGAGGCTATGTATGATACAAGTGACATAGATAATAAGTTCATGTGGGTCTGGCCCTTGCACCAATTGAAGTGGCATTTGATAGATCTTGTTTGTCCTTTAGGATGAATGTGTGTTTTTTTTTGAAGAGATAGACCTAGAATGAAGAGTTCAGGTGCCACCACAATAATCAATCCATATACAGGCATTGAAAAAATGTATGGTGGGTGACTGATGTCAAACATGACGTCTTCTTGAATGAGGACACCACTATGCTATGTTATATTTCATTGTGCAACCAAGAAGATAAATTCTCAATTTAAGGTCATGTTATAGAACCAATCATTCATTTTAAGATCACGCAGTATAGCCGCAATAGTTTAAAGTTAGGTGGGATATGGAAGCATAGTTTAACGTCTTATGACTCAGACAAATGTGGGAGAAATTTGATTCAAGAGGGGATGTTCATGGCGTGACAAAGCATACTTGATATGAATTAAGACGAGGTCCACATCACACCATGCATTATTCTATGAAAGAAACCCCAGGGCAAGGGGCTATAAAAGGTTAGATAATATGGGGCATGAGAGACTATCTCTTAGTTGATTTGGAACCAAAGATGAGATGTCCGGGTGTTCCTACATATCCCATGAGGATGTGAATCAATCCATACATAGTTCTAAAGGTTACGTACAACGAGATCTTAGTTTAAGGTATTAGATCATGGACCATTGAATAAGAGAGACTATTTTAAGAGAGAACATACCTCGATCTGATCCCTAAGCCCACATGAGTCAAACATGGTGTGGGAAATAAGGGAGGAAGAAGTCTTTGCAATACATGGAATACACATAATGGGGAAGACCGTGCAGGGCCCCAAATGATGTGTTACCGCAACTTTGTATTCTTAATGTGCAAATGCACACTGAGGGATAATACCAAGATCATCAAAATTCTACTTGGACATGATGGGGTGGAAAACTATGTGAATCATGTTATCGACATTTAAGGCTTGATGGTGTTAGTGTGATGATGGAGGATTACTTTTGACCATGTTCAAACATGAAATCCATATCAGGTGAACTGAAATGGGAACAAAAAATGAGCATATGATGGCGACCTTATTCGTAACGCAGGACTTGTATCAATTTTTTTTTCAAAACCCTCAATAGAATTAGCCCATAATGGTAAGATATCCCTTGGTTCGAGCATCCATTCCATTTGGGGGTCCCTTTGGATTTGAAGGTAAAAAAATTCCAAATGAAGAGGAACATGATGCCTAAAAAATGGGTTAATGCATGTCCAGGTAGAATCCAAAAATCCAAGCTCTGAACCAAAGTACTCCTGGGAACATTGGTGAATCAACTAAGTTTGTCAAGGGAAGCAACTTAAGAGCAACTAACTCGAAAAGATGAATGTAGGAAAGAGGAGTGAAGGGTGATCAGGAGAGGTAGGTATGTGGTTTGTTTGTTATAAACCTGACGTGAATGGAGATATAAGACCATAACACACCATATACCCCTCTCCAGGAAGAACGTAGGCCAAGGGTTCAAGATGATAGGGAGGTTTCTAAGAAATGTGGCTAGACTTACAGAAGAAATATTCGAGCATTCCTACGTATTCAATACGGATGAGAATCAATCCATACGTAGTTCTTATTAAGATATTGTGCAGTTTATTTTCATGCAGTAAGGACGATGGTGCTCTTAGTTTAAGGTCATAGGGCTAGGACCATAGTTGCCTAGTTTAATGTCATATTCATGGGACAACTGAGTAGAGGGTGAATCATCGTGCCTATAGAAGACAAAAAAGTGGAAATAGTGATAGAAGATAATTTTTGACCATGTTTGCTTCATTATATCCATATTTTTGTAATAGGAGGTTGGGGGAAAATAATTGAGCATCATCCGTTGACCATATTCACAACACATGACTTGTATCAAATTGTTGTTTGAAATACTCAAGGGCGTTGGCCTGTAATGGTAGGAGAGCCCTTGGGTCAATCATTTATGCCATTCGAAGGTCCTTTTGGATCAATAGGATGATATAAACCCAAATTATGGGGCTCGCAAAGCATATTGGGTCATGTTCTCATGAAAATGTTGATAAATGAAGGAGGTATGTCTCAAAGAGGGTATGTCTGGTGTGGAAAAATAGACTGACATTAATAAGGATGTGAGTCCAAACCACACCGTACAATCTTAAATAATAACTACGGCCAGGGGTCAAAAGGGTCAAGGGACCTGAGGCTGGGCATCCCGGCCAACTGTTACCAGATAACCTCTCATGTGAGTGTTGACTTAACTTAGATCCTATGCCCATGTGAGGAACACTCGAGGTGGGAAAAAAGGAGTTGGACAAGGCTCTTCCCATCATATAAGTGTCTGATAGCTAGAGTCACACTTCTTCCAAAGGTAGACCGAAGCTTAAAGAGACAGTGGGGAAAAATGATACACTACCCTCAATGTTTGGGACATATGTGGGTGCTTAAAATGACAAAGGATTGTAGTTGACTAGGTTCAAAACAAATCATATCTATTACGTGACCTGAAATGGGAACAACAAATGATCATCGACCAATGACCATATTTGCAACATAGGACTTTTACAAATTTTTATTTTTGAGGTCCCTGAGGGCATTGGCCCGAAACAATAGGATAGATTTTAGGATAAGTATTCATACCATTCGGGGGCCCTTTCAGATGTGAAAGATAATGAAATCTCAAATGATGGAGTGTGTGTAACATAGAAGTGCTCGTGCAACTTAAAGTCAAGGTTTTCAGTAGAAGAGGCGGGGATCCTCAGGGAGGAGGGATACAAGGTACGGCCATGATGATCATGACATGAATGAGGGAAAACGCCTACACCACACCTTGTGTATCGACCCAATGGGAGATCCCAAAGTTTGGTGTTGGGCCTGTGGACGATATTTCTGGGTGTTTCTTTATATCCCATAAGGATGGGAATCATGCCATACCTAGTTCTAAAATCCATGTAGTTTAGAATCGTGCAGTGAGGATGTGGGAGGAGAGAAGAGCGAGGGAGAGCACATTGTGCGATCATCGTAATACTAACATGAGTGGTGCCAAAAATCCTACACGACACCATGTGGGATCCTACAAAAGAATTATACCCAGGGGGATTTTCAAAGAGGGCACTTGGGATGGACTCAAGACGAAGTTTTCATGCATTCCTACGTATCCCCTAAAGATGGGAATCAACCCATATGTATTTATTGCAGTTTAACTTATTATAGGATGATATACAGTTTTACATTATGTGGGATATCATATAGTTTAATGTTATGCGGGAAGACATACAATTTAACAAAATTCAGGATGATATAAATTTAAATCCATGCGGGACAACATACAGTTTAATTTAATGCGGGATGCCATGTAGTTTAACGTCATGTGGGATGACATACAATTTAACATCATGCGAGACATTATACAGTTTATGGTTATGTTGGACCGAACAATTTAAGTTCATGTATGACCCAACAGTTTATGGTAATGTTGGACCCAACAGTTTAAGGTCATGTTGGACTAGAAATCTCATGCAAGGTGTTTCTTGAGGAACATGTAATTTGTTGGAGGAGTTAGACCCTCACCACCAATGGTAACCAGGGAGTATGGGACATTGGAGTAAACCTTGTGAATGATGTATGGTCCTTCCCATTTGGGCTCCAACTTGGGTGGTTACCTACTAACAATCATAGGTGTCTTCAGGGCCAATACCAAGTCGCCTTTCAATAAGGAGCTGAGGAGAAATTTCTTGTCGAAAGCTCTAGCTATCTTGTTCTGATAACTTTCTCGATTATGCAGGGCATGAAGCCTGTTCTTGTCAAGCGCTTCCATCCCAGCCGCACGGATTGCAACAACTTTATCTGGCACATGATGATCATAGACAGCTATGCACAATGAGGGAAATTGAATATTTATGGGCAGGATGACCTCATTTACATACACTAGGGAATATGGGGTCACCTTGGTGGAATTAAAAGTCATCATCTGATAAGCCCATAGGGCGTTGCAGAGTTTGTCCGGCCAAATCTTCTTGTTCTACCCAACCATTTTCTATATAATTTTATAAAGGGTTTTTTGAGCACCTTGTTATGTACCATTTCTTGCGCATGATAATGGGTGGTATGGTTAGAACAAATGTTTTACTTAGCATATTGTTTTTTAACTCAGTTGCTTGGAAGTTTCTGCCGTTATCGGTGAGGGAAACAAGAGGGACTCCAAAATAGTAGATGATGTTCAAGCTCACAAAGACAATGATGGAATGGGCCTTGACCTCCTTAAGGGGAACTGCCTCTGCCCAATTGGAAAATAAATCCATAGAGATCATGATGAACCTACACTAGAAAGTTGTCACCGGTGTATATGGTACCACGACATCAATTCCCCAAACATCAAATTGCCAAGAGTACTTGGTAGTGTAGAGAGGCTCTAGTGAACAATCCATAATGTTGTAATGAATTTGGAATTCTGGGAACCTTTGGGAGAACTCAGTGCAGTCATAGATCAAGTTTGGCAAAAAAATACCCCTGTCTATAGATAAGGTGAGATAGTTTCGTTCCAGTCTGATGAGCCCCCCAGGAATCGGCATGAACCTTTTGCATGACTTGGGAAATCTCCACTCCTTTAATTCAATAGAGGATAACCCCATAAAACACGTTCTTGTAGAAGATCTTCTCATGACTAGGACCATATTGGAGGGTAAACAGTATGTGTGGTGTTGAATTCGCTCGCGCTCGGCCTGATCCGTCTAGAGATTACCATTTTGGAGGTACATGACAAAGTAGGTTATCCAGTCATTAATAACATTAATCATTACATCCGGGGGACTTGGGGTTTTTGGCCTGAAATAAATAGTGGTAAGGTGGCTTACCTGTAGGCTGTCACTGTCATCTGGAGTGACAGGAGCAATGAATCATCAGTGTGCCATTTAGATAATCAGATCATCCTGTTTGGGCTCTACGAGTGACACAGCTAGGCTGGTCAAGGCTTTAGCTCGACTGTTATGTGATCAAGGGACATGAGTATCTTCTGGCTGAGATGGGAACTTGAGATTAGTTGGAGAGTGTGTTACAACAATGGTATGAGATCTGGATTTCTGATGACATAGTCACTGTTGATCTACTTGTTGACTAGTTTGGAGTCCCCTTTCACATGAAAAAAGGGAACTTCAATCTCATGGGCTATCTCAAGGATATTAATGAGAGACTAATAATCTGCCTCATTATTGGTGAAACCTTCTAAAAAAATAAATAAATATGACAGAATGGCTTGTGTTAGGGTACTGAATATGATACCCAGGCCTACTTTATTGAGTTTTGGTCATTGAGCCTTCTATTGGTGGGGCTCTAAGAAGCACCGTCAACGTACATTTTCCAGCACAACATGGCTTGGTCTTCCAGGAGAATCACTTCCTTAGGAAAATAAATATCCATGTACTGGTCTACAGGAGGTAGATGAGAAGAGAGGAATTCTACCAACTCTTTCCCATTAATAGCCTTATGGTAAACAATCTTGATGTCGAACAGTTGAAGAATCACTGCCCATTGAGCCAGACGACCTATCAACATTGGGCGGTTTACGATGTACTTTAGTGGATCTACTCAAGTCACCAACTGTACCATATGGTGCTCCATGTAATGTTGAATTTTTTTACTACGAATACCATTTCAAGGAATATTTTCTCGATATAGGATTATCTGGTCTCCATATTTAAGAGCATGCGATTGATATAATAGAGATTGTTATTCATCCCATCGTTGTTCTTCTAGTCCATAAGGGCACCATGAGACCATTCTAGGGCGGTCACATAAAGGAATTGTAGTTTTCTAGTGATAGGTTTCATTAAGACTAGAGGCGGGAGCATGTACTACTTGATTTCCTTGAAATAAATCTGACATTATTCATCCCACATGTAGACAGTGCCTTTCTTTATGGGCCACGAAAAGGGCTTACACTTGCCATCCCGATTTGATATGAGTTGTAGTATGTAGTCTATATAGCCTTGGAATCCTTGAATCTCTCCGAGATTGCATGGGGGAGCCATCTGGCCAACAAACATGATCTTCTATGGGTTGATCTCAATGCCGCTGTATATAAAAATGAAGTCGAAAAACATTACATAGCTGACCCTAAAGGCAAACTTTAATGGATTCAACATCAAGTGGTGAAAATAGAAGAAGACAAACACTTTCTCAAGGTCTTTGAGATGGTCCTAACACTGGTGAGAGTTTACCAGCATATCATCCACGCAAAATTCCACCATCATTTCGAGGATCGACTGGAATAAGTGATGCATAGCCCACTGATAGGTGGCACCTGCATTCTTTAAAATAAATTTCATGACTTGGTAGCAAATAGAAACTTGTGGTGAATTGCAGGCTGTAGACTCCTCATCCTCAGGGGCCTTTTGGATATGGTTATACCTAGAGTACAAATCCATGAAAGAGAGGTCTTGGAACCTTGTTGTTGCATTGATCAACAATTCTGTCACAGGAAGGGGAAAATCAACCTTCAGACATTGATGGTTGAGATCCCAAATATAGATGCAATCTCTGGTGTATCTGTTCTTCTTCCTCATTGGCACAATGTTTGATAACCATTTGAGTTACTAAACATCCTTAATGAAATTGGATCTAATGAGCTTATAAACTTCTACCTCAAAAATGGAATCGTGATAAGGGTACATTTTTCTGGGAGGCTGCTTAAACCCATGATGATTTTCTTGGAGACCAAGGTGCTGAATGACTACCTGAGGATATATTCCTTTCATATTAGAATAACACTAGGAGAATAAATTTAGATGTTGTTTAAGGAAGTCAAGTTACTATCATTTCTCCTCGAGGGGCATGAGGGCACTGATTAATGTGGGTTTTAGGTCTTCCTCACTTCCAAAGTTCACCTGCACCAATTCGTCAGTTGTGGTGGAGATGCCCTCTTCAAAGGTGGGGGAGCATCCTCTAAATATTCTTCTTCACTTATGAAGGATGGATCCTCATCAGTAGGAGTTTCCTCTAAGTCAACAAATCCCGATGGGATGCTGGTACTAGCCTGAGAAGCAGTTTAGAGCGCATTGGGAAACTCTTGTGCTACCGAAACCATAGCGATGGAGGTTGTTGATTTGATCCCATCTAGTCTTCGTCCCAAGGGTCCAGACTTGATTATATCGAAGCAATAGTGGCCGGTCGGATTGAGTCGGTTAATTATATCCTAGGGAAAAAAGAACATATGACGTATTATCTTCGCCATGGGGTGGACATCCCAATACCTTATATAACTACGAGGCTCTGGGATCACCTGAGAATAATTTATGTAGGAGTATGAGGTGATCTTCCAATGACACTTAGAAATGGGAATGTGTTCCCCCCTCATTCTAAAAACAAAAAATCATTGTACCATGTCTGGGGTTGTATCCTCCAACTAGTTTATTAGAAAGATGTATAAGTCATCTAGATTTGTCCACGGGTCGGTCTCCGCCATGGCATGATCAACCTCGTTAGCCTAAATCGGCTTGTGTTTTCTCCTGTAATAGACAACATCTATATAGTGTGTTTCATAAGAGGCAAAGAGAGATACATCACTTTAAAGCACACCCATTCTACAATTAAGGGACTACTTGAGGCACTGGTGATACGATGACTGAATTTCCACATGAAGATGGAGCTAGGGACTTCCCATCAACGCATTGTAGGTGGTGTCCTAGGAGACAACCATAAACTCAGTGTTAGGAACTAGGCCACCAAACTAGGCCTTTATGTGGATCTTGTCGACCAGTTTATGTTTCGTCCTGTCATAACCTTAGATTCTTAGGTCAGAGGGACTCAGATTATTGTCAGATAACCCCTGTTTTTGTAGTGTCTGAGCCAGTATTAGGTTGATCATAAACCCCATGTCGATAGGACACTGACGAACCTCCCCTCCATTGAACCGACCGGTGATGTATAGTGGACGAATGTGCCCCTTTATGGGAGTTCCTTCATATTCTCCATAAAAACACAAGACGGTATGGCATTCATCATGGTCAACCACCTCATCATGGAAGGCCTCTATGAATGATACATCCTTGTAAAACTATATGGTGCTTATTAAAGAATTGGTGAGGGGCTAACTCATATATGATGATTGTAGAAGGGCCTCAATGATGGAGAGATTTGATGGAATTATAGAAATATTATTGAGGATAAAATACTTCCATCCCATTGTGATATTCTACTTATAGAAGGCCTCTCTAGGATAGGAGGTATGGTGGGCCATGACGACTAAACTGACGGTTGACTGGTGCCAGGAATATCCCACTACTCACTAGTCAAAGCATGCAGAGTAAATACCAGACGAGGGCACAATGATTGAGTTGGTCTATAGAAAAGCATGGATGCTAATGGTGCAGTTGATGTGACTCTTCCTGATACAACTACACAAACAGCAGCAAAGGTGGACCTGATGACACCAGATGAGAAGGCTCTGCGTGCGGAGCTCTGCACTGGGCCTGCTACCTAATTATGGTAGCATGCATAGCCTGGCTGGAAATACTGACCGAGGAACTCTGACAAACCATATTTCTATGATTTCGTCGACATTGATGATGGTTGGAGATGTTGGGAGGATCTGCCTGGAATTCCACGTCATTAGGAATCATGTAAGGGTTTACCAACTTTACGTTATTAACTATGGTGTACCCATGACTGTCACTTGAGAAGTCTTCCACTACTATACATATTCTAGGAGGAATCTCCATCTCCGGGGGGCATGTAATGGCTGAGAGCACGAGATGACGATGACATTGGTGGGTGACTTTGTTTTCCCTAACGCCGTTGATGCTTGATCTTCTGGGAATAGAAATGCTGAGATGAAAATGAAAAAGTATTATCTACGACTTTTGAAGGCTCTGGATGATTCAAGCCTACATGGATAACATCATAGGAATGAGAGACTATTTTACAAGCCATCCAGTCATCATACTTCTAGGAACATAGTCACAAACCTGATGCCACTCGCCTTCGCTGTCACTGATAATGCCTGGACTCACAAAGACACATGCCACCTATGCTAGAGCTGGGCCTAACTAGACAATGTTGTTATCTACCTGGTCTTGAAGCCAGTATTTAAACACAAATCACTATTTCAGGGTGTTCCCCAGGATCCAGTGATAGGGTCCGTATTTAGGGAGATTAGCGAGGTTCACCTCTTCTGGCCTCTTGCACTTAGGCAAACATGCAATCCCCTACTCCAAGGCACTATGGATGTAGTCGGGGACCTAAGCCTCATTGAATTAGTTGGTCTGTTTCCACTTTTCAAGGAAGGGGGACCTGAGATCCTACCATGATGAGGGGCTGGAGTATCTTGTCAAGGGGGTGGAGCCTGGTTATCTTTCCTTGGCAGTGGCAACACATTGCACAGGGTAACATACCGGTTCTGAGGTGGGAACTACTGGGGCGGAGACTGCGCCTGGGGTGGAGGGCCTCTATGAGGCTATCGAGGTGGCTCCACTGGTAACAAATCTAGTATTGTGGGGGACTCTATTTGAGCCACTTTAGTGGTCCTGACCATGGCGGCCCTTCTCACAGGGATTTCAGGAGGCAATGAATGTGTCTGCTTAGCCGATTGTAAGGATTCCTCTAAGAACTAATCCTTATCAGAGAAGTCCCAAAATCCCCTAGGGTTGTTCTGGGTTATCAAAGAGGGGACCAATTCTGTCTTGACATTCCCTATGCACATCATCAGTAGTTTCTCTTAAGTCAGTGGAATGTCAAGGGAGTATGTGAGCCCTTTCCACCGGGAAAAAAGTCTACAATGGGATCATCTAGTCTCTTCTTGCACATGAAGAGGTCCTGGATACTAATTTTCTATGTGGTGGAACTGAACTCGTAGAGAAATTTCATATGGAGTTCTTCTCAGTCAGGTACTGATCCAATGGAGAGCTGGTTGTACCACAAGAATACCGACCTCTCTAATTTCTGTATGAAGCATCAGAGTTTGATGGCCTCCTACTATTCTAGAGTTCCCAACATTGGCCCACACCTTGAGATAAAGTGGGCTAGGTGCTATGGCGGGTCCCTTGTCCCATTTAAATGAAAAACGGTGGGATTTTCAAAACCCAGTGGTGTAGGCATATCATCCACCCATGCTAGATAAGTCTTGCCATCAGGGGGGATTTCCACTGTCATGTCTCCAATGCCTTGAGATAGGTAATGAGTGTTTCCATAGGGTCATCTAGGTAGGGGTTCCTTTCTTAATGGGGATCCATGACCACTAGCGCATTAGTAGGTTCTTTAACATGATAAGAAGTCCTAATGACTCATGGAGCGGCTGGTGGATTGACCTTCAGAGTAGCTGGGGGAACTTGAGCTGGGTCCTGAGGATTGTCATGTTATTTAAGAGGATTTGGAAACACATATTGCGTCCAATTTATATAACCTATAGCCTCAACCATATCTCGGTGGGCAGGACGGTCGGGGTCACCTGGAGGCAGTTCGCTGAGGGGAAGTTGTGCCTGCACGGACTTCCACATCCAAGGATCACCATATTATAGTTATTTCTCTGTAGAATATTCAAAAAGAAGGCTGTATACTATATTATTCTTTTTTCAGCAAGTTTATAATGCAATGCAGATTTTTCAGAATCATCTTCCACCTTCTGCACTGAGCCCGATGGGTCGAAGGGTTTGACAGCTCTGAGGTGCTCCTTACCCTTGTTGGGATTTCAGCTAAGGACCAATGACTTGGAGGGAAATTAAAGACCCAGTAGATTCATCTGATGATTATTAATCCTTCCCAATGGGTCCAAGAGGTGTGAAACTCCCTCAGGGGGGGGGGGGTCCTTTCTATGAAGCTCTAGCTCGTTCTCACCCCCAGCATGTTGGCCATGTTAACCGTAACCCTGATTTGAGGAATATCCTTTATGTCACATGGAAAATCAGGCTGGTGTTAGATGGAACTGAAATAGAGGGCCATGTACTACCCCCAACCACAGATTTTTATGTGGGGAGTAGCCTCCTTGATTATTTTTCAGAGTAATTTAATGCTCTGAACGCATCGTTGTTGGAGGTTCTTAAGGAAGACTGGTGACTCATGGCACTGGGCCACAAGGAGTGCATCCAAATAAACCAGACAACATTGTTGGATGATGTCTTTGAAGTGCTCCTGACTCTTGGGGTAGGCATATCATCAATGAAGAATACAGAAATGAGTCTCCTAGAGGGTTTGGCGAAAACACTTAACCTCTCCATGGGTGAGAGATTCCCGCCCACATAAATTCAGTGTTATGATTGGCCAAAACATCTGAGGGAAATGGTTCTCTTCGAGAATATCCCACAAGCTCCTTGGTCAATATTTAGTGTTTGGCCCTTTATTTCCCAACTCATCAACCGGGGGTGGATGAGGAACTGATAGAGGTACCCAAGCAGACTGCTAAGATGGTAGGATTTCCGATGGGAAATATGACGAGTGAGTTGACAAACTGCCGCATCTCGATCTGTCCTCAAAATATTATAGTGAATTATCAACCACATTGCAATAAGATGAGATGACGACAACTGTTTCCTTTGCAGGGACTACAACTTCTAGTGATGGGCTATACTACTGCTCATCCACCGTTGGCCTCTAGTATAGCTTTATATGATCCCTAGTCAAGGTAGATGGAGCTTCTGGTGATGATGGGGGCAATTCTGTTGTCGGAACAATGAGAAACGCTAGATTTTCATCTTCCTGGATGTACCTATGGATAGAGGTGGGAATCTGATGGACCTCACATTCTTGAAGAATGAGGCTGATGCACCATGTTCTTGCCCCAACCCTTATCATGGAGGATCAAGGCAAGGGTTCCATCCCTGAGTCCTATTTTTCCTCAGAATCCGAGAAGCAGACTAGTTTTATCTCAATCTGAATCTTCTCAGGATTCGTTTTATGGTGCCAATGACCCTCCCTCAAGCCCCGAGATGGTTCTTCGGGAAAAGGTAGATTCCAATCACAAGGAGGACCTTCAGCTGTACTGGTTTGGTGGATGAGAGGATTTCCACCTATGTGAGCTGGGGTGGGAGGAGAACTTGGACATATATCATAGGGAACAATGGGAGGACCATCGTACCAACTAAAAGTTGTCATAAGGGAACCTTTGTGGGAAGTGTTGGAGCATGTAGGACCTCCATCGGAGCTTATAAGAGCATAGGTAGGACCTCCATTAATGTTTCCCCTAGCAGCATTAGCACATGGAGGGTCCTGTTATTGGTCAAGCCAAACACGAGTAGGACCCCCGTGTTGGGAGCTGGAGAAGTGAATCTGACCTTCAGTCTTATAATTATTTAGGCGTGGAGGACCTTCTCCAGTTTCTTCAAGGACATGGGGAGGAATCCCACACTAGAGATTGACTGGATGTGTAATGTTCCTACACTGGCAGCCTACATTAGGAGGAAAAACTCCATACCTAATGTAATGAGAATGGGAGAGGCTTCCATACTAAGTGTAGATACTATGGGGAGGACCTTTATTCAGATTGAAGGTAGCATGGGGAAGACCTCCATGCCAAGTTTGGAAGTGGGGATGACCTACGTTCTCTATTATGGTAGTATGGGGAGAACCTCCATACTGGGTGTCGTTGTCACAAGTTGGTCCGCAGTGGCCACTACCTATGTCGGTGACCAAGAGAGTCGACTAATACTGACCATGGGGTGGTTTGGGCCTCGATCCGTGTTGGGTATATAAGTTTTCCTACTATTCATATGTAAGTGGTTGATGATATACATCAATGGTAACTTGATACATAGTAGTTGCTGACGTTGAAACCCCTTGGTAGGTGTCCTCCTCGACCTGTGCCTGATGCTAGTGATGGGTCAGGTGGACTGGGATCAGTGGTGCAGGTGCATGGGTTACCTGCTCCACGACTCATGGGACTGGGTGGTAGTGCTAGCATGGCATAGCGGGAGCCCTCTTTGGGAGCCCCTGAAACGGGATCCCGGTCGGGCTGTCCAAGACATCCAGCACCTCATCGGCGTAGGGGTGGTAGTAATGAAAGCATTCCCAAGAGAGGCTCTTTAACTTTTTATGTGATGTAGTCGACAGAAGTGGCTCCATGCGCGGCCCTTGGGGTAGTAGTGGCAACAAGGCGCAGATGCCTCTAAATCCCGAGGAGCCATATCCCGAGTCGGGATAATCCCCTCATCCTCGTATCGGTGGATGAGGTCTCTTATCACCCATTTTTGAATGAATTCATAATGGGAGATGGTGTGTGGGCACCTAGTAGATGTGGGTGTGGAAGCTGTCACAGAAGAAGTGGAGCCACGTGGGATTGCCGCATTGGTGCTGCCCCTGCCCCTACATCGGTGGGTGGGTGGCTATCAGATTCCTGATGCAGATGATTGGTTCCTAAAAGCAGGGAGAATAAAAAATTAGTTTCGAAACAAAGAGATCGATGTCCAATTCCACATCACCATTCCTTCTTTCGTAGATGGTAAGAAGGATCCACGCTGACAACACTGTTGACCTATATTTCCCTCATTTTAACTACCTCAACTTCTGGTAAGTTTCACATCGGGCACACTATTTGCTTGGCGGGACCCATCAATGGGTTACTAGATCAAGTGACATGCTAGTCAAATGATGTCTCGAATGCTACTAATCTTCACATTGAAAATAATAACTTCACATAGGGTTCAACATTTATGTTTATATTTCTTTTGTCATGGTGCACACATTCATCTATTTGAGGAGCATAAGGACATGATAAATGTTGCCATGAATTCCCGCTTTCTAAAGGCAGGTGGAATCTGTCAAATATTCAGGGATGTTTTCTCATTGATCAAAATGGGATGATGGAATTTCGATTATTCCTTCTGTGGATTCCCCCTTAGAACTCATTACATAGTTCGTGTCTCCCTTATAGATTTAGATGTTGTTCATGAAACTCATTTCAATGCCATATCTTCATGGATGCTGGTTAATTACACTGCTTCTGTTGGGATATTCCAAGGGGTCCGGCCAGGGTAGCAACCTTTGATCTGGGGAGTAGTCATGTTGGACATCACTTTCATGTCTAGATGCTGGAACACTAGTGCGTCAAGTTTTCTTACCCTTATTATATGGCTTCTCAAGGGCACGGATGACCGAGGAATCCCACGTAGAATGTAGAAAATTAAATGAAATAGGCATGTCTTTAAGGTTTTCCTCTTCTTACCATGTTTATCACAGGGTATGCCATGAGTTTAACACCTAGCGGTGATAGATTAGACTGATCAAAACACTTAATAGAGTGGATCATATGGGTGAAACCCCTAGATGGAACACAAATAAAGGGTCTAATGCGTGGTAAGTTACCCAATTATTACTAAAGGGAATGGGAAATGAGGTGGCATGATCCCATCGGGATGTGGAGGCTCAGGTAATAACCAAGGTGGATAATGGATGGTCAAGTGAAGTAGACGGAGAATGAGATGGATTTGACTCGTCGATGACAATGATGTTGTGATTGAACCTCAAAAAGAACTCCTACATATCCCCATGCCAGGGCATCAAAGTCCATGTAGTTTGGGATGGGTTATAGGATCAGGGTGTGCGTAGAGGATAATGACCCGATGATATATTGGGTCTTATGCGTGGTTAGTATCCTGATGTTGGTCTGATGCCACTGGGATAGACCAGAGATATGTGTTCCAATAGAAGGGATGACAACAAATTACCGCTAAGTTTGGGTTGAAAATATCCTACTACCGAAATGGGATCACAATGGCTTACCACTGTGTGAGGTCTACAAAATCTTACCATTGGGTAGGGGGTCACAACAACTTACTGCTGGATGGGGGTCACAACGGCTTACCCCTAGATGGGGGCCACAATAGCTTACTGCTGGATAAGGGTCACGACGGCTTACCACTAGATGGGGTTGAACCTCATGGATGATTTCTATGTAACCCATCTAGGAGACAAGTATCAAATCCCACATTGTCCGAATGGGGTCTGGTGAACCGACGTGAAGGGAGTCGGGACCAATGGTTGTTGGGCTTGAACTTCAGGGAGGTATCCTACATACCTTGCCTTGGAAATGATCAAAGTCCACATAGTTCAGAAAGGGTGTTGTTTGTGAACCAATGTGAAGATGGATGGGACCAATGTATGGTGGGATTGAACCTCAGTGAGGATTCCTACATACCTTTCCCTGGTAAGGATCAATGTACACATAGTTCGGAAAGAGTTTGGGGATTACACTCTAGAATTCCCAAGGGAGGATGTCATGGTTGATGCTTACTATAAGAACACATGATTCATGATCGATGTCAGAAACAAGAGGCAATAAAGACCTGATTATCACCTCATGAAAGTTGCATCTCTGGTAAGTAGAATGGGGCTTAAATTTGGTTAGCGGCCCAAAATTGAAACAGCTACTTATGTGTGGTCTGCAGCCCAGAGAGATGGAGATTGGGACTTACTCCAAGGTGGAGGCATGGTGGTGAAAAATCCCAAATGAAGTGGGATTTGGCATGAAAGAGAGGAGGGATCTGATGCCCATCTCCCCCTCTCTTGTCTTTCACATGGAAGAATATTGGATGAGCAGAGATTTTGCCTCCTTCAATAATGGATAGGGGCTTATACCAAGGTGGTTTCCCTTTCCCCACGGACAGACGCCGCTCGAATAAAGATGATCACATTCCATGTTAGGAATTATCTCACTATTGTTGAGACCAGTGGGAAAAAAGAATGTCCGAGATGGGGCACCTCACGTATAATGCGTGGGGCGAGGCCACAGTTTAACATCATGTGCTGAGGACAATGGTGCTTTGTAGTTTAATGTCTTGTAGATCGGACGAGGTGGGTTCACTCCGCTCCCCTTATGATGTACAAAATAGATACCTCCCACCCCTTGGGGAAGGGAAGGAATAAGAATTGAAGTGGTGAGGGGGTGTTATGGAGTTATCCATTTAGGGTTCAATGTTAGTTTAGCAATTCAATGAAGAAATAGCTATTACCATGCCTATGAGAGGAAGCTTGAGGAGAAGCAACACAACAGGAAGTACTGCCCTAGGAACATTGAAATCACATCGTTCAAACTTGGAGGGTCACATGTGACAATTAGTTGTGAAGAAAAGGGGTTTATAGGTAGAATCCTCATGAAGCCCTATTGCTCTAGGTAGGAGAGGGGCTTCACGAAGGGGTATGCATCAATAAGTGAAGTTGCCTATCATAAGGGTATGGTATAGGGGCATCTGGAAGGTGCTTCATGAAGTTGAAAGGTTTTCATAGAGCAGTGCTTCACAAAGTAATGGTGCCTTATGAAGAATAGCATTGAGAAGCAATGTGCTTCCTGAAGCACAGTGTCCCCGCCTTTGCATGTGGGTCACATGTGCATAGAAGGTATTTCACAAATCACAAGTGCACTGCGAAGAATCGAGTCCCCTTTGTGATCCCCTTACTTTGTGGAGGCCTATGTGCTCCGTGATGGACATCCCACATTTAATAGGGGTTGAATTTAAGTAATGGGGGAGGCCCTTCATGATGAAAAAGTACCTTGATGAGATCATCGTTCATAGAACATAAATTGCTTTTCTATTTGAGATCTAAGAAGGAAAAAGGTAAGAGGATCCATCCTTTGGGTTCGAGGGGAGCCCGTAATTTATAGGCAATAGGCTCCGTGAAGCATATCTTACTAGGTGGGATGACCAGTGGAATTTTTTCATAATCATGAAGCCTCCTGCCTCTTTTCTGTATGGCATCTTTGTGAACGTCAAACGTGTTCGCAGAGCCTCCCACCTCCTTGCTTTGTGGCGGATTCGCGAATGTTAAACGAGTTCACAGAGCCTCCTGCATATTTTCTCCATAGTGGCTTCATGAATGTAAAATAGGTTCGTGGAGCCTCCTATCTCCTTTCTCTACAGCTCCTTCACAGAGGGGAAGCTTTGCGCCGACAACAGTGTTGTGGGGCCTCCATGAACAAGCTTCAAGAGGCAGCCCTAAAGGCTTTCTTTTTGTTCTTATTCTTCCATAATTTTGGATCCAATTGATAAATAATCAATCAATAAATAATATCATATGATACATATCATGATGAAACACATTAGAGGATAAGAAAACAATACAAAATATATATAGGAAGAACCCCTAGCCTACAGATCATACAGTTCAACAATTTTAAGATGAATCAATATTAACTATCCTCATCAGTGATACATACCTTCGCTTAAAAATTCTAATATAAGGATTTATACCCAGGGAAAACAATCAACTTGAAAAACAAAGATCCTGATATTTCTAGAATAATATCCTATGGTTCCTCATGAAATAAATAAAGGAGTTATTCCACTTTCAACAAATTTCATTTGTATGAAAACTGAAAATCCAAAAGTCCAGAAACAAAATCATATCATTATCATCTCCAACATGCTCATTAACATGAAACCTATCCAATAAACATATTCATGAATCATAATCATCCATCTATCACATGGATATATATAAACATTCTAAAAAACAAGAAGGCTCAACAAAGGCATAACCAATTAATCAATCATGTAGCATATCATAATGTTTTAACCAAGCCTTGAAAATATACATAGTAATTATATATTTGGAAATAAATTATTAAAAACCATTGTGAAAGAAATAAAATACATGGGAAATCCGAATTAGCACCAAATCCTATTTCATAATCAATTGAAATAAATCACCATCTCATTTTATAAAATATATTACTATTTAAATCCTAAAAATATTTTGAACAAAAAGTTAAATACACATTATAAATGAATAAATCACCATCTCCTTGAAATTTCATAAATCAAAATGAATAAATAAATTACTACTAGAAAAAAAGTTCAATTGAATTATGAAATTCACCCAATTTTTCAAATGGAAACCATAAAAAAATAGAAATCCATTAACATAAAAATTCTATGTAATATTAAATTCATTTATTATATTAAAAATATCATTTAAAACCCAAAATAAATCATGAAAATTTCATATAAATTTTAATGGATGTTACCACATACCTCTAATTTTGAAATGTTGATGCATTCAAGGGAAACCAATTGAATATACCTCAAGAGATATCTCACAGCCCTTAGAAACCAAAACACCAATTATAATAACCCTAGATTGTAAAATTATCCCCCGATTGACATTATCTTTAGAATAAGTGGATAAAAAAGGATTAAAACCAATGAATAACTAAAGAGGTTCCCTAAACTTTCGGTCCAAAAGAAATTCATCCATGATATCACTCAAACCCCAAAATGGAGGGACATGGGAAATGGAGAGAAGCCATTGGCTTGATCACATGTTGTGTAAGTTTAAATGGAGTGGCATAGGGGAGAATATCCAAGTATACACGTGAGGAAATGAATAACATCTCTAAAGAAAAGAGGGTAATATTGGGTACCAAATTCTGTAGTGATCATGCAACAACTACTGTCCTAAAACAGTAGATGGTTAATATTTTCCAATGAAATATTTAAAAACCATGAACCTAAAATGTGTGGATATGTAAAACATGTGAATATTTATAAATTAACCCTTGTGAAACAAAATAACTATGGATAAATTAACCACACAAAAAATAAACAAATAAGTGAAATTTCAAGGTGTCACAATTCTCCAAACCAAGCAACTTTTATCCCCAAGAAATTCATCAATAAATTAAATCAATGTAAATGAAAAGAAAAACTCATTAATAAGAAAAGTACCAACCTTGATTTCTAATTCCTTACCAGAAACCAACAATACATGATCTAAACAACCGACTTCTTATTAATAACATTTCTAAAACAACTTGAGATTCATCAACCATCGAAACACTATGAATCCTGTAAGAAAATTAATCACACAAAAAGTGAGAAATTTGGATCGAGAATTATTTGAAATTATTTGAATTATTCTATATAAAAATACATAACACCACTCATAAGAGCCTCTTAAATACTATACTTGACAAAAGAACCAAACATGATCACCACCACCAGAACACCCAAGACCACATAAGCCAAAATAAAAATCACATCCCAAGAAAAAAAACACTGAAAGTTAGACCAAAAGAATAAAGAGAACATATGGATACTTTTAATTGGTCCCCCAAATATTTTGAATTTATTAAATTGTAGAAACATAATACAAGAATACAACAAATTACATTTATCATCTAAGAAACACTATTATTCCAACTATAAACAACCCACTCAAAACACTAGAATATTATACATAATCTAGAATAAATAAAAGGTAACTAGAACTTATCACCAATAAAATGTTCACCCTAAAATAGGAGAGACACCCCAAACATTAACATGCCTCAAAATATAATGTAATGTTTTCAAACATGTGTTATGAAATTAAATGAAGGGTAACTCATGGTCAAACTCAAGGAACACAGGACTATAAGGTCATGAATAGAAAATAACCTCTTATTAGCACTATTTTATTAATCAAAAACTAAAATATCTTCCATGTTACCCTACCAAAACCATAGGAATCCCAATTTCATTATCAATATAATCCCAAACTCTTGATCCACACCATTCATAAACGAAAAAATATAAAATATTTAATGAGGTAGAAACAACATAAAAGTTTTGAGGATGTCGGTAAAATGTATTCCATCCATTATAAAATAAGGAAACGTTATTTTCAAGATATGATTCAAGTACATAGAGAAAAGGAGAAATTAAAAAAGGGAAATCCACAAAAATATCAACCTCTAACTTTAACATATAGGTTGCACCACAAATTAACATCATGATTTAAAATTGGACCGAGTCTTATGTAACACCCATTAAACATAAAAATACTATGTAAGTGGCTTAGAAGCCCACACAGATGTTAGGTTCTCAAAGATATTGAACAAGATGTATTAGAATACCTGAATTTCCTACACTAAAAATACAATTTTTTTTAAAATAGTAATAATTGGTAATAGACATGGCTTCCCATTTCTATCACCTTCTTGCTTCAACTTCCTACTAGATATTTCACCATCATTAACACCATAATTGGTCAACACATAACTTTATATAGGTTTCTTTACTAATATTTCCAAATGGATAATTGAATTATAGACCATTTCAATAATTGTTCTCATAAAAGACTGATACATTGAGGAATGAGGGTGTAGATGAAGGTGTCATGAAAAGAACCACACTATCTTTAAATAGTAATCAGGTAACTCTCAAGAAAAATGAACCATGTTAGTGAAATATTAAACATAATCCTTCACTTATTATTCACAATGAAGAATGTTCAAGACCACCACCTTTGATATTATCACTTCTGTTCGAAATAACTACTAGAAGAAGGCAACATTGAAATATCCTCAAGACCATACCTTAAATGGTTTGGTGTGATTAGTGATATTCCACCATTTTAAATATAAATCCTCAAATAAGTGAATGATAAACCCAATCCTATGGGATTATAGAATTGTGGTGAATCAAATATTCCATAAACCATAGCTAGTCAATCCATTACCTCTGGGGATCCTTGAAAAGAATAAATGAATGGAGGAAACCTATTAAGAAAATATCATACATGAAGAAATTTTCATGAAGAACATGGTTCTACCTAACATTAAAGGGTATCGGAAAGGACTAAAACTATATTGGAAGATCTTGGATTGGTAAGATGACTAATCGATATATTCCATTCATATCTTGTGAACTCCATTCTACAGGCCACATTTGAAAATATCAGAACAATCAACATCTAATAAACAAACAGACATTACACTATAAGGGACCCATAAGAACAATACAAAAAAAAACAATATAACTAATTTTTTTTAAAAATATCATTTCATAGTAAACTAATTAGTCCTTATTTTTATTTCAGACACTATATAGATTCTAAAAAAACACCACATTACAGTTTTTTTATAAAATCATTAAATCATTTCAATCCATTTAAAAATAGATAAACTATCTTTTTAAAACTCAATTTCAATTTTCAACTCTAAAATTCCAAAATCATGTATCCTTTTCAAACTAAAAAACCATAAATTCATTTTAATAAAATCATTTTTACATGGTTTAAATGTTTTTAGAATGAATTTTCAATAATACAAAAAAAGTTTAAAAAAACTCAAACCCCATGGAATGAAAAATTACTCAAAATAATGATTAAAAAACATCATAGTCCATGAAATTTCACTCAAACACTTTTAAAAAATATCCTCAAACATTGGATAATCAAAAATAATAAATTGAGTGAAATTTAAAAAAAACAAATGTTACCTACTGTGTACAATTTTTTCAGAATATTTTCATATCGTTCACCAATCTTATTAGTGGCACAAGATGTTTTCGAGAATCGACTGCATGTATTTCACATATTTTTATAGACCGTGAACCTTAACCACATACTCATGGGGTTCTTACCATTTCCCCATGAAACAAGGATTTTATGAGACATCTCCTTGGATATCTCTATAACCTAGACTATCACCAAACTACACCTAAATATAAAAAAATAGCCTAATATAAAACTGAATTAAAAGAAGAACTCTTAAATACCCATAGAAAATAAAGGTTTTATCATAAGTAAGAGTATTATAAGACCTCTATCACCCTTACCACTTAAACATTGATATGTTTAGCTCATTTATTCCATAAAACCCAAATGACACGATTATATGATACCATTTGTAATGAATTAAAATATTATTCCACATGAATTGACACATGAACTATATCAACACTGAAAAGAGGGGCTAGTCCAATTCCCTTGGTCTGATTAAAAGCATTAAGGGTATCAAATATAAATATTGGGGATGGATTTTTCCTCATGAACCAAAAATAAATAAATCTAAAAATGGAATTATTGTATGGAACAAAGATAAATAACGTATATCAAATAAAAATAATATGTGGAATTTAAAATAATCTAAATACAGAATATAAATTAGTAGTTTTTTGGGGATACTGATAACCAAATTGAACCCAAAATTCACTGTGACTCTCTTGTCTCAAAACATTTTTTCCACAAGAGAATGTTACTCTACCAAAAATGGGATCCAAGACCTAGAAACCCTCCATAATTCATGATTAATAGACACCCACCAACATGATTATGTAAGCTGTGAGTTAAAGGCTTATTGGATACCACCATTAGTATATTTCATTCTATTTAAAAAAGAAACCATGTTTACTAGTTTGGAAATAAAAAAATATATATATTTTCATTTAATTTTCAAAATTTGAATATAAAAGAAACACACAAAACCCATTTCTAATGATTTCCCTTTTAATAAAAAATATATAATATTTTCCCTTCCTATTAAAATACATTTTAGAAAAAATCTTGTTTTTTTCCTTTAAAACCAAACTACAAAGTACAAGTATAAATATGAATAAATGGAATCGTAAAACTCAACGCTCAATACTAAAAACCAATGAACAAAATAAACATAAATAATAAGGTAGGATACATTCCTACTAAATAATTAATAAATAAATAATAACATATGATATATTTTATAAGGAAACACATTAAGTAATTATAAGAAAATATATAACATAAAAAATAATATCCCAAATCCTAGAGGTCTTATGGTCCCAGAATCATCTCTCAAATCTCTCTCAAAAATCCATATCAGTGACACATCCATTATCTAGAAGAATATAAACTAAGGAACACTATCCAGAGTAAACTCTTAAATTGAAAATCACCATCCCTATATTTGTCACTTAGTAAAATAAGGTTTTTTAGGAAATAAATAAAGTAGGTGGTCCACATTCTATCAATGTATATCAAATGAAAATAGAAAATACCAATTTTTAAAAACACAATCATATCCTTCATACCTTCAACACCCCCTCAACATGAGACCTAACACAGAATCACAAGCATGAACAAAAAAACATCCATTATATGGATATACATAAACATTATTAATAAAAATAATGGGGATCAAAATGGAATAACCAACTAACTAATCAAGTAACATCTTACAATATTCCAGCCTACACTTTACATTATAATAACTAAATATATGTTTGAAAATGTCTTATTAAAAATTATTTGGAAAATTAACATAATCCATGGGAAAACACAATTAACACTAAATCCTATTTCAAAATCATCCCAAATAAATAACTATCTCTTTTTATAAAACAATATAACTACTTAAAACATGAATAATCTTTTGAAAAAAGAGAAATACACTCTATAAGTCAATTATGATCCAAAAAATTGTAAAAATATTTTTTTATAAGAACATTCTCATTATCATTTTGTTAAACGCACCGAATGCATAAAATATAACATAAAAACAAGGAATCATTGAATTTTGAAATTTAACTAATCTACCAAAGGGAAAACCAAAAAAACATGGAAAACATTTGACATAAAAATAATAAATTAAATTTACTTCATTTCATCAATTTTTGAACTTATTTAAAAACACCAAGAAACCATTTAAATCTAAAATAAAATAAAATGAGTGGGAACAACTACCCCAATCTACAAAACCATGAATTCTTCAATAGAAACATCCAGAATTTTCCTCATGAAGTCGATAAAATACTTTGAAACTAGTACCCCCCAAATTAGAACAAACCAAAAAAATTAAATCATCTAACCATGGACACTAGGGTAAGAGGAAAGGGTATATAAAAGATAAAAACTGAATATGAATGAAATAGGAGCCCTATCCTTTATATCATGATGAATCACCACTATAAAATCACTCCAAATCCACCATCGTGGGGCTTGGGAAGAGAAGAGAATCTATTTTTAGGTTATTAGGTTGAAGGATTATTAATGATATGGATTAGAAGAGAAGTCTAAATAAAAAATATGAGTAAAAGGATATAATTACTAAACTTGAGTAGGTCGAACAATTTACCTTCAAATTTTAATAAACTGTGTCAGGACATTGTGAGAACTAATTTCCTAAAACTATAGAAAGTGCATAGATTCCATTGAACTATTTTTAAACCATGCACCAAAACTGTGAGATGTTGGAAAATCATCAAAAAAATCATCATGGGACACCCAAAGATCAAGGAACAAAATAATCACACAAAAATAAAAAATGAAGTGAGATTTCATGTTTTTATTCTATTAATGAGGATCCATTTATCAGTTCTTATTAAATCAGTCATATAAGTTATTATTTATTAGTGCTATGAAAAGTGATAATAAATGGTGATCATTTATTAGTGCATTTTTATCACTGATAAAGGGAACCTTTATCAATGCTTCTAGTTAGTACTAATATAAGTATTCCCTTTATCATTTATTTTCTAGAACTAGTAAATGGATGAATTTACTAATATGAATATAAAATAGTGAAAATTATCCAGTGTTAATCCAAGCTAATTATTTTAAAATTTCTATTTATTGATAAATAAATATATTAATTATTAAATGATAATAAATATAATCACATTAAAACACATTTTTTATTATCAAAAGTAACAATTGGGGTTTCAACAAACACAGATATTTTATATTTATGGGATATCTCAAATCCAACACATCATAAATAAGTTCTTATCATATAATGCATAATTAAGATGGTAAGATTTAGTAAAAAGTGAATGAACATTTCTTAATTAATAAAAAATAAATATAATTTTGACATTATTTTATTTAATGAAAACGAAAATAAATAATAATATTAAGAAAAAAATGGATCTCTATAATGAAAATAAAGAAATACAAAAATATTTACATAAAAAATTAAAATATGGTATTTTAAAAATATCAAGGAATAAATATTCTTTGATTTTATTAGGTAGATCTTAATTAAAAATTTCCCTACCTCACCTGAAACCCATGATATATAGGATCTATCTTACTTTGTTCCCATACCAATAAGAATAAGTCAATATAAAATAAATATGTGTACACTAATTTATAAAATATTCTATTTCCATTAAATTTATCAAATAGAGTGAATTGATGTTAATCTTGAGAACACATTATATTAATGTAAAGTCTACCTCAAGCCAAATATTTTTTCATTAATTGTACCTTGGAATTTGGATAAAAAAGTTAACCATTTACCTTTAAAATTTATAAGTTAGATCCAAACTACATTATTTATAAAAGAAAAATAGATCTTTAGCTTGGAGTTCCCTGAGAATTCCACCATAACATGTTGAACTTGGGATTCCTTTAGTCTCTCCATCAGTATAAATTTTGACCCAACCTACACAAGGACTTTTCTAGAAAACATTAATATAATAATTGCACCTTATATAATTATGTAGGATTTATAGTTATGAGAATATAGATATCTCTTTTATGGGACTGATAGTTAGACCATGTTGTAGAGAGATAGCCACCATTGTAGTTTAGATAATGTTAGAAGTCATAGTTTACAACCGGATCTCCTTAGAGATGAACCATGAATGTTTTCTATTTTACTATATAAGATGAAAATATTCAGATATTTCAAATACGAATAGGTTTTCAGAAGACCTAAAATTATTTATGTTTGAGAAACATGTTATTTCCTATAAAATGTTGAATGCTATCAAATTATCTACGATAAAAATGTTAAATAATTAGGCCCATAAAACCTTCGCAAAGGATCATTAAAGAAATTTATTATATGGTTAGTATCTCCACTAGTTTATTAGTTACACATAGAGTACATGGTAATTCTTGTTTTGATTATTTTTTTACCAATATGTAATATATTAAAGGATACCCTCTAGATCCACACAATCTTAGAGGGAATAATACCACATTTAGAGAATTAGTTAATTCTTTCAGATATTTTAATCAGATTTATCATCACAAATTTGATGCTAAACTAACAAGTAAGGGTATTATTATTAATAATTTCATGGATTAAGAGGTACTTATTAGGAATAAATCTTTAAATATAGAATAATTCCCTCTTGGAGAGGGGATGTATATCGAGAGGGGCTATTATGTTATCCATAATCTTTTCATGGGAGTCCATAATATCCCCTTTAATGTAATTATCTAGTGGATTACAATACCAATTATCATACAGGAAGGTAACAATATATTTAAAGCATATAATCCATCTTTGATTTTTAATTATAGAGTTTTACACTTTTTTAAACAAGGATAAGTAGAGGGATACATATAAAATATTTTACTCAATTTGTGCCTATTATGTAATCTAGATTTTTGAAATAAATTAGATAACTGTTTTTAGACCACAAACTCCAAATAAATTATTATTTAAAGGATTTATTGAATTTACATTTTTTTTTATTCACATTAAAATATCATTATAAGTATTATAACATGTGATCCACTGTATAATGAAATATTTCATCTCTTATGTTTTCCCACCATATATAATGTTTTTAGTAGAATAGTTAACACTCATAATGAGTGAAAAGGGATAGTTTTAAATCATCAATTAGTATATAAAAATGGGAGGGAAAAAACCCTTCATATGATAGACTATACCGATAAGGGAAATGGATTATCCATTACAACCACTCAGTTGGATCTAAATGTTAATATAATGTTTAATAATATAGATAGGTCTTCATTTACCATAGAATAATGGTTTACCTAATTTTTTTAAGGGTATATAACCGTCTAGATTTTTTATGTATGTCTCTTTGATATATTTTTTATGGAAGTTACAATTGTTATATAATAATATGAAAAGTTTGGAAATGTTTATGAACTAGACAAATAATCTTCATTAATGGTCTATAACCTCTTTGATTGCATTAATATTTCTAGATAATCTATAAAAAATAAAATTAGTTCATCACTAAAGAATATATTAGAGGTACCATTCACAATTATCTTAGACTGGATATGATTTATAAATATCTAGTTCTAAAAGTTCAATATATATTTATTGATAATGTATAAAGATATTTTAAATGAAATAATAGATAGGGGATAAAACATAACTACATTTGTGCATGGAAAATAACTCTTTGGAGTAATGTTTATGTAGATAGATATCATAATATATTAAAATAAAATATTTAGTTATCCAAGATGTGATTGTCTAACCAAGATCATAGTATCACTGAAATGGGTAGGTGAAAATTAGTGATATATTTTTCTTTTAGGTTTCCTTACATCTAAAAAACCTTCAACTTCTATAAAAGAGTTTTTACCATGATGAAAAAAACAAACACAAATCCATAGAAACACAATAATGCTGAAAACTAAATAAGAGTATCTATTTCCTTGTTATAGTTTGGAAAAAAATCAAATACCACACAATAGACTAGAAAATAATCTTTTAGTATGGAATACAATGCTTACCCTCATGTATCACTATTTTCAATACCAACATTCATGTGGTTCAAGTTGAAAAAATAATGTAATAAAATTTGTTAAACAAACATTTTATGGTGTTTCTTGATCAATTTTGACAAAAAAGATCTATAAAAAATATTCGCTTCCTTACCCAGTAGTAGGAAATAAATTCTTTTTCACTTCATAATGACACTCAGTCTAAGTTCCCTATCCAATTAACAAGTACGAGTACTCAATATGAAAATATAAATATGTCAAGAACACTATTGAAACAATTATAAACTACTTATTCTTCAGTCTAGAAATCGTAGTCTGATTGCATGGTCTGATTCTAGAAACTCTTAATATGATCTTGTTTCTTCTCCTTTCTTTATTGTACCCAAAAAACATCTCCATGAAATCAAAATATGGAAACTTCTTATCCTTAGATCTTCATAGCATCTATATTTTCACTTTTTTAAAATATTTTTGTTGAAAAAGTAAAATCTACCACCACTATTTATAGGGAATCTAAATAAGGTTTGTGTGGTATTCTTAAAACATTTCTCGCTCAATAAATTTCTTGAATCATAAATTTTCCTTAAATTTTGGATGATTCTTTGACTACTTTAATACTTCTCTAATCCTCTTGAAACTTCTCAGATCTTCCAACAACTTCAACTTACTTTAGGATTTCTTATATTATTATGTCTCATTCTAATTTTTTATTTGATTTACTCAATATAATGAGAATATATATTCAGCAGTATATTCTTCAATACATTTATCCAAACCAATGAAAATAAAAACTATCTTCTCAATTAAATTTCATCATTAATATAAACAAATAAAGTTCTTATTTATGTTTCTCTACCCCATAATATAAGAATATGGAAAAACATGTAATCTCATTATGATTCTCGGTGTCAACTGATATAAACTCTTCAAACCAAACACATCCATTTAATTATTCAAACATTAAGTTCCCATTAACCACACATTTATTAAATTTTAATGCATATTTTCATGATACCCCATTACAACACTTGTGGATGCAGTTTTGAGAAATACTCTATTTTTTTACTTTTCTTCCTTAGATTCATGGTCTTTTATCTGCTGGTGTTATGTTTTCCATCCTGTTCTTGAGGGATCTATCTTTGAGTTTGCTCCATTATAATAGTATTAATTCAATTATTAAAAAAATATTCTTTATCTTGACACACTTGTAAATTAATAAATCTAGCAATTCATCTTAATGGAAATTGGTTGACTACATTGTTGATTGATCTATGTATTTATTCTTCACATCATTACCAAAAAAGTGTTCTTCTTTTCTAATTTATTTTTTCTAAAGTCTCTTACTATAAACAATTCTACCTCCTATGTTCGATGTCACACCACATCTGATGCACTGATTCTTATAGTTTCAACTTCAAAATCTTATTTCCTCTTCTGATCACAATACCAATGAAATTCGACCACCAAACTTCTTTCTATAAAAATTTGTTTCTCATGGATCATTGGTTTGATTAAAAACCAACATCTTTTCCTTCTTCACATTTTGATGTACCTTACTGGGCTTTAAAAAATCTACGTCTTGTGTTCTCACATCGATCTACTAAGACTATAAAACTTTATCTTTAGAAACATCCTTCTATAAACATATTCTTTTATTGAAACTTACTCACAAAATTGAAAAGTTAAAGATCGACATAGCATCATCTGACTTATATTGGAAATTATTTTACCTTCTGAATGTACCATAAAATTCATTCATCCCAACCAGGATCAATATAATTATAACCACTCCCCATTTATTTCATACAGATTCAATCACAAGTTCTCAGACAACTTAGGAATTTTTTGAATTTCAACACAATAAGGTATCATCATATTTATATCAGCACCATGTAGACTTCAAACTTATACCTCATTGTGATATTTCTATCATTCTCGACCATGGGTGAGTCTGATAATCCATTTCTTCTAGAAAACATCTTTCCATTATGATGGACTATCATAAGAAATGTTATTCTGATGATCGATGTATAATTGTCAGTCTGATTGTCTAAAATATTTAAAAAGTGAATTAATTTAGTTTCCTCGACATTTCTTTGAAAACAAAATACATGAAAATTCAAATTCATCTTCTTAAAATAACTTCATCCCATATTGGTTTAAAAAATCTTCCCCTTTGGATTTTATTGTTAAACACGGTTCAAAAATAACTAATCATTGTAACCTTAAACTATGTATTACTTATCAGTAATTATAATCTTAATTGATCCAACTCATTTTAGTAAACAATAATTATTGTAAATAAGACCATGCTATCCAAAAGTGGAAATCCATAAACATCTTCATCTTTTATTCATATATTTATTTACTTATTCAAATGTCATATTTAAGAAAATTTTCCAACAATCACTCCAAAAAATAATTATAATATTTCACCCATTTTCATGATGAATTCATTGCTTACCCACAACATCCACTTTATACATGATTCCATAATAGGTTTATAACATATTCAATAGATAGATTTATGAAACATTATCCTCATTTACAACACTATCCAAAGACTTGACATGAGAGGGTATATAAACACATACATAAAATTTGATCAGAAAGAGGATTGATTGACATGTTCAACCTTAGTTTATGAAAATATCCCTCTAGTAAAGGTTTTTTATAAATGTCAGCAACTTATTCGAATGTAGAAACATACTCCTACTTTAATTCATTCTTCTCCACATTATATTTGATGAAATGATATTTGATATTAATATGCTTTGAATGAGAATGTTATAATAGATTTATTGTAAGTTGGATTTCACTTTTATTATCAAAATCCAAGATCAAGGGTAACTTTACTTCAGAAATAAATCTTCCAACGGAGCATTCATCCACATAAGTTGTGTATTATATTGAGTAGCAAAAAAAATCTTAGTTTCATATATGATAAGAGTTACTAAGTTCAATTTATTTGTAATCAAAATTAAAAAACATTTTACCAAAAAACAATCCACCAGATGTAGATCATATATCATCAAAATTCCCTCCCCAATTAGCATTTCAATACCAAAACATGTCAACACATTCTTATATTTCATACCTGATACTTAAATTTAATTTGACTTATATATATTTGTGATTTTTTTTCTATCCAATAAGTGTGATTATATTAATGAACTCTAAAATCATTCACATAATTGAGAGCATAAATAATGGTGGGTTTTGAGGAAGTCAAATATTAAAAACTCCCTATCATCATTTGAAACGCTTTAGGAACAACTTCATTGTCTTATTTATATTTAGAAAAATTGGTTCCTACAAAATTCAAAGTGGAAACTAGTTTGAAATTTTCCATGATGAACATATTAATAAGTTCCATTGAATACTTTTCTAAAGAAAGAAAAATGTGTCTCTTCTTTTTTATGATTTGGAACCCAAGAAATTATTTCATTTCAATCAAAATGGAAATATAAAATAACATTTTACTTTCTTTAAAAACAATTCAAAAGTTATTTTTTCATTCCTAAAAAAGAAAATTTCATAAACATAAACAATTACGATGAGGTAAATCTCAAATATTCATTGATTTTATGATTTCTATCAACTCTCCATTTCATAAATTTAATCTTCCTCTAGAAAGTCTCTAATTTGGAATACCATTCATTTAGATCAATCATTATCCCATACAAGGATTAATTCAACTTACACATAAAAATTTCATCTTTATCAATAACAAATCCACATGATTGTTCAACATAAACTTTCACATAATGATCCCCATTAAAAAATGTGGACTTCACATCTATATAAAATGTTTTTTAGTTTTTTTTGTGAATAAATATCAAGAAAAATTTTAACTATTTCGAACTTTGGAAATAAATATAATGTTTCATCAAAATCAATTCCTTCAATATGTGAGTCTCCTTATCATAGTAATCTTGTTTTTCTTCTTATAACTTCACCATGTTCATTCATCTTGTTCTAGAAAACACATTTTGTACCAATAATTTTTTTTATATCGATCATGTACAATTTCTAAAGTATCATTATGTTCTATTTTATCTAACTCTTCCTTCATGGACAAAACCCATTTCGAATGCTCAAAATAATCAATCAAAACTCTCTAATCAACGTTTGATGTCAAGGAATTGTGTGTAATAACTTCTTATTTTATTATAGTTTGAACCTTTTTATGTTGATCACAAAAACATTTATGAGCTTCCACTTTCTTAATCAAACAGGGATGATATTTTTTATATTCATCTTCATGAATAGAGATTTATGAGTCTGATTCTTATTGAGTAGGATTAATTATTTTTCATCCCTATTAGAATCCTAATCAGATGTTCCTTCTTCCTATTCATTATCCTTATCTACATGAGTTTTTTTACCTTCCTCAAAATCTTCAATAACTTTCACATATATAGATTAAAAAAATTAATCTTTAGTCAAACACATATATCCTATTCCTTCAAGAGAATAGTGAAGAAAATTTTCATCCTCACCTCTATGCTAAAACTTCCCATGGTATCTACATTTATTCTTTATGATTCATTGACTCTAAAAAATTATAATCTGTTTCAAACTTGGAATTTTTCTATAAAACATTCCATATGGGGTCATATACATGTTTAGTCAATAGAGTCATTAGTTTTGAATATACACAGTAGTGATCATGGATTTCTTACAAATGTAATGATAATGATCACGTTCAATTTACAAAGATCAACACTTTTCAACCAAAATTCTATTCTTTCTTTCAACTACACCATTTTTTGAGTGTATGGTGTATAGAACTCATGTTTAATTCCATTATTTTCAAGATAACATTCAAATTCATAATTTTTTGTTCACCTAAATATTGTGTTTTCAACTTCTTAACTGAATACTCAAATTCCTTCTTAGGTTTCCTCTTTAAATTTTAATCATTTTCATAGAATTTGACTTATGTTTTATTTACACAACACAAGTAGTGTGAGTGAAGTCATAAATGATAGTAATGAAGTACTTATCTATAAGAGTAGATTATTTACTAACTATCACACAAATATAGGAATGAATAAGTTACAAGGGTGGTTTTGAACAAATTTAAACTTTCTTTGTCATAGAGTTAGTAATTGTTACTTTCTAAAAAATTGTGTCACATCGATCTCTTCTTATTTAGATATCTGGAATTCCACAGACATTATATCACTTTAATAGTTTACCCATGTTTTTTGACACATGTGTCCCAACAAATAATAGTACAACTAATTTTCTTCCACCATTCATTTGTAACATTAGTTTCGTATTTCACCATCTTGGAACATGTTTACTTTTGTATGTTGGCCTCTTGTAAAATTCTTCCCATATTCCTCAATTTTCATAAAAATCCCATATTTTATGAAAATAAATTTGTTTTATTATCCAAATTTTTTGAAAAACATAGAAAATTCCATTTCATCCCATAAAAAAACAATCATTCTTGGATTTCAACTTTTCTTCCCTAATGGTGATTGATCCAACACATTTAATTATGATATATTCATCATTTAAATGTGTCATTGTTCATTATTTTATGTTTTTAAATTCTTTGAAAAAATTAGGTCTCTTATCATATGTTAATAACACATATTATACAAGATATATGTTTTTCATACTTTCATATATTTTAGAGTGGTTTCTAAAAAAAAGATATTTCTCGTTCACTTAATCATTCTTTATCTATGGATTCTGAGTATTTTATCAAAATTTTGTTCTTTTAGTAACAAAATAAGAAATCATTTTTCATGGTTTCTAGGTTTTTTAAATATATCACAATTAGTTTCCATAGTTTGGAATATTTTTTAATTTTCACAAAACCCTTATGATATTTATTCCAAACATCTTTTGGAGAGTTTTTCCTTTTAGGGGATTTACTCACCCAAAAAATATTCATTCTAAAATTCATGGATTCGTAATAATTTATTTATTAAACTAAAACATATTTTGAATGTTTATGAATCCACTAAAATACCAGCAGTATCCCTAAAAAGAATATTTTCCTCTGAAACTCCCATACTGACTGGAGTTATGAACATGTTTCTCATAAACCATCTTAACTTTCTTATCTGAACATTGTTAACCTTCAACCTTTCTATTTTCAACAAAAACTGTCTTCTTATACATGGTTTTATTTTCTATATTATCTGAACTATAGGTGATAGGAAATTTTTTAGACTCATAATGTTTATAAACGCTTTAATTCTCCACTTTGTTGGTCTTTACACATACTTAACATTCCTAAATTTCTTCTACTCTGAAAAAAATTCAGATTTATTCTAAACCTTTAAAGGAAACTTTTTTGATCCATCCCAATTTCTTACATATGGGGAAATTCACCAATATCAAAGATATATATTTTTTAAAAAAAATATATCCCTCTTTTCATCTTTAAAAAATATTATTGGTAATGTTCAAACTCTACTTCATTTTCCTTCATCTTAACTTCCAGATGTTTGTTATAATTATTTTATTTCTCAATATATTTCATCAAATTACCAATATCTTCTGTCAACATTACATTTTTATCAGTAAAACCTCCATGATTTTTTTGAGTAGAAATTTTCATTCCTAAACTTCTTGATCTTATTTTCTTATTTTCATGTTGGATTGTTTGAAATTCTAATTGAGCATCTTATTCTATAGAACCACTACTTTAAAATTCTTAATTTTTCACCATAACATTAAAATAATTCTCTCTAGAATTAAAAAAAATAAATTTTTGGATTCAAATTAACTATCTTTCACTTTATCATATTTATTTAAGAAATTTATTCTCTTCAATTTGAAGAATTTTCTATCATTTCCTTTGGAATAAGGCTTAGCCACATCAATCTATTTATTCCATGATTTTCTCTACCTTCTATAATCTTCATCACTATAGTCTTATTTATTTGTTTAAGGGAATTTAACCCTAATGTACCCAATGGATCCACACTCAAAAAAATTCTGTAAAATTTTCCCTTTGTATTTACATGTGCCTCTTTTCATATTTTTAGAAAAAAAAGGATAAAAATTAATCAGTATTTTAACGTATCACATTTTCAGAATCAGAATGACTAATATTATATTCTTAAAGAATATTCATAATCTCTTATTTCTCAGTGTCTTTAAAAGGAAATTCTATATCAATTTTTTTTAACTTAATAACTTTCTCTTTTATATCTTTATGAGCAATGAGATTACTATATAACTCTTTGAGTGGTAATGTTTCAGAATCTATATCTTCTAATTAGGATACTATATTATCAATTTCTTCAAGAAGAATTAATAAGATCATTTTAAAAACTATGGAACGATCCAATATTTCATAAAGACATATGATAGTGCTAACAATGTTTTTTTACCTTGGTAATGAATTCCCCTAATAGATTCATAATTATCCATTTTCATATCATCATACTTTTTCCTCCATATTTTTAAATTTTCCTTCTTTACTTTTGTATCACAATCATAAGTTTTTATAAACTTATCCTAGATACATTTGGTAGTAGAACCACCCTTCACTCTAAAAAATGCACTTTCAAGAAGTTATGAGAGTACATCATGTTTGGATCTTCCATAATTCTGAAGATTCTCATGTCAGTATATGTAAGTGGACATTTTTCATAAATAGAAAGAATATAATTTTTTTTATCTTCAAGAACATCATACCTAAGAGACATAAGAAAATGAAACATTATATAATTGAAAATATGATATTTCTTTCCATCTAAGATCAGAATAACTTTACTATTAACATAATTCAGATTCCCCATAAACTTCTCTTTAAAAAATTGGTAAAGAACAAATGAACGAACCTTCTCTCTAAGGCCAATTGATATTTCCTAACTAGGATATTAGTATCCCTAAGAGGGGAAAGAGGTGAATCAGAGAGATATATTTTTCTTTTAATTTTCCTTAATTTTTAAAAAACCTTTAATTCCAATTAAATAGTATTTAAGTTACTAAAAAAAACAGACATCTATATGAATTGAATAATTTATAAGGTTCACTACTCAATAAGAGCAGCTAATTCCTTGGTATGGTTTGAAAACAATACAAAACTAAACAATCCATTAGAAAATAGTCCTTTTGTGTATAATACAATGGGTAGGTTATTCCCTTACAATCATGTAGCTTTATGATCACTACAACAGTGCATATGCTTCAAGTAACACAAAATGATGGTATGTAATTTGTGTAAAAAATATGTTGTGGTGATGCTTTATCAACATTCACAAATAAGATATTCAAAAAAATATTCTCCTCCTTACCCAATAAATATAATGAACATCTTCTAGACATCTTAATGAAACTCAGTCTAATTTCCCCATTTTATTACCATGTCTAATTCCTCAATATGAAAATATAAGTCTATCAGAATACTGCTGAAATAATTCTAAACTATTTCTTCTTCAGTTTAAAAATCCTAGTATGATTTTCGGGTATGATTCTATAATCTTTTAATACAATCCTGTCTTTTCTCCAATCCTTATTATGTCTGGTAAACATCTTCAAGAAAACATAATATGAAAATTTATTCTCACGAGAGCTTCGAAGCTTATAAATATTCACTTCCATAGAAAACTTTTGTTAGAATAGTAAAAGGTACCCTCTGTATTTATAAGTTATCCAAATAATGTTTGGGTAGGATTAAAAAAACATTCCCAAATCAACCAAATATTCTGAATCATATATTTTATTTAAATTTCTGAATAATCATTGACTTCTTCAATGCTTCTAAACTCTTCTCTAAAGTTCTTAAATATTCCAACAACTTCATATATCTTCATTATTTCTTGAATTATCGAGTCCATTAGGTTTTTAATTCTAATTTTCTCATTACGATGATAACATATGTTGGGTAGAATATTTTTTAATATGTTTCTCAGCAGAAATTTAAATAAAAACAATCTAATCAATCCAATTGCTTCATTATGATGAAGGCAATATTTTCCTCATTACATTACTCTACACCAAATGATAAGAATATGAAAAACACATGTTTTCTCATTATAATGCTTTTTTTAACTAATAGAAACTCTTATAACAAATCACATCCTCAAAATTCATCAAAAAATGAGCTCCCCTTTATAACAATTTTATAATTTCTTTAAACAACCTTCCTATATCCCCCTATACAATGCTTTTGGATACTTTATTGAGAAATGGTATATTTTCCAATCTCTTCCTCAGACCAGTGACACTTTTTCCGATGGTTTTATTTGTATCATCCTATTATTAATAGATATGTCTCTGTGTAATCTCCTGTATGATTTTATTGAACCAATTGTTAATTAAATTATTATTTATCCTGTCCTTATTTTAAATGAAAACAACAAACAATTTATCTTGATGGAAATGGTTGACTACATTGTCGATTGATCTCTATCATTCTTATTCACATTTTTTGTGACAATTTTTTTTCTTTTCTTATTTTTTAGTCCCAACATCTCCCACTACAAATAATTATTTCTATGATATTTGGTGGCACACTATGTTTGATAGAATGATTCTAGTATCATCAAATTAAAAAATTTATTTCTCATGTGGATTACTATACCAATTTGCTTCCATCACATAATTTATTTCTCTAAATATTTGTTTCTCAGGGCTTATTGGTATGACTGAAAACCAATATCTTCATCTTCATCACTTTCTAATAAAAATTTCAATCCTAGAATGAAATCTATATATAATGTTATCAAATTGATAAAATAAGACAAGAAATATTCAGATTGAGAAAATTGATTCCATCATATTCTTCTTGTGTCATAACTTCTTCATGTATTTGAATATGTTTACTGTCCTTACAACATCATCTGACTTGCATTGGAATGTATTTTAGCCTTTGAAGATTCCAGAACATATTTCTTTCTAACCATCCTTAATATGATTGGCAGCACTCCCCCTTTCTTTCATAAGGACATCATTTTATGTTCTCTTACAACATATGACTTTTTTTAATTAAAACATAGAAAATCATTATTAGATTTATATAGGTTCTATGCATACTCTGAAAAATTACCTCATTATGAACTTTCTATTATTCAGGACCTAGGGTGAGTTCGATGATCCATTTATTCTAGAAAAATATTCCCATTCAGGTGAACATTATTAAGCAATGTGAGTCTAATGTTTTGAGTATAATGGTTAATAGTATTATCCAAAACCTTGAAAAGGATTATTGATTTCTTTTATTTTAAATTTCACTAAAATAAAATACAACACAAGCAACTTTAGCTTCTAAAACTATCTTATTTCTAACTTGGTCCCAACACACGAAAAATATAAAAATACCTATATTGAAATTAAAACATGAATTCCTGATAAATATTTTGAAGAACATTCATTACATCAATATTGATGGGAAACTTATTACATTATTTCCCTAAAATATAAATATATTTAGTGGCCATGATCATGTAATATTTTGTTTTTCTACAAGGAAAATGAATTAAATGGGCCACATGAAATAAATATATTGATAACCAAAGAAAGTATAATAGAAAAATAATTTTCTAAAAAATATCATTTTGTTATCAGATTTTAACCTATTCATGTAAATATTAATGGAGTATGTATATTACTTCTTTTAAATAGAATATAGAATTAGACATTGATAAACTCTTTGAGAATTCAATTTTTAATGGAACGAAAATTACCTTTAAAAGATCATTGGGAACAATGCCATAGAACTATTGTAAAAAATGTATTACTGAAAAAATATATAATTGGAGAACTAGAGGGATTTAGATAGAAAATAATAGCCATTAATTCTTATAGATCAATAATTTTAAAAATAATTATTTTATCATCATAATTTAAGAGTATAGGGGTGAAATTAGTTATATTATAGATACTATCCCATGATTTTTTGTTAAAACCATCCCTATAATATATAATAATGTGATCATTTATATATTTTTTAGGATTTAACTTTGATTAACAATCAACTTATGTTTTGAATATAGAGGAATAAAACTCATCATCAAATTCATTTTTTATTTCTTTTAGTTCCATTCCAAAAGTTTCAATTTCAACATCAATGTTATTAAAAAATTCCTTACTCCAAGTACAAATCATAGGTTTAAAAATATTTAACATTAGAATATATGCTTGGATATCATCTTCACATAATTAGTTAGATGAAACCACATAAACAATAATATTATAATATGTATAATTAAGTTGGAAACTGTTGAACCTAAAAAAGAAGGGGGCTTACCTTAATCTCTAATGAGTGTAGTGATGATAGGTTTATGATATAACTTATTCATTAACAAAATTATTGATTGAACGTTTTCCCAATCTTACAAATCAATAAAATTTAAAATAATCCATAAAAAATTTGGCCACATCTATAATGAAATATTTTGTTTAATGAGTAAATTTATCTCCATGTATAGAAACTCTAACGAGTTTATTTCATTCCATGGACATACTAAATTCTATATTCAATAGAAAAAGGAAAATATCCTCTTTTTTCATATAATCACCTAAATACATTAATGTCCCCAATGAGGAACCACAGACCCAAAATAGAGTTATTTAGATTTCAAATTTCATGAAAAATAGACATTTTTAAGCTCTTTATTGATGAAAAAATAATTGATAAAAAGGATGTGTTATCTTCAAATGTGATCTTTTTTGTAATAATATTCTAACTAGTATAAATTAAAAAAAGGATAGAGAATTTATTAGATATAGGACTTATGAGTTTCAATTACCAAGGAGTGGTGATTAAGCCCAAATATATAATATCCCCATCCAATGAAATTTTGAAATTTTTTGGAGGAAAGAAAATACAATGGTTCATAAATCACCATCATCAAAGGAAGAAAGTTTAGAAAAATATTTTTTACAGTGATAAAAATGGAAGATTTAGCCAACCTCTATCAATTAAAAAAGGAAATTAGTTTTTTAAATGTTTTAAAATTTTATATAAAACTCTAATGTGATGATTTTTTTTCAGATGAACCATTTGATCACTTTGGGAAACCCTTTTTCCAATTTAGTAATGAACACAATTTTTAGACCTCTTTTATAGGATCATGAAAACCTTTTTACATATATGAATCTATTTGAGATTTAATTTAGTACCATCTTCAATAGGATACTTAGTAGTCTCAACTCCATCCTACATTGTTCTATCATATAGGTCATGAAGGTATATATCTTTTACGGATGTATGAGTGCTCTTATCTAGATACTCTAGTAGTTTATTATATTTTATATCTTCCTTGACAGTTATATTATATTATGTTTTAATATTTATTTTATTCTTCCTATAAAAGTAAGTAAAAATGACCAGTTCCATACATTTACGATGGATTTCAATACATACCACTTCCCCATAATTCCATACTCCATTAACACATTATTTTACTTCAGCTATTTCCTTAACATCCATAGCCCACTTCATAGGCTTCTGGGACTACAATGGAGAATCTAACTCAGAGAACCTATCCTTTATATGTTTCTTTCAACATACACATTGAACGTCCCTATGATTATAGGGACTTAAATTATTGAGTATTAGTATTTGAATAATTATATAATTAGTGAAATCATTCCCCCACTATCTAATAATAATTTCAAAAATAAAGGATGAAGTCATATTGAAAAACCAATTTATTTTATCATTACTGACTACCATTGTAACAGCATCTTTTAGAATATTGTGAAGATCAACATCCACTAATAAAATTTTATAATATCCATCAATAACTTTGATAGTATTAACATTTTTCATGAGGGGTAAAATAATGTGTGATGAAATACATTTTATGAACCATGGGTTCCATGAAACCTAACTGAGACAATGGATCCTTACCTAGATCTAGGAATAGGTGTGACATTAATTGTCAGGATAGAAATTAATTTTCTAAGAGAAGATTATAAAAACTCCATGGATGAGGTTATAAAATTATGAATCTAATGAAATAAAGTGATGATCCTCAGATTGGAACACTAAATAAATGCATCCCCTACCTATGGGAATTATTCCCCATTTTTTGAAACCGGAAATATGATTTATCCTTAAATTAAATTCCTCCATACATAGTATATTTTCACCCTTTAACAATAATATTTGTACAATTAATGAAAAACAATAGAACAAATTTTTTTCCCTAAGTTCTTATTGATTAATATTTTTATATAGTTTTCCATTTTCAAACCTTAAAACCCAGGAAACGAGTGAAGACTTGTCAAAATTTAATTCCTCTTTATGGACCTTCTAGTTATATACCTATGTGAATTATATTCCTAATTGAAAACACCATCTCAATTATATAAATTAAATAAATTATTTCTTTAAAATATATTCCTAATAACTTTTAATATTATATTGTTGGATAATGTTGACAAACAATTAACAAAAAAATACACACGTATTTTTAAACAATTTGACATTTTTTCACTATATAAGTAATATCTTAATCTATAATAACTCTTAAACACCTCCCAAAATTCTCCAAATATGGTACTCCTCTAAACAAATGAAAATTATTAATTTTCCTCATAAACATGGGAAATAGAAACAATATAATGGGGTAATCTGAGATGATTACTTAAGATAAACAAAAGAGATAACAATAAAAGATCATAATTGATCATCATACGAGGATATGGGTGTAATAAAGATACAAAACAATATTATACCCAAAAAATAAAATATCACAATATATGAGTCATGAAATAAGGAAAAATAAATTATTCATAATATTGTAGAAATATTACTCAATAAATAAGATTCATGAGAGTATAAAATTAGTACACTATATAAATATGTAACAAACATTGAAATTATGAAACATCATATTTTTGAGACATAGACATTCCCTGAAACTTGTAAGAAACTGAACTGTGCTTGAATTTAAATGTATCATTAGATATAAAATTTAACTAATGCATTGAATGGAAATTCTGGTACCAAGTCAACATTCATCTATACTTATGTGTTCCACTTGAAATCAATAATTCATCATAACATAAAGAAAACTTGAATATAAAATGGGCTTCATTGATAACATTATAAAGAGAAAGGGAATGAAAATGGGGTTAATAACCTTTTAAAATAGAAACACATAAAGTAATAATTCATAATTACCTAAACAATTATTATTCAACAAAACTATAGAAAATAAATTTGCATCCAAATATATTCAGTAAATTTTTTGATAAATACCCTTCTATAAAGATAAAAATTAATAGGTATTTACACTATATAGTTAAAGAGTATGTATTTTAAATGAAATTTTACTAAATAAATTGATAAATTAAATCTAGGTGAATGCCCTTCAATCAATAGAATAAAAAATAAGTTATTTGTAGAGGAATGTCATTAGAAAAAAATATTTTCTTATACACTAATGATGTTTTGGGGTGAAAAATTTAGTGATTATAAATTTATCTTATTAAGATTGGATATTTCTTATTTTTGAAAACAATGGTGTAGAATAAATTGGTATATAATGATTAATTTTATAATAATATTATAATTTACATTGAAAAATATGTGGAATGTGTCCCTATTTACAATAAAATAATGTTTTAAATAAAACTCATATTATAAAACATTAATTTACATTATAAAACCACGAATCATGGGAAATAGGTTTTTAAAATTATGTGATATTTATTCTAGTTAATGTATTTGAAAGAAAACGTTTTTTTTCTTTTTTTATAAAAAAACATGGAGACAAATTCACTATTTGTTTTTAAACAGTCACTATCAAAATGACATGAATGAGAAATATTATGATATATAAAAAATAATTTTCAATAAATATAAAAAATAATATATTAAAATATACATAAAGCTATTATTTAGAATATATTTAGTGGAATATAATTAAGTTATCCATGATATATAAAATAATTTTATATATTTAAATATATTTTATTGAAAACAAAAATTGAAATATAGTAGTAAAATTATATTTGAATAGTGGTCATGAGAGGTAATATAAACACATTAATTAATCCATATTTGAGTTCAATAAAAAGAAATGAAAATAGTGTTTAGAAGTATAATATATATATGAATCGTATGATCTATTGGAAAGGGTGTGAGTTATTCTTACCAATGTAATTTTTTTATTCGAGATGAAATTTGATCAAAAAAGATGATACAAATCAAAGAACTTAATTTTCATGGATATGAAGAAAAGTTACCAATGGAAAAAATGATTTATAAGGATAAAAATTGGCATATAATATTATTATTAAGTATATAATTTATGACTCAATGTGAATGAAAATATATCATGAAATATTTTTTCTCTTGAGTAAAATGAGATTTAAATGACATAAATGAGTGAGATCTTGAAATTAAGGAAATATAATTTTTTATAAAATATAATAAAATGGTAGTATGTACACTATATAAATGTAAATTGGTTCATAATAATATGTTTGTCATAAGATGTAGGAATTGAGATAAAAAATCTATTTCATGTCACATAATATTTGTGTTAAGAATCATTTGGTAATATGGTTATAAGGAAGAATTGTATAACCCCTTTAAATAAGGTTTCAATACATAGAAATTCTTCCTCAAGTATAATAAATAAAATATAGAATAATATAGTTCAATAGAAAAGTTTTTAACTCAATGAAATAAAATTGATTAAACACAAACCCTTACAAATTTTAAAGATTTTTCATCCAAAATACCTGAGACACTGAATAATGAATAGATAATTGAATATCATAAAATATAATATAATCATGATAAAAATATTATAAGGTTAGTACAAATGAAAAAATGTGGTTTAATAATAAATAGGACTCCTAGGGTGAATGTTTGTGATAAGAAACACTTCTATTTCATCACCACTTATTCAGATTCATTTTGACCTCAAGTAAAAAAATAATACTATCTTTATATTTTATTTTATAACCTCATTCATATAAATTAAGTATTTTATACATCATTTAGGATCATTTATTATGAATTTATTAGTTACTTATATCTTATGTTTACCTGTATGTGTTAGTAACTTTAATTATTTTGAGTATACTTGATGATGTCAATTTAGATACCCATTTTTTGATACAATGTTTATCATTACCAGATTAGGTAAGGTGATGACGTTGTTGAGCGTGTCAAATTAGTTGTTTAATTTGGACTAGAATTTCTGCAGTATAACAGCAACCCTAGGTCGTCTCTTGACGGAGCCTTAGATCATTAATTTAAAAAGAGGGTTTTGATTATAAAAGTATAAAGTGAATGAGGTTTTGTAAAACGTTGGGGTTTTATGATTAAAGATAAAAATAGAAAATGAAAGCGATAAAACAATGTAGAGATTAATAGAATTAATTAAGCGTGATTAGCCCAAGGTACTCACATGATGTTTATCCTTCATCACTTCATGATAGGGTTATGATCTTTTAATCCCTGGTTTGTAACAACTAGAACTAGAATGTTACTGAGTTTATACTAGGATACCTCCTAGGGTTCAGTCTAAAACACACAATGATTCACTGGACACCGCCATTGATCGGGTGAATTGTGTTTGACTTCATAAATGAAACTCACCAAGGAAACACACGAAAAATTAGATGAGCTGTCCAAGTTTGTATGTTATTTCATTGTGATACCATTACATATATGTGTATGTCCATGATAGTGCTTACGTGAGTTCAATTGACCAGTATTAACCACCCAAACACCACAATTGAAAGGGGGAAAAGAAAGTGGTGAACGGTGTGTGAAACATCACATGAATGGGTACCCCCAAACATGATTATATGAGTTGAGCATGACATACCAGTACATAAATCAATAAAATAAGAATAGGGGATGATGACAAACCACACAACAACCTAGAATTCAAAAGATCATTCAAATATTACAAACATGAATCTTGGGATTTACATCACGTTCCTCCTCGAGTGATCACAAGGGGTTTAGAAAGCCATGGGAGAGGAATAAGAAGAAGATGTTGAAGTAGAACTTCCCATATCCTCCAGAACTTCTAGGGATGTTGAGAAGACTCCTTGGGGAATCCAAAATGGCATCACCTTTCCTCATGTCCAAACATCCAAATGGTGTGCTCAAGGTGTCTCTTTATAGCCAAAATGAGAAGTGGTTTTGGGCACCCAGATTTTGATAAACATCTTGAAGAATGGTTTTCTGATATTAGACAGTAGAATATCTATTTTTACAAAAATGGAGAGTTGTAGCCCCATGACTTTTCTATCACCACCAAATGTTTTACACCATTTGGAACACCGCAGCTCGAGATATTAATAAAATACAGAACACCACTTTTGACATTGTGCATATTCAGTGGCTTAGACAGATTAGTTCTGATAGGCCCCATAAATGCCGAATCGGGATTGGGTTCTTGATATGAAATATGGAATATTACATTTTGGATCCTCCCACAAAATATTATCCCATTTGGATCCATGGATTTTGCATACTATTTAAAACAGTGGACAGAAGTCCATGGATCCATGCAATATTTGGCCCATTTTTCTTCCACTTCATCAAGGGCCCTCCAAATCAACTCCACCTATATTGAAATAATAAAAACAAGTAACATTTAAAATTATAATATTTATTAACATTAATTCATTTATTCAAACCTAAAGTGAAATTTATTATTTTATTAGGAATATTCATTACAAAACTAGTTTAATATAGCGGCGTAAGGGTGGAATAAAACAGTGAATCGTGGTACGATCACACCCCCACACCAAAACATTTGCACTCCTGGGAAAAGGCACATATCCAAATAAAATGATACATATATATATATATATATATTTCCAACATCATGAATATTTAATATTTGAGGAAATTTTATTTAAAGTAATGTGATCAATGCACGAACCACACCAAGGAGTTCTTCCTAGTGAAAATAGAAAAAGATGTCTCATAAATCATATCATAGCGAAATTCCAAAAGATTCATGATACTAAATTGAGAAAGGAATTCATAATTAATACATGAGACTAACTCTCCATGTGTTTATGTGAAAACCATTCCATGATATTCTTTCCACTAGATACCCAACACATATATGTTATTTTAACATTTTTCATCTTAAATGATTTTGTCCACCGAACCAACTATACATCCCTTGAAATCATATTTCAAGACCCACTCACTTAAGCATTCCTAGAAGTCAAACCATAATCTCCCGACCTAGATACCCCTATATGATGCACATTTCATCACTCCCCTCATTTATTTATTTTTTAGAAGTTTCATTTGGAACAAATTCAAACTCATCTCTCAACCCTTGTTTGATATCCTCACGACATTAAATGAAATAGTTATAAAAAGATAAAAGGTTGAAGAGTAGTGGTTTTTGACCTTCCCAAGACACAAAAATAATGTATATATATATATATATATATGTTTAGGGCGTTCGACAGTAAGACATTAGGTACACACGCATAGGTCAATCTGGTATAGTAATGAAATAGACCGGATAAGGAACAAACATATGGAAATATCATTTGAAGCTGAAAAATATTAACCCATCATATATTTACCTTATATTAGGTATGAAATAATCACACTTCGTGGTTTGGTGAAATTATTTTAGAGATATTATTGACATCGGTTTCCTAAAAACCACTCACACAAAGGGCATCAATCATCTCAATGGTTTCACATAGATATCACCATTTATATCATTGACATAAAACCAATTCACTAAAGAAAATCACTCCTTGATGTTAAATTCATACAAATATTCTTTTTGGCCTTCGTTATGGTATTTTTACTTTCCCCTCTTTATGGTCTCCAAGTAATGGAACTTCAAAATTGCTGATTGGGAAAAATGAAAATACCATAAAGAAATTCAAAAAGAGAAAAAAAAAACGATGAAAATTCCTAACTAACCGAGGAATGTATCCACCCCCACACCTAGAATGTGCAGTTTCATCACTGAAATAATTGAGAATGTGAGAAGTAAGGATAAAACATGGTGTGTTTTATTGGTATGATTCATCGAGAATGTGGATTTCCTCCGCCAGATTCTTTATAAAATCCTCATTGAAGTGTTTCTCTCGCTGCCCATTGACGGTAGGACTTCGTACACTCTGCTCTTGAAAAATCTTTATTGCACCAAAAGGGTAAACATTAGTAACAGTATAAGGATCGATCCATCGAGAACGAAGCTTGCCTGGGTGGACTTTAAGCCTGGAATTGTACATGAGGACCTTCTCACCGATATGAAACTTCCGTTGGTGAATCATGCTATCATGAATAGCCTTTATCTTCTTTTTATAGATCCGGGAGTTCTCATATGCATCACGTCAAATTTCTTCCAACTCTTGAATCTGCATCTTTCTTTTCTCACCTACATCTGAAAGGTTCATATTACATTGTTTAACAGCCCAATATGCCTGATGTTATACCCCCACTGGGAGGTGACAAGCCTTTCCAAACACAATTCGGTCTGGTGACATTAAAATTGGGGTTTTAAAAGCTGTACAGTATTCCCAAAGTGCATCATCCAAGCGCAAAATCCAATCTTTCAGTTTGGGTTGTAACATTTTTCCAAGATTCGTTTAACTTCCCGATTTGATATTTTTTCTTTTCCATTAGTTTGGGGGTGATATGCAGTGGAGACTTTATGTTCAACCCCATACTTACAAAGAAATTTTTTCATGTTGCAATTGCAAAAACGTGAACCGTGATCATAATGATGAATCTTGGTAAACCAAACCAACTGAAAATTTGGGACCTCACAAAATCAACAACCACTCGAGAGTCATCGGTCCTGGTGGCCTTTGCTTCCACCCATTTAGATACATAGTTAACAGCCAATAAAATGTAAACAATGCCAAAGGAATTTGTAAAAGGCCCCATGAATTCAATTCCCCATGCATCAAAATTTTCACAGAATAACATGGGTTGTTGGGGCATTTCATTCCTCTTGGAGATATTACTTTTGAATTGACAATGAATGAAAGAATTACAAAATCTATTGGCATCCCTATACAATGTTGGCCAATAAAGTCCTGAATCAAGGACCTTTAGAGTTATACGTTGAGAGACAAAGTGGCCCCCACATGCCAAAGTGTGGCAGAAGGTCAAAACAGAGGTGAACTCATGGTCAGGGACACATCGAGGAACTACTTGGTCCCTACAAATTCTCCACATGTATGGGTCATCCCAAATGTACCAAAGAGACTCATGGTTAAGTATCTGGGATTATTCAATGCTAAAATCAGTGGGGACCCTAGATGTTGCTAGAAAATTCACAATGTCCACATACCAGGGGGTAAGGTCTAGAACATCACAAAGGTTCTCATGAGGGAAGAATTATCCAATGGGTAGGGGTGAGTCAACATGATGGTCCAATGGTGGGAAAATCTTACTAATGTGGCTGGCTACAACATTTTCCACCCCCTATTATCTCTAATATCAAGGTAAAACTCTTGGAGGAGGATCATCCATCGTATGAGATGAGGATTGGATTTAGGTTTCTTTAAGAGAAATCTAAGGGCAGTATGGTCAGAAAACACAATCACTTTTGACCCAAGAAGATAAGAATGAAATTTTTCCACGACAAACACAATTGAAAGGAGTTCTTTTTCTTTTGTTGTGTAGTTTACTAGGGAAGGGTCAAGGGTATGTGAGGCATACACAATGACACGAGGAGCCTCCTCAACCCTTTGTGATAAAACTGCCCCAACTGCAATGTTAGAGGCATCACACATAATCTCGAAGGAGAGATCCCACCTTGGTGGTTGGATTATGGGAGGTGATGTGAGACTCTTTTTTAGTGAATTGAGTGCATCCTCAAAATTTTTATGAAAAACAAACTCCGAATCTTTTTCCAATAACCAGGACCATGGAAGTGCAATCTTACTAAAGTCTTTAATGAATCGGTTGTAAAAACCAGCATGAACCAAGAAATATCGCACCTCACCAACACATTTTGGATATGGAAGGGTTGAAATTAATTCAATTTTAGATTTATCAACTTTAATTCCTTTAATTGAAATGACAATCCCAATAACCCTCCCCCGCTAAACCATAAAATGTAATTTCTCATAATTTAAGACAAGATCTTTTTCAATGTAGTGGCGGAGGACAGAACCTAGGTGTTCGAAAAAATCATTAAAACAAGATCCATATACTGTGAAATCATCCATAAAGACATCCATAAAAATATCAAGGTTCTCAAAAAAATTATCAACATACATTGCTAAAAAGTACCAGGAGCATTACATAGACCGAATGACATCCTTCTGTATTAAAATGTGCCAAATGGATAGGTAAATTTTTTCTTTTCTTGGTCCTCAGGGGCTATATGGATTTTGAAATAACCCAAATAGCCATCAATGAAACAATAATGGGACTTACCAACCAATCGTTCTAACATTTGGTCAATGAAAGGTAATGTAAAGTGGTCCTTCTGCATGGCTTGATTCAGTCGACGGTAGTCAATACAGACTCACCAACTATTTTGCAGATGTGTTGGAACCAATTCATTCCTTTCATTTGACACAAATGTTTTTCCTGTTCTTTTAGGCACAATTTGCACTAGGCGAACCCATTTACTATCAAATATAGGATAAATGATCCCCGCAGTAGGTAATTTTCTGACTTCCAATTTTACCACTTCAAGGATAGTGGGATTCAACTGGCATTGAGATTGTCTTATGGGCATAGCCTCAACATCCAAAAATATATGATGCATAAAAATAGATGGGCTAATCCCGAGAATATCAGCTAATGTCCATCCTATTGCCTTTTTACACTCTCTCAAATTTTTGCGCAGCTTTGATTTCTTTTGTGGAGAGAGGTTATTGGAAATAATGACGGGCAATTGGTCAATACCCTCAATATATGCATATTTTAAATCAGAATGATGTTTTTTAAGTTCCAACACTGGTGGTTTCTGGATTGAGGGTGGGGATTTAGGGGGAGTGAGTTCCATTAAACTGTCTATCTGCACATATTTATTCTCTAAAGATAGAGAATCTATAGAAATGAGATTTGTATAATCATCGATGGTCATGGGTACCTCAGAATGAACACACTCATCAATTAAAGCACAAAATTTACACTTTTCAAAACCCACACAACATTGAAAACATGAATCAAAAGTAAACTCATCCAAGGGTGAAGAAAACAAAAAATAATCAGAGTTTGGGTTGAGGAGAGAATTTTCTGTGTGTGCATCATTTGAGATAACATCCATCGAATAGACTGGAGGAGTGGAGTTCTCTTCAACATGATGCTTCATAGCCTCAAGGATGTTAAAACATACCATTTCTCCACTGAATTCCATGGACAACGTACCATTGTGAACGTTGATGATTGTCTTTGTTGTTTTTAGGAATGGCCTCCAAAGTATGAGAGGATAATGTCCTTTGGTTCAGGTATCTTCCATCTCAATAATGTAGAAATCAGAAGGGAAGATTAGATTCTTCACTTGTACTAGGACATCCACAATCACTCATGTTAGACGCGTTGTACTCCGGTTGGAAAGTTGCATGAAAATTCCAGTTGGTTGAAGCTCTCCAACCTATAGAGAATTATACATAGAGTGAGGCATTACATTAATAGAAGCACCTAAATCTAGAATAGCATCAAAAAGGAAAGTCTCCCCTATGGTACACGGTATCGTGAATGTGCACAGATCCTTGCATTGTGTTGGCATTACTAGTTGAATCAAGGTCGAGACATTCCTACCCAAGTTGACACTCTCATTCCCCTTCAGCCTTCGTCTATGGGTGCAATGTTCTTTAATAAATTTTGCATAATGGGGAATTTTCTGGACTGCATCCAATAAAGAAATATTAACTTGAACTTTTTCAAATGTATCCATTATTTAATTATCAATATCATTATCAAAAAATTTATTAGATTTAGAGAGTCTTTGTGGGAAAGGAAGAGGAATTGATTGTCAATGGGAATCCTTAATGATAATTTAATTTTCATTTTTATTTTGTTTTTGTTTTTCTTCATTGGAATCTTTTATGGGTGGAGAAAGAGTGTTTCGAAGAGGGGGACATACCTGTTGAGTAGAATCTGTAGGAGGAGAATCTTCCTTACCACTACGAAGTTTAATTGCACATACATTACCTTTGTCCTTTGGATTTTCAATCAGTTGAGATGGTAGTTATCCAGACCCTTGCATCTTAAGCTCACCGATGGTGTTCGTCAATTGTCCCACTTGAGTTCTCAAATCATGAATTGCTGATTGTGTGGTCTGTTGGAACTGGAGTTTCTGGGTTTCCATTTTCTTCACCATATCCTCGAGGTTTGGTTCAGATTTGGGAGGAGTTGGATGATTGTTTTGAGAAGTTGAAGGAAAAGAACATTTCATACCTTGGCCTTTTTGAAACCAATTATTCTTGGGGTAGTTTGAGTTTCCTCCTTGTCGGAACTGGGGTTGTGCTTGCCACCCTGAATTTGGATTTGGGCTAAACTGTTCTTACTTGAAGGGAGGTTCTTGTTGGAATTGATGCCCTAAGAACACAACTACTCAAGACTTAGATTAATCTTGATGTTGTGGGCACCGGGCAGAAAAATGAGTGTTATCAGAACAAATACCACAATGCAATGAAATAGAATTAGATTGTGAGTTATCTTATGCTTGAGCTAATTGCCTTAGAAGGTTATGAATCTCATCAAGTTTATTATCTACCTTTTGTTCTAGGGCTGAATTACTTACCTCATGAAGTCCTTGGGTTGGTTCAATTGCTCGTGTACTAAATTGTTGTTCATTTTGATCCATGTTGGATATTAAGTCACGAGAGGTGGAAGGAGTTTTATCAACTAGGGAACCACCAGCTACAGCATCAATTATTACACGATCCATAAGTATAAGTCCCTCATAGAAGTATTGGATTAGTATTTGTTCACTAATATGGAGGTGGGGGAAGCTTGAAAAAAGTCTTTTGAATCTCTCCTAGTATTCATGAAGGGTCTCTCCTTGTAATTGCCTAATGCCACAAATTTCATTCCTAATTGATGCCATTCGGGATGCATGGAAACAATTCTCTAGAAAGAGTCGTTTAAGGTCATTCCAGCCCCCAATTGTGGTTGGAAGATAATATATCCAATCTTTGGAAACACCATCGAGGGAGAAAGGGAAGGCCCTAAACATAATTAGGTCCTCAGACACATTTTGGGGTTTCATGGTTGAGAAGACTATATAAAACTCTTTAAGATGGTTGTGAGGTTCCTCACTGGGAAAACCATGCAATTTAGGAAGAAGGTGGATGAAACCTGATCTCAGCTCAAATTTGGCTACTTCCTCAGGATATTGGATGTACACAGGTTGGTACTCCACATCAGGGGTGGTCATTTATTTTAAAGTTCGATTATTTGCAGCAATTTTTTCTTGATTGACCTTCTCTAGATGCCTTGATTTGTGTGTGAAGTGAATTTTCAATTTCAGGGCCAAATTCATGTAGTGTTTCTTTACAAGATCGGGTCATGAAAATAATTTGTGAAGTTTTCATTTTATTATTTGAATATGTATAAAATCACTTAATAAGGGTGAAAATAGAATCTAATGTTATAATAAATAATTATGTAGAGGTAGATGGAGAAGAAGAGAGAGAGAGAGAGAGAGAAAGAAAGAACACACAAAAAACAACAAAAAATAAAGTCAAAACCCAAAACAAAAACAATGAAATGGGGGTGGGGTATTTAAAGGAGTACTAATTAAGAAGTAAAATAAATAAATAAAAAGAAATAGAGAAAAAAATGATCTTGGCTCCCTGGCAACGACACCAAAATTTTATCATGTTGTCGAGCGCATCAAATTAGGTGATTAATTATGAATAGAATTTCTATAGTATGACAGCAACCCTAAGTCATCTCTCGACAGATCCTTAGTTCATTAATTTGAAAAGAGGGTTTTGGTTATGAAAGTAGAAAGTGAATGAGGTTTTGTAAAACTTGGGTGTTTTATGATTAAAGATGAAAATAGAAAATTAAAGTGATAAAATAATATAGAGATTAATATAATTAATTATGCTTGATAAACCTGAGGTACTCACAGGATGTTTATCCTTCATCGCTTCATGATAGGGTTATGATCTTTTAATCCCTGCTTTGTAATACCTAGAACTAGAATGATACTGAGTTTATAATAAGATACCTCCTAGGGTTCATTCAAAAACACACAATGATTCACCAAACACCACTGATGATTGGTCGAATTGTGTTTGAATTCATATCCGAAACTCACCATGGAAATACACGAAAATCTCGATGCGCTGTCCCGGTTTGTATGTTATTTCATTGTGATAACATGAAATAAATGTACATGGCCTTGACAGTGTTTAAGTAAGTTCAATTGACCAATATAAACCACACAAATACCACAATTGAAAGGGGGAAAAAGAAAGTTGTGAATGGTGTGTGAAACATCACATGAATGGGTACCCCCAAACATGATCATATGAGTTGAGCCTGACATACCAGTACACAACTCAATAAAAAATAAGAATAGGGGATGATGAAAAAAAACACAATAACCTGGAATTAAAAAGATCATTCAAATATTACAAACATGAATCTTGGGATTTACATCACATTCCTCCCTGGGTGGTCACAAGGGGTTTAGAAAGCCATGGGAGAGGAAGAAGAAGAAGATGTTGAAGTAGCACTTCCCATAGCCTCCAGAACTTCTAGGGATGTTGAGAAGACTCCTTGGGGACACCAAAATGGTATCCCCTTTCCTCCTGGCTGAACTTCCAAATGGGGTCCCCATGGTTTTTTTTATAGAAAAAATGAGAAGTGGTTTTGGGCACCCATATTTTGATAAACCACTTGGAGAAAGGTTTTCGGATATACAGAACGCCACTTTTAACTTTGTGCATATTCGGTGTCTTGGAAAGATCAGTTCGGATGGACCCCATAAAAGCCGAATTAGGATTGGGTTCCTTGATATGAAATGTATAATATTAAATTTTGGATCGTCCCGAAAAATATCAGCCCATTTGGGTTCAAGGATTTCACGTACTATTTAAACCAGTGGACATATGTCCAAGGATCCATGAAATTTTTGGCCCATTTTTCATCCACTTCATCAAGGGCCCTCCATATCATCTCCACCTACATTTAAATAATAAAAACATTTAACACTTACTATTCTGATATTGATTAATGTTAATTAATTTATTCAAACATAAAGTGCAATTTATTAATTTATTTGGAATATTCATTACAAAACTAGTTCAAAACAGCAGTGTAAGGGTGGAATAAAACAGTGAATCGTGGTATGATGATAAGGTACTATAATAAATATTTTATTTTATTTTATAAATTCCTTATGAAATTCTATAATTGTTTTAGTTATGTTTTGTGAAAGTGGAGTAGACTTATTTTAGTAAATTTGGTTTTTAAAATTTTATTTTATCAATAGCTTAAATTATTAATATAAATATTCCATAACTCTAAAACTGTCATGATTTTATTACTAAAATTTAATAATATTAATATTTTATTTACAATATTCTTCCATGATTGTTTTTATATAATTATCCATGTTGGTGGTTTGACATGCCCAAACATGAACATGACACAATGAATGGATAATTATGTCTATAAAATTGGTTTTTTTGCATAGTATCTTTTTTAGAGAAGAATAATGATATTATTTAGATATTTTTAAGGTTTTGATTTATATTTAATTATTTATGGATATTTAATGAACATGAATATGAAATGAGAAAAATGTTACTTTATAGATGGGTAGTAACTAAAACACATTTTTACCATTTTCATTTCTTAATGAATGGGAATAAATTAATATAAATTATAATTTTTCTCTTAATATTCATAATTATATTACAAATTTCAATATTTCTCTTAAAATATATCTTTATAACCAGATAACATAGGTGGTGGTGAAAAATAGAAGATGTTTCTTTATAGAGGGGGTAGTCCGTACAGAATCACGATCTATGCTATTTTTTAAGTGCATAAAAATGAATAAATTCAAATTGTTCCATTATATTACAATAATTGAGTATAATAATTATAATGAGGTAATTATATAACTATTTTTATGATATTTTATCAAGGGAAATAATGGAAATAAATAAGTGAGGATTAAGTAATACTCACTTGGGGAACTTTAACATTATCTTAAATTTATCTTAGAAAATGAACTCAATTGGTTAACTTATGGGGACCAGGGGATTTTGGTAATTCATGTTACTTCTATATTAGGAAAATATCAAAGGGTTTAAATTAAATTCATATGTGTATTTTTAACTTAGTTAAGGTATAACCGATCCAAATTTATAAGTGAATAAAAGGGAACCTTCTTGAACACCTGTTATATTTCAATAATAGAATGACGCTATTCAAGGTTAAATGGTTCAAAAAGATAGAAATAATGGATTATGGGTAATTTAAGTTCTATTTTGTCTCCACCATAAATTTTTTACATTTTTTTTAATCATGTTCTTTGCCATTTACTATTATAGTTCACTTTTACATTTTTTGTGTGTTTATTGAGGTAAATAGTTTTTACCTAGGTAACATATGTCTTACAAAACATATAAAATAGCATCTCTTACCAAGTATAGGTTTTCTAAACTCAAATTTAATCACTATTTAGTCTAACTAATATTCTAAATAATTAAAAATAAACTTTTAAAATGATGCATTTTATAAATTGAAAAACCAGTTTTATTAAAAATATTGTTTTAACCACTATTTGTTCTTAATATTATTTAGATTCATTATTTAAAATAGTTTAATATAAATGATCAATTAAAATTAGATATTTTTAATAATAGAATTGAATGAAAATAAAAATTTTACGGTGATCAAAGAAATTAACATTAATCATAGTAATCATTATTACATTATTAAAAAAATTATATTATTAAATAATATGAACAATTGTATCTCAAATATGAGATATTATTTTATTTAATTACTAAAAGTGATAAACACAAATTTTTCTTATAAGGGAATTATTTTTAGGGAAACATATTAATCATGTATTCAAAAATTTAGACATAGATTTTATAAATTAAATATTTCACTTCCAAATAATTAATATTACTTATAAAATATATATATTTTATGGGAAAAAGGTTTCATAAATATTTAAGACATTATTATGTCATAAAATTAATTTTTAGCATAATTAGTATTTTCTTGATCTATCTACTATCAATTATTTTTGAAAAGTATAAATAATTCAATAAAATTTTCTATTGTAATGATTAATTTTAAAATAATGTTTATTTCATGAAACTAAAATTTAAAATATTAAAAATTTATCTTTTGAGTGAAAATAAAATAAATAAAGAAAAATATTTTTTTTGAAAAATTCCCTTTTAAAACACTATGTATTCTAAATTATTATGTTTTAAATTTATAATTGATTATCATATTTTTATTTTATATAGGTTTTATTCATATTATAATTTAATTTTCTAGAATGTAGTGGATTCATTAGATTGGCGTTTCTTGTGAAATAATCTATCAAATTTAGTATTTATTCATTGAAAAATAAATTCTTAACTTTTCGTGTGTTAAATTCTGAATATTAAATTAATTACATCCTCAAATTAATAATTATTACTAAAAAATAAAATTGTTGAGGGTGTCCATAAGATATATATAACTTTAGATTTAATTACTGTGGGGGTTTCATTCTCACTATTCTAGTCATGACTCATGAACTCATATTTTCATAAATAGTAAATATATAACAAATATTGTGTTTTTCTCTGGGAATAATCCTTTCTAGGGAGTTTATAGTTAACCAAGTATTTATAGTTGATCATGGAATATTTTTTAGATATTATTTTACTAATTTTTAAATTATCACTGTCAATATATCAATATATCCAATCATTATTCATTAACACATAAACTTTTATGATAGGAATCATAAAATAGTTTTATAGGATAAACATTATTAGAAACATTTATTATAGGGAACATATATGCTTGGGATAAAATAATCATTCCAGTAGAAGATTTTAATTAATGATTAATCATTTTTTCAATGGGATTATTATTGAATGTTCTAATAAAATATTCTTTCTAAAAAGATATGGGTTGAAAGAAGATACAAATATAATAATGAAATTTCTTCAGTGGGTGATCAATGATACTAATTGGATATAATTTTTCAAACCCACTTTCACATTCATGGTTTCATAGGATTTTCCTTATCATGGAAATTTCTAGGGTCCATCATCCTCATTAGACCTTTTATTAGGGAATTTACATATATAGCTTCCATGTTCCAAAAATTTAAGACATTAAAATATTAATGGTACATTAGAATGAACTATTTTTTTCCTTTAATAATTTCAAATAACATATTCAATTTTCCACTATATTTATTTTTCCTCTACCATAATTTTCCACACATATAAAATCTTATTCTTCCTTTGATATTTTTCCGTTGTTTATATCCACACATTTTTTACCTGTAGAAAATTAAACATTATTTCCCTCATCATGTTTGTTTAATGAAACTCTATATGGCTGTATCCTTTTCTTCATTGGTTAGTTCTAGAAATCAGTTAATTTCACATTGCTAATTATGATTCTTGATAGATGGTTTGACACAATCATAAGGTTTCTCACTTCATTTATTATCCCATTCAGTTTTTAATTAGAAGAATCACTACACTGTCAGTAAGTTCTATTTTTAGCTTCGTTCTCTCAATTATCAACACTTAACAAAACTAAAATGAGTTAATCATGAGTGATGAATAATAAAATATAGAAGTGAATTATAATGTGATTATTAGACTAAAAATTCAACATCAAGATGATTTTCATTTCCATATCACTACATTGGATTTTAGTTCAAAAATACTCATACTCAGTTCTGTGTATATTTATTTATTTTTGGTTCTCTCATATTCAATATAAAAAATCTATAACATTATATATACTTCAAAATGAATTTTTAAGAGAGTTTGATTAACCAAATAATAATCCCCAGGAGTGTCCTACTATGTGGGTAATGTTATTCGAACTCATCATAAACCTATGTGATGATTGAGTTAGTGATTAACTAGCCCTATCAGGGTGATTTCCCATAGGGTCATATATTATATAGCCTAATTCACTTTCTAGAATCCATACTAGGAAGTTATTTCTAAGAGGACCACAAAGACTCTACATTACCAAAGTATCAGGATGTTGTATTATATAAAGGATTATCCCAAGGATATTCAAAAAATATCTCTAATCCTAGTAATTAAAATATTTAATATTTTCTCAACTAACCTAAATGGTTGTCTATAACACTGAAATTATGATCAACCATAAGAGTTAATATCTTAAATTATTTTCAACTAACATCATACCTTATAAATTTATCTAAACCATGCTTTGATACCACCTATGATTCATCATAGATATTATCATATCAATTACATGACATAAATTGGTTATTTATATATAATAAATTATCAAGTCCTGTTATGTTTATAATTATAGATAATTAGGGGACAATTTACTAAAAAAACATATTTCATTTTCATCTAATGGACCTTTTTCCACTATAGAAGAAATTTATTAATCCTTAAAAATTACTCAACATATTCTAATAATACTTCAAATATGTTAGTCTTCAAGAAACAATATACTTATTACTTTTCTTTATAACCCTTGTAAATTAAATCATATGAAATGGGTGATCTCAAATTTTCAATGAGGGAAATCATAAGCGATAAAAGTCAAAGATCATAATTGGGAATGACATGATCATTTGGGTATAGTCTGAATATATAAGAAAATAATATCCAATAAACCATAGGTCAAAAAACATGAGTGATGGTATAAGGAAAAATATATGAAAAAAAAGATTGTGGAAGCATCATTTAATAAAAATGATCCCTTAGAGCATAACATATAGACACATTATAAATTTGGCATAAACATTACCACTAGGAAACACAAAATTCATTATTCAAACACATACGACCTTCCCTTTTAAAAATTAATTTGTTCCCATATATAAATGTATCATGAGATATAAACATCATATGAATGTATTAGAGGGAAATATGGGACCCCACCCATCATTCAACCGAACATACATGTGCCACATGAAATAAGTCATTCATAATAACATAATGAAACTACAGAATGAAATTCATTTTATAAATTTTTCAGATGGAATCACAAATATTAATCATTCATATTTACATAAAAAATCCTAACATGATATATAATAGGGAAAATTAATGGTAATAAAAATATATTTAGTAAAATTATAGTAAAATACCCTTTAATCAAAAAAATGAGGAATATTTTATTTAAAACATATATATAGTGAATAAATATAACTATATATATTCCCAAATCAATTAATATATGGAATTTAGGTGAACAAGCTTCAATTAAAAGAATCAAGAATATGGTATTTATTGAAGTGAGGCATTGGAATAAAATATTATCATCGCACATTGATAATTACTAAGAAATATAAAAATAATGATGAGTTATTTCTCTTATAGAGATTAAATGTTTCCCATTTTTGAAAGTATAGGTAAAGAATAAATGTGTGGTTGAAGAATAATTTTAGAATAAAAATAGATTTTTACTTGAAAAAGAACATTGAAAATGACCATTTTTTATGTATTTTTTAAAAATAAAACTAATAGAATAATATAAAAGTAATTTACTTTTTATGACCATATAAAATTTGAAATATGATTCAAAATAATAAGATATATAATCATGTAAAAAAAATCTTAAGAAGAAGTTTTATTTCATATTTTTATATAAAAAGTATTAGGGAAAAATATATCAGTTTTATTTTGAAAATTTATTGTAAAAAAAGTCAAAAATAAAACATTTGAAATATAAGTAAAAAATAATTTTTATTAAATATAAAATATTGGATTCATGAAAAATACATAAATATTTTATAGTGAAAATATAGAGTATAAGATAAGAAATATATCCATGATAGTTAAAACCATTTAATAATTTGAAAACCCCTATATTTAAAACCCGCATTAAAAATAGGGAAATAAAATTTCTACTTGAATAGTGGTGATGGGACGTAATAAGATCACATGAATTAATCCTTATTTTACTTTCCAAAAAGGGACAAAAACATTAGTAGGAAGGAGAATATAGGCACATAGGAGAATGATATGTTATAATGAATGAGAGTTATTCATACCAATATCAAACATATATTTTAGAAGGTATTTCATTAAAGAAGATAGAACGAATTTCACAAAGAAACACCCATAAGTAAGAAAGATAAAATACTATTAGAAAAATTAAATTTAATGATAATAAGGGGATTATTATATCATTATGAAGTAGATAACTTAAGAATCGAGGAGGAATAATTTGAGTTGGGAAATATTTTACAACTTTGGTGACATTTAAATTGAAACACCATGAGTGAGAGAGATATTGAGATTGAACAAAATACAATTCATGATTTTATATAACAGATGGGTATTGTTTTCAACATATAAATATAAATTGGTTTACAAAAATATGAAAGTCTCACGAAATAAGAATTGATACCAAGAAACCCTTCCATGGAAAAAATCATTAAAGAAAAAATCATTTGAAATTTAGTTATATTGATTAATCTTTCAACCTCATAATTAATGTCGGAAATTATAACACACTACTTTTTTATTTAAATTTCCATTAAAATAACCTTGTATTATCTGATTGCATGTTTTACATGAAACTTGGAGTCCAAATGAACAGGGAAATAATAAATCATTATTACCTTTCCATTGGATCGGAGGGTATGAATATTATTAAACAAATTAAGAAATATATTTATATTGTTTTATTATAATACAAATTTAATGATAAGCACTCAATTTTATTATAATCAATTAATGATTTAATGACCTACTAGTTTTCTGAAGAAATGCATTTTTATACATGCTATATATATTTTTTAAACAAGTTATATATATTTCTATTGAAAAATTATATCAATGAAATATATTGAAAGTTTATATGAATAAATTAATATTAGTGATAATATTAGCTATCTAAAGGTTTGGAATGAAGATAAAATCATATAAAGGTTAAAAGAGATATTTTTTACACACTATTTTATATTCGCAATGTGTTTTTATAGTAATTAATTAAATTAATAATAAATAGTAAATAATTTTGTTATATTTATAGAATATATGTTCAATAAAATATTTTATCATTTAATTTATGTTTTTACAAGGAATAAAATATTAATGAATCATGTTTTATGCTTAAAACATCATTTTTATAAAAAATGGTTGTCATTAAATTTTTTACACTCATATTATAGTAAAATTATACCACATATATAAATTTAATTTTATAAAATGGGTATCATATTTATAATCAGAAGTTATAAATATTTTATGTATTCCACTTTAATTTTGTTCCTAATTACTGATAAGAATAGTAAATATGTTTCATCATGGTTAGTGTTAAAATAGGTTCACTAGGGGTTGAACTTAGAGACAAGGGTAACAAACCCACATAAAAATCTCTAAAAATTCTTAGTTAAATATATTTATACCTTATATTATTCTAACTTCTATTTATTGTTCATATGGATACACCCTAACAATAAAATGACCTTTTATTATTTAAATCTTTTTATTAATTCCATCTGTGTTTCCCCCCATAAATATAAAATGGTTTCTCTTCCCCTAACTTATTATTTGGTTTTAAAATTTCATGATTAGATAATATATATGAAAACCCATTCTAATATTTCTACTCTTTCTCATAGATCACCTGGTATCTTCTATGGACAATCATTCATCGCTTGATGTGTATTCAAAAGGCAGTCCCTCAAATAAGTGGTATAAATCTTAATTGAGATTTTTAAGATTATTTATTATATCAACTTATCTAGAACTATTGTATACATCATTAAATTATGAATCAAATATAATAAATATATTGAGATGTAATTATTATTATTTCATAACTATTTTTAGCTCCTTTCCATCAAATGAAAAAATAAATGCATTGCTCCAGCAAACGGTTCAATTACCACCTCCAAGTAGTGATATGATTCATTTTCATTAATTTCCATAAAATTATGGATATAATGATGGATTTATTAAATATATATTATATTTATTATATAATTATTATTTAAAATAATAAAATATTATTTATATTTCATTCATTATTTTCATTAGGAAATTAAACCAATGTTCATGTGTATGTACAAACTACTGTCTCCATGTACGATGTAATTCATGTTTCATCCTGTAACTTTTATAGAAGGTCATAAATAAGTATATAATGAATATATATGATATTTATGTCATGATTAACATTATTAATATTATTTAACCCTGATCAATATAAAGGTACCAAAACATCCAAATAGAAACATTAATGAAAAATTTTATAGTTATCACAAGAGAATGATAATTTTAATAAAGAATACTTAACAAGAAGGTATTAAAATTTTATAAGTAGAAACTATATGGTATTATAGGTATGAATATGGATCCTTTGTAGAATTATGATAAATTTATATTTATTATGTAGGATGTTATATCACTTAGGATGCAAGAGAAACACGTGGTGTTGATTTTATATTATAATATAATTTTTATTAGGATTCATTATGCAAAAATTATGAATGATGAAACTATATGATTTATCAAAAAAATCTCAATAATTTTATAGAAATTTTTTTATTTATATATAATACATTTTTTCCTTTAATTTTCCTCTCTTTAGGTAGTAATGATATTGAATGTGTGTTTCTAAGGAATCTTGACTTTGTTTTTCTATTAGATTGGTAATCTATTTATTCGAGGTCCATATTTTCTTTAAAACGTTTCCAAGAATGTTTTTAATATTATCCTATAATTGTTAATAATATTTTTACACATGTTTCACTTTATACAAATTTTTTAAATCTAATGTTATTTTTTTTGAAATGATCCAATTTTTACTAATGGTGTAAATAAAATATAGGTTTTAATATACACTTTAGGAACATATTTTCCCACCATAATGACCACTATTTTCATTAATGAATACATTTAAATTTAACATGTTTAACTTCAAAATAAATTTTTACTTAATATTTTGTAAATTTTTTTGTTTTAAAAAATTTATTTCAAAATTAAGAGGGTATTTTGATCAAGAAATTTTTCATTGATATTTTCATCTAGTATAACATAATATAATGTTACTTATACTTCACTAGGTATATTGTACTATGATACAATCTATATCATTTATTTCGTTGTATTGTTATTATAATGAATAAATATTAAGAAAACCAGTATTATTTTCCATATATTAAGATATGATTAAGTGTAAAATGTTTTCACGGTCTTAGGGAATAAAAATTAATGGATTATGATTATGTGACAAGTGGGTCCATTATAGACCCCAAATTAATTGAGAAAAAATTAATGGTTTATTATATCAAAATTTATATGTGATCTTATTCTAATCCCACAAAGGGTACAAATGTGCTAATATCAATCCCAATAAGGGTATATAGGAGGTTAGACAAATAAAGAAGTTGGTACAAGGGTGATTTTACCTATAATAACATGTTATGAATGTCTTAGTGGGTATCCTTGATATAAGATTTCAATGATTATGATTATTCCACAATTTATTCCATAATGTTATGACATGATCATATGCCAATTTTATGATCTCATAAATCATATTCATTGATTCCTTTATAATTGTTATCTTATCAACTTCCAAGATTGATACCATGACTCATGATTATGATTTATGTATTGTTGATTATGATTCAAAAATGTTTAACTCATGTTAACAAACCCTTATGCTCATATTATAAAAAAACCATTTTTTGATATCTCCCATGTTTACCCTCACTGATCATCTAAGGTCACACTATATTATATTTCCCTTTCCCCAGGATGTAAAGAAATGTTTTAAGTATTATATGTAAAATAAGGGTTATAGTTTATAATAACTTAGTGGGAGATGATTTAGATCATTCATATACCTGTGTTTTAAGTATCCAAATTCCCAAAGACAGTAAATCTTTATATTTATTTAATGGATATAAATTATATGTAATGAATATTCATATAATAAGATGTATGCTTTATTTAAGAATTACATGAGTGAAATATGTTGGTATCAGAGTAATTATAATTTATTTCTGGAATCTTGGTTGAAAATACTTTAGTGATAAACCATAGGATGAGCATAAGGACCAAATAAAATCCTAAGTTACTATAATGAAACGTGTGCAGTTTTACTATAAAATATCTTCCTTTTGGATATTGGGATATGGATATGGTTACAGAACAAATTCAATAAGGGGTAATAACCTTTAATGAGGCTTTTTGGGTATTAACTTGATCATCAACAATGTAAGATGAGTGGGCCTAAAAATGAATAACTTTCCAACTACCAACCACATGACTCAGATAAGGTTCAATGGTATGTAGGATCATAGATAATATAATATGATAGGCACACAATTTCCTATAAAATTATAATTCCTATTTTCTTACTCCTAAATCAACAATTATGTGATAAGTATGATTTTGAATATAACAAGATACACCTCCTAATTCCAAGTACTATGGTTGGTTTAGGGTTGGTGTCTCACATCACATAATAGAGGTCCCATTATATATAGTATAAATTTCATGACATAGGTAGAAACAACTGTTACATTGCAATTGAAAACCCTATTTAACGGTAACCATTTTATTAATAATTTAAACTTATTTATGTTCATACTCATTTATATATATACATGTATCATGGTCCCGTTAGATGAGTCACCATTCCAATGATATAAATTGATATGCTTTATAAGATCAAATTGGAATGTCATGTAACAATGATTCAACCCATACATTCAGTATCAATTTTTAATAAATAATAAAAAATTATTTGATTATAGGTACCACCATTCCCATTTTATAGAATAACATGTTTCGTAAATTATAATTGGATTTACAGTAAAACAAATCACTAACATTTCAACCTATGTGACTGGTTTTCCATGGATCAAACATTCTATAACTGGTTAATTATGTTTCCACCAATAAGATATAATGAAACCATTATTTTGGTTGATGTGGACAATTTAATTAATCTAATTAATCTATACCTTCAAGAAAATTTGGTACATTATAGAATATTATTTTTAAGGAACTAGTATTATGTAGTATGCAATGAAAACAGTAATATAAATATGGTATGTAATATGCATAACATTTGAATCCTTAGGGTGAATATTATGATTCATGAAATGATACATCCTTTATATACAAGGAAAATATAAATTTCAAACAATTAAATTAATAATTATAACACCACAATTCTTCAGAATCACCCAATTGTGAAATCAAAGAAACTATTACATGAATAATATAGAAAGCAAAGTTCCTTCCAAGGTAATTTATCTTTTTCTCAATATCTGTCTCAACTACTCTTAGACATAGGATTATTATCAAATACAAACACATTACAAGTATTTTATATAATAACAAAAAAATAATAAAAAAAGAGTCTCTAATACCACTTGTAACATCCCAGACCTAGTCCACTCATAAGTTGTAGAGCATAGTTGGACACATAGTCTCAAGCATGTCTCCCAATACACCGAGGGCTATCGATTAACAGTGAGGGTCTCTGATGGTATAGTGGGGAGACAATACCCTATTGATCAGAGTGTAGCAAATTGGTATAAAATAACAAGAAAGAACAAGAACAATATGAAAAATGATATTTATAAAAATGAATATTCCCGAAAAAATTAACCAGAAGTTGTATGATAAATTTCATATAAAAAATGGTGTCATTTATGGATTCTATAAAAAAGTAAAATACACAGAAGCATTGGAGAAACATATAAAAAATTCTTTGCAAATCCCAATACTGTGTGAGATATACTCAGTAGGAAACCTAATACAATATCAGTATAATATATCCAATGTATATTCAATGTATGTGTACAGATAAAATATTTTAAAGTAAACATGTAAATTGTAAATGAGTCAAATCTTATTCATAAGAAACACTAGGATAACACTACATGATTCTTCATAATTTAGGATGTCCCTGATCATGTGTCACTATATATATATATATATATAAGTATATGTAAACATATAAACTATATAAGTAGAATCAAACATATCCATATATATATAGGGCCATCTAAGACCTAAGGCATACCTAAGGAGTCCATTAGATGTCATAAGAGTCTCAGAGATTATAATGTGATTCCATTCCTAAGTATCATGAATCATAAGGGATACCATGAATTAGTATCAATAATATATGGGATACCATGATTTATTAAAAAAGTATATGGGATTCCATGAAAGAGGTATATGGCATTGTAGACTCAATTATAAAAAATATGTGGGATTCCATGACCAACAATCATAAACAATAAAGTAGTGTAAAATATCTGTTAATATGATCTAATATATTGTTTAAAAATCATTGACATTCTATTTAATCAAGTGAATAACCATTTCTCATTTTAAAGTAACATTACATGATCATACCACTCCCTTTCCATTTAGTTAAAATAATGCATCCCATTTTGGAATTAGGAAAATAACAGTTAATGGTGTATTAGACACATAAGCATTTAATATGTAAATACATAACCACATAATCACACCTCAATATGTGGCACTAGGAAAAGGGGGAATGATCCATCAAGGATATGGTTGTATCATGGAAATTATAACACGGATAACAAATCAAATTAGGATAAATCATGTTTTTAAGTCAACGAACGGAATGTCTGGCATGCAGAATTTGGATGCATGATATAATACATCTTGGAATTGAAGAAAAAATTACTATACCATATAACATAGTTTGGTAGTACTCTCCACATTTGTTATTATTGTTTATTTTGGGTAAAAATATAAGAAATAAACAACATATAAAAATTGTATGAAAATAGGGCATATTGGGTCACATAGATATATAATTATCAATAGAAAGATATATGAGTGAAACAAAGAATAGGAATGAAGGTATTATAAGAATATATAAAAATCTATTGGAGGAGGAGGAATTATAGTTTAGATGATGAACCTAGCTCAAAACCTAGGTGAAGGGGGTAGAGGATATCAAGCTATTGGGGGTGTTGCATGTGAATAAGGTGGAAAATGGAGGAATAGTTCATAAGGAGTACGGGGGGAAATGGAAATTTAACACACTTTTCTGTTGTTAATATTTTTTATTCATGGTTTTCCAAAACATTCACCTAAATTGTGTGACACTATTAGTTAAGTGGAATTTATTTCATGGGCATAGTGCATAGTTTTATAAACAATGTTTATCACAATCAATACATTCTTATTTTTTTCAATGTCTTCCTTCCTTGGTCGTGTGTCCCCCATGCATAGTTTAAAAAAATTGTGCATCCCCATTTAGGTCCCACATGGTTGAGTCGCATGGTCAGCATAAACAGTGAGCTAACCCTGCTGCTCAATCCTCATTTCCATGATCTAGAGCTCTTAGATACAATAAAGGCCCATATACTCCGAATGTTCTCATTGTCCTGTTAAGAACATTTCTTGTATACAAAATTTGTTCAAACAAAAATGTAAAGTATTATTAAAAAATAGAAAATATAGAGAATTTTAGAATTATGTGTTCATGATTCAATGTTTTTTCTAGGAATAAAATATTTTAATATTTTTTATGTTTTTAATTAATTTTGATAATTATTTTTCATTTGATGTTTAGATGGTGATGTTTTAGAGGGATCCAAATGAGAAAGTGATATTTCAAAAAGATATAAGAGTGGATTATAAATGGTATTGATTTGAATATCAATAATGTTCTATAAATAAGGATAATGGGGAAATAGGTGTGTAATGTTCAGAATATATTGGACAATTTATCTGTTTGAGTAGATAATTAGTTAAATAAATTAATTAAGTTACATAAATAAAATTTAAGATGTCGAACTGAGAATGTTGAAAATAGAGGACGTATTGAGAGTTGGTGAAGGTAAAGAACTGAATATTTATGTTAAGAAGTAGTTTATGATTTTTATATTTTTTGTAAATTAAATCCTATATCATGGGTTTTTTTATCAATCAATGTTTTGAGGGATAAAACTCATCACATCAATCTTTCCAATGATAATGTTTCTATCAATATTTCCAATCAAAGATACTATATTAGACTCTTTAGATCTTGGTGAAAAATTATACTGTTGTTGTCAAAATAATTCTAGAACATCATGTTTTTTAAGGTATGAAGCAATGCAATTCATCTTATATACATTGTTATTATAGAATACTTATATTTTTTTATGATGGATAGAAAAAAAAGTGGAAAGTGTTATTGATGTTTGGATAGTTTGTTTTTTAATTTATGATTTCAGTATGAGTGATGATGATATTTTACAAAGGATTTATTTGATCAAAAATGGAATGTGAAAGTGTAATATGTAAAATTGAACATAGAATATGAATTTAAAGAAAAATTCAAAAAATTATTGTTCCCAAAACTTTTATATGTGGAATTATTATTTTTATTCATATTCTAAGATTTATTTGTGGTAATCAAGTCTAGGTGGATTGTAGTATAAATTTTTAAAAGAATTATTAATAATTTAATAGATTATAATATAAATTTATCTAGTTTGAAGTGAACAGGGTTTCATTATTATATGTTATATTATATTTAAATGTAAATGTGTCATTTTTTCAATTTATATTTATCCACAACCTATATTGGTATCAGGTGCAGCCTGAAATTTATGAAAAATAGGAAGAATTGTTTTCCTATCATATTATACCTTGAGTGATGTAGTGTTCCCAAATTATGTGTCATTGCTAGTTTTTTATTCTATAGTGATGATGTGGTATGGATGTGCTTTTGGAATGTGGATGATGTGCTAAAATGGAAAATAGACTCAATCAGTTTTTTATTATGATTTGTAGCTACAATATTGGTGGGATTTGTTTTCATAAACTATTTTTAATAAAATTCATTTTTATGAGTTACAATATATATTTTATATGGTTTTGGGAAAATATTATTTCATTTTTGTTGTGGATATATATAAAATTTCCTTTGGGATGGTAGAATTATCTTGGCCTAATTATTTCATAAAAATATATAGTAATACTCTATATTCATAGTGAAACACGATAAATTCAAGGGTGAAACCTGCTATGTGTATTTATATACACATACTTACTTTATAGGGTATTTTACATTTACAATATATAATTAGTGGTGGTTTTAAACCATTATTTCTCATACATAGGGTGTTCTTTAGTGTTAAATTATATCATTTTATTATTTTTGTCTTCAATAGTTTTATTATTTTGATTGCTCTATCATATTTATTTAGTATTTATAGTATTATTTCACATTAAATTAATTTATTAAAAATTTTAGTTATGGTGTTTTTTAGTGATATGGATTATTCATTTTGGGATCCACCATTGATATGTGATTTTACCGTTGATTTGTTTCTTAACAATGAGATTATTCATTAAAGATAATAGTGGGATGTAAATATTGATTTCTAGTATACTCTAAAGGATCCTCTATGAGGTCAGGTCCATAAAAGTGGGAATATAGCTAGATTTAAGAATAGTTCCTTCAGTTAGAACTCTATGGATTACATGGGTTTTGATAATAAGTAGTATTATTTGAACCTACTATGAGAAAATTTAAAAAAAAAACTAGTTATTGATGGAGATGGAATTTGTGACTATATAATAGCTCCATTATCATCTATAGATTATTAATACATGAAATTATTACGAATATATGATGTATTTATAAGTGATAATTCATGGATAATGTAGTTTTAAATCATGATGACTATGTTTATTGAGTATAGGAGCATGTTTGACTGGGGGAAATCATGAAGTAGAAATACATTCTATATAATTTAGATTAATTTTAGAGTTTTGATTTTTAATTATTCCTCTATTTCTATATTACCATAGTGTTTATTTAAAGGATGTAGAAATGTACCCTTTATCAATATAGGATTTACCTAGTTTCTAGTCATTCCCATATATTCATTTTACAACAGTTCTGATGAATAATATTATGATTTATAAGGGCTTGATCTCTAAAAAAACTATAATAAATAGTTAGTTGAGTTTGATATAGATTTTTTTATGACTCATGTGGTGGAGGATCATTAGATAAAAATAAATATAAAATTATTATGAGGATAGACCACGAAACGATGGATTATATTTTTTGATGGCTATGATTTATCTATAAATTATTTGACCCAATTTAGTGAGCCTTTTTTGGTTGATTTCTTATCATTGACTATTTATTATGGATTGATATAAATAGGGTTTAATAGTTCAATATGGTAGTTCTAATAAAATAACATTTGGAGAAATATTTTCATTTTTTTATTGTACCTGTTGGATTTGTTATCAAATAAATTCCATAAAGTTCATTATTTTGAGTGAGAATTTTTTTTGAATATCCATTTTCATGTTAGTGTTATTACATTTAATTCTAATAGAGATGTTTTCAAGAAATATTTAGAAATTGAGAATATGACTAAAAATATATGTTTCATGAAAGTGAAAAGTTTATATTATTCTTGATATCCATGAACATTTTCTTAATATGTATCAATGTAGCATGACCGTCTTGATGGTGTTGAGAAATCTGAGTAGTTACATGTGATTAACCAGGCACCCTGATCCCATTTCTTATATATAAACCCCCATCCCAAAATTTTTTATTGTCGGGAGAGAGGGGTGGATACATGAAGTGACATTATGTTCAATATGAGGGATATTGGGAGGCGCCAATTTTAATTGAGAACCAAGAATACCATTCCATTTTCCCCCAAATATCAATTTAGATTATTTTTAAATTTATACCAATGTAAGGAAGAAGGAATTTAAGGGTTATTATATATTTTCTTCAATATAAATTTTCAAAGGCCAATTTTACTAGATAAACAACAACACCATGGTGAATGACCATCATTAAGAAGAATTCATAAACAAATACAATATAATACTTCAATGTAGGGTTACCTTAAACATTTATATACCCATGTCTACTATGGAAATTCAATAAAATATCTTAGATGCCACTTAGTTGAGTGATCATACCCTTGTTCCTCTAGAGAGAAAGAAAAACTATCTTTGAACCGTCCTTCACAAGTCTCCCAAGTCTCCCAAGAAGTATTTATTCCTAAGACCTTATAAAGGGGTTATCCATATGTTAGGTACCATTGGTGTTGATTCACCCTAGTCACATACCAAGTAAATTATTTACCCAGGTCACCTACCTCAATGCCCCATTCTCCAAGTCCCCCATTTAAGGGTGTTTGTATACCCATAACACATCTTCCACGTATTGAGATACATTAATATAAAAATAACACTATTGTTTTCCCCTTAAATCATGTATTTTTTAACAATGGATATTTATTATGTATTATTCCAAGAACAATAGAACACATAGGGTAATAAAAATATTTTATTTCATTTATTATGGGGGTTTTATCTATAAGATATCAAGGAAACCCATCCTAGATCAAAATTCTCAATTTTAAAACCCATTAGTCTATTTAGACTCTATTTCATGAACTTAATTATCCAAATATCCTTCACTTGGGCTATATTATGGTGTAATACCTAAAGAATAACTTCTTAAAAGTCACATAGTGGGTTGAATGACGTTGGTAATTATTTTCATAAGACCTATATGTATCCTTCCTATATGAATCCAAGATATTGGTCTCATACTTATATATGATCTCCCAACCCTCCCACATCTAGTAATATTATATATGATCCTAATCCTAACCTCACATATCTAGTTACCAATGGATAAGATGAATCATAAAGGGCCTACCATGTGTATGTCTTATACAAAATAATTATATGAATACTTTTCCTTTTAGTTCAAGATGAATTTTTTTAAATTGTTTAGAAAAATTTCTTTACTGCATGAAATTATACTACATAAATTAGTCTAATAAAATGATTTTAACAAAACAAATTCTTAACTAAATAGGTTTTGATTACTGTTAACCAAGATATGTAGGATACCTCTTCAAGGTTCAAACTCTAACACCCCATTGGTCCTGAAAAAAAAATTAAAAGGAACTTAAATTGGTCATAGATACATGAACATAAATGGGACAACATTGGTCCTTATAACATGAAAAAAGGTATATTTTGTCATGTTATGTGACACCAAACTTTGTGGTATTCAATTCCCTTCATTGGGAGCGGTAGACATAAACTCTCAAGGGTCCAATCCTTACTCCCAAAAACAAACCTCCTTCAAGGATAGGGATAAATTCTATAGTTACACATTGTGAAGATTCAAACTATAGTATAATTACATGTAAATAGAATATATATAGCAATCAATACTTATAGTTGTTAACCTCATCACATGGTTTTGATCAATCACTGTCATAGTGCTAGACAATAGTAATATTATTAATAGGATGCATTCAAAAAAAGTCTTAAATCTCTAATAAATTCATAGAGTAGGACGTTGGTCACTAAAAAAATAAAGGATGATCCCATTATCCTATATTATCGACAAATAAACTTCACAAAGTATCATAGATAATGTCCTAGTATTTTCTAGTATTTTTAAATGCAATTTCCATAGACTCAAAACCATTGCAAGTTTTGGAAACATGTTGAAAAATGAGTGGTGTACCTGATGTAAAATCTTTAACATTTAACAACAAATAGATGAGCAATATTATAAATCATGCATCATGTTATGGTAATAAAAACCACCATTATGTACTATGATGGATAAAAAATATAATTGTTAACCGAATGTGAAATCCTTCACCATTAAAAAAATTGTTTTGTAATATAAGGTATCATACATCACATTATAACACTCAAAACATACATGCGTTGTGTTGGTATATCAGAAATATAATTGTGAACCCAACATAAGTGTTTTAATTGTGAGAAAAACTAAATGATAATTATATTACTTGATACACAACTAAAATGGATTTCTCGTTTTTGTTTCCCCTTTATGTATTTTTTTAACCAACTTAAGTCTATTTGGAATCATTAAATGCACCATTGAAGGACCATCCCTTTGTGAACAATAATAATAATCAAAGGATTCAATGATATATTGTACAAAACCATCCAATTAAAATGATATATTTTTTACCTATAGGATAGCCATGAACATAGATTCTCGATGCATAATGTCACTTAATCAGCACCACCATGACGATCTGCTTAATTTTATTGGTTTTTTGTACTACATCAATGTTTTAATTCTAACTTGAGAGGTATCATGTGAAATACTCTATGAGATAAATCTATAGTGACCATAAAACTATCGATAATCAATTAGGATGTAGGTGGAATCTATCATCACCACCAATTATTTTTTGGGAGTGCATCCTCAAAATAAAGAATCATTTGAAATAATTATATCAACATATTATGGTAGGATATTGGTACCATCCACCTCTATTACTCAAAAGATGCCTCAGAGGGATATCTCCATATTATATCATTATTAGTGGCATGTGACAACAGTTCTTCAAGAACATGTTGAGGATATTTCACTCAGGGTTTTAAACTAAGTTATTTGAACTAGTATTCCCCAAATAAGGAATTTATAGAGGAAGATGATAACCAAATTAGAGGAATAAGTTCATATTCATATTTTTACTTATAATGACCATTAACATATCATATCTATAGATAGAACCCTGGAGAAAGATCTAATCCCGACTCTCATTAATGTATATAAGGATTATTGACCTAAATTAAAGACTAATAAGGTTAAGGATCATATTTATACTCTAATTGAAATTTTAGGGAAACTCATATCCCTATTCCCAATCAAGAATATCATCAACATATCCTGTAATCCACTAAAAAGAAGGCTCATTTTACTATTACCATCAATATTTGGTGAATCCACATATCTATAATCTCATATAGTAATTTATCAAGCATATATATATATATGGTTACATTAGAGAAGAGTCATTTTAGTTCTATTTTCTAGACATATCCCCAACATATTTTTGAAGCAATACAATAGTTGAATAGAATGGATTACAATAATGAGTCTCATTATAAACATTGCACGTCCTTGATCATTATCATGGTTATAACCCCAAAAAATGATCTATGATATTAATATGAAAAAATTACCTAGGGAGATATGTATTCCAAGAGTAGTATTTCATCACTTTACCCATCAATATAGATTTTATCAAGGATATTTAACATCATTCAATAGAGTCCTGATAAGTTTATTATTTATCATCAATATTATAATGTAGTTTTAGTTATATAGGTATTTCCTATGGTACCATTATTAGTAACTATATAGATTGACCCCTGATTACCATCGTGGAGGTCTTCATGTAGAATTATGAAGATCAGCCATGAATGTCTTCTCCATGGTGCTCACTGAAAAGGACTTACCCTCAATAACATATATTTTAAACATGAATTTCATCTTCATGCATAGGATTCTATGATTTTACCATCATACTGAGAGTAATATTATAAATAATGTACAATTATACCAGGTTCCTTATCATTGAATGACAACATGCAATCCAATCCGAAGCATAATTATTTTGTGAGTGGGTTCCCAAGACTCAACGGTTATATGTTCTTTGTATACTATTACATATATACTATTTGATATATTAATGTATTTCCTCTTCTTAACATAATATCGTTTATTATATATATACTATCATAATGGTATTTTATTTATATTACATGTTATATCAAAAGGCTATAATAGTTCTGATCTATAATGAGAACCATGAGATACTTTGAAAATAATATTAAATATTTTTCATATGGTCTAGATACATTACAATGAAAGGACATAGATGATTTATAACTATAAAGTGTTAGAGGATCATAAACATTATTACTTACTCTCATGGTGGTCTCAATTAGTGATCTCATGTTGATGAGGGTTCGAGGGATGACTTGTTAAAAGGGAAAACACATGTTATATGTGTCATTTGTTGTTCTAGTCTTTGACCACATGTTTCATTAATTCTAATTGAGATCATTATTAATGTATACCATTTGATCACATAACATGATGCAAATGAAAAACATGGATTTGATTTTATGTTGAGATATCTTTCATTTCCTATTTTATTAGTGGTATGACATTGATTGAATGATCACGACATGATTTGTCACTTTCAACAAGATAATATATCTTCATACCTATTGAAAAAGATTATATTACCTTTATTAAATATAGGTATATGGTAGAAAAATATTTTCCATAAAGTAAGGTCATAAAATAATAAATAAATAATGGATGATGACATATGTTATGTGTTATACTTTATGAGATATCACATCAAAAAGAGATAATATTACACAATGAGTTTTTATAATAGTAGTTTATTATTCTATAAATAAACTATATCTATATTGATGAAATGATGTGTAACTAGATACCAATCTTGGTTTAGTAGAAGAAATCACTGATTTTTAGATAATATTATAGAGGGTCACACACATAACATATTTATATGACGGGCCAATTATAGTGAATTGTTGTTTAGGACATTGTGGTCCCCAAGTTGGGGGTCCGAGATATGTATTACTTTCAATGATAATAAATAAAAAACTAAAAACCTGTTTTTTATTCAATAATAATAGTAAATGAGATTTTATATAGTGACATATCAAGTGTTAATTGAATATTAAGAATAATATTTTATGATTGAATATTTTTATTCAAGGTTCCATAAATATTTTTGAGTGAAATGTGTTAAGATAGTGGATCATATTTTATAATGTAACATACATTACATATTTTGAGAAAGTGATTAAATATTTATGATATTAGTAACACAATCACTAATTTAAATGTGGAAAATGTGTTTTAACATATAAATTTTCATGTATTAAGTGCCAAAGTAAATTTTCATAAATTAAACCCTCATATATAGGATGATAGGAGTTCAAATTTGTTTGGATATTCATGAACTCTAATTAGGGATATCCTCTCTCTTGTCTCATACATATTATAGGTAGAATGAGTTATTTTTGGAAACTTAAATCTCTATTCTTCTCCTAGAATCAATGAAGTAGTGTTTTAATGATCGTTGAGGTGTCAAAAAGAACATTATTTATTAACACATGGTCCTGAAAATCAACAATAAATTAACCCATAGGTATATAGATTGTTTTTGAATGATCAAGAGTGATAAAACATTGGTTCCTTCAATTAGTGATCATTGATGATGAGTAAAACAAAACATAATCTAGAAAACTAACATGTAGTGGACATTTCATTTTATTATTTCAACTTATTATGGATTATACATGATCATTGAGTTGAAACATGGAAAATCCTCATTGGAGAAGACATTATTATGTCCTTAAAATGATGAAAATATGATAACTACCATGTTTCCTGATTCCAATACATTCCCAATACTAATAAGTGGCATTAGAGATATCATGTGATCATTTGAAAAAATTAAGATTAAGTTTGCATGAATTTGTGTACAGGGAATTGTAATGGTTCAAATATTGTGACATAAGCTTCGATCCAAGTTTATATTTCCATGTTACTCCCATATGATTAGCCAAACAATCTTTTTTGGGATAAAAATGAGGAATATATACACACACACACACAAAAATATATACATACATATATATATATATATATATGTATATATGTATGTATGGTTCAATGTATGTATGTATGCATGTGTGTATATATAAATATATATAATTTTTTAACATTTTTTCGGTGCAATGTTGTCAGCCAGAAGAAAAACCCACATTGGTTTTCAAATTTCACTCTCCTACTAGAAAAAAACTAATTTTGTTTATTCGGATAATTCACAACTGTTAGAAAAGTATAGAATCATTTTTAGAAAATGGTACATTAGATTTTAGAAAAATAAAAAAGAAACAATGAAATAAATAATTACTAGATTTGGCTAATTACCGACTGTGGTAGCCCAACTAGTACACCAATAAAAGGAGTAGACCCTTTATGTATTGTTCCATTGGTATTGATACAATATAAAAGAGAAATTTCATTTTTTATAAGTATTGGTGGTGGATAGAATTGTTTCCCCACCCAACCCTACATGCTTGAATGGGGCATTGACAGCCTACCAACCCAGGTCGGGTTATGTTGGGGCATGACTTAAAATGGGTCCAATCCCCTCCATAGTGATTTTCAAAGGTCTCATGTACCTGAATATTTACCAAATATTTTTATAAAATATACATATTTTAATAAATAATGTTCATCACTATGTGAGATTTAATTTATTAATTTTTTAAAAAATTAATTAATTTAATTCATAATTAATTACATTGAATAGAATTAATTGAAAATTTATTTTTATTTTGAGAATATATTGTGTATCGATTGATCATGACGGAGACCAACCAATGTATGTTTGGTGTTTTTGTTTATTGTATTTTTTTATTAAAATACATGTGATATTTGTAATTATAATTAAATAAATAATGATTTATAAATCATCTATATCTCACTCTCTCATCATATGTACATGAGAATACATTTTTTTATTGATTAGGTTCAAATATATTTTATATTTATGAGACCCCTAACCTTTGTTTTTGTATTTATGTATAATAAAAAGGATGAATAAAGATGTTGACTGTTATGAGACTTGGTAAAGTATTAAATGAGGTGTAAAGATATTGTATAAGGTGGGTATTATGAATTGATTCAGATGAGACTTAAGGATTCACCCCTAGGGTTTTTGTTAATCTATTTTCATTACATTGGATCAACTAGTTGAAAATGATCATGAACAATATATTTATATATACATACATATTTATTTATATAAATAGTTTTTTCATGTTTTATTATTATATTTTTAATGGTTATTTTTACAAGAACACTTAGAATAACAACCATGAATGACGAGATTAAAATAATTTATAGACAACGAATGCAATTTATTGTATATGGTTTTGTTGTGAGTGTGATCACATAAAACATGAATGTAAAATAGAAATATGATTTCATTTACTGATAAGAATTAGAATACCTTATAGAAATATTACATAATATTCCTTCCTTCAGTATATATTTAAAAAATATACAGTTGAATATCAAATAGAAATGAGATCACATTTACCAATAAAAATAAAAATACATTATATAAATGTAAATTCAAATCCCTTCTATTACATGTGATCAAAAACACTATTATTGAGGCTGCCTCTTACTACCAAGGTGTTAATATTAAATTAGTGGGTTGACTTAACTAAAATTTTACTCATAGAAATATCTACAACAATATTTTTATAATGTTAGCAGTGATGTGTTGAGTAAATCTTGGTTAAAGTATCTTGAATATGAAGCTACACTCAACAGATCTAGGAGTTCTGAGTTAATGCGGATGGGTATCCAAAATTCTAACATAAAACACTTCATATAGTGTTATAGAAATATCTAGGTCTATGGGGTGAGATTTTAAGGATTCCTCCCAGTTGAATACTTTAGGTACAATGTATTTTGAATCTAGTAGTTAAGGAATACTATGGTTTGATAAAATAATGGGTGACATTTAATGATTTAATTAATTAGTGATGTCCATCGATAATAAATATAAAGTAATAATCTGTGAAGTATTATTTATTATGGATCAAAATTAAATAGTAAAAAACTTATTTCACTATGATGAAAATTGGTAAAATAAAATACCATGATTGTCCATAGCTTCCAAGAGTGGTACATAAAATTGTGCATAGTACTATTCAAAATGAAGATGTTATATATAATGGAATACTAACTTCCCATTGTGTCATTTATGATATTTATCTATGTTGATAAGGATTAGTATAAAAATAATGTTAATAATTCACTATATTTCTAATATATTATGTTTACATATATGAATAGTGAGCTATAGAAAATGAATGAGGGTGGAAATTCCAACAAAATTTTATCTCATCTATAAAATCTTTACCATGAGAGAGAAAAAAAAAGATATGACATATCTATTTCATTGTATAGACAAAATTTAAGAGAATGGAGTAAGGAATAAATTATGTATCAAAAAATTATTGAGTACACTGAGAGACTATAGTCCTTTGTGTTATAGCTGATCAAATAAATAGTGACTCGTCTATTTTATTCCTATATAATTCCTATATTCATGAGTTTTATTGTTAATTATAATATGTATAATAATAAAAGGTCACTCCAAGATCTATATTATTTACTCCACAAATTATATTAGGATATTATGTATACAAACTCTTCAATGGTTATTGTTAATATGAGGAATAAGGGAATGTACAAGGAGTCAAAGTATAATTCTACGTTAAAGATAATAATGCCCCACCACTCTAGGTATCTAAAGATATTGATATAGAGAAATAAGTAGGAATATATACTATATTATCATGTTAATTAGGGCCACTAGAAGAATATTTACACAATACTTAAAAGTAAGTAAGTTGATACTCTTTCTTTAGGTATATTATCCATTGAATGTAATTTTTATATATCTATAATATGGGTTTTGGATACGAAATATGGCACATACATTTAAATTCAAGTATAAAACCCAATGATGAGGATGATCTCTAGGAAGAATGTGGTAAAACAAATCTCTCATTATAAATGGTTGATTATTATCATACTTTTCCTAGTAGTACGCTTCTTCGGTTAAGTAACTTATATTGTATACATTCTATTACCAGATTTATAATGTCAAGGTTGAGTTTAGATACTATATGGTTTTATTTAATGTCTCAAAATACATGTCATTTCTTTTATATAGATAGAATATGTTATGTTATATAAAATATTAATAATGTATTACACATACTTGAACGTGATAAAAAATCTTTATAAATCAATGAAATATCCCACAAAAATGACTCATATTATATTTTCCAGTAGAACTATAGTGCTAGTCATGTAAATGATATGCATTTAAGGAAATTAAATTAAGAATGATGTTTAAAATCTTTTGAGTTAAATTTCCCCATATGTATGATGTTATTTTTTAATGGAAAATGACTGAATAACCTTTCATTAGAGAGGGAGTAAGGGATACAAAACTATAAGAATTTATTTAAACTAATTCATGTGGTCAATTTCTTGTAGAAATTACTGGTTCCATTTCATACTACATGAATTTTACTAATGAAATTTGTATATATGTATATATATACTTAATGATGTATAATTATGTTTCCCATATGATGTCTATAGAATATTAGAATGAATTGTATAACCATGTTGGAAAGAAGATTATGTACCTCCACTTGAACTATAGTAGAGAATATCAAAAAAAATATTTCATTGATCACTTCAAAGAGTATGGGATTGTCTCCAAACTCACTCCTTCTTATAAACCTTGGAGGAATGGGTTAAGTGAAAGGGGTAATTGTATATTACTTTACATGGTAAGATCAAGGATGATTCAGGAAACTCTGTTATTATCTTTTTGGGAACCTAAATTGAAAAAATACTTATATACTAAACTAAGTACCAAATAAGTTTACATAAGGGATTCTATTTGAGTTATGGTATTTAAGGAAATTAATTGTATCATATATTTGTTTATTGGAATGTGAGGTATTTTTTTATTCAAATTTCAATGAAAAACTAGAATATCAATTAATATATTTCATATTTATAGTTTTTCCTAAAGAAACTTAAGGATAATACTATATAATCCATTAGATAAAAAAGTGATTGTGGTGAGACATGCTGTATTTATTGAAGTTGAAAACATATTTTATGAAAATAGTGGGATCAGGATTTATTTTAATGAATTTCATTCTCTATAATAAAAATATTTGGAATGGTAAAAATATACAAAAGAGATAGTGAGATATGAAGATATTCTCATGACACAATTATTTTATAGGTCTACTATAGAGGTTAGATAATTAGAGAGATAAGGTTTTATTTCAACTGAGTTTGGTGGAACATTACTAAAAAATAATAAGGAAACTATAATCTATAATGATGTAGTGGATGGAAATTATGTTGCTAAGGGGGAAGAATCCCAGAATTCGTAGATAGTATCCATGTATGAAAATAAATTTTTAGATTTTGGTAGACCCACCAGCTAATGAAAATCCCATTGGGTATAAATGGTTACTCAGTAAAAAATGGACAATGATAGTAAAGTATGTTCCAATAAATAATTCCTGGCTAAAAAAGGTTTTATAATACATCTTGAAAATTATAATAAAGAAACCTCATAACTATTCATGATGTTGAAAATATTTATATATAATATTCCATAAAATTCTTCCATTATTATGAGATTAGGAAAATGGATGTAAAAACTGATTTTTAGAATGGAAGTTAGTTGAAGTTGTTCATTTTACATGGACCAAATTATTTATCATGTCAAATAATGATAATAAATTATTCTAGATAAAGATTAGAATTTACCAACAAGATCTAGGATCCAGCCAAAGGCAATTCTAAAATTTATAAAAAAAAGTAAAAATAGAATGAAGTATAAGGGAGTTTACAAAGACGGGAGTGAACCAACCCAAACATATCATCATTCACTAATGACGAGAAATTTTTAGGATCTTTAAAGTACCACATCTTACTTGTTTATTTGATTTCATTATTTGAAAAAGCATTATCCACCTCATTTTCTTCTCTATATTTAAGTGAAACTATCATATTGGGTTAATTATCATGATTAATATAATCAATCTAGTGAGGTATAAGTTTCCATGGGAAATTCCCGAGTCATGACATTAGCACCTTGATAGTTGTTTTAGAATCAAATTCTATCCACAATGAAGTATTCTTGTGTTAGAAAACATGTTTGATAGTATACATCATCACCATAATGGTGATTAATATACAATTTAATTTCTAATATAATGATGAAAACAACAATTGAAAACTCCACGACGAGTTTATAAAATTCCACCACCACCTAAAGGTCCTAGAATGCCATAAGCTACACCGTCAACATTAGATTTTATACAAGAGTTAATTAGAGGAAACCAACATACATATTTCAGAACCAAGGTCCACCTTAATCTACCTAGAAATCCTAGCATCATTAAACGTTTTTAGACACTAATATTAATTTTCATTTCCCCAAATCCCACTTTTATAGAAACATGATCATCTTTGTGTATATCCAATGTTCCAACATGAATGGAAGCTTATTTTTTATCACAAAATCTTCCATTTTACACCCTCCAAATCGTGGAAAAATTAAATACAACAACTTCTATATGACGATACTGGATTTGTTCACTATGTACAGTATTTATGATGAATTCATTATGCTCTCCCAATAACCCACCTATATTTAACATTAGTCTGAACACATGACATAAATACTACGAAAAATCCCCTATATAATCATAGATTATAAAGATAGGTTGTTCATTTTATTCAATGATAAAGCCTTAAGGATGGATGAAACTATATGATTTCTAGCCTTCTTCATTTGATTTTGTGTCAGAAATCTATTTTTCCAGATTATCTATAGAAGATGAAATATATAGGGTTGTATGAAATGTACGTTGAATTTGGACAGTTATGGTAGTATCATGGTGAAAAACTCACTTTACATTTTTTAGTATTCCTTCACGTTGAACAACCCATTTCTACCAGGCATCCATACTAGTGTGTCAGTGTCTATGAATGAATAATTTTGAAATTCCACCATATACTACAAGGGAAAAAATTCCTGGTTTTTGTAGTGTGTCATGAGATTATCTATGGTCGTATGTAATCTATCTAGATGGAATATGATGTTGTCTTTTAGTGATCAGTAAATACAACAGGTGTCCCAATAGTTGAGATCATATTTTTTATACCCACACATTTGGTATTTTTCATTATTTCATTAAATGGATTCCAAAATGAGGGTAGCATTGACAACCAAAGATAGTACAGATACCCACCCATCAGCCTTCTATTAAACCTTATTTATAAGAAATCAGGGGAGGGATTATTAGTTGTTAGTTGGTTCCAAGTGAATTTACCAATAATACCATTATTTAATATCTTAAGATCCTTAATTACAAGGCTCCCTATTTTAAAGGGTTTGTTTTACTCTTTCCATGGGACAATTATCAATTTACATTAATGCACAGATCTAGTCTAGATAATTTTATTTATCATACACAAAATCTCCTTGATGATAATTATTGGACACCTATAGTTAGAGAAGTAGTATAAAAAATTACATATAATTACCAAATTGAAATAGAAAACCATCCCATATTGGGGCATATATTTCCATTTACATCGCTCTAGTTGATTAATGATTCCATAGATTATTCTTCTAAGAAACATTCTCTTTACTTTAATTAAAAACTATGGACCACCAAGATAGTTTAAAGGGGGGAATCCTCTTTTCACTCTAAGTATTCTAGTGATCCTATTATTTTTATCAACATATAATCCACCACCAAACATAATAATTTTTTTTATTAGTAATAGCCTACCCAACCACTAAATCATTATGTGTAAACATATCTTGGATAGATGATGTGTTCCTCTTCGAGGCCCCCTCGAATAAGATAATGTCATATTCATACAAAAGATGTGATGAGGTGAGTTCACCTCTCTCACCTTCAATTAGATTGTATAGTCCAACCTGAGAAAGATCATTGATACGTCAACAAAGTTAATATTGGCATAGTGAAAAGAGAATCCTTGAGAGTGTATATACTTTCCATATACCCCTTGTGCATTGAAAAAATCTTCTAGGGGACCCGTTGATTAAAATAAATGACCTTGAAGATGAGGAAATATTGTTAACCAATTTATCCAAATTATTTGTGCAGCAATGTATCCAATGGATATTGAGAAGAAAATTCCATTTTAAAGTGTCAAATGACTTTGATATATCAATATTAATTGAAAAGTTCCCTTCATTCTCATTTCTCTTCATTATATTAACACTTTCTCTGGTTTTGAATAAGAAATTATGAATGCATATTCCAACAAAGAATCCAAAATGATTTTATGTAATGTGTTCCTTAATTATTCCCCCTATATGGGTAATCATGATTTTACTAAGGACTTTAGGAATATATTTCCCAAGGGATACTAGTCTAAAGTCCTTAGTGTTAATATAATTTTATTTCTTTGGAATAAAGGAAATAAATTTTCAATATATTCAATATGGTATAGAGGCATGCGTAGAAAATAAACTTATTTCTCATACCAAGTCATCTTATAGAATGTATTAATAAAACATCAAAGATTTATTTATAAATCAATCTAGTCCAACAAAACACTCCATTTTTAAAGAGAACCTATATTTTGACTTTATCTTTATCTAGTGTTGTGATAAGACTTCTATGCTTAAATCTTAGTAGAAATATATCAGTCTAATCAAGGAAATTAGTGTTTGGAAGTAGTTAAAGATATCTTGATGTACATGAGACTTATAAAGGATATGTTTTGGGTGAATTGTGACACCCCAACTATAGTAACCCATATTCAGTTATTATTAAATTAGTACAAGATACAACGGATCACACCACTTTGTATCAATTGATTTATCCATCTAGGAAAACAAGATACATTAATAATTCCCATATTACATTGGAAACATAAAAAAATAAAAAAATAAAAATTCTTGATTCCATGAAATCATTCAAAATAACATCCTTCATACCATGGTGAATGAAAAAGTGTGAGATCATATTATTAGTAAGGGTAACCAAAAATGGATGTTATAATTCATAAATAAGGATTAATCAATATGGAATAGTGTATAATACAAGAACATTTCATTCAATCAAAAAAATCAGTTCAATGAATATCTATGGAAAATATCAATATAAAAATCACATGGATAATGTAAACTAAATTTTTTATGTATTATTGATTATGATTCAAAAAATTTTAACTCGTGTTAACACACCCTTATGCTCATATTATGAAAAAACCATTTTTCGATATCTTCCATTTTTACCCTCACTGATCATCTAAGGTCTCACTATATTATATGTCCCTTTCCCCAGGATGTGTAGAAATCTTTTAAGCATGATATGTCAAATAAGGGTTATAGTTCAGAATAACTTAGTGGGAGATTATTTAGATCATTCATATACCAATTTTTTAAGTATCCAAATTCCCAATGATAGTAAAACATTACATTTATTGAATGGATCTAAACTATATGTAATTAATATTCATATAATAAGATGTATGATTTATGTATGAATTACATGGGTAAAATATGTCGGTATCAAAGTTTGTATCATTTATTTTTGGAATCCTGGTTGAAAATACATTAGTGATAAACCATATGATGAGCATAAGGAATAGAGAAAATCCTAAGTTACTATAAATAAAAGTGTGTAGTTTTAATATAAAATATACCCTTTTGGATATTAGGACTTGGATGCGGCTATAGAACAAATTAAATATGTTGTAATAACTTTTTATGAGGCTTATTGGGTATTAATGAGATCATCAACAATGCAAGATGAGTGGGCCTAAGAATGAATAACTTTACATTTACCTACCACATGACTCAGATGAGCTTCAATAGTATGTAGGATCATAGATAATATAGTATGATAGGCACACAATTTCATATATAATGATCATGCCTATTTTAATACTATTAAATCCACAATTATGTGATAAGTAAGATTATGAATATTAAAAGATACACCTCCAACTTCCAAGTACTATGGTTGGTTTAGGGTTGATGTCTCACATCACATAAGAGAGGTCCCATTGTATATAGTTTAAATTTAATGATATAGGTAAAAACAACTGTTACATTGCAATTGAATAACATATTTAACGGTAACCTTTTTATTACTAATTTAAATTCATTTATGTTCATACTCATTTATATATATACATGTATCATGGTCCAGTTAGATGAGTCACCATTACCATGATATATATTGATAATATTTATATGTTGAAATTGGAAAGTTGTGTAACAGTGATCCAACCCTTACACTCAGTATCAATTTGTAATAAATCATAAAAAATTATTTGATTATATGTACCACAATTCTAATTTTATTGAATAACATGTTTATTTAATAATAATTGAATTTCATGTAATAAAAATCACTAACATTTAAACCTGGGTGACCGGTTTTCCATGGATCAAACATTTTATAAGTGTTTAATTAAGTTTCCACCAATAATATATAATGAAACCGGTATTTTGGTTGATGTACAAAATTTAATTAATCTAATTATTCTATCCCTTCAAGAAACATTAACACATTATAGAATATTATTTTTAAGAAACCAGTATTATGAAGTAGGCAATGCACACAGTAATATAAATATGGAATAGAATATGCATAACATGTGAATCCTTAGGGTGACTATTATGATTCATGAAATGATACCTCCTTTATATACAAGGAAAATAAAAATGAAAAATGATCACAATAATAATTATAACACTAAAATTCTTCAGCATCACCCAATTATGAAATCAATGAAACTACTACATGAATAATCTAGAAAGAAAAGTGCCTTATAATGTAATTTATCTTTTCTCCATATGTGTGGCACCTACTCTTAGACATAGTATTATTATAAAATACCAACACATTCCATGTATTTTATATAATATCCTAAAAATAAAAAAAAAAGAGGCTCTAATACCAGTTATAACATCCCAGACCTAGTCCACTCATAAGTATTAGAGCATAGTTGGCCACATAGTCTCAAGCATGTCTCCCCATACACCGAAGGCTATCGAATAACAGTGAGGGTCTCTGATGGTATAGTGGGGAGACAATACCCTATTGAACAGAGTGTAGCATATTGGTATAAAATAAGAATAAAGATCAAGAACAATATGACAAATGATATTTATAAATATAAATATTCATGAAAAAATTATCCAGAAGATGTATGATCAATTTCATATACAAAATGGTTTCAAGTATGGATTCTATAAAAAAGGGAAATACATTGAAGCATAGGAGTAAACATTTAAAAAATTCTATACAAATCCAAAAATAACAAAAGATAAAACTAATAGAATTATTATCATTACCACGATCCTATGCTCTCACAATCTATCATAGTACTGATGATCAGGCATCCAAAGCTAGACCCTTTCCCTTGCCCCTACCTACAACCATGTGGTTTTTTCATATAATAATCTGCAGCCTGAATACTGTGTGATATATACTCAGTAGGAAACCACCTACGATATCAGTATAATATATCAAATGTATATACAATTCATGTGTGTAGATATAATAGTTTAAAGTAAACATGTAAATGGTAAATGAGTCAAATCTTGTTCATAAGAAACACTAGGATAACACTACATGATTCTACATAATTTGGGATTTCCCTGATCATGTGTCACTATATATATATTTATATAAGTATATGTATACATATAAACAATATTGATAGGATCATACATATCCATATATATATATATAGGGCCATCTAAGACCTAAGGCATACCTAAGGAGTCCATTAGATGTCATAAGAGTCTCATAGATTATAATGTGATTCTATTCCTAAGTATCATGAATCATAAGGGATACCATGCATGAGTATCACAAATATATGGAATTACATGATGGATTAAAAAATTATACGGGATTCCATGCCAGATGTATATGGGATTGTAGACTCAATTATAACAAATATGCGTGATTCCATGACCCAAAATCATAAGCAATAATGTAGTGTCAATTAGCTGTAAATATGATCTAATATGTTTTTTAAAAATCATTATCATTATATTTAATCAAGGGAATAACCATTTATCATATTAAAGTAACCTGACATGATTGTACCACTCCCTTTCCATTTAGTTAAAATAATGCATCCCATTTTGGAATCATGAAAATAATAGTTAAAGGTGTATTAGACACATAAACATTTAATGAGTAAATAGGGAACCACATAATCACACCTCAATATGTGGAACTAGTAAAAGTTGGAATGTTCCATCAAGTATATGGTTTTATCATGGCATTTATAACATGGATAACAAATCAATTTAGGATAAATCATGTTTTTAAGTCAACACACGGAATGTCTCACATGCAGAATTATGATGCATGATATAATACATCTCGACGTTGAAGAAACAATTACTATACCATATATCATAGTTTGTTTGTACTCTCCCCATTTGTTATTATTCTTTATTTTGGGTAAAAATATAATAAATCAACAACATATAAAAATTAGATAAAAATATGGCATATTGGGTCACCTAGATATATAATTATCAATATAAAGATATATGAGTGAAACAAAGAATATGAATGAAGGTATTATATGAATATATAAAAATCTATTGAAGGGGGAAGAATTAGAGTTTAGATGATGAACCTATCTCAAAACCTAGGTAAAGGGGGTATAGGATCTGAAGCCACTGGGGGTGTTTCATGTGAATAAGGAGGAAAAGGGAGGAATAGTTCATAATGAATATGGGGGGAAATGGAAATTTAACACACTTTTATGTTGTACATGTTTATTATTAAGGGTTTTCAGAAACATTCACATAAATTGGGTGAAATTATTATTTAGGTGGAATTAATTTCATGGTAATAGTGCATAGTTTTATAAACAATGTGTACCCCAATCAATCCACTCTTATTTTTTTCAATATCTTTCGTCCTTGGTTGTGAGTCCCCCATGCATAGTTTAAAAAAAATGTGCATCCCCATTTAGGTCCCACATGGTTGAGTCGCATGGTCAGCACTAACAGTGTGCTAACCCTACTGCTCAATCCTCATTTTCATGATATAGATCTCATTGATACAATAAATCCCCAAACACTCCAAATGTTCTCCTTGTCCTATTAAGAACATTACATGTTTACAAAATTTGTTCAAACAAAAATGTAAAGTATTATTAAAACATAAAAAATCTAGGGAATTTTAGAATTAGGTGTTTATGATTCAATGTTTTTTATAGAAATAAAATATATTAATATTTTTTTATTTTTTTAATTAATTTTGATAATTTTTTTATTTTGATATTTAGATTGTGATGTTTTAGAGGGATTAAAATAAGAAAGTGATATTTCAAAAAGATATAATAGTGGATTCTAAATGGTATTTATTTGAATATCAATAAATTTCTAGAAAATAAGGATAATGGGGAAATAATGGTGGAAAGTTATTAATATATAGGATAATTTATTTGTTTGAGTAGATGATAAGTTAAATAAATTAATTCAGTTACATAGATCAAATTTAAGATGATGAGTTGAGAAAGATGAAAATAGTGCACGCATTGAGAGTTGGCGAAGGTAAAGAATTGAATATTTATGTTAGAAAGTACTTTATGATTATTATATTTTTGTAAATTAAATCCTATATCATGGTTTTTTTATCAATATAGGTGTTGAGGGATAAAACTCATCACATCAATATTCCAAATGGTAATGTTTCTATCAATATTTCCAATCAAACATACTATATTAGAATCTTTAGAGCTTGGTGAGAAATTATACAGATGTTGTCAAAAAAATTCTGGATCGTCCGGTTTTTGAAGGTATAAAGAAATGAATTTAATCTTATATACATTGTTATTATATAATAATTATATTTTTCAATGATGGATATAAAAAACGTGGAAGGTGTTCTTGATGTTTGGATAGCTTCTTTTTTAAATTTATGATTTCTGTATGAGTGATGATGATTTTTAACAAAGGATTTAGTTGATCAAAAATGAAATATGAAAGTGTAATATGTAAAATTGAATATGGAAGATGAATTTAAAGAAGATTTCAAACAATTATTGTTCCCAAAACTTGTATATGTGGAATTTGTCTTTTATTCATATTCTAAGATTTTTTTATAGTAATCTAGTCTAGGTGGACTGTAGTATACATTTTTAAAATAATTATTAATTATTTAATAGATTATAATATAAATTTATCTAGTTTGAAGTTATTAGGGGTTCATTATTATATGTTATATTATATTTAACTGGAAATATTTCATTTCTTCAATTTATATGTAACCACAACCAATATTAGTATTGGGTGCAGCCTAACATTTATGAAAAATTGGAAAAATTATTTTCCTATCATATTATACCTTGAGTTATGTAGTGTTCCCTAATTATGTGTCATTGTTAGTTTTTATTATATAGTGATAATGTGTTAAGGATGTGCTTTTAAAATGTGGATGATGTGCTAAAATGGAAAATAGACTCAATCAGTTTTTTATTATGATTTGTAGCTACAATATTGGAGGGAGTTTTTTTATAAAATATTTTTAATATAATTAATTTTGACGAGTTAAAATATATATATTATATGATTTTGGGAAAATATTATTTCATTTTTTTGTAGATATATATAAAATTTCATTTGGGATGGTACAATTATCATGGTCTAATTATTTTATAAAAATATATAGTAATTCGCTATATTCATAGTGAAACATGATCAATTCAAGGGTGAAACCTACTAAGTGCATTTATATACACATACTTACTTTATAAGGTTTTTTAAATTTACAAGATATAATTAGTGGTGGTTTTAAACCAGCATTTCTCATACAAAGGGTGTTCTTTAGTGTTAAATTATATCATTTTATTCTTTTGGTATTCAATTGTTTTATTATTTTTATTGTTCTATCATATTTTATTTAGTATTTATAGTATTATTTAACATTAAAATAATTTATTACAAATTTTAATTATGGTTTTTTATTTTATATTTTTTAGTGATATGGATTATTCATTTAGGGATCCACCATTGATATGTGATTTTACCCTTGATTGTTTTCCTAATAATGAGCATATTTATTAAAGATAATTTTTTTATTTAAATTTTGATTTCTAGTATAATCTAAAGGAGGCTCTATGATGTCAGGTCCATAAAAAGTGGGGATGTAGCTAGATTTTATGAACAGTTCCTTCAGTTGGAACTGTAGGGATTACATGGGTATTGATAATAAGTTGTATTATTTGAACCTACTATGAGAAAATTAAAAAAAAACTAGTTATTTATGGATATGGAATTTGTGACTATATGATAGCTCCATTATCATATATAGATTATTAATACATGATATTGTTACAAATATATGATGTATTTATAAGTGAGAATTCATGCATAATGTAGTTTTAAATCCTGATGATTCTGTTTATTGAGTATAGGATCATGTTTGAATGTGGGTAATCATGAAGTAGAAATATATTTTATATGATTTAGCTTAAATTTAGAGTTTTGATTTGTAATAATTCCTCGATTTCTATATTACCATAGTGTTTATTTAAAGGATGTAGAAATGTACCATTTATCAATAGAGGATTTACCTAGTTCCTAGTCATTACTATATATTCATTTTAAAACTGTTTTGATGAATAATATTTTGATTTATAAGGGCTTGATCTCTAATAAAAACTATAATAAATAGTTAGTTGAGTTTGATATGGATTTGTGTATGACTCATGTGGTGGAGGGTCATTGGATAAAATTAAATATAAAATTATTATGAGGATAGACCAAAAAAAGATGGATTATATTTTTTGATGACTATGATTTATCTTAAATTATTTTATCCAATTTAGTGAACCTTTTTGGATGATTTCTTATCATTGACTATTTATTATGGGTTTATATCTATAGGGTTTAATATTTCAATAGGGTAGTTCTAATAAAATAAAATTTGGAGAAATATTGTCAGTTTTTTTATTTTACCTGTTGGATATGTTATCAAATAAATACCATAAAGACCAATGTTTTGAGGGAGAATTTTTTGAATATCCATTTTCATGTTATTTTTTTTACATTGAAGTCCAATAGGGATGTTATTGAGATATATTTAGATATTGAGAATATGACTAAAAAGATAGGTTTCATGAAGGTGAAAAGTTTATAGAATCTAACATAGAGTTTCAATAGAGGTTGGAGTTCCCATTCGTCTATAAATTTGAGTTTTCTTCATGCCCATATAATCCAAAAAATCTTATTTATATATTTTATGAGATGTAATTATCATCCCTAGGTGGAAATTCAAGGTTTATCTACTATATTTTATTCCATAATGAGTAGGGGTGGGTTTTATGAAGAACTTATTCTAGTAGTCATCATAGATTAAAGAATATCATTATAGTAAAAGGACCTCCTTGATAGTTTAGAAGAAAAAATTCAATAGTTATTTTAAGAAAAATTACAATAAAAATAGGTTTGAGGACCTTTTATATCACTTATATTAGTTGGATTTAGTGGAGGTCTCATGAGGGATGATCTAGGACTTAATGTACTTTTACATGGTCAATTATGAGGATATATGAGTTAGAAATGATTAAGAGGTATAAAATATGGATATAGACAACTTCATAACACAGAGATGGATTGGGTAAAAGGATAAGAGGTCATTCAAATTATTTGGTGTCTCTTATTTACCCTTGACAATATGTTGTATGGTACCAATATTTCTCATTATTTCTTCACAAATAACATATACTAAGGGATAATGATTCTAACATAAATAATCCATTGACCTTTATAGTAATCCACTACTGTTATATGCCTATTAGGGTTTGTGGAGGTGTGTTGAGGCTGGGAGTTAGTTTTAGAATCGTTTTAATCATCATGAGACATTAATTTTTAATCAAACCATACAATTTGATCTTTATAATAAATTTGTTTTATGAATTCTTTTTTGAATATTTATCATTACATGATTATTCTCATTAACTTTTAGTGTGATTTTGTAGTCTTACTTTGTGAGAGGGAGAATTAGAGATATCATTGGTGTAACAATCCATAATCTATTACCTCATTATTGTAATGTTTGATTGTTTTTTATATGGGGTGTATATATTGATATTTTAATGACTAATTAGTTGTTTTTCTTAATTTTATTCTAATGAAAAATTCAATTTTACATATATAGTAGGAGATCGAGTGTGACATAATGTTATATCAAGGAATTTAATAAATTTATATGTTAAATTTACCTGGAAATGCTTAAAGAGATATGGGTATTGTGAATTTGTATTGAATATATGTTACATATAGGACTAAATAAATTCTGAGTGTCTCCTTTAGGTTTTCTAGTATTATTAACTAAAATATATCATTAGATTTTTAGGTCATAAAAATATAATTGATAAGTGAGCTTTGTAAGAATAAATGAATTGATTTCATTTTTCAAGAATTGATGATATATTTTATTGGTTTAGATTGGTATGATGGATTTAAAACATTTACAAATAATAAGTAACTTAATAGATACACATCATGGATGCGTAAATTCTAATGTGAATAGTATGACCGTGTTATAGTAATTTTCAGTTTTTAGATACTCTCTTTAGAGTTAATAAACTTACAACTATATTAATAAGATTTATGAATTTTGTGATTAGAATTTATATTTATGTTACATTTTTTGGATGAAAATTGTTATTTTTAATGGATGGTGAAAAATTATTGATCATTGGAGGATATTCTAGATTTCTTCATTGATTTTGTTTTGAAATAAACCCATCTTTTGTTCTTACAAATAGAAGGTTTATTTTCATATAAAAACTATTTCTTATTATGATATATATATATATATATATATGGTTCAATCAAATAATTAAGTATTAGTAATTTGGGAGGAATCTAATAATAGTTTTTCCTGAATTTCTACTTTTTTTATAGTTATTAATGGATATTTCTGTTCGATTTATTTTATATCAATACTATTTTATTATGTTTAAACAAGAAGAATTTTTTTATGGTTTAGATGACAAATTAATATGAAGTATATAGATGTTTCAAGGAGAAATTTATTAGTTCAATATTTATTAAAATTATATAAGGGTCAATTATGTTTTAAATTTATGAAATAAAGTGAGAGAAATATTGTTGGGAACCCACTTTCATATTACCAACCCTAAATAACACACTCATCCTTGTATTATTCTTGATATCCATGTACATTTTCTTAATATGTATCAATGTAGCATGACCTTCTTGATGGTGTGGGGAACTCTGAGTAGCTACATATGATTAACTGGGCACCCTGCTCTAATTTCTTATTTATAAACCCCCATCCCAAAACTCTTTTATTATGGGGAGAGAGGGGGTGGATACATGAATTGAAATTATATTCAATATGAGGGCTACTGAGAAGTGCCAATTTTAATTGACAACAAATAATAACATTCAATTTTCCTCCAAATATCAATTGAGATTATTTTTAAATTTATACCACTGTAAGGAAGAAGGCATTGAAGGGTTATTATATATTTTCTTAAATATAAATTTTGAAAGGCCAATTTTACTAGATAAACAACAACACCATGGAGAATGACCATCATTAAGAATAATTCATAAACAAATACAATATGCTACCTCGATGTAGGGTTCCCTAAAAAATTTATATACCCATGTCTATTTTGGAAAGTCATGAAAATCTCTTAGATGCCACATAGTTGAGTGATCATACCCTTGGTCCTCTGGGGAGAAAGAAAAACTTTCTTGTAACCCTCTTCACACATCTCCCAAGTCTCCCAAGAAGAAATTATTCCTAAGACCTTATAAAGGGGTTATCCATATGTTAGGTACCAATGGTGTTGATTCACCCTAGTAACATACCAAGTAAATTATTCACCCAGGTCACCTACCTCAATGTCCCATTATCTTATTCCCCATTTAAGGGTGTTTGTATACCCATAACTCATCTTCCTCCTATTGAGATACATTAATATGAAAATCACACTATAGTGTGCCCCTTAAATCATGTATTTTTCTAACAATGGACCTTTCTTATGTATTATTCCCAGACCAACAGAATCCTTAGGGTAATAAAAATATTGCATTTAATTGATTATGGGGGTTCTTATCAAAAAGATGTCAGTGAAACCTATCCTAGATAAAAATTCTCATTTTCGAAACCCATTAATCTATTTATACTCAATTTCATGCACTTAATTATACAAATATCCTTCACTAGGGCTATATTATGGTGTAATACCTAAAGAATAACTTCTTAAAAGTCACCTAGTAGGTTGAATGACGTTGGTAATTATTTTCATAAGACCTGAATGTATCCTTCTTATATGAATCCAAGATATCGGTCTCATACTTATATATAATCTCCAAACCCTCCCACATATAGTAATATTCTATATGATCCTAATACTAACCTCACATATCTATTTACCAATGGAAAAGATGAATCAGAAAGGGCCTACCATGTGTATGTCTCATACAAAATAATTATATGAATACTTTTCCTTTTAGTTCAAGATGAATTTCTTTAAACCATTTAGAAAAATTTCTTTACATCATGAAATTATACTACATAAACTAGTCTAATAAAATTATTTTAACAAAAAAAATCCTTAACTAAATAGTTTTTTATTACTATTTACCAAGATATATAGGATACCTCTTCAAGGTTCAAACTCTAACATTGCATTGGTCCTGGAGAAAAAAATAAAAAGGAAGTTAAATTGGTCATAGATACATGAACATAAATGGGACAACATTGGTCCTTATAACATGAAAACAAAAGGTATATTGTGTGATGTTATGTGACACCAAACTATGTGGTATTCAATTCCTTTCATAGTGAGCGGTAGACATAAACTCTCAAGGGTCCAATCCTTACTCCAAAAAACATACCACCTTTAGGGATAGTGATAAATTCTATAATTCCACATTGTGAAGATTCAAACTATAGTATAATTCCATGTAAATAGAATATATATAGAAATCGATACTTATAGGTGTTAACCTCATCACATGGTTTTGATCAATCCCTATCATAATGGTAGCCAATAGTAATATTATTAGTAGGAAGGATTCAGAAGAAGTCTTAAATCTCTAATTAATTCCTAGAGTAGGACGTTGGTCACTAAAAAAATAAATGATGATCCCATTATCCTATATTATCGACAAATATACTTTCCAAAGTATCATAGATAATGTCCTAGTATTTTCTTGTATTTTTAAAGGCAATTTCCACAGACTCAAAACCATTGAAAGTTGTGGAAACATGTTGCAAAATGAATGGTGGACCCGATGTAAAATCTTTTACATTTAACAACAAATAGTTGAGCAATATTATGAATCATTCATCATGTTATGGTAATAAAAACCACCCTGAGGTACTATGATGGATCGAAAATATAATTTTTAACCCAATGTGAAATCCTTCACCTTTAAAAAAATGGTTTAGTAATATAAGATATCATGTATCACATTATAACACTCAAAAAATCCATGGGTTATGTGGGTATATCAGAAATATAATTGTGAACCCAACATAAATGTTTTACGTCGGAGAGAAAAACTAAATGACAATTATATTACGTGATACACCACTCAAATGGATTTCTTGTTTTAGTTTCCCTTTTCTGGATTTGTTAACCCATTTAAGTCTATGTGGAATCATTAAATGATACATTTAAGGACCAGACCAATGTGAACAATAATAAAAATTAATGGATTCAAAAATCTATTGTACAAAACCATCCAATAAAAATGATATTTTTTTGTCCTATATGACAGCCATGAACCCAGATTCTCAATGCATAATGTCACTTAATTATCACCACCATGATGACCTGGTTAATTTTATTGGTTTTTTGTACTACATCAGTGGTTTAATTATAACATTAGAGGTAGCATGTGAAATACTATATGAGATAAATCCTTAGTGAACATAAAACTAGTGATAATCAATTTAGAAGAAGGTGGAATCTATCATCATCACCAACTATTTTTTGGAGTGTATCATCAAAATAAAGAATCATTTGAAATAATTATATCAACATATTATGGTAAGATATTGGTACCATCCACCTCTACTACTCAAAATATGCCTCATAGGGATATCTCCATCTTCTATCATTATCAGTGTTATATGACCGCAGCTCTTTAATAACATGTTGAGGATATTTCACTCAGGGTTTTGACCTAAGTAATTTTAACTAGTATTCCCCAAATAAGGAATTTATAGGGGAAGATGATAACCAAATTAGAGGAATAAGATCATATTCATATTTTTACTTATAATGACCATTAACATATCTCCGCTATAGATAGATCCCTAGATAAAGATCTAATCCCCACTCTCATTAATGTATATAATGATTATTAACATCAATTAAAGTCTAATTAGGTTAAGGATCATATTTATACTCTAATTGAAATTTTAGGGCATCTCATATCCCTGTTCCCAATCAAGAACATCATCAACATATCCAATAATCCACTAATGAGAAGGCTCATATTACTATTACCATAAATATTGGGGGAAGCCTCATATCTATAATCTCATATATGAATATATCCATTATATATATATATATGGTTACACTAGAGAAGACTCATTTTTTATCTATTTTCTAGTAAGATCTCCAATATATTTTTGCAACAAAACAATATTTGAATAGAATGGATTAAAATAATGAGTCTCACTATAAAAATTTCACGCCCTTGATCATTATCAAGGTTCTAACACCAAACAAATGATCGAAGATATTAATATAAAAAAATTACCTAGGGAGATATGTATTCCAAGAGTAGTATTTCATCCCTTCACCCATCGATATAGATTTTCTCAAAGATCATCAACATCATTTAGTAGAGGCCTAATATGTTTATTATTTATCATCAATATTATAAGGTAGTATTGGTTATATAGTTCTTTCCTCTGGTACCATTATTAGTAACTATATAGATTGACCTCGTGGTGGTCTTCATATAGAATTATGAAGATAATCCATGATTGTCTTCTCCATGGTGCTCACTGAAAAGGACCTCCCCTCAATAACATATCATTTAAACATGAATGCCATCCTCATGTATAGGATTCTATGATTTCACCATCATATTGAGAGTAATATTGTAAATAAATTACAATTATACAATGTTCCTTATCACCGACTGACAACATGCAGTCCAATCCGAAGGATAATTATTTTGTGAGTGGGTTCCTTGGACTCAACTATTATATTTTCTTTGAATACTATTACATGTATACTATTTGATATATTAATGTGTTTCCTCTTACTAACATAATATCATTTAATATATATATACTATCATAATGGTAATTTCTTTAGATTACATGTTATATAAAAAGGCTATAATAGTTCTCATCTATAATGAGAACCATGAGATACTTTGAAAATTATATTAAATATATTTCATATGGTCTAGATACATTAAAATGAAAGGAAATATATGATTTATAACTAAAAAGTGTTAGAGTATTGTAGACATTATTACTTACTCTCATAATGGTCTCAATTAGTGATCTCAATTAGATGAGGGAATGAGGGATGACTTGTTAAAAGGGAAAACACATGTTATATGTGTCATTTGTTGTTCTAGTCATTGATCACATGTTTCATTCATTCTAATTGATATCATTATTAATGTATACCATTTGATCACATAACATGATGCAAATGAAAAACATGGAATTGATTTAATGTTGAGATATCTTTCATTTCCTATTTTATTAGTGGTATGACATTGACTAAATGATCACCACATGATTTGTCACTTTAAAAAAGAAAATATATCTTGAGACCAATTGAATAAGATTATATTGCCTTTATTAAAAATAGTTATATGGTATAAAAATATTTTACATAAAGTAAGGTCATAAAATAATAAATAAATAATGGATGATGACACATGTTATGTCTTATACATTATGAGATATCACATCAAAAAGAGATAATATTACACAATGAGTTTTTGTATGAGTAGTTTATGATTATATAATGAAACTATATCTATATAAAAGAAATGGTGTGTAACTAGATGCCACTCTTGTTTTAGGTGTGGAACTCACTGATTTTGAGATAATATTCTAGAGGGTCACACACATAACATATTTATATGACGGCCCGATTATAGTGAATTTTTGTTTAGGACATTGTGGTCCCCAAGTTGGGGGTCCAAGATATGTATGATTTTGAATGATAATAATAAACAAATTAAATACCTATTTTTTAGTTAATATTATCATTAAATGAGCTCTTATATATTGACATATCAAGTGTTAATTGAATATTGGGAATAATATTTTATGGATGAATATTTTTATTCAAGGTTCCATAAATATGTTTGAGTGAGATGTGTTAAGATAGTGGATCATATTTTATATTGTAACATAGTTAATATATTATGAGAAAGTGATAAAATATTTATTATATTAGTAACACAATCACTAATTTAAATGTGAAAAATGTGTTTTACCTTATAAAGTTTCATTTATTAAATGCCAAAGTAAATTTTCATAAATGAAACCCTCATATATAGGATGATAAGAGTTCAATTTTTTTAGATATTCATGAACACTAATTTGGGATATCTTCTCTCATGTCTCATACATATTATAGTGAGAATGAGTTCTTTTGGGAACTTAAATCTCTTTTCTTCTCCTAGAATCAATGATGTAGGGTTTCAATGATCGTTGATGTGTCAAAAAGAACATCATTTATTTACACATGGTCCAGAAAAATGACAATAAATTCACCCATACGTATATAGAGTATTTTTGAATGATCTAGAGTGATAAAACATTGGTTCCTTCACTTAGTGATCATTTATGATGAGTGGAACACACCTTCATCTAAAAAACTAACATGTAGTGGACATTTAATTTTATTATTTCTACTTATTATTGATTATACAAGATCGTTGAGTTGAAACATGGAAAATACTCATTGGAGGAGACATTATTGTTTCATTAAAATGATGAAAATATTATAACTACAATGTTTCATTATTACAATACATTTATAATACTAATAAGTGTTATTATAGATATCATGTGATAATTTGAAAAAATTAAGATTAAGTTTGCATGAATTTGTGTATAGGGAATCGTAATGGTCCAAATGTTGTGAACTAAGCTTCGATCCGAGTTTATATTTCCATGTTGATTATCCAAAAAAACATTTTTATAGATAAAAATTAGGAATATATATTCACACACACACACACAAATATACATTTATATATATATATATGTATGTATGTATGTATGTTTTAATGTGTGTATGTATGCATGTGTATATATATATATATATATAATATTTTAACATTTTCTAGTGCAATTTTGGGAAACCAGAAAAAAAAACCCACATTGGTTTTCAAATTGCACTATCTAGCTATAAAAACCTAATTTTTTTATTTATATAATTCACTGATATTAGAAGAGTAAAGAATAATTTTTAGAAATTGATACATAAGATTTTTGGAAAATAAAAAATAAATAATGAAATAAATAATTAATATGGTTGGATAATTACCGACTATGGTAGCCCAACTAGTACACCAATAAAAGGAGTGGACCCTTTATGTATTGTTCCATTGGTATGGATACAATATAAAAGAAAAATTTCATTTTTTATAAATATTGGTGTTGGATATAATTGTTGCCCCACCCTACCCTACAGGCTTGTATGGGGCACTGAAAGCCTACCAACCTAGGTCTGGTTATGTTGGGGAACGACTTAAAATGGGTCCAATCTCCTCTATAGTGATTTTCATAGTTCTCGTGTACCTGAATATTTACCGAATATTTTTAAAAAATAAACATATTTTAATAAATATTGGTCATCACTATGGGAGATTTAATTTATTAATTTTAAAAAAATTAATTTAATTAATTCATAATTAATTAAATTGAATAGAATTAATTGAAAATTTATCTTTATTTTGAGAATATATTGTGTATCGACTAATCATGATGGAGACCAACCAATGTATGTTTGGTGTTTTTGTTTATTGTATTTATTTATTAAAATACATGAGATATTTGTAATTATAATTAAATAAATTATGATCCATAAATCATCTATATCTCACACTCTCATCATATGTACAAGGGAATGCATTTTTCATAGATTAGGTTCAAATATATTTTATATTTATGAGACCCCTAACTTTTGTGTATGTATTTATGTATAATAACAATGATGAATAAAGATGTTGGTTGTGATGAGACTTGGTAAATTATTAAATGAGGTGTAAAGATGTTCTATAAGGTGGGTATTATGAATTGATTCATATGAGACATAAGAATTCACCCCAATGGTTTTTTTTAATCTATTTTCATTACATTGGATCAACTAGTTAAAAATGATCATGATCAATATATTTATATATAAATATATATTAATTTATATACATAGTTTTGTCATGTTTTATTATAATATTGTGAATGGTTATTTTTATAATAACACTTATAATAAAAAACATGAATGATGAGATTCAAAAAATTTATAGACAGTGAATTCAATTTATTATATATGGTTTTTTTGTGAGTGAGATCACATAAATCATGCATGTAAAATAGAAATAAGATTTCATTTACTGATAAAAATTAGAATACCTTACTGAAATATTATGTAAAATTCCTTCCTACAATTTATATTTAAAAAATATATAGTTGCATTTCAAATAAAAATGAGATCTCATTTACCAATAAAAATACAAATACCTTATATAAATGTAAATTCAAATCCCTTCTATTACGTGAGATTAAAAATAACTATTATTGAGGGTGCCTCTTACTGCCAAGGTATTAATATTAAATTAGTGGGTTGAATTAACTAAAATTTTACTCATAGAAATATCTACAAAAATATTTTTATAATTTTAGCAGTAATGTGTTGACTAAATCTTGGTCAAAATATCTAGAATATGAGGCTACACTCAACAGATCTAGGAGTTCTCAGTTAATGTCAATGGGTATCCAAAATTCTAACTTAAAACTCTTCAAATAGTGTTATCGAAATATCTAGGACTATGGGGTGAGGTTGTAAGGATTCCATCCACTCAAATACATTAGATACAATGTATTTTGAAGCTAGTATTTGAGGCATGCTGTGATTTGATAAAATAATGGGTGACATTTAATGATTTAATTAATTCGTGATGTCTATCGAAAATAAATATAAACTGATAATCCGTGAAGTATTATTTATTATGGAACAAAATTAAATAATAATAAAACATATTTCAATATGATCACAATTGGTAAAAGAAAATATCATGATTGTCCATAACTTCCATGAGTGGTACATAAACTTGCGCATAGTACTATGCAAAAAGAAGATGTTATTTATAATGGAATACCAATTTCTCGTTGAGTCATTTATGAAATTTATCTATGTTGATAAGGATTATTATAAAAATATTATTAATAATTCACTATATTTCTAATACATTATGTTTATATATATGAATAGTGAGCTATAGAAAATGAATGAGGGTGGAAATTCCAAAATATTTTTATCTCGTCTCTGATATGATTACAATGAGAGAAAACAAAAATAAAGATATGACATATCTAGTTCATTGTATAGATAAAATTTAAGAGAATAGAGTTAGGAATAAGCTTATGTATCAGAAAATCATTGAGTACAGTGAGAGATTATAGTCCCATGTTTTCTAGATGAATAAATAAATAGTGACTGATCTATTTCTTTCCTATCTAATTCAAATATTCATGAAATTTATTGTTAATTATAATATGTATAATAATAAAATGTCACTCCAAGATCTATTTTATTTACTCCACAAATTATATTAGGATATTATGTTGACAAGCTCTTCAATAATTATTTTTAATATGAGTAATAAGGTAATGTACAAGGAGACAAAGGATAATTCTACATTAAAGATACTGATGCCCCACCCCTCTGGGTAGCTAAAGATATAGATATAGTGAAATAAGTTGGAATATATACTGTATTATCATGTTAATTAGGGCCACTAGAATAATATTTACATAATATTGAACAGTAAGTAAGGTGATACATTTTCATTAGGTATATTATCCATTGAATATAATTTTTTTATTTCTACAATATGGTTTTTAGATAAGAAATGCGGCCCATACATTTAAATTCAAGTATAAAACCCAATGATGAGAATGATCTCTAGGAATAATATGGTTAAAAAATTCTATCATTATAAAATGTTTATTATTATCATACTTTTCCTAGTAGTATGCTTCTTCGATTAAATAATTTATATAGTATATATTCTAATACCAGATGTATAATTTCAAGGTTGAGTTTAGATACAATAGGGTTTTATTTCATTTCTCAAAATAAATTTAATTTATTTTATATATATAACATATGTTATGTTGTATGAAATATTAATAATGGATTACACATACGTGAACGTGATAAAAAAATCATTACAAATCAATGAAATTTCCAACAAGAATGACTCATATTCTATTTTCCAGTAGAACTATATTGTTAGTCATATAAATGATATGCATTTAAGGAAATTAAATTAAGAATGATGTTTATAATCTTTTGAGTTAGAATTACCCATATGTATGATGTTATTTTTATTGTAAAATAACTGAAAAACCTTTCATTATAGAGGGAGTAAGGGATAAAAAACTATAAGAATTGATTTATACTAATGCATGTGGTCAATTTCTTGTAGAGATTATTGGTGGGATTTCATACTTCATGAATTTTACTAATGAAATTTGTATGTATGTATATATATACTTAATGATGCATAAAAACGTTTCCTTTATGAGGTCTATAGAATATTAGAATGAATTGTAAAACCGGGTTGGAAAGAAGATTATATACCTCCACTCAAACAACAGCAGAGAATATCAAAAACAATATTTCATTGATCACTTTAAAGAGTATGGGACTGTCTCCTAACTCACACCTTCTTATAAACCTTATAGGAATGGGTAAAGTGAATGGGGTAATTGTATATTACATTACATGGTAAGATCAAGGTTGATTTAGGAAACTCAGTAATTACCTTTTTGAGAACATACACTGAAAAAAACATATTTACTAAACTGAGTACCAAATAAGTTTACTGAAGGGATTCTATTTGAGTTATAGTATATAAGGAAATTAATTCTATCATATTTATATTTATAGGGAAGTAAGGTGTTTTTTGATTAAAATTTTAATGAAAAAACTAGAATCTCAATTTATTTATTACATCTTTATAGTTTATATTATGGAAACTAAATAATAATACTATATAAGCCTTTAGATTAAAAAGTGATTGTGGTGAGACATGTTGTATTTATTGAAGTTGAAAACATATTTTATGAAAACAGTGGGATCAATTTTTATTTTAATGAATTTCTTCTTCTATAATAACAATATTTGGAATGGTAAAAATATCCACAAGATATAGTGAGATATGAGGATATTCTCATGACACAATAAAGGTTAGATAATTAGAGAGATAAGGTTTTATTTCAACTAATTTTGGTGGAACATTACTTAAAAATAATAAGGAAACTATAATCTATAATGATGTAGTGGTTGGAAATTATGTTTCTAAGGGGGAAGAATCCATGAATTCATAGATAGTATACATGTATGAAAATAAATTTTTAGATTTTGGTAGACCCACCAGCTACTAAAAACCCCATTGGGTATAAATGGTTACTCATGAAAAAATGGACAAGGATAGTGAAGTATTTACCTATAAATAATTCCTGGCTAAAAAAGGTTTTAGAATACTTCTTGAAAATGATAATAATGAAACCTCATAACTATTAATGATTCTGAAAATATTTATATATAATATTCCATATAATTCTTCCATTATTATGAGATTAGAAAAATGGATGTAAAAACTGATTTTTAGAATTGAAGTTAGTTGAAGTTGTTCATTTTACATGGACCAAAATATTTATCATGTCAAATAATGATAATAAATTATTCAAGATAAAGAGATGAATTTACCTAGAAGATCCATGATCCAGCCAAATCCAATTCCTAAATTTATTAAAGAAAAGAAAAAATAAAAGGAATTATAAGGGAGTTTACATAGACTAGAGTGAACCAACCCTAACATATCATCATTCACTAATGATGAAAAAAATTTAGATATTTAAAGTACCACATTGTACTTATTTATTTGATTTCTTTATTTGAAAAAGCATTATCCACCTTGTTTTCTTATCTATATGCAAGTGAAACTATCATATTGAGTTAATTATCATGAATAATATAATCAATCTAGTGAGGTATATGTTTCCATGGGACATTCTTGAGTCATAAATTTAGCTCCATGATAGTTTTTTCAGGATCAAATTCTATCCACAATTAATCCCTCTTATGTTAGACATCATGCTTGAGAGTATACATCATCACCCATAATGATGATTCATATATAATTGAATTTCTAATATAATGATTAAAACAACCATTGAAAACTCCATGATGAGTTTATAAAATACATCCACCACCTAAAGGTCCTAGAATTCAATAATCCACACCATCAACATTAGCTTTTATCCAAGAGTTAATTAGAGGAAACAAACTTACATATTTCAGAACCAAGTGCCACATTAATCTACCAAAAAATCCAAGCGTCATTAAAATTTGTTGGACACTAATATTAATTTTCATTTCCCAAACACCCACATTTATAGAAACATGATCCTCTTTGTGCATATCCAATGTTCCAACATGAATGGAGGTTTATTTTTTATCACAAAATCTTCCATTTTACACCCTCCATATCGAGGAAAAAATAAAGACCACAACTTCCATAAGAAGATACTGGATTTATTTACTCTGTACACTATTTATGATGAATTCATTATTCTCTCTCAATAAGACGCCTATATTTAACTTTAGGCTGAGCACATGAACTAAATATTTTGACAACTCCCCTATATAATCATAGATAATAAAGATATGTTGTTCATTTTATTCAATGACAAAGCCTTAGGGGTGGCCTAAACTAAGTGATTTCTAGCCTTCTTCATTTGATTTTGTGTTAGAAATCTATTGTTCCAGATTATCTATAGAAGATGAAATATCTAGGGTTGTATGAAATGTACATTGAATTTGGTCAGTTATGATAGTATCATGGTCGAGAACTCACTTTAAATTTTATAGTATTCCTTCATGTTGAACTACCCATTTCTACCAGGCATCCATACTGGTGTGTCAGTGTCTATTAATGCATAATTTTGAAATTACACTGTAGACTACAAGGGAAAAAATTCCTGGTTTTGGTAGTGTGTCATGAGATTTTGTATGGTCATATGTAATCTATCAGGATTGGAGATGATGTTGTATCTGAGTGGTTGGTTAATACAATAGGTGTCCCAATAGTTGAGATCATATTTTCTTATACACTCACATTTGGTATTTTTCCTTATTTCATTAGATAGATTCCAAACTGAGGGAAGGACTGATAACCAATGATAGTACAGATACCCTCCCATCACACTTCTCTTAAACCTTGTTTATAAGAAATCAGGGGAGGGATGATTAGTAGTTAATAGGTTCCATGTGAATTTACCAAAAATACCATTATTTAATATCTTAAGATCCTTAATTACAAGGCTCCCCATTTTAAATGGTTTGTTTCACTCTTTCCATGAGACAATTATCAATTTACATAAATGCACATATTTAGTCTAGATAATGTTATTGATCATACAAAAAATCTCCTTAAAGATAATTATTGGACACCTTTAGTTATGGAAGTAGTAGAAACAATTAGATATAATTACCAAATTGAAACAGAAAACCATCCCAAATTGGGTAATATATTTCCATTTATATCTCTCCAGTTGAATGATGATTCTGTAGCTTATTCTTCTAAGAAACATTCCATTTTATTTTACCAAAAATTATGGGGCACCAAGATAGTTTAAAGGGGGGAATCCTCTTTTCACTCTAAGTATTCTAGTGATCCTATTATTTTTACCAACATATAATCCATCGACAAACATAACAAATTTTTGTTCCTTAGAAATAGCCTACCCAAACACTACATCATTATGTGTAATCATAGCTTGGATAGTTTATGTGTTCCTCTTTGAGGCCTACACGAATAAGATAATGTCATCTTTATACAATATATGTGATGAGGTGAGTTCACCACTATCACCTTCAATTAGATTGTATAGTCCAACCTGAGTAAGATCATTGATACATCAAACAAGTTAATATTTGGATAGGGAAAAGAGAATCCATTGGAGTGTATCTCATTTTCTTATACCCCTTGTACATTGAAAATTTTTTCTAGGGGACCCATTGATTAAAATCGATAAACTTAAAGATGAGAAAATATTGTTAAAACATTTATCCAAATTATTTGTGCAGCAATGTATCCAATGGATATTGGGAAGAAAATTCCATTTTAAAGTGTCAAATGGCTTTGATATATCAATATTAATATAAAAGTTCCCATCTTTCGCATTTCTCTTCATTATATTAACACTTTTTTGAGGTTTTGAATAAGAAATTAAGAATGCATCTTCCAACAAAAAATCCAAAATTATTTTATGCAATGTGTTCCTTAATTATTCCCCTATATGTGTAATCATGATTTTACTAATGGATTTAGGAATATTTTTCCCAAGGGATACAAGTCTAAAGTCTGTAGTGTCAACAGAATTCTATTTCTTGGGAATAAAGGAAATAAATTTTCCATTTATTCAATATGGTATAGAGGCATGAGTGTAAAATTAACTTATTTCTCATACCAAGTCATCCTGTAGAATGTCTTAATAAAACCTCAAGGATTTAATTATAAATCCATATAGTCATACTAAACACTCCATTTTGAAAGAGAATCTATATTTTGATTTTATCTTTATTTAGTGTTGTGATAAGACTTCGATGCTTAAATCCTGGTAGACATATATCAGTCTAATCAAGGAAATTAGCATTGTAAAGTAGTAAAAGATTTCTTGATGTACATGAGGCATATAAATGATATGTTTTGGGTGAATTGTGACACCCCAAATGTAGTAACCCATAGTCAGTTATTATTAAATTGGTATAAGATACAACAGATCACACCACTTAGTATCAATCAATTTATCCATCTAGGAAAACAAGATACATAAATAATTCCCATATTACATTGGAAACATAATAAATATAAAAAAATAAAAATTCATGATTCCATGAAATCATTCAAAATACATCCTTCATACCTTGGAAAAGAAAAAGTGTGAGATCATATTATTAGTAAGGTTAACCATAAATGGATGCTTTTATGCATAAATAAGGAATAATCAATATGGCATAGTGGATAATCCAAGCACATTTCATTCAATCGAAAACATCAGTTCAATGAATATCTAGGGAAAATATCAACATAAAAATCACCAGGATAATGGAAACAAAAATTTTTATAAAGGAAAGACATAAAATTTTCTTTCATTAACATTACATCAAGTGCTCTCAACAAAGATATCATGAATATTATAGTTAATCCCTCTCAACCAAGACATCATTTATAATAAATGGGTAGGGGTAAACTAAATAACCATCTATTATAGAAACTTTTTTTGCCTCATGTGGTCTATTAATCATTCATGGGTAAATATATAATTGGGAACACCAATCACATTAAGGACCTATGAAATGCTCAAATTTTTATTGATAATTACAATTCATTATCAAAAAACCTTATATGTTACAATTGTATGCATAAAATCAAGAATAAAAAATATTAATATTACCCCAATAAATTAAATGAAACAACATGATCATAATACATACATATTAATATGTTAGATTGTATCACTAGAGTATATCCTTAGTAACTCATACAAATCATCAATTGATGCACAGATAAATTAAAATTCATTTAAAATGTTATTTATGGATTTTATTGAACACATCATAACAATAAGACTTTATTTTGATAAATTTAAAAATAAAAATATAAAAAATATTAGAAAAATTCATTTCTTTCAAAATAACCATATAAAAGTTTAAGGGAATATTCAACGAAAAACATGTTCAGTATGATAGGAAAATTCATTCCTGTCATACATGTTAATATATAACATTATTTTGTTACTTTTATAAAAATCTATGAAGACAACTTGTTTATAGAATTTATATAATGATTTTATTTTTAAAAAAAGAAAATATATTTAAATATATTTGAAAATTACTTTTAAAAATCAATAGATCGTATAATATAACATTATTGAAAACATTTTAACAAATATAGACATGGATGAAAAATTTTCATTGACCAAAGTAGAAATAATTTCAGTTTTTCTTAAAAACATTTTATTAATCATTTTATATCCTAAAGAAAGGAAATGTAAAAATTAGATTAAATTTTTAGGAGTCACTAATATAGAATAAAATATTATTTTTAATGTAAAATTTCAAAAATAAAATTGATCAATAATTTAAACATAATAATTTTGATTAAGAATGAGATTATGAAATAAATCCTTACTACTTTTGTTACTTTTGAATAAGAAATCCTTGATAGAGAAAACATAAATAAAATTATTTTAACACTATTAATGAATTTGGATTAAAGAAAATACAATATTAATGTTTTAATATATAATCCTTGTAAAAAAATAGTTTCTTAATGTAAAACATGTCATATTAAAGAGGAAATATAATGAAATAACCCCTACAAAAAGTAAATATTTCTTCATATGAACTGTTAATATCACGTATAATAAATTTATAATTATAATAAATACATCATGGAAACAATTTTTAGATATCATTCCATATATGATTCACCTATAAAAATCTATCACCCATTTATTAATAATTTGTTTTTGACATCGTCATCTCAAGTGTTAGCTATTCTATTTTTCATACATGTTTTAGTTTCATAGTCATGGTCATTGATTATTAGAAATAGTTTCATCATATACATAATATTAATAATGAAATAATTATATCTTTTATACATTAAAAAAATTATAATAATTTATGAATTTTGGATTTGAGAAAAAATAACATAGCTTTGTGGAGGTGGTAGTTCACATATACACACGAACGATGTTATCATTTTCCAACAGATAGAAGGGTAAGATGGAATATGATAAATTTTATTTAAAAAATCACAATTATATAATATATAATATATATATATATCAATACCATCATTATAACCATCCAATTAAAGCGGTGATGAAAAAAAATTACACCGCTCTATGGAGATGGTTTTTTGCACATATGCACAAGCGATGTTTTCATTTTCAAAAGGATGATAAAAAGTGAATGTGGATTTTTACTCCTAAAGAAACAAATTTTATAATATGGACTATATTAATTCATTATATGATAATTTTTATAGAATATTTTATAAATGTATCATAGAAAAAAATGAAAACACATGGTTAAGAGTTATATCACTTCATTAGAAAACCATCTTTGTGTTACACCTTAAACATTATATAATAGTACTTTAATGATACCAGATCCTCTAGGTCATAATTATTCAGTTTTGGAAGGTATTTTAGAAGGTATTGATCAAGATACATGGCCTCCAATGTGTGAGTTAGATAGGAGTGATGGTGTCCGTAAATAAGTGAAGAGAGGGACATATTTGGAATTACTTGAAATGTTAAGTTAATATAAATTAATTTTCATTTTTGAGTGGAACTGAATTGATATATTTATAATATATTTTAAATATAAGTATAAATAATAAAATAAAATAATATTTAGACAATTTTAGGTGATTTTGTAATCCTTATATCATAGTTTTAATAATTTGTTAACCCTTTTAACGATTACTGTAATATCATAAATTATTACATATTAGGGGTGAAGAAGGTTACTATAAATAAAAAATATAACCCTAAGTAGGAAAAATTTATTATGATATACCATATATCCTTAAATTATAAAATAATAATTTTTTTTGTAATTATAATTCATTTAACTAAAAAAACATTAACCGAAAATACCATTATAGTCATTTTGAGGACTCTACACATATTTGACTATAAAATAAATATCAAGAAAATAATATGGTTTAGATATAAAGTTTTAACACATCACTAAAATATTTTATTTTTCTAAAAAATTTAACACTATAACTCACCCAAAATGTTATAACTCTATATTGTTTAAAATCAATTAAATGATTTTTCTATATCCTAGAAAATCATAATGTCAACATTGTGTAATCATTTAAGAAAATTATATCATAATTGAAAATTAAAAATAAATTACCATATTAAAAAATATAAATATTAAAAAATAACCATTTTCAACCATCGATGACTTTTTTATACATGGGAAAACATATTGGAGAAATCAATATCAAGAAAGTAACAATTTGGAATTACTATTTACATAAATTATTATAAAGGAATTCATCAAGTACAGATGACACATTAGTTTTGTTTTTTGAATATATTAATTTTTTGGTTAAACTACAGTCATTAATAAGATTAAAAGAATGTTTTATAGTGATTTAAAATCCTTTTAACATAATTTTTATCACTTGTTAACACAATTTACCCTTTATTATGGTGATATATTTTACCATGGATACTAATTATTATTAAAATATATATTTTATCTATTTAATAGTCTGGTCAAGAAGATAAAAAATGTGGAATCCAGTTTATCAAATATAATTTCTATAAGTTTCTCAAATTATTTTTCATATAAACCAATAAAATAAAAAAGAAAATGATTTTCCAGAAAAAATGTATTTTAAGTATAAAGATGTATTTAAATAAAAAATTAAGAATTATATTGGTTTTAATAAATTTAATTGAATTATTTTTAATCAAAATTAATTAATTAATTTTCAAAACTAATTAAATATATAGGAATTTTTATGTACTTTGAAATAAAAGATGCTTTTCTATAGAATCAAAAATTTATAATATTCATTCAAAAACAATTTTTTTAGAAAAATATGAAAATTTAACACTAAAATAATTTTCAAAAAATTATTTGAAAATTATATTCTTTACATCTTATAAAATTTATAAAAGTGGTCAAAATCAATTATAATATTCTTTCCCTTAAATTAACAACAATTTTTGAAGAAATCGGATTTTTGAATCATAAATTGAATTCACTAAATAATTGAGTTCTTATTTCTTATGAATAAATCAAAATATTTTTATTGGTTTGGACCATTATATATATCATAATGAGTTTAATCCTCTTTATATGTGCTAATTCAGTTTCATGTCTATAATGGTAATATTTAAGTAATATTATTTCACATTTTGTTTAAACACAGTGTTGTATGTGCTATATGATAATAGATATAGTATTATTTTGAAAAGAAAATATAAACAATAATATCACCGTATTATATTATCCTCACATTAAATAAAAATTATCATCTAAATTTTAATTCTTTCTTTTAATTTGAACATTTTAATAAACTTTGATACATATTTTATCATGAACATTAATTTCTAGGATATGAACATGAAACCAATAATACATGTACCTATTAAGAATCATAGTTTAAAATGGATTTCTTGAAACATAAATCATTAGTTGAGTGTTACTTTCCATATATATATTGATATATTTATCAATATTGTTCTTTGAGTTTGAGATATTATATTACCATTACGATAAAAAATATGATAAATTCAACATAAATGATTTTTTATCATTAGATAATAATAATATCATCCTTTAATGTGAATGATCATTATAAATATTTCATACCAAAATAACTAAAATCTATTAATTGACTATAATATCCAATAAAATAGAAAATTTCGTCCTCCTATCTATAATCAAAATTGTTAGCACAAGCCTAAATAAAAACCAAAAAAATAAACCTTCATTTGAAGAAAATTATACATTAATCTCCAAATATTCAATAATTAAATAAAAAATTTAAACCTAAATAAATCCATTAGTAACTAACAATAAAATTCTTCTTAACATATTCCTAACCAAGTTTAAAAACAAAAAAATAAGACAGATTTTATCACAATTTCTTCCGAGACCAGTTTAACATTTATCTCCAAATAAAATTAAACACCCATAAATTAATATAATAAAAATATATATTACCTATAATATAATATAAAAAATATGTTAATATTTATCATATATAACCTGAATCACCCTAATTATACAACAAATTCAGATATGATTTTAAAATATAACACAACATTTATTCATCAAATAAAATCCCATCTTTTCCAAAAAAAATTATTCACCTTAGTCTAATAAGGTTCCAAATATAGTATAATTATTCTAAAATAACATTTATAAATTATTAACTAAATAAATTTTTAATCCCATGAATTTCTATATGATAAAACAGATACACCCAAAATATAACAGCCCTTTTATAACAATTAACCAATCTAACTACAAAGATCATATTAAACCTAATGGTCATCAATACCTTTCAACTTATTTTTTAGAAATAATAATATCATTCTCCCTGAAATAACATTTCCACTAAAACATATTAAAAACTAAATATCTATATTTCTATGAATATCTCTTGAAATATTCATAATAATCATAACCTCCCATCTTAAAAACACTCTAATGGGGTATATATGCATTTATATTAATAATAAATCTTAGAATTATTTACCTATGACCCTTTAAGTATATCCAAAATCACTATATTATATCATAAGTTTCTATAGGTTATATTTTAACACCCATCATTTTTTTAAATCAAAATTATATTCAATAGTGTATAAGACATGCAACATCGAACCCAAACAAACCACAAATGATTATAATTTAAATATGAGTGTTATTAAAAAAATATTAAATTAATCGTTATTAATAGGATTAAAAAAATTATTAAATATATATAAATAACCTATAAAATATAAATTTATTGATCAATTCACTTAAAAACAAGGACCCATTTTCTAATGAAGACATCTTATTCTTCAAAAAATATTTTTTTTTTCAGAAATATTTTTATTGATTTTAGGAGAAAGTATTATAAAAAGTATTTTTATATTTTAGAATATTTATATGATAAAATTAATTTATTTTTTATAATAATAATATCATAATTAACTTAGGTTGATATTTTGGGATTAATCTAAAATGTTTGATTTTTTTAGTTAATAGTAAAAATTACTGATTTTTCAAATAATTTAATTTATTTTCATTATAAAAATTAATTTAAATGTACAATTATATTATTTATTTGTTCTTTAAATAAAATATTAACGATATTATTTTTTATAATCTAATTATTTTCATTTGAATTAGTAATATTCGTGAGTTTTTTATAAGAAATTTTATTATTAAGAATGCGGTTTTAATGTGCATGAAATTTATCAATAGTAATTAATTGAAATGACACCTAATAAGAAAATTTAAAAAAATTATTTAGAATATAAATATAAATATAAATATAAATATATATATATTGAAAGGATGGGTTTGAAGCCTCATTTTATTATTAAAGAAAAGCAAAGACCTCTTTTAACTGGGTAAAGGGAGACCCATTACATAGCCCAAAGGCCCAGTGGTCTTGTAACCCATTACATATCTCGTAGGCCCAATTTTTTTCCCAATGCCCATTCTGTGAATAGTAACTCACCTGCGATAGTACCGCATAGAACCACCACTGTTACAATGCCCTTCCAAAACTACGTTACTCGCTGATCTACAACACCACCACTGCTACATTACCGCTTATGTATTTTGAATATTTGAAAATGTATTCCATATTTATAATTAGGAGTTCAGAATTTTCTAAATATTTCACTTTTATTTTTGGTCACTATGAATAATAATTGATACAAATATTTGTTTTCATGATAAAGGTAAAATGGGTTAATTTAAGTCTTAAAATAATTTGATATAGACTAAAAAGTAACTCTAAACATTACCTTAATTTTTTTTACTCATAATTTCTATCCAAAATCAACCAAACATAATATATATGATCTTTTTTGTTTCTATATGGACATGATTGTGACCTTTATAACACTTTATGTAAATAAAAAGATAAATTTCACTTTCATGCTTTTAAAAACTAAAATATCTATTATAGGGATAAAAATAACTTATATTCGGTTATTAATATTAATTTTTAAGATATGTTTTTTAATAATTTAATTTAATTTATTGTTTTTTATAATGTAATAATTATCTTCAATACTTATGTAACACTGAACAATTAATTATTTAATTAAATGAAAATAAAATAAATATTTTTAAAATATTAAAAGAAATATAATATGAATGAATTATTATATTCCAAATAGTTATATATATATATATTGTTAATATTTAAAGGTATATATTTTAATTACATATTTATCTTAATGTTTCTAAAGTCAAATTAAATGAATAGTTTAAAAATTTATATTAATGATATTCTAAATAAATAGTGTTTATTAAATGATTAAAAATTCATATAAATAATTTCATTAGAAAATTAATATTTATTTTTTCAAAAAAATAATATATGTTCTATTTTTGTAAAAATTGTCTATTTATAGTAACTACATTTACCCATAAAGTGTAAAAACATTATTTTCACAATAATTGTAAAATAGGGTGAACACAGGTTAGAAGAAAAGGATTAGGGTTAAAAAATAACCTAAACATTTTAAAATTTTATTTTATTAGAGGATATAGACTCAAACTATTCTAATGTTTTTAATCAAATAAATTTATATCTATTTGAATTTGAAAATAATTTCATATTTATTTAATACATTAACAAATTCCCAGAGTTTTCCTCCCCACTCTTTTGAAAGGGAACCTCCTATCCTCTTTTCATTAAAATTAAAAATCACATATTTTTCATTAAAAAAATACCCAAAATATATATTACTTTCCTCCCCATTTCTGAGATTCCATGGTTTTATCATAAAAATATTATAGGAATGCCTTTAGAGTAAACCATAATAGGTTATATGTATAAGTGGTATAGTTTTCAATCATGAACTTTAATTTTGTTTATTATTATACCAATATAAAAATTTATTGAAACATGATAAAATAATAACACCAATGACTTCAATATAATTATATTTTATTAAATTAATTTCATGAACTACATTCATCTCCTCTTCCATCAAATGGAAAATGAACCCATCATTCGTTTGTAAGGTAGACTGCCACCTCACAGACTTATGCAATTAAATTTTGATCACCAACTCTTACAGGTGGGTATAATGAGGGATTTATTTTATAAATATCATATTAATGAAATATTTATATTTCTAAAAAATTAATATATATTTTACTTTCATAAAATTCAAATCACTGATAAATGATAACATCGTTTTTGAGTACATGTGGACTACCGCCTCCATAAATCGATGTGATTGGTTTTGCATCACGACGTCACATGGATGATATATATATATATATTTATAATTTCATATTTATGATGTAATTATAACTATGTAAAGTTAATATAGTACTTACCTTTTTTACATAATGATCGTTGGAAAATGGAAACATTACTCAAGAAAATGTACGACCTACTATCTAAATGATTGTAACATAGTTCATTTTTAGAACCATATTTAATGATTGGTTTTAAAATTTTATATAATAAATATAGTTATCATGTTATTATTATTACACTTATAATAATAGAATTTTGTCCACTTTGACAATGGTATATCCTACCAATTCCATTTTGGACATATGAGCTAAATATTATCAAAACACTTGACATAAACTTAAATAACTATGTAATTGAATATAACATGGAAATTAATAATATAAACTATAATGATAAAATAATAAATTATTTATAAAAATGTAAATAATTATTATGTATTTGTTATTCAGTAAGATAAATGATATACATGATCAGTAAACACTCAAGATATGGGACTTTCCATTAAATACATATTTTAAATTTTCCTTTCTAACTTGTTTTCATCGATGTAGATATTTTCTAGAATGTAATATTAATTCATTAATATGGATATTCAGAAATTATAAAGGAAATTTTATGTCTCTTTCTTCATTATTTAATTTTTTGTAATAAGAATATTTTTATGGATTTTTTTGAATTTCATTACAATAGAAAAATAAATTTTCTATTTTAACATATATGACGATAAAACAAATTCCCACCGTTATAAATATTTTTTATTTTTATCTTATTTTACAATCATTCATTTTTATGTTAAATGAAAAAACCTTATTTCCCATATTTTTTATTATTTTATATTTTAAAATGTTATTTTAAAATAATTGTCAATTTAATATTCCAATGTGTTTTGTATATGGGTTAAAAAGAGTTTCTTAATGGATTTATGATGAAAATTTGAAAGTATAAATTATTTTATTCATGATATGGAACTTGAGAATTATAAATGAGAAAAAAATGATCTTGTTACAACATATATAATGGATTAGACCCATTAAATACTTGGAAGAAGGGTTAGACTGATATATCTTATATGAAGGGTGATCTTCATTATATCTCTCAAATACTTTGGGTAATGTTTCTTATCTTTATTGGAAAGATTGAGGGTCTCAACTAGTGTGGTTTATACTATGGATTTAAATGGACCTAGTAAATTTTGACTTAGTTTATAAATATAATACTCTATGTTTCCAAAATAGGGTTGTTATTTTTTATGTGTTTTAAATATTATATATGAAAAAAGTGTGTGTTTTCATTTAGAAATGATTTATTTCACACACTCAAATAGTCTTGTGATAAATGTATAAATTGTATAGGTTTTCATATTGTTTTAATGTATTAATAGATTTCTTTTTTTATGTCCCTTTATTAGATTTTTGTTCTCATCATATGTTGTAAAATGTTTTTCATAGGATTTAAGGATGATTAAGAACAAATAAGAATTCAATTTGAAAGTCATAGACATTTTTCATGAAATGAAAATATATTTATTTTTGAAAATTTTATATTGTCTGGAATTTGAAAATTTTCTAAAGTTTTCACTTTATAAGATATGGGTTTTTAGGTATGATTTGTGTTATAATTTTTTAACACTTAAAATTATAAGGATCCCAAATTATATTATATTGTTAATTCAAATATAAAGAATCAAATATATTTAACATTTAAAGACAATTCCAAATTCGTTTTATTGGAGGAAAGGTATAGATAAATTTATAGGATCAGATGTTATATGAGAATAAGTTAAAAAGATTTTTTAACCACAATGGATAGTTTTTTTGGGAGAATTATGGTCAATTTTGATAAATCCAAAGAGTTTAAGATAATATGATTAAGGATATCTTACAATTTATGCTCCTCGTAAGATCGTTTATTATGATTTTATTGATATACTTTCACTAATAATTTCTTTAGAAAATAGATGGACCTAGAAAGAAACAAACTATTAATAGATGCAATGGAAAATGTGGTGTTCATCTGAATGAGAAACTGAATGTTATAAGAGTTTTAGTGAAAAATCTTGATGTTATTTTTAACCAGTTATCATGATTTATGATTAAAATCACAAACCTTGGTAATTTTACTAATGAAGCAAATAATATATAAATGAGTGTCTATAACATTTCATGAGATATATATCATTAAAAGACCAATGTGTCATGAATTCATAAAAAAATGTCTTAAAATAATGGGAAGATGCTTTGTATGTGGTTAAAGAGGAAATAAATTAGTAATATTCTAATGAATAATAAAATGATTTGTTAATTCCATTAGGGGGAATATATTTCTTCACAAACTATCATTAAATTTCATAGATGTTAAGAGTATGGGATAATGAAAATTTATGTCCTAATATGATTTATTAAAGAGAGGATAACATGACCATATATAGATTTTTTTAGCAATGTCTACATCCAATACAATTTAACATTAGGAAAACAAATTACATATATATATTAAGGATTATATCTTTACTTATGTTTTGATATTTTTTAATCCTATCTCATGATTCATATTATTGTTTTTGGGAAGGAAGTATTAAGGAATAAGATGAAAAATAATGGTTAATTTATTAAGAAAATTGTTGAATGATTAATGTGTCTACACATAGGGTTTCAAGAGTTACGATATTTTCATTGATTTAAGGATGATAATATGGAAAAAATAATTTATACTATTTAAATTGTTTTTTTGAATGAAGTAATTCGGGAGAATTTTATTTAGCTTTCATAGATGTTTTTGGTATATGTAACCCTTATGTTAAACATCTAAAAAATTAATCTGAGGAAGTATTCTATTTTAATATTATAGTCATAAGTTTAAGGTATTTATAACACTTTGGTTTTATATGAAACATTAGGATTAAAGTTATTATTAAGGATGTTTTTCATTTTTATGGGGACTATATTAATAAATTTCTATTAAAACAGTATATCTGTCACATTCAGGTAGGCTGTAGGGCTTAACTCCACAACCTATGAGAAAAAATGTGAAACACATATCATTGTCCTATTTTATTTCTTAGTTAGAATGACATTTCATATATAAGTAATTTTATAGATAAATAATATGTTTATTTTGTGAATATATGTTTTGTCATAGAGATGAGCATGCGATGGAGATGTGATTTTGTGATTAGGGGATTAATATAATTTTAGAAGAAGTCCTCTATTTTTGGAATTTTATTTGATTAAGTAAAACATAACATTATGGGATTTTATTTAAAGAATATTTGTTGAATTATATTTTTTGAACTTATATGATTTTAATTAATATTTTTTTTATACAGGTTATTTATTTAAATTTTTATCATATCTTTGAGATTTTAGGATTAGCGCATAGTCATTTTTTGGTTTATGACATTAGGTATGACTAATGTTAGTGGGAGATAAATTTTAAATTGATCTGAGAAGATCTTGCGACCAAATACTTTTAATGTTATGTTTATATATTAGTAAATAATATTTTGAATAATTTTATGATTAGTTATATAATGAATGGATTATTTTGAAATTTTTGTTTCATTTTTAAGGATTTGGTCACTAATGTTAAAATTAATCATATGATGGATTATTAATTTTGGTAATGTTATAACCTTTTGATAAATATTTTTTTTGGATAATATATAAATTAAGGAGGAATATATTTTATTGAATTATTCGGTATTTTTGATGTTTATTTTACTTATTTATATATCAAAAATTAATATTTAATACACATCATTTAGGGAAAATGATGAGATTGTGGTGCAAACTGGTTAAGGGATTAAATTATACTCATCAAGTAATTGTATTTTCTAATTTGTTTAATCTAAATAGTAAATTAATACCTTAAATATAGGAATAGGATATTGAGAAAAAATATTATCATATTAACTTCATTTCGAATGACTATTTGTTCATCACACACTTCATCAGGTTTTGGTTTTGTCGTCGTTAACTTTATCTTAATCATTTAATTTCTTAAGATCAATGATATCTATCATAAACTATAATTATTTGGTCTTATAATAATTACCATGACCACTGTTTCACTCCAAAATAATGTTATCAAATTTTGAAACCAAGTTATGTTTTATTTTAGATGACCATTTTATTTCCTTTTCTCTCTTTTAAAGAGGGACTTTTGTTAACCCTTTTTACCTAATTGGGTTTCAAGAAAGGTATTTTCAAGTTTCTAACCATTGATTACCCATCTAAATATCAAATTATTGGGAGAAAATATATTATGTGTGGTGAAGAATGAAACACAATGATATTGTTATTCTAAAAGTAAAATTATGTTTGACTACATGTACAACACGAAACCCTAATCCTAAACGATTCATGCAATATTATTAGTTTAATATAGCCTCTATAACCTAGAAATTAAATTAGTGGTTATTAGTAAGATTAAATACTTCTTAAAAAATATATAAATATTCTAAAAAGTTTTAATTTATATATAAATTCTTGTAAAATATGCATTCATTTTTCTAATGAAGACATTTAATTCCTTAAAAAATAAGTTTTCTTTAAAAACAATTTTAATTCATTTTTATGATTAAATTATACAACTTGTTGAACTATTAAATAATTTTTCTTGAAAAATAAAAATTATTTTGGAAATAAAAATAATGAAATTAAATTATATTGACATTTTTATGTTTTTCTAAAATGATTGATTTTTTAATGAATAGTGAAAATTATAGATTTTTCAAAAACGATCATTTCCTTTCATTTAATAATGAAATTTAAAAATACCTTCATATTTTTTTTATTAAAGTTATATATGAACCATTATATTTATAATAATCAAATTTATTACCTTATAACTATATATTTTCATTTATTTTAATGTAAAATTAATTTTAATCTTAAAAAACTATTTTCTGAAAATTATTTTGAAGTGCATAAAGTTTATAAATATTAATTAATTAAGATAACCCTTAAAAATAAAAAATATTTAAATGAAATTAATTTATAATATATCAATTTATATAAATATAAATTCATATAATGTCGATAGATGGTAAAATAGTTAATATTAGAGCATTTATTACTTATAAATGCATTTTTATGAGAAACGGGTTTTCATCGCTTCTTTCGGGATTAATTATAAATTAAATTCCACAAATTCCATATTTTTAATCCTATAAAATTTATTCCATATTATTTATTTTGATTTCCATATTGGGCAAATAACAACCCTCTATTTTTTTCATTATGAATAGTTACCGTAATAAACATCTTTTACCACATTAATGGTAAATTTTGTTAATTAAGGGTAAAAATAATTTGATATAGAATAAAAACTTATCTTAACTCTTTATTTAATTTTATTGTATTATTATATTTCATAAATAATCATCCATAATTATAATATATTTTTTATCCATATTTCTTTAATTGTGACCTTTAATTTTCATTATGTAAAGAGAATCTGAAAATTGTACACTATTGCTTTTAATAACTATTATATTTTGTGAGAGGGATAAAAATATATATATTGAGTTCTAAATATTAGTTAGAAATATAAATTATTTTTTATCATGGTTATTTATTTATATCATTTATTAATGACATAATTACCATAAATTATTATCCAACACCTATACAATAATTAATTAATTAAAAGAAAATTAAAATAAATGATTTTTAAAATATTAAAAGTATTATATTTTAAGGAAATATAATTTTATAAATTTTTTTAGATAAATATAACATGTTATTGATGTTTTTAAGGTATATATTGAAATAATATCTTGTTCATGATGTATTTAAAGTAAAATTAAATTAATAGTGTCAAAATTGGCGTTAATTATATTTTTTAATATATAATTGTCTATTAAATGATTATAAATTCTTGAAAATATATATTCATAAAAGTGATTTGTATTTGTTTAAAACTATCATATATTGTCAATTTATGGAAAATTTTTACTTTTATAGTAACTATATGGAATTCTAAAAAGTAAAATCATTATTAACACGTTAATTATAAAAAAGGTTCAACACAGGTAAAAAACAATAATGTTTAAAACATCACCTAAACATGTAATTTTTTCGACTAGAGGATTTAGACATAAGCTCATATTATCTTCAAATGTTATCTATTTTTACCCTTTTTAATATGAAAATTAATTTATATTAATTTAATACTGAATGAAATTCCCAGAGTGCCATGATATTCTTTTATAAAAGGGTACCTCCTCTCAAATTTTCAACACACATAAAAACATTTTGGATATGAAAATACTTGAATATAATGCATTTCATACATATAACCCCACATCCTACTGCACTATTTTTATCCTAAAAATAACCTAACAATACTCTTGTTTTAAACATTAAAAGGTTCACTGGTGAATAGGTTTAGTTTTTAATCAAGAATTTTTGTTTTACATCTACTACCTCCATAAAAATTTATTTAAATAGGAATAAATACTAAAAATAGTATCCTAAATATATTTACCTATTATTATGTCAATTAGATGACCTTCATCCATCTCCACTTCCATCAAATTGGAAATGAAATTGTCATTCGAGTGTACAGTAGACTACCACCTCACAAACTGATGTAATTTGTTCTCCATCACTACCTACCAGGACTTATTGTAATGGGGAAATAATTTATATATATGATATTCATGAAATATTTATCATTTGGTAAATATAATATATCATTAAATTTCATTTCATTCTTTTTTTAGAAAAATTTAACATCATTTGGGTTTAAGTGTTGACTACCACTTCCATAAAGTGATGTGATTATTTTTTCATCACTACATCACAAGAATGATATATATTATAGGTTCATGGAACAATGAAATCATGGTTGGGATGACACACAACACAAATTTTTACCAATATCAATGATTATTCTGGGATCAATACGACAATGATTTCTAGTCTCTACAGAATAGAATCAAAGATTTAGATAAAGAAGGAAGATGCCTGAAACCTTTAGAGAGGATCTTGCACATCATGTTTATAATTATTTTAATTAATTTCAATAAAATTAATACCTAGATCTTTGGTATTTCCTCCATTGATGATGTTGATAATCTGGAATGACTCTTCTGGATTATATTGTTGTGCTTGAAAGGATCCCAAATAGAATCCCTCTAGAAGTGATTCACACACACTTTGATGGCCTCCATTCGACACCACTTGTTCTCTAGGTGCTTTCATGATGAAGTGAGTGTATTTTGTCAGTCATTAATGATTTCTTGTTCATTGTCATTGAAGAATGTCTCTCATTCTTGAGAGTGGTAGGAAGAGGATTTGAGAGAGAAATTTTTTAGCTCAACAAATTTCAATTCCCTGGGTGCACAGTTTGATATATGGAACAACAGACGTACGTGTTTATTTATAGACACGGGGCTTCAGTTACAATATTTAATTTCATAACAGCAATTAAATAATTTCATAACTATATTGGAAATCCATTCTATTAATAATAATACCACATTAATTTTTCTAGTGCACCAACTTGTAGAAAACTGATTTATAAATAATATTATGTGCCACAAAATAATAGGTGCATTATATTAAATTATGCAAACTAGTAAAATTATTATTTACCATCTTGAGAATATTTATTTTACTACTAGACTAGCCTTGGTCTGCTAGAACTAAACTTCCACTTATTGAACACACGAATAAATAAATAAATAATTTATTCTCTTAAATATATATTTTATTTAAAAACTAGTAAATAAATATTTATTAAATGTTTAATAAAATAAATAAAAATATTTTACCCAATATCTGGTGAATAAATATTTATTTAATTTATACAATCATTTTAACTTGAGTAAAATTATTCCACATTCTTGAGAATAATATTTATTAATTAAATTCAAATACATTTTGAATGAGACCACTAGAAACACTTATTTCGTGACCCTCTATGATTATTTCTCATTAGAATTAGGTGGGTTTACATAAAGTCCAAGAGTAATATCTAAAAATGGGTCAAGGAACCCAATATAATGAAGATAAAGTCACAACAATGACATTCACATAAGAACACTCACGGTTTAATATAATCCCTTCATCACAATATCTAATAATGTAGGTTTCAAGATAGTGTCATGAACCTTTATGCTTGATAAATTATTCATTGACTACCTGAAATAAAATCATCACTACATCATGGATGAAGAATTTTTATTGAAGGTTAAATTTTAATCAATTGGTTGAGATATCGAATTACATAAATGTAAGGAAAAATCCTTCCTCAACTTATCCATTAATAACATGCCACTCATGATGCACCCAACATACCATACTTCCCTCCAACTGTCTGCATGATGATTTTCTTCAGTAAATCAAGTTGAATGAGTCAGGAAACATATTAATGATAATATTAATGTTTAATGATCATTACCCACCCTCTCATATAGAAATATATAATGAGTCCAAAACATGCAGGATTCCGAATGGCGGGTCTATTCTCATAATCTCTTATCTTAGTTATTACTATGTGAGAACTTCGTGGGAGGATGTATCATAAGCTTATGAGTACTCACACCTGACCGTATGCATGATATGTGTCCCATAATAGTATGCCATCCAACATTATAACTATATTTAAGAATATTTTTATAGAATTTCAGGTTTCTCATCATATCGGGGGACTGACATGACATTATCAATATAAAAAACACTCTAGAACATTGTTACATCATAGTCATGAAGACAAATTAACAATATATAATAATATGTTTAATATTTAAATACATTAAATATTCATGTAATCAAAGTACAACAATTTAGTTCTATGACCCCAACTCTTACAAACTCTCACATGGACTAGATCCGACTACTTATGACTTTCTATCTGCTAAATGACACATGATGATCATGTTTCTACTAATTCAAGGATTTAGCCAAGGGGTACTCCATAATGTCTTTTGTGGATGAAATGCTCACTTCAAAAACACCTACCTAAGAAAAATACCTCAATAGATGATACTTATGAAGTATATGTTTCATCTGTTGATGTGACCTTGGCTTTTTTGCGATATCCACCACAACAGTATTATCATTGCATAATGTGATGTGACCATTACACCTAGGTATCACATCCATCTGCATGATAAATATTTTCATCCAAACTTATTCTTCAGTTACCTTAAGAGCTACGATATACTCATACTGTATTGTATAATCTTTGAAAACACTCCTCTTTGAGCTCTTCCATCTCGGTGCACATCCATTCATTGAGAATATGTATCCTATTTGAGACTTCATGTAATCTTATTAGTATGGAAACTATAATCTGCATATCCTCTGATGACTAGTTTCTCATATCCTGCAAAACCCTGGATCATATCCTTAGTATGACTCAGATACATTAATATAGGCTTTACTACCATCCAATGGTGGTCACCTAGATCAGCTTGATATCTTCCTACCGCACTCAATGCATAAGTGACATCCTTCTAAGTTCATCACATGGAATGCATGAATGATCTAATGGATGATGCATATGTAGTTCTTTATATTATATTTCATTCCTTATGTGTCTAAGGACACATTTAATTAGAATGATGAATTCTATTGGATGCTGGAAACAATCCCCTATTTGATTATTCTATACGAAAGATATTCAGTATCTTTTCAATGTATGTACTTTGACATAGGTCCAAAACTCTCTTGGATATATCATAGTGGATCTTGATCCCAAAAATATGTGCTTCCTCGCCCAAGTCCGTCATAGAGAATCATTGATTCGACCATTTCGTAATAGACTATAAGAATGTTATTTCATTTCCAATAAGTAATATGTAATTAAAAAAATACTATTTAGAAAATTATTGCACTCTCACTAAATCATTTATAGACAAGAGGCTCACATTTGTTCTTGATAAAACCAAAAAATTTTATGGCTTCATCAAAATGAATGTTCCATGACATGGATTATTTCTTTAATCCATAAATGGATTTCTATAACATGCATAACATACTTGCATCCTTTGGAGTCATAAACCCTTCATTTTGTATCATGTAGATATCTTCGAGAAGGTTCATGTTAGGGAAGGATATTTGTACATCCATTTTCCAAATCTCATATTCATGGAAAGCCATAATGGACAATATAATTATGAAGGATTTCATCCTTGTAACTTTGGAAAAGATTTCATCGTAGTAAATGTCTTGACACTATTTGAAACCTTCTTTAACCAGTCATTCCTTATAGGTATCGACATGTCCTTCCATGTCTAGTTTTTTCTTGAATACCTTTCTTAACAAATATGATTAACATCTACCATAGGATCTACCAAAATCCAGACTTCATTTTTGTACGTGGAATCCATTTCAGAATTCTTGGCTTCTATCAACATAGAAAAATTTTATCCCCTTACTACTTTTTGGTTGGTTAGATGATCATTATTATGAACTAATAATCAGTCACTATCCTCAGTAACTATAAAAATGTACTGTTCCAGTTCTCTAACCTCACTTTCACTCCTACACAATTCTTGAGTCTCTGGAATAGTTATTTCTTCCATGGGGCTTTGTGGAATCTTCTCTTGTACCAACTCTTGTGTACATTGTGCCTCAACTTAATCGAAGTATATCTCACTCCCACTATATCTTTTGAATATGTGCTTCCTCTCAAGGAATTTGGCATGTCTTCCCACTATAAACATTTTTTTGGAGGGGTTGTATAGGAAATATCCTTTTTTTACCTTGGGTTATTTATAAAGGTACACTTTGTTCCTTGGGGTACAAGTTTGTTATATAAAGTTGCCTTAACAAACGCATCGCTTCCCCACACATGTAAATTAGATAACGTGGATTTCTTACCACTACAGAACTTGTATGGAAGACCAGTTATTGATTTAATTGGTACTTGGTTTAGTTTGTGTGTCATTTTTTGAAACTTATATCCTCAAAAGGATATTATAAGACTCACATGACTCATAATTGATCTCACCATGTCCAACAAGGTTCGCTTCCTCCTTTTTCTCACGTAATTCCATTAGGGTTTGTAAGGAGAATTGAGTTTCTATCGAATCCCAAACACATGTAAGTACTCAATGAAATCTTGATTAAGATATTCTCCACCTTGGTCCAATTAAAGATTCTAAATCTTCTTACCAAGATGGTTCTCAACATCATTCATTTATTCTTTGAACTTATCAAAAAATCTTACTTATACCTCATTAAGTATATATATCCATATCTACTAAAATAACTAGTAAAAGTTATGAAGTATGAGTACCTTATCCTTGCTTTAACTAGAAATGGTCAACACACATCAGTATAAACCAATTCAACAAGCTCTCTATCCCATTCACCTTTCCCACTAAATGGGGATTTGGTCATTTTTCCTTGCAAACATGCATGACATATGCAAAGTGGTTTTAGTTTGAAATAATCTAAATATACATCTTTATGTAACATTGTCAAGAATTTCTAATTTACATGACCAAGCTGATGATGCCAAAGTTGGGTGTGGTATGAGTCATGTGAAGTATCATTGTTATCAGTTTCAATTACATCATTTGTGTAATCCAACACAAAAAGACTGTTGTATAAATTCTCCCTACCGAAACAAACACAATCTTTGTAAAAGTAGTAACATTCATTTATAAACAAGAAAAAATACTTCTATTTCTAATTTGGATATAGAAATAATGTTTTTAGTTGAAGACGACACATTATAAAAAAAACCTTAACACCAATATCATCCCAGTTGGCATCATGAGGTGGTAGTCCCCAACAGTTACAATAGCAAGTCTGCTCTATTTGATCCTCGCAGATCTACCTCCCATCAGCCAATCTTCTTGAATCTACTTGGTTCATATATTGGGATAAATATGTGAGCATTACATGAAATATATAATACCCAGTTTGTAGAAATATATTAATTTAATTTGATAAAAAATCATCCTGAAGCTTCCCCTTGCTTGTTAGGTTGGGTGCACTTCTTCTTCCTCTAGCCTTTCTTCCCACAAGAAATGCAAAAATCCTCTAGTTTCCTTGCCTCCCATTTGATCTTACTTTTATTGGAAGGTCATGAAGAAGCTTTGGGATTATTGATTGTTGACTTCCATTTATGATTATTCACCATAAGGACAGAAGGCTTTTCACACTTCATATCTTTGTCCACTTGGTGAACGAGGATAAGAAGATCAGATAGACACGTCTCAATATTTTTTATGATTAAATTGAAAAAAAAAGATGGAGAATCTCTGAGGGGGTGATGCGGGAATAAGATCTATGACCAGTTCCTTGGGGATTTTATACCCCAGAACCTATAGGATCTCAATGTAGCCAGTGAGCTATACTACATAAGGTCTAGATAGAAAATCCTCTCCATGATTACTCTAAAATTGTACCTTGGAGATCTCAAACTTTAATGTATTTCTATCTTCTAGTAAAGACCAAGGAGGTCCTCAAGCATGCTATAAGAATCCATGTTTTCATGAGACTTCATGAGATTAGTAGAAATTGATGATATCATCAAATATTGAACATTGAAAACATCATTCATACATTTATTATAGACCAAGAAATCCTAATCACTCACCTATTTAGAAGGAATATCAGGTAATGCTGACTCAAATAGGTAAGACTTCTGTTCACGGCGTAGGATAACCCGAAGGCGTCTAGAAAATTCCTTGAAGTTAGTGGCAGTGAGGATGTTGTCTTTATCAAAAATTGATCATAGGGATATTGTGTTTGATGAGATTGTAATTTTTATTCTACAATTAAAATAAGAGATCATTAGTACATTCTTAATTATATTTTTATGAGAATAATAAATAAATTTTATTACGTATCCCACTATTTTATCAAGTCCTAGTATACCTCACCATTAAACTCGGAATGTCTTGTTTTCATGACATACTAGTGGAAAGGATCCATATTCCTCTTCACATAACTCCAAAATGGTTGGTCAAGCTATTTGATGTTATTTAGGTAGGAATTTATTTTCCAACTGAAGGCTTGTAGCTCCTTGATTTGTTGAGTGAACTCCCAAATCCTAAAATCCTGACTTTGGATTTCCACAACTCTTTCCTCCAATATTACACCATGTCTAGCAAGGGATACTCCTCTTTATGTAATATGGTTAATTCAACCCAAACCCTTTTATGCGGGCATCCTCTAGAAAAGTAAGTTTCATAACAAGGGTTGCTCAAACAGATAGTTTAATTGAGTTTTTTCCTTAACCAAGTAATGGAAGGATTGGTATGACTTAAAATTTTAATTAAGGTATTTTTATCTCTTATAGATGAACTAATTATTACCATTATCACATGCTTGTTAATATTAAGTGGAACTTACTTAAGTGATTAACCATGTCTTGATCATATTTATGCATAATACATGTTTATTTTAGTTCCATCTTTGATGATTCTTTAATAAATTAATTATGTTATCACAACAACACATCCATAACGATAAACCATGAAACTGATAGAAATAAAATAAATCAAAGGGAAAGATAATGAGTTTTTCTAATATTTAGTTTATGTTGCAGTTGATAAACTATCACTGACCAATGGTAGAAACCCCTTGAACATTTTGGGTTTATATTTACAGATTTCCACATATCCACCTATGTATTTCCTGGGATTAGTTTCTTCTCGGATCCATCTTAAACTGCATCCTATAGCTTGGGAGTTACATCCATTGCATATTATTTTAAATTCACAAGAAGATGAGTGGTAAAAAGGGGGGTTTAAATAAAATAAATCATGGTCATGGAATCCCTACATATTATCGAAAAGATATGGATCACCAGAAAAAATTAATTTAATAAATAATTTAAAAGAAAACTAATCACATAAAAAGGTCTTGGTCTAGCTCCTGATCACCCAAATACATGAAATGAGTGACACATTTAATAAAAAAAGGTTTCAATTCATCAATAATTTTTATTAATATAAATTGTGTTCTAATTGATTATTTATTAACTTTAACTAATAACACCATTTATCTTAATCATTTTTGAAAATTTCCTTGAGATTTGCATCCATCATAATTTTAAACAAATAAATTCATTTAAAATTAAATTTTTACGTAACATGTACCTTGGAGGTTACCCAATTAATTACCATTCATAACTACCCAATGAGTAGAAATTAACATTATATATATATTAAATAAAAAATATATACATAAAGACACCTATCACGTTTTGGGCCTCAGGTTTACGCCCACACCATGGTACACGTCTCAAGGATTTGTAAAATATAATAATAAATCTTAATAAATCTACATAATCTGGATGAGTACATGGAATTTAGTTACAACAATATAGTGTATACTATCATTCACCATCCATCCAAAGTACATACCTGTTTATACAGAGTGTAAATGCACTTCAGAAATATTTGGAGTACACGACATGTATAGTGGGACACATGCCATGTAGTATCCGCATTTCACAGTTTCCATCCAGGAAAGCTGTGTATGAGGTACACAGTCCAAAACTAACCTGAAGGGACTACACACAATATCTAGTGAACCACATAGTGTGTAGTCCGAAAACCATGTGCCACCTATTCCTGGTCAACAAACATAGTCATTATGACTTAGAAAAAAATCCAACGACATATCTTGGTTTGGCGGACCGGTCCCGATGCATTGAACCTTGATACACGGCTTAGAATCGAACTACACACTGTGTTTTCTGGTGTTGTATGGCCAAGAACCTTTTGGAACCTCCAAATGATATCTTTTGTTTTATTTTAATTAATATTAAAAGAAAATATTGTTTTTCTATGGTGAACAAAAACTGAAAAGAGGGAGACCAGGTATCGAAATCCAAATAACAAGAATGATTAACCATGAATTTAAAAAATAAATTATTAAACTGTAAATCATCAACTAATTTTTTAGATAATCACAAACTATGATGTAGCCTCTATGATACCACATGTAGGTTCTGGGCATAGTGGAAGTGTAGTTGGGCTGACACCCAACATTAATTTTTAGCATGATAAATGATTATTCTGAGATCAATACAATGATGAATGCGAGTCTCCAAAGAATAAAATAAAAGATTTAGATAAAGAAGGATGAGGCCCAAAAAAGTTAGCGAGGATCTTTCACCAAATGATTACAATTAATTTAATTAATTTCTTAATGAAAATAATACCTGGATCTTCTGTATTTTCTTCATTAATGATGTTTATCATCCGAAATAACCCTTCCAGATTATCTTGTTTTGCTTGAAAGGATCCAAAATATAATCCACATAGCTGTGATCCACAAGTGATATGATGGACTCTAATCGACACCACTCATTCTTCGGGTGCTAGTGCGGTGAAGCAAGTGACTTATGTTGGTCATTCTGGATCGCTTGTTCTTCATCCTTGAAAAACGCCTACCATTAATGAGATGGGAGGAAAGAGGATTTGATAGAGAAATTGTTTAGCTCAAAAATTATTGATTCACTAGGTCTGTAGTTTGGTACATGTACCAATAGATATATGTGCCTATTTATAGACATGGAGCTTCAGTTAAAAAATTTAATTTCCTAACATCAATTAAATACATTTATAACATTAGAGAAATTATATGCTATTAATAATAATACCAAATTATTATTAATGTTACAAAAACTTGTGAAAAATGGAATTATAAATAAAATTCTACATAACAAAATAATAGCAGCATTATTTTAATTTGTTCCAATTTATTAAATAATTATTTATCCTCTTAAAAAGAATTATATTACTACTCGATCGGCCTTGGTATGCTGGAACTATACTTTCATTTATTGAACACTAAAAATAAATAAATAAACTATTCTCTTAAATAAATATTTTAATTACAATATAGTAAATAAATATTTATTAAATGTTAAATAAAATAAATAAATAAATTTTAACTATAATCTGATGAATAAATATTTATTTAATTTATGTAATAATTTTATCTTCAATACAATTATTCCAATGTCTTATGAATAATATGTATTAATTAAATTGAAATATAATTTTACCGAGACCACCAGAATCACATAGTGTTTGACCCTCTAGGATTCTTTCGCATAGACATTAGGGAGGGTTTTCTAAAGTCTAAGAGAACAATCTAGAAATGGGTTAAGGAACCCAAGAAAAAAAACTTAAAGTCACATCAATGACATCCACATACGAACGCTCACTATGTAATATAATACCTTTGTTGTAAAATATCATCAAGTAGGTTTCATGATAGTTTTATCGAGTTTTATTCTAGATAAATTGTTCTTTGTCTACCTAAAATAAACTCATCGTCACACCATGGCCTTGGAATTTTGCACGATAGTTCTATTTCAATCAATGGTCCAAGATATCAACTTCCACAAATGGAATGGACAAATAATTCGTCAATTTATCCATTAATAAAATTTCAATTATGTCACACCCATCATACCCTACTTCCTACCAACATTCCATATGACTGTTTTCGTCAATAGATCATAACTCACGAGTCGTGACACATATTAATGATAATCTTAAAGTCTAAGGATCATTACAAATGCTTGCAAATAGAAATATCTGATGAAATCAAAACATGCAGAATTCCTACTGGAGGGTCTGGTCAGATAATCTCCTATCTTGGAGATTACCATGTGAGAACTTTAAGAGAGGAAGTCTCATATACTTATGAGCACTCTCACCTAACGTTCTGCATACTATGAGTCCCATTATAGTATGTCATTCAACCGTAGAAATATATTTATGAATGTTGTTATAGAATTTCATGGTCCTCATTATAGAGGGGAATATCCATGACCTTATCAATGAAACAAATACTCTGGTACATTATTACATCATTGTCTTGCGGAAGAATAAACAATATATAATATGATGTTTAATATATAAATACATTAAATCTCCATGTAATCAAAGTACAAACAGTTGGTTGTAAGACAAAAAACTTACATATATTACTATATTAAAATAACTAATATGGTATTAATAATAAAATTATTATCCTAGAAATATAAAATAATTATTTCCTTCTTTCCACTACGATTGTTGAAAAATGGAAATGTTACACATGAGTACTTATGACCTACTTTCTCTATGATTGTAACATAGTTCATTTTTCATAACCATAATTAAAAATTGAATTTAAAATTATAATTTATGTAAAAAATAATAATATATTTTATGATTAATGTTTTTTATATTATGTAATAATTATCTCTTTGACCTTAGTCAACCTACCAAATTCATTTTCGACATTTCAGGTGAATATCATTAAAACATCCCACGTAAATAGAAATAGTTAAATTATAGAATTTGACATTGTAATGAATCAAATAAAAAGGAATAATATACTTCAAATTGATTCTTAATAAAGTAAATAATTAACATAAGTTTATTATTCTAGAAGATTAAGAATGTATGTGATTATTCGGACTGAAGGTAAGGGACACTCTTTCAAAAATACCCATCTAAAGATTTAATTCCAACTCTTTTTCTTCAAAGTCCATATTTTTTAAAATATCATATTAATATATTTATATGTAAATTAAAGAATTAAAATTTACAATTTATGTAAATTTTTATTTCCTCTAAAAGGTTTTTAAAAGGATTATTTTTACAGAATGTTTTTACTTTCCTTACAAAAGACAAAAGTAATTTTCTATTTTGACTTATATGGTGATAATTACTTTTCTTTCTATCATAACCATTAATTGATTTTTGTATTACATTATAATATTTATTGTTTTATTCCAAAAAACCACAAAATTTACTTTTATATAGGTATTATAGTTTTTTCTTCTGAAATAAATAGTGTATCAATATCCAAAAGTGTTTTGTATATGGGTTCAAAAGATATTTTTCATGGGATTTATGATGCAAAAGTGAAAAAATAAATTTTTTTACTCATGTGAATGTACTAGAGAATTTTAAATGATACACTGATGACCTTGATATATTTTATATGATGGGTTTATCCATATTATATCTCATTAATATTGGTGAACCTGATATTTCTTATACAAAGGGTAAGACCCATTATAGATCTCCAATGCATTTGGCAATGTTCATTATATTTATATTCAAGAAGGACAGGGTTTACTAATGTGTTTTATCCTATATATTTGACTATACTCCATTAATTTATTACATGGGTTTTAAATATAATTATCATGTATCCAAAAGGAGTTCATTTCTTGTGGAAATGATTTGTTTTATATGATAAAATAATTTTTTCATAATGGTAAAAAATTTATGGGTTTCCATATTTTTCACTACACTAATGTATTCCTGTTTTTATATCCCATATTTATCATTTTGTGATCATACCATATTTTAATATATTTCTACTGGGTATAATTATCGGTAAAAAACAATAAGAAATCATGTTGAATGTCATAAAGAATATTCTTGAAAAGAAATCATCTTGCATTTGGAATGTTTTATGTTTTGGAATATAGTATATTATTCAAAATTGTCCACATTGTAAGATATGTTTTTGTTATGTGTGATTTATACGATAACATTCTAGAACACTAAAATTTAAAGATCCTCAGATATATTAGAAATTTAATTCTCTTATAAAGACACTATAATATTTAATATTTGAGAATTTTCATTATAGTTGGTATTAGAGGAAATTTGTAGGTAATATTAAAGGACATGATTCTATTTCAAAATAAGTTAAAATCTGTTAATAACTACATTTATTAGTTTCTTAGGGATAATAATAGTTGGTTTTGATAAATCAAAAGATATTAGGATAACATGGTTCATGACATCTTAGTTTTCATGCTCTTCATGAGAAGGTTTATTATTATTTTATCCAACTATGCAAACTAACATTTTGGGTTATGTAAGTCGATGTAACTAGAAAGAAACAAGTTAATAATTAATGTGAAAGAAAATTTAGATGTTTTATGAATGAGAAATCAATAAAATGGGATCAATAGTGAAAATTAGTGTTGTTATTATTAACTAGCTATCATGAGTTATGATAAAATTGATCCTTTGTGAGTTTTATAATTTATCAAAAAAAGGATAAATAAAGCCCTGTGGAAATTCATGGGATGTAGATCACAGGGGTAAAAATATCTAATAACTTATGTGCTATGAATATGGGAAAAAACACCTATGAAATTTTATTAAAATAAAAATAAATTTTTTTATATTTTGTAAAGTAAATCATAAGGAAATAATCATCTCCAGAAAAAGGATGTGCTCAGTAAACACAATGATGGGGAATAAATATATATCCCATGTATCAGTTTAATGTTTTACATGATGGGAGTATGGGAGTTATAAAAATAAATTTTTTGTGAGGAAATATTAAGAATAGTACCAGAAAGATAGTATATATAAATTTTTATAAATTCTTCATTCAGTTAAAGTTGAAGATAAGGAAACTAAAAATGACATATAAAAGGTTGTGAATTATTTATTTTCTTATTTTTCGTTATTATTGAATATTATGGAATGATTTACTATTTAATTTTATAAAATAAGTATTATGTAAAAATATGGAAAATAAAGATTAATGGATTATGAAGAAAATTGAATGATTAAGGTTTATAAATATATGGATTCAAGAGTTAAGAAGTTGCAGTAGATTTATGGATGATCAAAAGTTTAAAATAATGTATATTTTTTAGATGTTTTATGTGATGGGAGTACATTGGATGACATTTTTTGTGTTTTGATAAAAGTATAAGGTTTATTTAATCCCTGTGTTTAGCTTTTAAAAAAGTTATTTGCGGATGAATTATATTTTTTACATGAGTTTAAAGGTATTGATAACCCTTATAGATTATATCAACCTTGATGAAAAAAGTTATTTTTTAGTATATTCATCTAGGAAACTATATTAATATTGATTTAGTAAAAATGGAATCATTTCACATCCGATAAGGTCATGGGTCGTGAACCCATAATAGAAGGGAACGAAGGGTGAAACACATTTAATTGGCCTACATGATATCTTGGTTAGTATGTCATTTATTTATTTTTAAATTTATTTAATGGATAAATAATAAGTATATTATTAGAACATATTTTTTATCATAGAGATAACCATGGAATTGAGAGATGATTTGGTGATTGGTTTTATTTCAGAATAATATCACTATTTTGTAACCTTATATAATTAAGGTAAACATAACATTATAGGATTTTATTTGACAAATAATTGCGGAATTATATTTTATAATAATATATGATTTTAATGTAGATTTATGGTGATTTAGGTTATTTATAGAAATTATTATCATATATTGGGGGTTATATGATTAATAAATATACATTTTTTGTATATGACTTAATGAGTGACTAATGTTATTGGGAGATAAATGTTAAATTAATCTTAGAATAAATTGTTACCAAATCTTTATTATTTATGGATTTTAATATTAGAATATAATATTTTGAAGAATATTATTGTTAGCTATTTATCAAATGATTTAAGAGGGACTTTGTGTGTCATTGTTGTGTCTATGGTGACTAATGTATTATTTCGTCATATGATTTTTTATTAATTTTGGAAATGATCATACCATGTGTATACAAATTTATTAATTGATAAATACAATATGAATAGATTTTAATCCTTTTGTGGAATAATGTTATCTATTATAAGTTTATGTTTTTTCATACATACTACAATTCATCTCCAGTGCCCATTGATTTGAGAAAAAGATATGATTATGTTCAAAATTGATTATAGGATATAATTATACATATCATGTAAGTATATATCCTTATATTATTCATCTAGATATTAAATAAACTCCTTAACTCTAACAAAATACCTTGAATTTAAAATTATATAATATTACCTTCATTTTTGATGAATTGATGTTCTTTTTCACACCTCATCATATTTAGATATTGTGGTTATTAACCATTTATTGACCACGCAATTTGTTATGAACAATGTTAATTATCTCTCTCCATAATTATTTGTAAATTATGTTTTTAAATATATCTATATTTTCACAACCCACTAATTTCATCCTATTTGGAATCCTAATTAGGTGTCATTTTGGATCAACTTCATATTTATTTTCCTACATTTTAACATTCTGTTTTATTAACCCTTTTTATAATCGGGGTTTTCCAGAAATAAATTTTTAAATGTCAAAAAATATATTACTAAGATCAATATAAAATGAAGAATATAAAATTTAGTAAATAAGAGGATAATCTAACTCCCACACAATTAAAAAACAATGTTCAATTCATATACAAAACACAACACCGAGCATGAACAAACCATGAAATATTATTGTTTAAATATAACCATTATAAATGAACTATAAAATTTGAGGGTACGAATAGTATTAATATATTTTTGAAATATATATATAAATATCCTACTAATATTTAATTTATTGATAAATTATTAAGAAATAATAACACATTTGTTTAATGAAAACAGTTTATTCTTCAAAAAAATATGTTTTCTTCAAGAATAAATTTTTATTGATTTTTGTTAGAAAATAATGTATTTAATTTCTTCATAATTTCTAATATTCATTTGATAATATGAAAATAATTTTTCAAAATACTATATCAAAATTAAATTATGGTTATTGTTTGGGATTTTTTGCAATGACAGATTTTTCAGTGAAATGTGATAACTACACATTTTTCAAATACTTTCATTTATTTTCCTTAAATCCATATATTTTAATTTCATATTATATTTCAAATTAGGTATTAAATAAGAATATGAACTATTTAATTTATAATAATACAATTAATTTAATTTTAACAAATAATTATAATGAGTTTGAAATAAGTTTATTATTATGCTTAAAACACATTTTTAGAAATATAATTTTTATGTATATATAGTTTATAAATTATAATCAATTAAAACAATATATATTAATAAAAGAAAAAAAATGAAATTTTTAGATTATATAAGTAATTAATTGAATTAACATTCTTATAATAATGATTTCTAATCATAGAGTTTGTGTACGATTAATTATTATTTTTTAAAGGATTTTTTATGAAAAATATTTTTTTTCAACAAATATTTTTAGTTTAATGATTAATTAAATTATTCCACATTTATGTTTTGAATCTTTAAAAATAGATTCTATATTTTGAATAATCAGGTCTATATTTTTAAAATTGGTTCCCTTTATTTTTGGTTATTTTGAATAGTAATTGTAGTAAATACTTTTTCATCATGATAAAGTAAAAATCAATTAATTAAGGGTAATAATATTCTAATAAAGACTAAAATGTAGGCGAGAAAATTTACATAATTTTATGTTTTGAGTATAGTTTTTCCATAATCATCAATATGGTCATGGATATGAACTTTACAATACATTAGGTAAAGAAAATGAATAACTGTCACTTTCGGGCTTTTAATAACGATAATATTTTTTAGGAGGAAAAAATAACCTATGTTTAGTTATAAATACTAATTTTAACTATAAATGACTTTTTAATCTGGTTTATTTATTTCTAACTATTGGTTATGATATAATTACCTTACATTTATATGCAACACCGACACAAAAATTATTTAAATAAAATAAACATGAAATAAATGATATTAAATTTATTAAAAGTTATTTAATTTGAATGAATTAATTTTTTCCGAAAAATAGATAAATATAAGATGATATGTATTTTTTAAATATTTATATATTAATTCTATCTCATTATTGATGTTTTTAAAGTCAAATTAAATGAATACTTTCAAAATAGAAATTAATGATATTTTATAAAAAATAATGTTAAATTAAATGAATAAAACAACTAAAAAACATATATCCACCAATGTTATTTTAATTTTCTTAATAATATCATATATGATCCATTTATATATCAATTTGTTGTTTATTGGGGCTATATTGACCCCTAAAGTGTAAAACATATTTTACAATCATAATTGTCAAAAAGGGTTAACATGGGTTAAAACAGAATGATGCGGGTGAGAAGATATTCTAACCTTGTGAACTTATTATTTAATTAGTGGAATTAAACCCACAATAAACACATATGTTAATCTTATTAATTTATATTTTTTAACGTGAAAAAGAAATTATATTAATTTAATATATCAAAGAATCCCAAGAGTTCCTCTCCTATCTCATATAAAAGCAAAACAACTATCCTTTTTTCATCACACATTAAAAAATTTAATGTTCCAATAACTATATATATTCATTCCTTAATTACCTCCCAAATTCCCATAGTTATTTTTCGGATCATAAAACTTACCTGGGAAGGCTTTTTGTGTAATCCTTAAATGTTTTTCTGGAGAAGTGGTATTGTTCTAAGTCATGCATTTTCATTTTATTCATTTTTATGCCTCCTTAAAAAATTAATAAAAATTATTATATAATAAAAATAGTATCTTAAATAGAATTAAATTTTATTATATTAATTTAATTACCTACATCCATCTAATATTTCATAATATTGTAAACAAAATCATTTATCATGTGTACAATGGACTATTGCATCATGAACAACTGTAATTAATTTTCCATCACCACCTATAATGTCATGTTTTAATGAGTATAATTATATATATATGATATTAATGACATATTTATCAATAATAAAAGATAATATATCATTTACTTTATTTCATTTCCAATTATAGAAGAATTATAACATCGTTTGTGTGTGCATGTGGACTACCACCTCCACAAAGTGATGTGACTCATTTTTCGTCACCACAAAACATGGATGATATATATAAGTATATTTAAATAAATTATATATTATTTATAATAAATTATTGTTTTTTAATGTTAAAATAATACTTTCCTCCATTCCATAAGGATCATTGTCAAATCAAAAAGTTACAAATGCGTATGTACGACCAACAATTTCCATGATTTTAACACAGATCATTTTTCATAGACATATTTCATGATTAATTTAAAAATTATTATTGATGTATAAAAAAGAATTATGTCATTACTATTAATCTTGATATGGTGGAGTAATTTCCCCTTTTACAATATTTAATCTTCCATAGTCATTTTGGACATACAAGCGAAATATCTTCAAAACATGTGACATAAAATTAAATAATTATGTAATTAAATGTAAAATTTTAATGAATAAAATAAAAAGTAATAAAAAAAATTAAAAATGTGCTTATGAAATTAAATAATTAGAATATGTTTATTATTCAATAATATAAAATTGTATTTTATGAGTCAGACTCAAGGTAAGTGACTTCCTTTTAAAAATCTTCTATCAATGTTTATGTTCCAACTATTTTTCGTCCATTTCCACTTATTTAAAATTTTATTATTAAAGTATTTATATAGAAATAAAATAAATATAAATGACTTTTTATATATATTTTTATATTATTTCAATAGATTTTATAAGGAATAATTTTACACAATGTCTTGAATTTATTTACAAAATAAATAAATGAATGTTCTATTTTAATGTATACAATGTCAAAAAAATTAATGATACCATAATCATTATTTTATTTCTGGATTCAGTTAAAATATTTCATGTTTTATTCAATGAAAACCCCTATTTACCATTCATCTCAGTATTTCTATTTTGAAAATAAGTTCTTCAAATAATGATTATTTCAATATTTGAAAGTGTTTTTTATATGGGTTCAAAAGTGTTTTCAAGGGTTTTATAATGAGAATACGCAAGAATAAAATGTTTTATTCATGATTTTGTATAGGATAATTTTATATAACAAATAGGTTAGACTGATATATCTTATTGTATGGGTTGATCCACTTTATTGCTCATGAACATAGATGAGCACGATAACACTTATATTAATCGTGATACCCATTATATCTCTCTAATGCATTCAACGATGTTCCATGTATTTATAAGTAATAAGGAGGGAGCTACCATGTGTGGGTTCCCTTATATATTTAAATGTGAGAAATTATTTTTTTTTGTGACATATGAATATAATTATTTACGTTTCTAAAAAACATATTTCATTTTCTTGGTGTTGGTTTTAAATTTTTCTTTGAGGAAAATATGTGTGTTTTTAATATTGAAATTATTTATTTTATATTCTCAATGAATCTTATAAAATAGTAAATATTTTATGGGTTTTAATTTTTTCACTATAATAATTAATTTATTTACATCCCTTAATGACCATTATGTTTTCATCCTATTCCTTAGAATTTTTTTCCAAAGGGTTTAAGTATGGGTAAGAAGAATAAAGAAGTCAGGTTGCTGGTCATGAAAATTTTTAATGAAAAGAAAACATATTTATTTTTAACATTTTAATATTGTTGGAAAATTAAACACTTGTTATAAGTGTCTACTTTGTAAGATATGGTTGTTTATGTATGGATTATTCACTAATTATCTGTAACTCAAAACCGTAAATATCATTTATTATATAATAAAGTGATATATAGTCCAAAGAAACTAGAATATATTTTATATAAGGTTGGGTATTATATATTTCTTCCCATTCATCAAAATGGTTTTTAAAGATAATTTGACTTGAACCAATAATATCCCCCCATGAGTTTCTATCCAGGTGTGCGTGATTATTCCAACTCATCATGCACCAGTGATGGTCAAGTTAATACGAAATCCACAATTTTCGTAGTTGTTACCCTAATGTGTATCATTACCATAACTTCCTCTGATTTCTATTATCCATACTGGGATGTATATTTAAGAAAAAACGCACAATATCTAATTTAATCAGGCATTATGACATTACACTATACTAAGACTTGTCTATATAATTTATTATTGGGTTATCTTATCTGATATATTTTTTTATTAAATCATGATCAAAAGGGTCCTAATAACATGATTTGAAACCATTTATAGAACACCTATTATAGTAAAACAATTTCAGTTATTACTTATTACATTGGTACAAGATACAAGGGATTGTACCACCCAATATTTATTGGTTTATTAGTATTAGAAAACTAGATACATACTAAATTCCCATATTACATTGAAAATTTAAAAAAATGGTATAAAAACATTTTTTATCCTGGTAATCATTTATATAATCCTTATTTATATCATTGGGAAATGAAACAAAAATAAATGGTGAGCTCAGGTACTCATTATGAGCTATATACAATGGAATATATCATGATTAAATTAAGAATAATCGATATGGAAAAGTGGATAATAAAGAAATATGTCATTAAAAAAACACCCGATTTTAATAAACATCCTTATATAATATAAATATATATATCTCATTGATAAAGAAAAAAAATATTAATAAATGAAATGAATAAATTTTGGCATTCATGAACTTCCCATTTTATCCACTCGACCAAGATATCATGAGTATTATTGTTAAGCCCTATTAACCAAGACATCATTATATATTCATCTAATATGGAGAAAAAGTTTCTCATGAGACCTATTTGTTAAAATATGGGATACATATAACTAGGTACCACTTATGAATTACACATCATATGAATTATTAATAATTTTAATGATTAATTACATTATTTCCTTAGTAAATTTAAAAAATCAATGTGATAATAAACTATATAGAGAAGTAAGTGGGATGGTACCAATAGTTTATATCCCTAGTAAACCATAATAATAATTAAATTATGACTACATAGATGAAAATACCTTTAAAAGATTATATGAGTATTTCTTTGAAAACGTGAGAATAATACACTTTTCCTTTGATAAAATTCTAAATAAAAATTTCCAAAATATAGATAAATTACATATCATTGACAATAATATAAGAACGTTCTAAAGGAATATTAAAATAAAATTATTTTCAAATTGAGGAAAAATTTATTTGTTTTATATATGTTAAAGAGAACCTTCTTGTATAGTTTTATAGAAATTATAGAAAAAAATGTTTTACAAAAACATTTAAATAGATTCAATTTTATAAGTTTGAAAATAAATTAAAATTTACTTGAATATTATTTTATAGAAAATGGAATATATAAAATTATATTCTCAAAAAAATCTTAAGAATCATATATACGGAAGATATTGTTTTCCACCGAAGATAAAATAATGTAAGTTTCTCTTAAAAACATTTTCCTCTTAATTATAAGTATAAAATAATGAAAAATGATACTATTAAAAAAATCAAATTTTAACTAGAAGGGTATAAAATAGATGGTTTTTAAAGTATTTTATAATAAAATTCTTTCAATTTTTTTTAAACATAAAATATATATATTGAAAATTAGATTGTGGAATAAATCATTACTACCTTGGAATCATTTTAACAAAAAATACTTAAGGGATAAAATATGAATGAAAAAATTTTAATACCATGAATAAATAAATATTTATGATATAATATTTCAATGTAGTGTTGTATAATCTTTTTAGAATAAATTAGGTTCATAATGAAAAAAATGTCATAAATAAGTTTAAATGATATAAAATTAGACTTACGTCAAGTATAGATTTTATTAGTATGATATATTAACCTTTTCTATAATAAATTTATATTTATTTTTAATATATAAAATAACCATATTTAAATTTATCATTCCCAATATGTTTAATTTGTAATATTTTATCATCCATTTATAAATAATTATTTATTAACATCCTCATCCCTTGTGTTGACTATTTCATTTTTCATTCATGTTTTAGTTAGGTAGTTCTAATCCATGAATATGGGTCCTGATTTAATAATATATATTATGTTAATCCAAACATAATTATAATTTTTATAAATAGAACAGACCATTTATAATAATTTATTAAAGTTGGACATGTTGAAATAATCCCATCGCTTTGTGGATATGGTAGTCCAAACACACACACACACACACACACAATCTTATCATTTCCCAAAAATTTGACATATAAGAAGGTAGATGATATACTACACATATGGAATTAAAAATATTGAATAAATATCATATATATTAATTAATTAAATCTTTATCATTATCCAAGTTAAACTAGGAGGAAAAAAAATAAAACTATATGTGAATTTGGTAGCTCACACATAAGCACATGCGATGTTTTGGTTTTCCAATTGATGAAAGGTAGGTGAATAGAGGTTGTGCCTCAAAAATAATATTGTTTAAATATATAGAGTATATTTATGTTATTATATTATCATGTTTATATTATTTTATAAGGCAGTATAAGAGGAAATAAAATGAAAACACTCAATTAAGATCAATACCTCTTATTTAGAAAACTATCATTGGATTATCCATTATGCCTTATAGGTTCGTACCTTGATGAGACCAAAACACGTAGGTCATGGGGAGGATAGTTGGTAAGAAATGTTTTTACGGATTCTAAAGGTATGTTTCTCAGTAATTATTTTGAATAGTGGATGGGTGGTGTGTTTATATAATATAGTTTAGGGGAACCCTTGAAATTATATAAATTATTAAATTAATGTTCCTATTCATATTGAAAGAAATTTATATATTTAAAATCGTAGGTGATTATAATTTTAAATCATATCATATTATATTATTCATACATATTAAATTGATGTTTTATGTTTATTTCCTAGTTTTAACCCCATGATGGATCATTTGACGATTACTATGATATCAAAACAATTTACACATTATGGCCAAATAAAGATATTATAAAAAGAAAACCAACTCAGAAGTGTAGAATGGATTATATTCTCAATCATATACCATTACATTGTCCTTTTTTAATATTATTATGAATTTTAAATCACTTTACAAAATATTACATCACAGAAGATACCATTAATGTTAGTTTTGGGACAATTAACATAGGTGACATTAAATTAAAAATAAGGAATGTAATTTACATTGAATATAAAATTTTTAAAAATCAATAAAACATTTTATGTATCTAAAAATATCTGTATCTCTATAATGGACCAAAATAATATTACTTTTTATTTTTTGTTTATAATTTACTTTATTATTCTGCTATTTGTAGAAGCACAACATCGATGTTGCGAAAGGGTTTAAGATAATTATTTGATCACAAAATTGAAAATAATTACTATCATAAAAAAATATTAATTTTAAAAATAAACATTTAGGATTATTCATTACCTATTTTTATCTCTAGAAGAATACATTAGAGATATTAAAATCCAGAATTTGACATTTTTGAATTGTTCATTATGTGAAAGAATATAATGGTTTTTATAAAATAAAAAAAGAAAAAAATCCATGTTTAATAATATATGATTGGTTTGTTCAAAATAAACTCACACAATGTATAAATATGACGATTTAGATTGATTTTAAATACTTCTTTCATTAGTTTTAATCAATGTTATCTCAATTTACTCTTTACAATGGTGATAAATTCCAACATGGTTACTATTCATTATGAGAAAAAAATATGACATATTTACCAAATTTAGATGTAATGATTCAAAATATATAATCTATTTTATCAAATTAATGTTCTATAAGTGGTTGAAATTAATTTTAAAAAAATCCCAACAAACATGATAAAAAAGAGTTTTAAAAAAATGTGTTTTATTTATAAAAATGTTTTATATAAAAATTAATCAAATTTTTGATTTAGATAATATTAATTGGATTATATTTAATAAAAATTACATTATTAAGTTTTTTAAAAATGAAATAAAAAGGTTCATAATAAATACTTTAAAGTAAAATTAAAATTTATATTAAATTATTATTTTTCACTATTCAATGAAAAATCATTCTATTCAGAAACGTTCAAAAATTTCATCCTTTGATAATTTTGATATAATGATTTCAAAAATTATATCATTTTTATTAAATAAAATTTGTAAAAGTGGTTTAAATTATTTATAATAATCCATCATAAAAACCAATAAAAACCAATTTTAAAGAATACATACTTGTGAATCAAAAAATTAAACTACTAAAAATTATGTTCTTATTTTAAAATAATTAATAAATAAATTTATATGGAGTTGTAAACTTATATATATATATATATTTCATAATTCAGTTACTCATATTTATATTTTATAATTGAATGACTAGGTTATAATGGTCTTATTAAAATAATATAATGTCACTGGTTGTCTAAGTATTATGTTTCATATAGTACAAACTATTAAACATACTGTAATTTCTAAATTAAAAAATAAAATATAATCTTTTTCTATTAAATTTATAGTGAAAATTATGATCTGGTATTGAGTGAATAAATATATACTAGTTTCCAGTAAGATCAAGATTATTTGAAATCATAGACATGCTTTTTATTTTACCAAAATGGTGTGGGGATGATCATTAGAGGCTTGAAGATGTATGTGGTCATCGATTCTATATCATATTTTGAGTATATTTCCACTTCTAATGCATCAAGGGAAGAAAATAGAATACCTGTATTGGTCTCAAATATTGTTTTTGCATATAGTGGTACATACCCAAATATTGTATACAATGATAATACTACATTAGGGGTAATTTCTAAGAAACCTAAGTCGCACTAGAGGACAAAGAATATACTTCATCAGTATCATCTCTATAAATATTTTACATAGAGAGGTGATTTCGTAGTTATGATTGTAACCACAAAGGTTAAAATAGAAGACCCACTAACTTAATTCATATTTTACTGGAATAATTATTCTCTTATGAGAGGTAGATGGTTGATAGTTGTTGGTAGTTAACTCTAGTTAAAGTAGGATTATTGTGAGAAGGTACCCAAGAACAAACAGTTGTATATAATTCGATTACCATTACAAGTGTATGGTTTTACAGATATAAATATTTTCTATTACTATTATGGTATAATTTATTCTTCTTGTACTATCAAAATGGTTATGTACTTATATTACGTTCCATATTAAATGGCTATTATAGTTCCCAACTATAATGAGAACCTTGAAATATAACAACAGTAATCTCAAATATATGTCTTATAGTCTAGATAAATCATGGTGAAAATGCACAAATAATGTCTAATTACCTACTATTATGAGATCACAAGATTTTATACTTCTTCTCGTGATGTTCAAACATGATGATGTCCAGTAGATGATATCCTAAAAGGTGATCCACTAATAGAAACATCATATGTTATAGTTGTTATTTTTTTCATATTTATGAGAATGTGTGTTGGATTCAGGACATGAGATAAATTTTAATGTGTAACATTTTATCACATTCATTAATGAAAGAAAAAAAGTTTTATTTGATATTGGGGTAAGGTAACTTGCGTTGGATGCTTCATTAGAAATATTAAATTGATTAAATTGTCAATAAATTATTTGTTACTTATCAAATATAATTATATATTGATCACAATTTATTACAATGCAAAAAACGTATTAAATCCATGGTCATGGAAGAAAAATGTCATTTCATCCATCAAGGTCATAAAATAATAAAGCCATAAAGGATGATGAACCATTTTATGCACCCTAGGAGATATCGCATAATACAGAGATTATGTTACACAATGAGTATTCATTAGTGAGGTTTTTATTCATATTAATGGCCATGATGTACTGATATATATCGCAATTGATCCGTGAGTATCATTCACTTATATAAAGATTAAATCCTTGGGGCACATAATAATATTATTCTAAAACATGTCTAATTCTAGTGAATTGATGTTTAGTACATGGTGATCCCTACACTAGGGGTAGGGATATATTAAAATTTGGATGATCTCAAGTAAAAAAAAGTTCACTACTATTTGAGTTTATAATAATAGGAAATGTTTTTTTTGTTTATGTATTCACAAGTGTTTAGTGAATATGTGGAATAATATTTAATGAATGATTTTTTATTGATGTTATGTTCAATAATTTCAAGAGAGACCAGTTGAGATAATAGCACTTATTTTATCATATAACACAATTTAGATTTTAGGGATTTGAGATAAAATATTCATGATATATATGACACATTTACCTAGTCAAATGCGGAACATGTGGTTTAATTTAGAAGGTACCATTTATTGAATGCACACTTTTCAATTTTAAAAATGAAACCAAGCTATATAAATTGGGATTATCTCACTATTCAATGAATATTCATCTAATCAATGTTTGTATGTCCTCACTCATCTCTATAACATACTAGAGTGTGAATGAGTTATTTTTGGAACCCTGATCCATGTCCTTAATAAATTAGAGAAGTAGTACTCTTATGATTTCTAAGGGATCAAAAGGTTCATTTATTATCCATCATAGTATCCAAAAATAAAGGTTCAACCTACTCACAAAAATATTGAGAGTGTGGGTATGATGTTGAGGGATTAAATATTATTCATTCAATTAGAAACAACTAAAAAAGTGTGAGACACAACAACATATTTAAAATATAATGGTTTAATGATTCGATTTAATTTTTTTTATTCTTGATCACATGGGTTCCACAAGTTTAAAATGGGATTTTACTCACTAGAGATAAGGTCATTACATTAGTTAAGTGATAATGTTTTTGAACTTTCCTTGTGTTTTTCTTCCACTGAGTTCTCTTTACCAATAATTTGAGGTGTTAATCATCATCTAGGCCGCAATTATATAACTTTACTTCTGATGAAACTATGTAGATTATGGAATATCACTATTATCATGACAAAATAGTGTAAAATGTTTTAATTCCCAATCCTAAATAATCAATAAAATAGATTATTTAAATAAGAATTATTTATCCTATATTCCTGAAGATCATTTAGGTTTATAGTATTATAGAATTATATTATCATCCTTAAATAAATATATTTAAAATAAAGAATTTGAATCTTTTTCACAGTATCCATTCTTACCACAAGATATTACATATCTTCATTTCATGACGTATCATTATATTTTTTATTTTGAAATCAACTTTGTCACTACTCATCCTTAAAACAAAGCAATTGTCTTTAAAAAATAAAATGAGTAGAATAAAACTTGTTTGATAAATATAAAAATAAATAAAGAAACATTTTTGTCCATTAATACTCATAAAAGTTTTCATTTTATATTAAAAAATTAATCTCAAAATATCCATTTTCTTAACTAATAAATAAAATTAATTTATTAATTATTTTTGAAAAATTTATCTTAAGGAATATTAATTGAAAAAAAATCACAGAGGATTATTTGAAATATTGAAAGACTCATGAAGAAATTTTTCAAAAGTTATAAATTTCACCCTTAAAAAGTATCATATGCTTCTCTTTAACCTAATATAATTAGCTTAACTTGTGAAATAATAATATTTCCTATTGACCATAAGAAATCATAGATAAATTTGTATATTATTCTCTTGTCACTGTTACAGTCACTCTTATAAATTTAATAACCTACTAGATAAATTCCAATAATCACTTAGGAGAAACCTATAATCAGTTAACTATGTCTTGTTACCCAATTAATTAGAGAGATATATCAATCTCACTCATCATCATTATATATATACAAAGATCATCTATTATTCAGAGATATGGAAGGATAAACCATCATTATAAATAATTCTCAATAACTATAAATAAATATATTTCTAGAAATATGAAAAACGAATCACATAGCTTCATGGAGGAGATTTATCAACATATATGGATGAACAACATTATCTTGATTCTATGGATGGAAAGGTAAATAAATTTAAGATATATTATTTTTAAATAATTATTAGTCTATAATTAATTTCATATAAATATATTAAATCCATCATTATTGTCATCTCTTGGAGGCGGTGATAGAAAATGAATTACCTCAGTTCGTAAGGCAGTAGTCTTCTATACATACGAATGATGATTTCATTTCCTATTTGATTGAAGAGGATATAGATATATGTTATGAAATTAACATAACAACATATTATTTTATATATGATATTTATTTTATTATTTCATCATGGTTGAGGAAGAATTAAAGGAGGTAGAAGAAGAAATAAAACAAAAAAAACTCGATTAAGAACAATATATCTTCTTCGTAAACCTATTTAGGTTTATTGTTATAGTATTTACAGTTTGATTTTATGACCAAAAAAGTACTATAATATGTAGGCATGGATTTCTGGAAAGGATTTGGGATATTTTTGGAAATCTCAAATGGCTATTGATATGTAAATAGGAGAGGAGAGGGGGTCCTATTATAAATGGGGAGAGTACACAATTGTAACTTTTCAAATGATTATTAAATATTAATGTATTACATAAGAAATATGGCTCCTAATTTGATCATTTTTGGGTATGAGATGATATATTTTAAAATTAGTTCCAATAAATGTGACTTGGAAAAGTTTTTATGGCATTTTAAACATAATCTATTTAGTTTAAACCTCAAATCAACCAATTTTAACCTTAATTATTGTAACATATTTTAATGGTATTTAATTTTAATTGTACCCAAAAAGTAAGTTTTATTATTAAAAAAATATTATTTATATTGATTAAAAATATGAAATTAGTTTTTTAAAATACAATTTAATAAAAGTTGTATAATTTAATTTAAAATTAAATCTATAAAAACCAATGAAGAACATTTTCTCATAGAAATTCCTTTTAAGTGTAAAAATGGATTCATAAAAAATTCCATTATAATGTTTATTAAAATATCCTTTATTTTTTTATTTTCTATAAAATGGAAATAAATAATTTTTAAATATAATAAATTTTAGGATGTAACAATGTAAACAATTGAAAAATAAAATATTGTTTTCAATAGAAATTATTATTTTCTATTGTTCATTGAAAAATAAAACATTTTATGAAATTACCAAAAATAAATCATCAGATAATTTTGACAAGATGAGTTTATAAATTGAATTATATTTTTTAAAATTAAAATTTTTAAAAATAGAAATAAATCTTTAAAAACATATTATTCATAAAAACCCAATTTAGATGGAAATAAATCCTTTTTATTTTTATCAAAAATTCACTTATTATATTTATATAAAATATATATCTTTAAAATGCAGTTAAAAAATATTTATGAGGCCCTAAATTAATTTAATATTAACATTATTTGATTTTTAACATTCTTCCCCATTTTTGGATTTTGTTTCCTCATAATTTTATTCATAACATAAAAAAGTGGGAATATTTTTCTATCAAAAAATTTTCTAATTCCCATTTTTCATTTCGATCATATTATATTTTTAAAAACGTTAACTGGATATGTAAATTTAATCCAAAACACTATTTATCTATAGTAAAGAACCTAAATTGTATGTTTCTCATAAAAAAGGATTTCTTCCAACCAAAATAATTCATTTTTAAAAATTTGTGATTCAACTATCCCATATTTACTTAAACAATAATTATACACATCATATACACTAGATAAACTATAAATAATGGCCACTAGATAAGAAACCAAGGCAATATTCTATAGGATGGCATATGGTATAACGAACCATGGAAATATATTTTATTTTTACTAAAATTACCTAAACTTTTCCCTGAAGATACTTTAAACAAATAATATCTTTAACCTTGAATGAAAGATCGTTCCATTAATTATATGCATAAATACTCTTTCTTCTCTAATGCATCCTTAGGTGTTTTTGAATAATACTTACCATCTCAACCAATTATAATATAAATTTTTATACCAATAAATTTCATTCCCAAACATCATCACCCAAATATGAAGTCTGAAATAGCTTTCCATATAATGATTCAAGAGGTTTATCTATGTACTCGAATGAAATAAATTATTATAAGAAAAATAATCCAAATTCCGATATTGATCCCAATATCCCTACAAGGTCCATTAAACAATATCCAAGCATATCCTTTAAAGTATAAATCATTCCCTAGGATTATCTATCATATTTGGGATGAATGTATGGACCGAAATTCAATTTTGTAACTATTATATTCTGAAGTACTTTCTAGAAATTAGAGGTGAATTTTGGATCACAGTCAGATATAATTGAAATAGGTACTCTATGTAATCTAATTATCTCTTTATCCTAATGTTGATAATGTTTACCTAGACATATTTTCTCAAATGGGAAGAAAATTATCAGATTTTGTTAATTTAATAATAAATTAAAAAATCACATTCTTATCTCAAGATTTATTTGTTGATTCCACCTTGAAATTTACAAATATTTTCTCCCATTTACTTCCTATAACTAAAAAATGATATAGAGTATCCTTGGATAATTTTCCTTCAACATCAATATATTGACATGTAAAAAGATTTATAGTAAAATCAATATTATATTTCTTTATTTTTAACCACAATAATTGTTCTTGAAGGAATCTATAATTTTTTCTCAGGATGAACCGAAAAGAGAGTTCTATGAAAGTAATTCAATGGTTATTTCTTCAAATGAAGGTTAAATGAAACACGAAACTTTTTTCTAAATCTCAAAACACATTCTTTGTAAATATTTCATAATAAATTATAACTTTACTTTAAAACATTATCTTCCTTCTAATTTTTCTTAATCCAATTTGATAAATATTTTTATACTAATTCCAAAAAACATGGTGGTGTTCCTCTGTATTAATATATTTTTCACACATTAATATATATAAATAATGTCTCTAAATATTTTATGATTACACTATAGAAGTCACCATAAGGTAATGCATTGTGTAATGTTTTTCAAGAGGTATTAATTTACATGAAGAAAAATTAATTACCTGATAATTCTATTATTGATAGAAATAATTAGGGAACTATCGTTATTTTTTCACAAATAAAATATAAGAACTATATAGTGATTTAAAAGGACTAATTAAACCTTTATCAACAAATTCTTGTAACTAATTTTCAATTATAGATGTTATAAATGATCCATTTTATTAGGGGGAGGAGAATAATGTTTTTAGAGAAAATCATTAAATAGATGATAAATGGATGGTCCATTTAAATAATTATTTCGTAAATTATACCCTCATGAGTTTTTACCAAATTTCCTAACATCATTTAAAATTTTTATTTTTATCATAAGATTTCATAGAAATAAAGGAATTTGTAGACCTATAATCAAAAAAGTCATTATAAAAATCTGAATAAACATGTAACTTACCAATTATAACAGGATTCGATGGACCATCATCTGATGATGTATTTTAAAGGCATTTTACCCCACCCTAATACTTATATTTATTCATATTATAATCATTTTTACTCTTCTTTGGACACAAATACATTTACTAAACCATCCCATTACATTTAATATAACTTACACTATACTTATCAAAATTTGTCTCACCACTACAAAAAAACTTTTCTTTTCAATCATGACCCATATTCCCAAACTTACCAAATCTTAAGAGCTTCCCATATTTCATAGGATAGTCCCCAAGGTTATTTATACCACAAATATTACAATATGAAATAGTAATTTTTATAGCATTAGATTTCTTTGATGGATTATACCCATTTACCCTCCATATAGATCACCTTTTGTTATTCTTATCATAGGACACATGATCATCGACAAAAAATATACACAATTTCAACATAGTAAATATATTAACCCCAAATTTTCATGTATAAATTTTACATATTTTTAAATAAATATTCAATACATTTCAATAATATATGACCAATGATTATAAATGTTTAGTTTATTTTAGATACTAGATACAAAAAAATCCTAGTTTCCTGAAATACCATCAACATGTCCCATAAATATCTCTATATTTAGTTTTCATCATATATATAACCAACTTAAAGCCATTCATCATAACATAGGGAAAGTAAATGTATCAATGTGTTATGATAGATACTAAAAAATTGTAAACATCGAAGATATCAATTGTTGATCATAAAAAATTATAATATAAGAATATGTGTATGATATCTTGAACATAATTTATAAAGCTCATACCCAATAAATCCTGAATTATAAACTTGAGCCATGACATAAACCTTTATCATTTCAAAATAAATTGATCGTAAGAGTGATAAGTCAACATGAATCAATAAAAAACTTAATTTTAGGTCACAAAATTGTGGTTCCATCATAAATATGTAAACCATTTTATAAATCAAGGATAACCACCAAGATCATAAAATCATAACTAATAAAGAATCTTTTCTCATTTTATATATCATAACATATCAAGAATCATCGTTTCTTTACCATTGTGTATCAAGAACATTAACAAGTTTCATATAGTTGATGGAATATATATTTTTATTTCCCATAGTGGATCAAACACATCTATGTGTTTCCTATAGTGGATCAATCACATTAGCCTTTTTCCCACAATTATCACATGATATATGACAAATTCCCCAATGAATTAGAGGGATATATATTTCAGTTACCACCCATTAAATAATAGAAACCATACATATGTGTGATATAAAATCATTAAATATTCATTATATCATCATATCATAAAATTTTAAAATAAAATTATTTTCTTAAACATTTCACAAATCTATTATGACATAAGCCATGAAAAACAAATTTATAAATAAACATATCGTTATGGATAATCACAAATCATAGAGATAAATATTAAGTATGGTACTATTGGATTATATCTCTAATAAAACACATGAAACCCCAAATTTAGTTTTCATTATTGACTATAAATACTATAAAACATCATTACAAACATTCTGGAGGAACTTAACCTTTCCAGTTAAAAATAAATTATTTAAAATATAAAAACATTAAAATATTATAAAATTAATTTTCATTAAAAATAATTATGGAAAATTTTAAATGAATTATGAATTCATTGATTGGTCATGGAGATATTTACTTCTATTCTGTCATACAATTTAGAAGAAAACATTCCACTAACAATGTAATAAAAAGTAAAAATGTTTCTCATTTCGGAAACAACAAGATAATTATTTTTAAACCATTTTTTAAAAATTCCAAAAATTATAAAAATAACATTAAAAATAATAAAATTTAAGGAAATTCCTAAAATATTTTTTCGAAAATATTTAAAAGGAAGGGAAATATCCATGTCCGAATTGTAAAACATGGCTCGTTTCCTTTATAAATATTCATTCAGTATCTTGAGTACTTAAATTAATTAAATTGAAAGGGAAATTAATTACCCAGAGATAACTATAGGGGAAGAAAAATGAGTGATATTTATTATATAATAATTATGTAATTTCCTTAAACATAATTTCAAGAATAAATAATCCCGATCAAAAATAGGATTGAACGATAAATCCTTTACGACATTGGTTTATTTTGAATCATATGCTCTATTAAATAGAGAAACATATATAGATCTTTATATAAAAATATTATTAATATATTTAATCAAAAAATATATTCATGTGTTGTATATACACCACATAAAAGGTATAAGTTTTGAATATGGCATGTGTCTCACTAAAATAACACTACAGCAAAAGTCCCTTACCTCTGGTCTAACTTCCATCATAGGTGTTCAAAACTTATGTATAGTAAATATAAATTTATTATAATTATATTTAAAACCCAAAATCATATATATTACACCATATATGATTTAATTATAAAATTTTATGATAGTTTTGTTTTATAATTCTTTCTTAAAAGAAGTATTCCATGTGATACCTACATTAATTTTCATAAATATTTTGGTTTTTTAGTTTTGTTCTTGGAACATTGATTATTGTTATATCATAGAAATAATGATAATAATTATATTAATTTCATATATATTTATTATATAAATATTTGGAGTCATCCATAAAATATATAGATATAAAATTTAATTAAACTATTCGAGGAGGTGGTAGATCAAACATTCACATGAACATTGTTTTTTATTTTTTCACAAATAGAAAAAAATAATTATATATAATTATTCACATATATATAATTATTATTATATAATATAAATCATATATATTATTAAAAATTAATCATTATTAATATAAATGAAAAATATAAATGAAAAAATATCACATCGCTTTGTGGAGGAGGTATTCCATACATATGCACAAGCGATGTTACTTTTTCCAATGAATTGGAATGTAAGAAGATAAATGTGAACTTATAGTTACAAAATTATAATTATTTAATAAATATATAAATATATATAAACTATATATATCATTATAATCATACATTATAGGCATTGATATAAAATTAATTACATCATTTCATGAGGCGGTAGTCTGGCATACACATGAACAATAGTTTTTTTTCCAATTGAGATTGAAAAGGAGAATGATGTGAATTATGATGTTAACGTAACAAAATATCACTATATATAAGATAATAATTTTATTATAAAATCATTATAGAATAATATTTTAGGGATATAGATGAATATATAACACAAAAACACTCGACTAATTATGATATCTCTTCTTCAGACAGCCTCTTTAGGTTTTCACAAAAATCCTTTCAAGGTGAGTTTTATAATGAAAAAAGGAGTCTAGGACATAGAAATGGATATAATTAAGGTATTGTGGAACATATTTAACAATACATCAAGATTTTTAGTAGTGAATAAAGGATAATAGTAGGCTCCCTTTTGTAAGGGTGGGGATGGGATCTTTTGGAATTATTCAACAAATTAAAATATAAAAAGTCCACTACATATCCAAATGATTACAAATGGATATGGATTAATATATAATTTAGTATTTGGATAATAATAAACAAAAGAATAAAATTTCAATTGGTTTTAGAGGAGTTTAAAACTTTATCTATTAGTTTATCTCCTTCATTAATATATATTGACAGTAACTGCGGTAATAACAATTTCAATCATAAGGGTTATCAATATTACAATAAATGATAAAACGACACATACATGAGGCATGTATGATAATTTAATAAATATTCCACTCAACAGTATGAATATATGAGTTTTATTACATCAAAATAATTTAATTAAATATTATTTAATATAAAATATCATTAATGTCAAATTTGGAATTATTCAATTAATTTCACATTAGAGACACGAAGGCAGTGATTTAATAAAAATATAATATTTTCTAATATACCTAATTTTTATTATCTATATTAAACAACATGGACCCATTTAACTCTGTTAAATTATATTAATTTTAAATTTTTTAATATGTTTTATTATATTTTTCTATTAATTGAATAAATTTGGTGTTGTTGTTGCACTATAATTTTTGGTAACCATATAATTTCTAAAAATTATAAAAAATTAAAATAATGAAAATAATTTTATTATGATCAAAATTAAAATTAATATTTTTTCAAAAAGTTCATCTATCCTTATGTGAACACATAATATATTTTTAAAAGTTATAGAGTGACATTTTGTCTGTTTCTTTATTTAAAATATTATATTTGTAACTTTAATGGAAAGGTTCCCCCATAAACAAATGAATAATGTTAATAAGTTGATAAGGATAGAAATAAATTAATATAATAATATTTAAGTTGAAAAATAGTGGCCCAATGACTTAGTTATCTTCTACATTAGCCTTATTTAATCTCTTTATGTGGGAAGAAATTTTCCCTGCTTTTACTATTAGTTAATACTAAAATATAATTTGACCTTATTAAATAATATTATTTATAACTATTAAAATATGAAATAATTTTTAAGAAATTTATATATCTATATGTGGTAGAAAATAATTTTATAAGTTTCCTGCGAAGAGAGAGGGGAATAATTTTCTGAAGCAAATTCTTTTTTAAGTGTAAGAATATTTTCATAACAAGATCACATATAATATTGATTAAAATTTAATTTACTAGATAATTTTTGATTGAAGGATAATTAAATTAATTCATTATGAAATTCAAAACGTTATTTCACTTTTTAATGAAATATAAATGAAATTTTGAGAAAATATATATTTTCATTAGTCCCCAAAAAATCAATACATCAGAAAAATCACGAAATTTCAGACTAATTTAATTTTTATTTGATTATATAAAAAATGTTGTTCATTATTTCTAGTTATTTTTCTAAAAGTGGAATAAATAAATTATATTATTTTCTAAAAAAAATAAAAACCATTTGTTAAATAAAATATTTTTTTGAAGAATAAAATGATTTCATTGAAAATTGAGTACTTAATTACAAATGAATTTAAAATATAAAAACACTTATACATAGGTTTCATAATTTATTTATTATAATTCATACAACTAATTTTTACATATTTGTTATAATGGTTACACATAAATAATAATTCTTTAATAGTATATCATAGTTTGTTTAAACATGGTGCGGCGGGAAATGAAATCAATCAAAGAAATTAAATTTATTTCGGGATAAATATATTCAAGAATGTTAGGGAATTACAATGAACATGATTTTAATGAAATTTAAATTTATGAGAGGATAATTCTCTTTTGTATCTTGGATTTAATCTGGCGTAAAGAATATTAATTTTACTATTAAGATCCAAGATATAATTTAGTTTCTACCTTGTCAATTGAGTAAATATTATTTAATTTCTAGCCATTACATCTCCATATTTGTGAATAAATTCCAACGAATTGATTGTATATTATATTTAAAAACATTAGAATATATTTCTCAATAAAACTATTCATAAATATATATCGTTCAATGGTGTCAATATCTTCACTTTCCCAAGTATTATTGATCATTAAACATCATAGATCAGCTTCACCTTCATAATGATCAATATAGAGGTTACATTTTGATGTTATGAACAACCCAATAATTTAAAAATCATCTTCATATCTTGAATTCAACCCTCCATTACCACTATGTTATAAGATCAATTGAGTGATCTAGGGTGTTGTATCATAAAATTATCTACATTTTGTTAAGTCAATAAGGTTTTCCGTATGACTTTTTCATTCCTTCTTGTTTTGAAAATCACAAACACCTTATTCTTAAGGAAAATTTCTTTCTTAAGGAAAATTGCTTATATAAGGAAAATTGCTTTTAGGAAAATTGCTTTTATAATAAAAATTATCCTTATCATATTTTCATCTATATTTTTCCTAAGTATAAAATTCGGATTCATTTCTGTTTTCTCGGATTTGTTTGAAACTTTGATATAATGTATTCTGTTTGAGGATCTGAATTCTTAATAAGAACTGTAAGGAAGTCTCACTCCGAATTCCAGATGAGAACTGTAATAAAGTATCATTCCGAATTCTGGATATGAACTCTGACTAAGTTCTATTCCAGATTTAGGATATGAATTCTTATGAAGTTCTACATTGAATTCTCATTACCAATTCTAATGACGAATTCTCATTAAGAATTATGATAATGAATTTTCATTAATAACTATGATGATGAAATCTCATTACGAATTCTGATGACGAATTATCATTCCGAATTCTCATTCTGAATTCACCTATTAAACAGAATCTGATCATCTTTGTTTTATACACTCTGAACTAATTCAGACTCCGAAAAATATTTTGGTTAGACTCCGAACTTTTATTCTGCTTACATTTCTATAATTTGTATACTCTTTATTATTTCCATTACACTCCGAATCTTCACTCTGAAGCTTTCATTCTGAACTTTTGAGTTCGATTTTAAAACGATGTCGTACATTCTGTTACACTTGTTTTGTTATAAAATGATGTCATCTATTTTGTTATAAACTAACCGTTGTCTAAGTGACATGTGTACAGGTCCCTCCGATCTTTAAGGAAAATATGACCGTTGGAGAAGGAGCCGACCTTACCTATAAATTGGAGCTCATTTGAAAGAGCTCGGAGCTGAAAGGCTGACTAATCTGCTTGAAGTGATTTCTAGAGAGAGAGGCTCTTATTAACTCTCAAAGCTTCGTGCGACTCCGAATGTTGGTGATTACATTCGAGGGCTTCCGAGGATAGGAAGACAGAGGTGCCAACTACCTTGAAGTTTGAGGGCTTCCTTGCTGAGGAAGACAGAGGTTGCCAACTACCTTGAAGTTGAGGGCTTGCGGGGATATCAAGACAGAGACTCCGATCTTCGTATCGAGGGCTTACCCTGGTGTGGGTAAGGCAGACTTGCTTGAAAGTATAAATCAAGGTACCTTTATCCAAGGTTGTTGGATACCCTTCACTTTGGGTTAAAAGACTTATATCTTGTAACTTGTAGTTTAACTACTTGTTTAATTTCCGCTGCATTTTGTATTGTAAGGAAAGTATAATCTTCTTATACATCCTTACTTGTACTCTATTTCATTTATATTCTATACTCTTTAAGGTAGAATCTCATATTGTAATCTTTTGTTAAGTTTCAATTTCTGGAACCATATTTCCAGAACCTACTTTTAGAATCTCTTTCCATGTTTGCATTTGGTGTTAGAGGTGTTGTGAATTTTCTTAGTTTAACTTTGTTAAACTTAGCCCTTTCCTTTTCTTAAGGAGAACATAGTTAATCGTAACTAACTTTAAAGGTTCCAAAATAATTTTTAAAGTATACAATTCACCCCCCCCCCCATTGTATATTGAGCATCTACATCACTATTTCGATCCTACAATTGGTATCAAAGGAGGTCTTTGAAATACTTATACTTACGAATAAGTTTTTTTTTTCTTGCTCACTTTTCCATTCCGAACTTTCCCATTCCGAAAATTCCCAGTCCGAACTTTGTTATTATGAATCTTTTTTACTAACACGTTTGTGTGCCGAAGGTTATTTTTAGTATGGCAGGAATTAATGTTGGTTCAATTGATAATCTAAATCCTACAAGACCACCAATATTTGATGGTAATGATTATGAGTACTGGAGATATCGCATGAAGACTTTTGTTATCAATACTGGAGTAGACAACTTTGTTATGCTTACTGGTGATTATAAAATTCCTGACAAGGAAGTTAGAACTTTTACTATCCAGGAAAAGCAAGAATATCAACTCAACTATAAGGTACGCAATACTTTACTGTGTTCAATGACTAGAAATATATATAGCCAAATTTCATCTTGTGAAGTAGCTAACTGTATCTGGAAGAAGTTAGAAGGTACACACTTTGGAACATCTAAAGTGATCGAGACTAGGAGAGCTACGCTTAGAGCTGAATATCATGGCTTCAATTTTCCTTATGGAGAACCTATCTGTAAAGTGAAACAGAGATTTATGACTATCGTCAACAGTCTACAGTCTATGGGAGGGAAAGGTTTAGACGATGAAGCTCTTGTGGATAAAACAATTGATATTATGTCCAATGAGTGGGAATCCAGGAGAACAACTATAGATGAGAACAAGAAGGTCTCTCAAATTACTCTTGATGAGCTATTTGGAACTCTTCTCCAACATGAAACCAGGATGAAGAGAGATGCTGACAACATCAAAAAGAAAAATGGAAATGGTACTATTGATTTTACAACAACTTCAAATCAGATGAAAACTAAGACTCCTGAGAGAGTAACCAGATCCAAGTCTAAGAAAGTTATATTCTAGTCAGAATCTAGTGAGAGTGAAGTCTCAAGAAATGAACTAGAAAATCTTGCTCGAAGGATGAACAAGATAGCTGGCCAAAGTAATTTTCAATCCAAGTATAATAAAAATGATAGGAAAGATAAGAAAGATGGAGAAGTTACTTGTCATGAATGCAAGAGAGCTGGACATATAAGACCAGATAGCCCTAAGCTCAAAAAGAAAGAAAGGATGGAAAGGCATTCAGACAGGAATAGAAAGAAATATCATAAAGCCAAAGGTAAGAAAGTTCTTAAAGCTAATGACACCGGGAGTGCTAGTGGTGGGGACTCTTCAGATAAATCTTCTGATTATGAATCTTCAGGACAGAAGAATCTTGGTCTTATAGCCAGATTACCTATTGATAATAATTGTTTTATGGCTAAGGTAAGAAATTCTGAATCATTGACCAATGTTTCTTTAAATTCTAATGATAGTAAGTATTATAACTCTTCAGATGAAGAATCTTCTTCTGATGAAGAAAATACTTTACCTACTTATGAAGAAGTTTCTAGGTTTGCTGAACTTCTTGAAATTCAGAATTCCAAACTCAATAAAAAACTTGATAAGGAAAACTCTAGGAATTCTATTCTTACGAAAGAGATATCAGATCTTTCTAAAGATCTTGATAGGAAAATTTCTGATTTTGAAAGTATTTCAAAAAATCTTGAGGAAGTAAGTTCTGAGAAGAACAAACATTCTAAAGAATTAGAAAAATTAATTTCAAAGAAAAATGTTTTCGATCCTAACTCTAGTTCAAAAACTAATGATTTTGAGGATAAAAACATGGTTATAAAACTCATGCCCGAAATTTTTTCCTTAAAGATGTGTTTATCAATCTTTACCCATGGTAAGGAAAATTATGATAAGATGTATTCCCAAATACGAGCTTTAAGAAATAAATCCGGATTTGGTTATACCCATGCAAAACCAATTTTTAGTAAAAATTATTTTGTTCCTCAAAGTGCCACATTTTGTACCAAGTGTCAATGTGGTGGTCACTGGGCAAAGAGTTTTTCCTTAAACAAAACCCAATCCTTAGGTTTTCACAAAGCTTATTTCTCCAAGAAGATATGGGTACCTAAAATTTTATTATCAGGAAATCTCGGATCCAATCAAGTTTGGATTCCGAAAGTCTAATTTTCTTCTTGATTTCAGGAAAATAAAGAGAGTACCAGAAACAATACATGGTACATGGATAGTGGATGTTCCCGGCACATGACTGGTAACAAAAGATTTTTTGAAAAGATTATCAAAACGAAAGGAGGAAAGGTAACTTTTAGAGATAATGCTAAGGGTGAGATTATTGGTATTGGTAATATTGTTCTTCTTGGTAAAACCTTGATTTCAAATGTTCTTTTTGTTAAAGGACTGAAGCACAACCTCATTAGCATAAGTCAGTTATGTGATGAAGGTTACCTTGTGAATTTTAGGAATGATAAGTGTTTAGTTCACAATTCCAAGGAAGAATTTATTCTCTCAGCCAATAGGCAAGAGAATGTTTACACCATAAACTTAGAAGAACATAGAAGCCATGATTTACCTTGCCTTAGTGCAATGGAAGATAATTCCTGGTTATGGCATAGAAGACTAGGTCACTGTAATCTTAGAAACTTATGTAAACTCTCTAAGAAGAAACTAGTTAAAGATCTACCAGAGCTTAGATTTGATTCTTCTAAAGTTTGTGATCCTTGTCAATATGGCATGAAACATAAATCTAGTTTTAAATCAATCGGTGAAGTCTCAACAACTGATGCATTACAGTTAGTGCAAATGGATCTTTTTGGTCCAACACAAACTTGAAGTATTGGAGGCAAATACTATGTGTTTGTTCTAGTTGATGATTACACTAGATTTACTTAGGTTTATTTTCTTGCAAAGAAATCTGAAGCTTTTTCTTATTTCAAATGTTTTAGAGCTCAAGTTAAAAATGAGAAAAACCTTCCATTGAAAACTATTCATAGTGATCATGGTGGAGAATTTCAAAATTCTGATTTTGAAACTTTTTGTAGTAAGAAAGTTATTACTCACAATTTTTCAGCACCTATAACTCCTCAATAGAATGGTGTAGTTGAAATAAGAAATAGAATTCTTCAAGAAATAACTAGAACCATGTAGATTGAATATTCTATTGCTAGACATTTCCGGGCTGAAGCTGTAAGTACTACTTGTTATACTATAAATCGTGTTTTGATTAGACCTTTTCTTAATAAAACTCTTTATGAGTTATGGAATGGTAGAAAACCAAAAATATCCTACTTCAAGGATTTTGGTTGCAAAGTATTCATTTTGACTACTAAAGATAACTGACATAAATTCACACCAAAATCTGATGAAGGAATTTTCTTACGTTAGTCCACAACATCTAAGGATTATAGAGTTTTTAATAAAAATACTTGCACTGTTGAAGAAACAGTACATGTAAATTTTGATGAGTCAGATCCTTTTGTTTGTAAACCATCCCTACCTACTTCATCAGATGTGTTTTCAAAAACTGATTACCAACCTTTGATAGAAGAACCTTCTGATAAGGATAATGTTCAAGAAGATATTCCTGAAACATTTACCCCAGAAGATTTTCTACCCTATGTTGATGAACAGGTTTTACAAAACCCAAATCAGGTGTTTCTTAAGAATTATCCTAGTGATAGTATCATTGGTGATGTAAATCAACCTGTAAGGACTAGATGTTCCTTAAGAAATGAAGTAGAACATCTAGCATTTCTTTCCCAATTAGAACCTAAAAGCACTAATGAAGCTCAAGGTGATGATGATTGGATCAAAGCAATGCAAGATGAACTAAATGAATTCGAAAGGAATAAATTCTGGACCTTGGTTGAAAGACCTAAGGAAACTTCTGTTATTGGAGTAAAATGGGTCTTCAGAAATAAATGTGATGAAAATGGAGTCATTGTTAGTAATAAATCTTGACTTGTTGCTAAAGTATATAATCAGCAAGAGGGAATAGACTATGAAGAAACCTATGCTCCAGTAGCTAGACTTGAATCTATCCGTATTCTACTTGCTTTTGCAACATTCTTTAATTTCAGACTTTTTCAAATGGATGTGAAATGTGATTTTCTTAACGGTTATGTTCAAGAAGAAGTTTTTGTTGAACAACCTCTTGGCTTTGAAGATACAAAACATCCTGATCATGTTTTTAGACTTACCAAAGCTTTGTATGGTCTTAAACAATCCCCACGATCATGGTATGATAGACTCACTGGATTTTTACTTCAAAATAACTATGTTTAGGGAAATGCAGATCCAAACCTTTTTATAAAGAAAGATAAGAAAAATGTTTTGATTGTTTAAATTTATGTTGATGACATTATATTTGGTTCAACTCAGCAATCTTTGACTGACTCTTTTGCTAGTCTAATGAAATATGAGTTTGAAATGAGTATGATGGGTGAGTTAACCTTTTTTCTTGGTTTTCAAATTTCTCAAAAATCAGAAGGGACTTACATATCTCAACATAAGTATATTAAAGATATTCTTAAAAAGTATGGTTATGACAACACTAAGAGTTTAAGTACTCCTATTGGTACCTCAAATTCTTTAGATCTTGATGAAGCTGGGAAACCAGTAGATCAAACATCTTTTAGAGGTATGATAGGAAGTTTACTTTACTTAATAGCTAGTCGACCAGACTTAATGTTCTCAGTATGCTTATGTGCAAGATATCAATCCAATCCTAAGGAATCTCACTTAAAGCCAGTAAAAAGAATTTTTTGCTACCTTAAGGGAACCATGGATCTAGGATTATTTTATACTTCTGGAAATGATTTTATTCTAAAAAGCTTTTCTGATGCTGACTTTGGTGGATGTAGAATGGATAGAAATAGTACATCCGGAACTTGTCATTTCTTAGGAGATTCATTAGTTTCTTGGTCCTGCAAGAAGAAACATTCTGTAGCACTTTCCACTGTTGAAGCTGAATATGTAGTAGCTGGAAGTTGTTGTGCTCAAGTGTTGTGGATGCAACACACACTCACAGACTATGGCTTGAGTTTTACTAAAACTGAAATTTTGTGTGATAACACAAGTGCCATTTCCCTTAGTAAGAACCCTGCACATCACTCCCGTGCAAAACACATAGATATTAGGCATCACTTTCTTAGGGATCACACACTTAAAGGAGATATTATTCTTCAGTTTATTGGAACGCAAGATCAACTTGCTGATATATTCACAAAATCTTTGCCTTCTGATAGATTTGAATACATTAAATTGGAGTTAGGGATGATAACCGTAAGTTAATCCTCCTTAATTAACTTTCTGTTGAAAAAGTCTCCTTACAGCAATAAATTCATTTTCATAGGGGGAGTACATTTGTTTGTTAGAATAACAAAGTTTTTAAAAAATTTGTTTTCAAACTTTTCGGAATGAAGATTTCCGGAATGGAATTTCTAAAACTACAATTTTCCAGAATGGATATTTTCGTACAAAATACATCTGGAGTGGAAGTTTTCGTATTGAAAACATCCAGAATGGAAAATTTTGTACTGGTAATTTCATAACGGAACTTTCATACTGAATCTCTCATAATAAGTTTTTTTCAAATTCTTGGAATGTGTTTTTTCTTTACTGAGATTTTCGTACTGAGTTTGTTTTTCGTACTGAGTTTTCCGTAATGAGTTTTCCGTACTGAGTTTGTTTTCTGTAGTAAAGTTTTTTCGAACTTTGTCTTTTCATAATAATGTTTTTTTTCGTAGTCATTTTTATATTACCCATTACGAATAATCCTCCTAAGCCAATCCGAAAGGTATGATTACCTTACTCAAGTTTTTTTAGTCATAATTTAATTGCTGGCATTTTCTTGTATTTTGTTTTCGGATTATAGTTTTCTTAATTCTTTATTTTAATAAAAACCTCAAAAAGATCAGATTCAAGTTTTCTTGAGAATTCGTTTTCAACCGTCAGATCTGATCTCATCTTTTCACAACCGTTCGATCAACCGAGGAAGTTGAACCGTCGTTTCATCGCCTATATAAAGGGGACCCAAATACTTGTCACACATCGGTTCTCAAGCTCTCGCATCCCGAATCTCTGCCTCTCTGTTTTAAAGTCATTCCGAACTTCAGTTTTCTCCGTTCCGAACTTCTCAGAGGACCTCAGCTCCGAATGTCTGTGGAGTTAGCTTCTCAAGAAATGTCATCCACCAAGCCTATTTCACAATGGTTAGTTTATAGAGAATGGTTAGTCCATCCGGATTTCTTCAACAACTATGATTCTCTTATTTCGAAGAACATTAAGTTGAATGTGTGGGAAGATATTATTGTGTCCAAACCGGGGAATCAAGACGATGTTTTTTCGGAGTTACTTATTGAGTTCTATGAAACAGTTTCCTTCTTTCATGAAGATAATAGGGAGAAATTTTCTTTTAAGTCTTATGGAAAGACTTATAAGCTTTCTTATACCAATGCAGCAAGCTTGGTAGGGCTGACCTATGAGGGAGAAGTAGAGTTCATATCTCATGTGTTGCCAGATTCTAAGGGTAGCTTCGACAAGGAAAAAACCTTGAAAACTCTCGGACTCTCAGATGACAAAGCTCCGAAGATTGCTAGTTTTCCTATAAATTTCCGGATTCTAGAGTTATGGGTACAAGGTATTATCGTACCAAGGAAAGGTGATAAACATAGCTTGAAGAAGAGTGAGATCTATATCTTAGATTTCCTGATAAATCTAAGGAAGTTTAACTTCATGAGTCACATTCTTATAACCATTGAGAATCTTAAGAAAGGAAATCTCAGAGCCCAGATCGTAATGTACCTAGAAATTTTATCGAGGTTGATAGTTCGGTGCCTTGAGTCTTTCAAGGAAGCTTGCAGATCTAAGCTAAGGGTTTGCAAAATTTTGTTGGTCAGTGATGATACCCTTAAGAGGATGGATGTGGCTTTCAACAAGGAGACTGGTGAGTTCTTCGATTTACCTAATCAAGAAGAAGGGGCTCTGAAGGCTGCTGAACCGGAATCATCTAAGATAGTAAAGAAAATAAAAATGAAAGAAGTTGCAGCTGAGGTACAGGATCCTAAATCTGAGGAAGTTCAAACCGCACCTCCCAAACCAAAGAAGAAGAAGGCCTTTCCTGATGAGGTTGTTGCAAAGTGGAGAGCAGATAAAGATAAAAGGAAAGAAGGGGGTCCGCAGTTCGGATTGGACCCTGCGGAGGCTAAGGCCTTGAAGGAGAGAACTGCTGATGAGCTTGAAAAACAAGTAAAGGAAAAGAAGCTCAAGAAGAAGATGTCAGAAGCTGAGGCAGTCCAAGCTTTCTTAAAATTTAATGAAATAGTATCCGGAAGCATTCCAGTTCTGAGATCTTTCTCATTGTAATCTCTACCTGAGACTCCAGGAAGAAACCTTGATTTTCCGGAAGAGATTACAACTGAACATGTTGAGAAACTCGAGCAGATTCAACAAGTGGAAGAGGAAGAACTAGTTGCTGAAGGAAGTGGTGAAACAAGAGACTTATTGAATGAAGTAGATGATTATAAGGGGTCACCTTCAGAACACCTATCACTCCGAACTTTAGAGGCCGAATCCTCTAAGTTAGTAACTCCTAAGAAGGATAAGAATGTGGAAGATGTTGTTCAAAAAGTTGTTGATGATATTATTCAAGTGTCTACTGGCGAGCAGAAAACTCCTGATCAAGAATCAATTCTGAAAAAATACAAGGGAAAGAAACTCCTTGTTGAGACTCCGAAATCAGTGGCTAGCAAGAAAAGAGAATATGGTGATTCGTCTAAAAGGATGTTGGAGCTTATTGAGGAAGAAAATTCTCCAAGAAAAGTTTCAGATTCGGAGTCATCCTCGTTGGGGCATGACTTTGTTGTTCAGTTTTTAAAGAAGTTGGTGGGAACCATTCCGACCTTCTCAAGTATTGACTCAAGATGCCAGATGCTCCAACATGCTTTAAATCAGAAAACATGCTCCATGTCTATAGTTATGGAAAAGTGTGTTGAAATAGAGGCTCAGTTCAAAATGTTTTTTGTTGGCTACGAAGCTCATAGAAGATCTTGCAAGAGGATGACAAACTGGTCGAAGAAGACTGTTGAAGAGATGAGTTTATTTGATGAGTTTCAAGACAATGTTAAAGATGCCTTTGAGACTAAGGACAGGAAGATAAATGAGATGACTTTCTCATTTGAAGAGAAGCTGAGAGATGAAAAGAACTTCCGGATCCAAGAAGTTAGAGATCTGAATGGGAAGCTGAATTCCGTTTCTCAAAACTGGAAGTTTGAAAGAGATCATCGGATTGATTTTGAACAGAAGTTGAAGATTCAGGAAGAATAGTTCAAGGCTCAAGAAGAAAAGCTGAAAGCCCATGAAGAAAATATTGAAGCTCAATCTGCAAGAATAGTGGTCTTAGAGAAGCAAGCTGAATAAGATCATAAAGACCTGAAGAAGATCAAGACTATTCTTAAGGGGCTCATTTTGAAGGAAAAAGATCCGAAATAGCTAAATCCGGACTTTTTGTTGTAATATTTTTTTGTTGTCGAGATTTAAAACTTAATGAAATTTGTGCTTGTCGTTCCTTTTGTTGTTGCTACTAATGTTTCAGGTACTTTGTTTTTTTTTCATTCCCTCAATTTCTTTTTGAAAATCACAAAGGGGGAGAAGGAAAAGATCCTTAAGAAAAAGAAGAACTCCAATGAGAGTTTATCTAAAGGGGAGAAGGAAAAGATCCTTAAGGAAAAATAACTCTACTAAGAGGTTATCTAAGGGGAGTTTTTCATTAAAGAAGACTTTCTTATTCGTAATGAAATGTCACTCCGGAAATCTAGAATATGATCCTTAGAGTTTCAAAGCCTAAGGGGGAGTTAGTCGTATTCATCAATATCCTTAAAAAAAGGGAGATAAGCCTTAATGCTTTTCTTTCTTCTTAGAATTTCATTTTCGAAAGGATGTTTGTGCTTTCCAAAAAGGGGGAGATTGTTGAGTCAATAAGGTTTTCCTTATGACTTTTTCATTCCTTTTGTTTTTAAAATCACAAACACCTTATTCTTAAGGAAAATTTCATTCTTACGGAAAATTTCTTTCTTATGGAAAATTGCTTATATAAGTAAAATTGCTTTTAGGAAAATCGCTTTTATATGAAAAAATATCCTTATCATATTTTCATCTATATTTTTCCTAAGTATAAAATTCGGATTCATTTCTGTTTTCTCAGATTTGTATGAAAACTTTGATATAAAGTATTCTATTTGAGGATCCGAATTCTGGATAAGAATTGTAAGGAAGTTTCACTCCGAATTCCAGATGAGAACTGTAATAAAGTATCATTCCGAATTCCGGATATGAACTCTGACTAAGTTCTATTCCAGATTCAGGATATGAATTCTTATGAAGTTCTACATTGAATTATCATTACGAATTCTAATGACGAATTCTCATTACGAATTCTGATAATGAATTTTCATTAAGAACTATGATGATGAAATATCATTACGAATTCTGATGATGAATTATCATTCCGAATTTTCATTCCGAATTCACCTATTAAACAGAATATGATCATCTTTGTTTTATACACTCTGAACTAATTCAGACTCTGAAAAATATTTTGGTTAGATTCCGAACTTTTATTCTGCTTACATTTCTATAATTTTTCTACTCTTTATTATTTCCATTACACTTTGAATCTTCACTCTGAAGCTTTCATTCCGAACATTTGAGTTAGATTTTAAAACGATGTCGTACTTTCTGTTACACTTGTTTTGTTATAAAACGATGTCGTCTATTTTGTTATAAACTAACTGTTGTCTAAGTGACACGTGTACAGGTCCCTCCGATCTTTAAGGAAAATATGACCGTTGGAGAAGGAGCCGACCTTACCTATAAATAGGAGCTCATTTGAAAGATCTCGGAGCTGAAAGGCTGACTAATCTGCTTGAAGTGATTTCTAGAGAGAGAGGCTCTCATTAATTTTCAAAGCTTCGTGCGACTCTGAATGTTGGTGATTACATTCGAGGGCTTCCGGAGATAGGAAGACAGAGGTGCCGACTACCTTGAAGTTCCAGGGCTGCCTTGCTGAGGAAGACAGAGGTTACCAACTACCTTGAAGTTGAGGGCTTATGGGGATAGCAAGATAGAGACTCCGATCTTCGTATCAGGGGCTTACCCTGGTGTGGGTAAGACAGACTTGCTTGAAAGTATAAATCAAGGGACCTTTATCCAAGGTTGTTGGATACCCTTCTCTTTGGGTTAAAAGACTTATATCTTGTTACTTGTAGTTTAACTACTTGTTTAATTTCCGCTGCATTTTGTATTGTAAGGAAAGTATAATCTTCTTATACATCCTTACTTGTACTTTGTTTCATTTAGATTCTATACGCTTTAAGGTAGAATCTCATATTGTAATTTTTTGTTAAGTTTCAATTTCCAGAACCATATTTCTGGAACCTACTTTTGGAATCTCTTTCCAAGTTTGCATTCGGTGTTAGAGGTGTTGTGAATTTGCTTAGTTTAACTTTGTTAAACTTATCCCTTTCTGTTGCTTAAGGATAACATAGTTAATCGTAACTAACTTTAAAGGTTCCAAAGGAATTTTTTAAGTATACAATTCACCCACCCTCTTGTATATTGAGCATCTACATCACTATTTCGATCCTACACTTTCAACATGTTCTTTTATGATAGGACTGGTTTTTTTCTACCATGAATGAAACCAATATTTATAGAATTTCTTAACTTATTCATGATGAAAAAAATATAATTAGTAACAATTCGAACAATATTTAGGTTAATTATTTTTAAAGATATTATCCTCATAGAATATTCCAACTTTAGTTTACTTATTTCCTTTATAGAATACAATTCTAAACAGACATGGTTTTGATAAAGCAACATGGTAATTTAAAAATAATATATCATGTTAAAAATAAATTATAATCACTTAAATATATTTACATATATTATAATTTCCTCTAAAATTTTATGAACATTTACTCTGATACCATCTATAAAGACCTGACATAAACAAATATGTAAAAGTAATTATTTATACAAGAAAGAATTTTCCTGCATTCTCAAAGATATTTTTGGTTTTGTGTTTTATATAATTAGACCATCATGCATACATAAATAAGTATAAAATTAAAAAAAGTTATACTTCCACTCAATATCATTATTTCATCGATAAAAAATATTAAGATATATCATGTTTTTTTTATGAAATATCTTCATAGTATTCATATTTACATTATCATTATCCCTAATCATACTTACAATCATATAAAAAAATTTAAAATATTTTGATAATACTAAAAAAAAAGTAATGGATATATGAACATAATTAAAGATACATTTTATTCCATGAACACTCAAAAAAAAGTTAACATTTTTCAACAAAAAGCATCGAGCTAAAAATAAACATTTTCATACATAAGAATTCAAGTTATCTATAAAATTAACTCTATAAAGTTATTCACAAGAAATAATAAATGAAAAAAAACCAAAAGGTTTCTATTTAAACATTAATAGTCAAAACTTATTTTTTAAAATGTTATACATTTCACCTTTAAGAAATTGTATAGACTTCCCTTTAAACATAATATCATTAGCTTACCTTGTGAACCCATAATATATCTATAAAACCAATAGATAAAATAGATAATAATATAGGTAATATGGTATATAATTTTGATATCACTATTAAAATAACCCATATAAATTAAAATACAAACCTTTTAAATTCCAATAATATCTTAGAAAAAACTTATAATCGATTAACTCGTTCCTTTATCCAATCCATTGGAGAGCTATATAGGGATCACTAAACATCATCAGATATATAGAGATCACACATAATCATAAATAATTACTAATAACCATAACATAATAATAACACATAAAATATTTCATTTCCATCATTGTACTCATAAAAATGTTACTTGAACCCATAAAAAATATAGATATTGAATTATGTATTCTATTTAAAACAATTTTGTAAAATTGAAAAAAAATAAATGAAAGAATGTATTTTTTTTATGAAAACGTTGAATATTGGAAAGGAATACAATTATAAAATAATGGTGACTACATTGGTAAAAATAATTGATATTGAACATGTTGAAATAAAACATCCCTTTTTTCTTATCTTTCAAAACATTTCATATAAAATTCAAAAAAAATCATTTTTAAATCCTATCAATGAAATTAAAAGGTGACATAAAATTTCCTTTATAATTAATTTATTTATTTATCCATACATTAATAAAATAATTTTAGAAATAATTTTAGGAAGAAAAGGATTTAGAAAATAAATCTTTAAAATAATTAAAATGAGGGTTTAAAGGTCAAGAGTCACTTATCTCAAGTGAGACTTGTCACATATGTTTGTTATCTACCTAAATAATAAAATTATGATAATTTTTTTACATCATTCATATCTATTTTAAATGTTATCACAAAATTTATTTCATTTATTACCATTTATTTTAAATTACCTAATCAGTTAAGTTCACGTTAGGCATTTTGATAACATTCACATCATAGGTTCAAAAAGACATCCATAGGTTGACTATGGTTAAATAGGTAATTATAAAATGATATAGAAAAAATTTTCATGAATAAATTATAATTTTTATGAATTAATTGTAATTTTAAAACCAACCATGGAATATGGTTATGAAAAATTAATCACATTACAATAATACAGATGATTGGTTGTATGTAAACATGGGTAACATTTTCATTTTCCAAAGAGCATGAGAGAAATAATAAATTATTATTTTATATTCATTGAAAAATAATTATATAATAAATATATTATTATCCCTTTAAAAAAATTATTTTTACTATACATGTTATTTAGTGATGAAAAATTAATCATATCATTTCTTGGATGTAGTAGTCCACACGTACGCACAAATGACATTGTCATTATTAAATGGAATGAAGGGTAAGAAAATATATGACATATTATATTTATATAATGATAATTATTTTGTTAATATCATATTTATATATTAAATACATCATTATAACCATACTTTAGATGTAGTGATGGAAGGTGAATTAGATCGGTTCCTATTATGGTGGTCCACCATACACACAAATGGAGGATTAAATTCCCTTTTAATGGAATAGGGGATGAATATAGATTATGATATTAAAATAATATCATATAATTATATGTAATACAATTATTATATTATTTAATAATTGTTAAATAAGATTTTTATGAGGTATAAAAATAAATAAAACGAAAATGATTGATTAAGATCTATACCTCTTATTCAAACACACTCACTAGGTTTATACATAAACCATTTCCTAGTAAGTTTTATAAATAAAATAGGGACTCTAAGACATAAAGAATGATTTTTGGAAGGGATTTAGGTAGGTCTTGGGTAAACCAAAATTGTTTTAAATGTGAATATGAGAGGAGCAGTGTTGTCCTTTTATAAAAGAGGTAATGATACACTTGGAAGTTTTCGAAAGAATAAATTATATTATTTTCTTACTAATAAAATATATCTCCAAATAAGACCATTTCAGAATAGAAAATGATACAGGGTAAAAATATGTATATAAAATAGGATTTATTCATGTTTTTAGGTAATTTTAACAGCTATTTCTTTAGTTTAATCCAAGATTAAATTGTTTTAAATTTTTCCATGGTAAGATATTTTAATTGTTTTTACAATTCATTATAAAAACAATTAATGTTAAACCATAACCTAATATTAGTAATGGTAATTCAAAATATATAATCCATTTTATCAAATTAAATTCATAGTAGTTGTAGGATTTAATTTATAATTAAATCTAGAAAACGTGATGAAAATGAGTTTTCATAAAATTATATTTTATCTACAAAAATGTTTTAATCCAAATTCAAGTATAATTTTTCTTCCAATAACATTTATTATATAATTTTTAAAATAAATAAACTATTTATATTTTATATCTAATCCAAAATAGAATTTGAAATTGTAAATACTTTAAACGAATTGAATGTTTAAAAAAATCAGTATTGTTTACTATTCATTAAAAAATTAAACTTTTCAAGAAATTATAAAAAATAAATACTGAGATAATTTTAAAATATTGATTTCAAAAATGAGATAAATTTATTGAATTTCTAAGATTTTGTAATTAATTATTTAAATATTACCATTTAATGTATGGAAACCCAATTTTGTTAGAAATAAATATTTTTTTATTTTGTTGAAAAATGTATCAATATTATTAAAATAAATATATTTATATGAAATATAACTAATAAATATTAATAAATAATGAAATTTATTTACTATTAAAATTACCATGGTTGTTATAGAAAAGGACTTTTTGAAGAAATATGATTGAGTAAACCCTCATAAATAATGAAGAGAGTATATTGGCCATGTTAAAAAGATTATTGACGATAGAATATAAGTCATGTTTAGGCCCATTAACACTTCATGCTATGAAATTATGGAGGAGTTAAAAGATGAGGACATATATTAATTGAAATAAAACTTAAGGTATGTTCATCCTCATCTTAAGACCAAATATCATTTTTACAGGTTATATGCTAACCACCTAAAACAATGGGTGTTCTTTATCACCAAAACAACCTGACTACCATTTCAGTGGACCAGAATCCAAATTTGATAATGAAAAAAAAGTTTCTCTAATGTTCTTACCTTAAAAATATGGTGGTGCTTTAATATAGAATCATTGAAACCTCTCCAGGTCTGTTTATCTGAGGTTGTATAAAATATGGATAAATACAATTTAATATGATAAAATAAAAATGAACTCCACTAGGTATTAAATCTTATAATATATTCAATTTAGGAAAGGTCTAAATACTAGGGTCTTTATATTATTTTTGGTTTATCCAAAAACATTTCACATTCTCTAAATCTTATAAGTGGAGTGCTTTGTAGGATAAGTCCATGGACACACTCATTAATCCAACCAATAAGAATGTTAAGGTGGAACCCCATTTATGGAAAAATAGACTAAAATTATATTTTATATATCAATAGAAATTATCCACCACCTTTTAAATCTCTTGGATACAACTCATTCTTAAATAGATGCTTAGAAGTCCAAGAAGGTTATTATAGAAGATGCACCTACTTCTTTCCCTAATAAAGATCGGTTTATTGTGACAGTGAAATATTTCCATCTCCAATACCCCTCAGATAATAAATGTTGATGTACCTTTAAGATATAATGGAAATAATTAATAGAACAACCTAACCCATAGTTTTTGGGACATTATTACCATTTTTTACTCTAAAGAATTCTGTGTTTTCCTAATTAGGATCAATTTTATAAAACATTTCCTCATAATTTATTCAAATCTATGATACATACCCTTAATTAAGTGTTTTTCCAATGAATGATGTTGGGTAATGCCTAAGAATTACAGTCTATAAACCACTCTTTTGGATAAATAAAAAGATAAAGTGAAACATCACAAGGGTTGTGATAAAAAATAGTCTACCAAGAAGGAATATATTAAGGAGGGTAGTGTTTGTTTATCTTAATATATATTTGGAGGATAATAAAACACAATAAAACTATAATTAGTATTTTATTCCAACTACGTGATTCACATTAGTGGATTTTATTGATTTTATCCTTGTATATGGTGAAGAGCATGAAACTGGAACAAAATAATACAACGAGGAGACATTTTTTGTCAAAACATAGTCTGTAAAAAAATCTTTGATAAATGTGTGTAGCCGAAATGGCCTGAAGGCCTTCATTTTTTTTATTATTTTGATAATCCACCTTTCAAGGGGTGAGGTGGAACACTTACAAGGCCCGAATGCTTAGAGACCATTACATGACCCATAGGTATTAAAAGGAATCACCCAGACAAGACAACTTGGAAGTGCTCCTCCCCAGCATATATCCGTATATCAACACGCGACCATCATATGGATGGTCGAGTAGCTATCCTATGGAAAGCTGCACATTCCTGGTACTGATGGGAAAGCCATAGCATGTCATTCTTCCAAATCTGGTTAGCTCTTCTCTAGTGAATGCGCCTACCTTGAATCCTCATCTGAAGCGTTGTTCAAGGTAGTCAAACAGGTACATCTAAATTCATGTGTCCCGAAGGCCTTGGGGCTGCCCTAAGACCTTAAAGTGTCCGAGGGCCATGAGAATCAATTGTCCCGAAGGCCTTGGGTGGCCAAAAATTCTTACAAGACCTGAGGCCCAAATTGGTGGCCCCAAAGCCCAATTAATGAATAGGTCTAGCTGCTACAGTTCCTACTATAATTCCTACTACAATGCTAATATAGTACTGCTACAGTACCCAGAAATACTCCCCCAACGGGATTTGATCTCAGGTCTCTTGGATGCACCAACCGAGTCCTCACCAACCAGGCTAAGGCTCATATGCAAGAAAATGTGTCCATACATGACATTAATGGAAGACTCAAGAATTATGAGTTTCTATAAATATTCCATTATTACCTATCAGGTGACATTCATCCAATGATTAATGTAATGGTGTTACAACATCCCACCAACAACCCCATGAAGCTAAAAAACATTATGTTTAAGGTGATGATTTACCAGTGTTGTCCAAAACCCCATTAAAGGATTATATGGGTGTTTTTTGTTGATAAATGTATTTATTACAAGGTTAATAAGTGTTCTCTTTTGGAGGCATATAACAAATCATTGGTAATTCTCTACGCCATAGCTCAGTGTGCCAAAGTAGAGGACCTTATTTATGTCTTGCATAAGGGTTATGATATTGTGTAAGGGTTTCTTTGAAAGGGTCACAATTATTCCTAAGGGTACCCTTTGAATGGTATTTCCATGTTTACACATATTTTTTAGGGGTAATAAAGTGATACTATAGTGTATTAGAACATACCATGATCTAGACCTATGACATTGAGTTTCTGACATGTAGAAAATTCATATTGTACATTGATTGAGATGTTTAGAAATGTGTTTCTATGGTTTCATGCACTATTTATATAATAGATACAAAAAAATGTATTTGGAGATTATATTTTTTTATTATGCCAATTAAGGGACTTCCACACCACAATATAAAGGGCGACGCTGCAATGTTTTTAAAAGAAAAGGATTCGACACCCTATATTTTATATACATCATGGAGGAACTAAATCTAATTGACTAAAATAATAAAAAATATAAAGTCTTATAAAAAACACACCACAATTTTGTGCACAAACCATATTAAATTTGATGTGATAATTGGTCAGAAGATATCATTTCAAATATCTTTCATGGGTAAATAGAGGTGTCAGTACTATGTGAGAAGTGGATCACACTGACAACAAGACTCACATTCATAGTTCTTTTGACCATGAAATTGTGAAAGATAATATGGTGAGGCTACACCACTATGAAGTTATTCATTATATAGTATATGTAAAATAGGTTACGCTACAAAATAGATTATATGACCACATTGTAACTAGGTAGTTAATTTGTGTTTGAAGTTACGGCCATAAATGGAAAGAGAGGGGGTTGTGGTTTGAGTATCCTAATGTTAAATTATAACTGAATGGCATGTGATGAGACCATTATTCATAGGGTACCTTAATAATTATAATAAGGAAATTATTTTCAATCCAAATCATTGGATTGAAATAAAAATAGGGACAATATTTTTGAGAAATGTCGAGATAAAATTTCTATAGAGTCACTTTGGAGTAAAATTTGAGAGGGGTTATTCTAGATCTCATATAGTAGGATGAACATAGAAGTAGGTTTTTTCTAGGTGAATTATTCTTAAAATAATACAATATATTTTAATGAAGAGAAAATCCATTTTTAGAGTATGTTTTCATCATCATAATGTAAAGAACCAAAGATTCAACAAATGAAGAAGTATGGTCCTTTTTAAAGAAGAGAAATGAGTTCTTTAGATTTTGGTGGTAGTAAACAAGAATATTCAGTGAGAAATTATCAAATTATATTTAAAGAAGTGATATTTTATTGAATTTGGTTCACAAAAAATAATTCATGAATGATCTTTGGATGTTTCCTAGTGTGTGTGAAAAAAGTAAAAACCCTAATATAATTTACTTCTTTAATAAATTATTAATAGAATATATAGAGAGAAATTAATGTGTTCCTCAAGGTGAGAGAAGAAGATTCTCATAATTCAGATGAATTTTACCCTGATTCACCTCCCACCACTTTTGGTGAAATCCTATATAAGTATCTAATATGTGGTATGAATTGAGAATTTATTCTTTTTCTAACATAGAAGAATCAAAATAGTTAACAGCCCTAAATTTATCTACAAATTTGAAGGAAGTAATTTCAATTTTTGGAATATATTATTGAAAAAAATATTTCAGATCATTTTGTATTTACATTTACACAAAGGTTTTATAACTTCGAAGCATGAAAATATTTTATAACCATAAATGGATCCCCAACTTTTAAGGAAGTAATATTAATTTGTGGAATATGTGTATAAAAAATATTTTAGATCATTGTGTATAGATATTTACACAAATTAAATTTATTGAATCACCACTAATATTGAAATTGAAGCCTTTTCTGAGAGATATCACTGAGAATTGGATGAAAATGAAAAACCCATAAATTCTCTAGAAATTGATATTTCCAATTAAATTTTCACAAAGTTAATTTCTGATAAATCCTCTCATGTTATATGGTAAAAGATGTAGAATATTTATGAAGGATATTTTAAGGATCAAGAGGAAACATTTCATGCTCTATGATTTTTTTAATATTTGATAATTAAGTCAGATAAGATGGTTAATGCCATTTCCAATCATATAAACATTCTTGTTGAAGATATACAATCCCTTAATGAATATCTCAAAGGTAAGAAGACTGTGGAGTGTATCTTGAGAATAATTCACCCCCATTTAAAGGGAAAAGTGTCAGTTCTAGAATTCCATAACATGGAAGATATTTATCTCAATATTTTTAATAGTTATTAAATAGATTATGAAATTAAAAATGAATACATTGAGTAAAAATGAAGGTAAGTACTCAACAGGTGGCCTTTAACTCCATGAATAATAACTCAATAAAATAAAATCAATATGTAGATAATGTTAATGAGGTTATTTTATCTATTTCCTCTAATCATGAGAGTGTAAGTGTAAGGTTTAAGGATATTGTTTCTGACGCTTTTACGTTGGGGCGCGCGTGCATGTACATCATGCATGGGAGGACGCGCGGCTTGTTTCCCCGAATTCCCACTTTCCAAAGGCGGGCGGCATTTGTTCCATGTTCAGGGATGTCTTCTCCTTGATCGAAAACGGGATGATGGGATGTCTGTTCTTCCTTCTGTGGATTCCTCCTTGGAACTCGTCACCTAGTCCGATTCTCCCTCATATATTTAAGACGGGTTCGTGAAGCTCGTTCCCAGTGCCATATCTACATGGACGCCAGTTAATTACCCTGCTTCCGTCGAGACGCTCCAAGGGGTATTGTCAGGACAGCAACCTTCAGTGAGGAGAATGGTCATGTTGGGGTGTCGTTGGCATGTCTTGACGCTGGGGATTGGGATGTATGTCTTCTGTCCCCTATCACAGGGATTCTCTAGGGCGTGGAAGCCCGATGTATCCCACATCGAACGCGGGGATTGTGTACCATCTGAGGTTTTTCTCAGCTTCCCATGTTTAACACAGGGTATGTCACGAGTTTAACGTCTTGTAGAGACAGATTGGGCTGAAGGACCCCCTAGGGGGAACACTAATGTTGGTTCCAACACGTGGGTGGATTCCCAGATACCATGGAGTGGGATGGGGTGGCATGATCTCACCAGGATGTGGCGGCCCGAGTAAGGATCAGGATGGATGGTGGATTGATGGGCTTGAACCTCGTGGAGGCTTCCTACGTATCCCCATGGTAGGGAATCAAAGTCCGCTTAGTTTAGTGGTATGGTGGGACACCTAAAGAGAAGACCCATGAGAATGAACACATGGATTGGATCCTGGATGAAGTAAGACCCCGGGCTAGGACATGAGCTTCCCATGGCATGTGGTCTCAAGGGGGAAGTCAGGATGAGACGTAGGTGTGAAGCATGGGGCTTACGCTCTGAGACGGTCCAAGTGGGGGAATACAGTTTAACGTCATGCGGGACGAGATACAGTTTAACGTCATGCGGGATGAGAGACAGTTTAACGTCATGCGGAACGAGGTCCTATGGGGCTTATGCTCTGAGGCGGCCCAGAGTGGTCGAGGAACCGACATGGAGAGGTCGGAATGACCGGGCGGTGGGTTTGAAACTCATGGAGGCTTCCTACATACCGTGCGTTAGCACGGATCAAATTCCACGTAGTTCTCTGGGGTGGGGCTTAAGCTCTGAGGAAGAACATAGAGGATGACATGGTTAATGCACGCTCTAATCCCACATGAGTCATGACCGATGTGAGAAACAAGAGGCAGCAGGGACCAGACGATCACGTCGCAAAGGGTGCATCCGTGAGAAACAGAAAGGGGCTTACGCATTGAGTGGCCCAAATAGGAAACAGGGGCTTATGCGTGGTTAGCGGCCCTCGATGTTGGGGCTTACTCCAGGGTGGAGGCTCGTGCTGCAACAAAGCGCAATGGGAGAGGGACTCCACTGGCCTTGGCAGGGGGAAGTATGGACATGCACGGGTGCAACCTTCCACAAGAGAGGCTAGGGGCTTACATTCTGAAGTAGCCCTTCCCCCATTTACAAACGCCACTCCGACAAGGAGGATCTCATTCCATGGGAGGAAGAGTCAATTCCCGTGGAGACGAGTTGGCGTAAAGAATGCCCGAGCTGGGGGGACCCTACGTGTGAAGCACGGGGTCGGACCACAGTTTAATGTCATGTGTTAAAGAAAAGGTGCTTATCAGTTTAACATCCTGTAGCTTGGATTAGGTGGGTTCGCTCCACACCCCTAGGGCTTACATGCCCAATACCCTCTACCCCTTGTGGGAGGGAAGGCATCGACAAGGACATAGTGAAGGGGGGTCGTAGGGAGAACCATTGAGGGGTCCACGTTAGAGTGGCTATGTGAAGAAGCAATAGCTGTTAGCGTGCCTATGCGGAAAAGCATAAGGCAGAGCAATGCAATGGGAAACACCACCCAAGGGACCTTGAGGTTACCTCATACGAGACTGGAAGGCCTTATGGGAAAACAACACATGGCGCGCATGCCCGGCAGGGGAGACATCAGGTGCTGGCGCAGAGAGGCAGCCAAGGGGCGTCAAGGTGAAGGGTCTTGGGTTTTGCACGCAAAGATAAGGTTTGCGCGCGGGATGGCGCACAATTGGAGCCAGGGGATTGCGCACAGATAGGGAATTTCGTGCAAGGTATTACACACATGAAAGGGGATTGTGAGCACGGGAAACGGATTGCACGCAAGGAAGGAACCCAAAGGAGGGGGCAAATTAGCTTAAGCCAGTGGAGTTGCACGCAAAGGCGAACCCCGGGGCAAGGTTGTGCGAAAAGGGGAATTACCTGGAAGTCATATTGCGCTTGAGGGGAGTCGAATTGCACGCATGAGAGCCAATCCGAATTCTGAAACCCCCAAACCGTTTGGGGTCGCCTTCTATTTATAGATCTCGAGAGGCGCAGAATCTAGGCGGCGCGCGAAATCTTCCGCACCGGGAACCATCGGCGCGCAAAACCACGCCTTGAAGAACCAGGGCGCGCAAAAATTGCGGGCCTCACCGGCTCGATTTAACGCATTCCGGGGATGCTTCGAAGAACGATTTTAGTTCGTGCAAGCCCTCCTTTATATTGCACACCACTTCCCGGGCCTCCGGACTGGACCTCTGATTCTGAATATGACTTCTCTTCCCAATTTCGAAACCTCCTCTAGGAGTTACGAACATTTTCGGCGTCTAAAAATGCCCCCCTCAGAATTGGATCGGCGAGATGTCGCAACGGTCGGATTCCAAGGGAAACGCCGAAACGCTGAAGTAGGGTCACTCCCGGGTGCTTAGCGTGCAAACAACCCATGCGGCGCGCAAAATGATGGGTTGGCGTGGAATTTACCTTCCGCGTGGTGCGGAACCATGGCCTCACCTATAAAAAGGGGTGATGGGTCCCAAATCCGTCAATCAGCTTTTTCCACGCGACAGGCTTATCACTCTCGTGTGCGAAATTGCTCCCGCGGCTACGCGTAAAAATGCTCTGGCAGCGTGGAATTCCTTCCGAATTTTGGCCATCTTTGCGCGCCTGCTCTGGATATTCCATGCTTAGCATGCCGATTGTGCGCCCATCTTCTGGATTTCGCGCCGCCACTTTAGATTTCGCGCAGTACTCACCGATTCCGCGCATAACATCCTGATTTCGTGCAACTCCCAAGATATTCGAGATGGCCGCAAACCAAGTTGATGAGGGGGAATCCGCCACTCGTAGGACAGAAATGGCGGAAAACGAGGAGGTTTATGGCACCATGGTGATCGTCTCAAAAAACCTAACCTTGTTCAATCTGCTGACTTTGGCCCAGAAGACGTATTCCTAGTCTGACAACCTCCCGCTCTAAAACTTTGGCATCCTAGAGGAGGTGCCTCTGCCGGGCAATGAGGTGGACACACCGCGGTCATGGGTGACCCGGGAGTACGAAATTATTTGCTACAACGTCACCAAAAATGGCCATCCTTCCAGGAAAACCATACATATTGACATATATTTCTTGAACCCGAGGACCAGGACCATTACCGGGGATGATCCTGTCACAGAAAATTCTTCGGGCCTCTACGCAAGTACGTTCCGTCAGAGCGTCACGGATGACACGAAGGGATGGCTAAAGGATTGGGACCTGCGATCCGGGGGCAACATCACCAGTGAGTGGGTCTGGGCGTTCTGGGTTCTCCATACCTACGACCAGTTCAGGGATGAACTGCGGTATATTGGCCTGTTCGAGGTGGTATAGACATCGCAGTTCCACTTCCACCATCAACCTGAGCTCGGGCCGGAGCTATTCACCTGGTGGTCTCCCGACACCAATACAATCCACCTTCATCATGGGTAATTTGGCATTAGTCATTGGGATGTTCACTGCATCGTAGGTATCCCACTGGAGGGCTACCAATACGATGAGTTCGTTCCTCCAAAGAAGACCTGGGAGGACTGGTCACGGACGCCCATGCTGACGTGGCACCTGCTGGAGCTGGCCAAAGAGAGGTTGGGGTCAAGGACTTCCGGAAGTACATTGCCTACAAGGGCTGGTTTAGCCTATTCCTTGAGTTGGATCCATCCTTCAAGATGTCGGGACGGGGAAAATGGTGCCCAACCGCAGCTCAGAGGAGCAGGGATGGGTCATACTGGAGGACACTAGAGGCGGGGCAATACCAATCATGGGGCTATCGCGACATCGAGGCCCGGGACCCGAACGTCCGGTATGTCGGGTTCCTTGACACCTTCCTGAGCGGGTGTCTCTTACCAGTACAGGATGTGAGGATGGGCGTCTGTCCAACAACACTGATGATGGAGGGTACCATGGCCACCAACAAACGATTCAACTTGGGTGTCCCCGTAATAGCCAAGTTGTACGCCATCCTAGGACGCATCTCATGAGGGGGGTCGCCTCGGAGAGTATGTGGCCCCTTCCAGATCTTCCATGGCTAGTTGGCAGCTCACCTTGGCGGGTACACTTTCCCAAATTCCATCCGTCCTCCATGAAATGTTCTGCGACCATCCTTGCTGAACATCGCAGGGGTGGCGTCGATGACGCTCAATGAGGAGGGTGTGAGAATCCGCATTGGCAACCACAACAACTTCCACATCAGCTCGTTCCCCACCTCGGTCAGCCAGATGGTGGACAATGGGCGAGGCTCTCTGGAACAGCAGGAGTATTTCAAGAGCATTCGGGGCGAGGTGCTCATGGCTCGGATCGATGGGAAGGTGATCTGCGAGTCTTACATGCCATCCCGATTTAGCAGGCAGTTCAGGTGCCTCCATCGAATGCCGAAGAAGGTATTATGTAGAGACCCGAAGATTAACGTACATGGAAATTACATTACTTTTGCGGAATACTTAGTACATAACAAAAACACACACACACAAGGACCGTAATAGTTTAGTATCTTTGGAAACTCAATATATAATCTTCTAATCGTGGTGAAAGATCTTCAACATCTCCCATAAATATCTTCCTTTTTTTACCTAAAAACTTTCTTTATATCCTGGAGAAAAGAAAACATAAAAGGGTGAGCTCAAATGCTCAGTAAGGGTAAACAAAATAAATATCAATCACATCATATTCATAAGAACATAACATTTTGGAAATCTTAACCTGCAAAAGAGATCATAATATCATAACATGGGATAAATCATAGTAGTGAAATGTAATCTCAATAATCATAACTTAAAACATGAAACTTTTTGTCATACACACATAATCATAGAAAATCATTTCTTATTAGTCAAGACTCATTGACAAGACTATCTTAGTGGAAAAATTCCATTTCTGAACCGAGTTCACTCCTCGTTTCAGTCCTGTTTCACTGAACCGGTTTAACCTGCCGTTCCAGCCATGTCTATCTCATGAGATATAAAATCTTTACCCAATGCATTAGAGGGAGATATAGGTCCCACCCATCTCACAATGATACCATTCTTATGTGTTCCACAAAATCATAAACCATACATCATAGCATAACCCATGTAATAAAAATGGGAATCTTAAACATCGTGACATCATAAAACAATTCATATAAGATAAAGGAATTCATAACAATATTTCCATCACAACATAATCAAATCCATGTAATAATAGGGATAAAAACAGAACCCTATATTATCTTAGATGGAAAATAATTTTGAAAAACTCTTGAACTCTATTCTTGAGGAAAATATCCTTTCTACTTCAAAAACAGTTTTCCTTTCTTAACATGTCATACAATTTTAAACTAAAAGAAGTTGATTAAAAATAAACTTGATAACATGTAAAGGAATCTTCTTGGAATTAATTTTTTTTAAAAATCTATTCATGCCGTATAAGATAAAAACAACATTCTTCTCATACTTTTGTGGAAAAAGTCAAAAAGTACCTCGTACAAAAAACAACAAAATATTCCTTTCATATCTTTTACTAAAAACTCACCAAAGGGTAAAATTGGATGTAAAAAATTGTAGGTGGATGTAAATAATATTAAATATTGAGGAAACATGGATGTGGATGATAAAATGCACCCCAGTAAATACCAAAGTATAAACAATCTCAGATAAAAATGAGATTGTGATATTTTCCCTTAACTTAGGTCCGATTTTCTTCATAAGTGTCTGAACCTCCTGTATAATGATTTAAATAATGTTATTGAATTATTACAGAATCATACTTATTTTAATGATATCATATATGGTTCACTTATGACTTTATTTTACCTGTTCTTTTGTAAATTCCATGTTAAAGAGAGTTTTGGGTAAAATCGTTTCATTTGTCTTCCGTGTTTTGACTTGTAATTATTCATATGATTACTTAGATCATGATTACTTAATTACAGAATATAAAACATGATTTATATATTTAGAATATACATATATATAATAGATCAGTAAATAGAAATAAATACACCGTTCATGGAGACGGTAAGTCGTACGTACGCATGAACGTTGTTTTCATTTCTTTATTGAGTAGAATGGAATTAAGTATATGACATACATATATATACACATAAATCCTGTATCATTATTATGTCATATATTTCATGATTACTTATTATATATACTTTATAATCATTCATGAATGGTCAACGTGGATAATGAATCTCATCGCGTCATGGAGACGGTAGTCCGTACGTACACATGAGCGATGATATAGTTCTCATGATTGTGGAATTGAATTGGAGTATATGAATACTATTTCATAATCAATATCACTTTACAATAATCATATATAGCTATTATTTACACCATTATACCCATCCAAGTAAGGTGATTGTGGAAAAAAGATTACACCACGGCGTGGAGACGGTATTCCGTACGTACGCACGCGTGGTGATTTCATTTTCCGTAGGATGGATAGATGGTGAGATAGGGTTGTTTCATACTTATAATAACATATCCGTATATGAGTGATACTGATTTAATTACTTCATAATGAAACAACCTAAGAAGAAGAAGTGGAAGAAGAAATAAAGTTGAAAGAATCGGTAATGGACATTACCTCTTCTTTGAAGCGCCTCTTTGAGTCCTCCTCTTAGGGCACTAAAATTGGTCTTTGAAAAAGACCAGGACTTCTAGGATGTTTATAGGGAAGTGTAGAAGAGAATTTGTCAGGGTTTGGCTGAGATTGAATTCTCAAAGTGGTGTGAGGAAGAGAGGGAGTAGGTGCCCTTTTATTAGGGAGGAGAGGGGCACCTTTGGAATAACAAAAACTATTATTTTATTATAAAGCCAAATTCGGTTTTAAATAGCTCCAAATTGATTTATTTCGAAGATAAGGTGGGAAGGGGTCGAAATCCTCTCATCCAATAGAATTTAGACAAGTTTAGGTTCCTAGTTTAACCTTATCATTTATATTCAACCTTAAGTTAGATAATTTTACTTTTACCGTGTCTTTTTGTGTTCTTACACTATAAGGTTAATAAACTTACAATAACAAGCCAAAAGAACCCCAATTTGTTTTTATTAATATATATAACATTATCTAATTCATTTTTCCGAACCATAGATTTTTAGGAATAAAATAACAACTAATAATATAATATTTGTTTTAAAAACTATTTTTTGTCAATTTTGACACTATTTAGTAATTGATTTTTTAAAAAATAACAACAGAATTATTAGTTCAAAAAAAGTTAATTAAATAAATTATAACATGTCATATTAAGCTATAAAATTATTTTAATTCATAAAAAGTCTCAAATTACATTTATTTGGGTATTTATAACATCAATTATGTCAATATTTCATTAATAAGATAATTATTGTATCATCATTGTGTCACAACTAAACTAACTTATTTAAAGTCTAAAAATTACAAATAAAATATAATTATGTAGGAAAGATATTTATCTTTATAATGAATATTTATAGACGAATTTATCTTATGTATAACCCTATATTAAAATTGATATACTTATTAAACATTGATTTTAACTATTTTAACCCTTCTTTAAATAAATTAATAATATATGTCCTAATCTAATCCAAGTGGGCCTAAATGGTCATATTTTATTTCTAAGGTTGTTTTTGGTCAAATTACACTTATCCAATAGAATTAGGACATGTGTTAGGGTAATAATAATATCATTTTTACCCTTAATTACCCTATTTACTTTTAACCGTGGTAAAAAAAAGTAAAAAGTTACTATTCACCAAAAATTATTTTCATCTCATTGAACAACATTTTACGTAATGACCTCAACCGTGTCTCTTGGAGTTTTGAAATTCCATTCACAGAATCGTTAAAATTAAGTTTTATGAAAAATTCATTTTTTTTAACTACCACTTAGTGGTTTCACTATTCATCAAAAAATGAAAGTTTCCAGAAAAATACCAAAAATTAGGCCTAAGATATATTTGATATTATGAACAGAAAAATGATGTTTATTTTACCAAATTAAAAACATATCAGTTGCATTACTTAATTTAAAAATTAATTCCCATCATCAAAACAAATAGCGTGTTCTTAAGAGATAATAACTATCAAAAGAATGACATTTGTTTATGTCTGGTTTAAATGTGAAATTACATCCAATGACCAACATTGTATTAAATTATAAAAATATATTCTAAATATACTTTAAAACCACTCAAATTAATAATTTATCACTATTAATTATTTTGATTAAAAATGTTGTTTTTAATTAAAATTTAGTAGTTTTCACTATTCATCAGAAAATGAATGTTATCCGAAAAGTACCAAAATTTCACCCTAAGCTAATTTCGATATTCCGAATCAAAAAATGAAGTCCATTTTGAAAAATAAAATTTACCAAATTTCAAAAAGTGGTTATTACTATTCATAACGGTTAGTTTAAATAATATTTTAATAGCATATTATTGTTTAGTGAAACTCGTTATTGCGTACTACACATGCTATCGAGGAAGGTCGTGATTGTGTGTAATGAAAGGCAAGTCAAGTATGCATGTTGTTCAAGATCCTTTTGGTGTAGCGTACAACAAAATACATTAATGAAATTAAAAAAAATATTTTTCATAAAATCTCGGGGTTTTACATTCTACCCCCCTTAAAATGAAATTCTTCCTCGAAATTCATCGAGGTTATAAATGGTTTACTATTCTAAAGTTTCTTTAATAGAAACCCACATCATAAAAAGGAATACCAAAACCAATATTTAAAAACAAAAGTATGAAACGTAACGGTTACCCAAATAAACTAATCACTGGGTTTCCACATAGTTGAAAATATGGATATGGAAGAGAAATCTAACCATCATGTTCTGATGGAGAGTGGTAGAGAACATGGCTATGGAAAAGCCAGCAATCGCAAAGCCATATATTTGTGACGATATAAGGTACCATCTAATTCATCAGATATAAGAGCACTGGGACAACATTTCTGGTTGTCAAGATCATTTCCCTAAAGTTGATGAAATTTGAATTAGAAGAAATACTTTCGTGATTTTGGTATAGTCTCACCGTTGGTAGTTCTTTGGACAATTTCCACTTCATCTCTTAATGAAATGAAGTTGAATTTGTCATTCGTGATGTGTTAGCTGATCATGTGATAGAATGATGGGTCATTCCATCTGTCACAAACAAAAGGTTAGAAAAGTTATCAAAACTTACATAAGTCCATCTATAGTGAGATTAATCATATATGGTTCTTAAAATAGACTTATACTTCATATATCATACTGCTTAATATAATAATACTAGTTTCTACTAAACATGGACTTCCTGTAGGCCAGTGGTAGGCGATAAAGGCTAGTCGCACTTCGGTTGTGGGTTCGATTCCCACAACCTTGTCTGACGCGATGGGCTGTTGCCCATCCTGCAGGTTGTCCTTTTTCTAAAGCTATATTACTATAACATCCCATCAATAATAACAAAAAAAGTTCTATCCTTAAACAATACAAACTTATGTCCAACATAATCCATTCCAATCTTTAGGCTTATCTAAAATACATCGGTCCAAGCTCATAGTATAAAGAAAATGATTACTTGAAATTTCACATAACAATCACGTGAATTCCATCATTGATCCCCCATATATCATAAGATATATCTTGTTGGTCAAATTACAAACATGTGAATACCTTAAACATGTATTCTCTTGAAGAATGAATACCCATTGAACCTTAGTGAAAACATGAATGCAGTTAAAAGATAACACATTCCACAAACCAAAATCCTCAAAATTCTTTATACTAAAACCATGATATCACTTAGTCCTTATATCAATCATGAGCTCATGAATACAATCAAACATCTCATTATCTTCTTATCCCTTCATTATGCGCATATCATCTGCTTACCAAAAATATCTCAATCACTTTCCATGGTTACTGGTACCATAAAATTATTGGAAACCACAATAGACTAATACATAAATATTCCAATATTCCACGGTACTATATACAACATTATTTTGGAATCCCATTACATAAACACTTAATCATTCCACCACATCGTTGTCATATTCAACATCGCCAATATTGATCGCATGTGACTTCCCTTTGTCCTTTTCCTTAAGTGGTTGCTCATTTCGATCATCATTAACCCTTGGATATGGGTATTTATTAGCATAATGCCCCATTTCTTTGCACTTGAAGCATTGAAGTGTTGGTGGTGCGTTCTCTGCAGTCTTTTCTTTATTCACATCATTAGAAACCCTTTTTCCATTACTTCAACACTCAGCTTCTTGATGACCTTCTTTTCCACACTTAACATTTTCTTTTCCCTTTAAGACAATGTCCACCATGCTTCTTTCCACACTTTGAGCATAAGGAAACGTTCATCTTCTTTTCACCATTATTATGAGATTTCTCCTTGAACTCCATATTTCATTTCTTGTCAAAACTATGAGATGGATAAGTAACACCAACTTCCATTTCTACCTTGATAGGACAACGCACAATTTCTTCAGATCTACAGAAGTCTCTTATAGCTAATTCCCTTCGAAGATTTGGTTTTAATCCACTTAAGAATCGATCAACTTTACTTTCAGGTTGGATGATAAATCCTGATGCATACCTTGCAAGCCTTGTAAAATTCGCTTTGTATATACCAACATATTCATCATCCTTTTGATTTAGTTCAAGAAACTCCTTCTCCATCTTTGTTCTAAGAATACGAGGGAAGTACATATTGTAAAATAAGTTCTTGAACTCGTCCCATTCCATGGACTCAATTTCATCTCTTGGCCTCATATTCTTGATAAGATTCCACCATTGATCAGCATCACCTTCCAAATGATACACTGCTAAGATGAATTTATCATGTTCAGAACATTGATGAACTGAAAATATCTTTTCAGTAGTACTGATCCATTGTTCAGCAACAAGTGGATCAGAAGACCCACTGAAAGAAGGTGGACGTTGCCTCATGAATGACTCAATAGAATATTGTTCCCTTCTCTGCTCATTTGGAAGTCCAGAATGATTCATAGCTTGTGTAAGTATAGCAATAAGATTTTTCACTCCATCTCCCATAACATTTGTTTTCTCAGGAGGACAGTCATTGCATTGTCCATTACATTGATCAACATGGTTCCTTGGGGTTCCAGCCATCATCTAAAACCCAAAAAGGATAGTGTGAGAGGCAAAAATCACTCTAGGTAAAACAACATAATAAAGGGGTAGTACCTTCAATATCTAACATCTTAGGTTACCATAATTCTAGTACTATAACCTATACTTATACTTAACCTTAGGGACATCCCTATACATACCTTAGAAATATCTATAGGGATCTCACTATAGTTCTCACATCCTAGTTTCCAAAGGTTGACTTAACATTTCCTCTGATACCAACTATAGAGACCCGAAGCTTAACGTACATGGACATTACATTACTTTTGCGGAATACTTACTACAAAACAAAAACACACACACACAAGGACCATAATAGTTTAGTGTCTTTGGAAACTCGGAATATAATCTTCTAATTGTGGTGAAAGATCTTCAACATCTCTCATAAAGATCTTCCTTTTTTACCTAAAACCTTTCTTTATATTCGGGGGAAATGAAAACATAAAAGGGTGAGTTCAAATGCTCATTAAGGGTAAAAAAAGAAATATCAATCACATCATATTCATAATAACATAACATTTTGGAAATCTTAACCTGCAAAACAGATCAAAATATCATAACATGGGATAAATCATAGTAGTGAAATGTAATCCCAATAATCATAACTTAAAACATGAAACTTTATGGCATACACACATAATCAAAGAGAATCATTTCTTATTAGTCAAGACTCATTTCCAAGACTATCTTAGTGTACAAAGTCCATTTCTGAACCGAGTTCACTCTTTGTTTCAATCCTGTTTCACTGAACCTGTTTAACATTCCCTTCCAGCCATGTCTATCTCATGAGATATAAAATCTTTACCCAATGCATGGGAGGGATATATAGGTCCCACCCATCTCACAATGATACCATTCTTATGTGTGCCACAAAATCATAAACCATACATCATAGGATAACCCATGTAATAAAAATGGGAATCTTAAACATCGTGACATCATAAAACAATTCATATAAGATAAAGGAATTCATAAAAATATTTCCATCACAACATAATCAAATCCATGTAATAACATGGATAAAAACAGAACCCTATATTATCTTAGATGGAAAATAATTTTGATAAAACTCTTGAACTCTATTCTTGAGGAAAATATCCTTTCTACTTCAAAAACATTTTTCCTTTCATAACATGTCATACAATTTTAAACTAAAAGAAGTTGATTAAAAATAAACTGGAAAAATAGTAAAGGAATATTCTTGGAAATAATTTTTAAAAAAAATCCATTCATGCCATATAAGTTAAAAAACATTCTTCTCGTACTTTTGTCGGAAAAGTCAAAAAGTACCTCGTACGAAAAACGAAAAAATATTCCTTTCATATCTTTTACTAAAAACTAACTGAAGGGTAAAATAGGATTTAAAAAATTGTAGGTGGATGGAAATAATATTACATATTGAGAAGACATGGATGTGGATGATAAAATACACCCCAGTAAATACCAAAGTATAAACAATCTCGGATAAAAATGAGATTGTGATATTTTCCCTTACCTTAGGTCCGATTTGCTTCAAAAGTGTCTGAATCTCATGTATAATGATTTAAATAATGTTATTGACTTATTCCATAATCATACTTATTTTTATGATATCATGTATGGATCACTTATGGCTTTATTTTACCCGTTCTTTTGTAAATTCCATGTTAAAGAGCGTTTTGGGTAAAATCGTTTCATTTGTCATTCGTGTTTTGACTTGTAATTATTCATATGATTACATAGATCATGATTACTTAATTCCAGAATATAAAACATGATTTATATATTCAGAATATACATATATATAATAGATCAGTAAATGGAATGAAATACACCGTTCATGGAGACAGTAAGTCGTACGTACGCATGAACGCTGTTTTCGTTTCCTTATTGAGTTGAATGGAATTAAGTAGATGACATACATATATATACACATAAATCCAGTATCATTATTATGTCATATATTTCATTATTACTTATTATATATACTTTATAATCATTCATGAATGGTAAACGTGGAGAATGAATCTCATCGCGTCGTAGAGACGGTAGTCCGTACGTACGCATGGGCAATGATATCGTTCTCATGATCATGGAATTGTTTTGGAGTGTATGTGTACTATTTCATAATCAATATCGCATTACAATAATCATATATAGTTAATATTTACACCATTATACCTATTCATTTAAGCTGGTGGTGGAAAATAGATTACACCACGACGTGGAGACGGTATTCCGTACGTACGCACGCATAGTGATTTCGTTTTCCATAGGATGGATAGCTGGTGAAAAAGGGTTGTTTCATACATATAATAACATATCAGTATATGAGTGATACTAATGTTATTACTTCATAAAGAAACAACCTAATAAGAAGAAGTGGAAGAAGAAATAAAGTTAAAAGAATCAGTAACGAACATTACCTCTTATTTGAGTCCTCCTCTTAGGGCACTAAAATTGGTCTTTGAAGAAGACCGGGACTTCTAGGATGTTTCTAGGGAAGTGGAGAAAATAATTTGGCAGGGTTTGGCCGAGCTTGAAGGCTCAACATGGTGTGAGGAAGAGAGGGAGGAGGTGCCCTTTTATAACGGAGGAGAGGGGCACCTTTGGAATAACTAAAAATATTATTTTATTTTAAAGCCAAATTCGATTTTAAATAGCTCCAAATTGATTTATTTTGAAGCTAAGGTGGGTATGGGTCGAAAGCATCTTATCTAATAGAATTTAAAAAAGTTTAGGTTCCTATTTTAACCTTATCATTTGTATTTAACCTTAAGTTAGATAATTTTACTTTTACCGTGTCTTTTTGTGTTCTTACACTATAAGATTAATAAACATACAATAACCAGACAAACAAACCCCAAGATGTTTATTATTAATATATATTACCATATCTAAGTCATTTGTCCGAACCTTAGATTTTTAGGAATAAAATAACAACTAATAATATAATATTTGTTTTAAAAACTATTTTATGTCAATTTTAACACTATTTAGTAATTGATTTTTGTAAAACTCATAACAGAATGATTAGTTCGAAAATAGTTAATTAAATCAATAATAACTTGTCATATTAACCTAAAAAATTAGTGTAATTCATAAAAAGTTTCAAATTACATTTATTTGGGTATTTATAAGATCAATTATGTCAATATTTCATTAATAAGATAATTACTGCATCATCTTTTTGTCATAAATAAACGAACTTATTTAAAGTCTAAAAATTAAAAATAAAATATAATTATGTAGGAAATATTTTTATATTTCTAATGACTATTTATAGTCGAATTTATCTTATGTATAACCCTATATTAAAAATGATATACTTATTAATCATTGATTTTAACTATTTTAACCCTTCGTTAAATAAATTAATAATATATGTCCTAATCTAATCCAAGTGGGCCTAAATGGTCATATTTTATTCCTAAGGTTGTTTTTGGTCGAATTACACTTATCCAATAGAATTAGGACATGTGTTAGGGTAATAATAATATCATTTTTACCCTTAATTACCCTATTTACTTTTAACCGTGGTAAAAAAAAAGTAAAAAGTTACTATTCACCAAAAATTATTTTCATCTCACTGAACCACATTTTACTTACTGAAATCAACTGTGTCTCTCGGATTTTTGAAATTCCATTCACAGAAGCGGTAAAATTAAGTTTTATGAAAAATTCATTTTTTTTAACTACCTCTTAGTGGTTTTACTATTCATCAAAAAATGAAAGTTTCCAGAAAAATACCAAAAATTAGGCCTAAGCTATATTTGATATTATGAACTGAAAAATGATGCCTATTTTACCAAATTCAAAACATATCAGTTTCATTACTTAATTTAAAAATTAATTCCCGTCGTCAAAACAAATAGCGTATTCTTAAGAGATAATAACTATCAAAAGATTGACAGTTGTTTATGTCTGGCTTAAATGTGAAATTACTTCCAATGACCAACATTGTATTAAATTGTAAAAATATATTATAAATATACTTAAAAACAACTCAAATTAATAATTTATCACTATTAATTATTTCGATTAAAAAGGTTGTTTTTAATTAAAATTTAGTAATTTTCACTATTCATCAGAAAATGAAAGTTATCCGAAAAGTACCAAAATTTCCCCCTAAGCTAATTTCGATATTCCGATTCAAAAAATGAAGTCCATTTTGAAAAATAAAATTTCAAAATTTCAAAAAGTGGTTATTACTATTCATAACGGCTAGTTTTAATAATATTTTAATAGCATATTGTTGTTTAGTGAAACTCGTTATTACGTACTACACACGCTATCGAGGAAGGTCGTGATTGCGTGTAATGAAAGGCAAGTCAAGGATGGGTGTTGTGCAAGCTCCTTTTGGTGTAGCGTATAACACAAGACATTAATGAAATTAAAAAGAATATTTTTCATAAAATCTCAGTGTGTTACATATTCACGGTTGTCTGGCAGGAGATGAATCCATGCGTTCTACGCCAGATGTGGTTGATGTTTACCACCTTCGGCTCTGGCGATGTCATTACTCTTCCTCCCACCGAGGTTGATGCTGGCCTAGAAACTGAGTATGCCGAACACTGGACCATCGCATACCCTGAGAGGATTTTACGCAAGCGAGTCTGGCAACTCGAGGTTACTCGCGCGGAAACCGATTGACGGGAAAGAAGGAAACGTGTTTCCTGAAGGGGGAAACCAAGGGTGAGTCAGGCAGCAAGGCCTGTGCAGGTCGAGACTTCAGCAGTGGGAACAACACATAGTGTCGCCGCGACCTCGTTGCCCTTGGGGGGTCACATGAGGCGGCCAGGGAACTGCCCGAGAAGCAGATAAGATACCTACTCAAACCTTCCCAAGATTCAATTTTCCCAGCACTGTGGTTGGCCTGGATTACCATGCGGAAATCGCTGAGCATTCAAGTCATCTGGTAGAAGATCATGATAAACAGGATCCAACTTCCAGAGGTCGGGCTCGTTCGAGTTACCGACCGGGTGAACTTCCATCGGAGGCATGCTTATCTAACAGCCATGGAAACATATGTGTGCCAAAGGGGTCGGCTTGTAGAGCCACCTCTCCTAGTGAAGGTGATGCTCGGCCAGGAGCATGATCCGGAAGTGATGCCACCGGGAGAAGGCGAGAGTGGCGAGGAGTCGGAGGGGTAGGAGACTGGAGAAGACGAAGGCGAAGGAGAAGATGAAGAATAAGGAGAACCCGAAGATGAGGGGTTATAAGGGGCGACCTACCAAGGGATTCTCCGAGAGAGTGGTGAGATTCTTGGCTCTGATCTCGACATAACTGAGATACTCGAGGCCTCTCTCTATCTTCATTCATTTTCCTTCTTCATCCATTCTCCTTTCCAATTTCCCAACCATCTCTCTGCCTCACTCAGGAGCGGCTGAGTGTTGGACGAGCGTCCCCACTAAAGGAGGGAGGAGAGGAACCAGTGGGTCATGATGGGGATCTGACACCCATCATTGATTTAACAAGCGCAGAGGGGTCTCCCATTACGGTGGCTCCTACAGTGGTCGGAACACTGGAGACCAATGCTTTGGACTCCTATAAGTCTCATGCTTCACTACTGGAGCTTGGTATCAAAAGATCCCAACTAATCAGTGTACGCCTGGCGCAGTGATCTCAACATTGGCGGCTCGTCAGGCTGTGGAGCCCGAGCCATCCGTGAGTGGACCAGTGGTGGACATACCACCTCATTTAGAACATGCTCCCAACACTAAGTCGGCCCCGACAATTGGTGAGCATGGGGTAGCGGACATCAGCGGCGCTGTTCTTTAGGCGAGGTAGGAAGCTGATGGAGGCATTGTCGCTGCTGGGCCGAGATAGGAAGGTCGCCCGGACGTTGAGGATCTTATTCCTCACGAAGGAATCCCTGGGGCAGATCCTACTGCCGATCTTATGGTTGCCTTCCCTATGTACCAACCCGCTGACCCAGAGGAGATATATGACTCAGACTCAGAGGCAGCCGAGGAGAGATGGATGACATGGCGCAAAGGGTGGAAGTGTATCCATCGCTTTCTTAGACATCCCCAGTCGGATTGGCTGAGGCAGATGGGATCACTCTAGACCTGGTTGTGCTTCCTGTGTGCCGGAGGGGCTAACTCTTAGTGCCTTCATATGACGGTCCATGATTACATGGCCGAGAAGATACACGAGAGCAGCCGGCGCACATACATTGCCCAGTGTCGGGAAAGATCGGCGAGCGCCCAAGAGTTTCTGAGGGCGGAGCAGGAAGTCCGGCACTTTGAAGGTAAGGAGGCAGATAAGAAGGCCTTAATTGCAACATGCTCTAATCTTGTAGAGCAACTGATGGCCCAGCTGGCTAACGCGAAGGAACAACTGATGGAGGAAAATCACCAGATGATCGTACTTCGAACTGAGCGGGCACAGGCACAAGCTAGGGTTGGCCAGCTGTGCTCTGTGGTGGCTAATGAGGAGGGAGTCTTCAAGGAGCGAGCAGCGGTCCTGAAGGCTACCAACCAAATGGTAGCATCACTGGAAAGATCGACTCAGCACGTTGAACCCTAAGGGCTTTGTTTTTTCCATCTCATCAACTTCTTGCTTGTACTTCTCATCATCTCAATCCAATACATGGCCAAACCCATTCATTTGTACCCTTGGTTTAATATGCTCAACCATAATTCTGAAACGAATAACAACTCGTCCCAAAGCTTCTATGGGTCACACCCAACGCAAGAAGCAATGAATACTCGTGCTATCATTTTGTCCAACTGTGGGGCATTGAGCATGCTTCAAGCATCTGAAATTGGGCCTGGATTTCTAAGGAGACCTCAAACCGATTGATATATCTCCTTCTCAATGTGCTCTGACACACGGGCGGGGCAATGCCAGGGGCATTGAAATCCATCCAAACATAGGGAGATGGAGAGGAATGTTGAATCACACTGCCCAAATTCGGAACACTATGGGGCGTGAAGATGGAGGATAACTGTTAACCATGGCGGAAACACAGCATCCATATCGTGTTGGCCTGGAATTGGGAAAATAAATGAGGGCTGACCGTTGACCATGTTCGCAACACGGGGCCTAACTCAAATATCATCGGTCAGTTTTCTGGAACATTGTCCTAGGACAGTAGGCGGACCATAGGTCTACCATCCATATTTCTACAATAGGTGGACCAAAGGTCTATCATCCATATTGTGGTATCAAGCGGACCAAAGTCTATCATCCATACTGTTAGGGGGTCCCGTCAAACATGACCAGTCCTCCAGAACGTTGGCCCAGGATAGTAGGTGGACCATACTGTTAGGGGGTCCCATAAAACATGAAAGGGAATGAGGATCCGAATAAAGGGGCACGCAAAGTGTGGAAGGTGGAGTGGTGGTTTGTTCGAATAGAGTCCAACACTCCCAAAATTGTGCCACCGTGGCGGAGGCGCATTAGGTAGACGTACCGACCTGATCACAGGTCGTCCCAACTTTCAGGCAGGCCCTCTTTGGTGGGAGAACTGCTGCTTCCCATTATCACCATTGGGCATCCCGAACTTATTCAGGGTAGATGTCCCGATTACACCACATCCCAAGAAGTCAGACATAGAGGCCGGCAATAAGGAGGGATGGGGTTTGGTAATCCCTGAGGCTGGACCCAAAACGAAATGTCTGGGCATTCCTACATATCTCATTAGGATGAGAATCAAGCCACACGTAGTTCTAGAAGCACATTTTAATGTCATGTTGGACTAAATACAGTTTAATGTTATGCGGGATGAGGAACACATCTCATCTAGGGATAGGCACGGCACGGTGAGTAACCAGTTGTGAATGAGGACATAATCCCGCACCGCACCATACAATCCCACAAGAGATAGCGATTCGTAGAAATCCAAAGAAAGGATCTTAGTTTTAGGTCTTAGAACTTTTACCAAAGGAGAAGGGGAACGGTAGACACACGGTAAAGCGATTGCAAACCCAACGTGAATGGGGAAAAGCCCTGCTTACTCTGTGCTCCCAGGGATGTGTTTAGGCCAAGAGACCAAGCGCGAAAAGTTAGGCTAGGACTATGGGGAAGTTCTCAGGCGCTCATACATATCTCATAAGTATGAGAATCAAGCCATACGTAGTTCTTGAAAGGAATCATGGCGCGATGTGGCTCCTCAACAAAGGACGAAGGAGTCATGCGGGTATAGCCCTCACACCAAAAGAATCGGCATTTGATATATCATGTTTGTTCATGAAGGTAAATGGTTTTTCTTTTATTGGGTGACTGGCCTAGGGTATAAATTCTTGGCGTCGCCAGGAGTTCATCACAATGTAGTGCCATTTTTTTTCGTGCGGCTAGGATGATATCATCACAGTATAACGTATCATGGTAGGACCAACAGCACAGTTTAAGGTCATATTGTTTGGACCAACATCATAGTTTAAGGTCATATGGTTTGGACCAACAACACAGTTTAAGGTCATATGGATTGGACCGACAACACAGTTTAAGGTCGTATGGATTGGACCTAGCAACACGGTTTAAGGTCGTATGGCTTGGACCAAAAGCACAGTTTAAGGTTGTATAGTTTGGACCAACAGCATAGTTTAAGTTCGTATGGTTTGGACCAACACCACAGTTTAAGGTCGTAGGGTTTGCACCACTAGCACAATTTAAGGTCGTATGGCTTGGACCTAGCAGCACAGTTTAAGGTCGTATGGTTTGGACCAACACCACAGTTTAATGTCATATGGTTTGGACCAACACAATAGTTTTAGGTCATATGTCTTGGACCAAGGGGAACACACACGATGTGATAAAGCATACCTGATGCAGGTGAGGGCATAATCCCATACCATCACTGCGCGTGATTCTGAGAGAGGATCCTCGGGCCAAGGGGCCGGCGAGGGTCCAATCATCAGGAGGGGGACAGTAGATGCTAGCTCCCAGCTGTGCTGGGCCCAAAACGCAATGTCTGGGCGACTCCTCATTTCCCATGGGGATGAGGGTCAAGCTGCACGCAACCTGTAAAGAAGAAACCCAAGCACATACTCTAGCGCTCAGATTGCGGGAGCCCCGAGAGACATCGTTACGCAGCTTGGTCTATCTGACGTGTGGGGGTGTACCGAGGGTTAGTACATGTACTGTCGAGATTCCACCTTTCCATGGTGGGGCAGAATATAATGTGAATCATGCAACCAACATTCAGGACCCGAGGAAGCCGTCGTGGTGACTGAGGATTACTGCTGACCACGTTCGCAACACATCATCCTATCGTGTTAGCCATGGGGACAAAAAAATGAGCATCAACTCCTGACCATATTCGCAACACGGGATATGTATCAATTTTTTGTCTGAAACCCTCGGGGGCGTTGGCCCATGATGGTAGGAGAGCCCTTAGGCGTTTTATCTAGGCCGTTCTTGGGGGTCCCTCCAGGTTTGAAGGATGATGGGGCCTGAATGAAGGGGAACACGAAGCTTGGAAAGTTAATGGAACTTTCCTAAGTCGAATCTGACACTCCAGGTCCTAGACCAGAGTACTCTGAACACATTAGCAGACCACTAGAAAGGGTCAAAGGGCTCAGTCTAAGAGCGGCCAAAAGATGGCGGATCCCCGGGAAAAGGGGGGCGTAATGCCAAACACCATGGCAACCGGGAGATCGTGGGATCTCATAAGAGATGAGGCTGGACCTGACATCTAGGTATTCAGGCAGTCCTACGTATCCCATAAGGATGGGAATCAAGCCGCACGGAGTTCTAAAAGAACAGTTTAACATCATGTAGGACGAAATAAGGATCTTAGTTTTAGGTCTTAGAACTCGGACCAAGGAGCCCAGATGTAGGGCAAAATGTAGTTTAAGGACATGTTGGACCGGGTGTAGTTTAAGGTCATCCAGGACTGCAGGAGGATCTTAGTTTTAGGTCTTAGAGCTCGGACCCTGGTGCAGTTTATGGCCGTGCGGGACCGGGTGCAGTTTAAGGTCATGTGGGACCGCACAGTTTAAGGTCATGCAGGACCACAGGAGGATCTTAGTTTTAGGTCTTAGATCTCGGACCCTGGTGTAGTTTAAAGTCGTGTGGGACTGGGTGCAGATTAAGTTCATGTGAGACCACACAGTTTAAGGTCATGCAGAACCAACAGGAGGATCTTAGTTTTAGGTCTTAGAGCTCGTACCCTGTGTAGTTTAAGGTTGTGTGGGACTGGGTGCAGTTTAAGGTCATGCTGGACCGCACAGTTTAAGGTCATGCAGGACCACATGAGGATCTTTGTTTTATGTCTTAGAGTTTTAATCCTGGTGCAGTTTAAGGTCATGTGGGACCGGGTGCAGTTTATGGTCATGCGGGACTGCACAATTTAAGGTCATGATGGACCAACAGGAGGATCATAGTTTTAGGTCTTAGAGCTCGGACCCTGGTGCAGTTTATGGTCATATAGGATTGGGTGTTGTTTAAGGTCATGCGGGACTGCACAATTTAAGGTCATGCAGGACCAATAGGAGGATCTTAGTTTTAGGTCTTAGAGCTCGAACCCTAGTGCAGTTTAAGGTCGTGCGGGACCGGGTGCAATTTAAGGTCATGCGGGACCACACAGTTTAAGGTCATGCAGGACCAACAAGAGGATCTTAGTTTTAGGTCTTAGAGCTCAAACCCTGGTGCATTTTAAGGTCATGCGGGACCGGGTGCAATTTAAGGATATGCGGGACCACACAGTTTAAGGTCATGGAGGACCAATAGGAGGATCTTAGTTTTAGGTCTTAGAGCTTGGACCCTGGTGCAGTTTAAGGTCATGCGAGACCGGGTGAAATTTAAGGTCATGCGGGACCGCAGAGTTTAAGGTCATCAAGGACCAACCGGAGAATCTTAGTTTTAGGTCTTAGATATTGGACCTTGGTGTAGTTTAAGGTTGTGTGGGACTGGGTGCAGTTTAAGGTCATGTGAGACCGCACAGTTTAAGGTCATGCAGGACCAACAGAAGGATATTAGTTTTAGGTCTTAGAGCTCGGACCCTGGTGCAGTTTAAGGTCGGGTGGGACCGGGTGCAGTTTAAGTTCATGAGGGACCACACAGTTTAAGGTCATGCAGGGCCAACAGGAGGATCTTAGTTTTAGGTCTTAGAGCTCGGACCCTGGTGTAGTTTAAGGTCGTGCGGGACCGGGTGCAGTTTAAGGTCATGAAGGACCACATAGTTTAAGGTCAAGCAGGACCAACATGAGAATCTTAGTTTTAGGTCTTAGAGCTCAGACCCTGGTGCAGTTTAAGGTCGTGCGGGACCGGGTGCAGTTTAAGGTCATGCGGAACCGCACAATTTAATGTTATGCCCGACCAACAGGAGGCTTAGGCAAAGTACTACTTGAGGAACCTGGCATTGGGGGGAGGAGTTATGCGCTCACCATCCATAGTTACGAGGGAATAAGCTCAATTGGGATAGACCTTATGGACAATAAAATGACCCTCCCATTTGGGCTCCAACATGGGTGGCTTCCTGTCGGGAATCATTGGCGCTCTGAGAGCCAGCACCAGGTCACCTTACAGGAAGGAGCGGAGGAGAACCTTCTTATTGAAAGCTCGAGCCATCCCGCTCTGATGCCTTTCCAAGTTATGTAAAGCACGAAGCCTACTTCCATCCAACGCTTCCAATTCGGCTAGACGGATTTCGGTAACTCTATCCGGCACATTCTGGTCGTAGACCGCCATGCGCAATGAGGGAAACTAGATCTCGATGGGCAAGACGGCCTCATCTCCATATACCAGGGAATACGGAGTCACCTAGGTGGAGTTACGATTCATCGTCCTATAAGCCCAGAGGGTGTTGGGGAGCTTGTCCGACCATATTTTCTTATTCTGACCAACCATCTTTTCTAGAACGTTAGAGAGGGTTTTGTTGAATGCCTCAATATGTCCATTCGCCTGTGCATGGTAGCAGGAGGTGTGGTTAGAGAGAATGTTGTACTTAGCATACAATTTCTTCAGCTCAGCTGCTCGGAAGTTGGTTCCGTTATCCATGAGTATAGTGTGAGGTACTCCAAACCGATAGATGATATCGGTGATCATGAAGTCAGTGATAGAACAGGCCTTTACTTCCCTGATCGGGACTGCCTCTACCCACTTTGAAAAGAAATCCGTAGCGGTTAAGATGAACCGGCTCTGGCGGGCCGTCGTCGGCGGGTATTGCCCTACGACATCCAACCCCCATACTGCAAAGGGCCAAGAATACTTTGTAGTATGTAGAGGCTCCGGTGGCCGATGTATAATGTTAGCATGAACTTGGCATGGATGACACCTCTTGGCATACTCAATGCAGTCGTAGATCATGGAGGTCCAAAAGTATCCCAGCCTCCAAATCTGGTGAGACAACTGCGACCCAGCCTGGTTGGCACTATAGGAAACAATGTGCACTTATGGAATGACCTATGGAATCTCAAATCCTTGAAGACAACGGAGGAGAACACCATCAAACCCACTCGTGTAAAGGAGATGCTCAAGGCTGGGACTGCTTTGAAGGGTTAACTACGGTGCGTGGTGTCGGATTCATTCTTGCTAGACTCGGTCCAGCGGAAGATTGTTGTGCTGTAGATATTCAACCAAGGGTGTCCTCCAGTCATGAACTGTCTCGATCAACACACCTGAAGCCCCTGAGGATCCTAACATAGGGGCTCCAGCGGTGAGATGGTTCACTCACGGGCCACGATCGCCCTCCGGAATAACAGGAGCAATGACTCTCCGGTGCGCCACGTGGATGATTAGGTCATCCTGTTCGGTCTCCGCAAGTTATGCGGCCAGGCTGGCCAAAGCATCTGCTCGACTGTTCTACGACCGGGGAATGTGAACGACCTCTGTCCGGGAGGGGAACTTAGCCATTAGACGGAGGCTGCACTCCAGCAATGGCACAAGTTCTGGCTTTCTGATAGCATATTCACCATGGACCTGCTTGATGACTAGCTCAGAGTCCCCTTTTAAATATAGATGGGGTACATCAACCTCGAGAGCCAACTCGAGGCCAGTGATGAGGGCATGATATTCTACCTCATTGTTGGTGCAGCCTTCTGACAACATGAATTAATATGGTATAACGGATTTCTCCGGGGTGATGTAGATGACACCCAGGCCCACTCTATTAAGCATAGGATCGTTGAGTCTTCTACCGGTGGGGCTCCGGGAGGCACCGTCAAAGTGCATCTTCTAGCATGGGATGGCATGATCGACTGAGAGGATTGCCTCATCAGGAAAGCCTAGATCCAGTGGCTGGTCCATGGAGGTTGGGTGGGCAGGTAAGAAGTCTGCCAACGCCTGTCCTTTGATGGCCTTCTGAGGTATGAACCTGATGTCGAACTGCTGTAGGATCACCTCCTGGCATGCCAATCGGCCGGTCAACATAGGTCGGTTCAAGATGTATTTCAAAATGTCTACCCGAGAGACTAGATGTACCTCGTGCTACTGCAAGTAGTGCCGCAATTTCTGCACGGCAAATACGAGCACCAGGAAGCTCTTCTCGATGGTAGAATATCTAATTTCTGCATCGATGATCATGCGACTGAGGTAGTAGAGGCTATTATCTATTCCCTCATTATTATTATGGGCGATAAGTACACCGAGGGATCGCTCTAGGGTGGTCACGTAAAGGACCAGTGGCTTTCTAGGAATGGGTGGCATCAGGACCGGAGGTTGAAGCAGATACTGCTTGATTTCTTCAAAAGTGATCTGACACTCTTTGTTCCTTCCATAAGAGGCGCCTTTCTTCATGAGCTGAGAAAAGGGATTACACTTGCCGGCCATATTCGCAATGAATCGGCGTATATAGGCTAAGTGGCCTTGGAGGCCTCGAAGCTCCTGAATATTATTCGAGGGAGGAATCTGACTAATGGCCTTGATCTTCTCTAGGTCGATCTCGATGCCTCGATACCAAACAATGAAGCCAAGAATCTTTTTGGAGGTGACCCCGAAGGCGCACTTCAACGGGTTTATCTTCAAGTGGAGAGAACGGAGGAAGCCGAACACTTTCTCAAGGTCTTTGAGGTGGTTATGGCGCTGTCAAGATTTAACCACTAGGTCGCCCACGTAACACTCCACCAACATCCCGAGGATCAGCTTGAATATGCGGTGCATAGCCCATTTATAGGTGGAACCCGCATTCTTCAGGCCGAAGGGCATAACCTGGTAGCAGAAAGTACCCCGAGGGGGCCTGAAGGCAGTGAACTCTTCATCCTCTGGGGCCATCCAGATTTGGTTGTACCCGGAGTACCCATCCATGAAGGAGAGGGCTTGGAACCCTGTCATGGTATCGATCAACTACTCTGTCACGGGAAGGGGAAAATCATCATTCGGACAGTGGTGATTTAGATCACGGAAGTCAATGCAGACCCTGATCTGCCCATTTTTCTTCTTGACTGGCACAATGTTGGCTAGCCACCTAGGGTACTGGACTTCCTTGATAAAGTTGGCCTTGATGAGCTTATAAACATCAGCCTCAACCATGGCACTAGGAGTGGGGTGCATCTTTCTGGGAGGCTGCTTGAACCCGCGATGGTTTGCTGGGAGGCCAAGGCGGTGGACGGCTACCTGGGGATCTAGTCTCGGCATCTCGTCATAACTCCAGGAAAACAAATCACGGTGTTGTCTGAGGAAGTCTATGTACCGTTGCCATTCCTCGGGGGGCATAGCAGCGCTGACCAATGTGGGTCTCAAGTACGCCTCCCTATCGAGGTTCACCTGCAATAACTCGTCGACCGTGGTGGAGACTCCCTCCTCAAAGGCAAGAGGAGCATCTTTCATGTCCTCCTCTCCGCTTGTGGAAGGATCGTCCTTGGGGGGGAGTCGTTTCGGGGCTGTCAGACCCTGATGGGAAGCTGGCGCTAGCTTGGGCGGTAGAGGTCATCATGTCAGGAGACTCATGCACCGTGGATACCATGGCGAAGAAGGCGGTTGATCCAATCCTATCTGGCCTTCAGCCCAAGGGTCCACGCTTTATGATATCAAAGCAGTAGTGGTGCGTTGGCTTGAGCTGGTTGATTCTGGCCCGATGAAACATACAAGTATGACGTACTTTCGTTGCCATGAGTCCAACGTCCTAATATCATATAGGGGTAGGAGGCTCGGGGATCAACTCACCCTTGTTGGTGTAAGAGTACGAGGTGATTTCCCTCCGTCGCTTAGACCTAGAAATATGCCTTCCTCTGGTACCCGAGACAACAAAGCGCTTCCCCATGTTGGGGGTCGTGACCTCCAACCAATGGATTGGGAAGACAATTGCGCCATCCAAACCTGCCCAGGGTTCACTCGTGACAGTGGCGGGCTCGACCTCACCTGGAAAGATATGCTTGTCCTCACTCATGTAATAGTCATCATCCAGGTAACGGGCTTCACAAGAGGCAAACAGAGACACATCTCCTTGGAGCACGCCCACTCGACCTTTAAGGGAGTATTTGAGGCACTGTTGTTACGATGAGGGGACCGCTGTGTGAAGCTGGATCCATGACCTTCCCATCAACGCATTGTAGGTGGTGTCCTGAGAGACAACCATGAATTCATTATTGGCAATTAGGCCACCGAATTGGGTCTTCAGATGAATCTTGTCGAGTGGAGTTTTCTCGGTCCTATCATACCAATGGATCTTAAGGTCGGAGGGAGTTAAATCATCCTCATACAACCCTAGTTTCCACAGTGTCTGAGTTGGGATTAGGTTAATCTCGGAACCCATGTCGATAAGACAACGGCAGACTTCCACGCCGTTGAACTGGCCAGTGATGTATAGTGGGTAGATGTGCCCCTGTATGGGAAGGTCTTCATCTTCACCGGAAAACGAGATAACCACCTGACATTAGGCGTCCTCAATCACCTCGGTGTGGAAGGCTTCTACAGCCGCTACCTCTGTTTCAAACTGTAGGGGGATCCTTAGAGCCTCAGCGAGCACCTCACGCATTTCAGATGATAGTAGAAGGGCCTCGAGGATAGAAAGCCTTGCCAGAATTCCGGCCAGGTGCTTCATAACATCATAATTTCGATCCAAACGCGAGCTTCTTCTTTCAAGACGCCTCTCTGTGATTGGAGGCATGATGGGCCCTGCCGGAGGGACCGGTGACTGACCGGTACTAGGCATGACTCGTTGTTCACTAGCTAAAGCCCGGGAGGTGGCTTCCATGTTAGGACCAAAAGGCTGTATTCAACCAGTGGAAGGGCAGGGCTGGTTGCGACACGGATGAGGTGGTTACGCCTGATCCAGCAACACAAACGGTGGTGGAGGCGAACCTGTTGACACCGGGTGAGGGAGCTGCGTGTGCTGCTCTCTGTACCAGGCCTGATTCCTAGTCTCGGTAGCGTGCACGGCCTGACTGGATTTGATGACTGTCGTTCCCCAGCAATTCATGTAGCAATGGGTCAGCTGATGTTGGCGATGGCTGGGGACATTGGGGAGGTCCACCTGGCGTTCCTCATCGTTGGGAGTCAAAAAGGGATTTACCAACTCTACGGTGTTAACCGAAGCGTACCTCGGGATTTCACTTGAGGATTCATCCACTACCGGACGGAGTCTCGGAGGGATCCCCATCTATGGGGGCATAAAATCGCCAAGCGTGCGGAAAGATGATGACACTGGCAGGGCGTGTTCTTTCCTCTTGCGCCGCTGCTTGCTCTTCTGGGAAGAGGAAGGCTGGGACGATGATGCCAAAGTGGTTCTTGCATACTCTGGGGTCTCTGGCTAACTCAGGTGGGCATGAATGATTCCATGGGAATGGGAGACCATCCTGTGGGCCATCCAGTCATTATATTTTTGGGACCCATGGTCAGAAACCTGTTCCCACTCATCCCCATTGTCACTACTGCCATCTGATCTCACGAAGACACCAGCCACCTGTGCCGGGGCTGGGCCCAACCTATCTATGTTGTTGTCAATCTGGTCTTGGATCCAGTCATTGAACACATAGCATCGCTGGATGGGTGTGTCCAAGGATCCGGGGATATGGGCAGTAGTTAGGGTGGTCAGTGAGACACGCCTCTTCTGGCTTCCGGCCCTCAGGCAGCCGCACAATCCTCTTCTCCAAGGTGCTACGAAAATAACCGGGGACCTGGGCCTCGCCAAACGAGTAAGTCTAATTCATTATATTCGGAAAGGGGGATCTTGGAGGCTGACCATGACCAGGGGCCAGAGGAGCAGGCTGAGTAGGCGGAGCCTGATTATCTCGCCAAGGTGGCGGTGGTGCGTTATGCGGAGGTGCCTGCTGATTTTGAGGCGGTCGCTGCTGGTCCGGAGGCTGTGCCTGTGGGGGTGGACCCCTATGAGGCTACTGAGCTAGCCTTTCTAGTAGCAACTCTAGCTATCTAGGGGCCTCTATCTGGGCTACAGTAGCGGGCTTGTCTTTGGAGGCTCTCCTTGCAGAGATTACAGGAGGCAGCGGGCGTGCCTGACTGGCCTGTTGTAGGGCTTCTTCGAGGCGCTGAGCCTTGTCTGAGAAGTCCCGGAACCCTCCAGGGTAATTCTGGGTGATCAGAGAAGGAACCAGCTCTTCCTTGATGTACCCTACACAAATTGTCAGTAATTTCTCCTGAGTTAGTGGCATGTCAAGGGCGTACGTGAGCCCCTTCCACCGGGCGACGAAGTCCGCAACCCGCTCATCGGGCCTTTTCTTGCACCTAAAGAGTTCTACAATGTTCGTCTTCTAGGTTGTGGAACTGGACTGGTAGAGGAATTTCCATTGAAGGTCCTCCCATCTAGTCACAGATCCAACAGGGAGCTGGCTGTACCAGATGAATGTTGTTCCTTCCAGTGTCTGAACGAAGCAACAGAGCTTGGAAGCCTCTTGCTGCGCCGGAGTCCCTAACATAGGCCCGCACATCAAGATGAAGTGGGATAGGTGTTGTGGAGGGTCTCTGATCCTGTTAAAGGGGGATAAAGTGGGGTTCCCAAATCCCGACAGGGCCGACATATCATCCACCCATGCTGGGTATGGCTTGCCGTCCGGTGGGATTGCCACCTGTCGAGTTTCCAGGGCCTCCAAGAGGGCGATGAGTACTTCCATCAGATCGTCTAGACGTGGATTCCTATCCTGAAGGGGATCTCTAACCACAAGTGTGTTTCCAAGCTCTTTAATATGGTATTCAATCTCAACAGCTTGCGGGGTGGCTGGCAGAGCGACTCTCGGTGCGGCAGGAGGAAACCGAGCAGGGTCCCCCAGGTGATCCCGCTGCTCGGGAGGGTTCGGTGAAACAAATCGGGCCCTCTTACCATGGGCTCTGGCCTCTCCCCTGTCGGTGAATGTAACATGGTCACGGTTTCCCGAGGGAATCTCGACAAGGGGTGGGTGCTTCTGCCCCTGCTGTCCTGGTCTAGGGTTACCGTAGTCAGGCCGCCGCTCTGCAATGCATTCGGCCAAGAGCTCATCAACCAGCCTCTTTTTCTCAGCAAGATGTTGGAGTAGCATGGCCTTCTCGTGATCTTCCTCTTCCTTATGCACCGAGTCAGATGGGTCGGCGAGTTTGACAGACTCGACGGTCTCTTTTCCCTTGTCGATGTTTCGACTCAGTGTTAGTGCCTCTGTGGGTACAGGGAGACCTAGGAGGCTCCCCTATTGGCGAGTAATCCTCCCAGATGGGTCCAGTAGCGGCTTGTCCTCAGGGGGTGATTCCCCGTCGAGGGGTTCCACACCATTTCCCTCATTAGAAAGGTCATCGATGTTGTCTTCCACTACCCTTGGCGACGTTCCCTCAGGGCCACCCAGTGAATCGGGCTGTCGGCGGATCGCATAGAAAAGAAGGGAAGCGTACTACCCTCATCCTTGGAAGTGTGCATGGGGGCTGGATTCTTCAATAACTTTTCGGAGTACTTGAAAACTCTGTACACATTGTAGCTGGAGGGCCCCGTGGTGGCCTAGTGACTCAGGGTGCCGAACCGCAGGGAGCGCTGCCAGGTCGACCCGACAGCACTGCTCACCGATATCCTCGAGATGTGCTTGGCTCCCGGGATAAGGTGCTAGCTGATGGAGAAGACGGGAGTGAGTCACCCGAAGAGTCTGGTGGAAGCATTCAAACTCTCCCAGGATGAGTGACTCTGGCATATCTAAATCTGATCCTGCGACTAGCCAAAAATTCTCGGGGAAGTGGCCCGCTATGAGGACGGTCCAGAAGCTCTATCACTCCAGTTCAGGATCCGGACCTTGCTTCCCCTGATCGTCAACCGATAATAGTCGAGGAACTGGAAATGGCGCTGAGGCAGGCCGTCGGGCCGGGGGGGGGGGGGCTGCCCAGGGGGAATACGGTGAACAGGCCAATTGGCCGTCGATCCCTGAGTCGTCTTCCAGGGGTTGTAGTGCACTGGCTGCCACATCGTGATAAGATGGACCGACGAATGGGCCTCCTGTCATATCGTCGGTCCTTTCCGAGGGTGTGTCACCTTGTGAATATTCCGTCGGTCCCCAGAAAAGTTCCCCACCCTCCCTGACTAAGGCGGAAGGTGCTTCTGGGGAGGCTAGTGACAACTACGGGTTTCACCCCTGGGGTACGCCATGTCCTCGTCCTCCTGGATATACATTCGGAGGGAGGAGGGAATCATAAGAATCTCGCATTCGGGGAGTACGATACTGACACACTGTGTCCCCATCCCTAGCCTCGGCTCAAAGGGTTGGGGGGGGGGGGGTTCTGTCGTCGAGTCGTATTCTGCCTCAGAGTTCGAGAAACGGACTGGTCTAATTTCCGTCTGGACACCCCTTCCATTCCTCTTATGGCGACGACGCCCCACCTTCCTGCCCCTGGGTGGCTCCTCAGGGTAAGTATGATTTCCGTCAAGGAGTCCCCTGGCCGCAATAGCACTGGGGCAGAGGGGACTGAAGGCCAGGGTGTGGGAATCACCGGGTCAGATGTCGAAAGGGACATGGGGAGGACCTCCATGTGAGTGAGCGACTGGATACGCAACAACTCCATACTCACAGCCAGAAGTAGGGGGAGTGACCTCATACCCAGTTTAGTGGGCACTAGAATGGGTCATACCCAGAGCATAGTTGTCTTGAAGAAGCCTTCGGCTTTCCAGATCAGTGGCACAGAATGAGCCTTCATGGTGGGTGGCACTACCGCGGATTGGTCCGAGGTGGCCATTGCCTGTGCCCGCGACCGGGAGAGTCGACCCAACCAGCCTGCAGGGCAGTCGGGGCCTCGATCTCAGTCGAGCATGTGACTGCCCCTACTCAACATGTGCGGGGGTCTGGTAACAGGAGTCAGCAGTGGCTCGGGCCACAGTGGTTGCTGATGTTGGTACCCCAGGATGGACATTCTCTTCCGCTTGCGCCTGACGCTGGCTTTGTGTCAGATGGGATGGAGCTGATGGTGCGGGCATGAAGATTGCCTGCTTCTTGGCCCGGGGAGTTGGGTGGCGGTGTCGACGCAGCTTGGCGGGGGTTCTTGATGTTAACCCCTGGGACGGGTCTTCGATCGGGCAGACTCATACATCCCCCACCTCATTGGAATAGGGGAGGGATGTGTCAGGGCGCTCTGGGGATAGACACCCAAAGTAGTTGAACGTCAGAGTGGGGAACGACGGCTCCCTGCGTGGCCCTCGAGGGCGGCGATGGTGGTGAGGTGCAGCCGCATCTAGATCCAAACGGTCCATGCCCCTAGTGGGGATGATCCCTTCCTCATCGTAACTACGAACCAAGTAATTGATCACACTTCGCTAGATGATTTCTGATGGGGAGAGGGGGCGTGAGTGCCCGGCAGCTACGGAGGTCGGAGTTGGAGAGACTGTGGAAAAGGCTGGACCGCGCGGGGTGGCCGCGTCGATACTGCCCATGCCCCTGTGCTGGTGGGCAGGTGGCGATCGAGCTCCGGATGCAATGATCTGATTCCTGGATGCAGGGAGATGAACCCATTAGTACTAACAGGAAAAGAAATCGACAACCATAGTCCAACGTCATTCTGTCTTTCATGGTCGGCAAGAGGGATCCACGCTGACGACGTCATAGAACGAAGTGGTCAATGTCCTGATGGCCTCAACCCATGGCGGGTTTCACGTCCATGTGGTGGGTATCCGGACCTGGTGACATGCTAATCTTCCGACACCCCAACCACTACCATTCTCCATATTGAGGAGAAGAGCTTCACGTCAGGTTCACCAATTTTTGTTTCCGACGCTTTTACGCCTAGGTGCGCGTGCATGTCCGTCACGCATGGGAGGACGTGCGGTATGTTGCCCCGCATTCCCACATTCCAAAGGTGGGAAACATCTGTTCCTTGTTCAGGGACGTCTGCTCCTTGATCGAAACCAGGATGATGGGATGTCGGTTCTTCCTTCCATGGATTCCTCCTCAGAACTCGTCACCTAGTCTCGGTCTCCCTCATAGATTTAAAACGGGTTTGTGAAGCTCGTTCTCGGCGCCATATCTACATGGACACCAGTTAATTATGCTGCTTCCATCGAGATACTCCAAGGGGTCCTGTTGGGATAGCAACCTTCGGTGAGAAGAATGGTCATGTTGGGGTGTCGTTGGCATGTCTTGATGCTGGGGATTGGCATGTTTGTCTTCTGTCCCCTATCACAGGGCTTCTCGAGGGCCCGGAAGCCCGAGGCATCCCACATCGAATGCGGGGATTTTGTACCATCTGAGGTTTTCCTCATCTTCCCACGTTTAACACGGGGTATTCTTCTAGTTTAACGTCTTGCGGAGACAGATCATGTTGAAGGAACCCCTAGAGGGGAACACCGATGTTGGGGCCAGCACGTGGGCGACTTCCCAGATACCATGGAGTGGGATGGGGTGGCATGATCTCACCAGGATTTGGTGGGTCGGGTAAGCATTTGGATTGATGGTGGAGTGACGGGCTTGAAACTCGTGGAGGCTTCCTACGTATCCCCATGGCAGGGAATCAAAGTCTGCGTAGTTCGGTGGTATGGTGGGACACCTGAAGAGACGACCCATGAGAATGAACTCATGGATTGGAGCACGGAGGAAGTATGACCCCTGGGATAGGGCATGAGCATCCCAAGGCACGTGGGCTCAAGGGGGAAATCAGGATGAGATGCGGGTGTGAAGCATGGGGCTTACGCTCTGAGATGGCCCAAGAGGGGGAATACAATTTAACGTCATGCGGGACAAGATACAGTTTAACATCATGCAAGATGAGATACATTTTAACATCATGCGGGACGAGTGACTTTAGGGATTACGCTTTGAGGCGTCCCAGAGTGGTCGAGGAACCGATGTGGAGAGGTCAGAACAACCGGGCAGTGGGCTTGAACCTCATGGAGGCTTCCTACATACCGTGTGTTAGCACGGATCAAAGTACAAGTAGTTCATTGTGATGGGGATACGCTCTGAGGCATCCCATAGAGGATTTAATGGTCGATGCGCACTCTAAGACCACGTGAGTCATGATCGATGTGAGAAACAAGAGGCAGCAGGGACCAGATGATCTCGTCGCAAAGGGTGCGTCCGTGAGAAGTGGAAAGGTGATTACATGTTGAGCGTCCCAAAGAGGAAACATGGGCTTACGCGTAGTTAGTGGCCCTTGGTGTTGGGGCTTACTCCAGGGTGGAGGCCCATGGTGTGACAAAGTGGAGTGGGGAAGGGACTCTACTGTCCTTGGCAGGGGGAAGTACGAAGATGCACGAGTGTAACCTTCCGCAAGAGAGGCTAGGGGATTACGCTCTGAATCAGCCCTTCCCCCATAGACAAACGCCACTATGACAAGGAGAATATCATTCCATGTGAGGAAGAGTCCATTCCTATGGAGACAAGTGGAAGTAAAGAATGCCCAAGCCAGGGGGACCCTACATGCGAAGCACGAGGTCAGACCACAGTTTAGCGTCATGTGTTAAGGACGAGGTGCTTAGCTGTTTAACATCCTGCAGCTTGGATGAGGTGGGTTCGCTCCACACCCCTAGGGCTTACATGCCCAATGCCCTCTACCCCTTGTGGGAGGGAAGGCATCGGCAAGGCCGTATTGAAGGGGGGCCGCAGTGCAAACCACTGAGGGGTCCATGTTAGCGTGGCTATGCAAAGAATCAATAGCCATTAGCATGCCTATGCGGAGAAGCATAAGGCATAGCAACGCAACGGGAAACACCTCCCAAGGGACCTTGAGGTTACCTCGTACGAGCCTAGAAGTCCGTATGGGAAAACAACGCATGGCGCACAGGCTCGGCAGGGGAGACATCAGGTGTCGGCGTAGAGAGGAAGCCAAGGGGTGTCAAGGTGAAGTGTCCTGGGTTTTGCACGCAAAGAGAAGGTTTTCACGCAAAACACTGGGATGGCGCACAATTGGAGCCAGGGGATTGCATGCGGATAGGGAATTGTACGCAATGTATTTTTCACATGGAAGGGGATTTCGCGCACGGGACACAGATTGCGCGCAAGGAAAGAACCCAGAGGAGGGGGAAAATTCACTTAATCTAGTAGAGTTGCGTGCAAAGGCGAACCCTGGGGCAAGGTTGTGCGAAAAGGGGAATTACCTGGAAGTCATATTGCGCGCGGGGGAAGTCGAATTGCGTGCACGAGAGCCGATCCGAATCCTGTAACCCCCAAACCGTTTGGGGTTGCCTTCTATTTATAGGCCTCAAGAGGTGTGGAATCCAGGCGGCGTGTGAAATCTTCCGCACCGGGAACCGTCGGCACGCAAAACCTCGCCGCGAGGAACTGGGGAGTGCAAAAATTACGCGCCTCACCGACTCGATTACGCGCATCCCAGGGATACTTCGTGCGAACGATTTTATTTCGCGCAAGTCCTCCTTTATTTCGCACACCACTTCCCGGGCCTTCAGATCGGGCCTCTGATTCCGAATATGACTTCTCTTTTCCATTTTGAAACATCCTCTAGGAGTTACGGACCTTTTTCGGCATCTATAGATATTATTACTCTTTCTTGAGTCAAATATAGTATGGTGGTACATCATGAAGATAAATCATACAAAAACCCTCAACAAAGTGATGATGAAGACAAACAACCAATGAATTTGATAAAGGAATGTATAAAAATTCACAATATTTGTAATTTAAAATGAAAAAACAAATTATATAGAAGAAGATAAATCTATATAAAGTGACTTTTATATAGTTACAAATTGTAATGATAATTTTATGTTGATGGAAATTATAAATAATCAAGGTCATGATGATAGTGATAATGAGAATGAAGGATTTGTTGGAATGGTTGACATTCAAGAAGAACTATAGTTACCCCTGAATAACATAATATATAGATGGAAAATACTAATAATTCCAATTTATTAGTACATAACACTATGATCTACATAAAAATAGAAAAATAGTTAAAGGCGAGGGCTGAGATTTAATAACTCAAATCACGAAATCCAGAATACTCAATGATGGAAGTTTAAATGAAATATATCATTAAATAAATAACTCAAAAATTTTATGGTTTGGATAATATGATTAAGGACAGTTAAAATATAATTGAGGAATTTAATGAATAAGTTCTTTATTGGAATCGGAAGTATGAAGATCAATAATGATTATTGAAACCATGTATGAATCTAATGAATTAAAAGGCATCATAATCAAGTAAATCCAATGGAATTAAGGAGAAATAACCTATGCATATTCCTCAATATTAGCAGTATAAAGATAAATTAAAATATATGGTGAATTATTTTGTAAAATAAAAAATTTATATAGTTGGTTCAAAACCACAAGCATAAACTCATAGAAAGAAGATAGATCTTCATGACTTATGAAAGGAAGATGATCATGTGGTCAAGGAGTTCTATTTTGAATCAAGAGATAGTTTTTTAATGATAAATTCTGAGACACAAATATAATGTGTGATTTATCTCAAGAGGTCCTTCAAGGAGAAACAGTAGTCCAAATTGGAAATAATAATCTTTAATTATTAGTTTTTCTTTCAGTGGGTATTTTTTTTAATGGTTTTGGGAATAAGAAAATTAATTATCCATGAAGAAATCAAAAAATATCATCAATAATTACTCAAAGTAGAAGAAAGAGAAATATCAAACATTTATTTAAAATCATACAGAAACAAACTAGATTTTGTTCCAATAAGAAGATGACTTCATAGAGAAAACTATTAAGGAAGAACACTCATAAACAACATGGGCGATGAAATGGAGTTCTTAAAAGGACAATATTTCTAATATTTCAATAAGGGAAATGGTCAAGTTTGTATTATTGGTATTGGATAGAATATGAACATTGGATATTACTAAAAATAAAGGATCTATTATAAATTTCAATAAAAACAAATATGGTATTGTCTATTTCGATAACTACAAGGGTTTTAAAATTATAGGTTCTAGAAAGTTAAGATTGGAGGGAATGATATCATGTGAGCTAAACTTATTTTGGTTGATAGGATAATTCAAAACAAAATTAGTGTCGTCTAATTGTGTGATCATAGACATGTCATATAGTTCAATGAAAATGTTTGTACTATCAAAGACAAAGACAACTTATTTATTTTATAGGGAAGAATAACTAAGGAAAATTTATACCTTGTCTAGGAAAACAATTCTCTCATGTAATATAGAGTTGTGTAGAAAATGATATGGAATAAGTGACATGTCCATCTAAGACAAACATCTCTAGATAGTTTGGTAAATAGTAATAGAGAATGTGGTATTTCCAAAATTACATATGATCACACTCACATGTATGATTCACATCAAAAGGTGACGATTATCCAAAATACATACATTGAAAAAATTAATATGGAGTAAAGGTTTATTAATTTTGTGTACATGGATGTTTTTGACTATATATCATCGAAAGTAATGGTTGGAGTATGTTATTATGTGTTTTTTAATTGTTTTAGAAGGATGAAATGAATTATTCCTTGAATACAGAAGACTAAGGTGTATAATTATATCACATTATAATAGAGGAGAGATGAAAATATTGTTGGTGTTAATATTTAAACATTAAAAAATAATAGTGGATTTGAATTTACGAATCATCAAGTTAAATATGAGCTAGATAAGTATGGTATTAAAAATATAAATTCAATTGTTATAACAACCCATAAAAAGGAGTTAGTGGAAAGAAGATATCAAATAATAAATAATATGGAACAATCTATGACGATTGGAAAGTATCCCCTAAAAGATGCAAGAAAAGTTTTATTATTAATGTAGTTTACTAATTCAACAGTGAGTTTGTAAGAGTATATTAAAGGAAAAATCCATATTGTACATGGTAAGGGAAGCGACCCACACTTAATTACGTCTATGAGTTCTGATGTAAATGATTTCTTCTCAATATGGTGAAAGAAATAAAATTGAATGTTGTAGAGATGGAGGAATATTTATTATAAACTCATAAATGTGTAAATATTTGATGTGTTATAAAAAATAATTGGAAATTTGATTAAGGAAAATTAAATTTTGACGGATAAAAAATGTGAAAACTACTGTAGCACAAGAGAAAGGTTCACCTGAAAAACATAGAATTTTTTAATATAAATGTGGTGAATAAGAACAAGATTCATGTATATTTACAAATAATTAAGGTAATTATAATGACTAATCACTCAAAAATTAAATATTATTCCACCATCCGAAAGCCTAAGTGTGTCTTGAAGTGTTCAATTTGAAAAGTGTCTCCACTTACAAAGATATTACAATTATTAGTCAAGAATGTGATATATTAATAAATAATGAGATTATTAATAGAACCCCTATTATAATCAAGGATGTATGGAACAAATTTTTATTCCATCTATATGTGACTAACATCCATTCCTTGTCCCAAGATCATCCCTAACCTCTATATATAGTAATCCTTGTGACATGAAATATTTTTAGTGTCATTTTTGAATCCCAGTACAATTTTGAAATTATATTCTTCCATAAAAATAGCAATTTTTTAAAGGAAATAAAATAAAATGGTTTTGTGAATCAACCTTTTCTATTCCATAATGAAGTTTCCAAAACTATAAAATAATACACTAATGCCTTGAAGCACCAACCCACTCTCATTTCATACAATAACACCCAATTCATTTTTCGGTGCATGTAGGATCTATCAATATTCAATTTCTAACCATATATGGAAGCCCTACATTTAACCAAGTTCATGTGTATAGTCCCTTATCCTCATTTTATATAGGCTAGGTCCCTTATAAAAATCCACCTAATGGGGGTCACTTTCATCCCCTTAGAATTAGAGATTTGAGATCCACTACCAGTGCATAGACCCATAACTAAATGAAAAGAAGAGAGTAGTCCCTTATTTCATATAATTAGTACCCTCGTAAGGAACCAAACAAACAACTACCAACACCATTTCATGAATTTTTATCTCATTACTATAATGATAGACCCCTTAACACTAGTTAAAGAGAAAATAAGGAATATACTCCACTGACACAGAGACGCCAATATTCTGGTCATTATAGACCAAAATATATCAATCTCATTCTCATTTGAAGAGGAGATCCCATATAGGCTCTGAACTAAGATTCATGTACCACAAACACCTCAAGGACATATATATTCCACTCCTCAACACATTATAATCTATGGGGAATTAATTGTTCCTCATTTACCAAACCAAATAATTAATTCTTTACACAATATATATAAACCAATGCCTTCTCACACACTCATTGATCTCATTACCTATATGTATAATTGAGTTAAAATCCATAGAGATGAATAATCTTATCACTGAACCTAAAGAAATACATCTATTATATGTTCCCATCAAGTTATATTTCCTAAGAATGATCTTATATTCCTCATTGAGATTCATGATGATAAACTAGGGGTAATACATCACCTATATGAAGAAAATATTCTGGACTGGGCACCCCATGGAAAAGAGAGTATATCCCTCTCAGTTCTCATTCCAATTGTTGAGATGGCTATATCCAAAAACCCACTGAGTCTAATCCTTTTAATGTTCAAAATATTGGATCATGTAGTGATCTAGGTTTGATGGTATCCTTGATCTCTCCATCCACTATCTCTAATCCTCTCCATAACTAACCTTCATATATCTTAGCAAAAAATAATTACTTTCAGAAATATCCCATGACATTCTCACCTATATACCCCATATAAATCATTATATGTTGTGTAAAATAACTCCTTCCCTGATTGGATTCTCTATCCATTCCAAGAGGCCCAGTGGAATGTTCTTCCTTAGTTGGAATCACAGATGAATTTATTCTATATTGTTTATACATTTATTATAGTTCTTATAATATCTTTTATGAATGATAGAATATGCATGGGCATGAATCTAAGGATATTTTTTACCAGGGTAATTCCACCCCAAATTGAATGAATATGATTTTCTAATTACAAACATGATATTTGATCAAGGTAGTGATAACATTTAGGGAAACATTCTTTATCTTTCCATCCAAAATTGGATCTTTATGGTATTCCACTAGTTGGTTCTTCTTTTTCATTACCATATTTTCTTGAATGATCTTAAATCATTTTTTAGGAAATATTTTTAAATATTAATAAACTATATACTATATTACCTATATCTCTCCATTATTTTATTGAATCCAATAATCGATATTTTTCTAACATTTCTAAAAAAACTATTTATTAAAGAACACATGATTAGAAACTAATCCATTCCTAGAACTATTTCTGTATGGTAATATTAACCCCTCCACTAGGCCACATTAATGGTTTCTTATAAGACCTTATTGATCTAGAATTAATAGACTAGGAGACATATAGATATCCTAGTATAATCCTAAATATAGTCTTGACACTATCAAAGTTCCTTCTCATGATTTAAGTGGAGTTCCATAATGACACATAACATCTGAAGAAGTGGTCGTAAACAATATCACAAAATCCAAATAGTATAATGAAAATAAAAAATGAAACTAAAAAATACTCAATAATATTTTTTTTCTATATATAACTTAATCATAATGTTATATATGAGATTTATTTTATTATCGTAATAATTTATTTCTTAAGTAGTATCGATAGCCCTTATATACTTTTTCCCTTCTTGATTCCGTGTTCTTCATCCAAAATGATCATTTCAAAATCCCCAATTGTTATACTATTCATCAGGATCATTATAATTTCTTAAGAGACTTTTCAAATACATATGGTCATATATTAGTTATGGTTCATGTGATTCTTTATCTTTAGGATGAGAACCGTCATGAACTTGGAAATAGACCTTGTCAGAGATCCACCTCTGAAGGAATATTGTATTTCATCTATCAAATTTTCCTATATAATATGACATGAAGACATTTAAAATGAACCATGGAATGTACAAGGTTCTAGTAAACTCTATGAATTCATACTAGAAATGGAATCTTCAATCTCATCCTCTCCTAGTATACCCTTAATCTCTATGTCATACATTTCCTCCATAAGACCAGGTATATTAAATAGAATTATTTCCTCTATATTTACATTTCAATTTCCACATGAATCATTCTAAGTATTTAAATCCATAATACCTTAAAATTAATTTTTAGAGAGACTCGTTTCCCCCTCCAAATCCTTGGAGTAAAATCTATCCTAAAGCAGGGAGTGAATATTCCCAAAAAAACATATTTTCTTTAACACACACGTAAAAGTACAAAGTTTTTTTATCCCATCCTGAATCCAAAAATTACTTGATCTATCCCCTAGTTATTATCTCATATTACATCAACTTTTCATATAGAAAATCTTGTTTTCAACCTTTAATAATAAAAAAGTGTCAGTGTCACATCCCTACTGAAGCTCCACGTCCATCTCCTCAAATACTTTTTTGATATTCTCAAGGAAATAATCATTGTTCGTTTTATTTTAGTCTCATTCATGTAAATAATTATTTGTCTATTTCATTAAAATTTTAATACCCACACATTTGACCCCCTACATAGGTTACATCTAGGAGATCCTAACAACCTTTAAGAAATATTCATCGTACTACCATCCTAAATATTAAAAAATGATTACCACTCATTCCCTATGTCATTCGTTTTATTAAGAGTGTTAAATGATCTAAAAATAGAAGATTTGAGTACCAATAGATTGGGAAATATAATTAATGGCGTGATCATTAGAGAGGAAACATTATATCCTACTCCATATTCTTTGAGTTCCTCTTTAATTGTTGTACTAGGTGAAAGGGTCCCTAGAAAAAACTATGTCCATTGGACCACTATAAGAGAAAAGGTCTATGAAATACTAAATCGCATTTCTCACATACACTAAACATCATATTTTCATTTATTAATCAATAATAGTGTTGAAACAACCTATAAAAAACAATATATAATTACATACTCAGAATTTGTAAAGGTAATCCCATAACACTATCCTATCTATTTCATCACAGATAGCATAAAAAAGTGAGGCAGAAGCTAATTTTCCTAGAAGATTTATTGGTGGGTATATCATCTAATGTGACATCAATGTTATCTATACTAATGTTGTTTTTATAGAAAATCCAAATTTTGTTGTATCATGGACTCCCATGCATGAATTCTCAAAAGGCCACTATTTTATCCAAGGTCTCTATTCACTTATCATCATGTTTTGGTTCTACCACTTCAATCATAGAAGAATGGTTCCTATGATATAAATGTATGATTAAAATGCACTTATCCCATTACCCAATCACCCTATAATTACATAAGATAATATATTTATTTATTTATTTATTACAAGGAAAGTGTCCTTGTGGCTAAGGAACTCACCATTAGTTTCGATCAAGACAAGATTGAGGACTCTTTTGATCGAGCTCATGTGAGTCATCCACCATCCACATACATGGATGGTTGAATAAGGACACTCTTATTTGATTCTATAGAGACCAAATTATCGAAGTTTATGTCGGAACCCCCTCAGGATGCAAAATGATTCAAATTATATAATTCATAATGAAGTGAATCTCATTCCACTTTTACTAGAGGAGAACTAACATCTTCAAATATGGTAATATAATTCCCCTTCAGAATAAAATTTTCTGAGTTAAATCTGAAATCCATTACCACCTTAATATAAGTAAACATCATTGGATAATTTGAGGGAGGATAAGCAACATTCATAGGAATAAACACTGGGTATGTGGCATGCTTGACTGGATCGCTACACTCTAATGATTTTGCGTGAATCAACTCCAGTCCTGACGTATTCAAGAGATACTCTATAAATAAAGAAGGATTTACCTTTATAAGTGAAACTATAGGAATAGGATTCCTTTATAGAAGAGGATAAAAACACACAATCCTCTTATATACAACTATTCTAGATGGGGTTACTAACAGTGGCAGGACATGATCATATCTACTGATGTTAAATACACTCAAATATGTGTAAAACATACTAGGGGCGATGAAATATACTAGGTTCAGAATATTGGTATCCAAACATTCATGTTTTTACATCACTATAGTGTATCCTTTCATATGAAATACCACTTAGAAATAAGTATTAAACAGATATAACACCTTCTTCTACCATAAGCAACCCTTACAAACCGAAATAAGGATTCATAAAGGAAAATCCACTAAAATAACCACTTCTAAAAAGATACACAAGGAAGAAAAAGTATTTACGTTATGGTTATGTTCATCCATGCATATAGATAACCAATATTGACATACATTGAAATTACATTTCATTTGTATAATAATTAATACATTAAAAAAATATACACCCAAATACTGTATTAGTTTAGTGTCTTTGGAAACTTGGAATATAATATTCTAACTTGTTGAAATATCTTCAATATCTCCCATGAATATCATCCCCTTTTGTTTTCCTACCTAAAACATTTCATTATATCATGTGGAAAATAAAACATAAAAAGGGTGAGGTAAAATTCTTAGTAAGGGTTTACATGGAGAACATAAAACAAACCATATATATAAGAATGTGAAAACATGAACATAGGTTTTAAATATCAAAATCACGAGTCATAAAATAAATATTGGTAATATCTAAGGAATAGATCATAAAGTAAAATTAAACAATATAAAATATCATTAGAATAAAACATGGAATTATGGAAAAAAATTAGCACAAATTATGATTTCCAAAGTAGCCAAGGCATTGCCTCTAATACCATCATAGTGAACGAAGTCCATTACGGAATAGAGTTTAATTTTCATTCCAGGCATGTGTTACTGAACCATATTTACTTGTCATTATAGTCATGTATATCTCATGAGATATAAATCATTACCCAATTCATTGGAGGTAAATATATGTCCCAACCATGTCATATTTAAATCATTCTTATATATAATAGAAATACATAAATCATTCATCATAGCATAACCCAAGAAATAAAAGGGGGTTCTTAAATATATTTCAATAATAACATAATCCATATAAAATATCTTTGAATAATTAACACAATTATATCCTACAAAATATAGGGATAGATACATAACCATATTAAAAATCATCATCTTAGAATGAAAATAATTTTGATAAAATACTTGAACTTAATTCTTCAAAAAAATATTCTTTCTTCTTAAAAAATGTGTTATTTTATGAAAATTTTGTGAAATTTTAAAATAAATGACTTTAGATGAAAATGTACATGAAATTTTGTAGAGTAATATTTATGGAAATAATCCATTAAGAATATGTAAAAATATGGTCATGTCGTATAAGTTAAAAAAACATTCTTGTTGTACTCTTCCTGAAAAAGTTAAAAAGTACCTCATATGGAAAATAAAAGCAATATTCATTCCATACCATGTAGTAAAAGTAAAGTATGGGTAAAAATGAATTTAAACATACATATAATAATATTTAACTTTTTATTAAAACATTTAAAGAAAACATAGACATTTTTTATAAATATAACCCCTGTAAATACTTACATATAAACAATCTCTGAAAAATGAGATTGAAAAATTATCCCTTACCTTAGGTATGATTTTTTATATTTGTGTATAAAAATATTATATAGTGGGATTAAAAATATTATTAACATTTAATAGAAACATAATAATATGTATGATATAATATATGATTCAATTATGACTTTATATTACCCATTAATTTATCAATTCCATGTTAAAGACATGTTTTGGGTAATAATCATTTTATTTATTGTATGTGTTTTTAATTTTTATTCTTGATATTATTACTTATATCATCATTTAAATAATTAAATAATGTAAAACAGGATTAATATATCATAAATATCCAGTATATAAATATATATAGTAGATATATAAATGAAATGGAATTCACAGTTCATGGAGATGGTAGGTTGTACGTACATATTAATGTTGTTTCTGTTTCCTTATTGAATTAAATGGAACAAAGAAAATGATATTTATATATATCCATTAGAATTATTATTTCATATATTAAATTATTATTTATTATATATACTTTCTAATAATTTTTAATGGTTAATATGGAGAATGAATCTAATCGTGTCGTGGAGACGGTAGGCCATACGTATGCACGAGCGACGATATCATTCACTTAATGGTTAAATGATATGGAATTGGATAGAATATTAATTATAAAGAATAATTATTATTTTATATTCCTTATATATTTATTATAATCATCATTATACCCATCTAAATTAATTATTTTTGAATAAAAAATTAAACAACGATGTGGAGACGGTAAGTCGTACATACGCACGCATGGTTATATTATTATTCGTTGGAGGAATAAAAAGATGTATAAGGTTGTCCCATAATTATAATAACATATAATAATATAGAATATATTGTATTTATCACTTTCATTTGGAAACAACATAATAATAGGAAGTAGAAGAAGCAATGAATTTTGAAATAGGAGATAAAACAATTACCACTTTTTCAAGTATTTCTTTTTTATTTGCACAGATGGTTTCATTAGGATGAGTTTATACCAAATGTGAGGCCTATATTATGAGAATAATGATTTTTTATTCTTATTTTAGAAGAATTTGGATGATCCAAGGGCCAATAAAGGTGTGAGTAAGTGGGTATATGTGTTGGCCTTTTATAAAAGGGAGGAGGGGTACTTTAGGTAAGTCTTCAAATATTAATTTATTATAAATTTATTTTTTCTTTATAATTTCCTCAATCCCATTTATTTAAAATATAATTTTTCTATGTGTCTAAATACTCTCAACTAATAGGTTTTATACAAGTTTAAGTCAAAAAATTAACCTTATACTTTTACTTTAACCCTTAGTTACAAACATTATCACTTAGCAAGCCTTCTTGTATTTTCAGAATATATGGTTACAATCGTTACTATAAAATTCCAAGAGAAACATGTGTGTATCATTAATTAAATTATTAACATTATATATGTCATTTTGTTGAATCTTATAATTTTTGAACAATTATATCATTTAATAAAAAAAATTAAAAAAACTCATTTATGTCAATTTTAACACTATTTAGTAATTCATTTTTGTTAAATTCATTAAAACTTTATTCATTAGATCCAAAAGAATTTAATAAAATAAAATATTTCATATGAATAAATAAAATTCTTTTATGGAATCAAAATGTAAAAATATAATTATTTTAATATTTATAATATCATTTATCTGAATCTTTAATTAATAAGGTAATTACCACCTCATCATTGTGTAGTAAATAAATTTACTTATTTAATGTATAAAAAATTATAAAAAAAATACCATGATGTAGGATATATTTTTAGATTTATAATTAATATTTATATCGAAAGAGTTTTGTTATATTACCCTATTTTAAAATTGTTTTAGTAAAAGATACAGGTTTATGCTATACTTCCATTTTCATTAAATTAAAAATTATAAAAGGTCATTATTACACCCAAGGGGCTCCATGGGGTCCTATATTATACCAAAATGTACGATACTGGTAAAAAATATCTCATAAAATAGGACTAGGGACATTTGTTAGGGTAGTTTTATATTATTATAATATTATTTTTTACCCTAATTTACCTGATTTAACCATTAACCATGGGGAATAAAAATAATTTCTAATGCTACTATTAATAATATCCAGAAAAGGGTACCTATTTATAAAATATGTACCTTATTATTCCAAATATAGAAAAAAAAATTCTAATTTCAAAACACATAATCGGCATAAATTAATTTAAAATTAATTTCCATTATCCAAACCAGAATGTGAGTTTTTAAAAAGTAAAAACTATAAAAATATTGACATGTGTATATGCCCAATTTAAATTTCAAATTACATAAAATTATGGAAATTGGATTAATGTATAAAATCATAATTCAATTACAATTTAAAACCAATAAAAAATATAATCTAACTATATAACAAAATTGGATGAAAATATAGTTTTGAATTAAAATGTTGTGTTTTTTACTATTCATTAAAATATAAATTTTATCAATAAAATAAAAAAAAATAAACCAATGTAATTTTTTGACATTCTTCTAAATAAGAAGTTTATTTTTTCAAATAGAATATATAAAATTTTTAAAAACTAGATTTCAATTGGGTGTGCCTTCAAAAGGTGGAAAAACTGCATTTTTGAAAAAATAGTTCTTCTATCTGAAAAAATATATATATATTTTGTTATATCATGTCTACAAAATAAAGAAGTTTAATGTTAATGTTATATAAAATTAAAATTTATATTAACACTATTCATAATTTCTAGTTTATATACCATTAAATAATAATATTTAAATAATATATCATTATTTAGTGAAACTCAGTATTGCGTACAATGAAAGCTATCGAGGAAGGTCACTCTTGAATATAATGAAAGCCAAGTCAACTTTCTATGTAGTGAAATATGTTTTTGGTGTTACATATAATATAATCCCAAAACAGTTCTTTTATACATTGCAAGAAATCAATACAATATGTTGCGTGTATCGTATGCCAACACGGGGTTGCGTGTAATATACAACAAGTCAGTTTAGTGTGGAAGGAATGTTTATCATAGTGTATTGTAAGATATGAATTAAAATTTTAATTTATTCAAAAAAATTGGTCCATATAAACTCCGGGTGTAACGTTGCTAATGAAAAACCCCTAAAAATCCACTACATTTTAATGGATTGATAGATGGTGTAGTGAAAATAGAGGATGAGGAAACCTCACCCAAACCACAACTAAATTTGAGTCCATGACATAATGGGTGTCCTTAGACAACTTGGTGATATGGATCCTCTAGGATCCACACATCTAAATCTCCTAATCCCAAAACATCATGATTTCCTCATTAGAAAAAATATAGATCCATAAAGATCTCCTTGAAACTTCTGACACCTCTAATGGATTAAGAAGGCCCCACAATCTCACAAAAGATCTAAAAAGATGATCAGTGGTTTCCCTCACCAAATATTCACCATAAATGAAAAAATAATAAGATGAATCCGCACTAATATCATCCAAATAAAGACCAAACATATTATATCCATCAACTCGATCCACACATTGCGGTGAAAGGGGGATTATTGGGATACTGGTAATAAAATATGGGTGAATTGAAAAATAATAACCTAAGAGCACATAATTAAATGATAAAACCACATAAGATTAAAAATTTATCCTTGAAAAAGAAAGACTTGTGTCCATAAGGTATTTCGAAATTGAAGGAATTTATTTTTGAGAGGTGTGTATCTGTAGCTTGTCTAGAAACTATTTAGTTATTTAAAGCCATGTAAATTTATAAGGGATCCAAAATAAATAAAATGGATGTCAAATATGCCTTAATGAATTATTTTATTAATGTTGAAATTTATATAAAGAAACCACATGGTTTTATCATTGATATAGATGAAGTAAAACTAGTTCAACCAAAGAAGGACTCTTATGGCCTAAAAAATCACTAAGAGCATGGTATTCTAGGTTAGATCAATGTGTGGAAAATATTGGTTTCAATAGTGTAGAAGTTGATCAAATATTTTATATCAATAATAATGAGTATTTATTAGTGGTTTAAAACTATGGTGATTTCAGATTTTTATAGGTTAAAATAATAACTAATGAAAGAAGTTTTTTTGAGCTATTGAGTTATGAATTCGAGATGTATCAAATTGGAGAAATATCATTTTTCATTGGATTGTAGGCCATTAAAAACTAGATTGGATATATATTTCACAAAATATGTTTTAAGAAGATTTAAAATTGATGATTCAAGGCCCACAACTACTATGAGGAGACAAGACTGCAATTCTAAAAACATGACTTGGGGAAAAAAGTTACTGTGGCACATATTTGAAAATAATTAAGATATTTCTCTAATTAAATATAAATAGACTATATATTATTTTCAACATGTTAGGTATATCATTTTTAGAGGGATCACAAGGAATTTCACATGAATTATGTGTAAATAATATTATGATATACCCATCATATGACATACTATGGGTTTATCTATCATAATGATTCACAATAATATTTGATAGGATTTCTTCCATCCATTGGCCCGAAGTCCTTCAATTTTTTTATATAATTATATTATAACACCCACTTTTATGGGATGAATTGGTTGAAACCCATGATTAATTCATAGACATAGGACATATCAAACTCAAAGGGTAGAAATAATAAAACCATATTGACCACGTGAGGATGCTTTTCCCTATCATTTGATCATGATGATGTTATCCACCATTACAAGGTTATTCAAAAAACAAGTGTCCTATTTTGAAGCATAGGTCTGATCTGATGGATGACGCCATACCCTCTCAAACAACCAAATCCAAATAACTCTGCAAATATGGATCTCCAGCACTAGATCCTCCTCGTAATAAAGTTCTGTGAAGTCAAGTATGGTTCCATAAACTTCCCGCCATTGAAAAATAACCATCCAAGAAAACCATTTCCATAATTCAATCAAAACAAATAAGAATTTTAGAGACCATTCACCAAGAAGCCTTCATGAGCATAAGTGCCTCCACCGAACAACAATGCAATGAAAAAACACCCAAAAATTCAAAATCCATGACCATTGAAAATCACCAAATGGAAATCCTTCAAAAATATTCCAAACAGCTGAATCAAAGAGATCCCTCCCCTTCAGAACACTCAGAAGATGACTTCGAGCCACACCAGAAGACCATTCCAGAGTTGTCATAGATCGTGCCATCGCTAGAAGGCCGGAGACAAGCCAAACCACATCGGAACCACGCTGAGTCCATCGATCCATGCCAAAGCCACCGAGCCATGTTAGAGACAATCAGATCCACCGAGGTTGTTGATGTGTATTATTCTGGTTCAGTAGAAGACTAATATTCAACATCTGGTTGTGATTTTTATCTTTTTAGTTCATTTATATCATGAATATTTAAGAAACATGAACATATATCATTGATAACCATGGAGGTTTGGCACGTTGCTACCTCTTAATTATGAACCCAATTACCATGGATGAAACAACCAATTGATTATGTGGGTGATAAAGTAATTTATCATATTTTAATCACGTGTGACAACTAAAATGTGATCAGTATTAGAAAGAATACTATTCAAAATTTATGGTCTAAGAATAGCGAAATAAAATATCATTTCATAAAATATAAGGTGGAGTAGGGAATTGTGGTTTCTGAGTATGCATAAAATCAATATCAAGCTTCCAATTTCATGAATAAGGAACTACCCAAAGGGGTTTTCGAGATAAATCAGTTGGATATTGATGTTCAATCCTATCTATCCACTCGATTGGTTATAGGGTGGTCCACCACACCACATAGTTTGTTTCATGACCAAGGATAGTTTTCTCACCTCAGTGTTTTGGATTTCTAATCTTATCATATAAAAGTCGCATAAGATTGATTTAATTGGGTTTATTTTTAAAAGAAGATAAATGTTCAAGTGTTTTTTGGAATCAAGAGATGTGTTTGAATGGGGGAAAATATGTCACAAAAAATATGAGGGGAGATATGTAGTGGTTGAAAAGATTTATAGGTGAGAGAGAAAAATGTTTCTCTAAATAAGTCATTATCACATTGATCATGGCTCACAATGTATTAGAATGAGCGATTAGTGTCTCATGGTTACACATCCTAAAAGTGGTGTTTTTCAAAGTTGAATGTGTCGACTCATGGAGAATCTGGTGTATTGTTAAAAAACCAAAGGGGTATTTTTCTAAAACACATATTTCTATATTTTTATGAGTTTTTTTACATGTTTATTGCAATTAAAAGTGAAGAGGTGTTCTATTTGGGAGATAGACCCTCACTACATGTGTTTCTCTATTCCATAGCTAGGTGAACCATGATTTAGGACACTATGTAGATCCTATGTAAGGATAAGAAGGTTGTATAAGTGTACTTACATATGGGTAACTATGATGAATAAGGGTTCATGTGTAAATGTATTGATGTGTTTCTATATCTCATGTATAGGTGAGATGTTGAGGATACATCATTGTAGAACCTACCACAATGGAACCTTGTGAAGTTGATTTTCTGGTCCAACGTAGAGACACATCTTCCACTCTAGGATATTTTTGGAATTTTATTTAGGATATTATACACCATAAAGAGGATAGATATTCAAAAAAGGTAAGTGGAGATGATATTATATATTAATATAGTTCATAAATGTTTACAGAATATCAAAAGTGATATGACATACTAACTTTATAAGTGATGGATTCTACATCATATCTTATTCTTGTATCCTGGAGGGTTGAAATACAAAAAAGTAAATAATTAAAAATCTACAATCATATAGGAAACCATTAATTTTTGTTATATATGTGTTGTAGTATGTTTAGTGTGAGAATATATTATAAGTGATCATGCTAGAGGTGTTGGGTGGGTTAATAGAAGAGTTATTCATCCGAGGGAAGTAGATCCAGTTATCTACAAGACTCCATGTCACAGTTTTCTAGACCATGCCATAGTGAAAGATGAGATGGTATGGATACACCACAAGGAAATTATCCATGATGTAGTATATGAAAAATGGGTACACTATGTTATTGCATATATGACTACAATACAGCTAGGTAGTATCAGTGTGCTCACAATTACATCTACCAATAGATAGAGTGAGAGTTATGGTATGAATCGTTATATAGTAAATGCAAGTTGAATGGTTCATGATAACCCTTGTAATCAAATGGTACACATGGAATTATCAAATATAAAATATATTCAATACCAATCATGGGATTGAAATAAAAATAGGGATATTCCTACAGTTCAAGATAGTGAGAAAACATACAGTGAATCTCTTAGGAGCATACATTAAGAGGGTTTATAAAGAATTTCATCAAGAGGGTTTAAGGACAAATAAAGCGTTTTCTATGAGTCACATTCACATTGTAAGTCAAAATTATTTGTTCTAAGGAGTATCACCATCACTAGTTTAATTTCTCTTCATTTTATTATATAGAGTAAAAGATGCAACAGATAAAGTAGTGAGTTCCTTATCGAAGGAGAGCAGCGAGTTGTCCAAATTTTTTTGGTTGTGAATTATGTGTCTAGTGATACCAATTAAAATAATAATTAATGTACTGATATTTTAGTGAATTTTGTGCATAAGAACATTTTCATTCATTCTATTTGGATATTTCCCTATTTGGGTGAACCACGTAAAATTCATTGTGTTATCTAAATCATTCATCGCTGATTAAGGGAAAATATAAAGAGAAATTGAATTTTCAACCAAGGTTAGAGAATAATATTATAATAATAGGGAATAATTATATGCCATAATTCACCCCCACCTCTCTTTGTGCAATCCTTTACATGGGTCTAAAAAATAGTATGAATTTTAGTTAGAGAAACTAAAGTTGCTTTGAGACTAATATTTATCCTACGATAACCCCCCCCCCAATTAACAAGTTGGAATTTCTTAACGATAATGATTAGATCCCAATAATCCATCCATCCTAGGGTTTAGATAATAAATTCATATAACAACAATATCGAAAGAAAATCAAGAATAACCTCTATTTGGGAAACAACTATTTTCATATGTAGCATACAATTCCTGGAAAACATGATACATATATCAATTTTAGGAAAATTGATCTAACCATATAGAATAGTAACTTCTCCCTCTAATCAATAATAAAACTATATTATTGTCCCATAAGAACTCATCAACTCAATAGAGTCCCTTACTACTAGAATTGAAGAAATTTAAGAGCTATATTCACCATTTTGGATGGAGAGAAATCCTTGTCCTATATTGGTGGACCTGACTCCTCCACTACCCAAAACTGGGAATCCCTCATTCAAAATATTCAATGGCATAAGAGATATATCAAAATATCTCAAACAGATTTTATCATAGTGTTCCATCTCAATCATAACACCAGATAAGTAGGAATAAACAAAGCTACAATGTTTAGTACAAATCTTGGATGCACCAACGTTAATTTGGTATAATAACCACCCAGCCTCTCCCATCACAAACTAAAAAGATATGAAATAACAATTACCTTAATAATTTACCTCTACACCAAGGAGTAAAACATTCCTTGATCTCTCAAACTATATAATCCATTAAAATAATAACTTTTAAGAATTCAACACCAAGTGGAAGTAATTTTTCTTATCACAGAATATGAAACTCCCACAAGAGGATTTATTGCATATTTGTATAGAAAATATATTAGATGATCTATAAAAACTAGTTCCCTTGAAATAAAAATAGAATATTCTGAGAGTTTTCAATAGTTTTACTATGGATAAAGGTTGATATTTTACACTCTAAGGTCATTTGGTGAAAAAAGAAACAATGTCTAAATAGGGATGAAAATATTAAAATAAAAAAATGGAAACTATTAAAATCAAGAGAGATCATGTACTAAATATATTCCCCAAGATTACTCAATATAAATTTGTGCCTAATACTAAAAAACAATGAAAGTAGAAATTCCCCATCAGGATGGTAATAAAGGGATAATTTGTGTATTGCTCATCAATGAGAAGAATAATATTTATTTTTTCAAAGGGAGTTGGTTATCTTATTTTAAATCACTTGCCTACTACATATTCTAGTGTATATACTATAGTAGATAAAAGAAAAATATTAAGGTCAGAATGATCACATGGATTACTAACCCAACCATCTGTACTAGGCAACAACTATTAAGACTATTTAGTCATCATGGATATACTCTATAAGGTATTTTACTATTGAAAGGTAAAATTGGTAAAAATACAACACAAGTGAACTATATCTATATTACCTAACATGAAGAAGAAGGAAAATGGTAAAAATACTTAGATATAAGGGCATCAAATTTTACTGACAATATGACTATAAAATCCACCACCCAAGAATATGATATACTTTGCGCACAACTGAATCAACTAGTTATAAATGAAAAACCCTCTATAATAGTTGATGAGGAATATGAATCATAAAAAACTTCTAATAGTAGGAAAACATGATATTTATAGAAAAATTCACTGGAATAAGAGCTCATGTAATTTCCTAATATGGTTTAAAAGTTGTAGTATTTATTACCCCATCATTGGGAGGATGGGAAACCCCTAACAAAAAGGGATTATTATTTGATATTGAGAAAAAATATGGCTCTATAAATGAAGACACTTTATTTTTCTTTTTATTGATTAGGATAATCCAAACAATCTTTATTTCTATCCCTATAATTGGGGATGAGGCCATACTGGATGAGGAGGCTAAGGAATATGATGTCAAAATGGTCCTTGAATCTTAATACCCATTTTAGTATAGGCTATATATTCTATAAAAACTATAACATAGAAAATCCAAATATAAAAATAGTAATATTGATCTAATATAAAAGAATAAATTGTTTTAATATTTATTAGAATTATTGAATTATGTATTCATATTCATTATAAATATATTAAGTAATTCATAAAATTAGAAAGGAAATGGTTTCATTAAACTCATTTCTAATAGTATTTTATTTAAAAGTTTGATTTTCAAATTATGTAATTTTAAATTGAAAAAAATGAATTTAATTATCATATTCATGTTGAAAAAATTATCTTATTATATATTTTTATAATTTTTTGAAAATAATGATTTTTCAATGAATATTTAAAAATATTGTATTTAATGAAAATTGTATTTTATTTTAATGTATTTAGAAGGTAATATTATATTTTGTAATATTTTTTAACATATAAATCGTTCATTTTAAATTAAAATAATCTAATTTTGGATTTTCAAAATTATTTTATATTTTAAATTATTATAAGAAAATTATTTAAGAAGGCTGTTTTTTCTGAAGAAAAACATTTCATTGTGTTTTGTCCGGTTCATTTTAAATTAAATTATAAAACATATGTGTTTTTAATTTTAAAAAATGTATTTAATATTTTTAATTTTGAAGTCAAAATTTAGTAAATATGTCCTCTTTATTTTTCCACAATATAAATAGTAAACATAGTAATTTTTGTTAGCATAGTAAAGTCTAAATATTTTAATTAAGGTTAAAAAATAAAATTATAAGAACTATTAAATGATAGAAAAACGTAGCTAAATCATATTTAATGATTATATATTGATCATAATCATCTTAGGTTTAGATTTATGACCTTTTTGTGCTACTTGGATGATATTATGACCTTTATAGTATTGAATTTAAAAAAATGTCAAACATATGAAACTCTTGTTTTAATAAGTTTAATACTATTAATATGGTGTTATCCAAAAGATATGTTCAAATATAAATAGTATTCTTAAAGAAATAATATGTATATTTATCATTTTAATTTTATTATAATTCAAATGATACCAAATTAGTAAGGTTTTATTTTGAAATTTCATCATTACATAGGATTGTTTATATTTACGACACTATTAAGGAATATCTCTCTTACATGTACATGTTTTTTAAAAATGTTTTCAAAATGATATTTAATATCCTCAATAATTGTAGAAAATTATTTTTACAAATATTTTTATTTTTAAAATAGTCATTGAAAAAAATCTTTTTTTCAAATGAGATATATTATAAAATTTTTGATAAAAATACTAAAGGAATGCTCTTTTAAATTATATAGAATGAGTGGTTTTTTATCAATATCATGATGCCTAAATAATTTGAATCCCTATTTAAAATTTTAAAATATTATTTTAAAAAAAATAATTTGAAAGTTAAATTTATTTAAAAGATAATAGATTTTAAAATGGAAACGTTATTTTCATCAATAATTATTGCAAGAGATCTTTCAAAATAATTTTCCATATAAAATAAAATCCTTTGATTTTAATTATAATTTAATAGTGATATGAATTAAGGATATAATCCTTATTATTTATAAGCATGTATTATATTAACGATGAAAATGTAAAATGTTTATGAAACCCATTTCTTTTCATGGTTTCTAATAAGATAGCATTTTGATGATACTGAGGCACACATGTGTATGGATTTCATTATTTTATGGGTAGAACCAAAATATCCCTCAAAGTCATAGTGAAATTTATTATATCTCATGATATAGTTAAGGATAAAATTTGATGTGCTTTATCATTTTGAGAAACAAGTCGATGTGTTTGATCTGTTATGGGAAAAAAGTCGACGTGTTTGATCCGTTATAGGAAACATGTGTTGATTCCTTATTTGATAGCCATTTTTGTTAACCATTAATTATGAAATGGTTTTTATACTAACTTTTATTACACATAAATCTATGAAATGAATTTATGGTTCTTGATTGCGTTATGATTACTTCTCATTATTATTATTCATGTCTTTTTAAATGCTAAATTTTTATACTATTACTCATATTTAAGATCTTTATTAGATTGGGTATGATTCTTGAATGTTATGTTCATAATAGTGTACCATTATTATTATAAAATGATTTCATGTGATTATATATTGGTATATCTAACTCTTACCCATACTTTTCATATGTTCTCTCTATTTATTATGTTTCTTTTTCCTCGGTTATGTAAAATGATGCTAAATTATTATTTTAAAATTATTTTATATGGGAGGAATTTTATGGGAGGCATTGAAGACATAACATAGAATATGAAAAGATGGGTATAGTGGGATATGGTTTTGATCATTATGAACCAGTTGTTTATAAACCCAAGTTGTTTGGAGTTTTTTTACACCTCTAAAACTACCATCATAAGAGGCACATTAGTATGGAAGTGAACAAATATTTAATTTTATTTTTTAAATTTTAGATGATTGAAATTGGGGCAAATTTATCGATATGAAATACCGAAATATAATGTTTATTTTCAATCCTCAGATCTAAGGGTGTGCGTATTGGGATTTACAGTTTGTACATGTGGTCATTTTAGATAAATTTAGAGATTATGATTCTTTCCTGTGTGGTAATTTGAAGAGTTATGAATACCATAATGGGTTTATAATTTTAACATTGATCATAAATCCAACGTATTAGAAACACGTTTTTTGAGGTTTTATTTTATGAAATTATATGGTGAATAATGATATTTTGGGTGAATTTTTTTCTTCTGGTGTATTTAACCCTTATTATTGTCATGTGAAAATTTTCACATGGGGATGATTGCAGTCTCCATTTTTTAAGCATAAGGTTAAAGTTTTAGGATTCCTTTAGGGTTTATATGATATTTTATTTTGAGGTAATTATGGGTTACTACATTTTGGGATGTAAAATAAAACATATGAGAAAGAAAATAATATTCAACTATTTATATAATGTTGAATATTTTATAATTATTTTTGATGTTGGTGGTCATGTTTTTGTAATCTTATAAGGATTTTATTAATATAGTTTTAGAAAAATGAAAAATAATATGATTGGTGATAACCCTTCACATCCAGAATGGTCATGGGGATTGAACTCTAAATCGAGGGTGAGAATATTGAAATTCATAACACTACACTACATGACGTCCTAATCTATATAATTTGAATTTCATTAATTAAACTACATGAAAGATGAAATTTATGATTATTTTTGGGAAAGTATGTTTTAATTTATAGATTAACATAGGATTGGGAATCGATTATATGTTAAAGGAATGATTTTATATGGGAAGAAATTCACTATTTTGGGAACTCTATATAATTAAGATAAATATTATATTATTGAATTTCAATTTTTTAATGAAGGATGAATTATCATTTGGATTGATATATGATTTTATCATAGATTTATGGTGGTTTAGGAAATATTTAATGTATCTTGGAGATTATATGTTTAGGGCATGTATATTTTTGGATATATGTATAAAATTTATATTAGAATATGATGTGATCAAATACTTCTAATTTTTTGGAATAAATATTAGTATTGAACATTTTCTAAAAAAAATAATGTTATTTTTTGTTGATTCATATATGATGAACATTGGGAAATACTATTGAATTTATTAGATTAATGTAGTTGGTTTTCCTATAATGGTTTATTATTTTTGGGGAATTATCTAATCTTGTGGTAACAACTTTTTTCAAATGAAAATAGAAATATATTCTTATTATTTTATAGATGATGGGATCCATTTAATTGTTATTTTAGAGATTCATGGAAGAAAGGATTCATCTTGAATTCAAGTTTTTTTATCAAAATATGATATTATGGTAGAAATTGATTAAATAATGAAATTATTATTTCTATATAAGTATATTTCCTCTTGTTCTTATACTTGGTAGTAAATTAATTCCTCAACTATAGTAAAAAGATATTCTAATAAAAATTTTATTTTTAAAATTTTTTAATCATAAAATTAATGGCCTTTTAACACCTCGCATATTTACAATTTTGTAATGGTTAACATTCTCATGACCATGCTCTTTGTCATTATATGTTAGTCCTTGGGAGTTAGTTTTCTATTCTATATTAGAGTTTTCAAAAACAAAATTGTGTTATCCTATATAGAAAACTAGTATGTCTTTTCTCAGGTTACCTTCATACTTTTTTTATATCTTTTTGAAAGGAAACATTATAGATCCCTTTTATGATGAGGGATTTAAACATATATATTTTTAAAAGTCAAACCCTTATTACCGATCCAAATATCAAAATATTGAGGAAAAAATTTACAAGGGGGGATAATGTAACAACTCAGTTAATTATTGGATAAATAATTTTAATATTTATTGTCATTCCTAAATTACATAGTTATATTCATTATAAATATATTAAGTAATTCATAAAACCAAAAAGGAAATGGTTTTATTTAACTCATTTCTTATAATATTTCATTTAAATGATTAATTTTAATATATTGAATTTAAAACTGAATTTAATTTTTAAATTAATCATGAAAAATGTATCTTAAGATGACTTTTTTTAAAGTTTTCAAAACATATTTATTTTTTAATGAATAGTTAAAATTAATTATTTTGATTGAAACATATATTTTATTTTAAATGTATTCACAAGGTAAAATTATCTTTCAGATTATTTTTCAACTTATAATTAGTTTTTTTATTTAAAATAATCCAATTAAGGTTTTAGAAATGTATTTTATAGCGGTATTTATTATAAAAACATTTAATACTTAAAAGTAAATATTTATAAAAATATATTTTTTATTGTATTCATCTGGTTTAATCTTATAATAAATTATAAAATATAAATGTTTTGAATTTTTAAAATTGGATAAAATATTTTGATTCAGGTGTTCCAAAATTATTAAACAGTCCCCATTAGTTTTCTGTACAATATTAATAAAAAATATAGTGATTTTTGTTAATGTGGAAAAGTGTAAACTTACTAATTAAATGACATATAATAGAATGATTAGAAATATTAAATAGACCAAACACTTACTTGAACTTCATTTTGTTAGTATATGATGACCATAGGCATCCAAGGGTAGAATTTATGAACATTTTGGGACACTTGTATGATATTATGACATTTATAGTGTTTTATTAACTGAAGTATCCCACATTTCACACTCCTATTATTAATTACTGTAATACATTTAATATTTTTTCATATAGAGGATATTTTTTAATATGTGTATTATTTTAAGATTTAAAAGACTTATCATCATCATAGTAATTTATTATTTAATTTTTGAGACGAAATAATTACCTTAAATGTTTCAACAATGTAGATGTAATAACTATTCAATTAATGGAAAAATAAAATAAATTATATAAAAAATATTAAAATAAATATAATTTGAGATAAATAACGTCACAAATGAAATTTATAAATTATAATGACTTGTTAGGGTTATAATAAAAATATTTTTTTCCTATTTTTAGATTTTGTAAAAGGCAATGTGATTTATAGTTAAAAAATTTGACATTAGCAATATTTTATAATAAATAATATTTAATTAAATGATAAAAAATTTCTATAAAACATAAGTAAATAATATTGGTTATTTACATGATTAAAATATGATCCATGGTCTATTTATGAGTATTTTATCATTTTATTGTTTCTATATTTACCTGAAATGTTTAAAAGCTCATCTTGTCATGGTTAGAGTTAATGGGGATAAATTGTAGTTAAAACCAAAAGATACGAGTAAAAATATAGTCAAACCTTATCTAAATATTATTATATGAAGATATTTAGACCCATATTCAATTTATATAATAAATAAATTACTTTGGATCTTTTTGAAAGTGAAAATTAAATTATATTAATTTAATATGTTGTGAAATTCCATGAATTCCCCTCCCTTGCTTATAAAAGGAACCTATTCTCATTAATTAACACATAAAACCCCGTTTTATCTTTAAATTATTGAAATAATAAATCATATTATTTATAGTTATTTTTTGGGAATAATACCAATTTTATTAGTCTCAGTGTGTGAATAAAATTAGTTTTTCTATAGAAGAGGTATAGTTATTATCTGCATGTTTTTTTTTGTTTCTTATTAGACACCCTTGAAACCTTATTAAACCATAGTAAAATAATAAATTAAGTATCCTAATTTTTTTTATCATTATCTTTTCATGATGTTTATATATCTCAACTACTATCAAATTTGAAACAAAATCGCCATTCTTGTTTAAGGTAGACTACCATTATGCTAACTGATGTAATTTTTTTCCGTCATCATATCTCAAGATAGGTTATAATTATTTAATTAATGTATATATATTATATTCATGAAATATTTATCATTATGAATGGATAGTATTTCATTTACGTTCTTACCCTTTCATGAACTAAAAATGATAGTTTCCTTTTTCCGTACACGTGGATTACCACCTTCATGAAGCAATGTGATTCATTTTTCATCACCACTTCACATGGATGATATGTAAATATAACTATAATTATATTTAAAGATATAATATAATATATAAGACATAATTATCATTATTTAATGATAAAATATTACTTACCTGCTTTCCATAATGATCTTTGAACAATGAAAACATTACTCAAGTGTACGTACGACCTAACGTCTCCATGACAGTAACGTACTTCATTTTTCATAACCATAATGAATGTTTGGGTTGAAAAATTTATTTTATGGGTAAAAATAAAAATTATTTAATTATTATTATTCTTGATATGATAGAATATTGACCACTTTGACCATATGTATCCTACCAAAGTCATTTTGGACTTATGTACGACATATCACTAAAACTACTGATGTGAACATAAATGATAAAGTAATAATTATAAAATTATAATAAGTTATACAATGGAAATAAAAAATGAATATTTTATTAATCAGGTAAATAACTAAAATAAGTTTATTATTTAGGAAGATAAATAATGTGTGTGATGATTTAGACTCAAGGTAAGGTATTTTTTTATTACTTATATTTCTATGGGATAAATGCATTATGCACTATAGGATTCTTCTATGTGGTGTCTATACGAACCATTAATACCTTTTATGATTATTATCATAATAATTATAGAATATAAATATCCATATAATATCAATTATTAATGGATATTATTGTTTAAATGACAGTAAAGTAGTGAGGTTTTAGTTAACAATCACATCATTATTCAGGATTGTTTATATTTAAGTCTCCACTAGGGAATATTTCTCATTCATTCACATGTATTATAAAAAAATTTAAAATGGTTTTTAATATCTTCCTAAAATAATTTAAAATCATTTTTATACATTTTTAACTTTTTGTAAAATGGTTTGGAAAGAATATTTTCATCATTTTCAAAATGATATACTCTATAACTATTTTGAAAAAAATATGAATGGGATTATTTTCTAAACATATATAACATGATATTATTTTTTCAAATTTTATGATTCCTCAATATTTTTATGACTCTTTTTCAATTTTACAAACTTATTTTTAATTAAAATGTGTTCATTTAATAGTGAACAATATTTTTTATAGAGAAGTTATTTTAAAATGGAATAGTTATATTCCTCAAGTATTATTTCAAGTCATCTTTCGAAATGAATTTTCATATAATATGAAATAATTTGATGTTACTTATACGTTACGAGGTTTATTATTCATGTATACCATCTTCTTCTTTCTCTAGATTCATTATGTTTATGATGAAAATTTTTATGAAACCCATTTCTTTTCAAGGGTTCTGATATTATGGATATCTTATAATACTATGGAACATAAATGTATGGTTTTAATTATGCGATGGGTGGAACCCTTATATACCTCCAATTTATTAAGAAATTTATTATATATTATTATATAGTTATGGGTAAAGTCAATTTTCTTAATCCTTTATAAGAAACTAGTTGATGTGATAGCTCTGTTTTGGGAGACAAGTCGATGTGATTGATCTGCTAGAGGAATTAGAAGTTAGTGCTTGATCTGATGGTATTGGTAGTTAAACTTTTCGTAACAAATGGTTTCTATAATTATTTTTATTACACACAAATCTATGAAATGAACTTGTCATTCCTGATTTAGTTATGATTATTTGTCATTCTTATGGTTAAGTGATGGTTTTTATTGAATTTCAATTGTAATTAAAGGAAAGTTATTCTATGAAATATATTGGTATCAACCTAGACCTCGATAAACTATACAACCATGAAGCTCCCAAAAATCCTCAATTAACCCAGTAATGGATTTTTTACTTACTATATATGAATCCAAGAGAAATAAGAAGTAGGGGTGGGTTTTAGAGACATTCTCTTATCATTGTGTTAGTTTTATTAGATTAATCCAACTATTTATAAGTAATATGTCACTATAATCCATGCCATATTCTAATGATCAAAATGTTGATATGTCATAAATTATAAATTTTAATAAAAAGGAAGAGGATGAAATAAATTATTCTCCTCCAAATGTTTTGGATGTTTCCTTGACTATTATTTTTTAGTGACATCATTGATTGAGAATAATAAGAGAAATAAATATACTTTAATAGAAAACATCAAGATGTGTTCATGAGGAAAATTATCAATATTATTAAATCAGTACCTAATGTTCCTATCCACATTTAAGTTCTTTCAGAAGATCAATGTGGCTATAAACAGTTTGAAGTTAGACTTCACCCAACCCATGATGTTAAGATGGAAGCCAATATTGTTATGATCATTAAATATAAATTTTGTATAGAATTTATATATTTTGTGTGGATCCCTAACATTTTCCCCATTTTAAAAAATAATGGGAAATTATTATTCATCATTGACATTAAGTGTCCCAACTAACACAAAATGAAGGATGATTTTTCAGTATTGATCATGGAGCTACTGACTAACATGATGACTAGTCTCTAGGATTTCTTCTTTATGGATATATTATTAAGCTACAACCAGGTATATATGGATACTAAATATGATGAGGCTATAACATTTCTGGAAACTTTAAGTGGTATATTATAATCTATCAATTCCCTATTGGATAAATAATTCTAGTGGTTTATATCATTGTTTTGTTTATCTTATTTTTAACCCCTTTCTTGGGAAAACCATGAAGTGTTATAAGGTATATCTAGTGGCCTATTCTCAACAACATTATAAAAATATTTTTAATCTTGAAATAATTTTCAATTAATTTAAATAACAAAACTTGAAGAGGAATCACCTAAAATCTGAATTCAATGAAACATCAGGGAAATTCCTTGCCTTCCTGGTATTCCATCATGAAAAAAATATGACCCCAAAAATGATCAATGAGATACTCGGTATTCCCCAAAATTAAAACCTAAAATAGTTGATAAGACTCTAGGTACATATTTCTTACATAAAAAAATATAAAACCTAAAAAAATATGCTTCCCATCACAAAGATGATGATGTAAGGGGTTTATAATCAATAAGATAAATATTATTGCAAACCCTTAAATGATCTGATAAAATGTATTTTTTATTAATTGATTTTGATTTCACCTATAGAGGGAATTCCTAAATTAAAGGAATAATTTATCATATCGACCATTCAAGGTTCCGGTGATCTTCTAATGTGTATAGTTTCACTCAAGTTGAATCCTCGACGATGATACTTTTTAATAGTCTATTTATTTTAGTTGATTTTATTTTGATTGGAAGGGTTTGTTTGGAGAGAATGACTGAAATGATTGATTTATTTATATAGATTTATCAATTAGATAAATATTGTGGTCAGTTAATTTTTATTGATTTAATCTTCTAATATCCTTGTGCTTTACTTTATATTGCATTAAATTAACACTCACTTATAAAGATGATGTTGATCAGAATTCCCAAGTGTTAAGGCTTTCATAAAAGACTTAAATTAACTAAGATTCTAATATCAATAACTAACTGATTATGTTAGTGTATTTATGGTTCCAATAATCCATGTAATCCACACGTAATACATAATATTTCCTTAATCCATGACATGTTAAGTCCAAAATACATAGTGTTAAATTAAACAATACTCATCGAGCAAAAGCTCTCAATCGCTTAAAATTTCTAAATTTTGACCCACCCCAATGAATGATTAACTCATCCATTTTAATAATTAGTAATATAGTTTATTATTATTATGAGTATTAATTAATAAGAAAATAAAAATAAATGGAGAATAAAAGAGTGGTGTGTCGAACACACACACAAGCGATATATAGAATTAAACTCAGTCTTTTGATTGAATGAGAAAGCCAAAGAAGAGATTGATTTTTTACAAGATTTAAGATATTTAGAGAACTTTAGTATTTCAAAACAGAGGGTATATGATAATAAAAGTTAATAGGAAGGTTAATTTAATTAAAATATAATTAAAAAACCAATACTTACAAGATTACAACAAAGAAGGACACAAAAGTAAATGGAAAGAAAGTGAGGAGTAAGAGTCTCTCAAGTGAAAATATGAGTATGGTAGGTCCTCCAAATATTTTCTCAAGGTTTGTTTGGGCCAATGTATTCTTATATCCTCTGAAATTCCAACCTTTTTCAAGTATAAGAGATGAGTATTTATAACCCATGGAAGTGGAATGTTTTCATTACAAAACTACCCCTCCACTTTCATTGCCAATTTGAGTTTTTAGACATCCTAATCTGAATAAATATTCCTTTTCAATGTTTTATATGTTAATGTTTTTTTAGACTATAAAAATTTGGAATAATTTGGACTTATGTATCCAAATTATTGGTTGTTTTCATAAACAGTGTAAAACTTTGCATTTCTATCAATGCTATTTTGATGGCAAAATGTGAATGGATTTTTGAATAGTAATATTCCTTAAAATATGAATGATGTATTCAACAAAGTCTGCCACCTATATCTCATCTTTCTCTCTAAAAAATATAAGATCTAATTGATTCTTAGATCATGGTAAAAGTCAATTTTGGGGTTTAGATTTCATTTCCCAAACATAATGGTGGGATGGACATCATAGAATCATTTGGGATCCTTGTTATTTTATTTTGGACATAAAATTTTATCCATGACTCCTTGAATTGTCCCCAAAACATTGGAGGATAATAAAGGAATTTGGAATTCTGTATTTATCCTAATAACTCAATATTTATATCTATTCTAGTTTCATAACAAATTCTTTGTGCCTTTTTATGTGGTCTATATGACCCTTAAAATGTAATAATTGGCACCATACCACATATAATGAACTGTTGGATATTTATTGAGAAGCATAAAAACAATAACAAAGAAATTTAGATAATTAGGGTGAGATTTATAATTGAAATAGTAAAATTACTCAAATGGAATACTTCAAATAATGCTCAAAAATCATATTTAATATTAAAAAATGACTATCTCACAAAATTATGCACTTTTACATGAAATTTACTAAAGGGGGTATACAAAACGTTATGAAAATATTAATAACATCAACTCCCACACACTTAGTCCTATGAATTTTCTCATGTGCAATAAATTTAAAAACATAAAAAAAGCACTCTTACACCCAAAAAAATATTAAAAAAATTCCCCAATCATGGCATATTTAGATCATTTCACTATTCCATATTGAACTCCACCAAAAACTATTACCAAAAAAATATTCCAAAAAAAATTCATTTTTCATTCTCAAATTTAGAAATGGAAAGTATAGACACTCAAATTTCACACATCTAAAGATGATAAAATTCATTTATGGAGGCGCACTCTTTCACCAAACTAAAGTGAAAATATTAGAGTTTTAAAGTGATCTCATCTTTCATTCCCTATCCTAACATTCCCAAAAAACAAGAGGTCTTTTGATGGTGTTTTTATGAGGCTATGGGATTGTGGGAATTAAATATTCAAAAAAGTATAAAGATGGGTAAAATACCCACATGGAAAAAGAAATGCACAATATTTTTGAAAAAAAAATGGAAATAAATGGAAACACATATTTTAAAGGGAATAATTTTGTGAATCAAGACACAAAAGTGTATGAAAATTTGAAGGGAATGAGAAGATATAATATTTACAAAACAAAAAACTTATCCAAATGACATAAGTTATCTTTTTTTCATTTTTAGAAAGTTGAATTTGAGACACATCTCACACCCATCTCCCAACCTAAGATTGATCTCCTTAAAAAACTACTTGTAATAGTTATAAAAAATTTAAAGGTTTAGAAAGATTAATTTTTGACACACCCAAGACACAACACATTATTTTTTTTATTTTTTTTATTTTGTTTTCTTAACACTTTTTTTTAATTTGAAAAATATTTTATAATCATATATGCATTCCCTAAACTCGCTGAATGAAAACCTCTCCCCCACACTAAACCTAATGATTTCTCTCAAGAATATGATAAAACAATGAAAATAAATAAAAGGGAACAAAAAATGAAATCCACTCCCCAAAAATGTAAATTTCAATAAATAATGAAATATAAATACATTTATATGTTGGGTGGGATAAGGTATTAGTATTGTAATGTTGATATCAAATAATGGGTTTTCATAGTCTCATAGGGGCATTCAAAAGTAGGATTAATGTAATGGTAATAAGAGGATATTTGTATATTGTGATTCTCATGAGGTTTAAAAAATGCCTCTATCATATTAATGCACATCAAAGTGGTAAATTAAACTTTAAGTTCCAAAAACACAAGACTCAAAATCATGGGTGATAAAACACACATTTTGAAAATATTGTTATTGGTGGTTGGGGCATGAAAGCTAATTTTGTTTCTCACAGATGTGGTAAAACCATTTTCTAAATCATAAACTGAGCATTACAAATTTCATTGTTTTGACACAATATTATTTATACAAATTCATGATGAAATTATAATTTTTTTTGAGATAAAAACATGTCTTTTGACTCCCTAAATTGGTTGGACAAAATTTCAAAACTGGATGGTGAGTATGTATGACTCCTTTTTGTTATTTTCATTTGTTTAATTTTTTTTTTTTTGAATTTTTTCTAAAATACACACCCACACGAAATAGAAAACGTGAAAGGACAAAAATTGATGATTAAAGTGATAAAAAATTAATTACATAGGAATAAAAAGAAAAAGGGAGATATAGAAGGAGGAAAAAGGGAGATATAGAAGGAGGAAAAAGAGAGAAAGAGGGAGTTAAAGGAAAAGTGGTGCCCCCAGTTTGGATTTGCTGGGTTGCCATCTCCATCCAGTGGTGGGTCTACTATAGATCTTATGGAAGTTGATGTTGTACCTAGATTGTGTGTCCTATCATGGTGACCTTTAACCAATATACATTAACCATGAAATTTCTTTTCGAAGATTGGTCTTGTACTTGCACTACACATATTTTTAAAGAAGAGAAACAATAAAACGACTTTCCCAATGAGAGTTAATCTTACCTGGGTGAATCCGAAATTGGGAATTAAAGAGAATTACATTTTTATCTTCATGAAATACCTTACTTAGGATGTGTTTATCAAGTTTTACCTTTGATTTTTCTTTGTAGAGATTAGAATTCCCATTAGAAAAAAGTATATGGTCATCCAGTTCAACCAATTGAAACAACCTTTCATCATTAGATTTTTCAAAATCAAAATAACATGTTTTTACAAACCAAAATGACTTATGTTGGATTTCAAATGGAAAATTAAATTCTTTAACAAAAACTATCATAAAATGGGACATCTCAATGGCTGTTTTATAGGCATTTCGATGAGCCCAAAGTGCTTCACCAATTATCTCAGGCCAGTCATTTCTTATGGGATTAACAATTCTCTCATGAACTCTTTTTTACTTCCCTTTTATAGAGTTAATCCATTCCATTGGTTTTGGGTGATATGAAATTTATGTTTTATGTAAAACACTGTCCTTTTTCAAAAGAGATTCAATGGTTTATTACAAAAATAGGTTCCTAAGTCATTGATCATGACACAGGGAGTTCCAAATATATAAAAGATGTGGGTTTTTAAAAACACAGTAATAGTCTATTAATCATCCTTTTTAGTGGGTTTTTCATCTACCCACCAAGAAACCTAATCTACCGCAAGAAGAATGTATGAGAATTTATTGGTAGGGAATGGTCCCATGAACTCAATTCTCCAAATATCAAATATCTCACAAATTATTATAGGTTTTTTGGGAATTTTATTTCATTGTGAAATTGTGCCGAAATTTTGGAAAGTGGGGAATGATTGAAATAACTCATGTGAGTCCTTGAAGAGTGAAGACCAAAATAATCCAGAGTCTAGGACCTTTTTGGAGGTCCTTTGTGGTCCAAAGTGGCCACCCCCAGGAAATGAGTGACAAAATATCAAGATGGAGGATTTTTCATCTTTATTGACACATCTCTTAATCACCACATTAGTCCCCGTATTCTAAAGTTTATTTTCTTCCAAAAAATATCTTTTTGAATCAATTTTCAACTTTATTTCTTATTCTTTTGAAAACATTTCAGGAAAAACACCATAAACTAAGTAATTTACAATTGGGGCATACCATGGTATTTTTTGGAGTGAGAGATGAATGGTGCCAATTGGGGAATTCCGGATCAATGATTAATAAATGATATGAATTATAAATTATACTCAGGTGATCATCCATAATGTTTTGTCTTCCTGGTCTATTATTGATTTCAAGGTTAAACTCTTGGAGAATTAATATCTAACTTATTAGCCTTAGTTTGGAATCACTTTTCATTAGTAAGAACATTATAGTGGAATGGTCTTTGAAGATGATGATTTTTGAAATTAAGAGATATGTATGGAATTTATCTAAGGGAAAAACTACTTCTAAAAGTTTTTTTAGTGATAATGTAGTAAGATTGAGTTTTATCCAATGTTTTAAGGCATAATCGACAACATGAAAAATATTTTCTCTTCTTTGACCAAGAACGGCCCCAAAAGCTCTATCGGAAGCATCACACATCAACTAAAAGGGTAATGAACAATATAGGGGTTGTATTATGGGGGTATATGTAAGAGAAAATTTAAATGAAATGAAGTCTCTCTTACAAGACTCATCAAAATTGGAATGTGACATCATTTTGGAGAAACTGATTGAGTGGGAGGGAAATCCTAATAAATATATGGATGAATATCTATTAAAAATCTATGTGACTGAGGAATTAATGGAAGTCTCAAATTGAAGTGGGTTTAGGAAGTGATTGGTTCACTTCAATTTTGTTAGGATCGACTTCAATACCCTCTTTTGACTCTATGTTTGTTAGAACAATCCCATTTTAAACCCTGAAGTAAAATTTTTCAAAAATTAACATAGGGTTACACATAACACACATTCTAATGACAAGAGAGATTGAATTCAATCCAGATTAATATGACTCACCATAAATGATAAAGTCATCCATGAACATGTCCAGGAACTGTTCAATGAATTCGGAAAAGATACTCATCATACACCTCTGGAATGTTGCAAAAAAAATTCAATGGTCAAAAGGAATTCTCCTATATTCATATGTTCCAAAGGGGAAAGTGAATGTATTCTTCTCTTGGTGTTGAGGTGAAATTGGGATTTGTATGTAGCTGGTGTATCCATAAAGAAAGCAATATTGTTAGTTTCCTGCTAATCATTCTAGAATCTGATCAAGGAATGAAAGACATTAGTAATATTTTACTGTTTCAACATACAATTTTCAGTAATCAATGCACAGAATCCATTTTTTCTTCCCTCAAGTTGTGAATATCTCTCCTTGTTTATTTGTGACAACATCTATCCAACCCTTTATAGGTACAACTTAAATTGGACTAACCCATTCACTATTGGAAATTGGGTAGATAATACCATCTTGAAAAATATTTATGTTCATTTCCATAACTACCTCAAGTTTGAGTGGATTGAGTCTTCTTTATAGTTGTCTAATTGCTTTAGATGATTCCTCGTAATGGATGTGACGTTTTCACAGAGTAGGGTTGATTCCTGGTGTGTCATCTAGGGTCCAATATAAGGCCTTTTGTTTTCCTCTAACAACTGAACAATTTTGGACTCCTCGGTTTTAGTATGTGAAGAAGAGATAATGACATGATAAGAGTGATCATGGAAAGGGAATGCATATTTCAAGTGTTCAGGAAGAGGTTTTAGATCAGCCTCATCTTTCATTTTTGGGATAGAAAACTAAAGAATGGGGGAAAATATTTCAGTTGCTTATTATTCATTTCCCATAAAACTATCCAAGGTTGAACAGTAGAGATCAAAGTTCATGTGGGATTCAATAGATTTTTCATGCTCCTCGATATTAAATGAGTCTATGAATGATAGGTCCACATCTACTTCCCCATTGAAGACTTGGTTAATGAGGATGAAAAAATCACAAGATCTAATCTCATTAGTACATGATAAACATGGTGGAATGGGGTTCAATTGACTCTTAGAAGTGTCCTCAAAAGCCTAGATTTAGAATGTAGAGTAATCCTCATATGTGTATCGCATGGCTTGGAAAATGTTGAATGTGTATCGCATGGCTTGGAAAATGTTGAACCTAACCAGTTGGTCACCAAATTCCAGGTATAGGATGCCTGAATAGACATCAATCTTGGTTCTTACTATCATTACGAATGGTATTCCTAAAATTAGGGGATAACAGGAAGAGTTTGTCTCACCATCCATGTCAAGTACATTGAAATCAGCAGGGAAGATAAGATCATTGACTCGAATATGGAAATAATTTATTATATTCTCAAGACTAGCAGTGATTTGATTGGAAAATTGATGGACAACACCCGTTGGATGTTAAGGACCTGGAACAATGTTGGGGAAGATGTATCTAGGAATGAAATTAATTAAGGCTCCTAGTTATATGAGAAATTACAATTTGTCCTGGAAATGTAAATAACATTGGATCATTGCACTTTATGGAAGTAGACTGCTGGGTGGAAACATTTTCAAAGGACATAAGTAACCTCTTATGGGTGAAAAATTCCATAAAAACATGGAGTATTAAGGGATTTTTAAGGAATCTAAGAGGTTAGTGTTGAATTTAACACATTTAAACATGTTGAGCATTTTAGGATCAGGTTCAAAGGATTTCATTGGTTTAGAAGATTGAGGAAAAGGAATTGGATTACAAAGTGTAATTGCAGAATGTGGGGGAATTGATTCATATTCCTTTTCAAATTTCTATTTCTTTTCATTATATAGGTTAAAATTTAAAGGGGAGTTGGAGGACTCATCAGGAGGAATAGAAATTTTCATTCCTGGCCTTTGTGAAATTCCACTTACATTACCATTGGGGTTGGGTAATATTTGAGCTATGAGTTGGGAAGAATTTTATTGTTGTTGATGACTCAGGTGAGATTTAGGTTGACTAATTCTCATTGCAATATTTTTAAGGCTAGAATGAGAAAAGGAGGAATGATCCTCCACTGAATTTTCCCATAGTTTCTTGGAAGAAGAGGTGTGTCCCTTATTGAGATTACCTTGATTTTAGTTCTTGGGAAAGAGATTGTATTGGTTTGGGAATTGGGAACGCTTATTAGGATAGTGTAATCCAAGAGGAGAAAAAGGAGGATTGATCCTTTGATGTTGAGGAACAAAATGGTAAGGTTGTTGGAAGTTACCAACACCATGACCATATTTTAATTAGTTTGGGGTTTGAGGAGGGAATTTAATAGGATAATAAATGGGATTATCATACCTCAAGACTTATTTTATGGTAGAAAAAAATGGCTCAGAGTGGGGATGGTTGAAGTTTCTAATGAATTGGATTGATTTTTGATGGTTAGTTTGCTTCTGGGCATATAATTCATTAAGCTCTATTTGTCTGGATGTATTAGATGGATCCTCTTGAAGTTGTGGAAATGTGTCATTTTGATGATATGGGAAGCTACGGATCTTACAGTTCTTGATAGGTCTCGGGAACAGAGATTATGTAGAAGATGAGGTTGGGGATTTGGTAACAAAAACTAGTTAGAACAGATGACCTGTATATTCACTCATCCACTCTCTCATCTTATTGGAATCTATATATTGACTATCATGGGATTGTTTGAATTGATAATGTGCTGAATTTTGTAATTCTTGTGTGTTTTCAGACATATTTCTTATGATATCTCATGCAGCTACAGAAGATTTATCAACAAGAGCACTGTCACTTGTGGCATCAACGAGAGTATTCTCCATAGAGAATAACTCCATATCGATTTATTGGATCAAGATTTGGTTAGGGATTTATTGATATGGGTAGGTTTCCACATGATACTTTCACCTCTCCATTTACTCATGGAGTGGTTTATTTGGGAACTGATGAATACCAATTATTTCCTTTTATATAGAAGTAGTATGAGAGGCATGAAAGAATTTCTCGAACAAGATTCGCTTCAAGTAATTCCATATGTTTATAGAACCAGGAGGGATGTAGTTGATCCTTGATGTAGAGATTTTAGATAGGGATATAGGGAACAATTGGAGTTTGATTTGTTCCTCTAAACGCCCTTGATTATTCATGTTAGATCACACAACTTGAAACTCTTTAAGGTGGAGATGTGGATCCTCACCGGCTAGCCAGTGGAAATGAGGTAGAAGATGAATCAGACCTGATTTGAGTTCAAATTCAGCCTCTATTTTTAGATATTGAACAATAAGGGGTTGGTCATTCCTATTAGGGGAAGAAAGTTATTTTAGGGTTTGTTCACTAGGATTATCAATATCTAATTAAATTGGTTTGACAAGGTCTTTTTCTTGAAATATTTTATTATCCTTAATGTTCCTCATAATTTGGTGAAGTGTTTTCTCAATTTTAGGGTCAAACAAATCTGACGGATTTTTGGGAAGGTAATGGGAGATTTAGAGATATTTTGGAAAGGATGAAGAATGCATATTTTCTTTGAGTTTTTTCTTTTTATGGTTTTTATGAAAAGGCAGGTTTTTTAGTGTGTTGTTTTTCAATTTTTTTTCAATTTTGTTCTTTTCTTGTTTTTTTATAATAATAAAAAATGATAGAATAATTAATTGCACCATCACTAGCAACAGATCTATTTGAAATTGTGGAAAATTATATTCTATCGAATGTTTAAGGTTCTGGTGCTCTGTTAATGTGTATTGTATCACTCTAGTCAAATACGCAGCAACGATACGTTTTAATAGTTGATTTATTAGTTGATTTTATATTTATTTGGTGGTTTGTTTGCAGAGAATCACTGAAAAGATTTATTTACATAGATTGATTTCATAATTGGATAAATATTGGGGTGAATTTTTTATTATGGAGTTAAGCTTGTTATATCCTTCTGTTTTACTTTATATTGCATTAAAATAATACCCACATCACCAGATGATGTTTATTGGAATTCCCAAGTTTTAAGGATTTAATCCAAGACATAAATTAACTAGGATTATAACCCAAATCAGTACTTGATTTAGGTAGTGTATTTAAGGTTTCAATAATCTATGGAATCCATATGTTAAACAAATGATGTCATTAATTTATGACATGTTATGTCTAAAATACACAAAGTTAAATTAAATAGTACCCATCGAGCAAAAGCTCTCAATTGGTTAACATCTGTACATTTTGACTCACCCAAATGAATGATTTACTCAGAGATTGAAATGATTATTAATTTGGTTTATTAATTTTATGATGATCAATTAAGAATATGATAAAAAGAAAGGGATAAGAAAGTTGTGGTGTGTCGAAGACACACATGAGTGATAAAGAGAATTAAACACATACTTTTGATTGAATGGGAAAGAAAAAATGAAGAGATTTATTTTTAACATGATTTAAGAAATTTAAAGAACATTAATATATAAAAACTGAGGGTTAATGATAATAATAGTTAATGGTAAGGGTACTTTCATTAAAATAGAATTACAAAACAAAGACTTACAGGATTACGACAAAGAAGAAGAAAAAATTAAATAAAAAAAGGGTGGAGGAAGAGTCTCTCAAGTGAAAACATGAATATAGAAGGTCCTATCAATCATTTTTAAAGTCTTTGGTCTTGGAAATGTATGATACTATCTTCTTAAATGCCAACCTTTTGTAAAGATGGTAGGGGGATGTGTTTATAGCCCAAGGAAGTGGACTGTTTCTATTCCAAAACTACCTCTCCACTTGCATTTCAAATTTGATATTTCAGATAGCCGAATATAGTGACATACTATTCTTACAATTTTTAGATAATAATGTTTTTAGTAGACTCTCAAAAATTTTAGGCATTTGGACTTATGGAGCCAAAGTTATGGTGGGTTTTTAAATAATGTTAAACTTTTGATTTGAATCCATGCTTTTTAAATGGCCAAAATGTTAATGGATTTTTGAATAGAGGTAGCCTTAAAATCTGAATTATTTATTCAAAAAAGTTGGCCAACTATATATCATATTTTACACTATAAAATAGAAGCTCGAAAAGATTTCTATATCAGGATAAAATTCATTTTTGGTGTGTTGATTTCATTTATCAGACAGAACAGTGGTATGGACTTCATAAAATCCATTGGGATCATTGTTATTGGAGTTGGGCCTTGAAATTTGTATCCATGACTCCATGAATTTTCCCCAGAACGTTGGAGGATAATTAAAAAATTTTACTTCTATATTGAGTCAAATAATTCAATATTTATAGCTGGTCCAGTTTCATCACAAATAGTTTGGGCCTTCTTGTGTGGTCAGTATGATCCTTCAAATAGCTTAATTGTCCTAAGATCCCTTCTAAAGAACTATTGGATATTTAATGAGGAAGACTAATAAATAATAACAATGAAATTTAGATATGTAGGTTGAGATTTATAATTAAAATAGTAAACTTACTCTACTGGATGACTTCAAATGATGCTCAAAAATGATCTTTAATACTAAAAAATGCATATCTCATATCAATTATGAACTTTTACAAGAAATTTACTAAAGGGGGTATACAATAGTTATGAAAATATTAATAACATCAATGCTAATTACACTTGATGAAAATCCTAATAGTGATCACATAGATCTCTACTTACTCAAAAAAATGATGTGGGTGGGGAGAATAGACTCTTTTATCTCTGAAGAAAAATGTTAGATGTGCAGTCATAACATTCTAAGACTAGGAAGATCTGTAATGAATTGATCTATATAGGGAATAAAAAGACACATGATTTTTAACCCAATGATTTTAAATTTTTTATGAACTAATCCAAGATAACTCCTTAACCAGGAACTTTATTCAACTCATGGAATAACATAGGGGAATCCTTGATCCACATAGACTAACTAAAATAATCATGAGTATTACAACATAATCACTAGGTATGATTTATCATATAAAATAAAAAAGGAGAACATAGTCCCTCTAGTAATAAAATCATATAAAACCTATAAAATAGAGTTCCATGTGTGGAAATGTAAATAGAAAAAAACTAAAACATCTCAAATATGGAATATAAAAAACAACCAATCTCTTCTAAATTAAATGAATAAAAAATATTTAGATACAATACGACATATTGAGGGATACAATATAGATAAAAATAAAACCACAAAATAAAAACCCTACATCATCTATTTGTGACCTTGAAGGTCTCTCTAAACCCTTAATACTAACGCACCCTATTGGTGATCCTGAACTAAACCTAAACCCCATAAAATAAATCGGATATACCGTTTCCAGGAGTTGCAAGTAGTTTGTGAACATTAATAAAAATGTATAAATAAAAAACAAATCCAAACATTTATTTTCCCAAAATAAATTATAAAAACTAGATTGATAATACATATATATAATAGGATTTTATCATTTCAAAGAAATAACTACAAGAATTCCAAAACCCATCCTTTAAAATTGAACACATGTTTTAATTAATCCAATATTTTTTTTCATACACCATTCATTTTTTAAATATCCTTGTTAAAATACTCTTTAAAAACAATCCCCTGAATCACACTAATGTAATGAATGTGACATAAAATTTTATGTTCAATATAAAAATGAAGCCATAGTAATATCATAAAGATTCATCAAGAAATGTAACAATAATTAATTAAAAAACAATAAGTTAATAGAAGTAAAATATAAATAATCATCAGCATGTCTAAAAACATCTATGAGGATATCATATATTTACATGGGTTGGAATAATTTTTATTCCTAGTCTATGTACCTATGTTAATAACAACTCCATTTCTCTGATCTAGCCCCACTAGTGGAACACTCCTCTATGGTCATTACATATGATGGGTAATTTAGCCTGTATAATCCAAAAAATATAGAAACATCCCTCTAACCACACTAATACACATAGAATCCCATATTGATAATCTAAAATTGAGGTGATGTATCCAATTCAAATACTATATCTCAATTAAAAATCAATATAATCCAATAGACATGCTCACCCCTCCTACCAACATCATCCATGTGAAACTCTTCATTAATATATTTGTAGATTCATTGAGGGTTCATGCATTCAAAGAAAGGAATTTTGTTGTATTAATCAGGGATTACCTTGTTAAACTAGATATAATTTTTCATGGAAACATCCCTTTCTTAAATTCCAAATGGTCTTCAAACACATTCTTGGAAATGTATATTTTAATCTTCATTTTATAAATCTTTTGTGTGTCATGAATATATCTTAAGAATCAAAATTTCATTTTGAAAAATATAATCTATAAAATTTCAATATATGTGCATCTAAAAATATATTTGTTAACTGTATATATATGAATTTACATATCATCCACATATATATTAATATTCATGAATAATTCTAAGGGTCATGTAATAATGTGTAACATAAATCATTATCTAAAGAGAATAATTTTCTATTAAATCCTGAAATCCAAAAAAGGTAAATAAACGAAAATGGTTCACCACCTTAATAAATTTTATTAAATAACATAAATCATTTAAAACATGAAAAATCACTTAAAATATTCTCCTAATAATTTTAACAAACATCTAGCATATATAAATTTTCAATATAAAGAATAAGAATTTGAAACTACTTGAAAAACCTATTTTATAACCAAAACTCTAATTTAGAAGGAATAAGAAATTAATTTCTAAATCTAAAATCATGAAAATTTCAATTAAACTTTAATTTTCAAATCTATAATCATCACATCATTTTTTTTGAAAAATAAAAGGTTTGAAAACCTATATCAATGGTGTTTAAAATAAATAAAACATTGAATACAAAATATAAAAGGCCTATGTAATCAACCAAACACCATAAAATCAAAATAAACCCCACATCAAATCCAATCCTCTTCTACGTTATTGGTAAAAGAGAAACCAGGGAAAATGGAACAAAGAAAATAATAAGTAGATGAAGTAAAAGAGGAATAAAGGTTATTCCTTGAAGTAAACAACCTACAATTGAAGAAATAAGCCCCAAAATCAAAGGGTAGAGGAATGATAATACCTCTTATATTATGACTAGGTCAAGGTAATCATGAGGGAGGAGACAAAGAAAAAATGTGGTTTGAAATAGATAAGGGTACATTAGTAAATTTTATTTTTAGAAAAATTGAGTGAGTTGCCCGGTTAGGTCGAAAGGTTTACTGAAGAATGTTCTAACAATGAACCCTCCATGTCAAATAAAAACATCCATAAAATATTTTGGCTGCAATATTTGTAAACCACATGTAGACATTGAAAAAATTTATGTTAAAATTTTAGATAGTCTTGTATTCAATAGGCATAGTTTGTACTAACGGTGTCCAGGTTGTTCACTAACTCACAGACAAACCAAAATCTACTAAATCGTCATGTGGTTTTTACATAGATTAGAGTCAATTTTAAATTTTATATGAGAGAAAAATAATATAAAAAAATAATTGGAAAAACCCGTTTCATTTATATAGTTACACATTTGATCTTAATTCATTTACACTAAGAGTGTATAGAGGAAAATACATCCATAAAACCCCAAAACACAAACTTTTAGTTGTAATTAATTAGAAAACTCATTAAAGAGATAAAATATAATGATATAAATAAAATAAAAATGAATATAAATGTTGGGGTTTGATAATTATCATCGCCATGAAACTTTATGCTACAAGGTAATCATCAAGCTCATGATAAAAATCCAAACTAGAGCCATATGCTCTGAAAGAAATAACTTCTCAAATGATCACCTCCAAAACAAATGAATACTAAATGTAACTAATGAATATAGTTTATTCCTCAATTAAATGCTTCTCAAATATTTTTTTTATGAGTGAAAAAAATAAGATCAATAATCTTCCAACTATTTTATAATCTACTAACATTTTGGTTCCACAAAACATAGAACTCAAATGGTTAACTGCCAATTCAACCCAAGTTTAAAATCAAATAACTCAAAAAAATCACCCAGTCAAAATAAAATTCATTATTTTCAAAGACCAAATACATATCAAATCATGAAAGAGATACAAAATAACCCCAAGAAACCCATAGTTAAATAAAAAATTAAAAAACAGAAGAGATAAAAAAACATGTATGATTCCATTAAGTGTTACCTAAAAATTGTTGAATGGGAGATACACCAATATTATGAGTTGGTTATGGTGTAATTATTCATATATTGAGATCCTGATCAATAGAACTTCCGTATACTACCCTACCAACCACAATGATTATATGTTTTTTTAACACTAGGGAGTGAATCTTTAGAATTCCAAAACCAACTACACTAGAAGAATATAACCAAACTGTTCCATTCACAAAAGAAAGAAAAAAGTAAAATGTATTCAAAAAAATGGTTTCTTAGGTTTCAACTATTAACCTAATGGACATCCTTCATTAACACCAAGGGATGTGAAGCTGTCACTCACAATAGGTTTCCCTATAATGACAGACTCATCTAAAACACCATATACACCAATTCTTTTAATTAATTTATACCAGTTTATAAAACATATTCACTAATATTTAGGAGAATAATATTTGCAAAAAATATGATCCTTAATGAAATTAATCAACCCCATATCGAAAGAAAAAAAGAAATCAACTCTTTGATTTGTTAACAAAAACTCCATCACGATTCGAATACCCTATAAAAAACACAAAATCTGTGCAACTCATCTCAACTTCACCTCCTATGTAATAAACCATTGGATAATAGTGGACATTAAAAACTCAAAAATGATTACATATTTCATCAAGGACGTAATGAACAATTTTAATTAATCCTGACATAGTCCATAAAATAGTACAAACACATCTATCACACTTATATCTTATGGGGTTGCAAGGAGATTTAGGATCATTTCAATTCCATTTAGAGACTTCATTATATCTGAAGAACCTCTATTAACAAGAAAAATAAGAAATAACTAAAAATATCTTGGATCAACCCCCCTACTCTGAGTTTGGGAAGATACATACAATGGAAGTGACTTGTTAAAAACCATTAGTACCTTTCTGGTTAGTATGCTCTAAATAACATGATAACATGAACTCAGTCAAACAATATATCAAATTTTAATAAAAAACTAACAAAAATTAAAACACAAAATTTAAAAAAAATCCATAAAACCAATTCATAAAAATAAAATAATATAAAAACCATTTTCAACACCCCCACCCCAAATTTCTATTTCAAATTCGAATCTATCTTCCAAACAACATACATAATACTAAAAACAAATTTCAAATCCCAAAGATTATCTTTTACATTGAAACTATATTTTCAACACAAAATACATTTCAATATTTTTTAAAATAAAATTATTTTTTACTATTGAGACTACAGATACTAAAAAACAATTTCTTAAAAACTCCACATAATATTATATTTTCGTTATAGTGGGCTATTTTCTATGAATTAAATAGCCTCATGGTTTAGAGAACCATATAACAATCTTGAAACCTCTATTGGAAGTCATGTTGAACTAGGGATCCACATAGATTTTATAGGGCATGTGAGATCATGGGTTGAAATTGGTTTAACTCTCATTGTGTTTTCTCAAAAACCATAATTAATTGAACAATTTAAAATACCATCCACAAAAACCAAAAATATATCAAGAAATGAAATTCAAGAATCAAAACCCGTCAACCGCTATAAAATCGGGGTACATAGTGAGTAAGAGTTTGTAATGATCTTTCGGAACCTACCTATTGAGTTGTGAAAGTCTTAATATCCATTCTACCAGATATCCCAAATAACAAATGGTTACTCTGATACCGTATTTCATGAGTTAAATCATTTTATCCCTAGATCTGGTCACTTGATCTAAAACACGACATACCCAAGGGTCTTCCTCAATCCCCATGTGCTAATGAGAAGAATTATTGTTATGAAAAAACAAAATTTAGGGATTATTTCATCTAGAAAATAAATAATATTCATAGGCTTCCTCCATGATGCCCCACATGGAAAACATGGACATCATAGTTCCATATGTAGAAATATAACCAAAATGAAAAAAAAAATCCAAATAGGACTTCTAAAAATTAAAAAATAGAAAACTATTAAATAAAAGACACAAAAAAAGATCTATATATTGTTGGATGGATTTTAAAATAGAACTAAAAAAAGAAAACCAATATAAAAACATGAAATAATCTTCAAGTAACTACCAAAGTAACTATCTATCAATAATACCAACCCACTCAAAGAGAGATCCCAAAGTTGAATCTGAACATCTGAAATAGGTCGATACTACTGATATTGAGTGTCATATATAGGGCATGAGAATAATTGTATTTATAGGTAGCCACCCTAGGATAAATACATTTCCATTCCCAAAAAATCCCATTAATAGTAGTTTGAAAATACATATATTAAATAAGTTTTAATTATTTCTAATAAATGACCATAATATTTTACAAATCCAACAACTAATACTCAAAAATGTTCTTCAAAGATAACTTTAATAATTTTTTATAAATTACTGAATTTGGAAAACCCATTTTTAAACTCCACATTCAAAACAAACCCCAGAATCGCACTAAAGAAAATCAAGTGACATCAATGATCGAGTTAAAAATAAAAATGAAAATAGAGGCATATCATATTTAACCATAGGGAAGTGGAATTAAAATTTAACCAAAAGAAATAATGAGGAATTATTATCATATATATGATAATTAGAAAACATTATCATCCTATAATTATGACCCAGATATACTCAGGTTGGAATCATTCTTATCCTATTTAATAAATTTGTGTAAATAACCTCCCTACTCTTATCATCTAAACCCACTGGCAGTGCAACCATCCATGTAATTTACATACCATGGGGGATCTATTATATCTAATTAGTACTAGATATAAATGTAACATTACCCTCATAAGATTACTTTGGTCCCATGATGATAGTGGAAAAAAATGAGGTGATGTGTCCAATAAACACAAAACAACTCAACCATGAATCATCAATGTCCAACATTCATGCTCATCCCACCTCCCAACTCCAACCTTTTGAAATCCCTCTTTAAAGGAGAGGGACCTTCTTTGGGGGTTTTTTCAGTCAAAGAAAATAGTATCATGGTACCATATGTGACTTCTCATTGAAAACTAATAATAATTCCCAAGGAAATAACCCTTTATCAAATTCCAAAAGGGCCTCAAACAAATTTTAGGAAACATGTATTTTAGCCCATGTTTTTAAAAACTTTTTTTATTCCATAAATCATTTCATGAATATATATTTTATTTTTAGAAAATCGCTATATGAAATTTCTCTATATATTCATGTAATAAATTATATATTCACATACATGTTCCAATAGGTCTGTACATACCATCAGTATGTATGTGATCATATACAAATAATTATATGGATAATATAGATAGGCATAAGTCAAATAAACTTCTAAAATATAATAATTTTCATATAAATCAATTTAACCATAAGAATGTTAATAACCTAAGAAACTCCCAATTTAATTAAACACACCATCACACATAATTTTAAAAAAGTACACCCATAATTTCAAACATAAAAAATTTGTAAAAATATGTGCTTAAGAATTTTAAAAAACACATATTATACATATATTTTAAAAAAAAATCATAATAAATCAGGACTATTGGATATACTATTGTGCTAACAAAATATCAAGTTCCTAAGGATTTAAAAATTAATTTATAAATTAAAAAACCATATAATTTCAACTAGAAGGGAAATTAAAAATCTACAAAAACCACGTAGTGTGATTAAGAAATAAAAATTATAGAAGAACCTATATCAACAGTGTGAGAACATGAAAAGACACTTGAATATAGAAGATACAAGTCTAAAGGAACCATCCTCACTCCCTAAAATCAAATTAAATCACATATAAATTAGAATCCTCACCCTATGGTTCACACAAAGAGATTCGAAGGAAAAGGGAAGAGAGAAAACTTGAGTAAAATGAATGGAAAGAGGAAATGAGGCCATAACTTGATGGAAATAACCTTAATTGAATGAATAAGAATCAAAATTGAAGTTATAAGGGAGTATAGGACCTCCCCTAGTGTTCCTAGGTAGAGACGAGTGAGATATAGGAGATAAATGGGACATAATGGTTTAAAATTCACCAAGATATATTAGGAAATTAATTATTTAGAAAAAATAGGAAAGTCACTTAGTTTTTTCACATGTTTTACCCAAACGTTTCTCCAACTATGCACCCTAAACAACATATAGAAACCTCCCCCATATGGTTTGATTTCATATTTTTTTAAAAATTCTCCAATTTTCTAAAACATTTCTATTAATATTTTAGGCATTCTTACACACATTCCAAAAGGTTTATACTAACAATTAATAAGTATTCACTGGAACCCAATCACCCAAAACTATTTTACATCTTCTACTAGGTGTCTCACACTTTGGAATCAACCATTCATTTTATATGTGATCTAAACTATGTAATAAGAAAATAAAATGGAAACATACAATACATTTAGGTAGTCATATTGTTTCTAAAAAACTTTTCACACTAACCGTTAACGAAGGTGAAAACTACACCAAAACATCGAAACAAGAAAAATTATTTGGAATTAAACCTAAAACTCAATTATGATATCATATATCAAGAAATGAATAAAATTAAAAGCAATATAAAATTGGGGTTGTGATACACTTGGTCTCTCATATTGATCCATTCACATACATCCTTAGTTTTCGATGTTAATATGGCATATTTTATTAATATAATTCATTATTTAGTAATTTTACATATTTTTTATATCTCATAATATTATTAAAGGTAAATAATTTACCAATTTATTCACAATAGAGCATACCATAATGAATTTACTATCTAATAAATATCTCACTGAATAATATATTTTGTCCATCCATAAAACCTACTCAGTATGGAAGATTCACTTTGACGGTACTTCCAAGAGCCTAATTTGTATAATAATGTAAAACCCAATAAAAAACCTTTTTTTAATTGGTGATTATATGAATCTATTCAAAAAAAGTAGTTATTCCTTACCCTTTCTTGTTATCACAAGGATGTACAAATAATGGGGAAACATACTAAGCCCTCATTAAATGCTTGGAACTAGCCAAATTGATTCTGATTTCTATATTGGATTCCAAATGTGATTCAAAGTTGTTAATAAAGAAATTAAATTGATAATACACCATAAACATAAATATATTATTCTCTATCTTGATTATATGTGGTGGTTTATTTCATAATTCCCCTCATATAAAATAATTTTTCATATCCTATATTCATTACATGCATAATAATATATATCATACAATGCCAATATAACCATAACTGATTCTGAATCAGATGATATGGTCATTCAAATTTCTTATTATAGGTTATTCTTTCCATTCATAAATAATGATATGGAATATGTCAACTATGTGAACATCACCCCTATTCTATGTGATAATATATCCCTACAACCCAGTTTCATTATCAGTTGGATATATCTAATAATAGACTATATCTTAAATGTAATTATTTAACTAATATAATCTAAAAAGTTACATACCTATTATTGGGATGAAAATTACATCCAGTGTGATGACATGAATTCCTTGATCATCCTCTATAAATGAGTCTTTTTGGGGAATCCTCCATAGATGCATTGATGAAGGAGAGACTATAACTATTATATAAAATCCCATATTGAAACCTATGAGTCCATCCATTCGGGTACCAAGCTCATCCATAAAATAATAATACCTCGATACTTGTTATCATAACTAATGTATTACTGGATGAGGTTCACAAAGAAACTCTATGTTTATCAATTATATGATAATTAAATTTATAAACCCATACAGTTATTTGTTACTACTAAATACTCTTATTCATTTATCATATTGTAGATGGATTTCATCGGATTATATTCCCCATAAATAAACATTAAGTTTAAGCATATATTTATTTCTATATATTTATTCTCTAAATGGAATTAGGATATATCTCTAAAGCTGGGTCAGAGAATGTTATATCATTATCTTAATGAAGACAAATATCATTAAAATATATGGGGTCCCTTACACGATACTAAAGACAACAATGTTATTTTAGTTTGAAATGGTTTTTTAGGAATAAGTATCCACTTCAACAATTCATACTACTATCATACAATGTTTAACAAACAAATAAGGGATTTCAATAAAACTCTTTTAATATCTATAACAAGATAGTAGATAAATACATTATCCTTTATCTAGATATATTATTATATTCTTTGTGGGATTGTCACACCACAACCCATACTACCACATAGGTAACCCCGCATTTTCTTTTGAATGGGATAGAAACATCCTTTACCATTAAGATCAAACTACCCTAAATCCATATTTCCATTTTTGTTCAATTGTTTTAAGATAATAAATCTCATGTATGACATGTTGGTATGGGGTAAATTGATGAAAAAAATGTCATGGAAAATGAATATAACGTAGATCAGTCATAATTAATTCTCATTAGCATTAAAAAATATGGTTCACCTTAACTCATTCATCCAAGGAGAAATTTTTTTCCCTTGAGAACTCCCACGACACCTGGTCATTAACCTAAGAAACATAAGATGAAATGCGAAGTACCTTATTATATACATAATTTCAACTCCAACAGATCATATTACCTTATTATGATGGATGTAGAGAGTATCGAACCCATTATGAATGGATGTTTTCTCAACAAGTAATACAAATAATTTCACAATGGGTTTATAAAATACCTACCACCTGATGTAAAAATTAGTGATATAAATCCCTTATTTCATGACTCTAAATAAAACAATGTGATGTCCCTTTATAATGGGAGGTTAAATTATAAGATATCTATGTCTTTGTATCATGATGTAAAACTAAATAATATGTATTAAATCAACATTAAAATAATCTATATAGATTTTTCCTTTACATGATACATAGATTCCAATATACTAGAAATATCTATGTAAGAAACTCAAGTATATGATTCTTTATCTATAAAACTATGCTATGAAAAAATGTCCATTTTTTCAACAGTGTTGTACTAGTGTTTGGGAACTCCCATTAACATTGAGTCTCATGATATACTTTTGTTAAGATTTGTCCACCACACCCTATATCTATGATTAAAACCTATTCATATATTTTTTCTAACCTTCTCAGGTTTAGAGAACGTATCTATTTAATCACCATCTCTACTTTACATGATATCCATCCATGACGTGGTATCTATAATAGAATTATGTGTGGAAGGATTATTGTTATCTTATAATATGTAGTATCACCTAATTCTCTTATAATAGAACTATACACACATATAGTCAATCCTGCATGATTTTAATGCATTTTGAGTGGTCTATACCACATGAACTAGAACTACATTGAAGGGTTTTCCAATGTTTGTGGATATTATTGAGACAACTTGGGGATAGTACTCTATTTTCTGTTAATATATTTTAAGCATATTGATTTTTTTATATTTAAATAAAATTTTTATAATAGAACTGATTTCTATATAATTTATTGTATGTTTTAACAAACTAGATATTAATATGATTAATGATTTATTTTGATTAAAAAATACAAGATCAATGTATGAGAAATGGTGAAGGTTTATGATGTATGAGGTTGTGTAGGGATAACATTAAATTCATTTGAATAAAATATAGGAAATTTTATATAACCCAAACCATAAAAACATAATTTTGATATCTATGTAAAAATAATATCAAGGTGTATAAATATAAGAAAATCTAGAGTGACTGACTGACATATCTGTATAAATATTATTGCTTGAAAGTGTTACTATGTGTAAACATGATCATAGTTATCTTCATAAGAATCCAACAATGATATATATTAATGAAGTATTACTATATAAGCATCATAATTGATCTTTGTAGACATAATACATAGTCTTTTGGTTTTTCATATGATGAATTGAAATGATAATATAGTTTATCAGATCTCTATGTGTGGTTGAAAGCCTTGGTCACTTTATATGGTTGATCATGAGAGGAACTATTAATCAAATACATAGACAATTTTATGGATTATTCATAATGAAAAAAAATAACACACCATGGTGAAATATATATGTCATTTATGATACCATGGTGTTTCCTCAACGTGGGTTAAGTTATGTTATAATTAAAATGGATGGAAAAAAGTGAGAGAGTTGATATAACACTATAAGATACACCATGATGTAAATTTTTAATGATGAATGGAATTTCAGGGAACACTGCATTGTAGGATATGCCTTTTTATTTTCTTAATCCCATGAAAATGTAAAAAATATCAAATGTATTAAATGTTTCAGATCTCTAGAACATTTTAATAAAGTGGAATCCCATGATAAGTCAAATTACAGTAAGAAGGAAAGAAAAAATACAATTAATGAGAAATTAAAATAATATCGTTAAGTTAGTCTTAAATGAGTTTGAATGAGATGATTATAGACACAACAAATCAAGGTATGTTTCTATAACATAATATGAAAATAATATTCACATGAAACTTTATGAATATAGTGACAAAAATTGAATATAGGGGTTGGTGGATAATTCTAAAAAGTCAAACTAATAAGCTATAACATCAAAGAAGAAGAATAAAAACTGAGACAAAACTATATGATATTATTATAAAATTAATATGAGTAAGATCACCATATAGAGTTCATGTTTAGATTCATAATCTCATTAGTGACAATCATTCTAAATTATGTGTTTTATTTTGCTAATGAAATATTTAAACTGGTTGGAGCTAGAAGTTGTAAGAGTTTGAGGTCATATATTTTCTCAAGATCGATTTAAAAATAATTATGGGAATTTGTTAACAGAACCTATATTTTATTTTCTATTTTATTTTTAAAATAACACTATGTTTGAAACCATGTTGCGCACATGAAATAATGTTTATAAATATTGTGAGATAATATTAGTTAAATATGATCATTATAAAATAGCTATTGAATTGGTATGTATGAATTTGAGTAAATAAATTGGGATATATATAAATAATTTTTATACTAAACAATAATTTATCGATTAACTCTTATTAAATAATCACTCAATTTTTATTAATGTCATTTTATTCTTTAAGAATTTTTTTTTACTAAAAATGCTCTGTATTGATAATTATGAGCGGATATTATAATTAATTTCTACTAAATTTACAATTTTTATTTCATAAAAAGTATTTAATTTTTCATATTATCATATAAGAATTATCTTATGGTAAAATTTGTTTATTTTTTAGAAAACATTTATTTTCAGTGCATAATAAAAAAATATCTATTTTATATAAACCAGCATATTCTTTTCCAGTATTTAGAAAGCCCCATTTTAATTTTAATTGGTTTTAAAATTAAGTTAAATCATTTTTATTAATCATAATACAATTAATTTTATTTAAATCAACATTATTATTATGTTTTATTTAAAAACATTTTGATACTAGATATTCATTTTTACAGAAAATTGATTTCCATTGTGTTTTGTGGGTTAACATTAAATGTAATTTATAACAATTATAAGAATTTAATTTGATAAAATGGACTCAATATTCAGTATAATCAGTTATAAATTTTTTAAATATGTAAAATTTATTTTTGGTCATAATAAATAGTAACCATGATAAAATTTATCACCATCTTAAATGGTAAATTAGGTCAACTATGGTTTAAACTAATGTGAAATAATGTCATTTGTATTATTTAAGTAAGGAATATTTCCAAAATATCACATTCCTAATTTTAATATATATAATATCATTTTAGAAGGATAAAAACAAGTCATGAATGGTTATTTTTAATATAAATAATTTTTTAGTGTTATAATTATATGTTTTATTTTTAATGATGATATTATTATCTAAAACACTCTCGTAATGTCGACACAGTTCTTTTGAAAGTAGTAAAAAGAAAATGTAAATGAATTTTAAAAAATACAAATTAATGTTTTTTGAATATTTTTTGCGTTCAATGAATTTTTTAGATAAATATAATTTAGTAGCAATGTATTAAATTTTGTTGTTGAAATAAAAAAAATTCTTTAAAATTTTTTAAAATTCAATTATGTGATAGTATGAGAAAAATGACTTTAACGGTATATTATGTTAAATAATTTTTTATTAATTGGTTTAAAATTCATGAAATTGTTATATTTATCAAATTTAATGTGGTGTGGCCTCTAATATTAGTTATTTTCAATTTATGTGTCACTTTTCCTTCTATATTAACTATATTGACCCCAAATGAAATAAAAACATTGATATCAAGGAAATCATCAAAAGGGTCAATAGGAGCTTAAACCTATGATATAATTTTTAAAATATTCCAATAGATAATCTAAATTTTGTATTATTAGATTATTTTGGCTTTTCTTCTAACTATATTAAAAATATATCAATTTTTTATATGAGCATGAAAATTAATTTAAATTAATTTAATATATTATATAATTTCAAGGGTAACCATTTTCTCTCTTATATAAGGACACCACCTCTCATATCTTCCTCACACATATAGATCCATGTATCTTTAAAATTCACAAAAAAGCACTAACCAAACTTCCCTCCCATGACCTAGGATATATTTTCTCATCAAAAGTCCAACATAAAGGGCTTATAGTGTAAGCCAAAGGTGTTTTTTCTAGAGAAAAGGTGTAAATCCTAACCGAATGTTTTCATTTTTTTCACTTATACCTCCATAAAATATTTCCTAAGAATTATTATATTATAAAAAATTACATTTAATATATTGATGTTTTTAAAAAAACCCTTAATGACCTCCTTTACATCCGATTGAAAATGAAAACATCGCTTGTGTGGACGTATGACCTTCCATCCCTACGTAGCTGTGTAAATCATTTTTCATTACCTCTTTATATAGATGGTTATAAAGGTATAATTAATGATTATATAAGATATTTTTTAAATAATTATGATTATATAAATATAATATATCATCTACCTTATTACCCTTCCATTTGCTGGAAAATAATATTGTCAATCATCTGTACTTGTGGACTACGACCTCAACGAAGCAATGTGATTAGTCTCTCTTGTCTGAATTTTATGAAATATTATTGATTTTTATTATATTTATAAACTTAACAATTACCTAATTAATAAAATTCTATACATTATGAAATCATGACAATGAATTACAAACTGATACTATCAAATAGAAACATGTATAAAAATTAGAGTAATTAACACTGAGGATTTTGATGTTAGTAATGCATTATTAATAAACTAGAAATAGAATATTTTAATTTAATGATATATTGAATGATATATAAAAATATGTTTATATTATAGATTTATAAAAAAATATCAATTTATGATACAATAGGTTAAGAGTGTATATGATGCAATTTTTACTCGAGGTAATTGAAATTTCATCTGATTTATACATAAATGAAAAATGTATTAAATTAAGAGAGAAATTTATTTTAAATTGTATATATACATAAACATCTAAATGTTATATCATGACCCCATATTTATTCATTTAATTCAATTTTATTGTTCAGTTTTTTTATTTTAAGGGGGTTTTATTGAAAATTTACCAAAGAATTAAGGATTTATTTCATAATCTCATTTTTAGTACAGATGATTTTTATATAAAACATTTATTGAAATAATTTTACTATTTTAACCATTATGTAATACATATTTTCATTTACTCTATTTTATAATTTAATTTTCATGTAATGGTGCCTTTTTTCACCAATTTTTATATAAAAATATCTTCAAAATGTTTTAAAGGAAAACTAGACTTATTTCTGCTTGGGTCGATAAGATTTTTCTTCCTTGTACTTTCTCTTTAAAATGTTTTAAAAAATGTTATTTTCTATGATCCAAATAAAATTAATATCATTTTCAAACATATTTAAATTGAATTTCAATGTCTAAAAAGGAATAAGTTTAAATATTTTCTGAACTAGACAATTTCATAAATTATTTTAAAATTAAAAAAATATACACTTTTAATATATACGACAAGAATAAATTTTCTTCTCGTCATTAATATACTTTTATTTAATGTTTTTCTGACGTTTTTCCATGTTTCTATTCAATGAAATTAATTTTATTAATATTTTATATTTTTTTAGAATGTTATCAAATGGAAATGATATTTTTTCCATGTTTTCAAAGAAATCCACATATATTCATTCAAATGTATTTTCATATGTTTCAAAATCCTTTTATGATTCTTATGATTTACAAGGGATAAAATCTATTGATACCATTCACCTTATTATTATTGATGGATTATGATCATGTTGTTTTATTTTATTTATTGGGTAAATATCAATGTTCCTTATTATTGATTAAATAATGATAATTTTTGACTTATAGAGAATTTAGGGAATAAATTGTATTGGTTATTATAAATATGAGGAGTTTATAAGAGTTGAAAGTGATGGGTAGGTACCGATATTAGATATTCCCCATATGCATCAATTGGTATCATGATAAAAAATAGGTGTCCATATTATATGGTTATTTAATTTGCACCTACTCATTTATTATGAATTGAGTAATTGTTAAGAGCCCACGATTGTAAGATTCATGATATCTTTATTGAGAGGGAATAAGGGAAAGTTAATGAATGTTTAAATTTATAAATTTTATTTATTAATAATTCATCTTCCATTATCCATGTGATTTGATGATTGATATTTTCAATTTATATTTATTAAAATCTTGTTTTTTATTAAACGGAAGTTGTTTTCATTATCCACTCCATCATAATGATGATACCTTATTTAATAATTATGGATTTTGTTGTATGTAAAACTTATTGAGTATATGAGATCCCCCTTTATTTATTTACCTTTACCTAACAAAAAATTATGGATATTACGAGTTATTTCATGTATATAATAATAATTCTTATTCTATGTTATTTTTATATATTTTCAATGCAATATGGGAATAAAAAATGTATCAAATTTTCCATGTCTGGAAAACTGATAGATCTTGGGTGGTATAATCCATTATAAACTAAACCAATCTAATAATTAAGAACCAAAAATAATTTAATGGTGTCAGTTTTTATATTTGGTATTAGGTAATGTTTGTTAGTACCCTTTGAAACTGGATTAGGAAAGCATATATTATAAATCAAAACCTTATGAGTGGTCCTAAGACCGCACCCCTCGTTAGAGACTCCTGGGGGATATGCATGGGTTAATTAAGATTTTATATATAAACCACTATGATGAATAATAAAATAGAACCTATGTAAACCTATGATTTTTTATATAGCTATAGGATAAACATTAAATTTAATGGGGTTATAGTTCTATGTTTGATCATTGTTTTATAGGAATTAATACAAATTTTTAGGATTATGTGATGGGAATTTAATATTATTAAGGGAGTTTTTAGATACATTAATAATAATTCAACCCTTTGGATTATTATATGGTTTAGTGGAATACATTTTTATGAAGAATTATTTAATGTTTAATGGAGATTAGTTGAAATTCATTGATATCCTTTAAGTTTAAAATGATATTTTATGTTAATGTAGTTAAATGGGATAAAAAGGCTGTTAAAATTTGGTAATATAACTTTTTTCATATTGATAATTAAGGGATTTAAAATTTAATTGGACACTAAATTATTAGTGTTATTGTTTAAGAGGTTAATTATATTGTGAACCTAAAATGATTAGGGTAAATTAAAATATTTTTTTGGCTAATATGGGTTATAATTTGATGAATAATGGTTTATTTTTATTTTGGAATAATATATTATTTTAGTCTATATTTATGGTTATTATGGTTATCTATGGGAAACATTATCATATTTTGCAGATTATATGATATGAAATTTACCTTTTTATGTTATATGAATTCAGGATTAATTAATGTTTTTTAGATATAAATATAAAATTGATCTTGAAAGAATATATTATTATTATTTTTTGGGTTTTCAACATAGAGATGAATATTTCCTGAAGTGTTTTATGGTTTTCTTACTTATGGAATTAACTAATTTTAAATTTGGGTTTTATTGTTGAGGATTTGGATATTAATTTGGTATTTCTTCATCTGAAGGTTAATTCATATTTTATATTATTTTATCTTATGATAACCTTTTAGGTTTTAGATATAAGGAATAACATTTAATCATTTAGTTGATCTTTTAGTCAACTAAAAGTAAACTTTATTCATTTAGAAATAGAAAATTCATCATGATCATTTGAATTTAAGAATGAGATTACTCTTATTTAATGAGAAGAAATCATATAATTATATTTAATCATATTTTCTACCCTAATGGAAAAGGAATGAATCAAAATCAAGAAAAACTAATATAAATATATTGAGTCTAATGTGGAACGTGACACTCTACTACCAGGGTACATTTTTAGAAGCTTGTTTTTAATTATCTTTCTTATAGAGATACATGAAAAATAGGTTTATGTGTCATAACCTTCAAATTGATAATCATGATAAAATATATATCTAGTTTTATGATTATGTTTAGTTTAGAAAAAAAATATTTAAAATTGTGAGAAAATTTTCAATAAGGTTGGGAGAAATTAATACCCTGCAGTTTTAGTTTATAATTTTTTTTAAATAACACAACGTTCAACAGAGTACAACACACACAACACCGAGCTTATATGATCTATGAAATAATATTATTTAAAGATGACTATTATAACCATTTTATTGAATTGGAGGGTATGAAAAGGAGTAACCACATTAACATATTTATATACATATAGTTACAAATTAATAAAAATGTATTAATTAATTATTAGTAAATAAGAACTTAATTTTTTATAAAGTTATTTTATACATCAAAAATACATATTCATTATAAATGTGTTGTATTGAATTTTTGTGAGGGAATATTATAATTAATTTTATTAATTATATAAATTTTGTTCTATAATTTTTATCATCTTTTTCATAATCATAAAAATATATCTTTTTGGGAAATTTCTATATTTTTCTAAAAATATTTATTTTTCCACTAATAGTGACAAATTCAATATTTATAGAAAACTCTCTTTTATTTTAAAAAAATTCAATGTCCAATTTTTTTTTGAATTGGTTTTAAAATTCTATTATGTGATTTTTATTAAAAATAATCCAATTAATTTTAATAGAGTCAAAAATATGGTTATTTTTTATATAATAACATTTTTATACATAAAATTATTTTTTCTAGAAAACCATTTTTCTTTACTTTTTTACAGGATTACTAAATATTAATTTATGCCTCTTATTAGAATTTAATTTAATAAAATTGATTCCATATTCTTAATCATCATTTCCAAATTTTTTAAATATTATAACTTTATTTTTTGTTATAATGAATAGTAACCATGATAAAATTTATCAACACAATTAACGGTATATTTGGTTAACTAGGGTTAACACTAATATGGAAAGGATATAAATTTACCATAAGAAGTTATTATAATATTATTTATGGTTTTATCTCTACCACCCTATAATTTTTTAAAACATACAGAAATTTGGTTCCATTTTCCTTTAATAATGACTGTTATGTTTTTTTAGTAAAGAATAATTCCAAAATGTGACTTTATTGATTTTAATATCAATAATATGTTTCCACAAGGATAAAAAATGTCATTAATAGATATAAGTGGTTATTTTTTATATGAATATTTTATACTATGTTAATTTATATTTAATTTTTAGTGATGAAATAATTATCTTAAATGTTTACGCTATGCCAACACGGTTTTTCTATAAGCAATAGAATAATTAAGTAAATGGTTTTAAGAAAATAAAAAGTAATATTTTTTTGGGTTAGTTATGTTGTTCCAATTTTATTATAAATATAATGTATTATTGCTGTATAAAATGTTTATATTGAAACCAGATTACTATCTTGATGTTTTTTAAATTAGTTATTTGAATAGTCCTAAAAATGACTTTAATGGTATCTTATGATAAATAACATTCAATTAAATAATTATGAATTTATAAAAAAGTGTATTTTTGTCCAAGTGAATGGGATATGGTCTATAATATAAACTTTTTTCCATTTATGGGTCACTTATCCTTTTATAGTTACATTCTTTACATATAAAATTCAAAAAATTGACATCGTTATAATGGCCAAAAGGGTTAATAAGGGTTGAAAAATTAAAATAAGGGTTAAAAAACCACCTAATCCTATATAAATTTTATTTTATGATGGATGTTAGACATATACTGACTTTAGATTCTTAATATATTAATATATTCATATTTTTCCACTTGAACTTGAAAAATAATTTTTAGTAATTTTATACTTTAATTAATTTTGAGGGTTCCCCTCTCCTCTTTTATATATGGACACCACCCATCCTCACTTACTCACACATTATAATCCATTTATAACAAAAAAATACTTTCCAAAATCCCTTAAAAACATCCTACCCATGACCTAGAACCTTTGGCCTCATCAATGGACCAAATGAGAAGTATTAACGTGTAACCCAGTGTTACTTTTCTAAATAAGAGGTATAAATTTTAATTGAATGTTTTCATTTTATTTCCTATTTTTCATATTTAAAATATTATATGCACATTAATATATAATAAAAAAGTATCTAAAATATAAAAAAAATATTATTATTGAGGAGTAATTCTTAATCACCTCATTTCCATCCTATAGAAAATAAAAACATCTCTTGTGAGTAAGTTTGACATACCATCTCCACAAAGCGATATAATTAATTTTTCATCACCAATTTATGTGGACTCTAATAATTGTATAAAAAATATATATGAAATTTATGAAATAATTATTATTCAATAAATATAATATATCATCTAGATTCTTACCCTTTTATATTTTGGAAAATGATAACACCGTCTGTGTGTATATGTGGACTACCACCTCCTTGAAGAGATGTAAATTGTTTCTCATTACCACATTTAATTAATTATTATAAGTATGAATTTAATGTATATATATTATAATTATATCTTTATTAAAATTATATTAATGATTAAATCATGACCAACATGTCAGAACTAGAAATATCAAACCAAAACATGTCTGAGAAATGGAACTGTTAACACCCAAGATGATGATTTCAAAAATAAATTATTAATAAATGAGTGATTAGAAGTTATAAGTGGATCATATATGAAATTATAACTATAAATATTAATATTTTATTTATTTATATTAAATATATATTGATTATACTTTAGTTTAATAGTGCATATGAAATAAGTTTGGATTTTGGTAAGTGAGATTTCAACTCATTTCCACTTCAATTATACATGTTTTACATTATAAAAATTATTTTTTATGGTTTATATATTACCCCTTTGAAACTATATCTCATGGTGATGTCTTTATTGTCATGACCCATCCCCGGGGGCCAGTTTCGTGACTACCCCATGCCAGCCTTCCATAGGCCAGGGGCTGGTGACTAGCACCAAAAGAATGATTCCCTAAAACTGGGAAGGCATTGCCTTTATAACCTGTAAACACACACAACAGAGCACAAGTTGGAAACAGAACACTAAGTAAAACTGTTTAACAAAAGTGAGGTGAAATTAAAAGGGTCTGGAAATATATTCCCAACCATAAAGTATAATAAACTGAAAGTACCACCGAAGAAAGGAAAAATTGTCGTAGGGTCGTCCTCTGAGGTTCCTACCTGAAGGGTAAGTACATATCACTTCCTCATCACTCTAATTACGTTCGTCTACTTCGTGTACCGTCACACTGTATGGTCCACCTCTGGGTATCGTATAGTCCTGGTAATCTTAGCCTCAGTCAGCACTGCCCGTCTTCTGTATCCAACACAATGATGTGCGAGCATTGCACGTGTAGGGGTGGGTATAATGATACTCAGTAGGGACCCCAAGACCCTCAAGGTCTCACAAAATAAAACAAAGATAAACCAAAATTATGAAATCAATAGATAACCCCACTTATGTATATTCCCATACATATATCTAAGTTATCAAGTAATCCATCTCAATCAAGAGGAAAACACAAAAGTAACTGACTCATCTCAAACCAGGATTTATTCTAGGGGTAAAACATTTTGAACCCTCACCTGCTGGAGAACTCCTCCTCTATCGAGTACAGTGGGCCTTCCATCACAACTTGACACTTACCACTAACCTTGGACAACTGAGTTACTCCACCTGTTGAGTATTGTGGGTCTGCTACGTCACACAGAGGTTCTCCCTACCATAGGTCTACCGCCCCAACCAGGCGCTACCCCTCACAGCCTACAGAGGTACTCCTCTTATTGAGTACCGCGGGTCTGCTGCCATAACTAGGAGCTCCTCTACCGTGGTTCTGGCACCGCAACCAGGTGCTCCCCACTGGGCCATACGAGTCACCTTGAGTCGATTGGTTACTAGTCATCAAGTCTCATCCAACTACTATGATCCCACACAAATGCTCGCTCGTCTCCCGAGGATCTATCCAAAAGGTACTGGTCGATGATCCCACTACAAGTAAGTCCCATTAAAAATACTCTCAAAGGTCCTCAAGGTCATAGGGGTCTCAACGTAACTGACGACGCACCAATCGGACGCCCAGTCTGTGAGTTATTAGCCTTTTAGTGTTGAGGGCCCGATTGGATTCATGCACGATCCATGTTGACAGTATCTCAACTATACTAAAACCTCCAATGGGGTATACTCAAAGGGACTGTCATGCTCAATATTACCAGCGTCGTTCACATTTCATCCAACGGACGTCTGACACCAAGGATGTGGCCAAAAGAAAGTAAAGTGTCGAAGTGGGCTCGGGTCTAGTCTAACTTGGTTATACAGACCCGGCAAGACCCATTCTAGGCTGACCCAGTTCGGGTCAACCCGACATGACCTATTGGGTTTGGCCTAGACCATTGGGTGGGCCAACCTATTGGGTTTGGCCTAGACCAGCCGACCGCGAGGGGTTGTGGAGGATCGAGAGGGCACGGACCATCCACAAGGGCACAGACCGACTGCAGTTCGGCACGAGGGCAGTTTAGCCTAGAGGGCACAACGAGGGTGTGGGCTGGTTCGACCGGACCAACACGAGGGGCATGGGAGTCTGGTTGGGTGGGGTGCCACGAGGGGTGTGGGATGTCAGCTCGGTCAGGACTCCATGAGGGCACGGTTCGGTTGGGTGCTCGAGAGGTCGGCTCGTCTGGGAGTCGGTTCTGTAGGTAGGTGAAGGTGTCATGGAGGGCATGGGTGTCAAGGAGGGCATCGCAGTTTGGGAGGCGCGAGTGGCTGGTATGGTGTCGCGTGTGTCCCTAGGTGGCAGAGGCAGTTTGGCCGGCAGACGGGGTGGCCCAGGACTATTCGGCCAGTTTGGTCAGACATATGGTTCGTCCATGGCGGCATGGTCAGGGTGTGGCATGGCCGAGGCCATTTCGGCCGCAGTGAAGTGCGGTCTGGGCTAGTTCGGATGGTGGGTGGCACAGCCGGTGGGCTGCGTGGGTCTCGGAGGTCGCCTGTAGCGTGGTCGTTTCCTCTGTTGCCTTCGTCATCTCGTCGCCTCATCGCCATTCTGAAGAACATCAAAAACAAGAACAATGGATGGGTAGGTCCATGTTGATTTGTCCCTCACCTTCCATGTTTAGGGTGGTATAAAGTGGTTCAATTATTTCTAAAATTTCATAGAATTATCAAAAAAATAAGATGAAATAAAAATCAAACAAACACCCCACATCTTCTCGCTAAAAAATAAATCAAAACCTTCAAGGAAAATCATCCACAATGATTCTTTGATTTATATGGGATGAATTAAAGAAATAAAATCATATTCAAATAAAATCTGTACCTTGATCGGTGTTCGTCGATAGAGTCGTGGGCAAGAAGACGGAGTTGTCATTGTTCTTCTCATCTTCCACACACTACCAATCCAAGATCATTATTTGGTTCATTGATGATGATGAGGAGGGAAGGTCGGTCATCGAAGATGTCCCACGTCGATTGCCTCTGCATGGTGCTTCCGAGGAAGAAGTTGAAGACACTCCTCGCCAGTGTTCTTTGTGGAAGAATTTCTTCATTGGAGAGTTGTCTCCATATGTCCTCCTCTCCCAAGTTCCACCAAGATGAATATGCCATGAAAAAATAATAGATTAATTGTATCAATTATTTAATTGTTGGCACAAAATTCCCAAAGGTTTAAAAATAATTAATTTATCTTCTCAATTAATTAATGGGGAGGATTTTTCACATTTATGGAAAGTGTTTTGGTATAATTAATTGGTTAGAGGAGGTCAAGAGACTCCCCCTCATTAATGAGGGGATTTGAGAGGTTTTCCACAATTAAAAATGGGTGTTTGTCCTGGGTTGTCCCCAACAACGTAACCTCTCACGGTAGGTTAGGTTCGGGTGGGCCCCACAACCGTAACCTCTCATGGGAGGTTATGGTTAGGTGGTCCCCACAATTCAACTCCCAGAAGGTGGTTTAGTTCTGGTGGACCCCTTCTCCAATATCCACATGGCAGCTCAAAAATAAAATAAGGTGTAGTTCATTTTATTTTATTATTTTCTATGAAAAACCAAAAAAGAATCTATTATTATAAACCCACTGCCATCGAGGTGAAAGTATCCTTAAGAGAATATTGGTGAGGTGAGTTCAATGGTGCCTTCATATTTCAGTTCCAAGCACCAGTTTAAAAGTTATAAAATCTTACTGGTATGTTTATTGAACGTACCCGAACAAAACTTCAGAAATTGATTTTGGGAACACCGGTCCTTGGAATCACGTGCCGTAAATTTTCACAGACTCATAAAATTACCATTTAATTAAAAAAAATACATGGAAATTATGGGTCTTTAAATTCTACCTATCTCAAGGATCTACGTACCTTTAAGTGACAACTCATACTAAGGGAAGAATTTGGGGTACTGAGTATGCATCTGAGCCTCTCTCCCCCATGTGCTCTCCTGGAGGTTCCTGTGCTGCCAATGAACATGCACCGAAGGTGTCGACTATCCACGAAGGACCCTCTACTGTCGATCCTCATTCACTACTGGTACCTCTATAAAAGTCACTCCAACATCGATTTCCAGCTCGCCATGGTCGATGATGTGGGTAGGGTTGTGCATGTATCTCCTCATCCGGGATACATGGAAGATGTCATGCACCCAGTGTAAATGAGGTGAAAGATCTAAGTGGTCTTCCATCTCACCAACTCTGTTGAGGACCTGAAAATTTTTTATGAATCTCGGATATAACATGACACCTCGTCCAAATCTCTGTAAACCTTGTCGAGGTGAGACCCGTAGTAAGACATGGTCTCCATCCTCGAACTCTAGTTGTCTCCATCTCCTCTCGGCATACAACTTCTACCTGCTCTGTGTAGTCTTCATCTACTCCTGGATGATCTGCACCTTCTTTGTGGTAGCATGTACCATCATTGGTCCCACCAGTGCTGACTCCCTTGGGTTAGTCTAGAAAAAATGGAATCTTCATGGTCACCCATACAACACCTCAAATAGTGCCATCCCTATGGTGGAGTTATAGTTGTTGTTGTATGAAAACTTTACCAAAGGTAAGTGGTCCTCCAAACTGAAACCGAAGTCGAGGACACAAGCATGTAGCATGTCCTCAATGGTATGAATGTTCCGCTCAGTCTGGCCATCCGTCTGAATATGGAAGGTGGTGCTCAAAATAAGATGCATCCTGAATGCATACTGCCACCCCTTCCATAGCCGAGATGTAAATCGTGCATCACGATCGGAGAAAATCATCAAAGATATTCGATGTTTCTGCACTATCTCCTACATTTAGAGGCATCCAAATCTCTCTAATAAACCCTGCTCTATGATTGGTAGGAAGTGGGCCGATATGGTAAGACGATCAATGATCACCCAAATCGAGTCAAGATCCCTAGATTTACGTGGAAGTCTTGTCAAAATGTCCATGGATATCCCATCCTGCTTCCACTACAGGACCTACAAAGGCTAGACCAAGCTTGAAGGTACCTGATGCTCCACCTTCACTTACTGAAAATTGAGGCATCAAGTGAAAAACTATGAAACTGCTTTCTACTTTCCAAGCCACCAGTGCTATTGTTGTAAATCCTGGTACGACTTTGCCATCCCTGGATGTACCACTTGAGGGGATGTGTGGAACTCCCTCAACATTTCCTCCTGAAGTGACACTATTACCATGGAACTTTCTATCAAGAGGATGGTGTTCTACCCTCTTTTAGAAAATCCATCAGGTGCATATCCTCTGGATATATGAGCATGTCGTGTCTCATATTCAGTGTCCCCACACTGCACTTCCCTGAATTGCTGAAGAATGTGGGGAGTGACTGTAAGAGACTGAAGGAAGGCTGCTCTATCTCTATCCACCAAAGATATCTTTAAAGAAGCTAGCTGCTCTATCGCCTCACCTAGTAGTTGTATACCATATCTCTTAGTGAATGCATCTGTAACAAAGTTCCCCTTTCTAAGAGTATAGACTATTTCGAATTCATGGTCCTGGAGGAACTCAAGCCAGCGTCATTGTCTCAGGTTCATGTCCTTCTGGGAGAAGATATACCTGAGACTCTTGTGATCAGAGTACATGGTAAAACTCTCGCCCATCAAATAGTGTCTCCACATCTTTAAGTTGAAGACCACTACTGCTAACTCCAGGTCATGTTTAGCATAGTTCTGCTCATGTTGTATCTACTATCATGAACCATTAGCGATCATTGCTCGCTCTTGCATCATGACACATCTGAGTCTATACTCTAATGTGTCACAGTAGACTACATACCCAATGCCTTCCTCTGGAAGCCTCAGAATGGGATAACTAGTCAGCCTCTTCCTCATCTCCTGAAAGCTCTACTGTCATCTCTCCAAACACACAAAGGGTTTCCCCTTCTTCTTTAAGGATGATTGTGGTGATACAAATCAGGTGAAATCTGGAACAAATCTCTGGTAGTATCCGACCAAACCTAGAAAACTTCTTACTTCCATCACATTCCATGGTGGCTCCCAGGAAAGTAACACCTCAGTCTTCCCTGGATGCACTACAAATCCAACCTCTAAGATGACATGACCTAGAATGTGAACCTCTCGAATCCATAACTGGAACTTCGATAGCATACCATAAATATGGTGCTCTCGAAGTGTATCCAGTACTACCCGCAAGTGATAGGCATACTCCTCCTCAGTAGTTGAGTAGATAAGAATGTCGTCGATGAATTATATGATAAAGAGATCGAGGTATGGCTGAAAATTCATGTTCAGGAGTCCCATGAACACTGATGGAGTGTTAGTTACACCAAAAGGCATAACCAAGAACTCATAGTGGCCATATCGACTACTAAAGTTTGTCTTCTACACATCCTCGTCTCATACACTGAGTTTGTGATAGGCTAATATAAGGTCTATATTTGAGAACCATGTTCGTCCTTCAGCTGATCAAAGTGGTCGTCAATCCTCGTAAGTGGGTACTTGTTCTTCATGGTCACCTGGTTCAGGTGCCGATAGTCAACACAAATCCTAAAGCTCCGATCTACCTTTTTAGAAAATAGAATCAAGGTTACGCAGGGAGAAACACTAGGCTGGATGAATCCCTTCCCAGCAAGTCCTCTAGCTATACCTGCTTCTCACGAAGCTCCGCGGGAGCCATCCGATACGCTGGTGTACATATCGGTGCCATAATGGGGTACAAGTCAATGAAAAAGTCCACCTATCTATGAGGAGGTAGACCTAGAATATTATCAGGGAAAACATCTATGTATAGTTCCACCATTGCAGGATAGCTCGGACTCTCCACATCAACTGCTCTGATGGTAAGGGCAGCCAACTGATGAGTGATCGGCTACACTCTCCTACGGACAAGTCCATCATGCGCTGCAAAGGCTCTCTTCTCACTAGTGAAGGTAAACCTGGTCCCATTCTTGCGGACACACCTCACATTGTGCCTAATACAATCTATCTGATCGTAGACTTTGGATTACCATTCTATACCCAAGATGATGTCGTAAGGCCTCGACGCTGCAACTAGAAGATCCTAGCCGAAGCTCTCACCTCCTAGAGTAAGATAACACTACTAGAACTAGTGCATAATCATCGAATCCACTCCCATATATGTCTCTAGATATAAGTATCATGCCAATGACTATGTCGTAATCTATGAGCTCCAACGAGGGTAGTGGAAATAGAAGAATGACTAGCACATGTGTCTATAAGTATTTCATAGATAGTGGAGTAGTCAATGATCATACCTCGAATCATATCCGGATCATGATGATCGTATGCCTCAAATTCCTAGTGATGAGCTCTCCCCAGTCCACTTTCTCTAATTAGTCGCGGTGGACCTTCTAGTGGTGGTGGTGGTAACACCTCGAAATGTCGACTACCACCACCAGCATGGCCAGCTCCTCTTCCACATCTTCCTTCTCCCTAGGGACTGCCTTGATCTAATCATTGTCTCTACTTGGGCAGTCCTTTGACCGTCTACTGATCATCTGAATGTTTTGTCGGATATTCACAAGCCATGTGACCCTGCCCGCCACATGAGTAACACTGCTAGCTCTTTGTATGTCTATCTCCATGTTGGGTGCACCCCACAACTGATCATGAGTCATGTATTCATCCACTTCTAGGTCGGGTCCTCATGGACCTCTATGAAATCTGTCTGATTCCAGCTATAGAAGACTTTGCTATGTGGTGACTGTCGGTGAATCTCGCTTATAGAGAATACTCAGCAAGGAAACACTCCACAAGGAGGGCTCTCTCAAGCACCCCTGCATGCGTCGGGATGTTGAGTGAGATCATCAGAGCTCTGATCTCCCATCTGAGACGCTGCTCAATGGTCTGGGCCTAAAAGAATGGTCCTCACACCATATAGATAGAGTAGTGTGAGAGGTCAGTGAACCTCACTAAGTACTGAGCTACAATCATGATACTCTACTGCAGATTAAGTAGCTCTTGTATACGCACAGTGTGGAGAATCACTGGAACAAAATCCACTCGAAATAGGCTCTCGAAGTCTGCCCGGAGAAGCATTAACTCGTCATCAACCATGAGCATCATGGTCCACCATCTGTATGCTTATTCCTGTAAAAGGATGGTAGCAAGAATCACCATGAAATCAGATGTTGTCCCTACCAGTCAGAAAACTCTCACCATAGCCTCCTACCAATCCTCAGCCTCTTGTTGGTCCGTCTCTCCCCTAATCCTATGTGGCCTTTGGCACTGGAATGAATTCAACATTCTCAAGGGGTGTGCACCGGCTGCTACTAGGACTGGGGGAATCAGTGTCCTAACGTGGATTGGTACTGCTGGTGCCTCCTCTGGAAGAGATCCCTGCATCGAGGCATCGTCGCTCGGTGGGCTATCTGTGCGTACAACTCTCGAGAATATATATGGTCATCTGTGTGGAGGCATCCTGAAAGAAATAGACATTACATAGTAAAAAGGTAATACCTGGTGATATTACCTGGTTGTGTTGACTTAAAGAAACATTTTAAAAACACACACGCAATTAGTGTTTTCATGTGCTGAGTCAGAAATTAGAAGTCAGGGTCCTAGTGTGTGGATACATTAGCAGCTGCACCCACATTGGACTCCATAAACATAAAACCACAAATAGCACCCTTAAAACTATTTCTTTATTGAAAATAACAGAGTCCTATGTTCTGTGGTATAACCGACTATTATGATACCAATTTCCCATGACTCATCCCTTGGGGCCCATTTAGTGACTACCCCAAGCCCGCCTTCCATAGGCCAGGGGATGGAGACTAGCACCAAAGGCATAATTACATAAAAATGGGGAGGGATTTCATTTATAACCTATAAACACACACAATAGAGAACCAGATAGGAAAAAACACTATGTAAAAATATATAACAAAAGTTAGTTGAAAGTAAAAGGGGATGGGAATACAATTCCTACTTTAATGTACAAGAAATTGAAAGTACAAATGAAGATAGGAAAAATAGGCGTTGGGTCATCTTCTGAGGTTCCTACCTAAAGGGTAGGTAAAGATTGACTCCTCAGCACTCTAGGTTCATCCATCTCCTCCGTGTACTGTTACACCGTATGGTCAACCTCCGGGTATCGTTCGGTCCTGGTCCTCTCAGCCTCAGTCAGTGTTGCCTATCATCTGTATCCAACACAAAAATTTGTGGGCATAGCCCATGTAGGGGTGAGTATAATGATACTCAGTAGGGACCCTAAGACCCTCAAGGTATCCCAAAATCCAGCCTCAATAAACCAAAAAGTATGAAATCAACAGATAACCGCACTTAGTTATATGCCCATACATATACCTAAGTTATCATGTAATCTATCTCTATCAAGAGGAAAACACAAAAGTTATTGACTCATCTCAAACCTGGATTTATTCTAGGGGTAAAACATTTATAACCCTAGAATTCTAGATAACTCCACCTCTATCGAGTACAGTGGGCCTGCTGCCACAACATGGTGCTTCCAACTAACCATGGACAGCTAAGGTACTCCTCCTATCGAGTGTTGTGGGACTACTACGTCACACAGAGTTTCTCCCCACCATAGGTCGGCTGCCACAACCAGGAGATCCCCCTCATAGCCTGCAAAGGTAATTCTTCTATCGAGTACCATGGGTTTGCCGCAACAACCAGGCTCACTTCCATCATGGGTCTTCCGCCACAACTAGGTGCTCCCCACTGGGCCATACAAGTCACCTCGAGTCGATCGGTCTGCAATCATCAAGTATCAGTCGGCTACTTGGTTCCCACACAAATACTCCCTTGTCTATGGAAGATCCACTCCATAATCTACTGGTCAATGATCCAACATCCTTGATGTCCAACAAAGAAGAATCCCCAAGGTATGCCACGTCATATGGGTCACAGAGCAACTGATGGCCCGTCAATCGGACGCTCGGTCTATGAGTTATTAGCCTTTTAGTCCTGGGGGCCCGGTTGAATTTGTGCATGATGCAACTGGATTATATCTCTAATATTCCCCAAACTTCAGTGGGGTATACTCAAAGGGATATTCATACTCCAAGATTACTAGCATCGCTGACGGTTAGTCAAACAGAATTCTTGGTGCCAAAGATATTGCCAAAAGAATGTAAAGGGTTATAGTGGGCCCGGGTCCAGACTAACCCAGTTGGACTGACCCGGCCCGACCCAGTCTGGGCCGTCCCAGTTCTGGTTGACCCACCTTGAACTGTTGGGTCTGGCTTGACCCATTTGGTGGGCTAGCCTGTTGGGTTTGGCCCCACCCGTCGGGCCCATCCCAGTGGGCCGTGAGGGGCCGCAGAGGGCCTAGATGGTGCAGACCTGCTGCAAGGGCGTGGACCAGCCGCGGTTTGGTTCGAGGGTGGTTTGACCCAGTGGGTACTACAATAGCATGGTTTGGTTCGTCCGGAGAGCCGTGAGGGGTGCGGGAGGCCAGCTCAGCAAGGGCGTCGCGAGGGGTTCAGGAGGCCGGCTCGGACGGGACGTCGCGACGGCACGGTTCGGCCGGGGGCTCGGGAGGCCGGCTCGGCATGGAGCTGATTCAGCCAGGAGGTGTGGGAAGCCGGGAGGGCATGAGAGGATGGGATTCTTCAGCGGTTCAAGAAGCACAGGTGACCAGGAGGGCACCGTGGTTCGGCCCGGGGCTGCAGAGCCAGTTCGGCTGGCGGACGGGGTGGTCGGGGCCGGTTCGGCAAGTTCGATCGGGAGGAGGGCACAGCCGGAGAAGCACGACTGGGGTGTGGTGCGGCCGAGGTTTGTTTGGCCGGGGCATGACACGTCATGGGTCGGTTCAGCCTGCGGGTGGTGCGGTCGGTGGGTGGCATGGGTCGTGGAGGCCGTGGGAGCGAGGATGTTGCCTCCGTCGCCTTCTTCATCTTGTCACCTCATTGCCATTCCGAATTACACCACAAACAAGAATAGCAGAGGGGTCATGCCATGTTGATTTTTCCTGCACCCTCTACGTTTATAGTGGTATAAATTGGTTCAATTATTTCTTAAATTTCAACGAATTATCATGAAAATATTATGAAAAAAAAAATCTAACAAACACCTCAAATCTTCCCACAAAAAAAATCCCAACCCACAAGGAAAATATTTCACAATGATTATTTGTTTTATATGGGAAGAATTAATGGAATAAAATCATATTTAAATAAAACCCCTACCTTGATTGTTGTTCATCAACGTAGTCATGGGGAAGAAGAAGGATTTTTTATCATTTGTCATGTCCAACACACACTTCTAATCCAAGATTGTGTGTCAGTTCATTGATGACGATGAGGAGGGAAGGTCGGTTGTCAAAGACATCCCATGACGGTTGCCACTGCAATGTGCTACCTAGGATGAAGTTCAAAATGTTCCTCACTGGCATTCTTTGTGGAGGAAGTTCTTCATTGGAGAGATTTCTCCATATTTCCTCTCACAAGTTCCACTAAGATGAATATGCCAAACCAAAATAATATATTAAGTTTATCTATTATTTAATTGTTGGAAGAAAATTCAAAAAGGTGTAAAAATAATTAATTGATGTGCTCAATTAATTAATGCAGAGGATGTGGCACATTAATGGCTAGTGTATATGTAGAATTAATTTGGTAGAAGAGGTCAAGAGACACCCCCTAATTATTGAGGGGAGTTGATATATTTTCCACAATTAAAAATGGGGGTTTAGTCCCGGGTGGTCCCCAACACCGTAACCTCTCGTGGGAGGTTAGGTTCGCGTGGGCCCCACCACCATAACCTCTCATGGGAGGTTATGGTTGGGTGGTCCCCAAATATCTACTCCCATAAGGTGGATTAGTTCTGTGGGACCACTACTCCAACTTCTACATAGTGGCTCAAAAATAAAATAAAGTGTAGTTCATTTAATTTTATTATTTTCCACGAAAAACCCAAAAACCATCTTTTATTCTCGACCCAATGTCATCGAGGTGAAAGTATCCTTAAGTGAATGTCGGTTCTATGAGTTCAATGGTGCCTTTGGATTTCAGTTTTTAGCACCGGTTCAAGTGTTACAAAAACATGCTTATACGTTTTCTGAACGTACCCGAACAAAACTTCAAAAATTTATTCTGGGCACATCAGGCCTCGGAATCACGTGCTTTCAATTATCATGGACTCATAAAATTTCCATTTAATTAAAAAAATACATAGAAATACCAGGTCTTTATATTTATTCATTAAATTAAGTGTTTTTATTCATTTTTTATTTTTTAAATGGTATTTATTAAAAATTTACTAAAGTAATACATATTTATTTATCAATAATTTTTTAATTGAGATTGATTAGGTTTAAATTAATTTTTATTAATGATTTTATTAACATATCCTTTAAAAACCATATTTTTTTATCCTCCACATACTCTTATAATTTTCATTTAATAGTATAATTTACTTCTCTTTGATACTTAAAATGATCAATAAAATCTTCTTAATAAAAACTAACATTATTTTCTCTTTCATTAAAGATCACTTTCATCCAAGTTAATGTTATTTAAAATATTTTCATGAATGTTATTTTATATGATATAAGGATAGTTTAAATTTATTTTCAATCATATATTAATTTCTATATAGAAGTATAAAAATGATTTTTTTTATAATATTTTTGAATAAGTCATTTTCCTGCCTTTTTACCAAATTACAAAAGAATTTTCTCTTTTTACTTATAGTACATGAATGAATTTTTCTACATTCATGAATATGCTACTCATTGAATTTTCTTTAATAAGTTTTATTGTTGTTTTCAAATAAATTAATTTTCCCATTATTCTAGAATTTTTTTAAAAAAATTAATCAAATGAATATGATATTTCTATAAAATTTTCAAAGAAATCATCAAATATTATTCTAAAGGTATTTTCACCAACATAGATATATTTTGATGATTATTATACATTATTAGGGATATCCTATAATGATAAAATCAATAATTTTTCTCTAGATGTTTTATGATTTTGTTTTTTATTTCATCTATTCGGCAAATAATTATGGTCCATTTTATTGATTCTATATGTGAATTTTTTGACTTATAAGAAATTTTAAAATTGAATTTTATTGGTCATTCAAAATTTGGAGAATGTAAAGGACGTTCAAGTGATCAATGGGTCCCGGTTATAGATATCCTATTCATTCATAAAAAAGTCACATGTGACAAAATTTGTGGCCACATAATATAGTTATTAAGTTTACACCTACCCATTTATTAAGAATGACGTCTTGGTTGAGATCATTTGATAGTAATATTCATAATATATTTGTTGATATGACTTAATATAAAGCTCATGAATTAACAGATTCATCCAGTTCTTTTATCATGAATCCAGTTTCCATTATCATTGTGGTTGATAAATTGATATTATTTATTGATGTTAAATAAAATATTGATATTGATTAAATAACATGTATTCTTATTATCCACTATTTCATATTGATTATTCCTTATTTACTTGTGATAGATTCCATTATATACAAACCTTGCAGGGCATGTTAGAAAACACTTTTTTTTATTTCAACAAAATATAAAGAAATATATTATGAATGATTTCAAGGATGCTAAGATGTTTCATATGCTATGTTTCATTATTATTTTACAATGAAATACAAGATTAAAATATGTATCTAGTTTTCCAAGACTATTAATCTATTCAATATCAGGTTGTGTGATCCTATATATATTGTACTGATGTAGTAAGCAAGCATTAGCTCCGGGTTTCTAGATTCGAGGTGTTATAATATGTGTGTGGGATAATAACTATTATATTCCAAGGATGTAGTCATCCTTGAAGATGGTGTCCCATGTTAATAAACATGTTGATACCATTTGTTTTAGAATAATTAGAATCAAGATAGATATTTAATGAATAAATACGAGAGTATATGGGATTTAAATAATTATACATATGGATTCACACCCAATCTAATTGTTTATTTCCCCATTAGTGATCCAAAAATTGGCCTATGAACGAAGTATAACCTTTTGTTTCTCTCAAGTTACTATTATGTATCAACATAATTTTTTTGATAGGAAATACGTACAAATTTTGGATGGAAATGGGTTTCATTCATATAAAGAAAAGATGTTACCAATCATTCTTTCTCCAGGGAATTATTTTCTTGATTCCATTTAGTATTAATTCTCTATCCAAAATGAATTATTAATATATAACCCAATATAAAAAATAAATTTTATAATGATGGGAAGGATGGGAATGCATTATTATCATCCTTATCATAAAAGGAGCTGAAAACTTCTACAATTTTTAGAAAATCTAATGTTATTTTGAAGAGGCTTTATTATATTTATGAAATAGAAATAATAGTGAATATCAGAAATTTTAAAATCATTGAAAAATAGTTTAATGATATTAGAATAAACTAGGATGAAATTGTTGATAAATTCTATAACAAGGGGTATTTTATTATCAGATCCCTCAAATGGCTTAGAGAATCTCTTAAAGACTCTTCTATTGTGAAAAATATAATGACGATTATTCCTATTAAAATTTAATAAAATATATTATCTATAGAATCTAAATATAATGATTATTTCACAATTGATGAATTCTATAGTACCCTAATTAATAATGAGATGATAAGAAGACCTTTACTTATAAGAAAAAATAAATATTAATAAGGAATTGATTTTAAGTGGATAAAATATAAAAATATTGATGAAAAATATTACTACCCAGATAAATGGTAAAACATATATGATTATGTATAAACTCAATATCTCATGTTATGAAATTTCCCAATAAGTAGAAGAGGTATGTATAGAGGTAAACTGGCTTTTAAATGTCTCTATTTTGAAATAGTTGGTCATTACTCTACTAACATTTCTATGATATTCAGAATAGATAATTATAATGAGGAATCTTTCTAGATGACCATAACATGAGGCCTATAATATGTAAAATAAAATGTAAAGAAGAATACCTCACCTAGGTCTTTAAAAAGTATATTTTGGTTAATTTATCAAAGTGTGTCTGAGAGTGAAGAAATTGGTGATGAGGACGTTCATATTTGTGTCTCCAAAAAAATGGCCATGGAATAAGAACATGAAGAGGATAATCCATATAAGTATAAATCTCAATAATAGTTTGTGTAAGTAGAAAAGTAATGATATAATAATAAAGAATATACTATGAGCATTGAGAACAAAAAAGTGTTTGAAAGAAATTGGAATTTTGAGAGAATACAATACATGACTGAAAAAATAATCATGCTATAAATTTAATATTTGGAATTAAAAATAAAATATTATCGAACAACTTGAAATTTTGAATCTTCATATTGAGAAAATAGAAAACTCATTGAATTTGTGACTTCCACCATTATCCAATGGTATAATGAAATTTAAAAAATCAGAATGTAGAGAAGACAATAAATATAATGGGAAACTTAAATGAAATAGGAAAAAGATTATTGGAGAATAAGGATAATGTTATAATAATCCTATAAACTTTACCCACTCAAATAAGGATATAATATTTGAAAATTTTAATTCTACAAAATAGTTATTGCAATGTGGAGTTTCTTCAACTGAAAACAATAATATGGGGATATAATTTGAGAAAACTAAAAATTTCAAGGAAAAGGCCAAGAATTCTCAAATATGGAATGATAAAATTTCAATAATCTATCTATATTAGAAAAAAAATTCAAGGAATATTCTTATAAAATGTATTTAAGATATCTACATATATGAGGGGTGAAAATTGAAAAAGACAATATCAAAAAACAAATTGAATAAGAGATTTTTTCGATACCTATGATATTGTTTGTTTGTAAACAAGGAATACAAATATTGGAATAATATATCATTAATTTGGAAATTTTGATAGTATTACTAAAAGGGGAGTCCATAATAATAGATTAAAATTTTGAAATTAGATTGATAGATTGAGATGAAAGTGGACATCAAAAAGAGTTTTGAAATCCTACCAAATTCTGTAAAAGATGTGATCAAGAATGATGCAACTAATATTTTGGGACTTCGAATATCCTATAACATATGAATATATTCCATTTTTTTGTAACAACTAGAATCAATGTTATTTTGGGATCCTGGAAATTATTGGTAATGTTTCATTTAAATTTTTTAAACCAGAGAATCATTTGATCATCGATATTGGATATTCATCTCACATGATAGGTGATATGAAAAATATTATGGATGGTGATTAATTTGAAAGAATATTTGAAAAAAATAATTATATCAAACTGAAGATAAAATTTCTACGAATATCTAACTATTAGTAAAATAAAATAATTCATTATAGTTTTTTGCTTTCTATTTGACTAAAGAACAAATTTTTGAGTGTATCAAAATTATATGATTCTGTAAATGAGGCTATTTTTAGAATAATTAGATGATTATTCAATAGAATAATGGATACAATTGTTGTTTTATGGGGTTTAATAGCCCTTGGGAATTTTATTAATGTTGGAGAAGAAAATTCAAATAGTTAATAATAAACAAATGACTTATGGTAGAGAAGGCTTTCTCATCTGGGACAAAATGATATGAAGAAGATGATTCTATATGAATTTGTGAGTAATTATTCTTTATTTATATAATACTATATTCTTATTTAAATAATGTGTAAAAAGGGTGAAATATTGAATATAGATCATTTGGGAGGTGAATCAAAACATCTTGACCTCCTGAGTTAATTCACTTTTATTCTTGTTTTCTTATTAGTAATAGTTCAATAAATCGAGAAATATACTTCATACATTTATATATTATTTCAGAGTAATATAATTCATAATGTTTAAGACCTAAAAAACACAGGCCTTGGAAAGATTCAAGTTTAATAGAAGACTGATATAGAAGAAAATCAATCCATATTTGAAGAGACTAAGGCTAAATAATGGGATTGAATATACTAAAAACTATTCATGTAATATTTTTATAAGCATGAAATCATGAAAAAAATCAATACTCCATATACACATAAATAATAATGTCTATAGGAATAGTTATATGGGTTTGGTTGATATGGATAGAACTATGATGACAAATCACAACATCAACTTATTACTGGTAATAATATATAACAATAGTTGGAATAATTTAGAAAAGACGTTTCATATGACCAAACTCAGATATTACTCTCTATGAGATGTGGTATATAAATATTCTAAATTTTAGACATTTTAGAGTTTTTCTAAGTCCATTTAATAATGATAAAAATAGACAAAGTAGATAAAACTCTAATCAAAATGAAGAAGATGGAATTTTATTAGTTTATACACCAAATAGAATCTCTTATATGTGTTTTAAAAATAAATATGAAATAACTATTCAATGTGATGATATATTAGTTCTTTAAAATAATTAAATAATAAGATATTTTATCACTTTAAATGATATGGTTGATTTTTTCGTTGTTTAACTTGTTGAATGAAATGATAAAACACAAAGATTCCAACTTAATATGTATATTTTGTGATTAAAAGTGATGAATAAGAACTGATTAAGCCTACATGACTAAATAAATGGCAAATAAAACATGTTTATTCATATAATATAATTAGAATTGAAAATATATATGTGAATACTAGAATATAAATAATATTTTCTAGTCACATTATCTTGTTTTCTTAAGTTTAGATTAAATATATTGTATAATACTTTTAAAATAACGATTGGGTTCCTGATATGAATGAAAAGACTGACCAAATTGAAAATATTTACACCTAGAAACATATTTTAATACCCAAAAAAGTTATCTTGGTAGGAATAAATGGGTCTTCAGAAATAAACATGATGAGAATGTTGAAGTGGTTGGTAACCAATATAGGCTAGTTTCCAAGGTATATTCATTAAATAAAGGGTCCAATTTGGATGAAATAATTGTTACAATGGAGAAATTTACATCTATAAAAATATTATTTTCTATAAATACTTATAAAATATTAAATATTATTCAAATTAATGTTATATATGCCTTTTTAAAAGGTGAAATTTATGAATAAATGTACATGGAACAACTTGCATGTTTTTTAGATTAAAATGGTAACATGGTATATTAGCTGAAGAAATAGATATACGGTTTGAATAATGTTTTATGATATTGCAATGTTAAACATTATGAGTATCTAAAACATTATATTATTGAGAAGAATGGTTGAAAACAATTTGTATCTAAATAAGATTGACAGAAAATCACTAATTATACTAGTGTATATTGATGACATAATGTTTTTAATTAATGAGGAAATATTATGCAAGGCGTTCTAAATATTGATGGAAGAAATATTTTAGATTTATTTTTTTTAAGGAAATGATGTTTTTATAGAGATTATAAGTTAACCAATAAGATGAAAACAACTTTAATTTACAAGAAAAATATGCAATAGAAATCTTTAATATAGTTTTTTTCAATCCAAAGGTGTGACCATGCCAATTCAAGTAGGAAAAAATTTTAGTAATGATGATAAGGGGAAAGCTATAAATGAGAATCATTTTTTAATAATTATGGGATATCTTATGCATTTGAAATACACTCAACTAAATATTTTATTTTTTATCACTCTTTGTGCCTTGTTTCAATCCAATTATAAGAAATCCCATTTATTGGAAACACAGTTGACATTGAAATACAACTCAAGTAATTTTTATTATAGTTTGAATTATTAAAAGAAAAATTATTTGAATCTAATTGGTTTAAAAAATTACAACTAAGAAGGATTTCTTAATGAAAGGAAAACCATATCTAATAAATTGTTATTTATTGGAGGAGCTACTGATTTATGGAATTTATATAAGAAAAAAAATTTACATTGAGTTCAACCATATTTATGTATGTGGATTCATCATAGGAAGTTACAAATATGATGAAGATGTAGAAAAAACTATGATATTTGAGTATTGAAGTTGAGAACACCCTAATTTTATATTATGAAAATCAAATTTCTATAAATATGTGTTATAATAATATACATTATTCTATAATCTAGGAACGTTGATATTAGTTATCCTTTACTAAAATAAAATATGTAAGATGGTATCTTCAATCTGTATATTGCTCCTTTTAATGTATAGTGAGCTGATATTCTCACAAAACCCTTAATGATCAAACTATTTGAGTAGTTATGACTATATTTAAGTGTGTATAAGAATCCCAATCACTGAGTAAAAATGTATTTTAGTTCCATCATCTATTTGTATTTCCCATATACTTGAGTATATATTGTTTCCAGAGGGAGAAAGTTATTTCTCCTATTTGTGAATTATTTTGATGTATGTTTTTAGTAATTAAAGCATGGCCTTGTTTTCCAAAATTATATTATTAATTCATTGGAGAATATGAATTTTTATGTAGTAGAAGATTATTTTTTAGGAAATTTTATTTGATATATTTAATCACTAGTATTTTCTATTAATATTTAACACATGTAGACATATAAATGATTGTTTCATTGCTATTTTATTTTTGTTCCTTAGAGTTAAACTCGATATTTTATTTGATTTGGTTTAATTGTTAAAGGTGCAGATAATTTTGAGATACTAAAAAAATAATGGTGGGACTTGTTGAAACCTATTGAATATTGTATTGTATTTTCATCAATATATGTTAAGTGGGATGATTTCTTATTCTTTGCTTCCTGTTTTAAGAATAGAAATTTTGTGGAAGTGATTTCAACATCATTAAATGGGTGTATGAAGGAATAATATGGTATGAATATTGAATATTTCTTTTGAGAAGAAAATATTTTCTTAATATTTTAGAAATTAAAATGTTTTGTAATGGTCGTGGTTGAGTTGGGAAATCATTGATGTTATTCGAAGGAAATCTAGAAAATTAGTTATGTACCATGATATGTAAACATAATTTTGTTGTCTATGTATACATAATCTCTAGACGTGTAAACATAATACAATACAGGGTCTTGATTTGACATATTTGTAGAAATATAATGTCCCATAAGAGTGTTTGTGCATTACAATAATCTCATCAATCTGTGTAAGAATCCAACCATGTTGTGTATGAATGAATTATTCCAACGTAAACATAAAATTTATCTATACCGATAGTTGATTGAAATGATCATCTATTAGATTGGTTCTATATAAAAATTAAAAGGCATGATAACTTCAAACAGTTGATCTTGAGAAGAATTACTGATCTTGGACTTAAATAATATTATGATGGAGTCTAGTGGGTGATAAAAAATGAGACATACTCATTGTAAATTATCAATGGTGTTTTTGAAGAACATGGTGAGTAATCAAAGTGGGATTATTTATAGGAGAATTAAATAAAAGATAAAATGGTGAGATAATTAAAACATGCCATTAGAAAACTATATTTAAATTTTTTGTTTTAAATTGTCATGTTGAGAAAATTTATGTCATAGGCTATTATATGTCGTACCATTAATCCCTCTAACATGTTAAAATTTCAAATTAATTATATAGTACCATTTTTCTAATATAATAGAATAAAGTGGAAGACCATTGTAGTTCAAAGTATAGTGAGAAAGAGAGATGCTCAAGTCTAAAAGAGGAATTAAAATATGAGCATTGACTCATTCTTTAATGAGTTTAAATGAGATTATTTATGACACCAAAAATCAAGGGAGGTTTCCATATCAGAATATAGAAATAATATTCACATGATAGTCACTGAATGTGGTAAAAATAAATGAAAAATAAATAGTTCTGTTGAGAATTATGATAATTATTTCTGATAAGATATTATATTAAGGAAGAAAAATAATCACTGAGAATGAATTTAGGATATTTTTGTTAATGTAAGAGGATTAATATCATCATCTGAATTCTATGTGGTAGTTCATACACTAGTCAGTTATCATTCTCTAGAATAATGTTCTAAATTTCTCTATACAATATAGTACCTAGTTAGTGGCAATAGTTTTTCATGTTTAAGGTAATATGCTTGATCAATTTACTTTTTATAATAAGAATATGATTGTGTGTATGGTATTATTACCATGAAACACTAAGGTAATATACATCCTTAAATAAGGCACACCTTGTTAATAAATATATTGTTTCTATTTCTTTTGGAAGCAATGAGAATATAGAGATAGAATTGTTGTATATGAAATATAATACATGGGTATTTAAATAACTATACACACTGATTCATTCCCCCTATCAATGTGTATCACCCCTTTAGTGATCAACTAACAATACTATCTAACCCTAATGTATGATTTCACCTAAATTTTGAATAAAATTTCAACTGTATTATAATTATGTGTGGTTGTATTCCTATCATCCCATGATATATAATGATGATTATCTAATTAATATTGTTCCCAATAATAAATTCCAAAACAATATTACCTATCCTAGTCTATAGTTTCCTAATTCCCATCATTTCTATCAATAATAGACTCTACATGGATATAACCTACCGATGATGAGAACTAAATGCCTCTTGAGTCATGTTACCACATGATATATATTGATTTCTGATTCTTTTATCCTAGGAAAAACTTTAAATTCCAATTTGATTCATCGTTATACTATAATGATAATGATTTTACTCATTCATGTTATAATTTTATCATTATCTATCACTAGAGCAGCCACACATTTCACTCCTTCTATGTGAAAAATTACTACATAAATAATATATATCAAGAACTACATGTGTCTTGATTTCTGTTACTTTTAGAAACAGAGTGACACTTAAAGATCATATCCTAGACTAAGCCACAAATATTATTAAATTCAACCCTCACTTTCATCTAATTCTTAGTCCGTCTCATTTATATGATATTTTCTCAGTGGTGTTATGTTAGGGTAATATTTTCTTCTTCATTCCCCATCATATGTGATATATCTATACCAAGGTGACCATATCATAAAAATATGTGAATTGATTCTTGTTAATATAGTATATATTGAAATATCTATATCCTTTATGTTGGAATCATCCAATGATTTCATCCTAATTAAAACCTTTATTTTTCTTGGTGTTATAACCCTATCGTTCATGTTGGGTTTTCTTTTACAGGTTTAACACTGAGATGAAGCCATTTCATTTTATGTAAAATAAAAACATTTATAAAGCCATATGATTAAAAGGTCTACGTCATACAAGTTTAAAATAAATGGGATATGAGTCCTTATCGGATTGAGTTAAAATACATGACATATATCCCACCCTTTAAGACCTCAGACTACATATAGTTTTTCTTTCCATATAACCCAACATCTCTATATGAGAGTGTGGTCTATGTAATGGTATATGTTGTATGGTCACTTTTCATAAACATAAAATGATATAAAATGACACATTCCACAAGAAACATAAGCCTCTATATTAGGTACATTTCTTATATCTTCCTTTTATTATAATCTAATACCAATATAAAAACCCCCTTTCTTGTATATGCGATAAATCTATAAAAATAATAATTTAGTAATAACAATAAATGGATTGATTTTTATTCTTTCAAGATATCTAGTGATGTACATATTTCCTATCATGGGATCATAAATATATCCCATAAACGTAAAATCACTTCCAAGTGCACAGTCCCCTCATTCCTATTGGGTTGTTCTATAAAAGACATTACTTAAGAGTACTGTATCTTTAATAATAACTATATATGGATTGATTCTTATTCCTTCAGAACATGTGGTGAATCTTAGGTTCTATTACTCAAACCCATATACATATCATCATAATTTTCCACTAAACATCAATATCCCACAACATCCCAACCATTTCTAGTTCAAAATTGGAGTTTCCTAATAACTTTGTTAATATCCTCTTACCATATACCACAATTGAAACATTGAGATCTTTGAATCTCCATAAATATATCATATATAATAGTAATGATAAAATTTTACTCTAAAAGGACACCTCTTCTTGGTAATAATATTTCTAATTCCATACTCTTTACATCCAACTAGATGCATATTTCATCATAAGGAGAGGGTCCTCTAACCTCATATTCCCTGGAAAACATTTCCACAGAACCTATCATTCAAATATAAGCCAATGGTCATCTTCTTTATAATATTCCCACATCAAAAATTCCAAACTCAATACCTTTGGATATGATTTACAAAATTTTCCCCACATATTCTATAGTGTTGATCTCTCCTATGTCTGATCCCCATGAGGTTTTTCATATCACACACCCCAAAATATTGTACAATAACTATGACCTCAAATTGTATGCACCCACCCTTGAGACAATATATACAGGAATTGGTCCTTATAAAACATCATAATTTTCCACAATATTAGGATATTTACTATCTCACCCGTTTATCAATGTTCTCAGACCTTAAACTTTAATCATTGTTGGTCAATGTTTTGTGACATTAAATCCCAAAAAAAATTGAGGTGAGTGTTATAAACATAATTTTTGTGTGCCTCTTTCTATGGTATCCCATACATGAATTGGGATCTTAATTTATGTTATGTTTTACCTTGTTTTTTTATGTATACTATCTCACCTATTTGATCAATGATGTATGAACAAAAATTTAGAAATATATAGAAAATGTTGTATGAAAATAAACATTAGAAACAATTGGCTTAATTTTTTATAGATTATACAATATTTTAATTCTTTTATTCTTATCCATATTAAACTTCATAAGGTATGAGACATAGTACTCACTCAGGTGAATACTAATAAAGGGAATAATGGGTAAGAGTATAATATCTTATCACTAGTCATGCATTCAACATTGATTAAGAAAAATTATTTGTGTTTAAAACAATTTAAGTCATAAAACACATTGGGATAAAATACCATAAAGAGTGGCCTTAGTGAAAGTTGTTTTATTACCCACTATTCAACCCTTGTCTAATGATTTTAAATGAGTTAGGTCTACAATAAGATGAAAATATATAAACCATGTCCAAAGTTGATAATTTATCACTGGAGAGATTAACATGGTATAAAATAATAGAATACCTCTATTAATTATATATTAGTTTTCATAATTTGTTTGAAATAGTCAAAGCTATAGTTTTAGGATACTTGAGACCTTTCTAGAATGGCCCAAAGGCCTTTTTTTATTTTATTATGGATAATTCCCCTTTTAAGTATTGATGGGGAACCCGTACATGACTCGTAGGCCCAAGGCACAAGGCTCGACTGACCCACAATACATAACCTAAAGGCCAAAAGGCATACCATGCCCATTACTTGACCCGTAGGCCCAACCCACTAGAACTACCCCTCCCCAACTTTTGTGGCATTGATCACCTAGCTACCCACCTTGTATTGTTGATTGGATAGAATTTCCCTGTACAAAGCTGCATAATGTCTGGTCCCGATGGCGGCAGCCATACCCTCTCATTCTTTCATTCCTATTAGCTCTACTTCTGGTGGCTACTATTATTGTTCCTCTGATCCTCTTATGGGGCATTCTATATGTGAATTGGGAAACTTTATGGTCTCTATGGCCTGAAGGCATTGTGGCCTGAAGTCCTTTGGTAACTCGAATGCCCCTGAGACCCATAGACCCAAACAAGTGGCCCGAAGGCCCAAATCAGGTGAATAGTTCCAGATGCCATAGTACTGAATAGTAATTGCTACAATACTAAATAGTATCTACTACAATACTGAACAGTAACTGCTACAATACTGAACAGTAACTGCTACAGTAACCCGGAAATTTGACTCCATCCGGTTTTGGACCTGGGTCTCTTATATGCCAAGCAGGAGCCCTTACCAAACAGGTACTGGCTCATTGGCGATACTTGAGACCTTTCAAACATTAGAATCATCATTAGGAAATCCCCCTTATTGAGTTTCATTATTCTAATCCATTCAACTCTCAAACCCAAATGGACTAACCTTGTCAAACAGTTTTTAAAAAAAATTGATTCCAAGCCTTGTTATTAAATTGAAAACCAAAACATAGATGAGGATTGAAATTGGGTCAGACAAGGCAACCTACCTTTATTACATTTTATAAAAATTTGGTAAAATATTAGTAATCAAAATAAAAATTATTTTAATGATGCAACATATTCCATTATATCGGCATTCTAAAATCTATATATGTGTATACACCTAAGAGGAAACCAAATTCCATAGTTTTTTATATTAAAGACTCATCCTAGCTTATTGTAATAGTAAATGTGGAAATAAATTTGTAATTATTATATACTTGTAAGGGAACATGTACAATATATAATGTATTAATAAATATTTATATGTAATTGGATCCTTGATCAAATTTACTTATTAGTATTTTTGATAATTATAGTAATTTTAATTTCAAAAACATTATAATAATTACCTCATTTTGTTTTTTAAATATTTGGGAATATTCCTTGAGTTAAGTGATCATGATTGAAATTTTGACAAAACCAAGAAGGGTCTTAGACTAGAATGACCATGAATGAAAATTTGAAAAATTCTGGAAGTGACTGTTTGAACAAAAATGAGGTGACCACATGAAAAAAAATGAAGTGATCATAAGAAGAAGGATGATTTGACTGTAGGAAAAAAATAAACTGACAACAATATAAAAAATTAAGTGATCGCACGTTAAAATTTGGAAAAGTATTGAACATACCTTGTGAATTCTGGAAACATAATTCATTTTTCATATTTTATCTCAAACCATTATCTATTTTATTTATACTTCTATATTTATAATTACTGCATGTTTATTTCATATGTTAACTTGATTTATTTATTTGCTAAGTAATTATAAATTATTTTAATACTAAGGAATTTTATTTGGAATAATTTTATAATTGGTGAAATTTTCAATGAATGGTTTTATGTTTGAAGTTGGTTTCTTGAAAAAATTGTGTTACATATTAAACATGGTTTTAATTTGAATATTTTTCCTCCTATACATTACGGGAGTTTTTTAGTGGAAATTAATGTTGATTATAATTAATTTTTGTACTGTATTATTTATTCTAAAATGTTATATAGTTATATATTGTTTTTAATAATACAGATTATTGAATTAACCCATTTGGGTATGTTTTTTATTCACATTAAATGAAGAAATCAGATTCATCACTAAGAAAAATGATATAGAACGAGCTTCATGGTTTGAATATATTGTGGATAAAAGTAATTTATAAAAGGAGTTGAAAAAATACATATCAATAGATATTATTATAAAGATCTTATAGAACTATAATAGTGATATATACTTTAGAGATAATAAAATTATATTAACTAAAGTACAATCATTTAATCCTTTGTTGTTTTAGAGAACATTACCACCTTGAAATTATGATACAAAATTTTCCATATGGCTCTGTGGTTTAAAATATTACTATTATTTTATTTCTGTGTAATAATGATGGGTTATAATGGAAATTAAAATATTGGATATTGGGTTGAGCCTCCATGTGGAAATGGTAGAAATTTTTGGGTTGTACCTCCAATTAAAAAATGAAGGATTATATGAGTTATGCCTCCAAGGTAAAAAGGCCGGATAGTTCAGGTCTTTCCACCAATGTAAAAAGGAATGACTCTTCAGATTTTGCCTCTATGTAGAAAAATTTTGGTTAGTTTTTGGGATTAAGACTCTAGGGGAAAAATGATTTTTAATTTTGTTGTGGCTATAGGTTTGTAAAATTCAAGGTAATGTTCCATAATTATTGGGTTCCATCGCTCTCTTTATTTGACTTGGATAAAGAGTAAAGAAGGATAAATTTCTTCCAAACTACTATTACAATCTATTTTCCTATTTTTTTCATTTCTACTTTATAAACATTAAAATTATGATATAATCATTAAATTTATTTAAAACGGATAATTCACGCCCCTATAGATTATTTGGCTAACTTTTATTAGGACTAATATTTTACATTCTAGATCAAGAATTTTTCGATTATGATTTACTTGATCCATTTATATAAAATTTTATAATGGATTTAGTTCATATGAAATTACTATTTCATAGATTCATAAATTACTAAAGACTAATAATTAGAACAACAGGTACGATCGAGGATTTGAAAACAATTTCACATAAAAGATATTTCCATTCATCAAACAAAAAAAATTGAATCATACACAATCTATAGTCTCTCTCCCTCTCTAATAATAATAAAATGAAAAGAGTAAATAAAACAATAACATGATTTGGTTTTATAAGATCATGAAGTTAACTAATATCTAACAAGATTCATCAATTAACAACAAGAGAACCATTTCATTGAAAAATTCTTCCTTATCTAATGAACTTTACTGTTAGAGGCATGAAATAAATTATTTATTCCTCTACCTGAAGTTCTCGAGTACATAATCAACTTACGATAATTGTGTTCTCACTTTTTTAGCATTAGATTCATAGTCCTAAAATTTTTATATCCTCAATATCCACTCAATCATGAATCCATAACTCCTTAGTAGTTTACAAATTCAACTATTTGGTATATTATTATGCGGATTCTGGTTAGATATTCTTTCTTTAAAAATTTTATATTTTTATCTATTGTATCAACAGTTGAAATCAATAATTAATAGTTATTTAAATGATAGAATTCAACTCTCAATAGTTATTGTCTCTGGTCCCTAGACCCTTAAAGAGTTTTCAAAAGAAATATACCTTACTCCTATTCTAGGCTTGAGGAGTTTGGATGTTGAAGACACTTATTTTTTTTCATACCCTCTAACAGATCATTTTTTATAAAAACTACATCAGCACTAGTGAAATATTTTTCTTATGGAATTGAAAAGTATTCTAGTATCAAGTCTCTTGTTAGAAGGGATTGGTTATATGATTAATAAATGAATAATGTTGAACTTAAGTGTTTTATTATAAATGGGTTTTTCTCTAGAGAATCTTAATCAGCAAGGACAATGGGGTCATATGACGTGATACAAAAATATTGAGGTTTCATGTAAGTATCTCATTTCTTCTTCTTAAAAATCACTATACTGTGTTAAAAATATTAGTCACCATTTTTTTGAGTGAGGAACCCATGTTGAATTTTTCATCATCCCACTTTATTTCCTCTCAAAATACCCCTTTTCTATAATGATGTGACTTGTTACTATGGGGTTAATCCTCTTACCAACACACCAATATAAAACATTATCCATGATTGAAAATATTTCTAGGAGAGACCATTTATATCATTGGATAGTGGAAAATTGACTAGAATTATGGTTCCTATACATAAAAGTATGAACCAAAATTTATGTTGAATCATATAGTGGTTCTCTCATTAGACTCTATAAAATTATGTATGGATTACCTCTTATATGAACAATATTGGTACATAAATATGAATTCTATGTAAGAATCAACAATGGATACTCCTTTACTCTCTTTAGGAGAACTCAGTCTTCTTGAGTGATTCTAAATGGATATATTCCCGTTGAACTAGTGACATGAGTCATCAAAATTCTGGTGGGATCCTCTTAAGGAGTGAATATGGCATGTGAATAAATCTTTATTAGAGTGTATAAAGTTTTGGAAACTATATTTTCTATATGAACACCCTCAGTTTATAACAAAATGAGGCTATGAGTGTTTTTTGGGTCTAGTAACATTCTGTTCATGACATACCATCAATGATGCACCATTTCCCAATCATTTAGAAATAATATTAAACTATAGATACTTTAGAAGGTTTCACATAATTAAACGTTACACAACACATGGAAAAGTCTCCTCAATGATGATGAATTTAGGTTCTCTTATATTATGTAGTATAGTTGTGTGTCTATCATAAATGTGGCTTCCCTCACCCCATAATAGGTAAATGGGGATTGTGACACTCATCCATTAAGAAATATCATTCAGAGTTTTACTATATGAATATTTGGTAATATCTTTAACATAACCTGATAACCCAATGACATTTACTAGTCTTTATCTAAGATAGACTAGTATGTGTTCTCAGTCTTGTTACCTTAGTGGGTGGGAAGGTTTGTTGTCTATTTGACTTAGTTTTTAATCCTTAGGAAAAATGAATATCTTAATCAAAGAACTTAAATTGATGGTGAAATATAAAGAAAAACCTTATTCGACTTTATGTTTGACAACCATGAATAGATCAATTACCAAGATGAGAGTTTGTTACTTCCCATGATTTTATAATAAGTTAATAAATTTGATATCTTTAATATCTTGTAATGCACATAACCCCAAGTCTTAATAAACTATAATTTAGTATACCATTATAACATAATAATTAAATTATAATATTTAATTATAATAACCACATTTTTGAAATTATATATAAATTAAATATATTTGTAAATAAGTACTCATTTTTTTGTAAAGTCTTTATATCCAACAAAAAGTACATTTTTCATAAAAAATGGTTTTATTAATTTTTGTGATTAAATAATATATTAAAATTTTCCACTTTTCAAAAATATATTTGAAAAAATGAACTTTACTTTTGTAATCATCAAATCAAAATTAACTTCAGTTCAATTTTTGGAATTTTTCTAAAATTATTGATAATTAATAAAAATAAAAAAATACACATTTTTCAAATGTTATCATTTCTATTCATTAAAGAATGTAACTTAAATTTAATATTATATTTTTGATTCAGCGTTATTGTAACTTATGACCCGTATGATATAAAATAATCCAATTAATTCCATTTTAATCATCAATGTTTATTCTTCTTATATATGTTGATTTTTATGCTTATAACTCAATTTTCAAAAAACTATCTTTTCATAGTATTTTTTGAATGTATATTAAAATAGATTTCATTCACTTATATGAATAAAATATTTAACAATAAATACCATATTTTGAAATATCATGTACAATTTTTTAAAATAATCCTCTTTTATTTTTTATCATTATAAATAGTAACAGTGCTAAATATTTTTCAACTCGATAAAGTTAAATCAGGTAATTAATGTTAAAAATAATGTGGTTATACATAAAAATCTCTAAATATCTTCACATAATTTTATTGAAAAATTATTTTGACTATAAAAATAATATTCTAAAAAATTAATTTCTTTTCACAATCCTTTGATAATGATCATCAGATTATTTTAAATAATGGATAAAAACGAAATTTCACTCTCATTATTTTAATATCTCTAAAATTTTTATATAGGGATACAAAGAAGATAATATCAGTTCAAAAATTTAATTTTACAGAAGTATAAATTTTTTCTTGTGTTAATTTAATTTCAAATTATAATGATTAAGTAATTACCTCGAATTCTTACACAACACACACATAATATTTTTTCAACTAATCAAAAGATAAAATAAAATATTTTATAAAATTACAATAATATAATATTGGGGAATTACATTTCCCCACAAATCATATAGATGTATATAAAAAATTTTGGATGATTAAAAGGATCAAATTTCAATTACTTTACAAAATTAATGTATTTAATGTAAAAATTAAACGAATAGTGTCAAAAAGAACATTAATGATATTTTATATTTAATAATACTTCATTTAAATATCTAAAAATAATAAAATAACGAAATTGGACAAGTAGGATTAGAGAGGGTATAAAATGTCACCAAATGGCTATTTATGATTTAATTTTTATCTTAAAATTTAATTTATTACCCTCATTTATTGAAAAATCCATTATCATAGTTAAAGTTAAAATCTGTTAACGAAGTGGTGAAACTATAATATAAGGTTTAAAAATAAAAAAACATATTTAAATTTCAGGTGTTGATTATATTTTTACCTTATCCTAAATTTATTTTAATTTACGGGAATTTAGAATCATTTTTCTTGGAAATTAGTCAATTTTATTTTAATCTTTTTTGTTATTACTTTTGTGAATTTTCCTTCCCTTATAAAAGGGCATACCTTATTTGTTTTATTTACCCTAAATTGATCCATATATCTTGAAAAAACCCTACCCAATTTTTTTAAAAACATCTATATCTATGAATTAGAATCATTGATATTTTTAAAAGATTAATTAAAGGTTCATTTATAAGGGAACTAATGAAGGCCTACAGAAAAAAGATAATAGTCTAACTCGGGCTCTTTCCATTTATTTATTCTTCTAAAAGCAATAAATATATGGTATTCATAAAAAATAATTAATTTATTATCATAAACATACTTAATTGTGACTACTATTATGGAACCTCAAATATACACTCCATATTTTATTAAATGGTAAGTGAATGTTTCACACCAGGGTACGTATGGACTATCACCTCCATGTTGCGATATAATTCATTTTCCATCCCCATATCTCATGGATGGTTATTAGAGTAGGATTAATTTTTATATATTAAATTTATGATATAATTATTCTTCTATAATTATAATATCATATCTACCATTTACCTTCCCATCTTTTGGAAAACAATGACATTTCTTGTGCATATTTGTGGACAACCACCTCCATGAATCTATGTGATTAATGTTTTGCACATATTTAAATGGATGGTAATAAGGATAGACAATTAATATATAATATAGTAATGATTCTTTAAATTATAATTTTTTTACCCTACTTTCATTCCATCCATCTAAAATTTAAAACAATGTTCATGCATACGTATTTCCTACTCTCTCTAAGAAAGGTATAATTAATTTTTCTTTATATTACTTTTATGGACGAAACTATATATATATATACTTATATATATAATATTTATGTTATTTATATTTTTTTTTAAATTATAGATATTATAGATCCATGATAAAAATACATGTACCATAACAACTAAAAAACTCTCATGAAAAATGAAATAGTTAATAATAGGAAACAATGATTTTAATAAATTATTTTTAATAAAACGGTATTGGAATGTTATAAAGGTATTATATATGATAATAAAAATACTCATATTGTTCTGATATAGAATTATAATATATCCAAATTAATTATATAGAAGGATAAAATAACTTTCAATGAAATTAAAACTTGAGTTGAGGGATTTCATTTACAATTTCATTTTATTTCAGGATTATTTATGTTTGAGTTTATATTAAGATAAATTACATGATACTTATCAGATAAAACAATTTAATGTTCTTAAAATATTTTAATTTCTTTATATTACATCATATCCTTTCATTTTCCTCTATTTAATTTATCAACATATATGGGGACTGTTTTTTATGGATAATCGGCTATGTTATAGTATTTAGAAATTTTTTTCCCCTCTATATCATTGTTTTCAAAAAATATTTTCAATAATGTCTATAAAATTCTCATATGAATATTTAATTTTAATATTAAAAATTATTTTATTTTTTAAAATGGTTTAAAAGAAATCATATAATCATTTTCCAAACAATGTACTTTTTCATTTTTTCCAAAAATGTGAAAGAAATCTCTATTTTAACATATGTGGTAAGAACACAATTTCCCACTATCAAGACCACTGAATGTTTAAAATCTTTCATTACAGGTTCCCAAGTATTTATTAAATTAATTTTTTCCATTAATAGTTGGGAAATATTTTAATATTATAATTTGATCTAAAAGTGAAAAGAGTGGTTTTATTAATAAACAATCTAGTTATATTTTAGAGGAATTTTCATCTATGACAATACCTAATGATGTTATTATTCATATGATCTAGTGATACTATCTTCATACTTTCTTTTTATGGTTGATGATTATAATATATTGATTTTCCCTATTCTTGATTCAATGAGGATAATTTTTGATATATTAGGCATTTTGAGAATTAATTTTATTGACCATACAAAATATAAAGAATACATATGATGTGTATGTTATGTGTGAGGTCATATTATAGATAGACCCTCAATGCATCAATATTTATCATGATACAAAACTATTTTTGCATGATGGATAGGATTATGTTGAAAGATCATGTCATAATATTTCGTTATTTTGTTTATGTCTTCCCATATAATGTAAATTTATTCATTGATAGGCCCTAAAAAAGATAATTTCTTGGTTAAGAGGCCTTAATGATGAGATTTATGTTTCTCTTGGTTGATGGGAGTTGATAATGAAAGTAAAAAATTATAAATTTCCTTTACTAAGAAGTTAATTTTCCTTGTCATTGTTTCTGATATGTTGATATTATCCATGAATTCTCATTGATATCAATTTATTGACTGAATGGAATGTGTTCATAGTATCTACTCTACAAAGTTAGTAATTCTTTATTTACTCATGATATATTCCCCATTACATAACACTTAATGAGAATATGAGATCTATATTTATATTTTTTCCTTCACCTAGAATGTAAATAAGGATATTATGAATGATATAAAGGTTATAAGAATGTTTTTAATAATATTTATTTTAAATTTTCAATGAAATATAGGAATAAGGAATTTTTCTAATTTACCAAGTCTACTAAACTATTCAGTCATTTGGGATGTGATCATTTGTATCTTGTGACAATAAAATAAATTAACCCCCAAATCAGAGCTATTAAGTTAGGGGTATTTTATAGTTTTTATTTGAATACGTATAGTATAATAATTCATAACTAAATTTTAAATTAATATAGTTAATTAGATAATTATGATAATACCTTATAGTATCTGATAACATCTATCATATTGTAATTTTTAATTTATGGCCCAATATTCATGGTGGTTATGATAAAACCAACTGTGTTACATTTTTTAGGGATTTTTTATAATAGAATATAGGAAATCAACACCCATAGTAAAAACATGGATTGCCTTATTGAGAACAAAATTATAGTTTGTGTTCGAACTGAAAAGACCATCGCTATAACAAGGCAGTTAACTCAGATTATTACAAATAACCATTACTATATAGAAAAAACTTTTATTATACTTCATGATTCACCTATTTTAGATTTCTTTATGTGATATAAGACTCCATAATTTAATGTATCTACTAATTTACTAGTAACTAAATAATCTATCAAGTCACCCAAAATAATATTACACAATTTGGGATGTAATGTTTGTGATATGGTTTTTTTGTATGTTTATTATTTGAAAAGATATTTCAATAAATGGAGGCCATTGATCTATAAAACTAAATAGGCTGAAGAAATATAAATCCGAGAATATAAAACATTTAATATGATATTTTTTTAGAAATACATTCCTCATGAGAAATGAGCTAATATGGAAACACAATTCCTCGTTCAAAGAAATAAAGAAGAGTAATGTTCTTCTGAGTATGAGTAAAACATAATAATATAAAAAAGGAATTCTATGGACTATTAATGTAATCATAAATATAATATTGACTATTTTATAGGATTAATAAAATCATATGAAGGTAACTACACTTGTAAAAAAATTCATCACAAGATAATATAGTACCAAGTGACACCAGAATGGAGATATGATTCCCTATGTTGCATATTTTCAAACAAAATAAATATAAGAAGAGGATGAATTAGAACTATAAAAAGAATAAATTATGTGACAGAAAATAAGGGAAGTATGGAACATTCCACATGTGATAATTATAGAAAGAACCACACATACACTTGCTTAATGGGATTATGAATTTGTTTTAAGGAGTGAATGGGGTCATAAGTATCTTGATTGAGTTGAAAATAAAGAAACCACTAATATAAAATTCTTTAGCTATGATAGGGAATTATTAAAACCAATTTCCCAAGAATCATGGATAATTTTTATAGAAGAATCAAGGGTGATAAGGCCAAGCATATGAAATTAATACAACTAATGATTAAATCCCTTAATTTGTAATAATAGGTATCATAAACACTTGATTTTTTTGAATCTAGATCCATAAAATACTTTCATGGATATAAAACCATCCCTTGACATTATGAATAAATAACTATTAATCTTGAAACCTATTGGGAATCAAGTTATTGAACAGTTTCAGTTAAGATGAAAAACCATTCCCTAGTTGAAAACATGGTTCTTATACTATTGTTTGGCACTGAAATAATCATGGTTCTTAGGATTACATAGTATTTTGGGTTTATTAATTAGTAGATAATATATATTATAATATATTAAATGTTCCTTGAAAGAAAAATGATTTTAATTAACCGTCATTTTTTATGAATTGATGGTCTTTATATCCCTCACATATTTATGATTTTCTAGTCCTTAACATTCTCATGACCATGTTCTCTATAAATATATATGGTTCCTTGGATAATTTTTCCCTCCATGCCTATATTTTAAATTCTTAATAATTTTATCCTTATCTAAAGAACTTGTTATGAGTTATTTTGTATAACATTTATCTTTCCCACTTCCCCTTTTCAAAGGAAGTTTTTTTATGCCTTTGAATGATTTGGGTTATCAACAAAGGGTTTTCAAATGTTGAACAAGTATTTACCAAAATAAAAATTTTATGGGGTAATTTATATAATTGGGGTATAATGTGAAACCCCCATATTTTATGATATATTAATAAATTTTATTTCTTCAATAGCTAGAGATACACGCACCATCGAGTCTAAATAAATTGTAATTTGGTTTATCGTTATTACTTACACCTTAAATTAGTTGAATCAATTATAATAATCAAAAAAATTAAATTATTTACAATGTTTTTGGAAAAAAAATATATTGATTAATATATACTAAATTTTTATTAAATTCCTTGTATGCTTCAAAAAAAATATTTTTCTCAAAAACGGATTTATTGCCTTTTATAAGTTAATAATATAACAATTTTTTTTAATTTTATATAAAAATTTGAAAAACATAAATTTATTTATATAATAGTTATATCAAAATAAATATAGGGTGCGATTTTTGGATTTTTCTTAAATGGTATAATTTTCAATGAATAGTGAAAAATACATATTTTCAAATAATATCATTTCTTTTGATTAAATAATGTAATATAAAAGTCCCAATTTATTTTGGATTTTTTATTAAAGTATAATATGATCCATTTAATTTATAATAATCTAATTGATTCAATTTTAATCACCGGTGCTCATGATTTCTAAAATAGTTAACTTTTATGTTTAAAAAACATTTTTTTAAATGTTTTTCGTTGCATTTTACAGATTTATATTGAAATTGATCTTTACATATAATATGAATTAAATATTAATAGTTAGATACCATTTCTAGAATTTTGGGGTTAAATTTTTTATATGTTCCACTTTCATATTTTATCATTTTGAATAGTAATAGCGATAAATATTTTTCACCTCAGTATGGGTAAATAGGTTAATTAATGTTAAAAATAACGTGATAAATCTTAAAAATAACCCAAGATATTTTATAATTTTAGAGGATAATTTTTCTATACATCATATATTAAATTATAAAAAATTTGGTAATTTATTTCCACGTTACCTTAATAATGTCCTTAATATAATTTTAAATGAATAATAAAAATAAAATGACACTCTCTTTCTTTTAATTTCTAAAAAAAATAAAGCAACAAAAATGGTAACCTATATTATAAAATATTATTTAAAAAAATAATTATTTTTTTACAATGGAATTTTGGTTATAAATTTTAATGATTGAATTATTTTCTTAAATTATTATGCAATGCGAACACAATATATATTGAATTATGTGAAAAATAATATAAATGACTCTAAAATAATAAATGTAATAAAATTTGGGTGATTTATAGTTCTTAAAGAATTGTGTAGATGAATATAACATATTATGTAAGTATGAAATATTTATATTTTAATTTAATTACTATCAATATTTCATTAAAGTCAAAATTAAATGAATATTTTCAAAAAGGGAATTAATGATATTTTATGACAATAAATATTTTATTAAATAATTAAAAAATTAAAAAAAAATGTTTCAATAGTACATTTAGGATAATAAAACATTATAAAAGTTACCCCTTGGTTATTTATAAGATAATTGTTAATTTATAAGAAAAATAATAAGCTTTTATGATTGTAATGGTCGTTACCACAATTAAGGTTAAAATTGTTTAATGAAAGGGTTAAAAAAATATAAGTTTTAAAATGAAACAGAACCCTTTATAGTATTAATTAAATGATGATAGATTAGCCTTATACTCTTTTTATTTCAATATTTACACATTTTTAAGCATCTTATTGAGGAATTAGATTTCCTTGGGCCAGCCCTTTGTGAAAAACCATGGATTAGAGTGTTCGAGGCGGCAATGGTGGCCCATTTCAAGAGTTAGAAAAAAATTATTTTTCCATTGGTAATTTAGTGCATCGGCATGCTATTGTGTCAGCATAATAGTGTGTCGTAATGTCAGTGCCTCAGTATGTCATTGTATCACTGAGTCATAGGTGTCGGCATCAGTGAGTCAAGAGCGTCGGTGTTGGTGAGTTAGGTCGTCGGTAGGTCGAGGCGTCGGTAGGTCGAGGGTATTGGTAGAGAGAGACTTTGGTAGGTCATGCATCGATAGGTCATTGAATCGATAGCTCTGCATCAGTGGCTCAGCATTGGTAGGCCACATTGGTACCTCATCTGTTAGGGGCTCAGTGTTGGTGACTCGCCCATCGGTGACTCATTTGCATTTTCCCTAGTTTTTTTCCTCAGTTTTCCAGTTTCAACCCTCTTATATTTTATTTGATGTAAAATGAGTTTAATGATTTTTTTCAAGTAATTTTAAGAAAATTTTGAAGGTTATTAATTATGTCTCTAAAAATCCTAATGTCTTGGGTGATTTGAGATACTCAAATTACCTAATCTTGACCATGATCCCATGTTAATGACTTTTGGAAACCGTTCATCCTTTAAAATAGGATTTGGCTCTTCAAGGGCAGGATCATCCTTTCCTTGGGTGTTTTTCATTTCCCCTTGGTGTTCAAATATCCTTCCTCCCTATAAGATTCATGCTCTTGTGATAGAACCCCTCATATACAGTTTTCTTAGTGTCCCTTGGTGCTCGACTAATCCCCTGTTCTTGGTTAAAGAAGAAAATTTGATCCTTTGATCATCTGGTAGGGATTCCTTTTTTCTCTATTAAATTATGCATCATGTATGGGTGCAGTAATGATTATTTGTTAAGAAAAGATGAATAATTTTCTTAAAACAATAAATAAATAAGAAGTAAACATGATAAAAATATAACACAGGTAAATAAAATAACAGGCTGGGAGTTTTTTAAGGTTGGGGCCGAAGCCTCAATTTATTATTTAAAGTAAAGAAATATTTTTCACTAGGTAGAGGGAGACCCATTGCATAGAGTGAAGGTCCGAGGCCAATTTTCTGGAATACAAGGCTTAAAAGCCCATTTTTTGGCCCAAAGGACCCCTCAGTGAATAGTACTAGTACAATACCATGTTGTTATAGTCTTCACTGCTATAGTGCCTGCTACAATGCCTCCACCACAATAGTGCCCTGGTACAGTAATCCAGAAATTTTTCCCATCCCGGATTTGATCCCGGGACTTTTGGATGCCAAGCAGGAGCCTTTACCACTTGGGTATAGGATCGTCAGAAAATAAAGGGCATAAAGTGGTTTGATGTTTGATCTTCTATTTCATTTTACTATCCACGTTGATATTATGATCAATTGTGGAAATAAATTCTTCTAAAAATCATGGTTTTTGGTGGTTTTTGTTTGCACACTTCTGTTGTTCCGTATTTTTTGTTATGATGATTAATAATTATCCATAACATGAAATCTTCTTAAACTTGTACACATAGTTAATTGAAATGGATTCCCCAGGATGAAAACCCTTGTATGATCACCCTTGTTTATCAAGTGAACTAAATTATGGTGTTTACCAAATCTGAATATATATATATATTTATTTATTTATTTATTTACACACATGATGTTGATGGGTGTGGCTCAGTGCTGTGTTCTATTGAATTTTCTACCTTATGAGATTTGTGTGGTGTCGTTGTTGGTAACACGATTGTGGGTACAAGGCTGGACAGAGGAGTTGGTTCCATGAGAAAGAAATGGTATGTGTGTATATTGGGGCTATGGGTTAATGGTATTTTATGTTGTAATTGAGTGTAGGGATGTATAGGGGTGTATTGGTATCCTGGTTTGAGAGACATATTGATTTTGGAATGGATAAACTTGTACATAGTTGAACTGCCTTTGTTTATATCATGGATGTCAAACGATGTTAGGAAGTGGGACTATGGGGTGGTTAGGAACTTGTATGTTGTGGGACTGGATCTGGTTATTGTTAGGCAGTAGGGCTACAAGGCTGGGTTGTGTGAGAAGGATTGTGCGGTATAGTTTTTATTTTTTTTAAATAGATGAATTGGTGTCTAGAAAGATTGGGGGGTTTTAAAGTGGGACTTCAAATATAGTTTTCCTCGCTGTTTTGATATAGTAGTGGTTGGTAGTTTCCCAGTAGTGCAGGAATAAATTAAATTGAATCCCTTAATAAATTCGTGGCAAATGGTTAAATGAGTAAGGGGTTCGAATATTCCTTGGTTATAGTTGTTGTGTGGTTGTGCGTATTGGGGTAGCAAAAATGTGGTTCTGGATGGGTTGGATGGAGGGTTTTGGGATTCTAGTTTGGAGATGAGAGGTTACATAACTATATATATAATTTTAGTTCCTTGTTATTTATAAATGAACCCCTCCCTTGTTCAGTACTATATGTATAACACCTCCATTTCATGGGGGAGGGAGTATTTCCCTACATCGCTATGGGAGGTTGGATGGCTGGTTACTGAATTTCTCCCTCGAACCCTCTTTTGGGTTCTTATCACTCCATTGTATCCAAGAAATTTGTATTGTCTTGAGGCTTACCATAGTCCATGATTTTTTGGGCAGGTTTGTTTTGGAAAAGATTCCTAGGTGTTTGTGGGCTAGTTTTGTTTTCCCAAGTGTCTTTGGGATGAGGAAAAAGTTTCTTTGAGTGAGAGGCATGGTTTTGGTGTCCCAGGTGTCTACAGGTGAGATGTGTGGTGTGGTTGAGGCCCAAGTGTGTGCGGGAAAATTGTTGTAGTGGGACTGTTTATGGTAATAGTGGTAGTGTCAAGATGTTATTTGTTATGGATGAGTAGTTAACCAGTGGGGAAGTGGTGCGGGGTACCCAAACATTGATTTGATTATACTACTACTATACTTGGATTGTGTTATTTGGTGAGTTTTCCTTGGTGAGGATGGGCTGGTTTGTATTACCAGGTAGGTGCTTTGAGGTTCTACCCATTTCACACACGGACCTTAGTATGTTCCCTCACTTGGGCGTGGGTGGCTTTGGTTTTCATATGGGGTATACTTGTATACTCAACATACATATATAAAACTTTTTTCCATGTTTATAGGATTATTTTTAGGACCATTCTAGACATTACTAGCTCGGGCATCGGGATTAGTTGATGTGGCTTCTTAGTCTCATTTCTTTTGGTACTTTGCTTTGGGAAATGTTTTTTACCATGTATCACCTTCAATCTTAAACATGCATGTGGGAATGGAATTTGGATTTTCTTTTACTTTTAGTATTGGAGATTCTTTGGATTTACCATCAAACCTTCTGATATTATTCTATAAAAAGGGTAATGTCTTTAATTATATGTAAGATTCTATACCCTTGGAGATAGTCACCACTCTGGGGATTATCGAAGGTGGGACTCGGGGGTCATTATATCTACTTCAACTTGAGGAAGGATGGGCGTGGAACCTTTTTGTTTATTCCCTCACCTTGGAGAATGTGGGTCATGAAAAAATGGTATAATAGGGAGGTTTTGGGAGTTTATGAGGTAGGACAATGTATGGATTTATGCACAGTGTGGATTGCATGGGATGGTAGGGAAACAATGTTAGGAAATCTTGGTATTTGAGATAAGATAGGGAAGTCTGACTAGGACATGGGATTTCTCCCCACCCCCCCTCCCATTGATCTGATGCAATGGCTTTAGACCTATTAAATTACCAAGTGACGCTACACCGATAATAGGGTAGAGACCCTAGGGAAGGTACATACATCCTAATGACATTTTTTCTTGTATGTCTCTGGTGTTTTGGGAGTTTAAAATAAATTATGAGTTAAATAAAGTTTAGAAGGAAAATTCTTCACTACTTGGGCTTAGAAATTCTTTGTTTACTTTTTTCATCTATGGAACCTAGATGTCACCCCCATGTGGTATGAGTAGTTGAGGCCCGATAGGTTGACTCAATTGATCAGTTGGGGGATGATTGAGAGGAGAAACATGACTAGTGGTAGAGGATGCTTCATGCCTTATAGAGGAATACTCTAGGGAAGTACGAGGGCAACATATTGGACATGAATATGAAGATTTAGCTCGAGGAGTTGGTGACAACTTTCAGCTTGATCCATGATCTAACAAAGTACTAGGTTCCTCTGGAAATGATCCAGATATGAGGTGAAGCATGTATGTGGTAGACACTTTACCTTAGGGCTAGGAATAAAATTGAGGATTCTTGAGATTACTTTGATGAGTTACAGGAAGAATTCCTTTCTTCCACAATGAATTCAGAGAAGAGTCACGAGTTATTATCTATCCAGTAAGGGTGTATGTTGGTGATGGAACTGTGGGTCATGTTCAAATATCTCCTACACTTCACTTCAGATCACTTTCAAGATGAGGAGTCTCGGGAAAGATGCTAAGAGGTGTCACACTAAACATCCCATCAGTATGTTGTTACTCTTTTCAATATATTGACATACATAGAGGATAATAAATGGATTGAGGTAGTGGAAAGGATAAAATCATTGGGAGGGGTGCTATAAGAGGGGATCCATCCGTGTTCGTCAAAGTGGAAGGCCACCGGCATAAGGTCTTCAGTGTTAGGGCCTTCAAGGATTCATCTAGTGGGTAGTAGGCCTCATCAGTTCTAGTTTCGATCTTTTAGTCCAAACCCCTTCCCCATAGGCCTAGGAATGAGGTACAATTCAATGAAAGTTGTAGACATCTTCAGAACCAGTGACCATTTCAATCATCATATAGTGGGGGCGGGCAGGGTCAGTGCCCACCTTAGTAGCATCAATTGCTGGTCATGACCTTCCAACTACAAGAGCAGCAAGCTCCCACTCCACCGAGGGTAGATGTGCCTAAGGAGGCTGACCTCAAGGAACTCCTTGGGGACTTCAACCAAGATGTGGTCAGGGAGGCAGTCGATAGCTGAGGGGAAGAGGAGCTAGTCATGGGAAGTTGCATGTTGCATAGGTAGCAGTTCCAGCAAGGATAAATGTTGTTCGAGGAAGATCAGTATGTTTAGTACTCTTAATTGTTCCTTGATTGATTTAGTAGCTTTTCTCCCCTTTTTGGAGATGCATCAGTACTGTTGGGATCTTCTTCTGCTACATATGTATCCATATGATTTCATACTAGTAATCGACTAGTTGTTTTCTATGCACACTGTTATTTAATTCTTCTAGAGAAGGTTCGTGTTCAAAGATATGGGTGGCCAATTCCTAGCTTTCGATGGCGAGCGGAGTTGTCAAGAGGTAAGTCGGTGTGTGGAACCTATTCTTTCATTGTTAGAAGAGATGTATATAAAATCAGTAGATAAAGAGATGCTGGATGTTTCTAGGGTTTCAAGTGAGTTCCTGGATGTATTCCCCAAAGATGTTTTGACTATACCCCCATGACATGGTGTTGAGTTATGGATATACTTGCAACCCAGTGTTCATCTGATTTCGATGGCTCCCTATCAAATGACACATTTTGAGTTACGGGAGTTGCATATTAAGGTTAAAAACCTTATTATGATGGGTTTTATCTATCCATGTGTGTATCCATGGGGTTCTCTGTTCTTGTTTGCGAAGAAGGCTAATGATGGCCTAAGACTATGCATAGAATACAAGAGACTGAATCAGGTGATGTTCAAGAACCATTACCCCATTCCAAGAGTCGATGAACTTTTCGACCCATTAAAGGGGGTTGTCTGGTTCTCTAATATTAACATGCAGTCAGGATATTACAAGTATTGGGTAGTGGTGGGTGACATCCAAAATACTACGTTTAGGTGTAGGTAGGGGACTTCAATTTCATAGTCATGCCCTTCGGTGTCATGAATGCACCAGTCGTGTTCATGGGGCTCATGGAATATGTTATTTGTGAGTATGTGAACTTGTTCATCATCATGTTCATTGATGATATCATGATCTACTCAAGGTCATAGGAGTAGCATGTCGGAAATTTAAGGACATTCTTGGAGGTCCTCTAACACCACCATCTATTTGGAAATTTGTCCAAGTGAAAGTTTGGGATGCGAGAGGTTTACTTCCGTGGACACGTAGTGTCTCGACAAGGTATATTTGTGGACCCATCAGTTGTTGAATCAATTTTTTATTGGATAGAACCCAAGAATGTTGAAGTGGTTCATGGATTCTTGGTTATGGAAATCTGTTATCGGAGGTTCATACCTGACTTCTCTTGAATTGCAGATCCATTGAAATCCTAGATCGTAAAAGACCAGGTCTAAATGTTGAATGAGCAGTGCTAGATAGTTTTCAGCTATCTGAAGGGGAAGATGGTATGTCCCCTAGTGCTCAGGATTCCAGATGAAGGGGTGATATTCGAGGTGTTCTGTGACACTTCTGGAATAGTCTTGGGATGTGTTATAATGTAGTAGTGAGGAGTAATCTCTTATGGGTCTAGGTTGTTTCATTTTCATGAACTTAATTATGTCGCCCATCATCTAGAGAATGCATCTGTTGTGTTTGTGATAATTTCTTGGTAGTATTACCTCATCGGGGAGCACTTTGTGGTCTTCATGGATCACAGGAGCTTGAGGTATATCATTTCTTAGTGAGACATGGACTTGCGACAACAAAATGTGGATGGAGTTCCTCTATTATTATGACTTTAAAATATTTTAAACCGTAGAAAAATGGAACATGGTGGTCGACTCATTGTGTTGGAAATAACAGAAGGAGGTATTTCGAGAATCCATGAATGCTAGGAAGGCAATGGAGGAGTTATCCACTTTGCACCTCAATTCTAGGGAGGATAGTGAAAAAGGATATCTGTTTCATATTATAGTACAGTCTTCCTTGGTGAGACAGGTAGAAGAGTCTCAGTAGGGAGACTCAAATACTAAAGTAATGTGTGATCACATTTTCTATGATGATGCTCTGGGAGGATATTCAAAGGGTAGCCATGATCGGATGTTGTTCCGAGGTAAGCTGTTTGTCCCAGTGGAAAAGCATGATGGTGTTCTTATTGAGTTACATAACTCGCCCCTGGGAGTGCATCTAGGAGTCTCTAAGATGTACTAAGGCCTGAGAAAATAGTTTTTCTATCTTGTGGTGAAGTGGGTAGAGGTGGAGTTTGTGGCAAGATGCCTATTGTGTTAGCATGTGAAGGATGAGAATCATGTTCATTGTAGTATGTTGTAGCCCTTGGATGTTCCCGATGGAAAGTTGGATGACATATCAATGGATTTCATCATAGGATTACCCATGGATCATGGAGGATGCGATTCTATTTGGGTAGTGGTGGACCTGTTGAAAAAAATGGCCAACTTTTGGAAAATCAAGGAGTCAAGTGTAGTGGATACATTAGCACGGTGGTATGTTGATGAGGTGGTACTACTGAATGGTGTTCCAAGATCTATTATCTCTGATTATGATACATATTTTACATTAATAGTATGGAGGGTATTGAAATATTCTTTTGTCATCCAGTTACACCTTAGAACTACTTCCACCCTCAGACTAATGGGCATAAAGATAGGACCCTCCAGATGTTAGAGGATATGTTGCAAGCATGTGTTCTGGACTTTGAAGGATCATGGGTATGACACTTTCCCCATTTATAATTTTCCTAAAATAATATCTATAACTCTTCCATTGTCATTTCACTATCCAAGGTTTTGTATGGAAGGTCGTGTCATTCACTAGTATGTTAGACAGAGGTAGGATAAGCAGATCTTCATAGACCAGAGGTAGTGAAAAGAAATGTATAGAAAGTTCAGCTTCTGCGTGAGAGGATGAAGGCAGCTCGGGACCAACATAAGTAGTATGTTGATCATAGGAGGAGGCCCTTGGGGTTAGATGATAGGGAAAACGTGTTCCTAATCGTCTCCCCTCAGGACAGATAGATATGGTTTGGCAGAGGAAGAATGCTTTTTCCCACGTTCTTCAGACCATTTGAGGTGTTGGAATGAGTTGGCAAGGTGGAATATCAGCTTGTGTTTCCACAACAGTTAGAGAGGATACATGACATCTTTCATGTCTCTTAGATCTATGAGTATCTACACAGAGACTCCCTCCTCCATGACTGGGGAGATTTGGATATCGAGGATGATGCAACATTCATGGAGTGTCTGGAAAGAATCCAAGATCGTGACGAGAAGGTGTTGTGTGGATGGAACATTCCTTTGGTTTGTGTGCTCTGGAGGCATGGTGGCCTTGAGGAGAGTACTTGGAAGATTGAGGCACAGATGCATGCCAAGTACCCAGAGTTCTTATGAGTTTTGTGTATCTGTTTTTCTTTTGGGATTCATTTTATGATGTAATGCTTAACCTTACTCCTTATCAGATGAGTTGTTTCCATGATCTTTAATTATGTGTAAAAATTCCTAACTATGGAGAGATGAGGACCTGATCCCTAATCAAGATGAATTAATGTGGGTGTGATTAAACCCGTGCAGGAGACACAGTGCCTCCCAAAGTGGATATTATTGTAAAATGAAGGAAGGAGCTCCCTAATCCATGTGTCTGGATGGTGTAAACTTTTGGGTTTGCATGGTTTTTGGGTAAGAGTGTAACCTTAGTGTTTGCATAGTTGTTTAGGAGATAGATGATAACTAAGAGTTCTGGGATGTCAAAGTTTTCACTCCTTCCTTAAAAGAACACAAGATGGTTTGCTCTAGAGATGTATATTAAGTGGTGGTTGTTCGAACCCTCTCCCTGCTGGTTTATTTTTAAATTCTCAAGGATAAGAATAGTTTTATAGTGAACAAATTTGATGACATTTATTTCCCTAGGTCATCCCTTTGTAAAAACCTAGTGTTTATAGTTTTTGAGGAGGTAATGGTGCCTCATTTCAAGAGTTTTCCAAATTTCTAGTTTTCCATGGGTAACTCAGTGTGTCAGCATGGTATTGTGTTTTCTTGATAGGGCATTGGAATATCAGTGTGTTGGCATGTTATTGGCTAAGGGAGTTAGAGGTTTCATCGTCGATGAGTGAGTAGCGTCGGTGTCGGTGAGTCAGGGTGTCGGTAGGTCGAGGCACTAATAGTTTGAGGGCATCGGTAGGTCGAGGCATCAGTAGGTCAAGGTATCAATAGATTGTTTCAATGATAGCTAAACATAAGTGGCTCGTTATCAGTTGGACACATCAGTAGCACACCTGTTGGTGGATCAGCATTCGTGACTCACCCCTTAGTGACTCATTTGTTGTTTTCTCGGTTTTTTCCCCAGTTTTCCAGTTTCTCCACTCTTATGTTTTATTTTATGTAAACTGTGTTTAAGGCATTATTTGGGATTTTTTAAGGGTTTTTAAAATGGTATTAATTATATCATTAAATATCTTAATTTATTTAGTGATTTTAGATACTCAAACCGTGTAATCTTGACCATGGTCCTATGTTAATGACTTTTAGAAATTTTTCTTCTTTTAAAATAGGATCTGGCTCTTCAAGGATGTGATCTTTTTTTCCTTTTGTGTTTTTTATTTCCCCTTAGTGGGCATAGATCCCTATTCACTAGACGTGTCATTTGTATATTCTATAGCCCCTCCTACATAGTTTTCTTGGAGTCTCATGGTGCTCATGCGATCCCATATTTTTGGTGCAAGGAGGAACTTTAATCCATTGATCATCTGGTAGGGATTCCTTTTGTCCCTCTTAAATTTTGCATCATGTGGGGTGGGTGTACTAATGATTATTTATAAATAATAGATGAATAATTTAATTTAATCAAGTAATAAATAATAATTGAATAAGATCAAAATATAAAATAGAAAAATTAAATAACAAGAAGAGAGTGGTTTTATGTTTGATTATATATTGTATTTTATTATCTGTTTTGATATAATGTTCTGTTATGGATATAAATCCTTCTAAAAATCATGGTTGGTGGTGATATTTTATTTCACACTGGTTTTGTTCTATTTGTTTTGTTATGATGTTTTATAATCATCCATAACCTGAAAATTTCTTAAACATGTACACTTGTATAATTGAAACAAATGCCACAGGATGAAAACCCGTGTATGATCACCCATGGATATCAAGTGGAATAAAAAATGGTGTTTAACTAATCTGAATATATATATATATATATATCCTATTGATAGGTGTGTTTGAGTACTACGTTACGTTGAGTTTTGTATGTTGTGTGAGTTGTGTGGTGCTGTTGTTGGGAGCACGATTGTGGGTACAAGGTTGTATGGTAGAGTTTGTTCTGTGAGAATGGTGTTTATGTTGGTACAATGGGGATATGGGATAATGGTGGTTGTTTTGGGATTTTTGTGTGGGATAGTACAGTGGGTGTTTTGGTACCTAGTTTGAGAGACTGGTTGATTATGGAATGGATGGACTTATAGGAAACTGAATTGTCATTTTTTGTGTTGTGGCCCTCGAATGGCATTGGGCAGGGTATTGTGGGGTGGTTATGAACTTCAATGCAGTGGGACTGCATCTGGGAATTCTTAGGACATAGGTCTATTGGGTTGGTTTGTGAAATAAGGATCATACAGTAGTGTTTTTAATAATGATTATTGGAAATAGATGAACTGGTGTATTGGAAGATTGGGGGTTTGTGAAGTGGGAATGTAATTATAGTTTTCCTCATTGTTTTGATATAGTAGTGGTTAGTATTTTCCCAATAGTGCAAGAATAAATTCAATTGAATTACATAATAAATAAGTGGAAAATAGTTGAATGATATATAGGTGGGGTTATGCCTTGGTAATGGTTGTTGTGTGGTTGTGCATATTGGGGTAGCAACAACGTTGTTCTGTATGGGTTGGTTGGATTTTTTTGGGATCCTTGGATAGGGCTAAGTGGTTTCTTACCTATATATATATATATTTTTAGGTCCATTTGATTTATATATGAACCTCAACCTTATTGAGCACTTTAGAGACTCGTACTTGACATACATGGACATTACACTACTTTTGTGGAATACTTAATACATAACACGAACCAACACTCAAGGACTGTAATAGTTTAGTGTCTTTGGAAACTCAGAGCATAATCTTATAATCATGGTGAAAGATATTCAAAATCTCCCATAAAGATCTTACCCTTTTGTTTTCTTATGTAAAACCTTTCTATAAATCATGGGGAAAAGGAAACATATAAAGGGTGAGCTCAAATTATCAGTAAGGGTAAACATGGAGAGAAAAAACAAACCATATATATTGGAACATAAAAACATGAACATAATGTTTAAACATAAAAATATTTGAGCAGTGACATAAAACATGGCAGTACGTAAGGCATATATCATAAAGAAACATTAATCATGATAAAATAGCATGAGAATAAAACATGTAATTGTGGAAACCATTAAGCACCTGTTATGATTTCAATAGTAGCCAAGGCATTACTGCCAAGACCATCTTAGTGGACAAAGTCCCTTTCTGAATTGAGTTCACTCCTCGTTCCAGTCCTATATCCTTGAACCGGATTAACTTACCATTCCAGACATGTCTATCTCATGAGATATAAATCATTACCCAATGCATTGGTGGGAGATATTGGTCCCACCCATCTCATAATAAAATAATTCTTACGTGTTCCACAACATAAACATAAATCATTAATCATAACCCAAAGAAAAAAATGGGTTTCATAAACATCATCCGATCATAACATAATCCATTTAAAAAATTGATATCATTTCATCATAAGAAAAATCACACCATGTAAATAATAAAGGAATTATACTTGAAACATAAACATATTAAATACTGTCATTTTTTTGGGAAATAGTTTTGATAAAACAATTGAAATTGGTTCTTGAGGAAAATAGCCATTCTTTTCAAAATTAATTTCTTTTCACAAAATGCCATGAAATTTTAGATTAAAAGGATTTTTGTGAAAATACTCATGAAATATTGTAGTGTAAGATTCATTAAAATTAGGCATTATAAAACCGTAAAATCCATTCATTCCCTATAAGTTAAAAAAACATTTTCCTCATACTTTTTCCAAAAAAGTCAAAAAGTACATCGTATGGTAAACAAAAGAAGGATTCCTTACATACCATGTAGTAAAAGTAAAAAATGGGTAAAAATGAATTTGAACATACATGAAACCATTCCTTGAAAACATGGACATTTATGATAAACATAACCCTAGTAAATACTTAAGAATAAACAATCTCGGATAAAAATGAGATTGGAAAAGTTATCTCTTACCTTATGTATGATATGCTTCATATGTATCCAAACCACCTGTATAATGATTTAAATAATTTCATTGACTTATTATAGAATCATATTCATTGTTATCATATATGGTTCACTTATGACTTTATATTACCCGTCCTTTTATAAATTCCATGTTAAAGTAGTGTTTTGGGTAAAATCATTTCATTTATCATACGTGTTTTGATTTGTTTTTCTTGATATTATTACATATATCCTGATTTACTTAATTCTAGAATGTAAAACATGATTTATATATATAATTTATATTCATCATATAAATATATATGATATATTGAAATATGGATTGAAATACACCATTCATGGAGACGATAGGTCGTACGTATGCGTGAACGCTGTTTTCATTTCCTTATTGAATTGAATGGAATTAAGTAAATGAAAAAAATATGTACATAAATCCAATATCATTATTATGAAATATATTTCATGATTATTTATAATATATAATTTATAATCATACTTGAATGGTTAATAATGGAAAATAAATCTCATCACATTCGTGGAGACGGTAGTCCGTACGTATGCACGAGCGATGATATCGTTCCCATAATTATTGAATAGAATTTATGTGGATGATATAATATCTCAGAATAATTATGATGTTATAATAACCATATATAGTTATTCTTTACACCATTATACCCATCCAAGTAAGGTGGTGGTGGAAAAACAGATTACACCACGACGTGGAGACGGTATTCCATACGTACACACGCGGAGTGATTTTGTTTTCCATATGATGTATAAGAGGTGAAATTGGGTTGTTTCACATTTATAATTACATATCAGTATATTATTGAAAATTATGTTATAAATTTATAATGAAAACAACTAAAGAAGAAGATGTTAAATAAGAAAGAATCTTGAAAGAAGCAGTAGAAGAGATTACCTCTTCTTCGATGTACCTCTTTTAAGCTTCCTCTTAAGGGACTAGAGTTGGTCTTTTGAGAAGACCAGAACCTCAGGAATATTTCTCGGGAAGGGGAGAAGTGAAATGGTCATGGTTTGGAAGATAATGAAGGCTCAAGGTTGTGTAAATAGATGAGGGAGGATGTGCCCTTTTATAAGGGAGGAGAGGGGCACCTTTGGAAACATAAGAAAAATTAGTTTATAATAAATTCGAACCCCACATAAAATCTTCCAAAATGACTCAAATCATAATATTAGATGAGATACAGTTGTAATATCATCAACCAATAAAATTTAGACAAGTTAGGAATTTATTTTAAACATTATCAACTTGATTTATCCTTATTTAATCTATTTAATTTTATTTGTGGTAATAAGATTCTAAATTTTAAATTGTTATAAATAAATAAGTATGTGTTATGAATTTTACATAATTGGATAATTGATGAAATTTTAGACCATATATATTTTAATTTTTAATTTTAAAATATTTTTGTGATTTTTAAGCAATTTTATATTATGTTATTTTTATAAATTAACAATAGTGTCAATTTTGACACTATTCATTTGTTTGAATATAAATAAAATCCTCACAGAAGATATGTTCGAACTAAAAGCTTTAATAGATTCATAACATGTTATATTTATCAATAAAATTAGTGGATCACATTAAATAGTTAATATAATATTTATTTTAATATTTTTAAAACCATTTATTTGATATTTCAATCAATAAAATAATTTCAACATCACTATTGTGTCACCATTAATGATAAATATTTTATCCCTAAAAATTATAAATAAATTCACATGATGAATATCATTTTATTATCTTTCCTGATACTATTCATGTTCATATTTTGATAAAGTTTATCACTAAATTAAAATTATTATACTTATGAGCTTTAAGAGAGTGACATGTTGTCACTTTCTTTGGTTTTAATAATAATTAAAATTTTTTCATTTTCAAAAGTCCATAAAATGAATCTAATATGACACTTAGGTGATATGGCCCAACTTTTAGCCATCCAATAGAATTTTTTCAGGTGTTAGGATAATTTTATAATCTTATGTTTACCCTTAATTACCATATTTACCTTTAACTGTAGTAAATAAAAATTACCGTAGTTACTATTCATAATATCAAAAAAATAAAAGTAACCTATTATCATAATTTGGACCCACTGAATTCAAATATTGAATTCATTTTTCAAAATTCAAAACACAAAAGATGTAGTAATTAATTTAAAATTAATCTCGTTGCTAAGAAAACGAGTTTCAAAAGTTAAAACATTGACAAAGATTGAAATGTTTTTACCTATGAATTCAATGTAAAATTAATGGTAATGACATAAATTATATTAAATGGTAAAAATATATTATATTTATATTTTAAAATCATTCAATATTATAATTTAACCATATAATTTTTTACGATGAAATAATTTGTTTTTAATTTAAATATAGCGTGTTTTTACTATTCATTAAAATATGAAAGTTATCAGAATAATATAAAATTTATCCAAAGTAAATTTTTATATCCGGATTTCAAAGAAGAATTTTATTTTGTCAAATTTAACTTATAAACATGTCAAAAACTAGATTTAATGTGGGTGCGCCAGCAAAAGGCGGTAAAACTGCATTTTTTGAAAAATACTTATTTTACTCGAAAAATATATTTTGTTCTCACACGATGTTCTATAAATTGTGTAAGATGAATAATAATGTTATAACATTCAAAATTTAGTTAATACTATTCATAACGGCTAGTTAATTATAATATTATAACAATATATCTTTGTTTAGTGAAACCTGATTTTGCATACTACACACGTTATCAGGGAAGGTCGCGATTTCGTGTAATGCAAGCCAAGTCAAAGTTGCGTGTAGTTAAAGCTCCGTTTGTTGTTGTGCATAACATAATCAAAACTTATTTCATTTATACATTAAAAAAAATCTATACGGAATGTTGTGTATAGTAATTTCTATAAAAGAACTTGAAATTGCTGCATATAATGCAAGCTAATACGGTGTTGCGTATAGAAGAGGATAATTTTTGTGTAGCATACAACAAAAGACATCAATGAAATTAAAAAGTATAATTCTCATAAAATCTCGGGTTGTTAAATTCTACCCCCCTTAAAATGAATTTCTCCCTCGAAATTTGTCAAGGTTATAAATGGTTTACTACTTGAAAGTTTATTTCATATAAACCCACATCGTAAAAAGGAATACTAAAACATAAATTTAAAAAGTGAAGTATAAAACATAAAGGTTACCCAAATTAACTCATCATTGGGTTTACACATAGGTCAACATAGGTTAAAATATGGATATAGAAGAGAAATATAACCATCAAGTTCTGATGGAGAGTGGTAGAGAACATGGCTATGAAAATTCCAACAATCACAAAGCCATAAATTGGTGATGATCTAAGGTACCATCTGATTCATCAGATATAAGAGCACTAGGACAACATTTTTGGTTTTCAAGATCATTTTTCTAATGTTGGAGAATTGTTTTTTGAATTTAAATCAATACTTATTTGATTTTGGTGCATTCTCACTGTTTTCGTGCCTTGAACAATTTCCACTTCATCTTTTAAAGAAATGAAGCTTAATTTGTCATCCATGAAGTGTTAGCGGATCATGCGATATAATGATTGGTCATTCCATCTGTATCAAACATAATATTAGCAATAATTATATACATAAGTCCATATATGGTGAGATTAATCGTATATGGTTCCAAAAATGAACTTATACTTCATCTATCATACCGCTTAATAATTTAAAACTAATTTCTACTAACTAGGGACTTCCTGTAGGCCAGTGGTTGGCGATAAAGGCCAGTCACACATCAGTTGTGGGTTCGATTCCCACAACCTTGTCCGACATGATGGGTTTTCGCTCATCCTACAGGTTATCCTTTTTCTAAAACTACACTATTATAGCATTACAAAAATTATATCGAAAAAAGGTCTATCCTTAAACAATACTATCTGATGTCTGACATAATCCATTCCAATCTTTAGACTTATCCAAAATACATCTTTCTAATCTCATAGTATAAAGAAAATTATTAATTGGAAGGTCATATAATAAGCAAGTGAATACCGTCATTTATCCCCCATATATCATAAGATATATCTTGGTGATCGCATTCCAAACATGTGAATACCTTAATCTTGTATTCTCTTGAAACATAAATTATCATAGAACCAAAATTAAAACATGAATTCTATCAAAAGGTAACTATTTCTACATACCAAAATCCCAAAAATTCTATATACTCAAACCATGATATCACTTTGTCCTTATATCGGCCGTGATCTCATTAATACTATCAAACATTTCATTATCTCCATATCCCTTATTTATGTGCGTATTATGTGCTTTCCAAAAATATTTGAATAACCTTTCATGGTTACTAGTACCATTCAACATATACATTAAAAAACATAAGTAAAAACAATAGTTTAACAATCCTTAGATGTTTCTTTATTCCATAGTACCATGAGATTACTTATACAACATTACTCTTGATAAACATATAATCATTACACTACCTTGTTAAACCATTGAACAATCTTCAGCAATTCTTTCATATCTGTAACATCCCAGGTAAATAAAGAATAAAGAATTTTCATATTTATTAATATTTACGAATTAAATATTAATTTTAATTAAAAGGGGTTTCTATGTTCGATAGCGTACTCGGTACGCAACGATGAGTTTCTTTGAAAACTTACGTTGCACACAAGTAATAAAATAATATTATTTTAAATGTTAGTTAACGAGTAGCCGTTGTACTGGCGGGAATGGATAGAAATAACTAAAATATGATTATATATGTTTTTAAATGTTTTTACATTTATCTAATAAAAGATAAAGGCTTAAAATACAGAAAGAATTCAATTTTAGGCGTATATGCCCTAGTTTTCACTAAAGGTTCACTTATCGCCTTTTGATGGCGTACTGTCATTAAATATAGTTTTGATCAATCTTATAAATTCTATTGGACCAAATATAACTCTTATTTAGAATCGGGACATCAAAATTTACTTTGTGTAAATTTTTGGTACCTTTCTGATAAAGTTCATTTTTTTAATGAATAGTGTAAAATGTTGTATTTTAATTCAAAACCTCTTTTTAATATAATTTATTTATATGATTAGATTATCTTTTAAATTGGTTTTAAAGTGAAATTAGAAAATATTTTTACCATTAAATCCAATAGTGGTCATTGGAATTAATTTCACTTTGAAATCGGACTTAAACTAGTGTCAATCTTTTGATACTTATTGTTTAATAAAAACACGCTATTTGCTCTGACAGCGGGAATTAATTATTAAATTAATTAATGTGACTTATATGTTTTGAATTTTTTAAAATAGACTTCATTTTTGAATTCGTAATATCAAATATAGCTTAGGGTGAATTTTTGGTAATTTTCTGAAAAACTTCAATTCTTGATGAATAGTGAAACCACTAAGTGGTACTTATAAAGACTGATTTTCCGTTTAAATGAAATTTTGCCATCATTGTGTTTTTAATTTCAAAAATCCGACATACATGGTTGTCATTAAGAAGTAAAATGTGGTTCAATGAGATTATAATAATTTTTTGGTGAATAGTAACTTATTAAGTTCTTAATCGCGATTAGAGGTAATTAGTGTAATTTAAGGTAAAAATGATATTATAAGAATGTGAAAACACCATAACACTTGTCCTACACCTATTGTGTGAGTCATGGCCGACCACTAAAAGCCATGGGCCAACTTGGGGACCCCATGGAGCCACTTTAGTTGGAAAATTACAATAATATATTTTTATTTAATGTTAACATTAAATTGACACAAACATGAGTTGTTTTACTAAAACAATTTTTAAGTAGGGTTACACAAGTCCAAATTTTGATTATAAATAGTCATTGGAAAGATAAAAGGATTTCCTACATCATAGTATTTTTTTATAATTATTAGAAATTAAATAAATTAAAGTATTTATGACATAATAATGATGCAGCGATGACATCATTATTTGACGATTTAAATAAAATGGAAAGATAATGTAAAATCTATGAACTACACATGTCCAAAACCAATTGGATGAGTGTATTTCGAACCCTTATCACCTTATACACGAATTATATCAATGTGGGACCTTTTAAAACCGAAAAACATTTTCAAATAAAGTAATATTTCTCTACTTTCCAAAAGTGCCCCTCCTCTTCTCTTATAAAAGGCCCCCACCTCTACCTCATTTCACACACTCCTCAAGCCTTTGGCTCGGCCAACCCCTGACCAATTACTCTCTCCACATCCCTATCCTCATCCTAGAGGATTTCCTTTGGGCAGAATCCTTTCAAAAAAAGCCTTTAGGCTCAAATCAAAAGGAGTTACACTTTTAAAGGTAATTCATTCTCTCATGTTCATTTGTTTTATTTTGTTTCTCCAACCCCCTAAACTCTTTTAATTTACTTATTTTGTAACAACACCAGTATCTTTAATATACTAGGATGTTTTTATAAGATTTATTCGATCTACACTCTCACACAACTACATCAAATGGTTAAAGAACATACGGTTTCTGTGGATGGCGAAATTCTGCCTCCAGAAACGATGATTGTTCAATACTCATTTAACACCTTCAAAGGTGGCCATTATGATGTCACTATTTTTATATATGATATATAATATGTTTATGTTTTCTTTAAGCTTCTGTATTTTTCATTTTTGGCATACCTTCATGGTTTCCATTATGGGTAAACACGATATCTTCATTTAAGGAAGTGTGGACTACCGCCCCCTCAAAGTGATGTTATTCGTTAATGCCATATGTGGGACGTGTAAAGGATGGATTTAAAGTTATTATATATGATGTTATACTGGAATTATAATATACCTCTATATAATTATTATTTCTTTCCATTAAAGTATGAGATAGAAATTAAAGTAGCGTTCATACGTACGTACGGCTTACCGTCTCCATGAACGGTGCATTTCATTTCTTATCCCCAAATGTAATGTACTATTAAAAGTATGTGTATATAATGGATATATATAATGAATGATACATCTAATTGATGAATATAATTCTGGAATTAAAATATACATACCTCTCATTTAATTTTAATTCCATTAATATGAGAAATAAATGAAAGTAGCGTTCATGCGTACGAACGGCTTACCGTCTCCATGAACGGTGCATTTCATTTCTTACCTCTAAATGATTATGTAATATTATAAATACATGTATATTCTGGATATATATGATACATATTATATCCAAATCAGTAATTTCATTCTGGATATAAAGAACCTTTGACCACACGAACAACATGTAATTGTAAGAAGTCCACTTTCGACTTAAGAACCAAATATTGACAAAACAAACATTATTAACTTAAATGGTTACATAATGTTTATAACATGGCAATAAGTGATATAGAAGGAATAATGAAATTTAAAAAGGTTATTAATAAAGTATAAATTAACTCAAGTTTATTATTCAGGACGTTAAAGAACGATCGAGTCAAGTCGGACCCGAGGTAAGGGAACTTCTTAACCCAATTTCCATTCTTTGGGTTAATCTCCTACTTTCAAATTATGTCATGATATTATTATGTCTTATTTTGTATTTTTACTTTCTTTATGTGTACCTATGTTGAATACACATAATAGATCTATTTTATTTCAAAAATGATCTTTTTAAGGACTTCGTCTCAATCTCCTTTCATTGAGGCATATTTCGTTTTATACACAACTTTCTTTTATACGGTGTATAAACCCCTTTGACTTTTACTTTTATACAAAAGGAATATTTTTATACAAAGCGTTTTACTAAACGACAAAAAGGAATGTTTTTTTAACGTATGCGGTGACAACGACCTTTTCCGACGCCGCGAGTATTATTTGGTCTTTGGCTTTCTCAACAAGTCGTTATGTTTTTAGAATAAAATAAATACCATATAATATTTTATGTATTTTGGTATTTAAAATGGTTTTGAAAAAGGATTCTATTATGTCAATATATTTATGATATATTGTGATTGAAATGTGGAAATGTTATCATTCTTTTATATTGGTTTTATGTTTTATGATTTTATATTGGTACTTGGACATTTTAACGGGTGGTTACGTTATAAACCATATGACGGGTGGTGTCGTGAATACCAGGACGGGTGGTTACGTTATAACCTCCAATGCATTGGGTATGGAAGTCAGCCATATGGCTATTCCATTAAGTACGTATGGAAATTAGCCGTATGGCTATTCCATTAAGTGATATGTGTGGGAGTCGACCGTATGGTTATTCCACTTAAGTATGTTTATGTCCCAAGTTACCTTTATTTATGTTATGTGTTCTTTATATGGGTTTTATGGTAATACTTTGGTTACAAAAAGGTAAGTAATGATATATATTTCATGAATAGTTTTTACTACTTCATAAAGGTGAAAAGTATTACCTTGATAAAGTATACATGGTTTACTTTTTGTTTTGATAAACTAACAGTTTTTATTCTTTGTGTATCCCTTACTGAGTATTTATGCTCATCCCAAGTTTTTGTAATGTTTTTCACAGGACTTAGCATGGAATAGGGTCAAGGATGGGATCAAGGGAAAGTCATGCTACCTAAAACATGAAACTAGACATGTTTCTTTTTAAGAATTTTTATTTTATGGAAATTTAGTAGAAGAGACTACTTTGTAATCTTTTGAGATGTAATAGTTATGTCCTAATTCTCTAAAACTCCAAACCTGAAAAGATCCTCAATGTGAATTATTCATTTAATTCAATTTTAAGTAAGGTTTAAGGCTGGGGCCTTATAATATCACATATCATTTTTAGTCTCTTCATCATCATCAACATAAATACTACCCATACGACCATGCTGATTATCTTTATGAGATTTTCCCTTAGGGAACTGGTTTGCATAATAGCCATACATTCCACATTTAAAACATTTAACCATTGTTAATGTCTTACCAACAACATTAACCTTGTCCATGGTTTTAACTGAACCTTTTCCTTTACAATTACTAGCTTTGGGTCCTTCTTTTCCACACCCAAAGCATCTTCCAGTTCCTTTGAAACATTCCCTCTAATGCCTCTTCTCACATTATTAAATGAGATAAATTGAACTTTTTTCCTCTATGATCATCCTGAAAATCCATCTTTCTCTTATTAGTTGAGTTGGGAAAATTACCAAAGTTGTGATTATTGATCATATTATAAGATTTTTGATTAGGCATACTAATGATATGTGGACCTCCAGATCCAATTTCATTTGGTTTCTCATGAAGAATATTATTCCATTGTCCATCATGCCCACCATTATCGTGAATCTTCTTGTTTCCAGCGATTTTCTAAAACCCAAAAAAAATATTGTGAGAAGAAAAAATCATAATCAAGGGGGAGTACCTTCAGTATCTAACATCTTAGGTTAAATTCTAAGATCATTACCATAATTATAGGATTATAACCTATACTTATACGTATCCTTAGGGACATCCCTAGACATACCTTATAAATATCTCTTGGGATTTCACTAAAGTTTTTGCATCCTAGTTTCCAATGGCTAACTAAAAATTTCCTATTATACCAACTGTAGAGACCCGTAATTAACGTACATGGAAATTACATTACATTTGAGGAATTATTAATAAATAACAAGAACTAACAATCAAGGACTTTAATGGTTTTGGTGTCTTTGGAAACTCGGATCTTAATCTTCTAATCGTGGTGAAAGATATTAAACATCTCCCATAAAGATCTTCCCCTTTTGTTTTCTTACCTAAAAACTTTCTTTAAATCCTTGGAAAAATAAAACATATAAATGTTGAGCTCAAATGCTCAGTAATGGTAAGCATGGAGAAAATAAAACAGACCATATACATTTGAACTTAAAAACATGAACATAATGTTTAAACATAAAAATCTTGATCAATGACATAAAACATGGCAGTACGTAAGGAATAAATCATAAAGAAACATTAATCATGATAAAATAGCATGAGAATAAAACATGTAATTATGAAAACCATTAAGAACATGTTATGATTTCCATAGTAGCCTAGGCATTTTTTCCAAGACCATCTTAGTGGACAAAGTCCCTTTCTGAATCGATTTCACTCATTGTTCGTGTCCCGTATCACTGAACCGGATTAACATACCATTCCAGCCATGACTATCTCATGAGATATAAATCATTACCCAATTAATTGGAGGGATATATAGGTCCCACCCATCTCATAATGAAATCATTCTTACGTGTTCCACAACATAAACATAAATCATTAATCATAACCCAAAGAATAAAATGTGTTTCATAAACATCATCCCATCATAACACAATCCATATAAAATATGGATATAATTTAATCATATGAAAAATCACACCATGTAAATATTAGAGACATTATACATGAAACATAAACATATTAAATTCTATAATTTTAGATGGGAAATAGTTTTTATAAAACACTTGGAATGAGTTCTTGAGGAAAATATCTTGTCTTCTTCAAAATCATTTTCTTTTCACAAAATGCCATGAAATTTTTAAAGAAAGGGATTTTTTGAAAATATTCATTAAATCTTATATTTTATGCTTCATGAAAATTAGGCATTATAAAACCGTAAAAATCTGTTCATGCCATATAAGTTAAAAAAACATTCTCCTCGTACTTTTACTGGAAAAGTCAAAAAGTACCTCGTGTGCTAAAAAAAGAAAGATTACTTACATACCTTGTAGTAAAATTAAAAAATGGGTAAAAATGACATCAAACATACATTAAATCATTTTTATAAAATAGTTATATGGATGATAAATATAACCCCAGTAAATACTTATGAATAAACAATCTCGGATAAAAATGAGATTGGAAAAGTTATCCCTTACCTTATGTATGATACGCTTCCTATGTATCTGAACCTCCTGTATAATTATTTAAATAATTTCATTGAATTATTACAGAATCATGTTAATTTATATCATATATGGTTCACTTTTGACTTTATATTACCTGTTCTTTGGTAAATTCCATGTTAAAGCATTGTTTTGGGTAAAATAGTTTCATTTATCGTACGTGTTTCGATTTATTATTCTAGATATTATTAAATATATCCTGATTTAATTAATTATAGAATTTAAAATAGTATTTATATATATAATTTATATTGAGAATAGAAATATATATGATAGATCGAAAAATGGAATGAAATACACCGTTCATGGAGACGGTAGGTCGTACGTACGCATGAACGCTGTTTTCGTTTCCTTATTGAATTGAATGGAATTATGTAAATGAAACATATATGAGTATAAATACAGTATAATTATTATGTAATATCTTTCATGATTATTTATTATATATACTTTATAATCTTACTTTAATGGTTAATCATGGAAAATGAATCTCATCGCATTAGTGGAGAAGGAAGTCCGTACGTATGCACGAGTGATGATATCGTTCCCATAATTATTGAATATAATTGGAGTGGATGATATAATATCTCAGAATAATTATAATGTTATAATAACCATATATAGTTATTATTTACACCATTATACCCATCCGAGTAAGGTGGTGGTGGAAAAACATATTACACCACGGCGTGGAGACGGTATTCCGTACGTACACACGCGCGGTGATATTGTTTTTCGTAGGATGGATAGAAGGTGAAATAGGGTTGTTTCATATTTATAATTACAAATCAGTATATTAGTTATATTTATGTTATAAGTTTATAATGAAACAACTAAAGAATAAGAATTTGAAGAAGAAAGAAACATGAAAGAATCGGTAGAAGAGATTACCTCTTCTTCGACGCACCTCTTTTATGATTTCACTTAAGGGACTAGAGTTTGTCTTTTGAGAAGACTAGAACCTCTATAATGTTTCTAGGTAATGGGAGAAGAGAAATGGGAAGGGTTTTTCTAAGCTTGAAGGCTCAAGGTTTTTTAAAGAGAAGAGGGAGGAGGTTCCCTTTTATAATGGAAGAGAGGGGCACCTTTGGAAACATAAGAAATATTAATTTATAATGAATTCAAACCCAACATAAAAACCTCCAAAATGACTCAGATCCCAAGATTAGATGACATAGGGTTGTAATATCATCAACTAATAAAATATAGACATGTTGGGAATTTATTTTATACATTATCAACTTGATTTATCCTTTTTTAATCAATTTAATTTTATTTGTGGTAATAAGATTCTAAATTTTAAATTGTTATAAATAATTTCATATGTGTTGTGAATGGTCCGTAATTGGATAATATATGACATGGTAGACCATATAAGTTCTAATTTATAATTATTAAATATATTTGTTATTTTTAAAAAAATTTATATTATGTTATTTTTATAAATTAACAATAGTGTTAATTTTAACACTATTCATTTATTTGAATTTAAATAAACTCTTCATAGAAGATATGTTCGAGATAAAAGCTTTAATATATTCATAACATGTCATATGTATCTATAAAACTAGTGGAGCACATAAAATAGTTCATATAATATTTATTATAATATTTTTAAAACCATTTATTTGATATTTCAATCAATAAAATAATTTCAACATCAATATTGTGTCACCTTTATTGACAATTATTTAATCCCTAAAAATTATAAATAAATTCACATGATGTAGTTAATTTTATTAGATTTCATGAGACTATTCATGTTTGAAGTTTCATTAATTTTATCACTAAATTCTAATTATTATACTTATAAGCTTTAAGAGAGTGACATGTTGTAACTTTCTTTGGTTTTAAAAATAATTAATTTTTTTTCAACGTCAAAAGTCCATAAAATGAATCTAATACGACCCTTAGGTGATATGGTTCATCCTTTTTTCATACAATAGAATTTTTACAGGTGTTAGGGTAATTGTATAATCTTATGTTTACCCTTAATTACCCGATTTACCTTTTACTGTAGTAAATAAAAATTACCGTAGTTACTATTCATAATATAAAAAAAATAAAATTAACCTATTAACATAATTTGGACCCTCTGAATTCAATTATGGAATCCATTTTTCAAAAATCAAAACACAGAAGTTGCAGTAATTAATTTAATATTAATCTCATTGTTAAGAAAATGAGTTTTAAAAGTTAAAACATTGCCAAATATTTAAATGTTTTTACCTATGAATTCAATGTACAAATAATGGTATTGACATACATTATATTAAATGGTAAAAATATATAATATTTATACTTTAAAATCATTCAATATTATAATTTAACCATATAAATTATTACGATGAAAAAATTTGTTTTCAATTAAAATATAGCGTGTTTTTACTATTCTAGAAAATATGAAAGTTACCAAAATATTATGAAACATTTATCCAAAGTAAATTTTTATATCCTGATTCAAAGGAAGAATTTTATTTTGTCAAATTTAACTTATGAACATGTCAAAAACTAGGTTTAATGTGGGCGCGCCATCAAAAGGCGGCAAAACTGTATTTTTTGAAAAATGCTTATTTTACATGAAAAATATATTTTGTTCTCACACGATGTACTAGAAAATGTGTAAGATGAATAATAATGTTATAACATTCAAAATTTAGTTAATACTATTCATAACATCTAGTTCATAAAAATATTATAATAATATATCATTGTTTAGTGAAACCTGGTATTGCGTACTACACACGCTATCAAGGAAGGTTGCGATTTCGTGTAATGCAAGCCAAGTCAAAGCTACAGGTAGTGCAAGATCCATTTGTTGTTTGGTATAACATAATAAAGACTTATTTCATTTATAAATTAAAAAAAATCTATACTGAATGTTGTGTAGAATAATTTCTACAAAACAAACTTGAAATTATTGCGTATAATGCAAGATAATACGATGTTGCGTATAGAACAAGCTAATTTTGGTGTAACATACAACACAATACATCAATGAAATTAAAAAGAATAATTCTCATAAAATCTTGGGTTGTTATAAGCTCCATATGATGAATGCCGCCATTTCATGGGAGAGGATGTCATTTCCAATATCTCGATGGTAGGATGGATAACTTGTTACTGGCCTTCTCCCTCACACCATTTTCTGGGTTCTTACTGCTCAATCATATCTGATAAGGCTATAATGTCCTGAGGCTTATAATAGTCCAAGACTCATTGGTAGGTTTCGTTAAGAATAAGAGGCCTAGGTTTGCGAGCCTGGTTTGTTTTCCTAAGTGTCTTCAGGATGTGGCCTAGGGGTCTTCGGAAGAGAGGTGTGGTTGTAGTGGCCCTGGTCTCTCTAGGAGATATGTGTGGTGTGGTTGAGGCCTAGGTGTGTGTAGATAGATTGTGGTAGTGGGACTGCATTTGGGAAGTGTGCAAGTATCCAGAAGTTATTCATTAGGGAAGATCAGTTAACCAATGGGAATTTGGTGTGGAGAACCCAAATATCGATGTTCATATACTACTACATTACATGGCTTGAGTTATTATTGAGTGTTACTTGGTGAGGCAGGGCTGGATAGTATTGTTTGGTAGCTGATTTGAGGTTATACCATTTTCTCATAGGGACATTAGTATGTTACCTTACTTGTGCATGGGTGAATTTGGTTTTCCTGCAGGGTATACTTGTATACTAACCCTACGTATATAAAAATATTTTTCGGTTTCCAGGAGGACTCTAAGGACTGTGGTGGACTATACTAGCTCAGGCATCCAAATTAGTTGTTATTTATTCTTAGTATATTTTCATTTGGTAATTTCATTTTGGAGATTTATTTACCTTATATCATCTTTACTCTTTAACATGTATGTGGGAATGGATTTTAGCTTTACTATAACTTTTATTATTGGATTTTCATGCGATTTAACATCTTATCTCTTGATCTTGAACTATAAATGTGTAATGTCTTCCATACTATGTGAGATTATATACCCTTGGTTCTAGTTACTACTCTAGGGCCTATCAAAGGTGGGACTCAGGTGTCATTATATCTTCTTAAACTTGAGGAAGGAAGGGCGTGGAAATTTTTTATCTCTTCCATTATATTGGAGAAGGCAGGTCATGGCAATCTTTTTTAATAATGACTGAATTATATTATAAACTGTTCAGTAATTCCAAGTGTCTTCCTTCCCATATAAAAGTAAAAATATTTTATATTTTATATAGGCCACCATGAGTTATCTATATCAACTAAAACCTCCAAAATTATATTATGAAAACTCATATCCAAGAATTAGAAGGGTGGTTTTTATTAAATGTCCAATAAAAGGGTCATTAAGAATCAATTTAAAGAAGGGATACCAAAGAAGAGGAAATCATCTTATGATACCACTTTCAATTTATTTATTAATCTACCCCCAACCAAATCTTTCATAATCATAATAAATTAAAAACATAAAAATAATTCATATACAATAATTATATTAGTTCTATAGAACCACCAATATCCACCTCTATTCCATAAAATTGGAAGTGGAAGTATCGCTCGCGTGTGCCTATGGACTATTGCCTCCACTTAATGATACAATTAATTTTCCATAAAATTCTTTAATGGATGGTTATTATGGTGGTGTTAATGTTTATATATTATATTTGTGACAAAATTACATATCTATGATTCTAATTTCAAATCTACCAACTCACATTCCTATCTATTGGAAAATGATAATGTTGCTCATGTAAATGTGTGGACTACCACCTCCACGAAGTGATGTAATTAATTATTCAATTATAGTTTAAATGGATGGTAAAAAGGAATGATTTAATGAATATATATGATATTATTATTATTATTGAATTGTAATTTTTTTAACTTTAATTCATTCAATCCTTTGAAAATTTAAACAGTGTCCATGTGTATATAGGGCCTACCATCTCCATGATTGGTGTAGTTAATTTTCCGATATCTACCTTTCATAGATGACTATATATTTATTGAATATTTATGATATTTAATTCATTATTAATGTTAAAATATGATAGAAACCTGATAAATTTACAATGACTAATGTCGTTGAATTAAACGCTCATGAAAAATGAATTAGTTAACATATAGATATTGAAATCTAAATAAATTATTATTATTAAATGGTTATTAGAATGTTATAAGGGGATTATATATGTTATTATAAGTTTTTATATGATTTTTGATTATAATTATAATAAATATATATTTATTATACAAAATTGGAAAATCACTTATGTGGAAATTCAAACTTGAGGTAAGAGGTTTCATTTACAATATGATTTTAGTTTTGGATTTTTTATTTCTGAGTTTATATTAAGGGAAAATACATGATACATTTATGATAAAATCATTTAATTATATTATCCTTATGTTTTTTCTTGAGTATATAGGGTTTAATTTCATTTTTTTACACTTCAATTACTCCAGATACTGAAAGGGGGTTTTTTAAAGAGAACCCGTTATTTTTTCCTTTTCTATAAAGAATATTTTTCATCCATATAATGGTTTTATTAAAATGTTTCTAAAATTAACCTATAAATATTTTAATCTATTTTTATTATGATTAAATTTTTACAAAATTGTAATAAATGAATCTTTTTTTCATTTTTTGAATGAAATACTTCATACATTTTAATACTAATATGAAAGGAATCAGTGTTTCGCTAGACATGACATTAATATAATTTCCAACAATGAAGAAAACTCAAGGTTTGGATGTTTCATTTACTTATTTCCAATTTATTTTTCAATGAAAATTTTTCCCTTAATATTTTTAATATTTTGATATTTTAATATGTTATTTCAATTTGAATAGTGTATTTTCATCAAGAAAATATCCAATGACCTTTTATAGATTTTTTAGACAATGAAAACACCCATTGTAGTTACTAGGGACATGATCCCATGATACAATATTTATTATTTATTTATATGGTTTATGATGATTAAGTATCAATGTTTGATATTCTTGATTCATTAAGAATGATTTTTTACTTTTATCAGATTTTGAGAATTAATTGTATTATTGATTTGAAATATAGTGAATAAATAGGATGTTCATGTGATATGGGGAGTTATAAATAGCCTATTGATTCATCAATAGGTCTCATGAGACAAAACAGGTTGTCATGATGTATAGGATTAGGATGTAAGATCATGCCATAATATTTTAGTATTTGGTGTATTCCTTCCCATGCAATAACAATTCCTTAGTTAAGAGGACTTGATGGAAATATTATGTCCTGGTTTAGTGGTATGGATGGTAAGATTCATGATTTTAGTCTCTTAGATGCCTTAATCATGAACATTTATAATTATGAATTACCTTTATTAAGACTTAGTTTTCATTATTCATGTGTTTTATTTGTTTATGTTAGTCATGGATGATCAATTTGTTGATTGAATAATATGTGTTTTGATTATCCACTATACCATGTTAATTATTCCTTATTTACTTATTATAGCTTATAATGTATTCCAAAATTATTGTGAATATGAGCTCACACATTATTAATTTTTCATTTCCCCCAGATATAAAGAAGGATATTATGAATGATATCAAGTATGAAAGAATGTATCTTATGTCTCACTTTATATATTTTGAATGCAAAATTGGAATCATGTACCTATATAGTTTACTAAAACTAATAAACTATTATCTCATTTGGGATATGATTTCTTTTATCTAGTAATTATGTAAGAAATTATCCACTAACTCTGTGATATTAGCGAAAATATATTTCAAAGAGTCCACTTATTATTTTTTATGAGTTATGGGACAAGATAAAATCACTGCACAAGTCAATAAGGATGGGGAATCCCCTAATTTTTTTATTTCAAAATGTCTTATACGCACTTCTCTATTTTTTAGGTGTGTGGTGTTAGTTTTAGGGAGGCACTAACTAACCAAATATAGTTTGATATTTGGATGATGGTAAATTAATAACTATGAAGTCCAAGGGAATTATATAACCTGACATATCAAAAATAATCCTTAGAATAAATGTAGCTCTTGTTTACCTAGAATGGATATTACCACTCCTCAGAAAAATTTCCCTTTGGGAGGAGGTCCCATTGAATTTAATTCTCTTTACATTGGCTTTGTGAACTCGTCTTCTTATTAAATGATTATACTATAGACCTTCATTCCATTAGTACTGGTGGATGGGCTATGGAAAATGACTCTTTATTTTTATATTAATGGATATTATTTACTCCAAGTGATATTTGTTTCAAAGAAACACCTTTCATATATTGGATCCTTATAATGAGATGTTTGGTATCTAGTCATGGAAGGGGAACATTAGTCAAAAGGCAAAACCCATAAAAGTATTCTAGTTAGATAATAGGTGGTTGAGTAAGGCTGATCCAATAAGTCATTAAAGCACTTGATGGTGTGGAATAATATTTCTTGTGAATGGGGATCAATGTCATTGGATTTCCCAGATCAATGAGATCAGTAAGTTTAAGATGGATGAATAAGTAATCCTTTGTATTTTTGTGAATTTACCATTCTAATAAGAACTCAATAGATAGTTATAGTGTAACATCCCAAGCACTGCACTCCCTGATCCAATTATAAAAACAAGTTGTATATTTTATTTTGTAATTAACTTAATAATATATAGTCCTTTACATACATGAATATATTTTGCAGTCAAGGTTTTGGAGGAATAGGAAAATTCCATACATAATATCATAGTTTAATTCAAATTTTCAATAAACATTAAATTTAATTTTCTCATACTATATTCTTAAATTAAATAAAATTCTTTAGAAATTATAAATACCCTTGTAAATTTTCTTATAATATAGGGTAAGCATAAAATTTCCCAATAAGGGGTTTTAAAAACAGGGTTAAAATACTTTTTATAAATACTTTTTAAAAATTATTTGAATATCATTTCCATTATATAAAATATAAATCATTTGATATAATAAATATTTTTCCATAATTAATAATCTTGTGTTTTCATAAAAAATATAAAGGGAATACAATTTAAAAACTTTTAAAAGATATAATATTTTGAAAAACCATTTAATTTAAAAATAAGTAGCCTTTTAACTAAAACATATATTTATCGTTTAAAATCTTTTGAAACTAAAATATTTTTTAATGATTTAAATAATAATTTAAAAATCATAAGAAACACATTAGGTAACTATAAGTATCACATATTGGAAAAAATACCCTTGGGGAGATGGTTTTAATTCTCATTCCACATAATTTTATATGTTAGATAGGTGTTAAGTTCTATTTTAATAAAACATTTTAATTTGGTCAACTCCTCCCATTTAAAATCCATTAAAAGCATTGCAAACATAAATTTATTATTTTTTGATAAGAAATTTGTTTTATATCTTCTAAAATTTAACAAAATCTATTTTTAGTAATAATATAAAGGTTATGAGAAATCAAAAAAAATATGAGAAATTTACAAATTCAATGGAACTATTTACAAACACACTAAAAATAGAACATAAAAAAATTATTAAATTAATATCAATTGAATATTAATGATAAGTATAATATATCTCCATACCTAATATTATCAATGAAATCATAAATTTTTTAATAACTTTTTATACATTAAATGATAACCCTAAACCCTAGTAGGAAATTATAAATAAAATTATTTAAAAACCATTTTTAATAAATGGGATATGAAAATTTATATGAATCATTTTGTCCATAATTAGGGGTTTTTAGAAAAATATTAATATATATTACTAAATCATATTATTTGAATTTTAAAATTAAATTATATTATAGAATGGTTTTTTTCTATAAATGGATATGGAATTTTAATTTGAAAGCATAGTTGACTATACTAATTAGAAATAAACCTGCGTGTGTAATATTTATTTATAAAATAAAAATTTAAATCCTATAAATTTGAAAATAATAAATTTTCCTTTACATGAAAAGGGTTTTGAAATAAAAATAAATCACCCTTAAATAATTTCAAAAATAATACTCCCCTCCTAAAAGAAAATAGAATCTTATAAATAAATAAATAGATTTTTAAATAAACCATCCCATTACCTTAATTCAGAATATCATTTTCTTTAAGTTATAAATTTAACACCCCATGGTTTTGAAAAAAAATATAGAATGCAATTTTGACTCTTCTATGTTTTTAATTTCAAGAAATGACCATCTAGAGTTGTGTTCAGTAAGTCATTTGGAGTCTGATAGAACAAACTTGATTTTTGGTGAATAGTAACATACCCTTATGAACAGTAATATGAATTGTAATATGACCCTTTAATAGTAAATAATGATATTACTTTATTTTATTAAGGAAATATGATAATGGGATCTTAATTAATTTTTCAATGTCACAGAAAACTAACTGCACTTCAAGATTGTTATTTTCGAGTTAACTTTGACCTTATTTAAAAATTAAATTATTAATAATTTGAAAATTATTTTTGAAAAATGAATTTCACTTTTGAATTCTACATGTCGAAAAATGGATCGGGTGATGTTTTGGGATTTTTCCAAAATTCATGAAATTTTGATGAATAGTGAAATACTGTAAAATAAAATATATTCAATTTATCAGTTAAAAACACTATTTATGATAACATAAGTGATTTAAGTCCACTTTATTAGAAATCACATGACTTTATTACTATTAGGGGTAACATGAAACAATACTGTTGGTTTCCTTGATGGAAATAATAAAATAATGAATTACATATTCAAATTATACCCCTCTCCTCCACTATAAAAACCACCCACAACAACCTCTTCTCTTCACTCCTATAAGCCTTGAAGCTCCTCAATTTTTAGCCCAATTACCCTTCCCTAGTCACTCCCCACGACCAAGAAGCTCTTAGTCTTTCCAAAAGACAAAAACCCCTTCCCTTAAGGAGTTTCTCAAGGAGGTTATTTCAAGAGGTAAAGCACCCTTCTTTCTCATTTGGTTTTATTTCAATTTATCTACTTTTGTTATCCTCTCCTCACATCCTCTGTCCAAATGATCATGATAACTCAAGTAAAATATATATACTGGATTTATATCTTGTGAATGGAAGTACCATCATAAATATTCTTACTCCCTCCCTTTTATTTTATAAACAAAATCGTTATCCATGAGGTTCTGATTTATAACCTTCGTGGATGACGAAGTTTCATTATTCAATTTATTCTTCATTACTAGTCATGAAACCATATTCCTATTTGAACGAGACTATAATATATTTGTTATAACCTAATTAATATTCAGGAAACAGAATATGTACATACAATTAAGTTATATGACAAAACTAGTTCATAATATTCCAAATACCGCCGAATAATCAAAGTGGGGGTTATCTAATGATTCATCCTCATTCCATGTAAGAAAATGACAGAAATAGAAATTAACAATTCTTTATTTTAATAAATAATATTTAATTTCAATTATAGAGATTTATAAAAATTCCACATGAACTTCATTACATAAAAACAAGTGAACCGAATATGAAAATAAAGGAAACGAACACTCCATAACCCTTCGTTATTTTTTGGATAGTTACACATTTTTAAAGGAACTTTCAAAGTTGTTTCCAAAATACAAGCCTGATCCAAGGGAATTTCTCAAATTCTTTCCAATTTTCATGGGAACTCTATGATATGTTTTTGGAAACCATTATCTTTATAAATTCTATAATTTTATTATGGATATACTATCTTACTTCACTTATTTTTTATACAATGATTTTTCCAAAAGAACTATTCATTTAAAAATAAAAGAGTATTTATTTGAAGAATTTCTTAATGATTTTATAAGAGTTTTTTCATCTAATTCAACACTCTTGTTGATTCCATGGTATTATCAAGTCTAATAATTTATGAATTCATGTACCATACTTTATATAATGGTTTATGACTAAATATATTGTGGATGAGATATCCCAAAACCATTCACCATATTATTCCGAATGGTTAGTGTTTCTGTTCAATAATTGGGGAAAGTTTGTTACATTTCATAAGATAGTTTCAATATGAATGTATATGTTGTTTATGTTTATCACCGCTCATATGAGGAATTCATTAGACTTATTATGTGATGGGTGGGCCCTCTATAGCCCCTCGATGCATCGGTAGATCTCCTGAGTCAAAGAAATGAGGAATTGGCCGAGGCCTTTCCCAATGTGATATGGATTTTGGCCGAGGCCTTAATCATTAGATGTCTTGGATGAGGCCAAGACAAAATGATTCAGAATGTCCGGAATATGCACTTCCCTCGTTATGAATCTAGTAATTGAATATTCATTTGGATATTCGACAAGTAGAATACATTTGATAATGTTTTATTATGTTAATATTTACTCAGCTCATATTCATGCCATAAAGTGTTCATGTTTTTTATTAAAGGAATGTGTTTTCAATAATTCACCATGTCTAATGTTTATATTATCTTCTACCATATTGCTTAATCTTACTGAGCATTTGAGCTCACCCTATCTTCTGTTTCATTTTTTTCAGGATATGAAGAAGTAAATTGTGAATGGAAAACAAGCATAATCTAGGAGAGATGATGTTGCTAGTGGAATAAATTAGTGTTGTTTTTCCTTCATATTGTAATGATCAACTATTGTATGTAATTGTTTCCAATAATACTAAAATACTCAGTCCTTCAGTATTCGTATTCCTTGTATGTATGAAAACTTAATAAAATAAGGCACCAGCTCTGGACAACTGGAGCTGAGTCCTCAGAGTTGGTATCAGAGGAAATTTAGTAGAATACTTTGAAACCAGACTCAGAAAACGTAGAATTAGGGAATATTCCCTAAGTTAGTCTTTGAGGATAAACATACAAGAACGTCATGTTATTTTGGTAAGGAATTGATTTTGTGGATCATTCAAGAAATACATCCATGTCTGGATATGAACAGGTAGTGGTGGCTCTGCCACAGATGTATCTATGGGTAAATCCCAAAAACACCGCTTTGAGCTAGACTCGATCGGGAGCTGGTGCACGACAATGGTCCTTTCTGCACTCTTGGTTACGACACTCCCAGGGGATAAGCTTCAGATAAATCACATTTTCATTACAAGCCATTATGAAGGAGTTTAATGTAAATATTCCTCAAAGATACCATTTTTGTGAATATGGGATTAACCAAGCATAGGATCTCAATTTTTTTGAGTATTTTAAAGTTATGATTATAAATTATGATTCATAACCTAATATAGTGTATGACATTATCTAGATATGGCTCCTAGTGTACGTAATGGAAATAACATGAAAGCACGTGTCCCCTGTAGGGATTTTCCTCCGATTCAAGATAATGATGTTGACCATGGTGTTGTGACTAGTGCTGAGCAACTCATAACTATATTGAGACAACTTACTTAGGTTATTAATAATAACCTTACCCGTATGGAGCATCTGAATACACCACGTGGAGGATCCATGCTAGATTTCTTTATGTGATAACAACCTCCATCATTCAACGGGACTACAAACCCGTTTTTAGTATAGTAGTGGATATGTTCCCTTGAGAAGATATTTCTTGCTTTGAGATGTAATGAAAGAGACAAGGTTGTCATGGAATTATATCGTCTATCAGGATATATAGATCAGTGGTGTTCCTTAATCCAAAACACAAAGGAGGAGAACAAGATAGAAGAGATGGAATGTAAAGATTTTAAATATATATTCTTAGAAAAATATTTCCCTCGTGAGCAACGAGAATATATGGAGAGACAATTCTTGAATCTGAGGTAGAAGGAAGATGATAACGTTGCAATATATGAAGCAAACTTCAAAATATTGTCAAGACATGTTGTAGACTATATAAGAAATCAAAGGATCAAAATTGATAAATTCATTGATTGCCTAAAGACATTTCTCTAGTGGGAACTCGTCTCCCAGAGTTTTTCATTATACGAGGATATATTTTCGTGTACCATCAAGACAGAAAAAGAATTCTATAACTCTTATGACTTTAAGGGAAAGCAAGAAAAGAATTGGTCTACTGAAAACCCTAGGAATGGAAATATGAAAATGGGGAAGAATTGAAGAGTCGAATTTCCACCATGTGAAAATTGTGGAAGAAAACACCAGGCTAGCACTATGATGTAGTGAGATTTGAAGGAACATTTCTGGTGGGACAACATGAAGAGGGAGATTGCTGATTTTGTTTCAAGATGTATGGTTTGTCAATAAGTGAAAGCTGGAAGGAAATATCCTGGAGTAGTGTTGTAACCTTTTCCCATACCTAGGTGGAAATGGGATAATATCATGATGGAATTTGTCACGGGACTACCAAAAACTCCTACAAGGAACAATGCAATATGGGTCATTATTGATCGTCTTACCAAGTCAGAACATTTTCTTACTATAAGAGAAGATCTACCACTTGAACGTCTAGAAAGACTATATATTAATGATGTTGTGAGACATCATGGAGTACCCCTATCGATTGTTTCTGATCATGATCCACCTTTCACATCAAGATTCTAGAAAATTATTCAGAAGGCCCAATATACTTATCTTCGGTTGAGCACTTCTTACCACCCAAAATCAGATGAACAATCAAAACAGACAATTCAAACATTGGAAGAAATGTTGACGTCTTGTTCACTTGATTTTCAAGGCATGTGGGATCATAATTTACCTCTCGTAGAATTTTCCTACAACGATAGCTTCCATTAAAGTATATAGATGGAACCCTATGACAGATTATATGGGAGGAGATTTCATACACCAACTTTCTGGGATGATGTTGGTGAAAGAATGCTCATGGGCCTATAACTTGATGAAGATAAAATAGAAAAGGTGAAGATTGTCCAGAACCATATCAAAATAACTCAAAGTAGGCCAAAAGGGTATGAAGATAACCGAAGGAAGGATTTGGAGTTTCAAGAAGGTGATAAAGTTTTCTTAAAGGTATATCCATGGAAGGGTATTATATGATTCGGTAATAAGGGAAAATTATGTCCCAGGTACATCGGACCTTTTGAAATTCTGGACCGAATTGGAGTCGTAGCTTACCGTTTGGCAATGCCGCCAAGTCTTTCCAAGGTTCACAATGTGTTCCTTCTATCAATGATAAGAAAGTACATGCTAGAACCAAAACATTTACTCACTTATGAAGAAGTGTAACATGATCCCGATCTATCATACTGTGAAGATCCTATCAAGATTCTTGATTCTAGAGAACAAGTATTGAGAAATCGAACGACTTATCTAGTGAAGGTTCTATAGAGGAACCATAAGATGGAGGAAGCAACATGGTAGCCTGAGGATCTTATGTTAAAGACATACCTGAATCCTTTTAGGTAATATTATGTGAATTTCAAGGATGAAATTTTGTTAAGGAGGGGAGAATATAACACCCAGAGGTTTTGAAAATAAATATAGAATGCAATTTTTCCTCTTCTATGTTTTGGATTTCAAGAAATGGTCATCTAGAGTTGTGTTCAGTTAGTCATTTGGTGTCTGATAGAATAAACTTGATTGTTTGTGAATAGTAAAATACCCTTCTGAATAGTAAATAATGATTTTATTTTATTTTCTTAAGGCAATATGATAATGGTATCTTAATTAATTTTTCAATGTCACATAAAACTAACTGCACTTCAAGATTGTTATTTTTCGAATTAACTATGACCTTATTTAAAAATAAAATTAATAATATTTAGAAAATTATTTTTTAAAAATGGATTTCACTTTTTAAATCTACACGTCAAAAAATGGTATGGGTGAATTTTTGGGATTTTTCTGAAATTCTTGAATATTTGATGAATAGTGAAATACTGTAAAATATCGTATATTCGATTTATCAGTTAAATATACTATTTATGACATCATAAGTTATGTAAGGCCACTTGATTCGAACTCACATGATATTATTACTATTAAGGGTCACATGAAACAATACTATTGGTTGTCTTGATGGAAATAATAAAATAATGAATTAAATATTCAAATTATACCCCTTCCTCCACTACAAAACCCCCCCACCACTACCTCTTCTCTTCACTCCTCTAAGACTTGAAGCTCCGCAGAGTTCTGCCCAATTACCCTTCCCTAGTCACTCCCCATGACCAGGAAGCTCTTAGTATTTCTAAAAGTCCAAAACTCATTCCCTTAAAGTGTTTCTCAAGGAAGTTATTTCAAGAGGTAAAACACCCTTCTTTCTCATTTGGTTTTATTTCAATTTATCTTCTTTTGTTATCCTCTCCTCACATCCACTATCCAAATGATCATGATAACTCCAGTAACATAAATATACTATATTTATATCATTTTAATGTAATAACCATCATAAATATTCTTACTCCCTCCCTTTTATTTTATAAACGAAGTCGTCATCCATGAGGTTCTGATTTATAACCTTCGTGGATGACGAAGTTTCGTTCATCAATTTATTCTTCATTACTGGTCATGAAACCATATTCATGGTTGAACCAGACTATAATATATGTTTTATAACCTTATTAATATTCAGGATCCAAAATATGTACATATAATTATGTTATATGACAAAACTAGTTCATAATATTCCAAAAACTGCCAAATAATCAAAGTGCTGGTTATCTAATGATTCAACCTCATTCCATGTCACAAAATGATTGAAATAGACTTTAACAATTCTAGATGTTAATAACTAATATTTAATTTCAATTATGGAGATTTATAACCATTCCACATGAACTTCATTACCTAAAAAAAAGTGAACTGAATATGAAAATAAAGAAAATGAACACTCGAGAATGACAAAATTCAACACAATAACTTATCAATAAAGACATAAATGCACTAACCAGAATTATGGTAAACTAAATACATGTCTAATAGGTTCTTAAATAATTTATTAACAATTTCATATTCCAATAACTTAAGTACTAGAGCGGAACACATTTGGAGTAAAGGTAAGGGATTCTTCGTCTCACTTCAATTTTTGTGAGATTTTCCATATTCACTACTAATACTTTTGTATGGTGTATGTATTCTGATAATTTATTTAACATATCATTAATATCTTTATCTTCATGGTATTAAATCTATAATTTTTATATTATTAATTTTGGGGGCATACGAATCGTTTGATTACAAAGTGGTAAAGGTTTTTCCACCCAAACATCCATTTTCATTCAGGAAACTTTAATTGTCTAAATACCTCAATGAAATTATTATGTATTGTTATGTACTCATCATATATTCTATGTGAGTATCATATTTTTGTGTAAAAACCATAACCCTTCATTATTTTATGGATGTTTACACATTTTTAAAGGAACTTTCAATTTTGTTTAGAAAATACAATCCCGGTCCAAGGGAATTTCTCAAATTCTTTCCTATTTTCAAGGGCACTATATGATATGTTATTTGAAACCTTTATCTTTATAAAATTACTCGTATTATTATGAAAATAATGTCTTACATCACTTCTGGTTTTATACAATGTTTTTTCCAAAAGAACTCTTATTTTCAAAATAAAATAGTATTTATCTCAAGAATTGCCTAATGATTTTATAAGAGTGTTTTCGTCTAATTCAACACTCTTGTTGATTCTATGCTATTATTGGGTTTAATAATTTATGAAGTCTTCTACAATATTTTATTTAATGGTTTATGACTAAATTTTTCGTGGATGATCTGTCCTAAAACCAGTCACCATATTATTCCGAATGGTTAGTGTTTATGTTCAATAAGTGGGGAAAGTTTGTTACATTTAATATGATAGTTTAAATATGAATGTATATGTTGTTTATGTATATCACTGCTCATATGAGGAATTAATTGGACTTATTATGTGATGGGTGGGGCCTGTTATATCCCCTCTATGCATCAGTAGGTCTCATGAGACAAATAGAAGTTGAATTGGCCGAGGCCTTTCCCAAATGTGATATGGATTTTGGATGTGGCCTTAATTACTAGATGTCTTGGCTGAGGCCATGAAAAAATGATTCAGAATGTCTGGAATATGCACTTCCTTAATTATGAAGATAGTAATTGAATGTTCATGTGGATATCTGACTAGTAGAATAACATTGATTATGTTTTATTATGTTAATATTTACTCATCTCATAGTCCTTCCATAATGTGTTCGTGTTTATTATTAAAGGCATGTGTTTTCAATAATTCACCATGTCTAATGTTTATATTATCTTCTGTTGTATTGCTTACTCTTACTGATCGTTTGAGCTCCCTCTTTCTTATGTTTCATTTTAATCAGGATATGAATAAGTAAATTAAGAATGACATGAATGCATAATCTAGAAGACATGATGTTGCTAGTGGAATAAATTAGTGTTGCTTTTTCATTCATGTTGTTATGATAAACTATTGTATGTACTTGTTTTAAATAATACTAAAATACTCAGTCCTTCAAGATTTGTATTCCTTGTATGTATGCCAACTTAATCAATTAAGGAACTAGCTCTAGGAAACCGGGGTTGGGTCCTTACAATAATCCTATATTTATTCTACCTATTTCTCATTTATTATCTCACTTACCAAAATTTTTATTGAATGGTTTTCATACAATTATTATTTTTTGACGGGAAACTCTATATATATATATATTAAAATTTATACATTTTGGTTGTATATATTATATTAGGTGAATGTTCCTAACCTCTATTATTCTCATCCTCTAAGATTCAAAAGTAATGACAGTGGTCGTATACAATAACTAAAGTGGATCAAGTTAATATCATAAAAATGAATAATCCATAAAAGTTTGATCTATGGTAGGATTGTGGAGAAAGTTAGGAAATAGAATTAATATTGAAAATTGAATATATATATATATATATATATATATTGTTGTTTCTTCTGGTATAATAATGGGACAATGATAATGAATGGATCTGAATTTTATCTTCAACCAAATCATGGATAATGATGAATTGTATTTGTATGTATATAAATGTGTAAAATAAATTATCCAAGTATCTGGTAAAATTACAACATATGAAATCTTAAAAGATTATACTTCTATAAATTATGTACAATATTTATATATACTTTTATTTAAAAAAAATTGGTTAGCTCTATCTTATATTAGAAGCTCCCTTGAAACTAAACAGTGTTATACAATATTTTTAACCAAGGTGGTTTAAAGGAATATTTAATTAAATGAATAGATGTAAATTGAATAAAACCCAATGGAAATGTCATTGTATAGGATATAATCTCCTCATTTTAATTGTTTCATGTTTTAAAATTTTATAAAGTTGGATTTTTCATTGAAATATGATGATGGTTGAGAAAGAGGGTGTTTCCTAGATAGGTTGTAGGATTGATGAGGATGATACTAGTTTTAGGAGAAAGAAGAATAAAAAATCATCTTCGAGGGTTTTTAAATTGTCTTTTTATTTAAGATAACATGTGAGAAGATCAGATGGCTATCATTATAAAGAGATGTTTTAAGCATGAGTGAACAGTGACCTGAACTCTATACCCCACATCTATTTTTTGTCAAACTAAGTGATTATATTTATAACAACTGAACCCATATACATAACATTCCATTAGTATGGGGGATCAATACCCACATATGCCTCTTCACACACAAGGTTCACACTGCCCATGACATGTTCTTACCCCAAGCATGCATATCCAGATGTTATGCACCTACCCTACTTCCTTGTAAGGTGCTCGACCCTCCCTATCATCACAAAGATGGACATGGTTGATCTATCCCTCATGGTTCACCAATAAAGCCTCTCATGTGTGGTTTAGGGGCCCCTTGGTGGGCCTAGTGGATGCATAATTTTTTTATAAAGTATGACTAAAATTTTGTTCTTCTAATATAAATTAGTATACCAAAATTTAATATTAAGATTAATTTTTTTATAATTTAATAAATAAATTTATTTATATACATCACAAATTTCTTATTAAAATCGTTAACATTTTAATACCACATGATATAACTTAGGCTATTATTATTACGAAAAAATTATTACACAATATTCAAAAAATATAAATTTAGCTAAGAATTTATTATAAAAAAATATTTATATTAATATATTTATTAAAAAAAATACATCATTTGTACAATATTAATATTTTTTTGTAATTTGAATATTAAATTCTAAAAAAATATTATTTTCTGAAAAAAATAATTTAAAAAATAATATAACATAAAACATTGACAACTAAAAAAATTTCATATCAACATAGAAGAACTTTTAATTAATAATCACCTTTGTTATTATTATGTTTTATAAAAAGGATTATAATTTAGGAAATAAGTTCAAAATTTATTATTTATATAAGATTTACATAAATATTCTCTTTTGAAAATATAAATTTATATATATTAAAAATTAAATATATTACCATTAATATTATTTAATAAAGGTATTATTAAATGAAAAATAATACTACATAATATTATTTATTATATATACTATGTGATACTAAATATTTAACATAATACTAAAGAAAATATATTTTTATTAAATAAAATCAATGAGTTTCATAAAATGTTTTCATATTAAAGTGCAAATAAATTTATTTAAATTAAAAAAAATTAATAATCTCGTATTAAAAGAAAATATGCTAAATTTTTTAGGATGCTATATACAGTCTATGTAAAGTCCCCAACTCTAGTATCCAATAATCAATAATAACATTATTACATTAGAAATAATAAAAAGGAATCATATATTTATGGACCAAATAGTTTAGAAGTCTTCATAAACTAGATACAAACTTGAATTTCACATTACAAATGTTAACATAAAATAAAAAATAGTATATTATTTAGTACCCCATTTTTCTCTTTAGTATACCCCTATATATCTTTCATAGATCACTTCCTAGAATCCTAGGGAAAATGAAACATAAGAAAGGGGTGATATCAGAAGCTTAGTAGGTGTATGTGTTCAGTGAAATTTATCATGAATAAATAAACATAAACAATATTGCAAGATAAATAATTGAAACATATTCTATTTAAATAATAACATGGGAAAAATGTGTCAAGACTAAAGGTTGATAAAAAACCATATAAACAATCACATTATATCATGACATGTCCTTGGATATTATAAAAAATAAATAAACATATAGACATCAATAATTGAATTCATAATGTCAGACATCTAAAACATACTATTGAGTCCATATATCGTGAAATGATTGTAAAAGCTTAAGGCCATGGAAAAAACCAAAGCTTGATTGTCTCATTAAAAATAACAATATATTGAGGGGATATAGTTCCCCCTCTCATTACATAATAAGTCTAATGCATTCCTCATATGAATAAATAATACAAAACAGCTAATAATCCATTACAAAATCAATAACTATCTTTATTGGAAAAACTGGTCATATGGAATATTAAAACTTTCCCTAATCATGTTTATAATAAACCATCAAAATAAATAAGTTGAATGGTATAATTATAGTACATACTCAAAATATTATTTATAAAAAGATGATGAAATATATGAAAAAAATTTAAATATATTATTGAAATTTTTATTGAGTAAAATGAACGTTTTTACTTTAATAATAATTTTTTAAAAATAAAAAATGTGTACATAATAAAGAAATAATTATCTATAAAAAGTTCAGAGTAAAATATTTAAGGATGATTAAAGTAGTTGAGGCATCATGAAAACATTATTTTTTTATTCTGTACATGTTAAAAAATATTCCTTTTATATGTTTGTTATAAAAGTCAAAAAAATACCATGTTCTGAAAACTACAAGAAAATTACATTTGAAAATTTTTATAAAAATTAAAACAATTATTAAAATGTATTTAAAAAATAATTGAGTATGGTAAAAAAAATTGAAGCATATTTTTAAAATTGTTACATGGAAAATAAATATCCTCAGTTGAGACTTAAAAATAAACATTGCCAGATAATGATGAGATTGTTAAATAATCCCACACAACTTGGGTATCTTTTGAATCGTAAGCCCCATGAAAGAAATAACATTAAATAAAACTTTAAAAACCATCAATAAAAAGTGATTCAATATATAATATATTTATTTATTATTATATACATCACAGAAAATAAATAAGTTTTCAATATGGCATATGTCTCACATGAGTAAAATCATGATGAGAAACTCTTACATCGGGTTTTATTTCCTTTGTATATGTATAAACCACCAGTATAATAAATTTCGGTTTTTTATACATCAATTTTATAACCAAACTCATATATATAATACATATGTTATTTACATCTTTATAACCTATTTATTATCAATTCATAGTTAAGATCACTATTTTATGTGGTAGTTGCAACATTTTTCATATCAGTTCAAATTCGGTGGTTCTAGCACTTATTATTGTATCATTGATTCATCATCCCCATAACATTATATATGTTTTATATATCATATATATTAAATATATATAAAAATATATTATATTCATCCTTAAATATAGATATAGAAAAATTAATTACATCGTTCAAGAAGATGATAGATTTTATGTACCCATGATCATTGATTTCATTTTTTGATCGATGGAGTAAATGAAATGAAAAAGAAAATTAACCTTTAAAAAGAATTATTTCTTCATATATATGTTATATATTTTTTACTTAGAAATTTATAGCAGTCCAATTAAAGAGGTAATCAAAAAATAATTACGCTGCTACGTGGAGATGGTAGGTTATGCGTATGCAGAGGTGATGTTTTCTCTTTCCATAGGTTGGAAATGTGAAGGAAAATGGTTGAAACATAATAATAAAAATGTATATGTATATTTAATATATTTTAGTTTTTATTTTAGTATGATTAAAACACATGAAGAGGAAGTAAAAGAATAAATAAATATGGAAGAGTTGGTAATGATTCTTACCTCTTCTTTAGTGGACTACCATTATATCTCTTCTTAAGGGAACTAGGGTAACTATTTTGGGAGGAAAAAACCTTAATAAATTGGATTAGGATTTTAATAAGATTAATTTCTATGTTTCTATGCATCTATATGTCTCAAAGTGGTGTAAGTAAGTGAAGTAAGGGGTTCCCTATTATAATTTACAGTAGGGAATTCTTATAATTTCAGGAAATATTAAATTAATATAAATTATTTCTCATATATAAAATATCTGAAAATTGATATAACTCATATATATGGTGTATATAATTCTCGGTAATTTCATAAAATAAAATTCAAGAAATTTTTGACATATTTTAACCCTTATCTTTTAGTTTTAACCCCTATTAACCATTGTAACAATTCATGTACTATTAAAACTTTATACTCTCTAAGGGTCAACAATGTTACTAGAAAAGTTCAATATACTAATAAATGGAATATTTTAGATGTAATTAACCATATCAAATTTATTTTAATGAATAAAATATTTTTAGTTATTTTATTTCATTTGATAAAATATTATTTTTTTTAAAAATATCAATATTGTAAATTTTTAGAACTGTTCATTAATTTGACTTTAATAATATCAAGAAAACACATAGAATTAAAAAAAATTATTTTATCTATGAAAATTCATTATTAACTAGAAAATGAGTGGATAATATTAATTTTCACGAATTATAATAATTTTAATAGTTTAAATTACATATTTTTTTCCATTAATTGATTACTTACTGTGTTAGTGTTGTGTAAGAATTTAAGATACTTTTTTATTAAATAAAAATTAAAAATAACATACCATGAGTAAGATAAATATTTTATATTTAAAAGTAATATTTATTGTCGATCATATCTTTTCCATAACCCAATATTAAATATATTATATTTTTTTAATACAAGAGTGTGAAATGTTTGAATTTTCATGAAATAATACATAATAAAGGTCATAATCACATCCAATTCACCCTAAAACTAAATATAAGAAAATATTGGATCGGTATTTATGATATAAACTCATCTAATAAATTTATGAAAATTGTTAGGATCATTTTATAGTCCTTATCAATTTATTGTTAACTTTAATTACTAGATTTAACCTTCACCATAGTTATAGATATTACTACGTTTACTAATGATATTTAGAAAAAATAAAAAGAAAATATTTAAACAAATGGAACAAATGAATCTAAATAATTAATTTTTTTCTTTAAAATTAAAAAGGTATAAGTGAGAAATTTTAATTTAAAATTAAACATTTCAGATGCAACAAAAAACAGTTTTCCCAAAAAATTATTTTTTAAGTATTAAAATGTTTTTATAACAAATATAACCATAAAATCAATTAAAATGAATGTAAATAAATTATTAATGATACATGAGAACTATTTACTACATTCAAAAAATTTAAAAGTATAAGGCCCCAGCCTTAAACCATACTTAATCTTGAGTTATTACAAGATTACACGTTGAGGATCTTTTCAGGTTTAGAGTTTTAGAGAATTAGATCATAAAACGTGCATTACATTCCACATATAAACAAAGTGGTTACATAAAGATAGTATTCTTCATTCCCATCAATGGAAACACATTTAAAATAAAACATGGATTATTTCTTGACACATCCTTGACTCTATTATCTTATCATGTACCTTTCCCTTGACCTGTGAAAAACATTTCAAAAACATGGGATGAGCATAAAAACTCAGTATGGGTTATAAAAAAAACATGGAAAGGAAACATGAGTTCATATATACATAAGAATGAAATCATACTTTACCCATAAAACATAGGCACTTTAACATACCTCATAAAATCATGAATAAATCACAGAAATCATAAGACATAAAGGTAACTTGAGGCATCCATAACATTCTTACGTAGGGAGTAACCCTCTTGGTTACGTTTGGAATACCCATCACAGTATATTCCCTAAAATCTCTTCGGAGAAACCTTAACGTTTCACTCCTTCACGTTACCCAATGCATTGGAGAGCTATAACGGGTTCACCCGCCCTTAGTTTATCACGGAACCACTCGTCTTCATAATAATGCCCAAGAACCATAACATAATCATATCACGTAAAACATGCATAAAGGAAACATAAAATTTCCACATTTCAATCACGAGATATCAATACAACACATTGATATAAAAACATTATGAAAACCATTTTCAATACTAAAATAAAAGAAAAGTAACACATGGTATTTATTTTTCTTTTTAAAAGTAGGTTTGGCTTGTAGAGGAAGCCGAAACTCAAATAACGGTCATGACGGCGGAGAAGTCATTGTCGCCGCATACGTAAGACAAAAACATTCCCTTTTGTCGTTTAGTAAATGCTTCGTATAAAAAATATTCCTTTTGAATAAATGTAAAATTCAAAGGGGTTTATACACCGTATAAAAGAAAGTTGTGTATAAAATAAAATATGCCTCAATGAAAGGAGATTGAGACGAAGTCTCATACCTCGTTTCCGACTTGACCCGACCGTTCTTTAATCTCCTGAATAATAAACTTGAGTTAATCTCCACTTGCTTAAGAATCTTTTTCAAGTTCATTATTCCTTTTATACCATGTTATGAACATCATGTAATCATTTAAGTTAATAATGTTCATTTTGTCGGTATTTGGTTCTTAAGTCAAAATAGACTTCTTACACTTACATGTTGTTAATTTAGTCATGGTTTGTTATATCCAGAATGGTATTCATGATGTAGATATCATATATGTCATATATATCCAGTACATACATGCATTTATAATATTACATAATCATTTAGAGGTAAGAAAATGAAATGCACCGTTCATGGAGACGGTAAGCCGTACGTACGCATGAACGCTACTTTCATTTCTATTTCGTATTTTATAGAATGGAATCATAATGACATAAAGGTATATTATAATTCCATTATAATATCATATAAAATATCATAGTTCCATCCTTTATATGTCCCACATATGGTATTTAACGAATCAAATCACTTTGAGGGGGCGGTAGTCCGCACTTCCTAAAATGAAGATATCGTGTTTACCCATAATGGAAACCATAAAGGTATGCCCAAAATGAAAAAAAACAGAAGCTTAAGGAAAACATAAACATATTATATATCATATATAAAAATAGTGACATCATAATGGCCACCTTTTAAGGTGTTAAATGAGTATTGAACAATCATCGTTTCGGGAGGCAGAATTTCGCCATCCACGGAAACCGTATGTTCTTTAACCATTTGATGTAGTTGTGTGAGTGTGTAGCTCAAATATATCTTATAAAAACATCCTAGTATATTGAAGATACTGGTGTTGTTACAAAAGATGTAAATAAAAAGAGTTTAGGGGGTTGGAGAAGCAAAATAAAACAAATGAACATGAGAGAATGAATTACCTTAAAAAGTGTAACTCCTTTTGATTTGAGCCTAAAGGCTTCCTTTGTAAGGATTCTGCCCAAAGGGAATCCTCTAGGATGAGGAGAGGGATGTGGAGAGAGTAAATGGGCAGGGGTTGGCCGAGCCAAAGGCTTGAGTAGTGTGTGAAATGAGGTAGAGGTGGGGGCCTTTTATAAGAGGAGAGGAGGGGCACTTTTGGAAAGTAAAGAAATATTACTTTATTTGAAAATGTGTTTCGGTTTCAAAAGGTCCCACATTGATATAATTCGTGGATAAGGTGATAAGGCTTAGAAATCCACTCATCCAATAAGTTTTGGACATGTGTAGTTCATAGAGTTTACATTGTCTTTCCATTTTATTTAAATCGTCAAATAATGATGTCATCGCTGCACCATGATTATGTCATAAATAATTTAATTTATATAATGTCTAAAAATCATACAATAAATACTATGATGTAGAAAATCTTTTTAACTTTCCAATGACTATTTATAATCAAATATCTGATCTTTATAACCCCATGTAAAAATTGTTTTCGTAAAACATATTATGTTTGTGTCATTTTTACTTTTACATTAAATAAAAAGTTATTTATGTCATTTCCCAACCAAAATGTCTCCATGGGGTCCCCAAGTTGACCCATGGCTTGTCTTGGTCGGCCATGATACAACCAATAAGTTTGGGACATGTGTCTAGGTCATTTCATATTATTAAAGCATTATTTATACCTTAAACTACACTAATTACCACTAATCGCGATTAAAAACATAATAAGTTACTATTCACCAAAAAATTATTTTAATCTCATTGAACCACATTTTACTTCCTAATGACAACCATGTATGTCGGATTTTCAAAATTCAATACACATTAGTGGTAAACTTTCATTTAACTGAAAAATCAGTTTTCTTGATTACCACTTAGTGGTTTCACTATTCATCAAAAATTGAAGTTTTTCAGAAAATTACCAAAAATTTACCCTAATCTATATTTGATATTCCGAATTCAAAAATGAAGTCTATTTTACAAAATTCAAATCATATAAGTCACATTAATTAATTTAATAATTAATTCTCGCTGCCAGAGCAAATAGCGTGTTTTTACAAAACAATAAGTATCAAAAGATTGACACCAGTTTAAGTCTAATTTCAAAGTGAAATTAATTCCAATGACCACCATTGGATAAAATGGTAAAAATATATTCTAATTTCACTTCAAAACCAATTCAAAACATACTCTAATCATATAAATAAATTATATTAAAAAGCAGTTTTGATGTAAAATGCAGTATTTTTCACTATTCATTAAAAAAATGAACATTGTCAGAAAAATACCAAAAATTCACACAAGGTAAATTTTGATGTCCCAATCATAAAGGATAAGTTTATTTTTACAAACATAGTTTATAAAATTGTCAAAATATAGATTCAAAAATGGTTTGCCATCAAAAGGCAGTAAAACAATCTTTTAAGAATATTAGTGTATTCCATGCATAAGATTGTATTTATTTTCATTTTAAGCCTCTATAACACTATCTTAATCATTAATAGACATAGATAAAAATATCTATTATTCATTACTTACTTGGGATGTTACATCCTTCCCCCCTTTAGAAAATTGCGTCCCCGCAATTTATTTACTTATCGAATAAATGGGGGTACTTATCCCTCATTGCATTTTCAGATTCCCATGTTGCCTCTTCAATCATATGGTTTTTCCACAAAACCTTTACCTGCTTAATCACCTTATTCCGTAACACTTGCTCCCTGTGGTCAAGAATCTGGACCGTTTGTTCCTCATAAGATAGGTTCTCTTCCAGCTGAACTACCTCTGGACTCAAAACATGAGATGGATCTGGCATATACTTTCTCAACATCGAAACGTGAAAAACATTGTGTACCTGAGATAAAATCGGAGGTAAAGCCACTCGGTATGCAACTGATCCAACTCTCTCCAAAATTTCGTATGGTCCAACAAACCATGGACTCAAATTTCCTTTCTTACCAAATCTCATCACGCTTTTCCAAGGAGAAACCTTGAGAAAAACATGATCACCTACCTCGAAAGATAGATCCTTCCTCCGGTTATCTGGATAACTCTTCTGCCTGCTCTGAGCTGTTCTCATGTGTTTCTGAATCAGCTGAACTTTTTCTGCCATCTCTTCTACCAATTCTGGTCCCATCAACTTTCTTTCACCCACTTCATCCCAGAAAGCTGGAGTTCGACACCGCTTCCCATATAATGCCTGAAATGGTGCCATCTGTATACTGGAATGAAAACTGATATTATATGAAAACTCAACCAAAGAAATATGTTGGTCCCAACTTCCCTGATAATCCATAGAACAAGCTCGTAGCATATCCTCCAATGTCTGAATTTTTCGTTCTGACTGCCCATCTGATTGAGGATGAAAAGCTGTACTAAAATTTAATTCAGTACCCAACGACTTCTGAAGGCCTTTCCAAAAGTTAGAAGTAAACCTGGGATCACGATCCGATACAATGGAGAGAGGAAATCCATGTAACCTGACTATCTCTTTAAGATACAAACGGGAAAGTTGATCAAGAGAGAAAGTATCTCGTATAGCAAGGAAATGAGCAGATTTGGTCAAGCGATCAACAATAACCTAGATTGCATTATTACCTCGAGATGTCTTCGGTAATCCAACAACAAAGTCCATGGATATATTCTCCCATTTCCACTCTGGCACTGGTAAAGGCTGAAGCATCCCTTTCGGTAACTGTCGCTCTGCTTTAACCTGCTGACAAGTCAAACACTTCACAGTAAAATCACCAATATCTCTTTTCATTCCATCCCACCAGTAATACTCCCGCAGATCTCTATACATCTTAGTACTGCCCGGATGAACTGAAAACGGAGAACTATGAGCTTCACATAACAACTCTCTCTTCAACTGTGAATCACAAGGCACACACAATCTCTTCCCAAATCTCAAAACGTAATCATTATCAATGTTGAATTTAGGCAACTTACCTTTCTGAACCAGATCTACCTTTTTCTGCAACTCACTATCTTGCTTCTGTGCCTGCTTGATTCTATCTAATAGAGAAGATCTCACTGATACCTGAAACAAAATAGAAGGACTTCCCGCACCAACAACTTCTATGCCAAAGTTCATCAAATCCTTAACCAAAGGATCACGTTCCAAACGCAACATTGTTAATGAAGCATTACTTTTTCGACTCAAATCATCATCCACTTTATTTTCTTTTCCCGGATGGTAATGAATTGTACAATCATAATCCTTGATTAATTCCAGCCATCTCCTTTGTCTCATGTTTAACTCTTTCTGAGTGAATATATACTTTAAACTTTTGTGATCGGTATATATTTCACACTTTACTCCATACAAATGATGCCTCCAAATTTTTAAGGCAAAAACAATAGCAACTAGTTCCAAATCATGTGTAGGGTAATTTACCTCATGAGTTTTCAACTGTCGTGAAGCATAAGCAATTATGTTATCATTCTGCATTAGGAAGCAACCATGTCCTTTCAATGAAGCATCACTGTATATAAAAAACTCACCATTCCTGGAAGGTAGTGCCAAAACTGGAGCATTCACCAATCTTCTTTTCAATTCCTGAAAACAATCATCACATTCTTTTTTCCAGATAAACTTAACACCCTTCCGAGTTAGCTTAGTCATTGGACTAGATAACCGTGAAAAATTTCTAAAAAACCTTCGGTAATAGCCCGCCAAACCAAGGAAGCTACGAATCTCGGTTACATTTGTGGGTCTTGGCCATTCTTCCACAACTTTTGTTTTTGCAGGATCAACAGTTATTCCATCTTTAGAAACAATGTGACCAAGGAAAGAAATTTGTTGCAACCAAAACTCACACTTGCTGAATTTCCCATACAGTTTCTTTTCTTTTAAGGTTTGCAAGATAACCCTTAAATGTTTTTCATGCTCCTCTTTACTTTTAGAAAACACCAAAATATCATCAATGAAAACCACCACAAACTTATCCAAGAACTCATGGAAAATTCTATTCATTAAGTCCATGAATACAGCAGGTGCATTGGTTAGCCCAAAAGGCATTACTACAAATTCATAATGGCCATATCTCGTACGGAACGTGGTCTTCGGAATATCTTCCTCCTTTACCTTCAGCTGATGGTACCCCGATCTCAAGTCAATCTTTGAAAAAAACTGAGCTCCCTGGAGCTGATCAAACAAATCATCGATATGAGGCAAAGGATATTTGTTCTTAACAGTGATATTATTCAAGGCTCTATAATCAATGCAAAGTCTCATAGAACCATCTTTTTTTTAACAAATAAAACAGGAGCACCCCATGGTGATGTGCTAGGTCTAATGAAACCTTTCTCTAATAAATATTGCAATTTCTCCTTCAACTCTAAAAGTTCAATTTGTGCCATTCGATAAGGGGGTTTTGAAATTGGCTTAGCATCAGGAACTAAGTCAACATTAAACTCAACTTCCCGATCTGGTATTATTCCAGGCAACTCATCAGGAAAAACATCAGGATACTCATTTACCACTGGCACATCATTAATCTGAACAGTTCCTTTATTTTCAACGACGTGTGCAAGGTAACATTCATTTCCATCTTTTACAAGTTTCTCGGCCTCTTGATATGTTATCAAAAGTAAGGGTTCATTCCTGTAAACAAACTGAAAGTCTTTCTGAAAAGAAACTTATTTAGCTCTACAGTCAATCTTAGCATGGTAAATAGAGACCCAATCCATACCCAGGATAACATCAAACTCTACTAGAGGTAGAACAATAAGGTTTGCAAGTAGGTTCTTTCCACAGATAAGGATAGGAAGATTCTTATAAATTCTTTTTGCCTCGACACTTCCCCCAGGTGTTTTTACCAAAAGTTCAGGAGTCATTTCTTGAGATGGTATTCCCATTTTACTAGAAAAGGTTTCAGAGATGAAAGAATGTGTAGACCCCGAATCAAACAACACACTGGCATAATCTGAAAAAACAAACAAAGTACCTGATACAACTTCATTTGATGGCCTGACATCTGCTGAAGTAGTTGAAAAGGATTTCACCACCCCTTTCTGCTTGTAGTCTAACTGCTTCCCATCACTCAAGCTCCTTGACGGACACTCGTTTTCATAGTGACCCATCTCATTGCACTTATAACATTTCACTAATTGTAAATCAAATTTGTTCTTACCTTTACCTTGATCCTTTTCAGTGCAATCACGAGCCTTATGTCCCATATTACCACATCGGTAGCACTTCCCAGAATTCAGAAGACATTCCCCAGCATGCCTTTTGCCACATTTATCACAAACTGGAAACTTAGTTCTCTTACCATCGGACTTTTTTGAAGAATTCTTACCTTTCTCCTGCCACCTCGGTCTCTTCTTCTGCTGGTTGTTATAGAACACTTGGTCATCGGAAAACTCCATTTCCACCTTCTCAGCACATCGAAAAAGCTTTTCATAACTTTTAAACTCACGAGAAGCTAATGCCCATCGATACTTTGGCTTTAATCTTGAGTATAAATGATTGATTTTACTATCAAGGTCCCAGATAAAATTTGGAGCATACCTTGCCAATCGAGTGAACCTTTTTTTATAGGCAGCCACTGAGTCTTCCTCTTGCCTCAATTCCAAGAATTGCTTTTCCATCCTAAGTCAAACAGCCTTAGGAAAATACTTCTCAAGAAACATACCTTTGAATTCATCCCAGTCAAGAGCATCAATCTCATCGGTGTCCCTGATATTTTTAACCATAGACCACCACTGATCTGCTTCACCCTCCAAACGGTAAATAGCAAGACTAACCTTTTGATTGTCTGAACACCCCATGACATCAAAAATATTCTCCAGTGCTTTAATCCACCCTTCACGTAGCACAGGGTCAGATGATCCTATGAATGATGGTGGATGTTGCCTCATGAAATGTTCCACCACTGACATGTTCCTCTGCGGTTGATATGGATGATCTCGTGCATGGATACCACCACCATTTATCGCTTGAGTCAACTGCGCCATTACTGCAACAAACTGTTCGGTTCCAATTCCGAGCATTTCTGGATGCTGATTCGGAAGGTTATTTCCTTCTGTATGCCTTCCTAGCACTGCTTCCCTGTTTCCTCTGCGGAAAACCATTCTGAACAAACTTGTCATAGATGAAGCAACATGGTAATCTTTAAATGCTATATCATTTAAAAAAAATATTTTTTTGGATAATCATTTAATAGAATTCTAACTCCTAAAGTTATCTAAACCGACCTTTGATACCAACTATAAGGCCCCAGCCTTAAACCATACTTAATCTTGAGTTATTACAAGATTACACGTTGAGGATCTTTTCAGGTTTAGAGTTTTAGAGAATTAGATCATAAAACTTGCATTACATTCCACATATAAACCAAGTGGTTACATAAAGATAGTATTCTTCATTCCCATCAATGGAAACACATTTAAAATAAAACATGGATTATTTCTTGACACATCCTTGACTCTATCATCTTATCATGTACCTTTCCCTTGACCTGTGAAAAACATTTCAAAAACTTGGGATGAGCATAAAAACTCAGTATGGGTTATAAAAAAACATGGAAAGGAAACATGAGTTCATATATACATAAGAATGAAATCATACTTTACCCATAAAACATAGGCACTTTAACATACCTCATAAAATCATGAATAAATCATAGAAATCATAAGACATAAAGGTAACTTGAGGCATCCATAACATTCTTACGTAGGGAGTAACCCTCTTGGTTACGTTTGGAATACCCATCACAGTATATTCCCTAAAATCTCTTCGGAGAAACCTTAACGTTTCACTCCTTCGCGTTACCCAATGCATTGGAGAGCTATAACGGGCTCACCCGCCCTTAGTTTATCACGGAACCACCCGTCATCATAATAATGCCCAAGAACCATAACATAATCATATCACGTAAAACATGCATAAAGGAAACATAAAATTTCCACATTTCAATCACGAGATATCAATACAACACATTGATATAAAAACATTATGAAAACCATTTTCAATACTAAAATAAAAGAAAAGTAAAACATGGTATTTATTTTTCCTTTTAAAAGAAGGTATGGCTTGTAGAGGAAGCCGAAACTCAAATAACGGTCACGACGGCGGAGAAGTCATTGTCGCCGCATACGTACGAAAAAAACATTCCCTTTTGTCGTTTAGTAAACGCTTCGTATAAAAAAGATTCCTTTTGAATAAACGTAAAAGTCAAAGGGGTTTATACACCGTATAAAAGAAAGTTGTGTATAAAATAAAATATGCCTCAATGAAAGGAGATTGAGACGAAGTCCCATACCTCGTTTCCGACTTGACCCGACCATTCTTTAATCTCCTGAATAATAAACTTTAGTTAATCTCCACTTGCTTAAGAATCTTTTTCAAGTTCATTATTTCTTTTATACCATGTTATGAACATCATGTAATCATTTAAGTTAATAATGTTCATTTTGTCGGTATTTGGTTCTTAAGTCAAAATAGACTTCTTACACTTACATGTTGTTAATTTGGTCATAGGTTCGTTATATCCAGAATGGTATTCATGATGTAGATATCATATATGTCATATATATCCAGTAAATACATGCATTTATAATATTACATAATCATTTAGAGGTAAGAAATGAAATGCACCGTTCATGGAGACGGTAAGCCGTACGTACGCATGAACGCTACTTTCATTTCTATTTCGTATTTTATAGACTGGAATCATAATTATATAAAGGTATATTATAATTCCAGTATAATATCATATATAATATCATAGTTCCATCCTTTATATGTCCCACATATGGTATTTAACGAATCAAATCACTTTGAGGGGGCGGTAGTCCGCACTTCCTAAAATGAAGATATCGTGTTTACCCATAATGGAAACCATAATGGTATGCCCAAAATGAAAAAAAACAGAAGCTTAAGGAAAACATAAACATATTATATATCATATATAAAAATAGTGACATCATAATGGCCACCTTTGAAGGTGTTAAATGAGTATTGAACAATCATCGTTTCGGGAGGCATAATTTCGCCATCCACGGAAACCGTATGTTCTTTAACCATTTGATGTAGTTGTGTGAGTGTGTAGCTCAAATATATCTTATAAAAACATCCTAGTATATTTAAGATACTGGTTTTGTTACAAAAGATGTAAATAAAAAGAGTTTAGGGGGTTGGAGAAGCAAAATAAAACAAATGAACATGAGAGAATGAATTACCTTAAAAAGTGTAACTCCTTTTGATTTGAGCCTAAAGGATTCCTTTGTAAGGATTATGCCCAAAGGGAATCCTCTAGGATGAGGAGAGGGATGTGGAGAGAGTGAATGGGCAGGGGTTGGTCGAGCCAAAGGCTTGAGTAGTGTGTGAAATGAGGTAGAGGTGGGGGCCTTTTATAAGAGGAGAGGAGGGGCACTTTTGGAAAGTAAAGAAATATTACTTTATTTGAAAATGTGTTTCGGTTTCAAAAGGTACCACATTGATATAATTCGTGGATAAGGTGATAAGCCTTCGAAATACACTCATCCAATAAGTTTTTTACATGTCTAGTTCATAGATTTTACATTGTCTTTCCATTTTATTTAAATCGTCAAATAATGATGTCATCGCTGCACCATGCTTATGTCATAAATAATTTAATTTATCTAATGTCTAAAAATCATAAAAGAAATACTATGATGTAGGAAATATTTTTATCTTTCCAATGACTATTTATAATCAAATATCTGATCTTTATAACCCCATGTAAAAATTGTTTTCGTAAAACATATTATGTTTGTGTCATTTTTACTTTTACATTAAATAAAAAGTTATTTATGTCATTTCCCAACCAAAATGTCTCCATGGGGTCCCCAAGTTGACCCATGGCTTGTCTTGGTCGGCCATGATACAACCAATAAGGTTGGGACATGTGTCTAGGTCATTTCATATTATTAAAGCATTATTTATACCTTAAACTACACTAATTACCACTAATCGCGATTAAAAACTTTATAAGTTACTATTCACCAAAAAATTATTTTAATCTCATTGAACCACATTTTACTTCTTAATGACAACCATGTATGTCGGATTTTCAAAATTCAATACACATTAGTGGTAAACATTCATTTAACTGAAAAATCAGTTTGCTTGATTACCACTTAGTGGTTTCACTATTCATCAAAAATTGAAGTTTTTCAGAAAATTACCAAAAATTCACCCTAAGCTATATTTGATATTCCGAATTCAAAAATGAAGTCTATTTTACAAAATTCAAATCATATAAGTCACATTAATTAATTTAATAATTAATTCCCGCTGCCAGAGCAAATAGCGTGTTTTTACAAAACAATAAGTATCAAAAGATTGACACCAGTTTAAGTCTAATTTCAAAGTGAAATTGATTCCAATGACCACCATTGGATAAAATGGTAAAAATATATTCTAATTTCACTTCAAAACCAATTCAAAACATACTCTAATCATATAAATAAATTAGATTAAAAAGCAGTTTTGATGTAAAATGTAGTATTTTTCACTATTCATTAAAAAATGAACATTGTCAGAAAAATACCAAAAATTCACACAAGGTAAATTTTGATGTCCCAATCATAAAGGATAAGTTTATTTTGACAAAAATAGTTTATAAAATTGTCAAAATATAGATTCAAAAATGGTTTTCCATCAAAATGTAGTAAAACAATCTTTTAAGAATATTAGTGTATTCCATGCATAAGATTGTATTTATTTTCATTTTAAGCCTCTATAACACTATCTTAATCATTAATAGACATAGATAAAAATATCTATTATTCATTACTTACTTGGGATGTTACAAAAAGCATTGTACTTTTCAAATTTTTGAAATAAAAATTTAGTTTCCAATAAAACACAGTATTTTTAACTATTCACTGGAAAATCAATCTTTTTATTAAAAAAATATAAAATATTAACACGAAGAAAATTTTTATCTGACGATTTCAAAAATTATTTTCATTTAGTCAAAAAAATTTTCTAAAATTATGGGATAATAAAATATACTATTTACTAATAAAATCTAATAAATCTCATTTTTGAAGAAAACCTATAAAATGAATTTACTAATATTTATGTGTTTATTTCATTAGAATTAATAAATAAATTTTTAAGTATTATGACTTTTAGATATATATATATTTAATAATATGGTTAATCCTATTCACCCCAAATAATCATATTTTTAGGTTATAATAATCATGTTAAAAATCATAATATTTTAATAATATGTCATGATTCGTTTAAGAATGGCGTTGTGTGTTATATACGCAATTGAAAATATTGTTTTTTTTAAATCACATGCAATTAAATTTTACACTCCTTAAATGAATTTAATCCTCACAATGTGAGCATTTTATTAGTAATCATGGGTTAAACATTTGAAAATAACATTATAGAAAAGCCATATCATAAAAAGGGTTAACAAAACATCCTCTTAAAAAAGGGGAAACAGAAGTATTAAAGTCACCAAAAAATAGGTTTATAAATGAGAGAAACTTTGTTTTAAGGAAGAATATAGACCTGTAAGATAAAATTAATTCCCAATGATTAATATATATTTATAGACAACATAGTCATGATAAATTCCACATCCCAAAATAATAAATCTGTGTTGACTTAAAAGGATATTGATTTATTAGTTATAAATGTTAATGGATAACATTTTTTTATATTAAGGTTGTTGTCCTAATGTTTATGGATATTTTTTTTATTTAGATAAATCACTCATGAAAAATAACTTACTTAATCATTTCAATTTCATAATCATAATCTAATCCTCTATTTTTGATTCGATTTATTTCCACTACATCTCTCACACCAAGAAATGAATATTAGATCAGAGTGTTTTATTCCTAAAGCACTTGTAATGAATCAAAAGATCCATAATTCATTCATCTATCCTCTAAACATTTACAAAAACCAAAATGGTTAGAATATTTTATCCAATATAGTAAATAAATCTCTAAATATCAATAATAATATCCAAAGTTCATGTTAATCCATTTAATAAGAACTCAATATTAAGGATCCTAAAAACACAAAAAATGGGATAATGTCACTAAATTTACAACTTCAACTTATCATTATTCCACCATAAAGTATCTCTTAATTTCACATGTGAATAACATAATCACATATTTTCCTAAAATAAGTTAATTACATTAATCTCCATAAACCCCTAATGAGAACATACATGATTTGAAAAAGTAACTCTCTACATATTCATTAAATAAAATCATATTCCATTAATAAAAAATATTTTAAATTCCATTAATTTTTCATCAAATTATAAATTAGTTCATAGGTCATCAAAATTATATCATTTAATTATTTATATTAAATATTTTATTTACCCAAAATAATCATTATTAGCTCAACATTATGAACAGTTTATGGGTTATAATTCCCTTTACATTACCACTAATCACATTACTTTGTTATATGTAACATTCAATATATGATTTAAAATTATTAATTAAATATTAATGTAGTAAAATCCTTATATATTTCATAATTCATTTAACGAAAATTTCATTGAAAAAATACTCTGAAAGCATAATTATTTAATTTAATACACAAACACTTTAATCATTACACTTTCATTGAATTAAAATAAAAATATTTTCCTTGATATCTATTCTTTTACATTCTATTCACTTGATTCATCTGGCCTTCATCTTCATAGTTACGCATCTCTTTAATGTTGAAGCATTGTATATTGGAAGCTTCTTTCTTTCCAATGCAATCACGAGCATAGTGTCCTTTCTCTCCACACTTATAGACAGATTCCATTCCTTTAGAGCAAGAACCATGGTGTTTCATTCAACAATTATCACTTATAAGAAAATATTTATTTTCATTCATCCCTTTATCCTTTTTTATTCGATCTTTTTCTTCTCTTTCAATCCTATAATGACATAAGACATAGATACATCTTTCTCTATTTTGATATCACATGATATTATATCCTCATATTATGATAATGTTGGGGTTACTAGTTCCCTTAAAAGGATTGGATTAATAACATATAATAAGTTATCTATATTACTCTTTGGATTATGTACATAGTCTACATCATTCCTTGATAACCTTGTAAAGTTATCTTCATACATAGCAACATTTTCCTCTTCCATTTGCCTCAGACTCCATATTTGTCTCTCTATATCCACTTGTTGCTCGCAAGAAAAATATTTTTATGTGAATATTTCCATAAATTACTTCCATTCTATGATATTTATTTTCTTCTCATCCTAAGTGTTCTGAATCAATGACATTCATTGATTTGAATCCCCTGAGAGATGATAACCAGGCATGGCAACCTTCTTCCTTTCCTTACTTTCCAAAGCAACAAATAAATTCTCTAAAGAACTTATCTATAACTCATCTAAAAATTTATTTTTTGTTCTAGTAAATGTGATAAAATAATTTTTTTTGAATATTTCATTGATAATAAATGTTATAAATTCCTCACAATGGCGTAAATGTGTACATTTGTAAAATATTTGGTATTAGATTATTCGTTTGAAAATATAATGAAATTTTTGTTTTACCATTTAATGTGAACAATAAAAATTCATAAAAAAAATATTTTTAAATTAATTATTTGAAACTAAAATTTTGTATATGTGTTCCTGAATGAATGGTATATATCATTCATTTAGGACATGGGAGCTAAATCATACATTGGATTGGCGTAAAAGGTCCATGAAGTCTATGATGGGCTGGACTCACCTGATTGGACATCAGTTCTGTATTTGGAAAATAATTTCTTCATCAATGATTTTATTATGTCCAAATTTGGAGAGAATTTTGAGGACCCATTTTCACAAAAATAAATATTTTATAAGAACATCATTTTCTTGTATTTTGGTGGTTAGATAGGCAGTTCATGTTGGCTTAATTTATTTGGCCGAATTTCCCCATCCACTCATGAATCCTCTTAATAAATAGCATCCCCTCCATAATATAAATTGATATTTATAATTTTTATGGTTTGGTATGTGCATTAGGAAGTATAAAGAATATGATAAGGGGTTAAACTCCAAATCTATAAGAATTCCGAGAAGTGTGTCTCTTTAAGTAATGATCCCTTCATTGAAGTCTTCTTCTTATTCTTCATGTTGTAAAATTTGAGTTTACATAATAAAATTATTAGTTACCCTTATATTTATTATGCTTACTAATAGTTTGTTCTTTTTAATTAATATTTAATATTCCTATTTGCGATGAAACTCAAGATTTGAAGAGTTGTTGAGCTATAATCATTCTAAACTATTGTAAATGCAATTCTCTTCTACGATAACAACACCGCCCATGGAAGAGTAGTTTTCATAGTAATTGATCTACCTCTTAACTTCTTAATTTATTTATTTCAAATAAATGGGATATTGTAATTAATATATTATTATTTATTAATTGTTTATTTAAATTAAATGAAACTAAGTAAAAAATTTAACAATTAACACAAAAATTGTGTGGTCGAGCGATGTGTGAATTGTGAGAGTACAATATTAATCAGTGAAATAAAAGCACAAAAGATAAATTTTTAGAGTTAAAATATAATATTTAAACACAATTCATACATATTTTCAAGAATGGATATGTGCCCTAATTTACCCTAGACCATAAGCTGGAATAAGAATGTAAATCAATGTAGGGTGATATGATTGCATATTTTAAAGCTAGCCTAGGGTTTAATTCACTTCATCTTTGTGGTAAAGTTATTTATTATGGGGTTTGGGAATTAAAAAATTATGGGATCATAAATAAGTGGATATTAATTAAAATTATAATTATTAATATGTTAGTGAATAGGTAGAGTTAGATCTATTATGCCTTATAAAAGTTTTTCTAAAAAAACATCTTTTCGTTGTGTTTCATTAGTCCTATTTCATTTCCAAAACAAAAACAAAAAAAAATCTTCTTATGGAATACTCATTCTTTTTATTTTATAAACATTTAACACCCCCTCCCATCCTTCTATGTTCTTTATTTTATTTTATTTTTAAAATACCTTTAACATGTTGTTTTAAATCATTTTCTCCTTTGAGAGACGACCTCAATCAGCCACTCTAATGCACCTAAATAACTTGAAAAAGAATATCATTTGAGAGAACCCATCACAACACCTTTAAAATTGGAATTATTTCTAGGGTTAGGTAATTATTTCATCTAATTAGAGGCATTTATGTAGCGACTTGGGTTTTTGGGCCTGTTAGACTTTGGAATATTTCTGCGAATAATTCCAGAGCTAGGCGCGAAGACGGCGTGCGATTCCGAGGCCCGGTGTGCTCGGAATTAATTTTATAAAAATATTAAGTTTTTTTATACTATGCACGTGGTGGGGGTGTGATATCCCCAAACGGTAGCTCAGAACGGGAATCTGAGGGCACAGTTGAGTCCGGAACGTGCCATTTACCCTAGGCGGGGTGTAAACTTTGCGGGCGCGGACCTGCGGTGAGAAACGCCACCAGGGGCGTTTCTGTAAATAAGTAGCAAGTTAGTGGGCGAGCATCTGCTCGAATAACTTCTGAACGGAGTCCCGGATGGAAAATCTGAGACCGCCGTTGCGTTCAGAACGGCGCGTTTACCCTAGGGGTGACCTTACTTTTGTTCGCATCGGGCGTCGGGTCCGAGGCGAGTTTGGCGCTGGCGGGCGGCTGATATAAATATCAGCGCCCCCCCCCCCCCCTTTTAATCGTTCTTCGCCGTTCTTCGCCGTCACTCCGCCGAATCGAGAAAACGGAGCGCCCACGAGCTCAGAATTCGACGGCGGACGTTCCAGGAGCGCCCAGCGGAAGCTCTGGAGCGCGGATCTGAGGCAGAACGTCGGCGTTTCGCCCGCGAGGTAGGCGGTTTGAGTTTTACAATCCCAGATCCCGTTTTTGTGTTGTTTTTCTTAAAATTTTCATATGGGTTGTATAGTTCGGGTCCCGAGCTTTCCAAAACATGTTTCGGATCTGAATTTGGAGCACCGGGGTGCTGTCTGTGGCTCCCGGAAGTTTTCCGGCGAAAACCCGGTTTTCCGGCGGCGGCCCTGGCGGAATCTGGCGACGGCGCGGCGGCGCGGCGGCGCGGCAGCGGTTTCCGGTGGCGGCGGCGGCGGCGGCGGCGCGGCGGAGTCCGGCGGCGGCGCGGCAGAGTCCGGCGGCGGCGCGGTTGTTTCCGGCGACCCTGCGGTGGTCCGGCCAGTTTGTTCCGGGGGTTCTTTAAACCCTCGTAACTCGCAAACCGTAACTCCGATTTGCGAGCCGTTTGCGGCGACGCACTCCTTGCGTCGAGACGGACCTTTTGAAATCACCTTGAGAATTTTTTGGTTCGGGATCGTGGCACGGGAGTTAGAAACGTCGTATAAAATAATATTATTTTATTATTTTACGACTTCGGGCCGTTGTAACTTCTACCCGGAGCGTCCGATTGACGTGCTGTCAGTGGCGTTGTGACCCTGATGGTACGACGGACTTTTTGAGATGGTTTCCGGGTGTTGGGACTGAGAACGGGGTGCGGGCCCCACGAGGCCGAGTTTTGGCGTTTGCGGAAAAACGCAGCTTTTGCACCAGGAGTTCGATTTTGGCAGATGAATAGTCGATCCTATGTGTATTTCCGAGAGGATCGCAATGGTACATTTCGTTCGATGAGTTTCGGAATCCAGGCGTGGGCCCCACCCGAGCTGGCCTTCGGTGAATAGTACCTTTTTCACCGGGTGTCCGTTTTGGGCGAGCGAGTAGTCGATTCCGCTTGTTTTTCCGAGGGGATCGCCGTGGTATGATCCTCCCGATGGGTTTCGGGATCGTTGTGTGGGCCCCGCACGAGCTAGCTACGGTGAATAGTGTCATTTTCACCAGTGCTCCGTTTCGGGCGAGTAAACAGCCTATCTTGCGTATTTTTCCGCGTGGAACGCGATGGTGGCCTCGGTTTTGGCTTCGGAGGTGCGCAGTGTGGCTTTGAGGCGAGTCGCTCGGGTTAGCGAGGGTTGGACTAGCAGTGGTTGAGGGTTCTCCCTTGGTTCGTTCCTACGAGGGTTCGTGTGGTATCACAACCTTCGTATGGGTTTGTGATCCTCTCGATGGGATGTTTAAACTGTTAGAGTTGTGGTATCCCTCCGGTGGGCCCGGAGTGGATCCTCTAGCATCTTTACCCTAGATCGGGTTCTTGGTATCACTGTGACCGCTTATTCACGGGCAGCGATCCCCTATCTAGCAGGTTAACCCCGTAGGGTTTGTGGCATCATCGGGAATATGATCCCCTACGCGGTGGGTCGTGCATAGTAGGGTTGTGGCATCGTCGGGTTTACGATCCCCTACTCAGCATGATGTTTATAGTAGGGTTGCAGCATCATTGGTTATATGATCCCCTACTCAGCGCTTGGTGTCGGTAGGGTTGCGGTATCGTTGGTTATGTGATCCCCTACTCAGCGCGTGGTTTCGGTAGGGTTGTGGCATCGTCGGTTCGATCCCCTACATCGCGAGTTATCCCAGATAGGGTTCTGGTATCGTCGTGACCATCTTTATATGGACGATGATCCTCTATCTGAGTGTGAATCTTCTGTCGAGTGCAGATCGGGTTGTGGTATCCCCCAGCGGATCCTGGGTGTGATCCCCCATCTGTGAGAACTACGTATGCCAGATCAGGTCGTGGTATCCCCCAGCGGACCCTGGGGGTGATCCCCTATCTGTGAGCTACGTATACCGGAGTGGGTCTTGGTATCCCCTAGCGGACCCTAGCGGCGATCCCCTATCTGAGGAGTTTGGTTGTTATGTTGTTTCAGCGATGTTTCCTCAGTGATGCTATCTGATGAGCGTGGTCTCTCGGGTGAGCGTCTGTGATGTTTGTGAGTATCCCGATGGAGTGTATCTCTCGTATGAGTGTCATCTGGTATGACAGTGTTCGTGGTGTACTCTCCTGGTTGTGGACAGTTGCTGGTGATGAGGTCGGTACCTCTTGTGGCTTTGTGGCGTGAGCTTGTATATCTGGCTTGTTCAAGGTGTATGTATGGGCATACACCTGAGCTGAGCTGAGCTGACTAGTTGTGTTTAGCCGAGGATGGTCATGAGATGGAGTTTCTCTCTCATCTGGGTTCCCTCTGGTTGGGTTGAGCGGACTGTTTTCTTTCAGTTCCTCCCTTGGGTTTTGGGTTTTTGGGGTGCCTACTGAGTATGTTTATACTCACCCATGCACGAGCTTTGCCCGCACATGTTTGTGTCTTGTGCAGACCACAGGCCTTTTGATGGAGTCCCAGGAGGACCCGGAGCAGGCGGAGCTTAGTGAGCGAGTTGACTGGGGTGTTTACCGGAGCTGTGCCGAGGGAGCTTTCTGGCGGGTGTTTGTGGCAGCGTTCCCCTTCTTCAGAGCAGGTTGGACGCGCTTTGTAGTTTTCTTTTGGTGGGCCCTGTTTTTCCCTTGTACTTTTGCTGTTGCACTCTGGTTTGGGATAGATTGTATGCATGCATCTACTTTTCAGTTTCTATATCTCTGCACTGTTGCATGGAGGTGTTTGTGGGTGCGTGTGTACAGGTACCATAGGCTAATGCCTCCCATGTGTGTGATAGCCTACTCGGCGCTAGTCGCCAGCCTCTGGCCTATTGGAGGCGGGCTTGGGGAGTCGCGGCTCGAGCCCCGTTGGGTCGGGTCGTGACAGAGTGGTATTAGAGGAGGTTCCACCTTTGGGATCTCAGAGTGTAGCTGGTCTAGCTGTGAGCTTGGTTCGGGTTGAATAGCGGTAGTGTTAGGGTGTTTTGAGTTCGGATTTCAGGCCAGGGACTCTAGTGTTGGTGCGGCGGCCGACGTATCCATACACCAGGACTCTGATAACCTGCCTTTCGACTTGGGACATTCGTACACTGGTCGCGGGGACATAATGGTACATCCATCATATAGGACTGGGTTTTTGGTTTTTTTTCCTTGTCCTTCTTGAGTCAACTCTCCAGATATACTCTTTGACTGTGGTGTGTTTTGAATGTATTTCAGGATGCCTCCACGACGACAGCCAGTGAGGGTTCCGCAGCAGGATTGTGCTGATGACCCGCCCCGTGTAGTGGTTGTGGAGAAGGGCGCCGGTTCTGAGGTTGCACCTCCAGGTGGTCTGCCAGTTGAGACACCACCTGTCGAGCAGCTGGTTGTGCCGGCGGGGCAGGACGAGGTTGCGCGCAGGCTGAGTGCGCTGCACGAGTTCCAGAGGCAGCGACCTCTGAGGTTCCGGGGTGATCCAGACCCCCAGGCAGCTGATGACTGGCTTGAGGCAGTCACCCGAGTTTTCCGCCTAGTGAGGACACCTCCAGATCAGATGGTGGTCCTAGCGGCGAGCCTTCTTCATGGTTCTGCCGGGCGATGGTGAAGTTTGGTGACGCAGTCCCATGATGAGGAGACGCTCACGTGGGCAGAGTTTGAGAGGCTCTTCAGGGAGGAGTTTTATCCGGTGACGCTGAGGTCAGTGCGGATCCAGGAGCTTCTGCAGCTTCGTCAGGAGAGCATGACTGTGTCGGAGTACTCAGCGAGGTTTACAGACCTGTCGCGCTACTCCCTGGATATGGTTTGAGACCCGTTCTTTAGGGCTTGGACCTTCGAGCAGGGCTTACGCCGGGATATCCGAGCAGGTGTGGTTTCCCTGTGTCTGCCCACCTATGCTGGAGTGCTGGAGCGAGCGCTGGTGGTGGAGAGCTTTCTGGCCGAGCAGATCTCGCCTGTTAGTGCTGGGCACTCGAGAGCGGAGACTTCGTCGGTCAGATCAGCATCTGGTAGCCGACGTCAGACTCAGGGGTCTGGACGTGGCCGACGTTTCAGGAGGCGACCCCAGGATGGGGGGTCTGAGCCTCGGAGCTCACAGGGCTCGCAGGCCAGTTTTGGTCAGCCGTAGGAGAGGCGGTGTTACGCTTGCGATGGTCGGGGACATCTTGCTAGAGATTGTCCGACCCGACGTCCTGCTGAGAGGGAGCCGGTCGATGGACCGCCTTGGCAGAGGCAGCGTCTTGAGCAAGGAGGTCCGCAGGGCGTCGGACGTGGCGTCGGAGCTGGTGCAGCGGGAGGCGGTGGTAGACAGTACCAGTTGCCACCACCCCCACCCCCAGGTGTCCCACGCCTAGCTCAGGGAGCTGGTGGTCGAGGGCGAGGACAGCTGCATGCCCTGGAGGCTGTTGACCCACAGGCACCACAGATGGATAGAGGTACGCCTTGTGTCTTTTCTACTTACTGCAGTAGTTTTTCAGACACTGTTTAGCGGTACTCTTTCCTTTCGTTGCTTGCTCGAGTTTTGTTCAGGGTGTTGGTAAGACCCTGAGTGGTTGTTGCTGGTGAGCTCGCTGGTGTGTGATACCCAGTTGAGAGTTCAGTCGCTTTCCTTGTGCTTGGGGCTTTTCGGGGACGAAAAGTTCCAAGGGGGAGAGGATGTAGCGACTCGGGTTTTTGGCCCTGTTAGACTTTGGAATATTTCTGCGAATAATTCCCGAGCTAGGCGCGAAGACGGCGTGCGATTCCGAGGCCCGGTGTGCCCGGAATTAATTTTATAAAAATATTAAGTTTTTTTATATTATGCACGTGGTGGGGGTGTGATATCCCCTAAACGGTAGCTCAGAACGGGAATCTGAGGGCACAGTTGCGTCCGGAACGTGCCGTTTACCCTAGGCGGGGTGTAAACTTTGCGGGCGCGGGCCTGCGGTGAGAAACGCCACCAGGGGCGTTTCCGTAAATAAGTAGCAAGTTAGTGGGCGAGCATCTGCTCGAATAACTTCTGAACGGAGTCCCGGATGGAAAATCTGAGACCGCCGTTGCGTTCAGAACGGCGCGTTTACCCTAGGGGTGACCTTACTTTTGTTCGAATCGGGCGTCGGGTCCGAGACGAGTTTGGCGCCGGCGGGCGGCTGATATAAATATCAGCACCCCCCCCCCTTTTAATCATTCTTCGTCGTTCCTCGCCGTTCTTCGCCGTCACTCCGCCGAATCGAGAAAACGGAGCGCCCACGAGCTCAGAATTCGACGGCGGACGTTCCAGGAGCGCGCAGCGGAAGCTCTAGAGCGCGGATCTGAGGCAGAACGTCGGCGTTTCGCCCGCGAGTTAGGCGGTTTGAGTTTTACAATCCCGGATCCCGTTTTTGTGTTGTTTTTCTTCAAATTTTCATATGGGTTGTATAGTTCGGGTCCCGAGCTTTCCAAAACATGTTTCAGATCTGAATTTGGAGCACCGGGGTGCTCTCGGTGGCTCCCGGAAGTTTTCTGGCGAAAACCCGGTTTTCCGGCGGCGGCCATGGCGGAATCCGGCAACGGCACGGCGGCGCGGCGGCGGTTTCCGGTGGCGGCGGCGGCGGCGCGGCGGAGTCCGGCGGCGGCGCGGCAGAGTCCGGCGGCGGCGCGGTTGTTTCCGGCGACCCTGCGGTGGTCCGGCCAGTTTGTTCCGGGGGTTCTTTAAACCCCCGTAACTCGCAAACCGTAACTCCGATTTGCAAGCCGTTTGCGGCGACGCGCTCCTTGCGTTGAGACGGACCTTTTGAAATCACCTTGAGAATTTTATGGTTCGGGATCGTGGCCCGGGAGATAGAAACGTCGTATAAAATAATATTATTTTATTATTTTACGACTTCGGGCCGTTGTAACTTCTACCCGGAGCGTCCGATTGACGTGCCGTCAGTGGCTTTGTGACCCTGATGGTACGACGGACTTTTTGAGATGGTTTCCGGGTGTTGGGACTGAGAACAGGGTGCGGGCCCCACGAGGCCGGGTTTTGGCGTTTGCGGAGAAACGCAGCTTTTGCACCAGGAGTCCGATTTTGGCAGATGAATAGTCGATCCTGTGTGTTTTTCCGAGAGGATCGCAATGGGACATTCCATTCGATGAGTTTCGGAATCCAGGCGTGGGCCCCACCCGAGCTGGCCTTCGGTGAATAGTACCTTTTTCACCGGGTGTCCGTTTTGGGCGAGCGAGTAGTCGATTCCGCTTGTTTTTCCGAGGGGATCGCCGTGGTATGATCCTCTCGATGGGTTTCGGGATCGTTGTGTGGGCCCCGCACGAGCTAGCTACGATGAATAGTGTCGTTTTCACCGGTGCTCCGTTTCGGGCGAGTAAACAGCCTATATTGCGAGTTTTTCCGCGTGGAACGCGATGGTGGCCTCGGTTTTGGCTTCGGAGGTGCGCAGTGTGGCTTTGAGGCGAGTCGCTCGGGTTAGCGAGGGTTGGACCAGCAGTGGTTGAGGGTTCTACCTTGGTTCGTTCCTACGAGGGTTCGTGTGGTATCACAACCTTCGTATGGGTTTGTGATCCTCTCGATGGGATGTTTAAACTGTTAGAGTTGTGGTATCCCTCCGGTGGGCCCGGAGTGGATCCTCTAGCATCTTTACCCTAGATCGGGTTCTTGGTATCGCTGTGACCGCTTATTCACGGGTAGCGATCCCCTATCTAGCAGGTTAACCCCGTAGGGTTTGTGGCATCATCGGGAATATGATCCCCTACGCGGTGGGTCGTGCATAGTAGGGTTGTGGCATCTTCGGGTTTACGATCCCCTACTCAGCATGATGTTTATAGTAGGGTTGTGGCATCGTTGGTTATACGATCCCCTACTCAGCGCTTGGTGTCGGTAGTGTTGCGTTATCGTTGGTTATGCGATCCCCTACTCAGCGCATGGTTTCGGTAGGGTTGTGGCATCGTCGGTTCGATCCCCTACATCGCGAGTTATCCCAGATAGGGTTCCGGTATCGTCGTGACCATCTTTATATGGACGATGATCCTCTATCTGAGTGTGAAGCTTCTGTCGAGTGCAGATCGGGTTGTGGTATCCCCCAGCGGATCCTGGGTGAGATCCCCCATCTGTGAGAACTACGTATGCCAGATCGGGTCGTGGTATCCCCCAGCGGACCCTGGGAGTGATCCCCTATCTGTGAGCTACGTATACCGGAGTGGGTCTTGGTATCCACTAGCGGACCCTAGCGGCGATCCCCTATCTGAGGAGTTTGGCGGTTATGTTGTTTCAGCGATGTTTCCTCAGTGATGCTATCTGATGAGCGTGGTCTCTCGGGTGAGCGTCTGTGATGTTTGTGAGTATCCCGATGGAGTGTATCTCTCGGATGAGTGTCATCTGGTATGACAGTGTTCGTGGTGTACTCTCCTGGTTGTGGACAGTTGCTGGTGATGAGGTCGGTACCTCTTGTGGCTTTGTGGCGTGAGCTTGTATATCTGGCTTGTTCAAGGTGTATGTATGGGCATACACCTGAGCTGAGCTGAGCTGACTAGTTGTGTTTAGCCGAGGATGGTCACGAGATGGAGTTTCTCTCTCATCTGGGTTCCCTCGGGTTGGGTTGAGCGGACTGTTGTCTTTCAGTTCCTCCCTTGGGTTTTGGGTTTTTGGGGTGCCTACTGAGTATGTTTATACTCACCCCTGCACGGGCTTTGCCCGCACATGTTTGTGTCTTGTGCAGACCACATGCCTTTTGATGGAGTCCCAGGAGGACCCGGAGCAGGCGGAACTTAGTGAGCGAGTTGACTGGGGTGTTTACCGGAGCTGTGCCGAGGGAGCTTTCTGGCGGGTGTTTGTGGCAGCGTTCCCCTTCTTCAGAGCAGGTTGGACGCGCTTTGTAGTTTTCTTTTGGTGGGCCCTGTTTTGCCCTTGTACTTTTGCTGTTGCACTCTGGTTTGGGATAGATTGTATGCATGCATCTACTTTTCAGTTTCTATATCTCTGCACTGTTGCATGGAGGTGTTTGTGGGTGCGTGTGTACAGGTACCATAGGCTAATGCCTCCCATGTGTGTGATAGCCTACTCGGCGCTAGTCGCCAGCCCCTGGCCTATTGGAGGCGGGCTTGGGGAGTCGCGGCTCGAGCCCCGTTGGGTCGGGTCGTGACAATTTATTTTATTTTTTATTTTATTCTCTTCTTCTCTACTTTCTTCCTTCTTTATCCAATATGATTTTTCTTTTCTTTTATTCTTCTTTTTTTTACTTATTTTTTTTACCATCAACTTAAACTTCTCATTTTTATTTTATTATGGTCCTCTTTTTCATCATTTCAATTTTATTTAATTTATTAAATGAACTAATCCTAAATATCTATTAGATCTTTACTCAAAGATTGAGCACAGCATTAGGTCTTGAATTTAACATTCTCATACTACGAAAAGATTCAACATTCAACGAGTTAGTGAATTCCTCCATTCTTGTAACACTGAAATTAGAAATAATTTTTAATCAAACATAAATTAAGAACCAATCACTGAAAACAATAACAAAGAACATAATAGAACCATTCAAGAAATGGTTGCACCAGATTAAAAATATCAACCAAATTATATTGCATACCCAAATCTAGAATCGGACTTTGAACTAAAATCTAGGTTAATTCTCCTACTTCCAAAATTTTATGGATTATCAGTTAGGGATCCAAACAAACATTTAAAATAATTTAATGTGGTTTTATCAACCCTTAAACTACAAAATGTCTCTGAAGATCCAATAAAACTAAGAGCATTCTCATTTTCACTTGATGAAGCTATAAAGGACTGGATGTATTATTTACAAACTAAATATGTATCATGTTAGAATAATTGGAAACGTCTTTTCTTGTAGTTATTTTTTCTATCATCGATGAACAATTCCATTCATAAAGAGATTTAAAGGATCGTGAAAGCATAAAGGGTCAATGATTGAGTACTAGGATCAATTCAAGAAGTTTCATGCAAGCCATCCACATAACCAAATAAGTGAGAAACTCATCATCTCAATACTTCTATGAAGGACTCACAGCTATGGATAGGAGACTGGTGGATGTCACAGCTGGAGGGTCATTGGTCGACAAAACCCCAGTATCTACACATGCATTTATTGACAAGATGACACAAACCTTAAATAAATTTGGCGGTCGAGGTACACCACATGTCAGGGGAGTACATCAGGTAAGTCCATATTCCATTGAAATCCATTTAATTGATACTTAGTTAGAAGAATTTACCGCCATGGTGAGGCAAATTTCCTTGGCTTAAAACACATCCCAACCTACTCCTATGAGTCCCTGTAGAATTTAAACTGAAACAGACCACCCAACTGACGGTTGTCTCGAATTATAGGAGATAGAGGATTGCACTACCATATTCCCTCGGAGACCATATCTGTAGAAGCAATCACATCCCTATAAGAATTATGATTCATTTTGAATAACATACAACCAAGGGTGTAATGATTAGTCAGACATGAGGTATGGCTCTAGACAAAAACAAAGTACCCCTTTTCTCTAAAATTTATAGTAGTCTCTACCTTACCAATAGGGTTTCCAATAAACCCAAGGGATATTTGAATCCCAAGAATCATCAAGTCAACAACAATGGAATTATCAATAAAATGTATATTTTAATACTTATGATATTCTGAAACCAATTATTCTTAATAAATAGAATGAGCTGAAGATTCAAGGATCAGAGTTCAGAGATTTGAAGATGAAAATGAGACAAAATGCCACTGCCCTCCATGAACTAATAAGTTAAGAACTCTAGAAATCTTCCTTCCCAACATACTCCACATCCCAAGTGGGATGTCAGTGACATCACATTATGTAGTGGGAATAAAAAACCGATACATTTTCACCGACCATTCCACCGAGATTCACCTTAACTCTATGGAAGCCCAATTCCTAAACCATTAATGAGAATCCCAAGGAGAAATACAATGCTAAGAAAAAGATTGATGGTGTTCTGATTAAACCCATTGATTTACAAAAAAAGTTATACAAACCAAGAATATGGATGAAGAGGAAATGAAAAAATAGGTTTTGGATACATTTAAGCGTGTTGAGATCAACATCCCACTACTTTAATCCATCATGAAAATCCCAAGCTATTCCAAATTATTAAAAGATATTTTTTCCAATCAAAGAGGGATCAAGGGAAATGAATCGATCAATCTTGTGAGGAATGATTAATAACCCATTAAACATACTCTATAAATGCCAAAAAAGTGCAAGGATCCTAGTACATTCACTATACCATGCACTATAGGGGATTTACACTTTTATAATGATTTATGTGATTTAGGTTCTTCCATAAATGTGATGTCCCACTATGCATTCTCTTATTTACTGGTTTTTGAGTTGAAGTTGATGAGACTAGTGGTGTAGTTGGAGAATATAGCTAAAATCCAATAAGAGTCCTTGTGGATGTACTTGTTTGAGTAGGATACATGATCTTCCCCACATATTTCTACATGCTTTACATGGAGGATGATCAGGTATGTTATTAGGATCCAATGATATTATGTCGTTCCTTCCATAAAATAGAAAAAAAAAAGATCATATATGTCTACAAGGGTACACTTTACATGGATTTTAGAGATGAATTTGTGATATTTAATGTTATGAACTCCATGAAGTACCCCTCAGAGAACCATTCTTCTTTTTTATTTCAATTTTGAACCACCAATTAAAAACCCCATGGAATTTGATATTACCATGCTTAGGGAGATTATGAGTATTGGTTCTATTTTTATGTCTAAGGGTACTTCAAAAATGGTTTATAAATCACAACCCTCTCTTATATTTGATTTTGAAATGGATTTATATTCTGATTTTGATCATGTAAACTCTAATTATGAATTAGATATTAAATATACTGATGGTTTGGATACCTTATTCTCTAATTTGTATGATGATTATTTTGTCTCTAATGTTTATTGTTCACATATATTAGATCCATCAACGTGTCCATCCATAATTTACCCCCTTTCATTGGAACTCAAGCCATTTCCACCTAATCTCAAATACTCATACTTATTAAGTGGTGAGAAATTACCTTTTATAATTGATAAAAATATCCCTTTTGAACATGAAAAAACAATTTGAATCTTTAAAGGGTGAACATTAGGGAAACTAGGTGGAATTTGAATGACATATCTATTATTAGTCCCTCCATTTTCATGAATAGGATTATCTTGGAGGATGGGGATAAACAAGTGGGGTAACAACAAAAGAAACTGAATCCAAATCTCCTAAAAGTTGTTAAAAATATTAGATGAAATTTTCTCGAGGTAGGTATAATTTATCCCATTACATATTCTCGGTAGGTGAGTCCTATTTAGGTTGTGCCTAAGAAAAGTGGAGTAATTGTTATTTAAAATGATAACGAGGAGATAGTTATGAGGGAATAAAACAGTTGGTGTGTGTGTGTTGATTATATGAAACTAAATCAATCCCCTCTCAAGGACCATTTTCTCTATCATATTAATTTATAAAATGATTGAGAGACTTGCTGGGAAGACAAAATATTTCTACTTGGATGGATTTTATTAATATTTTTAGGTTTCTATAGCCCTACATTATCAAGAGAAGACAACATCCACTTGTTCATTTGGCATATTTTCATACTGGATATTGCTATTGGGATTTTTCAATTCCCTAGGTACCTTCCAAAGATGAATGGTGAGTATTTTTTTCTGATTTTTTTAGACCAAAATGGAGGTATTTATGGATGATTTTACAGTGTATGGGAAATCATTGGATGATTGTATCCTTATTTTGGGGAAGGTTTTGAATCATTGTATTGAGAAGAATCTGGTATTGAACTATGAAAATTTTCATTTCTTGGTAGAACATGTGATTGTCTTAGGGAATTTAGTGTCAAAACATGGGATAGAGTTTGATTGATCTATAGTAGATATTATTTCATCGCTACCTTATCCTTCATGTGTGGGTGATGTTAGACCTTTCATAGGACATGCTGGATTTTATTGGAACTTCATCGAATATTTTAGTAAGATTTCTCTTCGTATGTCATTATTACTTCAAAATAATTATGATTTTGTGTTTGATGATTCTTATAGAACATACTTTAATGAGAAAAATAGTTTCTGATCACTCCACCAATCATACATCCCCCGTGGTTGGAAATTCCATTTGAGCTAATGTGTGATGCTTGAGGCTTTGAATTTGGAGCAGTTTTATCATAGATGGGGGAGGGACATTTACAAGTGATTGTATATACTTATAGGAAATTGGATTCATCCAATTAAAACAATATATCCATGGAAAAGGATATTCTTAACATCATATTTGCTTTAGATAAATTTTTTTATATTTATTAGGCTCTAGTGTGGTTATTATTCAAGACCATGTAGCTCTGAGGTGCCTCTTGAAGAAGCTAGATGCAAATCCTAGACTTATCTAATGGATGCTCCATCTTCAAAAATTTGATATTGAGATAATGTGCTTGATGGTGTCAGAAAACCTGGTGGCATACCTCATGATTAGGCTTACTCACACACTAAAGGATGACACCTTTGACCGGGTACCACTTCGATACACTTTCCACGATGAGAATCTTCATGCCATCACAGGTACACATCCTTGGTCTTATAATTTAGTTAAATACCATGATAGTTATAAAATCCATATAAATTTAAAGAAACATCAATTCAGAAAAATAAAAAATGATTTTAGGTTGTATGTTTCAGATGATCCCTACCTCTGGAACATGTGTAGTTTCCAAGTTATTAGGAGGTGCAATCCTGATCCTGAGTTTGAGTCTATTTTAAATTTTTGTCATTCATTTACTTGTGATGGAATATTTGGATCTAAACAAACATCTAAGAAATTATTAGACTCTATATTATATGGGACTACATAATTCCTGAATGCCCATGTGTTTTTATGTTATTCTCTCATTTCCAAGGCATAGAGAATATTTCTAAGAGACACGAGATGCCCCGACAACTGATACTATTCTGTGAGATTTTTTATTTATGGGGAATCGATTTTATGGGTCCTTTATTATCTTATTTTTTTTATTATATATTTTGTTAGTCATTGATTATGTTAGAAAATGGGTGGAGGCCAAGGCCACCAGTGATGATAATTCTCATGTTACAGTGGACTTTGTCAAGGAACAAATGTTTTTTCAGGTTTAGAGTACTGAATTACATCATTAGTGACCAAGAGAAATAATTTTTCAATTGGAATTTTCCATCCCTTATTCCAAAGTATGGTGTGACACAAAAAATATAAACACTATACCACCCCTAAAAAATTGTCAGGTGAAGGTTTCAAATCGGGAGTTAAAACAAATTTTGGATAAAATAATGAAGCCAAATAGGAAGGACCATAGAAAGAGATTGGATGATGTGTTGTGGGATTATACGACAATATAAAAGACACTCATTGGTATGTCCCTATTTAATATTTTTTTGGGAAATTTTTTCATCTCCCTGTAGAAGTTGAGCATCGGGCATATTGGGCTATGAAGAAATGCAACATGGATTTGGGCATAGATAGAATTTAATGGAAGAATCAAGTTAAAGAGCTTAAGGATATTTGATTATCATCATATAAGAACTCAAGTCTCTTTCAGGAATGATCAAAATTAGCTCATGAATGAATGATCAAAAAAGAGAGTTTCATGTAGGAGACAAATTCCTTATCTATAGTTTATGACTGAATCTGATTCCTGGTAAGTTCCATTCCAGATGGTTAGATCCTTATATTGTGTCTATTGTTTTTCCTTATAGTGTAGTTGTGATCTCACAAGAGGACACTGGAAGTAACTTTATCGTTAATGGGAAACATTTGAAGCAATACATTGAGGGAATTCCTACCTATGCAGTTTATTTCATCACATTGCATGACCTCATCATCACTTGAGAATATTAGGTTATTCTAAACCCTTTCACTTTTATATTTTTTGTCCTATTTAAAATTATATATTTCATAGTCACGTATCATCTCCTAAGTTCACATTGAGGACAATGAAATGTTTTAAGTTTGGGGGAGGAGACAATATTTTGGTGTAGATATTTAGGATTTTCATTTGTGTGTTTTTTAATTTTTTCTATTATGTTTTATGTTAAATCTTCAAAAAATCTAAAAACAAAAAAAATCATGTAACATACTCATTTAGATATGGAATATATATAAAATCCATGTTTTCCAAATTCATTGGTTCCATGATAATAATGAAAGATATTTTTTCATTAAGGGTTGATTTTTATAAAAAATGAATTCAATGATGATATGATCGGTTGTGTCATAATAAGACCTTTTATATCTTAACACCATTCATTGTGATTTTTTCATGGTAAACTATGTCATTAATTAATCCATACATATTTTCACATAATCATGACTTGTGAAATTTTTCCTACTCAATTGAAGGTTTATCCAAGTTATGTAATAAAATTCATCTTATATCAATGGTTGGTTCATATGTTTGTTTCTCTTCCGATCAATTTATTTATATTACCAAATTGACCTATGCGTGTGTACCTGATATCCGAAAGTTGTAAACCCTCAAAAAAACATCAAAAAAAATTAAAAAAATATATATTAATAAAGAGGGGTGTGATGAAATGTACAACACATGGGGATATCTAGGTCGGGAGATCGAATTTTGACTTTTGGGAATACTTAAGTGAGTGGGTAGTGAAATCTGAATTGAATGAAATTTAGAATAGGTCTATTGAATTAAACTAGTTACAAAGAAATATTTTAAAAGATCTGAATATAATATATAAAGGGAGGTGATTCGTGTTTTATATGATTGGCACACACGCACATGGGGAATTAGTGGCATGGTAGACCTATGACTTTTTTTTTCTCTGTTTAGTGTTATTAATATCACTTGATTTTGTTTTGACACAATTTATGAGGAAATTAATTTAAAATCTATAAATATTGACTCATGGTGGGATTCATTCTTTTTATATATTTCCATTTTTGATTGATAAATATAAACATGCATTTCTTGTCATAATTTTCTGGATTACATAATTTGAGGTTTTTCCCTTGAGTGAAAAATTGTAACTGTGGGGGAGATGATAAAAAACATTTTTATTGAATTTTTTTGATAATAAATGATATTATTTACTCACAATGATGTAAATGCTTTCATTTGAAAAATATTTAGTATTAGATCATTCATTTGAAAATTTGATGAAAATTTCAGTTTTACCCTTTAAAGTCCACTGTAGTAGTAAAGACATAAATATTTGTATATGAATTATTTGAACATAAAATTTTGTAAATGTGTTCCTAATGGGATTCAACATTCAATTAAGACATAGGATAAAAATAATTCATTGGAATGTTGTAAAGGGTCCATGAATTCAAATATGGGATGGACCTTCCAGATTGGACATCAGTTCTGTATTCAGGCCATAAATTCTTCATCTGTGCTTGGATTAGGACCAAATTTAGAGAGAATCCTGAGGACCCATTTTCTCAAAAATCAACCACGGAAATCTAGTTCATTTTTTTTGGATTTCAAATAGGCATTTCAAGTTGGAATAATTTATTTGGATGAATTTCCACATTCATACTTGAAACCTATTAAAACCTAGTCTCCCCTCCACTCTGTAAATTGGTGTTTTTATCATTGGGAGGGGTTGGGAAATTCATTAGAATGATTAGGGATGAGGGGAAGTGGTTAAAATATAATTCTATAAGAATTTCAAGATGGGTTCCTCTTGAATCATGGATCCCTTCATTGAAGACTTATTGCTCTTCTTCATGTTGTAAAATTTGTGTTTTCATAAAAAAATTCTTAGTTACACTTCTATTAATTTAGTTTTATTATTTTCTCTTCTATTTTATTTTTCATTAATCATCATCTTTGGTCCGGAACTGAATATTATATGTGTGATTAGTCTAAACCCATTCTAAACCATTGCAAATGCAATTCTCTTCAACAATGACTACACAAACCATGGAAGAGTAGTTTTTGTAGTAATTGATCTACCTCTTAAATGCTTCATTTATTTATTTTGAATCAATGGGATACTATAATTCACATATTATGATTTATGAATTATGAATTAAAATTTAATGAAACTAAACAAGAAATTGAACAATTAACACAAAACTTGTGAGGTCGAGTGATGTGTGAATTTTGAGAGTACAATCATTATCAGTTAAGTAAAAGAACCTGGAATAAATTTTTAGAGTTGAATTATAATACCTAAAAAAAATTGGTTTCACCCAAATTTACCCTATAGGTATGTGGTCGTTGTATTATAGGTAGGGGTCAAATCCATAGGGACAGAAGAAGAAACCTAGAGACACTCTGAATTTAGAAAGATTTGGTTATAGAGTGGCCAACTATTTGGATTGATTTGATTTGAAACTAGTGATTTAATTTAAGGAAGAAAGAAAAATACAATTACTTAGTCTAAAACAATTAATGGAGATGAGTTGATGCTAAGTTGTTACTAGGGTTATATTGGATGTATTTATTTTCTTCTAACATTTTAGTTCACTAATTCAAGACGTATCCACAAAATGATATAATTCCTCATCATCATTCCCCAATTTAATCCTTAAAAAATTACTAGGATAATCACCAACGTACTAAGAGGACCAATTTAATTATCACTCCAAGTAATTGGATGGTACTAGCACTCGAAATGTATCATTGTTAAAGTGGTAGAAGATGAAGAAGAAAATAATCATCAAATGGAAATTGTAAATTATTGAAATGATTATAGAAATTTATTTCATAATATAACATCCAATCTGCCCCCATGAAACTCCCTATGACCAACCCATAAGGTTTTATCCCTCCATTGATTCTATGATCTCAAAGGAATCAGAAATAAGACTCATAGGGGTATAATTGAAGAAGAAAAATAAAACAATAAAACGATCACTCCACCATTGTGTGAATAAATTCACAAGTGTTGGTGTGAATATGATCACACCGTGGGATGACAGTATCAATGTAAAAATAAAAGTAAATTAAAAAGAGGAAATGAATAACTTTTATAAATAACTAATGCAATTCAAACAACTTACATGAGAATGAAGAATGAAAACAACATCAAATTGATAGCATAACATTACAGTGAAAGAAAGCACCCCAGTTGCGTAAATACTCCACCACTGCTACCTTAAATAGGAAAAAAGGAAGCCTTTGGATGATCCCCCACCATCCCATGTGCCTTTAATTAATTTTGTGAGGCCAAAGTTGGTGACAATGAATGGAGATGTGACTTTTTAAGACTTGCCTTGAAGTGGGGCCAGCTTGCATCCAACCAACAAAAGCACCAAAATCACCTTATAGAAGGCTGAATTGTAGTGGGACATAGAAGACCTAAATGAAGCCTCGGATGTCCCCTAATATCCTTTAATCATTCATTACAATTTTTTTTTTTTTTTGCGAGATATGATTTAAATGGTGGGCTATTCTTCTAGGATGCAAAATCTGGCCTAGAATTGCATCTTTAAATTGGGCCACCTGTAACTCCATTAAAATATTCGAATTATCCTGGGAAACTGTTTGATGAACTGTTAACCATGATGTCTTCTATCTCTAGTTAAATTTTGAGACTCTTTGGTCTTGATTAATGGTCGCTACAGTACGTCTATTGGGCTACTGTTCAGCTCACTTCACCCAGAATGTGGTTGGTTCAAAACCCACTTTGGTTGTCTTTCAAATTGAATATACAAGTGCTCAAAAGAATGAATTGTTTTTTATAGCATGGCAGACATGAAAATAAAATATGAAAATAAAATCAAGAATGTTTGGTGTTTTATGAGATGTTCAATAATGTACCATGTAATAGTGCATTTTGGGAAAGAATTACAATCGTGATGTGAAATGATGTTCAAAGTGTAAAATGCCCTAAAATGGTATTTATGAATAAAAAGTCACATGAAAACAATATAAACTAACAATGAATATTATCCTCTTCCAGTGGCTAATCACACCCCCCAACTTGAGTTTTGCTAGTCCCAAGAAAAATATATCTCACAAACAAGAAATTTGAACCGCATTTTCTAAAAACATTATAATACACATTGATCACCCAAAGAACTTATACCAAAAAATGAAACCCATCAAAATCATTTAAAAAAATCTAGGTCCATAGGCATATCCCATGCCCAGGCCCATTCATTTGTTCAAATTCATCACCACATATCATCCAAATTCAATTAAGCATGATGAAGCGATGTGTGTCACAATAGATAAGGTTAATCATTTTCATTCGAGGGAGAAAATATGTAAGTGCTAGGAGAAATAAAATTTCAATATTAATATGAGTACTCATTTTTTTATTTTTTTGTTTTTTTTTTGTTTTTTTTTTTAATTTTTCTATGTAAATTGAAATTGAACTCAATCGAGTCAACTCATGTAGCAAGACTTTGTTGATGACTCCCAGGCTCAAAAACCTTAGGGTCCTAAGTGAAGCTCAAATACTCAGGAATCATCTCGAGTTAAATCAATCAATAACAAATTCTAATTACCAAAAATAAAGATAAAATGCCCAAATCCGGGCCAGAGAACTATGGAGTCATGATCGCCAAGTGTCGAAAGACATACATTAGGTCAATTCATTACTCTACACGCAATTGATTGTTTTTTAATACTCATGTTAAAATTAAAATGATCAGCAATCCTATGCCATTTATTATAGACCCTAATAACTCAAACTAATACCCCAAAATATAAAGGACTTGCATTATATTTTTTTTAAGTAAATGAATGAAAATATAAATGGTGAAAAATCACATCGGACAACTGCATTTTCCAAAACCTATGCACATGAACATAAACATGCATTAAAATCAGAATCAAGGCATTCAAAATTATTTGTTATCCAATTTCAGAGATTTCAATGTGTGTTATCATGTTCATGGTTTATGAAAATTTTCCTTCAACAAATTTTATGATGAAAACAAAATTAATTCTTTTTTTATCTCCCCCCAACATAGAATAACATTATACCCAGTATTTAAGGAAAAGAAAAGATTGGTGGGGGTAGGTGAGGAGTTCAAAGAGGAAATTGAAAATGATAAACATGAACAAATTCACCTGGTTTTTGAAGTTGAATTTCATGATGCTCTAGATTACTCCTTTGATCTCTTGGGGGATGTAGGAAGATCCTTGATTGAACATGTATCACCCAAAATAGTCCCTGAACCATAAAAAGAAGAAAAAACCAAACAAAAAAACAACATAATTACTTATTTATTTCCAACTATCATCATTTTTATTGTTTTCCCTATTTTTTTGTTTTTTTTAAATTAACTAATGATACATTGTCTTCTTTTAAATTTCTTAGTAAGGTATTACTCAGGGATCACACCATGTGACACAAATGAATACATTGCTCCCCTTTCATAACCATCCATACTCATAATAGAAGAACATGTAAATAGTCTAATTTTTCTTACCTAAAAAACATAAATAAAATAAAATAAACTAATTATACATTGTATTCGTTTAAATTTAATGGGTAAGGTATTACTTAGGGATCACGCCGCGTGACACAGATGAATATGGTGATCCCCTTTCATACCCATTCATAATCATAAAATAAGAACAGGTCAACAGTCTAAGGTATACCAAAATTATATCAAAATGATCCACTAATCCTATTTGAAATATAAATTTGATTAAAACAACAAAATTATTGGAAACACGAAAACCACGGGTTGCCTCCCATGTGGCGCTTTTGTTTAACTTCTCTAGATCGACATGAAACCCCCAACTTATCCAATTCCAACATTAAAAATTTTAATGACCTCATCTTTATCCCCTTCAACATGATTGAGAATTCATATCCCTTGTGGTTGGTAAGAATATTTTGAATTTGATTCACAAACAGTATTATTTTCTGAAATGAATGGGAAAATCCAAGGAATATTAGAAATGGTTTATCTTTTTTCTTCTGTAGTCTTTCGAAATAAATCAAAGATGAAAACACCTTTTTGGGATTCATGAGTTTACTGAATGAAAACCCCAAGAACTTCCTTAACACAAATGATGGGATACTCGAGTGGGGAAAGAAGGACAATGATTTTGAGTTTGTGTTGATTGAATTTTTTAAAGCAGATTGGAAATTTGAATCAAAATCAATTTTTTCTACAAAATTTTTAGAACGAATAGGTTCCTTATAAAAATATGATTCATCCTGAAAAGTGTCCATTTGAAATCTAGGAGTGAGTATGAGCTCTATATTTTGGATTTATTCTAATGGTTTGGAGATTGGTGGTCCTAAAAATTCACTAATGGACCCATGCTGAGGAATCTTAGTCCATGATGTCAAGTTATTATCTGTTTAAATCAAGCAATAAATTTCCTCCTGATTTAAACACTCTTCAGATTTACATTCAACATTACCTAACCAATTAAATTCATTATCTAACTCTGAATTCCCAAATTCAAAAGTGAGTTCTTCACAGGTTTTAAATTTTTGTAGTTCTAAACTCAAATATGAAACCTCAGAATTAATTATCTCCATTTGATTACACAATTGTTCAAGAAATGATTGAGGAAAAAATAGGATGGTCTGTTAAACATTATGGACTTCACTAAGACTGGACACTTCATTCATTCTTGAGAGGGCAGGAAATTGATCATTTAATTATTCATTATCCCATTGATTGTATGTCTCATCAGTCATGGGGTAATCATTCAAGGGTTGATAAAATTAATTACTTATGTTTTTTATTCCCAAAATTGATTTTCAATTTGATTCCAGTTAGTTTTAGGTTAGGGTATTGCTGAAGATAATCAATTGGATTAGTGGGAGATTTGGATTTCTGTTTTTTAGGACACAAAAAAACAGAAAGGGGAAGAGAGAAGAGGCATGAAGGTGAAAAAAAAGAGAGAATTTGGGGTGAGAAAAGAAATTGAGTATCTAATGTGACTTAATTGGGTCCCCGGATATGGTGTCCAAATTTGGTTTCTCCCAAATTTACCCTACAGTTATGTGGTGTTAGTAGTACAGGTAGGGATTGAATCCACAGGGACCAAAGAAAAAACCTAGATACACTCTCAATTTGGAGAGATTTGGCTATGGAGTGCCCAAATATTTGGATTTATTTGATTTGAAACTTGTTATTTAATTTAAAGAATAAAAAACATAAAATAACTCAGTCTAAAACAATTAATGTAGATGAGTTGATCCTAAGTTGTTACTAGGGTTATATTGGATGTATTTATTTTCTTATAATGTTTCAGTTCGCTAATTCAATATGTATCCACAAAATGATATAATTCCTCAAAATTATTCACCAATTTAATCATTACACAATTCCAAGGTTAATCACCAATGGACTTAGAGGATCAATTTAATGATCACTCCAAGGAATTTTATAGTACTAGCACTTGAAATGTGTCATTGTTAAAGTTAGCGAAGATGAAGAAGAAAATAATCATCAAATGGAAATCTTAAATTAATGAAATTATTATAGTATTTTAGATCATAAAATAACATCCAATATTCCCCTTGCAACTCCCTAGGACCAACCGATAAAAGGTTTATCCCTCTATTGATTCTATGATCTCAAAGGAAGTGGAAAGAAGACTCATAGAGGTGGAATTGAAGAAGAAAAAAACAATGAAACGATCACTCCACCATTGTGTGAATAAATTCACAATTGTTGGTGTGAATAGGATCACACCTTGGGGAAACAGTATCAATGTGAAAATAAGAATAAAAAAAAGTGGAAATGATGAAATTTTATAAAGAACTAATGTAATTCAAACAACTTACATGAGAATAAAGAACAAAAACAACATCAAATTGATAACATTACATTACAATGAAATAATGCGACCTAGATCCCTAAATCCTCCACCACTACTGCATTAAATAGGAAAAAATGATTCCATTGGCCGACCCTCCATCATCCCATGTGCATTTAATTAATTCTGGGAGGCCAAAGTGGGAGGAAAATTAATGGAGATGTGACTTTTCAACTCTTGCCTTGAAGTGGGAGCCAACTTGCATCCACTGAACAAAGGCGCAGAAATCACCTTCTATAATGCCGAATTAGAGTGGTCCAGATAAGACATAAATGATGCAACAGATGTCCCCTAATATCCTGTAAATGTTCATCCCACAATACATTATGGTTGGCGAGATATGATTTAAATGGTTAGATGTTTTTCTGGGTCGCAGAATCTGGCACAGAAATGCATCTTCAACTTGGGCCACATGGAATTCCATTAAAACATTTGAATTATCCTGGGCCATTGTTGAATGAAATGTTCCCCCTGATGGATTCTATCTCTAGATAAATGTTGATACTCTTTGAACTTTAATCATGGCCGCTGAAGTACGTTTATTGGGATGTTGTCCAGCTCACTTCGCCCAGAATGTGGTTGGTTCAAAGACCACTTTGGTGGTCTTCCAAATTAAATCTCCAAGTGCTCCAAAAGAATGAATTTTTCCTTATATCATGAGAGACATGAAAATAAAATATGAAAATAAAATCAAGAATATTTTTTGTTTTATTAGATGTTAAAGAATGTACCATGTAATAGTGCATTTTGGGAAAAAATCTCAATCATGATGTGAAATGGTGTTCAAAGTGTAAAATGCCCTAAAATGGAATTTATGAATAAAAAATCACATAAAAACTATATAAATTAAAAATGAATATTAGACTCTTCCAGTGGAAAATCACACACCCCAACATGATTTTTTCTAGTCCCGAGAAAAATATATCTCACAAACATGAAATTTGAATTCTCTATTCCAAAAACATTGTAATACACATTGCTCATCCAATGAACTTATACAAAAAAATGAAACCCATAAAAGTCATTTAAAACAATCTAGGTCCATAGGCATATCAAAATCCCAATCCCATTATGTTGTTCAAATTCATCACCATATTTAATCCAAATTCAATTAAGCATGATGAAGTGTTGTTCATCACAATAGACAAGGGGGTTCGTTTTCATTTGAGGGAGAAAATATGGAAGCGCTAAGAAGAAAAAAATTAATATTATGATGAGTACTCATTTTTTTAATTTTTAATTTTTTGTTTGATTGTTTTTTTTTCAATTTTTCCATGGTAATTGAATTTAAACTCAATTGAGTGAACCCATGTAGAAATACTATGCTGATGACACCCAGCCTCGAAGACCGTAGGGCACCAAGTGAAGCTCACATACTCGGGCATCATCTCGAGGTAACTCAATCAAAAAAAAAAATTAATTACCACAAATAGTTATAAAATTCACAACTCTGGTCCAGAAAACTTTGGATTCATGATCCCCAAGTGCCTAAAGCCACACATTAGGTCAATTCATTTCTCTATGTGCAATTGATTTTTTTGAATACTCATGTTAAAATTAAAATGATCACCAACCCTATGCCATTTATTATAGACCCCAAGAACTCAAAATAATACCCCACAATCTAAAGGATGTGCAATATGTTTTTTTAAATAAATGGATGAAAATATAAATTGCGAAAAATCACATCGGACAACCGCACATTCAAAAATATTGGCACATGATCTTAAAAATGCATTAAAATCAGAATCAATGCATTAAAAAAATTTTGATATCCAATTTCAGAGTTTGCAATGTGTGTTATCATGTTCAAGGTTTATGAAAATTTTCCTTACACAAGTTTTATGATGAAAACAAAATAAATTATTTTATTTTATCTCCCCCAACATATAATAACAATGTCCCCAGTTTTTAAAGAAATGAAAAGTTTGAAGGGGGCATAGGAAAGGAGTTAAAAGAGGAAATTGAAAATGATAAACATGGAAAAAATTCACCTAGTTTTTGAGGTTAAATTTCATGATGCTCCAGATTACTCCTTTGATCTCTTGGGGGATGTAGGCACATCCTTTATTGAACATGTATCACCCAAAATAGTCCCTGAACTATACAAAGAATAAAAAACCATAAAAAACAAACAACGAAATGAGTTATTTAATTCCATGTATCATCATTTTTATTGTTTTCCCTGTTTTTTTTTTGTTTTTTAAATAAACTGATGATACATTGTCTTCTTTTAAATTTTTAGGTAAGGTAATACTTAGGTATCACACAATGTGACACTGATTAATAAGGTTCTCCCTTTTCATACCCATCCATACTCATAAAATAATAATAGGTCAATAGTCTAATTTTTTTTAACATACAAAAACATAAATAAAAAAATAAGATTATGATGCATTGTCTTCTTTTAAATTTCTGGGTAAGGTATTACTCAGGTATCACACTATGTGACATAGATGAATATGGTGCTCCCCTTTCATACCCATCCATACTCATAAAATAAGAACATGTCAAAATTCTAAGGTGGAATAAAATTATATCAAAATTATCCACTAATCCTATTTGAAATATAAATTTGACTAAAACAACAAAATGATTGGAAACATGAAAACCACAGGTTGCATCCTGTGCAGCGCTTATGTTTAACGTCACTAGCTTGACATGAACCCCCCAACTTATGCAATTTCAACTTAAAAATTTTTAATGACCTCATATTTCTCCACTTCAACATGATTGAGAATTTTTATCCCTTGTGTTTGGTAAGAAGATTTTTAAATTTGATTCATGAACAATAATATTTTCTGAATTGAAAGGGAATATCCAAGGAATATCTGAAATGGTGGATCTTTTTTCTTCTGTAGTCTTTCCTAATAAATAAAAGATCAAACCACCTTTTTGGGTTTTATGAGATGACTGAATGAAAACCCCAAGATCTTTATTAACACAAATGATGGGATACTCGAGTGGGGAAGTAAGGAAAATGATTTTGAGTTTGTGTTGATTGAATTTTATTAAAGAAGATTGGCAATTTGAATCAAAATCAGTTTCTTCTAAATTTTTTTTAGAATGAATAGGTTACTTATAAAAATATGATCCATCCCCAAAAGTGTCCATTTGAATTATAGGAGTGGGTATGAGCTCAATTTTTTGGATTTCTTTTAATTCTTCAGTGATCAGTTGTCCTAAAAATTCAGTAATGGATCCATGTTAAGGAAACTCAGTCCATGATATCAAGTTATTATCTTTTTAATTCAAAAAATCAATTTCCACCAGATTTAAACACTCTACATATTTACATTCAACATTACCTAACCATTTCAATTCATTATCTAACTCTGAATTTCCAAATTCTAATGTGCGTTCTTCACATGTTTTGAGGTTTTTTAATTCTAACCTCAAATATGAAACCTTAGGATTCATTATCTCCATTTGATTACACAATTATTCAAGAAATGATTGAGGATCAGATAGGATGGGATGATGACATTATGAACTTCACTAAGATTTGACGCTTCAATCATCCTTGAGAGGGCATGAAATTTATCTTATAATCGTTCATTATCCCATTGATTGTATGTCCCATCGGGTGTGGGGTAATCATTAAAGGGTTGATCAATGTAATTAACTAAGTTTTTTTATTCCCAAAATTGATTTTTAATTTGATTCCAAATTTGTTCTAGTTTGGGGTATTTCTGAAGATAATCCATTGGATTAGAGAGAGATTTGGCTTTCAGTTTTTTAGGACAAAGAAAAACAGAAAGGGTAAGAGAAAAGAGACATGAAGGTGAACAAATGAGAGAATTTGGGGTGAGAAAAGAAATTGAGTATCTAAGGAGAATTACTTGGGTCCCCGAAAACGATGCCAATATTTTGTTTCTCCCAAATTTACCCTACAGGTATGCGGTCGTTGTAGTACAGGTAGGGGTTGAATCCAAAGGGACTGAAGAATAAACCAAGAGACACTCTGAATTTGAATAGATTTGGCTATGGAGTGGACAACTATTTGGATTTATTTTATTTGAAACTAATTTTTTAATTTGAAGAAGAAAAAAACATGTAGTTACATAGTATAAAACAATTAATAGAGATGATTCGATCCTTAGTTATTACTAGGGTTAGATTGGATGTATTTATTATCTTATAAAGTTTCTGTTCACTTATTCAAGACGTATACACAAAATGATATAATTCATCAACATCATCCACCAATGTAAACCTTATAGAATTCCAAGTCTAATCACCAACGCACTTATAGGATCAATTTAATGATCACTCCAAGGAACTGGATCGTACTATCACTCGAAATGTGTCATTGTTACTGTTGGCGATGATGAAGAAGAAAATAATCATCAAATGGAAATAATAAATTAATGATATGATTACAGAATTTTGGATCATAAAATAACATCCAATATACCCCATGCAACTCCCTAGGACCAACCCATAAGGTTTTATCCCTCCATTGATTCTATGATCCCAAAGGAAGTGAAAAAATAGACTCATAGGGGCGGAATTGAAGTAGAAAAATAAAACAATAAAACAATCACTCTACCATTGTGTGAATAAATTCACAAGTGTTGGTGTGAATAAGATCAAAACTTGGGGAGACAAAATCAATTTAAAAAGTATAATAAAAGAAAAAGAGTAAATGATGATCTTTTATAAAGAACTAATGTAATTCAAACAACTTACATGAGAATGAAGAACGAAAACAACATCAAATTGATAACATCACATTACAAGGAATCAAATCACCCAGAATCACTAAATCCTCCACCACTAGTGCCTTAAGTAGGAGAAAATGAAGCCTTTGGCCGATCCCCCATCATCCCATGTTCCTTTAATTAATTGTGGGAGGACAAAGTGGGTGGACAATAAATGGAGATGTGACTTTTCAACTCTTTCCTTAAAGCTTGATCCAGCTTGCCTCCACTGAACAGAAGCACTGAAATGAAATTCTAGAAGGTAGAATTGGAGTGGAACATAGATTACCTAAATGACGCTCCAAATGTCCTATAATATCCTTTAAACTTTGAGCCAAAAATAATTTTTGGTTTTCGAGATATGAGTTATGTGGTGGGATGTTTTTCTAGGCCGCGAAATCTAGCCCAGAATTGCATCTTCAACTTGGGCCACCTAGAACGCCATTAAAAATTCTAATTGGGCTAGGTCACTATAAAATTAAATGTTCCCCCTAATTTCTTCTATCTCTATTTAAATTTTTAGACTCTTTGGGCTTGATTAATGGCTGCTACAGTACATTTATTGGGCTGATGTCCAGCTCACTTCCCCCAGAATGTGGTTGGTTCAAAGCCCACTTTGGTGGTCTTCCAAATTGAATCTCTAAGTGCTTAAAAAGAATGAATTATTCCTTATATCATGTGGGATATGAAAATAAAATATGAAAATAAAATCAAGACCATTGGTTATTTTATGAGATGTCCAAGAATGTACCATGTAATAGTGAATTTTGGAGAAGAATTGCAATCATGATGTGAAATGATGTTCAAAATGTAAAATGACCTAAAATGGTATTTATGAATAAAAAATCACATGAAAATGATATAAATTGACAATTAATATTGTCCTATTATATTGGATAATCAACAATTCATCCTCATTTTCTAGAATAGATATTTTTCCTAATTTACTAATGACCATAAGCAACACTTAGAACGTCAATCAAAGTAGGGTGCTATGATTGCCTGTTACGAAGCTGGCATAGCGTTTAATTCACTTCATATTTGTGATGATGTTATTTATCATAGTGTTCAGGAATTAAAAATTAGTGGATCTTAAATAATTGTACATTAATTTAAATGATAATTATTAATAAGTAAGTGAAGAGTTAGAGTTATATCAATTATGCCTTTAAAATTATTTTCTAAACAAACTTCTTCTCGTTGTGTTTTATTAATCAAATTCTATTTCCAAAACAAAAAATAAAAAAAATAAAACATCTCTTCCATAACACTTATTATTACTATTTTACAAACATTTAACAACCCCCATCCTTCAACATTATTTATTTTATTTTATTTCATTTTCAAAATACTATTAAAATGATGTTCTAAATAACATCCTTTTTAAGAGATTCCCTTGGTCGTACACTTTTCGACACCTAAATAACCCAAAATTGAATTTCATTTGATAGTGACCATGATTGTGCCTTTCAAAAGGATAGAGGTAGTTGATGCATGAAACAGTCAACTATCATAACATAGTACTCCGTACCCGAATGGTTATTCCTAATAACCTGAGTCAATTATCCTAACATTGTTATAATTTTTTCATCTACAACTACATCTGTTACTTATTATTCATTGTCTTTAATAGAAGGTAAATCCCTATAATGATTATGTGCATTGATAAAATTCCATCCCTTCATCTTTAAACAATATCTAAATAAAGAAATACACTAGATTATATCATAACATTATGATTCATAATGTATTTTTTAAAAAGTAGTGAATCACTTAACAAAAATTGAAAAAACAATATTTATAACTAATATTAGAATAAAATATTTGGGTTCATTGATATTATTCTGAAAATACATCATAGGGTTATGTTTTATAATCTATGTTTTGCAAAATCTAGATCCCAAGGTTTCTAATTAATATTCTCTGAAACCAACTATATGTACCACAACTCTAGTATCCCCAAGCCAGTGGTTATATTATTACATTGTAACTAGATACAAGGAATCACATCCTGAAGTACCAAATAATTTATTATTCTTGGTAAACTAGATACATAGTTTAATTTCACATTATAAAAAAGACATGAAATAAAACATATTATTTTCTTTTAGTTCACCAATATTTCCTTTAGAATATCCCTTTGTATCAATCAAAAAACACTTCTTAGTACAATGGGAAAAATAAAACATAAGAAATTGGTGATAATAGAAAATATTGTAAGGGTATTCATATGGTTAAATAAATAAATGATAAATTAAAATAAATCATATGGCACGGGAAATAAATAAAACACATACTATTTAAATAATAACATGAGAATAATATAGTAGGAATAATTGATGATCAAATAATACATATAAAAATCACATGAGAATAACATATCCATGGATATTCTAACTAATAGAATAGTCACACATAAATTAATAAATTAATTCATTATGATATAATTCACAATGAAAGAAATATGAAATTTACCATCGAGGCCATATGCTAATAATTATAAGTAAATGGGTAAGGCTTTAACCAAAACACAAGATGCTTTCTATCATGAGACCTACTGATTCATTGGGGGAATATAGCGATCCCTTTAAATCAATTACTAATTCCAATTCATTTCTCATATGAATATATAATACAACTGAATAAATATTCCCTACCAAAACCAATAGCAGTCTTTATTGGGAGAACTATTCATAAAGAACATCAATATATTCCCCAATAAAACTAATCATAGAGCATCCAAATAAATATGATAGAATCATATATATAGACTAAATACTCAATATAGTATTAATAAATTGATTTTTACATATATGAAAAAACATTAAAGAGATCACATGAATGTTCCTTGTAGAAAATACCCTTTTTTATTTTGAAAAAAAATTAAAATCTAAAAAATTTGCATGTAATAAATAAATAATTTTCTTTTAAAATAATTTTTTAAAAATTTAATGAATATTTATATTCTTGATATTTATTAATTTATAGAAATTCTATACATTCCATAAAAGTTAAGAAAAAATTCATTTCATAGTTTTTAAAGAAAATTTTAAAAAAACAAATTTGTTCGGAAAACAAAAGGAATATTCCTTTTAAAACGTTTTTATAGAAGGTGAAATAAGGGAAAATTAATTTAAAAAATAATAATTATAGGATATTAATAAATTTTTATAAAACATTTTAATAAAACATTAACATGGAAATTATATATCTTTAGCTTAAACATTAAAATAAGTTATCCCCAATTGTGATGAGAATATAAAATAAACCCTTACCTCTAGGGAATATTTTGAACCATAAGCCCCATTAAAGAAATAAAATAAAATGAAACATAAAATACCATTATTTTTAGTATATTTATTATATAATATATCAAATTGGAATTATATACACCACATAAAACAAATATGTGGTGAATATGGCAGATGTCTCATTAAAGTAAAACATAGATAAGAAATGATTACCAAAGTTTCGATTTCCATTATTTTTGTCTAAACCCCTTGTATAATAAATATAGTTTTATTATAAATATTTTCCAGAACCATACCCATAAATATCAGACCATATGTGAGTTACTTATAATATTTTATCACCCATGTATTATCAATTCATTATTAAAATCATTGTTTGGGGTGGTAACTGCTTCATTTTTTTGTGTATATTTTGATTTAGTGGATGTAGTTTTTATAACATTGTCATTGATAAATTATATAAAGAATATTATTTATAGTTTAAATATCATATATATTATATAGATATATATATATATTCATCCATAGTGATAGATATAGAAAAATGAATTACCCAATTAATGGAGACGATATGTCATATGTACGCATGGATGTTAATTTCAATATTCTATGGATTGAAAAAAATAAAGTTACATAAAAATTGTAATTTATAGAATTATTATTCTGTCGTTTTTATCATATATATTCAATAGTTTCATATTTATAACCATCTAAGTAAAGTGGTGGTGAAAAATGAATTACACCGCTACGTGGAGACGGTAGGATGTATGTACACCCGAGTGATGCTTTTAGTTTTTATGGGATGGAACATAGATGGAATAAAATTATAACATCATCATAATGAGATCTATGTATATTTAGTATACTATAGTTATTATTTTAGGATGGTTACAACACACAAAGAGAAATTAGAAGATGAAATTAACTTTCAAGAGTTTGTAAATAAGATTACCTCTTCTACGATGGTTAATGTGACAAAAAAAATCCAAACTACCCATAAATAGACAATGGTAGATTAAATTAAATAAATCCCATTAAATATTCTGGATATAAGATTATTAGGAATTTTTTATCATTTGATAAATTATTATTTATTATGAAACATCAATATTTTAATTTTTTAAATATCATTTATTTTATTTTTCCATTAATTGAACAATTATTAAGTTAATGTTGTGTAAGAATTTAAGAAAAATATTAATTAACTAAAAATAGAAAATAAATTACCATGGTAAAGATAAATATTTTAGATTTAAAAATACTATTTATTGAGAAAAATATATTATTGATAACCCCATATTAAAAATATTGTAGATATCAAAAATAAGAGTGTGATATGTTTGACTTTTCTAGAAATAAAATATTATAAAGGTCATCAATTCATCCAAATGTCCATAAAATGACATATAACTGATTCTTGGAGGATTATGGATGAAATTAACTCAATAAATAAAATTTGTTCAACTATTATGGGAAACATTTTATTTTTAAGTTTAATTACCCGATTTATCCATTATTGTGTTTATATAAATTATGAAGTTTATTATTCATATTGACCAAAAAAAGTGAAATATTTACTAAATTTAAAACTACTAAATACAAATATAGAATCCATTTTTGAATATTCAAAATGAATAATATTAATAATTTAATATAAATCTAACTTGAAAAAATGAAATGAATACAATTTTCTAGAAATATTTCTTTTTAAGTATAAATACTTTTTTATATGAAATTTAGTAATAAAATAAACTAAAAGTAATTTTACTAGATTATTGATAATAAATTATAACTATTTTTACTTTTATAATTTTTTAAAATAAAAATTTACTAAAAAAATCTTGAAATAATACTATAGTTTCCAATAAAAATATTATTTTTCACTATTCATTGGAAAAACATTCTTTTGAAGAAAAAAATTGAAAAGATCACACTAAGAAAATTTTGGTATGATTATTTCAAAAACGATGTTAATTTAATCAAATAATTTTTATAAAATTGATAAAAAATTAATTATATTATTTTAAAATAAAAAGTAATAAAATTTATTTTTGAAGAAAACATAATATACACATTCACAAAAATTTGAGTGCTTATTTTTTAAGAATTAATTAAATAATTTTTACTGATCAAGACATATAAATATATATGTTTCATAATATGTTAAATCCTATTAACACCCTATAATTTTAATGGTTAGGTTATAATGGTCATGTTAAAATAAAAATATTTTAATAGTGTATCACGGCTAGTCTAAAATTGGTGTTGTGTGTTATATACGCTCTAAAATGGAGAGTTATTTTAAATTCATTGGATGTTCTAGTCTGACCCTCTCTTTCTTGTATATTTCATCCTTACATGAGTGATGAATAAAATATTTTCAATGATGCAAGCATTAAAAAGGATTGTTTCACTATGCACATACTCCTTTCTAGGTATGATAACCTCAATTCTCTATTATAAATTAACTTGAATACAATATAGCAGTTATTTCATGAAAATCTTGAGGTTTAATCTCATAAAACTTCCAGTCTACAGTCTCTTGAAATTTCTTGTCTTCATGTGTACAATGTAGTCACCTCAAGAAAGATTCTTTACACTAGATTACACTATTAAAAGTTATATCTTGAATGTATTATTGTTTCCAACGCCTTCACCGGGGCACACGCATCCGTCCCTTTTAGGGGGGGACGACTGCGCTATTTTGTTTCCCCGCATTCCTAATTTCCAAAGGCGGGATGCATTCGTTCCTTACTCAGGGATGTCTGCTCCTTGATCAAAATAGGATGATGGGATGTCAGTTCTTCCTTCCATGGAATCCTCCTCGAAACTCTTTACCTAGTCTGGGTCTCTCTTATAGATTTAATACGTTGTTTGTGAAAATCATTCTAGTGCCATATATTCATGGACACCAGTTAATTACATTGATTCTGTTGGTACATTCCAAGGGGTCCAGTCAAGGCAGCAACCTTCAGTTAAGGGAGTAGTCATGTTGGGAATCACTGGCATGTCTATGCGTTGGGACACTGGCACATCTATCTTCTGTCCCTTATTATATGGAATCTCCAAGGCATGGCAGCCCGAGGCATCCCATATAGATTGTGGATAATCATATGCCATGGGCATGTATCTAAGGTTTTCCTCAGCTTCCCAAGTTTAACACATGGTATGTCGCAAGTTTATCATCTAACGGAGATGTATCAGACTGATCAGAACACTGATTAGAGTGGATCAGATCAGTGCGACCCCCAATAGGGGACACTGTTGTTGGGGCCATCACTTGGTTGACCTCCCGGCTTCCCTCAAGGGGAATGGGGTATGAGGCGACATGATCCCACCAGGATGTGGTGGCCTGGGTAAGAATCGGGATGGATGATGAAAGGTTCTGTGAATTTTAAGAGATAGAATTGTCATGAGGATGACGATGGTTTTGGGCATCAGTATCAAAGAGGCTTCCTACGTTTCCACGTGGCAGGGAATCAATGTCCACGTAATTCATCTGATGAAGGCTTACTGCTGATTGGGGTTTTCTAGTGCTTACCACTGGTTGAGATCGCAATATCTTACCACTGGATAAGGTTTCATCCTCTTATCGATGGATGGGGTTTCAACGGCGTGTTGCTGATTGAGGTCACAACATCTTACTGTTGGATGGAATGACAATGACTTACCGCTGAATGAAGTGACAATGGCTTACCATTGAATGAGGCCCAAAGTTTAACATCATGTGGGATGGGGGAGAACTAACGTAAAGTGGTCGGGACCATTGGTTGTTCGGCTTGAACCTCGGAGAGGCTTCCTACGTACCCTGCCTTGCAAAGATCAAAGACCATGTAGTTCAAAATGGGTTGTGGGTCTTACACACTAGGCAGCCCAGGGTGTTGGTGAACCGACGTGAAGATGGTCGGAATGTCCGGGGTTGTGGGATTAAACCTCGTGGAGGATTCATACATACCCTGCCTAGGAAAGGATCAAAGACCTTATAGTTCATGCTTTGTGGGAACCGATGTGAGGGAGGACCTAGAGTCCAATGGGTAGTGGACTTGAACCTCGTAGAGGTTTTCTACATACCCTGCCTTTGCAAGGATCAAAGACCACATAGTTTAGGATTGGTGTGGAGCTTATACTCTAGTTTTCCCAATGTGTGGGTTAACTAACACGAAGATGGTTGGAATGACAAGGGGGTGGGATGAACCTTGTGGAGGCATCCTACGTACCCTGCCTTGGAAAGGATCAATGAACACGTAGTTCAGGATGGGTGTGGGGCTTATACTCTAGGATACCCAAGGAAGATGTCTTGGTCAGTGTTCACTCTAAGCCCATGTGATTCATGCTCAGTTTGAGAAAAAAGAGATATCAAATACTTACCGATCATGTCATGAAAGTTGTGACCATGAGAAGTGGAGTCGGGCTTACAAGTGATCACAACCCAAAGGGGAAACAAGTGATTATGCGTTGTTAGTGGCCAGAAGCAGTTGGGACTTACTCCAGGATGGAGACTGGATGGTGAAAAAGCCCAGTGGGAGAGGGACTTGGTACCGATGAATGGAGGGGTCCAGTAACTATTCATCCCCCCTAGGCCTTGGGACCAAAGAAGGAAGGAGGAGTAGTTATGTTGCCTCCAGCAAGAAAACCTGGGGGCTTACACCGAGATGGTTTCCCTTTCCCCACAGACAAACACCACTCTAATAAAGAGGATTTCATCCCCTATGAGAGAAGATCTAATCCTCATGGTGACCAGTGGAAGCGGAGAGTGTCCAGGGTGTGGACGCTCCACGTGCGAGGCACAGGGCGAGGTCACAGTTTAACGTCATGGGCTGAGGATGATGGTGCTTGGAAGTTTAATGTCTTGAAGCTCGGATGAGGTGGGTTTACTCCTCACCCCTAGGACTTACATAACCAGTACCCTCTGCTCCTTGGTGAACAAAGGGGACTGGTAAATCCATGGTTAAAGGTTGTTAATGAGCAAACCATTGAGGGGTCCACGTTAGCATGGCTATGAAAAGAAGCAATAGCCATTAGCGTGCCTATGCGAAGAAGCATGAGGGGAAGCATCGCAATAGGAAGTATTGTCAATGGGACTTTGAAATCACATTTCCCAAACCTAGAGGGTCACACAAGAAAAAGAATTGAAATGGAGTGGGTTTCATAGGCAGGGGACTTGTGAAGCTCTACTGCTCCGCGTGGTGGAGGGTGCTTGCGAAGAGGTGTGCTTCGCGAAGTAGGTGCCTCAACCTAAGCATAGAACAGGGGTTCATATAGGAGGTGCTCTGCGAATTGTAAAGGAATTGTCAGAGCATTGTCTTGTAGATAAAAGTTGCCTCATGAAAAAAGGTATCATGAAGCAATGTGCTTCGCGAGGTACAATGACCCTTCCTTGGAATGTGGATCATGTGTACATGAGGGGTGTTTCGCGAAGCATTAACACTCTGCGATGACCCTGGTCCCCTTGGGGATTCCCTTCCTTTGTGAAGACCATAGGCTCTGCGAAAGGAATACCTCTTGAAAGAGGGGATCAAAACAAGGCAAAGGGGAGGCACTTCTCAGACAGAACTACCTCGCACAGCGCATGGTTCATAGAGCAGAAGATGCTTCACGATTTGGGAGCTATGAAGATGAAAGGACAGATTGTACATCCCTGTACATAGTGGGAGGTTGGTATTTATAGGGGAGAGGTGCCGTGAAGCAGTGCTCATGAGACGCGAAAAGGGACTTGGTTGCTTCATGCTGGACTCGCGAACATCAAATGTGTTTGTGGAGCGTCCTACCTCTTTACTTCACAGTAGGCTCACGAATGCCAAATGTAATCATGGAGCATCCTGCCTCTTTGCTTCATGGTAGGCACGAGGCTATAGGGGCTTCATGAATGGTCTTCTCTATGAATTCATTGAAGGCCTTCCATTTCTTTTTTCTTAATCCCACATTTTGGTGCCAATAAATGCCCCCTCCCTCAAACATGGAGCCGTAGAGAAATCAAGGGTCAAATTCTGAGGGTAAATCACCAAAATCTTGGTAGTTCGCAAAAATATGTTGCAAAAAGTTCTCACGAGGAAGATAGAGGGCACGCAGGCTGAGCGCGCTGTTAAGATCAGCGTGAAATGGACGCGCAGCAAAGCTCCGTAGGCTATCACCTATAAATAGGGGAGCTGGCCTCTTTTATTACTTACCCTTCTCCATGATTTTTTCCTTTTTCGCTCTTGATTTATGAAGCTCCGCATACTCCGTTAGTGTTCTCCATGATTCGGGTATTTGCAGTGCATAGCGAGTCCTCAACTATGCATTTTGCGCTCCGCGATGACATGCATGAACACCTAGGACGGGCTCTGCGAATAGTCTTCGCGAATAGTCTTTGTGAACGATCTTTGCGAAAGAGCTTCGCAAGACAAACCAAAAATCTTCCATGTTCTAGAACTGAATGGATCATCATGAAGCTGCCCAGGGGGTCCTTGAGGTTGTTGCCTGGAGGGATGAGAATGAGAATAGTCTGGGAACGGGAGAGTTAGTATGTAGCCACTTAGAACATAGTTCATTGGTGGATCTAATATTGGAGAGCCATAAGAAATACCCTCTATGTATTAGGTTTCCCGTGTATGGATTTGGACTGAGGGATGATGTCTTCATACCTGAAGTAAGTAGGGATGAACCAGTTTACTACTTCATGAGCATGTCATGCCACTGCTGATGGTTCAAGGCGGCTGATGGCCATGCCCAAGAGGATTTCACATCTGTTAATGTTGATTGATTATACAACCACCTGAATAATGTCGATGATAATAATTATTTCCAGAGACATCTCCTCCTTTTAACCATATGATTTTGAAGGAAGCATTGAGGATCCCTAGGAAGGGGTGGTCCGAGGAATGGGACCTGCTCCAGGGTGGCAACATCACAGACGATTGGGCCTTGGCCTATTGGGTAGGCACCTTGTGTGAGGAGTTTGGGGATGAGTTGAGGAGAGTGGGTTTTAATTAGGAGGAATGGGCCTCCCAATTCCACATATATCAACCAAAATAGCTGATGCTAGAGCTGTTGAACAGATGATCGTTGAGGACAAATACATTCCACAAACACCATGGGGAGGTTGGTATCATCTTGTGGGATGTCCACAAGATCTCGGCAGTTCTGATACTAGGGGAGATGTATGAAGAATTCCTCCCCATCATGATTTCATGGTAGGATCCAAGGAAAATGCCACGACTGGCGATGGGGTTGATGGATCTTGTGCTCGGGGAGGACAAGGAAGCATTAAGGGATGTCCACTTCAGGTGGTGGTTCAAAAAATTCTTGAACTTCTCTAAAAATAGGCAGTTTCCAGTAAGACCTTGGACCTTCCCTAGGGGGGCTCGTAGTAAGGAGCACTCATACTTGTGGATTTTGGAGGACAACCGTGGAAGACGTGGGGATTCAGTGTTAGCACAGAGCAACAACCAATAGTAAGGCTGGCAGTGTTCATCACGACTCTTATATGTGGTTAGATCCTTCCAGTTAGGGATACCAACATGGGAGTGCGCCCGAGCACATTTATCATCGCGTCCACATTGGCGATATGAGGGCGGGTAAATCTAGGAATCCCGATGTTCGCCAAGTTGGGTAAGGTGTTGTGGCATATCAGCGAGGGGAAAAGGCCGCAGAGGGTATGTGGGCCATTCCACCTTCTGTATGGGTGGATAGCGGAACATATCAGGGATGTTTATGAATACCAAAACCCTATCTCTTCTCCAGGATCAAACTTTCTCCCATCGATCTTGAATGTCATGGGGAGGTTTCCGGCCAAGCTAACCGCCCTGTCGGTTCTGAACCCAACGTGGAGGGTGGAGGAATTTAATTTCCACATGTTCTCATTTCCGACGGGGGTTTTTACTGATGAATGTCAGGGGGACGGAAGACCACCGGGCCTATCTCCTAGCCTTTCGAGGTGGAGTCCTGTTGGCGAGGGTGGACTGTGATCCCCTCTGTGAGTCGTATACCCCACACCGGTTTGCAATTCAATTCTGGTGTATTCAGTGACTAACCCCATAGGTCTATCTAGAGATGCTCTATAAATAACACCCATGTGTGATGAGGTATATATGGCTCATTTTCACACTGTAAGATAGGAAAATGAAGAATGAGTTAACTCCACGGACCGTCATCCTTGGTCTGGTAAGGGAATATGAACAGAGCTGGGAGGCGGCCTACCTGAGGGATATTCTAAAGCTTCCAACCACTCAATTCGGTGATGGTGAGCTTCCCCAACCTCAGGGCCAGGGTCAGAAGGCAATAAGGGAATCTTGTGGTGTTGGGGATGCCATGATAGCAAGGCCCACACCCAGTTGAGGGGGAAGCAGTGGTAGTAGATCCAGCAGTGGCAACTGACCCAGTGATTCCAAAAGAGCTGAGTTATCTAGAGGGGAGACTATTGAGATGATTATGTAGGATACCCACCCAGGCTCCAGGGAAGAAGTTGTGCCATATCTACATGCCAAATATCATTGTCTTCCCAGAGGCCTGGGATATCTAGGTAGTCCACAGGAAATTCCTTGGCCCCACCGAATTCTGGCAGCACCTGAACCATCTTGGGATGGATTTTCCAGGAATATCCCCATCAGGTCCGGCTTTGTGGTGTCCCAATTTTAAGGGAAAAAATATCTAACTAAGATGGATGACTTCGTGCACTCACGGGGTGCACCTCGTCCAATGACAGATTGGGTCAAGGTGGTGCTTGATCGCCCTACTCCCCAGTAGTTGTTGGCCGCTAATTTGAGAGAGCGCCTTCCCCTCCTGGAAGAATCAGAAGAGTATTCCGGGGGAGATGAGGGTGGGAGAGGGAGCCCGTTGTGGGAGGATGAAGTTGGAGATCAAGACTCAGATCTTGAATATTTCGCAAGGGCCCTTGAGGTAATAATCTGAAACCCCCATCTCTGAGACCTTCTTTGAGGTCATTCTAGACTCCTTGCTAACATCTAAACTATGCAGGAGAGTCTTATATACAGAACTCGTTCTCATCCATCAGTGGATGCAATGATGGGACATTCGGGATCAACACTGGCCGCCACATCTATTGATGCATCCAGTGGGGCTAGGAAAACTGAGGATAACACTCTGGAGTGTTCAGACCTCCCAACCATATATGGGGGGCCACGCTTTGGGGTCCTGACGACATCAACCCAAGAGCGAGACCAGGGATTCGATCTCTATAGTCCCCTCTACCAATTTTATGACTCTCATCCCCTAACCATGTTAATTGACATCCATTTCCTTCTTGTTTTTGGCGCGTACAGTTCTTCAAATGGTGTGGTTCATCTTGCTGATGTTGGTCGGGGATTCTTATGGCATCTTTCCCAGGGGAATGTCGATGATTGAGGAGGCAGAGCACTAAACCGACCAAGAGGCAATGCTCTCGGTCACTATTGGGACCATCAGTGGGGCTAAACCCAAGATCATTGAGGTAGGATCTGATGGTGATGATAAATTTGATAGTCCAGGTCCTACCATGGCTGGTCTAACACCAGACGTGGGCCCAGATGATGTGTTCCTGGGGGCATTCCCTATGTATGAGACAACCAATCATGCCGACTGGGAAGAGACGACCTCTGAAAAAGAGGATAGAAATATATTCCATCACCGATCATTGAAGATGATCACGTTCTTCATCAATGACACCCCAAACACTATGGTGGGATGAGATGGACAGACGTCGCTCACGACTTCTTAAACTGTGTGTTGGGGGAGTGGATGCCTAGCGTCCTCACATGCTCATCCAAGATCTTTTGGAAGAAAAGATTCGAGAGTATGATTTTGGCCATAGTGTGGGATGATAGCGAAGTAAAGCAGTAAATATCAAGAGCCTCCAGGAGGCAGAAGATGCGGTTCAACGGCTGCAGGCCTGGGTAGATGAGCATTCTGTTTCCATTGGCGTGCAATCAGATCTTGTCTTGTGTCTGAAATCCCATCTGGCGGAGGCCGAAGATTGTGTGAAATAGGATTTTGAGGAGATGACCTTCATTTTGACCAATGTAGAGTGATCCCAGATTGTGGTCGATGAATTACGCCATGTCGCAGCTGAGGAGGACCGAGAGCTGAACAGGCGGCAACAACTTCTGGATGCCTCCAGCCAGAGGGTGGCAGAGCTGCTACGCTCTTTTGGTGAGGTTAACCCTTAAATGGGGGGAACTGAACCTCAAGTTCTATAATTATATATAAACCCTCAAACGTACATTCATGATTTTATTGTTTGATTCCATAACATGCATTAGTATCATTATTATATTGGTTTATTGCATTCTTGTGATATTCGTGGAGCGTCCAGTGGTCATTCCCTAAACTCACGTGGGTCGGGCCATATGTGAGAAATAAGGGATAACCACCTTATCATACCATCCAAATGTATGAGTTAAAACCAAGCTTTGGGAATCTGGGGTTTAAACAAATGACCCAGATTCTAGGAACAAATGGGAGAAACATGACCAGAGAATTAATCTCTCAGAAAATCCGAATTACCATTTTCCCAATGTGCTCTTTTGCACGAACAGGGTAACATCAAGGGTGATGGAATCAATCCAAACTGATGGTAATGAAAGGTATGAATCATGATACTAGTGAATATGAACACTTTGGGGGTGGCATGACAATAAATAATAACATTTGACTGCATTCGTAACACAGTATCCTTGTTGTGTTAGCCTAGAATGGAGATATCAATTAAGGGCCGACAAATGACCATGTTCCAAACACGGGGCCTGACTCAAAATTTCACCCATCAGTCTTCTAAAGCATTGGCCCAAGACAATAGGTGGTCCATAGGTTGAGCTTCTATACTGATAGGGGGTTTCCTTAGTCATGAAAGATGATAAGGTCCTGAATAAGGGGCACGCAAAGCGTGGAATGTGGAGTGATTGTTTGTTCAAATGGAATCCAACACATGAAATTACACCACCATGGTGGAATCACATTAGATGGGCAAATCAGTTTGATCATGGATCATTCTTTATTTTAGATAGGACCTCTCTGGTGAGGGAACTGTCTCTTACCAATGTCATCATGGGGAATCTCGAACCTATTCAGGGAAAAGCTACAGTTAAATGGTTCCCCACAAGAGGTCAGTCCTATGGACTGAAACTGAGGAGGAATAGTATTTATGATTCTTGGGGCCATACTTAAGACGAAATTCTTGGGTGACTCTATTTATCCTATGAGGATGGGAATCAACCAATACATAGTTCTGGAAGATGTCATGTAATTTAACATCTTGCGACAAGGATGCAGAGTGGTCTTATTTTATGGTCATATATATCGGACCATGGATCAGTAAGGAGTGCATGGGAAACATGGTAAAGTTATTATTAAACCCGACATGAATGAATACATAGTCCCATATTACCATGTGTTCCCCGGAAAGGTTATAGGTCAAGGGACCGGAAATGAGAGTTGTGTTGGGCCCATAGGGGAAGTGCTCGAGTGTTCCTATGTATCTCATGAGAATGAGAATCAAGATATACGTAGTTCTAAGAGGTGTCACAATAAGGTACCAGGTCCAAGGATAAATGGGGTGTGTGGGTGTGGCCCTCACACCAGAAGAAGTGGTATTCGATGTATCCTCTTTTTCCTTTATGGTGAATGGTTCTTTTGTAAAATGACATGCCATGATATCAGGGCCTGACATCACCACAAGAATCAATCCATATACAAGAGTTTACAAATGGGAGGGTGTGTGACTGATACCAAACATGGTATCCCCTTGAGTGAGAACATCACGATGTAGTGCCCTTTTTCTTCGTGTGTCCAAGATGACAACGTCAACGTTTAGGGTCATGTGATGGGACCAAGCTTTCATTTTAACATCATGTGTCACTGCCATAGTAGAGATGAGGCTAAAGGGTTAATGTTCCTGGTGCAATAAAACATACATGACGTGAATGAGGACATAATCTCATACAACGCCATACATGATTCCGTGAAAGAAACCTCAAGCCAAGGGGCCAAAATAGAGGTAAGAGGGTAAGGGGCATGAGAAGCTAGCTCCCAACTGTGATCGACCTGAAAACAAGAAGTCTGGGTGTTCTAAAGTATCCCACGAGTATGGGTATCAAGCCACACATAGTTTTAGAAGAGATCTTAGTTTATGGTCTTAGAGTTCGGACCATGGATAAGGGACTATCCCATGTAAAAGGGAACCTTAAACCAATCCCTAAGCCTACTTGAGTCGAACTCGGTGTAAGAAATAAGGGCGGATAAGGAATTTACAATACGTGAAATATATACAAAAGGGGGATCAGTGGAGCCCCGAATTAATGCCTTATCATAGATTTTACCTTCTAATGTGTGGATGCACACTAAGAAATAATACCAAGTATTTTGAAGTTCTACTTGGTCATGATGAGGTGGAGGAGGTTGTGAATCATGAAACTGACATTTCGGGGATAATGGGATTGGCGTGACAATGGAGGATGATTGTTGACCTTGTTCGAAACATAGAATACATATCGTATTATCCTGAAATGGGGAAAAACAAATGAGTGTCGACAACTGACCAAATTTGAAATGTAGGACTAGTATCAATTTTTTGTCTGAAACCCTCGAGCACGTTGGCCCATAATGTTAGGAGGGCACTTGGGCTGAGCATCCATGCCATTCGAGGGTCCCTTTGGATGTGAATGTTGATAGAAGCTCTAATGAGGGAGGACACAAATCCTGAAAAATGGGTGAATTCATGTCCAAGTATAGTCCAACATTCCAGGTATTAAACCAGAGTACCCTTAGGCACATTGGGGAATCATAGAAGAGGGTCGAGGGGCTCATCTGGAGAGAGGTTGTTCTGAAAAGCCGAGGATAGAACAAGGTGATGGAAAACTCTCAAGAGGAGGAGGTAAGTGGCATGGTATTTACAAAACCCAATGTGAGTGAGAGAATAATCCCATACCACACCATACATTTCACTTTCTGGGGGAATGCGGGCCAAGGGGCCAAGATGGGGCTAGACCTGAAGACGAGCTGCTCGGGCGGTCCTACATATCCCTTGAGGATTGGAATCAAGCCATATGTATTTCTGGAATCACACATAGGGGTAAGATACCCAAATGAGGGGGTGTATGAAATGACAAATAACTCGATGTGACTAAGGACATGATCATGTACCACACCATAAAATTCCATGAAAGAACTTAGGTTGGGGCCCAAGAAGGCCAAGTGGACGGAAAAGAGTAGGGGCCTGAGTTTGTGCCTTAGTCGGAAAGGCCCACCGAGTTTGCAGTTTATCATCTAGTAGTGTGGAGGAATATATAATAAGGTATCTCATCTGAGGATGTGTATGACATAGTGAGTAACCCAACTTGAATGAGGACATAATCTCATACGACATTGTACAGGCATAATGAAAACATGGGCCAGGGGCCAGAAAAGGACTAGGGTCCTGAGGCTGGGGGTCTCGACCAATGGTATCCATACAACTTCTTGTGCGATCACCCCCACATCATAGATCCAAATCCCATGTGTGTAGTGATCAGTGTGGAAAATAAGGAGCCAGATTCGGCTCTTCATTCCATATAGGGGTCATGCGACTGGCATCGCCCAAGGGGAGTTCATCGCTTGGATAAAAAATGGGGCAACATGAACCAGTGTAGTCAATGTTTGGGACATCTTGGGGTGTCTCTAATGAAAAAGGAATGATGTTGAACATGTTCAAAACACAGCGTCCTTATAGTGACCTGGAATCGGAACAACAAATAAGCATCGACCACTGACCATGTTCGCAATATGGGATTTGCATCAATTTTTTGTTCAACATCCTCAAGGGAATTGGCCCGAAATGGTTGGGGAGCCCTTTGGCCAAGCGTCCATTCCATTCAGGGGACCTTATGGATGTGAGAGATGATGGAGTCCCAATCAAAGTAGTGGGTGAAGCGTAGATGTACCCATACATTTCAAAATCAAGATGGGAAATGAAAGAGGCGGACAACTCTAGGGAGAGGGACATACGGTGGAATCGAGATGAGCTCAACATGTTTTGAGGGAAGAACATGCACCACACCATATGTCTTGACCCGAGGGGAGGTTCTGAAATTTGGTCAAGGCCAACAGATGAAATGTCCGGGTGTTCCTACATATCCCATAAGGATGGGAATGAAGCCAAACCTAGTTCTTGAAGGCCATGTAGTTTAAAGTCATGTTGTGAGGACCCGGGAGGATAGATGAATGTGGAGCGGGAACATGGTGCAACCATTATAATCCAGGCATGAGTGGGGCTATGGAAGCCTACACCATATCATGTGGGGTTCCTCGAAGAGAACCTTACCCAAGGGGGATAGTCAAAGAGAAGATTTGGGGTTGGGCTCAAGGGGAAACACTTGAGTGTTCCTACGTATCCCATGCTAATGGGAATCAAGCCATATGTAGTTCTAGGGGTGCAGTTTAATGTATTGTGGGATGATGCACAATTTAAATTCATGTAGAACTGAATAGTTTAAGGTCATTCAGGACCAAAGATTTTAACGTAGAGCAGGACCAAATTGTTATGGGTCATTCCGGACCAAATAGTTTAGGGTCGTACCAGACCTGCTGGCTCAGGAAATGTATTTCTTGAGAAACATGGAATTGGTGGGAGGAGTTATACGCTCACCATCCATGGTCACCGGAGAGTGTGATATATTGGTATAAACCCTATGAATTATGTAAATTCATACCCATTTGGGCTACAACTTGGGTGATTTCCTTCCAGGGATCATTGGCACCCGAAGGGCCAATACCAAGTCACCTTCTAGGAAAGAGCGTAGGCGATCCTTCTTGTTGAAGGCTCTAGCTATCTTATTCTAATGCATTTTTATATTGTGAAGGGAAAGATGCCTATTCTCGCCAAGTGCTTCCCATTCAGCCTGATGAATTACATCTACCTTATATGGCACCTACTGGTCATAGACCGCTATGCGTAATGAAGGCAGATAGATCTCAATGGGAAGGACGGCCCCAGCTCCATACACCAGGGAATACAGGGTCACCTGGGTAGAATTACGTGTTGTTTTCTAATAAGACCAGAGGGCATTAGAGAGCTCATCTTGGAATATCTTCTTATTTTGACCATCCATTGTCTACAAAATGTTAGAGAGGGTTTTTTTAAATGTCTCGATCTTCCCATTTGATGCACGTGATAGTGGGAGGAATGGTTTCAACAGATGTTGTACTTGGTGTAAACTTTATTCAGCTCAGCCACTCATAATTTGGTGTCATTATCGGTGAGGGCAGCATGAGGAACTCCAAACTTGTGGATGATGTTGGAGGTCACAAATTTAATGATAGAACATGCCTTTACCTCCTTGAGAGGAACTACTTCTACCAACATAGAAAATAAATCTGTGGTGGTCAGGATAAACCTACATTGGAAAGATATCACTGGTGGATATGGTCTCATGACATCAAGTCCCCATGCCGCGTATAACCAAGAATAAATGGTCGAGTGGAGAGGTTCTGGAGGCCTATTAAATAATTTAGCATGAATTTGGAGTGCGTGACATTTCTTGGAAAACTCGATGCAGTCATGGATCATGGAGGGCCAGAAGTACCCCAGTCTCCATATCTGATGGGACACCTTCATCCCTGTATGGTGTGCCCTCCAGGAACTGGAATGAGCCTCATGCATGACCTAAGAAATCTCGACTCCTTTGATTCAACAGAGGAGAACACCATCGAATCCACACTTTTAGAGGATCTGGTCAAGACTGGGACCACTCTGGAGGGTAAAGTGCTATGCACGGCGTCGGATTCACTCATGCTCGGCCCGATCTGTCGGGAGGTAAGCATAATAAAGATACTCGAAAAAGGGGTCTCTCCAGTCAGGGGTCGCTTCAGCCACTATATCTGAGGGACATGGGGGGGCTTGAAGTGGAGGCTCTGGTGGTAAGATGGATTACTCGTAGGTCGTCGTCATCCACTAGGGTGATAGGAGCAATGACTCTCTGATGTTCCACATGTATAATCAGGTCATCATGCTCGGGTTTTTCAATTGATGGAGCTAGTCCGGCCAGGGCATCGGCTCGACCATTCTGAGATCGAGGGACATGAGTAACTTCCGCCCGAGATGGAAACTGGGCCTTCAACTGGAGGGTGCGCTCCAATAATGGTATGAGCTCTAGCTTTCTAATAACATAGCCACCGTTGATTTTCTTTATGACTAGTTTGGAATCCCCTTTCACATGTAAATGTGGCACATCAATCACAAGGGCCATCTCGAGGCCAGTGATAAGAGCCTGATACTCTTACTCATTGTTGATGTAGCCTTCCAACAACATGAAAGAATATAGAAGAATGTATTGTGTCAGAGTAATAAATAAAATACCCAGGCCTACTCTGTTGAGCCTAGGATCATTGAGTCTCTTTCCATTAGGGCTCTGGGAGGAACCATCAATGTGCATCTTCCAACATGGGATTGAAGGATCTACTAAGAGGATTTCCTATTCAGGGAAATCTAGGTCCAGGGACTAGTCCGCAGGGGTTGGATGGGAAGCTATAAAATCTAACAATTCTTGTCCCTTCATAGCCTTCTAAGGCATGAACCAGATGCCAAACTGCTGGAGGATTACTGCCCACTATGATAGATGACCATTCAACATGGGGCAATTCAGAATGTACTTCAGCAGGTCTACCCGACACACCAGCTATTCCTCGTGGTGATGGAGGTAATTTCCCAACTTTTTCATGGCAAATATGAGTGCGAGGCATATTCGTTCAATGAAGGAATACTTGATCTCCGTATTTATGGGCATACCACTGGGGTATTAGAGGCTATTTTCAATCCCCTTATTGTTCTTCTGGGTGAGGAGGGCGTCGAGAGATCATTACAGGGCAGTAACATAGAGGATCAGTGGTCTTCCAGAGATAGGTGGAATCAGGATTGGAGGCCGGAGCAGATACTGCATGATTTCCTCGAACGCAGTCTGGAAATCTTTATTCCACTTGTAGGCAGATCCTTTCTTCATGAGCCGAGAAAAGTGCTTACACTTTCCAGCCATATTTGCAAGGAATCGGTATACGTAGGCTAAGTGGCCTAGGAAACCTCGATGCTCCTAAATATTGCTTGGGGGGAGGCATCTGGATGATAGACTTGATCTTCTCTTGGTCGATCTCGATGCGCCAGTATCTAACAACAAATGCATCAAATTTCCCAGAGGTGACCCTGAAGGCACATTTCCAAGGGTTCATCTTCAGGTGGTAGGAACAGATGAAGCCAAACACTTTGTCAAGGTCCTTGAGATGGCCCTGGTGCTGGCGAGATGTGACCACCAGATCTTCTACATAGCATTCTACCAATGTCCCAAGGATTGGATTTAATATGTGGTGAATGTATTGCTGATAAAAGGAACCTACATTATTTAAGCTGAAGGTCATAACCTAGTAACATAAAGTACCTTGGGGTTCCCTGAAAGCTGTGGACTCCTTGTCCTCATGGGCCATTTAGATCTAATTGTATCCGGAGTAACCATATATGAAGAAGAATGGTTGGAACCTAGTCGTAGAATCTATCCACAATTATGTCCCCGAAAAAGGAAAATCATCCTTCAGACAGTGATGGTTGAGATCTCAGAAGTCGATACAGACTCTGATCTATCCATTCTTCTTCCTGACTGGCACAATGTTGGCTAGCCACTTGGGGTATTGGACCTCCTAGAAGATGTTTTCTCTAATAATCTTGTCAACTTCGGCCTCGACCATGGCACTGTGAGAAGGGTGCATCATCCTTGGAGGCCACTTGAACCCATGAAGGTTTGTCGGGAGACCAAGGCGGTGGAAGGATACCTGAGGATCTATTCCAGCCATCTCGTCGTTACTCTAGGTGAATACATCACAATGCTACTTCTGGAAATCCACGTACCACTATTTACTCATGAGGGACTTGACGGTACTAATCAATGTGGTCCTCATATATGTCTCGCTACCAAGGTTCACCTGTACTAGCTCATCGACCTTGGTGGAGACGCCTTCTTCAAAGGAGGGGGGAGCATCATACAGATCCTCTTCTTCAATTGAGGAGGAGGGATTCCCAATGGGAGAAGATTCCTCTTGGTCGTAAGATCCTGATGGGAGGATGGTTCCAGCATGGACGGAAGTTAATAGCATATCAGGAGATTCACGTGCTATGGGAACCATAGTAATGAAGGCATTTGACCCGATCCCTTACGGTCTTCAGCCCAAGGGGCCACATATGATGATATAAATGCAACAGTGGTGTGTGATCTTGATCTGGTTAATTACATCCTAGTGAAGCAGACATTTATGATGCACCCCTATAGCAATGGGGTGGAAATCCCGATACCGTACAAGGGTAAGAGGCTCCGTGATTACCTGAGCCTTGTTTGTGTAGGAGTACGAGGTGACATCATGCGGTCTCATGGACTTGGGAATATGCTTCCCCCTTTTACCAGATGCAAAAAAACATTTCCCCATGTCAGGGGTTGTGGCCTCCAATCAATGGATCAAAAAGACATAGGCATCATCTAGACATACACAGGGGTTAGTTGCATCCATGGTGGGCTCGACCTCACTTGCCGAAATCTATTTTTCTGTGCTCTTGTTATAGTCGGTGTCCAGGTAGTGGGCTTCACAAGAGGAAAAAGGAGATGCATATCCTTGGAGTTTGATTAATTGACCAATGAGAGAGTACTTGAGGCACTGGTTATAAGATGAGGGGATCGTTGCATGCAGGTGGATCCATGGTTTTCCCATCAATGCATTGTACACGGTGTCCTGGGAGACAACCATAAACTCGGTGCTGGAAACTAGGACACCAAACTAGGTCTTCAGATGGATCTTACCAACTGGGGTTTGTTCTATCCAGTCATATCCCTGGATTCATAAATCTGAGGGAGTCATGTCATCTTCGCATAATCCCATCTTCTGTAGTGTCCGTGTCGGGATCAGGTTAATATCTGAAATGGTGTCAACAAGACAACGGTGAACCTCCGTGACATTAAATTGGTCGGTGATGTATAACGGGTGTATGTACCCCCATATGGGAGAGCCTTTATCTTATCCATAGAATTAAATGATGTCCTGACATTCATCATTCTCGACCAATTCAGCATGAATGGCTTTTACAGCTGCTGCCTTTATCTCAAACTGGAGGGGGGTTCATAAAACCTCAGCGAGGGTCTCACGCATATCTGATGAAAAGAGAAGGGCCTCGAGGATGTAAAACCTCGATGGGATGCTAAAAATGTGCTTGAGGTCACCATATTTCCACACCAGGTGTGAACTTCTTCTTGTAGGAGGCCTCTCTGTGATAGGAGGCATGGAGGCCCCTGCTGGCTGGACTGGCGGTTGGCTGCTGCAAGTCATGTCCCGCTTTTCACTAGTCAAAGCCCAAAGATTAGCTATCGGATGAGGAATGGATGATTGAGATCAGCCTATAGTAGGGAGAGTCTGGTGGTGGCATGGTAGAGGTAGATATGCATGATCTAGTGGCATAGACGGTGGTGGAGGTGGGCCTGATGGCCCCGAATGAAAATGATACATGTGTTGAGTTCTGTGACTGGCCTGTTATCCGGTCTCAGTTTCATGCTCGGCCTGGAGGGAGGTGCAAACTGATGTGCACCAACTACCCATGTGGTCACGTCTCCATTTATATTGGCATTGACTGGGTATGTTAGAGAGGTTCACAAGGCACTCCCCCTTGTCAGGAGTCATATAGGCATTTACCAACTCCATGGTATTAACCAAAGCGTACCCTTGACTATCACTTGAAGATTAATCCACTACTAGGAGGATTCTGAGGGGTATCCATATCTTAGGGGGCGTGAAGTTTCTAAGATTGTGGGACACCGATGGAATTGGCCGGAAGTGTTTCTTTCCCTTGCGTCGCTGATGCTTGCTATTATGGGAAGAAGTCGGCAGAGATGGTGATGGAGAAGTGGTGGTATAGCTCATGAAGGCTCCAAATGATTCAGGCATGCCTGAATGATACCATGGGAATGAGAAACCATTTTGTGAGCCATCTAGTCATCATAATTCTGTTACGCATGGTTAGAAAATAGCTTCCACTCACCTTCACTATCAGTACTACATTTTGGCCTTACAAATACACCCACCACTTGTGTGGTGGCAAGACCTAGCCTAAATATGTTTTTATTGACCAAGTCTTGAAGACAGTATTTATACACATAGCACTATTTTAGGATGTTCCCTAGGATCTGATGTTTGGGGTAGTAGTTGGGGTGATCAGTGAGGATCGCCTCTTCTAGCCTTTTGCATTCAAGAAAACGCACGATTCATTTTTCCAAGGATCTTCTGAAATAGGCAGGAACCGGATTCACATTGAATGAGTAGGTCTGGTTTCTTTTGTCCAGAAAGGGTGGTCGTGGGTGCTGGCCCTGACGAGGAGCTAGAGGGGCCTGTTGTAGAGGTAGAGCCCGGTTGTCCCTCCTGGGCTATAGTGGGGCATTCCGTAGAGGTGCTTGCCAATTTTCAGGCATATACTACTTAATCAGAGAATGCGCCTGAGGTGGAGGGCCTCTGTGAGGCTATGGGGATGGGGCCACTGGTAGCAATTTTGGTTGTCTGGGGGTGATAAAACACTATTCTATTGAATATTGTATTTATAATAAATGATATAATTTCCTCACATTGTGTTTAATATGTTTAATTAGAAAGTATTTGGGATTAGATCATTCATTTGAACATTTGATGAACATTCCAGTTTTTCCCATTTCAAAATCATTGTAGTATTTCAGTCATAAATATTTTTATTTTAATTCTTTGAACATAATATTTTTTGTAACTGTGTTCTTTACTTCATGGGATACAACTTTTATTCAGGACACTAGATAAAAATAATGCATTTGGATGGAGTAATTGGGCCATAAAGTCAAAGATGGGATGGACACGCCATAATGAAGAAGCTTCTATATTTTGGCCATAACTCCTTCAAATGGGCTTTGATTGAGCCTGAAATTTTATAGGAGATATAGGACCCAAATTTGTAAATATGATCCTTATGTAACTCTAGACAATTCACGTGTTTTGGTGGTCAAATGGGCGGTGCAATTTGGAATAAAATATTTGGCCGAATTTCCACATTCACAATTGAAACCACTTGTAACCTATCCTCCCCACCACTTTATAAATTGGTTTTTTTCACATTTGGTCAGGTAGGAAAGTGCATTAGGAGATTGGAGTCAGAGGATAATTGGTTTCACCCAAATTATCCAACCATTATAAGAGGGTTATCTCATGAATCAAGGATCCCCTCATCGAAGCCTCCTTCTCTTCTTCATGTTGTAATATTTTCATTTGTGTTTTAAACTTCATTGTTCTTCTTTTATTTCATCTCTTTTCTTCTGTTTTGTTTAAATTTATTCTTCTCTTAATATTCCTTTTTGTTCTGGAATTCTTGAGTAGAAGCATTATTGGGTTATACCCATTATAAACCTCTGCACATGCAAAACACTTCTACGATGATTACGCCACCCATGGAAGAGTAGTCTTTTAGTAATTGATCTATCTTCTACCCTCTTCATTTAATTATTTTGAATCATTAAGATACTTTAATTCACTTAATATGATCCATGAATTTTGGTTTCAAATTTTAAGAAACTAAGAAAGCAATTGAACAATTAACACAAAAACACGCGAGGTCGAGATTTTGTGTAAATTGTGAGAGCGCGATCTTAATCGATAATGCAGGACCACATGGGATAAATTTGTAGAGTTAAAATATAATCTCTAAACATAATTCATCATCATTTATAGAATGTATATGTTCTCTAATTAACCACTGACCATAAGATAACCTTAAAAAAACAATCAAATCAGGGTGTTGCGATTGCGTGTTCCGAAGCTAGCATAGGGTTTAAGTAATTCCATATTCATGATTAAGTTAACTCTTGTAGGGTTAGAGGGTCAAAAAATTAGGGGATCATAATTAAGTGGATATTGATTTAAATGATAATTATTAATAAGTAAATGAATAGGTATATTTAGATCGATTAAGCTTTTTAAAATATTTTCTAAAAAACATCTTCTTGTTGTGTCTTTTTAATCAAACTTCATTTCAAAATTAAAAACAAAAAAATGCAATCTTATTCCAGAAAACTACTTCTAGATTTATAAACTATAAACAACCCTCATCCTTTTATGTAGTGTTTCAATTCTATTATCTATTATTTTTAGAATACCTTTGAAAAGTTGTTTTAATTCATTTCCTCCTTTGAGAGACGACCTTGGTCAGCCACTCTGCTGCACCTAAGTACCTCAAAATCACACTAATCATTTGAGGGTGCCTACGACAGTGCTCATTCAAATTGGCGCCATTTTTGGGGAGGCAAGTAATTATTTCAACCAATTAGAGGTATTTATTTTATTTTACAGTTTATTCTCTTCCTCTCTTCTTTCTTCCTTCATTACCCAATCTGATTTTTTTCTTCTTCTTTTATTTTCTTCTACTTCTTTTTGGACCATCAACTCAAACTTCTAATTTTTATTTCACTATGATCCACTTTCCTTATTTTTATCTTTAATTGATTTATGACACAAAATAATACTGAGGATCTCTTAGATCTTGGCCTTGAGATTGAACGTAGCCTTAGGGCACGAATCAGACATTCTCAGTCTACGGGAATTTTCAACATTCAACGAGTTGGAGAATTACTCCAATATCAAAACATTGAAATTGGAAGAAATTAAAATTAAACCATAAAACAAGAACTAATGTCTAAAAATAATGTTAATGAACTTAATAGAACCATTCGATAATTGGCTGCACCTGATATTAACTATCAACCAAATTGTATTGCATACCCAAATCTCGAATCGGACATTGAACTAAAATCTGGGTTAATTAAATTACTTCCAAAGTTTCATGGCCTCTCTGGTGAGGATCCCAATAAAAATTTTAAAGAATTTAATGTGGTTTGATCAACCTTGAAACCAAGAAATGTATCTGAAGACCAAATAAAATTAAGAGCATTCCCATTCTCACTTGATGGAGCTGCAAAAGATTGGATGTATTATTTACAACCTGAAGATATAACTTGTTGGAACGATTTAAAACATCTTTTCTTGCAGAGATTTTTTCCATCATCGAGGACCAGTTCAATTAGTAAAGAGATCTCGGGGATCAAACAAGCACAAGGGGATTCAATGTATGAGTACTGGGAGCGATTCAAGAAGTTGTGTGAAAGCTGTCCATATCACCAAATCAGTGAGCAAATCCTCATTCAGTGCTTCTATGAAGGGCTCACACCTATGGAGAGGAGCATGGTGGATGATGTAGCTGGAGGATTATTGGTGGACAATACACCAGTAGCCGCATGTTCATTGATTGAAAAAATGGCCCAAAACTCCCAAAAATTTGGCAATAGAGGTACACCACCTGTCAGGGGAGTACATCAGGCAAGTCCATCTTCTCTTGAAATTCATTTGATTGATACCAAGTTGGAATAATTTACAACTATGGGGAGACATATTTCTTTTTCTAAAAATACATCCCAACCCCCTCCTTCAATGCCTTGTGGTATTTGAATAGAGACAAGACACCTAACTGACTGTTGCCCACAACTCCAGGAAACAGAATATTGTGTAGAAGTGTTCCCTGGGAGACCATATCAGCAACAAAAACAACAATCATATCCCTAAAAGAAGTTTTATCTAGCATACAACCAAGGGTGGAAGGATCAATCAGAAATGAGGTATGGATCTGGACAACAGAAAAGGCCCTCTTTTCAACAAAACATCCTGCAGGCTCCACCTTAACATCAGGGTTTCCAACAACCCCAAAGGATATTTTAATCTCAAGCATCAACAAGCCAACAACAAGGGAATCCCCCACCGAAGGTAGATTCTAACACTGATGACCTTTTGAAGCAAATTGTTCTTAATCAATAGAATGATCTGAAAATTCAAGGTTCGAAGCTGAAGGAGTTGAAGACTCAAATGAACCAGATTTCCACCACCCTTCATGAACTTGTAAGTAAGAATTCTGGAAATCTACCTTCCCAACCCACTCCAAATCCAAAGGGGAATGTTAGTGCCATAACATTGAGAAGTGGGAAGCAAATGAATGATACATCTGTGCCTACCATTCCACCAGGATTCACCTCAACTCTAGAGAATCTGCATTCCATACCAACTGATGAGTAATCCAAGGAGAAAGATAAAGGTAAGAAAAATATTGATGATGTTCCTCTTAAACCCCTTCCTTTTTCAAATAGGTGTTTTCAAACCAAGAAGATGGCTGAAGAGGTGATGCAGAAAAAGGTTTTGGACACATTCAAACGTGTTGAGATCAATATCCCTCTGCTTGAAGCCATTAAACAAATCCCAAGGTATGAAAAATTCTTAAAAGAACTCTGCACAAATTGATGAGGGCTCAAGGGAAATGAGAGGATCAATCTTGGAAGAAATGTGTCAGCACTCATTACACCAACTCTAGCAATGCCGACAAAGTGCAAGGATCCAGGGACATTAACTATCCCATGCATCATAGGGGAGTTGCATTTTTCTGATGCACTTGGTGATTTGGGAGCTTCCATAAATGTTATTCCTCACTCTGTATTCTCTTATTTACATGTTGGTGAGTTGAAGACGATGAGAGTAGTGGTACAATTGGAGAATAGAGCTACGACATATCCAGCAGGAGTACATGAGGATGTACTTGTCCGGGTAAGAGACATGATCTTTACAGCAGACTTCTATGTGCTTAAAATGGAGGATGATTAGGTAAGTTCTCATTCCCCCATTATCTTAGGTAGTACCTTCCTCAAAACTGCAGAAACTATCATAAATGTCAATGAGTGTACACATTCCATGAAATTTGGGGATGAAGTTGTGATATTTAATGTTATGGATTCCATAAAGTACCCCTCAGAGGATCATTCTGCATTTGTTATCTTCCATTTTGAACCACCAAGTAAAAACAATCTCCCTTTTGAACATGAAGAAAAACTTTTGAATCTTTTGAGGGAGAACATCAGGTCAATCGGGTGGACCTTGGCTGACTTGTCAGGTATTAGCCCATCCATTTGCATGCATAGGATCCTTTTGGAGGATGGGGATAAACCAGTTAGGCTACCATAAAGGAGACATAATCCAACCCTTATGGAGGTTGTTAAAAAAGAGGTTGAAAAATTGCTCAAGGAAGGTATAATTTACCATATTTCTGACTCATAATGGGTTAACCCTATCCAGGTTGTACCAAAGAAAACCGGTTTCACTGTTATAAAAAATGAAAATGATGAGTTATTTCCTATGAGAGTACAAAATAGTTGGTGAGTGTGTATTGATTATAGGAAACTAAATCAATCCACTCATAAGGACCATTTCCCACTTCCATTAATTGACCAAATGCTTGAGAGACTTGCAGGTAAGACACATTATTGCTTCTTGGATGGTTTCTCTAGCTATTTTTTGGATTCCCATTACAGTAGAGGACTAGGAGAAAACAACATTCACCTTCCCATTTGGTGCCTTTGCTTACCGAAGGATGCCATTTGGACTTTGCAATGCCCTAGGTACCTTCCAGAGATGCATGGTGAGTATTTTCTCAGATTTCATTGAGACCTGCGTGGAGGTATTTATGGATGATTTTACTGTTTATGGATCCTCATTTGATGAATGTATCTCTAGTTTGGGTGATGTGTTGCATCATTGTATTGGGAATAATCTGGTCTTAAATTTTGAAAAATGTCATTTCATGGTCGAAAAGGGAATTGTCTTATGTCATATAGTCTCACAACATGTCATTGAAGTTGATAAATCTAAGGTAGAAATTATTTCATCCCTGCCATATCCTACATGTGTGTGTGATGTTCAATCATTCCTTGGACATGCTGAATTTTATCGACGCTTCATTAGAGATTTTAGTAAGATCACATTACCCATATATTTACTGCTTAAAAAAGATATTGACTTCAATTTTGATGATTCATGTAGGGTATCATTTGATGAGATAAAGAAGTGTCTAACCACTCCACCGATCATACAGCCCCCACGGTGGGACCTTCCATTTAAGCTTATGTGTGATGCATCCAACTTCGTGGTTGGAGTTGTCTTATATCATAGGGAGGAGGGATGTTCACATGTGATTTTGTATGCATCGAGGATGTTGGATTCTGCCCAATAAAACTACACCACAACAGAAAAGGAGTTTCTTTCTGTTATATTTTCTTTAGGTAAATTTCGTTCATATTTATTGGAATCTGAAGTAGTTGTTTTTTTTTTGACCATACAGCTTTGAGGTACCTCCAGATGAATTCAGATGCAAAGCCATGACTTATCTATTGGATGCTCCTTCTTCAAGAGTTTTACATTGAGAAAAAGGACAAGAAGGTGTCAAAGAATTTGGTGGAGGACAACATGAGTAAGATTACTCACACACCAGAGGGTGACACCTTGGACTAGGTACCACTTCAGGACACTTTCCCCGATGATCATCTCTATACCATCTCAGGTATGCATCTTTGGTATGCTGATTTAGTTAATTACATTGTTTCCTCTAAAATCCCATCAAATTTGAAGAAGCATCAAGTCCAAAAAATAAAAATTGAGTCTAGGTTTTATGTGTGGGATGATCCTTACCTCTGGAGCATGTGTAGTCACCAAGTCATTAGGAGGTGTGTTCCCGATCATGAGATTGAGTCTGTTCTTTATTTCTTCCATACACTTGCTTATGGTGGACACTTTGGATGCCAACAGACAGCTAGTAATGTTTTGGACTCTGGATTATATTGTCCTAGATTATTCCATGATGCCCATGTGTTTTTGAAGTCATGCTCTCATTTCCAACACACTGGGAACATTTCTAGGAGACATGATATACCCCAACAAACCATACTATTCTGTGAGATTTTTGATGTATGGTGCATTGATTTTATGGGTCCTTTTCCTAGTTCATTTGGATTTTTGTATATTTTGGTTGCTGTTGATTATGTGAGTAAATGGGTGGAGGCCAAGGCCACCAGGACTGACGATTCTCATGTTGTAGTGGATTTTGTCAAGGCTCAAATTTTCTGCAGGTTTGGAGTACCAAAGGCCATCATCAGTGACCAAGGGACACACTTTCACAATAGGAATTTTCCATACCTCCTTCGAATGTATGGGGTGACACACAAAACATCAACACCATACCACCCCCAAACAAATGGCCAGGCTGAGGGTTCAAATCGTGAGTTGAAACAAATATTGGAGAAAACCATGCAGCCAAATAGGAAGGATTGGAGAAAGTGCTTGGATGATGCATTGTGGGATTATAGGACAGCATACAAGACACCCATTGGTATGTCCCCATTTCAGATTGTTTTTGGGAAAGCATGTCATCTCCCCGTGGAAGATGAGCATCGGGTTTATTGGGATATAAAGAAATGCAACATGGATTTGGCCCAAGCTGGAATCCAAAGGAGGTTGAAAATTCAAGAGCTTGAGGAGATTAGATTATCTTCATATGATAAATCAAGGGCCTACAAGGATAGATCAAAAGTAGCTCATGATATAGTTTTCCAACAAAGGGAGTTTCATGTTGGAGAGAAAGTCCTTCTCTACAGTTCACGAATGAAGCTGATGCCTGGTAAGTTGTGTTCCAGATGGTTAGGTCCCTATATTGTATCTAATGTTTTTCCTTATGGTGCAGTGGATATCACACAAGAGGACACAAGAAGGAGCTTTATAGCCAATGGGCAACGTTTGAAGAGATACATTGAGGGACTTCCTATTGATGCAGTGGATTTTATCACACTACATGACCTCATCATCACTTAATCACATCAGGTTGTTATTAACCCTTTTAACTATGTTATTCTTTGTCCTATTTAAAAATTGTACATTTCATGTGAATATATCACCTCATGGGTTCATATTAAATACAATGCAATATTTTATGTTTAGGGGAGGGAACCTTTTAGTTTAGTAATTTCAATTGTTTTCCTGATTAAAAAAAACAAAAAAAATTGTGTGTTTTTAAAATTGTGTGTTTTTATTTTTCAATTATCTTTTTGTTTTTTGAAATTTTTTAGCTGAAATGATTCTCATCACAATTTTTAAATGCATATCAATGAGTGAAACAATTTATCCCATGAAATTGAGCTTAAATGAATGCTAAAAATGACTTTGTTTCAAGTTAAAATATTTAGTAATTTCATGAAAATTACATTGAATATTGAATCCCATGCCACATCTCACTGTCTTTATATTTGAAACCACATTCTTGTGAGGCTTCTAAACCATTATTTTTATATTATTTACATTCACCTCACTTCATTAGAGAACCAAACCATGCTTTATTTAACCATAATTTGATTAATTTCTGTCAAAACATGAGGGTTTAAGGTACTTATGTTTAAATGATTGAGGAATTTGTTTGGTATAAAAGCCCCTATTTCAAAGGACCCTTTTTTATAATGGCCAACCTTAAAAATTTAATCCTTTTATACCTTACAATATATGCATAGACTGTTAGGTTATCCACATTACAAGCCAATTTTCCCTATCCAACCAACTCTTGAAGTGAAATTGCATAATCTATTTGAGCTTAAGTGTGGGGGAAGCTATCTTGTGTAGTTATACCACATTTTGTGAAACATCGGGTGAAAAATTAAATTTTGAAGAGATGTGTTTGCTGCTGAAGAAAAAATTTATAATAAAAGTTGTTCCTTTCTGGAGCTTTCATGATAAAGAAGTTGTGCCTTTCTGGAGCTTCTAATAGAGGGGGAAAGCAGTGCCTATCTGGAGCTTTTAAGAAAATCATGTTCGAGAAGACTGACATTTTTACTGCGGAATTATTGAATGGTGTGCAAATTGCTTTATTTTTCATGATGATGGAGCTGAATTGATACTATGGTGATTTAGGAGGAGACCATATTTAAGTGAAAATTAGATTAATTCAATGTTGCTTCAAAAAGAGTCAATCCCTCCTCATTCAGCCTCATAATTTTTCACATCTAAATCCTACCAATAGAAAGCCACAGAACAACACTGAAAAGTTCCCATGATAAACATAAATGCTTGACTCACATTAGGTGGTGATGTAGGAATTTATCAAGCCTATGGTGACCTTTTTATGAGTTTGGATGAGAAAGACATTGCAAAAAAATTGATATTTGTGTGATAAGAGAAAATTCAAGCGAGGTAAGTGTTTTGTGCATGGGAGGATAAATGAAGTGGAAATATATTGAATGATATAAATGGAGAACTTGAAATAATTATTTTTTATGAGGAATTATATCTTTTGTTTCTTAGTGTGTAATTGTTTGATCTCAAGGATATGTGTTTTAAAATTGGTTTTGATTTGATATTGATGTTTACTTGATATGAGGTTTTTCTCAGGAGTGAAAAAGGGTAAGTGTGGGGGAGTTGATAAAACACTATTCTATTGAGTATTTTATTGATAATAAATGATATAATTTCCTCACATTGTGTTAATTATGTTTAATTAGAATGTATTTGGGATTAGATCATTCATTTGAATATTTGATGAAAATCCCTGTTTTACTCTTTCAAAATCACTGTAGTATTTCAATCATAAATATTGTTACTTGAATTATTTGAACTTAATATTTTTTGAACGTGTTCCTTACTTCATGGGATACAATTTTTATTCATAACACCAAATAAAAAAGAATTAATTTGGATGGATTAATTCATCCATAAAGTCAAAGCTGGGATGGGCACTCTATAATGAAGAAGCTTCTGTATTTCGGCCATAACGCCTTCATATGGGTTTGGATTGAAATAAAATTTTTAGAGATGATAGAGGACCCATATCCTCACATATGAGACCTCTGGAAGGCCGGCCAATTCAAGCATTGTGGTGGTCAAATTGGCGGTACAAATTGGAATAAATATTTTTCCAAATTTCCACATTCACACTTGAAACCATTTGTAACCTCTCCTCCTCACCACTCTATAAATTGGTGTTTTTCTCATTTGGTGGGGTGGGGACGTGCATTATGATATTGGAGGAAGATGAGAATTGGTTTCACCCAAATTCTCCAACCTTTGTAAGAGGGTTAGCTCTCGAATCAAGGATCCCCTCATCGAAGCCTCCTTCTCTTCTGCATGTTGTAATATTTTTATTTGTGTTTTAAACATATTTTTTCTTCTTCTATTTCATCTATTTTCTTCTGTTTTGTTAAAATTTATTCTTCTATTAATCTTCCTTTTCATGCTGGAATTATTTAGTAGAAGCGTTATTGGTTTATACCCATTATAAACCTTTGCACATGCAAAACGCTTCTACGATGATTACGCCACCCATGGAAGTGTAGTCTTTTAGTAATTTATCTATCTTATACCATCTTAATTTAATTATTTTAAATCATTGAGATACATTAATTTAAATAATATGATCCATGAATTGTGTTTTTAAATTTTAAGAAACTAAGCAAGAAATTGAACAATTAAAACAAAAACACGCGAGGTTGAGATTTTGTGAAAATTGTGAGAGTGTGTTCTTAATCGGTATTGCAAGACCACATGGGATAAATTTCTAGAGTTAAAATATAATCCCTAAACATAATTCATCCTCATTTCCAGAATGGTTATGTGCTCTAATTAACCACTGACTTTAATCTGACCTTAGAACAACAATCAAAGCAGGGTGCTGCGATTGCATGTTCTGAAGCTAGCTTAGGGTTTAAGTAATTCCATCTTCATGGTTAAGTTAACTCTTGCTGGGTTAGAGGGTTAACAAATTAGGGGATAATAATTAAGTGGATATTGATTTAAATGATAATGATTAATAAGTAAATGAAGAGGTAGAGTTATATTGATTATGCCATTTAAAATATTTTCTAAAAAAACATCTTCTTGTTGTGTCTTTTTAATCAAACTTCATTTCAAAATTAAAAACAAAAAAATGAAATCTTCTTCTAGAAAAATTCCTCTAGATTTATAAACTATAAACAACCCCCATCCTTTTATGTAGTGTTTCAATTCTATTGCCTTTTATTTTTATAATACCTCTGAAAAGTTGTTTTAATTCACTTCATCCTTTGAGAGACGACCTTGGTTAGCCACTCTGCTGCACCTAAGTACCCCAAAATCACACTAATCATTTGAGGGATCTTACGAAAGCACTCTTTCAGTGGGATTCATTTTGGGACACCCTAGTGGGCTCACCTCTGGCATCCCTCCTTATTGGAATTATAGGGGAAATGGGCGTTCAAAGTAGGCCTATTGTAGGGCTTCCTCCAGGAACCGGCCCTTATCGGAGAATTTTCAGAATCCTCCAGGGTAGTTCTGGGTGATTAGAGAGGGAACCAGCTCCATCTTGACATTTCCTACGCACATCGTCAGTAATTACTCCTAAGTCAGTGGCATGTTAAGGGAGTATGTGAGACCCTTCCACATGGCGATAATGTCTGTGAATAGCTCATCATGACTTTTCTTTCACTTGAAGAGGTCTGCGATGCTTGTTTTTTGGGTGGTAGAGCTGAACTGGTAGAGGAATTATCTACGAAGGTCCTCCCACCTGGTTACATATTCGACGAGGAGATTACTTTACCAGACGAATGTCATCCCCTCTAATGTTTGAATTAAGTATCATAGATTGACAACCTCCTACTACGTCGGAGTCCCTAACATGGGTCTACACCTTGAGTTTAAGTAGGCTAGGTGCTGTGGTGGGTCCCCTATCCTGTTAATGGGGGAGAAGGTGGGATTCTCGAAACCCGAAGGTTCCAGAATATCATCCACCCATGCCGAATATGGCTTTCCATTAGGTGGGACTTCCACCTATCATGTTTCTAATGCCTCAAGGTGGGATATGAGAACTGCCATAGGATCATCTTGGTGGGGTCCCTATCATGACAGGGATCCCTAACCACGAGCACATTTCCAGGTTCTTTAACATGGTTGACTGGCTCAGTGGCTCGTGGGGCAGCTGGTGGGGTGGCATGCAGGGTAGCTGGGGGAACTCGAGATGGATTCCATGGATTGCCACACCGTTCAAGAGGGTTTAGTGGGACATACCATGCCCTCTTTCTGTAATCTCCAGCTTTAGCCCTATCCACGGGAGTAGCAAGATCAGGGTATCCTGGGGTAGGTCGCTGAGGGGAAGTTGTTCCTGCCCTTTTTGTACTGGGCTAGGATTACCGTAGCTGGTTCATCACTCTACAGTGAATTCATTCAGGAGTTCGTTGACTTACCTCTTCTGCTCAGCAAGTTTTTGGTGCAACATGGCCTCCTTGGGGTCCTCCTCCATCTTCTATAATGAGGTGGACGGGTTGGAGTGTTTGACAGCTCTGACATTCTCTTTACCTTTACTAGAATTTCGGCTGAGTACCAATGCCTTAGTGGGTGCAGGGAGACCTATAAGGTTCTACTTCTAACGATTAATCCACCCCGATGGGTCCAATATTGGTGGTACGCCCTCCGTGGGTAAGTCCCTATTGAGAAGCTCCAGATCGTTCTCCTCATCCACTATATCAGCCATGTTGACTGCGACCCTTCCTAGGGGCATGTCTTCGATGTCGCCCAGCAAGTTGGGCTACCACCGGATAGGAATGAAGAGGAGGGCAGCATGCTGCCCCTAGCCACAGATTTTCACGTGGGGGGTGGCCTCCTTAATAATTTGGTGGAGTAACTTGATACATTGAACACATTGTTGTTGGAGGGACGTGCAACGCCCTGGTGACTCGAGGAATTGGGCCACAGGGAGCACAACCAGATCAACTAGACGACATTGTTCACTAATGTATTCGAAATGTGATTGGCTCCTGGAAAATACCACCCACCAAAGACGATGACTAAAATGCATCTTCTAGTGGGTGTAGTGGAAACAATCTACTTCTTCCGGGGTGAGAGATTCCATTATGTGGAAATTATGTGCTCCCACAGGCCAGAACTTATCAGGGAAGTGGTCCACTGCGAGGATGTTCTAGAAGCTCCTCATCTCAGATTCAGGGTCTGGTACTTGATTTCTCCATTCTTCAATATGGGGTGGCTGAGGAACTAGTAGCGGTACAAAGGTGAACCGCTGGGATGGCAGGCCAGTTGGTGGAGAGTACGAAGAGCGGGCTGACGGGACTCCGAATCATGGGTTGTCCTCTGAAGAGTGTAGCGACCTGGCTGCCACATTATAATAAGATGGGCTAACGGCCGTCGTTACTAACTCAGGGGCTAGGTCTATTGGTTATAGGCTATGATGTTTCTCTCCCACCATCTGTTCCCAGAATAGTTATTCGTGATCTCTTGTCAAGGTAGAGATCACTTCTAGTGACGATGGTGGTGATTACATGACCGTAACCTATTGGGTTGCATGATTTTGATCTTGATAGATATACCTACAAAGGGAGGCGAGAATAGGATGGACCTCGTATTTCTGGAACACCAGGATGATGCACCTCGACCTCGCCCTGCCCCTTGACTCTGATGAGCAAGAGGAGGGTTCTCGTACTGAGTCTTATTCCACTTCGGAGTCTGAGAAGCTGAATGGTCTTATCTCTATACATACATTCTCATAATTATTCTTATGGCGGTGACAACCTGCCTTCCTTCCCCTGTGTGGTTCCTCAGGACAGGGTAGTTTTCTGACACGGGGTCCAACAACCATACTACTGCTGGGGCGGAGAGGGTTTCCTCCCAAGAAAGTCGTGGTGCGAGGAGCACCGAGACAGATGACAAAAGTGGCATGGTGAGAACCACCATGGGTTGTGCGGTAGTGGGCAAGACCTCCACTGGAACTGGCAGAAGCATTGGGAGGAACTCCACGCTTGATTTCTCGGGTAATCTCAGTACGAGGATAGTCCTCCTACCGGTCTAGCTAAACATGGGTAGGACCTACGTACTGGGCGTGGGTGGAATGAGGCTGGCCCTCACTCCTCCAGTTGTCGAGGTGAGGAGAACATTCACCAGCTTCTAAGAGGACAAGGGGAGGATCCCCACATTGAATAGAGACTGGATGGGTGATGTACATACACCGGCGGTCAGGGGTAGGAGAAATAAATCCATACCCAATGTAATGGGCCTGGGGGAGGCTTTCATACTGTGTATCACAGCCATGAGAAAGACCCTCATTCAGATTGTGGGTGGTACGAGGAGGACCTTCATGCTGATCCTTGAAGTGGGGAAGGCCCACACTTTTCGTGGGAGTGGTACGAGGATGATCTTCATATTAGGTGGCATTACTGTGGTTTGGTTCGAAGCAGCCACTTCTTGTGCTAGCGACCAAGAGAGTGACCCATCCTACCCATGGGGCCGTTGGGGCCTCGATCCCGGTTGGGCGTATAAGTTCCCCAACTCATTGTATGCAAAGAAATGATGATATGCATCGATGGTGGTTCAGGCCACACTAGCTACTGACATTGATGCCTCCTAGAGGGCATCCTCCTTAGCATGCGCCCGACGCTAGCGTCGGGTCGGATGAACTAGGGACAGTGGTGCCGGTACGTAGCTTAAGTGCTCCTCTTTCAACAAGATCAGGCGGCAGTGCTGATGTAGCCGGGTGGGAGCCCTCGCAGGGAGCCCCTGGAATGGGACTATGATTGGGCCGGCTCGGACCTCACCTACCTCATTAGCGAAAGGGAGGGAGTCATCAAAGAATTACAGGGAGAGGCTCCCGAAACAGTTTTACGTCGGGGTTGGGAGCAATGGATCTCTGGGCGGCCCTCGGGGGTGGCATTGGCGATGCGGCATAGATGCCTCCAGATCCAGGCGGGCCATTTCCTGGGTTGGGATTATTCCCTCATCCTCATAACGTCACACGAGGTCATTGATTACCCTTCGTTGAATGTCCTCGGATGGGGATAGGGGTGTGGGAGCACTATATCCATGGGTGTAGAGGTCGTCACGGAAGTAGTGGAACCATGTGGGACAGTCGCGTTAGTGCTGCCCCTACCCCGGCGTCGGTGTGCCGGAGGTGATCGTGTTCCAGATGTAGCAACCTGATTCCTCGTAGGGAGATTAATTCAACAGTGTTAAAAGTAAAAGGAATCGACGACCAATTCCCCAACGCCATCCTGTCTTCCATGACTGGTAAGAGGGATCCACGTTGACAACGTCACAGAATGGGATGTCCAACAATCTACTGCCCCATCTTTTGGTGAGTTTCATACTAGGCCCACTATTTTCTTGGTAGGACCTGGCATCGGATAACTAGATCTTGTGCCATGTCAATCCATTGATTCCTCAAGCACTACTAATCTCTATATTGAGGAGAATAATTTCACATCGGGTTCACCATTTCTGTTTCCAATGCTTTTGTCAGGGCGTGCACGCACGTCTCTTTTGGGGGGATGGCTGTGCTATTTTGTTACCCCGCATTCCCGCTTTCCAAAGGTTGGTGGCATTCTCTCCTTATTCAGGGACTTTTACTCATTGATTGAAACAGAATGATGGGATATTGGTTCTTCCTTCCATGGATTCCTCCTCGAAACTCATTACCTAGTCTGGGTATCCCTTATAGATTTAATAGGTTGTTCATGAAACTATTCCAAGTTCAATATCTTCATAGACACCATTTAATTACACTACTTCTGCCAGGACATTCTGAGGGGTCCGATCAGGGCAGAAACCTTCTGTCAAGGGAGTAGCCACATTTGGCATCAATGGCATGTCAGGGCGCTGGGACACTGGCGCGTCTGTCTTCTATCTCTTATTATAGGTCTTCTCGTGGGCACTGGAGCCCGAGGCATCCCACATCGATCGCAGGGAATCAAATTCTATGGGCATGTATCTGAGTTTTTCCTCAGTTTCCCATGTTTAACGTAGGGTATGTCACATGTTTAACATCTAGAGAAGACATATTGGTCTTATCATAACACTAATTAGTGTGGTTCAAATGAGTGTGACCCCCGGAGGGAAAACTAATGTTGGGGCCAACACGTGGTTGACCTCTTGGTTTCTAACGAGGGGAATGGGGTATGAGGTGTCATGATCCCATTGGGATGTGGCAGCCCGGGAAATAATAATGATAGATGATGAAATTTTCTCTAAAGTGGATGAGATAGAATCATCATAAGGATGATGATGGTTTTGGACTTGAGCCTCAGAGAGGCTCACTACGTATCCCCATGGTAGGGAATAAAAGTCCACGTAGTTCATCTGATGAGGGATCAACACCGATTGGGGTTCTCAATGGCTTACCACTGGATGAGATCTCAACAACTTATAGCTGTATAAGGTGTCAATGGAATACCGTTGGATGGGGTTTCAATGGCTTGCTACTAATTGAGTTCACAACGGTTTACCGCTGGATTGAATGACAATGACTTACCACTGAATGAAGTGACAACAACTTACTACAGAATGAGGTCCACATTATTACGTCATACGGTATGGGGGAGAACCTACATAAAGTATCCAGGACCATTGGTTGTTGGGTTTGAACCTCAGGGATGTTTCATATGTACCCTACCTTGGCAAGGATCAAAGTCTGCGTAGTTCGGGATGGTTTGTGGGGCTTACACTCAAAGCTGCCCAGGGTGTTGGTGAACTGACATGAATATGGTCGGAACATCTAGGGTAGTGTGCTTGAACCACATGGAGGATTCCTACATACCCTGCCTTGGCAAGGATCAAAGACCTCGTAGATCATGCGGTGTGGGAACCGACACGACGGAGGACCTGGGGTCCAATGGGTGGTGGGCGTGAACCTCATGAAGGATTCCTACGTACCCTTCCTTGGCATGAATCAAAGACCACGTAGTTCAAGTTGGGTGTGGGGATTACACTCTAGGCTCACCATGGTGGGGCTGAACCAATGTGAAGATGGTCGGAATGACTGGGGTGGTGGGCTTGAACCTCGTGGAGGCTTCCTATGTACCCTTCCTTGGCAAGGATCAAAGACCACATAGTTTAGGATGGGTGTGGGGCTTACACTCTAGGCTACCCAAGGAAGATGTCATGGTCGGTGTTCACTCTAAGCCCACGTGAGTCATGCTCGTTGTGAGAAACTAGAGATATGAGAGACCTGATGATCACATCGTGAAAGGTGTATTCGTGGGAAGTGGAGTGGGGCTTACACATGATCGCAGCCCAAAGAGGAAACTGGGGCTTATTCATGGTTAGAGGCCTTAAGATGTTGGGAGTTACTCTAGGATGGAGACACGATGGTGAAAAATCCCAGCCGAAGATGGACTTGGTACCAAAGAAAGGAGGGGTCATGTGTCTATTTCCCCACCAGGTCCATGGGACTGATGAAGAAAGGGGGAGTAGGGATGCTGCCTCCGACAAGAAAAGATGGGGGCTTACATTGAGATGGTTTCCCTTTCCCCATAGAAAAACACCGCTCCGATAAGGAGGATATCATCCCTTAGGAGGGAAGATCTCATCCTCGTGGAGACCAGTGGGCACAGAGAATGTCCATGGTGGGGGCACCCCACGTGTGAGGCATGGGGAAAGGTCACAGTTTAACATCATGTGCTGAGGATGATGGTGCTTGGTGGTTTAATGTCCAATAGCTCACACGAGGTGGGTTTTATCCGCACCCCTTGGACTTACATAACTGGTACCCTCTGCTCCTTGGTGAACAGAGGGGATAGGCAACACCATGGTTAAGGGGTGTTATGGAGTGAACCATCAAGAGGTCCACGTTAGCATGACTATGCGAAGAAGAAATAGCCATTAGCATGCCTATGCGATGAAGCATGAGGTGAAGCAAGGTAACGATCATTAGTGTCCAAGGGACATTGAAATCAAATTGTGCAAACCTGGAGGGTCGCACAAGAAATGGAATTGCAAAGAAGAGGGGTTCATAGGTAGGGGCCTTGTGAAGCTCTACTACTCCGCATGGAAGAGGGTGCTTGTGAAGGGGTGTGATTTTTCGATGTGGGACACCTCATCCTAAGAATAGGGTAGGGGTGCATATGAGAGGTTCTTCATGAAGTGGAAAGGCATTTGAGGATCACTTCCTTGCATAGATAAGGTTCCTCGTGAAGCAAGGTATCATGATGTAATGTTATTCACGAAGTATAGTGACCCTTCCTTGGCATGTGGATCATGTGTACATGAAGGGAGTTTCACGAAGAAAAAATGCTCCGTGATGACCCGGGTCCCCTTAGTGATCCCCTTCCATCGCGGAAGATCTTAAGCTCTATGAAAGGCATCCCCCTAGAATGAGGGGATCCAAACAAGGCAAACATCAGGCACTTCGTAGAGTAGAACTTCCTCGCATAGATCATGGTTCCCAGAGTAGAAGATGTTTTGTGATTCGGGAGCTAAGAAGTTGATAGGTAGTATTGTCCCACCTTGGACTCTGGGGGAGGTCGGTATTTATAGGGGAGAGGTTCCGTGAAGCAGAGCTCATGTAGCATGAAGAGGGACTTGGTTACTTCGTGGTGGGCTCACGAAGGTCAAATGTGTTCACAGAGCATCCCGCCTTGTTGATTCGTGGAGGGCTCATGAATGTCAAATGCGTTCGTAGAGTTTCCTACCTCCTTGCTTCACCATGGGCCCGTGAATGTCAAATGCGTTCACAGAGCGCCCCGCATCCTTGCTCCGCGGCAGGAGCAGGGCTATAGGGGCTCCGTCAATGGTCTTCAGGAGGAAGCCTTTAGAGGCCTTCCATTTCTGATTTCTTCTTCCCACATTTTGGAGCCAACACTTATCATTTCCTCCTCTTGAAGATATATTTATACCTCCACCTAAACATTATTCAAGGGTCCTACTAACTCATTATTCAAATTGTTTTTCAAATCTATCTTCTCTTGTTCTGTCCTGCTGACTTTATTCTTTTTAAAATTTTCTTATCCTTTCTCTTTTAGATTCACTTCACCATTTCCACATTCATTATGTTAATAAATCACAATGGATCCTCATAATGTTATCTCTTCTCAAGTATTCAATGAAATGGATCTGTTGAATTCAATCAGATTTCCTCCTTTGATGCACAAAAAAACTGCAAGTTCTTTTAATGGTATCCTATACATATTTCTTCTCAACCACCTTCATATTTATATTCATAAAAGAATATATATATATTTATTGTGAAAATTTGAATTATCTTGAGTCTTTAAAATTTAATATAATTTAAATATGAGATTAAATATTCATTAAACTATCATGAAGATTTATTTATATTAACTCCCATATGACATTTGAATCATGACATCCTCATCTTTCAAAACAATTAAATACTAAGAAATGATAGATTTTCTTCATTCCTCACATGGTATAAAAATATATCCGCAATATCATCATTTCAATTTTAAATATTCATAGACTCGGGTTGTCTTCTACATGTGACTTCATCTATTCAATGCCTTATTATGCATGTCACATGGAATTAGTTCATATGTTAATAATCATCATTTTATGTGTATCGTCAAACAGTTTGTGGAATATGCTTTATTTATCGAACACATGCATGAATGTATATGAAATCATGTATATGGTTATCACATACCATATATTTCATATTTAAATGAACTAATGAGTTGGGTTTATCCATTATTCACATGATATTATCAAAACATGTATTGTTTGGGGTTCATTAGATTTTCTCTCATCGTCTTAGAAACAACACCTTATTAATTGAACCAATAACATGATCTATGAATCTATTTAGCTTATAAAGATATATGAATCCTAAATATCATGATTTTATTTATCTCTGATTACATGAATAAAAATTGAAGCTATATTTACATATTTTGATCTCACTCCATGCATAAGGGAAATATCATAACAAGAAAATCACTAATAATGAACTCACAACTCAAGATCCTCGAATTTATTTCATGGTATCTCCTCATTAGAATTTTATATATATGGAGATCTCATAGAGGACTATGGATGTCTCATGGAATATCCATGAAGGCTTCTCATCACTCCGACGATTTGAACTCTTTCTCATGGAAGTAGAAACTTGAAACTCATGGAAGCTTCCATGTGGTTAAAAATGAAGTATAACTTGCACTCATGGATGGTCTATGTTTCTACATCATGGAAGATCCATTAGTTTATCTCATACACATAGAATATCCTTATTTCTCACAGATTATTGTTGTATATTCTGATTCTCACAAAAGATCAGTTCTACAAGAAGAATATTTATCAAAAAGAATTTGGTTGATATCAAATCAACATAAGTGGCCAATAATTGGATTAAATGTGATATATATTAATTGATTATTCTATGAACTCATCCTCATAAAATTTTAATCAGTGAGGGTAAGAGATACATGAAGGATAAAGAGTGGAACTGATTAGTTCAACTGGGTGGCTTCTATCATTTGCATATGTTATTAATGTTGTAACAGTACTCTGCTACCACTACCACAAAACATGGTAAGGGAAGCACATCGTTTTATCAGCACTAAGTAGAAAGCAACAATAGGGGGGGCTTTATCAGCACTAACTAAAAGCACAGATAATCATTTTTACTAATAATTTATATTTAATTATTATATTTATATTCAAAAATATTGTTTATTTGTATATATTAAATAAAAAAAGTATTTTTGTAATTAATAAATATTTTTTAATATTTCAAATATATAAATATATATATAATATTTTAAAAAAAGTATAAGAATATAATTAAATATATATATGTTTCCAAATAATTTGTTCAATTAATATCTTAATCATGTGTGCATATATGTTATGTATCATCATAAATGTTCATTTATAAATTACACTATTCTTATTATCCATGTTGTCCATTGATGGCTAGTTTTTTATTATGTATATTTTACAATGTGTATATGATTAATTCATGTTACCCATATACTATATTATATTCTCAATACTTATATAATTACATTAAATATATTTAAAGAATAAATGTATTTATTATATTTATAATTATTAAATTTCATGTATATATAAATACTTTTTAAATATATTTATTTTTTATAATTTTAATAATTATATATATATTTAAATAATTGTAAAATTAAAATAAATACATATATTATAAGTTTATTAAAATATATATATATATATATGTTTATAAATATATACAAAAATTTTATAAATATATTTTTTATTGTTATAATTATAACTATAAATAAATATACATATATGGAAAAAATTATAAAATTATAATAAATAAATTTATTATACTACTTATAACGTTAGAAATATATAATTAAACAAATATATTTATAAATAAATACAAATATTTAAATTTATAATTGTTGAATAAAAATCGATATCTTTAAATAATTAAAAAATAAAAAAAAATATTAATTATATATATTTATATACAAATATCTATAAATAAATACAAATATTTGTAAATATAATTCCACAGAAATGCAGATATATTTGAATAATTTATAATTTATAATAAATATATTAATAGGAAATATTTATAAAAATATAAATATATTTTTTATAATTTTAAAATTATTTATATTTAATTATTTATTTATAATTACTGCTATAAAAATTTTATTTATTATAATTTCTAATTATAAATAAATATTTATTCATTTATCTGTTATAAATAGAAATAAATATATATTTATTAAAATAATTATAAATTCAAAAAATTATACTTATTATTTTCATATATAATGTTATATATAATTAAACAAATCTATTAATATATTATGAAATAAATACAAATATTTATATTTATAGTTATAAATAAATATAGATATATTTAAATAATTATAAAATTATAATAAATATATTAAATATAAATTTTATTAAAATTATAAATATTAATTTATTATAATTTTATAATTATTAAAATAAATAAATATATATTCATTTATAATTATAATTATAAATAAATATATATTCATTTATAATTATAATTATAAATAAACATATATTCATATAAATAATATTAAAAATAAAATAAATACAGTTATATACATCTATAATCTTATAAATATATATAATTAATATATTTATTATATATATATCTATGATTATAAATATAATAACTATATTACTTATAATTTTATAATTATTTAAAATATAATTTTATAAATGTAAATATATATTTATCATGTATGTAATTTTATAAATATGCATTATAATATAAATTAATTATTAACATTATATCTTTATCATCACTTTTTTAGTGCTGATAAAGACGTCTTTTGTCAGTGCTTTCTATTTTAGCACTAATAAAACAGGCTTTTATCAGGGATTTTTAGCTAGTACTGATAAAAGTTTCATCAAGTTTTATAAAAAACCCTAAATTCCTCCTCCTTCCACGCTCCCCTCATGCTCTCGTGGAAGTTGATCATTGTCGTCGCGCCTCCTCCTCCTCCTCCTCTACCACCACCTCTCCACTGTCGTGAACCATGCCTATGCCATAAGCATCTCCTCCTCCATATGTAAACTAGACCATTATACACCTCTCCTCTACCTCATTCCATGCCTCCATCACGAACCACACATTTTCCAGAGGATTCCTCCGCTATGCGCCTCTTCTTGGTTACGAACGCACCTCTGTCGTGCACTGAAGGACACCTCTGTTGTGCGTTTTCTACACTTTCTCTTTTTTTGATGGTGATGTTGTTAATTATATGGGCTAAGCATGCCACAGAAAATCATGGACGTTGGTGGTCCTTGTTTGTGAACTAAATGAATTGCACGTCGGTTGGTTTTTGAAAAGTAATTGGTGGACCTTGTTTGCGCACTAAATGAATTGCTTGTTTCTTGGTTTTGGAAGGGGATTTTATTTTCATTGAACTTTGGTTTTCTTTTTTAATCATTTTATAAATTTTATATATTAATTCAATTTAGTAATATGTGATGATATATTATATGATTTTTGGACAAGACATTATGCATGTTTGATATATTTATGTTATAATTTAATTCATTTATTAATTAAAGGATTTGTTCTTTAAGTTTTGAATAGTGTTTGGTCTCCAAAAAACGATTTTATGTGTTCAAATTGGGTGAAATATTGATATATCATTTGGAAAATTCTTAAAAATAATTTCATGTGTTGGTTATCAATGAATTCTCAAAGGCTCAGTTGAAGCTTTATAAAAAGCATTTTTGATTTGGGAAAATTTTCACAATATTATATTTGGATTTTTATGGTTATATAAAGTTAGCTGATTTTCATTTGAAATGTGTTATACATTGGTAAAATGGGGTTATATCAATGAAGGGTTCTTAGAGGCGAGACAAATAGTTTTTATGACATTCATATTTTATGTGATTTACTCCGTGATTGAATTTGTTCTCCATTTTATTTGTCATGAAAACCCCAGTTACTTAGGCGAGACCTAGGACATGACCTTGATAGACATTGATCCGCTCTCCTTGGTATGGGATTACATCCCCACACTTACTATGAATCAATATACTCTCCCTTGATATGGATCAAAACACTTCACTTTATAGGCATTGATACATTCTCACCATGAACCATTGTTGCACCAAAACCTTGACCAATCATACTCTTTGATCCCTCCCCTACTACTCATCGACCTTTAATTCTCATCATTGTCGAGGCATGTCCATCTTCGCTCTTGGATTTAGATTCTATTGGAAACACCTTTTTAAAAAATTATTAATGCTTTCACCTCATGGTTTTCAATTCTACTGAACACCTCGCTTCTAACTAGTTTAAAATCAAAGTACCTTTTGAACTCTCCAAGAGTAAAAAGGAAATTTTTTCCCCAAATTCGGAATCCTCCACCATTGAATATCAGTCCAATCCTTACACATTTCAATGGCACCACCACTTTTTTACTTGTTCAATTCCACTATGTCATTAAAACCACTTCAATAGAGGAAACCCCATAGTCTTGAAACCAAGAATTTTCTATCGAGTGTTGATAAAATAATCACCATATGTTAGGTAACCAATCTATAATACCACTTTTGGTAACTAGGAGTAGAATAAGAAAAGGAGGTGATACCACTTGTTGGATTGGGTACAAATCAAAAATCCAAACGTTAGACACCCAAAACATAAATTAAACCCCCAAAACTTGAAGATAGCATAAGAAATTACAGAAAACACCTGAATTGAAACAAATCCCTAACCTGATATACCATAACATCAAAGTAAATCTATATCATAGTCAATAAATCATATCTCTACCCTCTAGTTCCAGTAACCTCATGGTTTTGAAAATACCTCCCCCAGAGGAAGATGAAGAATCAACGATAAACACATGACATAAATGGAATAATCACACCAAATGAAATTTATGTTGTTTGGATAACAATCATACTTCATAGGGGAATAAATTGATATTTTTATTAAGGGATAAATTTATTTATAAGGGAAACATATCTTTTGTTATCCTTACCTATCCAAAGCAACATGAGACACATTTTGAACACCCTAGTAAAATAACCATAACAACTCATGTAATGAATACTTCCACCCACAAGCACTTTATGGTAAATCCCCTCAATGGAATAAATGATATAATTCGAGAGATTATCAAATCATATTTTATTCTTAGCATAATTCTATATCTAAATAAATAAATTATTATTTTATTACAACTTTAAATAATTATATGAAAGAATTATTAACATTGATATTCATTGTTATGAAGTGGTCATGACATTTAGGTTGATGCATCCATAAAAGGTACCAAACCAATATTTTCGGTATGAAATTTTCTTTAAAAAGATGTAGTATATTTTTGGAATTGATGTTGTCAAACTCATGAATGAGTTTCAGAGAGGTAATAATTCTCTTGAGACTCATAATGATACTCTCATCACTTTTATTCTAGAGGTTACTGGTATGAGTGCAGTTAAGAATTATAGAATGAATAGTATTTGTAATGTCATTTATAAAGTATTTATGTAGATTTTAAAAAATAGACTATGGAAAACTATACCATCTATTAGTTTAGTACCATAGTTATTTTCTAATTTTAACTTAAGACATGATGAACTTAAAAGGATTGGGAAATAAACATAGTTTTTTCTAGTGATGAGTGGCATAGGGAAGTTCTTTGTGTGAAAGGAATGACACTTGAGAAATTTTTGATTATGTAATGGGATCATGATTATAGATTTTTTTAGGTGTATTTATAATGGAAACGATAGTACTTCATGTGAGAGACATATACGTTGTCCTTGGGGTGTATAACAAATTGATTTGGTGTGAGCCAAGAATCATTGAGATAATGCATTGTTGGTAGTAAACTGGAACATGAATGTTTCATGGTTTCTACTGTGGTCAATGACTATGGAACGTATCTGTTGGGACTCAGGTGTTGTGGTGAAGTATAATTGATATAACTGGACAATAGAAGCATGGATAAGGGATATCCTATGGTGGGGATCATAATGTCAAATGCTTATGAAAATTATTATTATTACACCTATCATTGGAATAATGTGATGGAATCGTAAAATACTGATTGATTTGGGATAAATTGAGGTGTTTTCTAAATATCTTGTATAAAGTATCTCTTTTGTGATCTATGTCTTTTTGAAAATTCTTAAGTAGCTCTTTTAAAATTATTTAAGTGTTTTTTAATGTTTCTTAGAGGGATGTCTCCAATTTTAAATGATTTTGATTGTTGGGTCCTGATGTTGACTTGAATGTTTAATAAAAAAGAATTGCCATTTTGTGAAAGAGTGTTTGGAACTGATTAATTTATTTTAAATAGGGCATGTTATTTTAAATGATAAATTTGTGTAAATGGTTGGTTTTTAACTGAATTTCAAGTTTGATTTTTTAAATAGTTTACAAAGGACACTTTAATTGTAGTTTTTCATAATATTTTATGTTTATATTTTTATAGAATAAATAAAACCATTACATTATATCGATATTTTGTGCATTTATTTTGTTAAACACTTATATCAATAAATCAAATAGCATGCATATGAATAATGAATGGACAGATGTCAATAATTTGATAGGAGAGTATGATGATGGAGTGAAATAGTTCATCAAGTTTGAAAAAGATCATGCATATGACCCTTCTCAAATCCTTTTTCCATGTTTACGCTGTTGTTTTTAAAACTAGTTAGTCCAGAGGAATTGGATGAATGCTTGATATGGCATGAAATAGATCAAAGTTATAAATGTTGGAATAAACACAAGGGAAAAAAGCGAATGTAGCTAGTGGCTAAGATAATAGTGCATTTTACGGATCATATGATATGATTACAAGTGTGTACAATAAAGAATATTGTATCAAGGATGTGATTACAGATGTTAGTGATGATGAAAATTGTATTGAGGAAATGAAAAGGACAGTTAAAAATGACCTTTGTGATTTCCCAAAATTGTTTGAGCAGTTAAAGAGTTTTGAAAATACACCTTTGTATGGTGGTTTCTCTTAATATACAGCAATGTCAGCCATACTGATGTTGTATAATTTTAAAGCAAGCAACTAATGGAGTGATGCCAGTTTTACAGAATTACGAGCTCTCTTGAAAGATATGCTCCTAGAAGATGATGATCTCCTGATCCAAACATATGGTTCCAAACGAATACTATGTTCGATGGGTATGATCTCTGAACAAATACACGCCTTCCAAAATTACTGTATACTATTTTCCAAGTACTAAAAATTACTTTGAGAATGCCCAAAGTGCGGTGATTCTCTATACAATAAAGATTAATCCGGTCTTATAAAATTTTTATGGTACTTTTATATCATTCTATAGTTTAGGTGCCTATATGGAAGTGAGGAGACCATAGGGAAATTGACATGGCATGTAGATAGGATAAATAATGATGGGAAACTATGTCACATGACAGACTCTCCTTAGTAGAATATAATCAATCACGAGTATCAGAAATTTCCAAATGAGTTAAGAAAACTTCTTCTTGAGTTATCTACAGATGGTGTGAATCCTTTTAGTTTTAAAAGTATCACTCACATTATATGGCCAGTTATGTTGGTAAATTATAACTTGTCACCATGGTTATCCATGAAACCAAAACACATCATGCTATTTATGCTTATATCAGGACCGAAAAAATAGGGTAATGATATTAATGTTCATTTTTATCCATTGATTGAAGATTTAAAATTATTGTGGGATTCAGGTGTTATACAGTATGATGCTTATAGAAATGAAGATTTCACATTGACAGCCATGTTTTACGGAACAATAAATGACTTTCTTACTTATGGAAATTTCTTAGGATATAACATTAAAAGAAGTCATGGGTGTCCCATCTACGAACTAGGTATATAGTCAATTATGATCAAACATTCATAGAAATCTGTGTTTCTAAGACATTTCATATTTCTACCCTGACGAAATAAGTGTCGATCTTAGATGAAATCATTCGATATAAGTTCATAAGAACCTAAAACATTGTCTCTAATAAGATGTGATCAACTATTTGTGAAAGTAAAATATGTGGACACTGCTTTTGGTAAATGGTTTTTGAAAATCCTTATGGAAGACAATTGTAAGAAGAGATAAGTTATTTTTTTTGTATTACCATTTTGGAATTATTTGTATGTCAGAAACATTCTTTATGTTATTCATGTGGTAAAAAATGTATGTGTTAGTGTAATCGACACATTACTAAATGCACCCAGCAAAAAAAAGATGAATTAAGGCTAGGTTGAACATAATTGGCATGGGAATATCAAACAATTGGTGCTAGTGAATGGTTAAAATGAACTTTTCTTCCTCCAACTGCATACACTCTTTCTAGATAGGAGAGATTTTTATTCAACTTCTTAAATGGAATAACTTCTCTATAGGGATATTCATCGAATATGAAGAACATTGTGTCAATGAAGGAATTAAAGTTAAAGAGTCTGAAAATAGATGACTGCCACATTTTGATGTAAGATCTAATTCCTATAGCTTCACATTTCATTTTTCCCAAGAATGTATGTTATACATTAACGAAGATCTGTTTCTTCTTCAATGCTATATGCAACAATGTTATAGACCCGATGAAATAGCTGAGTATGGATGGATAAATTATCTTCATATAATCTAAATAAAAAATGTTCATTCCACCAACATTTTTTGATATGATGGTTCATATGGTGGATCATTTGTTGAGAAAAATTTGACTATGTGGTCATGCACGATATAGATGGTTGTGCCCCATTGAATTGTATATTATGATTTTGAAAGTGAGTGTTAAAAATCCAATTGGCTAGAGGGTATAATGTGGTGTGATATATTGTTGAGGAAGCCATTGAATTCTGTACCAAATACCTATCTGGTGTGGAAAGCATCGATCTCCTAAAATCTCATCACACTGGGAGTCATGCGGGTGAAAGAACTTCCAGAAGATAGGTTATCACAATCAATATTACAGTTTAGTAGTTGACCCACCTTTAGGATTTGCATAACAGTTTGGAGATTGAACCATATGTCGAAACCCACAAAGAAATTTGTATGCATTTAAATCCATCAATGAATGAAAATGGATATAAAATACACGTAATCGATAGTTTATTGGATGGTTTTATACCATATATTGAAGAATCAATATGAAAATAAGGACTCAATTTTAGAACGAATTCAATGGCTAGCCGAAGAACGAAGTGTGTATGTATTATATTATAATACTTATGTAATTAATGGTTATACATTCTATACTATTGAACATGATGAAGATAGTGCCATGCAGAATAGTGGAGTTATACTTATGACTGAAGTGATGCATGTTTATGGTGCTAAAGAAATAAATCCAATTTATGAGAATATGTCATACTTTGGCATCATCAAACCAATATGGGTGTTGTATTTTACCAACTTCCAAGTGACAATTTTCTAATTCAAGTGGGTTGATAATAGGAGTCTTGTTAAAAGAGATGAGTTGAGATTCGTTAAAGTTGATTTTAGTAAGTAAGGGTATAAAGAAGAACCATTTATAATGAAATCACAGGTTGTACAAGTATTTTATGTTACAGATCCCACAAACTGAAAGTGGTCAATTGTTTTTTTATTGACCAAAACCACTAAATGGTAAGATGACAATTCAATAGAGGATGACCCTTTCATTGGGACATCAGAATCATTTATCAGCAATCACAATATAGAAGGCATTTTGTATTTCATAGGAGAACATAATGAAGGTATTTTGATAGTTGATAGAGGGATCAAATACATTCATCCATTTAAAAAGATAATTCAATAATAATGTTATATTTTTTTTAAGATACATTCTGTTACCTTATGTTATTATCTATCTGATGCTATTTTAATTTATTCTAAATTAAATTTTAAACCACTTCTGCATATAATTTATTATGTAGGTGATGATTCTCCCAATCCCGAGGTACAACAGGTCTCTCAAACCATTGTTGCTCGCAGTGTAGAGAACAAACAGGTTTCTCGACCGATTGTTCCTGTTTCTCCCAGTGCAGAGAAAGAACCACCATCTACCCATGGTGATGCTAGCACTCTATAGGAAGATTTTGATGATGTTGAAACTAATGAAATGGTAGGCAATGAAACACTAGCGGTGCATAAAAAACAGGAGCGTCTTAGTTTGACAGTTTATGAAAAAAAAATTAAGTCCAAAATGAAAGTTATCAAATATGTGGTTGAATGGAAGAAGAGAGACCATCATGTTAACCCCAAAAAGTCCATGTTTAGTAGTTACATTGGAATCTTCATTCAGAAACGCGTGAAGATTGATGTACATTCGTGGAACCATGTTGTCACCGAGCATAAGACATTAATGTGGGGAGATATTGTGGTAACATTATGCTATCATTTCTTTAATTTAATAAAAAATAAAATAATGAAACATTGACTAACTCATCATCATCCTTGGTATAGTGAATTTATAGTGGATGAATCACACGTATACTATGTATTAAGGGTTACAGGAAGGATTCATAGAGGCTTTAACACAATTTTGATGAGGTTTTATCTCAAATATTTCGAAGAGAAAATACACCTACACACATCTCCTATTTATGCACACCAGATTAACTGAGGAGCATGGGATGTGTTTTCTATCCATCGTGTAGAGCATTATTTTCAGGAACATTATGTTTGGTAATATGTTGTTTAATGATGCATGTATTCATTACTTTGATTGACATTTTTTTATTTATGAAACATAAACTGAGTGCTGAAAATAAGGAACGAGTAGAAAAACCAACGTACCCTTATCGTTAAGCAAGAATGGGGTAAGCTTCACTTGAAAAAAAATTGTATGTATTTTAAATCTATCGTAATACTTTTCTGATACATAAAAAAATACAATAAATATGTTCCTCTATTTATATGTAGATTGATGAATCTATATCCGAAGTCAAATCCATCCCACACCATATTCTATGGAAAAAGGAACATGTAAATAAATATGGGATACTAATAGATGAAAAAACACAAAAAGTGCGGGAAACATGTGTAAGTATAAAATAATAAATATTTTTTTCTTCAAATAGATATTAAAAAACAATGATTAATTATTTTACAATATTTTCTATCTAACATAATCATAGGAATCAGCATCATCTAAACTTGATGTAGACATAGTTTTAGTGTCTTTGAAGCAGGCATAAAAGTATGGTCGCGTCAGAGGTGTGGGTTTTTGGGTGACACCCCAAACATTTTTTGAGAAAAAAACATGTTGATCAAAGTGTTGTATTGGTGTATCCCAATCGGGTTGGTCCAAATTCTTGTGGCCCATACTGCACACCAGCCCAAAACATTCAAGCAGTATGGCATCTATGACCACTGTAACATAGCTAACCGACCGACATCAACAGAGCACTATGGAAGTGCGGACATTGGATTCAACTTTAATGTATTCTTTAGGACTTCTAGACGGCATCCAATGTATCAATTTTTACTTGGGTGGCCACATTTCACTGTAGCGATGAAAACTTCTTGTGTAGTTGGTGGAACAACATATTTTCTTCTCCAATTGTAGCCCATTTTTTAGGTTAGGGTTAATTACTAAAAACTCTGTAATTGTGCTCCCAAAATTATAGCAAATATTCTGCCTCTCCATGGACATACGGATTATTCATGAACCATGTAAATCCTTGTGTCCTAGTTCTTATTTTCCCCTTTTACTCTTCTGTGATCCATGTTTTGTTATATTGTTGTCAACATTTCTGCATCAAATGGTATCAAATTTTGAGTTCAGAATTATCCAAAAATGGCTATGGATGAAGGAAAGGTGAAGATTGATCACTTCGATGGTATTGACTTCAGTTTCCAGAGGATGCAGTTCAAGGATTATCTTTATAAAAAAAATATGCATTTTCCATTTATGGGTTTGAATCAAATTGACACGGAGTAGTCAGAGTGGGATTTGCTGGATTGACAGGTTCTGGGAATTGCATGCCTTACATTGGAAAAAGACATGGCGTTCAACATTAGAGTGGAAAATATGATGATTTATCTGATGAAAGCTCATGCAAATGTGTATGAGAAGCCTTTTCCGAAAAACAAGGTGTAATTGATGTGACGATTATTCAAACTGAAAATGGTTTAAGTGAGAATTATTGAAGACCACATCAATGAAATCAACAACATATGTTAGCTGAAATCAGTGAAAATTGTTCTTGGTAATGAGGTATGTGCATTTTTCTCACTGTCCTCTTTACCTGATAGTTGGGAAGAAACTATATCAGCTATGAGCAGTACCTCAGGGAATACCAAACTGGTTTTGAAAGATGTATGGGACCAAATCCTCAGTGAGGATATATGAAGAGAATCAATTAGATTCTTTGGATCTGCTCTGAACGTTGAAGGAATTGGAAGGTTTACATAATGAGAAATTCGTAGAGGGAGATCAAGGTCAAGAGGGAAAATCTGAGACAATGAAAAATCGGATGGTCCTACCTACTAGACATGCAGAAAGAAATGACATGTCAAGAAGGAGTGTAGAAAAAAAATAGAAGGGACCTAAAACCAATGGAGCAAACATGGCGGCCGAAGTAACTGATGATGTGTTGCTGTTGAAGGTGGACAACCCGATTGACTCTTGGATTTTAGAATATAGGGAATGTTTCCATTCTACATCAGAGAAGGGATTTCGTAAAATAACATTTCTGGAAATTTTTACAAGGTACAACTTGCTGATGATGATCCCTTACAGATTGTGGGGAAAGGAGATGCACGAATCATAACCAACGGTGGGAGTTTGATGGTTTTGGAAAACATGAGGTATATCTCAGGCATAAAAATAATTATTAATTCTATCGGATATCTTGATGATGTAGGTTTGATTTCCAAGTTCATCAGTGGCTCATGGAAGATCACCAAAGGAGCGATGGTCATAGCTCTGGGAGTAAAGAATTGTACCCTATACAACATGGCATAAACTTTCATATTCATAGCTGCATCACTAAATGTTGTCAATGATTCACAACTGTGGAACTATAAACTAGTACACATGAGTGAGAAGGGGATGAAGGTGTTGAAAAAAAAAAGGGTTTCTACTATAGTTTATGTAAGTGGATTTTGGCCTATGTGATGATTTTATCTTCAAAAAGTAGAAGAAGGTAACATTTTCAAAAGGATACAGAACACTGAAGGCTTGAAAGATAGACCTAGTGCACACTAATGTTTGGGGTCCAACAATTGTACTTTCCCTCAGAGGGTTACAACACTATGTTACATTCATCTATGAATCGACAAGGAATGTATGGGTTTACTTTCTGAAAATTAAATCTACTGTGTTTAAGGTGTTTCAGAAGTGGATGGTCATGGAGGAGAATGAGTCAAGATCAAAGCTGAAATGTTTGAGGTTTGACAATGGTGGAGAGTATGGTAGTCAGGAGATCATAGAACTTTGTTCTGAAAAAGTAATTTGGTGGGAGATGACTATTCCAAGTACATTGTAATAGAATGGTGTGGTATAGGATGAATAGGATGTTGAATGAACATTCCATGAGTATGAGGTTACACTCAGGGTAACACAAGACCTTTTGGGATGATGTAGTGAACATGACAGCATATCTCATCAACATGAGTCCATCTGTGCCAATGGATGAACATCAACCCAAGGAGCTCTGGTCTAGTAAGAAGGTGAGAATCTCACATTGATGAGTCTTTAGTTGTTTGGAATATGTACATGTTGATGTTTTTGTAAGGTACAAACTTGATGTGAAGTCTAAAAGATATTTCTTCGTTGGTTATGGTGCTAAGATGTTTGGTTATGATTTCTGGGATGATCTCAACAAAATGGAGATCAGGAGCTAGAATGTAATATTCAATGAAGGTTCCATATACAAAGATCATCATGTAGATAAAGATAAAAATTAGAACATTGAATCAGAGTGAAAAGAGCAAGTGGAGAATAAAGGTTTACATAAGCATGAGACATTCGAACCGGTGGAACCTACTACTCTAGTGGAGTTGAGGAGATCAATAAGGGTGATAAGGCATGCGAAAATATATTCACCATACTTTCATTATCTGTTATATACTATCAGTGGAGAACCAGAATGTTTTGAAGAGGAAATGTGGCTGAAGGAGTCAAGTAAGTGGGTGTTGGATAAGAATGAGGATATTTCCTCATTGCAAGAGAATAAAATTTGGGAGATGACACCTCTACCATACAAAAAATGAGCATTATAGAACAAATGGGTATACCGGGTCAAGAAAGAACATGATGAAAAGGGGAGGTTAGGGGAAGGCTAGTGGTTAAAGGCTTCCAATAGAAAGAGGGAGTGTATTTCACTGAAATATTATCACCAGTAGTGAAGCTTACCACCATCTGAGTGGTTCTCAACGCTGTGGAATCAGTAGAATTTCATTTTTTGTAGCATGATGTCAATACCAATTTCCTTCAAAGAGACCTGGAGAAGGATATCTACATGTAGCAGCTAGAGTGATATGTAGAGTCTTGTAACGAAGACCTGGTGTGAAAACTCCAGAAGATCTTACATGGATTGAAGTAGGAACCCAGGAAATGGAACACAAAATTTTATTACTTTATATCTAAAAATGAATATAAATTATGTGGAATGGATCAATGTTTCTACATTAATTCCTTTCATTATGAATACAATATATTTATTTTGTATGTGGATGTCATGCTCATTGTATGATCATGTATGCAAGGGATTGATGAGTTGAAAGGAAAGATGGCAAAGGAGTTCTAAATAAAGGATCTTGGAGAAGATAACAAGATTTTGTGGATGCAGATCAAGAGAGACCATGTAGTTGGAACCTTAATGTTATCATAGGTTGTCTACATTGGGAAAGTTATGAGAAGATTTAGTATGCTATAAGCAAAGACAGTCTCTATTCCCCTGGTGAGAAATTTCAGTTTCTCCATAAAGAAACCACTGAAGATGGAAAACGTGGTTGAGTATATGGACAAAGTTCTACATGCATCAGCTATTGGAATTTTGATGTATTCCTAGGTCTACACTTCACCTGACATCAATCATGTAGTGGGAGTTGTCAGTAGGTATATGGCTAACCCTGGAAAGCAACATTGGAAAGTTGTAAAGTGGATACTGATGTTTTTAATGGAAACAAGGATGTATCTATGTGTTTTGTCAAATGAAATTCATTGCAGGGGTATGTGGATGCTGAGCATGGAGGTGACGTCGACAACCGGAGGAGTACCATATGCTATGTATTTACTTGTGGAGGAACTGCGGTATGTTTTATATCACAATTTTATATGGAGGTAGATTTATCAACCATAGTGGTAGAATACATTGATGTTACAGAAGCTGGGAAGGAGATGTTTTTGCTAAAGAACATCTTAAATGAATTTGGAAGAAATTGAGAGGAGAATGTATTCCACTATGATAGTCAGATTTCTATACATCTTGCAAAGAACCCTGTGTTTCATGCCCAGATGAATCATATTTAATTGAATTACCATTTTACTAGAGGTTTGATACAGGATGGGTTGCTGACATTGCAGAAGATTTGTGGAACCAACAATCCAGAAGACATGTTGAAGAATCCCATGTTAATACAGATGTTAAGGAACCACTATGCCTTTGTTATTCTCCAATGATGAAAAAAGTATGAGAGGCAGAATAAGGGAGGACATGATGGGAGCCCAAGATGGAAACATCTTTTATTTCATGAATTATCATGTTGAAATTGATGTTGTGAATGGAAAGCACGCCACTGTTGAGTGAAGAAGATAAGAACTCATATAAATTAAGTTTTCATAGATAGTGACATCAAAGCTTAGTAGTGTAGTGGATTGGGATCCAAGTGGGAGATTTTTGGATTGGTGTAGCCAGATCTAGTTGGGCCGAATGCTTGTGGACTATACTGCACACCTAGTTCTTTTTTACTTTTTTTCTCATCTGTGATCCGAGTTTTGTTCCTTTGCTCCCAACATTTCTGCATCAAAAAGTGATGAAATCAAAATTATAAGAGAATGAATATCTATCTTTGAAGAACATATTCAATTGTAGAGAGATTTCATGGAAAATATGGTGGTGGGGGAAAATTGAAGAAACAACTTAAGAAAAACTAGCCCAATAAGATCCCGCTCCACCCCCACTAGCTTTGAGGCCGACCATTCCCCTCGAAAACCTATCTTAGTTGATGTAATCAATGTTCTAATAATTGTTTCTGTAAATTGTGAATCATATAGATAGTGATACCTTTCCAGTACTAATATTGTACATGGTGAAAATGAATGTGATTTATATCTATCACTCCCACCAATCACCTTTTAGAGAGGGTAATGGTGATCAATATCCATAATTCCATACTACACAATAAACCACTTCCAACAGGTCATGTCAAAGTGTTGAGTAACGTAGACCATGAGTCGGGCGATGATCTACCTTTTCCAATTGATGATGAAGATATTCATATGGTCGAAGAAGCTCTTTGAACATTCATCGCATGGTCATCACAACTTGTAAAAAACAAGTCTACAAGGAGGTATTCATTTCCAATTCATTTTTCAAGATAAACCTTTAAATTTTAATGAAAAATGTCTCAAATAATTAATGTTATTACAGACAGACATAGGGAATGGGGTGAACAGAAAGAATAGCTCAAAACCATCTCAATAATCAACCAACCGGTGAAAACAATCTACCGAAAGTACCTTTAACCTACCTATTAAATATCCATATTTACTATCAATATAGGCTCATGTGAATACAAAGTTGAAATACTATTAGGTTCATATAATTATTTTTGATGAAAATGTGTACAATGTGGAAGATCCAAATTTCATTAGGGTTGACAATGTAAGTGAAATCCTGGAGTATGATTGGCTAGGCAGCTTAGTTGTAAATGTATACATGAGATATGTTTTTCATGATTTGATTTTCCAAAAGCTAATATACTATGATAATTATGACTAAATACATTTCATATTTTTCGTAGATGTATAAATGAAAAACAATTTAAGGTATTTCCTCATGAACAAAAATTTGGAATCGTTTGTCCTCACGTCACCTCTACAAAACAAATAGAAATAGAATTCGAGAAAGAGAGTGAAATAATGGTTTTCCTGCTCAATTATTTTTTTTAAAAAAATACAGATGACAGATTCTTTATAATACCAACGATGCAGGGGTAAGACTCTACAATTTAATCATATCAAATATATTTTATTTATTTCATTGCTCATTATTTTTGTTTGCTTTTAGGATGAATTGAATGCTAATTGCAGTTAATTTGGATAATCCAAAGATTTATTTATTGGATTCAATGCATGGATATCCAACAACCTAACCACACATGGTGGTGTTTGGGAGTTTGTAATACACTGCATCAAAAATTTTAGAACTAAACATCTAATTAAATAATTTATATTATTTATTAATGAGGATTCCATTCTAATAGACCAGTGTGTGAATATTGTATAAAAAATGGAAAGAGGTCAAGGGAAAAGGACAAGAAACATCACAAGTACTATGACTGGATACAAATCGGGGTATATATAACCACATTTCACAATCCAAACACATTAAAAAAATAATTATTTTTCTTAATGTTTCTGTACTGTCTGAAACCAACAAACAAAAAAGACTGTGGTTATTATGTTTGTAAATTTATGGAAGAGAACATATTCCTTGAACAAACCAGCATCCCTGAAGTGGTATTTTCAGAGATAATTACTATTTCTTTTAAAATATTTATTAATCAATTTTTTATTTATATTTTTGTGTACTACCATGATTGTTGAAAAGAAACTTATTCACAAGATGATATAGATTTTTTTAGAAATGAACGGACGACATAATTGATGGAAGAATGTACAAGAACATCATGAATATGTGACCGGTATGACTCGAAGTGTTTATTTTTAGTTAAATTTGTCAGTATTTTTTATAAAAAGAACAGGTGGCATACTGAAAACTGAGCAAACGTATTAATATTGATATGATACTTTAGGAAAATGATCCATAAGTAATTTTTGACAAGTAGGAATCAACCACACATAAATTAAACACCTAGTATGAGTTTTATGACTTTAAGTACGTATTTTTATATTAAATTAACAATAAATTTAGTAAAAAGAACATGTGACATAATAAAAACTGAGAAAACGCAATCAGATTATTTTGATACTTTAGGAAAATGATCCATCAATCATTTTTGATGTGTAAGAATCAACCACACCTCAATCTGATGAATGGTGTGGACGATATGAATAAAAGTGTCCGTTATCAGTTTAAAATGGACATTTAAGCTAAAAATGTGTCACTCACTAAAAACAAATAAAACACACTCTGATTGTATTCATAATTGAGAACAATGATTCAAATGTTCTTTGTGACATGTAAGAAGAAGTCTCATGTGAAACCGACACATGATGCGACCGGTATGACTAAAAATGAGTGTTTCTAGTTTGAAATGATATTTTAATAAAAAAATAAAAATGACATACAAAAAACTAAGCAAACACATTCGGATTGTTTTGATACTTTTGGGAAATGATCTATATGGAATTTGTGACGTGTAAGAATCAACATCACCTCTATCTAATGAACAGTGTGATCGGTATGACTCAAAGTGTCACCTTATTTAAAACTAACAATCGTTTTAGTAGAAACACACAACTGGCATATTTAAAATCAAGCAAACACATTCGGATTGTTTTGATAATATAGGAAAATGATCCATGAGTCATTTGTGATGTGTAGGAATCAACCCCACCTCAATAAAATTCACAATGTGATAGGTATAAATCCAAATGTGTATTTTTATTTAAAATTGACATTAATTTAAGTAAAAAATCACAACTAACATACAAAAAACTGAGTAAATGAATTCAAATTGTTTTGATAATTTAAGAAAATGATCCACAAGTCATTCTTGACATGTACGAATCAACCACACCTCAATCTGATGCACAGTGTGACCGGTATGACTAAAAGTGTCTGTTATCAATTTACAATTTAAATTTTAGATCAAAACGTGTCACTCACTAAAAACAAAGAAAATGATTTATGATCGTCTTCATAATTTAAAACAATGATTATTAAGTCCTTTTTTGACGTGTATGAAGTTGTATCACATCAAATCAATGCACGATGTGATCGGTGTGACTCAAAAGGCATGTTTTCGGTTTGAAATGTTATTTTAGTAAAAAAACACAACTGACATACTCAAAATTGAGAAAACACATTTTCATTGTATTTATACCTTATAAAAATAATCCATGAGTCATTTATGACATGTATAAGTCAACCACACCAGAATCAAATGAACGATGTGACTGGTATAAATCCAAATGTGTTTTGATTTAAAATTGACAATAATTTAAGTAAATAAGAACAAGTGACATACAAAAAACTGGGGAACATTGGGATTGTTTTGATATTTTAAGAAAATAATCCATTAGTCATTTGTCATGTATAGGAATCAACCACACCTCAATCAAACATAGGGTGTGACCAAAATGACTAAAAGTGTCCGTTATCAGTTTAAAATTGACATTTTAGATCAAAATGTTTCACTCCCTAAAAACCAAGAAAATGCCCTCTTATTATCTTCATAATTTAATAGAGGGATTATTATGTCCTTTGTGACATGTATGAAGTAGTCTCACCTCAAATCGATGAACGATGCAACTAGTATGACTCAAAGGGGGTGTTTTCGGTTTGAAAAGATATTTTAGTAAAAAAACACAACTATAATACTAAAATCCAAGAAAACCCATTTGGTTTGTTTTGATACATTTGAACAATAATCCATGAGTCATTTGTCACATGTAAGAATCAACCCCCACCTCAGGCCGATGAACAATGTGATCGGTATATATCCAAATGTATCTTTTTTATTAAAAATTTACATTTTATTAATGCATTATTTCATATTAATGTTTTATTTATTTCATTATTGTATTACTAACATAATAATTGGTTTCTTATATAGGTGGAACCTTTTGTTTGAGTTGAGATGATTTCTTCAGCAACAAATACCATGGGCGGTCATTTTTGGGAGGGGATCACTGAAAGCACGACCGATTGTCGCCTATAAACCGTTCAAGGTTCTGGTGCTCTGCTAATGTGTATAGTAGCACTCGGGTCGATTCCTCAGCGATGATACATTTTAATATTTGATTGTTTTTAGTTTATTGTATTTTTATTGGTGGTGTTTTTTTGCAGATCTTAAATGAAGTGATTAATGGTTGTGTTTGTTTTAACAATTTGACAATGATTAGAGTGAATTCATTATTAGATATTTATGCTTGTGATATCCTTGAGCTTTTCTTTATATTTCATTAAATAAACACCCACTACACAAGATGACGTTGATTGGAATTCCTAAGTGTTAAGGCTTTAATCCAAGCACTAACACAACATAGGGTTCTAATCATAATCAGTACATATTTATGGTAGTGTATTTATGGTTCCAATAATCCATAGAAACTACATGTTAAACAAAACAAGTCATTAATCCATGACATGTTAAGTCCAACATACACAATGTTAATTCGAAAAATATTCGTCGAGCAAATACTCTCAATCACTTAACATCCCAAAATTTTGACTCACCCCAATGGTATATTTACTTAGCCATTAATATAGTTATTAATATCTTAATATGTGTTTATGGTGGTTAATTATAAATAGAACGAAAAGCACAATATAAGAAAAGAGTTGTGTGTCGAATACACACACAAGAATAGTGATGAGAATTAAAAATTGACTTTCAATTGAATGAGGAAGCAAAATAAGGGATGAGACATCAACTTGATTTCCAATATTTTAGGAGAATTAATATTTAAGAAAAGAGGGTGAATGATTAAAAAAATATTAAGAAAAACTTGCATTAAAATTCAAATGAAATTGAAAACAACTTACACAATTAAAAATGAAAGGAACACAAAAGTAAGTGAAAACAAAGAGAGGATGAAGGGTATCTCAATTGAAAAGAATAGTATGGTAGGTCCTCCCAATCATTTAGAAAAGATTTGGTCGTTCAAATTTTGGTTGTTATCTTCTAAAATGCCAACCTCTTGCAAGGAGCGGAGGTGGATTTATTTATAGCCCAATGTTGTGGGTTGTTGGCATTCCAAATCCTCCCCTCCACTTGGCTCGGTAATTTGGCCATACAGATATCTGAATATCGAGATATTCTCTTCTTTCAAGTTGTAGATATTTATATTTAATGTCATCCTTCAAAATTTGGCGGCCAATAGACATTTGGATCCAAAGATATGAGTATTTTACTATACTATTTTCACCTTTCCATTTTAATCAAATCTTTTTCGAAGGTCATAATGTGAATGCATTTTTGAACCAGAAGATGCCCTCAAATTCGAACACATTCTTCAACAATGTTGGTCGCCCATATCTTCTATTTCACAATGAATAACATTAGCTTGAATGGATCTCTATCATGATAAATAACCAATTTTGTGTGCTGATCTCAATTCCAGGACAGCATTGTGGGCTAGATTTCAAATCTTCATTTGGCCCCCCTGCTATTGGATTTGAGCCTTCAAATTTTTAAACACGACTCCTTTAATTGTTCTCCGAAGGTTGGAGGAGGCATCCAGTGGAATACAGTATGTCCCCTGACTTCCTACACACTAGAAAGTAGTGACCACGAAACTGACAGAATGAGAAAAACCTCACCAGAGAGGAAGATCAGATCTTCTACCACAAGGAAAAGGAGGACCCCCCCCCAACCTGAGAAAAATGTGGTCAGAAATGGGGATTGAGCATTCCATATCGATATAGATCCTTATGAAGGAGGAATCTAGTAGTTTTGAATATCTGACATCCATACAAAAAAATGTTCACAGAGTATCACCGATGATCCTGTGGAAGGCATAGTTATGAAAAGGAAGAGGGATCCCTCGTAGATCGACCCAAATGGTAGCCATCGGAGAATCATGCCCAAAATGAACCACCGATGACCATATAAAAAGGTGAAAATGCAAACGACTGTAGAGCCGGGAGTGATGAGAGTAGGCTTTCAAAAATTCCTCCATGGAGGAGAGAACAATTCCGACGGATTTGCGGTTTAGCAATGAGATTCTAGCCGGATTTGCGGTTTTGAATATCTGACATCCATTTATGAAAAACCTTCAAGGAAACTGGACTCAAAACGATACATGGGAATCTCTAGAAAAACATGACTACCATTCAAATCCACGTGCACCTGATGAAGATGGGCATCCATCATAGAAAGAGCATCTTCCACCCCTTCTGTAGCTATATGATGGAATAAGACACAGTGAGAAAACATATTTGAATCCGGTGGAAAATGAAACTAAGATGAAGAATGTGAATTTTTAATTCATTTTAATTTTTTTGATAATTAAACGCAATTCCTTTAATATGCTTTTTTTAATGAGAAACTGTTATGAAGCTCGCCAGTGGGAACATACCATGTCTGTTCCTCCAACCACATGTCCTGTAGGATATGCGGCTTTTCATAGGGGATCGACCTCATGGATTTTTCCACTAGTTTACAGTCATCTCCCTCATAAGATCTGGCATCGACAAATCGTGGTGGAGACTCTTGGCGGTGGTCGACTCAATGACTTCTGATGGAAGCTTTAATCTTCAACAGATCGGAAGATTTCTTCAACTAGATTTCTCAGGTTCAACGGAAGGGCAGCGAGCAGGAGGACAACACTTCGGCAGCGGTTATTGACGGGTTTTCATGTCTTCAATTAGCCCTGTTTCTTGACCGAGAGACCGCTGCTGTTGTCGATTTTTTTCCGGAGGTGCGTCAAGAGAGATCCAATATGGGGATTTCTTGTTTTTTCCACCGAGGCAGATCAGAAGGAGAAGTGAACCGCACCTGGTATTCGGCTGATTCTGGTCTTTCAAGGACAACCTTTTTTTTCTTCAATCTGGTTCGATGAGGGCGAGAGAGGAGTAGCACAACAACGTCATGAGTGTGAAGGACTCCTGCTTTGGCCCCTTTTCCTTTGGTTCGTCCGAGGCAGTGAGAGCCCCTCCCTTTTCTTGGGTGTTTTCTGTTTATCTAGAAGAGAGGCAGAGGTTGCAAAATCAACCACCAAGGAGGTCGTGATTTTCATTCTTGAACACGAAGGACGTAGAATCTGTTCATTATGCAGACCTAGATAACAACGGCTAAGGTATTTCTTGGTCGTGAGTGTTCTTGGGGAATGAAGAGAAACTTGGTGACGGCCCTAGAGTGCAATAGACTGGAAAACAGATGTTTTAGTTTGTGGTGAAAAAATTCGACCGTTGTGTTGATCATTGAGGATCGAACTTGCTCGTCTTAGCTACACATTTTCAGTAGTTCGTAGCAGGATTCTTCCTTGAACATGGTGAGACTAAGCCCTAGTAAAGGGGTCTCGGTCCTGTTTTTTGTTGTTTTTTATGCATGATTTGCGCTTGCTATTTGTCTTTTGTCTTTTATGTGGTGATTGTTTTGTGGTGATGTTTTCCATTTCTTGTAATGGTTCTTTGCATAGTAAAAGAACCATGATTATCCAGCTCCATGCATGTAGTCCATTAGCCGGAGCACGTAAATACTTTGTGTTCCTTTTACTGCTTTCAATTTCCGCATTTAATTTGACCTGTAAAATACTGGACGTTCACTACTTATTAAATGTCATTTCAAATTCCGACTTTGAATTTAAATTATTAAATTACAAGTTGTTTGGGAATTTTAATGCCTGGTTATATCATTTTTGTTGCTGCTTTCCATCCATTTAGAAATATATATGTGATTCTAGAAATTTTATCTAATTGGTTCTAGTTTTATTAAATCAGTGTTGTACAAGTTTTGTGTTCTGTTTAATGGGAAATATTGCAGGCGTTGAATAGTTGTAAATGCCTATAGTGTGTTGTTGTATCCAATTCTTGTTTGTTTTATTCCTAATGTTAGGAATTGTATGTGTAACAATTTTTTGTTTATTAGTTTTCAGGTACTAAACTATAAATAAACATTGTTTTCACTTTTTGGGTTTTAATGAACCAAAACACCCAATAGATCCGAGCTATTTCGTGGGAACGTCCCCTCGTGCAGGGGCGCTTCCCACAACAAAGTGGTATCTGAGCCAAATTGGGTTTATGTTTTTCTTTGTTAAAATTTGAAATTGTTTGTACATTGCATTCAATTTATTAGCTAGTGGCTTTAACCCGATACCACATTCTTTTATTGTTTAGTTCAGCTAGGTCATTAGCTCTCTTATGCAGTAATTTCATTCTATTATTGATAGTTTGTTTCCTCGTTGTTTCACAATTTCCTTTGCCTGTCAAAACCTCAAATATGCCTCTTGGTAGTTTTTATCTACGTGTTTCTATGGTTTCAGAGTTGGAATGAGTTCTATGTGCGGTTTGCCATTGTTTGAGAGCTGGTTAGCAGTAGTAGTTCGGTAGAATCTTGTGTCTCTAGTGTCTACCTTTTGCCTATGATATGGAATTATGATTGATTCACTATGTTCATCCACATCCTTTAAGATTGTATGTTATAGGTATGATCCTTTAGCGATTTTAATGTTTAGGTTTGGATAGCTTGTGGGTGCAGTGCCGCTTTACTAATCACCAAGATTCATTGTTTACTGTTCGACCCCGTTTAGCGACTTTGTTTGGTTTCCCGAGAACCATGTGTCATTAGTAAGTCTAGATTAAAATATTTGTCCTTTTAGTATCATGTTTTCCCCTAGTTTCTAGCTGGATCTCATCCTTTTGTTCTCGTGTGTTAGAGTTGTCATAAGATGCTGGGACTGCTTGCATGTGTCCTTGCAGTTTCCCTTTTGTGTGAGGATGTCTCCATTTGGCTCTTGTTTAGATGATTGTCTACTATGGCGGAGATTCTGAATTAATCTATTCAGGATCTTATGGTACCTTGCATTGAGAGTCTTTTTGTTAGAGTTTTTAGGTGGCATGTCATGGTTTTAAAGCTGAAGGTGCTTCTTTCTTTGGTCATGTTATGTCGTTGTGGGTTCTGGTGGATATCTCTTTGGGTTGTTTCATTTACTATGAATGCTTCTGCTCTCCGTGTTGCTCCGATTGTTGCCTCTAGCCTTAGGAGAGTGAGCTAATAATTTGCTCTGGGTTTTCTCCTCTTGTATGTCCTAGTATTGGGATGGTTTCTCTTGGTGGTGACCTGTTATGAGTGGTGATTGGGCCTGGGCAGTGTTTAGAGAGACTGTGTCATGTGAGTAGGTTCGGTGATGATCGGGTTTCATGGTGGTCATGTTGGGATCTCTATAGTGATATTAAGCAGTTCCTAGATATCATTAGGAAGCTAGATAGAGATGTGTTTTCTAGGTCGGTAGCGTGCTGCCCTTGGATCAACGGTGTTCTCGTGGGTTTAGAGTTTTCTTTTAGGGATTTTTGAGACTGCATGAGATTTGCAGTGGTACCCAGTTTTGAGGAAATTCTTTTGTTGGCTTGGTTCTAGGCGGTGCCTTCTCCTTGGATGAAGAGTTTTCTAAGTCTATATTAGATTCAGGTTCAGTGAGTGATTTTCTTGATTTTGAGATTTGTGTCTTTTGTTGTGTTCTCCCTATGTTGTTTTCCATGCTTGCACTATTTTGTACTGAGGTACATTCTATGTAAATTTCACTTATTTTTTTTGTCATGTTTTGTGTGAGGATGGTTCTGCTCTGTTTGTTGGTGTTCTGCAGGCACTGGTGAGCAGTTTTGGGGGACCTGTTATAGCATGTGATTTGCTGGTCTGACTTCCTCCTTGGAAGCATCTCTGAGGGTGACTCAGGTAAGTGAAGTTATGAACCTCCATCATGCAATTGTATAGAATTATTTAATTCAAAACATTTTTATCAGCTTTTCGATATCATTCAACATCAAGTGACATGTTTCATAGTTGATACATGGTAGGGAGACTCTTTGGGTCATACCCCATAGGTTGTTTCCTATTTATGATATGCCCAAGTTAATGATGTTAGGTGTTGGAAAATCATTATGTGGTCGGTTTTAATTTGTAAGATGTAGTGTCTAATTTTGTTTCATATTAAATTGTTAATGCATTTAACTTCCAAGGTGAAGATTTTTGAATTTGCAATTCATTTTATTTTTTGTTAATTAAATGAAATTCCATTAATATGCTTTTTTTGTTGAGAAACTTTTACGTTGCTCACCAGTGGCAATAACCTGTGTCAGCTCCTCCATCCATGTGTCATGTTGTATATGTAGCTTCCCTCTTTTGGGCTCGTGGAAAGAACAAGTGTGATGCATTCCTCCTCGATTCAGGGTTCTTTAATATCTAGTATGACTTCGGTCAGCATTAATAGGGGTGCGACCTCCTAGATTTCTCCGTCGGTTTCCAATCATATCCCTTATGGAGGCATAAGATCTGGCATCGACAACTCATAGTGGAGTCTCTTGGCAGTGGTCGACTCGATGACTTTTGATAGAAGCTTCAATCTTTAACAGATCTGTAGATTTCTTCAATTGGATTTCCCAGCTTCAATAGAAGGGCAGCAAGCATAAGGGAAACACTTCGACAATGGTTCTTGATGGGTTTTTAGGTCTATGATTAGCTATGTTTCATGGCCGAGATACCGCTGTCGTGGTCGATTTTGTTTTTCCTAAGGTGCTCTGAGAGAGATCCAATTTAGGGATTTCTTGTTTTTCCATCGAGACAAATCAGAAGGAGAAGTGCAGCGCACCTAGTATTTGGCGGATTTGGTTCTTTCAAGGAAAACCCTTCGTTCGTCGATCTGGTTCGATGAGGGTGAGTGCAGTGTAGCACAACGATGCCGTGATTCAGAATGATTCTTGCTTTGGCCCCTTGACCTTTAGTTCGCCCGAGGCAAGGAGAGCCCCTCCCCTTTCTTTGGTATTTTCTGGTTCGCCATAAGAGAGGTAGAAGAGGTTGCAGAATTCGACCACCAAGAAGATCGAGATTTTCATTCTTGAACACAAAGGACACATAATATGTTATGTGTCTTGAAGGCATGGATTATAGTGACTAAATTACTTCTTGGCTGTCAGTGTTCATGGGGGATGAAGAGGAACTTGGTTATGACCCTGGATTTCAATTGACTGGACAACAGATGGTGTAGTTTGTGGTGACAAACATTGACAACAGTGTTGATCATTTAGGATCCGACTTTCTAGTCTTAGATACATGTTTTCAGCAGCTCGTAGCAGGCTTCATCCTTGGAATGGGTGATACCGGGCCCTAGTAAGGGGCTCTCGGACCGTTTTATTGTTTTTTTATGTAATCCATGCCATTTTTTTTCTTTTATCTTGCGTGTCATGATTTTTTTATGGTCATGTTTTCCATGTCTTGTAACGGTTCCTTGCATAGTAAAAAACCATGATGATATTGCCCCGTGCACGTAGGCCATTGGCCGAAGCACATAAATCCTTTGCATTCCTTTTACTGCTTTCAACTTCCGCATTTAATTTGACCTGTAAAATACTGGATGTTAACTACTTAATGAATATCAATTCAAATTATGATTTTGAATTTAAATGATTAAATTAGTACTTGTTTGGGATTTTTACTTCCTGGTTATATCATTGATGTTGTTGCTTGCCATCATTTCTAGAAATATATACGTGATTCTGGAAATTTCATCTCATTTTTTCTAGTTTTTTTAAATCAGTGTTGTACAGATTTTCTGTTCTGTTTAATGAAAAAAATTGCAAGCGTTGAATAGTCTTAAATTCCACTACCAGTGTGTTGTTGTGACCACTTTATGTTTGTTTTATCCCTAATGGTAGGAATTTCATGTCGAACATTGTTTTGTTTATCAGCATGCATGTATTAAACTGTAAATAAACTTTCATTTCACTTTTCTAGTTTTAATGAACCAAAACACCCAATAGATCCAAGCTATTTCATGGGGACTGCATCTCACACAGGGGAACTCCCCGCAACAAAGAACAATCTAAAGTCTGCTGAACGGGGACAAGTAGTGCCTCCCAAGCACTCACGAAGGAATTAGAAACAAGAGACGTGTGTGGCACATTCATTCATTGAGAATGAGATCATGGCATTACAATAAATCCACCTCAAGTAACTTCATCACTAATTTTCATCATTTCATGTTCGACATCTCAACTTGATGGTCAGCATGGCTGCTAGATGACTATTATATCCTGTGATTCCATCTAATCCGTTAAAACATTTTAAAAAAATAATGAAATATCCTAATAGAAATTAATGAAAAAATGCGGGTTAAATTAATTCCTCCTTAAATAAGGGTGATATAAATCTATCTCTGGTAGTGGCTACACCTGAGTGGCTAACTCTAGGATTCTTTGAGGGTTAGATTCAGAATTTTACGGTCGCGGCTACATTGTCTTAGTTCCATCTGTCAGGGGCGGTTATACCCATGTTGGTTCTTAACGATTCCATGCGACAGAAGCCAAAAACATGGTGTTTGTAGGCATAATTTATATCTTTCATTCACTGGGGGCGGCTATACCTGTGCTTGATTGGGGATTTCTGATGGTTTGTTCACAAGGGGTGTTTTGACGCAGCATTTACATGATTCTTTTTCAAGAAGCCTTTCCTAGAGTGTAGCGGTTTTCCAGATGCATTCTCATTATGGTTTGGGATTCTGCAAGTCTCTGTCTCTATTAAAAAGAACTTCATGAAGTAATAGTTCAAATTATGTGTTGACATCTCTACTACAAAATTTCATTATAAATTGAAAATTGAAATTCCAAGTTTAAATTTTCAAAAGATTTAGAAGAAAATAACTGAGAATTATATTTGATTTAAACTGCAAATATCATGTTGTTTTTTTCAGACAAAAAATAATATTGATAGTAAGTTGAACTTTCCACATGGACTTTGCATTCCCACAAATCAGTGGAAATTTCATATGGGAATTTCCATTGGGAATGTCCAATGGAAATTTCCAAAGGGAATTTTCCAGTGATAATTTTCAGTGGGAATATTCAGTGTGAATTTTTAGTGCAAAGTTTCAATACGAATTTCTATTGATAATTTCGGGTGGGAATAACTACCATGAATTTGCAAATGCAATTTCCAATGGGAATTTCTAGTATAAATCTCCAATGAAAATTTCCGGTGAAAATTTCTAGTGGGAATTACTAGTTAGAATTTCCAACTACAACTTCCAATGAGAATTTCTACTGGATCCAAAGGAATGACCATTAAAAAAATTACAAACAACTATGAACTGTCACTTTGTACAGAAAAATTGTACGTCACAGAATGAAAACAAATGACTTGAATCTGAATGATCTATAAGATGTAGAGGCCATAAATTTATTTGATTTAAATATTTTTCCAATGTTTTCTGACCGCTATATAATGGATCATAGCAGTGAGGAAATTGCAAACTCAAAGAGCAGTGTAAATATTAGCGTCAATATATATGAAGTCCCAAATTCTGAAGAAATCACCCAATGTGAATACATTTCTAAAGAAAACATTACATGGAGTCCAAGAATTGGGGTGGCTTTAAAATCAAATTCTAATGCGTATTCATTTTATGATGCTTACGAAGGCATTGTTGGTATTAGTGTATGTAAACAATTTGTTAACAAACATAAAAATGAAATTTTTTTGGTAACATAAACATTGTATACATGTGATAAAGAAGGATGCCGAAGAGCAGACAAACATGATGTCAATGTCAAAATACCATGTGTAGAAATGAGGACTTATTGTCCAGCACGAATGCAAGTTGTCTACATGTACAATAACTAGTATAAGTGCACAAAATTTGTTGAGGAGAATTATTGTTCAATACATTTTATCGAGACCATGCAATTCATGAGATCCCAAAGACGCATTAGTGATGCACAAGGTGTCGAGTTTGATCTTAATGACAAAGCTAGTCTGAAGCCCGATGAATCATTTTCTCTTATAACAATTATTGTAGGTGGCCTTACGAGTCTTGGATATACACGAGTGGACCATCTGAATTATATACAGTCTAAAAGACCAAGGGATTTGAATCTATGTGATCTTGATGGCATGTTACAATACCTAGAGAAGCAATCAAGAGATAAAACCTCATTCGAATACTTAGTACAACATGACATGTCCGGTCAAATTAGCATCATTTTTTGGGTTGACCCGAGAATAATGGTCGATTATGAGCATTTTGGAGATGTCGTCGTGTTTGACACTACCTTCAACACAAACAAGGATTATAGGCCTTTTGGAGAGTTTTTAGGTATAAATCATCCTAAAGAGATTGTAATTTTTGGTGCATCATTGTTATATGATGAGAATGCAGACTCATTTAGTTGGTTGATTTATAGATTTGTTGATTTCAATGGGGGAAAACATTTGGAGACCAATTTCACAGATCAAGATACAACTATGTCTAAATCCATTGGTTTGACCCTACCTAAAACAATACACGACCAATGCAATTGGAACCTAATGCAAATTGACATGAAACACTTGAGCCATGTAATGAAAGATGACTCGACAGTATTGGAAAAATAAAAAAAATGCATGTATGGAATTGCAGAGATTTCAAAATTTTAAACAATAAGGAAAAGAAATCCAACTACATGGAAGTTATACAAATTCAACATGGATAGAGGATATGTAGAAATTCAAGGAAAAATGGGCTCATTGTTTTATGAAAACTACATCGACATTAGGTATTCGAAGCGCATAGTTAAGTGAAAGTTTCAATGGTGTATTAAAGGATTATTTGAATCATAAACTCAGTGTTATGGAATTATTCCACAATTTGAGCGCCTGTTGGAGAAGAATCGTTATCGAGAAATGAAAGCTGAATTTGATAGAAGAAAAAATCTTTCATGCAATCTTTTTTCATATCATCCGATCATGGTTCAAGAAAGTCATCTCTACACTCAAAAAATATTATATCTCTTTCATCATGAACAACAACTGTGTGGTGCTTGTTTCCTTAAGTCTTGTAATGAAAATATCACGTTGTGGAAATTAAAGGTTCGTCAAATGAGATTACAGTAGAAATGTACTGACAATAACCTATAAGAAGAGGTTGTACTTGTCTGAAATTTGAGATTTATGTCTATTTATGTTTTCATGTACTAAAAATATTGGAATGGATGGACGTGCAGTCCTTGCTAGAGTTGTATATCTGTAAGAGATGGACACGACATGCTTGTGACTTTTAGTTTTTAGAGATCACAATTAATCATGTTGAATAGGATATGGTAGTAAGAAAAGATTAATCCTACCAACAGGTGGCACGAATGGCAATAAATCTTTTAACAAAATTCTATGAGTTTGAATAGAGATATAGAATTGGAATGTCAAATATGAACAATTATAACAGGTAATTACATAACACTAAAAATAATGTACCCTCAAAATGCAGTTAACAGGAATCTAACAAGCAAGATCGACAATAGTCTAAAAAATCATTCAAGAAAAAAGATAAAAAGAAAGGCAATGACAGTCTGGAAAGTTTTCTAGAGCAGGAAACAAAACACATGAAAAATTGGGGCATAACTAGAAATCAAGAGACATCAAAACTGGTACTGCATTGTTATTATTTACTTATATAATTGAACAAATAATTTTTTTGTCATGAATAAAAATTTTATAATTATATTGCAAGGAAAAACTATAGAACCATAGAAAAGATGTTGTAATGGACATCCTATCACATATGTCAATGTATGTACTATGTAGTGGGTTACAAAACATTTGATATTGAAACCCGCATCACATCACTTCATATAATGTGATATTAAAAACCTTTTACATTATAGACGGTTCTATGTGACTCTCAATCATGGTTTCATGGTTGGACACTCCATATATCTCTATAACTTATTGATAGTAAATTGTTGAACAACTAGAAAAATCAGACCGTCCACATCATAGCCCTCTGACCACACAGTAGAGTCCCAGGATAAGAATTTTTTTTAGAATCATGTCAATGGAATTTTTAATCACTCTGCATTATAGTCCTTTCATAACATCATGGGGTTATAGAAATTTTCATAAAAATTCAATCATGGTTCCCATCACTTTTCCAATATTTTTGATTCCTCAACTCCACTCCATTACCCATTTTTCATTCATCTTCCCCATCAATATATAATTATTTGTACCCCTTTATTCCTAAACCAGAACATCTATTACAACAGACCATTCCTCATTATAAAAATACCTCACTGTATTATGTGTTTCTACACTATAGAATTCAATTTCCACCATTACATCAGTAAAACAAAAGCGAACACCCTATCCTAAATCCACTATTCTATCCACACCATAGTTTGAATCCACTTAGTCATCCTCTGATGCTTCCAAGAATTCATAATATTCTATCCATGATTATTTAACCATCCCACTCACATCACCTAAACCATACAAAACCAAATAAAAACTCTCTACAATACTAGCTTAGATGACCAGGTGCCAACCATGAAACCACCACTGAGAGGTAAATTCAAAGCCACATCGTAGTACTTCATATAATGTGATATTTAAAACCATATACATCTATTTTGTTATTATTTTCTTATGTCATTGATCTATTGAATTCAATGATATCATGCATAAATAATGTTTTAATATTGTTGTAGGGAAATTCAATATAATCATTAATTGATGGAAACCATACAGATACTGCCATAAATTTCAATGTATGTACATATTTTAGAAAATATTCAAAACCTACAAATTTAAACACAGTTCATAATAATTGATATATTGTCCTATTTGAAATCTTATGAAACACTTTTGTTAGTTTTCATTGTAGTTATTAATATATAATTGTTGATGCAATTAGGATCCACCAAGGAGGAATTTTCCACCATTGATGATGCATGATTCAACTACCACTGTAAATGGGAATGACAACATAAATATGAGGACCAAGAACTCATTACAAGCATTTCATAACTTAGTTTATATAGAGCTTAAACTATAGGTTCCCTACAAAAAGAAACCTCTTTTGAAAATATGTTTTTACAATTTAATTTTTTTTTCTACAAATAGGGAAATTGTAAATAGAATCTTGTACAAAATAAAATTTGAAATGTCCCTTCTCATTTTATAGTTAAAATTTTTAGAGGAAATTTCTAATTCGAATTCCCAGTTGCAATTTGTATGCACATAAAGTTTCCATCCAACCAATGACAGAGAGTGCAAAAAATGGTTATCCAGATAAGAAAAGTATTATCCAGGTAACTCTGGAGACTATAACTAGAAATTCCAGTTTAACACCCTTCATATTGTTAATGATTAAATGAATATATGCTATATGAAAATGGTTATTCGGGTAAGAATATTACCATTTTCACCAAATGTGACACAAAAAAAAGTGACGAAAACCAAACTAGAAAGTTTATTCCAAAGTTTACAGTGGGAGTTTCCATTGGAATATTTAAATGATAATTCACTATTAATAATTCTATGTAAACAAGTTTCCATGACATTTAAATAACACAATGAAAATAAAAAAGACAAATGACAAAGAAACACCTATCATAAAACTAATGTATGTTTATCCTAAATAGAATGTTCTCATTTCCACCCCCAATCACCAAAAAACATCAGAAAAAGTCACAATAGTTATCTTTGTTATAGGAAAAATATCTGAATCGATGAACAACAACCAAATATATGTGAAAAACAGAGCCCCAAATCCCACTCCCACCCAAATCCCTCACCCAACCCAACCGTCACAATAACTGTGAGTAGTTAAGTTTGTACAACAATTGAAATATCCATTTCACTGAAAAACACTTATGTCGCTTCACATTTCTCTTGAATCAACCAAATATGTCATACTCTCGGCATCGACCTCTGACGTATACCTTCCAGGATCATTTAAGAAATAATGCACCATAAACAACCTCTGCTCAGCAAATTTATAAGGACCCGACCTTATTACATAAATAATCTTGAATTTATTCAAGAAAACACTTCCTTTTACATTGATTATATTTTCAAGTTTAGAGCTTTAGATAATTAGGACATAATAAATTCATAACATTACACAATGTTACAGAGTGGATACCATAAAAATAGTTTCCATTTTTTTCAAAATATAAAACATTAAAACTTAAAACAATATTTTTTGAAAATTCATTGACATTTAACATTGCTTAATTCATTGTCTTACACATCCAATAACCTGTGAAAATCATTTAAAACATGGGATGAGACAAAAAAACTTTGTAAAGGATATAAAAAGAAGGAAATAAAACATTAGTCCATGAATACCTGTAACATATGAAATCATTTTCAAAAGACACATTTATCACTTGTATATCTATACTTACTTTGTGAAAAATGAGATTTACACAATACATAAGAATGTATGTAGAACCATTAAGGTTTCTTGGGGAATTAATTACATAATCTTGTAACCCTCTGGGCTACCTTATAATTTTTAATCCTCACGGCTGCCTTACAATTTTTTTAAGCATCGTAGTTACACTTGGAGTAACCATACAGACGACCTCCAACTTATAAATAACCAATGAATTGGAGGGATATACAGGTCTCAAAATTCATCATAATAAATTCCCAAGATTCAGAACATAATCATGCATCACTAATAATAGCATAAAAAAAATGCTTTTGAATTTTTTAATACCTAATTTTAAAAGAGAATTTTATAAGAAAATCCTCTCATAAATATTATACATTTGAAGAGAGAATTAATAGAGTGGATGAAATATGTATATACACTGTAATTAGGCATAATTCAACATAATATAATCAAAACCCATCACACAATAAATTGAAAAACCACATAAATTATGAAGTAAAAGGTTAACCCAAAGAATGGAAATCAGGTTAAGAATTCCCTTTCCTCAGACATGTCTTACTTCAAACCAATTTAAACTACCTATATAATGGTTAAAAGTGTGTTATTAATATTTTACATAAACATGTTCATGTTTATAACATCTTATATGATCATTTCCTATCCTCATTTCACCCCATATTTGTCAGTATTTTGTTCCTTCCACTATTTTGGATGAGTTCTTTACATGATTTTCATGACCTTTTCATGATGGATGTTCTTGTCGATTGGAAGTGAAAATACAGAATTATAATTGAAAGGTATATACATATTACCAGTATCATAATTTATACCATTTATCTTTTTGATGTTTTATATGTGTAGGATTCATTAGTTAAAACATTAATGATGTTTGTTTAGTTCATTTTAGTGGTTCTTTGATAATAAAACCATAATTTTGTCTTAAAAGTTAAAACCATGAGTAAAAAAGAATTCAAGAATCATGTATGGGAAACAATACATATATTATAACCTATTTAAACTATAGAAATGGTTTCATGACCAGACTTCAAAAGAAATAATAGAAATTGAAATTACATCTTCCATAATGTCGGTAATTCGACACATCACATACAATGTTTTTTACTCATTAAATAAGTGGGAGAGGAGAAGAAAAATGAAGATGAATTTTCCATGAACAGGAAAACATACATAATATACATGATTTATGGATATTACATTTTTCTTGGGTAAGATGAGATGAAGATTTAATATGAAATGAATGGAACTCAAAATAAAAGAGTAATTGTGAAATCCCTTACCAAAATTCGGCAGCCAAACAACTATGAAACATGGTTTTAGAAAATATTAAAAAGATAGGGGATAAGGTTCAACAATCCATGAATGAATAATAATATGAAATATATCATGAATAAGAAGGAAATAAGAACATGGTATTTAAAAATGAATGTTATACCACATAAAATAGAACATGAATGGAAAAAAGAAAGAAATTGGGAATTTTCTTACCTTGTAGAGTAACTCCTAGAACATGAAGGGTGGGACCTTGGGGGATTGAGGAAAATGTTGGAGGAATACTAGGGAGGCAAGGAGTCCAGATTGTAGTTGATGAGAATTTTGAAATGAATTTAATGAATGAATTGTTTGGTATTTATAACAAAAGTGAGGGATTATTTTAATAATTTCCAAGGGACACCTCATTAGTTGTATTTTCAAAACAATGGGCTTGCCCATGGTATTTTCCCTTGGTATAATCCAAATGGGACACCAAAAAAGTTACATTACTATAAAAAAGTCAAACAGATTTATTACATCATTATTACATCATTAATTATGTCATTAACACACCGAAACTGAAAACTATATGATTTTACTATTCACCAAAAAAATCAACTATTTCCTAAAAATACCCAAAATTCACCTTAAGCATTTATCGATGTGTAGAATTCAAAAAATGAAGTTCATTTTTTGAAAATAATTCTCTAAATATTTATAATTTAATTTTTAAATAAAATCATACTTAATTCAGAAATTAATAATTTAAAAACTATAACTACTTTTATATCACATTTAATAATTAATCAAGATCACATTATCTTAAAGACTTAAGAAAATAAAATAATAATACAATTTACTATTCATTAAGTTCATATTACTATTAATATTATTGTTCAAAAGGGTATGTTACTATTCACCAAAAAAACACGTTGGTTTCAATAGAATCCAAATAACATACTGAACACAATTGTAGATGCCCATTTTTTGAAATTCAAAACATAGAAGTAGTAAAATTATGTGTAAATGGATACTTATAAATTTCTAAATTAAACAAAATTTCATGCATTTCAACATATTTTTAGAAAACCTAGGGGTGTTACATTATCCCCACCTTATGGAAATTGTATCCTCGCAATTTTATTTACTTATTAAACAAGTGAGGGTACCTTTCCCTCAAATAATTTTCGGACTCCCATGTTGCTTCTTAAACTACTTGGTTTCTCAACAAAACCATTACCTGGTGGATTACCTTATTCCAAAACACCTATTCCCTTTAATTGAGAATTTGAACTAGTTTCTCTTCATAATAAAGGTTCTCTTCTAGATGAACTATTTCTTGGCTCAAGACATGTCATAAGTATTTCATATACTTTCTCTACACCGAAACATGAAAAAAAATGTGTACCTGAGACAAACTTGGTGGCAGAGCTACTCGGAATGCAACTGGTCCAACTTTTTCTAAGATTTCAAAATGACCGGTGAATCATTGACGTAGCTTTACTTTCTTACCAAAATGAATCACACTCATTCAAGGAGTGATTTTAAGGAAAATATAGTCACCTACCTTGAAAGAGAAGACTTTACTTCTATCAGTTGCATATCTTTTCTGTCTCCTCTAAGTTGTCCTCTTGTGCTGGTAGATCATATTTATTTTCTCAGCCACTTCTTCTACAAATTCTAGCCCCATTAACTTTCTTTCACAGGATTCATCACAAAACACTGGAGTCTGATACAGCTTCCCATACAAAGCCTCAAAATGTGCCTTCTGAATACTGAATGAAAACTGTTATTATAAGAAAACTCAACTATAGAAATATGTTTATCCTATCTTCCCTTTTAGTCCATTGAACAATCTTGAAGAATATCCTCCAATTTATGAATCATTCATTCTATCTACCCATCTAATTGAGGATGAAAAGCTATACTAAAATTTAATTCTGTTTCCAACAACTCCTGTAGTCCCTTCTAAAAGATAGATATGAATCTGGGATCCTCATAAAATACAATGGAAAGAAGAACTATATGTAACCGGACAATATCCTTGTGGTATAGTCGAGAACGTTGATCCAAATACAATGTATCTAGAATAGAAAGAAAACGTGAATATTTTTTCAATCGATCCACAATAACCCAAATTGCATTGTTACCTCAAGATGTCTTAGGTAGTCCCACCACAATGTACATGGATACATTCTCCCACTTCCACTCTGGCACTGGAAAAGGCTAGAGCATCTCCTTCAGTAACTTCCACTCTAATTTAACTTGTTGACATGTCAAACATTTCATGGTAAAATCATCAATATCCCTTTTCATTCCATCCCACTAGTAACACTCTCAAAGGTCTCTATACATCTTAGTATAACTAGGATGAACTGAAAATGGAGAACAATAAGCTTCAAAAAAAGTCTTTCTTCAATCGAGAATCACCATGCACACAAAACCTTTCCATATCTTAAAACACAAACTTTATCAAGGTCAAATTCTAGAGGTTTACCCATTTTAACCAATTCTACATTTTTCTCTAACTCAAGGTCTTCCTTTTGTTCTCACTCAATACTGTCTGACAACGAAGACAACGCTGAAACTTGATACAAAACTGATGTATTCCCTACACCAACAACTTCTAAGACAAAATTCATCAAATCGTTAACCAAGGGATCATGTTCCAAACGTAGCATTGTTAATGATGAATGATGTTTTCAAATCAAGGCATCATATACTTTGTTTTCTTTTCCAGGATGGTAATTAATTGTGCAATCATAATCCTTTATCAGTTAAACCCATCTTCTCTACCTAATTTTTAATTTCTTTTGATGTGACTATATACTTCAAACTTTTATGGTCAGTATATATTTGAAATTTGGCTCCGTATAAATGATGCCTCGAAATTTTCAAAGCAAAATCCATAGCTGCCAATTCTAAATCATTTGTGGGATAATTTAACTCATGAGGTTTTAGTTGTCTTGAAGCATAATCAATTACCCGATCATTATGCTTCAAAAAACAACCATGTCCTTCAAAGAAGCATCACTGTAGATGACAAACTCATTATTTTAATAAGGCAAGGCCAAAACAAGATCATTTACTAATCTCTTTTTTAGTTCGTAAAAACAAACATCATATTCTTCTGTCCAATAAAATTTAACCCCTTTCTGTGTTAACATATTTATCAGGATAGATAAATGTGAAAATTTCATAAAAAACTCTTGGTAATAACTCGATAATCCAAGAAAACTATGAACCTATAAAATATTTTTGGGTCTTGTCCATTCGTCAACCACATTTGTTTTGGCAGGATCAACAATTATCCCATCCTTATTTACAATGTTCCGAAGAAAAGAAATCTATTACAACCAAACATCACCCTTTCTGAATTTTCCATATAGTTTCTTTTCAAATAAGGTTTTTCGAACAAACCTTATATGTTTTTCAAGCTCCTATTTATTTTTAAAAAATACTAGAATTTCATCAATAAACACAACCACAAACTTATCCCATAACTCATAAAATATTATATTCATAAGATTCATGAATATAGAAGTGGCATTACGTAACCCAAAAGGCATAACAATAAATTCATAAGGCCCATATATATTATGAAAGGTTGTTTTTTGGATGTCATCCTCCTTCCCTTTCAACTGATGGTATCCGGATCTCAAGTCAATATTGGAAAAGTACTGAGATCCCTAGTGCTGATCAAACAATTCATCGATATTAGGGAAAGGATACTTGTTTTTAATAGTGATGTTATTCAAAGCTCTACAATCGATTAAAAGTCTCGTGAAACCATGTTTTTTTTGACAAACAAAATAGAATCTCTTTATGGTGAAGTTCTAGGAAAAATGAGGCATTTATCAAGTAAATACTGCAATTGATTTTTCAATTCAAGAAGATCTATTTGAGCCATACGATATGGTGGTTTTGAAATTGTATTATCATCAGGAACTATGTCAATTGTGAATTTGACTTCCCTATTAGGTATGGCACTAGGTAACGCATGATAAAAAACATCAAGGTATTCATTTTCCATAGGAACATCATCAATCTGAACAGTTCCCTTGTTTTCAAAATTATGAGCAAGATAACTTTTATTTCCATCTTTCAACCATTTCTCAGCTTCCTGATATGTTATCAATTGTATATGATCATTTTTGTATACAAACAGAAACTCTTTCTGAAAAACAACTTCTATAGCTCTATTTTCAATCTTAGCATGATAAACAAAAATCTAATCCATTCCCAAAATAACATCAAACTCGACAAAGGGTAAAACAACAAGGTTTTTAGGTAATGTATTTCCATAGACCACAATAGAAATATTCTTATAGTTCCTCTTTGCTATAATATTTCCCCTGGTGTTTTAATAACAAATTCAGGTATTATTTATTGAGGTGATATTTCCAATTTACTCGAAAGTTTCTCCGAGATGTAGGAATGTGAATACCCTATATAAAACAAAACTTTAGCAAAATCTGAGTGAAAGAACAAAGTACCTAATACAACTTCATTGGATGGCTCAAAATTTGTTAACATAATTGAAAAGGGTCTCACTACACCTTTCTGCTTATATTATGGCTACTTTGCATCATTCCAATATATCTTTGGGAAGAAATTTGCATAATTACCCATATCACCACATTTAAAACACTTTATATTTTGCTTATCAGGATTAATATTGGGACAATTTTCATTGCAATCTCATGCCTTATGTCAAAACATACCACATTTAAAACACTTCCCAGTTTTACTAAGACATTTTCCATGGTGTTTCTTGCCACAATTTTCACAAACTGGAAACTAGATTTTCATACCATCGGATTTCTTTGGTTGATTTTTACCCATCTCTTTCCACCTGGACCTCTTCTTCTCCTTATTTCCAAAATGCACATGATTATCAGTAAAATCCATCTCTACCATCTCAGCACATCAGAAACAGTTCTCATAACTTTTGAAATCATGAGAGGCAAACGCCCTTCGATACCTTGGCTTCAGTCCTGTGTAAAAGTGGTTTATTTTTCTATCAAGATCCAGAATAATATTTGGATCATACCTTTCCAATCGGGTGAATTTTTCTTTATACAAAGCCCCTGAATCCTCCTACGTTTTCATCAATTCAAGGAATTTCTTCTCCATCAAATGTCGCAGCACTTTAGGAAAATATTTTTCACAGAAAAGACTTATATTCATCCCATACTAAGGAATAAAAATCCTCTCTACCCCTAATATTCATTATCATTGAAAACCACTGATCAGAATCACCTTCAAAATGATAAATGGAAAGACATAACTTTAGATGGTTTGAACCAACCATTGCATCAAATATATTTTCAAGAGCTTCAATCCATCCTTCAGCAGCTACTGGGTCAGAATATCCATTGAAAGAAGAAGGGTGTTATCTCATAAAATGTTCCACTACTATCATGTTACGTTGTGGTAACTCTTTATGTTCTCTTGAATGGATGCCACCACCATTTGTTTCTTATGTTAGCTAAGCCATTACTGTCACAAACTGCTCAGTAACAATCCCAACCATTACAGGCTATAGATCCCGAAGGATATCATTCTGTCGGTGCCTCTCCTCTTCAGTATCCATGTTCCTTCTGTGGACAACCATTATAAACAAACATATCATAGATGAAGCAACATGGAAATCATTAAAGTCTATAAAATTTCAAATTAATGAAAAAGTAAAAATCATTTATGGTATTCTTTTAACATTATCTTAAAACCTAAAGTTATCTAAACCATCATCTGATACCAACTATAAGGACCCTACCATATTACATACATAATCATGAATTTAGTCAAGAAAACACATCCTTTTACATTGAGGATATTTTAAAGTTTAGAGCTTTAGGGAATTGAGACATAATAAATTCATAACATTACACAATGTTACAGAGTGGATACCATAAAAATAGTTTCCATTATTTTCAAAATATAAAACGTTAAAACATAAAACATAATTACTTGACAATTATTCAACATTTAACATTAATTCCTTCTTTTTATTACACATCCATTAACCTAAGAAAAAAATTTAAAACATGGGATGTGCACATAAACTCAGTAAGGGATATAAAAAGAAGGAATGGACACATTAGTCCACAAATACTTGTAACGTATGAAATTATTTTCAAAAGACATACTTATCACCTATATATATATACATACATTTTGAAACATGATATTTCCACAATACATAAAAATGTAAGTAGAAACATAATGGTATCTTGGGGCATTACATACATAATCTAGTAACCATCTCGACTAACTTATAATTTTTAACCCTCATGGATACCTTACTCTTTGTTTAACAATCACAGTTACAATTGGGTTAACCATATAGACGATCTCCAACTTATACATACCCAATGAATTGGATGGATATATAGGTCGCACCCTTCATCATAAAAAATTCCCAAGAACCAAAACATAATTATTCAACATGAATAATAGAATAAAAACATTGCTTTTGAATTTTGTAAAACATAATATCAAAAGAGTATTTTTACGAAAAATCCCCTTATAAATATCATACAATTAAAGATATACTTAACAGTGTTGATGGAATATGTATATACATTGTAATTAGACATAATTAAACATAATATAAGAAAAACCCATCACACAATAAATTTTAATACCACATAAATAACGATGTATAAGGTCAACCCAATGAATGGAAATCAGGTTAAGAATTCCATTATCTCAGGCTTGCCTTACTTCAAACTTGTCTAAAATTCTTGTATAATGGTTAAAAAAGTGTTATAAGTATTTTAAGGAAATAGGTTCTTGTTTATAACATCTTATATGATCATTTAATAACCTCATTTCACCCCTTAATTGTTAGTATTTTGTTCTGTGCATTGTTTTGGGAGAGTTCTTTACATGATTTTCATGATCGGTTCATGATGGATGTTTTTTTCGATTGGAAGTGAAACTCAAGAAATATAAAGTAAAAGTATTTAAATATTTATATTAACATAATTTATACCATTTAAATTTTTGATGTTTTATATTAGGATGATTCATAATTTAAAATATTAATGATGTTTGTTTATGTCATTTTAGTGGTTCTTGGATAATAACAACCTCATTTAGTCTTATAAATTAAAACCATGAGTACAAAATAATTACATAACTATGTATGAGACATAATACATATATTATAACCTAGTTCAACCATAGAAATGGTTTCATGACCAGACTTGAAATAATTAATGGAAATAGAAATCACATCATCTATGATGTCTATAATTCGTCTCATCACAGACAATGTTTTTTATTACTTGAATAAGAGGAAGAGGAGAAGAATAATGATTATGAATTTTCCATGAAAATGATAACATCCAGAATATACATGATTTTTTGTGATTTCATGCCTCTTGGGTGAGAACAGATGAAGAAATAATAATAAAATAAAGGAACTCAAAAAAAAAAGAATAATTGAGAAATTCCCTACAAAAATTCGGCAGCCTAACGGCTGTGAAATATGGTCCTAGAAAATATTAAAAAGATAGGGGATAAGGGTCAACCATCCAGAAATGAATCATAATATAGAAGATATCAAGAATAGGAATTATATAAGAACATGGTATGGAAACATGAAATTTATACCACATAAAAGAGAACTTGAATGGAAAAAGAAAGAAATTGAGAATTTTCTTACCTTGTAAGGTAACCCTTAGAACAAGAAGGTTGGGACCTTGGGGTCTTGAGGAAACATTGGGAGGACTAATAGATAGGTAATAAGGCTATATATTTGTTGATGAGGATTTTGGAATGAAGTTGATGAAGGAATGCATTGGTATTTATAGAAAAAGTGAGGGATTATTTTAATAATTTCCAAGGGACACCTCAGTAGTGGTATTTACAAAACCATGGGTTTGACTATTGTATTTTCCCTTGGTATAAGCCAATTGGTATACCTAATAATGTATTTTACTGTACCCAAGTCGACCAGATTTATTACGTCATCATAACTTCATTAATGATGTCATAAACACACTGAAACTCAGAACTATAATTTTTTTTACTATTCACCGAAAAATCATCTATTCCAAAAAAATCCCAAAAATTCACCCTAACCATTTATCAACAGTTAGAATTCAAAAATGAATTATATTTTTTGAAAATGATTTTCTAAATATTTTTAATTTAATTTATAAATAAAATCATACTTAATTCACAAATTAATAATTTAAAAATTAAAACTGGTTTTATTTCACATTTTAAAATTAATCAAGTTGTCATTATCTTAAATACTTAGGAAAATAAAATAATAAGACAAATTACTATTCATTATGGTCATATTACTATTCATATTACAATTAAAAAGGGTATGTTACTTTTCACGAAAAAACAAGTTGGTTCCAATAAAATCCAAATAACACACTGAACACAATTATAGATGACCATTTTTCAAAATTCACAACATAGAAGCAGTAAAATTATGTTTAAGGGATACATATAAATATCTAAATTAAACAAAATTTCAATAATTTCAACTTATTTTTAGAAAACCTTGCGGTGTTACAAACTTCCTTCTCTGTCAAACTCTCTTCCACTACAACACTTATAGCCAAACACTCCATCACATAACATATAATCAAACTATAATAAAAACTCAAGTCTCCCTATTTTGGGTCTTCTCAATTGTCATTTCCAATTTCCAATGATTCAATTTTTCAAAATTATCTCCACAAAACAAGTCTTCCAAATATGATTTCTACAAAAAAAACAAAAATCAACAGACTTTCTTTCAATGTATTCTAAATTGTCATGCACAATCTATAAGACCTTACCACAATAAATACGTCTTTTATAAGAGGATCACTTGCTCTAGATTCTCTAACAGGTTTCATGGAGTTGTAATATTTAAAAACCCAATTTTTCAAATCCATAACTAATAAATTCTCATGAATGTTATTGGAGATTACACGAAAAAAAAATCATTATTCTTCATATTCTCAACTGCTACCCTCTTCAATAAGGCGTCCTTTAATTTCTAATTTGATGAATAAAGAACACCCTACAAGCCAATAAAAAAGAGAATATGAGAATGTAATCATGATTTACTTCAAGAATGGAACATAAAAAATGATGATCTGGAAAAATATAAGCTAATAGTTTATAAAAAACAATCCACAATATTACAGTGAATGTGCTCGGCCTAAAGGGAAAACATATCACTTTTCCAATGCAAACCATTCTACGAAGGTGACATTTTTCATGAATAATAATTGTATATGAATCAATGAACTATGTCTAAAAAATGAACTCAATAAAAACTAAAACAAAGTTGATTAAAAACCATATTATAAGTCACACCATACTAAAAGTGCACCTCTGGTTTAACAGATCAATAATATTCTTCATATTGATATGATATGAGTTTTCAGTAGATTCCCAGACAACACCACTATTTTCATGGAAAGTCATTTCTCTTTTTAGTAAATATTCAAATATGATACATTATATTCTAAATACAGTAAATAAATAAGAGTACCTCTCCCCATCAGCATCAAGGATCATGTCAATGAGCCATATATCATGAGATGTCCTAATATTATATTGCTTCACCCACCGAGGAAATACTTGGGAATTTATGGTGTTCATTTGAGGTCTCTTCTTGTAAGTAATATGTGAATATATGTAGGGAGAATGATGCTTCAACTTTCATTCTCTATTCTTTACACCTCTAACTAATGAGGTATGTATATTAGAGGCAGAACAAGTTACATAGGGCTGCACAACACATTTTCCTTCATCCATACTATGTTCTTCAATCACATCATCATCCTCCTCACTTACATCTAAATTATCTATTTCCTTTATCTCATCTACAAAAATTTCCTATATGTTTCCCTCAATAGCAGTAGATGAAGTCATTTTCTTTTTGACTTCAATATCTTGAATATGATCATTCTATAACACTGTTTCTTCCCCCTCACCAATAACTACTTTTATATCCTCCTTATCCTTCATCGTTACCCTTTATCTAAATTTTTTTAGTTCTTTCTACACTTTTATTTACGTCTCCGGTTTTGTAACCTTCTTGTTTAGATTCACATTCTCCATATATATTCTGAGAGTCTCGACCTTTGAATCATTTAACGCTTCTCCTTTCATACTTAAATGAAGTTTATTTCCTTCAACAACATGCTGAACATGTTATTTACCCTCAATAGGGTTTAACTGTACTGTATGAATAATGGTGGAACCTCTATTAAGAATAGTTACAATACCTTGGTACTTTTTCATACAACAATAACAATATCTTGCAAACTCCACTGTACAAATAATGGTGGAACCTCTCTTTTGGGAAGACCATTCCCAATTTTTTCAGCAAACCAATGCTATATTATTTAACATTATTAGGAAATAGTTAACCAATATGGAGAAAGTAATCTTTAAAATAAATACGAAGACCATACCAGTAAATAGAAAACACAACCAACAACTTTGAGAAGAGTTATGAAATTTTTTTCACTGACGTGAGAAGCTACTCATGAAAAGCAGTATCCCAAGAAATACAATTAACTTTTTCTACATCATAAAGATATGTATGAAAATTACAACCAACATAATAACCAAAAGTAGGCAACAAATAATGCCACAAACGCAAATAGAGAAAGAAAACTAGCCACATCAGAGAAGTTTTTCTCCTGAGTAGCTTCAATATCCGTTGCTCTCTATGACACACCATGGTAAAATAGTCATCCAGAATTATAAAACCACTTCATAAACAATGGAAAACTAATAAGTTTTAATGTATCATCAATAGAAACAACTTAGTCACTATCCGCAATGCTGAATATATGCGAAATTGCAGTAAATCTTAATTCCATCAGCTTACCAGCTATCTCAAACATTCTTAAATAAATATTAAACCTCTATAGAAAAAATAACATGGAACCATAATTTTTCTAAAAATCATCAAATGGAACTATGTTATCAATAAAAGCTTCAAACAACTCCTTAAATGACATGATTTGAAGATATTTAATGTGATTGTCACTAATCTAGGCCTAATGTCATTAAAAAATTGTCAACAACCCAATCATAGAGGAATAGTAGTGGTTGGTAGCTAATGTAGAAACTTCATCTTCCTTAAAAATAATTCCCTAAAAATTATCAAGAATAAATTGAATATTATGATAAGGCATAATAGTCGAAACGTAAAAATTTTACCAAAAATTTGAACTACAGAAATGCGACATGACTTTGAATTAGTACAATCAAATAAGTGGAAAAATATAAATTAACTATGGTAATCACATAAGAAATTTCAAGTGCAAACTAACATAGAAAATACTACTACAAATCATAGTTCAAATTATAGTTGAAAAACAGATGGAATTTACACTCATATTAGAACTTTCTAGTGCAAAATTATAGTGGGAATTTCAATTGTAAATTTACATTGGGAATTTCCATAGATGATTTCCAATGGAAATTTTCAGTGTGGATTTAAAGTTGGAATTTCTAGTGTGGATTTATAGTGGGAATTTATAGTGGGGATTTTTAGTGGAGATTTCTAGTTATAGGGGAATTTCATGTGGGGATTTACAGTGGAAATTTATAGTGGGGATTTCCACTGGGGATTTTCAGTGGGAGAATTTATAATGGGAATTTTTAGTGGGAATTTATAGAGGTAAATTCTTGTGGGAATTTCTAGTGGTAATTTCCAGTGGTAATTTCTAATGGTAATTTTAGTGGTAATTTTCAGTGAGAATTTCTAGTGGGAATTTCCAGTGGGAATTTCCAGATGAAAATGTTAGTGGGAATTTCCACTAGAAAGATTACCACTGGGATTTTCTAGTGGCTATTTCCATTGGTAAGGTCATGTGGGAATTCAAAACAAAAATTTCATCCACTATAAAATTAAAAGTAATTTAGTTGTAAGGTATTAAGTACATGTTTAATTGAAATAAATTTCATAACAAAATTCAAGGAGTAATTGAAAGTAAGGATATCTAGTGGAAATTATAGGTGGTAATTTCCAGTGGAAGATGAAACTATGGAATTGCTACTGGAACTTGAAACTAGGAATTTCTAGTAGAATGTTGAACTGTAAATTCCCAGAACTAATTCTTAGTGTGAATTCCTAGTGAGAATTTTATGTGTAAATACACCGTGATAATTCCCTAATGGAATATATAGTCTGAATTTCCAATACACAATTCATAATTCAAGCCACACAATTTCAAGATATTCTATAAAATGTTTTGAATCTTCCATTTATAATTTCATAGCAACACAAATTTCTATTGGGAAATTCTAGTGGGAATTGTTAGTGGGAATTTCTAGTGGGAATTTTTAGTGGGAATTCCCACCTGAGGTTGCAAGTTGGAATTCACAGTGGGAATTTGAAGACTAAATTCCCACTACAAATTTCCAATCTGAATATCGAGTGGTAATATAAGGCACAAGTCAAAATTATATATGTAAAAATTTAATACATATTAAAATTGTAAAGTAGTTCCAAATTATAATTCCATAGGAATCCAAATTTATAGTTAGAAATTTTAAAGGTAATTTCTAGATGGAATTACCGTAGAGAATTTCCACTAGGAATTCCTTGTAGAAATTTCAAGTGTAAATTATCAGTGTGAATTCCATGTTTGAATATCCAGTGAACATTCTAAAGGATGATTTTATAATTGTAGCTCTAAAATGTCAACACATTCTATAAAGTTTCATGTATTTCCAAATTATAATTATATAGCAATCCGTTTTTTCACATGAAAATTCTAGTGAGAAATTCAAGAAGGAATTCTCATTGGGAAATTCCAGTTAGAATTCCCACAGGAAGTTTCAATTGGGAATACCCATTGAGAATTCCTAGTGTGAATTACTAGATGTAATATCTAGTGGCAATTTCAAACACACAATTTATAATTATATCTCTAAAATTTCAACATATTCTATAAATTGTTATACAGTTCCAAATTATAATTTCATAGTAATCCGACTTACCGGTGGAAAGACAAGTGGAAATTTGTAGTGCGAATTACCAGTGGGTATTCTAGTAAGAATTAGTAGCATGATTGGGTAGTGGAAATTGGTAGTGTGAATTACTGCTATGAATTTCTAGTTAGAATTTCCACTAGCAATTTCAACTGTGAATTCAAGACAAAATCAATATGAATTAACTATGTAATTTTATAAGTGACATAAAAGAAACATTGAGACAAATCAATTAGAAATTAAAATGAAATATGCCATTCTGGAAATTACTGGTAAAAAAACTAAGCTTCAACTTAAATATTGGAACTTCAACATCACATACCAAATAAACCAAAACATCACATCTAGACTATTCTAATAACTCAAACAATCAAATCCGAACTAAGACAATATTAATCTCGCTATCTCATTATCTGCCTAAGTTTTACAAACAATTAAATACCACAATATCTTAGACTTTGTAATAAAAAATACCGACCACACAGAAATTGCATAAACCACCTACCATATTACATCATTAGTAGTAGGAAACTAAATTTGGCCAAGATATTCAATGATAGATTCACCAAAAAATTTGCATCAGATTGGTAGAGGGATGCCCAAAGGGCTTAACTGATGATTTCTTCATTGATAATGGATCTTCCAATGCGTTTGACCTCAAGTCTCCACTGGCATCTTCGTTGAATAATCCTTTCATGTTTGGGCAACAGGTTAGCTAAGACCTTCACCGAGAGACGTGGATTTCCTTAGATTAAACGAGGGATGAAATATGGGTTTCACTGAGGATTTCTTCAGTGATTGATCCTCCAATGCCCTCGTGGAGGTTTTGAAATGATGTCCTCCCTTCAGATTTTCTTCGAGTCTCGCTAATAAGTTCATCTCAGATGTAGTCAATACCTTTTTTGAGGGTTTTGACATCTAGGTTCATGTAGAACGTCGACCGACGTGTTTTTTCAAATTTCGATCGAATGCACCTTGAGATTTTGAAAACCCGTTTCTAATCGAAGGGCTTGAAAATGTTATAGACATGTGTCAGGCATCCAACCTTAAACCTAAGGGTCAGGTGACTGACTGAATCAGAGAAAATAATTATTCTTTTAACACATGCTGTGATATATTAATAAATAGAAAAAAATATATTTAGATTTAAATTGGTTTCATGAATACGATCACAGTAGTTCTTCAAGAAAAAAAAACTTATTTATTCTATATTCCATGTATTATTATTGGAACAACATCATAGTTAGACAAATATTGATTAACATTTTGAAAAAAAGTCAATACCAACATGGAAGGAAATTCATCGATTATATCCATAATATGAGGGACCAAAACAACATTATAAATGTTCTTGGATTTTCAAACCATTTCCTATAAGAGTGATGTAAGAAAAATATAATCATAAAATAGATAAAAATAAATAGATGAAAATTTTATAAATTGGGAAATTTATCCCAGAAACTTGTGCTCAAATCATGGTGCCTGAGTGATCATGTTTTGGGTCATCCACCCAAGTGAAGGAACCCAACATTCACTATAATTCTAAAAAATATGGAATTTAAAATATTCAGTTTCAATTCATTTTAAAAACACTGAAACCAAAAAAAATTCTTGCTAAGATTTCATAAAGGATTTCATGAAATTAAATTTCAGTATCAAATATAAAAAATAATCAAATCATAAAAGGTACCGTATTCATTTGAAATAATCGATTTGATTCACTCCTCATCGGTGTGTCATGGCTCAAAGGTGACAATATTGGAATCCTCTTGAATCATCAACATGTGAACTAAAACTATTAGATATTAAATCAATTATTCTTGTGTGTTAGAAAGGGAAATCAAATAGATTTACAACCTCCATTCAGTCTTTTGACGAATTTAGACTTGGTCAAGAAGACAAGATCGATCCAACCTTATTTATCCTTCATAATCTCTCTCTCAGAGCTTAAGGGGAGAGTATAGGATGTAATTTCACTATAGATTCATATAAATTGTGAATAAAACTATTCAAGAGGGTAAAATTAGATTTTATAACTCAATTATACTTTTTGAAGATTTACATTGGTCCCCGTAATGTAATAACCTAAATTTAAGACACTTGTGCACACTTATGAAAAAATTAAACATGTGATAATTGTCATGAATTTTTTGTCACTCACTTGTAACAATTTAACATGTTTTGTGATTAAATATAAACCATTAACTTGACCCGTAGTTTCCCAAAATAATTTTTTGAATGTTGAACATCTTATGTTCATTTGAAAAATTATATATTCTAATATTCAATTTTATGATCAAACCACTTGTGAATATGATATGAAATAAATTCAATCGTCATTATTATAAAATTTAATAATATAATGGATTTATTTTACCTATAATCATTCATAATTAGACATTCATCACCCCCACACATAGGGCTCACTTCATCTTAAACATGTATTCATCCAAATAGGTGGAACTAATGGATTCACTTAGTGTGTAACCCTCTAAGTTATTATCATTATAGCAGTGAGTCCAACCCATAAACCAAGAGTGGTGTCTAGTAACACATCATACCCTTGATAATATGGGGAATTTCATATTTAAGACTTCCTCCTACAAAGACATTCTTTTTAATATTACTTATTTTTCTTACAATATATCATTAAGTATGAATCACACTTATATCATCATCCTTTTGATGGGTTAGATATTTTGGGACCTTATTGAATGGAATTAACATCTTGCACCATGGGAAAGGATTTAATGAAGGCATTATCATCATAATAATCCTAGGATAATGAGATATATCTTCCTCAAATCGATTGTGACATATTCTATCTTGATCAATCAACCGATGTCATGCCCTCGAAGATGGACCCAAAAAAGTACCTCACCAAGGCATAAATGTCATGTTTTTCCTATCAATAATGTATGTGAAAAAATAGTACATGATGATAATGATCTCAAGTCAAGAGACCAATATAGAAGTCTATAAATAAGAACAACATTTGACATCCAAAACATGTGGTGTTCTAATTAGTGATTCAGTACTCGTGATCTCATCTACTCAAGATCACAATGTATGAACATCATGCGAAGAAGACTCATTGTTTATGATCCCCCAACTCATGATAGTAAGACATAATATGTGTCTAGTAATTATTTTGTATCTAGACCATGATACATATATTTATGATTACTATTATAGTATCTTAAGGTTCTCATTATAGTTGTGAATTACTAAAACCCTTAGATAAGATAAGTAATATAAGGAAATAACCATGAATATAATGGATGTAGAAGTATTAAAACTATTCTGGTAAGAATAAAACCATGTATATATCAAATTTTATATATTTAGTGGTAATAAAAGTACATAATGTAGTTGGGTCTAGGGCACCCACTCACAAAACTCTCACTTAAACTACATCCAACTGCTAACAATTCTCAACCTGTTATCTCTCATATGTGTATCATTCGTTTACTGAGATATGCCTTCAGTCAGAGGGTCCACCATATTATCTTCTATGGCTACACTAATATCTATGAATTTATCCCTGTGTGTAAAATAAGTCATGATATGAAACTTTTAAAGTATATTATTTATCCACTTATATGACCTGGGATCTCTAGAAAGAACAACTACTATAGTACTTTCAATGTATACTATAATATGGTCTACAATAATAATTACAATTTCAAATATAGGAAAAGGTCTATGAATCTATACATCATTCTTAGACTCATAATAAGCCACTATATACATAGATTATAATGTAGAATTGATAATCTTATACTACTGCAAGATCCCTCATCTTAGTGTACCACTATTTCGAAAAAAGATATTGGATGACTGTGATTTTAGATGATTATGATATGTCAAGAATAAAGAATCCTTCTATTCCCTCAAAAATATCTCCTCATGGTATATGAGAATTTCCTATTTTACATTTCATGTACTTTAGGATAGATTTGATATCCTCCCAATGTTTTTCTCACCTGGTTTGACATGATATTTTCCACTATGCTTAAAGAAAAGGAAAAATAATTCTTTATACATAGCATTACATACATGAATGATCCCACTAAAGAAGAATAATAAATTCTACTCATTATTTTAGTCTCCTCCTTTATCTGTGGAGACATCTTCTTAGAGAGATTAATTCCATGTGAAACTAGAAAAAATACTCTCATGAATTGTACCAAATATAAATTTTGTGTGCCTAATTAATATATGCATTTTGACACAACCCAAGGAGCCTATAAGATTTATCATTATAGATCATTATTCTAGAATATTTGAGGCATAAAATATTTCTTTCATTGAGAATAATTCATTTAACCAAGTCTTCATTGACTGTAATATATGAACATCATTTCCAGTTAAAAATAGGTCATCAACATATAATATTCAGAAAATAATTACACTATCAATAACCTTATTATAGACACACGTGTCTCATTTATTAAAAATGAAACCCAATTGTCTTATATCCCCATAAATATGACCATTCTAGGATTGTGATGCCTAATTAAATCCATAGATGGATATCTATAACTTACATACTTTATTGATACTTGTTGACATAATGAACCCTTTAGGTTATTTAATATAGATGACGTCAACTGACATCCTAATTAGAAAAGAAGTTTTGACATCAATTTTCTAAATTTCACATCATAGAAGTCTATTATTTAAAGTAATATTTTGATGGATTTTATCATAGAAACAGACAATAATATTTCATCATAGTTGATGACTTGATGTTTCCAAAAACCTTTCGCTGCAAGTCATGCCTTATAGGTTCTCACATGAATATCCACATCCATATTTTTATTGAAAACCTATTTAAACCTAATATGTTTTACATATATTTGTTGGTTTACTAAAGTCTCAATATGATTATGGTACATGGGATCCATTTTATAATGTATATATTTTTTCCATTTTGAATAATCTTATGCATCTACTCCTTCCTTGTATATTATAAGCCTTTAATTCTATAGAAGTAATGTATAACCAATCTCAGGGATAATAGAACCGTATATCAAATGTCCTATAATATATCTAGTAGATCTATACAGCATCTTTGTCTTAGGAATATCTTTCTCTCCCACTGACTCATGTGGGGATTTTTCTGATACCAACTGTTGTACATTTAGAGTATTAACAACATCAATGTCAATATTTATCACACTATTTACTTTGTAATTGTGTTCTCTCTATGGAAATATATCACGTCTTCATATAATTACATTTTTATATAATGTTTTATATAGGCAATATCCTTTAGATAAGTTATGATAAAATATAAATATTCACATTGTTCTTTGAGATAAAATTTTTTTATTAGGTATAGCTCTGAAAAAAACATTACATCCCCAAACATGAAAGTATTAAAGATTGGGTTCCAATATATACCAAAACTCATATAGAATATAATATGATTGTTTATTTGGTAATCAAAATAGTATAATTTTTTATGGTCTGTATTTCAAAAACCCAATTGGATAATGACAGAGTTTCATAACACATCATCGATTTGACCATGTCAAGTAGAACCTGATCCCTCCTTTCACTAACAACCTTCCACTGAGTATTATAAGGATGATAGAGTTGGGAAACTATCCCACAATCCTTCAAATGATCAATGGAAACTTGGTTATGATATTATCCACCATGGCCTAAGTGGAGTTTCTAAATTTTCATACCATGTTGATTCTATACTTAATTATGATATTCCTTAAACATGATAATTGAATCTAGATTATACCTCATTAAGTAGATATATCCATATCCACTATATTCATCGATAAAAGTAATGAATTCAGAAATCAAAACATGTGCCTCTATTATAAATATATGAAAAACATTAGTATGAACCAATTCTATTGGTTCATTGGTACTTTATTCTTTCCCACTGCAAGGTTATTTGAATATTTTAACTTGTAAACAAGAATGAAATAAATAAATGATTTTTACCTTATTGGATTCCAAATATGATACATGATGTAGTTTTCTTAAATAATTTTAATTTAAAATACCTTTCCTAATGTTCCATAGGCAGATAAGATATGATTCATTCTCAATGGATTTATCATTGATTTCAAATAATGTATTTTCTTGTTCAAGTATATACAACCCATTTTTAATGTGTTTCATAACATAAAAAATGTTATCCATATACATAATAATACATGTATTTACAAACTTAATATAAATATAGTATCTAATTTTACCCTGACATTATGTTTTTGGCAACATATGTTACATAATAAGAAGTATTCTGTATAAGAACCATTCCACTAGGAAATGTATGATGATAATCTCCCACTGCTAATACTTCTAGTCTAACACCATTTTCTTCTGAGATATATACTTTACCTTTTCCAAATATCTTGAATCAATTTTGTTTATAAATTTGAATAAAAAAATTGTTCCACATGCATTATTGGTACCCTAATTTTATATATAGGTAGATTATAATCAATGACAAATATACATAAAGGAGAAGCTTCAACTTGATTCTTCTTCCTAGCTATTAAATTCTTTATCCAATGACCTTTCTTGAAAGATAAAAATAAAAATTCATCCTACATATTACTATTCCACTATATATTTGGCTTCTTTAATGGGTGGTTCATCAGTGTATTTTGATGTGACGTATCCTTTGAAACTTTTTATTATCCTCTATTTTTCTTATTAAATATAAAGAAAAAATGGTATAATTATCCATATCCTTATATTGATGTAAAATTAAATCTAGAAAAACATAGAATGACTTATTCATGTTATAATTAAAAATTAATATCAAGAAGCTATGTGTTAAAGTGGAAATAATGAGATTAGTTTCTAGTTCTTGGTTCAGTTTTAACCCAAAGGTCTCCAGTCTGTCAACATACCCGATCATCTTGAGTACATGAGGTCCTGATTGATTTCCTTATTCTATCCTATATCTATAAATAACACTATATTTATTATATCATTATTTGTAATTTATATCATGGTATAACAGTTGAAGATAATAAAATATTTAGTAATCATATTTTTCCTCATACATTTTTTTGGCTCACTAGATATCAATTAAAACATGAAATATTAATCATCTAGTGCCCCATAAATATGATTCTTGTATTTAATTTAACTAATTCACACACTCCTAAAGTGGAATTAGTAGTAAGTAGGGATTCCAACACATAAAGCTTTCTATCTTGGTGTAGTGTGATGCACAATCACCTATACCACTCCTGGAAGTTATTGTCAGATAGGTTATTCTCTTTATACAATATTTTTTGTAGTGAGATTGGATTGGATGTGGTTTCCAATTGGTCTAAAACAAGTAAATATTTAATATTATTACATTTTCATGATCACCAATAAAAATTTTAAAATGATTAATTTTAAATGTATCCCATTATTTTATTAAATCATAGTATCCCTCAACTACAAGATTCAAAACACTCAGTCTCTTGAGTATTCTCGTTGAAGGGATCCTTAAGCCTCTCTTCATAGCCTGAGCTGTGAAAAAGACACTACTCTATCATTCTAAGGTAATTTTTTACAATACAAAAACATTAACGCCTAGATCTTATATTTTTTGAGTGGATTCCCATCTCATGTAAATAATTAAATTACAATAATCAATACATTCCCTCTAATATTATAACACGCAAGCTAAGGATACTCTTTTGCTGTCAACTTTAGTTAAGCTGACTAAACACTCCCATAATAACTCCTCAGTAGTAAGATTCAACCTCAACTAGTGATTATAATCAACTTTAACAATTATTTATGTCTAAATTCATGCGATGAAATTCATTTAAGGACATAATATTTTCCCTAAGGGATTTTTTAAATTAATCTCAATGAAGGAAATCCAATTCCCAATTAAAATTCTTGTTCTATGTGATCACACTCAAAATATAACCATGATTTTTAATAGAAAAAATTATAATTACATTTTCATTTTATCCATGAATTCCTATTTATTAATATACTATATGATCACACTAAATACATAATCATTAAAAAAAATAAATCATGTATATGATAAAATAAATAAATAATTATGTGATCAAGAGTCATTTAATATTGGTTAATCCATCGAGTGAATAATGGGTTGACAAACACCTTATTTAAATTATTTATGTTAGTGTCTCACTTATATTTTAGAAAATGAAAAACGTTTTAACTTTACTTATTTTATTTACTCTGGATCTGGACTCATACCACTTCATCACTAACTCCTCCAATCCTTACAATGTTACTTCAAATGAGGGTTGGGGAAAATCAGAGTGTGAAAATATATTTTATTACATAAATGTAGACACACAATTACTTATAAGAATTAAATATGGAGGGATGATGCACATATCACCAAAATAAAATAATTATTATATTTTAAAAGTTAAATGAAATAGTTAATTTAAATATATTATAATACAAACTTTGATGAGTCAATCTCATATCATGATTAGTCAAAATGAAATTGTACTGTATAAGAAAAATTAAACATTCTAAAATTATACTTGTTACTAATTTTAATGTTTTAAATTTAATTAATGCAATTATAATTAATTATCACTATATCCCACAACACCCAAAATAATTTAATTAAATTTCATACCATTAAATTTAATTTATAATTTTTTTTTCATTATTTCTATTTCAATTTATACCTAAAAATTATCCACATGAGATAATATAGGGCATGTGATGCGGTTAACGGGTTAGTTAGGTTAGACCAGGAATATTTTGATCTGATCCAAGTCTAATTAGGTATATATTAAAAGTAATATATATAAATATATATAAATATAAATATATATATAGAATATAGAATATATATTATAATATAAAATTTATATAAATTCAAATAATCCTACCTACCCATAATTTGGGAGGGCATTCAATTCCATGCTCAAATTAATCAGGGTGCGGAATATTAGATTTTTTAATAAAAAATATCCACATCCTTGTATAAAAACCTTTTTTTTATATATTAAGTAATAGACATGAATAATAATCTCTTATTGCCAATAGACTACTCAACCAACTTTTGGTATCTCCAGCCAACACACAACAAACTCACATCTTGGTCTGGAAAAAAATTAATCTCACTGGTAGCCATTAAATGAAATCAAAAAATAAAACATAAATCTATGTCACAATAAAGAAAAAAACATATTGATATTCAATTGGCCATATATTGGTGATATGAACTCAGATGGACATTACATTAGGTGTGTTGGGACTGTAACGAAACCCTTATTACAAATAGTATTAAATTTAATTGAAACTTATAAATTTGAAACTAATATAATGTAATATATCTTTTGATGTTAATTGATGACATCCAGGACGCAACTGATTCATGAAAAATATGAAATTGAAAATTTTGGTTTTGGATTCATGTTAATAACACTGAATCTAAATAACCCCTTTCCTAGATTTCTCAAAGTCTAATGTTCAATCATATTTAATCATGAAAAATAATATTTTATGAATGTATTAATGGTACCTTATTACTTTGAAATATTAAATTTTATTCTCTCATAATCATTATGTCCTGGATCAAAGGCTCTAATATAGGAATTCACATAATCGTACACACATGCACCTCAAATACTATATCACTAGTCTATTATTCCAAGGTTCTCGCATGAGAAATAAAATATATTTATGATACCCCTTTTATTGTGTGAATAATATGGGATTTATCAAGAATTTGAGATTGATCTAACCCCGTTCCTCCTTAAAAATCACTTTATAAGAGATTAATAGGAAAATGAAGGAATTATTCTAACTCTAAATTCTTCCAAATAGAGTAGAATACTAATTAAGTGGACAAAATAAGATTTTATACCTAGGTTATACATAAGAATTTTTAAATTTGGTCACTATAAAGTAATAACTTTCATTTTAGACACTTGTCACACTTATGACTTAATTAATCTAGTTATAAATTCCACGATTATTTTATCTGTCACTTGTAAAATTTAACATGTTATGTAATAAAGTAAAAACTATAAACTCATCTCACAATCATCCAAAATAATTTAACGAACCATAATTTTGTATTGTTTATTCTAAAAAATATATTTTCTTATATTCAATTTTATGATCCAACCATTTATGAATACCTTGATAAAAAAAATCAATAATTATTAGTCTAAACATGAATTATATAATTAAAATATTCTATAAGTAATCAATCTCACTAGAAAATTAACTAACCCCTACATGTAGGGACCACTTCATCCTAGACTCCAATTCATCTGAATAGGTGGGACTTATGGAAATTCAGAGTATGTGGACCTCTAGGTACTTTTCTCGATAGTATTGACTCCAATCCATAGACCATGGGTGGATTCTATCAACCTACCATTTCCCTTAAGGAGATAAGTAATTTTATTATTGTGACTACCTACTATGAATATGTTCTATGAAATATAATATCTTTATCTCAGGATATATCATAAAGTAGGATGCACACTGGTGTCATCACTCTTTTGATTATTTATATATTTCATGACCTTACTAGAAGAAATTTACATATTGTACCACGACCATGGATTTAATGAGGTGACTACCATCATGGAAAAATTGGGACCATGATATATCTATTCCTTAACTTTGAAATGAGACATTCTATCATGGCCATCCAGCCAATGTTATACCCTATAAGATTCACCCATCATAATTGATGTCACCATGACTTAAATGTCATGAATTTTTCCTTGCGTCATAGTACTCTATCAAATGGTACACATTGGTAATGATGTCAAATTTAGATACCAATACATATGTTCATAGATAGAATTAAACAAGGACACCCAAATCATATGGTGTTCCTATTGGTGGGTCTTTCATCGTTATCCCATATACTCAAGATCCCCATGTGAAATTTTCAAGGGATGAATTCTCAATGCTTGTAAGCCCCTGACACCTAATAGTCAGACATCATATTTTTACAATCTTTATGATGTATCTACACTATATTACATACTTTTAATATTAAACTCATATTATATTGAGGCTCACATTGTATCTTGGAAATACTATAACCATTTGATAAAACACATAATAAAAGGGCATTAACATGAAAATAGTGGATGAAAAAGTATCCATACTGTTATGGTTAAAATAAAAAAAATTTATTTTTCAATATATATATATATATATAATTGTACTAAAAATAAATGAATTTTTTTGGTCTAGGACACCCACTCACAACACCAAGACCTTATTCCAAGCCATATATACCAAAAAGTATCACACAGATAATGAAAACAAATCTAATTTGACCATGTTTCTTGCATATTTCTCTAATTATCTGTTACTCAAACATAGCAGACCGATGATTTTGAAAGTGATGAATTTCTGAGTTTAATTAATGAATTAAGTGTAAATAGAGAGTCAATGATTTAGGTTTTACCCTAGTCAAGTGATGTGATTTAAATTTAGGGTTTACTAATATTTTTTAGTGAAAACCACATCCCAAACTAATCATAGCATTCCAAATAAAATGTTCCAAGAATCAAACACATAAACCAAACAGATGAAATCATTATTACATCACATGAGTATATGTTTTAACCCTAAATTTCACCAAGGTCATATTTATATTGCATATTTATTATACTCATGTTGATTATATTTAATTCCAGGGGAATTTGATAGTGGTCAAATTTTAGAAAATGAAAAATTCCTATAATAATTTATGATTTTTTGAGGAAATGTATGAAAAAGATAATGGGGTTCCCTGATCCATGCACCAAGATCCATATTGGACACTCATTCCTAGACATTTTACATATGTTGTATGAACATAATTTCTATGATCCTATATCACACAACCTACTCAAAATAGTTAAGCACCTAGAGTGGTTACATGTTCTTACCTAGGCACCCAACTCTTCATTCCTAAATATTAATCCCTAAATAACTAATTTTTGGTAGGTAAGACACATGAAGTGATATTGAATCCTAGTTGAGCCTAATAGAAATCCCCAGTAGTAATTGAAAACCCAAAATACCATTTGTATATCCTCTAAACATCCCTTTAGGTTATTTTATACTCAAAACTAAGGGATGGAAAGGGTAAGCTAATGTTAATTGTATATTATTCAAAATATAACTATTAAAAGAATAATTATCCCCACTCATCACCAAGACTATGGGGAAGGAACCTCTTAAAGGGGTGATCCTAAATAACTAGTTCATTCCACCTTGGCAATAGGTTCCCTAAAAAGGGGTTGGGCTCAGGTATACTCTATTAGGTCACACCCTATTATATTGGGCCACTTTGTTGAGCCTTCTAATCTTCATGGGCATATATGGTGAAAGAAAACATGATCTTCAAATCCACTTTCACAGCATGTACATGTGTCCATATAACAGAACACACCCTTATACATCCAATATGGGTCATGCCCAAGTCATGTACCCTAGGAACTGATTCACCCAGGACACCTAACTAGGTACTAAATCACCTAGGTCTCATTCCCTAGTTCCCAATTCACCCCAATATCCTATATGATCGACCATCTTGAAAATAATCCACCACATCCTCCTAAGACACATGATTTCTATATGCTCACTTGATTTCTACCCTATGATCCAATATTCATTTGATAATTTAAATTTTCAATGTTTTTCCTACATGATAAGTTAGAACCTCAGGGTAATAATAATCATGTATTACCTTGATAATGAGGGTCTCTATCATTATGATACGTATAAAAACCCATTATATAATAATTATTATCTTGGATACCCAACTCTCATTTTTTCTCCCTTTTATGCACCAAATAATCTTGAGATTTATAAATAGGACTACAATATAGTGTAATCCCCAAAACCCATCTCTACCCAAGTAACCTGCATTGTTGAGATCATTTTGGGAGAATATGTATAAGCCTCACATGTATTTTTCCTATATCCAGTAATGATACATGTATCCTCCTTAGGTGTAAACCCATACCCTTCATCAATGGACAATATTACCTATGTGTAATCCTATATAAATAGGATATATTAATTATAAGTAACCCCTACTCAATGATACATATTATCTACAGCCCTTACTATTCCCTCACCTCTCTAGTTACCAATGTAAGTGAATAATTAGAATGGTAAACCCAGTTGTAAGTCCCACACCAATAATTTAAAATTCATCTTATTCCTAGTAGTATTAGGATAATAACATTACAATTCATATAATAATGTCCGCACCCCTTGACATTAATATGTTTGGATTGGTCAAGTTATAAGTATTGAAACCATTTAATCTAAAATATGTAGGCTTTGAATCATATTTACTTAGATATACAAGCCACTTCAATATGGTTAAAACACAAAACACAAAATTCCCAGACAAATGAACTTAAATGGGAATTCAATTCGTCAAGGATTTATGACCTAAAAAGGAACCACATTATCCTTATCAAATTAATTTAAAAGAAAAAATGTATAGGAAACACCAAATAATGGGGGTTCAAATTCACATTATAGGGATAAGTAGGAGGCCCCTCTCAAGGGAATAGCCCTAACAACACATCACCTACTTCTTTCTTGAATGGTGATAAATTCAATTACTCAAAACTTTGTTTGATTAAAAGATAGTATAATCAGAAGTAATATAAATATATAGAACCGATGATACATACCAATGTTTTCCTCAATAAATGGTTTCGATCAATCACTCACACAATGTGAATAATTACTAATATTATTTATATGAAAGATTCATGAATATGTTTTAAATAATCAATAAGTATATATAGTAGAAAATAGTCCCTTAAAACCTAATTGATGATCCCAACCTCCCATTATATATACCAATGTATGAACCAAAGAAGCATTAGTAATGTTCCAGTGACTACTTACCATTGAAAAAAGGTATTAACTGACCCAAAACCACTATGGTGTGTTATGGTGCATCTACAATACTCTCATATTGATTTTAAAATCATGATTATGTATAATATATTGGTAATTTATTATGTCTATAAATAAATAAAACCTTGTGATTTTAATGATAATATTCATGATATTAATCTTAAAATAGTTATATTGTACGAAAAAATACCTTGGAGTATTTTACTGTTGACATTTTTAACATGAATGAAGAATGAAATTACAAATTAGCTTAAAAATTCAATTAAACCTAATAGGAACTATGAATTTTTTTTATAGGAAGTTAGAAATATATATAAAAGTTTGGTCGATAAAAAAGAAATCACACCATGACATTTAGGTCCCACTATTTCTAGGTTTTTTTAGAATCCCCTATTTCTAAGGTTGGGCCCATGTGGAGTGGTTCATGATAGGATGGGGCCCATGAATATAAGACTCTAGGGTATTAAAATTTGGTTATTTTTTATGAAATCTCAGGTCATGTTAAAACTTGTTGACATGTAAGAGTTTTTTTAATAATGTGTAAGGAGTTTCAATTTATGATTTGAGGAGAATGATGAAATGTAAGAGTATCTCAACACATATCTTTACAAGTAAGGGTTATTCTAGAAGGAGTCACTCCATGGTAGAGACAGTAATACAATGAAAAGGATGTGCTTCAAACCTTACTTTACCTAAAAAGTGAAATAAATACCGAAGAAAAAGTCTCATTATTTGAAAGACGTTAATTCCATGAAAACATATATAAGATGCTTTCCTTTACCAATCCATAAAAATAAATTCGTATAAATATATCATGAAGTTGTATGTATGACTGCACAATGAGGAGTATTAGGCTATTATTAGTATGTTTTCCTATCTTGAGGTCTCTATTCCATTATGCAATAGATCACTTCACAAATGGTTTAGAGATCAAGGATATTTTTATCATCATGACATGATATTCATAGAACTAAATGAAATATTATTCCAAGTTGGGTAGATATAATGTTTGACACATATAACAACACAATGAAGGATTTCACAACATATAGGCACTCATGAATTTAGGAATTGAACTTTAGCATCATAGAAGGGAATGAGCATCACACCATGATAATTATTCTCACATCATTAAGAATTTTAGAGAGAATATTTTCATATTCACATATCCAATCAATCAATAATTTAATCGTTGATTTTATTGGGCGACTTTGGATTGGTTTTAATTAATGTTACTGGTGGAATTATACCATTTTAATGAGAATGAAGTATTGATTAATTAAAGGGAAAACACGAATATTACTTAGATATTAAAGAGATATCATATCCTTTAAAGAAATAAATGAGGGAGAATATATAGATAGATATATATAGTTTAGAGTAGAGTGAAATTATAATTCAAAAAATATGAAATAATTTTGGAGGGAATGAAAAGAAGGGAAATTATGGAGGATATAACATTAAAGGTTTATAATGTTCATCAATTGTTTGAAGGGGGTTGAATGATACACCATTTCTTATATAAACAAATTCCTGGTTTATGGATATTGAGACCATATTTCATAGAGTAAAAGTGATTTCTCTAAATGATTTACAGAATTGATTACTATTGTTTAGGAAAGGTTGTAAACCTAGAGGGTCAGTAATGCTAATAATTTTTTTTAAAAATAAGTATCATGAGAATATTTTCTATTATATTTGATCATTTACATTTTATACTCCTTTTATTAATCTAGTTTAGGTAAACCAAGTACAATTTATTGTTCCCTAATTTGTATTCTTTATCACTTTATATCTATTGTATGTGAAATATCTCGTATAGGGTTCTTGAACCCATTATCAATATAGACTTTTCTATTCATTTTTACCTATAGGTTTATATGGAAGAAAATGGTTTCATTAATGGGATTTTCATTCAAGGATTTATTAGTCGTTCCTTGGAAATAATTAATGACCATGGTAAGAGGGCGATTGGATCCAATGTGATGATCATAATTGGCGTGAAAAGGCTTATGAATGGATGGAATAGTCCTCATCCAATTTATCATTTTTTTTTGTTTTATTAGAGATGGTTTGTGAGTTATTAATCTAGTCATTCTACTATCATTTTTTCACCATCTCTCTTATTAGTAAAGGATTTGGATTTTTTCAAATCTACAATGGGTTTGAGACCAGGGGAACCGATTTCCCTGAGCCTTTTCAATTTTGACTAGTATGTCCCCAGTAGAAATATCAACATGGTTAATTTAGAAGGCTTGATATATCTATTTATATGGTGGTATTAATTATTTGGTGTTTATGATATTCATTTTTGGATGAGAAGATCTTCTCTCTCAATGGTAGTCAGAATTCGATTCAGAATTGCAATCTGATTATGCCTGATTATTGCATTAATGCCAGTAAATTTGTCTATATAAATAAAATAAATATTTATATGTAACAAGTATTCTATAAGTATATACATGTTTATTTATGTGATGATAGTTTTTTCTGGAAACAACCTTACTTTTGGATTTTTTGGGTGCCCCCATATATAATGGGAGAGATAGAATCCACCATTATCGAAACATTGTTAGCTTAATAATGTGTTGGATATTCATCTAAAAGGCCAATTCCTCTCCCTTAGTGGGAGAATCAACTTAGTAAATAATGTTCTCTATTAAATACCCATACCCATGTTATCCATTTATATACCTCCAAAATTTGTTTTGAGTAAACCTTTATACATTATTTGGGAATTACACCACAAAGGTCATCATCATTGGGCAAGTTGGTCTATAATTTCAAGACCTAGTCAATATAGGGGTATCAATATGAATGGTATTTAAATATTCATGTGGTGTTTTAAGGATAAAATAGTGTTTGGGGCCATATCTGGTAACTCCATATACTCAACCTTTATCAAGATAAAGAATGAAATGAACCCCATTGATTGGGCTGACAAATCTCGAGGATCCCATATTTGGTGTAACTTGTATGAGTTGGTGAATTAAATTCTAGAAAATTATCCATGGTTCTTAGGGTGTGGTGATGTTTTTTTTATGGAAACACTATTGGTATGGTGTTTATATTTTATTTCCTAGCTTCCATGTTCTATAAATTAGTATTAAACAAGTTCGTTCTCATCCTCGATTCCATAATTTTGTGCTCAATGAGGAGTAAAAATAATGTTCTGCATAACATAAATTTTTCTAAGTATCCTAATCAATGTTTCAATACTTATTCCCCCTATAGTAACATAACCTACAACAATTTTAACAACATGATTCATCCTTCTTAAAATTTAGTCATTTTGGGGGCCAAAATCTAGTGTAAGTATATTTATCTTAAATTTAACTTCCTCCTTTGGAGGATCCACAATCTATTATTACCCACTTATGAGAATATTCAAGGATTAGGCATTCCAATTACACAAATCAGGAAATTATACCACAATTAAAATTTTAAAATATTGAATCACCAATTCATTAATAAGGAATGAGTTTGGAATATGTGGAATCATATTGGTGGCCTTTTAAGTTCAATTAAAAGGGCAAGATCAGTGGTGGAATTTCTATAGGAAAGATGGGAATTTTAGTTGGGGAACTAAGCATAGACCAAGGGATAGATCATATTCACCACTTATCTCTATTGTGTAATTTGGGAAACTCATAATTTAGTATATCATTAGGGTATTCAACTTAAACTCTACTATATTGGTTCCAAATTTTTGGCCCTCTTCTAATATAATGTTCAGTAATGAAAAGGTTTTCTTCTACCAATGTCATTTTAGGTCCTTCTCTTACTATTACACTTCCCTTTTGGTGTGTCTTATCATGGGTCTAGGTAGATATGTTCCTGAGTTAAAAGGAAACCTCATCTTCATTGTTTTAAATTGAACATAGATGGATATTTTTTTAATGGAATTATGTGAGGTGGTGGTATCATTCACAAATCCTAGTTTCTGGTTTTCCTAGCATTTTCATCTTATTTCAATGAAGGTAATTTAGTGGTAGATTCAAATTTGATGATGATCTAGGGGTTATATCTCTATAACATTAATAATTTTCTTTTGCCTATTGTGAAATTAGACTCCTCTATTGTGGTAAACTCCTTAAAATTACATTCAGTATTCCCTTGGACCATAATATATTTCATTTGGGCCTATATTTCCATTCATCAACCTATTGTTATGTTTTTTCATATATGGAATGAGGGAATCACGTCAATGGATATTCTAACTTCCAAATGTAATTAGATTGGAATGATTATGGTGTATTTGAGTATTGGTTCACATATTATTGATAATTCTATCATTGTTTTAGGGTATGCTATTGGATTTTACTAATATCATCCACCATGACCCCTATTTTTATTGGTGGATTTTATTATTATTTTTAAACCCTCTTATTTTTAATGTTTTCAATCATTAGTTTAAATATTTTGTATGTTCATTATATCACCCTCTTCGATGATTTTGAGTATAAAAATAATGTATAGTGTTTTAAAGATTATGTTTTGGTGATTGAAATAAAAGATATCGGTGGATGTTTTTTGAATCATGACATACATATTAATAGGTAAACCATAAGAATCGATTTCTAGTAGATATAATATAGAATTTGAATATTTATTAGTTTAATTTGGGGGATAATATGTTATTTGGGTTATTAATATCAATTGATGAAATCTTCTCATATCTTATGATAGATTCATGACTAGAAACCATATTTTTTTATCAAATTATCTATATGGTATCAATGTGAAATAAAATAATATCATTTCACAGTAGAAAATTTTATTCAAAGATATATGATATTTAATCACAGTTTTGGGCTCACATATCATATTAAAATGAATGTTAAATCATTATGGTTGTATATATATATATATAGATTAGTTTGTAACTTTTTATGATAAAAAGTATACATCCAAGAGCATATTTTTCTTGTGTGATAAGTGTGTGGAATGGAATATGAAGATAAAATATATTTTTTACGTTATAGTTATTAAAAGTATAGTATATTATTATAACTCCAAATTTATTTGGGTGAGAACAGAGTTTTAGTATCTCAAGAGGTACTAAATTTTCCATTACTAGAGGGTTGTGATAATAAAATTGAAATCAATCTCTCAAGGAATCCAATTAATTAATCTTTATTAAAGAACATGTATATCAAGTATCTTGTCATGAAGGAAATGGTTAAGAAATAAAATTTGATGATGTATTTTTTTAATTCAAAGGAGAAATTTGTGGATTTTTTACCAATAATTTATAAAATGATTCCTTTTATTGGTTGTGATAGATAAAGATATATAAAAATCATTCTTTTCAATGATATAGTTCAATGTATTACCCCTCCTTTATTATATTGGGATTTTTTTCAAGGTGATATATAATAATTTAAATCATAGATTATGATTTTAAATAATGAGTAGAATATATTTAGGGTGCGCTTTTCAAAATTTAAAGGTTTGAATTTAGTGGATCTTGTGTGTGCTGATGAAAAGTGTAAATTATTATAATTTGTTTTACTATGTGGAGAAGATTTATTGTTTTGAATTTGTAAAAGATTTTTTTTGAGAATATTATTTGAGAATAAAAGTAAATGATACTTATTTAATGATTGTTATTTAAAGAATATGTTTGTCATTATAATTTAACTCATTTAAATTATTAAACACAGATCATTTTTCATTTATAGAATTCACTGACAGTATCATATAATTATTGAATGCATATTATTTACAAATAAAGAGGTTAATTTTTATTTTATGGTTGAAAAAAATCCAATTGAAATGTTTTTTATTAATAGGAAGTTATTCCAGATTAAAGGGAAAACTAAATATTTTTGTGTCAGTGGGATATTTTTTTAATAAAGTAGAAGTTGGTGAGATATAAGATGGTGTTGTTGTCTTATATTTCCAACACATTGACACATTTTTAATATTGTTTTCAAGACATCAGTAACATTAAAATATAGTTGAATTAAGATGGTTCGAATATGGTGAGACCAAATTGATGTTTGTAATACCTTAAAATAGGATTGAATTTAAAATGTGAGTTTTAGTAATAGTTTTGGTGTTGGAGTGAAAAACAATATTCAAGATAAGTCATAAAGTCATAATATACCAGTGTTTGATTAACAATTTTGGGAGTGATAATTTTTTTCAATAATGGGATTTCTCACGAGGTGATTTGATCTAGGAATTTTAATGATGATTGTGTTTGTTTGTTATAACATGAAGATCAGAACACAATGGGTCAGTTGTGAAATTTTATGTTCTGTTTGTTTTTTTGGAAAGAATATTTTTCAGTGAGAGAAGAATATTAGGTTATAAACACATTTACCATACGACAAAGTTTTATAACACAATAAAAATTGTTCTTGGAATAATAATATGATGGTATGAGAAAAAAATATGATTTCATTATGAGGGATATTATTTTATGGTGAATCCTAATTCCATTCCATAATATTAGTGGATATTAAGAATTTGTGTTCCTCTATTTTTCAATAATTTTTTAGTCCAAGATACAATAAAAAATGTCATGTCATGATAAAGAGAATGTTAAGGACGAATTTGTATGGTAAATTGATGGACATAACATAATGCACCTAGTGACACCATGAGGATCATGTTCATACTGAAATATGTTTGGTCACACCATGATTATTGAAAAGGACAAGATTAAGGAGTTTTTTTGATGTGGAATCATGGTTGATATACAGGATACTCAAACCTAAATTAAGGTTAAAATTCCCCTCAATGGTGTCTAAAATGAAAATATTGATCCAAATTCTTTCCTCCAAGTTTAGGAATAAGAGAATAGAAGTTTAATTTAGATTTTAAATTTCAAATTAAAATTTTTAATTCTGTATATAGTATTGTATTAGTACAATAATTTTATAGATAAAAATTAATGATCATGGTTCTGTATGAATTTGGTACTTTGTAATTGAGGAGGAGGAAAAAGATGAATACCGATAGAGAAGATAAGTGTAGAGTATCTTCATGAAATTAATATATTTAAGTATTAATACATTTATTTTATAATTAATGATACTCTTGAAGAGGATCAATGGTGTGGTGGTGTATACAATGATGTTTTGAGATTGGATTATTTCATTTAAAATAAAAAAATTCTTTTTCATTAAGATTAATCATTGAAGAAAATAATATGGTAATGGGTTTTCAATGTTAGTGTTCACTCATGATTTCATAACATTATTAGTTTATCAAGAATATAATAGGATTAAATAATAATCTATAGAAAAGTGGAGTCTCTAATTATATATTGAAGATTCCTATATCAATAATAATGAACATCATTTCTTTGTTTGTATGAGGTCATGTTACATCAGTAGAGAGAAATTTTTTATGTAGCATGAGTGAAAGGATAAACCCTACTCTATTTTCACTTTTTTTATTAGGAGATCGGCTGATCTATTTTTTTTAAATCATGCCAATGATGTATACTTTTGTCTTGAGTGAAAAAATTTATAATTTTTTTGGGACAACTATGCATTTGTTTGTTAAATTTTTGGTAAAATGATAAAACAAATTCAATTGTGTTATCAGGTGATGATGTTTTTTCTAAGGTGGATCATAAAAAAAATCATTTATCCCCCCTTATTAAGGTATCCTAGAAGATCATAATACCTACATGGTTATAGATTCCCAAATGGGATGGGTATGAAATGTATTATAAAAATATTTATAAAATTCATGATGTAGTATTTCTATATTGGTTATTTATTTTATTTTCTTATCTAATTTATGACTTGTATGATGGAATTGTATGATAAATCTGAAAAAATAACTCTATATAGAATATTAATGTAATAAAATGTAATGGTATTTATTTGTCAACTATAGGAATGAAACACAATACGTTCCAATCGATGGTGCGGTTAGAATGTCCTAAATATGTTTTTTGTTTTATTGTTATTATTATATAACAACAAATCCTATTTCACATGTTGAAAATGGAGTAAAAATGGTAATTTTTATATTATACTCTAGAAAACGAATTTAAAATTCCTTCCTGACATTTATGAATAATCCACACATCGTTCTACTGGGAGATGTGATAAAAATGACCAAAAAAATCACTTTTTCAATTTGAAAGTGACATTTTAGTAAAAAAACACATTACAAATAGTTAAATCCAATAAAACTATCTCAAAATATCCAGAAAAACTAGAAAAAAATATTTTTTATACATTTAACCATATATCATTCTGAAACACCGTGCATAGTAAATGAACTGAAGTTCATTTTTGAATTTTTTTTAAGGATGTTCAAAACATGCAATATATATTTGGAACTAACAGATTTTGTTAATAATAGTGGAAAATTGTCTTATATTTATTTATGAAATGAGTGATCTTCACATCATTTTATTATGTGGTGTGGTTAAAAAAACTAGCACTTATTTTTCCATTATAAAGTTATTTTTTTTTCAAATCATGTGTTTGATTCCCAAACATAAAAAAATTATTTTTATTATAATAGAAATAATATAAACTAACATTCAATTCATTTTGGAACTCTAATAATAAATTCTACCTCATTTAGATGTGTTGTGTTTTTAAAATTATATAATCTATATTTCTTTTGAAACTGTTTTGTATGAACAAAATGTTTGACAAATTAAATAAATAAGAAAATAATAATAATATTATTAAAAATGTTACTAAATGATAGTATATTTTTTCATTCAATGAAGGAATAATTTGAACATATTTTTGGCATATGGTGTGTTCGTAGGGATTAAAAATGATTTTTTTTCATTAAAATTAGATATTACAAATAAAAATGAATGACATAAGTTAAAAAAGTGAAAAATTTCATTTATTATCCTAATAATTTTATAAAAAAATTCATTGATTCATTTTTTAATTTTATAAATAAACCCCATGTCTTTCAGAATTGTTGCGTGGTTGGAGTGATAAAAATAAATATTTTGAATTTAAAAAAAAAATTCATTTTTAAACACATGTCTTACAGTCAAAATGAAATAAACAATATCATATTTTTATGAAAATCTATGAAAATCATCATTGATTATTTTGTAGTATATAGAATTGAACCATATATCATTCTAGGGTATGGTGTTTCAATAATGGCTGAAAAGTTACATTTTGAATTTGATAGAGATATTTTAGTTAATAACACACACTACATGATCATAACCAAGGAAAAGAATAATTTATATGTATGAAATTATTTGAAACTTAATTTTGATTCATTTTTTACCATTATGAACGAATATCACATCATTATTACATTCAATATGGTAAGGATATCCTAAATTGAATTTTTCCATTTTAAATGTTAAGGTTGTTAAAAATTCATGTCACATGATTAAAACAATGAAAATTCACTAGTATTTACCTAAAACTATAGGAAAATAATTATATATTTATATAATACATGTAGGAATAAGACATGAACCATTATGATATGCAGTGTGGTTAGAATGATATAAAATTATTTTTTTTAATTTTTAAAATTATATTTTAGTTCAAAACATGCATCATATGATCAAAATTGAACAAATATAGATGTATTATCATGAAAAACCATGATAACGACAATTGATATTTTAGAAACCACTAGTAACGAGATACAATTAATTAAGACATGTTGTGTAATTGGGATGATTTTAGTTATATTTATTTCTTAAGCATTTTTTATATTTTATAACATGCATTACATGATAAAAACTACGAAAATACAATTTATTTTTTAGGAAAATATTTGAAAAATATTTAGATTCATTTATGATGTCCTATAATGAACCACAAATAATTATGATACGTGGTGTTGTCAGAATGATCAAATATGAATGTTTCCCACTAAAATTCAATATTATAGTTAAAATTGTGAATTACAAGGTAAAAAGTAATAAAATGATCTTATATTTTAATGATACTCAATGATAATTCCTTCATTTTTGACATATATGAATCAAAAAAACGTTATTCTAATGAACAGTGTGGTTAGAGAGATACAAAATTCATTTTTCAATATGTAAAACCATTTAAATTTGTTATGTTTTATTAATTGAAAAAATATTTCTTTTTATTACATATATATTAATTTCTACAATTACATGTGCATTAATTTATTATGTTAAAAGTCAAAGGTTTATTGATTAAATAAAAATATCTTTTATACAAGTTTTTAGATTAAAATATTTTATAACTATTTTAACAACCAATGATAGCTTCAATTCATATAATTGATGTTAAATGGCCATATATATATATATATATCATTTACAATATTTTTTTAGTTGGTATAGTAATGATTTTGTTAAATTTTTTAGATGTAGATTATTTTTATATTTGAATTACTATAATAATAGAATATGGTCGCACTATCTCAAATATTTATTTCTAAGCCCTTTTTCTTGCATTGAGAAAAAAAATAAATTTCATAATTAGTAATATAAGAAATACCATCAAATAAAGGAAATTTTTTCTTTTAAAATCACAATTTACATACCACCTTCTTCAGGGATATATTTAGTTAGGTAGTCATGGCATTAATTATATTATATCACAATAATTAGATATAGTAGGTTTTATATTTTGGGAAATTACAATTATTAGTGTATATCATTTGTTTTTTATTTTCACGGTAGTCACTACTCCATGGCCCATTGAGGGTGCACTATGGGGAACACTCATTTCCAAGTGTTTGTCTACCCCGAGATGGTATAATGCATTAACTACTATAAAATAAAGCCTCTATGGATACAGATATAGGTGACGAGGAAATGGTTATTTCTAATAGAGGAAATAAAGACTTCTATATAGGGATAATTATACCTTTCCCAAAAAAATTAATTATATCCACCCTGATTCAAATCCTTCCAATATTACCTTGGGGGTTTCATGTGAATCTAGCATGATTACACACCTCACCACATGACCGCCTTTTAGCTAATACACCATGAATAATTTTTGGTGGATATATTCCCCTGTATAGATCCTATAAAAGTTATAATATTAGCTCCCTTAGTGAGAATCCTCTTCAGGGTAGTGCCAATGAATCCCAATTCCCCTTTATTAAGATTTCACATTGACTATTTTGTCACACTGTCACTTTTTCTCAATTATCTAATAATATTTTTTAACAATGAACTCAAGGTATAAAATCTTCCCCTAAATATTTTTTATGATAATATATTGATTTCTATTCAATTTCTATAAAATATGGGTTTTTATATAATTAGGGATTTTTTAGATACTCTCTATGAGTTTTCTATAATGTTTTTATATAATCAATATATTTCTTATATTCAAGAAGGTTATTATAATTTCTATAAATAATTTTATATTAAATGGTTTTATATATGTTTTTTAATCATTCATTCAAATTAAAAATTTACTAATATTTGTTAGAAATATTTCATAAATGTTTCACAGTTGTAATATTAAATGAAATATAATTACATTATTTGTTTTAATTTTTAATTTTTTTTAAATGCTTTTAATTTTGGGAAAATTATTTGGTCCAAAATAATTTCATTTCAAAAAATAATATTTTATTTCAATCCTTGTTTTTATGTCATATTTGACTCATTTGTTAAATTAACATTGGGATTATATATTTATAAATTAAATATAATTAAAAACAATAATTCAAAAAATATATTAGTAAAATAAATTAATTATAAATATGATAAATTTAATCATTAAAATATATATTTTTACAATTCTTTTCAAGAAAAATAATTTCCAATTTTATATTAATTAATGATATTTTGTTCATTTATTTTATAATTTATATATAAGTTTTAAAATAATTTTAATAAAATATATATAATTTAAGGATATATTAATAAAATTTAAATAAATAAAATTTTTTAAATTAAAACATAAATATAATAAAACTTATTTTATAATAATAAAAAGTTATTATTTTTTATGAAAATTGAAATAAAGTGGTATATGTTGTTATTAAATGTTTTAAATTTTTTATTTTTTCATATAAATTCTTTATATTTATTAAGTAATATTTAATATTGATATTTCTTTTATTTTTTTAACTGAACCCACTATATATTATTTATTTATTCTTTTTTTAATTTTTTTATTGTTGTACATATATATATATGTATGTATAAGAGATAGATTAATCAACTGAATAGATATATTTTTTGATTTTTTTGAGGGTATTGGTAATTTTTTAATTTTTCCTATAGAGTTCAAAGAAATGTGATTAATTATTTCTATAGAAAATGTTAATATAAATGTCTCTGTAAAAGTGGTATGTTGGGGGAACAATGGTTTTTGAACATATTTTTGAAAAACTCTAAGAATTTGGAACAACATGGGATGAAAATGTTTTCTATCACAGATACCAAAGTGTTCATATAGATATTGATTTTATAAAAATCGCTGAATTTCCATTGTTATTGTTTCATCAATGATACCAAGAATCAAAACCATCTATTTTATTTAAAAAATAAATAAAATATCACATACATTAATAGTTTCTCTCTCTAAGATATTTTTTTATTTGGAAAATTCCAACACATGTGTTAGGAATTTTTTTTATTAATAATATTTATACCATATTCAACTATATTCTATTTCCAAAGACTAATACTCATGTATAATCTCGTATTATTATTCATTTGTTATTTAAGATAAAAATTATTATCTTATATTTGATAACTTACAGGATAATATTCCTTTAACATTATATGAATACTTTTTTGGTTATAATTATTCAGTAGTTCTTAATTAAAATTATCTAATTTCTTTCTTTATACACATGATATGGGGATAAAATAAGAAAATATAATCCTAATTTGAACTACCTCTCACTGGAACTGCACCCAAGAATAAGAGAGAGAGAAAATGGGTCTACCTCACTTGAAATTTAGGTGAAGGGGTTATAATGTTCATAGGTGGATTCACCAAACTAGAACATAGAAAACACAAAGATGATCAAATTATAAGGATCAAACAAAAATTAAGAGAGGAAAGGTTCATCCATTTTAGAAAGAAAAACTTAATTTATGTTTTTTGGTTGTTAGAATAATAATTTAATTTAAAAATTTAATTTGTGTCTGAAAAATTTCATGAATACAGAGGGTTTTAATTTCATTAATAAATATTGATTTAAATTGAAATAATCCAAAAGAATTATAATACTTGATTTTTTTGTGGTTTAAGTCATTGAAAGAATTTATAGACATGTTATGGAAATTTTAATTGAAAAAATTGATGAAAAAATGGTAAAATAGTTACACTTATGCATAGGGTATTCACTACAATACGATAACATGGTTGTACCCTTATAAGTGGAATGTACCCTTATGTAGCCATTTGTATACCCTTATGAATCCCTTGTAAACTGATGGTTACCCTTATGAAACCCCTATCCACCCTTATGCACCACCCTTATATGATGCAGTTCCCTTATGCAATTACCCAAGCCTGAGCTAGTACCCTAACACAGGCTGTTAACCTTACATAATGCACCAACACCCATAAATAGTACCCATACTCGTGCTCCATACCCTTACACAATACTGGGATAACCCTAAATCACCATAAGGATACCCTTATATATGTACCATTAAACGAATAACTACCATTAAAAAGTACTTGATGACCCTTACACATTGTTTATATTCAATGAATATTCTTACGCGGTGCATCCTTATACTTACACAAGGATATATTTCCCTTACATTACACATATTAAATGAATTTAACCCATACAAAATACATGGAAAATAAATTTTAATCTTACTCAGGTCCTTTAAAATAATTTTAAATTTATTTTTATAAAAATAATATTTGTTTTCACAAAAAACGGTAAAATATAAACAAACGAGTGTTTTAACATCATTTAAAAATGAGGAATTATATAATCACCCCCTCTAATGTCCTCTCATTAATCAAAAGTCTTTCTAGAGGAATTTTTCAAACAATTCAGGCCACTCAACATGAAATTCTAAATCCATCTCCCATTTTTCCTCCTTAATTTTCTATACTTCCACAAAATTAGAACAAGTTGTACTATATTCCCTCAAATTACGTTCTCTCTCTGACTTGTAATTTTTACCAGAAATTTTTCTTAAGATGCATCAAGATCCAACTCAACATCCTCATAGTTGTCAATTTTATAGGATCATCCATGTACTTATAGATTCATAAAACATTAAACACACCGTCTATACCTCAGTAGTGAGAATGAACATCCCAAAATATGCCATAATAGCAACCCTCTCAGTGATCTAGAAGAGTATAACAAAACATGGTTCTATCTTTCCTTCCATCCTAAGACATCAGTGGAATAAATGAGGTATCTCTCTTAATAAAACATGATCTCCTATAGTGAACTCCCATGGTATCCACCTACAATTATCATTTTAACTATTCCTGATCTGAGTGATGAACATCTGATTTTAGATCAGATGCACTCTCTTAGATTTGTCAGGACCCAAACTGGGCCCCACAACTGTTGGCACACCTTCCACATGCCATCAATAAGGTGAAATACATTGCCTCTTATATAGATCCTAAAAATGTTCTATATGAATCAAATCATGGTAACTATTTTATTTATGTGGACTAAACCAAGGATAGATGACCATCCCATTCTCTGTCAATGTGTATAACACAAGATTAAAGCATATCCTCTAGTATATGTATAGTTAACTCAGACTATCTGTCTGTTTGAGGATGCTATTTTATGCTCAATACTTAAAAATTTATAGGGGACTTCTATAACCCCTTACAATACCATGACATAAAACATACATATCTATTAGATACAATTATCAAAAAAACTCTTGGTGAGAATATTATTTCAGAGATATAGTGCTTTCTAGGATCATCCATTTAGTGAGTCTATATTGTTAGTAGAAAAATTTAAAACCTTTATCATAAGATCAATAATCACCCAAATAGTGGAATGACTACTCAAGGTCCTAGGTAACCCCTTGAAAATTTTCACTATGATATCCTCTCACATCCACATGGGAATAGAAAGTGTCTAGTGAAAATCACCAGGATGATGGTGCTCAACCTTTAACCTTCAGTGAGCAAGGCATCGAGAGATAAAAACAATAATAACCATCCTCATCCCTGACCAAAATAAAATTTGAGTAAATTTGTTATACATCTTGTTCACACTAGAATGAACTATCCATCTAGATTTAAGGAAATCCATTTTCCAATATTGTCTAACAAATGTAGGGTATACTTTTCTTCCATATATGAGGTTCATATCATCATTTCCCAAAAACTACCCATGTATCATAACACCTCCAACTAATTATTCCTGCATCAAAACACACTTTGGGTGGGTCTCCTATTCAACATTTTCCTGGTATACCAGAGAGTATGTGACTACCATTGGAGCACAATTTATTAGTCCCTAATCCTAATAAACATACTCCCATTAGTCATCCAATAAGATCACCAAGTGAAAGTACTCCTCTAAAAGTCTACTAACCATGACCCTTATCAACATTTGTTATATAGGTAAGAGTATCCTTTTAGAATTTCCTTTACCAACATCATTTATAGGACTTATGTCTGTAGATACTCCCCCAAGAACCTATGACATTGATTTGGGTCCCACTTTGTGAAGATTTAGTAAAGGATCTTGAAGTCAGTGAAGAAAAAACCTATTTTCAAATATATATCTTCTCAAACACTAAATATAATGTATCTTGGATTCTAATTACAGATCCAGATTAGGGTAGTTCTTCTCATGGGGTTATATAAATCATGACCCCTAAGATACAACCTACTCTCTCTACATCAGTACTACTCCCAAACCAATTCATGATGCATCATAATATACAACATATCTAATCTCAGGCTCAGGAAGTATTAGTATTGGAGATGTAGTAAACCAACTCTTCATCTTGATAAATAATTCTTTATACAGGTATAACCATTGGAACATCACTTCCATATTCATCAGTTCAATAATGGGTGCTAATAATTTAGAGATATCCTGCATAAAATGAAATCTATCACGAGGAATATCCAGATCAAAACACATTTCAAGGATGTGTCGAAGAAACCAATATATACACTTTTTCTAGGTCCACACACACACACACATACATATATATCTACCTCAGACACCACATACCCTATAAAAATCACCTCTTGAATCCATAATTCACACTTTAATATCACTGTGTAAGCCTGGTGTTCATTAGGGTATTCAAAAAAATCTCAATATATCTAGCATGATGATATAGTATCGGCTATTGTATGAGGATTTCATTAATGAAACTCATGATGAAGGAGTCTAGGTAAGGATAAAATATCTTGTTCATGAAGTCAATGAACACATTAGTCATGTTTACCAGACCAAAATGTATCACTACATACTCATAAAGTCTATACCAGATCTAAAATAACCTGTTCAAAATGACATTCTCTATAACCCATAGATAGTGATAGCTCGATGAAATATTAATCACAGAAAATCATCAGGATCCCCATAATTGATCAAAAAGGCAATTGGACCTACAAAAAGGATATTAGTTCTTCACCATGACCTAGTTCAACATTCAGTAATCAATATAGAGTAAGAGACTACCATCTTCCTTTCTGGAGAGAAAAACATATGCACCACATGGTGAATTAATCAGCCTAATAAATCCCTTATACTACATGTTTTAAAGATACACCTTGATCTAATTAAAATATAATAGAACTATATGATAATAGTGTATCTAAATGGTCTATGAACCTAGAATAAGATGCCTCTCAATGTAAACTACAATAATAGGATGATTTCTTAAAATTCCATTTAGAAATATGTCTTGATAGAGATCCATGAATACATAAAAATATGAGGGGAATAACTCTAATCCTATCAAAATATCCTATACCATCACCTAAGTTACGATCTTCCCAAGATTATTTTAGATTCGAATAACTCTACCTACTCACAATTCCTACTCTCTAGTTATCAATATCTTACCCCCTTTAATGAATCAAATGTTAAACATATCAGATAACAATCAATGTGAGATCGAGAACTAGCTATCCAATCCATGTCAAGAATCACAAAAATTTACTCATCACCAAAATAATTAAATCCCAATGATTTCTATAGCAAGTGAATATTTAAGAAAAACTATGAATCATTGGAGATGGTCCAATTTCGTAACTATTAGTGTATCATGGGAGGCCATCATAGAGGATAAAATGGCAATCAAGTCTAGTCCAACAACTAAATGGGAAGAATTAAAATAACTTGATTCACCTATATCATAAAAGATATTATATAAAGTGTAATAAAATACCTCATATAGTAGATACCCCTCACCACCATCTATTAGATTCTAATACACTACGTAAACATGGACTCCATCAACTACACGACCATAACCTAGAGATGCTTAACCAATATAGTTCTTCTACATAAGAACTCATCAATATCACTAGCTCCCTTTTTCGTGTCTACCTCAATTCCTTATAGAATCCCAAACTCATAGATTTGTGAAATAATTTCTACACATAGCCCATCTTTCCAAAATTTCAACAGATTCTCCAAGGTGTAGAGAAGGCTCTACGGTGTAGAGAAGGCTCTATGGTAGTAACTGATCTTCCTATAGTTTAAGCACTATGTGTCACCTCAAGATGGGAGTGATGAGACTAAACTCTACTATACCTACATTCCACTTCTCTAATATAGGTCTTTTCACTTCATCTTATTATCATCCGAATATGTACTCATTGAATTAATTGTATATCCACTTTTAAGAGTTGTAATGGGTAAAAAAGACAAGATTCTTTCCCCACATCCAAGATCATCCCATATTTCCTGGTCTTTCTATAAAACCTTTAGGTATGATTATAGTTAAAACCACATGAACTAATTGACAATATTTGGTTGATGTTTGATATCGAGACTCCTTGAATTCTAAGACTCATTCCTAAACAAAAGAGGTACAAATAATAGAATCTCGGTAAACTGAGTAGATTAAGTGGACTTTATCCTAGAGTCCTACTATTGCTCCATGAAAACATATTCATGGTAAATCACAAGAATATTTGTAATGATCTCCCCAAAATAAAAGGTACATGAAGGAATCTCATGTGGGTCCCTCACATTTAAAAGTCTTTCCCATGTCTCCCCACTAACACATGGAGGATCCCTATTGTATAAACATGTCCAAATTTACCATTCTATTGATCAATGTATTGATGGGGTGGAATATATACTCCCTGATGTCCAACCAATACTCAGCATCATATAATCCCCCAGTTATATTAAAGGACGGAGGATCTTGAGCCTAAAATCCCAATAACAGTCAACCATAGATCTCATAGGAAGGACTCCAAGAAGTACATGGAAAACTACTAACTCCACTGGAGAAGGTGAAACAACATGCTCTGGAGAACCCTCCTACTCAGCTGCTATTAAAACAAAAAGTTTATGAGGTGAAATATTATATAAAATGGAGGAACATTATAAACATAAACTGGTCATATCCAATCAATGGGATCACAAAAGGTTACCCTAAGAGTCTATCCATATCCCAAGGTATTCCCCTCCTAGCCCAAACCCTAGTCACCATACCTATAGGTTAGTCATATTCATCATATATATTCTAAAACAAAAACATTCTTGGTCCAATAATTTCATGCCAAATTAAGATATATCATTACAGCATGGAAAAAGATATATATCACACAATCAGGGAACTACCCTAAACAGATAACACAACTCAAGTAATTAAATTAAAGAACAAATATAAAATAGAACATTAAGAATATATATGGAAAGAGGATATATCTACCTAGTAATTATGCATGAATTTACCCAACTATCATAAAAGAGTAATAATAATCCTGTACATGGTAACTAAAAGATTCATTATGCATGTGATGGCCAGGAATATGGTAACCACCCTATATAAGTCCCAAATATATATCTTCTTTATACTATTACCCATGTTATCCCAAAAGAAGAAGAAAATATACTATGATTCTATTTTTGTTACATCCTGACTTGAAACACACGGTCAAATTTAGAGTGCCATATAACCTCAGTCATGCCTCCCCATATGCAAGAGGTTATCGATTAGAAGCAAGGGTCCATGTCCATTAGTGAGGAGACTATACCCTAACAATCATTTCAGTTAATAAATAAATAAATATAATAATAAAAAATATGATTATCATTGTATCATATGAAAACTAAATAATCAAAAAACATACATGTCATACATGTAATAAACATATACCAAAGTGGGATGAAACACAAGAATATAAATAAGGATAAAAAAATATTAGAGTCCCTTGAAGTCTATCCTTATCTGCTACTATCTTCATACTCTTCTTCTCAACCATCCACCATAGGTCCCTTACACTTCTCCATATCTCTACAAAATCTGCAAGAATAACAATATGTGATAGTTGGGTGTGAGTTCAAGACTTAGTAGGACACCAATAATGAAACTTTAAGAAGTGTGATCATGTAATCAGGTGCACACCATAATAAAAAATCAATTAACAAGAAATGAAAAGAAATCTGAAAACAAGAACCTATACACTTACCAATCCACCATGATAACTAACTTTACCTTCTTCATCTCTATGATGAAAATAAGTGTCATGGTATTTGGAGTAATCATGTACAATCCTTGAGGACTATAATAATTCTTCTTATAATCTTGTGAACACACAACGTGTAATTTTCTATAAATCAAGTGAGTTATGTTCATGGATTTCACTTGGAATCGAGAGATACATGGAAACAGATAGGTATTGAGTACCATGCTCCTTGGATTCCACTATTAATCAAGTGAATCACACAGTACCATGAAGAATCATTATATCCATACCCTGTACTTAAGTCCAACATCACCATTTTCACAATTTGTGATAACTCTCACACTAATAGACAAACATGTGATAATGTTCCACCAACATTTTTCTCTAAGAATAATACCAAAAAATCACACATAACTAGGTATATTAGATATAAAGGAATAGATTATTTTCCTTAGTAAAGTTACATCATGCAATAAAAGTGAAAAACACCAAACATGGATAATAAATTTATGTATGTACTCATGTAATCAAATATTTCATGAGGTTCTCACAGCTATACACACACCTACATGTAATCATAATTAATAAAGGTTATCAAATATATAAAAAAAGTGTTATACTATTGTAACAAGTGTTAATGATATATCCAAGGGTAAAAAACGTCCAACCTTAATTCATTGAATTCAATGTTATAGATAAACTACCCTGTGTTGTTCAAAAAGATGGAGTGGAAACGTCTATATCTAAGAAAAACTCTTTATAGTCCATGTTATTAAAGTTTTCAACACATAAATGATATAAGTTTTTCAATGATCTCTATAATAAAAATCAAAAATTTTATTTAAAAATGTAATAAAATATCACATGTGATAAGAGTTTCTATCTCTTAGATAATTTCCAGACAATAAAAAAATTCTAACACATGTGTTAGACATTGTTATTCAAGATTAACAATAAAACCGCTTGTGATGATATTCTATATTTGTAGAATAATACTCATGTGATAATATTTTATTATTATTCTATATATTCCATGATAATATTTATTTAATTGTGTTTGATAGTCTCTAAGATGATATTTCTTTATCATTATATGAATAGTATCTAGGTTTTTATGATTCATGAAATATTTATTCAATTTATTCTATTTTTCAATAATAAACATGAAATATAGGGAAAATAGAACATAATCCTAACATAAAATACATCCCATGTTCAATGCACCCAGGAAGGGGATAATGTGAAAAGGGGTTTCAAGTAGGGATCTTATTATTTGTAGAAGGCTTCACAAAATTAGATCATGTAGAAAACCAAGTTGTTCAGATTCATAAGATCGAACAAAATATAATGGTACCAAGGTTTGACCATTTTAGAAAAAAAATTGTTTACATGATTTAAGTTATTAAAACCACAAATATATTTTACAATTTATTTTTTTTAATCATCTCTTGAATGAAGATGGATTTAATTTCACATATAAATATTTATTTCAGGAGAAACCAACCAAAAGAATTAAAATAAATGATCTTTGTATTTTTAAGGAATTTAAAAGGATATAAAGATGTGTTTTGGTAAGAAGAAAATGAAAAACAAAAAAAATTGGGTCCAGTAGTTACCAAAAATCAAGGGATATTTTTTGTGTAAGGGTGAATTGGTTTACCCTTAAAAATAAAAAGAACTCATACATAGTGGTTCCTCTACCCTTATTATTCCATTGAAAAGTGTCAGTTACCCTTACACAACCCATTTCTACCAATACATTGTACCCTTACGTGAGCTAGTACCCTTACACTACTTCCCTTATGTGAGCTAGTTCCCTTATTAAATTACCCTTACATAAGCTAGTACCCATATGGAGTGAACTGGTACCCTTACACTATACCATTATGTGGGAACCTGAGCCTTTCCCAATACTAGAATGACCCTTACATACAATATTCATACCCTTATGTAGGTAACATTAAGTGGATGTATACCCTTACGCAATATTATAAGACCCTTATAGAGAACTTATCTTCAGGGTATAACATCTTGCAGTGCATCCTTACCCTTATGTAAGGCTAACTTACCTATTACATAGCACATGGTACATGGATTTTACCCCTATGTAAACCACAGAAAAGGGATTTTTCCTTTATTAGAGGCCTTCAAATTATGTATAAAGTGATTTTTATTGAAAAATTAAATTTTTAAATAAAAAAATTATAAAATACCAATAAGAGAGAGGTTTATTATCATTTAAAAATTGGGAAGATTATAACTCCAAATGAAATAATTAATCAAATATATACTAATATCAATCATGAGATCCCACAATTAAGGGATTATAGTATAGATAATGTAAATGGTGTGACCAATGAGTTTTAGATAATAGAGGATGATGAAACTAAATTCATTATGGAAATTAATGATACACAGGAAGAAGATGAGGAAATTCAAATTGATGAATATGAAGATAAATAATGATGTGTGACATTCTATATATAGTAATATATATATATATATATAATTTTTTTCAATCAATATGTATTTTATTTATATGGGTATTAATAATTATTTATAGGTAACATTATTTTCTCTCTGTCTCTCTCATATGGATCCAGATATGTTTGATAAAATGATGAATACCTTATCTAATGATTAGATTGCTAATTATTATCCCCTTATCTTATTAATTGAGGGTGATGATGTGACACTGACTACTTGGATGGTTAGAGGAAATGTATGATTAATGGTTCTGGATCATGTTCTTGAGTGTCATCCATCCCTTAAATTTGATTCTATTTGGGGAAAGTATGTTTAATTATATATTTTATTCATTTTTAATTTCATTTAATTTATTATTTAATAGTGTTATTAATTTTTTTCTTTCATATTTTTTTACATCTAGCTATTGGTTAGGACAGTGATATTAATATGAATTATTTTTCTCTTTTTTGGTTCGATCAGGTTCCTACTAACATGTGCCATGAATTTTTTGATTATAGGATGGTACGTATAAATAAATTATGTGTTTTATTTAAATTTTTATAATTTATAATTAAATATATTATACATCATTTTTGGAGTTTATGGTCTCCAATTGGTAAGAGCACGAGACCCTTTATTTAGGAGGTGTGGGATGTGTGCTTGCCTAAATATTTTTGTTAGTATTTATATAACCTTCAGAGGATATATATGGAGAAATAATAAATGTATATATTTTATGAGTCCTTTATTCCTTATTAACCTAATTACATCCTCACCCATGTTTGGGAGGAATTTTTGAGTTACTAGATTGTGGATACTTTCATGAAGAAATTGACACATATTTTATTGAATATGTGAAAATTTAATTAATTTATAACTTAAATTACTACTAGTATCACGGTGAGTGGGGGAATCATATCCAAAGGGATGGTTAAGAGTGAGTGTGTGATGAAAAAAAATTAAAATAATCAAAAACAAATTTTAAATAAAAATAATTGAATTGAATTTTTTTTATGTTATTTGAAAGTGTGTAGTGAGAAAAGTAGAATAAGTTTGTGAAGAGATGAAAACATGATAAATTAAGATGTTCATGAATAACAATAGATAGAGTGTGAGAAAATAAAATTGAAGAAATTAGTATATTTAGACTATATTGAAATGATGATAATTTTTCTCGGGCCCTACTCAAGTAAATAAAATTATTAAGTTCTTTTAGAAAAAAGTAAAGATTATCTAATCTTAATCTTTAGTGAACTTACACATGTTTTTGATATTTATTTAGTCTTGATCAATAAATATAATATTTTGAATCTGGTTTTTCATTTTATTTAAGAGATACATATAGATGTTATAATTTTCTATATATTTGTTGATGATCAATGTTCAATATCTTCACTATCACCTGCCATTGAAACCACAATAGTGTGAAATGATACTCATAATTGAATGAAATGAGATCTCTAAAAAAAACTACACTAAACAATTATATTTAAAAATAATTGAATGGTTTAATGTATTTAATCTCATTTTAGATTAAATAATCTAAAAAATTTAGTAACTCATGTAAAGAAAAAAAATCCAAGAAGAGAGAAGATGGCAAAGAGGAAAAATCTCTGGTGAGATCACCTCCTTCCTCACACTCCAATTTTGTGATGAGGTTCTACGGATAGGTCAGCCGTCTACACTATTATGGGTTCCTCCTCTAGTTATTAATGGAATATATATTGTTTATTACCTTAAAAATAAATTTATACACCAATATCTATATCAATATCATTGTCACTTGTCTATAAGTATCTCTGTGGCTTCAACATGGAATGTTTTTCAATGTACACAATCATCAAAGGTAACTAGACCAGGGCTTTAAAAACTTAATACACACTGATGTGAAAAATAATTTCAATATTCACATCATGTAAATGGATAATTCCTTATCATCAATTAACTTTTTTATTAAAATATCAAATTCCATAAACTTCATCTGGTCCCATCTTCTAGTGAATTTTATTTTGGAATTTAAAGATTTATGATGATGTTGTCCTTGATATGAATGTTACTATTACAATGGTTTCCATTCACCCGTATGTGACATGGCGATAAACCATACACATGTATCACTACCCTTATGAAGCTATATAGATCACCCTTACATAGTTATTTCATCCTTGGTGACCATTATACAATTTTCAATGACCCTTCTACAGGTTCATCTGGGTACAATTACATGACTTTAACTACCCTTATTCAACTTCATCAACCCTTACACAAATACTTCTACCTCTTACCCTTACAAAAATTCATTACATTTTTTAATAAAATCATTGATCCTTACGTGGATTGTTTATACCCTTAAGCAATCTTACTTTCAGGACCTCATGAAGCCTTTCCATTATGACCCATACATACTCATGCCTACAGGGCACCATTACAGATCTTTTTCATTGACCATTATACATTGTAAAACTCCAAGATTTTATGAATTATTATTATTTCAAACAAATTTAATTACTTAGATTACTCTTGTCACATGAAAAGCCATGTTCAAATGAACTATGTTATACTATTAATGTATTATTAATTAATATGATAGTTATCACCTATTTTAGATTAGAAAAAAAATTCATTTTCAATAAATAAATAAATTTGTTATTAATAAATTAATTTGAATAGGACTAAGTAAATTAAGAAATAATGTTGTTTAGATATGTAAAAAATAAATTCATTTGTTAATAATAATATCGTTTAGACGTGTTTAAATTATTATTTTTTATTAATTTATTATGAATAAAAAAAATAATTTGAATATAGAAGAAGTGTTTTAAAAAAAACCGTTTTTTGGTTCATTGTGTTTTTTATCATTTGAATTTGTTTTTGTTTTTTATGAAAACCCCATTTTTTTAGGATTTATTTATTTCATTTAAATTTAATTTCTTTGATATATTGTATTACATATAATTATTTTCAAACGAAACATGTTATAATATTAAAATATTTTTAATAAATAGGACAACAATCACCTAGAATTTTGAATAGAATGTATGAATATGACTAACCAAATTAATAAAATAATTTTATTCTATAATTTATCAAGTAAATTAATTTGTAATTATTTTATTACAAATGAAAAATAAAAATAATTTTATTGTAAAAGATGTTTATTTTTTATAAAAAACTATTTTTATAGTGCGATGTGATTTTATCTTAATAAATTAAATTATTCAGTATTGATGAATGATTATAAAAAAGTTTATATATTTTATTTTCTATAAAATGTTTTATAATTAACTTAATTTTTTTACACAGTATGGGATAAGAATAAATCCAGTTTTAGGCTTGAATATTTTATTTCATTATAGTAATGGTTTGATAATTGTTTAAATATATTAATCTTCTAAGGAATATTAAAAAATTATGGTTCTTATAATAAAAATGTCATTTCTGTAAATGATTTAGAAAGTTAAATTTTTTTAAATGGTTTCTTATGTGAATATAGTTAAAATATATTATTGGTAATTCAAATAATTTCAAAAAAATGAAAATAATTTTGGTTTTTGATATAAATTTTTTTAATTCTTAAGAAAACATTTCTTTGTAAAAATTAATTTTTCATCATATTTGTGAAATTTATTTTAAATAGAAATCTTCCACATGTGTGAAAATTTTATATTATTTTTATTTGGAATAATATTTTTGGAATGGATTTATAATTTTTTATTATTTTACAAAATAACCAAATTGTCTTCATGTGGGTCCTCACCCACACTTATAAAAGGACATCTCATATCCTCTCATATTTACAAATAAAAATACTTTTGGTTCAAAAAATACACACCCCAATCCATTCCTTACATCCCAAACCACATCTTTGAGGCCTTATTTTTATTATGAAACTCTATTTAGAAGGCTCTAGGTATAAATATAAGGAGGTTCTCTGAAGAAGTGGAATAAATTTTAACCATGAATTCTAATTTAATTTTATTCATAAACCTACTTAAAATTTTGTTCATCCATGATAATATAATAAAATAATTATCTAAAATAAAATTATATATATTTATTTTTTTCCAAACCTATATCCATATTCTCTTCTATCAAATGGGAAACCAAACCATCGATTGTGTGTACGATGGACTATAACTCTGTGAACAAATGTACTTTTTTTTTATATCAAAACCTTACATAGATGGATATAATGATGGACTTAATATATATATATATATATATATATGATATTTACAACATAAGTTTACTTATTTAATTATAATATCATGCCTACATACTTACCTTCTAATCTGATGAAAAAAATGATTACATCTCTCATGCGTCAGTGTGTGCTACCACCTCCATGAAGTGATGTGATACATTTTTTACATTTGAAATGGATGGTAATAAAGATAAATATAATGGATATATATTATAAATATGATATAATAATTATTCTAAAAAATTTATTTAATATTTAATTATTATTTCATTCTTTCCTTCGAGTAATTGGAAATAGTGTTCATGAAAACGTATAACCTACCGTCTCTATAAACAGTATAATCTATTTTTCTATCTATAAAATATATATATATATATATATATATATTAAATTAATTATTATCATTTGGGATCTAATGAACCATAATCAAATTATAAGTTCTTAAACTACCAAACCAAAACAAAAATGAAAAACAAAATAGTTATTACTCAAAAAAGTATTTTTAAGAAATAATTGTTAATAAACATGTGATAAGTGGTTATAAGTCAATAATATACATTATGATACATATTAGTATTGTTTATTAATATATGTATATGAGTCAAAATATTTAATATACATGAGTTTTTAACGTGTATGAAAAAAATTCATAACATGAAGAAATGGATTTTGTCTCTTTTATTTTAGCATGACACCTTCCATATTCCCCACTAATTTATTTAGTGTGATGTATATGATTCCCATTAATCTAGTTTATGATTATTATTATTACAATTATACGGATTTAAATTTCTATATATGGTTATTTTATTCATGGGGAATATGGTTCAGAATTAACCAAAGTGGTAACAATTTATGTTTCAATCTCATGTTTACAAATATTGTTTATGATTATGTTTCAGATAATGAAATATTATGATCACCTTGTAAAAAACACATTAAATTTTTAACCATTATTTTTTCATGGAGTATACATTGTTTCCCTTTATTTTCCTCTCCTTATGCACTATACTGATCTAAAATATATTTTAAGGAAAACCGACATTATTTCTATCTTTATTCAAGAAACCTTTTCTTCCATATCCATGTTTTTAAAAAAAATTTAATTTTTTTTTCTAAAATTCATATTTTTTTATAAATTCATTTTCCCGTGTTTGAATTTAAAAATAATTAAAATGAATATTATTGTTTTTTTCTTAATGATATTCTTTGAACTTATTACAAAAAATATGAAATTAATCTTTGTTTTAAATAGTATGACTGAGTGAAAATTAAATATTTATTATTCAGACGAATTTGAGGGAAAAGTGAAAAACCATACAAGACTTCATGGCCTAAGACAATCAAAACACCCTCAAACAAACGTTTGAGGCCAAACAACACCAATCCTACATAGAAGATCCCCTACCCAGCAACATAAACAATAAGGTCAGCCTCTTTCTACTCCTTGCTACTGGATAACTTTCTCATGCATGAGGGCACAGGCCTGGAACTGATGGAAAATCCATACGTAGTCAAACATCCGATTCCGGAGTGAAGTCCAGATGAAAACCAACTTCCCAAAAACCTATCTAGAGCAAAACCTTGTAAGACCAATGCAGCAACCCTAAATCCTCAAACTAGAAGGCCACAAAGATCATTCCACCAATTCAATGCATTCAAATAAAAACCAAAATGCAAATAACAGATCAATCCAAACCAAATAGAGAGAGCAGAAAACAAGGGTAAGAGACCATCACCTCGTCGACGACAATTTGAACACATATCACTCCAGACCCTACCACAATCCCACACCCAAATCCCGTCACCGCATCCAAACACCTTGGAGACAACAAGGGACCACCCACCACACTCACGGGAGATGAGGCAACAACCCTTAGATACAGAAAATAGATTTCGGTAGCTTAACATCACCGCGATGCCTTTGGAAACCCTATCCAACATAGTTACAGTGAGACAAGATGAAGGTCATCAATGGAGAGAAACATCGATGTGACCGATCCCACGAGGCCCCACAAGGTCGCACGATGCCTTGGGTGTTTTTTTATGTTTTAATAAGTATATTTTCCAATGGTACCATCCTTATTATTTATCTAAATGTTTTATATTTATGATTATAATGATGATATTATTATGAAACATTTTATATTCATTGGGTTGTTCTTTGATAAAACATTTAAATGTTTATAAAACACATTATTTTTTCAATTAGTAATTATTACAATGAATGTTTTGGGTAAATTAAATAAGGGTATTCTAATTTAGTAATATTTGGGTTCATTACATCCCTCTAATTAATTAGGTAAAAATGGATAAATAATGAGTTAATTATGTTTTCTGTGAACCTGATTTCACATTTACAATGTTGTGTGTAGACCAGGTTTCATGACTATAATATTATATGTGGATGTAGTTTCATGAAAATATGGTTATGTATGGACCTAGTTACATGTCCATAAGTTTATATGAGGGTATTATTTCATGCCCATAACTTAATGAGACAACCATTTTCTATTTATACATATTCACAATGTTTTAATATTTTGTTTTTACCACATTCTTATGTCTATATTATTCCCTAAAGGATCATGTTCATTGATTTATTTTATGATTCATGTCTTATGAAATTTCATGTTTTATTCCATTACTCATGTATACTATCTTTGATATATTGTGTATGAACATTATATGTTATGGTCATGATCTCATACACTTATGTTTATTTTATAATTTTATATGACCATTGATTGATATTTCTCATGTTTACCCTTATTAAGCATCTGAGATCACCCTTTCTTATGATTCATTTCTCATGATTATAAATTAATGTTATAAGTAGGTTATGTCTATATAGAGTACTAATTGGGAATATATTTTTGGAAGATGTTAAAAATCATTCATAAAATAATAATATTGGGTATCTAGTCACTAAATACACAAAACCGTTATGGCCCTCAAGCAAGTGTTTTTGAATTGAATTGAATACGCATATAAGAAAGTGGTAGTATTTTTGTATGAAAATACTGGGTCATTATAGATGGTATCGTAGGATAATATTTTTTTAATATTTATATATTAGGGATATAATAATTTATTGAAAACCCTAGGGATAATTTTAAGTATTTTATAACTTCCTAATGTTTTGGTAAGAAATATATTATATGGTTTTCCTCATAGTAAATCCATGTATGGATATTACAAGTGGTCATGGATCTAGAATAGTTTTACCAAGAGTTAATAACCCAAAAAAGGGTGTATTTATATTTCACTCAATCATCACCTCATGAATGATAATGATCATTGATGCACACTTGTTTTGACACTCATATGGGATATTATTATTTTAATTCATATTTTCTTTATGAACTGTCATAAAGGATTTGAGTATATAATGATCATGAATGAAATAAGTTAAACCTAAGTTATTATATATTGAAAATAATGTTCCATGATTTATATATCCTATAAAATTTTTCTCATATTTGGGATTATTTTCAATACTATTTTTTTTTGGTTTTAGTAAATGGATATAATTATGAGGAATCATGTTAACCATGAGTGATGGACAATGGGTTGATAATGACAAAAAAATTTGGATAATGACTAGAGAGAAATATATTTTTATTATTCCATAATAGATATTATTATATATGATTAAAAAATTTCACCTTAAATAACTCTCAGACTCGTTGATGAAGATAAGTATAGTGTTTACTAAGAGATAGAATATTTGAGACCATGGAGGGAATAAGAAACAATTTTCTTTCATGTCTAAGTTGTGGAATGAGACACCCTAGTGAAATTATCAATGAAAGGGTAACATGTTTTTTATTTATAAAATAATGGAAAAAATAAATAAATTATCAAGGAGTTTAATGTCTTATGTTTGTGGAACATAGGAATTATCTGAATCAATGCCTAATACAAGGGTTAACTCCAACATTATGTAAGGACTTTTATCAGACCATATTTTAGGTGGATGTATTTAAGTAGTTAGATATTTTGATCTATGAATTATATTGTGTATGTATTTTTTAAAAAATTATTTTTCTTATAATAATTGTCAAACATCTATGTATTATGCTAATATTGGAAAAATAAATGCCTTTATCAAATTAATAGGTATGGATGCAATCATGGGTTCATGGTTTTGGGGTTGATCATAATTTTAAATTATTAAACTCCGTTTTTGAGGATTTATGTGATGGTATTTATATGTGATTAATTATATTTTGGGAGTGGTTTTTATTGGGAAATGATTTATATAACACTTAGTTTAAACATGAAAAACTATTTTATAATAATCATCTTTTCTAATTTTTAGGGTTTATATGATATTCTAAGATTTAGGTAAATTTTAAAGGATGACTAAAATATTTATAGGGATTTATGAAGAACTATATTAATTTAGTTTTAATATAAATGATAACTTTTCACGTCTAGAAAGGTCATGGGGCTTGAACACATAGATTATGGGAGATAAGGGTATAAAACCAATCAATAGAATATATGATTTATTGGTTATTATAATTTTTTTAAGAAAATTATGTGATAGATAAATATTAAGTTATTTTTGAGAACATATGTTTTATCATAGAAATTTCTATAAGAATGACAAGTGATTTGGCGATTAATGTAATTCCCAAAAGTGTTTTATTTTTTGGGAACATTATATGCTTTATGGTAATAGAAAATTATTTTAGGAATAAGCGTTGAATTATTATTTATAAGAGTATAATAATTTAATATGACTTTATGGTGATTCATGTTATTTATTAAACTGATTATCATTTCATAGAGATTATATGATTTTGGTATATGTATTTTTATAATAACACATTAAGATTGATTAAGGATATTTGGAGATAAATATTAATGTTATCTTGGATTAATATAAGATGAAATCTATCTAATATTTTTTTATAAAATATTATTCTCGTATATTTTGAAACATTTAAGGTTAGTTATTTATTAAATCGATTAAGTTGAATTATGGGTGTTACTAATGGGGTTTCATATATTAATACATAATATTAGAAAACATGGGATTAATATTTTGGGATTGGAAAATATACATAGGTAAATGTTAAGAATTTAAACTTTCATGAATAATAGGATTTTTTAAAAGATAATTTCAATGCTTTCGGAATAAAAAAATCATCTTCATTTCTTGTAGTAAGAGATTAAGTGGAAATTAATCTAATTAAAACTGTTGTACGTGATTGTTGTTATGAAATATAAGTAATAATTTTAATTATATTTCTCAGGTTCTTTATCATGATTTAATTAATTCCTCAACATTGGGAAAAGAATCTTGAGACAAAATTGTTTCCACATTACCTTCATTCCTAATGAATTGATGAATTTTTTCTCACCTATTTGGTTTAGAGATTTTTGTCATTAACTTTATGATCATTAGTCCCTTTATTGTGATCAATGATCTATGGAAATTTCATTACTTACATGGCTATATTTTCACTTCCCACTAATTTTCTACTATCTAGAAACCCAATTTTGTGATATTTTAGATAACCTTCTTATTTACCTTTCTCTCTATTAAAAAGGATGTCTATTATCCTTTTTTATGATGTGGGTTTTCCTAAAAGCTATTTTCAAATGTTATACATGTGATACATAATAGGTGGGTATGAAATTTATTAATGAGGGTCAAATGTAACATAATTATATTTAATAAAATATATTTTTTCAAATAATTTTCATTTCTTTGATATCTTTCATTACAAACAACAACCTGTTCAAAGGAACCATGATATACTATTAAAATATTATTATTTAATATAACAATAACCTACTAGACATTGGTTTTTTTATGTATAAAGAGGAATAAATAAATTATGAAAAGTATATTATTTAAAAAATTATTTATTAAATTTCTTGGTTATCAATTTATTATGATTAAAAATAAAAAACATTTGAAAGATGAAGAAGTGATTTTTCTAAAAACCAACTTTTATGCATGGAATATTTTATCTTAAAAAATTAAAATAAAAAATGTTTTTTAATAATATTAATTAAATTGATATATTATATAACCAATAAATTTTTTTATCATTCATATAAATTTTCTAATGATGATTGGATGAGAATAAATCCAGTTTTATTCTTAAAAATTATATTTATATGAAAAGTAATTTTATTGCATTTTTCATTCTTACTTTAAAATGATTTTTTTCTATTTTGGATAATTTATTTTATTAAAAAAAATTTATTTTTGAAATAATATTTTTAAAATTTTTTTATATTGATTTTTTGATAATTTTTTGAAAGGTTTATTTTTTCAATGAATAGTGAAAACTTGATATTTTTTTAAAAAAGTGTCATTTTTTAAAGCATTTAAAAAATTCCATTATTTTTTCAAATTTCATAAAAAGATAAATTAATGAAATTATTTAATGATTAATATAATTTATTCCAATAGAATAAATTGTATTTATGGTTTTGATATAAAAAATTTTACACTTAAAAAAATATTTTCTTTTGGAAATCCTTCTTTTCGTCGCGTATATATGTTTAATTTTAAATTAAATTATTCCAATTATATAAATTTAATTTGGTAAAATATATTTAATAATTAAAATATGAATAAATAATATTATATAATATTTTCTAATTTATATTAGGTCATAAGGAAAAGTAAAGACAATAAAAAATAATTTTCTCTAATTAAGGTTATAACTTGTTTACCGAGGGTTGAAACAAATGGTTATGGGTAATGTTTCCACTAAAATTTTTTAAATATTATTTTATGGACATATCTAAACCATATATTATCCAATATATTAATCTATTTATATTTTGAAGCATGTGTCTTAGGAATGAATTTATCCTTTTAGATTCTCTTAGATACTTTCCATGTGGTTTACAAGCAAGTCCTCTCCCCCACTTAGAAAATGAAATATCATATCCTATCCTAATATCACTTAAAAATACAATTGTTTTGATTAATATATAAAAACTATCAATTCCTCAATTCCATTCCCAAAACCTATAGGTATTATTTTGATTATTAAACCCTTCTGATAAGTCTTTAGGTATAAAACTAAAGATGTTCTCAGAATAAGAGGTATAATTTGTAAGCATGTGTTTTCATATTATTTCTTCTTACACCTCATTAAAATATTTTTAAACTATTATTAAATACTAAAATTATTATCTCACATATAGTTACATTTTATTATGATTGGGTAATAACGTACATCCAACTCCTCTTCCATCAAATGAGAACAAAAACCGTCGATTATGTTTACGATGAACTACCGACTGACAAACTGATGTAATTAGTCTTCCATCACTACATATAATGTATATATATAATTATGGATATATATTATACTATTTATTAATTAAGTATAAATATTTAATTTTAATATAACATCTACCATCTAACCTACCAATCCTTTAAAAAACAGTAACATCGCTCGTGCGTATGTACGAAATACTACCTCCATAATGTGATGAAATATATTTTTTCCAGGATATTAATAGAGATATATTAAATGAATATATATGATATAAAGAATATAAAATTTGTTTTTTCAATGTTTAATTATTATTTACCTTTCTTTTGTTATATTCATTGAGAAAATAGAAACATTGTTTATTCATACGTAAGACCTTCCCTCTCTGTGAATTGTGTAATCAATTTTTCTCTCTATAACAATTATAAATGAATATATATATATATAATGAATATATATATTATATTTCTATCAAAATTAACATTTTGAATATTATTTAACAATTATCAAAGTACAGGGACCAAAACAATCTAACTAAAACATACATAAAAAACAAAGAATTTATTACTCTAAAAAATGATTTTAATAACTAATTATAAATAAATGAGTCATAAAAGGTTATAAATAAATAATATATTATATTATACATATTATTATGGTTATTTAATAAATTTTTAATAATCCTATATTAAATATTCATGAATTTCGAATGGGTATGAATAAATTTGAGACTTGTGGTAGTAGATTTTTGTATCGCTTTTATTTTGGTGGGACACATTCCATATTCACCACTTATTTAATTTTTGTGGGTTATATAATTTATATAAATTTATTTTATCTTTATACATATGAAAATTATAGGGATTTACTTATCTATAATTTTTTTTCTAGATCTTATGGTTCAAATTTTACCAAGGTTTTAAGGGTTTTTTTTGCAATCTCATTATTTATTGAGGCCATTTATGATTAAATTATATATGATGTAATATTATGATCTAACTATCAGAAATCCCATGAATTATGTTAACCTATTATTATTTCTTTAGTATAAATGTTTCCATTTCATTTTCCTCAAAATAAGTACTCACGATATTATAAATATTATTTTATGGAAAACTAACTTTATTTCTCTCATCGGTTGAAAAAAATTTTCTTCTATATCCAAGTTTTCAAAAAAGGTTTCATCGAATGTTTTTAAGATTCCTATATGATTTTTAAATTTATTTTACCCATGTTTTATTATTTATAAAATTTCATAAAATTAAACTTCTTCATGTTTTTTTAATGAGGCACTTTTGAATTTTAACTAAAAATGCGATAGGAATATGTTTTTAAACTACAATGTTATAAACGGTATTTCCCACAACCCTGAAAAATCAATTATTTTAATATTATATTATTTTTTTTGGTTACTTTAAATGAATATTAATTTCTTTAATACTTTGAAATTTTAATATTTTAATGAATTGTTTTCAAAATTAAATGAATATTTTCTTATAGAATTGTTTAATATTATTTTTATGGAATTTATATTTTTCAAAATCAATAACAATGGGTGTTTCTAATATTTTAACAGTGATATGATCTAATGATTCAATCCTTATTTTTTTTCTAGATATTATTTGTTTACTGTGATAATGATGAGATGTTTGTGAACCATTTTTATCTTTCCTAGATCATGCTCTGATAAAATATTGAAATGTTTATGAAAGAAATTCATTTTACATGGGTTTTGATTATGATGAATATTTTTTGTAATATATATTAAATTATTATGATTATGTGATGGTTAGGTCCATTAAATCCATCCAATGCATTGGGTAAATATGGATAACTCATGATTTAATTATGTTATACATGAACCTGCTTTTATTTTCATAATATTATGTGTGGATATTGTTTCTTGTACATAAGGATAATTGTGGACCTCGATTATTGTTCATAAGGCTAGGTGTGAACCTGGTTTCATGTCCATAATGTTATTCATGGACCTGGTTTCATTTCTATATGTTTATATGAGGGCCTAATTTTATGCCCTTAACAAATTGAGTGAATCTGTTTATATTTTTACATGTTCAAGATGTTATACGATTGCATTTTTTCACATGGAGTTGGTTCCCATTAGCCAACATTTTTAGAACATGATCACATTACTTTATTAAATAATAGACACTTATCTCATATTAATTATTCTTCTACATGATATTTTAATGTGATAATATCCGAATAATATATGTCACACTTAAAGGTTATAGAATTTCCCCTTGTATAATGAGAACCTATAGGTGCCACGATATTATTCTTAAATCTAGTTCAATGGTTGGATGATATTTTCTAATGGGACACATACCATAAAGGATATTAGGGGTTGGAGGTTCATAATATTTTGAGAATCCTTCTCATGTTGTTCTAACTTGGTAATCTCTAAGATAGGAGGTTATGAGAATAGATCCATTAATAAGAAATCCAAATTTTCATGTGTTATTGGATGTTACTATCTTAAAAAATGTGTATTTATCCTTATTTATTATGATTATCATTAATTAACATCATGAATCATGTTATTTTATGTTTTAAAAAAGCGTGATAACATATTATCATGGTGTGGTAATATGTTAGGAGATCCACAAGGGATAATGCATTAATGGATAACGTGAGAAAGGATTTCTGCCTTTTATAGATTTTGACATCTCAGGCCCATTGATGGAATATAACTACCTATACAATCCTTATCCATGGTTTTCAGTGGATGATTTCAATTTGAGAAATTTAATGAATGTGAAGACAAGCTATAAGATGATGGCGCCATCATGAAATCTAATTGATTTGTGATACTACGATAAAGGGATTAAATTACATGGTAAATATTCATATGAGGTTGGATGTCATTCAATTTTATTTTCTTTTTCTATGGGTTTCATAGCATGATTATTGACACTAACCTTATACTTCAGGTGGTTATGCCTAATTCCATTGATAATGATGTCTACCGGGTCACACTCTATGTGTAGCTTTAATTTTTGTTAAATTCTAGTATTGAATTTTAAAATTTAAAATAATTAATATTTATTCGTGTTTGGTAGATCACCATATTTTAATCACAGGTTATTCAAAATAATAAGTGAGTTAAAAAATAATAATAATAAATATTTACATTCAGGTTTAGTGAATATAATATATAATACATTTATCATATAATAAAAGATTGGAATCTAACTATTAAATAGTAATTATTTGTGGATTAGTAAATGTAGATAACGGAAGGCAGACTGAGATTAATGGTCTAATTGGAAATAATAAAATTTATATTTGTTTATATATTCCTAAATTTGTTTCACATATGAAAAAATTAATCATATTATTATTATTATTGGACATGGGTTCAATTAAGAGTTATAAATATGGATAGGGTTTGGAGTGAAATTTGTTAGCCCCAAACCTAGTATAATGAATATGAAATTATAACTTTTTCCATATCTAATTACGTAACATTCCATATCTAACAATTGTTTTTCACAATGAACAGAGTGATACTCTCTCAATTACTAGAGATAGATCAAGAGATCTAGAGTTTTCTCCTCCACTCCTCTCTCATGGGAATGATATACTATCAAGAGTTATTCATATCTCGAGAAGAAATCTTCTATGATCAACCATGAACAATGCAACTGATCAGGACCAACCATCCTAGCACCCAATGGTTCTACAATGTCATTCAAATATTGTAGTTCATGTGTGGATCATAACTATAGGGATTATCTACTTATATCCTATAGCACAATGAAAGTGTGGTGAGATCTATTCCCTCAAATCATCAAAGAAGAGAGAATTATGAGTTGAGATAATTTTATATCTTCTTATAAATTTGTTATAAATTACATGTGAAGATACTTAATTTTTGGATCCATAATTTTTTTTTCTAGTCAAGTAATCTAATTTTTTCATTTCGAATTATGATTTTCTCATGAAAAGAAATTATTGGAACCACCTTATTTTAATGATCAGAAATCATGTCTATTATATTTTTAATAGTATTAATGTTTTATGATAGCACATATTTATTTGAATAATCTTTAATAAGTATATATTTAACATTATTTATGAAGATATACCATCATTTCAAAGATATATACTGTTAGTTATGAAGATGCACTATAAGTTCAATTATCTTTATCAGTGGATTACATATACCACAAGACTCTACTACTAATGAATATAACATTAAAGACATCCACTATTTATTCAAACATTATATACTAATGAAACACATCTACCAGTATCCATATCAACAATCAGACTAGATCTACCACTGATTAGATATACCAATATATTAGATGATATACATCCAGTATTCAATAATTGTTATTTTGAGTGTAATTAAAATATAATTCCTCCAACAGCTAGTCAAAGGAATTAATTGCTTTCAATCTCATTTGGATTTCTCAATAATTATCACTAAACCATTCCATAGATGCATTGAAAATAAACTCAAAGTTTCTTGATTTAGTACCCAATATGTGGATCTAGGATATTTTATTATTATTCTTTAAATGATAATTGGACCTAGAGAGCTTTATATTCTGGAGAACTCCCACTTATGTGATGTTGGTGTGGATGTGTGTGTGGAATATAGAAAACTAATAACATACATACACTGTATTGATGAAAAATACCAACCCACCCATGTAAAAGTTTTTCAAAATATATACAGATAGAAAATAAAAGTCTTTCCAGAATTCTACAACACTCAGTTTTCTTTTACTTTTTGAAGAACCTATTCATGATCCTTAAAAAGAAAAATAAGAGTAACCTTGAACATCTGAAGCTATTCAAATTGAGCAGCACCACTTCTTTCATGTCAAATCATTTTCTCTCTCAATTTATGATTTACTTTTGAGCTCTGTCTTTCAATACTCAGTTTATCTATACATGTTCTCTCTTGTACTAAATTGAAGTGTGATTAACACACATTCTCTCAAATTTCTTTTTTTTATACCCACATTTACTATGGAAGAGTTCGTGTGTGACCTATTTATTATATTATTCCCCATATAACTATGTAACATGATTTGAGCCTAGATAGCCTATATACTGTTGATTGAAAATACTGTTATAGGTTGTAGATTATGTTTATAATTTAATAATATGCTTTGTAGGATATGATTTTTATGTGGAGGTGATTATGTATCATCTAAAGATTGAACCCCTTGTTTATATTCCATTGGGTATTTGAACTAATTTTATTTTTCTACATTTTGATGTTAGAACTATTTCTTTTGTTTAAATCTATGTATAGAAATTTACTTTGATAGTTAGTCTCAACTATTGTTTATATAATTTTTTTTAAAAATTAATATAGTTTCAAAAGATAATGTATTTTAAAATATTGTTTTAACTAATCCCTAATCTCAATTTGAGAAATTATTGGAATGATCAAACATATATAATTCTAAATTTTTTATTAAATGGGTGTTTCTAATTAATTTTGGGTATTTTGTTTTAAATTGTTATAAATATAAATTTTCATTGCAAACTCAATTAACCCCCTATTTAGTTACTCACTCCAACCAAAAATTTTGTATTATAGGAGTTTCGAAATATTTTTTCAATAATGATTTAATTTTCTTTTAAATATATTAATTTTTTTTATTTCTAAATTTAATTCCTTAAGGATAATAATAGGCAAATGAGATCTACTACAAAAATTCATTCTTAAATTAATAGAACAAACTATGATCAATCGATGATTAAAATAGTGATGTATATTGAAATAATGGGTTTTGAAATCTAAACTATATTTTAAGAAAAATGTGAATTACCCAAAACTACTAGAGATGAATGGAGTAAGACTAAAAAATCATCTTATAAACATAATTTTAAATCTACGAATGACTTATATTTTTTATTTAGAGATAAAAATATTAATAAAATTTCTATATGTATGATTATCCACTAAATGGGGCTTATATTAATTTTTAATATATATAATATTCATGTGCATTATTAAACATAAACAACATTTTAGTGCATTTTACACTTCGAACATCATTTCACATTATAATTCTAAGTCCTTCTTAAAATGCACTGTTAAATTGTACATTTTTGAACACCATATAAAATAACAAATGGTTTTTATTTTATTTTAATATTTATTTTTCAATTTTCTCATTACATTGGAAAAATTTCATACTTTTGGAGTACTTGAAGATTCACATTGGAAGACCACCAAAATGGGCTTTCATGGAAACACATTCTAAGAAAAGTAAACTGGACAACATCCCAATAATGATACTGTAAGGGATAGGTTACAAGCCCATTGATTTTAAAATTTTAATTTAATATATAGGAAATCATTTTTAACATTTCATATGACAGTGAAAAGATATAATTCAGATGTTTTAAGGTAATTATGGGCATCCCTATTTGGAGATACAATTCTAGGCTAGATTCTGTGGCCTAGAGAAAAATCACACTATGTCTATCATATATCACAATCCAAAATTCCATTTTGGATGATATTTTATAGATGGTTATAAGGAATCTGCTGAGAAATTTTCTTTTTCAATGTTCTACTCTAATTTGGCCATCTAAATGGTCATTTCGATGACTTTGTTTGGTGGAGGCAAGCTAGCTTCCACTTTGCGTCAAGAGTGGAAAAGTCTATGTTCCACAAGCTTTACACCACTCTAATCCTACCATACCCAAGTGTAATGACTTTCTATAATGGGGAATAAACCCAAGGCTCCATAAATTACAATTTAAGGTAGTTTTATTGGATGATTTATTCATCTTCGAGCTTTGTTTTCATTGTAATTTTATTATGTCGATTTGTCTATGTAACGTTTTTTTCTTATGTATGTTGTTTGAATCACTGTAGTTTTTTAAAAAATTTCTTCCTTTCCTTTTATTAGGTTTTTCTCTATATCACGTTGATACTATTTCCTTATAATTTGAATTTATTCACACCATACCATGTGAAATTCTTCACACAACAGTGGAGTGATAGTTATTTTGTTGTTTTTACTTCTTCAATTTATCCTTTATCATTCTACTTCTCGCTTCCATTGATAACATGTAATCAATAGAGAGATATATATTTTATGGGTTGATCCAAGGGAGTATAAATGGGATGGATTGGATGTTATTTCTTAATCTATAAATTTTATTTATTTCTTTTACTTGAGTTTCTTTTATTCAAGTATTTTCTCTCTTCCTTTTCCTTATTTAATTGTATCACCCCACTTTTATGTGAAAATTAGATCCTTTACCGAGGAGTGCATGTGAACATGATCCTAAAAGTGTATAGGTTTTTATAATGTGTTTGTGAAGGTGTTTAACCAGTAAGTGATGAGGATAATTTGAATTCATTAAATGAATCCTGTTTAAGTTAGTGAAATTGAAATTGTTAAAAAAAGGGATTTCTTCCATTCCACCTCAAGTGATAACATAAGATCAACTTATTATTTTAATTTTAATTCACTTATGCTTATTAGAGTTCAATTAAAACCATATATAATCAACCCATATAGGACCCTTAATGGAAAATAATTATCCATAAAATGTACATATCTGTAGGTTTCTTCTTAGGTCTTTGAGGATTAGACAACCCAAGATAAACTTTAAGCGAAAGCATAACCCTAAAATCTTGGGTAAAGTTTTCTGAGACCAAATTTTGTCACATTTTCATGGGAACCAATTAATTAATATAAACACCCATTCTATTCTCCCCCATTTATTATATTATCATCCAAATTCTTTTATCTTTTACCTTCCTCATTTTTTTTCTTTTGGCGCATGTCTACCAACACCTGTTACAAATCAAACCATATAGTTTGGTTGGATAGTATAGGTGGTTGGGGAGTCATGTACACCAAGGGAAATAATTCCATTAGATACTAATCTTCCTAATACTCCATAGTCAAAAATTTATCCCATTTAAATTGAAGGTATTCAACAAAACTAACTCATAAACCCGAGTGGGAACCGAAATGTTAATCCAAATGAAGCAGCCCCAAACATGGGGAATTAAATAAATCAAACAATTATTGACTACATCACACCTACCTGAACCAATGAAACCTTTTGAATTACGAATAATACCATATGAGATTCCAAATACATCTTTAAACTCCATTTCATAATCCACCTTCCAACAATTCCATAGAATGGAGTCTGAGATACCCTACCTTCACGTTAAGGAGTTTAATGACATTGTAGAAACAATGTGTCCCCACATTAACTAGAATCAGCTTAGATGAGTTACTTTTCTTTTTATTTAATGTATAGAGCTAAAAATTGTCTAAACAATTTGAGACCATCATACATCAACTCTTGGTACCAATTACAATAATAATTCTACAGAAAATACTTCCCCCACCACAAAAGAATTGCACATAAAAAGAGAATCCAATTATTTCTGGAAAATAGGCATATTTATTATATAAAACATGGGAGAGGTTCAAAGACACATTTAATATAGTTCCACAACATGGTTTTTCTATTCCTGAAAAAGTGAAACTTTTCTATGAAGGGTTGGTCATGTGGAACAAACAATTCATAGACATGATGTGTAATGTGACCTTCAAAAAAAGAGCCCCAAATAATGCTTACGAGTATCTAGAAGGGCTGTAAAAAAAAAACCAAACATGGGGACATCACCTTACTATGAGAAGCCTCCCAAATCTAGAGTAATTCATACACTGAGAGAGGAGAAAAACCTTAGGGAGAAACTTTTTGTACTCACTAGGAAGGTCTAGGAGATCAATCTTAGGAACTTTGATGAAATTCAAACTATTGACCATGTTTTCACAATTTGTGACTAACATGACCAAAATACTAACAATTTCCCAACCATCCCTTCCATTTAAGATATTCTTCTATGAGGACCACCAATGAAGGATAATGCTCTGAACTTTCTAAAGCGACAGTCCCAATACACTTTCAATCCAAGGTACAATGAAAATCTAGGCTTCCATTGGAAAGATTACCGATATCCCAACCAACAACCTAGTTAGGCAGAGGTCCAAACTCCTACCATCCACAAAAATTTCAAAACCATAACTAGTTACAACCACAACCAATCCAATGCCAACACCCTCTAATCCAATACCAATAACCCATTCAAGAACAAATCCCACAACCAATGTATCCTCTTGAGATAAACCAACCAAAAAAATCCCCTACCCAATCTATCCCTCTACCAATACTTGAATATTTTTGTAAACTAATGGAGAAAATGAAATCAGATGTCTCATCCCTTAAACATGAACTACAAAAAAAAAACCGGTAAGGCACCCATGCCTACTCAGGAAGTACCATCCCAAAATTTAAGGAGAGTGTCATATTAAAGTCAAACAAATCATCAACAACTAATGGTTGTGATACTTTTTAAAAGTGGGAAATAAATTGAGAAACCTAAACAAATAATTAAAAAACCATCTGAATCTTTAAACTAAAATTAAAATTTAAATGAACCAGATGATCAAATTGGAAAAACTGATAACAATGTGGAAGAAAATTCTCTTCAACAAACAACCCAACAAGCTGCACCATTTCCTCAATGCATAATGATAAAAAACAAGCCTGAATTGAGTGAAACAATGAGGTAAATATTCTCACAAGTAAAGTTGAATGTTCCACTCATTGATTCCATTTAAACTAGTATTGCATACTCAAAATACCTTAAGTACCTCTTCACCTTTAAAAGTAAATTATCATATAAGAACCATATCCTTTTAGAAGCATATCATAGCCCAACAAACCAAGGAAACTGTTCACTAAAGGTGAATGACCCAGTATGTCCTTAAATCAATGTTGAACTAGGAGAGTGTAAAGTTGTCAAATCCTTGGGTGACCTATGTTCTGTTTCAATCTCATTCCTTATGTTGTGTACTTCGAGTAAGGCCTAGAATAGTTATAACTCACATCAGTCAAAATTTAAATTTCTAATCATAGAATTAGTGTTCCAAATGGAATTTTAAATGATGTTATGTTTAAACTATAAAACTTTATCTACCCTAATGACTTCATTTTTCTTGACAACAATTCAAACTAAATAAATAAGTAACAAACCCCAATCATCCTTGGTCATATATTCCTTGCAACAATAAACTCTATTATCTGATTCCGAAATGGTAACATGACCATCACCTTTGAAAACATGAGTCTAGACTTGAACATTAATAATGAAAGATCAAAAATAGGGGATGATGAGGATATTCCTGAAGTAAACATGACAAGAATACTTGACAATGAATACATAGAACATCAAGGAATATTTGAGGAATGTTTAAGTCAGGATGAGATTAATTTTATTTTTTCACATGAAGAAAGCTTATCTCCTTGGCTGGAATCACTTTCAGAATTCTCCTATGATGAATTCTTAAGACCAAAAATCAATGAAAACATTCACAAAACCACATTCATGGAGACAAATCCAACTCCCTTCCATAACACTTATCAAACAAATATATTATCTGAAACTTCTACACTTTGGGAATCAGTCCAACCTGAATCTAAAAAAAAACAAAGAAATTGATCATGAGACAATGTACCGATATTCTAATGAAATTTTGAACCAACCTGACTTGAATTGAGATTACTTCCTATTACACATAATTATACCTTCATAGGATAAAATGGAACACATAATATTGTCATTTATTCTTCTCATCAGAATGATCATGAGTGGATTCTTCTAGATGTCCTTAAAAACACAAGAAATCAATTAGATATACCTTGACTAATATTCCAAGGAGTAGCCCACTTTTCGGGACTCATAGTGTTTTTCTTGAATCTGATTCAAAGCCATGCCATCAACCACATTGGAGAATCAATCCAAATATAATGGATGTAGTGAGAAAAGAACTTCTAAAATTGTTAAAAGTTGGTATGATATATCCCATAACAAAGAGTGAGTGGGTCAGACCAATCCAAGTTGTTCCAAAGAAGGATGGAATCACAGTGTTAACCAATAAATATGGAGAGATTCTTCCAACTAGGGTAAGTAGTGGTTGGAGAGTCTGCATCAAATACAGGATGCAAAACTCATTTACCAAGAAGGACCATTTCCCCATACAATTCATTGAACAAGTCCTTGAAAGAGTGGTAGGTCATGCCTTCTACTATTTATTAGATGGGTACTCAGGGTATAATTAGATTGAGGTATCCCTATATGAACAATGTAAGACTACATGCACTTGTCCATTCAACACCTTTCCCTTCAAACACATGCCCTTAATGTTATGAAATGCCCCTGGAACCTTCCATCAGTGCAAGATTGGAATATACCTGGCTGTGGTTGGAGATTTTTTAGAGGTCTTAATGGATGAATTCTTTATATTTGGGAAAACATTTGAGGGATGTCTGGGGAATGTAGAGAGAGTTTTTTCAATATGTGATGAAAAGAATATTCCTCTAAACTTGAAAAAATTTTATTTCATGGATAAATAGGGACTATTCTTTCTCTATTTAGTCTCAGGAATGGGGATTGAAGTTGATAAAACCAAGTATGACATCACTCATCACCTTACATCACCAAAAACGATCAAGGAAGTCAATTATTTATATGTAATTTCTATTTTATATAGATGATTTATTAGGAAATTTAGTTCAATCGCTCATCCCCTTTGTGGTATTTTATAAAATGATGTAGCATTGGTTTAGACAGAAAGCTGTGAGGGTTCATTATCAACCGTCAAATCATTTCTTACCTCGCCCACCGTCATAAAATCCCCAAATTAGAACCTTCATATCGAACTCATGTGTGATGCCAATAACTTTTCTTTAGTATTTGTTTTTGGAAAATATTGTGAAAAAACACCTTATGTAATTGCTTTTGCAATAAAATCATTGAATGATTCCCAAATTAACTACTCCATGACTGAGAAGGAGTTACTTGATGTTGTGTTTTCCTTAGAAAAGTATAGGACTTACCTCTTAGGATACCACATCAATGTTTTCACAGACAATTTTTCATTGAAAAACCTCTTCAAAAAATAAGATTCTAAGGCTATAATGATTAGGTGGGTCCTTCTATGACATGAATTTGATATCAAAATCAAGGAAAAATGGATGGTGATTTTTTTTAGTTTATAATATATCTTGGATAGAATGTAATGACAAATTATCTCACCTTTATGTGTCTGATTCAATACATGATGAGCACCTATACTCTGTGGGTGACTACCTTTGGTATGCCACCATAGACAACTTCTTCCTTACAGGAGTCAATCAAAAAAAAATTGGGACCCAAGCTCGATGGAAATTATTTTCTGATGTTAGGTGCTATGGGTTTGATGATCCATACCTCTTTAAGTTCTTCCCTAACCTAGTCATTAGGTGGTTTGTCCCAGAATATGAATAAGAGTCTATCCTTAAATTCTATCATAGTGAGGCGTGTAAGGGTCACTTTTCCTCTAAAAAACATCAACTATGGTTCTTCAGTGTGGTCTGTTCTGGAGAACCCTCTCAAGGGACTCGTACACATTTATTCAAAGATTTCCTAGGTGTCAATAAGTAGGGTCCATCACTAGATGAAATCAAATGGAATTCACTCCCATCTTAGTTATTAAAATCTTTGACTATTGGGGAATCAATTTCATGGGTCCCTTCCCAAACATTAGGTGATATCTATAGATCCTTTTATATGTCTATTATATCTCTAAATGGGTTGATGACATTCCTACAAAATCCAATGATCATAAAACCTTGATTATTTTTCTCATGGAAAACATCCTCTCTAGATTTGGAATTACTAGGGCTATCATTAGTGATCATGGAACTAATTTTTTCAATCATAAATTCTCAACCCTCATGGAGTATGTAATTTCACTCAAAGTTTCCAATGCTTACCAACCACAGAACAATGGTCTAGCTGAGTTAGACAATAAAGAAATCAAACAAAATCTTGAGGAAACTGTTAATCCATAAAAGAAATATTGGTCGAGTGAACTCTATGATTCTCTTTGGTCCTATCAGACCGCATATAAAACCATTTTATGAATGTCCCCATATAGATTGGTTTGTGAAAAAACATGCCATTTACCAGTTGAAATTGAACATAAGGCTTTTTTGGAAATTAAAAAAAATGTATTATGACCTCTCATTGACTGGAACAAAAAAGAAATTAGATCTCAATGAACATGAGGAACACCGGATGGGGGATTATAAGAATTAATGTATAAATGAAGCCTGAATTCCATCCTACAAATCTAAAAATCTTAAAACCAAACAAATTGTATAGGGAAAACTTATTATTTTGTATATGTCTAATATTAATTTACACCCAGAAAAGTTGAGGTCCATATGGTCAAGTCCATACATAGTGCATAAGGTGTACCCCCTAGGGATGTAGAAATTCATGATCCCCCCAATGGGAAAATCTTTAAATCTAATGGTCATAGAGTCAAACCATTCATTAAACCCTTCCAAAAACAAGAAGTTGATGATGAATTGTGTTAACCAACCATATATGATCAAAATACTTAAACAATTAGGGGCCTATGTTGAGCTAGCGATGTTATACAATAACACTTCCTGGGAGGCAACCCATTATTTTCATGTTTCCAATTATAAGAACCTGAATCTTCTATTTTAGGTATGTTTTCTCAATTCTGGTGTTTTTGAGAGAAAGAGGAGTTTATATAAATTTTTGATGTACACACTGTGTACTTATATGTAAACACCGTGTACTCTTTAGCCACATGTAGCCATGTGCTGGTCATGTAAGGGCCGAGCACAAAGCCATGTGTGGTGACCTAGAGGCCGCCTTATGCGGGGGACAGTAAGGGTATGTAGATGCTGTGTACTTCTAAAATACACATTGTGTACTTTTATTTTTTCATTAAATGGTCCGAGGTGAAATCTAATAGGAAGAATATTCTTCTTCTTTTCCTTCTTTGACTGGGAGCATCCATACGATGCTGATCCTTCTCCAAGCCCCCAATAGAGCACTCGTTCTCCAAATTGAACTCTGTTAGTTGCGTTGGAATCACATTAGTGAGTTCTATCATCTTCTTGAACAACATTTACTGATTTACCTTCTCTCGTGAGTTATCCTAGGTTGAACATTCTAGATTTTTTTGTAGATATAACATGTTCTAGGTTGTTCCATGGGCCGATGCCGAAGTATATTGATTATACAATGATGAGGTAGGTGGTTTGTGACTTTACATAAATAGTCTCTGAGTTATATGTGCAAAAGTGCCCAATATCCCTGATCGAGGTATTTTGTGTTTACATCTTCAACACTTTTATTTGCCTACTATGTTTTATATGATTGAGTAGAGCTCAATTGAATGTGAATAGGGTTAATTTCAATGCTATGGATGTATTTCCCGTGCTTGTACTATTTATGGCCGTTTGGTATTTCTTATCCTGTTAGTCTGCTTGCATTCCATTCTCATTGTTGATAGGATGAAATGATATTATTTATCTAAAATGTTTTTATGCTATAGAATGTATAGACAAGTAGTAATTGAAGCATTCCTTGGCTGTTATATATCATTGTACTCTATTGACTCACACAGGGCCATGAGAACCTGGTGTAGTAGACCATAGGGAGAATGGACGTTGAAGTCTTCTATAGAGTGTCTCTTTACTGTTACGATGCGATACCATAGGGGAAATGGACATAATTGCTTCCTTAGAGTGTGTGTAGTTCATTAATGTGGGATAGAGGGGGAATTGGATGTTTTATGCTTCCCCATAGCACATTTTAGTTACCGATATGAGACTATAGGGGGAATTAACGATGAGTACTTCCTCAGAGAGTCTGTGGAAAAGCTGAACCAGAGGGGTTAGACTGTGTGTACATCCCAGATGGTTTCTTGTGATTGTTTTGGTTGGAGTAGAGGTGTTAGACTATGTGTACCTACTAGAGGGTTCCCTTCTTATGATTAGATGCTTACTTGATATCTAAAAATTTAATGTATTTGAAACTGTCATATTGTTTTCTTTTGAGTAGTTCCTTATTTACTACTTAATCTTGATTATAGCCTGTCATATATATTCAATGACTATTAGACATAGTTATTTGGGTGTTTTCCTACAAGTATTTAGTCTCACACCATGTTTGGGTCATGATTTTGAGCCTAAAAATATTATATTACTGCAGGTATGGATAAGGTAATGCTCCTTTATACTTCAGGTACTTAATTGTTGCGGAGCTGGGGAGCATGGGACCATGCTAAGGCTTGCGATGTTGTGGATCTTTTTATCTATTTACTGTTGTACTTGGGTTTAGTATTTTATTCCAGCATTGTGACTTGTTTGGATGTTTTCCAAGTAACATGTATCATGCATCATATATATATGTATATGTGTGCTCCAATCATTTATTACTTTTGTTGTTTACCTATTTCATGTTTTACTGCTTCTGCTATTGCTATCTATTTTACATCCAATGTGTTACTCTACCAATGAGGGCATAGTTTTTCCACTATCACACTGAAGGCCCTCGGTGCTAGTTGGCAGCCTTTGGCATTCAGGGTTGAGGCTATGTGACCATCCTGGTATGGGGAACCTCTGGGCGTCTTCTGGAACCAGGATGTTACAAAGTGGTATCATAGGCATTATTTTCTTCTTGAATTACTATTTGGAGCCTATATCTAGGGATATGAATGAATATTTAATTGGTAATAATATATTCCTTGGATTAGGTAAACCGTGTATAGGGAAAATCCAATCTACCTTATTATTGAAAATTTTCTGGTTTTTCAATTTTACAGTTTATTTGATTTCTCCGTTGGGTGGTTCACATGTTTTGTGTTGTTATTATTGATATTATTAAGGTTATATTTCTATTCCAACCCAATGAGATGATGGTATTCTATATCATGCATCATATATGAACTTGTTAGAAATCACTTTTCATGCATTCCTACCATCCCAGTTAGGGTGAATTAGTGATTGCATATTATTGTGATAGAGGTTGTGTTAGATATGCAGGATTTTGTGATAGATTCCATGATAGAATACATTATTTTTTTATAAGGTATTGTTTGTGTAATGTTTCATTTTAATGAACACCAAATTTTGTTCTTGATGTGTTATAGGCCCTCATGGATTGGAATCGGGTGGATCAGTGCACTGTTATCATTGTTTATGGCATGTATGAGATGGTAAACATTGATTCACGGGGAGTATGTGCCCTCACAGATTGGAATTTGGAAATTTAATTATTGTTTTAGTGTTTTTCTACCTTCCGAAGTAGTTTCCGAGGCTTACTATCTAGAAGAGCCCAGAATACATGGTGTGTAATGACGAATACAAGCCATGTTTCCTTATGTTCAGGAAGGAACTATTTTTATTGAATACATATAGTGTACCGTATGTACATGTTGTGTAGTCTCTGACCATGTCACTGACTATGTGGACAAAGACATGGGGTTATGAAATCCTTGGGGGAACACGCCGTGTAACGGTTGTACATGCCATGCTGTGTAGACCTTGTGTCCACCCCTGTGACTAATGACAAAGAAGGATGAAAGATTAAGTTATACATTTTGTGTCATTTTTGATCACACTGTGTAGTGTAACCTAGGTATCTGGCCATGTGGTGAAAAACAAGGGTCAGTGAAACCTTTTTAGTACACTCTGTGTATGGAACAAACACGTGGTGTAGAGTGAGATGTGTAACCCATTGTGTGAATATCAACCAGGGTCAGTGATTTTTGTATGGTACACACCGTTTCAAGCACTAACACTTCGAGTAGTATCGTTCTAGAAGAACCGTGTAGAAGAACTTAGGCAGGGGAAGGGGATTCAAGTACACACCGAGTTTTAGGACCAAAGGCCATGTGTATGGGGTGTTACATAACCTAGGATGGAATATGTACATGACAATGTGAAGGCTTAAGGGAACACACCATGTAGTCATTATACATGTCGAGGATCCATGTATTGAAAAAAATTGTATGCTTTATTCCTCTTGTTCCCTTCTCACACTTCTAAGTTTCAGCCCTTGTTAATCTTGATCAAAGTTGTGCACCTGACCTTACGAAGTCATGCCACCGAGAAGTTATAAGGCCCCGACCTTAAACCTTACATAATATTGAATTAAATGAATAATTCACATTGAGGATCTTTTCAGGTTTAGAGTTTTAGAGAATTATACCATAACTATTACATCTCAAAAGATTTACAAAGTAGACACTTCTACCAAGTTTCCATAGAATAAAAAACTCTTAAAAAGAAACATGTCTAGTTCCATGTTTTATATATCATGAAATTCCCTTGATCCCATCATTGAACTTATTCCACCTTAAGTCCTGTGAAAAACATTTCAAAAAAACTTGGGGTGAGCATAAAAATCTCAGTAAGGGATACACAAAGAATAAAAACTGTTAGGTTTTCAAACATCAATTAAACCATGTATACTTTATCAAAGTAATACCTTCACCTTCATGAAGAAGTAAAAAATATTCACTGAATAAAATATCATTACTTACCTTTTTGTAACCAAAGAATTACCATAAAACCCATACAAAGAACACATTACATATATAAAGGTAACTTGGGACATAAACATACTTAAGTGGAATAACCATACGGTCGACTTCCACACATATCACTTAATGGAATAGCCATACGGACAACTTCCATACATACTTAATGGAATATCCATATGGCCGACTTCCATACCCAATGCATTGGAGGTTATAACGTAACCACCCGTCCTGTTATTCATGGAACCACCCATCATATGGTTTATCACGTAACCACCCGTCAAATGTCCAAGTACCATTATAAAATCATAAGACATAAAACAAACATAATGGAAAGAAAACATTTCCACACTTTGATCACAATATATCACTCAAATATATTGACATAACAAATCCATTATAAAAACCATTTTCAATACCAAAATACATAAAAGATTATATGGTATTTATTTCATTTTAAAAACATTACGGCTTGTTGAGGAAGCCAAAGACCAAATAATACTCACGGCGGTGGAAAAAGTCGTTGTCACCGCGTACGTTAAAAGAAATATTCCTTTTTGTCGTTTTGTAAAATGCCTCAAAGAAAAATATTCCTTTTGTATAAAAGTAAAAGTCAAAGGGGTTTATACATCGTATAAAATAAAGTTGTGTATAAAACGAAATATGCCTCAATGAAAAGAGATTGAGACGAAGTCCCTTACCTCGGGTCCAAGTTGACTCGATCGTTTTTTAACGTCCGGAATAATAAACTTGAGATAATTTATATTTTCTTAAGAACCCTTTTCAAGTTCATTATTCCTTTTATATCACTTATTTCCATGTTATAAACATTATGTAACCATTTAAGTTAATAATTTTTGTTTTGTCGATATTTGGTTCTTAAGTCAAAAGTGGACTTTTACAATTACATGTTGTTCGTGTGGTCAAAGGTTCTTTATATACAGAATGACATTATTGATTTGGATAGCATATATATCATATATATCCAGCATAAAATGTATTTATAATATTAAATAATCATTTAGAGGTAAGAAATGAAATGCACCGTTCATGGAGACGGTAAGCCGTACGTACGCATGAACGCTACTTTCATTTCTTTGTCATATTAATGGAATTAAAACTAAATGAGATGTATGTATATTTTAATTCCAGAATTATATTCATAATTTAGATGTATCAATCATTATATATATCCATTATATACATGTAATTTTAATAGTACATTACATTTGGGGATAAGAAATGAAATGCACCGTTCATGGAGACGGTAAGCCGTGCGTACGCATGAACGCTACTTTCATTTGTATCTCCTACTTTAATGGAATGAAATAATAATTATATAGAGGTATATTATAATTACAGTATAACATCATATATAATAACTTTAAATCCATCCTTTATACGTCCCACATATGGCATTAACGAATCAAATCACTTTGAGGGGGCGGTAGTCCGTAATTCCTTAAATGAAGATATCGCGTTTACCCATAATAGAAACCATAAAGGTGTGACCAAAATGAAAAATACAGAAGCTTAAGGAAAACATAAACATATTATATATCATATATAAATATAGTGTCATCTTAATGGCCACCTTTGAAGGTGTTAAAAGAATATTGAACAATCATCGTTTCGGGAGGCAGAAATTTGCCATCCACAGAAACAGTATGTTCTTTAACCATTAGATGTAGGTGTGTGTAAGTTTAGCTCGAATACTTCTTATAAACACATCCTAGTATATTTATGATTCTGTAGTTGTTACAAAATAAATGAATAAAAAGAGTCTAGGGGGTTGGAGAAGCAAAATAAAACAAAAGGACTCAAAATAAGACATTACCTTAAAATCGGGTAACTCCCTTTGGTTTGAGCTCAAAGGCTTCCTTGGGAAGACTTATGCCAAAAGTGAGGCTTCAAGGAGTAAGAGAGGGAAGTGGAGAGAGAAAATGTGCAGTGTTTTTCCGATCCAAAGGCTTTGGGAGTGTGGGTAAGGTGGTAGAGATGGGGGCCTTTTATAAGAGGAGAGGAGGGGCACTCTTGTAAAGTTACCAAATGTTACTTTATTTTCAAAAGCGTTTCGGATTTTAAAGGTCCCACATTGATGTATTTCGAGGATAAGGTGATGAGGGTTCGAAATAAACTCATCCAATAGGTTTTGGACATGTTTAGGGCTTAGAGTTTACATTATCTTTCCATTTTATTTAAATCTTTAAATAATGAGGTCATCGCTGCATCATCATGATGTCATAAATAATTTAATTTATTTAATGTCTAATTTTTTTTTTAAAAAAATAATATGATTTAGGAAATCCTTTTATCTTTCCAATTATTATTTATAGTAAAAAATATGACTTTTATAACCCATGTAAAAATTGTTTTAGTAAAACATTTCATGTTTGTGTCATTTTTTTAAATTAACATTAAATAAAAGGTATTTATGTCATTTTCCAACCAAAGTGGCTCCATGGGGTCCCCAAGTTGACCCATGGATTTTATTGGTCGGCTATGACACATACAATAAGGGTAGGACATGTGTCTAGGTATTTTCATTTTATTATAATATCATTTTTTCCTTAAATTGCACTAATTACCTCTAATCGCGATTAAGAACTTAAAAGTTACTCTTCAGCAAAAAATTATTTTAATCTCATTGAACCACATTTTACTTCTTAATGAAAACCATTTATTTCATATTTCTTAAATTCAAAACACCAAGGTGGTAAATTTTCATTTAAACGAAAAATCAATTTTTATAAGTACCACTTAGTTGTTTTACTATTCATAAAAAATTGATGTTTTTCAGAAAAATACCAAAAATTCACCCTAAGCTATATTTGATATTCAGAATTCAAAAATGAAGTCTATTTTACAAAATTAAAAACATATAATTCACATTAATTAATGTAATAATTAATTCCCGCTGTCATGACAAATAGCGTGTTTTTATGAAACAATAAGTATCAAAAGATTGACAGTAGTTTAAGTCTGATTTCAATGTGAAATTAATTCCATCGACCACTATTGGATTTAATGGTAAAAATATTTTCCAATTTCACTATAAACCCAATTCAAATGATAATCTAATCATATAAATAAATTAGATTGAAAAGAGGTTTTGAATTAAAATACAACATTTTACACTATTCATTAAAAAACGAACTTTATCGGAAAGATACCAAAAATTTACACAAAGTAAATTTTGATGTCCTGATTCTAAAGAAGAGTTATATTTGGTCCAATAGAATTTATAATATTTATCAAAACTATATTTAATGACGGTTCACCGTCAAAAGGCGATAAGTGAACCCTTAGTGAAAATTAGGGTATAAATGCCTAAAATTGAATTCTTTCCGTATTTTAAGCCTTTATATTTTATTGGATAAATGTAAAAACATTTAAAAACATATATAATCATATTTTAGTTATTTCTATCCATTCCCGCCAATACAACGGCTACATGTTAACTACCATTTAAAATAATATTATTATATTACTAGTGTGCAACGTATGTTTTCAAAGGAACTCATCGTTGTGTATCGGGTACGCTATCGAACATAGGAACCCCTTTAAAGTAAAATTAATATTTAATTCGTAAATATTAATAAATACGAAAATGTTTTATTCATTATTTACCTGGGATGTTACATCCTTCCCACCTTTTGGGAATTGCGTCCTCGCAATTTTATTCACTTATCTAAATAAGTGGGAGTATTTATCCCTCATAGGATTTTCAGATTCCCACATTGCCTCTTCAACCATATGGGTTTTCCACAAAACCTTTACATGATGGATTACCTTATTTCACAACACTTGCTCTCTTCGATCAAGAATCTGGACTGGTTGTTCTTCATAAGATAGGTTCTCCTCCAGCTGAACTACCTCTGGACTCAAAACATGAGATGGATCTGGCATATAATTTCTCAGTATCGAAACATGGAAAACATTTTGTACCTGAGATAAACTTGGAGGTAATGCCACTCTGTATGAAACTGATCCAACTCTCTCCAGAATTTCATATGGTCCAATGAACCTTGGACTCAGCTTTCCTTTCTTACCAAATCTCATCAAACTTTTCCATGGAAAACCTTGATAAAAACATGATCACCTACCTTGAAAGATAGATCCTTCCTCCGGTTATCCGCATAAATATTCTGCCTTCTTTGAGCTGTTATCATGTGTTTCTGAATCAACTGAACTTTTTCTGCCATCTCTTCTACCAATTCTGGTCCCATCATCTTCCTTTCACCCACTTCATCCCAAATGCTGGAGTTCGACACCACTTCCCATATAATGCCTCAAATGGTGCCATCTGTATACTGGAATGAAAACTGTTATTATAAGAAAACTCAACCAAAGAAAGATATTGGTCCCAACTTCCCTGATAATCCATCAAACAAGCTCGTAGCATATCCTCCAAGGTCTGAATTTTTCATTCTGACTGCCCATCTGATTGAGGATGAAAAGCTGTACTAAAATTTAATTCAGTACCCAACGACTTCTGAAGGCCTTTCCAAAAGTTAGAAGTAAATCTGGGATCAGGATCGGACACAATGGAGAGAGGAAATCCATGTAACCTGACTATCTCCTCAAGATACAAAAGAGAAAGTTGATATAGGGAAAAAGTATCTCGTATATAAAGGAAATGAGCAGATTTAGTCAAGCGATCAACAATAACCCAGATTGCGTTATTACCTCTAGATGTCTTCGGTAATCCCACAACAAAGTCCATGGATATATACTTCCATATCTACTCTGGCACTGGTAAAGGATGAAGAATACCTTTTGGTAACTGCCGCTCTGCTTTAACCTGTTTACATGTCAAACACTTCACAGTAAAATCAGCAATATCCCTTTTCATTCCATCCCACCAGTAATACTCCCGCATATCTCTGTACATCTTAGTACTGCCAGGATGAACTGAAAACGGGGAAATATGAGCCTCACATAACAACTCATTCTTCAACTGTGAATCACAAGACACACATAATCTCTTCCCAAACCTCAAAACACAATCATTATCAATGCTGAATTCAGGCAACTTACCCTTCTGAACCAGCTCTACCTTTTTCTGCGACTCACTATTTTGCTTCTGTGCTTGCTTGATTCTGTCTGATAGGGATGATCTCAAAGATACCTGAAACAAAACAGAAGAACTTCCTGCACCAACAACTTCTATACCAAAGTTCATCAAATCAAAAACCAAAGGATCTCGTTCCAAACGTAGCATGGTTAATGAAGCATTACTTTTTCGACTCAAAGCATCAGCCACTTTATTTTCTTTTCCCGGATGGTAGTGAATTGTACAATCATAATCCTTGATTAATTCCAGCCATCTCCTCTGTCTCATGTTCAATTTTTTCTGAGTGAATATATACTTAAAACTTTTTTGATCGGTATATATTTCACACTTTACTCCATACAAATGATGCCTCTACATTTTTAGAGCAAAAACAACAGCAGCTAATTCCAAATCATGTGTAGGGTAATTTACCTCATGAGTTTCAACTGATGTGAAGCATATGCAATTACCTGATCATTCTGCATAAGGAAACATCCAAGTCCCTTCAACGAAGCATCACTATATATAACAAACTCACCATTCCTGGAAGGAAGTGCCAAAACTGGAGCATTCACCAATCTTCTTTTCAACTCCTGAAAACAATCATCACATTCTTTTGTCCAGATGAACTTAACACCCTTACGAGTTAGCTTAGTCACTGGACTAGATAACCGTGAAAAAGTTTCAACAAACCTTCGGTAGTAACCTTCTAAACCAAGAAAACTACGGATCTCAGTTACATTTGTGGGTCTTGGCCATTCTTCAACAACTTTTATTTTAGCAGGATCAACAGTTATGACATCTTTTGAAACAATGTGACCCGGGAAAGAAATTTGTTGTAACAAAAACTCACACTTGCTGAATTTTCCATATAGTTTCTTTTCTTTTAAGGTTTGAAAGATAACCCTTGAATGAATTTCATTCTCCTATTTAATTTTAGAAAACACCAAAATATCATCAATTACACAACCACCACTTATCACCTAATTCAACTTAGCCATCACTGTAGTAAACTACTCAATTCTGATTCTGACCATCTCAGTATGCTGATTTGGAAGGTCATTTCCCTCAGTATGCCTCCCCAAAAACTTCTCTGTTTCCTCTTTGAAAAACCATTCTTAACACTGAAATACCTTAGGTTAAGAAACATGGTAATCTTTAAATGCTATATAATTTCAATCATACCACAAATTAACTTATAATTTTACACTTTTCTAACTCCTAAAGTTGTCTAAACCGACCTCTGATACCAACTATAAGGCCCCGGCCTTAAACCTTACATAATATTGAATTAAATGAATAATTCACATTTCAGATCTTTTCAGGTTTAGAGTTTTAGAGAATTAGAACATAACTATCACATCTCAAAAGATTTACAAAGTAGACACCTCTACCAAGTTTCCATAGAATAAAAAACACTTAAAAAGAAACATGTCTAGTTCCATGTTTTATATAGCATGACATTCCCTTGATCCCATCCTTGACCTTATTCCACATTAAATCCTGTGAAAAAAATTTCAAAAAAACTTTGGGTGAGCATAAAAAGCTCAGTAAGGGATACACAAAGAATGAAAACTGTTAGTTTTTCAAACATCAAGTAAACCATGTATACTTTATCAAAGTAATACCTTCACCTTCATGAAGAAGTAAAAACTCTTAACTGAATAAAATATCATTACTTACCTTTTTATAACCAAAGGATTACCATAAAACCCATACAAAGAACACATAACATATATAAAGGTAACATGGGACGTAAACATACTTAAGTGGAATAAACATACGGTCGACTTCCACACATATCACTTAATGAAATAGCTATACGGCCAACTTCCATACATACTTAATGGAATAGCCATACGACCGACTTCCATACCCAATGCATTGGAGGTTATAACGTAACCACCCGTCCTGGTATTCACGGCACCACCCGTCATATGGTTTATCACGTAACCACCCATCAAATGTCCAAGTACCATTATAAAATCATAAGACATAAAATAAACATAATGGAAAGAAAACATTTCCACACTTTGATCACAATATATCACTCAAATATATTGACATAAAAAATCCATTATAAAAACCATTTTCAATACCAAAATACATAAAATAGTATATGGTATTTATTTCATTTTAAAAACATTACGGCTTGTTGAGGAAGCCAAAGACCAAATAATACTCACGGCGGTGGAAAAAGTCGTTGTCACCACGTACGTTAAAAGAAACATTCCTTTTTGTCGTTTTGTAAAATGCTTCATAGAAAAAGATTCCTTTTGTATAAAAGTAAAAGTCAAAGGGGTTTATACACTATATAAAATAAAGTTGTGTATAAAACGAAATATGCCTCAATGAAAGGAGATTGAGACGAAGTCCCTTACCTCGGGTCCGACTTGACTCGATCGTTCTTTAACGTCCTGAATAATAAACTTGAGTTAATTTCTATTTTCTTAAGAACCTTTTTCAAGTTAATTATTCCTTTTATATCACATATTGCAATGTTATAAACATTATATAACCATTTAAGTTAATAATGTTTGTTTTGTCGATATTTGGTTGTTAAGTTGAAAGTGGACATCCTATAATTACATGTTGTTCGTGTGGTAAAAGGTTCTTTATATCCAGAATGAAATTCATGATTTGGATAGAATATATATCATATATATCCAGAATATACATGTATTTATAATATTACATAATCATTTAGAGGTAAGAAATGAAATGCACCGTTCATGGAGATGGTAAGCCGTACGTACACATGAACACTACTTTCATTTCTTTGTCATATTAATGGAATTAAAACTAAATGAGAGGTATGTATATTTTAATTCCAGAATTATATTCATCATTTAGATGTATAATTAATTATATATATCCATTATATTCATGTAATTTTAATAGTACATTACATTTGGGGATAAGAAATGAAATGCACCGTTCATGGAGACGGTAAGCCGTACGCACGCATGAACGCTACTTTTATTTCTATCTCATAATTTAATGGAAAGAAATTATAATTATATAGAGGTATATTATAATTCCAGTATAACATCATATATAATAACTTTAAATCCATCCCTTATACGTCCCACATATGGCATTAACGAATCAAATCACTTTGAGGGGGCGGTAGTCCGCACTTCCTTAAATGAAGATATCACGTTTACCCATAATGGAACCCATAAAGGTATGCCCAAAATGAAAAATACAGAATCTTAAGGAAAACATAAACATATTATATATCATATATAAATATAGTGTCATCTTAATGTCCACCTTTTAAGGTGTTAAAAGAATGTTGAACAATCATCGTTTCGGGAGGCAGAAATTCTCCATCCACGGAAACAGTATGTTCTTTAACCATTAGATGTAGGTGTGTGTAAGTGTAGCTCTAATCCTTCTTATAATAACATACTAGTATATTGATGATACTTTATTTGTTACAAAATAAAAGAATAAAAATATTTTAGGGGGTTGGAGAAGCAAAATAAAACAAAAGGACTCAAAAGAAGACATTACCTTAAAATCAGGCAACTCCCTTTGGTTTGAGCTCAAAGGCTTCCTTGGGAAGACTTATTCCCAATGTGAGGCTTCAATGAGTAAGAGAGGGAAGTGGAGAGACAAAATGTGCAGAGGTTGGTCGAGCCAATGGGTTTGGGAGTGTGGGTAAGGTGGTAGAGGTGGGGCCTTTTATAATAGGAGAGGAGGGGCACTCTTGTAAAGTTACAAAATGTTACTTTATTTTCGAAGGAGTTTCAGATTTTAAAGGTCTCACATTGATTTATTTCTAGGATAAGGTGATGAGGGTTTGAAATCCACTCATCAAATAGGTTTTGTACATGTGTAGGTCTTAGATTTTACATTATCATTCCATTTTATTTAAATCGTTAAATAATCAGGTCATCGCTGCATCATCATGATGTCATAAATAATTTAATTTATTTAATGTCTAAAAATTATAAAAAAAATACTATTATGTATTAAATTTTTTTAGATTTACAATGATTATTTATAGTCAAAAATATGACTTGTATAACCCCATGTAAAAATTGTTTTAGTAAAACATTTCATGTTTGTGTCATTTTTTTTACTTTAACATTAAATAAAAGGTATTTATGTCATTGTCCAACCAAAGTGGCTCCATGGGGTCCCAAACTTGACCCATGGATTGTCTTGGTCGGCCATGACACATCCAATAAGGGTAGGACATGTTTCTAGGTATTTTCATTTTATTATAATATCATTTTTACCTTAAATTGCACTAATTACCTCTAATCGCGATTAAGAACTTAAAAGTTACTGTTCAACAAAAAATTATTTTAATCTCATTGAACCACATTTTACTTATTAATGAGAACCATATATGATGGATTTTTGAAATTCAAAACACAGAGGTGGTAAATTTTCATTTAAACGAAAAATCAGTTTTTATAAGTACCACTAAGTGGTTTCACTATTCATCAAAAATTGATGTTTTTCAGAAAAATACCAAAACTTCACCCTAAGATATATTTGATATTCTGAATTCGAAAATGAATTATATTTTTAAAATTCAAAACATATAAGTCACATTAATTAATTTAATAATTAATTCCAGCTGTCCTGACAAATAGCGTGTTTTTATGAAACAATAAGTATCAAAAGACTGACACTAGTTTAAGTCCGATTTCAAAGTGAAATAAATTTCAACGACCACTATTGGATTTAATGGTAAAAATATTTTCTAATTTCACTTTAAAACCAAATCAAATGATAATCTAATCATATAAATAAATTATATTAAAAAGAGGTTTTGAATTAAAATACAACATTTTACACTATTTATTAAAAAATGAACTTTATCGGAAAGATACCAAAAATTTACACAAAGTAAATTTTGATGTCCTGATTATAAACAAGAGTTATATTTGGTCCAATAGAATTTATAAGATTGATCAAAACTATATTTAATGACGGATCGCCGTCAAAAGGTGATAAGTGAACCCTTAGTGAAAATTAGGGTATAAATGCCTAAAATTGAATTCATTCCGTATTTTAAGCCTTTATCTTTTTTTGGATAAATGTAAAAACATTTAAAAACATATATAATCATATTTTAGTTATTTCTATCCATTACCGCCAATACAACGACTACATGTTAACTACCATTTAAAATAATATTATTATATTACTAGTGTGCAAAGTATGTTTTCAAAAGAACTCATCGTTGCGTATCGGGTACGCTATCGAACATAGCAACCCCTTTAAAGTAAAATTAATATTTAATTAGTAAATATTAATAAATACGATAATGTTTTATTCATTATTTACCTGGGATTTTACAGAAGTCCTCCAGTTGTCTGCCAGTTACAAGGTAGTGATTAGACACTGAATATGGCTAATTAGGGACTACCAGTAGATCCTCTAGTTTTCCCAGTCATGGTACCAACTCTCATTCCGGACCCAGGGGCTGATGCAATGTTCGGAGAGGGATTTATGAGGTTTATGCAGACCTTCTAAGGAGAACCACATCCTTCTACCTTTATGGAAGAACTTATGCCGGTCTTTCAGTAGAAGCATCCTCCCACTTTCTTAGGGGATGTAGGACCCAAGGAAATAGAGTCATTGTTAGAATCCATGCAATCAATCTTTGTGAATCTGGAGAATCCTCCATAGAGAAGGATGAAGCTTGCTACGTATATGTTTTGGGACTCCGCCAAGAGATGGTGGGATGTGATCTCATAGGCGGGACACCAGCATGTTATGGCGTGGGTTGATTTCTAGCATGCCTTCTATGACTACTTTTTCCCATAAACCTTTAGGGTCAATCGAGCCCGAGAGTTCATGAGTCTGAAACATGGTACTCTTTTAGTTATGAAGTATTATTCTCACTTCACAGAGCTGCAGTGCTTCACACCTATTCCAGGAGGTAATGAGTTATTTTTGGCAAGGAAGTTTGAGAATGGTCTCAAGCACGACATCCAATCACAGGTGAACATCTTATGGTTTACTTCCATCACTTCAATAGTCAACCATGCACTAATCACAGAGCACAATTTGAGGGATTTTGGAGTTGCGAGCCCAGGCAGCTCAACATCCAGAGTTGGTATCCATCCTAATGATATAAAGAAGTTCCATAGGGAGTCAATGCATGGAGATCCGAGAAGGCATGAAACCCCTTCTGGTAGCTAGGTGGTGTGCTACCAGTGAAAAAATAGTGGGAATATGAGGCCACATTGCCCAAGAGGCCAACTGGAGTAATGATCATATGGCAAGATAGGTTATCTTCAGCGATTCTGTAATATCTTCTCCCCAGAAGTTGGTGAAAGAGGTTCTTCAATGACTCTGCATTCTGGAGCTGCACCACCAATTTCTCATTATCCAGGGAACTGGATTTCTTCTAGATGATGAGGCCAAGGTGGAGGTCGTGGCTATGGTGATCAGTCACCAGGATTTCAGTGATAGCATGGTGGATCAGCTCAAGGGTGGTCAGGCAGGGTTGTAGGGTCATGATGCTGGTCATAATTTTGAGATGGAGCAGGATCCCGGACCCTGAAGAGTACATGGTACGGTCATAGTTTCATCAGTTCTATCTTATTAAATCTTCATTACATGGGATTCTCATAGTTTTTTATTGATTTCAGTTTTGGAGAGTCTTGGACTCTTTAACTTTTCTTTTGCTGAGATCTTGATGTTAGACACTCTGTAGGGGAAAAAATGGCTAGTTTAAAATAGTGCAAGGAGTTCCTTCTAGAGGTTAGTGGGTGTCACTTCTTATGGGACCTTTATGTCCTAGAGATGATAGGTTATGATGTCATTCCTAGAATAGACTGGTCAGTTTCATTCTAGGTAGTTTTCGATTGCTATCTCTGTCGGATGAGTTTCACATCACCAGTGGGTGGATCATTTCTTCAATATGATGAATGGGATGTCCTACTGAGCAGAGTAAGACCCTTGAATCATGGGTTGGGAGGAGTTACAACCCAGATTTCTAGTATATATTAGCATGACTAGGGGACTTCACAGATGGACTTTCCTCAAGTGGTGGATCATTTCATGTATGTATTTCTAGAAGAATTTTCATGTTTTCCTATCAGAGCGAGAGGTGTAATTTTCTATCGAGCATGTGACAGAAGCGGAACCGGTGTAAATTACTCTTTATAGGATGGATACACTAGAGTTATAGGAGATCAAGAGGTCATTGGAGGAGTTACGGGAAAAAGAATTCATTTGACATAGTACTTCTCCTTGGGGTTCGCCTGTCCTGTTTGTGATGAAAGAGAATGGTACCCTCAAACTTTTTGTGGATTATTGGAAGTTGACCCAGTTTACGGTTAAGAACCGATATCCCTTATAGAGGATTGATGATATCTTTGATCAACATCGAGTATCCCGGGTTTTCTGAAAGATTGACTTGAGATCTGGTTAACATCAGTTGTGCGTTAGACCCTCAGATGTACCTCTTATAGCCTTTCGGAGTAGGTATGGACTATACAAGTATGTTGTTATTCTGTTTGGTCTCATGAACATGGATGTAGTTTTCATTGTGCTGATAGACCGAGTGTTCCATCCATACTTGGATTCTTCTGTGTACTCTTCATGGATGATAACTTGGTGTACTCTCACACTTGACACGACCATGCCACACATCTTGAGATCTTTTTGATTACACAGAGAGAGAATAAAGTCTATGATAAGCTCTCAAAATGCCACTTTTGAATGGACCAGATTCACTTCTTGGGAAATCTTTTCTAAGAGACAGGTATATCAGTAGACCCAAAGAATGTTAGAGTAGTAGTTTCATGGGAGCAGTAAAATAATGTTTTTGAGGTACATAGTTTTCTAGGGTTGGATGGTTACTATAGTCATTTCATACATGACTTTAGATTCATAGAAACACCACTAACATGCCTGAATAATAAGGGAGCAAGGTTATTGTGGTCAGATTCTTGCAAGTCTGCCTTTCAGGACCTAAAAGGGAGGTTGACTTCAGCACTGATACTAGTATTTCCCGAGCCGGGCAGGAGCTATACTATTTTCTGTGATGCATCTAGCATGGGGCTGGGAGCCGTTCTTATGTAAGGGGAAAGGGTCGTTGTGTACGGGTCTCGATAGTTGAGGCCACATGAGAGGAACTACCCAACACACGATCTCGAGCTGGCTACAGTTTTTCATGCTTTACACTGTTTGAGAAATATTTTTCTAGGAGATAATTTTGTAGTTTTCAACGACCAAAAGAGTCTGATGTATATCTTCACTTTGTGTGATCTGAATTTGAGACAACAAAGTTGGGTTGAGTACCATCAGTCCTCTAAATTTGAGATTACCTACATGTATGGGAAGGGAAATGCTGTGGCTGATGTGTTGAGTAAGAGGACTAAGATACATGCAATTTAGGAGGCCAACAGTGAGTGGTAGCTTATGGCTCAATTTTTTGAGATGCATCTGGAGGTGCACAACAGATAGGGGTAGACATTTATTTCTTTAGTGGCTGTTACCTCAACTATACTTTATCAAGTGAGAATGATGAAGCTATCAAATTCAAAAGGCCTAGTCCCATGGGAGTGTCTGTAAAGAGTGTACCCTATTCTAGGATGGACCACAGGCGAGGATAGGATCTTTCGTCTTCATGGACACGTATGGGTGCCAGCAGACATACACGAGTAGATGATGTGAGACTTTTGTTCTTCAGTTTGGGTAGTTAATAATGGTGTCATGAAGATGTATCGTGACCTAAACCACCAGTATTGGTGGCTAGGTATTAAGAGAGATGTTGTTAGTTTCTTCATGAGGTGTTCCAACTGTCAGCATGTGAAGGTGGAGTATCAGCAACTCGCATGGATTGTGTAGTATTTTCCAATTCTTGAGTCGAAGTTGAATTATGTCACGATGGATTTCGTGACAGGTTTACAGAGGTCACCTCGAGGTAATTATGCAGTGTGGGTTGTCATTGACAGACTCATGAAGGTTCCTCACTTCATTCTAATCAAAGAGACCTTCAGTGTTGATGAGATGGGAAAGTTGTACATCTGAGAGATTGTACATTTACATGTATTTCCACACTCAATTGTTTCTAACTGAGATTCCTATTTGAATTCTCAGGTATGGTAGAGATTACAGAAGGATTTGGGTACACAGTTTCTTCTGAGTACGACATACCATCTCTAGACAGATGGCCAATCCAAGCATACGATTCAGGTGCTTGAGACCATGCTTCGAGCATGTATCCTGAATATTGGAGGTTCATGGGAGAAACGCATACCTCTTATGGAGTTTTCCTACGATAATAGTTTTCACGAAACTATTTAGATGACTCCTTATGAGGCTTTATACTATAGTCCATGCTGATCACCATTACGTTGGATAAAGGCAGGAGAGGTAGCTATGCTAGAAACTCATCTTGTCTAGGAGACCACATATATGATAGAGTTGATTTAGAAGAGAATGGATACTGCACAGTCTCGACAAAAGTCATATGCTGATCAACGAAGATGACCTCTAGTTTTTGAGGTAGAATATTAGGTTTTCATGCATGTCACACTAAGGTTGGGACATACGAGGATTAGAAGGCTGGGTAAGATTTCACTGAAGTACGTTGGGCCATTTTAGGTGTTGGATAGAGTTGGTCTGGTTTCTTATTAGTTTCACTTACCTCAAAGGTACTAGGCTATGCATGACATCTTCCACATTTCTTAGCTTCAACATTACATATCAGACTCATCTCATGTTTTTAAACCCGAGGAGGTTGAGATAGAGGTGGACACCTCTTTTGAGGAGCATCCTATCCAGATTTTTGATCGAAGTACAAAGGTTCTCCATGTCTTGTCTTTTCTTACGGTACATGTTCTATGGTAGCACAGGCGAGTACAAGATGAGACCGGGGAGATGGAGGCTGATGTATGGTCACAGTGGTCGGAGCCTTTCAAGGATTCTTCTTTTACACCACATTTCTAGGGAAATTCAGGGACAAATTTATTTATGTTGTGAGGTTTTTAGGAACCCGAATCTTCTTTTCAGGTATTTTTTCACTTTTCTGGAGTTTTTCAGAAAAAGGGGAGTTTCTAGAAATTTTTAAAGTACCTGTCATGTACTTATAAGCACACCATGTGTACTCTTTTTCTACATGTATCCATGTGTTCGCCGTGTAACAACTGAGCACACAATTGTGTGTGGTGACCTGGAGACCGCCTTATGCGAGGGCTGGTAAGGGAAAGTACACGCCGTGTACTTCTAGAGTACACAACATATACTTATAAAGTACACGCCGTGTACATTCTATTTTCATTAAACAAATAGGGGTCACATCTAATTCGTAAAAGTGTCTTGTTCTTCATCTTCATCGACCAAGAGCATCTGTTCGACACCAATATTTCCCTGAGCCCCCGATCGAGCATACGTTCTCCAAAATCGAACTCCATAGGTTGAAATGGAATCGCATCTGGGAGTTATCTCTTCTTCTTGAACATCATTTCCTAATTTATCTTATCTCCTTAGTTATCCTCAACTGAACAATTTATGCATTTATGTAGATCTACCACATTCTAGGTCGATCCAAGGGATGACCCTAGAGTATATCGATTATACAATGCCAATGTAAGTTGTTTTTGCCTTTCCGTAGATATTTTTTGTGTTATATATGGAAAAGTGCCCAATACCCTTGATCAGGATATTGCATGTTTATGGTTATAAACCTGTTATTTGACTTCTATGTTTAATCTGCTTGAGTAGAGTTCAATTGATTGTAAATGGGGTTAATTTATATGCGATGGATTTCCTTTCCATGTGTGTATTATTTATGACCATTTGGCCTTACTTAGCCTATTAGGGTGCTTGCATTCTATTACTAGTGTTGATAGGATGGAGTTATATTATTTATCTGACATGTAGTAATGCTGTAGACTATTTACCCAAGTAGTCCTTGAGGTATAATTTGGTTGTTATATATCGTTGTGCTCGATTGACATACACAGGGCCATGAGAACCTGGTGTAGTAGACCATACGGAGAATGGACGTTGAGGGCTTCTCTCGAGTGTTTGTTCACTCTTACTATGTGAAACCACAGGGAGAATGAACATAAGTTCTTCCTCAGAGTGTCTGTAGTTCCTCGATGTAGGATACAAGGTGAAATGGATGTTGAGTTCTTACCTAGAGTGCCTTTTAGTTACCGATATTAGACTATAGGGGGAATTGATGGTGAGTGCTTCCTTAGAGAGTCTGTGAAAAAGCTGAACCAGAGGGGTTAGGCTATGAGTACATCCTAGAGGGTTTCTTGTGTTTGTATTGATTAGACCAGAGGGATTAGGATGTGAGTACATCCCAAAGTGTTCCCTACGTATGATTATATTCTTACTTGATATATAAAAATTTAATGTAATTGAAACTATAGGACTGTTTGCTTTTGAAGAATTCTTTGTTTACTGCTTCATTTTGATTATATCCTTCCATATATATTCACTGAGTGTTAGGTATAGATCATTGGGGTTTTTCATGCTAGGATTTATTCTCAAACCCTATATGGTCCATGCTTTTGGGCCTAAATAGATTATATTCCTGTAGGTATAGATAAGGAAAAGTGACCTTAAACCTCAGGTACTTGATTGTTGTAGAGCTGGGGAGCATGAGACCAAGCTGAGGCTTCTGATGCTGTAGAGAATTTTATCTGTTTTATGTTGTACGTGGGTTTAGTATTGAATTCTAGAATTGTGACATGTTTGGCTAGTTTCCTAGACATATATATCATGCATAATATATATATATATATATGTGTGTGTGTGTGTGTGTGTGCTCTAGTCGTTTATTACGTCCACTGTGTTACTCTGCCAATGAGGGAATAGTTTCCCCACTATCACATCCAAGGCCCGTTCTGCTAGTCGGCAGCTTCTGGAATTGGGGGAAATGCGCTTGAGGCCATGTGACCAACCGGGTAATAGGAACCTCTAGATGGATTCCAGAACTGGGACATTACACCAATCTTTGTGAATCTTTATTATTTTTAAATAGCACTAATGAATCATTTTGATATTAAAAAAAATACTTAATCAATCATCTCTAAATATTATAGTACCATTGACTGTTGACCTGTTATTCTGTTATGAGTATGGATGGGTATGGAATGTGAGCATTGTATTAATCCATGTCACACGGTCTGATCCTTGAGTAATACCTTTCCCAGAAATATAAAAATAAGCCAATATATCATCAGTTTGTTTTATTTTATCTATATGAAGGTTAAAATAAAAATAAAATAATAATAATAAGAATTATAAATAAAATGAAACTAATAAAATAAAAATACATTTCATAGGTTATGGGGAAAACCCCATCACAACTAGCGAAGCCGTGGGTAATCGAACCCGAGACCGAAGGGAGACATGGGAACACACTTTCCACTAACCTATGACTTATAGCGCTTCCTTATTCTACAATTTTTGTATACATGCTTATATATTAATTTTATATATAGATAAATATGTAAATATATATATATATATTTATATATTGTTTTGTTTTGTTTGTTAGTTTTTTTCCTTTTTCCCCTAGGGAACTCTGTATGTGACATGGATATCAAAGGACTAAATTGGAGCAGAATGATCTTCAACTTCAACCACCGGGTTACTTCATTCCATGATCCTCACATTTCAAATTCATTTTATAACTCCTCTAATCAACCTCTACCCCCTTCTAAATTTTATTTTTATTAAAAATTCTGGAAAATGTTATTCTAATTGGGGGGGGGGGGGGTGAAAAGAATGAAAAAATGAATTAAGTTTGTGTGAATAAGAAAATGTGTGGAAGAAAAAATTTCCTTAACCGTAATCATGATAATAAAAATTTCACACCTTAAAGTTGAATACCAATAATTTAGAATGTCAGGATTCTATTTTTAATCCATGTATAATTTCATGAGCAAATATTTTGGAAAGTGTGGCTGTCTAATGTGATATTTCATCATTTATATTTTCATCTAATAAATATTCACAACTCACATCCTCTAGATTGTGGGGATTAGTTTTTGTTCATGGGGTCCCCTAAATAAATATCCTAGGTTTGGTGATCATTTTAGTTTTAATATGATTATTCAATAAAAAATAATGAATTTGCGCGTAGATCAAGGAAATGTCCAAATGCACAACTTTCGACACTTAGGGATCAAGACTCCAGAGTTGTCTCGCCTAGAGTTTGTAATTTTATATCTATTTGTGGTAATTTGACTTTGTGTTTGACTGAGTTAACTCGAGATGATTTCAGAGTATGTGGGCTTCACATGGTGCCCTATGGTCTTTGAGTCTGGGGGTTATCAGCAAAGTCTTGCTACATGGGTTGAATCTATTGATTGCAATTTCAATTACCATGGAAAAATTGCAAAAAAGAATATAAAAAAATAAAAATAAATAAATTAATATTCATATTAATATTGAAATTCTATTCCACCAAGCGATTCCATCATTTCCCCCGTGAATAAAGATGAACCCCCATGTCTATTGTGATACACTACAATTCACAATTCTTAATTGATATTGGATGAAATATGGTGATGAATTTGAATAAATGAATTAGTTTGGACATGGGATATGATTATGAAAACTATCTTTTATTAAAATATTTTTATGGGTTTCATGATTTTTTGGTATAAGGGTTCTTGGTGATCAATGTGTATTGAAACGTTTTTGTAAAAGGGAATTCAAATTTCATATGTTTGATAAATATTTTTCTTGGGACTATAAAAAATTATGTTGGGGGGGGGGGTGATTATACAATGAATGAGGGTAATATTCATTATTAATATATACAATTTTCAGGTGATTTATTATTAATAAACACCATTTTAGTGCATTTTACACTTTGGACATCATTTCACATTATGGTTGTAAGTCCTTAAAATAAACTATTACATGGTACATTTTTGAACACCATATAAAATAACCAATGGTTTTGATTTGATATAAATATATAATTTTTAGGTTTCTCAATACATTGGTAACAATTAAATCTTTTGGAGTACTTGATGATTCACATTGGAAGAAAAAAATGGCTTCAATGGAAACACATTTAGGGAAAAGTAAACTGGACAAAAGCCCAATATGGTGACTGTATCGACCAAGTTACAAGCCCAATGATTCTCAAAATTTAACTAAATATTTATGAAATTATTTATAACATTTCATTAAATAGTGAAATTATATAATTAGGATGATTTAAGGGAGTTCCAGGAAACCCATGTTGGTGATAAAATTCTGGACCAAATTCTGTGGCCTAGCAAAACAACCCACTATTTAGACAATATATCATAAAAAAAGATTACATTTGGGATGAAATATTATAGACGATTAGAAGAAATCCAGGGATCCATTTTCATCATCTATGTCGCACTCCAATTTGGACATCTAAATGGTCATTTTGATGCCCCTGTTCTGTGTAGGCAAGCTGACTTCCACTTCAGGTCAAGAGTGGAAAAGTCTCAATTCCACATGCATTACACCACCCTAAGCCTACCATACTCAAGTGGGATGAATTTAACTATTGTATGCTCAAACCAAGGATACCAAAATTCATACTTGAGGCATTGGGGTTGTAGGAAATACTCAACTTCTAGCTTTGTTTTCATTGTGATGTTATTATGCCGATTTTCATTGTAATGTTATTCTTTGTCATATAAATGGCCAGAATTACCTTAATTTTTAATACAATTTCTTCATTTCCTATAATTATATTTTTACCTATATTATATTGATACTATTTCCTTGAGGTGTGAATTTATTCACACCATAACTTGGGATATTCTTCACACAATGGTGGAATGATCATTATTTTGTTGTTGTTTACCTCTACAATTTTGCCTTTATGAGTCAACTTTTTCATTCTGTTGAGAACATGTCATCAATGGAGGGAAAAAATTTTATGGGATTATCCAAGGGAGTAGAAATAGTATGTATTGGATGTTATTTATGAATCCCTAAATGTTATTTATTTATTTTACTTGAGTTTATATTATTCACTAATTTTCTCTCCTCCTCTTCCTTATTGAATTTTATCACCCCACTTTTATGTGATTATAAGATCCTTTACTAAGGAGTGATCGTGAACATGATCCTAAAATATTATATATGATTAGAGTGTTATTTTGAAGGTGTTTATCATTAAAGTGATGAGGTAAGTTTGAATTCATTAAATGAATCCTGTTTGAGTTAATGAAATTGAAATTGTTAAATAAAGGGTAACTCATCCAATACACCCCATGCGATAAACTTGGATGAACTCATTATTTTAAAATGAATTCACTTAAGTATTCTATTTTTCACTTAAACACATCTAAATTCAACCCAAATTGTCCACTTCATGTAAAAAAACAATCCATAGAATGTACGTGTCTTTAGGTTAATTCTTGGGTCTCTGAGGATTCGACAACCCAAGCTAAACTTCAAGAAACCTATTAACCTAAAATCTGGGGTAATTTTGGCCAAGACCAATGTAATACTTCATTTTAAACTTGGTATAATTTAATTATTTACCATGAATTAGCATATAATTTTTAAAAATCAGCTTTATTCTTATATTATTAAATATGATACTTTTAAAATGAAACATGATGAACCTATTATTGATTAGTATATCATGTTTATTTATATTTTTAACAGAATTAAATAACTATGGAAAAAAATTTCTAAAAAATAATAGGTGAAGTTCCTAATGGGGATTTTACCAGATAGATGTAGAGGAACTTCAGTTTCCATTTGAGATTTATGTGATGTACGAAAATTTCATGTTAAAGAAATTATAGAAAATATCATGATGTATGAAGGGGAACCCAATGCAAACAAGGAAGAAGAGGATGAACCAAATAGAAAAACTGTACCCTGCAAAACTACTAATTCAAATAAAAAATAGATGATCAAAGATGACATCTCAAGTGATTGATATTCACTTGTTGATAGTGATGAAGAAATGACCCTCTTGGCTAAAATATTCAAAAATTTATATAAAATAAATAACATATTTAGAAAACCCATCTATAAATGAAGGTATTAAAATATACTAAATTGGAAAAAGGATTGAAACAATGATGACACTATGAATGGGGTAATCTACTATGAATGTAATACAAAATTTCATGTTAAAGACGACTATCCAATGTTAAAATTTATGAAGAAATATGATGACAAAATATAATAGGTATAATAAATCTATGAAAGAAACTTATATTTCTTTAGAGGATATATCAATGGAAAAAATTCAATAGGAGTATAAAACCATGATGGGGAAAAATGTGTTTTATGGAAAACACATCTAAGGTATATAATGTATTTCACGCATCTCTTGTTCATATTTACAACATATATAGAGATGAAAAAGGTAAATATAACATGTCTAGTGAAGAAATTTTAGAATATTGTAATATTTTGGAAGATACATTTAATGATCTAAATGATAAATAAAAAAACTAAAGAAGAATCATGCCTTGATTTATAATTTTAAAATCAATCTTAGTATATATAAGTATAAAATACTCAACTACTAAAAGTGAAAAATGAGCTAAAATTATCTAATGAGCAATTAAAAAGGATTTTAAAAGGTATAAAATGGGGATAAATACTCTTAACAGGATTCTGGGAAATAAAAGTACACCTAAATATACTACTAGGATAGGCCATCATCCTAGATAGAAAAAGATCATTAAAATTATTTTTACTTTTCTATCCAAATATTATAAATATATTACTAGTTTTTATTATTTTAGACCTAACAATTTATTTATTTAGAAACTTCTAAAATATACTTATAGGAAACCTGTTAAGTATTTATTTATTTATAAATCCTTGATTACTAACATTTCTATACCTAAAAATATTTGGGAACCAATGTATTTTTTCATTACAATTTTTTCGTGGAAAACCATTATGAAAATATCTAATAAACTTTTGTAGAATCTACATAGTGGATTCTCTAGATAGATGATTGGGGCCTATTCGTGTTTCAAGAACCTAATCAAGGTGGACTATGGACATGTCACTTTTTGTGATAATGTCAAAGGAAAACTTATTGTCCTGGGTCACATCTATAATTATAATACTATCTAAATTTTTAATGTTTTATTTGGAGATTGATTGATATACAATATTTTTAGTGTCTCATATCTATGTGATGATAGTTTTCAATTTAAATGTGAAAAAACTTCCTATATAGTTTTTGGTTCTAAAAATTATTAAGTGTTTACCAATTTATGAAATCATAATGTATATTCTATTAATCTAAACTCCATGTTTATTAAGAATATTTATGAAATCGCTGCCTTTGACAATGAATCATAGATTTTCCATAGAAGAATAGGTCACTGAAATATTCATTCACATTGAATATTAACTAGTAAAGGGTTATTCAAGGATATACCAAAACTAGAAATTCCCAAATGATAATGTCTATAAACAATGTCAAAAACAGGAAAAAAAAATATTTCAAATAAAAATAATGTTTCAATTTCTCCACCCCTATAGTTGGTATATATGTAATTATTTAGACCTTAAAGAGTTTCTAGATTAAATTGGAAGCATTGTGTTAATGTTTTAATATATTAATTGTTTATATATACTTGGATATTCTTTCAAGATCACATAATTGAAGCTTGTTTCTATTTTTACAAGTATGATAAATCTATATAAAATCATAGTGGACTTAGAATTAAGTCCCTAAGAAGTGGAAATGATCGTGAGTTTAAAAATCAAAATTTTGAATCATTTTTCTCACAAAATGGATATAAAAATAAATTTTCTTCTACTAGGATCCCATAATAGAATTATATATTAGAAAAGATAAATATAACCCTTCAACAAATTTCTTGGTTCATGATCAATGAGAATGAATTATCAATTTATTTGTGGGTAGAATCAATGAATAAAACATGATATATAATAAATAGAGTTTTAATTAGGACTCTCTTAAATAAAACCAAATATAAATTATAGAAAAAAATAAAACAAAAGGTTAACTAAATTATAGTTTTTAGTTACAATGTCTTTATCCATAATAAAAATTATAATCTTGAAATATTTTCATTCATGTGTGTTGAAGGAATTTTCCTTTGATATTCAACATTTAGTAAATAATATGGGGATTTTAAAAAACAAAAAAGGATTGTAAAATAATATGTAAATATAAACTTTTAATGAAAAATATACATATATACCAAATAAAACTTCACAAAATCTTGAAGATGATATGTCAAATATGAATATAAATGATAAACAATATAATATTTCAGTGAAACAAGCAGAAAAATCGTCCTACTCTAAGGAACAAAATGAACCCAAACCTATAGTGGTTAATGAGATAACTCGTCCTTCCATTCCTATGACTATAAATTCTCATAGATACCATGTTTAAGATTCTTGAGTTCTAGACCTAGATATATGTACAAATAATATATCTTCTCTTAGAAATCAGGTTAAACATCATGCCTTGATATCATAGAATAATCCAAAGAACATAAATGATGCAATTAATGATTATTTTGGGGTGGTGTAAATCCATGAATAATTAAATAATTTGGAGAGAAATAGTGTTTCTAACTAGTATTTAGACTTAAAGATACTCCGACCATTATCACTAAGTGGGGGTTTAGGAACAAAGCTGATTATTTGGTCACTATATTCAGAAACAAATCTATACTAGTTGAATAAGGATATAGTTAGTAAGAGGGTATTAACTATGAGGAAACCTTTTCACCAGTGTCTAGACTTTAAGCCATCAGAATGTCTCTTACATATATATCTCATTTGAATTTAAAACTACATCATATGGATGTAAAGAGTTCATTATTAAATTATTATATAGTTGAGAATGTTTTCTTTGAACAACCTCATGGATTACAAAATCCTCAATTTCTGAATCATGTTTTTAAATTAAATAAAGCTTTATATATTTTAAAACAAGATTTTCAAGCTTGGTATGATAGGTTAAACTCTATTATAATTTATAATGGTTTTACTAAATCCAGAGTTGATCATAATTTATTGATAAAAATAATTTCAATTTATATTTTAATTGTTTATATTTATATTGATGATATTATTTTTGGATCTTCTAAAAATTATTTGAATAATAATTTTTTGAAAATGATTTAAATTAAATTTGAAATGAGTTAAATGGGAGGGAATAAATTATTTCTTGGTTTTAAAAATTTTCAATATAAGGATGAAAAAAATTTAAATAAAAATAATTACACAAACGAACATATAAAACATTTTGGTTTGGATTGAAACAAAAGTAGTCAGAATCCCATGATTATAAAATTTAAGCTGGATCTTGTTGAAATTGGAAAGTTAGTAGATAAAAATAATTAGAGAGTTATGATTGGAATATTTCTATACATAACTTCTAGATGACCATATATTATGTATAGTGTATTTATTTCTCATTTTCAGGAAAATCTTAAATAATCACATTTACTTGTTATAAATGAATTTTCAAATACATTAAGTATAAAAACAATATAGTAATAGTCTATCCTACATGAAATGAATTTTATTTCACATTTTATTTAGAATTAAACATTGGTGGTTGTAATATAGATAGAAGAATTACCTCTGGGAGAAGTCACCTTTTGGGAAGGTAACTATTTTCACGGATAGTAAAAATTAAAATTTTGTTGCACTGACTACTAATGAGGGTGAGTATATTACACTAGAAAGTTATTGTGCCCATATTATTTGGATAAAATACACTTAACAATATTATTTATATTAATTTAGACATTTCCCAATAAATTTTGAAAATACAAGTGTGATAAATATTTCCAAGAATCATGTATGTCATTATAAGAAACAATAAATTGATATAATACATCACTTTTTGTGAGATCATTTCAAAAAATTGGATATAACTACTGAATTCATAGGATTTTAATATCATATTTTTGGTATATTTACAAATACATTGAATTGTGATAGATTAATCTATATCAAACATGAACTAGTAATGATAAACTTTGATTAATCCTTTGACATCAGATTTCCCCCATTATAATTTCCACCATTGGAAGATATAACTTTGGAGATCCACCATTAGAGGATACTCTATTAGAAGATAAATCAATGGGTGATTTACTATTGGAGATCCCCCATTATAGATCCACAATTTTTGATCCACTATTGGGTGATGCACCAATGGTGATCCACTATTTGGAGATCCACCATCGTTGATCTACCGGCTGAATATCTATCTCATTTTCATCCAATCCATTTCTATGTTTAAATTTATATTTCAATTATTTATTTATATTTAATTATATTTTATTATTTTAAATCCCTAAATGATTAATTATAACTTTATGTATGATTTTTTGAACACTCCCTCTCATGCCTCTTTTCGAACCTTTCAACTTCCTTCTCACCCAATATTAAAACTTCCTCATGATCATCCTTATCATTTTCATTCAATAAAATGGTGAGACTGATGTAACCCTAAATATTACATCCTTAAGGATCACATTATATAAATAGATCATGAGGGGAATCTATCCACGTTGTAGTTGTCGAACTAAATAACCAAAAACTTGTGACTCCAGTTGTCATTACTGAAAAAAATATAGATGTTGATTAGATGATTTAGGTTAAGTATTTAGTGAAAAAGGTCATGCCAGACCAATGATGATTGGAATGGTTTTTATGGAATGATTGACCATTATTTTCTAGTTTGGTTCTCCCGTTTTACTATTATGAAAATTATATCTTTCAGGGAGAATAAATATGTGATTAGTAGTATGGTTTATAGTAAAAATTTAGTATTTTATTAAATGAAATGGGATAGATGTATAAATGTACCTCACATATGAATTTTATATAAATATCATGATTTTATTCCTATTTATTATGAGATTTACATTTATGATAATTCTCCTCTAGAGTTAACTAGAAATGGTACAGATCAAAGGCCTTTTCTATAGAGCATGTTGGATATTGTTGGATTTTGTTAAAGTTCCTATAGAACATTTTATATCCCAGAAAAGGGGATTTTGAATTATTAAGTACCAAGATGTTTTTATTTTTTCTACTTATGAAAATAGTGGATAAAGTGAATCTTTGTAGATATCTAAAAGTATATATGATGTAGATGAGAAAGACCTTATCCAAATCAAATTCATTGATCTATCCTAAACCGATCTCATCTATAATGGAAGACAAGGTATTTGTATATGAGAATGAATAGGTAGATGTCATGTTTGGTGGTTTTTTTGTTCTAGCTTAACTGTAAGGGTATTAAAGTCAATTATAATCCCTGTTTAAATAAATGTGTTGTAGATAATTAAATGTTATAAGGACATTTCAATCATGTGGAGAAATATACAAGACATATGGATATAGTTTGCCCAATCTTAGAACCATATTTTGTAGTATTTTAATCTAATGAGGAAGTTGAATAACAAGAATACAAGGTTAAAAAATAATTAAATATTTTAATTGGAGAAGGGAGTGTCCTAGAAGTGGTAATGATCCCATTTTCATTATATGGTGCTACTAGACCTTCTAATTCGTTTCATGCTAGAGTGTGATTATTAAGTGAAGGTGATGAAGATGAGGCTAATGTATTAGCAGAAGAATAGGTTGAATGTTCTTATGAGACCTCAAAATAAATATTTAAAGTTTATAATAGTTCTGAATATGGGAATGGTGATATACCTTAGGCCTCAGAAAGTCATGGTGATGATGATAATGATATTGAGAGGGAACAGTAAAATTTATATCCAGTTTTTTTACATTAGGTATGTTTGTAAATGAGGACATAACAGGTTCTTTTCAGGATACTGCAGATCATATTTATATTATAGATTATACTAGAGCATCTACTAAGGGGGAGGAATCCTCATGTTCTATCAGTCAGAAGTCAGTTCATAAGGATGAATCAGCTATTTCATCCACTGTTGAGATGATGCACCATCTCAGGGGATCCATCTTCAAGTTCCAAGATACTAGGAATCCCCTTCCCAAATTCAGATGGTGAGGGTGATGTTAATGATGATTATCTTCACAATAGTTCACCTAATCATGGTGTAATTTCCATTCATAATGATGGAAAAGATACCAAGGGACCTTTTGTGGATAAAATTGATGAAGCTGGTCAATTACAAGATTTTACTTATAATGTAATTTCTATATGATCTGAGCATGTATAATCGATCTTTCTTAGTCCTGAGAGGATTCCTTAAACTCTACATGATTCTCCTCTACCATCAAACTATTTTACAAAGGATGATTTTGAATCATTCAATGTGATTATGATTTCAAATTTTAATGGAGTTCATAAGTCTTAATATCCTAGAGTAACACATATTAGTGAAGATGATATAAAACATGTATTGAAGTTAGTTATCATTCCCATTAATCACAAGATGATCTTGAATATTCAACAAGTAGATATTGAGAATAAAAGATTAGATATTTGGATTGAAGTAGACCACTTCATCTTGTAGGATATGAGATCTATTTTTTTTGTAGGTTAGACATCCCATATAAGGTAGTTAGAAACCCTTCCTCTATATGTTTTCTCAACTTCCACTACTACACCTCCTATATCTTCAACTGATGCTAAGATGATCAGATATATTATTATTGAGTAATCATGTACGATCTTGGGTGATATCTCTATATCACGTTAGGAGGAGATTCGATTGATTATTAAACATGGTGACCACATAAATAAATAGGTTAAGGAGTTCTTAAATGAATCTAGAAGTGATAGAGAGGTTATCACTAAATGCATAAAATACTACCTTTATATATTTATACCAAGAATGAGATCTATTCTCACTTTAAATTTCTTAATGAGAATTTAAGGATGCCTCCTATAACTATATCCTTCGATGAACAATTGAGCTGGTTTAACTTTTTGATTTATCTACTCAAACTTTTAATGGAAGAGAATAATGGCTTCTTCACAGCAATAGAGAGAGTTGATAACATAATTACATTTTGTTCTATTTGATGAATAAATTTTTATGTCTCTGGGATGTTAGTGGTGGATCCATTATCCATTCATATGTCATATATCACTTCTACACCATATTTTCTCCTCTTACTCCTTAGTTTTAGCCTTTTAGAATGTATCTTTCTAAGGATATTCAGAATATTAGGCCTATTTTGATCTTTTATGTTCCTAAAAAAATGTCTACACCCTCAACCTCTACCTCTGTGCCTCTAGTCTCTAGAAATGGAAAAGATTCAATTTTCCCTTAATCCCATTATGCTGAGAGTGATTATAAATAGAATTATTATTTGATAGGGATTTTAATTTTCCATTGTATTTATTTTTTTGATGGAATCCAATGAATTATTTATCTATTATAGAATATCTATTCATCATATTCATCTCTTTACATTTCTTCATTCTCTTATATTTTTTTTAATCCCAAAAGGGGGATGAATTTTTTCAAGGGAATTTATGATTGTATTTATATTTCAAAATTTAAACTCAGTTTCTCACATTATCAATCTTAAATGTTCAGTAGAAAATTACTTTTAAAATTATTCAACTTATTTTTGTAGTTATTTTTATATGAATTGTTACAAAATTCCAATATTTTTATCATAGAAGGGGGATATTGTTAGAACCTCACTATTTTAATGATAATAAATCTTGTTATTTTTTTTATAGTAATGTTAATTTTTTTATAATAGTACGTAATTTCATGAAGAAACTTGGATAAGTACAAATCTACCATTAGTTATAAAGAACCACTAAAAGTTCAAATAGATCAACCATTAGTTATGATGATCTACCATTAGTTTAATAAAATCTTCTAATGTATTAAAACTAACTCTGAACTCTATCATTCAAGGATCTACCATTGAAAACATCCAAAATTAGTTTAAACAAGATATACCATTGAGACACATCTACCACCGGATAGATCTACCACTAGAATAGATCTACCACTGATTAGATCTACCGATAGTTCAGATGATCTACCCCCAGTATGCAACCATGGTTGTTATGAATCTCATTAAAATTCAATTCCACAAATTTTTTATTTAAATGAATTTATTTATTTCAATCATATTTTGATTTATTAATCATTTTTCACCAATCCATATTTTAATTGAGTACAATGTTAGAGTTTTCAAATTTAGTCCCCAATTTGAGTATCATTAATTTTATTATTTACTGGATAATTGGACTTGGAGAGCTATATATTCTGGATAAATACCTCATGCATGATTCTAGTGTGGGTGTGGTTGTGGAATTGTGTAATATATATAAAAATAATAACTTTAATATAATTATATAGACAGACAAATTTAACTCATCTATGTGGAGGTTTTTCTGAAAGTCTATATAATAAATAGAATACATTCTAGACCCTATTACACTCTATTTTCCTACACTTTTGATGAACATTTTTGACCTCCTGAGAATGGAAAATACAAGGACCATTGAATATATGAAGCTATTCAGACCGAGAAGCCCCAATTCATTCATCTAAAATCATATTCTCTCTGTGGTTATGCTTTACTTTTGAGTTATGAGTTTCATTGCTCTATTATCTGTACACACTATCAGCTTTACCAAACTGAAGTGTTCTTGACACACTCTCTCAAAATTTTTTATTTATATACCAACAAAAACTATGGAAGAGGACTTGTGAAACCTATTTATTGTTTTTATTTTCATGTATAATTATGGAAGATGCTTTTATCTAGGACATCCAATGTGATGTTGATTGTAAAACTCAATCCACATTATGGATCATATTTATTATTTAATAAAATACATTTCAGTAGGTGATTTCAAATTAGTGGGGATTATGTCTTATATTGATAATTAACCACAAGTTAATATTCTAATTGGTGTTTTAATATGTTTTTTATGTTTTAAAGTAAAAAATATATCTTTTATTTAAATCTAAAAATAAAATATTACTTTGATAACTAGTCTTAACCAGTGATTATATAATGTTTTTATTAAGTAATTTAGTTCTAAATGTTAAAGTGGTTTCAATTGTTTAAACTAATACCTAATCCATCATTGAGATATTATTTTACTGGTCAAAATTATATAATTCAACAATTTTTATTAACTTGGTATTTATAATTATTTTTGGAGATTTTTTTTTAAAATATTAAAATAGAACTTTTTATTGGGAACTCAATTCACCCCTTATTCAGTTACTCAGTATGACCATAATAATGACTACACATTATTTAATACTAAAATTGAAGTTATTCATACCTTCGAAGGAAACATCCATTTTCCCTAGAATTTACAAGTGGTATTAGAGAGGTCACATATTTAATTTTAAATTATTTATTATTTATTATTTTATTTCCTAGGTTTATGTTTTATTTTTATTAAAAAATTATTCTTTTTAATTATCCTAAATTATCCTCTCTTATTTTCTCCATTATTGATAACATTACTAGTGACTAGTTAATGATCAAATATAATTATTTCAATATGTAGTTTCCAAAGTCTATTCGTGGAGAAAAAAAATTACACATTATGTACTACCAAAATAAACACTATTTAGTTTTTTTAACATATGTATCCTTCTCTATCAGTTTAGATCAGAAAAAAGATGATCTACGATATGAATAGATCATATCGGTGTATAGATCCAGATATACTGACGCAAGAAATGTAGAACTATAAGCATTGTAAGTAGCTTACACATCATGTAGTCCCTGTATTTTCACTAATGAGAACACATGGTGTCTTATAAAGCCATGTATTGGATATATGAAATAGGGATATACCTTCCACGAAACTTCTAGGTTACACACCGTCAACCTAAATCACGTCTGAGTAAGGCAACATAGCAAGATCATGAAATTTTCTACAGACATGGATTGAGGAAAAGTACACATTGTGTAATATAGTATTCATTTTTTGGTATACTTCCATGAAATGTTCAAAAATATTTGAGAAAGAATAATTAAATTTATTACTAAACTTAATAACTATCTGTTCCATGTTTTATTCATTTGATAGTACATTCCATGTCCTAAGATTAAAAATTATCTATTAAATTAATTTGGGTGTCATAATATTTGTTGAACACATGAGGTTGTCTCCACATACACTCTTGTACAACATTAATTTAAAATAAAGATAATATTTTTTAGTATTATAGATGATGGTGAGTTAAGGATAGTTGGATGTATTGAGATACATTTAATTAATTAGATTAATTTGTGGTATGTTATCTTAAATAAAGTACATATTAAAGTAATTGATGATAATATTGAAATTGTATTCTCATTACTTCATGTGTGGATGATCATGTGATTGGACCATAACTTTATATGTGAGTTTTTTAATTTAATTTGATAAATTATTATTGATGAATGAGAGTAATTACCACGTCTTTATTATGTAAGGGACTAAGTTCCTATGGTTTTACTTTAAAAACCTCCTTTATTCATTCCATTAGATACCATCACCTATGTGTGAGTGAAATTTTATGTAATTTTGTAGCTACCATGTGAGTAGAGAAGTTCCGAGTTAAGGATCTAAGGTGTAACCAAAGAATGTGATACAATGGAACCAAAGGTGGAATATTGAAACATGAACCAAGATATGGTTCAAGGTGTTTTCCCCTAGGTATTGGTTTTGATTAGAGTCTACTAGATAAAATAACCACTAGAAAATGTCATTGTAATTCCACTTATATTTTGCTTTTATCCATTTCATGGATAATTATTTATGTTATTGAATGTTGTGATATCATTAAATAAATGAATTAACAAGAATGAAAGTTGGAATAAAATATAATAAAATTATGCATTAATGTTTTATCAAACATGGTTAATCAATTATGTAAAATTATCATAATATTAAAAAGTAATATTAAAGGATAAAATGGGATTCATGCATAAGTATAAAAAAATTAAATATTAAGTCGGCTTATCCTTCAACAATTTATGTTAGAATTGAAATCATAGTTCAATTTTCATGACCATACAATGTTGGGGTTCCTTAAATTGTTTTATAAATATTAGATTTATGTTTTGGGTTGAATTGAGTATGTTTACATCAAGGGGTTACTACCCAAGAAGGAATTAGTGTATCTAAGAGTAAATGGTTGAGGAAATCATAAAATATGATTTTAGCATTGGTGATTCCACTCAATATATCATGGAACAATGAGTTAATGTAGTTGTAAATTTACTCTTAAATGAATCCTTTCAATCATCTTATTAAACTCAATTATAGGTTATGAGAAAGGTAATATGGATCCTTCCACTATAATTTCTAAGTGAAAAGATATTCCAAATCTGATGGTTAGGGATTTTAGGATTTGAAAAATGGTAGGAGATTAATATAATTTAGTTAAATCTAAATTTATAATTCAATATTAGTAACCAACAATGTAATAATTAACTAATATTAATTTGTTGAAATTGAAAATAAAACGATATTGAATTTATTATTGTATTCTATTCTATATAAGGTTAAAATTATCACATGCATTAATTTATAGGAATGTTACATGATCTTTTTCTTCAAACTCTACCTTGAAAAGAAATTGTACTTCATTAAAACCCCACTTCCTGAGTAAATTTCCAAAGGGGAAAATGAGGAAGAAGTTTATATCTCTCTAATGCATGAGAACATTGCAAAGTATGTCCAATAATTCTTGGTATCTTAAATGTCCAATGATCTTTTAGAGAAATACGAGTAGCTGGCTGCGTATATACTTATTTATCAACTCAAGGATCTCTATCAAGATAAGTTGAGATCAAAGAGATATGAGATATACAATTCAATATTCACATGCATTCTTGGAGAGTCAGTGCAAGATAAGGAACATGTAGTCTAGGTGATTGGATATATTGAGTGCCTAAACATGTTGAGCTTTAAGTCCAATTATGAGCTATAGATAGATCTCATTCTATCCTTACCACCCATAACCTTCCCTAGATTTATTATGAATTATAATATAATAAATATTGGTAAGAAAATTTATAAACTACTTACTATTATTCAACAAGTTGATAAATACATAGGTCATGACAAACCAACTATCCTTATGGAAAATAAGACAAGTAAGAAAAATGGAATGGAACTAAGGAATAAATATAAGTCAATGGATCCTGAGAAACATCCTTCCAACAAGAAGAAGATCTAAAAGTGGTGAACGGAATTGTATGTAGAATGTTTTTCATGAGGAAAGAAGTTCCACTTATAGAGTAATTCTTCCCAGCCAAAGAAGCAAGGGGATGCTTCATGTGTGTTCATTATTGGGTAAACCAAATATTAGAAATTTATAATGAAACAAATATGTGGGAATCATATAAAACCCAGTAACTACATCACCATATTTGTCACATAAATGAGAGATGTTTGAGAAATATCTATCAAGATGGATACATATACTCTTTTGAGCTTAAGATGCTTGAAATATTTCCTTCTTATTTATAAGTTAAGATGACTAAACTACCATTTGATTGTCAAGGTGAAAGATCCATAGAACTTCTAGATTTGAAACACACTAATGAGTGCAGTATTTTTTAAGTAGATGCTAGATGTGGATTCTCATAAGTTATTACTTTTAAATATTACTTGAGTAGGTATGGTTTTATCTAGTTCATTAATTATATGTTTGAATCCTTCGAGAAGGTCAAAGAATTCATGAATGTGTTTTATAATCAACATGGTCATAATATAAATAAACATTGATCGGATCGAGGTGGTGAATATTTTAACCATGAAATTATCAACTTTCTACAGGATTCTAGGATTTTATCTTAACTCAGTTGAACTTAAACATTGTACTGGGATAATGTTAGTGAAAGGGGGAACCATAAATTGTTGGACATGGTAAGGCCTATTATGAGTCACAATAGTCTTTTAATATCCTTTTGGGGATATTTATTATATATGGAATTATAATTACTTATATGATTACATATGAAATTTTAAAATGGTATTACATTCAAGATATAGAGTGAAAAGAAACACGTTTTTTTCACATATTTGTGCATGGGGTTTCAAGGAATTTGATAAGAACAAATCAACAAATAAACTAGTACATGGATACATGAAGTTTTTCTTTATACAGAATCTTAAGGATATAAGGGGACAATATCTATACAACCCTTTAAGAAATAATATAATTATTTCAAGGAAAGTCATTTTTCTTGAAAGGGATCACATCTTAAATGAGGATATTGAGAGTAATATTGACTTTGATGAAATTGATACTCAAGATACACATGATTTTGTATAAGAACTAATTTTAAAAGACCCCATGTAAGATTTTGTTCCTAAAATATAGGTATTACATAGGAGTGCTAGTGAGGGAACACAACTAAAGAGATATGGTATTATTTTCACTAATGATAGTTACTCATTATTAGTTGAAAATGATGATATTATATCTTATAAGGATGAAGTAGAGAGATCATAAGCTACAAGGTAGAAAGAATCCATGAATTATGAGATGGATTATGTGTATCAAAACCAATTTTGGGTTTTGATCAATTCTCCAGTTAATGTAAATCTTATTGGATGTAAATGGGTATTCAAGATAAAGTTAGAAATTTAAGGTAAAGTAAATATCTATAAAATATGAAAAGTGTATAAATGGTTTAGATAATTTTATGTCATTAACTACCATAAAACCTTCTAACATGTTTCCATGTTTAAACACATAAGAACTATTTGTTTCCAAAAAAACATACAATGAATATGAGATTTGGAAAATGGATGTCAAAACTACTTTCTTTAATAGGAACCTTCAACATGATGTGTATGAAAGTTTTATAATCCATTAATGGATTAAAGAAATAATCCATGTATGTTTTTGATAAAAATCCTTGGTTCCAAATTATTGATTACAGATGTTTAATTGTGTGTAATAACTCATGTTGAGTGAAACATTTTTGAATGGTCACCATTCGGTTTTATCCGTGGAGCTAAAAACACCCAACGGCAATTATATCCATGATTACTCATGGAATTAATTTTTAAATGTAGGTGTTCATTAGGGAACTTGGTCTATGAAACTTAATAACTCCCATTTGTCAAGAGGATGGTAATTAGGGATCATCACAACCTTTTGGAGGGAAATATTTCATATTCTAAGAATCTATTATAGATTTAAGATTATTTCATGAAACCTTTGTTAATTCTAATGAATTTTTGATGAGGATCACCCTGAATTATTGATCAATTACGAACATGCATGGGTTTCAAATCATGTTTATGTATATGAGGTTCTCTATCAATGTAGGGATGTGTATTTATTTTAGGTTATCCATCAATTTTATCATTTTCATATAAGGATCATATATTCTTTAATCATTCATTAAGATGATGATGGTTTTAATTCTATCATTGGGGTGCTTTGGAGTTTATTTTTATCCAAAGAGATGGAAGATATTTTGACATCATTGTAGAACCCAGAAGATGGGATTCCTATGTATCATTGTGACTGGAATCAGAACCTATATAGTTATATTCCACTTAATAAGACACATAACATTTTAGGATCATGTAACAAGGACCGAACTGTATAGTTTAACATCATGCAACAATAACGTCAAGGAATACAGTTCATAGTTATTTTTATTGTTTGGGAATTACACTGAGGTGGCCTGGGGGATCGGGGAGATATGTGGCCTCTCATGTGGTGGAATTATCATAATGAGGATATAACCCAATAAATATGGCGATGAAAGATACCCAGAAAGAATGTGTCTCTACAGGAAGGATATGAACCTATTGGGAATGTGGCCTAGTGAACATTAGGAGTAATTTGGCTATTAGATTTCAACCTCAAGCAGGTCTCATACATATCCCAATTATATATAAATAAAATTCCACATAATTAAAAATGTGTTGTTGATTAAACCTATAGGGGAGGCATATTTTAATGTTGTTGAAACGTACATTGAATAGGGGGACCATGTTTCAGAAAACCTAAGGAAGGTGTTGACTTAGGGAGATTTGGGGGTTTTTATTTGGGATTAAAATAGTAAGGATTCCTAGTCATGGGTTGGGATCATGAAAATGTCAGGATCACCAGTATCTTTATAGTACACATGATTCATTCACGGTGTGATAAAAAATAGGAAGTTGTAGATATGATGACCACATGACCCTCTTTTTTCACCGGTGTAGAGACCCAAAGCTTGACGTACATGGACATTACATTACTTTTTAGGAATACTTAGTACATAAAAAAAACAAACACACAAGGATCGTAATAGTTTAGTGTCTTTGGAAACTCGGAATAAAATCTTCTAATCGTGGTGGAAGATCTTCAACATCTCCCAATAAAGATCTTACCATTTTTTTCTTACCTAAAACCATTCTTTATATACTGGGGAAAGGAAAAAATAAAAGGGGTGAGCTCAAATGACCAGTAAGGGTAAACATAGAGAACATAAAACAATCCATAAACATTTGAATACAAAAACTTGAACATAAAATCTAAACATCAAAATCTTCAGCAAAGACATGAATCTTGGAAGTAAGTAAAGAATATATCTTAAGGGAACATCAATCATGATAAAATAGCATGGGAATAAAACATGTAATTGTGGAAACCATTAATCACATGATATGATTTCCATAGTAGCCAAGGCATTGCTGCCAAGACCATATTAGTGGACAAAGTCCCTTTATGAATCGATTTCACTCCTCGTTCCAGTCCTGTATTACTGAACCGGTTTAACTTGCCATTCCAGCTATGTCTATCTCATGAGATATAAATCTTTACCCAATGCATTGGAGGGAGATAAAGGTCCCACCCATCTCATAATGAAATTATTCTTACTTGTGCCACAAAATAAACTTAAAACATTCATCATAACCCAAAGAATAAAATGGGTTTCATAAACATCATCCCATCATTTCATAATCCATATAAAACAAATGGTAATTTCATCATAATAAAATTGAACTATGTAAATCATAGAGACATTAAACTTGAAACATACACATATCAAATAATGACATCGTATATGGAAAATGGTTTTGATAAAACATTTGAAATGAATTCTTCAGGAAAATATCCTTTCTTCATCAAAATCATTTTATTTTCAAAAAATGCCATGCACTTTTAAAATAAAAGTATTTTGTTGAAAATAGTCATAAAATCATGTAGAGTAAGATTCATGAAAATGAGGCGTTATGAAACTGTAAAAATCCGTTCCTGCCGTATAAGTTAAAAATAACATTCTCCTCATACATTTTGTCGGAAAATTCAAAAAAGTACCTCGTAACGTAAACTAAAGAAAGATTCCTTACATACCATGTAGTAAAAGTCAAAAATAGGTAAAAATGACTTTAACCAAAAATGAAAACACTTTTATAAAACATGGACTTGTATGATATAAATAACCCCAGTAAATACTTACGAATAAGAAATCTCGGATAAAAATGAGATTTACAAATTTATCCCTTACCTTAGGTCCTTTATGCTTCATACGTATCCAAACCTCCTGTATAATGATTTAAATAATGTCATTGAATTATTACAGAATCATATTAATTGTTATGATATCATATATGTTTCACGTATGACTTTATATTCCCGTTCTTTTGTAAATTATATGTTAAAGAAACGTTTTGGGTAAAATCATTTCATTTATCATATGTGTTTTGACTTGTCGTTCTTCATATTAATAATTATATCCTGATTTACATAAACCCAGAATGTAAAACATGATTTATATATAATATATATTCAGAATATACATATATATAATGGATCGATAAATGGAAAGAAATACACCGTTCATGGAGACGGTAGGCCATACGTACGCATGAACGCTGTTTTTGTTTCCTTATTGAATTGAATGGAACTAAGTAGATGACATAAATATATATATAAATAAATATAGTTTCATTATTATGTCATGTATTTCATGATTACTTATTATATATACATTATAATCATTCTTGAATGGTTATCATGGAGAGTGAATCTCATCGCGTCGTGGAGACGGTATTCCGTACGTACGCACGAGCGATGATATCGTTCCCATGATCGTGGAATTGTATTGGAGTGTATGTATACTATTTAGGAATCAATATAACTTTAAAATAATCATATATAGTTATTATTTACACCATTATACCCATCCATGTAAGGTGTTGGTGGAAAAATAGATTCCACCACGTCGTGGAGACAGTATTCCATACGTACGCATGCGTGGTGATTTCATTTTCCATAGGATGGATAGATGGTGAAATAGGGTTGTTTCATACTTATAATAACATATAAGTATATGAGTTATACTGAAGTTATTACTTCATAATTAAACAACTAAAGAAGAAGAAGTGGAAAAAGAAATAAAGTTGAAAGAATCGGTAACAGACATTACCTCTTATTTGAAGCCCCTCTTTGAGACCTCCTCTTAGGGCACTAAAGTTGGTCTTTGAAGAAGACCAGAACCTCTAGGACGTTTCTATGGAAGTGGAGAAGAGAATTTTGCAGGGGTTTACCGAGATTTAAGGCTCAAAGTGGTGTGAGGAAGAGAGGGAGGATGTGCCCTTTTATAAGGGAGGAGAGGGGCACCTTTGGAAATATAAGAAATATTAGTTTATATTAAATCCCAACCCCACATAAAAACTTCCAAAATGACTCATATACAAATATTAGATGATATAGGGTTGTAATATCATCAAAAAATAAAATTTAGACTTGTTATGAATTTATTTTAAACATTATCAACTTGATTTATCCTTATTTAATCAATTTAATTTTATTTGTGGTAATAACATTATAAATTTTACATTATAACAAATAATTACTTATTTTTTGTGAATTGTGAATAATTGGATACTTTATAACATTTTAGACCATATAAATATAAATTTTTAATTTTTAAATATTTTTTTTTATTTTTAAACAATTTTATAATATGTTATTTTTATAAAATAACAATAGAGTCAATTTTGACACTATTCATTTATTTGAATTTAAATAAATTATATATAGAAGATATGTTCAAAATAAAATCTTAAATAGATTTATAAAAGGTCATATGTATCTATAAAATTTTCGGATCACATTAAATAGTTCACATAATATTTCTTTTATTATTTTTAAAACCATTTATTTGGTTTATCTCTTAATAAAATAATTACAACAACATTTTTGTATAATTATTTAATATACTCATTTGTTGTATAAAAATTAAAACTAAAATCCTATGATGAAGATAAATCTATTACCTTTCACAATAATACTTTTACTCGAATTTATCATCTAAAAATCACAATAGTTAAATTGTTATATTTATTAAATTATGAAGGTGACAACATTGACATAATTTAAAATAAAATAATATAAGTGTCCTAATCACCTTAATAAAGATCCAAATGGTCAAAAATTCTGCACTTGTATGATTAGGGTTTATATATACACTAAAAATAAGTTTTGTGTAGATTTTTGGGCTTTTTGATATGTATTAATATTTCAATAAAAACTATATTATTGATTTTTCACTAAATAAATAATTTCTGCATCATTAATGTATAAGATAATAAGGTAATTAAATAACTCTTAAAAATTACAAATAAATTATCCTGACAAAGAAAAACATTTTATCTTTCAAATGAGTATTTATAACCGAATTTATATTCTTTATAAACTTATATTAAAAATACTTTAATTATTAAATTTGAGTGAGACATATTTCACATTCCTTTAAATAAAATAAACTAAAGGTCTTAATCACCTCAAAGTGGGTTCTAATGGATTCCATATCAACCCAAATATGACTTAGTAAAACTTATAATCATCTAATTGTATTAATAAAAGTATTAGGATAATTTTTTAATATTATATTTACCCTTAATTACCCAATTTACCTTTTACTATGGTAAATAAAATTTACCGTTTTTACTATTCATAAAGCCAAAAAATAAAAAGTAGTCTATTAATATAATTTGTACCCACTGATTCCAAATATGGAATCCATTTTTTCAAATTCAATACACATAAGTTGCAGAAATTAAATTAAAATTAATTCCGTTGTCGAAAGAAAACGAGTTTTTGTTTAAAACATTGCAAAAGATTGAATAAATTTAACCTACGAATTCAATGTAAAATCAAGGCTAGTGACATACATTATATTAAATGGTAAAAACATATTCTATTTATACTTTAAAACCATTTAATATTATTATTTAACCACATAAGTTATTACGATGAAAAAAGTTGTTTTTAATTAAAATATAGCGTGTTTTTACTATTCATTAAAATATGAAAGTTATCAGAATAATATGATAAATTTATCCAAGGTAAAATTTTATATCCTGATTCCAAATAATAATTTTATTTTGTAAAATTTAACTTATAAACATTTCAAAAACAATATTTAAAGTGGGTGCGCCATCAAAAGGCGGCAAAACTACATTTTTTGAAAAATACTTATTTTACCCGAAAAATCTGTTTTGTTCTTATACCATGTTCTAGAAAATGTGTAAGATGAATAATAATGTTATAAAATTAAAAATTTAGTTAATACTATTCATAACGGCTAGTTCATAATAATATTATAATAATATATCATTGTTTAGTAAAACCCAGTATTGCGTACAACACATGCTATCAAGGAAGGTCGTGATTGCGTGTAATCCAAGCCATGTCAGGGTTGCGTGTTGTGCAATAATACATCATTGTTTTGTATAACATAATCCAACCATATTTCATTTATACATTGAATATATATATATATATATACACACACACTCAATGTTGCGTAGAATGACTATTATAAAACGAACATGAAATTGTGTGTAACACGATCCAAGAATAGCGTTTGCGTATACTGCAAGCTAATACAGTGTTGCGTATAGTACAAGATAAACTTGGTGTGCTGTATAATAGAAGACATCAATGAAATTAAAATAATATTTATCCTAAAATCTCGAGGTGTTACAATGGATGGAAAAGATAATTACCAAATGTTTGGGGGAAATATAAAAGAATTTTAAATTCCCATCCCTTCCCGTCATTGTACCCTAGACCAGTAAAGAGGAGAAAGAGTTCCACCTCCCACAAGAAAGGATAGGGGATTACTCCAAAAGAGATTCCATGGAAAGGTTGGGGATTACTCCTAGGAGGATTCCCATTTGAATGTTTGAAAGTCATCTGATGATCATTTCATGATGAATATTATTGTTAATATATATAGAATATCATATTTATTTTTTAGAGATATGATATGTTTTTTATATATAGTATACTATAGTTTATAGCCATGTAGCTTGGACTATGGAATCATAGTTTAATGTCATGTTGGTTGGAAAACAAAATAAACATTTAATGTTATGTTTCATGGAAAATGTGGGCATAAATTTATATCATGTTGTAGGTATGACTAGGAATAATATTCCTTGATATATATAGTTCATGAATTATGAAAGATCATTACTTTGTAGTTGCACCTAAAATAGGAGACTCTTGATAGGGTTTTAGGAATTCCTTGAGGAATGTTCAACTCAAGGTACTCAGATAAACCAAGAAGATAATCTCAACTCATAGGATGGGGAAGGAAACAAGATTATTTGGTGAACTCAATGAATTTTAGGTAGTGTGAAGGAGTATCTCAACACATGTAATTATATAAGTTGATGTGAGGGATATATATGTAGTAACTAAAAATTTCCTGGACCTGGCCAAAATTTTTATGGTGCGAATCTCCATTTTTCAAGGACGCCAGTGACAATAGTTAAGGAATTGGCCAAAAGGGTTGGGACTATAATCCATTAGGGATCATGAGTAGGGGTGGGGGGAGAAAACCCCACCTAATAGACTATAGAGAGTGAATGGTTTTTCAAAAGGGCTCATAGGTAAGGCCACATATAATTTTCCACAAAGGTTCATCTCTTAAGTACCATCCGATAAGGACCATCCATGAAGGACCATCTCTGAAGTGGTTTTTCAAAGTATTTTACATAATTGAAGTCTGTAAAAGGGTTTTCTAAAAAGGTTCATCCATGAAGGGATATCCTTAAAGGGTTTTACATGAAGGGAGTCTGTGAAGGGTTTCTTGTAAAGGGAGTCCACAAAGGTTTGTCCATGAAGGAAATCTTTGGATGATCCCCATGAAAGAAGACCACATGTAAATCATTTTATTCATCTTGTAGGGGTCATAAATTAATTCCACATTCCACAAAAGACAATTCTTCCAAGTGGATTATTCTATGGAGTGTCTTCCATATAATGGATTCATGAATTTCAATTTGTGTTGCAACTTCACAAACATATTGAATCTCTATGCCTTGGTTTCTATGTAGGAGACATGATTCGACCACCTCTGTTGATTTTATCCTCACTATCTTCCCCTACCACATCATTTTCATAGACCCTCTATTGGAGTTTTTATAGTGGATTGGTGTGATAGACTACTAGGTTGGCCGGTCATCTATGGTGGCCTATGGGGAATTCATCTGTGCGATTCCAGGAAGGATTCTCCGGACCATAAATTATTTTTTAATAGGGGATGGAAAACATCATATGACCCCTAAAACAATATGGTCTCATTCATCGACATCAGGAGTACCGTTTCATCCCATGAAATATTTCCCTATCAGACACCGTGTGGAGCAGCTGTTCATGTATCAATGGTTTTTTACGTGGACCCTCAGCCTTATATAATGATTTGCTTCCTTGGATCAATTTTATTCAACATTTCCTTGGGAATAGTCTTTTACCCTTTACCAAATTCATGGAAGTATTGTTTTTCCTGACATATATATTTTTTAGGACCCAAAAAATACCCCCATAAGAATTTACTTGGATCAAGATAAAGAAGAGGTTATTTCGATGAAGATATTAGTCCATTTTTCAACTAGTTTTTTAGAAAAATATCATGTAATGCTCTAATTTTTTCCTAATATAGGGAACTCAGTGATCATAGTTTTATTATTTCGAGGGATACAATGAATCCCAATAAACATTTTTTATTTTCAGTTAACAACCTAATTTCTTCCTATGTCTACTGCATTGCAGACTAAGTGGGAGTAACATTAGTTTTTATTAGGATTCCCATTGTGAGTTAAGACCTTACTAGTTGTATTTGTTTTTATTTTTATTTGATTATTTTATTTCCTAAACCATGAAAAGAGTGGGTTTAGCAAGTTGGGACTCAACCATTACCCAGGGTTAACTTTACGAATTTGTAACCTGGTGAGTGTTGTGTCTATTTTGTTGTATAGTTGAAAATATTTCTATCTGGACTAATTAAACTGATATTTTAGGTCAAACATCTTTGAACATGAATTATTGGGAGATGAACCTAAGGGATATTGACAGAAAAGAATGTACCAATCTCTTTTCAGACATATAATGGGATCTTCAGACCATGCTTTTGTGATTTATGGATCTGAGACATCATATAGGACAAGTATGTGAGGATTAAATATTAAACCAGTTTCCAGGATGATGTTTTTAGTGCGAACAGACATAGAAAAGGACACTCCTTGGGACATATTTTCCTTTGATTAATGACAATTTTGTCTGGGTGATTTATACAGTACCTACTGAAGAATATTTTGCATATTCAAGAAAGGTTGTCTACAAGACTCTAATCCTCCATTTTCAATCGATAGTTAATTTTTGATAATTCATATTTCTCAAGAACCTGAGTGGTGGAATGCGAAGGGAATGATGTCTGAAAATTATGAGGGCATCTATATCCGCACTATCTATGACTGAGAAACCACTTCTATAAGAATTTGACTATTTTATATGTTTGGGGAATGATGTAGTTTAGTGTCATGAAACCATGACATGGATTATATAGTTTAATGTCGTATTTAAAGGATTTTTGGGGGATACAGTTTAAGGTCACATAGTTTTAACCCAGAGAAAAATGATTTTCTATTTTTAGGGAAGTTTTTCAACGAATATTTCATCATATTAAGCCTTCAAGGGGAAAGGTTGTAATATATAATATGGGGGTTTATTAATCCTAGGAGTGAAATGGGTAAAAAAATTTATTAGGTAATACAAAAATAGAAGTGAAATTTATTGGGAAAGAATTTTCCTTTGGTTAATAGACCATTTTTGTAGAAACCTTATACAGATCCAACCGATGCATATGGTTCATAGTATAATAATGGTGTTATCAGAACACTAAACCTCTATTTCTAATGGATATAGTTCTTTATTCAGATGCATACATCCATAGACATATATTTTTTTGTGTGAAAGGAATGTTACTAAATATGAAAGGATACTTCCACGTTGAAATTTCTTGAGAATGGATAGAAACCGTTTCCTCGTGATGGTCTGAACCATACACAAGGGTGATTATATTTTCTATTGATATTTCTAAGGCATATGTTCTATACATCATAATGTATCTATTAAAAATGAGAATCAATCCATACGTATTCCTTGATTGGTTCTCCCAAAAATCAATCGAACTATTGTAGGTGAAATTGGTATTTTCCACTGAGTGAAGGGTCACGAGGGGGGTGAGATGGACATTGTAGCGTCATATACAGATCTAGATCATGTATAAAAGATAGAAATTGTTTGGGTTCAAACTGGGATATTAGATTTAGGTGTCCCTAAATATACCATTAGAGTGATAATTAGGATATATGTAGTTCTTGTAAGGTCTCTCATGCAGGTATTACTTGTGCACAGAGAGGAAACATTTTAACTCTTTTTATGGATGGACCCAGGATTGGAGATTTAGGAATCACTATATATTCAGTGGTTGAATTAACCAACACACATATAGTTCTAGACATCATGAATTTTAGTTTCATGTAATTAGAAAATTGTCTACATAGTTTAACATCGTGGGGTGAAGACGTCTTGGGGTCTTGTAATTTTACATTATATAGCTAGGAAAATATTTCATTGAAAAGATGTGTATCAAAAGGCTCATTAGCCAAAATGTTTTGATAAGCCTCAGACACGAGAGGGGAGGAAAATTTAATCCATGATTCTTGGTGTTCTTATATCCAGAGAAATTATATGGGGAATATTTCATTGGGGATTACGGAGTATAATAAATTGTCAGAATGAGTCTGTGTATGTAAAAAGAATTCAGAACATTATTGGAAATGTAGTGTGAATTTCCACACATTAATCCGAATCTTATGTTGGTGTTAATTCATATTTCCTTTGTGGAAGCCTAAATGGAGAACCCTAATTAGGATTTATTTCTTATATCATTTTTTAAACTAGAGATAGAGACATTTTTTTATTTACCTCATGGATAAGACTAGGAAACATGTTCCAGGCCTCACTATGTATCTTGTAAAAATAAGAATAAATCCACACATAGTTCATAAAAATAATTGTAGTTTAATTTCATATGGAAAGGATGTTCTCCAATAAGTTTAACGTCATATGCTAAAGTCATAGGAACCCTGATGCGAAGAGGAAATATTATAGATAGACCTAATATTAATAACCCGGGTTTCATTATGTATCCTATGAGAATAGGAATCTTGTCAAGAATAGTTCTTAAACTGACCGTAACCATGCCCTTTTACTTCATGTGGTACAAACATCTTGTGTTCCTTTTAAGGTATTGTGACCCAGAGTATGGTAACTCTAGTATGGATTGATATTCTGTGACCAATTGGGTAATACCATTCCAAAACTTGAATTCCTATTGGAGTTATGATCAATGTGGGAAAAAATGGATGGAAAAGGTTTTACACACTACATAGGTATGAAAAAAATGAATGATAGGGTAATTTTTATTTTGAGGTGGATGTACCAAGATTAGAGATCCAGGAGATGTTACATATCTCATTAGAGTGAGAATCAAGCCATATATAGTTCTCAAACTGGCTCCCTATTCCAGTCTGGACCATACACAGAGATGAGGGAATTTTTCCCTTTATATTTATTGTTTCGGTTGAACCAAGGATTGGAGACCTAAGCATCACTATATATCATGTGTGAATATGAATCAAGAAAGATATAATTTTGGGGACCTGTTCAATTTAACATTATATGGTAATGATGACTATGACTCAACACGAATGAGGGGGAATATTACGATTGAACCTTGGAATAGAGATCCATGTGTCTATACAAATCCTATGATGGTTGGAATAAAGACACATGTAGTTCTAGATAGGAACTCTCTATGCAGGTATGATCCATATGAAGTGGATGAATTTTTCCTATATTTCACAGTTGGAACTAGGACACAAGGTCTGGGCATCACTATGTATCCCATTGGAATGATAATCAAGCCACACATGAATATTGATGAACAATGCAGTTTAACATATTTAGTCATTTTTTGGAAAAAATACTTCAAGGTATCATTGAATCATTTTTGAGGTGATTGTGTTCACTACCACAAAATTGGGAACGACCAGCACCACCCCTTTATCAGTGCTAACGAAAAAGCACTGATAAAGGGACCCCCTTTATCAGTTCTTTTTTAGTAGCACTGATAAAAGGGGGGCCTTTATCAGCGCTTTTAAAAAAAGGGCTGATAAAGGGTTCGAATTAAAAAAAAATTAATTAAAAATAATATATTAATATATAAATATATCAATATAGTTATATTGATATAAATATAATATATAATTTTTAAATATATTTTAGATAAGTATAAATATACATTTACACTTAATATACTTAATATATAAGATATTTAGTGAAAATGGCTTATAAAATAAATAAATAAATATTTCTAATTAATAATTTGCTAATTATTATGGAGTAATAGTCATATAATAACAATTTAAATATTTAAAAAAAATTAAAAAAAGATCCAAAATATGATGAAAATGCAACTCGAACTTCAAACGGCCATAACTTTTCATCCGGGTGTCCGTTTGAGCTCTACCACATATCAAATCAAATACTGCAACACGCTCTATGTTGTTATGACTTGGGGAAGCCCCGGTCAAAGTTTTTTTTCAAGGCCAAAAAAGGCCCAGAAGGCCTCCAAAACTGAGTTTTTAGTCGGGGTACCACGATTTTTTAACATTTTGTGGATTTTCATCATCGTTTAAGGAGGTATTATTAGCATTTTTTGGTGGGGACTGAATTTATTCCATGGTATTACATTCATATTGATATTATTCCTTTGAAATATTATCCTTTTTTATAATGCACTACTATATATAATCAAATATATAAAGATATGTACAAATTTTTTTATATATTCAAACCTAAACATTTAATTTTTTAAATAAATAATTAAACATATTTACATATAAATTATATTAGATTTATATAAATAATAAATAGTATCCATTTTATTTATAATTCCAACACATTAATATTTATATAACTATAAATTAATATAACTATAAATATATATATTAATATAACTATAAATATATATATTAATATAACTCTATATATATTAATATAACTATATATATATATGTATTAATATAACTATATATATTAACATAAATATATATTACAATAAAAATAAATACAACTAAATATATATATAAATAAATTGATATATCATAAATAAGAGAAAAAATTAATATAGGGGAGTGGCAAAGGCTTTAGGTGCGCAGGGGGGAGGTCTCAAGATCAAATCTGGGTGGAGGTAGGGACGCGCACGAAAGGGTGATTTAGAGGGGCTAGTGCTTATAAATTGTGTCGGTGGTGCGTGCGGGCACTAGAGATGCGGGAAAGCACTGATAAAGGGGGGATCAAGCACCGTATAATCACCCCTGAGATTGGCAGTATTTTTTTAATTTTTTTTAATTTTTTTAGTTTTATCAGTGCTTTTTTTAGCATTGATAAAAGGGGTATTTATCTGTGATTTTTGGAGCACTGATAAAGAGGACCCCCCTTTATGTTCTCCGTAATTAACAGTTATTTTCTAACGCTGCTAAAGGCCATTTCTAGCACTGATAAAAGTAGTATTTGTAGTAGTGGTTTGTTGACAAAGTTGGCCTCCATGTTTTGTTTGTTGACAACACAGACCATGATGTACAAAAATATTGACAAATGGGGTTTATATTGTGATTTATTGAGTTTTGGGGATATAGACAACAATTCATGATTTATTGGTGAACCTTGAAGATGTAATTAATGATTTGGAGGCGGTACAAAAAGAGCAGATACAAGGTGGCTCTGTTTTCCAGTGTTTGCAAATTTTTGTGCCTCAAAATCGACAAATAGGGAAAAGTGTTTTTGGAAAATGGACTTTCTCACTAGTGTCTTGGAATAATGAAAACTTGCGCGCCATACATTTTTCATGATCAGAACATCAAAATATGGAAAAGGAAAGTAGGGTGACCAAGTTTCTGTTTGGGTGCACAAGTGACTAGGGCGATAGAGACTTGGGCGGATGGACTTGCGTGTTGAGAGGAGACTTGCATGAAAACACTCAAGGTACCCAAATTGATTATAAATAGAGTTCCACCCCTCATAATTTTGGTTAATGCTCAAAAATTATAGAAAATTAGATCTCTAGTAGCTCAGGTGGTTTGGGCGCTCAAGTGGTGGTTCGTTCGTTCTAGTATAATGTTTTCAGAAATTGCATGCCAGTTGATAGTTGCACACCAATACATGTTTGGGCATCAAAGGGTTTTAGTCAACCAAGTTTTGGTTTGAATAAGGGAGTGTCGTGCATATTATTAGGTGAATCTAGAGTGCCAGACTGGAAGAAGTTCTCCAGATAATAGAGAAGTGCGCCTTGCATATAGAAGCGCATTGGTCATCATAGGGTTGTGTGAAAAGTTGGAATTTTTCATGGTAAATCCAAGGTAATGTTTTATTCATTAGTTTATGAAAGTGGAACTTCAACGGAGCATCTAAATACAGAGTAATATGCATTTATTTGTGATAATGAAGGGACCTAAAAGTATTTAAACTATGAGTGGATCTTATGAGGAAGTAGTGAGAACACTCCAATTGAGAGAGCAGTGAGCTTTCATATTGTGAGTGGTTGTAAATCAGGAGGGACTGAGAGTCCTCTCCAAACATTGTAAACAAAAGTGTTCTTTTAGTGGATTTGGTACATCGACACATCTCTAGTGTATGCTCCTTGGATGTAGCCAAGTGAGGGTGAACCATGTAAAAATCTCTATGTCTTGTGCATGATGTAGTTCCTATTTATAATTTTCTATAGAAAAGATAGAGAATAGTGTTTTTATTTACAGTGAAATAAGATCAATATGGGAAGATGTTTTAATTGTTCATACCCTAATTCACCCCCCTCTAAGGGTGTTTATCCCAGTATTCCTAACAAGAATAGACAGGGGTCACCAGATATGGAAGGAAAAGAGTATTATGACTTGGCTAAATATTAGAGGTCTGGGAGTCACTATGTATCTTATTATGATAGAAATCAATCCATACTTAGTTCTTGAATTTGGAATTGTAGATGATTGATGTCAGGGGATAATTCCTTCATAGTTATGAAAATATAGTTCTATATATTTTAACATAGTACAAAAATGACATTAGTATAATGATATTTATTATCTAATGACCTAGAAAAATATTTCGAGATTTTTTAAGGTCACGTGACAAAGGAAAACCATGTAGTTTAATGTCTTGTAGTTAGGACAATTTACCATGTGTTTTATAATCATGTGATTATGAAATTACATTGTGATTACAAAAAATAATTCTTCGAGAACCTTTCATTGGTGGGAGTCATGGTTCCTTGTCCATCCAATAAAATAAAAGAATAAGATCCATTATAGTAGACCTTATGTATGGTGTAAGATACATCCCATTGTTATTCTAACATAAGAGGTTTCTTTCGGGGAATCATCATAGTCATGAGGACCAACACCATCTATCATTTGAGTAATGATCAGAGGAAAATATTTTTGTTAAAGGCTCACACGATTCGATTTTTTTGGACTTACAAATGATTCATGGTAGGAAATAGTTTCTCATAGCATCAGCATAATTAATCCATCCTTTTATAAGATTGATCATCTTTGAATAATTTATAGCATATAGAATCCTGGATTGAGGTCAATTGAAATATAATGGGCAGGCAAACCTCTTCCCTGTATACTACTAAATACGGGGTCATTAGTGAGGTAGTGTGGGTCATGGTCTGGTAATCCCGCAAGGCTTGATGGATCATGTTCATCCAGGATTTTTTATCATTTTCTACCATCTAATGAAGTATATTTTATATGGTCTTTTTAATGGAATCTATATGTCATTTAGCTACTATTTTTAGTAGGATTAATGGTTGGAATCTATGTCATACTCTTGATATAGCGTCTCTAATTTAGCAGATCACAAATTCATTCCATTTTTCTATTAGTATTGAATGAGGGACACTAACTCTAGTGGTGATTTTTAATTTCACAATACTGACAATGTTCCTTTCCTCAACTTCTTTTATGTGTATAGCTTCATCCCACTTGGAGAAGAATTTGGTATTATTAAGAATATACTTGAACTGCTTGGAGGTAGCGAGATGTTATGATCCCATGACATACATTCCTTATATGTAAAATGGCTAGGAATCTTGATTAGGTGCAAAAACTCTAGGATTTGGTGACTAATGTTGCGTGAACCATACATGAATGGATATTTTTGGTAAATTTTGTGTAGTCTTGTGTTCTAGAGGGCTAGTAGTAACCAAGCCATTAGATTTTATAGAAATGATGGAATCCTAACTTTAGGGCAGTATAAAAATTTGTTTGCACCACCTTCATGATTGTAGTGATCTCATCTCCATCAACGTAACTAAGAAGGACCCCATCAAGTATATTCTTATAGAGGACCTTTTTATGATTCATTTCTTCATACAGAACAATGTTAGTTTCTTATCATCATGATTTCACTTTCTTGGATCTTTCTAGTAGGAGTTCTCCAGTTTGAATGTGGTCCACAATGGGTTTCATCCAGAAATTGGTAGGACCGTATGGTTTGCAGATGGAACTAACATTACTGATCCATTCCGTGTGGTCTTCAACAAATGGTGATACCATACAATTGTGAAAAACGCTAATGATCGTTTAATCCTAGTCTTCTTGAGTAATAGTTATGGATGCATTTTCCACGGAATCTTCCTAGAATTTTTTTGATTTAATGTTGTCTCCAACCATAATTCCAAAATTATTCTTCATAAATGTTTTATAATAGGGATTAGATCTTCATTTTTATGGAAGAATCATCATTAACCTACTTGGTAACAAATTCAAAATTTAATTTTATCTTTAAGTGGTTCACTTATTCTATAAGTTCCATCTCTAACCCTACAATGGTAGCTTAATATTATGCTTCATTATACATGCACCCTTTTTATTGAAGGAAGGAGTAAGGTTGGAAAACCTATGCTAGATAAATGAGTACAACTCCTAGAACCAATTTTTTAACCTTGGGGTCTTTCATCCTCTTCCTTGCCAGGTTTCTGGATGCACTATTTAAATAAATATCCAATATCTTGGGGACCTCTTGAATAAATAAGTCCTCATAATTTGGTAATTTGGATACAAATAAATTCATTTCCACATAGGGGTACACTTATGAAAAATATAATAATGGATGGAATTTTACTACAGTGTAAGGAATTATCTCAATGTTAAATTATTGTAGAAGCATCTGGTCAGCATTGGATGGATGAGAATGTATTTAAGTGGGTTGTCACAAAAGACCAAATGGTCCTCGTGATGTGGTATGTAATGCATATATTTCTAGAGTGAAAATATCTGCTCTATATATCTCTTCTTGATATCTAAATAATGATTATCTTTATCAATAATAGTTTGGATGAGGTTATAAATGTTTTATAGACTGTCAGTGTTACTATTTTTCATGAGGAAGGCACCCAATGATCACTCTAAGGCTATCACATTCAAAATTTGATTCCTCCCTTCGACAAGTAGCATCAGCACTGGTGAAATAAGTAGATATTCGTTGGGGCTATGAAATGATTCTTGAAAATCATCAGTCCACTGATATGTTACCCACTTTTTCATCAACCTAGTGAAGGGAAAGAATTTTCTAGCAATATTGGCTATAAATATTTAGATGTAGGCTAGGAATAATTGAATTCCTTGTAAATATTTGAGGATATGAGTTGGTTAAATTCCAAGTTTATCAGTGTATTCTCATAGTTGACTTTGATTCCATGATAGAGTGTGATGATGCTAGGAAATTTCCCTAAGGTAACACCAAAAACACACTTAAGGGGGTTCATTTTTAGGTTTTTTTGATGTAGTTTTTTAATATAGTTTCAATATATTCTAATTGTTCTAGTAATTGTTTGTATTTAACAAATAGATCATCAATGTATAATTTTAATAACTTTCTTAGTAATAATTTGAAGATGAAATTCATTTCCCGTTTGTATGTGATGCTGACATTCTTCAGGCCAAAGGGAATTACCTAACTGAAAAAAAATTCTCTAGGGAGACCTGATGGTAGTGGATCTCTAATCTTCTTAGTCCATTCATATTTGATTGTATCCAGAATATCAAACTATAATGAAGATATATTGATATCTAATTGTTTCATCGATCAATAGTTCTATGATCAGGATGAGGAAATCATCCTTCAAGATGTGTTAGTTAGGATCTTTGAAATTGAGGTAGATTGTGATTTTACTATTATTTTTCATGACAAGGACTATATTATCCATCCAATTTGGATATTACTCATATGTAATGATGGGGGATCCATTGATATTTTTAGGTTCAGCCTCAATTTTGTCAGTGTGTGTTGGGTGAATTCTTCTAGGTTCCTGTTTATAGCCTTGATAGTCCTTTGGTATGAACAAGAGAGGAGAGGCCACCCCAAGGATGGGGATTGGAATTTCTAAGTAATTCTAGGAGAACATATCTCAAGGATTATTCATGAAGTTTTTATGAACCTCTTATTCTTCAGAAGACATAGGTCAACTAATAAAGGTGGGTCATGGGTCTTCTTTGTACCCATATTTATTTCTATATGTTCATCAATGGTGGTAGTGACTCCCATGTCAAATGACGGAGGGGAACCCCTATGGTCCACCTCATCCTCCACTTCCTCCTCTTCAGTTTCACCTTATTCCAAAAGGGATAAAGTAGTGGGGTAATATCTCCTGAGTTAGGAGATGTTAGAAATATCAACATTTATAAGATGATGCAACATCCTCTAATATAGCCGATAGTGTGGGATTTCATTGAAACTCTAGAGATGATGGATGAGAAGTGTCTTCATCTTATTTGGTTGACAAGACATAATCTTATACCATATCCTGCGAGGCAGAGTATATATGGATCTATAAGTATGGAATGAAGGAATTTTCGTTTGAGAATTCACTATTTTCTAGGGATTCATCAAAATTTTCAACAATACTTGACTCAGTGGTCATGTATAAAATTAGGAAGACTGCTGAATATGAGTCTCAGATTGGAATCATGTAATTGATATGATAGATGGGTAAAAAATATTCTTCTTTGAGCTATTTTAATGGGTTTTTAGGATCATTTCCATACCATTCAAGGTGGTGAACTATGAAAAACCCTCATCCTTGGGTTATTTCCCTTTATTCTGATAGAATCCTATGTTGATATAATTTGACTCATAAGACTCGAATGGGTACATATGTTGGCAAGAAATGTCCTGATTTTTTTATTAATGTATTATGTGATGTATTGATGCTATGATGATGTAATTACTAAATAATGATGCAACTAGGGACTTCCTAGTAGGGCATTAAATATCATATCCTATTAGATGGCCAAAAATTATTAGTTCGATACAAGGTGTCAAAATTTATCGCCAATATTGATTCATCCTAGTGGAATTTTTTCGATTATATTATAGTAAGGTAGTGTTAGAATATATGGTGATAGGTTATCTTCATTATACCCCATCTTGCGTAGTGTCCATACTGGGTTGATATTAACTCTATATCCATTATAAATTAAATATTTTCATACATTGACAACATTTATCTTACCTGACATGTATAGGGTTTGGATGTGTCCCAATATAAAGGTAACATCATATTAATCAATGAAGGGGATAGCCTCATAACATTATACCAGATCGGTATCTATCCAACAGACCTCATTAGTGGATACTTCAGCTCCAAACTCCTAGGGGATTAGTAAAGCCTATATGAGAGTTTACAAGAAGTCTTATAAAAAGATCAGGGCATATATGTTCGATAGATAGGCTAGTACAAAGGAAACATATTTTAGTATATCATACATATACTCTAAAGTCCAATGATTCTTGATGTGGGTATTAACTTTCACATGATCTTTAGGGAATATAGTACACGATGTGGATGGATCGACCCTCAAAATTGAATTTGGAGGTGCTCATGTACTTTGTTCTTTGGGTCGAGTAGGTTTTCCTACACACAAAGGGTTATTGGAAACTTGCTCATATTTTGATTTTTATTATAGAGTTATAAGGTTAGAGTGAATATTGGAAGGTTCAAGTGGATTTTTATGATCCTTTTGGACTCGTGGAAGGGATCTTCCATGAGTTTCTACAACATGGACAATCTGAGTAGGGACATGGCTAGGGTTTGGTTCCTATCATGACTATTCTTTCCCCAATGTCCTCAGATCTTGAAACCTATTCCTATAGATCCATAATTAGGTGAGGGAAACTTGGTTTCATATCCATACTCATAATAAGATAATGTATCCATTAATTGAATTACATTAATGTAATCAGAGATTAACATCTAATTTGAAGATGGATTTTCCAGGAAGAATATTTATGGTGGTGTCGTTTGGTGGGGCGGGGCCTGTTATTTCAAATATGAGGGTATAATGTCTGATAGAGTCAAAAAAAATGTTATAATTGTCATTGGATCATCCTCATGTTATCTCTCCATGTATTTTTGGATAGATATCTTATTTAAAGGCTATATTTGGGAGGTTTTGGGGGAAAATGAAATTAGTTTTATTGTAGTTGAAGTAGCAGAGGAATAGTTTGTTGTTTTAAATATTCAAGGAGAATACAATGATTTTGGTTGACTATAGTTTGATGCATACAACCAAAAAACTTCCCTGAACATCATCCAATGAATTATTTCCCCTAATATCCATCCTCAGGGGTAGTAGTGGAATCATTTAATACTTATATTGGTGTCTTTCTCAACATTACTTTCCCCGAATAAACCATTTTTCTTTTGAGTGACTTTGAAGACAAAGAATTATTAAATAATGTGAACCAACATTCTATGGAAGGGTAAATAATCTAGTTTTACATAACGAATTAACTGGTCATGCCTCTTAGGCTCTGAAAGGTGGTGAAAAATATTTATTATAGAGACTACAAAGTAGCAATAGACCTGATCTTCCCATAATGAGTAAACATTGTTCCTTTCCTCAAAGCATTGATTCTTCCTAGGTCCTCTTTTCTCTTTATGGTAAAGAGGTTGTTACTATTTACACCCAATGGTTCCTGCATTGTATGGTATGGGTCTTGTAGTTGTGGCGGGTCTGAAGGATGGATTATGTATGACAGAAACCACCTCCCTTTCCGGTTCATTTCTCATGGACTGGTGGAGTTATTCAGACCTGAATTTAGTCTGCTATATGTCATCTTCCATTCTTTGAAAAAAAAGATAAAATTTAGAAATCCCCCTATATATTTCACAAGTATGAGTGGTTTTCATAGATTTTTATAAAGGTTAATAATGGAAAGAGCAAGAATATCATCCTGGGGAAGTAGTAGGTTCTGGGAGTAAGTCAGCCTTTTCCCTATGTTAATGAAATCTGAGACTCCCTCCATTTCAAACTATTTGCAATTATATAGGTCAATGATTGTTGTCTTTTTCAGAATTTATTTGAACATAGTGGAATCTTGGATGGATATCCTCTCATCCCATGATCATATAAACTGGGAAACTCAGGTACCATATGATGTCTAGATATTACAAGGTCTGCACAAAGATTCTAAGTTTCACTACCTCTTTTTTCTTGGGAGTTACCATAATGGGATAAAAATATAATGAAAATAATATCATATGTTTTATTGAGTAACCTGGTCCACTGAATATTGGAAATGTAGGACTCTCAATTTTTGGAGTGGATATGGTGTTGCTCAACTATTTAGGGTAATGTTTCTATTCTGGCTATATGGGTGCATGATACACCTCCAAGAATTCCAATCAATTTGTCAATGACTTGATGGTGTCGATAATCCCATAATTAATGTATGAATGAATTGTTCATTGAATAGGGGAAGCAATGGGAAGGACCAGACACATTTGTTTTTCAATTATTTGTGGATGATATCTGACAGGGGATATGTATTGCGGGTTTTTTTATACTCGTTCTAGTTGTCTAATTAATGGAGGGAAATCTTGATAACTATTCATTATGAGGTCTATGCAAACTGAAGGGCCAAGAACCAATTTTGGTGGCTGTCAGGGCCCTACTTTATTCACTAGGATAAACCCTTCTTGAGGCACATCAATTGGATTTGTATGTTTAAGCACTTCCTATGGTGAATATTCGATAGGAATTCTACTTCTGAGAAACTCTTTGTTAATTCTCCTCAACTCTTTCATTTTTTACTCCAATGAAAAAAAAATTCTTTGAGCATGAGGATCTTATTATCTTCTAGAGGAGGCAGTTGTTCATATGTGACATTTAATTCATTGTTTTCATTGATAAAAATTCTTTGACGTGGTAGTATGAGAATGGTCAAGGGAGGACCCAAATTCTAGGAAATATTATCATTCTGGGGTTGCAAACCTTCAATTATCTCACTTTGGACTATGTTATAGATGGAACCATTTTCTCCTTTTGTTCTAAACTTGCATAATTTTTGGTTTCAATAATAGTATTTATGTATATTACTTTTACTAATTCATAACATATTTTAGGAATTGTAAAATATGTAAAATAATAAAAAGGCTATTTGTGCCCTCTGATAGACCTCTCCTATTTTTTTGGATCCTCTCTACGATTCTTGATGAAGAGTGACTCCTAGTGAACCTACATAAAAATTGGAGGTCTTATTCCCTTATGAGAGAAATGGGCCATGATATGGGGAAAATTTCGGATACCATACTTATTTTTTCCTACCTAGATTGAAAAATACTAATTTCTAACAAAGGGGAGGTTGAGGTAAAAATCCCCCAGCCCTAAAGGATGGGGTTACTCCTGTTATTTTGTTTTCATGACTCAATATGAATTTTTGAGTTTTACATGGAAATTTTTTGGTCAAAATTCCCCTAACCCTATGGTCTGGCTCTAATCCCACACTATGTCTATTACTACTCATACCAATCTCTTGATCTTACTTATCCAATTTTGAGCATGAGTTGGGATCAATGTTTGGTCTACACTAGAACATCATTCATTATAAGACATTATATGTACATGATGATTGGATTCCATTAAGTGATAATCATTCTTAATGTTCTCAATTTCCCAATTCATGAGTTTTTTAACATATTTCCCTCTTTATCCAATACTCCTTTTAGACTTATTCTAGGCCGATAATTGCAGAGGGTTCCATATTTTGTGTGTAGGGATTTTTTTATGGCCACCTTAGAGTAATAAAATTATAGTATTTCCTTTATAGTGGGTTATGTTGAATGGGTAATGGTGTGAAATGTAAAGCTCCATGTTCCCCCATACCTATATTTAAAATACAGGCATGGAATCAACAATTAGAAGAGTAAATTCATGTAATGAATTAAGGAATTCAAGTTTATTATCTTCCCACCACTTCTCAGATCATGGTTTTCATGTAGATGGGAGAGATTATAGGTAAATTTGATGATGAAAATATCCCAATATTTGGACATGGTTAGAAAACCTTTGTATGTAAAGAAATTCTCATTCATGTGGTGGAGATTTTTCCAGATATTTAGACAAATGTTATTTATGCATTATTCTGATGATGCCATTTAATTGTCGAACATAGAAGTGGACAAGGGAAAAACATAATGAATATATCATCCCTGCCCAATTGTCTTCTCATTATAAATATCTCCTTATTTTCTTCTACGATTGACATCTCTACTTTATCATCCAAACATGAGTGCTTCTTGATGGTTTTGTTGCATGTAGTGGGGCTAGTCGAGGTCTCGTTAGTTGGGAACAGTTTGGGGGGGCTCATAGGATGAAAATTGCATCATGTGATCTTTTAGTTAAGAAATGAAGTTTCTTTTCATTGATAGGTTATTTATCATGTCTAGACCCATAATTCCACATAACTCAGAATATGAGGGATTTTTCATATTTTAATTTGAAAAGGATGGGCCATCTTACTGAAATGAGATGCCAATCTAGAGAAGACCTTAACAAAGAATTTCACCAAGGATATTAGTACCATCAAAGATCAATGTTCAACTATATGGATAAATTTTACATCATATGCTCTAGGGAAGACCTACTAGGCTGATGACAGCAAGGGGAAGACATTCTTGCTGAAATGAGATGTCACTGTGGGGAAGTCCTATACAGAGAATGTCATCATGGTGTGGAATACAATCATTACTCTATATCTGGATAAAGGGATAATTTTTTACTTCATATACCTTTCGGAGGGACTTTAGGGTTGTTGATATCATGGTGATGACCTTCTTTCTGAAATTAGATGTCACTATAAGGAGGATATTTTTAGTCAATTCCATCATGGAGTGGACAAACATCATAGATCAATATCCAACTTCAAGGAGAATTTATAAATCATATTCCATGGGGAGGATCATCAGGGTGGATGGAATCAAGTGGATGACCTCTTTTCTCTAATTATATTTTACTATGGGGTGGACCTTCTCAAAAAATTCCTTCATTGAGAGGACTACCATCATAGCTTGATGTCTTATTGCAGGAAGAATTTCAACAACGTATACCCTTGGGAGGACTTTTTGGGTTGAAATTAATAATGGGATTACATTATTTTTATTTTATTTTATATACACGAGGATGGATACCTTGTTTCTCTTCGATTGTTAGGATCTCATGATCAATTTGTTTTTACCCACAATGGAAGACTCTATGGTAAATGCTCTGAGGAGAACCTTTAGAGCTGTTAGTAACATTGTTGTGGGGAGGACCTTCGCAAATATTATTTCCATTACTTGTAATTTGTACATAGATTGGTATGATCTTAAACCACTATAGATAGATTTTTGATGGCCTCAAGAACTGCAACTTCTAGAAGAGCAGGTTTCCGAGTCTTCTTTTCATTTTCTAGTTGCCTTTTCTATAATTTATTTTTATGAATTCTCTTGTGGGTGACTGGGTAATATTGATATCAATGAATTCCCCCATATAAATATTCCTTTTCAAGTGGATCCTGTGGTTATTATGAGATATTTTAGTAATATTCTAGTGTTATGGTAGGGATATATGTCTACCCTAGAGCAGCCACTTAAGTGGACTGGTGTACCCCAGTTGGTATGGGTATTTGTTCCCAATCATGTTGTCCATTTATAATGAAATGTTTTTAACGACACTCTTTACATGGGAAGGGATGAATATATACTATTGAGTGAAAATATCATTTTGGGTATGATTCAGCCCACCTGGGTAGGTGGGGTCATGGTTCCAAATCCTTTCTATTGTTGCTGATGCAATCACATCTTAAAAGGTGTAAAGGATATGGTCAAGAATTTATCAATGACCCTCTATAACTACTAGGACATGTTAATAAACATACTCGGTGGGAATGGGAATATATTTTCATTCTAGTTTCATGGATGGAATGTCAGTCAACCCGGGATTTTTAGGTGAGATTTGTCAACTACATCCTCCAATTATCGTTATATTTTCATGGAGAGATTATGTTCTTGAGTATGTATTCTCATATTATTATAGTTTGTCACAATATTTTATTAGAGGTCATGGTATTCATTTATAGGAATGTGAAATTCTTGTATTTTTCTATTGTATTTTCAGGGTGGTATTGATATGATTTGTAGCGATTGGTGTCTGCTCATAGTTTTCCACTATATTTTCATGATGGAATTATTTAGTAGGAACAAGGAAGATGGAATGTTATATGTTTTTTTAACATCTCTCTCTATGATCCACACTAGGGACCCATGTTCACATGAATTTTAATGGGCCACATTTGATGATATACTCTTTAGGGTAGGTATTCTGAGCAACATGAAATTAAACGTGATGATTACCGGCATGAGCCCCTGGGAGGGACACCTATGTTTCTAGGATGAAGTCCGTGCTGAGCACCTCATAAGCATCCCAAAGGTAAAGGAGTTACTCGTTATCACATTCAAGGTATAAGATCTCAAAATTTTTTGGAGATGGGTACTGGGGTCCTATGGTTATGGATTGTCAATCTTTAGTGGGTAGGTTTTTAGAAAACATAATAAGATAGGGTGATTGTTGAGCTACCTTTAGGACTGAGAGAGTACCCTTCTGGTGGTATTCCCTAAAACATGCATTAAAAAACTAATGTTAAAGTCACCAGGTGGGTGATGGAATCCTCTATTTGGTTGAGGACCCAACCTCTGTAGTGGATGATGTGAATGTCTGTGAGATCTTTTGAGAATCCATAAGATTGAAGAGAGTTCCAATGAAAAGTTCCTAAAATATATATTGGAGAAACACACATAAGAATACCTAATAAAATTAAAATCAACATAAATGAACACATGTTCCATAATTTTTTTTATTTGGACCCCTTTTATTTTGATAAAGAAAGGGTCCTCATGCAGGGTAATACCACCACCATGTTTAAGGATTCCCAATATTTTCACAATTTTCATTCTGATGAAAAACATTGGTTCCCAATAATTTATTGAAAGGGTATGAATTTTGTACAAACACTCACATCGGGTGAATCATTTCCAAATGGTCTCTAATGGGTTTTGTTCATGGATTCAGAAACACACAATAACTCTTATATTCATGATGACACATGGACCTACTTTCTAAAGGTATAAATTCATTAGGGAAACTGGCTAAGAAAACTTATGAAATAAATTTGGTTGATAGGATGATAAGTTGGAATCATCACATGATTTTGGGGGGAATTATTACCTATTCTATGACTCTATTATAGATTTAAGATATTTTCATGAATCCTTTGTTCATTTCCAAGTATATATGATACATATCAATGAATATTCTTGATCAATTATGAACATACATGGGTTTAGAATCATCTGTATGTATTTTTGTTTCTCCATTAATGGATGGATCTATATGTAATTGAGATTATCCATCAATGGTACCCTTTTCATAAAGGGATCATAGATTCATTGGTCATTCATTTGGAAGATGCTGTTTTTAAGCCATACAGTGGGGGTGCTCTGGATTTTATTATCATCTAGGGAGACACAAGTTGTTTTTATATGAAGATAAAATTCATTAGATGGTATTATTATGTATCCTCAAGAGAAGAATTAGATCCTATGTAGTTTAGTGCTAGTTAATGGGAAACATAATCTTTTGAGGTCATGTAATAAGGATTAAACAACGCAATTGTAACATCATGTGGTAGGGATGTCTAGGAGGATGGTTTCTATCGAAGGATTAGTATGGGAATGACACCGAGGTGGCCCGAGGGACTAGGGAGAGATGTGGTATCCTTATTGGGGGAATGATCATACTGAGGATATAACCCAATAATGATGGTGATAAAATCTACCCTGAAAGAATTTGGCATTCCATGTTGGATATGAACCTACTTGGAATGTGGTCTGAAAAACATTTGGATTAATTTGGGTGTTGGGTTTGGACATCAAAGAGGTTTCATACATATACTTGTTAGTTGGAAATTAAATCCCATGTAGTTCAAAATAGGTTGAGACTAATACCTATAGAGGAGGCCCATTTTAATGTGCATTGGTATTACACTGACTAACGGGACTATGTTTCGAGATCCATGATGAAGGTCCCAAATCTAGGTACTTTTGGGGGTGTGTATAAGGGATTACACATGGAAGGACACTCGATCGAGGTTTGGGGTCATGAAACTTTATTGATCACCACTAAACACTAAGACCACATGATTCATGATTAGTGTGAGAAATAATATACATAAGTAGATATGAAGATTACAAGATCCACGTTTTACACTGGTGGACAAGGTCAGGGCCTAAAGAAAGGAGGAAAGGGAATGTGATTTCATGGTCCCATTCCCTCTTGTTGTAGTACACTAGATCATTGAAGAGTAACAAGAGTGATTCCTCCTGCATGAATGGAAGGGGATTACTCTGGAAAAACTTCCTTGGACTGGTTGGGGATTACTCCGTGGGGGATGTCTATTTAAATGTTTGAATGTCATCTCAGGATTATTAAATGATGAATCTTATGATTGATGTATAAGGCATATCATGTCTGTCATTAGAGGAATACTATGTTTTTTATATCGAGTATACTACAATTTAAAGTCATTTATATAGGACTATGTAATCCTAGTTTAATATAATGTAGTTGGGATGAAGATATCATAGTTAAACATCATATTTTAGGGACTATGGTACAACAGTTTGACGTAATGTTATAGGAATTTTTAAGAGGAAGATTCATATAAATGTATAGTGTGGGACATATGCAAGAGAGGAACATTATTTTTTCTAAATGGCATATGAGTCAAGTGATGGAGATTAATGAGTTTTTTGAGGAATCTATAACTTATGGTACTCAAGGAGTCTAAGAGGAGAATGTCAGGTCATAGGATGAAAAAGGAACTAAGAGGAGTAGGTAAACTCAATGAATTTTTGGGAGGGTAGAGGCGTATATCAACTCATGGAATTATAGAGGTAGACATTAGCGCTATATAGCTGATAACTAAAAATATCCTTGGCCTAGAAAACAAATTTCATAGTAATACTATCCATTTCTCTTGTGGGATAGTGGTAGTAGAAAAAGGACCACCCCAGAGGGTCGAGACCACATAATGGTAGTGATCCTGAGCATGGGTATGAGAATATAGACCCCATTATATAGACCATACAACACACATGGTCTTTCAAATGGGTGGATATTGATGATCGACAAACAATTTGCAAGAAGGACCATCCGTAAAGGAACATCCATGAAGGGCATTCCCTGAAGGAAAATCAATGAAGGGAGTATATAAAGAGATATTCATGAAGGGGATTGAAAAAGGGTCATCTACTGAGGGTTGTTCATGAAGGGTTTTTCGCAAAGGGAGTCTACGAATGGGTTTTCATAAAGGGTGTCCACAAAGAGTTATCCAAGAAGGGTGTATATTAAGGATGTTCGTAAAGGGTTTAAAACAAAAGGATTTCATCCATAAATAAATTTATTCTTCATGAGAGGGTCAAACATTAACACATCACACCAAAAATGACACTTCCTCTTCATGAAATCTCTTATGGAGGGTCTTCAATATGTGGAATTCTAGGAAAATAATCAGTAAAGCAACATCGCAAATGGATTGCCTCATCAAGAATTATCTACAATGCAGGAAACTTGATTCGACCACATATCTTCTATTTATTCATGCTCTCTATCCTTCCCACATAATTTTCTTGTCTCCAATGTTTGATTTTTTATAGAGGAGTGGTGTAACCAACTACTAGGATGGTCAATCATCTATACCTGGATGTATGTCTTTCATTTAATGAATCCCTCGAAGGTCTCCTAGGCCAGAAAATTATTTTATTGACAAGGTAAACAAGTACCATTTTCCCCATAAATGGCCTAGTTTTACTCTTGAGCATTGAAAATATTTTATTTTCCCACAAACTATTTTATTTTTCGGAGGCCTCATGGACTGGCAGTCCACGTAGCAATAATTTCATTGTGGACCTTCTCCCTCCTTTGAAGCTTTCCTTTGAAAACCCTTCTTCTACATTTCATCGGGTTTATTTTTTTACCATTAACCAAATTCATGGATGTGTTGTTTTTTTTCATCCATGTTTGTTTTTAGGACCCAACATGTTCATCAAATCTTAAATTTGATGAAGCCATAATACAATTTGGTTTCATGAAGAATGAATGTGATCCATGTGTTTATCTGTAGTTTAGTGGTAAAATGGTTTTTTTCATGTTAGTATATGTTTATGGAATATTACTAATTTTAAATGATATAATATCCTTGACATAGGTTAAGGAATAAATTAGAAAGTGCTTCTATATGAATGAATTAGGAGAAAAGCCTATATTCTAGGGAATCAGATCAAGCATGAAAGATATAAAAGGATTTTCAGACTAATTCAAGGTACATACATTGATTAGAAACGAAATATGTTCCTTATAGAACAATCCTATAGAGGATTTGTTCCAGTTTTAAATGGTATACATCATTCCCAAAAATTGTGACCATGGACATGACATTAAAGAGAGAAAATTAATAATATCTCATATGATTGTGTGATATTCTCTATCATGTATTCCATCTTATGTACAGGTCATTTTGTTTCCTATGCTTATATAATGGTGAGAAGATATCACATGGATCTTGGTGAAAAACCTTGGACTACTATCAAGATTATCCTTAAGTATATAAGGGTAACTAAGAATATGTTCCAAGTATATCATAGAGATGTAGAGGTAGCCAAAATAGGTTATATAGATGTTAGTTTTTAGAAATATCATAACGAATTAAATTCCAGAAATACCTAGTTACCCGATTTTTTTCGATATGGGGGAGATTTAAGAGCTTCTCGATCTATCCAAAAATAGAGAATAGGGATTTATTTGATGTATTATTTAACATCCCCCCATTTATATTAGATTCAATAATTCATGGGAGGTTTTACTAATATAAATACTAGTCATATTTTAGGGGGAGAAATAAACCATATCATAGTGAATTTTCTCTAAACGATTCATTCCAAGATGTTGGATCTAGTTGTTCTTTCTCCTATTTCAAGTATTCTGATGTTGGAGGCCCTAAACACAGATGGAATATTGAACATGTATAATCAGACCCAAATGTGGTCTTGGAGTAACTGGAGAAAGTTAAACAATCAATCATTGCATGGATTCAACCACTAAGGAGTTAAAACTATTGTGAATTGGTGACCTAAATCTACAACACTAAATGATTTGGGTATTTTGGATCTAACATATTATCTTTATTGGCTGCAGCTTCAACTATATCATTTTCCCCATTAGGGAGCTAAAAATGAGAGCATGAGGATTTTTTTCACTGTCACTCAAGATGGGTATTATTCATATTAAATAATAGGATCATGATTTTAAACTATTATAGGTATGAAAATCTTTTGCACAATTATGGGTCATGGTGTACCAATTAAACATGATAATTCTTCACCCATAAAATCTATATTCTTTTTTATGTTTTTAATTCCCATTATAATTGATAGAGATACAGAGTTAAAAATATTCGGCCACTACACTCGGTTATAGGTTTTAAATTGATATGTGTACAACTATTGATGAAAAATAAATTCTCTCAACAAAGGATGATGATGTTTAAGTGATTATTTAGTTTGAAAAAATCCCCTAATTCTATTCACACAACAGAATTATTAGACACGATAGGATGAATTTTAGTAGGACAGTGATATGATCCTTTTATTCTTCTATGGGCCATGATAAGAATTAATGTTTAAAGAAATTAAAAAGTTCAAAACCCATTGAACCTCATGGGGATAATCATTTAAGGACCTAAATTGTGATGGTTATCTATAAGATTCCTCATTCTATTTTTACTCATTTTAGGGATGGAACACTAGAAAAGAATCATGACCAAAGGTAACATTTTTATTCCTATGAGGAGTCTGCAGGGTGTCTACATCTTTTTGTAGTAACTCTTATGATCATATCCTGAAACCTTCTAGTGATTAAACTATAGCTTTAACGAGAAGGGAGAATGATATAAAACTAGCAGGTGTGGATGGTGAGAATTATCCGTCATGCAAAAATATGTTTTGGGTATATTGGAAAAAAATGAACAGCTGTTGATACCCACTTCCATGTTAGATAAAGATGTTCTATGGAGTATTAATGAATTGATGTATGAATATAATGTTTAATCTGATGCTCAAATAGTGTATGGGATTTAATTTTAGGGAGAAGTTGACTATGAAATATGGAATTAGAAAAATTTACCCATGTACAAAAGAAAAAGAAAAAATAAGCCAGAGGGAAATGTATCATTTAAATTGATGAAGACTAGTCTTCAAATGGTAATGTAAAATTCACAAACTCAATTGAATAATCAGTTGGTAGGTGGGGATGAAAGGGAAATTTCAATATAGGGATCATGAAAGGGCTCACAAAAAGCATATCTTACTAAAGGTAAGAAAATATTGGTGGTTGAAGAGGTCTTTCAAATGGTTATCCCTTGGAATTCCAAATTATATGAGTCACAATCTATGTCTATGTTAGTTCTATATACTCTAATCCCAATGAGGACTAATCCTCTTGGTGATAAGACACTACACAACCCCTCATGTAGAAGTGTTTATGACATTGTGAATGCGGGGTGGTATTTTCTTCCCACATTACGTTTCTACTAAAAATTGAATATATATCTTATTTAAGGCCTTTCGTGAAGTATATAATACTATTTGGCCCAAGAACACTACTATTGTACCTCCAGAGGACAAGGAAGGTGAAGGAACCACCAAAGGACTCAGTCAAGAAGCTACAGATTGGTACTTTTCTGTACCAGAATCCACATTATCTATAATAGAGACAGATGTATCCATTTCAAATACATATGTAATGGTCTATACGTTATTTTCAATTAATATTGAGAATTTATTTTAACCTAATTCAATGATTTATTTTCAATATCTATCTTGGAAATTTATGATCGACTACATTCCATAGGTCTCCTCTGAATTGGTATAAGATGAAAAATATGAGACACCGCAAATGACTAAGACATGGATAAGACATAAATATCCAAAGGGAATATGAAAATATCCCAGGTATTTGGGAACTAGGAATTTAATTACTTGGTTTGGACTATTTCCTTCTTATGTGGTTATTTTTTCCTTTATTAAACATTTTAGTTCTTTGTAAATTTTGATTTTTATTAATAATTTTTGGGTCTTTGTTTCTGATTCCAAATCCATGGATAAACCAGTTTGGTATAGAATGAACTGATGTTGCTGTGTGGTTATGTATTTTGACTCAATTGATATGCTTTGAGCTAGAAGATATCTATGTAGCAAGTTTTCATTGATTTTATAGAGTATATTTTGGATTACAATACATCTAGTCAAGCATTACAAATTCCAAATGTTTTTAAAAATCATTATGTGGTTCCCAGTAGTAGATTACCTATCATAGTTTACAGTAATAATATAACAACAATGGATTTCCCAAAATATCCAAGGTCACATTAATGGAAAAAATCACCTATAATGGATGTATCTTATTAGGATGGATTTTTCTCATTGTTGTGGATTTTTGGTGGGATGAGTATCCCTGGAGAAAAACATTGAAGATCCATTCATCCAAATAAAGAGTATCATGTGAGAGATATTAGACTGATATATATTATCATTTGTCTCCAATTAAAAAAGGATTTTGTCAGAGTAAGTTCCCTAGAACCAACTTGCATTGTACTTGATTATATTTCTTTTTCTTAAAGTAGTTTTCCTTATTGAAATACAATTATTCTTCTTTATGATATTTAAATATGATAATTTGCTAAAAATATATGTCACACTGATGGTCTACATCAATTCCTAGACATAATAAGAACCTAGAAGTGTCGTGAAATTATTCTTGAATCTTGTTTTATGTCAATATGATATTTTATAATAAAAAACATACAATATAGGATATTACAGGTAAGAGTCTAATAATACATTTAGAAACCTTCTTATTATGTTATTCCTTGGTAATCTCTTAGATAATAGGTTTAATGACCCAAAATTTTCATACATTGTTATTGGTTCAAAATTGAAGCATACTTATTACAATATAAAACAAAACCATGAAAGGACTATATAGGTAAAGTGTCTTTTGAAATAGGGAAACATAAACAAATGGTTCATAAAGCATCTACATTGACTCCCATTTATTTCATCATATCTAGAGTCCCATTTGGCATATCCTACTTAATAACCTTCTTCCTGACCTGGGGAAAGAAAACATACAATAGGGTGAGCTCAAATGCTCTGTAAGGGTAAACAAAAGAAATATCAATCACATCATATTCATAAGAACATAACATTTTGGAAATCTTAATCTGTAAAAGAAATCATAATTTCATAACATGGGATAAATCATAGTAGTGAAATGTAATCCCAATAATCATAACATAAAACATGAAACTTTTTGGAATACACACATAATCATAGAGAATCATTTCTTAGTAGTCAAGACTCATTTCCAAGACTATCTTAGCGGAAAAAGTCTATTTCTGAACTGAGTTCACTCCTCGTTTCACTCATGTTTCACTGAACCAGATTAACCTGCCATTCCAGTCATGTTTATCTCATGAGATATAAATCTTTACTGAATGCATTTGAGGGAGATATAGTTCCCAACCATCTCATAATGAAACCATTCTTATGTGTGCCGCAAAATCATAAATCATACATCATAGCATAACCCATGTAATAAAAATTGGATTCTTAAACATCGTGCCATCATAACATAATCTATATAAGATAAAATGACTTCATAAAAATAATTCCATCATAAAATAATCAAATCAATGTAAAAATAGGGATAGAAACAAAACCCAATATTATCATAGATGGAAAATAATTTTGATAAAATGCTTGAACTCCATTCTTGTGGAAAATATTATTTCTACTTCAAAAACATTTTCCTTTCTTAAAATGTCATATAATTATAAAATAAAACAAGTTGATTAAAAATAAACATGAGAACTTGTAAAGGAAGCTTCATGGAAATAATTTTCTATAAATCCATTCATGTTGTATAAGTTAAAAAAACATTCTTCTCGTACTTTGGTCAGAAAAGTCAAAAAGTACCTTGCACGAAAAACGACAAAAGATTACTTCCATGTATTTTACTAAAAACTCACCAAAGAGTAAAATTGGATTTAAAAAATTGTAGGAGGATATAAATAGTATCAAATATTGAGGAAAAATTGATGTGGATGATGAATATTCCCCAGTAAATTCTGAAGTATAAACAATCTCGGATAAAACTTGAGATTGCGAGATTTTCTCTTACCTTAGGTACGATTTTCTTTGTAAGTGTATGAACCTCCTGTATAATTATTAAAATAATGTCATTGACTTATTCCAGAATCATAATCATTGTTATGATATCATATATGGTCATATTCTTAGCTTGTTATTAGTAATATTTCATTACTATATGTTATTCGGGTGTTTATTACTTTTTATTCTTATGCGTGTTTTGTCGAATAAATTCTTATTCTTCTTTTTAGGTTATAGATACCTCATTTCCAGAATCTAATTAGTGTAATATATATCATATTTATTCATTCAATTCATTTATATAATCATTATGCAATGAAGATCATGTAGAATGAGTCGCATCACATCCGGGAGATGGTATTCTGTACGTATGCACGAGCGATGATATCATTCCCATGATCATGGAATTGTATTGGAGTGTATGTATACTATTTCAGAATCAATATAACTTTACAATAATCATATATAGTTATTATTTACAGCATTATACCCATCCAATTAAGGTTGTGGTGGAAAATAGATTACACCACGGTGTGGAGACGGTATTCCGTACGTACGCACGCGTGGTGATTTCATTTTCCGTAGGATGGATAGATGGTGAAATAAGTTTGTTTCATACTTATAATAAAATATCTGTATGTTTGTTATACTGATGTTATTACTTCATAATAAAACAAATAAAGATGAAGAAGTATAAGAAGAAATAAAGTTGAAATAATCGGTAACAGACATTACCTCTTCTTTGAAGCGCCTCCACTTAACCTCCTCTTAGGGCACTAAAAATGGTCTTTGAAGAATACCGGGACCTCTAGGATGTTTATATGGAAGTGGAGAAGAGAAATTGGCAGGGGTTGTCCGTGATTGAAGGCTCAATGTGGTGTGAGAAAGAGAGGGAGGAGGTGCCCTTTTATAAGGGGGGAGAGGGGAACCTTTGGAAAAACTAAAAATATTATTTTATTATAAAGTCATATTCGGTTTTTAAAAGCTCCAAATTGATTTATTTCGAAGCTAAGGTGGGTATGGGTCGAAAAAATATCATCCAATAAAATTTAGACACGTTTAGGTTTCTATTATAACCTTATCATTAAGATTTAACTTTAAGTCAGATAATTTAACTTTTACAGTGTCTTCTTGTTTTCTTACACTATAATGTTAATAAACTTAATATAACAAGCCAAACGAACTCCAAGGTATTTATTATTAATATATATAAACGTATCTAAGTCATTTGGCTGAACCTTATATTTTTAGGAATAAAATAACAATTAATAATATAATATTTGTTTTAAAAACTATTTTATGTCAATTTTGACAGTATTTGGTAATTGATTTTTGTGAAAATAATAACAAAATGGTTAGTTCTAAAAAAGTTAATTACATAAATACTAACATGTCATATTAACATATAAAATTAGTGGAATTCATAAAAATTCTCAAATTACATTTATTTGGGTATTTACAACATCAATTATGTCAATATTTCATTAATAAGATAATTACTGCATCATCATTGGTCATAAATAAATTAAATTATTTAATGTCTAAAAATTATTAATAAAATACCATTATGTAGGAAATATTTTTATATTTCTAATGAATATTTATAGTTGAATTTATCGTATGTATAACCCTATATTAAATATGTTTTAGTTATTAAACATTGATTTTAACTATTTTAACTATTATTTAAATAAAATAATATTAAATTTCCTAATCTAATCCAAGTGGGCCTAAATGGTCATATTTCATTACTAAGGTTGTTTTGGGTTGAATTAAACTTATCCAATAGAATTATGACATGTGTTAGGGTAGTAATAATATCATTTTTACCCTTAATTACCCTATTTACTTTTAACCGTGGTAAAAAGGTATAAAGTTACTATTCACCAAAAATTATTTTCATCTCATTTAACCACATTTTAGTACTTGATATTAACTGTGTCTCTCGGATTTTCGAAATTCCACTCACAGAGGTGGTAAAATTATGTTTTATGTAAATTTTCAAATTCTCCTAGGAAGTGGGTAAAAGACGGTGAAAAGTTCAATAAACTTTATATATATATAAAATTATTATAAAATGACTCCAATGAATTAAATTGAACTTATATAGGTATTATGTATCAATTTTGACTTAAAATAAATTTAAATAAAAAAAATACTTATTTAAATAAAAGTCGGGTTTTAAATAGTAACCTAGTGTTTTCACTAGTCATCAAAAATTGAAAGTTTTCAGAAAAATACCAAAATTTCACCCTAGGATAATTTCGATACTCCGAATCCAAATATGAAGTCCATTTTGAATGATAAAATTTACAAAATTTCAAAAAGTGTGTATTACTATTCATAATGGCTAGTTTTAATAATATTTTAATAGCATATCATTGTTTAGTGAAACTCGGTATTGCGTACAATGCAAGATATCAAGGAAGGCCGCAGTTGCATATAAATCAAGACATGCTAGTGTTGTGTGTAGTGAAATATTCCTTTGATGATGTATATAACATAAAAACAAAATATTTCTCATAAAAATCTCAGGTGTTACATTCTACCCCCCTTAAAATGAATTTCGCCCTCGAAATTCGTCACTTTGTAACAAACAGATGAGGATACCTCTCCCTCATCATATCCTCAAGCTCCCATTCATCTTCTTCTAATTAGTGGTTCCTCCATAAAACATTCACCAAGTGAGTGGTCTTGTTGCGTAGAATGTTTTCGCTATGATCCAGAATCTCTATCGGCTGTTTTTCATAAAAATGATCTTGCTCCAGCGGTACGACTTCTGAGCTGAGTACATGTGAAGGATCAGGTATGTACTTTCTCAGGAGAGATACATGGAAAACATCATGAACTTGAGATAGATTTGGTGGAAGCGCTAATCGGTATGCTACCTTCCCAACACGATCCAGTATTTCGAAAGGACCGATATACCTGGGGCTCAACTTTCCCTTCTTTCCAAATATCATTACTCTATTCCAAGGAGATATTCGTAAGAACACTTTATCACCCACTTCAAACTCTTGGTCATTTCTTCAATTATCGGCATAACTTTTTTTTTGACTCTGAGCTTCTCTAATGTGTTATTGAATATATATGACCTTTTCTGCCATCTCATCAACAAGATCAGGTCGTAATAGCTTTCTTTTCACAACTTCATCCCAACATGTTGGAGTTCGACATTTCTTTCCATAGAGAGCTTCATAAGGAGCCATCTGAATACTTGAGTGAAAGGTATTATTATAAGAAAATTCTACCAAAAGTAGATGTTGAGCCCAACCACCTTTGAAATCCATAGAGAAAGCTCTTAACATATCTTCTAGAGTTTTAATTGTTCTCTCAGACTGACCGTCTGTTTGAGGATGATAAGAGGTGCTAAAACTCTGTATACAAAGTATGCTGAAGACTTCTCCAAAACATTGAGGTAAACCTCAGATCCCGATCAAATATAATGGAAATTGGTACTCCATGCAATCTTACCACTTCTTTTACATATATCCTGGAAAGCTGATCCAGAGAGAAATCCTCTCTAATAGCAATGATGTGTGCATACATTGAAAGACGATCAACTATGACCCGGATAACATTATTTCCTTTGGATGTTTTAGGAAGTCCAGTGACAAAGTCAATACTGATGTTTTCCCATTTCCATTCGGGTATGGGTAGTGGTTGTAACATCCCCTTAGACTTCTGTCTCTCAGCTTTAACTTGCTGACAAACCAAGCATCGAGAGACATATTCATCAATATCTCTTTTCATGCCATCCCACCAGAAGTACTCTTTCAGGTCCTTATACATCTTCATGCCTCCAGGATGAATAGATACTGAAGAACTATGAGCCTCATCCAGAAGCTCCTTCTTTAATTTTGGGATGGGAGGAACACAAACCTGATTCCTGAACCTTATTATTCCATCACAATCAAGGTTGAATTCAGGAACATTTCTCACCTTCTTTTGTAACTCTACATCTTCTTTCTGTGCCTCTTTAATCTTCACATGTATAGATGGTTGAACATTCAGTTGAGAAAGATAAGATTTATCCCCTTCCATTATAATTCCAAGATCCATCCTTTGTAAATCCATAAATATTGGATCTTTTGTGATCCTCATCATGGATAATCTAGCATAGTCTTGTTGACTTATGTGTCTGACACCTTATTTGCTTTACCTGGGTGGTAATGAATTGAGCATTCATAATTTTTAATCAACTCCAACCATCTTCTTTGGTTCATATTCAGCTCCTTTTGTGTGAAAATATACTTTAAACTTTTATGATAAGTAAAAATATCAAACCTTTCACCATAAAGATAATGCCTCCAAATCTTTAATGAAAAGATTACCCAACTAACTCCAAATCATGATTTGGGTAATTTTTCTCATGGATTTTCAACTATCGTGGGCATAAGATATCACCATATTGTTTTGTATAAGAAAAAACCCCAGCCCCTTCTTGGATGCATCACGATAGATCACAATCCTTTCTCCACTACAAGGAAGTGTGAGTACAGGTGCACTGGATAACCTTCATTTCAACTCCTTGAAATTCTCATCACATTCCTCCATCCACACGATCTTAACTCCTTTTGGAGTCAAACTGGTGAGTGGATTATATAATCATGAAAAATATTTCAAAAAACGTCGATAATATCCATCCAAACCTAGAAAACTTCGGATCTCAGTTACTTTTGTTGGTCTCGACCATCTTTTGATAACCTCTATTTTTGCTGGATCCACAGACATCCCCTCTTTTGAGATTATGTGACCCAAAAATGCAACTTTTTGAAGCCAAAATTCACACTTGGTAAATTTGGCATAAAACTTCTCCTTTCTCAGGGTCTTCAATACAATTCTCAAGTGATCTTCATGTTCTTCATTTCTCATTGAATAGACAAGAATATAATCTATAAAGACTACCACAAACCGATCAAGATAGTCTCTAAAGACTCTATACATCAGATCCATGAAGATAGCTGGAGAATTAGTAAGACTAAATGGCATCACTATAAATTCATAGTTTCCATACCTGGTACGGAAAGCCGTCTTTGTTATATCCTCCCTTTTGAACCTTAATTGATGATACCCTGAACGAAGATCAATCTTGGAAAAGTATTGAGCTCCGTGTAGTTGGTCAAATAAGTCATCAATGCATGGGAGAGGATAATTGTTCTTGATAGTGATCTTGTTAAGTTCTCGATAATCAATTCAGAGTCTCATTGATCCATCTTTTTTCTTAACAAATAGAACAGGTGCTCCCCATGGTGACGCACTAGAGAGTATGAATCCCTTATCAAAATTCTCTTGGAGTTTCTTCTTCAATTCCTATAACTCAATTGGGGACATTATATAAGGTGTCTTTGAAATAGGCAAAGCATCAGGTACGAGTTATATTTAAAACTCAACTTCACGATTTGGTGGAAGACCTGGTAATTCCTCTAGAAAGACATCATCACACTCCCATACAATGGGAATATTATTAATCGTGAGTTTCTATTCAATAATTTGAGATTAATAACATTCATTTAGTGGAATCAAGACCCATAATATGGAATAAATTTCCACTGAAAGGTTATGTTCATCCTTGCATCGATAGACAATCATAGATTGATCTGGAATATAAAATGTGACCTCCCTTCATTGGCAATTGATATGAGATCCATATAAAGAAAGCCAATCCATGCCAAGAATAACATCAAATTCCACTACAGGAAGGATCACAAGATTTATAGGAAGCACTTTCCCACAAAATTCTATCAGAGAAGAATTATAAACTTTTGATGTGACTGTTGTTCCATTAGGGGTTGTCACAGCTAGCTCAACATCTAATTGTTGAGGTAATATGGTGATACCCTTAGAAAATTCTTCAGAAATAAAAGAGTGGGTGGATCCAGAATCAAATAAAACATTGTCTACTTTAGAGTGGATGGTAAGTGTACCTTTCACCACTTCGTTCTCATACTCCACATCGCTGATATAAATTGCTTGTGACATTCCTTTGTCTTTAGCCTTAAGATTTTGTTGACGTCGATCATCATAAAAAACCCTTGGATTAGGGCATTGATTAGCATAATTACCCATTTCCTTGCACTGTTAACATTTAAGTGTATGAGGTGCACCCCGTGTAGCCTTTTCTTTGTTTTCATCACTGGACATCTTCTTCCCATCATGCGGCATTCAAATGCCCGATGACATTTTTTCCACATTTGAAACATTTAAATGTCCCTTTAAGACAACTCCCTCCATGTTTCATTCCACACTTTGAGCATAAGGTAAAAAACATATTCTTTTCAGTGTGCTCTTTAGATTTTCCTTTGAATTCCATTTTCCTCTTATTATCAAACCCATATGACTGATGGGTTACTCTAATCTCCATCTATACCTTGAGAGCACATCGAACGATTTCCTCGTATCTATTGAAGTCCATTATGGCTAACGCCCTTCGAAGAATTGGTTTTAATCCACTAAAGAATCGATCAATATTACTTTCTGGTTGGATAATAACCCCTGAAGCGTACCTTGAAAGTCTTGTAAAATTAGCTTCGTAGGCACCAACAGATTCATTATCCTTTTTCTTCAGTTCAAGAAACTCTTTCTCCATCATTGTTCGAAGAATAAGAGGGATATACTTATTGAAAAATAAGTTCATGAACTCATCCCATTCCATGGACTTAGTTTCATCTCTTAGACTCGTATCCCTGATAAGATTCCACCATTGATCAGCTTCACCTTCCAAACAATATACTAATAAGATGACTTTATCATGTTCAGAACATTGAAGAACTGAAAATATAATTTCAGTGGTACTGATCCATAGTTCATCCACTAATGGATCAGTAGACCCGCTAAATGAGGGTGGACGTTGCCTCATGAAGGATTCAAGAGAATATTGCTCCTTCCTTTGCTCGTTTGGAAGTCCTGCATGATTCATAGCTTGAGAAAGTTGTGTGATCATGGATACAAAATTTTTCATTCCAGCTCCCAAAACATTTGGTTGCTCAGGGGGCAATCATTGCATTTCCCGTCGTATTCCGCATTAACACGGTTCCTTCAGGTTCCAGGCATTGACTAAAACACATAAGAATAGTGTGAGAAACACTAATTATAATAGGAAGACCACATAATCAAGAATAAAATTTCACACTTAAGGTCTTATCATAGGTTGTTCATGGCCATTTTTAAAACACTATGATTGTGTTCTATGCTTATACTTATCCTTAGGATTCTTACTAAGGCTTTCACATCCTAGTTTCCAAAGGTTGAATATACCTTTCCTCTGATACCAAATTTAATGACCCAAACATTACATACATTTTTATTGCTTCAAAATTGAAGCATACTTATTACAACATATAAAAAAACCATTAAAGGACCATATAGGTATAGTGTCTTTAGAAACTGGGAAACCTAAAAAACTGGTTCATAATGAATCTACAATGTCTCCCATTTATTTTATCATATCTAGAGTCCCTTTTGGAATATCCTACTTAATAACCTTATTTCTGACCTGGGGAAAGAAAACATACAAAAGGGTGATCTCAAATGCTCAGTAAGGGTAAACAAAAGAAATATCAATCACATCATATTCATAAGAACATAACATTTTGGAAATATTAACCTGCAAAAGAAATCATAATTTCATAACATGGGATAAATCATAGTAATGAAATGTAATAACAATAATCATAACTTAAAACATTAAACTTTGTGTCATACACACATAATCATAGATAATCATTTCATAGTACTCAAGACTCATTGCTAAGATTATCTTAGCGGACAAAGTCTATTTCTGAACCGAGTTCACTCCTCGTTTCAGTCCTGTTTCACTGAACTGGATTAACCTGCCGTTCCAGAAATGTTTATCTCATGAGATATAAATCTTTACCCAATTAATTGGAGGGAGATATAGGTACTACCCATCTCATAATGAAACCATTCTTATGTGTGCCACAAAATCATAAATCATACATTATAGCATAACCCATGTAATAAAAATGAGATTCTTAAACATCGTGACATCATAAAATAATCCATATAATATAAAAGGACTTCATAAAAATAATTCCATCATAACATAATCAAATAAATGTAAAAATAGGTATATAAATATAACCCTATATTATCTTAGATAGAATATAATTTTTATAAAACGCTTGAACTCTATTCTTGAGGAAAATATTATTTATACTTCAAAAACATTTTCCTTTCTTAAAATATCATATAATTTAAAACTAAAAGAATTTGATTAAAAATAAACTGGAAAACTTATAAAGGAAGCTTCATGTAAATAATTATCTAAAAATCCATTCATGCTGTATAAGTTAAAAAAACATTATTCTCATACTTTGGCTGGAAAAGTCAAAAAGTACCTCTTATGAAAAACGACAAAAGATTCCATTCATATCTTTTACTAAAAAATCACCAAAGGGTAAAATTGGATTTAAACAATTGTAGGAGGATATAAATAATATCATATATTGAGGAAAAATGGATGTGGATGATAAATATTCCCTAGTAAATTCTGAAGTATAAACAATCTCGGATAAAAATTGAGATTGTGATATTTTCCCTTACCTTAGGTCCGATTTGCTTCGTAAGTGTCCGAACCTCCTATATAATGATTGAAATAATGTCATTGAATTATTCCAGAATCATAATTATTGTTATGATATCATATATGGTCATATTTTTAGCTTATTATTAGTAATATATCATTGCTAGTTGTTATTCGGGTGTTTATTACTTTTTGTTCTTATTCGTGTTTTGTCGAATAAATTCTTATTCTTCTTTTTAGCTTATAGATACCTCATTTAAATAATGGTATTAGTGTATTATATATCATATTTATTCATTCAATTCATTTATATAATAATTATTCAATGAATATCATGTAGAATGAGTCGCATCACATCATGGAGACGGTATTCCGTATGTACGCATGAGCAGTGATATCGTTCCCATGATCGTGGAATTGTATTGGAGTATATGAATACTATTTTAGAATCAATATAACTTTAAAATAATCATATATAGTTATTATTTACACCATTATACCCATCCAAGTAAGGTGGTGGTGGAAAATAGATTACACCACGGCGTGGAGACGGTATTCCATACATAGGCACGTGCGGTGATTTCGTTTTCCGTAGGATGGATAGATGGTGAAATAGGGTTGTTTCATACTTATAATAACATATCAGTATATTAGTGATACTGGTGTTATTACTTCATAATTAAAAAACTAAAGAATAAGATGTAGAAGAAGAAATAAAGTTGAAAGAATTGGTAACAGACATTACCTCTTCTTTGAAGCGCCTCTTCTTAACCTCCTATTAGGGCACTAAATATGGTCATTAAAGAAGACCAGGACCTCTAGGATGTTTATAGGGATGTTTATAAGAGAAATAGGTAGGGTTTTGACGATCTTGAAGGCTCAAAGTGGTGTGAGGAAGAGAGGGAGGAGGTGCCCTTTTTTATAAGGGAGGAGAGGGGAACCATAGGAAAAACTAAAAATATTATTTTATAATAAAGTCATATTCGGTTTTTAATAGCTCCAAATTGATTGATTTAGAATATAAGGTAGATATGGGTCGAAATACTCTAATAAAATAGAATTTAGACAAGTTTAGGTTTCTATTTTAACCTTATTATTTAGATTTAACTTTAAGTTATATATTTTATCTTTTACTGTGTCTTCTTGTTTTCTTACACTATAAGGTTAATAAACATACTATAACAAGCCAAACGAACTCCAAGTTGTTTATTATTAGTATATATAACCTTATCTAATTCATTTAGTAGATATGTAGATTTTTAGGAATAAAATAACAATTAATAATATAATATTTGTTTTAAAAACTATTATATGTCAATTTTGACACTATTTGGTAATTGGTTTTTTTGAAAATCATAACAGAATGATTAGTTCTAAAAAAGTTAATTAAAGAAATAATAACGTGTCATATTAACCTATAAAATTTGTAGAAATCATAAAAAGCCTCAAATTATATTTATTTGGGTATTTATAACAACAATTATGTCAATATTTCATTAATAATATAATTAATGCATTATCATTGTGTCATAAATAAATTAAAGTATATAATGTCTAAAAATTATAAATAAAATACCATTATGTAGTAAATCCTTTTATCGTTCTAACTAATATTTATATTTGAATTTATCTTTTGTATAAACCTATATTAAAAATGTTTTCATTATTAAACATTGATTTTAACTATTTTAATTATTCTTTAAATAAAATAATATTAGATGTCCTAATCTAATCCAAGTGGGACTAAATGGTTATCTTTTATTCCTAAGGTTGTTTTTGGTCAAATTAAACTTATCCAATAGAATTATTATATGTGTTAGGGTAATAATAATAACATTTTTACCCTTAATTACCCTATTTACTTATAACCGTGGTAAAAAAGATAAAAAGTTACTATTTACCAAAAATTATTTTCATCTCATTGAACCACATTTTAGTCATTGATATTAACCGTGTCTCTCAGAGTTTCAAAATTCCACTCACAGAAGCAGTAAAATTAAGTTTTATGTAAATTTTCAAATTCTCTTAGGAGGTGGGTAAAAGACGGTGAAAATTTCAATAAACCTTTTATATATCTAAATTTATTATAAAATGACTCCAATGAATTACATTGAACTTATATAGGTAATATGTATCAATTTTTACTTAAAATAAATTTAAATAAAATAAATAATTATTTAAATAAAAATTCGGTTTTTAAATAGAAACCCAGTGTTTTCAGTATTCATCAAAAATTGAAAGTTTTCAGAAATATACCAAAATTTCACCCTAGGCTAATTTTGATACTCCAAATCCAAAAATTAAGTCAATTTTGAAAGTTGAAATTTAAAAAATTTCAAAAAGTGGGTATTACTATTAATAACGGCTAGTTTTAATAATATTGTTATAGCATATCGTTGTTTAGTGAAACTCGGTATTGTGTACAACACAAGCTATCGAGGAAGGTCATAGTTACGTTTAAAGCAAGACAAGCTAGTGTTGTGGGTAGTGAATGATTTATTTTATGATTTATATAACATAAAAACAAAATATTTATCATAAAAATCTCAGGTGTTACAATAGGTTCTTAGAACAAACCCGTTAATAGGAAATCAACCTTTTCATGTGTCAATGGACGTTCTTATCTAAAAATTTGTGTATTGATCCTTAGAATTTAAGATTATCATTAATATACATCATTAATCATTTTATTTGATATATTGAAGAAAATAATTATGACATATTCTCATAGAGAGGTAGGATATATTGGGTGCTTCAGGATTGACATTGAATTAATTGATAATACAAGAAAAGATTTATCCCTCCTATAGAAGTTGATATATCTATAGAATTAATAGATTAGAACATGCTGCATAAATCTATAGCTATAGTGTTCGGTGTGAAAGTTTAAATCCATAAATTAAAGAGAAGGAAAGTGAGAATATAGGTTGATGGAATTGGAATACAACCTAATTGATTTGAGATATCACTATAAGGGGTTTTATTTGTGATGTCAAAATCCTTCTCTTGGTGTGATTTTCTATCTTTCTAGATGTTATCCGTGGAATTTAGGCAGTTCTTCATAATACCACTGAAAAAGAAGCCTAAATTGTTACAAACTATTTTTATCCACAATCTTATTTCAATTTTTGTTTTGTATTTTACAATATAGAATAATAATATTTATTTAGGTTTGGTTGATCACTACAATTTAATCCCATTTTTTAGAAAGAACGACTGATTTAAATAATAATAAAAATATATTTTTGAAAATTTATTGAATATAGTATTTATTATATTTATTCATTAATAATTTAATTATTAGTATTTATTAAATATTCATTATTCGAGGATCAATAAATGTATATGAGGGAATGTAGACTGGGATCAATGATCTGATGGGAAATAATAAAAATGATATTTATTTATATATTCTTAAATATGTTTCACATGTCGTGAAATTGTTATTATTATTATTATTATAATTATTATTAGACATGATGTTAATTAATAATTATAAGTATTGAAAGGATTTGATGCCAAATTTTCCAACCTTAAACATGCAATAATAAATATCCAATTATATATTTTTTCATATCTAAATATATATATTTCCAAATATAATTATATCGCATTCCATATTGAAAAATTTATGTGAAAAATGGATATATTGTGACTATTTCAATCCCTAGTGAGATATTAAGATATTTAGATAGTTCCCCTCCCCCTCTTGAAATATTATAAGGAATCATCAAGTGTTCTTCATATCTTCAGAAGAATTATTATACAACAAATCACTGATAACAGAAACAATCTGGATTGATCAAGCTATGAACTAGTAGTTCTATGGACTCATTAGTGTGTGTGTGGATCACCACTAGAACGATTCAACACTTGCATCCTGTAATTTAATGACCTTGCGATGAGATATATTCTACTGAATCATTTAAAAAGAGAGAATTATGAATTTAAGAAATTTTATATATGCATATAAATTAATTATAAATTATATTTGAATATCCTTATCTTTTAGTATATTTATTTTATTCTAGTCAAGTAATCTATTTTTTCATTGTAAATGATGCTTTTATCATGAAAATAAATGATTACACATGATATAATTATAAAATAAGAGCTATTAATGCCACTAAAGTACGCTTCTATTGTACCCAAAACCTACATTTCTATATTTTTATGTCTAAATTTTCCCTTGTGGATCATGTTCATTGATTCCTTTTATGGTCCATGACTTATCAATTTAGAAGCATTATTCCATGACTCATGTATATGATATTTTATAGATTGGGTATGGATATTTTATGTTATGATCATGATCTCAAGCCTTTATTATTATATTATGCTTTGATTTGATCATCGATTGATACCTCTCATGTTTACCCATACTGAGTATCTGAGCTCACCCTTTATTATTTTTGTTTTCCCTAGGTTAGGAAGAAATTTATTATTTAGAGTATTTTTATAAGGGTTACAAAATGGGAAGAACTTTTTGGGAGATATTGAATAACATTCATAAAATAATATTATTGTGCATCTCGTCTCCAAATACACTAAACCTTTATGGTCCTTGGGTGGTTTTTTTGTGAAATGTACTATGTATTCATCTAAAAGGATGAAATGTTTATGTATGCAAATCATAGTTTATTTTATGAATCCTCATATGATGTAAAACTCAAGGTCCCTTAAAGTCTATAAAAAAATATTGAAAATTTAACCAGAATGAAACTTGATCCCATAGGAAAAATGAATCACAATCTAGAACAATCCAATCCTCAATATCCTTAATTAAGAAATTAGATCAAATAGGTGGTAAATATTTTCTTCCAAGTGCACAACTAGAACATGATAGATTGAATAAGATGGTAAAACCTAAAAATTCAATACATGAAACCAAATTAATATTTCTTCTTAACAATATACAAGCATGAATTTACATTGTAATAGCTTCAAAAAAATTTGGTTTCCGAACTAGTTCATCAAAACCATATAACAAATTTGGATCATATTTCATTCCGATTTTCCCCTAGTTGATTTCATATTCTCATATGATAGGATTAGTTTTCCTTTTCAACATATTTTATAAATATACTGTTCAAGAACTACTAGGAATTTACATGGATATTACCTTTTATAATGTTTTCCATCAAACTCTCTAAAATGGGAGTGAAGATAATCCATTATCAAGACAACTTTTTAATCTTTGTTTCACCCAAAATACTGTTTGCAGTAGGTTAAGGCCTCACAGTAAATAAAGTGATCATGAGGTTGAAAAACTCTTGTGGTAACCTCAATTAAAAATGTCATAACATAGACATCCGTCATGTGGTATGTTCAATTCCTTAGGCAGATTTACATCAGTTTCCATGAGCACGTGGTAGGTCCTTCATCTTTTGGTCACTTGGAAATTTGGGGGTGAGATAATTTCATAATTTTCACATGAATTCTGTATACTGACCATGATAGTGTCTTGCAATCGCTATAATGATCACACCTCCATTATGCAGTAAGATTAACCTTATGTAAATACCCATGATTTATGTACCTAGAAATTATATTAAATTTGTGGAAAAATTAATACAAGACACAAACAAATTCTATAAGACCATATTAGTTTGGTTTCTTTGTAAACCTAGAAAATTTTAAAAAATTAGTTTATAAAACATCTTCCCAATCCCTTGATTTTTCTTCATATCTATAATTTCTTTTTAACACATCTTACTTAATACCATTTTTTATATCCTGTGGAAACAAAACATAAAAAGGTGAGCTCAAATGCTCAGTATGGGTAAACAAATGAGATATCAGTCATATCATAATAATAATACATAAGAATATAAAAATTGAAAATTGATTCTTACATATCATATATCATGATATAATCTCATAAAAATAAATAATAAATGATCATAATAAATCAATGAACCTATTCCAAAAAAATCCATAACATAATTCATGGAATTTTTGAAATACACATAATCATAAAAAATCATTTCATATTAGTCAGGTCACATTTCTAAGACCATCATACCAGAATAATTCCATTACTGAACTGAGTTTCACTCCTCGTTCCAGCCCTAAATTACAGAATGGGGTTTACTTCACATTCCAGCCTTTTATTACTAAACCAATGTTACCTTTTCTTATAACCCTATCTATATCATGAGATATAAATCATTACCCATTAATATGAGGGAAATATAGGTCACACATTCTGATTATGAAATAATTCTTATGTATTCAACAAAAACAAAAATCATTAATCATAGAATAACCCAAACAATAAAATGGGTTTCTTAAGTATCATTCCATCATAAGATAATCCATGTAATAAAAATTGATTTTGTAAATATCATTCTATAAAAATAATAATCATATTATTGGAATAATATGGATAATATACTTGAAACATAACCCTATTAAAGAATGCAATAGTAGATGGAAAATGTTTTTTATAAAACACTCAAAATAACCATTCTTCTTTTAAATCATTTTCATTTCACAAAATACCATGATATATTAAAAGAAAATAATCAATTTAAAAATAACCATGAAATTAAATAAAGGATGATTTGTGGAAATAAGTTGTTATGAAATCATAAAAACACATTCATGGAATATATGTTAAAAAAGATTCTTCTCATAAGTTATCCAGAAATGAAAAACAGTACCACTTTTGGAAAATGAAATAATGATTCATTTAAAATCATTTAGTAAAAAGTCAAAAATGTATAAAAATGACTCTAAACATCTAGAGGATAATAGTAAAACATTTCATGAAAGTGTTTCTAGATAAAATGGTAATAGATTATAAATAAATATTATAAAATATTTATGTATAAACAATCTGGGATAATAATTAGATTGAAAAATTATCCCTTACAAATTTAAAAATTAGTTGAATCGTAAGTCTCATAAAATAAAGAAAATTATATACATATGTAAAAATCGTAACCATGATAATATGAATCATAAAACATTCATGGTTAGTATAAACACCCAAAAAAGGTTTTTTATAAGGCATTTGTCTCACATAAATAAAAGAGAGACAAAATAATCCCTTACCTTAGGTTCAATATCTTTTGTATGAATCCAAACCACCTCTTGTTCGACGATCGACCTCAAGATATCCTATTAAAGGTAATAGAGTTGGTATTTTGAGAAGCATTAAAAGAATAGAATTTGAATAAAGATTTTCAGAAGGGAAATGGGTAAGGGATATTAGAACATGAAGGTTTAAAATGAAGTGATGAAATGAGGCAGGGTGTTCCCTTTTATAATTGAGGTAATGGGCACATTTGGAATCTCCAAAAATATTAATTCATAATAAAATAAAAACATATAGAAAAACTCAAAAAATAATCTAATTTAGAATATTAGATGAAATAAGGGTTTAATATCATCAACTAATAATTGGTATAATGTTCTTCTAGCAATTTAAACCATTTCATATTAATTTAACACATAGTTATTTTTTCATATTAACTAGGGAAAAAATATTTCAATTTTAAAAAGGTGAATTATTTACTTATTTGATGTCAATTAGACCATGGATTAATATATTTGAACATTTTAAACCTTATAAAAATTATTATATATTTTACACAATGTTTTATGGTATTTAAAAAATTTACTAATACATATTTTTGAGAAATAATCAATTGTGTAAATTTTGACAGTTTTAAATTTATTTATTTAAAAAAAATAAAAGGAAAAGTTGTTATCCTCAAAAAATATTTTATTATATACCTAATGGGTCATTGTAATATATAAAATTATATTTATATATCCCAAATAATATTTATTTTAATATTTTTAATAACAGTAATTTGGTATTTCCATTAATTAAATAATTACTACATCTGTATTGTAAAACTTCTTAATATACATATTTTTTGTATAAAATTAAAAAAAATATCATAATGAATTTAATTATTCTATATTTTAGTTGAATATTTTTAGTCAAATATGTCTTTTGGAAAATCCAATATTAATAATGTTATATTTATTAATGCATTAATGTGACAACTTTAAAATAACTATAAATAAAATATTATAAGTGCTATAATATTTTCCATATGGATCTAAATGGCCAATAAATAGACCCATGGATGTATTTGGTTTATATATAGTCTACTAATAATTTTTTTATCATGTTTTTGGCCTTTTATTGGTTATTGTCATCTTAATAAAAACTTTTCTGTTGATTTTCCATCAATTAAATAATTTATGCTTCATCAATGTATAAGATTTTAAGGTCATTATTTATTTCAGAAAATAAAAATAAATTATAATGATAATGAAAAAAAATTCATCTTTTAAATGAGTATTTATTGTCTAATATAAATTCTGTATATCCTTATATTTAAAATGATATATTATTTAAAACATGAATGCGACATCTTTAAATTTTCATTTAATAATATATTATAAATACCATAATATCTCCCAAATGGCCACAAAATGTAAAAAAAGAATTTATATTATGAAATATGGTACCTAGGTTAAAAATGGAAATTTAGATTCGTGGATACCACCCATTTTTCTATATATGGACTCATAATAGATATTAAAGACAAAGAAAATGTCACTTTGGGTATTTCTTTCATTTAAATATTATTTATGGAATTTTCATGTACAAGTGTCCATTAACTGATATAATTCATATCCTTGAGTTTTATGGTATAATTTCATTGGTTAAATAAAATTTTGTAATTTTTGTGGTTATTTTATTGTTTTTTTAATTTTATTTTTAACATAAATTATATAATTTACCCTTTACTGTTGTAACAAAATTTTCCATTATACATATTTGAAAAAATGGATATAATTACAAAATTTGGACCTCATGAATCAAAATTTGATATATATTTATAAAAATACATTATATTAATAATTAAATTTAAAGTAATATAGTAAAATATCATGATTTTTTTCCCAAAAAAATATCCATTTAAAATGGAAAATCTTTTTATAATAAATTAATTTATAAAATCCATTTTAAAAACCCTAATTGTATTATTTTAGATTCAAATGAACTAATTAAAATTTAAAACTAATCCAAAACATAATTTGATCTTATAAATATCCAAAAATAAGTATAGTTTTTAATGAAATATATTCATTTCAGTATTGATCAAAAAATAAAACTTATCATGAATAAAAGAAAATTCAAAAAAACTAAATTTTTATTTTACAAATACTAATAAAAAGATCATTTTGTTAAATAGATTATATAAAAGTGTAAAAAATATATTTAAAAAAGGTGTGTCATCAAAAAGAAATAAAAGATCTTTTTATTGAAAAATACATCATTTATCAGAAAAAATGAATTTTTTTAATATCATGTATAGAGAAAATATAAGATGAATTTTAAACATTAGATTGAAATATTACATATATAATTAATTAATAAAATCCATTAGGATTTATTTTATTATTTTATAAACTCACTTATATTCATTTTAATAGATTTTAAAAAGACATTTCCATTTATTTAAAAAGGGGTTCATTTTCATTTATAATGAATTACTCAAAAAATAATTAATTATAAATACATGCGTAATGAATATTTTCATAATTAAGTTAGTAATCTTCATACTCGCAATTATAATTTTTAGGTTATAGGGTATCCTAATTATATTTATTTGTTCTCTAAAACTTGGTTTTGTGTGAAATGAATTCTGTCAATAGGGCTTGAAATTGCGTGTAACACAATCTAAGAACACTATTTCATATACCACAGTCTAATCCAATGTTGTATGTAGTGAAAACATAACTTGGTTTAGTGTACAACACAATAAATTAAAAAACAATTCTATCTCATAAAAATATCAGTATGTTACACCTTATCCACGTGGTCACTTGGAAAAGTTACTTAATTGACCATAACGCTTCATGTGGCCACTTCATTTCTGCCATGATGTCACAATAGGAATTGTTCTGGGAAAAAAATACAAAAAAATATATATTAAAATATAAATTTATAAAAATACTTAAAAATAAATAAAAATAAAAAATGGAAAGCTATTTATTTACAAAAACAAATAAAAGAAAGAATAAATTTATTAAAAAAAATATAAATTTTAAAGAATTAAAATTACTATTTTAAAATAAAATGTTGAAAATTAAATAAATAAATAAAGGAAATTAATTGTGAAATTAAAAACAATAATAAAGAATGAATTTAGGAAATAATTTTTCATTAAACAATAAGTTAACTAGATACCAATAAGTAATCTGTAAAATATATATTTTAACATAAATTATAGGATTCATAATTTTGACAAAAGATTAATGAGAATACAAAATTAATAATTAAAAAAATAAATTTTACAATAAAACAAAATGAATTAAAATATATGATGTGGAAAAAATAATTAAAAAGATGCCACATCAAAATCCACCATGCTAAATCAGTTTCTCTCCATAGAAATTCAATGCAATCTATTTATTTACATAGAAAACTGATGAAACTAATTTTCCTTCTCTGGTTTAAGTAATCTAAAGGTTAAATATAAATCATAGATTCTTCTATTACATGAAATTATCAAACCTCCTTTGTGAAATCCATTCACTAACTTATTTAAACTATATTTATGGTTTTAGTTTTTAGAGTGAGACATATTAGATAATAGTTGAATCAAAACTTTAACAACAGGAAACTATATATATAAATCTCCTCTATGTTCCAAAAATTAACGATTCATTTTTGACTTTATTTATTTAGCTCAAATGATTATTTTATAAGTCAACTTCACCCTTCATCATTTAGGTTCAACATTCACCTTACCTTATTAAATTAAATTTTTCTATTAGACCCTTTAATGATAATTTTTTAAATTTTTCCCAGGAATTTATGCGAAGAGAACTATGAAATGAAACTTACTGAATATGTATATCGGTTTTATGCACACACCTGGAGATAAAAGAATCTATGATTCATCATGGAATCAAAATATACCATTTTACGTCGGTTATAAAGGACATATATTATTATCTTTTGAGTTATATCCCTAATGTTATTCTTCAAAAAGGGTTTGTCTCCTATGTTCAAGTTAAAAATTAAAATTTCCTTAATTTATACAGAATATTTCCCCAAAATATCTCCCATTATGAGCTTTTATCTAGTTCCTAAAAATAATTTCCAAGAAAAATTTAGGAAAATTCATTCATCAATCAATAATTTCTTGAAATTTCAGACTAAGTGAAACCCATCCATTTTTTATGAAAATTTTCCCCTATATAGGAAACAATGAATTTTTATTTTCCTAACCTATGAACACATTAATGAAATGATTTTATTTATATAAATCCAAAAATGATTCAATAATGGAATTACATTGAAACATTTTATGGGATTTTGATGTGTACTACATTAAAGTAAAGTTAATGATAATTAAAGAAATATATCTCCCCACACTTAAAATAAAAAATAATACTTAGTTTTTAATCTCAATTATGAAAAAAAATCCAAAAAACATTATTAAATACTGATTTAAAAATACTGCACAGATAATTTTTTTAAGGGGAGATAATAATGCTAAACAAAATTAGCCACACCACCAAATTATGTAACAGATATGTATAAATATATTACTAGAAACTATCATGGAAATCATGAAAAGGATATAATTTTCCAAAAAATTTATGTATCATATGATTTTTAGAATGAATGGAAAAGAAAGAACCAAAATATAATAAAAATTAAGTAGAAAATTTTTTATAATTAATATGATGTTTAGTAGTGACCAAAAAGAATAATCTTAAGATTTAGCATGAAAAATGTTCTAAAATTAAAAAACATTAAAATTTACCAAGTCATTGAGTAGAAAAAAAAAGAATAAGGGTAGTACTAAAAATAATAAAATTAAAATAATTAATCTATGAAATTATAGAAGATTTATCCATTGAAATATATAATTATAAACCTCCCCTGTGATCATTTAATTGAAAATATATTTAGAGAGTAAATGTTCCGAAAAGATACCAGATTTAATTGAGTTTACAAAATATTTGTATTAATAAGATAAGAAGTGTTAATTTTAAGAAGGTTTTATTCACTCAGAACCTTTAGTTTCATCTCTTTTTCTCTTTTAAAAAATAGTTAAGAACAAAATGTTTTAGGTTTGATCCCCACTTCATCAACTACTTAAGAATCATAAAATGATGCCTCCACTTTCTCCTTAGAATTTGATATCTGGAAGTGATAACAAAAATAAAATAAAGTTTAACATGTATAGTTTTTAAAAAATTTAGATAATCACAATGTATAATTACATATTTTTTAAAATAGAAAATAATGAAATAAAAACATAAAATTTAAGGGTTTCCACCCATATAGTGCTAGTTTTATAGTCCCAAAATGAACTCAATACCATTATGATTCTATATATGATATTTAATTTTTTCTATTTTATAATTAAGTGAGTCCTGATAATGTTATTTAGATAATTTAATATGTTCACAAAAGACATAATTCCCCTCAGTGGCCTGAATAATTCTACATAAAAACATCAAAATATTAAGACTGATCCTCTATCAATAAAAATCATGAAAAATCATATTTTTCATGAAAATTATGTAGAATATAAGAATAAAACATTTAATAAAAATTAGAATAACCATCCTTAATTTTCATTTTCTCAAACTTAATATCCCTGACACTTGAAATACTATGTGTTTCAGGAAAAGGATCAATGGTTGTTACAACCAGATTATTAAAAAAATTATAATGAATCTCAAGTACAACTTATATTGGTGAAGGGGGGAATGTTTCCTCAAAATATTCTATTAACTTATCAATTTCATATAAAAAATATCAATATCTAAGAAATATAGTTAATCAAGGATAAAAACTCTATCTACATTTTTTTGAATTTCTATAAAATCATTTAACTTATTGTAAACATATTTGGAAAACACATATTCATATCCAATCAAAATAGAACTAATAAAAGACTCAAAATCATCCTTAGAATGTTTATTTTAAGAAAAATAATTACCATAAACAGTCTAAATCCCCAAACTTTTATTTGATTGTGAAGTTGAATCAGTGTTGGGTGCATGGGTGGGTTGTAAAATTTTTACCATGAAAAATACTATTATGAAGACAACGTGGTTTAGAATGGACTAATTCATGGTCTTGAGTAATGTATTTTCTAATTTTATTCTCAATTTTACCCTATAATTCTAGTACACATATATATTCGAATTTAATAAAATTGTATTCAAAATGTTCATTGATAGATTCAATGATAAAATATTTTGAGGGGTAATGATTTTTCTTCCTAACCTCAACTCTAAAATTCACATATATAACATCTACTAGATTACATTTCACCAAAATAGGAGAAACTTTGTAAACATGAAATTCCATTTGGACCTTGACTACATGAAGGGTCATTTTACCCATTAACATGTCAATAAAATCCCTAGTAGTGGATAAGAATTGTCGAACAAGAGTGATAACAACATTGTTTTCAAAATCCATCTCCAGAATAAGGAATTATGTAGGAAAAAATAGTTTCCCAACATCATATAGTTTTTCATCTACCCAACCTTGAGGATAATCAAGTGACTATTTATCTAGCAATAGTGAAACAAAAATCAATTTTACCACACTATGTTTCCACTTTTTGTGTTAGAAGTATGGAATAAGTTTAATTCTATCTTTTAGATCACACATGAACCTAATCCGATCAATACCACTAATTCTAGAATAAATTAACAAAAATATAGAGTCTTTTATATTTGTATAAATATTCTTTTTAAATATATCACAATTGTCCTAATTGTGTTTTATTATGGAAATCTCATACCAAACCCCTTTTTTTAGATAAAAATATTTCGCGGAATATTAAATAGGGTGGGATATTTTTCAAATATTTCACAAAATGAATATAATATTGAATCTCCTAAACATATGAATGAATTTAAGGTAATCAGGTTTATTAGAACTTGTTATCATCTTTGTAAGAGGAATGTGAGGGGAATAATTTTTCCAAACAGGTGGTTGATGTGGCTCCTATGATGTCACTTAATTTTTTTAACACATTCATTAATCATTACATTTAATACTATAGTGTTTAGGGTATTATTTTAGGGGTGTTGGGTAATTTTTAAGGTCACACAATTTGATATTTTTTTTTGAAAACTATGAAACACAAACCTATAAGTTGAAAATATGTTTGAATAATAAATATCATGGTTTATTCATTGTTTATTAAACTCTCTATTTCATTTAAACTAAAATAATTTTTATTTTTAAAACCTTATTTAATTGATTCTGCCTCCTATTTGACTAAATATCTGTAGGGTATGAACTAGAGGGTACCCCACTTAAATTTCCATCACCTTTGACTAATATTTATGTGATTTCTCACCAGAGTTTCGTAATTATTTAGGATTTATTCATCAAATCTGGATTGTTCCTCTTATCTACTTGGTTCAACTCTTTTAGCCACTTTTCCTCTAAAAATAATTCGCATGTAGGTTTGTTTATATGGTTATTGTTGTTAAAAAATTTGGGCTTTTGGTATTTAGAGGTTTTTATAAAACTATAAAGGCCTAATTTAATGGTTTCCATCAAAAGTAATATAATTCCACTGATTGAGGTTGGATTTTTCATTCCATTTCCATTTTTATAGAGTTTCATGATTTCTTGATATTTTAAAAGCATTAATAAATTAGTATAGTTATATATATGATATATTTTTTTATGTTAACAATGGTTTTACATGTTGTGTTTGGTTTTCCCATTTCAAAATTAGATGAAATGTAAGGCTTAATAGAGATTTGAATATAAATTGTGTTTTATAAATTTTCGATGTTTTATAAAATTCCCTTGATGTTTTCTATGAGTAATAAAATTGGTTCATTTTCTTTATAAGCAATATGGTTTTTTTAAAGTGAAGTGTTCTTGAGTGAAAAGTGGTTTCGTTATTCTTGTTTATTTCCCATGTACTGAAAAAAATATTCATTATTTTTTAATGGTTATACATTTAGTGTAAATGGTTTTATTTCTTTATAAATGGACAATCCCTATTTTAAAATGGTAGTGTGACTACATTTTATTTTGTTTGTTTTTTATTAATACTTTTGTTAATTTATTATGTTAATTATTTGTTTTCAGTTTATAGGCTTCCAACATTGGTTGGATAATTTTTAATCCTATATGAGCCCATCATCACCTATTTTGTATGATTTTGAACATATATTTGACATTTTAAATTGTGATTCATTTTTTATGTTTGGATTAAGGATCAATATTGAAGTGGGTGCATTGGAGGTAAGATTTTTATTTGATTCTTATGATCTATATACTTTAGGGAAGTGTGCATGTAACATGCTGATGTTTTCTTGATAATAACCACCTTATTTTATTATTTACATAAGTATCATAGGTTATTAAGTGGGTATTTTAGATGTTATGACATACTAAATTAGTGTGACACCTAGGCTATAAACCCCTGGTTGCATGTGACACCTGGATATGGGGATATATCACTAATGAGGCTATGCAAGACTGATTCCATGAATGATTTTTATTGATGTTATCTTACAAGTATTTGGTTCTGCATTTCCATGATGATAAAATTTTAACATTATATCCTAGGAAATTTCTTCATGGTTTTTAGATAATATTATTATTACTTGTGGTTATAAGAATATGAGATTCCATTTTAATTTGTATACATAATTCTTTTCATCATGAGTGATCTTTATGGGTGTAATTCATGCTTTGTTTGGTTATTTTTATATATTATTGATTTGTTAGAAATTTTCATTATTTTTTTATCCCTTGTCTATACCTAGTTTAGGTATGTGTGTTAATGTTTTAAAAATAGACGAGAGAATTTTTTTAAATACAATCCTTAATATTTTTTTCTTTTGAAATTTTATTTGAGGCTATTTGTTGTTGTTTTTCAAAGATGCATTCTTTCTTATAAAGAAAAATTATATCTTTTTACTTTTTAAATATATGTGATTTTATTTTGAAAATATAAGTTGTTGGTTTTTGGAATGGATTTACATTGGTAAGTCATCATTGTGTATTGTTTTAAAAGTTTTGTACTTTGAGAAAGCATATGTATTATACGAAATTTATTTTTATTTTTTCAAAAGAAATTAATAACTTCTACTAATTTATCTTACATTAAAAGTACAATTATTAGTATTTTTATAAATATAATTTCAATATAATAATAGTGGTACACTAGTGGAATCATTCTCACAACCTACATACTCATTTTTTTAGGCATGGAATATTAATTTATTTTATGGGTTTTTATTTTATGGATTACAGGTTGACTTGTCACCACTCTCCATAGAGAAGTAATTTTCTTTCAATTTATGGTGGTGACATATGAGTCACATGAATATTCTTTGGTTTTTATAATTTTGTTTAGATAGTTTATTTTTTGTGTGTTTTATCAACAGTATTTATTTTTCAGTGTAGTTTTCATTTACTTATTTAGGTAATTTTAAAATATTTGTATAAAAATAGTTTCTTATATAGAAAAATGTTTTCAAAATTATTTTTTTATTTGAGTTATGTGAATTGTTTTTTTATTTTCTCATTTTACATTATTTATTATATCTTATTCATAAAATATAAAGAGACCTCATATTGGGTACTTAGTGGAAATTTTTTTGATCATTGTTTTATGAGTATTAATTCATTCCCATAAGATAAATTGAGATACCCTAGTGCTTTTCACTATCCTGAGGTGATATTGAATACACTTCAGTCTATGTGGCAGACTCACTCAGGTGATGTGTTAGGTTAACTCAGGCCAGTTCACTAAAAAATTGTATCATATGCCCTATTTTTATTTACAGGTAAGGGAAAATTAGATATAGGGCCATCAGTGCTTGAGTAGTAGGTATGTGGAAATTTTTTACCATCTCTTCCTTATATAATATCTTGAGTTTCTAGTGTGGTCAGTATATTTTCTTTTATTTCATGATTTATAGTGGTTTTTAATGAGATATTTTTATGTGGAATAATACTACTGTATGATATAGGAATATCTTGAGTGTTACCTTACATAAATCAGCATTTCAGAGTAAAATGAAATGTGATATAGGGGCACGTGGTTATGTCATGTTGTCTCTCAAACCTTGTATACCCTTTGAAAACATTATTGAAATATTTTAGTGGAACATTAATGGATGGTGCACTAATATAAATAGTCATTAATTCAAACTATATAGAGTAGAGAATATGGGCTATTTTTGTTTTTTCAATATTTTTTTATTTTCTCTTCTATTTTTTTTGGTTTATGAATTTTTAATTAGTCCCTTGTATTTTTTAAAGGTGGTTGAGCATATTTTTAAAGAAATTTTTATTCTTTAGTTTTTATGTTCTTTTGAAGACTATGTTTTGGGTTTTTGAATTTTTATTTATTAAAACAAATTAACTCTAGTAAATATTTTTCACTTTAGAAGGTTTCAATGAAACAATTCCATGGGTTTGTGTGATAAAATAATTTAATTTTTTTGGAATGTGTGGTTTAAATAGAATTTTTTAGGAAATTATTTCATTCCATTACTCAGTTTGAACTAATTTTTGGTTCTCATCACATTTTTTTAGAATGAAATATGTTTGGATTAATCATTTTTGAAATAGGGTTTAAATGAGTGTTTTACAAATTGTTTTATTTTATTTTCCCCTTTTATTTATTGTATTATAATTTGTGCTGATATGATGAAATGTGGTTTTTTGAGATTTTTTTGTATATGAACCCTATAAAGGAGTCAAACAGTCCGTAGTATAATATTTTTGGTATTCCTATTAGATTTCCAAAAACAAATTTCCTTGTCTAATACTGTACCCATAATCATAATAGAGCTGCATGGTAGAGTTTTTCCTAGATTTTGGATCATGTGCGATTACTGCTGAATATGAATCCACTAGGGTTTATTGGTGATCAAGGATCCTATGAAGTGATGGACTGGCTATCTAAGGTTAAAGTTGTCTTTGAGTAACTAGAAAATCTAGGCTACTCTTAGATGAGGTGCACTTCTCATTAATTTAATGTCTTAATCTCATATTGGTGGAGGGAAAATATTTATGCCTAACCATTTGAATTTTTTTCATGGGAGTGTTTTAAGGCCTCCATCATCCATTAGATTTATCCCATGTAGTTCATAATTTTAAAGGTGATAAAATTAATGAGTGTCATCTAAATAAATTAGTCAGTGAAGTCTTATGTGTAACAAATTTGTGTAATGGTTCCCTTCTCTCATAAGTTAGTTGTAAATGATTTTAAGATAACATTGTTCTTTTCCACTTTCCTTCATTTAAATCTTTGTTTTGTGGTGTTTCAGTATTTACAGACTACAATCAAGGATTTGGTGTTTAAGACTATTGTTGTGGATGTGTTTTCAGTATGGAAACTAGTGAAAAGTGATGTTGTGACCTCATATGGTGTTGAAAGGTGCATTCTATCTAGTAAGATAAGAAATATAGTTGTTTATTATCAGTGTGGGTTCTATAAAAATGTTCAATATTCTTGTCTTCTTTCTTTAAGTATCAGTAATTGGTGTGTCCATCTAGATATCATTTATTGGTTACCTAAGTAGATAAAGAATCAGAATAAGAAGCATGACATGCATATTCAGTCCAAAAGATATATGCGGTGTTTCTTCCAGCTGATAAGTAGGACGATATTTTATGGTTTTGAGGATGTTCAATTTTATAATAATGTTTTTTAAAATTATTCTTTCACTTTTTTCACCATATATCATTTTGTTATAATGAATGAAATTTGTTTGACTCATTTTATAATATTTTTTATTTTCATACCTCATAGTTTTTCTACTTCTTGTCTTTATGCATGGAGTTTACCATGTTTTAATGATCATATAATGAATGAAGTTAGATTGCCTTTGGTGTGGGGTGGAGTGTATTTGTAATCCTTATAGTTGTTGGGTAGAATATTAGAGGTACTAAGATGATATTTCTTTTATCAATATCATGGTTAGGTGTTCTATATGTTTAGTACTAATTGATCATTCAAAAATTCATGTGGCCCCAAGTTAGATTCATGTCATTCCTTTTTATTAATTTTTGTGTTTAGGATGCTTCTAATTGGTTAATGGAGTGGGTTGTTCTGGTATTATGGCCCATTAAAATTTTCATGTTCTTGAGGATTATATCTCTAGTGAGGTTTTGAGATAGTTTCTTTGCATAATGGCCATGTGGTTTGAAAATCTTGAAAATTTTGTGAGGGTCATTCTATTGAGTTGGACCACTAATATTTCAAAAGTTTAGATTAATGAAAAAGAGTGGGGATAACTCCATTTAGTCTCTATGTTTTTCATACTAGATTCTTTTCATTGGGATCTACTATTATTTTTCCATCTTAGGGCCTCAGTTATTTTAGAGGTGTTACATTGTTTCATCATTTGGTATAGATTGAGACTCATAAATCACATTACATTTTTTATGTGGGGTTTTTTTGGAGTTACTAAATTAACATTAGACTATGTGAGTAGTTTTCACACCATTTCATTCTGTAATGAATTTCTTTTGAGGATCCTTTGGGCTTCTGCACTTGGGAAATATTTATTTGTTTTGGATTTCTCATGAAGAAGGTTGTTCATGTCCCATGTTTCTAGTTTTGTTAATGGGAGTGATCTTGACCAATCATTTGGATTTAATCATCGACTAATTTCTAGGATTATACTTTCTAGGGGAAGAAAGTTCCATAATGGGTTGATTTGTGACAATCACAGTGTCACTACGCTGTGTTTAACTACTTTATTGATCCTTAGGTGGCCACCCCTAGTGTTTGGGAAATCATTTGAGTGGTTTTGGCATATTTTTCAGGTCAAACTGTTTGAGAATTATTTTCTAAAACCAAGTAATAAATACTAATAAGTTGAAAATTTGTTTCCAAAAAAATTACACAGTTTCACATGTTTTATTAAACCAAGTAGAAAAACCATATAACCCACTAAAACGTAAATAATTGTTTATCCAGATTTAAGTAATTACACTCCCCATTTGATCCCATCTTAGTTGGGTATTATCTAGAGGGTGACCCCCCAATTATCCTTCACCTTGGGATAAACTTAGGAAAATTTATCACTAAAGGTTAGTGATTCTTCAAGATTTATTCATTAAATATTTCCATTTCACTTCTTTATTCTTCTCCACCTAGTTTCTATGTTTCTCCCCTCTTTTTTGATAACCCTAATGGACATGTGGTCAGATTTTAATTGTTACAGTTGTTCTAAAATGGGTGATTATATATTTATAGTATGTGAGACATCTCAAAAGGACTCTATTGGTGGTTTTTGTTTTAACAAACTATGCTTACACAATACACTTATCATTGAATAATATAATAGCTTGCATTGTAAGCATCTGCGAGTTCTAGCACACCAGGAACAATCATAGTAGTCGTTTAAAAAGTAGTTATGAATAGTAATACCCACTTTTTGAAATTTTAAAAAATTTAATTTTCAAAATTTAATCCATTTTTGGATTTGGAATATCAAAATTATCTTAGGGTGAATTTATTGTATTTTTTCTGAAACATTCAATTTTTGATGAATATTGAAAAACACTAAATTATTGATTAAAACCAACTTTATATTCATATAATAATTATTTTTTATTTAAATATATTTAAAAGTCAATGTAGATACATAATTATTATTTTAGTCCAATTTAATTAAAGTGAGTCATTTTATAATAACATTAGATATATAAAATTTTATTGAACTATTTAACATCTTTTGCCCACCTTCTAGGCACATTTAAAAATTGTCATAATACGTAATTCTACTGCTTTTGTAAATTGAATTTAAAAAATCTAAAAAACAAGGTTATCATCAGTAAGAAAAATGTGGTTCAATAGGATGAAAATGATTTTTGGTGAATAGTAAATTTTGAATTTTATTTACCATGGTTAAAAGTAAATATGGTTAATAAAGGTAACAATAATGTTATAATAATATAATATTACCCCAAAACATGTCTTAATTCTATTGGATATGTGTATTTAAAACAAAATCATCCTTAGGACAAAAATATGATCCATTTTGATCCACTTAGTTTAGATTAGGACATTTATTATTATTAAAAGTGTTAAATTAAAATTTATATAAATGAAAAATATTTAATATCAGGTTATACATAAGATAAATTAAACTATAAATAGTCATTATAAATATAAAATGATTTTATACATCATAGTACATTATTTATAATTTTGAGACATTAAATAATTAATTTATTTTATGACACGATGATGATGAAGTAATTAACTTATTAATAAAAGATTAAAATAATTGATATTATAAATATTAAAATAAATGTAGATTTAATATATTGATTCCATACATGATTTTTATAGGAGAATATGTCTTGTTAGTGTTGATTCAATTTATACCCTTTTATGAAATCAATTTGTTATGACTTTCAGGAAAACTAAATACTAAATAGTGTCAAAATTGACATAAATAGGTTTTTTAAAACATATACTATTTTATTAAACTATATAATAGTAATAAAAAATCAATATTCATCCAAATGAATTAGATAATGTTACATATGCCATTAATCATCCTCTTGAGGTTAGGTGGACATTTTAAAGTAACTCTATTAACTATGTAGTATAAAAATACAAGATGACATGGTAAAAGTTAAACTATTTAACTAAGGGTAAAATATAAAAGATATGGTTAATATGGTGACCAAAATATGTCTAAAACCTATTGGATCAGACGATTTTGACCCATACCCACCTAATACTCGAAATAAATTAATTTAGAGCTATTATAAACCGAAAATAATTTTATAATAAATTATTATTTCAAGATTTTCCTAAAGTACCCCTCACCTCTCTTATAAAAGGGTACTTCCCCATATCTAAAATTATCACCTCCAAAGACATTTGCCTCAGCCAAACCCTACTAACATCTCTTTCCAAATACCCTCAATTCAACATAGATTCCTTTCATTGATCATAAATCCATTCTAAGGAGCCTTTTTTGTTCAAATCAAATGGAAGCACATGGAGAAAAGGTAATTATTTTATCACCTATTTTAATGTTCTTTTCTTCTTCTACTTGATCCTTCTATGTTTTTTCCATTATAAAATAATAAATATAGTACCTTATAAATACTTATATGTTATTATAAATATGGTACAACCATATTCATTATTCTATCTACCCTGTGAATGACATAGTCACCATACGTGCGTACGTACGGCTTACCATCTCCACGTCGTGGTGTAGTTTGTTATTCACAATTAATTATTTATAAGGGTATAATTGATGTAAATAATAAATATAACATGTTAATTATTATGTATATATAATATCCAATCCAATTACATATGATTTCACGATAAATATAATGATATTTTTTCTTGTGTGTACGTATGCCTTACTGTCTCCACGACACAATGACATTTCATTCCACATCATAACCATTCAATAATAATTCAAATTTTATGATTAAAAAATAATTTTTGAGAACTTAATAAAATTATGTATATGAATCAAATATATCCTACCCATAACAAAAATGACTTTCGTAACAAAAAAAATAATGTAAAATGAATTAGTTAACACCCGAAATAATAATACTAATGAAATATTATTAACAAGGAAATATTTGAGGATCATATATGATATCATATTTATGTATGTGGGTTTTGTATAATTTAATAACAATGATTTAACCATTATAAGGGAGGTTAACATACCCTCTATTAAGAAAAATTACAAGGTAAGTGTTAATTTTACAATATCTTTATTATATGTGGTTGTTTATACATAAGTTTCTACTAAGACTTCTTTATCATCTACATCCAGGTATCTTAAAAATTTATTTAAATTTTTTTTACTATTTCCTAGACTATGGTTTAAAGTAATTTATACCGTTGTTTTAATTTTTATAAAAATTTTAAAGTAATATTTCCATTTTTTCCAAACAATGTACTTTATAACCTTTTCGACAAATTAAGGAAATTTTTTTTTAACTTATATGGTGGGTGCATCTATTTTCTGGAATTATAACACCTTCAAAGTTCCCCTTAAAATATAATAAGAATATTTTCAAAAGAAATGTTTTATTTTATAATTATGTGACTTTTAAATGATTACATAGTTGAAAGAGATATTTTTCTCAAATAGTTTTTGGATTGATTTCATCTTTGTCAACATCTATTGTAGTATTTTATGATTTATTGAAGTTGATTTATTAGGATACAATATTCTATTTTTTATTTCTAGTTTTATGACTTGTTTGACTGTGGATGTGTTATTTTTATGTCCATAATGGTTTATAGTTAATGTATTAATATTTCGTATGCTATTTTAATATGAATGTTTATGTTATGTTTCACCATTTTAATATGAGGAATGCGTTGGACATAGTAAATGATGAGCGAAGCCCACTATAGCCCCTTGATGAATTGGTAGGTTTCATTATACAAACTAGTGTCTTGGGATAAGCCCTTGATAATATTTTTACTTGTAGTCTTAGCACGAAGCCATGACAATGAGATTAAGATGTACAACATTATGCATTCCATAATTATGAGATTAGCTATTGATATTACATGTGATTATTCAACTAGTAGAATATCAATGTAAATATGTAAATCAAATTATTTGATTATCTTTTCCATATTATTCTGATGTTTTGTTTTAAAATGCTTGTTTTTTAGTTTTATAAATTTCATTAAATGTTTATGCTTATTTATGATAGTTTTTGATATATTTTTATCCTTATTGAGAATCTGAGCTCAGCCCTTTCTTATGTTTTATTTTTTCGAAATGGAAAAGAATTATATTATGACTAACAAGAAGTGATAGACTAAGAGATATGAGTGTGTTAAAATAAGATAAAATTTTGTTTTTCTTTAATTTTATAATGTAATATAATACCTATGTATTTATCTAGTACTTCCACGACAACTAAACTGATCGGTATTTCAGGACATGATCTCTGGTGATCAGGAAAATGTAATGTAACAATAAACCAAATCTAATTATCTAGGGTTCTGGAATTACAGTTGGTATCTGAGGTATTTTAGTACAATTATTGAAAAATAGATTTAGAAAAAATATGATTGGAGAACATTACCCTAAGATAGTCTTTGAGGATTAGTATAGAAGAACATTAATTTTTTTTGGTAATGTAGATATTATGGGGGTTTCCCAAGAAATACATCCCTGTCTGGATACTACAAGTGGATGTGGTTCTGGCACATATATTCCTATGTTTGAAAACTTGGACAAGGAGTTTTGGGATTGACTAGGGTTATCATGGTACATGACAACATGGCTTACTGTGCACTTGGATTAACACTGATGGGGATTTGACTATGATAATTCAATATTCTCTACAAACCATTATGAAGGATATATGATTGCAAAGTTCCACAAATAATTTTTTTATGATTATGGATAACATGCATAACATATTCAATTTTTGTTAAGTATTTAAAAGGGATTTAATTATGAATTGCGATTTATAAACTAATCTAGTGTATGCCATTATTTAGAAATGGTGCCTAGTGGAAGGAATCTAAAGTACATTAGTTTACATATTACATGTATTGATTTCCCTCCTATTCAAGTTAATTTTAGTGGATCTGGGTATATAACAGGTACTGAATATCTTATACCCATATTGGGACAACTCACTCAAGTTCTGAATAATAACCTTACCCTAATGAAGCACCCTGATCCATAACATAGAGGATCATTGTTAGATCAATTTTTGAAGAAAAAAACAATAATATTCACTAGGAATTCAAATCTGTATAAAGATGAGAAATGGACAAGTTCCTTATAGAAAATATTTTATGCTTCGGGGAATAGTGAAAGTGAAAAAGTTGTCATGGCAGTTTATTGCCCCTAAGGAGATGTAGATCAATGGTGGACATTAATTAACAACACAAAGGAGGATTAAGAATTATAAAATATGGAATAGTGGGACTTTGAAAATCATTTATTAGAAAAATAAATTCCTCACAAACATCGAGCAGATATGAAAAGGCAATTTCTGAGTCTAAGGCAAAAGGAGGATGAGAATGTCCCAAAGTATTAGAATAACACTACAAGGTTAGCAAGTCATTATACAAATTATATACATAACACAAGAAGTAAGATTGATCGATACTTTTATGGGTCAAAAACCATTTCTCTATTGAAAATTATTCTAATAATCCTTCTCATCATATGAAGATATAATCTCATGTGCTATCAAGATAGAAAAGTAATTCTATAATTCATATGACTTTAATGTGAAGCAAGAGAAAAATTCATCTTCTGAACACTCTAGAAATGGAAATAAGAGGAATAAAGGGAAAAGTTTAATTTCCATTCTTCAGTAATTGTGGGAATAAACACCATGGTATATACCTAAAGGGGATGAGAGTTTGTTACGAATGTGGAAAAAAAGGCCACCATGCTTGTGATGGAAAAGGGAAGAAAGAGTTTGTAGATGTTCTATGCTAAAATTTTATTGAAATGGGGAATTATTCAAATGAATGAACTAAGTAATATTACCTTAAAAAATACCAAGGGAGAAATAACTAGCTTATGCAATCACAAATACTGAGGTTGATGTTCCGAATGACGTGGTGGCAGGTACATAAATCATTTAATCAAAATTATCCAATGTTTTATTTGATTCTTAATCATCACATTATTTCATATCTTTTTTTTTCTTAGAAAATTAGATATATGAAATTATAATTGATAAGGGTGTTTTCAGTCAATAATCCTAAGGGAAGTATCATTGCAACAATGTTTTGTGAACCAGTTACATTATGGAATATACACGTACTTTATCTAATGATATTATTGTCAAACCCACGATTTAATTTGATATATTCCTCAGTATGGATTGGTATTCAGACCATGATGTGAAAATTTATTGTACCAAAATGGAGGATACAATTCTTTATGATGAAAAGGAATCCCTTGTCTTTAGAGCAGAGACATCTCCATATAATGTTCATCTAGATCCACCCTAATAGCTCTACAAAATTATATTATTGGGGATTAAGGGTGTAACAACCCGAGATTTTATAAGATACATTCTTTTTAATTTCATTCATATCTTCTATTGTACGACACACCAAGATTATCTTTCACTATACGCAACACCGCATTAGCTTGCAGTATACGTAACACTTTTCTTGGCTCTTGTTACACACAATTTCAAGTTCATTTGATAGAAGTTATTCTATGAAACATTGAGTATATATATATATATATATATTCAATGTATAAATAAAATATGGTTGGATTCTATTATACACAACAACAAAGGAGTCGTTCACTACACGCAACCCTGACTTGGCTTGCATTACACGCAATCGCGACCTTCCTCGATAGCGTGTGTTGTACGCAATACCGGGATTTACTAAACAACGATAAATTATTATAATATTGTTATAAACTAGCAGTTATGAATAGTGTTAACTAAATTTTGAATTTTATAACATTATTATTCATCTTACACATTTTCTAGAACATGGTATAAGAACAAAATAATTTTTTCGGGTAAAATAACTATTTTTCAAAAAAATGTAGTTTTTCCGCCTTTTGATGGTGAACCCACTTTAAATCTAGTTTTTGACATGTTTATAAGTTCCATTTGACAAAATAAAATTATTCTTTGGAATCAAGAAATAAAATTTACTTTGGATAAATTTTTCATTTTATTCTGATGACTTTCATATTTTAATGAATTGTAAAAACACGGTATATTTTAATTAAAAACAACTTTTTTCATCGTAATATCTTATGTGGTTAAATTATAATATTGAATGGTTTTAAAGTATAAATATAATATATTTTTACCATTTAATATAATTTATGTCATTAGCATTGATTTTACCTTGAATTCGTAGGTTAAATCAATTCAATCTTTTGCAATGTTTTAAAGAAAAACCCATTTTCTTTCGACAACATGATTAATTTTAATTTAATTTCAGCAACTTTTGTGTATTTAATTTGAAAAAATGGATTCCATATTTGGAATCAGTGTATCCAAATTATTTTAATAAGCTACTTTTTATTTTTGGGAATTATGAATAGAAACTACGGTAAATTTTATTTACCATAGTTAAAGGTAAATCGGGTAACTAAGGGTAAATATAATAGTATAAAATTACCCTAACACATGTCAAAATCCTATTGGATGACTAAAAGTCGACCCATATCTCCTAAGGGTCGGATTAGATTCATTTAATGGACTTTTTTCCATGAAAATAATTTAATTATTATTAAAACCAAAAGAATGTGACAACATGTCACTTTCTTAAATCTTATAAGTATAATAATTTTAATTTAGTGAAAAAATTCATGAAACTTCGAACATTAATAGTATCCAAAAAGCTAATATAATTATCTAAATCATAGGAATTTATTTAGAATTTTTAGGGATTAAATAATTATCATTTATTATGACATAATGATGATGCAGTAATTGTATTATTAATGAAATATTGACATAATTGATGTTATAAATGCCCAAATGAATGTAATTTGAGACTTTTTATGACTTATACTAATTTTATAGGTTAATATTACATGTTATTGTTTATTTACGTAACTGTTTTCAAACTTATCATTCTGTTATGAATTTCATAAAAATCATGTACCAAATAGTGTCAAAATTGACATAAATTTGTTTTTAAAACAAATATTATATTATTAATTGTTATTTAATTCCTAAAAATCTATGGTTCGGAAAAATGACTTAGAAAAGGATAGATATATTAATAATAAACAACTTGGGGTTCATTTGGCTTGTTATGGTAAGTTTATTAACCATATAGTGTAAGAAAACAAAAAGACACGGTAAAAGTAAAATTATTTAACTTAGAGTTAAATCTAATTGATAAGGCTAAAATAATAACCTAAACTTGTCTAAATCCTATTGTATGAGAGTATTTCGACCCATCCCGACTTTAACTTATAAATAAGACCCTTTGGAACCATTATTAACCGAATTTGACCTTAATATAAAATAATATTTTGAGATTTTCCTAAGGTGCCCCTCTCCTCCCTTATAAAAGGGCACCTCCTCCCTCTCCTCACACAACTTTGAGCATTCATGCTCGGCCTAACCCTGCCAAAATCTCTTCTCCACTTCCCTAGTATCATCCTATAGGTCATGGTCTTCTTCAAAGACCATCCTTAGTTCTTTAAGTGGAGGTTAAGTGAAGGCGCGTCAAAAAGAGGTAATATCTATTACCGATCTTTTTCAATTTCATTCTTCTGAAACTTCTTCTTATTTAGTTGTTTCATGGTAAAGTAATAACATCAGTATTTATTATATACTGATATGTTATTATAAATATGAAACAACTCTAATTAACCTTCTATCCGTCCTACGGAAAAAGGAAATCACCTAGCGTGCGTACGTACGGAATACCGTCTCCACACCGTGGTGTAATCTATTTTCCGCCACCACCTTAATTGGATGGGTATAATGGAGTAATGAGTACCTATATATGATTATTATAAATTGATATTGATACTGAAATAGTATACATACACTTCAACACAATTCCACGACCATGGGAACGATATCATCGCTCGTGCGTACGTACGGACTACCATCTCCACGACGCGATGAGATTCATTATCCATGTTAACCATTCCAGAATGATTATAAAGCATATATAATGAATAATAATGAAATATATGACATGGTAAATCTACTGTATTTATGTATATATATATTTATTTCATCTACTTACTTCCATTCAAGACAATAAGGAAAGGAAAACAACGTTCATACGTACATACGGACTACCGTCTCCATGAACGGTGTGTTTCATTTCATTTATCTATCTATTATATATATATATATACTGAATATATATGATATATAAATCATGTTTTATATTCTGGAAGTAAGTAAATCATTATATAAGTAATAATAATGTCAAGAACAACAAGTCCAAACACCTACGATAAATGAAACAATTTTACCCAAAACACTTCTGTAACATGGAATTTACAAAAGAACGGGTAATATAAAGTCATAAGTGAACCATATATGATATCATAACAACGAATATGATTCTGTAATAAGTTAATGACATTATTTAAATCATTATACAGGAGGTTCGGATACGTACAAAGCATATCAGACATAAGGTAAGGGAAATATCACAATCTCATTTTTATCCGAGATTGTTTATACTTTGGTATTTACTAGGGTGTATTTTATCATCCACATCCATGTTTCCTCAATATGTAATATTTATATCCTTATAAAATTGTTTATATCCAATTTTCCCTTCTTTGAGTTTTTAGTAAAAGATATGAAAGGAATATTTTGTCGTTTTTCATACGAGGTACTTTTTGACTTTTTCGACAAAAGTATGAGAATAATGTTTTTTCAACTTATACGACATGAATGGATTTATAAAACATTATTTCCAAGAAGATTCCTTTACAAGTTTTCACGTTTATTTTTAATCAACTTCTTTTAGTTTAAAATTGTATGACATGTTAAGAAAGGAAAAATGTTTTTGAAGTAGAAAGGATATTATCCTCAAGAATGGAGTTCAAGTGTTTTATCAAAATTATTTTCCATCTAAGATAAAATAGGGTTCTAATTAAATCCCTATCGTTAAATTGATTTGATTATGTTGTGATGGAATTATTTTTATGAATTCATTTATCTTATATGAATTGTTTTATAATGTCACGATGTTTAAGAATTCCATTTTTATTACATGGGTTATGCAATGATGTATTATTTATGATTTTGTGGCACACATAAGAATGGTATCATTATGAGATGGGTGGGACCTATATCTACCTCCAATGAATTGGGTGAAGATTTTATATCTCATGAGATAGACATGGCTGGAACGATAGGTTATACCGATTTAGTGAAACAGGACTGAAACGAGGAGTGAACTCGGTTCAGAAAGGGACTTTTTCCACTAAGATAGTCTTGGAAATGAGTCTTGACTAATAAGAAATGATTCTCTATGATTATGTGTGTATTCCACAAAGTTTCATGTTTTAAGTTATGATTATTGGTATTACATTTCACTACTATGATTTATCCCATGTTATGAAATTATGATCTCTTTTGCAGGTTAAGATTTCCAAAAGATATGTTCTTATGAATATGACGTGATTGATATTTCTTTTGTTTACCATTACTGAGCATTTGAGCTCACCCTTTTATGTTTTCTTTTCCCCAGGACATAAATAAAGGATTTAGGTTTAAAAAAAAGATGATCTTTATGGGAGATGTTGAAGATCTTTCACCACGATTAGAAGATTATATTCCAAGTTTCCAAAGACACTAAACTACTACGGTCATTGTGTGTGTGTTTTTGTTATGTACTAAGTATTCCGCAAAAGTATTTTAATGTCTATGTACGTTAAGCTTCGGGTGTCTAGAGTTGGTATCAGAGGAAAGGTTTAGTCAACCTTTGGAAACTAGGATGTGAGAACGTTAGTGAGATCCCTAGAGATATTTCTAAGGTATGTATAGGGATGTCTCTAAGGATAAGTATACGTATAGGATATAGTCCTAGAACTATGGTAATGATCTTAGAATTTAACTTAAGATGTTAGATATTAAGGGTACTCCCCCTTTATTATGTTGTTTTCCCTTGCATGATTTTTTCCTCTCACACTATTCTTTTTGGGTTTTAGACGATGGCTGGAACCCAACGGAACCGTGTTGATCACTGTAATGGACAATGCAATGATTGTCCTCCTGAACAAACAAATGTTATGGGAGATGGAGTGCAAAATCTTATTGCTATACTTACATAAGCTATGAATCATTGTGGACTTCCAAATGAGCAGAGAAGGGAACAATATTTTATTGAGTCCTTCATGGGGAAACATCCACCTTCTTTCAGTGGGTCTTCTGATCCACTTGTTGCTGAACAATGGATCAGTACCTCTGAAAAGATATTCTCAGTTCTTCAATGTTATGAACATGATAAAGTCATCTTATCATTATATAGTTTGGAAGGTGAAGCTAATCAATGGTGGAATCTTATCAAGAATACGAGGCCAAGAGATGAAATTGAGTCCATGGAATGGGACGAGTTCAAGAACATGTTTTTCAGTAAGTACTTCCCTTGTATTCTTCGAAAAAAGATGGAAAAGGAATTTCTTGAGCTGAAGCAGAAGGATGATGAATCTGTTGGTATATACGAAGAAAATTTTACAAGACTTGCAAGGTATGCATCTGGCATTATCATACAACCTGAAAGTAAAGTTGATCGATTTTTCAGTGGCTTAAAACCAAGTCTTCGAAGGGAATTAGCTATAAGAGACTTCAGTAGCTATGAAGGAATTGTGCGTTGTGCTATCAAGGTAGAAATGGAAGTTGGTGTTACATATCCATCTCATGGTTTTGACAAGAAACGAAAGATGGAGTTCAAGGAGAAATCTCAGAATAATGGTGAAAAGAAGATTAATGTTTCCTTATGCACAATGTGTGGAAAGAAGCATGGTGAAGATTGTCTTAAAGGGACTAGAAAATGTTTTAAGTGTGGAAAAGAAGTTCATCGAGAAAGTGAGTGTCGAAGTAAGAGAAAAATGGTTTCTAATGATGTGAATAAAGAAAACACTGCAGAGAACGCACCACCAACACTTCAATGCTTTAAGTGCAAGGAAATGGGGCATTATGCTAATAAATTCCCTAATCCAAGGGTTAGTGATGATCGACATGAGCAACCGCTTAAGGCAAAGGACAAAGGGAAGTCACATGTGATCACTATTGGCAATGTTGAATATGACAATGATGTGGTGGAATGATTAAGTGTTTATGTAATGGGATTTCAAAATAGTATCATGGAATCTCATTTATGTTATTGTGGAATTTTGAAATATCTATGTATTGGTTTTCAATAATTATATGATAATGGTAACCAGGAAAAAAAGTTATTGAAATATTTTTGGAAAGTAGATGATATGAGCATAATGAAGGGAGAAGAAGATAATGAGATGTTTGATTGTATTCTTGAGCTCATGATTGATATAAGGACTATGTATATAGAATTTTGAGGATTTTGGTATGTGTAAAGAGTTATCTTTTGACAGTACTCATGTTTTCACTAAGATTCAATGAGTATTCATTTTTCAAGAGATTACATGATTATGGTATTCACATGACTGGAATGTGACGAACAAGATATATGAGGGATAAATGATGGCATTCACGTGATCATTTTCTCTATACTATGAGCTTGGACCGAAGTATTTTAGATCAGCCTAAAGATTGGAATGGATTATGTTGGACATAAGTTAGTATTGTTTAAGGATATTTTTTTTTGATATTGTTGATGGGATGTTATAATAATGTAGTTTTAGAAAAAGGACAACCTTCAGGATGAGCGACAACCCATCACGTCAGACAAGCCTGTGGGAATCGAACCCACAATCGAAGTGTGACTGGACTTTATCGCTTAACACTGGCCTACAGAAAGTCCCTGTTTAGTAGAAACTAGTTTTATTATATTAAGCAGTATGATATATGAAGTATAATTCCATTTTAGGAACCATATATGATTAATCTCACTATAGATGGACTTATGTATTTTTTGATAACTTTTCTAAACTTTTTTTTGAGATAGATGGAATGACCCATCATTCTATCACATGATCTGATAACACATCACGAATGACAAATTCAACTTCATTTATTTAAGATATGAAGTGGAAATTGTCCAAAGAATGACCAACGGTGAGACTATACCGAAATCAGGAAAGTATTTCTTCTAATTCCAATTTCATCAACTTTGGGGAAATGATATTGAAAAACCAAAAATGTTATCCTACATCTCTTATATATGATGAATCAGATGGTACCCTAGATCATCACAAATTTATGGCTTTGCGATTGTTGGCTTTTTCATAACCATGTTATCTACCACTCTCCATCAGAACATGATGGTTTGATTTCTCTTCCATATCCATATTTTCACCTATATGGAAACCCAGTGATTAGTTTATTTGGGTAACCGTTACGTTTCATACTTTTGTTTTTAAAGATTGTTTTTGGTATTCCTTTTTACGATGTGGGTTTCTATTAAAGAAACTTTTGAATAGTAAACCATTTGTAACCCCGACGAATTTTGAGGGCGAAATTCATTTTAAGGGGGTAGAATGTAACAACCCGAGATTTTATAAGATAAATTTTTTTTAATTTCATTCATATATTCTATTGTACGACACACCAATATTATCTTGCACTATACGCAACACCGTATTAGCTTGCGGTATACGCAACACTTTTCTTGGCTCTTGTTACACACAATTTCAAGTTCGTTTGATAGAAGTTATTCTACGCAACATTGACTATATATATATATATATATTCAATGTATAAATAAAATATGGTTGGATTCTATTATACGCAAGAACAAAGGAGTCGTGCACTACACGCAACCCTAGCTTGGCTTGCATTACACGCAATCGCGACCTTCCTCAATAACGTGTGTTGTACGCAATACCAAGATTTACTAAGCAACGATATATTATTATAATATTGTTATGAACTAGTCGTTATGAATAGTGTTAACTAAATTCTGAATTTTATAACATTATTATTCATCTTACAGATTTTCTAGAACATGGTATAAGAACAAAATAATTTTTTCGGGTAAAATAAGTTTTTTAAAAAAATGCAGTTTTGCCGCCTTTTGATGGAGCACCCACTTTAAATATAGTTTTTGACATGTTTATAAGTTCCATTTGACAAAATAAAATTATTCTTTGGAATCAAGAAATAAAAATTTACTTTGGATAAATTTTTCATTTTATTCTGATGACTTTCATATTTTAATGAATAGTAAAAACACGCTATATTTTAATTAAAAACAACTTTTTTCATCGTAATATCTTATGTGGTTAAATTATAATATTTAATGGTTTTAAAGTACAAATAGAATATATTTTTACCATTTAATATAATTTATGTCATTAGCATTGATTTTACCTTGAATTCATAGGTTAAACCAATTCAATCTTTTGCAATGTTTTAAAGAAAAACCCTTCTTATTTCGACAACGCGATTAATTTTAATTTAATTTATGCAACTTTTGTGTATTGAATTTGGAAAAATGGATTCCATATTTGGAATCAGTGGATCCAAATTATGTTAATAAGCTAATTTTTATTTTTGGGAATTATGAATAGTAACTTCGGTAAATTTTATTTACCATAGTTAAAGGTAAATCGGGTAATTAAGGGTAAATATAATATTATAACATTACCCTAACACATGTCAAAATCCTATTGGATGACTAAAAGTCGACCCATATAACCCAAGGGTCGTATTAGATTCATTTAATGGACTTTTTTCCATGAACATAATTTAATTATTATTGAAACCAAAGAATGTGACAACATGTCACTTTCTTAAATCTTATAAGTATAATAATTTAAATATTGTGAAAAACTTCATGAAACTTCAAAAATTAATAGTATTCAAAAATATAATACAATTATCTACATCATAGGAATTTATTTATAATTTTTAGGGATTAAATAATTATCATTTATTATGACACAAAGATGATGCAATAATTGTCTTATTAATGAAATATTGACATAATTGATGTTATAATTTCCAAATAAATGTAATTTGAGACTTTTTAGGGCTTAAACTAATTTTCACGGTTAATATGACATGTTATTGTTTATTTATGTAACTTTTTTCTAACTTATCATTCTGTTATAAATTTCATAAAAATCAGGTACCAAATAGTGTCAAAATTGACATAAATTAGTTTTTAAAACAAATATTATATTATTAATTGTTATTTAATTCGTAAAAATCTAAGGTTAGGACAAATGACTTAGATAAGGATAGATATATTAATAATAAACAACTTGGGGTTCTTTGGGCCTGTTATGGTAAGTTTATTAACCATATAGTGTAAGAAAACAAAAAGACACGGTAAAAGTTAAATTATTTAACTTAGAGTTAAATCTAATTGATAAGGTTAAAATAGTAACCTAAACTTGTCTAAATCCTATTGGATAAGATGTTTGCGACCCATACCCACTTTATCTCCGAAATAAGACATTTTGGAACCATTATAAACCGAATTTGACCTTAATATAAAATAATATTTTGAGATTTTCCAAAGTTGCCCCTCTCCTCCCTTATAAAAGGGAACCTCCTCCCTCTCCTCCTCACACCAATTTGAGCATTCAAGCTCGGCAAAACCCTAAAAAAATATCTTCTCCACTTCTCTAGTATCATCCTAGAGGTCCTGGTCGTCTTCAAATACCATCCTTAGTTCTTTAAGTGGAGGTTAAGTGAAGGCGCGTCAAAAAGAGGTAATATCCATTATCGATCTTTTTCAATTTCTTTCTTCTTAAAATTCTTCTTATTTAGTGGTTTCATGGTAATATAATAACATAATTATTTCTTATATACTGATATGTTATTATAAATATGAAACAACTCTAATTAACCTTCTATCCTTCCTACGGAAAAAGGAAATCACCACGCGTGCGTACGTAGGGAATACCGTCTCCACGCCGTGGTGTAATCTATTTTCCGCCACCACCTTAATTCGATGGGTATAATGGTGTAATGAGTAACTATATATTATTATTATAAAGTGATATTGATACTGAAATAGTATACATACACTTCAACACAATTCCACGACCATGGGAACGATATCATCGCTCGTGTGTACGTACGGACTACCATCTCCACGACTCGATGAGATTCATTATCCATGTTAACCATTCCAGAATGATTATAAAGTATATATAATGAATAATAATGAAATATATGACATGGTAAATCTACTGGATTTATGTATATATATTTATGTCATCTACTTACTTCCATTCAAGACAATAAGGAAAGGAAAACAGCGTTCATGCGTACGTACGGACTACTGTCTCCATGAACGGTGTGTTTCATTTCATTTATCTATCTATTATATATATATATACTGAATATATATGATATATAAATCATGTTTTATATTCTGGAAGTAAGTAAATCATGATATAAGTAATAATAATGTTAAGAACAACAAGTCCAAACACCTACGATAAATGAAACAATTTTACACAAAACGCTTCTTTAGCATGGAATTTACAAAAGAACGGGTAATATAAAGTCATAAGTGAACCATATATGATATCATAACAATGAATATGATTCTTTAATAAGTTAATGACAATATTTAAATCATTATACAGGAGGTTCAGATACGTACAAAGCATATGAGACATAAGTTAAGGGAAATATCACAATCTCATTTTTATCCGAGATTGTTTATACTTTGGTATTTACTGGGGTGTGTTTTATCATCCAGATCCATGTTTCCTCAATATGTAATTTTTATATCCTTATAAAATAGTTTATATCCAATTTTACCCTTCGTTGAGTTTTTAGTAAAATATATGAAAGGAATCTTTTGTCGTTTTTCATACGAGGTACTTTTTGACTTTTCCAACAAAAGTACGAGAAGAATGTTTTTTTAAACTTATAAGGCATGAATGGATTTTTAAAACATTATTTCCAAGAAGCTTCCTTTACAATTTTTAATGTTTATTTTTAATCAACTTCTTTTAGTTTAAAATTGTATGACATGTTAAGAAAGGAAAAATGTTTTTGAAGTAGAAATGATATTTTTCTCAAGAATGGAGTTCAAGTGTTTTATCAAAATTATTTTCCATCTAAGATAAAATAGGGTTCTGATTCTATCCCTATAATTACATTGATTTGATTATGTTTTGATGGAATTATTTTTATGAATTCATTTATCTTATATTAATTGTTTTATAATGTCACGATGTTTAAGAATTCCATTTTTATTACATGGGTTATGCAGTGATGTATGATTTATGATTTTGTGGCACACATAAGAATGGTATCATTATGAGATGGGTGGGACCTATATCTCCCTCCAATGCATTGGGTAAATATTTTATATCTCATGAGATAGACATGGCTGGAACGGTAGGTTATACCGGTTCAGTGAAACAGGACTGAAACGAGGAGTGAACTCGGTTCAGAAAGGGACTTTGTCCACTAAGATAGTTTTGGAAATGAGTTTTGACTAATAAGAAATGATTCTCTATGATTATGTGTGTATGCCACAATGTTTCAGGTTTTAAGTTATGATTATTGGTATTACATTTCACTAAAATGATTTATCTCATGTTATGAAATTATGATCTCTTTTGCAGGTTAAGATTTCCCAAAGATATGTTCTTATGAATATGAAGTGATTGATATTTCTTTTGTTTACCCTTACTGAGCATTTGAGCTCACCCTTTTATGTTTTCTTTTCCCCAGGACATAAAGAAAGGATTTATGTTTAAAAAAAAGAAGATCTTTATGGGAGATGTTGAAGATCTTTCACCACGATTAGAAGATTATATTCCGAGTATCCGAAAACAATAAACTATTATGGTCCTTGTGTGTGTGTTTTTTTTATGTACTATGTATTCCACAAAAGTAATGTAATGTCTATGTATGTTAAGCTTCGGGTCTCTACAAAGGGAATGAATTGACTTTGGGTGATGAATTGAATGTAAAAAAGAGGATGTATCTATTATTCTGTAATATGTTGTTGAGTTTCCAGAGTATTTACCTTGACATCCTCTAGAACAAGAAATTGAGTTTTCCACTGACTTAATTCTTAGTTCAAGGACCATATCGAAGACCCATTATATAATAGTCAGTGTGGAATTAGTGGAACTAATGAAAAAACTATAATTGTTGAGTAAAAAAGGATTTATTTTCCCTAGTGTTTCTCTATGGGGAGGCCGTGTTCTTTTTTTTATGAAGAAAGATGAATCTATGTGGTTGTGAATTGACTACAAGGAGATCCATGATATAACAATAAAGAACAAGTACCCCTACCTCATATAGAGGATTTATTCGATCAAATTCATGGGGCTCAATATTTTTCAAAGATTGACCTTCGATCTGGATATCATCAATTGTGCATGAAGAAGGACAAATTTCCAAAGACAACATTTTGAACTAGGTATGGGCATTACAAGTTTACATTAATGCCTTTTTGATTGAATAATGAACCCTCTATTTTAATGGAAATAATTAATAGAGTTTTCAAGGAATATCTTGAATAATTTTTAATGGTATTTAATGATGATATATTGGTGCACTCCAAAAGTTACAATGATCATGAAAATCAAATGTGCACTATTATGAAAACTCTTAGAAGAAATGAATTATATGGGTAGTTTAGCAAGTGTGAATTATGGATTCAGGAAATTTATTTTCATTGGTCATATTTTCTCTAAGGATGTAATCTATGTTGATCTTTCAAAGACAAGGGCAATCCACTAATGGCCAACACCAATGAGTATAACGTAGGTACATATTTTTAATGGATTAGCATGTTAATTTCTTCATTTTTTCCAGAATTTTGCTCCATTGGCTGTCCCATTAACCAAGATCATAATGTTTCCCTCGGAATTCCGGGATGACCTCCTGGATGGGAGATTCAAACGTTCCGATCGGTTTCTAACGGGTTTGTTCGTAGAACCGAAAACATCCAATGATTCCACATCCACTTGGACCTACTTTCCAAAGGTAGGTGCTTCATTAGTTTGTGAACTGATGAGGCTTAGGAATTTTCATTGGTCGAGAGGATGGGAGGTCGGACTCATCACACCTTTTTGAGGGAAATTATTGTCTATTCCGGGACTCTCTTTCTAGATTTATGTTATGTTCGTGAATCCTTATTATATTACCAAGTATAAAATGAGCTTTCCTTCAATTTTGACAATCAATGATTAAATATGTAAGAAATTTAGAGAATCTTTTATATGTATTCGAGGTTCTTCATCAACAGAGAATCATCTATATCTATTTAGAGATTCTTGGTCAATGGTATCCTTCAAAATATTTATATAAAAGTCTCTTGGTCGTTATGATGACCAGGCTGGTTTTAATGCCACTCAGTGGGGCACTTGAAGTTTATTGTCATTCAGAAGGACATGAATTATTTCAGAGTTGGGATCGAACCCATAGACGGGCTACCTACGTATCCTTTGTTTTGGAAAAGGAATCAGAACCCACGTAGTTCGAGTAAGGGAGTTTGATGTTTATGATTGATGGCTCAAAGAAGGATGTCACAATTACTTTTACACTCTAAGCTCACGTGAGTCATGATCGGTGTGAGAAACAAGAGGTATTGGTAAAAATTAGACAATTGTGCCATGAAAGATGCAATCATAAGAAATAATGTGGGGCTTACGTATGTATGACTGCCCAAATAAATAAAGTTTAGGATTTACTTGAGGGAGAAAATCCAGGAACAGGGTCCATAAAGGTATATGTGCTTTATGGAGATTTGAAAACTCTAAAGTGGGACATATTCCTAAAAAGGAAACCCAAATCAGGAGAGGATTGATAATTGGGTTTTACTCCTAAGAAGGAATCCCAGATTAAACTTAAATTAGGACTAGTTAAAGAGAATTTAAGGGACTTGGGGCTTACTCCTGAAAAGGAAGCCCAAGATTATGATTGGGACTTACTCTTGAAAATGAGGCCCAGGTTAAGGGATTTATGAATGGGACTTATTCCTCAAAAGGAAGCCTAGGTTAAGGATTAAGGTTGGGGGCTTACTCTTGAAGAGGATGCCCATATTTGAGACTGGGGCTTACCCCTGAAAAGGAAGCCCAAATTAGAGGATCTCGGGCTTACTCCTAAGAAGGATGCCCATATTTAGAGGACTTATGACTGGGGATTATTCCTGAAAAGAAGACCCAGGTTAAGGATTCTCTCATCTTAAAGGATGAGGTTGAATGAATGTACTCTCCATATTTAGTGACATAAAGATATTTAAATCACTAGGTTTTGAGAGATATTCCACAAAATTCCTTTCAGATAAGGAATTCAAATCAAGAAATCATGCCATAAATGGATTTGAAGAGTGTCTTGAAGACTGAATCTTGAAAAGGAAAGGTGTAATGGCTTAAGAGGGATTAAATGGGAAAGAAAGGCATCCAAAAAAGAAAGGGCGCGCAAGTCTTGTAAGGTGCACAAGTATTGCGGGGGCGCGCAAGTATTGATCGCGCAGGTATACCTGCACAACATGGTGGGGTACTTGCGCGATATTTAAACAACATTGAAACACTTTAGAGACTCTTTATTAAGGCCTTTAGGATCCTCTTGAGATTCTTCCAGCAAAGGGATGCGCAAGTTCTATCAAAAAGTAAGGCGACGCGCAAGTGTGGCCACTTTCCTTAAGGGATGGCCACTCAAACGCACAAGTGTTGATGAATTTCAACACTTACGCCTTCCTCCCTCTCTTTAGATCTTCCGTTCTAGGTAAAAAATTACCTTAGAAGTGTTCCGGAATCTTTGAGAAGAGACTTGGGCGTCAGGAGCTTCAATTCGAGTTTCTGGAAAAAGATCCTCTCGAATGGGGGGCCCACATGGTCTATTTATAGGCAGGAGAAGACCATGGGCGGTTACCGGGCGGTTATCACTTAGGTCGCGCAAGTCACTTGCGCGACCATAAGGGCGTCGCGCAAGTGGACTTGCGCGACAGTGATAGAACTTGTGCCGCACAGGTGTTTTTGATCCTTTGTTCATTCCTTTGTCGAATTTTGATATTTTCTTCAAAGGTTGAAACACTTTGAGCTCAGATATTCCCCTTTTCCGATCTTTAGATTCTGTGACGGAAGGAACGTCAACAAAAGTCCCCCCTCAGAGTTGGATCCGGAGAAAAATAGAGGATTTGACTCTGAGGAAATTGAATACATCCAAAAAGGAAAAGGGGGCGCACAAGTCTTCAGGGCACAGAGGCCGGCGCGTAAGTTTTCATCGCGCAGGCTTTGAGCGCACTCTGTACGGCGCGCAGATAAGATTCCAGGCCTATAAATACACAACTTTGGCCGCGTATATCATCTGATCCCGAATTTCTCGAGCTCTCGCCGCGCAAGCTATCTTCGCCGCGCAAGTCTGTTTTTCCACTGTTTCCTCGCTTCCGCGCTACTCTCAAGGTAATAGGACTTGCGCGGTGATACAAGCGCGACAAAAACATGTGCGGCACATGTAACACTTGCACGACATCTCCAAACTTGCGCACCTTAATGCCTTTTCCATTTTGTTTGATTTCTTTCACAAATTTTGTGGAAAATCAATCCATTTATGAATTTAATTTATTCAAATTTTGTGCCGAATTAATGGCTCTTAGACCCGGATTAATTGATGAACTGGCTAGCAAGAGGATAGATGATATGATGAGCATCATTGGCCATGATTATTATACTATCAAAGATAGCACTCTTCCAAATTTGGCTAAGTATCTGAAGAAATATCATCTCAACTTTCCTCAAAGAACATATCTACCTTTGTATGGATATGGTCATCTACAAGAAGTCACTATTCCAGAAGTAAAGAATTATCTTCCATTTTCGTGGTTTCAGAATTATATCAACTTTGCTTCAGAAAATATCTCAGGTGGAGGAGTATTTATAAATGCTGGAACAGTGGAGAAGGACTATGTGATGCATCGTAGCCCTTGCACAACAGATCTGAAAAAACATACACCTGAGCTTCAACCACATTGTCATCCTTCGATCTTCCAAAATGCTCAGATGGATCAATCCAAAGGCTAGAAGAAAAGTTGGGACTTCCGTCCTAGGGGAGGTGTGAAGCCAACTTGGATGTGGGCATACTGGGTGCGACAGACCTGCGCAGAGTTTATCGAGGATCTGAAGAGAGCTGCAATATACGAGGCTGTCTGGGTTGGGCAAACATATGTTTACAGACATGATAACTTCGTGCCAGAGATACTCAGCCACTGGAGCCCAGCAGCTAATTCTTTCCATCTGACTCAGGGAGAAGTAGGTATCAGTTTGTGGGATGTCCACAAGATCTCAGGGGCTCCAATTTTGGGCGATATGTATGATGAATTCATTCCTCCTAAGGTGACTTGGAATGATTCGGAGAAAACTCCTGCTTTAGCTCGAGAATTATTTAAGATCTTCCACAGGCTCAAGAGTTCAGAGACCTCATTAACTCATTTTAGAAAAGATATTCATCCGGAAGAATGGATGAATGTATTTCTCATTGAGAGGAAAGAGATGGAACTAAAAGAAAAAGGATCCAAGAAAAAGAAATCCAAGGATACCAGGCCCAAACGTCCTACCACCTGTCCAAAACCTGATAAAAGAGGAGCTCCTGGCACATTATGGCCAACTCTAGAAGCAGGAGAGTTTGAAAAGTGGGGATATGAAGTTAATCAATGAATTCCAAAGAAGACTCATTTGGCGGGTTTCTTGGCAATGTGGCTCAGTGTTTATCTCTTGCCGGTCAGGGATTCGAAGGGAGGCATTAGGCCAGGGACCTTTGTTATTGCGGCAAAGTTGGCTGAGGGAAAAATGGTTGGGTTAGCTACCCCCATTTTAGCAAAGATCCACAGGAGTTTACTTCATGTCTTCATGGGTAAATCTCATTTAAGAATAGTGGGACCATTCCAAGTTTTGTGGGGATGGATCGCCACTCACTTCAGGACATACAATGTACAGAATGGATTAAAAATTCCTGGAAGCTCCTTCAGACCGTCAGTACAAGCATTCTCTGGAATTTCTCCATTAGATGTTAATGGTTATGACATGAAAGTGAGGCTGAGCATGTTTAAGGAATTCAACTTCTTTCCCTATGGAAGTCCGCCATCCGGGCGGTTTGTTGATGATGGGACAACCCATTTGGATTTGAGGTCATACATGCTAGCTTGCAGGGATGGTGTGTTAGTATCCAGGATTGATGGAGAGATCATATGTGAGGCCTATGCTCTATATAGATTTGCACGCCAATTCAAATGTCTGCAATAGATTGTTGTATCCCCTCCGGCACATGTCAGGTTAGAGCAACATCCGATGGTTGCTCGACATCTATGGCTGCTGACATCAAGAGAGAAGACTGGGGCAATATTTGATCTACCAGTTGAAAAAGCGGCACATAATTTGACTACATATTATGTCGAACACTGGATATCATCATACCCCAAAGGGATATTGAATCACCCAGTATATCAAGTGGGAAAGAGAAAGAGGACTGTAGAGAAAGAAACCCTTCCTCATGAAGGTGATGCTTCCTCACCTGAAATTGGTTCAATATAATACTCTTCTAGAACTGATTCACCAGATTATCATGATGGGGATGATGAGGCACAACCGGTAGCAAGGTTGTTTCGTGCCCGATATAATCCTCCAGCCAGAATTAAAAGACCCACTCCATCAACTCCTGGTGAGTTGTTTCATTGTAGTAATTTTAATCACTGCTACTTCATAAAGAAATAAGTCTTACTTTCTTATTCTCTATCTGTAGCTGCAGGAGCTGGGAAGAAATTAAAGTAAAAAATTGTAGGACCATCCTCACAGCCTTCATATCTAAGACCAGAGGCTGTTCAGCTATGGTAGGGCTTATACTATGGTACTGAGACCGCCTGGATGGATTTGTGTGAGAGCCTACAACTTCCTGGAATAGGAAATCTTATGGCTTCTAAAAATCTTCAATACGAAGATAACCCCAATGAAGTGCGAGATTAAATCAGAGAGCTGGAAATGCTCATATATGCCACTGATGACTCTGTTACTATTACCAGGCGGGTGAAGGAAATGATTGATCGTGGTGCCACTGAGGGGGCTGGTGGTTCTGGAGATGAGGAATGGCAAGAGTATGTGGCTCCGGAAGATGGAAGTTTTATTTCCTTATTTGCTTTGAAACTTGATTTCAGTTGAAGCTTTGTTACTTAAGGAAGTTATTTTCTTCATCTCACAGCTTGAAAAGAAAGGAACTGGGGTTCCTTCGCCACAGTATAGCCCTGGTGGTACTGCTATCAGGGCTATTGCTGATTCTCCTCACGAACCAGGCGAGATATCTCCAGGACAACAGGCCACGAATGAGGCGCTGGACATAGCCTTCCATTCGCCAATCCAAGTGCCTATAAGGGAGACTACTAATACTCCAAAAATACAAAATAAGCAAAGGAAATGAAGGAGGAAATCCACAGCTAAACGCTTCATTAGCAGAGGTAAGTCCTTCGAACAATCATGAGTTTATACCCATAATCACATGGTTACTCATATTTCTGAGGATTGCAGGGGCTTCTTCAATTTCCCCTTTGAGGGAAGGGACTGATCCTCCTTCAAAGGCCGTGGAGGGTGCTGTAGAACAATCACAGACCCAAGATGACTTGGATGTTCCTGGAGAAGAGCTAGCATCCATTCCCAGTATCCCTCCTGCTATTGAAGATGCTGTCCAGGATCAAGGATTGCAGGACGTAAGTTTGCAAGAAGATGTAGCAAATGCTCCCACTGGTGAGACTAACCAGGATTCTAAAATATCATTGGATGAAATGATGAATAAAGGAATGACTTTCGAAGAATTTTATGATCATGCTAAGTTATCATGTGATTTAGAAGACCTTGGGTGTGAGTGCTACCCTTCGCCCACTTTTTTTTTAAAATTTACACTTCTAACCATGACTAAAAATAATATGCAGTTTCATCCGTAGAAGCTGCTGAACTGCCAATGCCTAAAGAGGGTGTGGACATTGATGTCAACCCTACCATTGCAGAAACATTAGCTCAAGTAGAGATAAACCCAATAAACCCTCTTGAGACCCATCTTGAAAATCCTGTTGAGACCAGGAAAGATGGGGAGAAGTCTTCTCAGGTTGCTGAACCATCCTTGGGTAAGGGATAACAATATTTGTGATTGTACTTTATTTGTAAGACCATCTATTCTTTTGTTATCCTTTGAAGCTAACTAAATATTTCAATTAATCATGCAGGGCCATCAACTGTAATGACTAGGTCTGGAGGTGAGTCCTCAGCCTCTGCCCTAACGGGAATTGAAAGTGAAGAAGAAAAAATCAGGGGGGAAAAAGCAGGACAGGGCACTTCCTTCAGTGCGTTAATTACAGATTACATGCCCCCCCTCCGACGATGATGTTGAATCAGATCCAGAGATGCTTAAAGCGTTCATCTTTTCACGAAGTAACGCATGGAACAACATATGGAACATCATATCTGGGGTTCCATTAGAATAGCTATTGTCGAAAATTCCTCGATTGTCATCCCAATTTGTTATACTAGGACTTGGTGGTTTTGGATATGAAAAGATCCATGCCACAGTGAAACAGATCATTTTCATGAGGGAGCAGGCACAAAAAAGCCACGGAGATTTGATCAGAGTAAAACTGTCAGTCAACAGAGGCGAATTTGAGGCAACGGTATCCCAAGCTGAAGCTGATTATGCTTGCAAGATGAAGGAACTGAAGCATAAAATTAAAGAAAAATTCGTCCAGCAGGTGCAACTCCAGCAACAGTTAGATGTTGTTATTGGGGAACGTGATCAGCTTAATAAATCATTGGATGAAACTCATATGAATGGAATGAAAGCCATTGCAGATGCTAAGAATGCACTTCATCAAGATGAAAAGAGTGAAGCTGGTCAAGTGAATGAGCTTCAAGTAATTGCTGATAAATCTTAGGATGTTGTACATCAAATAAAGACTTTTGTTGATAGTCTTTTGTAATTCTTGAAAAAAAAGAAGAGGCTCCAGTCCGTGGATGTCCTTCTATCTCTTGTGTATCATTGAAAAACACTTTCATCTTCAATCATTTGTACCTGCATTCTTTCACTACCTGCTTCAAATTTACTTAAACCAATGGGCCTAGTAAGCATAGTTTGATTTTTTACTAGGATTATTACAAATAACCCTAGAAACTTTGAATCTTTTAATTGCTCAATATTACCTAAATCATACAGAATGTATGTTTAGTGAGCTAGAACTTGACTTTTATTCATAGTTCCTTTGTCTTTTGTGGGCAGTTTAAAGTCATGCATGCCGGACATAAAGGGGATAATGTTTAAGGTCGAAATAGCTTTGAACGAAATGGATTAGAATTGACACAATTCCTTGCAAATTCATCTGAAAACATACTACCATACTCAAATATGAGGGAAAATATGTAAGCTACGACTTAAGAATACTTGAATATGAGGAATGATATGAAAAAGAGCTAAAAGACACTAGAAGAAGTAGTTTCCAAGAATGAAGTTACCATTATTTAACAAACCCGTTAGGGGGTTGAATTATGCAGGGCCACCTAAGGGCATTGGCTGCATAGTTAAATAAAACAATATCTTTTGGCTAACAAGTCTGTTATGTGGAATATTTATGCAAGGCCACCTATGGGCACGTGCTGCATAGTCAGGCAAACAGAACTCTCAGAAATTTACTTTCCTAGTGCTATAAGCCAGTGAAAGTTTATGGAGATTCAAATCATACAAAGTATAGAGTTTGCTTTATGGAAAGAGGTACTTGAATATGGAAAGGATATTTCCAAACAAGATTATCAACGAACTGGATGAATATAACTCCTACGAAGGTCTGACCCAAACGTAGGGAAGGAGAATATAAGCCATAGACTTGAATACTTTCAGATCTTGAAAAAGGATATGGGACAAATATGTTAAGGATGGATATTTTTTGCGAATCCCTACATACTGTCGTTTAAGACAAATAAGGACAAAAGAGGCATTCTTCCCAAGAATGAAGTTACCACTATCTGAAAAACCCATTAGGGGGTTGAATTATGCAGGGCCACCTAAGGGCATTGGCTGCATAGTCAAATAAATAGTATCTTTTGGCTAACAAGTTTGTTATGTGGACTGTTTATGCAAGGCCACCTATGGGCACGTACTACATAGTCAGACAATAGAATTCTCATAAGTTTGACATTTTTGTGACTAAAAGTCATGAAAAGTGTCATGAAGATCTAAAAATATTTAAGGTTAGGATTATAACACATAAAGATGGGTATTGTCCAATGTATATAGAGATACATAGGTCAATGATAACCATAATCATGTTGTGGCTGAGTCCTAAATTGAAATTTTGGACTTCACTATGTATTTCATAAGAATGAGAATCAAGCCATACATAGTTCTTGAAATGCAGTTTAACGTCGTGCAGGACGAAAGTATGAGAGATCTTAGTTTAGGGTCATAGAGTTCGGACTATAATAATGAATACACAATGTGTGTTTTCATGAGGACTTTTCAGCCCAGGGACTGAAAGTGAAATTCGGGGTTAGGCCCAAAAGACTTGGGGCTGGATTCGAGGGATACTCGAACGTTCCTACGTATCCCATAAGGATGGGAATCAATCCTACATAGTTCTAGAACGACCCTTTGTAAAATTTTGGCTTGTACATGTGAAGGGTGAAAGGGGACTTTAGTGCAATGATGGTTTAACCCGAGATAAAAAGTTTAGGCATTACCATGTATGCACGTAGTCTTTTGAAATGAAACATGATTGAAAAATCAATGTAAATAATGGTTCCCTCTCAAATGAGGAAATCAAAGAGTATTGTAGTTTATTGTCGTACCAGACAAAAGTGTTGTATAGTTTAACGTTGTATAATAAGGACGAAAGTGAATCAAATGTAAAGATATTGATTCTAAGGGCGGTTTCACAAATCAACATCGTATGAGATGAAGGTGAACCGAAGTGAAGAGATTGTTTTTGGGCTTGAACCTTGGGAGGTTGCCTATGTACCCAGCCTGGAAGGCAAGGATCAAAGTCCGTGTAGTTCAATTAAATAATGAATTAATGATCAAGTTGTTCTTTGGGACAACGACCTAAAAAAATGTTGTTGGGACTTATACATGGTCAGCGGCCCAAAGAGAGTGTTACAGTTGAGGTTTTCTCTAAGCTCACGTGAGTCAAACTCTGTGTGAGAAACAAGAGGTAACAACAACCTTAACGATCCATAGATTAATGTCATGTAAGACATATAAAGGGAATATGAAGTTTAAAGTCTTGCAGTTAGGACTATTGGTGCTACACAGTTTAGTGTCGTGTAGCAGGGACAAAATACAGTTTAATGTCATGTAGGACATATTAAGGAATTTCTGTACAGTTTAGCGTCATGTAGTTAGGACGATGGGGACAATACAGTTTAATGTCATGTTGGACAAAAAGGGGGACTGTGCAGTTTAATTTCATGCAGTAAGGACAAAATAACACACCATTTACGTCAGGTTGGACGCATTGGGAATTTTTTCTACAGTTTAGTGTCATGTTGGAAAAAAAGGGAGAATAGTTTAAGGTCATATATATGGACCACGGATGGTGCAGTTTAATGTCATGCTAGACATAAGTACAGTTTAAGGTCTTACAGGACCTTTGATGATTATGTAGTTTAACATATTTCTGGATGTAAGGGGCTTTTAAATAGTTTAGGGTCATATGAATGGACCATGGATGGTGCAGTTTAATGTCATACATGACCATGGTGTCGTTTAAAGTCATACATGACTTTTTAGGGAACTTTTTCACAGTTTAATGTCGTATGGGATGAAGTTGCAGTTTAAGGTCATACTGGACCATTGCTGTATAATTTAACATTATATAGCAAGGACGAACTGGTGCTGCACAGTTTAGTGTCATGTTGCGGGGACATCTTGTGAATACTTTGTATTTTATAGAAAATATTTCTTCAAAAATCTAGCATTAGTTGGAGTAGTAATGGGTTCTCCATCCATCGAGATTAATGAATAAGCTTCATTGGAGTAGACCCTATGTATTGAATAAGGTCCTTCCCATTTTGGTTCAAGCTTGGGAGGTTTCTTTCCTGGTATCATTGGAGTTCTGAGAACTAATACCAATTTTCCTTGAATGAATGAATGAAGGCGAACTTTTTTGTAAAAAGATCCTGCTATTAGATTTTGATAGATTTCCAAGTGGTGAAAAGTGCACAATCTTATATCATCTAACCGTTCCAATTCATTCAATCGCTTTTGGGATTGCTCATCGGTAGATAACTGATCAAAAATGGCTACTCTGAGTGAGGGAAATTGAACTTCAATTGGCAAGACTGCTTTTGTTCCATATACCAACGAATATGGAGTTGACCGCGTTGCATTGCGGGTGGTAGTCTGATAAGCTCATAAAGCATGAAAGTTTATCAGGCCATGACCTCTTATCTTTATCCACCATCTTTTGCAGTATATTTGAAAGAGTCTTGTTAAAGGCTTCTATTTGGCCATTGGCCGCCGCATGATACCGAGATGAATGGTTGGATTTAATGTTATATTCTTGATACAATTTCTTCACCTCAGAAGAACAGAAGTTGGTGCTGTTGTCCGTCAATATGGTATGAGGGACACCAAATCTAGTAATGATGTTAGACTTGATGAAGCTAACAATGCATTTAGAACTGACTTCTTTGAGAGGTACTACCTCTTCCCATTTGGAAAAGAAATCAGTAACAGTAAGAATGTACTTAAACAGCTTGGCCGTAGCTGAAGGGTAAGGTCCCACCACATCCATTCCCCATGTGGCAAATGGCCATGAGTATTTAGCTGTATGAAGCAACTCTGGAGGTTGATGAATGAAGTTGGCATGTACTTTACATGAATGAAACTTCTTTGTGAAATTAACACAATCTTGTATCATTGAAGGCCAAAAGTATCCAAGCCTTCGAATTTGATCAGACAATCTATGTCCAGACTGGTGGGAACCACAGACTCCTGCATGCACTTCTTTCATTACAGCCATTGTCTCTTCACCATCAATGCATCTGAAGAGAACTCCATCAAAACCACGTTTGTAGAGAATTTTCTCTAGGTGGTTTGGGCTATCATAAAGAGTAAAATTGACCACATGTCGCCGGATTTGTTCTTTCTTGGCTCTATCAGGTGGAAGTGTTCCACTTTGAAGGTATTCCCTGATAGGTGACATCCATCCTGTAGTATGACCATACGGTTCAGGAATGGGACTAATTTCATTAATTTCCACTGTTCTGGCTTGACCATACGGTGAAATTTCACGACGGTGGGCAATACTGATGGTTGTCTCATCCCGATTTGGATCTGCTAGAGCTGTGGCTATATTTTCCAGTGCATCAGCTTGAGCATTTTGTGATCTTGGGACATAAGAAAATTTCGGTTTTGAAGGGAATTCCTCCATTAACTTTCTGACGTAATCATACAAAGGGATTAACTCTTCTTTTCTGATGGCATAATCCCCATTGACTTGTTTGATTACCAGGTCTGAATCACCTTTCACCTTTAAGTGATTCACTTGTGCTTGAAGCGTTAACTCCAAGCCTGTGATAAGAGCTTGGTATTCGGATTCATTATTGGTACCACCTTCCCACAATAAAAAGGAATAAGGTAAAAATGCCTTATCTGGAGAAATGAGTACAATTACTAAACCAACTTTGTTGAATTTAGGATTTTCCATTTTCTTCCCTGTTGGACTTCTGGAAGCACCATCAAAATACATTTCCCATGTTTGAGGACACTCTTGAATAGAAAAAACTTCCTCATCAGGGAGTTCAATATCTGAAGACATGTCTTCCACTGAAGGATGTTCAGCCAGGAAATCAGCCAGAGCTTGACCCTTTATTACCTTTTGAGATACATACTGAATGTCGAACTGTTGCAAAATAACTGCCCACCTTGCTAGACGTCTTGTAAGCATTGGACGACTAAGGATGAATTTGATCGGATTATTGCGAGATACCAATTGGACCTCGTGATGTTTCAGGTAGTGTCTCAGTTTCTGAACTGTAAAGATTAATGCCAGGCAGAACTTCTCAATACTTGAATACCGGGTTTCTGCTTTAAGCATAGTTATACTGAGATAGTAGAGGCTATTTTCATTCCCAGCATCATTTTTTTGAGCAAGAAAGGCCCCCAATTATCGCTCTAGAGCTGTCACATAGAGGATAAGTGGTCTTCCTTCAACAGGTGGCATGAGTACTGGTGGAATCAAGAGGTATTTGTTGAGAACATGAAACACTTCTTGACATTCTTCAGTCCACTTGTATATGACTCTTTTTTTCCAATAATTTTCTAGAGGGTAAACTTTTTCCTGCCAAATTGGTGATGAAATGCCGAATATAGGATAAGTGTCCTTGAAGTCCTCTTAATTATTTCAAATTCTGAGGAGGTGACATACCAAGGATTGACTTGGACTTCTCAGGATCGACTTCAATACCACGATGGCATACAACAAAGCCGAGGAATTTTCCTGAGGTTACCCCAAAAGCACATTTTAAGGGGTTCATCTTCAAATTATGTTGTTGAAGCTTGTGGAATATGACTTCCAAATCAGCCAAGTGATTAGAATGTTGTTTGGATTTAACCACCAAATCGTCTACATAGCATTCAATAAACTTCCCTAATAAAGGTTTGAAGATATGATGCATGGCGCGTTGATATGTTGCACCTACATTCTTTAAACCAAAGGGAATCACCCAGTAACAAAACACACCTTGAAGGGCTTTGAAGGCTGTAGATTCCTTATCTTCTGGGGCCATTCGGATCTGATTATATCCGGAATATCCATCCATGAAGGAAAATACTTCATAGCTAGCTGTCCCATCAATTAAGAGTTCTGTAATCAGAACTGGGAAATCATCTTTAGGACAATACTGATTAAGATCTCTGAAATCGATGCAAACCCTAATTTGTCCGTTCTTCTTCTTTACAGGGACAATATTAGCCAACCACTTGGGATACTGAACTTCTCTGATGAAGTTAGCTTTGATCAGCTTATCCACTTCAGCTTCAATTTTGGAAGCATAAGTTGGGTGTGTTCTTCTCGCGGCTTGCTGAAATCCTCGATGTTCTTTTGGTAAACCCAAATGATGAGTAGCAACATGAGGATCAAGACCTGGCATTTCTGTATAGTTCCAAGAAAAAATATCTTTATTTTGCTTTAGAAAAGAAATATACATCTCTTTCTCTTCAAGGGTCATGACCACACTAATTAAAGTGGGGCGTGGATCTTTCTCTGTACCCAGATTTATTTCTCTGAGTTCATCCACAGTGGTAGAGATACCCTCTTCATATGATGGAGGAGCATCTCTAAGATCTTCCTCTTCCTCTTCATGATGTGCTATTTCTTCCATTTCTACTTGCATAGTAGATGACAAAAAGAAATTTTCATGATCAGAAGAGATGTCAAAATTTACACATTTTGAAGAAAAAGCTTCCATTTCCGACCCTATTGATGATAAAGGGCCTTCTTTGGGAATAAATAGGAGATGATGGATTGAGAATTGACATCATTATTCACCTCCGATGTTGCTATAATTTCTTCTGGCCTGATTGGAGAAGTATAGACCTATTGGATTTCAGCAGATGAAATGAAGACGTCACAACTTGTGCTTTCATCACTGTTTGGTAAGTGACCAATTTCTCCCATGTTGTCTGGATCAATTGCCGTAATTGACATTATGGATCCTTCCATAAGAGTATTTTCATTTGGGCCTATTTTTTCAATTTGACTGATAGGTAACACATAATCTGTACTCACATGTGTAAATGGATTTATTGGAATCTTCTCCAAACCATATGGAGCATTAACTTTGGTAATTTCCTTCATTGTAGATTTCTCTCTTCCCTTCATGTGATAAAATGTCACCTCAATGTACTAAGACTCACATGTCTTGAACGGGGTATTATCACCATACAATGTTCCAGCTTGACCATTGAAACAGTATTTGAGACATTGATGGTATGATGAAGGGATAACCGCATGCTGATGTAGCCAGGGTCTTCCAAGAAAGACGTTGAAAGCTGAGTCTTGATCAAAAATCATGAAATCCGAATTGGATACAAGATCTCCAAACTGAGTTCTGAGTGTAACTTCACCCAGTGGTTCTTGTTCATTTTTATCATATCCTTGTAACATCATGGTAGAAGGAGATAAATCAGATTCTATGAGGCCCAATCGACGAAGTGTACGAATGGGCATGAGGTTGACTCCTGAACCATTGTCAATGAAAGATCTTCGGATATCTACACTATTGACTTTTCCAGATAAGTACAGAGGTTTTATGTGCCCATGCACAACATCATCTTCATCTTTATCAGTAAAAGATATTACTGCATGGCATTCTGCAGGATTATTCTCTATGTGATAGACTTCAGATGCAGCAATTTTAGCTTCAAACTCCTGAGGACTTGACAAAGTTTCGATGAGTGCTTCCCGAAGATCTTTTGACAGATTCAAAGCATCCAAAATTGATAACTTGGCTGGTACTTGGGCCAAGTGTTTCAATATATCATACTTTTGATCTAAAGGTCTGCGTTTCCCAACATGAATAAGCGGTTTAGCAGGTACCTTGGAAGTAGATACTTTGGAAGCTGATGCATCTTGTATTGGGATAGAAGTTGGAAAAATCCTTGGTTTTGGAATATTAGACCGATAAGATCCATTTACTTGCTGAGATAAAGATGGAATTTTCAATCAGTCTTCCAAAATAACTGTGCCAAGACTGAGTTGACTATTGACAGAAGAACTTTCTTGTTCTTTTTGAGCTCACTGAAGGGCTCTACCATGAGTTTCTACTGCATACACAGTGCTAGCAGGGGTAGAATTGGAGTAGTGGCTTCGGAAAGATCCACATCTTCCCCTGTATCCCGAACCTCTGGAACTTCCTCGGATTACCTCATTTGATACAGGGAATTCAGGCTCATCAAAATTGAAATTACGACTGGAATACGGATATGTTAATTGAATCATATTAACAGAACCGAAGATTAACTTTTTGTCTAATAAAGACTCTTCCTGACTAGCCTGTTTAGGCTGTGCCGTTTGATGGGGCGGTGCCCGTGGTTTTGAAGTAGATGGCATAAAGTCTGCCAGAGTCAAAGACAATTTAGGCTTTGACACATACTCATCTTCTTCTGATTCTTTTTCCTTCTATGAATCAAACCATTTCTTTGAGGACTTTCCCTCTAACGAAGAGGGTTTTAACGCAATATTCATGGAAGAAGACACAATTGGTTTCTTTAGTTGTGTTCGAAAAATGGAATGACTCCGATTGATTGTCTTTCTGACCATCCAATCATCATACTTTTGTGTATTTCTGCTTTTGACTTCTTGACATTCACCTTCCTCCTCTGGAATTGTATTAGTAACACATGATACCTGAGTCGAAGAACCTTTCAACTTGACTTGTCCCATGTCAACCATCTTTTGCAGGAGCTCTTTGAAGACAAAACACTCCTGGATGGGATGCCCTAACATTTGATTAAAGGGAAAATAATTGGGACGGTCTTCATCTCCTTCCTTGTTTGGCCTCTTGGGCACTGGTAATTGAACCAAATTATTTTCCAGAGCTGAAATGAAGTAACCAGGAACTTGCTCATTTCGGAAAGAGTATGTTTTACTCTTCAAATCCTCAAATTGTTTTCGTCGTTGATCTTTTTGATCAATTGGATGAAACAACCTTTATTGTTGGCATTCAGGAGGTGGAGCCCTTCGAGAAGATGAAGGTTTTGAAGTAGAAATAGGTACAGGTTCTTGTTTAAGCATAACTGTAGCAGTTTCTTCTTTACCCATTCTCCTTCCTGGAGCTGATGGAATTACACGAGATTTAACCTTAGACTGTATAAGGGAATCTTCAATCTGCTGAGTGATTGATGTTAGGTCTCGAAACCCTCCTGTGTATTTCATAGGGATCAATGGCGTGCGTAATTCGTCACGCAAATTTGCCACACAGATTGGCAACAGCTCCTCCTGAGGGAGTGCTAAACTCAGGGAATATGTTAATCCCTTCCAGCGAGCAATGAAATTAGAGAATCTTTCATTCTACCTTTGCTTGCAGTTTGTAAGATTGAAAACTGTCATTTTTGGCAATGTTGAGCTGAAATGAAGAAGGAATTTTTGACGAAGATCCTCCCATCCGATGATTGACCGAGATTGCAAGCTTGTATACCAGACAAAAGCTGGTCCTTGCAAGGTTCGCATGAAGCATCTGAGTTTCACTGCTTCTTGCTGCTCTGGAGTTCCTATCATAGGATCAAAACAAGACACGTAATGTGTCAAATGTTGTTCAGGGTCGCCTGATCCATTGAAAGTAGGAAAAATAGGGTTTCCAAAACTGGATGGAGGAGAAATTGAATCTACCCATTCAGGGTAAGCTTTCTTTTCTGGTTGAACTTGCACCCGTTTCCCTTACATAGTTTCTAACTGAGCTGTTAATGACTCAATAGTAGTTATTAACTTTTGAGAAACATCCGGTTGAATTTGGTCTTGAGTAGGTGCAATGAATGGAGCTTGGACAGATGTGGTGGTTGGTGCTGCAACTAATGGTAGCACTGCCAACCGTTGTTGCGCTTGACCCGTAGGATTAGACCTCTGAGGGTGTACTGATAAGGGAGGATATTCTTGATCCATCTCAGTAACTGCAACAAATTCCTTCGGCTGTCGGACTTCAGCATTCTTAAGAAGAAGACTACTCTGAAGTAGTTCTGCATTCAACCTTCTTAATTCTTTCATTTCTTCCTCCTGTTGTGCAAACCTTTTCTCTAATTAGAGTGATTGACCTTCTCCAGAGGAAGGATATGTAACCTGATTCTTTACCCTCCCTTTGTTGGATACTTTTTGGAGAGAAGGAAGTGGATTACCTAGGTTCTGAGTAATCCTTTGACTTCGTGTACGCACACCTTCTTCATTTGTATCGGTGCGTACATTTTCTTGTGCAGGACGCTCTTCATCTGAGTCCCCTGAGTGAGTCTCCTCTGGTAGATTAGCAACAACGGCATTGATGACATTGATTGATTTATAATGCATCGCATCCCTTCTATCAAAATTTCTGTGATATTTTCTTTTTTCATGTCTTTGATGAGACATTGCCTGTTGTTGATTCAATCCTTCAGGAACTTCTTGACGAGCTATTACTTGGAGGGAATCTCCTGATAATTTGGCTCTTCGTTCCTCATGGGGCTTTTTCCCCAATCGATAAAAGACCGACATTCTCTGAGAAGGGGATTGATGATTTGAAAGAGTCCCCAGTCTCGTGAACTGGGGATGTTCCTGCTGCTTCCTCTCAACTCCTCGAATCCCATTTGTTGACTCTGAGGGTTGGGTTAAAGGAGTCCCAAGTCTGACAAGCTGGGGTGGCTCTTGACATGCTATGTCTGAGACCTTCTTAAAAGCTCTCTTGATCTTGCGAATCTTAGTTCGGAAATTAGCTGGATGCATTAGCTTGTATCCACTTTTATCACCTGGTTCAACAGACCGTGGGATGATTTCCGAAACTTCTGTCATTTGATGATGTGTTTGCTCCATACGAGAGGCTTGTGCAATATTCTCGCCTGCTTGATGTAGGAGAAATTCAACAACTTGTTCCCTATATGCTTGATTTTGAGAGGAACTAGTTGAAGCCTGTTCTTGAGAAAGCTTTTGATTATGAACAAAGCCCATTGACTGTGGCCGGCCATGGGAAATAACATTGCATGAGACCATTTTCGGCAGGATTTTCTGACTAGAAAGCACTGTAAAATGTAGTGCTCCGTGAAAACCCTATACTTTGACATGAACACCAGAAGGAGCATTGGTAATTAACTGACGCAATTTTCTTAGTGCGCCAAGGCATGAACGTTGAAGGGTTCTCTGTTGCTTTTCAGCCTTCGGATACCAAGAGACTGATAGAGATGCCAAAACAATCTGACATTGTAGCCCTTATATTATCTTAAGATGATTTTCATATTCATCATAAGATAATACCTTCTTCTTCAATTGACAAAGAGTTTTCCATATGTTGAGACGAATATCATGGACTCCATCTTCCGTCAACATCTTTGTAATGTCATACTGGGAGTCATCCAAAGTCCAAAACATGACTGGTACCTCACTTTTCGCCAGTTTTTTCCTCATGTTCAACATTTCCTCTTCATCATTAAATGATGATTCTTCTACCTGTTTTGACCAGAGATGGTGTTTCCCTGTTGCTTCATCAGATTCAACAAGATTGGTAGAGAGATAATTGATCAAACTAGAAGATGCATGACTTAGGGGTGGTTCGTAGAATGACCTACACCCTGGGCTATCTTTTGATTGAGAAAGTATTTCACATGCTAGCGATAAAGCATCAGACATGAATGGTTTCGCATTTTCAAGTGCCTCAAGATAAGAGGGCTTTCTCGGCACTACATTTATAAGGCCCCAGCCTTAAACCTTACTTAATATTGAATTAAAAGAATAATTAACGTTGAGGATCTTTTCAGGTTTAGAGTTTTAGAGAATTAGAACATAACTATTACATCTCAAAATATTACAAAGTAGTCACGTATACTAAGTTTCCATAATAGAAAAAAACTCTTGAAAGAAACATGTCTAGTTCCATGTTTTATATAGCATGACATTCCCTTGATCCCATCCTTGACCTTATTCCACATTAAGTCCTGTGAAAAACATTTCAAAAAAACTTGGGGTGAGCATAAAAAGCTCAGTAAGGGATATACAAAGAATGAAAACTGTTAGTTTTTCAAAATCAAGTAAACCATGTATACTCTATCAAAGTAATACCTTCACCTTCATGAAGTAGTAAAAACTCTTCACTAAATAATGTATCATTACTTACCTTTTTGTAACCAAAGTATTACCATAAAACCCATATAAAGAACACATAACATATATAAAGGTAACTTGGGATATAAACATACTTAAGTGGAATAACTATACGGTCGACTTCCACGCATATCACTTAATGGAATAGCCATACGGCCAATTTCCATACATACTTAATGGAATAGCCATACGGCCGACTTCCATACCCAATGCATTGGAGGTTATAACGTAACCACCCGTCCTGGTATTCACGGCACCACCCGTCATATGGTTTATAACGTAACCACCCGTTAAAATGTCCAAGTACCAGTATAAAATCATAAAACATAAAACCAATATAAAGGAATGATAACATTTCCACATTTCAATCACAATATATCATAAATATATTGACATAATAGAATCCTTTTTCAAACCCATTTTCAATACCAAATTACATAAAAGAGTATATGGTATTTATTTTATTCTAAAAACATTACGGCTTGTTGAGAAAGCCAAAGATCAAATAATACTCGCGGCGGCGGAAAAGGTCGTTGTCACCGCGTACGTTAAAAAAAACATTCCTTTTTGTCGTTTATTAAAACGCTTCGTAGAAAAACATTCCTTTTGTGTAAAAGTAAAAGTCAAAGGGGTTTATACACCGTATAAAATAAAGTTGTGTATAAAACGAAATATGCCTCAATGAAAGGAGATCGAGACGAAGTCCCTTACAAAAATCATTTTTAAAATAAAATAGATATGTTATGTGTATTCACTATAGGTACACATAAAGAAAGTAAAAATACAAAATAAGACATAATAATATTATGACATAATTTGAAAGTATGAGATTAACCCAAAGAATGGAAGTTGGGTTAAGAAGTTCCCTTACCTCGGGTCCGACTTGACTCGATCGTTCTTTAACGTCCTGAATAATAAACTTGAGTTAATTTATACTTGATTAAGAACCTTTTTAAAGTTCATTATTCCTTTTATATCACTTATTTCCATGTTATAAACATTATGTAACCATTTAAGTTAATAATGTTTGTTTTCTCAATATTTGGTTCTTAAGTCGAAAGTGGACTTCTTACAATTACATGTTGTTCGTGTGGTCAAAGGTTCTTTATATCCAGAATGAAATTCCCGATTTGGATATAATATGTATCATATATATCCAGAATATACATGTATTTATAATATTACATAATCATTTAGAGGTAAGAAATTAAATGCACCGTTCATGGAGACGGTAAGCCGTACGTACGCATGAACGCTACTTTCATTTCTTTGTCATATTAATGGAATTAAAACTAAATGAGAGGTATGTATATTTTAATTCCAGAATTATATTCATCATTTAGATATATCATTAATTATATATATCCATTATATACATGTACTTTTAATAGTACATTACATTTGGGGATAAGAAATGAAATGCACCGTTCATGGAGACGGTAAGCCGTACGTACGCATGAACGCTACTTTAACTTCTATCTCATACTTTAATGGAAAGAAATAATAATGATATAGAGGTATATTATAATTCCAGTATAAAATTATATATAATAACTTTAAATCCATCCTTTACACGTCCCACATATGGCATTAACGAATCACATCACTTTGAGGGGGCGGTAGTCCGCACTTCCTTAAATGAAGATATCGTGTTTACCCATAATGGAAACCATAAAGGTATGCCCAAAATGAAAAATAAAGAAGCTTAAAGAAAACATAAACATATTATATATCATATATAAAAATAGTGACATCGTAATGGCCACCTTTGAAGGTGTTAAATGAGTATTGAACAATCATCGTTTCGGGAGGCAGAATTTCGCCATCCACGGAAACCGTATGTTCTTTTACCATTTGATGTAGTTGTGTGAGAGTGTAGCTCGAATAAATCTTATAACAACATCCTAGTATATTGAAGATACTGGTGTTGTTAGAAAATAAGTAAATAAAAAGAGTTTAGGGGGTTGGAGAAACAAAATAAAACAAATGAACATTAGAGAATGAATTACCTTTAAAAGTGTAACTCCTTTTAATTTGAGCCTAAAGGATTCCATTGAAAGGATTCTGCCCAAAGGGAATCCTCTAGGATGAGGAGAGGGATGTGGAGAGAGTAATTGGGTAGGGTTTGGCCGAGCCAAAGGCTTGAGGAGTGTGTTTAAGGTGGTAGAGGTGGGGGCCTTTTATAAGAGGAGAGGAGGATCACTTTTGTAAAGTAAAGAAATATTACTTTATTTGAAAATGTTTTTCGGTTTTAAAAGGCCCCACATTGAAATAATTCGTGAATAAGGTGATAAGGGTTCTAAATACACCCATCCAATAAGTTTTGGACATGTGTAGTTCATATATTTTACATTATCTTTCCATTTTATTTAAATCGTTAAATAATGAGGTCATCGCTGCATCATCATGATGTCATAAATAATTTAATTTATTTAGTGTCTAAAAATTATAAACAAAATACTATGATGTAGGAAATCTTCTTAGATTTCCAATGACTATTTATAATCACAAATCTGACTTGTATAACCCCATTTAAAAATTGTTTTAGTAAAACATATTATGTTTGTGTCCTTTTTACTTTTACATTAAATAAAAAGTTATTTATGTCATTTCCCAACCAAAGTGTCTCCATGGGGTCCCCAAGTTGACGCATGGCTTGTCTTGGTCGGCCATGACACAACCAATGAGGGTAGGACATGTGTCAATCTCATCTTATTTTATTAAAGAATTATTTTTACCTTAAACTACACTAATTACCACTAATCGCGATTAAGAACTTAATAAGTTACTATTCACCAAAAAATTATTATAATCTCATTGAACCGCATTTTACTTCTTAATGACAACCATGTATGTCAGATTTTTGAAATTCAAAATACAATGATGGCAAAATTTCATTTAAACGGAAAATCAGTCTTTATAAGTACCACTTAGTGGTTTCACTATTCATCAAAAATTGAAGTTTTTCAGAAAATTACCAAAAATTCACCCTAAGCTATATTTGATATTACGAATTTAAAAATGAAGTCTATTTTACAAAATTCAAAACATATAAGTCACATTAATTAATTTAATAATTAATTCCCGCTGTCAGAGCAAATAGCGTGTTTTTATGAAACAATAAGTATCAAAAGATTGACACTAGTTTAAGTCCGATTTCAAAGTGAAATTAATTCCAACAACCACTATTGGATTTAATGGTAAAAATATTTTCTAATTTCACTTTAAAACCAATTCAAAAGATAATCTAATCATATAAATAAATTATATTAAAAAGAGGTTTTGAATTAAAATACAACATTTTACACTATTCATTAAAAAAAATGAACTTTATCAGAAAGGTACCAAAAATTTACACAAAGTAAATTTTGATGTCCCGATTCTAAAGAAGAGTTATATTTGGTCCAATAGAATTTATAAGATCGATCAAAACTATATTTAATGACGGTTCTCCGTCAAAAGGTGATAAGTGGACCTTTAGTGAAAATTAGGGTATAAATGCCTAAAATTGAACTCTTTCCGTATTTTAAGCCTTTATCTTTTATTGAGTAAATGTAAAAACATTTAAAAACATATATAATCATATTTTAGTTATTTCTATCCATTCCTTCCAGTACAAAGGCTACATGTTAACTAACATTTAAAATAATATTATTTTATTACTTGTGTGCAACGTAAGTGTTCAAAGAAACTCATCGTTGCGTACCGAGTACGCTATCGTACGTAGAAACCCATTTTAAATAAAATTAATATTTAATTCGTAAATATTAATAAATATGAAAATTCTTTATTCTTTATTTACCCGGGGATGTTACATCCTTCCCCCCTTTTGGGAATTGCATCCTCGCAATTATATTCACTTATCAAAATAAGTGGGGGTATTTATTCCTCATAGCATTTTCAGATTCCCACGTTGCCTCTTCAATCACATGGTTTTTCCACAAAACCTTTACCTGATGAATCACCTTATTCCGTAACACCTGCTCCCTGTGGTCAAGAATCTGGACCGGTTGTTCCTCATAAGATAAGTTCTTTTCCAGCTGAACTACCTCTGGACTCAAAACATGAGATGGATCTGGCATATACTTTCTCAACATTGAAACATGAAAAAAATTGTGTACCTGAGATAAACTCGGAGGTAAAGCCACCCGGTATGCAACTGATCCAACTCTCTCTAGAATTTCATATGGTCCAATAAACCTTGGACTCAGCTTTCCTTTCTTACCAAATCTCATCACACTTTTCCTAGGAGAAACCTTGAGAAAAACATGATCACCTACCTCGAAAGATAGATACTTCCTTCGGTTATCCGCATAAATCTTCTGCCTGCTCTGAGCTGTTCTCATGTGCTTCTGAATCAACTGAACTTTTTCTGCCATCTCTTCTACCAATTCTGGTCCCATAAACTTCTTTCACCCACTTCATCCCAAAATGTTGGAGTTCGACACCGCTTCCCATATATTGTCTCAAATGGTGCCATCTGTATACTGGAATGAAAACTGTTATTATAAGAAAACTCAACCAAATAAAGATGTTGGTCCCAACTTCCCTGATAATCCATCGAACAAGCTCGTAGCATATCCTCCAATGTCTGAATTTCTCGTTCTGACTGCCCATCTGATTGAGGATGAAAAGCTGTACTAAAATTTAATTCAGTACCCAATGACTTCTGAAGGCCTTTACAAAAGTTAGATGTGAACCTGGGATCACGATCAGATACAATGGAGAGAGGAACTCCGTGTAACCTGACTATCTCTTTAAGATACAAATGGGAAAGTTGATCTAGAGAGAAAGTATCTCGTATAGAAAGGAAATGAGTAGATTTGGTCAAGCGATCAACAATAACCCAGATTGCATTATTACCTCGAGATGTCCTCGGTAATCCCACAACAAAGTCCATGGATACGTTTTCCCATTTCCACTCTGGCACTGGTAAAGGTTGAAGCATCCCTTTCGGTAACTGCCGCTCTTCTTTAACCTGTTGACATGTCAAACACATCACAGTAAAATCAGCAATGTCTCTTTTCATTCCATCCCACCAGTAATACTCCCGCAGATCTCTGTACATCTTAGTACTGCCAGGATGAACTGAAGACGGGGAACTATGAGCCTCACATAACAACTCATTCTTCAACTGTGAATCACAAGGCACACATAACCTCTTCCCAAACCTCAAAACACAAACACAAACTTATCCAAGAACTCATGGAAAATTTTATTCATAAGGTCCATGAATACAGCATGTGCATTGGTTAACCCAAAAGGCATAACTACAAATTCATAATGGCCATATCTAGTACGGAACACAGTCTTCGGAACGTCTGCTTATTTTACATTCAACTGATGGTACCCCGACCTGAAGTCAATCTTCGAAAAATACTGAGCTCCCTGGAGCTGATACCACTTCATTCGATGGCCCAACATCTGCTGAAGTTGTTGCAAAGGATTTCACCACCCATTTCTGCTTGTAGTCTGGCTGCATTCCCCCATTTGAGTTCTTCGTTGAACACTCGTTTGCATAATGACCCATTTCATTACACTTAAAACATCTTACCGTTGGCTTTTCATTTCCTGCTTGATCATCTTCCTTACAGTTACGAGCAATATGACCAGACTTACCACACCGAAAGCACTTACCAGACGTGGATAAACATTCTCCAGGATTCATTTTACCACACTTCTCACAGGATGGATATTTGGTTTTCTTACCTCCTTGCTTCTTTGATGAATTCTTCCCCTTTGCCTGCCAACTAGATCTTTTATTCTGTTGTTTGTCATAGAACACCTGATCATCCGCAAACTCCATTTCCACCTTCTCCGCACATCGAACATGTTTTTCTTAACTTTTGAACTCACGAGAAGCTAAAGCCCTTCGATACTTTGGCTTTAACCCTGAGTAAAAATGGTTTATTTTACTATCAAGATCTCGTATGAAGTTTGGAGCATACCTTTCCAATCGAGTGAATTTTTCTTCATAAGCAGCCACTGAATCATCCTCCTGCCTCAATTCTAGGAACTGTTTTTCCATCCTAAGACAAACCACCTTAGGAAAATATTTCTCAAGAAACATACCTTTGAATTCGTCCCAGTGAAGATCCTCAATCTCATCACCATCCCTTATATTTTTCACCATCGACCACCACTGATCAGCTTCACCTTAAAAACGGTAAACAGAAAGACTAACCTTTTGATGTTCTGAACACCCCATGACATCAAAAATATTCTCCAGTGATTTAATCCACCCTTCAGCTTGCACAGGGTCAGATGATCCTCTGAATGATGGGGGATGTTCCCTCATGAAATGTTCCACCACTGACATGTTCCTCTGCGGTTGATCTGGCTGATCTCGTGCATGGATTCCACCACCATTTATAGCCTGAGTCAACTGTACCATTACTGCAACAAACTATTCAGTTCCGATTCCGACCATCTCAGGTTGCTGATTTGGAAGGTTATCTTTCTCCTGATGTCGTCCCAACATAGCTGCTTTGTTTCCTCTGCGGAAAACCATTCTGAACACAGAAATATCTTAGGCGAAGCAACATGGTAATCCGTAAATGCTATATCATTTCAATCATATTATAATTTAACACTTTTCTAACTCCTAAAGTTGTCTAAACCGACCTTTGATACCAACTATAAGGCCCCAGCCTTAAACCGTTCTTAATATTGAATTAAAAGAATAATTCACGTTGAGGATCTTTTCAGGTTTAGAGTTTTAGAGAATTAGAACATAACTATTACATCTCAAAAGATTACAAAGTAGTCACTTATACTAAGTTTCCATAATAAAAAAAAACTCTTGAAAGAAACATGTCTAGTTCCATGTTTTATATAGCATGACATTCCCTTGATCCCATCCTTGACCTTATTCCACATTAAGTCCTATGAAAAACATTTCAAAAAAACTTGGGGTGAGCATAAAAAGCTCAGTAAGGGATATACAAAGAATGAAAACTGTTAGTTTTTCAAAATCAAGTAAACCATGTATACTCTATCAAAGTAATACCTTCACCTTCTTGAAGTAGTAAAAACTCTTCACTGAATAAAGTATCATTACTTACCTTTTTGTAACCAAAGTATTACCATAAAACCCATATAAAGAACACATAACATATATAAAGGTAACTTGGGACATAAACATACTTAAGTGGAATAACCATACGGTCGACTTCCACACATATCACTTAATGGAATAGCCATACGACCAATTTCCATACATACTTAATGGAATAGCCATACGGCCGACTTCCATACCCAATGCATTGGAGGTTATAACGTAACCACCCGTCCTGGTATTCACGGCACCACCCATCATATGGTTTATAACGTAACCACCCGTTAAAATGTCCAAGTACCAATATAAAATCATAAAACATAAAACCAATATAAAGGAATGATAACATTTCCACATTTCAATCACAATATATCATAAATATATTGACATAATAGAATCCTTTTTCAAAACCATTTTCAACACCAAAATACATAAAAGAGTATATGGTATTTATTTTATTCTAAAAACATTACGGCTTGTTGAGAAATCCAAAGACCAAATAATACTCGCGGCGGTGGAAAAGGTCATTTTCACCGCGTACGTTAAAAAAACATTCCTTTTTGTCGTTTAGTAAAACTCTTCATAGAAAAATATTCCTTTTGTATAAAAGTAAAAGTCAAAGAGGTTTATACACCGTATAAAAGAAAGTTGTGTATAAAACGAAATATGCCTCAATGAAAGGAGATCGAGACGAAGTCCCTTACAAAGATCATTTTTAAAATAAAATAGATATATTATGTGTATTAACTATAGGTACACATAAAGAAAGTAAAAATACAAAATAAGACATAATAATATCATGACATAATTTGAAAGTAGGAGATTAACCCAAAGAATGGACGTTGGGTTAAGAAGTTCCCTTACCTCGGGTCCGACTTGACTCGATCGTTCTTTAATGTCCTGAATAATAAACTTGAGTTAATTTATACTTGATTAAGAACCTTTTTAAAGTTCATTATTCCTTTTATATCACTTATTTCTATGTTATAAACATTATGTAACCATTTAAGTTAATAATGTTTGTTTTCTCAATATTTGGTTCTTAAGTCGAAAGTGGACTTCTTACAATTACATGTTGTTCGTGTGGTCAAAGGTTCTTTATATCCAGAATGAAATTCCCAATTTGGATATAATATGTATCATATATATCCATCATATACATGTATTTATAATATTACATAATCATTTAGAGGTAAGAAATGAAATGCACCGTTCATGGAGACGGTAAGCCGTACGTACGCATGAACGCTACTTTCATTTCTTTGTCATATTAATGGAATTAAAACTAAATGAGAGGTATGTATATTTTAATTCCAGAATTATATTCATCATTTAGATATATCATTAATTATATATATCCATTATATACATGTACTTTTAATAGTACATTACATTTGGGGATAAGAAATGAAATGCACCGTTAATGGAGACGGTAAGCCGTACGTACGCATGAACGCTACTTTAATTTATATCTCATACTTTAATGGAAAGAAATAATAATGATATAGAGGTATATTATAATTCCATTATAACATTATATATAATAACTTTAAATCCATCCTTTACACGTCCCACATATGGCATTAACGAATCACATCACTTTGAGGGGGCGGTAGTCCGCACTTCCTTAAATGAAGATATCGTGTTTACCCATAATGGAAACCATAAAGGTATGCACAAAATAAAAAATACAGAAGCTTAAAGAAAAAATAAACATATTATATATCATATATAAAAATAGTGACATCATAATGGCCACCTTTGAAGGTGTTAAATGAGTATTGAACAATCATCGTTTCAGGAGGCAGAATTTCGCCATCCACGGAAACTGTATGATATTTAACAATTTGATGTAGTTGTGTGAGAGTGTAGCTCGAATAAATCTTATAACAACATCCTAGTATATTTAAGATACTGGTTTTGTTACAAAATAAGTAAATAAAAAGAGTTTAGGGGGTTGGAGAAACAAAATAAAACAAATGAACATGAGAGAATGAATTACCTTTAAAAGTGTAACTCCTTTTAATTTGAGCCTAAAGGATTCCTTTGAAAGGATTCTGCCCAAAGGGAATCCTCTAGGATGAGGAGAGGGATGTGGAGAGAGTAATTGGTCAGGGGTTGGCCGAGCCAAAGGCTTGAGGAGTGTGTGTAAGGTGGTAGAGGTGGGGGCCTTTTATAAGAGGAGAGGAGGGGCACTTTTGGAAAGTAAAGAAATATTACTTTATTTGAAAATGTGTTTCGGTTTTAAAAGGTCCCACATTGAAATAATTCGTGGATAAGGTGATAAGGGTTCGAAATCCACCCATCCAATAAGTTTTGGACATGTGTAGTTCATAGATTTTACATTATCTTTCCATTTTATTTAAATCGTTTAATAATGAGGTCATCACTGCATCATCATGATGTCATAAATAATTTAATTTATTTAGTGTCTAAAAATTATAAAAAAATACTATGATGTAGTAAACCTTTTTAGCTTTCCAATGACTATTTATAATCAAACATCTGACTTGTATAACCCCATTTAAAAATTGTTTTAGTAAAATATATCATGTTTGTGTCCTTTTTACTTTTACATTAAATAAAAAGTTATTTATGTCATTTCCCAACCAAAGTGTCTCCATGGGGTCCCCAAGTTGACCCATGGCTTGTCTTGGTCGGCCATGACACAACCAATAAGAGTAGGACATGTGTCAAACTCATCTTATTTTATTAATGAATTATTTTTACCTTAAACTACACTAATTACCACTAATCGCGATTAAGAACTTAATAAGTTACTATTCACCAAAAAATTATTATAATCTCATTGAACCACATTTTACTTCTTAATGACAACCATGTATGTCGGATTTTTGAAATTCAAAACACAATGATGGCAAAATTTCATTTAAACGGAAAATCAGTCTTTATAAGTACCACTTAGTGGTTTCACTATTCATCAAAAATTGAAGTTTTTCAGAAAATTACCAAAAATTCACCCTAAGCTATATTTGATATTACGAATTCAAAAATTAAGTCTATTTTACAAAATTCAAAACATATAAGTCACATTAATTAATTTAATAATTAATTCCCGCTGTCAAAGCAAATAGTGTGTTTTTATGAAATAATAAGTATCAAAAGATTGACACTAGTTTAAGTCCGATTTCAAAGTGAAATTAATTCCAACGACCACTATTGGATTTAATGGTAAAAATATTTTCTAATTTCACTTTAAAACCAATTCAAAATATAATCTAATCATATAAATAAATTAGATTAAAAAGTGGTTTTGAATTAAAATACAACATTTTACACTATTCATTAAAAAAAATGAACTTTATCAGAAAGGTACCAAAAATTTACACAAAGTAAATTTTGATGTCCCGATTCTATAGAAGAGTTATATTTGGTCCAATAGAATTTATAGAATCGATCAAAACTATATTTAATGACGGTTCTCCGTCAAAAGGTGATAAGTGGACCTTTCGTGAAAATTAGAGTATAAATGCCTAAAATTGAACTCTTTCCGTATTTTAAGCCTTTATCTTTTATTGGGTAAATGTAAAAACATTTAAAAACATATATAATAATATTTTAGTTATTTCTATCCATTCCCTCCAGTACAACGGCTACTCGTTAACTAACATTTAAAATAATATTATTTTATTACTTGTGTGCAACGTAAGTTTTCAAAGAAACTCATCGTTGCGTACCGAGTACGCTATCGAACGTAGAAACCAATTTTAATTAAAATTAATATTTAATTCATAAATATTAATAAATATGAAAATTCTTTATTCTTTATTTACTCAGGGATGTTACAACATTGTCCACTGGAGTATTTTCCAGGCAATGTGAATCACTACTGCAGAGAGGACTTTCGCAGCGAAATTCATCATCATGGGGAGGACCACCATAATGGGTTACAGCAAAAGAAGAGATCTCTTGCTCCTTGGCCTTCTGACCACACAGAGGGTTCCTGTGGCTCTCATCTGAAGATGAAACTTCAAGATTGACCGAATTGTCACAAAGCAAGCCTTCATGAGGAAGTGTCTATTGAAGACCTTCAGAATTAATGTTCCCATTATTGGGAACTGAAGGAGTAGAATCTTGAAATCCAACAGATGAATGTCTAAGGGCTTCAAGAACTCCAGCATCGAGCAAGGCCTGGTTACAGATTGGCCTTTGATCTCCTGACTGTGCTGGGCAGATCTTTTTCTTAGATGCCTTCTTACTTGCTTTAGAAACCACTTGTTGACGAAAGTGGTTGCTCTGAGCAGGTGTATGTGCCTGATCAGGAAAGATGGTCAGGTTAGGCTGACTATCTCCACTCAAATCAGGTGTATGTGCCTGACTTGGTTGTCCGTATGATATGGGGGAGTATGCCCCATAACCCTCTTGGACTGGAACAGATGTGTGTGTCTGTTCCGGAGTGAATCGTTGATGTGTCACTCCACTTCTAGGGATAGATTTACGTGTCTTTCCCTGAGATGATGCTGAAGCTGTTATGATATCCTGGAAAGCATCCAGAATATGAGCTGGAATTTGCTTCTGCTCTTTCACCATTGACAAAATATGCTTGGTGACTTCAGCCACCGGAATGGGGATATACGTCCATTCCGGTCTTGGAGTAGGTGTATGTGCCTGATCCTGTCCTCCTTTTTCTGTCAGTGAATCCTGAAAGTACTCAAGTGTGGAGACAGAGAGTTGAGTCTACCTCCTGTTTGTCGTCGGAGCTTTCCGACTGACTTCTCCGTGTGCTACCAAGCGAGACTGTTGGTAGGCTTGATTAGTACTAGTAGGTGTATGTGCCTGCTGATTACACTTCGCCAAACGCGGTTGAAGAGATCCATCATATGTAGTCAGGCGAGCCTGCTGAATAACTGGTGATGTATAAGCAGGTGTATGTTCCTGCCTATAGTACTCCGCCGGAATTGCCTGGCGGGATTGGCGTGATGCTGCCAGACGAGTCTGCTGGACAACAGAATTAAAACAGACAGGTGTGTGTTCCTGCTCATTTTTTTCCACTAAGTTAGGTTGGTGGACTTCTCTGGAGATGGCAGGGATGAAAACCTGCCCATTGTTAACCGGATTCCACCTCTGGCGATTCGTCTTGCCTGCTCGGGTTCGAGGAACCTTAGCCGAATGCCTGGAGTCGGTACCCTCATCATGTTGAGAGTGCACTGCCGCACGAGTCTGGCGGTGATTGTTGATGGGAGCCCTAGGGAAGGACTCCTGTCTTTTTGAATTATGGCCCTGAGGGACCTGCTCATTCACTTCCTCAGAGTAAGGGAGCGAATGGAAATTGCATTACGGGGATAACGACCCGAAACAGTTGGAGACGGTAGTCAGCACCGCCTGCCTCTTGATCACTGGTTGTCGTTGTCCGGATGACCTGTGTGAGTTGTTCACTTGGAGGGCCTGTCGGGCAGCCTCCAGAGTTGGGATGGTACTGTGTTGACGATACTCCTTAACCAGCGCATTTGATACCCAGCGTTGAAGACGCTGAGTAGGTGATGTCATTCTCAGAGCGGATGACAATCCAGTAGGAATAGCAGCAGTGGTATTTGCAGTAGCAGTATTCACAGATGTGAATTTGAGAGTAGCCATTATGGAAATACAGAAGATCTTGGAAAAGAGTGGCCGTTTGATATAACAGACGTAATCAAGATAAAATTCAGCCACTTCATCCTTTGGATGAGCACACATGTCAATGATTGTTTTTGTTAGCCCTCTTATTGAGTTTTAAATAGGGGCTTAACAAATATGTAAAACATCATTTTAACTTGGTTAAGGATTCACGTCGGGTTCATCATTTTTTATTTCCCTCAGAATTCGGGGATGACCTCCTGGATGGGAGATTCAAACGTTCCGATCAGTTTCTAATGGGTTTGTTCGTAGAACTGGAAACATCCAATGATTCCAAATCCACTTGGACCTACTCTCCAAAGGTAGGCACTTCATTAGTTTGTGAACTGATGAGGCTTAGGAATTTGCATTGGTTGAGAGGATGGGAGGTCGGACTCATCACACCTTTTTGAGGGGAATTATTGTCTATCCCGGGACTCTCTTTGTAGATTTAAGATATGTTCGTGAATCCTTATTATATTACCAAGTATAAAATGAGCATTCCTTCAATTTTTACAATCAATGATTAAATATTTAAGAAATTTAGAGAATATTTTATATGTATTCAAGTTTCTTCATCAATAGAGAATCATCTATATCTATTTAGAGATTCTTGGTCAATGGTATCCTTCAAAATATTTATATAAAAGTCTCTTGGTCATTATGATGACCATGCTGGTTTTAAAGCCACTCAGTGGGGCACTTGATGTTTATTGTCATTCAGAAGGACATGAATTATTTCAGAGTTGGGATCGAACCCATAGACGGGATACCTACGTATCCTTTGTTTTGGAAAAGGAATCTGAACCCATGTAGTTCGAGTAAGGGTGTATTATGTTTATGATTGATGGCTCAAAGAAGTATGTCACAATTAATTTTACACTCTAACCTCACGTGAGTCATGCTCGGTGTGAGAAACAAGAGTTATTGGTAAAAATTAGACAACTGTTCCATGAAAGATGAAATCATAAGAAATAATGTGGGGCTTACGTATGTATGACTGCCCAGATAAATGAAGTTTAGGATTTACTTGAGGGAGAAAATCCAGGAACAGGGTCCATAAAGGTATATGTGCTTTATGGAGATTTGAACACTCTAACTTGGGACTTATTCCTAAAAAGGAAACCCAAATCAGGAGAGGATTGATAATTGGGTTTTACTCCTGAGAAGGAATCCTAGATTAAATGTAAATTAGGACTGGTTAAAGAGAATTTGAGGGACTTGGGGCTTACTCTTGAAAAGGAAGCCCAAGATTATGACTGGGACTTACTCTTGAAAAGGAGGCCCAGGTTAAGGGATTTATGACTGGGACTTATTCCTAAAAAGGAAGCCCAGGTTAAGGATTAAGGTGTGGGGCTTACTCCTGAGGAGGATGCCAATATTTGAGACTGGGGCTTACTCCTGAAAATGAAGCCCAGATTATAGGATCTGGGGCTTACTCCTAAGAAGGATGCCCATATTTAGAAGACTTATGACTGGGGATTATTCCTGAAAAGGAGACCTAGGTTAAGGATTCTCTCATCTTAAAGGATGAGGTTTAATGAATGAACTATCCATATTTAGTGACATAAAGATATTTAAATCATTAGGTTTTGAGAGATATTCCATAGAATTCCTTTCAGATAAGGAAGTCAAATCAAGAAATCATGCCATAAATGGATTTGAAGAGTGTCTTGAAGACTGAATCTTGAAAAGGAAAGGTGTAATGGCTTAAGAGGGATGAAATGGGCAAGAAAGGCACCCAAAAAGGAAAGGGTGCACAAGTATTGTAAGGCCCGCAAGTATTGCAGGGGTGCGCAAGTATTGATCGCGCAGGTATACCTGCGCGACATGGTGGGGTAATTGTGCGATATTCAACCCGCATTGAAACACTTGAGCGACTCTTTATTAAAGCAATTAGGATCCTCTTGAGATTCTTCCTGCAAAGGGACGCGCAAGTTCTATCGAAGAAGTAAGGAAACACGCAAGTGTTGCCACTTCCCTTAAGGGATAGCCACTCAGACGCGCAAGTGTTGATGAATTTCAACACTTAGGCCTTACTCCCTCTCTTTAGATCTTCCGTTCTAGTTAAGAAATTACATTAGAAGTGTTCCGGAAGCTTTGAGAAGAGACTTGGGCATCGGGAGCTTCAATCTGAGTTTCTGGAAAAAGCTCCTCTTGAATGGGGGGCCCACAGGGTCTATTTATAGGCAGGAGAAGACCCTGGGCGGTTACCGGGCGGTTATCACTTAGGTCGCACAAGTCACTTGAGCGACCATAATGGCGTCGCGCAAGTGGACTTGCACGACAGTGATAGAACTTGCGCGGCACAAGTGTTTTTGATCCTTTGTTCATGCCTTTGTCAAATTTTGATATTTTCTTCAAAGGTTGAATCACTTTGAGCTCAGATATTCCCCTTTTCCGATCTTTAGATTCTGTTGCAAAAGGAGAGTCAACACATTCATAATGGCGTAAATTTTTTTTGGACAAAAGAGTGTGAAGAATTTAAGAGTATATTATTCAATACTTATATCTTGAATCTACCATCAATGAATGATGAATTTGTTATTTATAGTGATGCATCAAAGAAAGGACATGGTTGTGTCCTTATGCAGAATGATAGAGTAATTAACTTTGTGTCATGGTAGATAACAATTCATGAAAAAAACCAACACACTCATGATATTTAGTTAGAATCTATAATATTTTCTCTGAAGATATAGAGACAAAATCTCTATTGTAAAAACCGTGAGACATATTATGATCAAAAAAGTTTGAAGTATATTTTATTATAGAAATAACTCAACATGAGGCAAAGGTGAAGGATCAAACTACTAAAGGATTATGATTTCACTATACAATACCACCAAGGGAAGGAAAATAAGGTGGAAGATGATTTGAGAAGAATGGATCAGGGAGTTCTAATCAAGATGAGAGTTTAAAGAGATCCTATGTTCATGGATCTAGTAAATATGGATATGGGAATAATCATGGAATGTGAAACATCAATACTTGTCCAAATTGTTTCCAAACCATCTTTAATAGGTAGGATAAAAAGTTCACAAATTGATGATGAGGGGTTTCTAATAAAAATTACAACTGTTACTGATGGGAGATTGATTTAATTTGTATATGAAGATGAAATTTTTATATTTGGGAAGAGGGTTTGTGTTCCTGACATACCTGATCCTAAAAGGGAATTTTTGGGTGATTCTCATAGCACTAACTTCTCTATACCCCCTGGTAGCACAATGATGTATAGAGATTTGAAGGAATATTTTTAGTGGGACTACATAAAGAGGGATATTTCTGCTTATATGTCAAGACATATGGTTTTTCAACAAGTTAATGATGGAAGAAAACATTCTAGAGGAGTCATGAAACCTGTTCACATAATTGAGTAAAAATGGGATGATATTATAATGGTCTTCATAATGGGGATACCAAGTACTCCTTGAAGGAATGATCAAATATGGGTTGTTGTTGATCGTCTTACTAAGTTAGTACATTTTCATTCTATAAGAGAATATTTACCACTTGAACATTTAACAATACTATTATTAATTATGTTTTAAGACTTTATGGTGTACCCAGAATGATTGTTTCTGATCTTGATCCCCATTTTACATCAAGATTATGAAAAAGTATTTTGAAATCCCTGGATACTAAACTTTGTTTGAGCACTGACTACTACCCTCAAAATGATAGGCAATCAGAACGGAATATTCAAACCTTTGAAGGCATGTTGAGACCTTGCTGACATGACATTTATGGTGTATGTGATCAATATTCAGCTATGGTATAAATTTCCAATAATAGTAGATTCCATTCAAGTATTCAGAAGGAAGTATATGAAAAATCATATGGAACGAGATGTCACACCCCAAATTATTGGGATGATTTTGGTGAAAGAAAACTCGTAGGCCCAAATCATGTTGAGGAAACAATGGGAAAGGTGAAGATTATCCAAACCCACAACAAAGAAGCTCAATGTAGGAAAAAGATCTATACTGATAACTGAAGGATGGATTGGCAATTTCAAGTATATGATCGTGTTTTATTGAAGGTATCTTCATGGAAGGGTGTTATATGATTTAATAAGAAGGGTTTAAAATATGTTCCTGTTAAGTCAGACCTTTAAAAATTCTATAATGAATTGGAGTTGTATCATACCCTTTGGAAATGCCGCCAAGTCTCTCCAAATTTCATGATGTGTTCCACATATCACTTTTGAGAAAATACATGCCAGACCCAATGCATGTACTCACATATAATGAAATAGAAATGGAAACTAATATATCTTATTTCTAAGAGCATATCATGATTCCTAATACCAAATAACAAGTGTTGAGAAACCACATGGCTTGTTTGGTAATTGTTTTTTGGAGAAAGAATAAAATGAAAGAGGCAACGTGGGAACCTGAGAAACTTTTGATGATAAAACACCTGAATATTTTTATGCAATAATATTCTAGAAATTTCTAGGATGAAATAAATTAATGGAGGATACATTTTAATGCCCCAAGCTTCCATGATATACTTGTATTTGAATAATACAATAGCATGCATTGTACGCATCTCTATGTTCTAGCACACCATGACCAATAAAACTAGTTTTTTAAAAGAAATTATGAATAGTAATAAACACTTTTTGAAATTTTATAAATTTTATTTTTCAAAATGGACTTCATTTTTGGAACCGGAATATCAAAATCATCTTAGAGTGAATTTTTGGTAATTTTCTGAAAACATACAATTTTTGATTAACAGTGAAATACAATGTGATATTGTTTAAAGTAGACTCTTTTATTTAAATAATAATAATAATTTTTTAAAAATGTATTATAAATTAAAAATAGATACATAATACCTATATTATTCCTATTTAATTCATTAGATTCATTTTATAATAATGTTAGATATATAAAATTTTATTGAATTATTTGACATATTTTACCAACCTACTTGGCAGATTTGCAAATTTTCATAAAATGTGATTTTACAGCTTTAGTGAATTGAATTTAAAAAATCTGACAGAGATGATTTTCATCGATAAGTAACATGTGGTTCAATAGGATGAAAATATATATCTTGGTGAATTGTAGGTTTTGAATTTTATTTTCCTAGATTTAATGTAAAAAGGGTAATTAAATGTAAAAATAATATTATAATAATAACCAAATTACCCCAACACATGTATTAATTCTATTTGATAAGTGTATTTCAACCAAAATCAACAATAGGACAATAATATGATCCTTTTTGATCCACTGAGATTAGATTTGCACATTTATTATATTTAAAAGTGTTAAATTCAAATTTTAATAACTAAAGCTTTTTTAATATAGGTTCATACATAAGATAAATTGGTCTATAAATCCTCATTATAAAGATAATTTTTTTTCTACATCATATAATTTTTGTTTATAATTTTTATAAATTACATAATTAAATTTATTTATGACAGAATGATGATGCAATAATTTCATTAGTAATGAATGATAAAAATAATTTATATTATAAAAATTAAAATAAATGTAAATTGAATGTTTTGATGCCATACAAGAAATTTATATATGAATATGAAATGTTAGGGTTGATTAAATGTATTTATTTTTAATGAATCAAGTATTTATGACTTTCAAAAGATCAAAATACCGAATAGTGTCCAAATTGACATAAATGAGTTTTTAAATCAAATAATATTAAAATAAATTATATAATAGTCCTAAAAATATAATATTTGGAAAATGAATTAGATATTGTTACATATGACTTTAATTAACCCCTTTAGGTTATCTTAGAGTTTTACAGTTACTATACTAACTATGTAGTATAAAAATATAAGAAGACATGGTAAAAGTTAAATTGATTAAGTATGGGTTAAATCTAAAAGATAATGTTAATATAGGGACCTAAAAATTTATAAAACCAATTGGTTGAGAGGAGTTAGACCCATAACCACCTATGACTGAAACTAAATCAATTTGGAGTTATTATAAGCTGAAAATAATTTTATAATAAGATACTATTTCAAGCTTTTCCTAAAGTGCCCCTTACCTCTCTTACAAAAGGGTACTTCCCCTTCTCTTAAAGTCACACCTCCAAAGCCATTTTTCTCAGTCATAAACTGCTCAAATATTCTCCCATATACCCTCAAATCAACCTAACACCATTAAATTGATCATAAATTCAACCTATGGAGCCCTTTTGTTCGAATCATAATGAAGCACTCGAAGAAGACGTAATTATTTTATCACCAATTTTAAAGTCCTTTTATTCTTCTACATCCTATTTCAATGTTGTTTCAACACTAAAATAATAACTCTATTTCTTTATACATACTAAGATTTTATTATAAAAATGGTACAACCATATTCAGTATTCTATCCATCCTATGAATGATAAAGTCACCAAACATGCATACATTTGACTTACCGTCTTCACGTCGTGGTGTAGTTTGTTATTCAAGACTTAATTATTTGGATGAGTATAATAATAATTATAATTTTTTTAAAAAATAAATATAACGTGTTAATTATTCTATATATATAATATATGATACAATTACATATGATTTGACTATCAATATAATGATATTTTCGCTTGTGCGTACGTATAACTTATCGTCTCCACAACATGATTATTTCATTCCCCATCATAACCATTCCAGAATAATTTAAATTTTATGATTAAAAAATAATGTTTATGAACATAAAATCATTCTGGATATGAATCAAATACATCCTATCCATAAAATAATATGACTTATGTAATAAAACATATAGATGAAAACGAATCAGTTAACACCCGAAAAAATGATAGTACTGAAATATTAAAGGATCATATATGAAATCATATTTATCTATGTGGTTTTTGTATAAAATAAGAACAATTAATTAAATATTATACATGTGGTTAATGATACATCCAGTAAGGAAAAGTACAAGGTAAGGATTAATTTTTCCATCACTTTATTATCTGAGGTTGTTTATACAAATGTATCTACAATGAATTTTTTATCATCCAAATCCATGTTTCATAAAAATGTATTTCAAAATAATTTTAATATTTCCTATACTGTGGTTTATAGTCATTTATACCAATGTTTGAATTTTTATAAAATATTTTGAAAGGAATCATTCCATCATTTTCCAAACAAGGTCCTTCAGAATTTTTTTTAAAAATTAAGGAAATAATGTTTTTTTAAATTATACGGTGGCTGAAAATATTTTCCACTATTATAACACCTTCAATGATTCCCTTAAAGCATTATAATAATATTACAAAAAAATGGTTTTCATTTATAATTATTTTACTTTTAAATGATTTCAATGTTGAAAGAGTTATTTCTTTCAAATATTTTTCTGGATTGATTTCTTATGTGTCAACATATATTGTTTGATTTTATGTTTAATTGACATTAATTTATTATGATACAATATTCCATATTGTATTTCTAGTTTTATTATAGGTTTGATTGTGGATGTGTTATTATTATGTCATTCACAGTTTATGGTTAATGTATTAAATTTTTTTATGATAGTTTAATATGGATGTTTTTGTTATATTTCACCCTTTTCATGTGAGGAATGCATTGGCCATAATAAGTGATGGGTGGAACCTGCTATAGCCCCTTGATGCATCAGTTTTTCTCATGAGGCAAGCTACTGTCTAGGCACAAGGCATTGACAATATTTTTATTTGTAGTCTTGGAACGAGGCCTTGACTAAGAGGTTAATATATCTTGAATTATTCATTCTATCGTTAGGATATTAGATATTGATATTACATGTGATTATTTGACTAGTAGAATATCAATGTGAATATGTTAATGGAATTATTTTATTTACCATTTCCATATTATGTTGATGTTTAAGTTTAAATGGCTTGTATTTTAGTCATATATATTTCCATAAATGTTTGTTATTATATATAATTGTTTTCACTATATATTTATCCTTACCACGCTTTTGATCTCACCCCTTTTTTATGTTTTATTTTTCATAGTATGCGAAGAAGTATATTATGACTGACCGTCAGAAATAGACTAAGGTATATGAGTGTGTTCAAAGGAAACACAATGTTTTTTTTCATTTCAAAATCTAATGTAAAACATATGTATATATATAGTACATCCAAGGATACTAAACTAATAGGTCTTGTGGGAATTGATCTGTTGAGATCTGTCAAATTTTATGTAATATTGAACTGACTCTGGGTAACTAGGGTTGGGGAATTACATCAATAGAAAGTGACAGGCTTCAACCGATTAAGGTTCGTGTTTTTATTCCATTTCTATTTAATAAATATTCCCTTGATTTCTTTATGTTTTAAAATTATTCTTGAAATATTATATTGATATATATGATAAATAGTTTTTCATTGTTAAATATTTTCCTGGATTTTTAGGTTTTTCCTTTGAAAATATTGGGTGAAATTCTTGGTACAATGGACTCTTTAATTTAAAACAAATTTTATGATTTTTAGAAGTTTGGTAAGATTCCATTGATGATTTTTCATTATAAAAAATTTATTTTTTGGGTTTTAGAACTAATTGGTTATTATAATGTGAATTTTTCTTATAGTGAGATAGGGTTTCTTTATTTTATATAATTTCTAAAGTTTTAAAAATTAATTTCTTTAATTGTGAATGATTTTTTCTATAGTTTAAAATGGTTTGTTTCTTTATAAATTGGATTTTAATATTTTATAAAGTTAGTGTGACAACTATTTAGATTATTTGTTTTTTGTTACTCATTTCATTAATTTTTCATGTTTATTCATTGATTGTGGTTAGTATGTTTCTTAAATAAACATTATGTTTAAAGGATATTTTAAAGGTGAACTTCAATAATGAATTTTGGTAATGATTTGGGTGGGTTTGGTTATTTTTGTTTTAATTTTTTTCAATTATTTTTTTAAAAATTGATTAACAAATCATTTGAACTTTTTTATAAATGTAATTCTTATTAAGAAATTTATATGATTTTATATGAATGGATATTCCATAAAAATTCGGTGATCCCATTATCTCCCATTCATTATGATTGTGAGCATGTGTTCAATTATTTGAATTTTGATTCTTGTTCTTATGTTTGGGTTGGGGATTAATACTGAAGTGTTCGTGTTAAAGGATAAGTGCATATTTGTTTTTTATGTCTTCATGTCATAGGAAATTGTTCATGTCACATGATGATGTTAGCTTGATAATAACCACATTATTTTTTCCATAACATCAAGGACTAGGATTCTATCTAGGATGTATTGGGATGTTTCCTTCCTAGTTGAGTGTAAAACCTGGTCTAGTAACACTTGTTTCACATGACACCTACCTTGGGTATGTGTCACTGATGAGGCTATACAAGTGTGGTTCGGGTTAGGATTTTTGTGACCGTTAACCTTCCAGCAATTTGTTTCACTTGTGTACATTACAAAACCTACAATTTCAGTTCCTAGGGTGTTTACTTATTGTTTATACATTATTTTATTCTTATTTGTGGTTATTGTCTTATGAGTTTCTACTTTTATTTTTTCACTTACTTCAGTTATTTATGAGTAAGCATCATGTGGGTAAGACATGATTTGATTGGTTGTTATTTATTTATGAAATGTTATGAATTTTAAATTTATGATCTTTTTCTATATTTATACCCATGTAGATGTGTGTTTTTATATTTTAAAAATTAAATATATAATTTTTTAAATGTAATTTTAAAAAACATTCCTTGTAAATTTTATCTCAGGCCTTGTGTGGGTTGTTTTCAAAGGGGGATGCATTATTTTAAAGAAAAAAATTTAACATGTTTTTTTTAAATGCTAGTGGTTAAATTTTAAAAAGTTATGTGGTTGGTTTTTGAAATAGATTCACCTTAGTGAGTACAATTTGAGACATATTTTGAAAATATTGTGCTTTGGGAAATCTTATATAATTTAAATTTTTTATTTTTAATTGTTAGAATTAAAGTAGAACATATGTTAATATGTCATACTTAAAAACTATAATTAATTTTTTATCTATAAATGTTAGATGAATAAACTCATAGTGTTATCCTAATATCCTTTGGCTCACACCCTATGTACTCATGTTGTTGCATATGGAGTCTTTAGTTTTTTTTAGGACTTCATGTTATGGCTTAAAAGTTGGTTTATTAATACCTTACATTGAGAAGTGAGTGTTTTTTTGTGGCGGTTACTTGAGATTCAAAGAGAGATGTTGGGTTATTTCATCCCTTTCAGTTCATCTATTTTAGGGTTGTGCATTTTATCGGGCTCATAGGCCACTAGATTCTTTTTAGTGTATTTTTTATCTCCTCGTTTTCGAAATTATAAAATATTTGTATAAGAATATTTTTCTTTTATATATTTTTTTATAAATATTTTTTTAATATTTATGAAATATTTGTTTATTTGGTTTTCAGTTCAACTAATTTTATTTAGCATGGTCGTCCAATGTAAGGATACCTCATGTTATGTTCTTAGAGGGATCATTATTGATCAATTTAAAATGATGGTGAAATAATTCCCACAAGTTCAATTGTGATACCTTGGTTCTTATCACTAGCATGAGGTGACCAGAAACACTACATGAGCCATGCGGTGGACTGACCTAGGTGACATGTCAGTTTATTTAGTGCTATATCATTACAGATCACCATCCTTCTCCTCAAAACTCACTTTTTCTATTTATCTGTTTTTTAATTAACACTTTATCTTTTTATATTGAATTTCCTTTTTCATGTGAATTTTCATGATTTTTATCAGATTATTAATATCTATCAATATTTAGATATTTAATATCATCACATTTTAATTTCCAATTTCAACTTGTACATTAATGTTTTGATCCCTAGACTATTCCATATTTGGTTCTTGAGTTTTCAAACCTAACTTGGTTATTACTACCATAACATTTTCCCCAAAATTCAATACTAGTATACCAGGTAGTTTTTCTTTATCTCTCCTATATAGATCTCTATCCATCTAACCCATTTGATGTTTTAAACAATGGATCAAAGATTCAATATCAATTTCTAGAAAACCAATTTCACCCAAAACCTACAGAAAATTTCCCTGTAATTTATACTTTAGAGTTTATATATTAATCCTCATATGGATTTGAATAAGAATTTATAGTTTTGGATTGGGAATTTAGGGTAGCTAACTATTTAATTACACCTTTTTATTTACAAGGTTGGTTGGGCTATTTTTATATTAAGAGTTTTATTAATATGATAAAGGATAATTTACACCCTACTTTATAGCTCTGTAATAAAAAACTAGGAACTCAATTTAGGCTAGAAGGTGATTTAAATATTGAGGAGTCATTTTTGAGAATGAAAAACATATCATAATGACAGAATTATTCTCTAAGTGTTTGTTCATTAATAATAATATCTCGGGTGCTGGTTTCTGCCTAATATATTTTTCCCTTATTAATTAACTTATATTGGGACTTTTGGGATAATGTTTTGAAATACTTCTCAATATCATTAGTATTAACATAATAAAAGTCATCCCAAAATGATTAATAAACTAATATCAGGTTATAAGGGGAGAGGTAATTGTAAAAAGTATCCATGGGAAGATGGGTAGATAATTGATGGTTGTGATTTTGTTGAATAATAGATCTAAACCAATCCCAAGATTCAAAAAAAAACTAGATAATCCTATACAAAACCAAGGATCTTATGGCTCACTTCTATAGTGGTGTTCTTGGTATAGAATTTGGACACAACATAATTAAAAATATTATCCAATGTTTCAAATATTTCCTTATCAAGTTTTTGAAAAAAAATAAAAAATCTCTCAATCATATATACAATACACTCCTTTCTTATATGGTTAATTTTTGGATTGATCCGTAAATATCTATAATAAAATCTAACTAATCCTCTATAGGAAAATAATTTAACGATGGACTCATTGAGAAATGTGACTGGTTAATCTCATTGTTCCATGAACTAGGATACAACATTAGGTAAGTCGAATTACTTGACACTATTGAAGATTGAAATTTCTTAAGTCTAGGTCTCTCAATGGAAGGAACTAATGGCTGGTTAATGTTTTCATTCTGGTTATCCTTTAAACTTTCATGCCTTTCATTTACTAGATTTTCCATTTTAATTTTTATTCTTTAAGGAAAATCATTGATTATTGATTTTAGTTATTAGAGTTTCAAGATCATATATATATTTTTTTCTATTTATGCAGTTTCAGGTGAAAAAAATAACCAGACACAACACACAATAGTGGTCAAAATTATTTTAGTCATATTTTTTAATATATTTTTTATTATATTTTTTTTTCTTCTATTATATATATTAAAATTTTCTAAATATTTTTTATTAATTTTTCACTCAATCACTCCATGACAATGGAACAAACATTTTACACATGTATCATTTAATATTTATAGATATAATTATTTATTAATCCTACATGAAAATAATATCATGGTGAGAGGGATAGTGTATCCACAGGGAAGGGAAATGGTGAATCTGTGACATAAAAAATGAAAATAATAAAACAAAATCATAAAGAATGAAAAGAAATAAAAAAGGGTGATGTGAAGTGAAAGTGTGTAATGATAATAGTTTAAGAGAAGTGTGAAGTGGTGAAAATATGGAAATGTAGGAATTTTAATAAGAAAAATTGAGAGAGAGTGAGACAAGTGAATTGATGAAACTAAGGCCCTCAAACTATCTTGAACTAATGATTTATTTCTAGTCCAACTCAAATCAAAACAATTATTAAGTGCTTTAATAAAAAAGTGATGATTCAATGTTTTCAGACTTTTGTGAACTTCCATAGTTTAGTGATTTTCTATATTATAGATCTCATGATATAAATTTTAAAATTAATCTATACATTATAGAGAAGTGATACATCATCCTTTTCAAATTTCAATACATTGGTTGACGATAAAGTGTTAATTGATTTACTACCATCCCCTATCAGTTCTTGAGTAGTGTGAAATGAAACTCATAATTTAATGAAAACATATCTCAAAATTAAAATTTCAATGAAAAATTATATTGAAACAATCATAATGGATTTATTTATTTTAAGTCATTGTTTTATGAATCCCCAAATAAATTTAGTTACACGTGGTAGGAACAAAAATAAAACATTTATGATGTAAGAGAAGAGGAAAAATATCTGGTGAGATCACCTTATCCCTAAATCACTAAATTTTGATTTGGTTTTTCTCCATTTTTAATAATTTTCACTATATATTTCCCTCCTTAGTGAATGACAGAATTTGGATTGTGGATTCCCTTAAAATTCTAGTTTAACGCAAATCCATACCACAATCTCACAATCTCTTTTTTTAATTATGTCTATGTCATCCACAACGCATGGTTTTCACTATATATTTTCATCAATAGTGACTAAATTAAAGATCCCAAAACTAAATACCCACCTTGGTGCATAATTGTTTTAATTTAAACATGACATGTACCGATGATCCCCATACTCGTTCAACATCCTTGAGAAAACTAGAAAATTAAAGAAACCTCATAGGGTCTCAGATTAAATTATTTTTTTTGACATTGTAACTAGACACCAAGGTTCTCCTTTTTTGGAATTGTACCTTATTGTTGGTGCTAATTAACCCTTACATAACGTGGCCATTAACCTTGTATAGTAATCATTTCCCTTAAATAGCTATGGGGATAACAATTATGTAGTTTCTTTATCTTTGGTAACCTTTACATGAGTCTCAATGAAACTTTTGTGAGTTTTTTTGGGTACTATTACATGAATTATATTACCCTTACTCATATTCATCAACCCTTATGCATCACATATAATCTCTTACCCCTATTAAAACACCACAACTTTAAAAAAATGAAATAATCCTTATGCGAGTGGTCTTTTACCTTTGCACAATCTTTCTCCTAACCCTTATAATTTATTTACATCCTAACCCTTATACATTCCTATTTTCACGGTGGACATAAAAATATACTTTACTGAACATTATGAACCATTGATTGATTTCAAACATGACATTTCTGAAAGTGGGTAATAAATTCCTAGCATTGGAATAACAATGAAACTCAGTCTATTAGGTAACTACAAATAAAAAGGTGAAACAATCTAATTAATTCATACATTATTGGGACATTTGATAAAAAATGTGTCGTGTGCTACATTCTAAGTGCACAAACTATACATAGTAGATTGAATAATCTAAGTCAAATCTTCAAATTTACAACCATAAGTCAAAGAAAAACCTATTCTTTATTATGAATAAATTTCAATTCCCTTAACAAAATCTTTAACTGATTTTGGATTCATAACCACATTTTCAACCATTGGTAACATCCATAAAATGGATTTCTTATGGATTTTTCTATATTTTATTTCATCAGCTTCTATTGTTGTCCTGGTTTTCATCTCAAATAGATTCAAATAAATGATTTATTAAAAATGGGAGATCATTTATATGGACCATCCCTCTTCTCAATGTTTCATTCCAACTCTCAATCTTGGGAGAGACAATTATCAATGATCTCGACAAGTTATTCATCTCTTTGTTCTCAACAAATTAAAATTCTGGTAGGTTGAGGCACCAAGGTAAGTAAAGTTACCACGAGGTTGAAAAAATATTATAGTATATTCAATAATAGATTCAGTCACCTCATCTATAGTTAGTTAATAAGTTCAATTCTTTAGGCATATTCCCTATAATGACAATAATAATGTATTTAGCCTTTCCTCTTACTGTCATGTAGAAATTGGGGGGGGGGGGGGGGGTGTAGTAACTTCATAATTTACACAAACAGTTATGATACTTATCGTGGGAGAATCTTTTGGTCAATATAATAATCATTCCTCTATTATATGGTATGTTGGACCTTTGGTAGGTGGTCACATGGCTAGGTCACTTATGTGATCATGACCATTCATACATCCAATTCATTTTTTTCATGCGACCACTATAATGATCACACCTAGAAAATAAATACAGTGTCAAAAATTAAAATCCATCTAAAAATAAAAAAAACAATAAATTAAATTAAAATAAAAGAAAAGGAAGACTAAATATTTAAAAACAAATAAATAAAATAGTGAATAAATTTATTAAACAAAAAACTTACATTTAAAGACATATAATTATTATTTTAAATGAAACAGTCAAAAATATAATAAATAAGTAAAAATAACAAACGTAATAATGAAATAAAAAAAGATTAAAGAATGATTTTAGACAAAAATTACTAATTAAACAATAAGTTGGCTAGAAAATAATAAATAACAAATTAAATGGATATTTAAATATAAAGTTTATAGATTTATATTTTAAATATATATAAAAACCTATAAATTAATCATTAAATATATAATTTAGACAATAAAATAAAAATAATTACAATAATTGATGTTTCATAAAGAAAGAAATAAAATCTACATCATAAATCATAATCTATTTGATATAATTAGGAGCGACATGATATCCCAAATAGATTAAGGGGTTATACTTTTAGTATAATTCATCAATATTTAGTGAATAATTGTTTTTAATAATTAATATATATATATGATGAGGTTGTATTAAAAAATATATATGATAAAATTTTCAAGTCAATGATCGATCCATATTCTACAAATTATAACGGGTATAAAATGATGTACATGGATATTAGTAGATGGGAAATTGTTGGTGAAAAAATAGAGATAATATTTGGGTAATATTTTTTTATGATTTATCTAAATTAAAAAAATATTGTTTTTCATTTTAATTTCTATGTATACAATTATAGGATACATAAAAGATTGAGATTTCTCAAACTCAATAGAGTTAGGATGAGATAAATGGTCGTGATGAGGTCTTTTGTGGGTAACATTTAGATGTGGTAGTTTGGCTATGGGTGACAACATGTGGTACTAAAAAATATCAGGTGATTGGTTTTTGGAAAATCATATTTTTAATTGTGTAATTGATTAATTGGAAATATATTGTAACTAAATGCTTTGAGAAATATAATATGATTTTAATTATTTTCCTCAGTGAAAAATATGTTTGGAATGAAAAAATAAGGGTGCAAGAAAAAAACTATTTCCCACTATAGTGTTATGGCTATATTAGTGCTATCATGCGAATGATGGTAGTACACTAATATGTTTCTAATTTTTCTTCCATAAAGAAATTATGATGGAAGAACCCTATTTTCATTAGTGAAAAATGATCTTGTCGCTCACCAATGGTAGCACATTCCTTTTTTCTGAATAATCCTACCACCATAGAATAAAATAATTCTACCTACCGCCAACTACATCCAATGTTAACACAATATACCATTACTATTTTTTTCCATGGTAGAACACATAGATCTTTTATCCTATAACACTATTCCTTAATGGGACATCCATGATATACCTTTACATCCGAGATTTTCTCCTGGAGAAGAGAATTACTGAGGAATAATCATTTGAATCTGTAATGCATATTATGAGATGAAGGAAATCCATTTTCAGAACTTAAGGAAAATTATCACCACCTGTGAAATCTAAACCATTCTAGTGTTGAAATGATGAACCCCCTCAAGTTGTTGTGTGGGAGTCAACTGATGAAGATCGTCACAACAAACCACCAACCACTAATGATGTGTGGATTTGAAAAAATCTATGCTAAGTCATGCCACCTGGTGTAGATCTAAATATTTCATCCCCAACACTTTTAATACCATAGATCATGATGAGGAAGAAATCATTCCCAATGATTCCCCTCAGCAGAGAGCCATCATCAAGCCGAAACACTTAATGAATAAAAGAAAGAAAAGAAAAATAATAAAAAACTAAAAAATTAATATATATTTATATTATAAGAAATAAAAAATATAAGAGGAGAAAAGAATAAAAAATATATATATATATATATATATATATAATAATTTCCTAGAAAAATTACTTGTTTTATTTTTTCTGATTATCATGACATCCCATGCCCAAGCCTCAATAACCCTCTTCTAATCCAATGTAATCACAAACTAGGTCCAATTTTATCATTATATTATTCCTCATAGAAACATAGGACCCCCCTGTGATGTGAAGTACTGAAGAACTTTTACTCAAAACATAATATGAATATTTGCGAGAGGATCACAAATCAATTGGGAAAACTCTTGATGCCATGAAAAGATGGTTGAGACCCTTTATACTAGACACATTCCAATCATCCAAAAAAGATAAAATCACAGATCAAAAATATAATAAAAGATCGTTTTTAATGAAATTTGAGATTCTTTTATTGCTAGAATCAATGAATTCAAACAATGAAAAAACAGCTTGAGTGATCTTATATAAATAATAGAGTTATTCACTATACATAGGTCATCAGTATCTCTCTCTCATGTGCTATTGAATATGATTATGTTTTGATATAGATTATTGTATTTCATTTATTTTTATTATAATAACTCTCAATATGGAACAATTATACATTAGTGGCTGTTTAGAAAAGACTCCCCAACCCCCTATAAATTAATTCTATGTTTTAGTCGTTCAAATATATTTAGTTAATTATTTTATTTAATTTGATAAGTTTATACATTTATAGATTTATTAATTTTGTCATTTTGATTTAATTTATATTCTCTAAACTACACACATATGCTAGACAAATATTCTTTGTTTCATACAATCATGAAAAGAGGGTTGATTTAAGTGAAATTTGAGATCTATGATTACTAGGGTTTGTATGAATGGAGGTTTTAGTGACTATTAAATTGATCTAATTAATCCAAAACCTATATAAGAGGGTAATTGAGTGAGTTAACATTTTATTAAGAGAGGAAATATGAGAGTGAAAATTTAACAATGATTTGATAGGGACGTGAGGAAATATTGGAGTAGAAGACACTTTTCCTTTAATTTATTTTAAAACAAACAAAATTTAATATTCAGAACTATTTTTAATAATTAAACCCAAAAAAAGTTAAACACACCCATATATATTCTGTATTCTAAGAAAAAACCAATTTTAACTACGAATTTATTTAATTGGGGTTGAATTTTTTCTAACATCCCATGGGAGTTGAATCATAGGAGATGGAGCCATTGTTGTGGAGGTCATAGTTTTTTTTTCTAATCATATTTTTTAAAAATAAATTCAACTAATGACTAGACCGAACTCATCTCACCTAATTGGTTTAGATCCTTATATTGGGCATGTTTTTTTGGAAATTCTGAGAACCTTAAGAGTCACACAGTAAGTGGAATCTGATTGTTTCACAATCCCATTGAAAAACTCTTCATCCCCTTATTATTCTCAAACCTGATTCACTCTAATAAATATAAAATAGGAATTTTAATTAAAAAGAACTTTATGAAAACTTTATACACCTAATTTATATAAGAATAATAGAGAGTTACAAATCATTAGTCAACTATATTGTGATCTTAATACAAGAATGTTAACTCACCTAACTAAGTTTCATGGTTTTTCATAAGAAGATCCAAATATGAATATATGAGCATTTATATAATTTACATTGGTTTCAAACCTGGATGATCCAATGAGGATCAAACTAGTTGGAACCCATTTCTCTTATCACTTGAAGGATCTTACCATGATTGGTTGTACAACATAAAACCTAAAGAGAAAACTACCTATCATGAACTACAAAAATCCTTACACTAAAATAATTTCATTGAATCTAAGAGTGTCTAGCTAAGGAAGTTTATTTATGAAATTAAACATCCTAGTAGAGAGACTATGAACAAGTATTGTGAAATATTTAATGGATTAACAAACTTTTACCAAATCCAAACATATAAAGAGCATCAATTCCTAATATTCCTTTAACAATGATCAAAGGATAGTGTCAAAAACCATTTGGATGCGTCCTATGGAGTTGCACTGATCGAAAAAGCACCTACTAAAGATAGAGAGCTCATTGAATGAATTTCTCCAAACTCTCAACAATTTAGTATTAGAAATTACACAAGGGGAGTACATGAGGGTAATATTTATAACACTATATTGTTCAATAAAATTGATGAACTATGTTATATTGTAATTTTTTTTTCAACAATAGTGCGGAAAAAACCAGCCACCATACCCTGTCTTGTATTCTATCTCTATTTATCTTTGCAACACATCACTGATGGGTGTAATCATGTTCAAGAAAAATTTGAATCCATATACCAGAGTCCATACCAGTTATATCCAACATACATTCAAGGTGGTATAGAATACTCCAAAACTTTTAGTGGATATCAACACCTATGATTTTAAAAACCACTATTTAAATAATTATTTCCAAATTATTACTATCAATCTATATTTTAGATATTTAATTCTAAAGATAATAGATGTTACAAACTATAATAACCTCAAGAATCTTTACTAGAGGATAAGTTAACAGATTTTTTTAAATAATTACTATAAGATACAAAATATCCTAAAATAAATGAATAACTAAACCATGGGTCACTTTCATTCCCAATCCATTCCATACAATAGAGTAAACATTTTTGTAAGATCCAATTTTCTTCAATGTACATCTTTCTTGGATTTTCACATTAAATTTTATTTCAATTGTGGTTTCATTGAGAATGTATTTATTTTTAATAAACATAATCGTGGATTATGAGGAAACCATGGAAAACCAGAGTGAATCCATTTGAGAATCATTTTTAGGGAAAATAAATTAATGTTCAGGTTTTTATGCTTGTTTGATTTACTGGATTCTAGGAATAATTGGGATAAAGTGTTTTACAACTTCTTATTATGTTGAGAAGTAGTAAAGGAGGGTCAAAGTGTTAAATGGAAAATGGGAGGAAAACCCATCTATAAAAAGGTTACACTTCGTGTATTCCACTAAAAATATTTACAGAATAGGTATCAATATTACCTTTCATGTATTTCCTTGACCTTATATTTTACACATGGGTTTCAGATTAATTTTCATTTTTTTGGTTACATCTCTTCTCTTGTAAAACCTAATTCATTATCCATTAAATTTTGGGGTTCCAATCTCTCGTGTGGACGTCACGTTTGTTAGAAAAATCCTGAGTAAGACTTTAGAGTTTTTTCCCCTTTCTCTTCCCACTTCTACAACCTTTGTAGTGAAATACCATAACTGATTGAATTTTTCATTTTTTTCTTGATTAATTTTGATCTAAGAACCACTTTTCACTCTTGTGAACCTTCTTCCTCATGGGTATTTGTCGTTGGGAGCATTTCTGAATCATCAGTTAATGGTAGGCGGTCTAAATGATAACTTAATGGTTTTATAATTAATATATTTTATAAAATATTATGATTTCACAAATATAGTGTGATCCCAAATAAATTAAATCAATTAAAGGGAAAATTGCTTGAATTTATTTGTTTTTAATTGTTTTCTATCCTGAATAATGGCTACTCGTTGGGTGAGAAATCCACAAATATAATTGAACTAGCTAATGGATTAAAGTGTGTTTGGTATGACATGATACTTTAGGTGATCTAGTGATATGGAATCTATAAATTCAGGCTTATATATTCTTGATATAACTATTAATAAATTTTAATATAATTCCCATTGTAATATTAATGAAAAATGGAAATTCACATAATTAAACATTGATAATTGTGATATGATATTTTGATATCCATGTTGTATGATGAGAATTGTGTTCCATGTTGTAATTATAATATATCAAGATCATCCATGTAACATCCACACATATATGTCGTAATGTTGATATTGGGTATGCTCGACCCATTCCCATGCTGTAATACTTATATACTGCAGGATATGCCCAATCCCATGTTGTAATATTATAAGGCTTTGACCCAAATGTTGTAATGATAATAGGGATTTGACTAATATGTATTGTTGTGACTATACCATTATTATATGGATATGGATGGAATAGTCATAAGACATGAATAGAGAAATTCTGGGATTGTTCAGAATCAAGGTATTTTAAATTGAAAATATGGTTTGGTGGGCATGGTCATAAGTCATGCTCAAAGATATTTAGACACGATGTCAAATTAGGTTGTTTTTGTATTTTATCAATTAAGAAATTAATTAATACATATGTTTGTCTCTTTATTTTATACACTTCTTATTAGACTAGTTTTTTTAGAAATGACGGTGTCAATATTCTGAGTTATATTCACACCCAATTCATCCCTCCATTTGGTACCTGAGTAGATTATGCGGAAATAGGTTTGGACAAGGGAAAATGACCTTGTTGTTGATTAGTTATTTGCGTAGGGTGTGAAGTTTGGATATGGGCCTAAGATGGGGTCCATGACCTGGGACTTTGAGTCTTTTATTTTAGTTTGTTAGTCTTTTCAAGAATTTTTATAGAATGACATATAGTTACATTATATGATTTCATCATATTATTCATTTATAAATTATTGGATTATTTTTTTGACTATTATTATTTTCTTCTGTTATGTCTTTACATTGATTATTCTCATTTTATTATGATTTATTTCTAATCCCATTATACTTAAGACTAGGGTTATAGTGTCCCCACTATACCATTCAAACCCTCACTACAAGTTGACATCCTCTTGTGTATGGGGAGGAACACTTGAGGTATCTTAACCAACCATTTGTGACCATGTGAGATAGTGTGATATTGGGGGATGTTATAAAGTGGTATAAAATGGAGGTTTTATTTTCATTTTCTTCACTATTTGGGAAACTTATAAATGATACAAGTATGTGTTGGGACTTGGAAATGAGCATGTACATGGGAGTAACTGACCTATATTTGGGGGAAAATCTTTGTGCCTAGGGATGGGATTGAGTTTTATGTTGTGTGATTGTTATAGTTGATTTTATTTCACCTTGAGTGATTCAAATGATTTGTGAGTTCACTATTTTATGATGCTATTATTTATTGATATTTATACTAGTGTCTTGATATGATGCGAGATGATACTACATGCATCTTAAAAGGAACATAGGGATATATTAACATGAATTATTCATTATAGGGATATATCTATTATTTCATGTGATATATAATTTCCAATTGATCAATGATATGAGATATTTGATTCATTGGATAAATGAAATGAATTTTTGTACCATACTAAAACACTTGTAATCTATGTCTAGAGAGACTAGAAATTGGGGGTTCACTATTGTATTCACCTACTAAGGTTAACCATATTGCTCTCTGGTTCTCTAAGCTGTACGTTTTTCATGTAGAAGAATTTACTCCACTTCATCATCAGCTTGTGCATCAAGAGTGTTGAAATAATTATACTCTTAACACATCTAATCCAGAAGTTCCTATAGTAATTGAAGAGTAGGTGGATGTTCAGCTTTGCGGTAGCTTCCTAAGGGTTATATAATCCATGAAAAGGGAGATTTTTTTACCATTCCTTTTATGTATGAGTTGGAAGGGGAGTATTAGCTGAAACATCCAGCTATGTTTACTAGTGCAGGGGACCCAAAAATTTTGAGTTCTTGTTTGATTTCTTCTATAAAATCCTCATGCATATCAAGATACACATGGATAGGAGGGTATAACTTGCTATGTATATGCTTCCTGAACCAACCATGCATTGGTGGGATATTCTGGAGGAAGATGGTAAGTATGATGAACTATCCAGGAATGGATTCACGATGATGATCTTGATTAATTTCTATCCCGAGACCTTGAGGGATGAAAAAGATCACGAACTAACGCATCTGACATAGGTGAGTTTGATAGTAATAGACTATGCTATACTTTTTACCAACCTACGATGCTTTGGGACATATTTTGAAGATGATGAGATCAATAGGATATTACATTTTTAGGATGGTCTTCATTCTGATAACAGGTGGTAGGTAAATGATTTCTATTTAAGTGTCTTGGTAGACGTCATGGATCAGGTACTCATCATGGATGGGAATCTGAGATAGGTCCCAAGCAGTGGCCAGGCTGTTTCATTAGAGTGATTTGTAGGTTCTTATTCAAGTTTTATGAAGCATCATTATGACAATTTCTACTAAGGTATTAAAGGGATGTGTAGTCATGGTAGTGGATACATATCTCAAGATCACATTTCATTTCAGTGCTATCAGGGTGGAATGTTTGGCCACAAGCACCCGTAGTGTCCTTACCCCACCATTGTGGGTCATACTTATGGAATACTAGGTCATGTTCATAGGTAATATCTGAAATTTATATATGAAACTAATGGAAGAGGATCAGGGTAGACACCCGAGTCAGGAAGTGGCTCATCTACCCCTCAACAGGCTAGTAGCTAGAGTTCTACAGGCCTTTTTGGCTCAGGTAGGGGACCTGGTACGCCAGTTCAAGAGAAACAGTACATAGAAAGGAAAATATCTTTGAGAAGTCATAAAGGAGGCTAAGGTAGATGGACAAGTCAGTTTCATGTAATGCAGACTACTCCGGCAAAAATGGATATAGGACCATCTACCTTCATAGGAATAATTCATTTATCATCTATCATATCATGTGTTTTGTTTCATATAGAAGCATCATGATATTTTCAATACTCTATTTTTTTTCAAATGGTTTGTGATTGTATATAGAGATATTAGGTTTTTTTAACAATTTACACAACGTTGGGAGTGTGATATGATAATATCAAATGTTGTAAAGTGTGTTCACTATAGATTGGTTGGCACCAGTTATTTTTTTAACCCTTCAAACTGGAAATTAAATGCTTCAACGTTATTCTAGGTATGTATTTTTAATTTCTATACAAAGCTCATGTTGAATGTTATAAGAAGACAGTTAATTTCCAATATCCATAAGTAAATTGCTATTCTCACTAGGGTGAGTGGGATATTTAGGCTCGATGCGCGAGACCAATTTAGTGCAGATTGGATTGTGTAATGCCCCGACCCTAGATTCATAGAGTCAGTGCATAATTTTAATACATTGGTATGATTACAAGGAATCATGTCCCGAATGACCGATTAGTTTATCTGTCTTGTAAAATAGATTACATACATGAATGTTACATTACACTTTGTAACATATAACTGAAAAAAATAATCCATTGAGAATTATGTTGTTCCCTTATCTTAACCCTGCATCTCAGACACAAAACACTTCTTGGAATCTTTCGAAAAATAAATCATAGAAAAGGGTGAGCTCAGGTTCTCAATAAGGATAACAATATAGCATAAACTTCCATAAATACACATAAACATTTAAGGAAATGTTTTTGATTAAAACAAAATCATTTTAATCTTAAACTTCAACATAATATGGAAAAGATAAAATAAAATATTTCCATTTACTTATTCAAATGGATATTCTACTATTCTAATAATCACATCCAATATTAATAGAAACATTCATAATGATGGAATGCATAATTCTAGACTTCATAACCACATATTCAAGGCCTTGTTCTAAGACTACAAATAAGATTTTTTCAATTAATTGTGCCAAGACACTATTTTGTCTCATGAGACCTACCGATGCAATGAGGAGCTTTAGTGGGATCCACCCGTCACTTACTATGCCTAATGCATTCATCATATGAAAATGTTTTAACATAACATAAACATTCAGATTAAAACTAGAATATGAAATGTCAATAATTTATCCAAAAACCATGAATGGTATAAAAATAACACATCCATAGTCAAACACACCAAAAAACCGTCAATACAAAATGGAAGATTTGTATCCTAATCAATCAACTTAAAACAAGTTTAAAATCCATAAAAGGATGATGACATAGATGAAAATTATTTATAAAACTATTTGAGATAAATATCCCTTTTTCATGAAAAAATTTAAAAGTAAAATAATTATGAATGTACGAAATTAAAATTCATTTTTGAATCAAAGTTTCCCATACCACTCTGAATCTTTTGAAAGGAATTAACATTTTAAAAACATTCATGTCCATATAAAAAAATCCTTAGAAACCATTTCGAAAAAATGAACATTAATGAGAATGATTTAGAAGAATAAATATTTAAAACATTTAAAATGATGTTATTATAAAAATTCCATTAAAAACAATCCTTTTGAAAACTCTTTTATGATACATGGACCTGGATAATAAATATTTCTCAGTAGATACTTTGGGAAAAACATCCTTGGATAATAAATTGATTGTGAAAGTCACCCTTACCAGGTAATTTTCCTTGGTTGAGGGTAGGTTAACCTCCTTTATAATGGTGAAATAATTGTTATTAATCACTACAAGAATCATAAATATTAATATGATATCATATATGATTTTCTAACATAGATGTTTTAATAATATCTTAGTATTATCATCATTTTTGGTGTTAACAGATTCATTTTCCTTTATATTCATTAATATGTGAGTCATATTTGTTATGGATTGGATGTATCTTATTCATATCCCGAATGATATCAAGTCTTTAAAAATTATTTTTAATCATCTAATGAATGTTATTATTATATGGATTCGACGGGGAATGTATCTCATTGCGTTCGGGGAGACGGTAATCCGTACATATACACGAGCGACAATATCATTCTATTGATATTAAAATATTATATAATTGGATGTTATATCACATATATATAATAATTATCATGTAATATTTATTAATCACATCAATTAAACATCATTATTATACCCATGCAAATAATAATGTATTGAATAACAATTACACCATGACATGGAGACGGTAAGCCATACGTACGCATGTATGGAGACATGTTATTAAAAGGATGGATAGAATAATGAATTTTTTTATACCATTTTTATAATAAAATTATAGTATATAGATGATACTAGAGTTATTATTTTAGAATATAAACAGCAAAGAAAAATGAAGTGGATGAAGAAAGGAAGTTGAACGAGGTGGTGAGATATTTACATCTTCTTCGGGTTCTTCCTTTTGATTTGATCAAAAGAGATCCTTAGGAAGGCTTTATAACTAAAGGAAGGCCTCTAGGATGAATACAAGAAAGTATAGAGGATATTTGGGTAGGGGTTGGCCGAGCCAAAAGGCTTTGAAGGTGTAAATTTGAAAGAAGGAGAAGTGCCCTTTTGTAAGAGGGGTGAGGGGCACCTTAGAAAAAATTTAAAATATTATTTTATAATAAATTCATATTTGGTTTATAATGGATCTAATGTTACTTATTTCAAGGATAGGGTGGTTATGGATCTAAATCCTCTCAACCAATAGGTTTTAGACATGTTTAGGTTACAATTTGAACCTTATCTTTTACATTTATCTCTAAGATAAATAGTATAACTTTTACCCTGTCATCTTGTATTACTACAGTATATGGATAATAAAAATACTCTAAAAATTCAATAGAACCTCAAGTTGATCATTAATGACATATATAATCTTATTTAATCCCATTGGCCAATCCTTAGATTTTTAGGAATATTATATTAACCAATAATATAGTATTTGTTTTGTAAACTATTTTATGTCGATTTTGACATTATTAGGTATTTGTTTTTTTGTTAAAATCATAACAACATGATTACTTCGAAACAAAATTGATTGAATCCACCCTAACATGTCATATTAAACTATAAAATTATTTCAATTCATCAAAAGTCTCAAATTACGTTTATTAGGGTATTTATAATATTAGTTATTTTAATTTTTTATTAATAAGGTAATTACTGCATCATCATTGTGTCATAAATAAATTTAAGTATTTAATGTCTAAAAATTATAAATAAAATAACATTATATAGTAATTTTTTTTTAGATTTCTAATTAATATTTATAGTCAAATTTATCTTATGTATAACCCTATATAAAAAATATTTTAGTTATGAAAACATGAATTTAACAATTTTTACTCTTCTTTAAATTAAATTATAATAAATTCTCTAATCTAATCCTTGTGGATGTAAATGAGAATATTTTATTTCTGAGGTTGTTTTTTGTCAAATTACACTTATCCAATAGAATTAGGACATGTGTTAGGGTAATTATAATATCATTTTACCCTTTATTACCCTATTATGCTTTAACCTTTGTAAATGAAAGTCAAAAGTTACTATTCACCAAAAATTATTTTCATCTTATTGAAGCACATTTTACTTAATGAGTTTATAAGTGTCTCTCAGATGTTTGAAATTACACTCACAGAAGCTTTTTAATTATGTTTTATGCAAATTTTCAAATTCTTCTAGAAGGTTGGTAAAAGACGGTAAAAAGTTAAATAATCTTTTTATATATCTAAACTTATTATAAAATGACTCCAATGAATTACATTGTACATATATAGGTATTATGTATCTATTTTGACTTAAATAAATATAAAAAGTCAGTTTAAACCAATAACACAGTGTTTGTAACTATTTTTCAAAAATTGAATGTATTCAGAAAAATACCAATATTTCACCCTAAGCTAATATGGATATTCTAAATTCAAAAATGAACTCTATACTACCAAATTAAAAACATAGAAGTTTAATTTATTAATTTAAACATAATTCCCATTTTCAAACACAAAAAACATGTTTTAAAGAAATAATAACTATCAAAAGATTGATAATTTTTTATGTTCAATTTTAGAGTGAAATTACTTACAATGACCAAAATTGGATTAAATGGTAAATATATAATCTATTTATACTTCCAAACCAATAAAATTTATAATTTAACACTATAAATTATTTTGATTAAATAAGTTTTTTTTTTCAGTTAAAATATACTGTTTTTTACTATTCGCCCAAATATGAAAGTTATCATAAAAGCACCAAAAATTTATTGAAACAAAATTATTATGTCTTGATAGTAAAGAAGATGTTTATTATGAAAAGTTTAATATATAAAAGTTTCAAATATTGGATTTAAAAATGGTTCTCCATTAAAATGCTGTAAAATTGCATTTTTTAGAAAACTACTTCTTTTATCTGAAAAAAATGATTTTGTTCTTACATTATGTCTAAAAAACTCATAATATAGATTCTAAAATTATAAGGATTATATAAAGTTCAAAATTCCGTTAATAATATTCATAACCGCTTTTCAATGGATAGTTTAGTAAGTCATGGTGTGCTTGAACTCAGTGTTGTTTGTAGTGAATGTTATAGATTAACAATGAAGAAATAATGTAAAATGAAATCTTGGGGTGTTACAGATTGAATCATAGCTCAAATAATTGTTATTTCTAAATATAATGGTTAAATGTGGTATGATTATTTTCCTCCATTATTAGATAGTTTTCATGATGTTTTTTCTTATGTGTTATATATCTTACAACTTGATAAAGAGATCGAGTCACAATTGAATTGATGATTAGATCATAGCAAATTTCTATGTCGTGTTACCAAATGGAAATAGCAGAGCTTTGGGATTTGAATGTTCTGTTGGAAGATTCTGAATCTAAAGGCTTTATATGGATTAGTACCTCTCCATGGGGTTACCTAGTTCACTTCATCAAAAATTCTGATAGATCATTAAATTTACGTGTGGATTATCCGAGGTTGAACGAGATACCAGTCAAGAAATGGTATCATCTTCCATGAATTGAAGATATTTTTGATCAGTTGAGTGGTTATAATATCTCATACAAGATTTAATTGAGAACAATATATCACCAGTTAAGAGTAAAACTATCAGATATACCTTGGACAATTTTTAAGAGAAGTTATGGCTTGTATAAATTCACTGTGATTCCATTTAGGTAGTCTAATGTTCCAGTTTTTTCATGGAATTAATAAATAATATTTTACTATATTTTCTATAGTAGTTTGTGGTAGTTTTCATCAATGATACATTAGTGTACTCCTAGTTAATAAGACATTATTCCAAACATCTTAACATCATCTTGAGAACATTGAGGGACAATCATCTTTATGCTGAGCTAACCAAATACGGCTTCTAAATTAACAAAGTTTACTTATTGGGCCATGTAATATCTAATGAAGGAGTTTTCTTGGACCCAGATTAATTTGTAACCATGATATACTAGATAAAATCAAATAAATTCTTCAAAAATTCAGATCTTTCTAGGTTTAGCATGTTGTTTCCGACATTTTATCTCTGATTTATCATGATTGGTAGTAGCAATGTCTAGGCTGACCATGAAACGAGTGATATTTTTTTGGTTGGATGCTTATGAATGATATTTATATGAGTTTAAGAATAAAATTAAATCATTACTTATACTCACTTTACCTATTCCAGGTAAAGAATATATTGTGTTTTGTGACACACCAGAAGTTGGTCTCGAGGCACTAATAATGTAGGGGGGTTGAGTGGTTGCTTATGAATCCTTTAAGATGAGGCCGCATGAGAGAAATTATCCTTCTAACGGTCTAGAGTTATAAGTAGTGTTACATACCCTAATATGTTGGTGAAACAATCTCATGGGTGAGATGTCTGTGGTATACATAGATCACAAGAGCCGTAGACAGATCTTTTTTAGCGAGACTTTAACCTTCAATAGAGGTGGTGTGTAAAAAATCTATAGTATTTAATATTTGAATTGGAATGTACACCATGAAAGGGAAACATAAATATCGCCCCTTTTATCTGAATGAAATAGATATTGGTGGTATGAGAGTCTTGTGATGAGTGGAAGATAATGGTTCTTTTTGGAGACATGCATTTGGATGTTCTAGAGTCTCAAGGACCAATGAATATGATATTAACATCTATTATACCCATTCTATTCGGATGGATTAAGACTGAAAAGTGGTCTAATATGGAGTGCTCAGTTCTGAGAGAAACATTATATGGTGGGGAGACATCATTAGGATGGCCTTTTTATAGTGCGAATTCTCTTCTTCTTTGTGGTTCAGTATGGGAACTTATGGGCTTGTGTGAGGAGATGATGAGGGAGTTTCATGCTTATATATGGGATGTACATCCTATTTTAACAATGATGTATCTTCATCTACAAAGACTATACTGGTTGTTAGTAAAGAATAAAGTGGTGGAAATATTTGTGTCAAGATGATTCACTTGTCTGCAGGTGAAAGTCAACATCAAATGCCATCATGGATTTTATAGCTTTTACCCATTCTGGAGTTAAAATGAGATGATGTTAGGATGTATTTCATAATAGGACTATCCAATTTGACCCATAATAATGATGTTTTATTGGATGCTGTCGATCGAATGAATACTGTATCCCACTTCATAACTATTTGGGAAACCATCATATTTGATGATCTGGAAAATCTTTACATCAATATGATGGTTCACTTGCATTGTGTTTTGAGGATAAATTTAGATAGAGATCCTCATTTCACATAATGTTTCTAGAAGGTTATTTAGAAAGGCATGGGCCATGAATTATTTTAAGCACAACCTATCATCCATAAACTATTAGTCAATATGAACAGATTATTCAGGTTCTGGAGGATATGTTACAAGCCTGTGTTTTTTATTTTGGTGGATCATGGGAGCAACATATGACACTATTTGATTTTTCATATTATAATATCATCTAGGAATTTATCCAAATGACTCCTTTTGAGAATTTTTATGGTATTATATGTCGTTCACATATTTTTTTGGCAGGTGGTAGAAGATTTAACACTTGTTGGGATTAGTCTCATGCATGATACATATAAATAGGCTTAGTTGACTAAACAATGTTTGGTGACCACATGGAGAAGGAAGAAGTATTATGTTGACCATCAGAGACAACCTCTATAATTCGAGGTTGGTCATCATGTTTTAATATGGGTGTCACCTATATTATAGAAAAACCATATTAGGAAACAGGTAAAGCTACCACCCATATTTTTCATGCCATTTGAAATAGTGGCAATGGTTGGTCTGGTGGCGTATTGTTTATCTCTTACACAATGTTAATGTACCATTCTCAATGTGTTAAATGTGTCACAACTATATAGATATCATCCAGAAAATTCGCATGTTATATACATATTAGACATCAATCATCATGTTGATGGGTCCTTTTTGGTGCTTTCGATACGAGTTATGGATTGTGGTGAGAAATTATAAGGCCATGACCTTAAACAATACATAATGTTATGATATGTCAAAATATTTACTTATATTCAATTTGAGGATCTTTTTAGGTTTATCGTTTTAGATACATAGGTAATATCCTATACATAACAAATTAAATATTTCAAGTAGAAACCTCTACTCATTATCTATTTTTTTCGTAAAATAAAAACTTTTTTAAAATGAAACATTGTTCTTTTCATGTTTAAAAAATATGAATTATTCATAAAACCATCCCTGAATCTATTCTTATTTAAGTCATGTGAAAGAAATTTAAAAACATGGGATGAGAATTAAAATATCTGTAAGGGATAAATAAAGAATAAACACTATTATACTTTTGAAAACATATAAACCATCAAAACTTTAACATATTGTAATTATTTTCACCTTTAAGAAGTAGTAAATATACATCACTGAATAAAATCTTATTATATTCCTTTTTTTAAACAAAATATTACCATATATCCCATAAAAAGCAATATATAACATTTAACTATTACTTAGGAAAAAACAAACCAAAATGGAATAATTATATGGTCGACTTCCACACATATTACTTAATAGAATATCCCTATAGCTGAATTCTACACCCAATGAATTGGAGGTTATAACAAAACCACTTGTACATAGTTTATCATGGAACCACCCATCTTTGTTTTATCATGTAACCACTAGTCTAATTTCTAAGTACCATAAGATAATCATAACACATAAAACTAGCATAATGAAAAAATAACATTGCCTCATTTCAATCACAAGTGATCATTTAAAGATATTGACAAAATAAATCCACCTTCAAAACCATTTTCAGTAACAAAATATATGAAAATGGTATATGGTATTTATTTTTATTTAAAAAAATTATGACTTGTAAACGAATTCAAATATGAGATAATGGTTGTGGCAACGAAGAATTCATTTTCATCATATACGTAAAAAAAATTCCTTTTGTAGTTTAGTGAAATTATTCAAAAAAAATGATTCCATTTTGAAATTCCTGGAATGTAATTAAAATTAAAATGGTTGATTATACACCTTATAAAATAATGAGGTGTATATTATCAAAATATGCCTCAATGATAGGAGATTGAGAATAAGTCCCTTACCTTGAGTCCGATATGTCACGTACAATCGTTATATTCATGAATAATAAACATAGGTTAATTTATACTTTCTTGAGATAATTTTTCAGGTTTATTATTACTTTTATATATCATATTACCATTTTATAGAAATTACATAATTATTTGAGTTCTTATCAAATTTTTATCCATATTCGGTACTTGAGTAAAAAATTAACTTATATTGATGTAAATTGTCCATATGGTAAAAATTACATCATCTCCATAATATTATTCCACATATATCTATTATATATTTATTTATATTATCAATCATATTTGGAGATAATTAATTAAATACACCGTTCATGGAGATGGTAGGCAGTATGTACACATGAACAATACTTTTTTTTCATATTCAAAAAAATAGAACAAAATGATACATATGTATATTATAATTACATTATAATATCTATGTTATATATTTTACATAGGTTCATTAACTCCATAATTTATATATTCATGTATGGAATGAGTGATTTATGTCACATTAAGGGGGTGGTAGTCCATGCTTCCTCACTTGAAATTGTCATATTTACACCACATTAAAAACATAAACGTATGTTATAAATTAAAATTACTGAATCATAGAGAAAAAATAAATAAAATATATATCATATATGAATATAGTGTCAACAATAATGGCCACCATGATAGGTGGTAGGTAAAAATTGAATAACCATTATTTCCTGAGGTAGTAATTCACCGTACACAGAAGCAGTATGTTCGTTAACCATTAAATGGAGGTGTGTGAAAGTGTAGGTAGAATATTTATCATAAAAACATCCAAGTATATTTAAATTTTTTTATATATAATCATAGAATAAGAACATTATAGGAAGTATAGAATGGAAATAAAAGTAAAAAAACATAAGAGAAGGCATTACCTATTAATCGGGTAACCACTTTTGGTTTATACAAAATGGATTCTATGAGAGGATTTATACACTAAGAGAGGCTTCTAGGATGAGTGACTAGATTATAAGAAGAGTTTTGGGAAGGTATTATCTGAACCAAAATTATTTGATAGTGTAAAGAAAAGAGAGGAATGACTGCCTTTTTATAGGAGAAGGGAGGGACACCCATGGAAATTATTAAAATATTAAATTAATAAAAATTCAAATTTTATTCCAAAAGGCACAAAACACATTTATATATAATATAAGTTGAGTATAGTTCGAAATAATCTCATCCCATATTTTTTAGACATGTATTTATTTTATTTTATACCTTCTCTTTTCAGTTTACCCTTAATTACTCTCATTTAATTTTAGTTATGGTAAAAACATTTTAATTAATAAGAGGATATTAATTTCACTTATATGAGTTAAATTTTCATTAATTAGAAACTAATTAACTTTTAGACTATAAAAAGGTACTTTTTAATTTTAAAATATTTTTAGGATTTCTGAATAATTTGATAAATAATTATTTTTATAAAACATCAATTTTGTTTATTTTCACAATATTCATTTTTTTAAATTTAAATAAAATTTAAAATATAGATAAATTCAAAAAAAAAAAGAATATAATAGTCTTATAACATGTCATATTCTCTTGGAAATATCATTTCTGACATAAATTATTTCATATAATGTTAATATTTGTATATATAATACCATTTATTTAATATTTCTCTTAATAAAATAATTATTGTATCACTCTTGTGTCAATATTTATGGTAATTATTTAATCTGTAAATTTTTTAAATAAGTTTAAATAATTTATATAATTTCATAATATTTATATAGATAATTGAATTTCAAATTTACACCATGTTTACCAGTACATTAACATTATTATACTTAAAAGAGATAAGAGAGTGAGTTGTTGTAACTTTCTTTTATTTTTAAAATAAGTACATCACTTTCTTAGAAAATAGTCTATTAAATGAATCAATTCTGATCTTTAGTTGATATTATTCGACTTTAATACAGAATATAAGATATTTGAAGGTGTTAGAGTAAATTTATTATCCTTATCATATAGTTTATTACCCTAATTTACACGATTTACCTTTAATTTTTATAAATACCAGTTACTATTTATAAAGTCCGTAAATAAAAGCGACCAATTTAAAAATTTAGACCTTATAATTAAAAATATAAAATCCATTTTACAAAATTAAAAACATAGAAATTCCCATAAGCAATTTTAAATTAATTACCACTTTCAAAAAAGAAAACATTTTTTTAAAGAAAAAACCATCAAAAGATTGACTTATGTTTATGTCAAATATCAATGTGAAATTAAAACAAATTACCAAAGTTGGATTAAATGATAATACATTAATAAAAATATACTTTAAAACCTATTCAATAGATAATATACCCATACAAATATATTAGAAAAAACGCAGTTTTGAATTTAAATGTAGTATTTCTGACTATTCATTAAAATATGAATTTTATCAGATTTGAACGAAATTTCCTCCAAAGTAATTTTTGATATACATATTCTAAATAATAGTATTATTTTGTCAAATATAACATATATATTTAAATAAACTATATTTAAAAATGGTTCACCATCAAAAGGCGATAAAACCACCTTTTTAAAATATTAGACTATTTACTGCATAAGATTGGATTTATTCTCATTTTAAGCCTATAAAATTCATTGCATAAATGAAAAAATATTTAAAAAACATGTGTAATAATATTATATTTAGTTATATTCATTCCCACCAATACAACATCTAGGTGTTAACTACCATTTAAAATATTGATATTATTATTTTAATATTTTTCAGTATAACTCAGTGTTGTGTGCAACATAAGATTTCGGAGAAACCCATTGTTGTGTATTGAGTATGCTATCATAAAAACTGTCCCATTTAATGTAAAATTAATCTCATATTCATAAATATTAATAGATATGAAAAAAATATTATTTGATAAATACCTGGGATGTTATAGAAATATCTTTGTGGTCAGACTATAATATTAGTTTGAGTGTAGTGGAACCAAGGTCAAGTTTAGGAGGAGACCTGGGAGAGATAGTCTGATATGAAAACATAGTTCCAAGAATTTTTTGCTGATATCTCATAGTGAATCATAGAGAAACTCAGGGATGAGATACTATAAGGTGTATAGGTTTTAGGATCCAGTCTTCTTCTAGGTACCTCTGGTTGAGTTTTTTGTTATCTTTTCTTTTTATTTTTTATCATCAAGAACTTTTTTTCATTTGAATAAACATAGTCTTGAGTTGTGAGTAAAACTTATATAAATATAGTGGATCCACATGGAGATCATTATTTTTGAAAATTACTCAAAGTTTATGGGTGTATAATTTTTTGAGATAATAGAGTCCAGATATAAGTCGTTTAAATTATTTCCCATGTAATCGTTAAGTTGAGAATGCTTAAATTATGTTTTTAGTGTTAAATGGAAAAAGGGATGAAAACCAATCTACCAAATATTTAAACACCATGTAAGGGTATTACACATCGTGTAACTGTTCTAGGTATTAAATAAAATAAATCTAAGGTGGATAGTTTTTTTCATATTCCTTTCAGAATATTTACATGAGGTGTAACTATGTTATGCGCTACATAATTAGAAAACCTATTATTTTAAACGTTTTGTGTGGATGAATTATCATTTTTAGCTAAAAATCAAGTCCTTTAATCCCTAAGGAATTTTATAGAAAATTTTGGGGTGCCAACCTCTATTTTGAAAGTTCTATTTCTATGAGAAATATATAGTAAGTCATTCCAATTAGGATTCTCCCTTCTCTTCCTTATTCTCTAACCATTATGGTGAAATCTCTTGATCTATTTCATTTTTGGATTTTATCAGGAACAATGTTGACCAATGAACCTATTTTCAACCATCAACATCTTTTTCATAGTGGGAATTTTCCATTTGGAGCATTATTTGATCATCAGTTTAACGTAGGGGTTCTAAATCTTAACCCTATGGTTTGATAATAGAAAAATATTATTCAATATTATTATATTTCCAACATGGTTCTCAAAATAATAAATTAAGTAAATGAAATTTATTATTACTTTATGTTCATTTCTTTTAATTAGATTTTAACCTAAATTGTGGATACCTGTTGGGTGAGGTAACCATAAATATAATTGATTTTTATAATGTCTTAAATATTGTTTGGATAATGATTTATTGGATACACTTATTATCATAATGGTCTATTTTTAGACTTGGTGGTGTTTTCCGGTTGAGTTTTAATCACACAATATTTTTATCACTTTTTGGTACTTGAGAATATTTTGTGGATGCAGGTTTTCACAAGTGAAAATGAATAGCTGTTGATTTCATGTTTATGGATGGGCTAGAGTTTAGAGATGTTACCGACTTGGGGTTCATGACCCAGGATATTGAGTCTGGTAGAATTTCTTAGTATTATTCTAGTATGACATATATTTACATTCTAGAAAATCATTACATTATTATTTTATAGATTATTGTATTATTTAGTTGGTTTATATTTTTGTCTTCCTCTATGTATTTAAATTGATTTTTTATTATTAATATGAATTATTTCTACTTCTATAACACATTATACGTGGTGGTATAGTCTCCCCACTATACTATTCACACCCCCACTTCTGGTCGACAACCTACAGTATACATAGAGGTGAACGTGATGTCTTATAACTAACCCTTTGTGGTCACATGAGAAAGTGACATATTGGTTGATTTTAAAATTAGTTCCAATAAATTGAATATTAGAAAGGATCTAGAATGTAGTAAAGAATCATCACCATCCATATAAGAATCTGGATGTGTATAACCCACTGAATTTGAGGGATTTAACTAGGCCAGTGAACCTAAAGAATATTTACATATGGAAGAACCCACTATGAATAAGGATAAAGTGAAATCAATTTTTGAAGATCCATTTAAACCATAACATTCATTCCCTACAAGAATGTGAGAAACCATGAAAACTAGTAAATAGTCACTACAACTTGTGATGTGTTATTTGTTCAAGAAAGTGGAAATCACCATCCCTTTGTTGGATACCATCCTATAAACAACAAGGCATGAAAAATTTATTAAATATATGTGAACCAAAACAAGAAAATTATGATTTAATTAAATGGTTATTTTAATTAAAAACATTTCTACCCTTATAACCCAATAAATATCCCTAATGTACCATGATCCAAGTATCATTTCCATACTATTCACTATTAGTGAAGTCAAATTTTCCAATGAATTATGTAATTTATAAGCATCAATAAATATTATTCTTACATCGTTTAATTATATCTACAAATAGTAGAACTCAAACCCACGTGATTTGTTTTGACAATTTTCAACAAATCCACTACCTATCCAGTGTGTATTTTGGAAAATGATCTAGTAAGTCTACAGAGTTTTCAATACAATGCTAATTTCTACATCTTAAATGAGAGTATGATAAATGTAGAAATATTTCCCCCATAATATTGGGTTTTTCTTTACAAAGAACATTAAAAAAATAATCAATGTTACTGAATGAAAACTTTTATTGTCCTTTGGTGAAGAAACATTTGATTTTAATTTACTATACTCAATAAAATACCATCATGAAGAAAATACTTTTTTTACTATAACCATATTATATGTTTGATGCTATTATAAAAAATATATTGAATGTTTTGATGAAATATTTTAATTAAAAAAGGCTTTGTAACATTAGGATTTTCTATTGAATTTTTTATTGAATGAAATTTTAATTTGGAATCTATTTTTAGTACTGAACTATTTAAATAAATTGATGATAATTATTTTTATAATTCACTCAAATTTTATACTATCACCTCTATATTACTTGTTTAGTTAATAAGAACTAATGGACTATCTATTAAGCTACTAAAAAAATCCATCCTGGTTACTAATGGTGAACACCCAAAGTATATTAAAGATGCAGAGAATATAATGTTTCACAATATAGAGTGGGAAAAAATGGAAAATAATCCTCAAACAACACCCTTTTTTGAAAAGAAAAATCCAATTATTTCCCTAACAGGATCATCTAGAAGAAATACTTTCAAAAAGAAGATAATGTGTGGCTGGTCTCTTCAAGAAGGACTCTAATTATTGGTAATAATGGTTCTAAGAAAACTGGATCTTATATATTCAATAACATTCATTAATATATTATAGTAAATATAAAGATATATAAATCACATAACCACTTCAAGGTGAATGAAAATAAGAAAAATCATTTTATAAAGATTCATGTTAAGAGCCCATGGATATGTCCGTACTTCTCCATGTTGTCATAACCTCAAGGGAGACAGGTTGTCTTTTTCCTTCATACAAGCTTAGATACAATTATTTTTAACTATATTTTTAAAAAATTTCTTTCGACGCTCTACTATAATAGTTTCTTGACTATGTGTGGGGGATAGGAAAAAAATATTTTCATTTTGTAAATATCACTGTTTTTATTTTACTTAAAAAATAAAAACAAAAACAAAAAACAAAAAATTATATAATATAATAACAATAACATAAAAAAACTCAATCAATTTTAAGAACTTTTAGGTAGTTTCTTTATAACAAACATTAATCTAGTAAAATTGAGCTAGTGTCTAATTTATTACATTGGAAGAAGATACAATAAATCACATCCTTATGGACTGAATAGTTAAGTAGTATTTAGTAAACATAAACATACAAGATTCTCATATTATATTTGAATATAAAAATTACAAAATAATTTTTTTGAAAACATTATATTTACCTATAGAATATCCTTACATATCATTCATAGTGCACATAATGGATTATTGGGAAAGAAAAAAAAGGATACCAAGAATACTAATTAAGAGTTTCATAAAGTAGAATCTATCAAGAGTAAATGACGAATAATCAATATGGAATAATCAATATGTCATGGTAAATATCTAAACACACATTCTATTTAATAAATAACTTGAATATATTGATTATATATTTAATAATAAATATAAAAAGATAAATAACTAAAGGAGAATTCCATTTAAATAACATGACTATCATGAATGGATAAGTAATAATAAATAGGGAATGGTAATTAACTAAACACTTATACTATTTAAATATCTTTTATATCCTTAATAGATAAGGCATAATCAATATGGAAAGGTAAATAACTAAACAAAAATTCCTTTTAAATAAATGTAAAATCATTAATTGTCAAGGAATAATCAATATGGAAAGGTAAATTACTAAATACACATGTCATTTAAATAACATGACTATCATTAATAGATAAGTTGTAATCAAAATGAAATGGTAAGTAATTGATATTTGATGCAATTTAATCAATAGAATAGAATTAAATAAATCTAGAGATATAATCATATCAATAATATAATGAATAATAATAATAGAATTATTATTGAAGGTAATGCTTAATTATTAAATGTTGTGATCTCAATAGTCATGATACCTGTACTATCAAGACCTTTTAAAATACAGTTTAAAACTTTATGTAAATCCTATTAATACTATATTACTGATTCAACTCATGTGACTACAAATTCATGAAGAGGACATATAATTTCAGGCCCCAAACATTTCTAAATTTACAAATCATTCCTCATATATCGCATAATCTGTTTAATTTTTGAACAATGTGCCTTATCATCAAATATTAATGTTAAGTAAATAATGAAAAATTATCAATATTTCCCTAGATAATTAAATATCTTCCACTATAAAAAAACATATCTATAAATGATCTTCATTTTAATAAATAACCATATCTATGAAAAATAATATGGATAATTAGTGGAAATTTAATTTCTAATGATAATATGAAAATTAATATTTGAATGGAAAGATAAATACTACACAAATGATGCAATAAAGTGAATGTAAACACTTAATTTAATAAAGAATATCATGAAACATACATATAAAGAATAATTATGGAATTAATACAACATATCCCCATTATAGTATAAGAAAAAGAAATGTTTTTCATCGTTGATGAATTAAAATACCATAAAAATATATTTAAAAACAATCTAGAGGAAAATATACTATTCAATTTGAAAAAATATTTTTTCAAAGTAAAAGATCAAAAAATATTTTAAAAATTATCTTCTGGGAAAATGAGATTTAAATCACATAAATTAATATTTAAAAATGTGAGTGGTCATGAAAGTGGGAAATTCCATACATAGTGTACACATTAATTCAAATATTTCTTTCACATTTTTGATAAAATCCAAACAAGATTTTTTTTGGAAAATTACATGAACATTCCCTTGAAAAAAATATATAAAAATTATAACATGATCAATGATTTCTTTAACAAAACATTTTTACAATGTAAAAAACATTTTTGAAATATTTTTTTATAAAACATGCTTTAATAAGAAATAGGGGTTTTGACTGAAGAGAGAAATGAAGTCGAATTTTCATTAAAAAAGTTTCTCAAAAATTTAGAATAATAATGAAATTAATAATTGTACTATTATTGAAAAATATTAGGAATAAAAAGAGTAGAATAGAAATAATTTTTATTATTATCAAGTGACCAAATAATTTTCTTCAATTGATATTCAATCATAATCAATCCCGATTAAAATATGATTGTGAAATAATCCCCCAAATTATGAGAAAATTAAAATGAGAATTAATCAATTAATGGTTTATGTGTATCAAATGTCAATTCTCATATTAAAATTTATAATACAACATATTATAACTAAAATTAATTACACACATTTTCTTATAATATCAATTAAAATGAAGAAGTAATATAACCATGTGAATGTAATTTGAGTTATAAAATTCCATACCACATGGTAACATTAAAGTAAAATACCGTTGAATAACATTATTGAAATTGAAACATAAAATACCATGAATTATTTATTAATCATTAAATTACATGTTGAGGTGATATTATATACACCACATAAAGAATAAGTTTCATAAGATTTCAATATGGCTCAACAAAGGGAAATTGAGATGATATCCCTTACCTCATGATTCCTTTTGGTTGAACATGAATTAACCTCATGTATAATGGTTTTAATAATTTTAATAATTTTTTAAATAATAATATACATATTTATAATATCATATATGACCCCTTTAAAACATTTTACCACATTATTGTCAACTATATTTAAATATTTTCAATGTTTCAGGTGTTAATTGTCTTGTTTTTGCATGTGTTGTTTGTCAAGAAAGTTTTTTTATTATTGAAAATGTTATAAAGCTACATAATATCTATAATGATAATGATTTTATAGATATCATTTTTTATTTTATAAATTTCTAAAATCAATTTTTATGTTTGAACATCGATAATGGAAATCATAGCTTTATGGAAACAATAGGTCGTACATATGCATGAACAACGTTAACATTCCCTTAATGGGTAAAAGGGTAATTTTATTTCTGAAATTTTAATTTTAAAAAATAAATATTATTTCATATATATTACATATATTCACTGAAATTATTATTATTATATTTCATGTAAATTTTTAGTGAAAAATGAATCATGTCACATCGTGAGGCTGTAGTCCCTCACACACAGGAACGATAAACATAATGGATCATAAGATAGTATATGTGATATTAAAACTCCAAAATTATGATAATATAATAAATATAATATAAATGAGTTAAATATATCATTTTATATATCCTTTAATGTTGGTGACGTAAAATTAATAACATCGTTTCCCAAGGCGGTTGTCTTCTATACACATGATCACTGATTTCAATTCCCATTTTATTTAATATGAGATAGATATTGGTAATTTCAATAAAGTATTAAAATATAAGTATATATAATATACTGAGGTTATTATATTACCATTTTTTAATAATATTTTAAGTAGTTTGAATAAGAAACAAAATAAAAATTCTTATTTTAGAATGTTACCTCTTCTTAGGACATCTTATTTTGGTTTGCACCAAAAGAATTTCTAGGATATATTTAGGATCTAAAAAAATTTCTCTAGGATGTTTTTAGGTGATTAAGTAAGTTATTTGGGTAGTTATTGTCAGAATAAATTTCCTTTTATGTGTAAATAGGGGAGGATAGGAGGTTGCCTTTTTTTTAGTGGGGGATTTGACAGACATGGAATTTTGGAACAGAATCAATTACAACCATGTTTTTAACATTCCACAAGCCTCTTAATTTGGTGAATATAAACCCTTATATGTTATAAAATCTAAATATTTATATAAAATGGATGTTCGAAAAACTTTTGGGTCATTTTAACTCTAATCTTTTATGTTTAACCACCAATAATTAACTTTTACCTTAACCGCGGTAATTAATTTTTACTATTTTCACTATTTATTATAATAAAAAATTAAATTGAATTTATTAATTAATATAAATTATTATGATTCTAAATATGGAATCCATTTTCATAAATTCTTTTCAAATATGTGTTATAATCAAATTTAATATAATACCCATAGATGCGATGAAAACGATTGTTTCGAAAGAAAATATTTTCATAAGTATATAATGTTTTAAAATCCATATTTAATATGAATTTATTATGATGATATAAATTAGTTAAATATATTAATTGATAAATAAATATTAATTAAAACATATATAAAATAAACTGTATCTATTTAAATAATTTATTTGAAAAGCTAGTTTTCAATAAAATTTATTATTGTTACACTTCCTCAAAAATGAAACATTTCAGAAAAATCAAAAAATTAATCCCAAGATAAATTTTAAAAGATGAATTAAAAAAAATTCTTTTATATAATGAATTTTCTAAAATAGTTAAAAATTAATATAAAAATATGTAGACAAAGTGAAACTAAACCAATTTTATAAAAATATAGTTTTTTGAAACAATTTCATTTTCTTTTAATTGAATATTATTTTTTTCTAATAAGTAGAAAACCATAGTTATTATAATTTAGTTAGTACTATTCATTCCTACAAATTTATTGACTATGTTTTATTGATATACTATGTTATGGTTCATTTAGACTCGGGGTTCTGTGTTCTGCAAGTTGTAGAAAAGAATGAATTTATTTAAAATGAAATATATTGGAAAATATTGAGGTGAAAAATTATCGTCTAATATTAGTGTTGTATGTCATATATAATATCATAAATATTTTTATTATTTAAAAATATTTAGGTGTAACATTATTCCCACCTTTAACAGATTGTGTCCTTGTAATTTAAAATTGAACTAGGTAATCAATGGTTTGAAAATTTAAAACACTACTGTTGAAAACCACACATCATGACATTGGTAATAAAACATCATATTGGTAATAAAACATCATATTGGTAATAGAAAAAAAACTATGGTATTCTATAATAATACATAAATAGGATTCCAATTAGGATAAATTGGTGGAAAATAAATATATAGACATGGAATAAAATCATAAATAATTATAGAGAGTGGTTGAGGTCATTAATCACAAGAAACTGGCTAATGAATGAAATATTAAAAAACTCAAAACCATCAATCTAAGATGATTTAGACCACCATTTTTTTCATCAGAATGAAGTTAAAATAATTAAGTTTTTGTTTTAGGATCATTTTCCAATTGTGATGTAATTATTTTACTATATACTTATTTAAATAAATTTACTTACATGATTTATTTATATTTCATAAGCACAATTTCATCCATTGGGTTATCCTTGAAAAATTTCCTATTAATCGCTTACTACATGAAATGAATATCTAAAAATGGTTTTTTGTATTATTGAAGCACTAAAATTTACTTTTAATGGACCATAAGTTCCCTAAAAATGTAAAAAGAATTTTTGTCTATCTCTAACGATTTCCCAAAATTAGTATGGCAATAAAAAGTTACCAAGTATAATTTTTTAATATCTAAAAGTCAAATTTAACACTATTGGTTAATAATTAATATTTATTCATAAAATTGTTTAATTGAAAATAACTACATATTAAAATGAACATCACGTAGGCCAGTGGAAGGTGTTAAACACTTATCACCTTTCAGTTATTTGTTCATGTCCTATAGCCTTGTTTGATATGAAGGGTTGCACATGGAATGTGGGTTGTCATGATTTTATAACCATATTAATTTAAATAAAATAAAAGTCCCAATGTGTAATAACCCCTAATTACAAAAACATAAAAGATAAGATAAATCCTAAATTTTTTCAATACCTTTAAAATTATTCCCAAAATAGTAAGGCCATTATTACTTAAATATCTTTTTCACTAAAACTTATACTAAACCAATGGGTTATACTACCATAAATTACTCCCCAAATATCCTTAATTGTAGTATACTCCCATCACCTAAAAGATAAATTGGTGATTTTATGACATTAAACTTACGATCATTCTAAAACTCATAAACCAATGATGGTATCCATAAACCTTATGTTAATGAATAAAATATTCTTATATAATTAAACACAACACTTGGATGTTTCAGGATTATTATAACCCAAATACTACTTCTAAAAATACTTCTGTAATATAATTTTAGAATCCCAATACATAAATAATTCAATAATTTTATTTCAACATAATGCCTTCCTTGTTATTTGGGTTATCCTTTATAAAATATACTTGAATAGGATAATTCACAAGTTCACCACATTTAAGACAACCCACTATACATGGGTCCCTAAGACTAATTTTTTTCCTTCCCTCGTACTCTTTATTTTCCCATGAAAACTCATTACACTATTACCTTTTTTAACATGTAAAACTTTTCTCTCATTCCTTTGATACACTTTCATTGGTTATTCATTCCAGTTTTCTAGAATGAAGGAAATTGAGACTTTTTTTATCTATATTCTTCATCACTCGAGCTCTTAGAAAACCCAATCATTCTTTACTTAGGTGAGTCTGATGGTTGGTTAGGGTATAAGTATTTAATAATATTTCAAGATGACTAATTAAAAATATTCATGATATATTTTAATTTATTAATTATCCCATTTGTATTCTCATAGTCACTACATTGTCCTTCATATTCAATTTTAACATTGTTACTATTGATTCTATCCATTTACAAATAGAAAAAAACATAGTGTGAGGAACAATAATCATAGTAGGAAAACCATATAATCATTTATATGATGTTTAAATAATGAAACCAAATTTTCAATCAATGACACAAAAGATTGGACCTAGGTAATTAATTCTCATCATCTTTTAAAATAATTGATAATGGTTTGTATGTAAAATTTTAACTATGCAAAGCATATCCACTAGTATTATCAGTTAATATGTATAGTGAGGCTCACTGTCATGTACCATTTAATTCTCAAGTCAAGCCTGACATGCCTTTTTTCAACGATTTTACCCCGAGGTACATCTGTTAAGGAAACAAATCCATTGGTAGTGTCTAGACAGAGATATATTTCCAGGAAAAACCCTATAAACACTATATTACCAAACATTATGATGTTCTTTTATAATTATCCTCAAAATACATCAAAGGGATATGTTTCCTAATCATTTTTTTCATAAATATATTTCCCACAGTTTATAATAAACTTCAATTAATACCAAATATAAATACCCTGACTCCATTTACCCAAATATAATTTCTATTTATTACATTTACATAAGATACAAGTAATCATACACCTAAGGACCAAATAGTTTAGTATCCTTGGTAAAAGAGGTACATTCATTATTTTCATATTATATTTTAATATAAAATTAATATATTTATTTTTTTTCAAAATATAATTATTCCCGCTACCATATCATTTCATATCATTCATAGTATACTTATTGGATTTTTATAAAAGGGAAAAACTAGGGTGGGAATGAATATATAATAAGAGTCACATAAAGATAAAGCTGTCATGAGATAATGAACAATAATTAATATAGAATAATAAATATTACATGGTAAATATCTGAACACACATTTTATTTAATCAATAACTTGAATATCATAATTAGATAATAAATAATAAATATTTAAAGGTAAATAACTAACACATTACATTCAAATAACATAACTATCATGAATAGATAAGAAATAATCAATATGTCATAATAAATAAACAAACATTGATTTAATTTAAATAATATTTATATTATAAATGGATAAGAAATAACCAATATAGAAAGATAAATAACTGAACAAGCATGCTATTAAAATAACTTGACTGTTATTAAAAGATGTGAACTAATCAATATGGAATGGTAAATAACAAGACACACATTCCATTTAAATAACATTATTATCATTAATAGATAAGTAATAATCAATATGTCTAGGTAAATAAAAAAACACATTCCACTTAAACAATAACTGAGAATTAAATACATCAAAATATAATATCATTTAGAAAATATCAAGGATCATAGTAACTAATTTCTGAATAATGTAAATGATTTATTATTATTCAACATGATCCCAAACATCATGATACCTATAGTATCAAGAACCTTTAGAAGACAATTTATGATTATTGATAAAATACACATATAATTACAACATACTAATTAACATAATAATACTACTAACACATCTCAAGGAAATATAATTTTAGTCTCCACCCATCACTATAAGTCCAAATAATTTCTTATATATCAAATAATTTATTTAATTCGTGAAGAATTTGGTTTATCATAAAATATCTACATTGAGCAAAGAATATAAATTTATTAATATTTACCTAGATAAAGAAATAACATCAAATGTAGAGAAAATTATATATAAATTATATATGGTTTATGAAATAAACATTTCCATGAGAAATATTATAGAAATTTAGGGTAAATTAAATTTCCAATGAAAGTGTGCTTTTCAAAGGAAAGTTAATGACTATAAAAATGAATCGAGAAAGTGAATATCAATACTTTACTTATTAAAAATGATTATAAACGATCCATAGAAATAATATGTATGTTTTCAATAAAATATATCCGTAGTGGGTTATAATTAAATTAAAGGGTTAGTGTTATTGATGAATAGAAATACCACAAAATGATCTTGAAAAACAATCTTGAGAAAAATAGAATTTTCACTTTGAAAATGTTTTTTAACTAAACTTTTAAAAAATATACATTAATTTGAAAATAAAATTTCAAACTTATAAATTATTCTTTAAAAACTTAAGTGGATATGATGATAGAAAATTTATTAAATGTTAAATGTGTTAAAATAATGAATATTTTTACATTTTTGGTAAAAGCCAATCTAAAATTATTTAGAAAATGATGAAAATATTTCTTTAAAAACGTTTTCTAAAAATTCAGACATGGGTAAAATTTTATTTAATAAATTATATTTAATTTTTTTAGAAAATATGGTTATGGATGAAAAATGATTTTTGACAAAAGATGTAAATAAAGTATAATTTTAATAAAACAAATTCACAAATAATTTAAGTACCAATGAAGGGGGAAATAATATTATTAATTTAAAACAATATGAATAAATATTATAGAATAAAATTAAATGGTTTTATAATCCAATTATAAAACAGTATCCTTGAATGGAAATTAATGAATAAAAAATCATCATTAAAATGAGATTGTGAAATAAACCCTCATAAATATCATAACATTATAGTGAGAATTAATGAATGAATCAATAATATTTATAAAATTTAAATAAACATAAAATAAGTGTAAATTAAAAATAATATAATCAAAATTAATTATATACACCATCTTATAATATCAAATACAATGATTAAGTAATATAACCTAATGAAAGAAAATCTTTTTGTGGACTTGTTTTCCACTTGGTAAATTTTAAGTCAAATCCACTTGGATGAAATAAATCAAATTGAAACTTAAAATACAATGAATTATTAATTAATCATGATATTACATGTAAAAGGTGTATTATATACACCATTTAAAAAAATTAGGTGCCTGAAATTTCAATATGCCTCAATGAAGGGAAATTGAGACGAAGACCCTTACATTACGCTTCCTTTTGGATGAACATGCTTTATCCTAATGTGTAGTGGCTTTAATAATGTTTATAATTTAGAAAATAATAATATAAATATTTATAAAATCTTATATGTTCCCAATATCAAATTTTACATCCTTATTAATAATAATTCAATATTTTCATTATTTTGGGTGTTAATTATCTTATTCTCACATGTGTGTTTTGTCAAGAATGTTTTGGTTCTTTCACATATTATATAGTTCAATTATCTTGTGAATTATATTAATGTTATAAATATAATTTTTTAGTTGTATATATTTATTGAATCATTTTTTAAATTTGATCATAGAGAATGGATCACATTGTTTCGTGGAGACAATATGTTGTACCACTAACGGAAAATTTACCATTCGAGGTGGTTTAAACCGCCGCTATATGCTTTTGTGGTGGTTTTTGAAAACCGCCGCTAAGTTGTGTGTCGGAAGACTATTTTTGGAGATTATATGCATTTTGCAGCGGTTTTTAAAAATCGTCATAGATAGCGTATTTTGCAGACGTTATGATGCATTTAGCGGTGGTCTTCAAGGCCAGGGGATCATTTTGGTTAGAGATAAATAAAACTGATGGTAAGAAAAATGTAATCCTCGGGATGGGCACACCACCGGTAAAAGATTCATAATCACCACTAACATTGCATCGATGATGGTCCACTATAGCGACAGTTAAAACCACCACGAAAATGAACATTGTAGCGTCATTTATTACCGCCATGAATAAAAAACTGATGACAAAGTGATGGTTATAACCATTGCTAATAGAAAATTGTTGACATATTTAGGCGGTTTAAACCACTGCTAAAACCACTTTTACACAAAAAACAGCATCTTCTGCAGCTTCTGTAGCAATTCCCTAAAAAAAAAAATTACAAGAATACCAATAAATCATGTCAGGTCCAAACATCAACGGAAACTGATATTTATGTAACTCCAATGACACACATTGGTGCAAGGTGTAATAACCCTATGTTAGCTAAAGAATTATACTATTCCAAGTTCATCACACATATACGAGACAAGGTGTCATGAACCCTCACAACATTATCTGGTGCCAAATCATATACTAAGAGTGATCATCTATAATGTTCATCACCACTCCACAACATATCTCCATGAAATAAGGAAGTATAATGTGTCATGGACCAATCACAACGTGCAGGTACATCATAACATCTTATACCCCATACAGTTCTCAAGGGACTAAATATGAATCACTTTTAGAAATAAAAACAAACTATGGATGAGTTAAAAGATATCAATATTCAATAGAAAGGTCACCATAACATAACACTTGTAGGACCCCGGGACACCCAAAGAGGGGAGGGGTGAATCAGGGTGGCAACTTTTTCTTCTTTTAATTGTGGATCTTATTCCCACGTTGGTAGGAACTACTTAAACCTGTATGATGGATATGAACAGCAATTAAACATTCACATGCAGAGAGATGACACACCTATTTTTACTTGGTTCACCACTAAGGGCTACGTCCAAGGAGCATACTCCGACAGGTTGTCGGTCGTACCTAAATCCACTATGCTTCACTAGCTGCGGATTACAAATGTTTGGGTACAGACACTCTATCCCAGGCTCACTGCCTTTACAATTGTTCAGGGATAGCTCACTGCGTCCCTCGGGTCACTCCCGTTGACTCCCCCTGGCTCACTGCCATTGGCGAAGTCCCACTCAGATTATAGACGTGAAGGTCTCTTTAATAAATGTGCATTGATGTTCTTTGTCTCATGTTCAGCATGAGACTTTGCTTGCATCAGGGTTCAGAATTGATGCTCTTTATATTTCAACCTTTCTTCTTTAGTGCAATGACTGAATGCACTAGATCCCCTTTTCTTCGTTTGCCTGAATCACAATCACTTATGTGATTGCTCAATAAATGATGTTCAGCTTACTCGGCATTCGTCAGAATCAATTCACCATGTATGCATGAGATCATGCATGTATCATTTAGATTTCTTCTTCAATCTCGCTTTTCAACGAAAGTATTAGGCAATCTTTAGCTCTTGTGCAGCTCCAAAAAGGCGGGCGTGCTTCAACAGTGTCTGGGTATCCTTTTCAAGCCCGGCGCGCAAGTCTCCCAGCAGCGCGCAAGTCTCAGGCGCGCAAGTCTAAACTGGCGCGCAAGTTTCACTGAAGCACCTGCGCGACACTGCCTTCATGAACTTAATACTTGCGCGACACAATTTCTTTCTCCCCCAATTCTTCTAGGGCGCGCAACCCTCACTCGGCGCGCAACCCCTACTTGCACGGATCAACCACCTGCGCGATGAGAGCTCGAACAATCTCAAATTTTTGAGCTCCGTAAGAAATGAGGAGGGGTGGTCCAGTATTTATAGGCAAACTGGACCCCCTGCGCGGCGGCGCGCAAGTTTCTCCTTGGTGTGCAAGTCCACTTGCGCGACTTAACCAACACTTGCGCGACCCTCTTGCCTTTGTCAAATTTTGATCTTCTGATCTCGAAAAACCATAGACGCGCAAGTTATAATGCATTCAAGGAGTCCACGTGCAAGTCTCTTCCTGGCACATTATTCACCTGCGCGACCTCACCAAAACTTGCGCGACCCTTATCCCTTTGCCATATTTTGATGCTCCGATCTTCAAAAACATATGGCGCGCAAGTTTCCTATCCTCCAAGAGTATGGTACGCAAGTCCCTTTTCCAAAATCACTCTTCTTCATTTGTTGATTTTGAGGCCCTGAAATTTGGCAAACACTGGAAAACGGCATCACCTTGTATCTGCTCTTTTTGTACCGCCTCCAGATCATCCATTCCCCTGTCGAAGTTCTTGAATCAAACATAGACCGTTGACCACAACTCTTGAACTCGACATGTCACCATGGAATCTCCTTTGTCAACAAATTTGTATGTCGTTTTTTTGCTTTGTCGACAAGCATGATCACCTCAACAAAACTTCTTCTTGGTGATCTGTATCCTTCAGCAACTCTTTTGCTTTTATCACAAACTCCACTATTGTGATATGTATTCTTTGAAGGAACAACTTTAGTACCATCATCCTCTATGACAATGTGATGTGCATGGCCATTTAATAAGTCAACTCATTGGCACATTGCCTCCTTCATCAACCTTCATGATCAACTTCATGCAAACCATGTGATTCAATCTGTCAAGAAGTCTCTAGTATGGTTCTCACGCAATCATGAGTAATTGCATGGTCTTCATCAAAACCCATTGTTCTCATGAAATAATGAGGAATTGCATGGTCTTCATCAAAGCCCATGGTTCTTATGCAATAAGGAGGAATTTCATGGTCGTCATCCAAAAACACCATCCTGCTTTAATCATCCTTGGATGGATAATTCCTCACATTCTTCATTGTTGTAAACAATGTATCATCTTTGACACATGTTCTTTGAACTTACGATCAGCACAACAATCCTCTGAATCACTACTCCTCTACTTCATTGGAGTACTTCATGATCTCTTTCATTTTGATATTCCATTGACAACTATTGAAAACAAATACAAACCTATACACAAAGTTGTTCCAACAATCTCCCCCTTTGTATTTTGTTGTCAATACCTTATACATCTTCTGAAATGAATCTGTCAATGTCAAAATGAGAATCTTCTCAGCAAATCAACGTTTCCTTTCATTTCACTTTCTCTCCCCCTTATTGACAAGAAATACAAAGCATATGGTAGGGAGGGTATCAATCCTCACTTAGGAAATGTTTCATTAATCATTTCACTCTAAGTCTACTTGAGCAAAGCTCGATGTTGAAAACAAGAGGATTTGATTAAGTCAACAAGGCTGTCCATTATCCCCAGATCATGATACCAACATGAGATGATAACTCATGTATCTTGTCTTCAAGGGTTTACCACTTTAATTCCAGGTAGAAGAAGATAAACTATGATAGATAATAATCAACCTGAAACTCCTGCACTCACTTCAGCAAATAGATCAAAAACATTCAAGTGCAATCGGCAGGATAAGTGACCTTGGGGCACTTCCATTATCTTTATGCCACTGATCAATTCAGTTAATCCCCCTTTGTAAAATAATATTTGATCTAAGTAACCAAGGGATAGTGATTGTGAAATGACATACCTTCTCCATTGGCGTGTTCTTCAAGAAATTCACAGAGTAACTATTTTTGAGTCTAACTGGAGTTGATATTGATTGAAACAGTGATTATGGAAGCTTCTTCATTTTTCTCCCCCTCAAGGGAAACACTCCTCATCATCTTCATCAAGAGTGATCCTTCATCATCATAATCTTTGAATATCAATTGAAGAATCTACTAAGGATGGAAACTTCTTCAGCTTTGCTATCAAGAGTTGACAGCATTCACTACTTCTCAGGTTCTTCCCCTGAGAGCATGCTTCACCATCAATTCCCTGCATTATTAGTACAAATACAATACACAAATGATTACGGGAAAAAGGTGGTTCCTTCTTGCTTCATCAAGAAGACTTGCTTGGTTGAGGTCCTTTTCTCAACCAAGTTCCTCTGTTCTCTCCAGTCTTCATTCCTGCACATTTGAACATATGTTCTGGCATCTGTCGGTGTGGCATGGCTCTGTTCACATTCTCTTCTACTTTGTGTGGAGAATTTTTCTGCTTAGCAGCCATCATGAATGATACATTCTCACTCCTCTTAAGGACTGCTTCTTGCTCAGGTATTAAGGTTAGGGAACCTTTTTCTATGTGACCAGACTTCTTGCATCTCTCACACAGAACTTCTTTGACACGTGTGTTTCTCTTTGTTTGCAACCTCTCCTGCACTGTTTCTTCATAATGTGAAAGTTTTTCTTTTCCTTTGTCACCAGTCTTGGCCTTCTCATCTTCAAGTTTCCTTATTCATTTCAAATCTTCTGGCCAGATGACCAATATATCATTTGGAACTTTTGCAGCTGGTTTAGGTCTTCCACATGGGTTCATCCGATATTCATCCCACTTAGTGTTTCTTTTGGATGAATGACCCTTCAATTTCATGGATCTAAAATCTTGGGTCTTCTCAGCTTCCCTACTTGAGATCTTCTTAGGGAAGTGTGTGTTCACAACATTCTTTTGATTTCTCCCCAAGGTACTTTCTTCATACTTTGATAGTTTGTGTGTTCTTCTGTTCTTATCAGCTCTGGATATCTGTTGACCTAGGCATGCACCATTATTGTGACTACTGTCATTGCATACATCACAGATGTTATCAAGAATAACAAATCTGTTTGATGTAAACAGATGCTTCTGGACCTGTGGATGTTGCTTCTTCTACTCTGGCTTCCCCCCCTTTGATATATGCTTTCCCTGTGCTTTTCCATGAAAGGGATTATAAAAACAATCCAGTGCACAGTGCCCAAATCTATTGCAGCACCAACATTGGCCCACAAATCTTTTCTTCTTTGTTTCTTCAGTATTAAGTTGTTGGGCCATCTGCTTAATCTTTTGTGCTCTATTTGAGGAACCCACTTCCTCCTTTTTCTTCCCATCCACACTAGCCATGGTGGTAGGTTTCTTCTTCTCACCTTTCCTCATCCATACTTGTTTAGAACTTTTCGTCCCACCTGCACTGATTGTAGGAGTGTATTTAGAAATATGAGTAAAAGATGGTTTGGATGGTACCTTCACTTTCTCAGTTGCTTATGTTAGATCAAAGAGTGAAGTCATGATATTCTTATCACATGTTGGAGGTCTTTCAGCTTTAGACTCCTCCAACGAACACTGAGTGCAAGCATCACTCATTTCATTCTTTTGTGAAGTCTCAATATGTGTGTTCTCAATCTTGGTCAACTGGGCTTCCAATTTTTGACCCTCAATATTGAGGATGATCTTCTGATCTTCAATCGAGATCATCTTCTCTTCACAAGTCTTCTTCAATCTTTCAACCTCATCTTCATGCATCTCAACTTTTTTTTGTAACAAAGAGTCAAGTTCCCTGAATTTAATGGACGTTTCCTCCAGACAAAAATTCTTGACTTCATTGTTCTTCTTCAGCTCAGCTTCAAGTGCATGGATCCTTTCTTTTAACGTCTTATTGACTTCCTCTTCCTCTTCAAAGAATTTTACCCGTTTGATGAGATTCATACTTTCCATAACTTTTCTTTCCAACCCCTTTTCCATATTGTAAGCTTCCCTTTCTAATCGATTTATCTCAACCTGCATAGATTGGAATAGGCTACAAATAATAGAAACCCTTTCTCCTGGAATATCATGCAGATATGTTTTGAGTTTTTCTTGAAAGCGTGAATTGGGGGTGTAATCCTTTACTCTGGAAGAATTCTGAGTCACCTGCTCGATACTTTCCATGCCTGATGTTTCTTCATTTTTGGAATGGCATGGAGAACAAGATATTGTATCTTCTTTGGATATGAGGGAATTCTTCAACTGCTTCTTCTCTTTCTTTTTCCTATTTGTTGAAGTCTTGGTGGATATAGATTTATGCTCAGAAATGACTGCGTCATTATCAAGACTGCTCTTCATTGTTGACTCTAGGAAAGAAACTCAAATCCTCTTCTCAATAGAATTACTGGAGAATATCCAACATACGTTAACCTTTCCCTCTGATACCACTTGTAGGACCCCGGGACACCCTGAGAGGGGGGGGGGGGTGAATCAGGGTGGCAACTTTTTCTTCTTTTAGTTTTGGATCTGGTTCCCATGTTGGTAGGAACTACTTAAACCTGTATGATGGATATGAACAACAATTAAACATTCACATGCAGAGAGATGACACAGCTATTTTTACTTGGTTCACCACTAAGGGCTACGTCCAAGGAGCATACGCCGATAGGTTGTCGGTCGTACCTAAATCCACTATGCTTCACTAGATGCGGATTACAAATGTTCGGGTACAGACACTCTGTCCCAGGCCCACTGCCTTTACAATTGTTCAGGGATAGCTCACTGCGTCCCTCGGGTCACTCCCGTTGACTCCCCCTGGCTCACTGCCGTTGGTGAAGCCCCACTCAGTTTATAGACGTGAAGGTCTCTTCAATAAATGTGCATTGATGTTCTTTGTCTCCTGTTCAGCATGAGACTTTGCTTGCATCAGGGTTCAGAATTGATGCTCTTTATAGTTCAACCTTTCTTCTTTAGTGCAATGACTGAATGCACTAGATCCCCTTGTCTTCGTTTGCCTGAATCACAATCACTTATGTGATTGCTCAATAAATGATGTTCAGCTTACTCGGCATTCGTCAGAATCAATTCACAATGTATGCATGAGATCTTGCATGTATCATTTAGATTTCTTCTTCAATCTCGCTTTGCACCGAAAGTATCAGGCAATCTTTAGCTCTTGTGCAGCTCCAGAAAGGCGGGCGTGCTTCAACAGTGTCTGGGTATCCTTTTCAAGCCCGGCGTGCAAGTCTCCCGGTGGCGCACAAGTCTCAGGCGCGCAAGTCTAAACTGGCGCGCAAGTGTCACTGAAGCACCTGCGCGACACTGCCTTCTTGAACTTAATACTTGCGCGACACAATTTCTTTCTCCCACAAATCTTCTAGGGCGCGCAACCCTCACTCGGCGCGCAAACCCTACTTGCGCGGATCAACCACCTGCACGACGAGAGCTCGAACAATCTCCAAGTCTTGAGCTCCGTAAGAAATGAGGAGGGGTGGTCCGGTATTTATAGGCAAACTGGATCCCCTGCGCGACGGCGTGCAAGTTTCTCCTTGGCGCGCAAGTCCACTTGCGCGACTTAACCAACACTTGCGCAACCCTCTTGCCTTTGTCAAATTTTGATCTTCTGATCTCGAAAAACCATAGACGCGCAAGTTATAAGGCATTCAAGGAGTCCACGCGCAAGTCTCTTCCCGGCACATTATTCACCTGCGCGACCTCACCAAATCTTGCGCGACCCTTATCCCTTTGCCATATTTTGATGCTATGATCTTCAAAAACATATGGCGCGCATGTTTCCTATCCTCCAAGAGTATGGTGTGCAAGTACCTTTTCCAAAATCACTCTTCTTCATTAGTTGATTTTGAGGCCCTGAAATTTGGCAAACACTAGAAAACGGCATCACCTTGTATCTGCTCTTTTTGTACCGCCTCCAGATCATCCATTTCTCTGTCGATGTTCTTGAATCAAACATAGACCGTTGACCACAACTCTTGAACTCGACAGGTCACCATGGAATCTCCTCTGTCAACAAATTTGTATGTCGTTTGATTGCTTTGTCTACAAGCATGATCACCTCAACAAAACTTCTTCTTGGTGATCTGTATCCTTTAGCAACTCTTTTGCTTTTATCACAAACTCCTCTATTGTGATATGTATTCTTTGAAGGAACAGCTTTAGTACCATCATCCTTTATGAAAATGTGATGTGCATGGCCATTTCATAAGTCAACTCATTGGCAGATTGCCTCCTTCATCAACAGTCATGATCAACTTCATGCAAACCATGTGATTCAATCCGTCAAGAAGTCTCTAGTATGGTTCTCACGCAATCATGAGTAATTGCATGGTCTTCATCAAAACCCATTGTTCTCATGCAATAATGAGGAATTTCATGGTCTTCATCAAAGCCCATGGTTCTTTTGCAATAAGGAGGAATTGCATGGTCGTCATCCAAAAACACCATCCTGCTTTAATCATCCTTGGATGGATAATTCCTCACATTCTTCATTGTTGTAAACAATGTATCATCTTTGACACATGTTCTTTGAACTTACGATCAGCACAAAAATCGTCTGAATCACTACTCCTCTACTTCATCGGAGTACTTCATGATCTCTTTCATTTTGATATTCCATTGACAACTATTGACAACAAATACAAACCTATACACAAAGTGGTTCCAACAAAACTATGAGTCACAATACCTACATATAGTTATCAAGGGACTAAATAAACCCTACCCTCTCCCCTAAACTAAATAACAAAATCACTCAGGGTGTTTCTCATCTCATGAACACTGAGTTACCAGGAAATTCCTCACCCTTTCATGGTTACCCGCATAACCACACCCTTTTGTTATGTATAATAAAATAATTAAGATATATGAGAGAACACTATATAATATGCAAACCATGACATTCCTCAACCCTTTAATTCCTAATTTTCTCCCTATTATTCAATATGGTAAAGTTGTTGGAAAGAGAATTATTGGTTCTATTAATGATTTAGTAGGGGATTGATGTAGGCTGTTGTGTCCTAAATATGCATACAACACTCAAGAAATCAAGACATAATAAGAAACATTAGATATCAATAAAATACATAAAAGAAAACATGACTAATCATGAAAATGTTAGGTCATGAAAATATTTGGTGGCAACTATGTGCCACACATGATACATATACAAATCGACGATAAACACATATTCTAACCCTCTCCACCTCCAAAATATCAACAATACAACTAATCACTATCCGATTATGAACAAATATCATCTCCCTCTCCACCTACATCTCCACTTTCGGCTACCACCTGTATGAACATTTTATTGAAAATTAATTAGTGTTGCATATTTATATTTAGACACAAAACCAATAAAATATTGAAAACTAAATTATTTTAAATCTTTGTGATTTACCTACTCACCACTAGTCGATACAGTACCACCAAGTGCATATCTGATAATATGATAACATATATCAAAAAACACTTTCTACAAAGCGGATATCTGAACCGCCTTCTCCTAAAAAATGTTTCATAGAGAAAAAATCTCTTGTTTAGAATCTTCGGGTATGGGATGACTAAAACCCGGAGAAGATGCTGCTGCAATCCCCAGTGGCCTGCCAAAAACATCAAATGGTATGGGTCCCAAACCCAGCCCACACACTCTAATAGGATGCTCCTTCCCAAGTCCATTTGCAACCGAGTCATCCCGGGAGACTTTGTAGGACTGCTCAGTATTGAAATCCCATAGTTCATTAATTTTTACCAATAAATAAAATATCAATATATATTAACCTAGTAAAAACTGATACTAAATTATTATAATGAAAAAATGAGTTCCTACCCCAACTTCTTTGATAGGCTCATTAACAAAACTTCTATCATATTATTTGGGAACATCCAATCACACTTCAGTTCGGGATGCTTCGTGCCCTAAACTCTATGACTACATTAAAAAATGATAAATCAACAAGTTAATATATTAAACAGATAATAATATCTTATAAATATTATAACTACTGAAAATATTACCAGATATTATCGACTTCTAGAAAATCTCTTTGACCCCATATTGTGAGGGATGACTGGATTTTCTCGGCTTGATGCATTCTTTCATGAGACATCCTGAAAAAACTAAAATTCAATTGAATATTAATGTATTAAATGTTATATCCTATTCATATACATGTATAAATTTAAAATGAGGTTAATATATTAATATATATTTAAATTCCATCGGCTTAAAATCACGATGTATGTCAATAAAAACATTCCACTGTACTTTGGGTACCACATAGGGTAGCTGCTCATACATTTGTTGGACGGTCAATGAAGTATCATTGAAATCTCCCCATAGTCTTTATTTTAAGTCTCTTCATTTCTTATTACGATTTTTTGAAGTCCACTTATGTGCTATCACATTAGAAACTGTTAAGTGAAAAAACATATGTATACAGAAATTCATTTTGAACATATTAATAACATGAAATTAAATTACACCATAATGTATTAAAATTACATTTAATTGGGAATCAAAAAAATAATTTTTCTAACTTGGAGGCATATGTATCTAATAATCATAGAAAATAGGAAGGGAAATGGGCTCTACTAACAGTTGGACTATAATTTGGCCAAGTAATCCCATAACATCCTCTATAAGGACCCTATATGAATCGAATGGGACAACTATCTTATCTCCATTCATATTCCACAAATCTGATCTTTTTAAATTTTTCTCCACAGTTGAATTTTATTTCATCTTTAATGAACAAACAGTTAGTATAAAAAAGTGCAATAAATTTATTTATATTAAAATTTTTATCTATAATAGTGACCCTCCAATATGTCCGTGATGAACTAGAAGTGGCACGTCGCCGCTTGAATTATGGGGATGATGAAGGGGGAGTCGATGACTCAGCTTCTAAAGGGACACTCATAGAGGGTGTGAGAGATGGTGCAGGGGGTAGGCAACTGGTGGCTCAAATGCTTTAGGGTGGGAGACAAATTGATCGTCATCTATTTCAGTAGTGGATTAAACAATGTATCACTTCCTCCTTGGAATTTTTGTCATTAAATATAATAAAATGTATGTTATAAACATATATTTTAAATACATTATGCAGAAAAAACAAAAAATGATAATAGATAACCAGTAATAACAAACCAAATTTTCATAAAAAATATTATGAATGACTGTATAAATGAAATAAGTTGTTGTTGAATGAATAAATAATTGTACATACAAACATTTTACCCTTCAATAATATCTATTTCCTGATCCATAAATTCATCCAGTTAATTCATCCTTGGTAGATTAATATTTTCAATATCATGATGGAAAAATAATTCCGCTTCTTGTTGTTGATGAGATTTAATTTCAAATGTCAAATCCACCACTTCATCATCCATGTCATACAAATCTATTTGTATTATGAGAGAAACTACACGCCACACTTCATACAAAATATCATTCAAATAATATAACATTTTTCTTATGACGAGAAGATATATAGATCATGCTATTCAAGATCCCCAACATCCATCAAGCGAGAGAAGTTCACAAAAGTAAATTGTAAGGAATCGCTTTTGACACCTTTGATAATATCGACCCAATTGAATTTGAATGAAACAATTGAAAAATACCCATGGTAGTTTTAGTCAAAAATTTCAATGATCTTTCCATAGTATTCCACTTCAGCAAATGTAAATGTAGCACTATTCTTTGTTTTCAAAGCCTCTTCTCGATCGACTGTATGAAATCTAAATCCATTCATGTTGTAAGCATCAAACATTCTAACTTTTTTTAGAGGACCTCCAGTAAGTAACATCAAATCATCTGACACCACTACTCGAGTATCAATATTCCTAATATAAAAAAACATATATACATTAATAGATTTAAAAAATATATATTTCAAAATAATATTCATATTTATTGCAATATTTATGTACTTACACATCGTGAAAACAATTCTACAAGCTCTTTGTTAATAGATTTCAATATATCTTTATCATTTCGTGTTTGGACTCTCATTCTTCTCTTTTATTTTATCCTTAAATCATCAATAAATGGATATGAAATTTAACTATTTAGCTACACATATCTATGTTCCTGTAATAATTACAATTCTGTCAGTGTCAAATTTGAGGTCCTCCTAACTGGTCAGGCAATAGTAGGAAATATTTTGGATTTTTGATGTAATTGAGTCCAACTCCATTAAATATTGTCTCAATATCATCCAAGTATCTAGAACAAAAGGTAAGACACTTCTCATCCAAATAGCCTTCAGTAATAGATCTTCTGGTTGAGCTTTATTTCTCAAATACGATTTCAAATGCTCAAGATATCTATGAAATAATATAAACATAATTATGCAATTAATTAAGTTCCATAAATTGTTTACTTAACTGAAAACATATAAATAAAGTACCTCTCAAATAGATACATCCATAGATAATGAACGAGGCCTCTTAATTTAGCTTCCTCAACCAAATGCACAGTTAAATGGATCACTACAGTAAAAACCAACTGTGGAAAGATCTTCTCTGTTGCAAAATGGGTCAATACAAACCTATCATGGAGGTTCTCAAGATGAAATGGATGTAGTGATTTCTCACATAGTTGTCTGAAAAATGTGCAGAATTGGAGGACAACAACAGTAATTTTTTCAGGTAATAATGTACACAATTCCAATGGTAGTAACTGTTGTAACAAAATATGTGAATCATGGATTTTCAATCCATGTAAATTATGATTCTTCAAGTCAACACACCTCAATATGTTACTTGGAAACACATCAGATACTTTAAATGTCTATAAAATTCAAATGAATTTGTCTTTATCCCTATATTTCATTGAACAAATGGTTGGAGGATACTTTTCATTCTCATTAAGCCATAGATCACGTTTTATGTTCATTTATTGTAATTATTTGTGAGAATTGAGATGATCCTTAGACATTCCATTCTCATTAAGAAATGTGAAAATAAAATTGTCACATAAATTCTTTTTTATATGCATCACATCAAGATTATTCCACAACAAATTAAATTCCAAATACGGATGTCTGAAGAATATACTTTTTTCTTCCATTGTTGCATTCTGATTTCTCTTGACGATGCACTTGAAACCCATTGATGGCTATCATTCAAATGGAGAACCTTCCTAAATTATGTTTTAGCATTTCTAAGTTGTGTAAATATTTTTGATTCATTTAACAATTTTGGAGGTTGTCTATGTTCAATGAAACCGTTAAATTTAGATCTGTTCATCCGAAATCTATGAGATGAATCGAGAAATATTCGATGGAACAAGAAACACAATTTTTTACTGTGAGGTTGCTATTTGGGCTCAAAATCAAAGATACAAATAAGAAAATCCAAACCCGTGTAAGTGTTCCAACCAGATAAATCCCCAAGCCCAGGTAAGTCACTTATTATAAACATTAAAGAAGCATGCATTTTGAATATTGTCTTAGAAGAAGCATCAAATGTTTCAACACCGTTCCTCCACAACTCCTATAATTCTTCAATTAAAGGCTGCAAGTAAATATCAATATCATTTCCCAGAAGTTGTTTTTCAGGAATAATCCTCAAAATGATAAAAGATGTTCATTGAATACACATCCACAAAGGCAGATTGTAAGGGATCAAAACAACTGGCCAAATGCTATAACTGGTACTCAAAGACCCAAATTGGTTGAATCCACTAGTATCCAATCCCAATAGAACATTCCTAGGATCCATTGAAAAATATGGATGTAATGAATCAAATTTCTTCCATCATTGTGAATCTCGTGGATGTCTCATTTACCCATCATTATATTTATCTACAAAATTCCACTATATGTGTTCAATGGTTTTTGTTTACTTGAATAATCTTTGCAATAGAGGCTTTAAAGGAATGTAACACAAAACCATTAACAATGTGTTCCTTTAATTCTTCTTCGTGAAAGTATGTTGACTCAGACTTCCAACATCACATATTGACTGCCAAGGAGAAGAAGAACATTTTATACAATCCTGTCTATCTGAATCCTCTCACCAATAAAGCATACAATCATTGGGACACAAATTTATTTTTGTATAATTCCAAAAAAGCATGTTAACAACTTTTTTCATATCATAAAAAGACTCGAGGATGTTTGCATTAGGAAATTCATCACACAAAAATTCCAATTTCATGGACATTTCCTTATTAGTAATTGCACATAGACATTTGATATGGTACAACTTCCGCATAAAAAAAAGTTTTGAATAATTCAAACATCCACTATACAACTCTTGGTTTCCATCGTCAACAAAATCATGGAATGAATTTTCCCCAGGGAAGTTTTCTCTTACATTAGTCTCCATAAAATCAAGAAGACGATCCACTTATATGTTACAATCTTGATATGGTTGTCCTACAGTCTCAAAATATTCACTTGTATCATTGCTATTTGTAGCACCCTCATCTGGTTGTTCTGATATGTTCTGATCTTGATGGTGGTCTCTTGCAGTGCTGAATGCATCATTTATAAGGTTTTTCATTTCATTTTACATTATCGATGAATTTTGGAGGTCATTCTGTGAATTGACATCAGTGCTCAACCTTTATGTAACATTCGATTATCCATGCCAAATCCAACACAAATATTGATTAGGCAATTTCTTCAATATTAAATGTTCATAAACGACATCTCTCTTCAACCATATTCTAAATTAACATTTAAGACATGGTCATATTATTCTCCCTTCAACATATCGATTGGAAATTTCAAAATCTAAAAACCCATTCAAACCCTTAATATAATGAGGTACGTTCCTTGGTAATGTGATACAACTTTTATCCATGTATAACACAATGTGGGAACACAGTATTAAAAAAATGAAAACACATAACCGTTACCAAATAGGAGAAGATATTCGTATATAATAGTTGAAAAAATATATAAATATGATACATAAGGTTTCCCTATATCAATATATATGGTAAATCACCCACTAGTGGTGTCATATAAAGTAGTACCATGACAAAGGATTAGAATTAAATTGGGAGATTAGGGTGGGTGAACAAAGTCCAACCAAATTAATCAAATTAAGAATGTTAGACGTTCTCCTCTCCCATTAATTTAAATAATTCTAACAATTGTTTGAAGTGGACTAATATTTAGGGGGAGATATGATCCATGGGGTGGATGTTCTAATAAATTACACGTTATTCATCTAAAGGAATATCTGATTAAATCCATAAAATTCATGAAATAAGTGATGTAATAATTATTTCATGTATCATTTGATATAATATATGATCAAATCGTGTCATGGCTGATCATGACTCAGAATGTGGGGTTAGGAAACCACTTTTTTTCTTTAAAAATGATCTTGAAGATTCATGCTAAATTAAAGACACTTGTTGAATATAGAATTACATAATAAAGGGATTATTCTAGAATAAAGAAAGGTTTCCAAGCCTTGACTAAAAAAATAAATGATGTCATATTGAATCTGGTTTATAAGAAGGGATATGAAGAACTGAATTTTGTAGAATAAACCACTAATTAGAAGAAAAATTTAGAGGAGGAAGTATTTATTCCCCTACTATCATTAGTGTGGTTTCAGTGTGATTGGTAAGTTTTTATATAAATTCTTAATTTAATTTTTATGTTATACTGATATTGTGAAAATTTATTAATGTGGATGATAAAGACACCACTTATGGTTCCATTCTATAGGTATCTCACCCCTACATAAGGGATAAATGTCTATCAAGGGACACATTCCCAACTCACAAGGTTTGGAGAACCTATCATTATCTATATAGTCCATATTGATGGCTCATTGAGCACAAGAAACTAAATTGGTTCCATACCAGGTCATTCATATGTTCTCTTAGATTATCATACCATAGATGACCATTACCACACCATACTATAGCCTCGCCCCTAGAAATTTCATTATAAGAGAATCAATTACCAAAAACAAGACCTTTATAAATAACTGGACCCATAAATATATGATAGACACCCTATTGGTGTTTTAATTTCCCCATAGTTAAGCCTCTCACATATATAACATAGCCATCAATGGTTGTATAATCAATGCATCACACTAAAGGGAATTCTATGAACCCAACACGAACTTCTATCCTCATATCTCATAATGTAAATAACTTAGGGATCCCATTCATGTCACACACCCACCTACATGAAATATCAATCCACACAATAAATGCATAACCATATCCTATGGTAATATTTGTCATAAACTACCTTGACTCTAGAGTTATCGATTTAATAAATCTCATTCCATATTTATCAAAGCCATCTCTAGGACCCAACTCCATCCCAATCCCCTAACTCATAAAATAAAACATATATTATAATGCAATAATAATTAATTAAGATAATTAATCCATATTAATTCAATTAATCATACTTTAGGGAGAGTTATGTATCCTCCCTGTAACTCCATGCAATAATGTATGGATCACTCTTGGAACACCTCTGAGCTAATTTCCAAACAGGACCCAAATATATGAAGTCAATCCATTAAATGAATTCATCCAAATTTGATGACAAACCAAAATAAATTATGTCAATGACTCAAAAATAATGAAACTACATAAAACCTTTTTCATTTTTCCTCCACAAGATTCCTCTAACCATTACACACAAAAACATACCTAAAAATGAGAAAACCACATGCGACAAGGTAGGGGAGCCTACCTAGGGTAAGAACTCAATTTGGTTAAGGGAGAATCCGGTGTTGCGGGTGTCAAGGGGAGAAGGGGGGTCAGAAACGACTAGAAGTGAGGTCACCAACAACACATGAGGTGGAGCTAGGGTTGGAGCTCATTGGAGGGAGAGGCGTCGTGGGGTCGGTGGGAGATGAGCCAGATCGGGTGTGGGGGGGGGGTGTCATTGTTGTAAAAACATAAATGGGTTTCATGGTGGTTTTTAATAAATCACCACTAAACCGTCTTAATGAAATGTTTAGTGGTGATTTTGTAATGCGTCACTAAAAGGCCACTGCTAAAGGTGATTTATGTAGTAGTGTACGTACGCACGAGCAATGTTGTCACTTTCTTAATGGGTGAATGGGTACAGAACTGTGTGGTATATTAATTTTATTTAGTCAATATAATTTCATATATTTGACATATATTCAGTAAATTTATCCTTATTACCTTCCATGTAAATCATATGTAAAGAAAAAAATCACATCCCTTTGTAAGGTGGTAGTCTGCCGTACACATGAGCGACACTATCATATTTTAAACAGGGTGAATCATAAGAAGCTATATGTGATAATAAAATTCAATAACTATTATATCATAAATTTAATAAACATTTTTTAGATAAATTATTATATTGAACCTTGAAAGGTGGTTATGGAAAACGAATTAAATCACTTCTCGAGGTTGTAGTCTATTATGCACACAATCGACGATTTTGATTCCCATTTGAAGGAAAATTGGGGAGATGTACTTCATGAACATAACATAAAAAAATATAAATATATTTAATATAAAAATTTTATTATATGTGATTTTATTACTAATTTTTAAGTAGTTGTAATAAGAAATAAAATAAAAACACTAGTTTAAGAACATTACCTCTTATACAGACAACTTCGTTATGTTTTCAAGAAAATACTTTCTTGGAAAGATTTATATTAAAAACAAGGTCTATATTATTTTTAGGGGATTTGGTAATATATTTGGGTATGTATTGGCTGAACCAAATATATTTCAAGTATTCAAAAGGGGTGGAGAGGGGGAGACCATTTATAAGTAGGGGAGAGCACACACATGTAATGTATTATGAAAAGAATTAATTACACTGACATTTTAGTTACTCCAAAAGAATACACAATTAGATATAATACAATTTTATATGTAAAAAGGCATAAATATGGTCAAAAAATGGGTTTTAAGTCTTTTTATCCGTTATCTTTATAGTTTAAACCCTTGGTAAATCCGTTTTTTTACCTTAACTGTGATAATTAATTTTTCATTTTTCACAATTAATTATGGTAAAAAATTATTTTTAAATTATGAGATAATATAAATTATGATGATTAAATATATGAAATCCATTTTTAAAAATTAAATTCACAAAACTAATCGAATACAATTTAAAATTATACATGTAGACGTGATGATAATGCGGGTTTCCAAAGGAAAAACTCTCATAACAATAGAAAATTTTAATAAAAAAATTTAATATAATTTTTTTTTCAATGTTATAAATTATTTAAAATGTAATATATTTGAGTTTATTTTAATAAAAAATAATTTAACTATGTAAATAATTTAAATGAAAAGACAAATTTCTATAAAATTTAGTTTTTGTCTCTATTAATAAAAAAATATTACATTTTAGAAAAAACCAAAAAAATAATCAAAAGATAATTCTGATACAATGATTTAAAAATAGAATTTTATTTCATCCAATACATTTTATAGAAGTGGTAAAAATTAATTTTATATTATTTTTCAATGGACTCACTAAACAATCTTTTTAAAAACATCGATTTTTCAAAAACATTTTATTTTCATTTAAATGATTCATATTTTATATCTAATAAATAGTTAATAATAATTTTTATTAATTTTTTTAATAATATTTATACATTCCAATTTAATGTATATGTTATAGCAATATACAATGTTGTGAAACATTTTGACTCAGGGCTGTGTTTTCCACAAGCTATCGAAGAAAAAAATTTATTTACAAATAAATATATCATAATATGTTAGGGTCATAAATTCTCATATAAGATCAGTGTTTATTGTCATATACCGTGTTAAATCCATATTTATTATTTGAAAATCACAGGGTGTTACATTTTCCAAGTTTCTGTTTTTATAATCCAAAAAAATAAAAATAAAAAAATAAAAAACAAAATGTTAAAAAAAACATATATACAAAAATTTTATTCTGCATGTAAATATTGTATGTACTATTTTTATATTTTAAATTTATTTTTTGTATTTTCTTCAAAAAATGAATACCAAAAATAAAAAATGTTTCAAGAAATTAGTTATATATATATATATATATCTTCTATACTTTTTTTGTTATTCTAAACATATATTGGATTTAAAAGATGATTTTTATAACTATTATACCATGTTGGATGAGAGGATTTTATTAATTATAAAATAACTAAATGAGATTGATTTTTTAGTGATAAGAAATTTTGTAATATAGAAATTTTGTTTGAATACTATAAAAAAGAGTAATGGATAAATATATTGTTCTGGAATACGAATTATATCATGTGGTCACTAGAATTTGGAACTTAATATCCAATGAACTGAACTTAGTATTTAAGTAAAACCTCAAGGATCCTAGCTTAAATAAATTCACATTAATAATTTTATCCTAAAATAGAAATTGGAAATTGGAACCCATGATGGATATTATAGAAAATGGAATAATGTGGGTTTGATTAGCTCTCTATAAATTTCGATATTTTATTTTTCATTAGGTCCAATACAATCATGGTTAATAAAATATTCAATATATATATATTAAAAAAATATAATAAAGTGACAATTTTTTAAAATTAATTAATTTTGGTGAGGTTAATTTTGATCCCATGAATTTATTAACATCTTGCACCTCACACAATGGCTTGGGAAGAGGCATTGACATTACTAGGCCATAGGTGACATCCCTAAGACACTGAAGCTGAAAATAAATTCTATGGGCTTAAAAATAGTTGGGGGGATTTTTTCCCTTTTTAAAATAGAACAATCAGACCAAAAAAATTACCTAACAATAACTATATGATTCATGAGTGCAATGTATTACATCTCAAGGTAATACAAACTGACCAACAATACCGAAAAATAACCACGAACTGTATTAGAGTATAAAGTGGAATCAAAAACTAAAAAACCCATAGACAACCCATAAATCCTACAGAAACTTCAAATGATATCCATGATCTAAATAATAATACATGCTCAAGGTATTATTATGTATCTTTATATAACATTAATACATTTCCTTTACAAGTGTCTCTATATTCAACATCTGCAAATTCACAGAAGTTCCCAAGAAGGGGTTGAGTATAAATCTTAGTAGAATTTCCCCAAAGACTTTCCTTTTCCTGGCTCTTGGATAGAACATGTTAAATCATTTATAAAAAAATTATATAAAATAATTCATATAAATCACGTTAAAAATAGTTTATATCAAAGCCAATCCATTTTTAAGAAAAATAGTTTTCCATGAAAATCATCCAATCAAATATTTCAAACCATTTCAAAAGTCCATTTTTCATAATCCATTCCATTCCACACATCCAGACATGCATTCCTAGGTGATGGTTCCATACTCATGAGCTGTATCTTATCGATCTACAAAGTCATCAAAATGTAACCATATAGTAAGTTCCACAATGGTACACACCCCTTCTAAATGTTAACTTCAATGAAAATGAACACATTCCAACTATTTATGACGAATATCCTATCAAACCAACCATTCCATACCATTTAAATAAAACTTTTATTTTATTAAAAACATTTCTACCAAATAATTTCCATGAATCAAAACAAAGAAATATTTTAAAATCGTCATTTTAAAATCATAAACCAAAAAACTTTTCACAATAACCAATTTCCACCATTTCACAAACCATCACCAAAGAGGGTTTTTATCAATCTTCTCACAAAAATATAAGAAATTAAATTCAATGAATTCGAAATTATTCATTTAAATAATAATATTAGGAGTCGACATTGAAGCCTCATACATCACAACTTAGTGGAAAATGGTGAATGGTACAAAAACATTAATAAAATTCCTAGTTTCTCTAAAACCCACCATAGATCTTGTTCCCTACCATAAACACAACAATATATCATTATTATTAGAATAAAAAAACATATATCTATCCCCGACTGATTATATCCATGAATAAAAGAGAGTTAAGAAGAATAAAGCTATGAAAAACAACCAAGAACAGGCACTTGAAAAGGAATCTAGTCCCCAATGCACCATGATTCACCAACAAATCGTTCTTAGGATGAATGGAATGTTTTCCATAGCCTTGGGAGAGATACGAATTCATGTTAGGAATAGATTAATATAAAACAAGAATTTTCATATGTAATTTGTATTAGAACCAATAAATATTGATCTAATTTTTAACATTTCACTGTTTAGGTGAATGGTTTGGAAAACCGTGTGCAAACCCTATACCAGCCACTGCCTCTAAACACCCCTTGCATGGTGGGATCACATAGTTAGACAAAATATGTGCCAACAATGATCATACCCTCTATTCAACATTTTATGGTCTCACCTAGGTGGATGCATGACATTGATAAATTGTTCACCAACCATGCATCTAACCATTTCCCACTATTTCTCTCTGAATGGTTTCATAGAGGTGTTACACGGTTTTTACTTACCGTTCTCAAAAAAGTCACCTCTAAAAAATCAATCAAAAACTATCCAAAAGTCCTATACACATTCCGAAACATAATGGAATAACATTATATAGTTAAAATACATAAAAAAGGGTTAATTAGGTGAAACCAAGAGGCTATACAGTCTACCATCCAATGGTATTTCCATCCCAAAAACATTTCCAACCAATATTGTCCTGAAATATATTGGTTCATTACTTGACCAATTTAGTCTCACACTCCCGCAATTTTTTAATCTATCCATGCTAACACAAACCTCCACTAGACTGAATTATTCACCATGAAGAACGTTCTCTTACCTATCCACAATCTACACTGTCACATGAAACAACATATCATCAAGGTATAGGTCAATGTGATATCATCGAATCACATAGTTAGGATCATGTCGAAAATTATTCAATTGAGATTCATGAATCACATTTTGCACTGAACTAATCCTTGGTGGAGAATTCAGCTGATATTCCCCTATCAAATTAGTTAGATTATATCAAAAGGGCCTATGTATCATAGATATAACTTTCCCTAATTCCCAACATGATGATGCCCGATCCTTGGAGAGACACTCAAGAAAACATTATTACTCACCTTGAATAAAAATGAGAATCGATGATGACACAAATATGATTTATGAGGACTATAAGCCATGTCTATCCTTTTTCTCATCTACCGAATCTTCTCTATTGTATTTTAACAAGGATTTTTCCATCTAGTATAGTCTCATGTGTTTCCACCAAAAAAGTGGAGAATTATAAGGATTCCCATACAATTCATTAAGAAAATCCATATATATGGTGGCATGATATCTATTGTTATATGGAAACTCCAATAATAGTATGTTATCCTCCCATGAGCCACCTAAATCCATTTCATAATCCTAAAAATTTTCATCGAACATTTTTATTATTCTTTTTGATTATCCATCCATTTGAGGATGGTACACCTTACTCATAGTCAAATGAGCCCCATGATCTTTTTATAAGGATTTATTAAAAGGATACTTAAACCATAGATATTTTTTTCGTTGGAATCGAAAATGGTACACCATACCTCTACAACACTTCTTGAATATATATTTTAGTCAAGTCCTCCACCATATTAGATTCATTAATAGAGAAGAATTGGGTCATCTAAATGAGTGTATCAACTATCACCCATATTTAATCATGTTTTTTAACATTCTTTGGGAAACCTGCCACAAAATACATTGATATATGCTCCCATTTCTAAAACGTAATAATTAAAGACCGAAACCAACCCCTAGACATTATTTCTAATCCATAACCTACTAACTGTTGTGTCATATCATAACAAAATCAGCTATTTTATTTCATGATAGCCCATACAAATTGTTTTTTTTTCATTTTTTATATCCCATGATGAAAATCCCATCTCAAATGGCAGTAATTATGAAGAATTTGTTACTGCAAAACAAAACGTTCCACCATCCGATCTCAAAACCACAAAACTATAATCCCATCTAGTTTCCATCCATCAATGGTATACCCGCCGTTATATTTTGAACTCATAGTAACACATTCAGAATCAGATTTCTATACCCCTTTAACCTTCTCAACTAAATCATGTACAAACGAAATCAAAAACAAATTTGTAACAACACCTAGGACGTCACAATCAAATTTCATGTCTTCTATCATTAACATCATTTTCCATTGATATGATGCCTCTTTTTCCAAATGACCATATGACTTCTTGGTTAATACATCCACCATAAAATTACCATTTCCCATTGTATACATTAAGTCAATGTAAAAAATTTAATGATACTCCATTCATCTTCATTGTCTCAGATTCACATATCATTGTTAGAAATTTTTTAAAACTCTTACTATCCATAAACAACATAAATTTATCATCAAAGAGGTAATGATGCTATGTCTTCAAATAACTTACTACCAAAGATAATTATCGATCTCTTATTGTGTGGTTATTATCACGAAAATGTAAATTTCATGATCCATAATAAAAAAACTACTTTATTAAATAAGAAAACATCCCAAACCTGATCCTAATGCACCACAATACACCATATAACCTATTATTGATTCTAGAAAAATCATGATTTGTGTTAATGTGAGGTGAACTTTATAGTCTTCAAAACAATTCTAAAATTTACCATTACATTGAAATGGAACTCCCTCCATTGTTAAAATATAATTTTTCATGTTAAACATGAAAATTAATGATAATAACATTGATAATTATTAGTTAGACCAAGGAAAAAGCATATTTCAATTATATTATTTGGCGGTTTCTAACTGATTACAACCTCAATCTTTTCGGGATCCATATAAAGACCATTTTCAGAGATTACATTGCCAAGGATGTTTACCACTTGTATCCAAAAATCAATATTTTGAATTTTGGAATACAATTGATGATCACAAATGATTCCAGACACTGTCTCCATGTATTTGTCAAGCTTATCCATTTTCCTTAAACAGACAAATATGTCATCCAAAAACACCACAAAAAAGAATCTAGATACCGATGAAATATCTTATTCATCTATTCTATAAGTAATTTTAGTGTATTAGAAATACTGAAAATTATAACTATATTATATTAATGGTCATATCTACTCTAGAAAGATTTATTTATAATATCCCTCTTATGGACCCACAATTATTGATATCATGAGTGAAATTAAATTTTAGAGAACCACTGGGATCCATTTAATTGATTGAATAGATATTAAATGTGTGGATTTGGATATATATTCTTCATTGTATCTTCATTAATATTTCGATAATCAACATAAATCCTAAGGGTTCCATTCACCTTTTTCACAAACAAGACCAATGCTGCCGAAAGGAGATGTATTGGGTTGAATATAATTTGTGCTTTATGACTCTTAAAACTAGATTTTCAATTCTAGTATTTCTATTAGTTATATCTAATAAGACATAAGTGGTATAAGAATCTTTCCTAGCGTGACATCAATCCTAAACATCACTTATCTTTTTGGTGTAAACCCTAAAACAATATCAGGAAAATCATATGAAAACTAATCAAATATTATTGGAAATTCCCTATTACCAATCTCATACACTAATACCCATGCCAATGCTACTGACTATTATGAGATCATTCCAACTTCTAGTTCCAGTAAAACAACTTATCCTACCTTTTCATTCCAGTCTCTACCAAATAGATGCTCAATTCCATCATCAGTCGTAAAACTAACCATTAGGTATAATAGTCAATATGATATTTAAACCTTATCATCTGATCCATACTTAATATATTTTCATATAAATCCATATAAAATTTTTTGAAATTCCATATAAATTCATCCTCATCAACAGTTATATAATTTTTTCCCACATAAAGGCTCAAAATTCTATTTGACCAAGATGAGTTTGATGTTTCAAAATAGAAGGCATCATCTTAACATAAAAACCCACAAGATATAAAGCATGAGATGAAATAAATGAATGGGATTAATCCATATCAAAAAAATATTTCATAATAGTATAATTCAAAATAATAATACCTCTCATCATCTATGGTCCTTATTTATCATTCATATTCACTTTTTCAGCTCCATATAATTTCTTACTCAGTACATTTTGTTCTTTACTTCCCTCTTGATATTTAATACTTGAGGATTCATGGTATTTATAGAATCAATATAGATATCTCTTTTCTATTGATGAAAATTATTCTATCTTCCTCACAAAAGTTTATATATGATGTTTGTGAAACATGATATGTGTCCTAGTATCCAACCGTGGAGTAGTACGAAAATAGCACTAAATATGACTTATCGTCTTGTAATTGATGAAATATCTATATTGTTCAATACAATCTCACATTATGTGATCAAAATAACAAAATTGAAAATATTACAACATATTATTTGTTTAAGGATTAATATACACCAATCCAGCTGTCTGATTTTGAGTCATTCCACAACCTTAGAAATAGGTTTCCTTCTTCCTCTTATACTTAGCAATATAGTTCCAACCATTTATCATTGGTATCAACATGTTCCCCATATGTATTACATTTTACATATCATTAAAACACCATTTACATATTAACTATATTTGTATAATCCTGTATAAAATTCATGGAAGTCTTGAATAAAATCACAGTCTATAACCCTGATTCAAATATACATTCCTTCAAAAACGCACATGCAGCAACTATGGGTGAAAATTTGAGTAAATTCATAAATTTAAATGAATAATATATCACAAATATATTCTCTTACATCAAGCTAAAAAATTTTGTTCTTCTATAAATCCTGAACATATCGGGATAGTATTATTTGTTAAACAATTATTCAAAATAATCCAATGAAATTACATGGTCCAATTTATCCTGTAATGATAAATCCCACCACCAGAATGATGAATACTCCAACATGTACATTTCAAAATTGATATTAAAATTATCCAGTGTGTCCTGTAAATCAATGATATGATTCATCCTATTCATCCACACCTCAAATTTTTCCAGTTCTAAATTACCCTAAAAGATTATTGGATTCTGATTTTAGATCTAAATGAATTGATCCACTTAACTTTGTTTACCCCTCCAATTCCTTAAATCCACATATTGAAATGCTTGGACAATAATCTGAACTAACTATTTGTTGACTTGTGGATTTGGTGCAACCACATTCTCATCATCCTTTTATAGTTGGTTTCTTCTAAATCTAATATGTGAAATTTCATATAATTAAAAAAACATCATTTAGTCTCAGTCTCTCAAAATATAATTATTATAAACCTCAAAATTACAAATTCACACATACCACAAAATGAATTACATAATTAAATAATTTTATTTTTCAAAAAACTATTGAAAATTCCACCATGATCTTTGAAAATCAATCCATTTTCAAAATACCACTTCCTTGACTTTTCATAATCTCACATTTGAAAACATTTTCAACACTTTTTAAGTTAATCACAAATCATTACTCAAAATAAGATATGCACTCCTATTGGGAACTCTTTTATATAAATTCATGTCAAGATCATCAAATTGTTTAAACCCACTACAATGAGTTAACAACTCCCAAGAGTGTCTCAAAACAATCATGTACCCAAAATGGCATAGTTACATGAGGTTCATTATAAATTTTTTTGCTATGCCTCTCTATAATCTAAATTTCATGTTCTAATGAATCTAAACCTTTCTACCAATCCAACTCAAAAAATACACTATATTTAGATTCATATAAAGGACTAAAAAATTGATACCATTTGTTTCAAAAATATATTTGGACCAACCATTAATGATACCATTTGTAACATCTTTCCCATCACTCACTATCTTCGGAGCGGTATTGATATTTCTAGGGATTGGGTGATATCTCCAAGACATAAAAGGGTATAAATAAATTCAAAGAGATTCAAAAATAGTTATGGGAATTTTCCAATTTTTTAAATAAATAAAACAAACAAACACACAAAATTAATGAAAAACATCACAATATGAAGCCTTATTACAATTTAATACAACTAAAAGTTATAAAAATAGTCCAACAATACCAAAAATCAACCATAAACCATATAAAAGAAGAAAGAGGAAGAAAAAACCAAAAAAACCCAATGACAAACAAGACCTCCTACAACAACTACCAATAAGTTGCAGGATCTATCTCAACAATCCATTCCTAAGGTATAATGATGCATCACTAATAAACTATGATACATTTTCATTAACTATTTCTCAATAAGAAACATTTTAAAATTCACAAAAGTTTGCAAGAAGGGGGTGAGTATAAAACATAAGAGGATTTTCCCAATGACTTCACTACCCATTCCATTAGGATAAAAAATTTCAAAATATTTATATTAAAAAATTTATATTTAACTATTTAAAACAGTTTATATCAAACTCAATCCATTTCAACGAAAAATATTTTTTTTTTCTGGAATGAAACCATAAAAATCATTCAAACTATTTCAAAAATCCATTTCGCACAGCACATTCAATTATACAGAACAAAACATGCATTCCTTGAAGATAGTTACATACTCATGATCATTCTATCACTGATCTACCAAGTCATCACAAGGTAACCATATACCAATTATGAAAAATCCCATTACAAAACAACCCTTACAATCCATTTCAATAAATCATTTATGTTATTACAAAATAAATTTCCATATAATTTCCATGGATACAAAAAAATAACTTTTTTAAAATCATCAAATTAAAATCACGAAATAATAGAATTTTCAAATCAACATGTTTCCAATAATTTATAAAAAAATCCCCAAAGAGGATTTCATTCACTATATTCACATAAATTTCAAAATTAAATACATGAAATAAAATATCTTCTAAATAAATCTTTTGAGTTCTAATAAGAGGAGTTGAGTGTGAAGAATCCTACCTCACAACTTAGGTAAACTGGAAGAATGGAACAAAACACTCCAAAACAAGGCTTGGAACTTCCAAAACCCACCATATGTCATGTTCCCTACTATAAACACAACCATATATCATCATTATTGGCGTAAAAAATGGATCTATCCTAAATGTAATAGCTCCATGAATCCAAGAGAAATAACTTGAATAAAACTAAGGAAAACCACTAATACTTGTCACTTAGCAAGGAATTCGGCCTCCAACGAACAATGCTTCAACAACGAATCACCACTAGATTGAAGGGAAAGGTCTCCACATCCCTATTTGGGAGATGAATTCTATTTTATGTTGTATTTGAAAAAAAATTGGTTTAACAGGTGATTCATATTAGATACACAAAATTTAGATCTAATTTTTTTTTCTTTGCATGGTTTATGTGCATGGTTAGGAAACCTATGCACAAACCATGAACCATACACTACCTCTAAACACCCCTCATTGATTATATTTTACAATCAGACAAACCATGTTCCAACTGTACTCAACCCTTATGTTTCACTTTGCATGATATCACCTGGGTGGCCACATGGGTTGGATAAACCATACGCCAACCGTGCGCCAACCAAATTTCACTTCTTTACCATTTCATAGTTTCTACGAGGAATTTAATGGTTTATAATAATTGTTCTGAAAAAGCGATCCTCAATAAAATTCCCATAAACTTGTCAAAACTCATTAAAACCTTCTCAAACATTACCCAATGAATCTATATGCTTAAAATACATAGAAAAGGATATTTATCTGAAATAGGGTGTTCTAAAAGTATAGAAATTGATATATGAAAACAATATTTTAGATAATATCAATAAGTTGTTAAAATGATGTTTGGATTGTAATATTGTTTTAATGAGGGAACGATTGAAGTTCCACAAGTTATAATTTTAATTCCACTGCCACTCATGGACTTAAATCTAGATTTGAAGTAAAGTTAAATGGTGTATGAAATTCACATTGGTGGAATAACCATTTAGTGGATGCATTATTTTATTTCCTTCAATTATTTCTAGAGGAATAACCATTTACTGGATGAATTTATTTTAATTATTTCAATTCTCTCATTCCTAGTCGATTTTATGAGACCATTTTTTTTAATTTTTATAAACCAATGGTAACATTACCAAGGAGTATAATAGTAAAAGTGTGGGGGAGTGACGTGAGCTAGAATTTCAACAATTTAACAGTTATTCTTTGAAAATACCCCCAAATTATATAATATCTAATGTAAAATTAGTATTTTTGTAAACATTAACAATATATACTTTAATTATTAAATAGATAAACTTTTGGTTTTAATTATTTTATTTAAATTTTAAATTAATTTGAGAATCAACACATTTAATATTTAAATGTATTTTTTACTAAAAAATTGATTTGAAGAAATTGAAATTAAATTATAAAAATGATTTCATATTTTAGTTATCTTTAATTGATTTATTCAATTTATAATTAAATAAAGTAAAAAAATTAATTTTGAAAACGTAAAATTAAATTATTTTTAAAAAAAGGATTGTGATTATTTTTTTATACAGTAATTTAACATTAAATTTTTGAAATTTTGTGTTTTAAAAATGAGTTTTTTAATTAATTGATTGATTAATTTTTAATGAATTGGAAATAATTTTTTTTAGATTTTGGAATTTTGATTTTAATTTGATTAACATTTTTAAAATTTTTTGAACAAAAGTTCCACTAAAAAATTTACGGATTGAAAAAATGATTGTGTGTTGAAAACATTATTTCCTCATTTAGTGCTATGTCTAGAGCAGTTATCCAATAATAATGATGGAATAACACTACTAATGTGCTTATTTTAATATCAGGAAAACAATATGATAGTTTTTGATTGCTATTATTAGTGAAAAAATGCTGATTCTGCTCCACCAAAGTAGCACACTACTACCCTCTGAATAATCCTATCTCTATAGAATAATAAAATCAATTTACCAAAAGATCCAACCAACAGTAGCATAATCTACTAATCCTAACATTTCCCAAGATAGAACACTCGGTGATACCATTCATTTTCTATTGTTCCTATGTGGCATCTCAATGATCTACCACTGAATTCGAGATCCAACACAAATGATGTTCATGCACCAATGAGGACCAAACCATTCAAGTCTTGTTATTCTTTACAGAATGATGTAAATCCATTATTTCCATGGACCGAATAATATCATTTCATATGACGCTTGTATCACAGCAGAGTTGAAATTCTAAAAATCATGAAGACACTAGAGGGAGTTGGTCAATGAATATTGTCACCATAAATTACTGAGCACCATTGTTTAAGGATTACTGAAGCATAGATGCTGAGTCTCACCTCCTATAAAATATTTGAATATTTTTCCACCCCTATATGAACACTAGAGATGTTGATGAAAAATATGTCTTGAACCATCCTCTATGGCTTGTACTGTTCCATGAAAACCCCAAGTCTGCCTCTGATATTCCATGGGCTGGTGACTAGTTCTGAGTAGGCAAATCCTGCAAATGAGAGGCATTTTCCTAAGAGCATGTACAAACACACGCAACTCCAAGCCACACCGTTGGAGAGTAAAACACTAAATAAAGAAAACTCATGCATAACAAAACAGACCCATCAATTGAGTATGAATGAAAGTAATGCTCTAAGTTGCAACTGGGACAGAAACGTACTTGCTAAAGGAAAGAAAAATTTAAAGTTTAACCTGTATACAAGGACACTGAAGCTTCTATAGGAGCTACCAGAAATACCTTTGTTTGTCTAATCTCCCAAGTCACTATCCAGTCCTGCTCCTGTTGTGTCTAGGACTCCACCAAAGCGTCAATCATTTGTACAAGACAAGAAATGTGTAGGAAAATCATATAAAAGAGGGATTAAAACAATACTTAGTCAGGAACCTCGAAACCCAAGGTAATAGATCATAAAGGAAACACGATCAAGATGGTATTGTCAGCTCAACATAGGTATATGTATACAACACATATAAGATGCACATCTAGGTATACTCGTAAAGGATTCCCAGACGCAACATCTCCTCTAATTCCAGCCATATGGATCCACTCATATCACGCCCAATTTTGGGATATCCCACTAATTGAGAAACCTGATAGTAACTACATAGAACAAGTCTACCAAAAGTATCCATGAGAAAATCAATAATTTATATTTCATGAAGTTACATTGATATGTCTAGTCTCACTGAGAAAAGGAGTCCCAATATCACCGCCAAATCGCTAGTCATAGGATTCTGGCCAAGGCATGCTCATTCCAGGAGAACCCACTCCTTGAGCTATAAAATCATCATAGACCCTCTTTACGAGGTCACAATTTTTTAGGCCCCACCCAAAATATAATAAATTGTGAACTTACTGAAGTAAGCCGATCAAGTCAAGTCATTATGGAAGTACAGATCTCAATACACAAATAGGGGGTTATACACCTAGGGATCCCTAGGGGCATCCTAGACCTACTGGAATTGTCATCCAAGATAGGGGATGGGTGACTATGTATATTTTTGTCAAACCCACGCCACAAAACCTCTATAAGGTTCCATGAAGAGATTTGAGGATAGAACATGCCTATCGGTGTTGTGCATGCTCCACATAGACCCCCTGGGGCAATGAGACCCACAGATTCATTTCGGGCTACTAGGTAACCATAATCTGCTTGTCACTTAGGCCTGATTGGTCACCAAGATCATATCTAAGCCAATACTCTTTAGAATAGAGGAAATTCTATATGATAGAAACATGATCCTACATCATATATTCATAGAGAATCCCAAGGGTATCATATTAATCTATTCTATAACCCTCTATGACATGATCAGGACCCTATATTGATTCCTCATAGTAAAGTCAAATAGAATTCCACTAGTCACTTCAGGTCCAACTAAAACAATACTATGATATATCAGAAGGACCTCCTTGTATCAAGGGTCCCAATGTCATAGGAAAATTTTAAATCATACGCACAATTTAAAAGTTATGTCCCTTTTTCTAAAAAGGGGCCAGTTGGGGGAGGGGCTGGTCCAACCCAACCCAACTAGGTCTGGGGTCTACCAATTAGACCCACCACATCCAACACAACCCATCAGGTTGACCCAGACCATTGGTTCTAGCCCAGACTGGGTAGGTCTAACCTGGATAGCTGCACCATCTAGACACAACATTGGGCCTAGCCATCAAGACCTTCCCATCCCACTAGATAATGCATGTCTTCTCCTCCTGGGACGCAATAGGCACAAAAACCCACCCATGTCTATTGTCGTGGGTCACCACCATAGTCCAGTTAGAATATTGCCTCCATCCACATGACGCGGCTGGCCAGCCGGGTCTACAGAACCGCCCCACTGCTTGAGCCACAGGTCCCCCCACTCCTGTTGCAGCATGAATCCACAACTCCTATGATGTGGTGGCTTCCGCCTCTATAGATGACACTAGAATGACCTTTTGTGGGCCGTCAAATGTGATTTTGTGGTATTTTCTTCAATCTGAATGAGGTTTTGGAATCCTCAGACTGAATTCTTCATTGCCTAGGATTCAAATCCTCTTTGCGATCTGCCACAATACAATTTCATTCGAGTGAAGATATCTCTCGCATTTCCTTGATTCGTTCAACACTATCATCATAGAATCTCCATTGGGTCATGTCCATTTTTTACCAAAGACCTTAGATCGTTTCACTATGAAATGATGTCACTACGATCGAACGTTCATTAACATGCAAATAACGTGAAGAACATGAGAGAGAAAACTACAATAAGAAACTTGAGGATTGAACCTCGCCCATTTGTTCATTCCATCCTCGATATAATCTGTTATAAGGATAAATAAAATGATGAAAAAACCAAAAATAAATCAATGATAATCAATCCCCAATAAACCCCCATGTTGATTCCCATACCACAACAACATGCATGATCTGTTAATTGATCCATTCGCCGATCGATTCAAGTTCATCGTAGGAATTCAAAGATGGGTAAACAATGGAATTTAAATAATAACTGCCTCCTCAATTTGGATAACTTACAGACATGGATTGAATTCATTTTTCCATGTCGGTCCTTTTTTCGTTGGTGTCTATCGATTCATTGCCGCTTGATCGAATCCCAACCCTTGATCCATCGTCATTTGGTGAGAGAGCCTCATCCTCCCTGCCTTAGGGAAACTCTAGAGAAATAATCTAGTGTTATGAATTTTAATGCTAGAACCTACCCCAGAATAATGATGGGAATCAGTTTCAAAATTAATATTTCTCTTCGATACCATTTCTCCACACTGCATCATATATGAAAGGAGAACTAGTTGCTCCGGAACTACATCGCAACGTCGCCACGGTGCGAAATTTAAAAGGAAAATAAAATCAACCGCTTAATGTTAATTTTATTCTTCTTAAAGATTACAAAAAGTAACTTTTACCCTTGACTGACGCCAGGTGAGTTTAGGTCCTACCTAAGGAAATCACATCTTCACAAGCCCAACAATATTGTTGGATTTCCCATTCCAGTTACCATTTATGAGTTAAAATGATTTGAAATAAAATAAGATAATTTTATTTAATAATTTTATTTATAGTTACATCCCAAAAACTAATTTATATAGTAGTTCAGTGTCGGTCAATGTTAGGATCTACCTAATGTAATGAAACTATTACAAACTCAATGGTGGTATCAAATTTTCAATCTCAGTCCCCATTCACGAGTTATACGGTTTGGAATAATAAAATAAATTTATTGAATAAATTTATTTATGGTTATGCCATTTTCATGTGTTCTCACTAGAGATCTCCAATGACTAAACATAAGTTTCTCCTAGGTTAAACACACAACATTGAATGAAATAGTGCCCTCATATTTCTGATCTGGTCATCTATTTAAGAGTTGTTGAAGTTTTTCAAGAAAACTGGTCATGTGCGCTTTTTAAAAAACATAACATTTCTTGATGGATTGTTCAAGGCATCAGAATCCCATCCCGTCTCAACACATGGTATCAGAATTTTCCAAGTAATTTTCTAAAAAATTGAACTAGGAAAATATGAGTAATTATATTCTCCCCACCTTAAGGCTTTAAGTCCTCAAAAATCCAAACAAGGTTTACTCATACAAAAGGCAAGAGAAATGAGCAAAAATATGAGCCTCCAACTTCCATGTGATCCTATTAAAAATATTTTTCTACCTATGAATTCACACCAAAGAAAAATATCATCTATATAGAATCATCGATCTTCATTAGAAATTTTTCCCAAAATACTCCAACGTTGTTGTGTAGCTCACCCCAGGTTACGATGTGCAATGGTTTTATGCACGATTTTCCTCAAATGAGACATGTGGAAGACATTGTGTACTTGGCCCCACTATGAGGTTGGTCCTACCAGTACGCTACATTGAAAACACTATACTACACTGGAATGAAGTACTATTAACCTCATAGATAACTTGTAACCCCGTCAAAAATATATGTAACCCTCATCGTGGTAATACCCAAAGGAATACTAGGTCTCTTTACTCGAACTCCAAAGGCCTCCATCATCTGCCAACACAAAAAATCTGACATCCTAGTGAATTATTTTTCTTCTCCGAGATGACTTACACATTCTCTGTAAATAGCTCATGAAATCCCTTAAACAAATGAGATGTAATGAGAGAATCTCAATCTAAAACAATGGTAGATGAAACTTCCTAGAGTAAACTTATCCCATGCACGTAGAGGAATCCCAAGCCACAAACTAAAATTTGTTCCTATATATTAAAGATGTGGGTCAACAAAGTGATTTATTCAATGATCAACCATAGGGTATCATGTCTCCTAGATGTACATGGTAAACCCGTCACAAATTCTACTGACATGCCTTCCCACATTCATTCATGGACCCTAAGAAAGTGAAGAAACTACCCATGAATCTGTTTCAAATAAGAATTCATATTTTTATCTAAACATGTATGCCCAACATCAAACCGTTCTATCATCATTGGTTTCTACCTTGACACCCAAATGCATAACCCCATGAATCTCGCCACTATAGGTGTCTACTTCTACAACTATGAATTTTCTGAAAAGAATAACTAGCTCCACACTTTTTAAATGTCCATCGGGGTTATTATTTTTGGACAAATGAGAACATAAATAATCATAGTCGGTATCACCGAGTTGTTTATCCCTGACCCATTTAATAGTCGATAGGTAATAACCACCTAATGAAGATATGACGCTGCATCCCCATCCATGAAGTATAACTACAATGACTCCAACTACTCAGATGCCTTTCTCAGTAACTACTAACTTGTTCCTTACTTGGATCATCTGTTTCAACATTCCTTGACAGATAATTCATTGTAACTCCCACCTTTAAGAGTCCCTGTCCTTGAAAAAGGGACCCTTTGAATCTAAGACATACACTTCAAGAGATTTCCATATGGAATGTGTTTCCAAATTGGGTGTAGGACCATCTGTAAGTGTCTCATGTTCTCCCCTTTGGGCACTAATTATAACAATATGTCATTAAAAAATATCACCAAGGTCTGTATAGGGTGAAACACTGGGTATTACTAAGCCATTCCTCTGCAAGTCCCCCATCTTCACCCCCATCCCATGATGCTCTTCAGAAGCCATCTGATATAATGACATAGCTATTGGTGCCTCCCAGGGTTGTAGACTATAACAGGAGTCTACCTCTTAGCAGAGAGGTAAACATGGACCATATTAAAGGAATATGTCCTTATACTCTGTCACGACCCGCCCTCGGGGTCCGTGCCGTGACTACCCCAAGCCCGCCTTCCATAGGCCAGGGGCTGGCGACTAGCACCAAGGCGTAAATCCCGGTAAAAAGGGAAGGCATTGCCTTTGTAAAGTAAACAAACACCACAGAGTAAGCAAGCGGAAAGTAGACACTAAGCAAAAGCAGAGTACAACTGAAAGTGTGGAAAAGTAAATGGGCCAGTATACAAACCCAAACTGAAAGTAAAGTACAACTCGAAAGGGAAAACAACAACTGAAAAGTAAAAGCCGCTACACCGAGCTGTCCACTGGAAATCCCACCTGAAGGGTGGGTACAGATAGCTCCACTGCTCCACGGGTCCCGCCGTCCGCTCCGAGCACGTCCCGCCCAGTGGTCTACCTCCAAGTACCGTCCTGCTCTGCAAGCCTCAGCTAAGATCAAAGCTGTCCGTCGTCTGCAACCAACACAACGTAGTGCGGGAAAAGCCGGTGCAGGGGTGAGTATAAGCTACTCAGTAGAGACCCCGAGACCCTTGAAGGTCTCTCAAATCCACAAAGGATAAACCCCGAAGAAAGGTACAATCACGAAGTAACAACCGACATTGCTTAGGTATATGCCCATACATATACCTAAGTCATCAATTTAAAATACGCTCCAACCTCCGAGCCCAAGTACAACTCAGTCCACACAGGAAAGTAAACGTATTCCACACAGGAAAGCAAAATGTAATCCACACAGGATACCACAACACAATCCACACAGGAAAGCAACAGGATTCAGCTCACACAGGTATACTTCTTCAAAGGACGATAAAGATGATCTCTGATCCATCTAAGTCATCGGACCCACGAAGGATCGATAGGTAACTAACCCCCGCAAAAGACCCACACAGGATCAGGCCCACATAGGACCTGTAGGCACTGGTTCACACAGGACCGCTGAGCGCAAGGACCCACACAGGATCGGACCCACACAGGATCGGGCCCACACAGGACCTGTAGCACTGATCCACGTAGGATCGCTGAGTGCTGTGGTCGTCGTCGTCGAATCCACACAGGATCTATGTACTGTCGTCGTCACAGTCACAGTAGCAGTAGTAGCAGTAGTAGTCAGAGTAACAGTCGCAGTAACAGTCGCAGCCAGCACTAGGGTTCCCGCACAAAGCAAGCTCGTTTGGAGGGTCCGCTCCACGAGCCGAGAGACTGATACATCAACTGTCACAAAGTCCAGAGTTGATGTATCCAAAAGTTCCGTATCGCCAACAGGAACTCAACGCAACAGACGGCGCGTCGATCGGACGCCCGGTTTGAGAGTTATTGGCTTTTTCGTCCCCGGGGCCCGGTTGGTTTTTAAGGCAAAACCAACCCGACCGTACTCCACCTGCGTCCAAACCTCGGGCGGAGTATTCCAAAAGATCCGTCTCACTAAGAGGAACACAACAAAGCTGACGGCACGTCAAGCGGACGTCCGTAGCTCAAGATATGAGCGTTTCCGCTCCGAAGGCCCGGTTGGTTTCGTGAACGAACCAACCCGGCCGAACTCAAAGTGTTCTGAAACTTTGAGTGCGATATACCGAAACGACCGTCTCGATCCAAGGATCGCGTTTCCGCATACGGTTCGTCGATCAGATGTCCGTGGCTCAACTTATGGCCAAAAGACCGAAACCGTCTCGAAAACGGGGGGTCCGGGTCCGGGCCGGCCCGCCCGGCCGGCCGGCGGCGCGGCGGCGCGGTGGCGCGGCGGCCTGGCGGCGCAAAAATGCAGCGCGCGCGGGGGGCATGGCCCCCGCTTGTTTAAAAAAAAAACGGCGCGGCTTATAGCCATGCCTTGGAGAACCGGCCCCCCCCCCTCGTGGGGGCCTTCTTGAGGAGAACCTGGGGCCGCCTGCCCCCTTCAAGAAACCGCCCCCCTCATAAATGGGGGGGGGGGGTTTAGAGAGTTGACCGGGGGAATTTATTCCCCCGGTCTTTGACCTTCCGGCCGGCCTCCTGGCCGGCCGGTTTTTCTCCAATGGGACCGGCAAGCCGGTCCCCTTCCGGTTTCCGACGCCGGCGGCCCGGCGTGCCGCCGGTCTTCCCGTCTCGCCACGGCCCGGAACCGTCCGCGGTGTTCGTTGTCCGGCGCGGTGCGACGGCACCGCGCCCCTCCGCCGCGCCTTCGATTCCCTTCGACGCGGCGCGACGGCGTCGCGTTCTTGATGATCCTTCCATGGCACGGCGCGACGGCGCCGCGCAATATAAGCGTGCGAATAACCGCGTGGTGCGACGGCACCACGCCATCTTGTTTCATCCGCAATATAAATAAACATGAACAAAGGAGGGGGTTCGGCCGTGTTCATGCGGTCCGGCCCCCTCACGTTAAACAATAACACATATTTAAAATCCTCACGTTAGCCATGATAGAACCACGAACAAGGATAAATAAATAAACAATTAACAACAACCCCTACCTTGGGTATATGTTCGAAGATTTGTCAACATTCTGCGGAAGACAACGTCGCGGAGGTCGGGCGTCGTGGTAATCGTTCGTCAAAACCAATGACGAAGAGGTACGTCCGAAGAGGTACGTCGTTGGCGAATCTTCGTATGCCGACGAAGGAAGTCCAAGGAGGAAGCGACGTTCCCTTTCGTTGACACGGAAGACGAAGAAGAGAGGAGCGGCGTTCCTCATCGGAGCTTGAGCATTCTTCGTCAAAGCATGAGCGTTCTTCGTCAAAGTTTGAAGAAGAAGGAAAAGCTCTCAAAATAGCTAAACAATTCTAACCAAATAAAATAAGATAGAGTCTTATTTTATTCACAAACTTATAAAATTGAATTTCAAAGGTTTGAAATTCAAATAAGATAACTCCAAAATTAAATAACAATTTGTCATGTCATTTAAAGAGGGGTTAAAGGGAGTTTGAGAGAAGATGGAAGGTTTAGGTTCGTGTGGGTCCCACCACACATAATCCTCTCAAGGGAGGTTAAGTGGGTGTGGGTCCCACCCCTAACTTCCTTTGAGAGAAGTTAACCAACAAAAGATAAAATAAAAAGTGTTCCACATTTTTATTCAACTTTTTATAATTCTCCCAAAAACTAACTTTCGTCCCGCATTAAACGCAACTTCGGAAAAGGTCTCCTTAAGCGAATATCGGCGTTGGGAGTTCATCGGTGTCCTCGGATTTCAATTCCGAGCACTGGATCAAAAGTTAGAAATTCCCGCTCGTTCATTCACTGAACGTACCCGAGCCAAACTTCGGAAAATGATTCCGGGCACTCCGGGCCTCGGAATCAGGTGCCGTCTGAAACCGCGCTCTTGTAAAATTCAAAAACAAATTAAGAAAAAATTTCCCTTGAATTTTACGGGTCTTTACATTACTCCCACCGCAGGGCTTTACGTCCCCGTAAAGATCCATAAAGAACTAGGGAAACAAAAGGGGGTACTGAGCACGCATCTGAGCCTCCCGCTCCCGTGTGCTCTCCTGGAGATTCCCGTGCTATCATCTGATGCGCACAAGAGGAATCGATCGCCCACGTAGGACCTGCTCCTGTCGATCCTCTATCTCCACCGAGACCTCCGTAAAAGTCGCCCCATCGTCAACGTCAAGCTCCCCATGGTCAATGATGTGCGTCGGGTCGTGCACGTATCTCCTCAGCTGGGATACGTGGAAGACGTCGTGCACCCGGTGCAACTGAGGTGGCAGAGCCAGGCGATAAGCCACCTCGCCAACCCTGCTGAGGACCTGGAAGGGTCCGATGAAGCGCGGAGATAACTTGCCGCCTCGGCCAAATCTCCGAATACCACGTCGAGGAGAGACCCGCAAGAAGACGTGGTCGCCATCCTCGAACTCTAGTGGCCTCCGCCTCCTGTCAGCGTATGACTTCTGCCGGCTCTGTGCTGTCCTCATCCGCTCCTGGATGACCTGGACCTTCTCTATCGTGGCCTGGACCATCTCCGGTCCCACAAGTGCTGACTCCACAGGGTCTGTCCAGCACAAAGGAGATCTACAAGGTCGGCCGTACAATGCCTCGTACGGTGCCATCCCGATGGTGGAGTGGTAGCTGTTGTTGTACGAAAAATCCACCAAGGGTAGGTGGTCCTCCCAGCTATGACCAAAGTCGAGGACACATGCGCGGAGCATGTCCTCGAGAGTCTGAATGGTCCTCTCCGTCTGACCATCCGTCTGAGGGTGAAAGGCTGTGCTCAGACGTAGCTGCGTCTCGAACGCCTCCTGTAACCCCTTCCAAAGCCGGGAAGTAAAGCAAGCATCTCGATCGGAGACGATAGATGATGGCACACCGTGAAGCCGCACAATCTCCTGAACATAGAGACGTCCCAAGCTCTCCACTGAGCCCTGCTCTCTAATGGGTAAGAAGTGTGCCGACTTGGTGAGTCGGTCAACAATCACCCAGATGGAGTCATGACCTCTAGAAGTGCGTGGAAGTCCAGTCAAGAAGTCCATAGATATGCCGTCCCACTTCCACTCCGGAACCTCCAAGGGCTGTACCAAGCCTGCTGGTACCTGATGCTCTGCCTTCACCTGCTGACAGGTGAGGCATCGAGAAACGAACTATGCCACTGCCTTCTTCATGCCCGGCCACCAGTGCTGTCGCCTGAGGTCCTGGTACATCTTTGCCACTCCAGGATGTACTGCCAAAGGAGAAGTGTGAAAGTCTCTCAGCACTTCCTCTCGCAAAGCGACTGGTACCATGGTACGTCCTCTAAAAAGGATGTCGTGCTCTGCTCCAAGGGAGAAACCATTAGGTGCCTGTCCCGAGGATATCTACGCACGCCGTGTCTCACAGTCAGCGTCCTCACGCTGTGCCTCTCTGACCTGCTGTAGTAGTGGAGGGGTGACTGTGAGAGACTGGAGGGAGGCTGGTCCATCTCTATCCACGAAGGATATCTGCAAAGAGGCTAGCTGCTCCGTCGCCTCCTCAAGTAGCTGAATGCCCGTCCTCCTGCTGAGGGCATCGGCTACTACGTTCCCCTTCCCAGGAGTATAGAATATCTCAAAGTCATAGTCCTGGAGGAACTCGAGCCATCGCCGCTATCTCAGGTTCAGGTCCTTCTACGAGAAGATATACCTGAGACTCTGATGATCGGAAAAGACTGTAAAGCGCTCGCCCATCAGATAGTGCCGCCATGTCTTCAGAGCGAAGACCACTGCTGCTAACTCCAGGTCATGGGTAGCGTAGTTCTGCTCATGCGGCCTCAACTGACGTGATCCATGGGCGATCACTTCCCGCTCCTGCATCAGAACACATCCGAGTCCGGTCCCTGATGCATCGCAGTAGACTACATACCCTACTCCCTCCTCAGACAACCTCAAGATAGGTGCGCTAGTCAATCTCTGTCTCAGCTCCTGGAAGCTCTGCTGACATCTGTCTGACCACACGAAGGGTTTCCCCTTCTTCGTCAAAGTTGTGAGTGGTGCCGCAACTCTAGAGAAGTCCGGCACGAATCTCCGATAGTATCCAGCTAGTCCCAAGAAACTCCGAACCTCAGTCACGCTCCTGGGTGGCTCCCATGCTAACACAGCCTCAATCTTCGCAGGATCCACTGCAACTCCCGCCTCAGAGATAACGTGTCCCAAGAAGTGGACCTCACGTATCTAGAACTGGAACTTCGAGAGCTTACCATAAAGCTGGTTTTCTCGGAGTGTGTCTAGTACAACTCGCAAGTGATAGGCGTGCTCCTCCTGAGTCGTAGAGTAAATCAGAATGTCGTCGATGAAGACCTCGACAAACCGATCGAGGTATGGCTGAAAGATCCTGTTCATGAGAGCCATGAACACTGCTGGAGCATTGGTTACACCAAAAGGCATAACCAGGAACTCATAGTGGCCATACCGACATCTGAAGGCCGTCTTCTGCACATCCTCGTCTCTGACTCTGAGCTGATGATAGCCTGACCTGATGACTATCTTCGAGAACCACCGTGCTCTATTGAGCTGATCAAAGAGGTCATCAATCCTTGGTAGCGGATACTTGTTCCTTACTGTCACCTGGTTCAGGTGACGATAGTCAACACAAAGCCGCAGGCTCCCGTCCGCCTTCTTGGCGAACAATATCGGGGAAGCCCAGGGTGAAACACTGGGTCGGATGAACCCCTTGCCCTGAAAGTCCTCCAACTATACCCGTAGCTCTCAAAGCTCGGCGGGGGACATCCGATATGCTAGAGTGGATATAGGGGCTGTTCCGGGGTACAAGTCAATATAAAAGTCTACCTCTCTACGAGGAGGTAGCCCTGGAACGTCGTCGGGAAAAACGTCCGCAAACTGATCCACCACTGCAGGAAAACCAGGACTCCGCACGTCAACTGTTCCAAGGATGAGGCTAGCCAACTGATGAGTGATGTGCTGTCCTCTCCTCCGCGGAAGTCCATCCTGTGCTGCTAAGGCTCCCTTCTCGCCGGTGAAGGTGAACTTTCTCCCGTCGGTGCGTACACATCGCACCTTGCGCCTAAAACAGTCAATCTGTGCATGGACCGTAGATAGCCAATCCATACACAAGATGACGTCGTAAGGCCTCGACGCTGCTACAAGAAGATCCCAGCCGAAGCTCTCGCCTCCTAGAGTAAGCTCACACTGCCGGCACCAGTGCGTAATTGTCGAGTCTGCTCCCGTAGGAGTCTCTATCCGTAAGGATCGAGCCAACGACTCTGTCGGAATCTCCGAGCTCCGAACAAGGGCAGCGACTATGAAATAGTGACTCGCTCCTGTGTCTATATGAACTACCGAAAGGGTGGAATAGACACAGATAGTACCTCGAATCATCTCGGGTGCGCCGTGGTCGTAGGCCTCTGCTGCCCGGAGCTGTGCCTGTCTCTGCCCGCCAGCTCCCTGTGGTCGGGGTGGACCTCCTGGTGGTGGTGGTGGCAGAGCCTCAAAGCGTCTCCCACCACCGGCTGCTCGTCCACCTCCTCTGCCTCGTCCGCCTCCTCCCTGCGGACCGCCACGGTCGACCCTCTGCCTCTGCCTCGGTGGTCCCTCAACTTTCTGCTGCTCCTCGGCACGGCGGGTCGGGCAGTCACGAGCCATGTGGCCCTGCCCGCCACACGAGTAGCACTGTCTGCCTCTCGAAAGACTGGCTCCACGCTGTGTGCCCCGCACTGCTGAGCCAGTGTCCTGAGGTCGTCTGCCCGAAGGTCTGGTTTGCCTGGACCCCTGAGTCATCCGTCGACTGCTTGCTGCAGATGACTCTGCCACATGCCGCCCTGCGGTGGGTCGTTGCGCTGGTGTAGACTCAGCAAGGAAGCTCTCGATCAGAAGGGCCCGCTCCAGTACTCCTGTCTGAGTCGGTATGCTGAGGGAGATCAGCGATGCCCTGATATCGTGTCTCAAACCCTACTCGAAGGTCCGGGCCCGGAAGAATGGGTCCCGTACCATGTCGGTCGAGTAGCGCGAGAGATCAGTAAATCTCGCCGAGTACTGAGCGACCGTCATGCTTCCCTGCCGCAGCTGAAGAAGCTCCTGGATACGCACCGCACGAAGGGTGGCTGAGACGAACTCCGAGCGGAAGAGGCTCTCAAAGTCCGTCCAAAGTAGAGATGCCTCATCGTGCACCTGGAGGATCAAGCTCCACCATCGTCCTGCTGCTGCGTGTAGTAGGCTCGCAGCGAGGATCACCATGAGGTCTGCTGGTGTCCTCACTAGCCTAAACACACGTACCACTGCCTCCAGCCAGTCCTCGGCTGCCTGGGGATCCGTCTCCCCGCGAAACCTGGGTAGTTGCTGGCACTGAAACTCATGCAGTGCGCTGAGGCGACGTGCATCATCAGCGGATGGTGCTGGAAGCATCGGGGGCTCGGCGGGTAGTGCTACCGCCGGTGCCACTGCTGACAAAGGTCCCTGCACCGAGGCCTCGTCGCTCGGTGGGCTGTCGTCACACTCGACTCTCGGAACCCTAGCTGGCTGCCGTCGTGGGGCTATCCTGAAAAGAAAACAGGCGCGCCACGGTCAGAACAGTATACCTGGTGAGCTGATATAAAGTAATCACAAAGAAAACATTGAAACACACACGCAATCAATGTTTTCGTGCATTAAGTTGGAAATCAGAAGTCAGGGTCCTGGTGTACGGAAACGTCGGCCGCCGCACAAACACTGGACTCCCTGGACTAATAACCACACTCAATACGCTAAACATTATTGCTTCACATAGAAAAGATCAGAGTTCGCGGTAGAACCGAACTCCTCTGATACCAATTTGTCACGACCCGCCCTCGGGGTCTGTGCCGTGACTACCCCAAGCCTGCCTTCCATAGGCCAGGGGCTGGCGCATAGCACCAAGGCGTAAATCCCGGTAAAAAGAGAAGGCATTGCCTTTGTAAAGTAAACAAACACCACAGAGTATGCAAGCGGAAAGTAGACACTAAGCAAAAGCAGAGTACAAATGAAAGTGCGTAAAAGTAAATGGGCCAGTATACAAACCCAAACTGAAATTAAAGTACAACTCGAAAGGGAAAACAACAACTGAAAAGTAAAAGCCGCTACACCGAGCTGTCCACTGGAAATCCCACCTGAAGGGTGGGTACAGATAGCTCCACTGCTCCACGGGTCCCGCCGTCCGCTCCGAGCACGTCCCGCCCAGTGGTCCACCTCCAGGTACCGTCCTGCTCTGCAAGCCTCAGCTAAGATCAACACTGTCCGTCATCTGCAACCAACACAACGTAGTGCGGGCAAAGCCCGTGCAGGGGTGAGTATAAGCTACTCAGTAGAGACCCCGAGACCCCTGAAGGTCTCTCAAATCCACAAAGGATAAACCATGAAGAAAGGTACAATCACGAAGTAACAACCGACATTGCTTAGGTATATGCCCATACATATACCTAAGTCATCAATTTCAAATACGCTCCAACCTCCGAGCCCAAGTACAACTCAGTCCACACAGGAAAGTAAACGTATTCCACACAGGAAAGCAAAACGTAATCCACACAGGATAGCACAACACAATCCACACAGGAAAGCAACAGGATTCAGCTCATACAGGTATACTTCTTCAAAGGACGATAAAGATGATCTCCGATCCATCTAAGTCGTCAGACCCACGAAGGATCGATAGGTAACTAACCCCCGCAAAAGACCCACACAGGATCAGGCCCACATAGGACCTCTAGGCGCTGGTTCACACAGGACCGCTGAGCGCAAGGACCCACACAGGATCAGACCCACATAGGATCGGGCCCACACAGGACCTGTAGCACTGATCCACATAGGATCGCTGAGTGCTGTAGTCGTCGTCGTTGAATCCACACATGATCTTTGTACTGTCGTCGTCGCAGTCACAGTAGTAGTAGTAGCAGTAGTAGTCACAGTAACAGTCGCAGTAACAGTCGCAGCCAGCACTAGGGTTCCCGCACACAGCAAGCTCGTTCGGAGGGTCCGCTCCACGAGCCGAGAGACTGATACATCAACTGTCACAAAGTCCAGAGTTGATGTATCCAAATGTTCCGTATCGCCAATAGGAACTCAACGCAACAGACGGCGCGTCGATCGGACGCCCGGTTTGAGAGTTATTGGTTTTTTCGTCCACGGGGCCCGGTTGGTTTTTAAGGCAAAACCAACCCGACCGTACTCCACCTGCGTCCAAACCTCGGGCGGAGTATGCCAAAAGATCCGTCTCACTAAGAGGAACACAACAAAGATGACGACACGTCAATCGGACGTCCGTAGCTCAAGATATGAGCGTTTTCGCTTCGAAGGCCCGGTTGGTTTCGTGAACGAACCAACCCGGCCGAACTCAAAGTGTTCCGAAACTTTGAGTACGATATACCGAAACGACCGTCTCGATCCAAGGATCGCGTTTCCGCAGACGGTTCGTCGATCAGAGGTCCGTGGCTCATGTTATGGCCAAAAGACCGAAACCGTCTCGAAAACGGGGGGTCCGGGTCCGGGCCGACCCGGCCTGGCGCGGCGGCCTGGCAGCGCGGCGGCTTGGCGGCACACGGATGCAGCGCACGCGGGGGGCATGTCCCCCGCTTGTTTAAAAAAAACGGCGCGGCTTATAACCGCGCCTTGGAGAACCCCCCCCCCCCCCTTGTGGGGGCCTGGTTGAGGAGAACCGGGGGCCGCCTGCCCCCTTCAAGAAACCGCCCCCCCTCATAAATGGGGGGGGGGTTTAGAGAGTTGACCGGGGGAATTTATTCCCCCGGTCTTTGACCTTCCGGCCGGCCTCCTGGCCGGCCGGTTTTTCTCCAATGGGACCGGCAAGCCGGTCCCCTTCCGGTTTCCGACGCCGGTGGCCCGGCGTGCCGCCGCTCTTCCCGTCTCGCCGCAGCCCGGAACCGGCCGCGGTGTTCGTCGTCCGGCGCGGTGCGACGGCACCGTGCCCCTCCACCGCGCCTTCGATTCCCTTCGATACGGCATGACGGTGTCGCGTTCTTGATAATCCTTCCACGGCGCGGCGCGACGGCGCCGCGCAATATAAGCGTGCGAATAACCGCGTGGTGCGATGGCACCACGCTATCTTGTTTCATCCGCAATATAAATAAACATGAACAAAGGAGGGGGTTCGGCCGTGTTCATGCGGTCCGGCCCCCTCACGTTAAACAATAACACATATTTAAAATCCTCACGTTAGTCATGCTAGAACCACGAACAAGGATAAATAAATAAACAATTAACAACAACCCCTACCTTGGGTATAAGTTCGAAGATTTGTCAACGTTCCGTGGAAGACAACGTCGCGGAGGTCGGGCGTCACGGTAATCGTTCGTCAAAACCAAGGACGAAGAGGTACGTCCGAAGAGGTACGTCGTTGGCGAATCTTCGTATGCCAACGAAGGAAGTCCGAGGAAGAAGCGGCGTTCCCTTTCGTTGACACGGAATACGAAGAAGAGAGGAGCGGCGTTCCTCGTCGGAGCTTGAGCGTTCTTTGTCAAAGATTGAGCGTTCTTCGTCAAAGTTTGAAGAAGAAGGAAAAGCTCTCAAAATGGCTAAACAATTCTAACCAAATAAAATAAGATAGAGTCTTATTTTATTCACAAACTTATAAAATTGAATTTCAAGGGTTTGAAATTCAAATAAGATAACTCCAAAATTAAATAACAATTTGTCATGTCATTTGAAGAGGGGTTAAAGGGAGTTTGAGAGAATATGGAAGGTTTAGGTTCGTGTGGGTCCCACCACACTTAATCCTCTCAAGGGAGGTTAAGTGGGTGTGGGTCCCACCCCTAACTTCCTTTGAGAGAATGTAACCAACAAAAGATAAAATAAAAAGTGTTCCACATTTTTATTCAACTTTTTATAATTCTCCCAAAAACTAACTTTCGTCCCGCATTAAACGCAACATCGGAAAAGGTCTCCTTAAGCGAATATCGGTGTTGTGAGTTCATCGGTGTCCTCGGATTTCAATTCCGAGCACCGGATCAAAAGTTAGAAATTCCCGCTCGTTCGTTCACTGAACGTACCCGAGCCAAACTTCGGAAAATGATTCCGGGCACTCCGGGCCTCAGAATCAGGTGCCATCTGAAACCGCGCTCTTGTAAAATTCCAAAGAAAATTAAGAAAAAATTTCCCTTGAATTTTACGGGTCTTTACATACTCTACCACCAGTAAGAAAGTTGAAGACTCATTGCATCCACCTAACCAAGCATTAGCCTATCCAACTAAATAAAATTATCTACACCCTCCTCAACCTAATTCCATACAGAGTTGAAAGGTTTTACCTTTTACTGATAAAAGGAAATGTATTTCCATTAGTGAAGAAGAACCACATCCTTTGCCAAAAACAATAAATATGGGTATGAACTGAGGATTGTGTTCATAATGAGAATGATTTTTAAGGCATTGATGCCACGACCAAGAGACTGCAACCAAAACTATCAACTATATGAGTCAAGTCACACTATCATCACCAGTGTGTGGTCATTGGGTCTCCACTAGTAACAGTCACTAAACATGAGGATCAAGTCAACGGTTTAACTGGAAGCTCTAGGTATCAAGAAAGTAAAGTGTTATGAAATGAAATTACCAGTACAAGTGTCTCTCAATACACTATCTCATGTTGAAATACATAGACCATACATTGAATCATCCCTAAGCCCAGGGGTCATAATCCGTGACAGCCTACAACTGTCTCCTCCTCTTTCCTACACATCCCAGAGTATGGTGTGGACCAACTAGAGGTGGTGGTGGTAACATGTCATAATGTCATCCACCTCCTACCACATTTACAGCTCTCCTTCCACATCCGCTACCCAACCGATCTACCGTCTCTCATTGTTTCCTCTTCCTTGGTGGTATATCAAATGCCTCTCTGACTGTAACATGAATAGTGAGACAATCTCATGTGGGATATCCCCTTTTTTCAAAAATCATAGAAAAGACTTTTCTTCTAGGAACTATCATGTCCTTGGAACTTTTTACAAAAGCTGTTGTTATGTGGCTTACATTATGAACCTGCTATAGCTAGGTCTTGTTGACCCTACTTATCGAAAGATCACTACCTCAGAAGCATATGATACATGTTAGAACACTACACATCATCACGTAGCACAAAAAGATCCATCCACTACTCAGTCTATAAAGATGCATCCATCTGAACCATTGGGGGTGGGTTTGCTAACTCATTAAGAGAAACCATCACCTGATAACCATACTAGAGAGAAAATTCCCTATGAATGTCTCCCATTAGGGATCCAACATCATGAATTGGTCCAAACTCCCAATCATGATTTGGAAACCTCACTGGTTGGGGTCATGAGCACATCTTGAGGAGAACTAGATATATCACGATTAAAAGAGTATACCTCATTAGTTGACTCAAGAAGGTTATAGAATGATAAATCCATTCCTATATGATGCATGTACCATTATTTTGCTAAAACCAGTGTTTTCATGTACTGAGTCAGAAAATAGGTGAATAGAGTCCTATTGTATGTATACTTTGGCCTCCACACCAACCCTGTGATGCCTTAAATAATAGCCGAACTTGAAACACCTAACATTTTTGGACTGAACCAATCTCATTGATTCTCGATCCTAAGGTACAACTAACCACCGATGATACCACCCTATCATGACTTGTCCCCTGGCGTTCATGTCGTAAGAACACCAATCCCTCCTCTTATAGGATATTGGCTCTATACTAGTTTCAAGTAGAGATATCCCACAAATGGGAGGAATTTTCCAATGAAACTATACACACACACCCAACTCTGAGACATATGGATGGAGAGTGAAAACACTAAGTAATGAGAATACATGCATAACACTAAAACCAAAAAATTGTATATGATATAAAGTAATATAGTAAAGTTTATCCAATCCCAAAATGAGAACGCTAAAAGAAAGGAAACTGTAATGTTTGACCTTGAAAACACGACACTAATTCTACTGTAGAATGCTGCTGGAAATAACTCGTTTAGTCTAATCTCACAAGGCACCATACGGTCCTAGTCCTCTTGCACCAAGGACTCCACCAAAGCATCAATCATCTTCATAATACATGGAAGATGGGGGAAAATCCCATGCATGAGTGAGTAAAACAATACTCAGTAGGGGGCCCTGAAACACAAAGTAATTGACCATAAAAGAAACTCCATCAAGAAGAATCATTCAGATCAACACTGGTATATGTCAAAAGAACATATAAAAAAAACATCTATGTATAAATTTAAATTATTCCAATATACAATGTCTCATCAAATTCTTTCTATATGGTTCCTCTCGTAGCATGCCTGATTTTAGGATATCCCAATCGTTGAGCTATTTGATAGTAAACATATAAAAATGTATACCAAAAGTATCTAAGAGAACAAATGGTCTGGATATGTCATGAATTTTCCATGGGATGTCTACTCTCACTAAGATAAGGAATCTCAATATCGTAGCCAAATCCTTGGTCACAGGATTTTGCTCAAGGCATGCTCATTCTGAGAGTACTCACTCCTTGAGCTATGAAGTCATCAAAGATCCTCGCAAAGAGGTCCCACTTCATTGGTCACCCAAATAGAACAAAATGATAACTACCTGAAGTAAACTGATAAGATAATGTCACAAAGGAAGGAATGATCTCAATACATAGAAAGGGGATCATGTACCCAGGGCTCACTGGTAGACATCTTGTCCCCACTAGAATTTTCATCCAAGATAAGAGATGCATTACCATGTAAATATTGGTCACACCCATGCCAAAAACCCTATCTAAGGTGCCGTGAAGAGAAGAAAAAACTTATTGGGCCTATATTTGTGGTACATGATCTAAATAGACGCGCTTACCCAATGAGACCCGCAGAGTCATTTCAGCCTGTTGGGTTACCTACATCCGCTCACCACATAGGCCTATTGGGTAACCAAGATCCACTCTAAGACAAATAAAATTGAAAAATGGGTCATTATGTATGATAATAAAGGGATCTTATATCTTACCATCCTTGATAAGCCTACAATTATCATCTCAATCTCTACTATCACCCTTTTATGATGGGATCAGTACCCTGCATCAATCTGTTATTGGAAAGACAAAGAGAACAGCCCCAAACTATAATGGTCTATCTAAAACCCCACTATTCCCTTTAAAAAGTAAAACCATATTTAAAGGGTCCCAGAACCCCAAGCATCTCATCAATCAGACATACAGTTTAAAAGTTATGTCCCTTTTTTGAGAAAAGGGGTTGGTTAAGTCTGGGTCGTAACGACCTAGCCAGACCGACCCAACCCAACCTGGTCCATGGTCCACCGACTCGACTAGGGTCCAACACACACATCAATGTAAACCTAGCCTTTTGGACCCAAACTAGACTGGCTGGGTCCGACCAGCCCCACTACGCTGGCCCACCTGACCTACACGGCCCGCCGTAGTGGGGCAGTCTTCTTCGCCCAGGATGGAGTGGCCGCCACGTCCCACCCACGACTATTTTCATGGGTCCCCACCGCGGTCAAGCTGTACAGTGACCTCTAGATACATCTGCTAAACCACCACATGTCTTGAGCTGTAGGTCTAACCCCTCCCACTATGGATCCTCCGATGCGGAAGTTTCCAACGCAACTGCAGCAGGCTGCCTCCACGGCACCGGCACATAGCCAGTGCTGGAAGGACCATTCGTGGGCCATCATACATGCTATTTTGGTCCATTCATTGATCTATAAGAGTTTCTAGGATCCATAGTCCATGCTCTCTGTCAACTAGGGTTTGAATCCTTGTTGTGATCCACCACAGTACAATTTCGTTTGAGCAACTATATCTAACACATCGCCTCGATCCATTCACCATCATCGTCGTCACACCTTTATCATGTCATGCCCATTCTAGATCCATGATGTCTGATCATTGTTATAATAAATGAATTCGCAATGATCAATCATTAATCAACCCATGAAAAACACAAAGAACATGGGGGATAAATTCACAATAAGAAACCTAAGGATTGAACCTAGACTATTTGTTCTTTCCAACCCCAATCTGATCTGTTAAGAGGATCGAGAAAATGATGAAAAAACTGAAAATAAATCAACAATGATCAATCCCCAATAAAAACCTCAAGGGGATACCCATCCATAAAAAATATACATGATCAGTGAATTTATTCATTAGTTGATTGATTCAAGTTCATCATAGAAAATCAATGATAGGGAATGGTTGAAATTTTAATAACAACCCCTACCTTTAGTTGGATCGCTTGCAGACGTGGAATGAAGTCGTGTCACCATGTCGATCCTTATTCCTCCTAAATCCGTTGATTCATAATAAAATGATCAAATCCCGACCTCTGGTCGGTCATCGTCAATGAGCGAGCTTCCTCTTCCTTACCATGGAGAAACATGAAAGAAATTATTTATCAATATAAATTTTAACCATAGACCCTACACTTGAATAATAGAAGAAATGTGTTAACTTGATAACATGATTTCTCATTACTATTTTTCATTGAAATAGTTTCATCGCACTACTTTATTTATGAAGGGATAACTGGTTGCTTTATCGCTGTGTTGTAGTGTCGCCGCATCACAACATCGCCAAAATACGAAATGTAAAAAGGAAATAAAATAATCTTCTTCAAGTTTATATTATTCTCCTTAAAAAGGTACAATAAATAAAATTTCTCCACAACCCACACTAGTCACGATTAGGCCCCAACTAAGGAATTCACATCCCCATGAGCTCAACGGAACTCTTGAATTTGCAATATGAGTTACCATTAATGAGTTATAAGTATTTTAAAAAATAAAATAATTTTATTTAATAATTTTATATACAGTTACATCCCAAAAACTACATTATAAAATTGGCCCGCGTATGCCAATGTTAGGCTATGCCTAAGGGAAGCACCCCATTATGAACTCAATGGTGGTCCCAGATTTTCAATCCAAGTCATTGTTCATGAGTTATAAGGTTTTGTTAAATAAAATAATTTTATTTAATAACTTTATTTATGTTATACCATTTTCAGTTTTTCTCACTGGAGACCCACACCAAGTAAATCTAAGTCACAAAAAGGGTAAACCCACTACTATTAATTCAATGGTGTCCTTGGATTTTTAGTATGGTCACTTGTTTAAGAGTTGTTAAATTTTTTCAGGAAAATATATGATGGGAACTCTTTAAAAGCATAACATTTTTCGGCAGATCATTCGAGGAACTCCGGGCCTCAGAATCGCATGTCATCTCAATGTCTGGCCTCGTAATTTTCCAAAGGATTTTTTAAAAAATATAACAGGGAAATTATTAGTTGTTATAAAATAAGTCACCCCCACCGAGTTCCCTTGAGAACCAAACCCATGTCAAGCCAAAACACTAGAATTATATAGGAAGAAAAGAAAAAAATAAATAAAATAAATAAATAAAAAAAGTATATATATAAGAAAAAATAAAAAACAGAAGAGAATGGAAGAATAAAAGGAATATATATATATAATAATTTCATCGTGACATTAATTTCAATATTTTGTTCTAATTGTAGTGACATCCCAACACCAAGCTTCATGTGACCTCCTCTAATCCAGTGGAATCGAATCCTAAGACCAATTTTCTAATAATATTATTCCTCAGAGAAACATAAGATGTCTACTATGTTGTAAATTCCCGAAGCCCTTCACCATAAAAACATACCCAGTATGATCATGATAGGAGTGAAATTCAATGGGGATGACTATCGATGACACGAATAGACGGTTCATACCATAGTCTTTGGACATGTTCCAATAATCCATTGAAGATAAAATAACTACTCAATGAAAAAAATCCAATTACATTCCCAGTAAAATTATAGATTCCCAAGCTACTGTAGTGGTAACAATCAACACATCATAAAGAAGCTCAATAACTCTTATATAAATAAAATCACTATTCACTATGCTTATGAGGTTGGATTCTCTCTCATGTCCAGTCTCACATATGAATCTATATTGCTATTTTTATCGTCTTTATTTTATTTTTATTTTAATAACTCGTGGGATACCACACTAATTTCTTAGTTTATATGTTTATAGGACTCCCCGTATACCCCTATTAATGAATTGTGTGTTTAAATTATTCAAATTTTTGCTGTTAATTTATATGATAAATTTGAACTTTTTAGACCAAAATAAAATTATTAATTCTTGAATTTTAAATTAATTTTTTATTCTTTATTGGAATGCACACATAGTATACATACATATTCTATATTATGTGTAATCATGAGCAGTGGGTTGATTTAATGGTTATGAATGATCTTTAATTTCTCGGCTAGGAACTACTGGAGGTTTCAGTGAATTTTACATCCCTCCTGTTAATCCAAAACATCCTGTATAGAGTAATAGAGTGAGATATAATTTTTTTAAGAGTGAAAACCAGAGAGTAAAAATTGATTAATGATTTAACAAGGTAGTGAGTAGATATTATAAGTTATTCCACTTCCTGATAAATTTACTTTAGAAAAACCAAATTGAATATTTCAAACTATTTTCAATAATTTAACCCAAAAACACAAAGTGAAACACACCCATAGATCTATACTCTCTATGGAAAAACCCAAGGCTCACTACTAGTACATTTAATTTTTGTTCAATTTTTTTCCTCCCTGTGATAGGATATTAATTAATTAGTTATTTTCAACAAAAATAATTTCCATGATGGAAGATAATACATTTTAAAATAAAATCACCTATTGGGGTAATTATGATGGGTCATTATAATTTCTATTTATTATAATGTGATTTTACAAAATAGGCTATTTGAAAAATATTTTTATAATTATTAACTTTTGTAGAATGGAAATTTATCACAACAATCCGGTCACAAAAAAATTAGTTTTCTTTTTGTGATGCATGATTTATCAGTTCATAATTTACCTTCAATAAGTAAAAATGTATACATACTAGCATAGAATATATCTGTTTTTCGGTATTTATGAGTGGATAATATCATACCATACTATACATTGGTGTCTACTATCTTATTCTAATTAATATTTATCAATGTTAAGGGAAATTACTTTGTATAGAAACAAAAAAACACTCTCGATGAGAGATTATTTTAAATAAAACATTTTGAATAGGTATAACAAACATATATTCACATCCTCTAGGGTAATGGTAATATCTTCCTATATAATGATCGATGTATAAACCTTGGGTCTCTAGTTATTGAAAATAATAATGACCAGATAGATATCCATGAATAAAATCACTCATAAAGATACCATAAAAATTATATCATCCTAAATATGTGATGATACTAGGTTGATGAAATTTGTGATGATAATGATTCAAACTATACACCATGATTTGTCAAAATGGAAACACCTAAAAAATACATAAAATGTGCATCTTCTTCTTAGTAATGTATTATCATCCAAATCATTACATAAAATTAAGTAATCTCTTTAATTAGATATATAATTTAATTTTTATTATTATTTAATGAGTGTTTTCTTTTTTGTGTTTATAATTTAAGGTATGGTGATATTTGTTAGGTTTTATGAATTATATTTTTTGTTATATGATTTTTGATCAGAATTTAATAACTACATGAGTTCTGGTATATCTATTAGTAGGGTTATGAGTCAATCAGTTTATGAGTGAATAAATATCTGAATTATTAGTTATATAATGTAATATATTGAAATATATATTAAAATATGAAGTAGATGTATCTACTAGTATAAGTAGACACATAAATATCATTATTATGTAAAAAATCATCTTTATTGAGAGTTAGAGAGAGTTCTTAGAATGTTAGTGCATCACTTTTAGTTGTGACATTCTCCATGACTTATATTGTACTATAGTCTTTAGCCTTTCAATGTGGAAAATCCATCACATTAAAAAATGTTTCAATGATTTTTATACCTCATGGATGCAATCTATTGGTTTTATATATCAAATGTCATTTCACAAGGGATAATGATAATTTTATATATGAATTTATACATAAATGCAGTGAATTATAATAGTTCTTAATGGTGTGAAGATGGTACATTATATGAAAATATGGTTACTATAATATATTAATTTATTTTCATGTTATGAAAATGTTTTCATATAGTAACATCATGGGGTAGTTGTTTCCATAATCATAATTCTATTTCTATTTTAATTCAATAAATGAAAGCACATTGGAACTTATATTGGTGTTATAATACTTGGAATACCCATAAAAAGGTGTGAATATTTAGAAAAGTATATATGTCCATAAACTTATTAACTATTTAAGTAGTAAAAATATAATTAAATCTCATATAGAGAAATGATATTCTATGTGATTATAGATTTTAAAAATTATCTAGAAGGCAAAAAATGTCAGTGGACAACTAAAACTGAAAAAAAATCGGTTGTTAATACCGACAGAGGTACGGTTTCAATTTGGATATTGAAATGTAAAGTGTATTCCAATTTCAATTTTGTTTTAGTATTAAAATCGCTCAATTTATCTCATTTATTGAGTTATTATTCTAGTATTTAGTTATATACATGGGTCATTGGTATAATACTCAAAATATAATACAAAAATACAATTATAGGTATAATAGTGGATTTACATTAGGTTTCACGAATTACTCACTATAAATTTAAACTATAGGGAATATAGTTCTCAAGTTATCCACTAATGCATGATTATTTTGTGTATTAAACTGTCTAAAACACATGGTCCATTGATTCAAATTGATAAAATAAATAAATAATTTCATCCATAAAGGAATATAAGCACAAATAAGACATGAATACTCAATAAAATATTAAAAACGATTTTAATTCCACATTATCTATAAAATACACATAAGTATTCATTAAATAATGATGTAATAAGTTTTATTTATAGGTATTTGGATATATAATAAATCAATATAGAAATGAAAATCCCATGTTTAATGATAATCTGTTAGTATTCCTTGGTCTAGGATGATGGTCACTCAAACTACACTCTAAAACACCATAGAATAATACCTTTAAAGAACTCTTAAAGTTATATTTTATTTAGAAACCCATGATAATCTTCTTTGGTGTCCTTCGTCAGTTCCAAATCAAATATCCAATGAATTACACTTGAGTCCCAAATCAAATGAGGTAGATATGTTTAGTTAATAGTTGATTATTCTATTTTTCTAGTATTTTTTACTTGGATACATAGAATTGTATATAGTTCACCAACCAGAAAAATGCCTATGTCTTTAAAAATTATAATAATGATAATTTATTAGTATTATATAATGGTTTTCATTCCATGAAACACCAAAATAATTTTTTTTATTTAAAACAAATTCTAATCATGTGTTTCTCATTGGGAACTTCAATTATGGTGCAATACACCCGAGTTGATAATTAAAAAATAATAAAATAAATATTAAAAATTATAAGGACCATATTTCCATGAAAATTTTAAAAAAAAAATTATACCTAAATTGTGTACATTAAATCCCTCTGCACATAAAATCTTCTTCCCTTATGAAATCATAGACAATCATGTCAATAGAACCATAATATAAACAAGTATAAATATCAAAAATAATATGAACTAAACAAACATAAATGTTTTTGAATAAGCATCTAAAATCAGGCATACATGTTTAAAAATATACAATGTCCAAATCAAGAAATTAATGCAGAATAATATTAAAAATTTAATCTTTTCAAAATTAAATTAACATTTTGTTACATATAAATTCCACCATATTTAATGAAAAGAATGTAAACCTTGAAATTTATATCTTTTTTATACACCAATTTAATAAAAATAAGGATTACATTTATATCAAATTCTATGTGTCCACTTTTATAGATCACATATTCTCATTGGCCAGAAAATTTGAAGTAAAAAATTAGGTCATCATTTCACTGGCCTGATTATTTATATTTAATATTTTTTAATGATGTGGTATTTTAAAATAATATTTTTATAACCATATATTTCAAATAATAGACCTCATTGAATATAGAATCATGTTTATAAATCCTAAAGTTAAGATCATGTAATAACCACTTATGGGCCATTAAGATTCATAATGCACTACTTCTCCAAAGTGAATAAGATAGATTTTAAAATATAGAGTTTTTCTAATTTAACATACTCAATCAAAATATAATATTCAAATAAAATTATTTAACAATAAAATTTTAAAAAATTACTTTAATTTTTCATAAACGATTTCCCAATGTAGAAATATTTTATGCATAAAAAATATGAAAAACATAAAGATCAATCAAACAAATCATACATACATAGTAATATTCATAAATAAGATTAAAAAAATCAATTAAATTATATCTATGAAAAATATGTAACCATTTCAAACATTCTTATTCTCCTCTCAACCTTGTGCAATGAACCATTGTTTTTCAGGGATAGGTGGGGTTTTAAGAACTATCCCTTATTTGTGTAAATTTTATAAATTGAATGTATATGTTTTCATTGTGAGTATTGTAAGAATAATCTTAATAAAGGATAATTAATCCGGAAAAGGGTGAATTAAGGTGAAAGGTGGACTAATTGTGGTCAATTGTTTTCTATTATATTTTTAATGATTATTGTTTTTTGTTTATGCTTTTATGAGTTATTATTATTGAAAAAAATTAAGTACCCATACTGTGATTATTGAATTTACCTTTATAAACAGAAAAATAATTAATGGGGGTAATGAATTTTTTGGGTTTAAAACTAGGAGGGATATGATGTTTTTACCAGCCCAAACGAAATCTATGAAAAGTATTATTATGAAAAAATTTATTCTTATTGTTTTTACAACATGTTTTGTTGTATGGTTCCCTTTATTATGTCAGGTATTGGAGATATTGTATGAGAATGGATGGGATTGGTGTGGATGGTTTGGCATGGCAAGAGTTTGGCATTGGGGTTGTGGCTGGTTGATTTGGTTGGTATGGGTTATGATGGTTGTTGTTGTGATCTTTATGGGTTGTAGTGATGATTTTTAGAATGGAAATTATTTTTATTGATGGGATATATATTAGTTCATTAGAGGGATGATGTGGTATATTCCTAGTGTTTATGGAATATTTCCATATTTAGGTGTGGTATATAGACGGACCTACCACACAAACTCCTAAAACTAAACACCATTTAAAATGTTTAATTTTATGATGGGTATGCATACAAAATATGTTTTATATCATTAGTTGTAATTCCCACACCAAAGGATGAAAAAATGTAAACAAGATATTAATAATAATCTTATAATGAATCATGACTCTTCCCAGGTACCATATGAAAATATGTGCTCAACTCTATCATGGTTTTCAATGTAGGCATTGAAAAATTAAAAGTATACCACAAAAACAAAATAAAATTCACCATTTATGTTCATAACAAAAGTTTCTCTGAATTATAAGTAGTGAATGTGTACGGAATACCCAATTTCAATTAAAATATAGTATCCCAATAGTTTAATGTGATTATTAATTGTGTATATTTTATTTGGTGATGAGAAATTAAATTAATTGGAAATGAAATGAAAAATAAAACGATATACATCTAAACTATATGTTTTGATTAATCGGGTTGCCTTTCATTGAGATCCATGGTTTTTTTATTGGATCAACTATATAGCCAAATTATCATCCATATTCTCATGATGAATGTAATTTCCTCTTGGTGAACTACAACATGTTCGTTGTGCTCTCCCCCCATGAAAAAAATCATTTAATTTTAGAGTATGAGATGAAAAATTTAAATATATTTTAATCATTCCCAAAATTCACCAATGGAAGATCCGTGTTTATTTAAAAAACTCAATCCATATATATCATTTTTATGATTTACTGTTTCTTATTCATTATTCATGAGTGGTGGGTAAAAAATGTATTGTTTATTATTGGGTTATTTGTAATGTCTAGTCCCAGAATCCAATCAATCAGTGCCTAGAACTAGTGGTGATATGTGCCCTCAGGTGCTCCACCCCATACACTAGAGGCCTCTAACCAGTGATATAGATCTATGTGAAAACGATGGGGTGACTATAACCTTTGGTCTTAGTATAAGCCCAACTGAAAGAAAGAGATATCATACAATATATACTAAGTAACATCATTAATGTAAAATTCCATATAATAATACAACCCATGCAATATCATAATGTTGTTATATACCAAATTTGGGAGTCGTGTATAAAAAAGTCATACATATCGAGTATAAATATAAGAAATGGAAAATAGACCATATAGATAATCCCATATCCCAAAATAGATTATACTTTATCCAGGTTCCAATCTCTAACACTCTATTTTATCACTGTGAATCAAACATTGGTCATCATGAAATTTCCCAACCCTCACTTAATACATAGTGTTTTTAGGTATCAAATTTAGACACGAGTAGGGTGTGAGTAACACATAGCATGCCACCACTAGTGGAATTACTAAATAAAATCATTCTAATAAATAAGTGAATTAAAAGTGATGTAATTAAAAATATTAAAATGTATTAAAATAAATAACATTAAATCTATGATCCCTAGTTCTTGAGTGGAACCTATTGTTGGTCCAACCTATTTTGGCATTTAATAGATATCTCTAAGAACTTCATGATGGCCATTCTAATGAAGTTACCATGTAGTGTCAAAAACACCCAAAACAGTGTTTTCTTTGATCGTCAAAATCCAACCAATAATGAGTGTTTTCTTAGTTGTCACATACCACACAGAATGTGTTTCTTGATAGTTATAACAGACATACCAAAATATAAGTTTTCATAGTTACCAAGAACAACCAAATAAATGTTTTTCATAGTTATCATGGACCACACAATGTGGTTATTTTACTTATTTGAAGACATGAGAAATCAATTGACTTTTCATTGTTTTCCACTTCCAATTATAACTAAACCAACCTATTTCTAATTTTTAAAACTATTTATTAAGGCCACTAACATTATCATGGAGTTTCATATGTAACCACCATTCCCTTTGTATTTTAATAATTTTATAAGAGTAAATATCATGGAAAGGACGTGTTTTTATATTAAAATTATAATTTTAGGTCAAGCATAGAATATTTTCAGGACAAAAAATGAAAGAATAAATGAAATCATGGTAGTACTATGTGAGAAACAAAGGGACTACCTACCTTAGTCTTAAATAATCCCACTCTTTTAATATAAGATTTTGGATAATCCTAAAATAGAAGAAATTAAAAAATTAGATGAAAACCATAAAAATAATTCATGTTATATAAAAATGGAGAGTGATTATATAGAAGTAAAATAAAATTAGAAATGAGGTAATTGTGATCATAGAATTACCTCTATCTCATTATAGCACCTGATGGAAATAAAATTCCCTAGGATCAATGAATATTCATCCTAGAAGAGAAGAGGGAGGGGAGTTAATAGAAGGGAAGAACATTCCGAAAATGAGGTAAAAACACAAGGAAGGGGTAAAAGGGGTAACAAAAAATCATACAAAATATTCTATTTTAAAAACACTCCCATGAAGACATCATCTTTCCATTTTCCTCCACTGGTGAGCTGGTGGAAGAGAATACAGATGGTGTTGTGTTCCCCATCTGGTCAATGCCACTGCTATAGCCTTGACCCCAGCATCAGACACTCTCTAGACCTCGTGAATGATTTTTAGTTCTCTTCGATCACCGAGGAAGCCCCAAACATGGAGGCTTAATGTGATTCCCCAAAAATTCAAATGGTTCCATACCTATAGAAAGGGAGGGGTCTTATAACATCCCCACCCTATGAAAGCTTATCCATGACATATATCTCCATCTATCAACGAGCCTCATATGTGAATAAACATGGCCACCAGCCGAAACCCCATAAAATCAATCTAAGAAATTAACTTTAACAAGATGAACCACCTCTGAGGCATCATTGAATTCTCAATTTACTAACATTACTACTTATTTGTAGAATCCACTAGTTATAACCAAGCCATCCCTTAGTCAAATAATTGAATTAGACCCCATTATATCACTCCCAAAAATCAATATATCTTTAGTAATTTCATCAATATTTTGGTTGACAAGCCACTACTGAGCACTAGAGTATCACATACCCAGTAACCTTACTATCTTGCCTCGTGACAATGATCCTCAGTTATAAAACCTTACCATCATACCATAACTAGAAGTTATCACTTACCAATCCTACAAATTGATCCAAAAACTAAATAATCGAGACACATACTTTTTAATACGTAACACTAATCCACCTCTAGGTTGAGTTCATCAACACTTCACTCTAATGTTTAATAAAAACTTTTCAAAATGATCCCCACATCATATCTAGTCTATAGTGTATTCTACACCATAAATTTTTCCTCCCAATTCTCATAATTCATCCAATACATGCATTCTCGAGTTGAGTCCAACACCTAATCTTTATTAACAACATGGTGCTCAATGATAAATCTATCAAATTTATCAACAATATTATATCATACACATGGTCATGAAGGATTTAACTCAATAAAAACAACTAGTCTCATTACCACAATTACTTTACCCACACACGGTTCACACATCCTATGATGGACATGAAACAACCCCCCATAAGTGTTTCCACATCCTTGATCTATTTACACCCAAATCATGAACTCCACAACCCATGATTCATCCAATCCCCTCTGCATGGATTCACTTATATTGATCTTTGGGAGAAACCTTAGTAGGTTTGATCCTAAAAATACACATTTCATTCCTTCTAAGTCTGTCTTAGTTGTTTCTAAAAATGCATATCACACATGTTATGTATAACCTTGGTAAATCATTCTACATCATCCTTATCCCTTCGTAAAGACATAATTAATTTCCATATCACCTCATTCTATGATAGAATCATTTGAAAAAACATTCCAAGGTCCTTAGACTCTCTACAGAACTGCCATGAAATAATTAAATTCATGGAAATACTAGTATTGAATCACATGAACCTATATACGAACCCAAATGAATCTCAAAGTAATCACAAATTACCCATATTACCTAACTAAAATTCAACATTCCTTCTGCGTATCCAAGGCATAACACCATGATTCTATTTATAATCGATGGATTTATACTCTAATACCACTAGATCCCTAAGCCCAATGGTACTAGGCATTTACAACACACCCTTATCATCCAAATATCATAAAAATGCATGGGTTTCAAGATTTCTCATATCCAATCAACATTGTCGAATCATGGTCCCTTGATTCATACATTACCATTTCTAGGAACATGCACTAAATCATGAATATGGACATTCCTTTTCCATGTCAAGATTATTTCTCAAATATCACCATTGGAACTGGTTTCATAGATCAACATCACACAATTCTAAAATTGACCACACTATTATCCATCACCGAAGAGTAATTATAAAACCAAAGGCATCCAATCATGCTCTAACTTCCCTCAACCCACCTATCTAGGGTCAACACAAACTATTTCATCTATACTATTCCAGAAAACAAAAGGGTCAGGAATCCAAATTATAATTCCCCTAAATCCTCCCATAAGAACAAAACACGGGAACTCAATGTGATTCCCTTACATGGATCAAAGGTATTTCCATGAATTCACTACTAATATCGACATTATGTCATGCCATAATTCAGAACATTATTACCCTTCCCCCAAAAATCATTCCAAAATCAAATGAATCTACCCATTATTCAACTACCTCGGACCCACCCATGTAGGGTCAACACCAAATATCACATCAAATCTATGCCAGAACATAATAGGGTCCATTTTCAAAATGATCCTTCATCTCAAACCATCCATATCACCAAAAAAATACAATGTAAAAAAGTGATTCCTATGTTTTGATCTATGGTATGACCAAACCTTCATTGTAAATTTGATAGATGTTACCACACATCAATCCCATATGCCTTAAAATGTACCCATGATTTATATATTAATGGAATCCATAGAACTATAATAACCTACTCAGAGGATTACCTAATCCACTATGACTTGTTTAATCTCCATTATCCTGAGTCACATCCTAATAGTAACTAGGATCTCACACCTATCCTATTATATTAGGTATCTCACATGAAACAACATAGAAGTTGTTCACCTACCCCTTCTTTAAACACTATACATTTAAAATGTGAAAACTAATAGCTTACTCATGGTACTCAGACACCCATATATATATATACATATAATAATCGGGAACTATGTTACAAGACAAACACTATAGGATCCTACAAAATTTCATGTTTCAAGATCAACTCATCATACCCACTCTTGGTTTATTTATAGATGCACAAGGGTTACATGAAATGACCACACATCTAGTTTTAAAAAAATTCTCCATATCACAATCCAAATGAAGATATAGAAGGTATTGAATTCGACTATCTCATATGAATCACTTACATAAAGGTCACACCACTTGGGCTCTCTCAATATCCCCTTATACCTATTCCTAAGACAATTTCTTCACAACTATGTCTCATATCAGAACACATTATGATTATAGATATTCCAACATTACATTTGAAGGAAGAAATAATAGGCATATGAACCTATTTTCATTCATCTTGTATAACAGAAATCTCATAAATCGGGCACTCTAAATTGTTCAAACTACTTATCCAAAAGGTTAATCTGAGACTATAAAGGATCTAAACCATAAAATTCATTTATGGTTCATCATTTCTAAATCCATTTAAGATTTCACTATATTCTTGTTCATTTTAATTAAGGGTTCCCTAATTTAGGTTCAATTGTATATAATGTCAACAAAAAGTTTTCTTTTATAAATAAGTTCTCTTTTAGGACCAATTTACTGTTCAAGTATATATATCATTATTATCTATTGGATTCACATTTTGATTCGTTACCTTATTTATCATGATTCCATGTTTCCAACCATATATCATTTTTTGGGATATCATATTCTAGGTTTTGTTAGATATAATTAAATTTACAAGGCATAAGGGAAACCACCATATAAGTGTCTTAATGGAAATTTATTTTAAAAAAACCATCTTTTTAATAATTCATTTTCATCTACATAATAAAAAAGAAGTCACTATAGGTGTAGGTCACGTAAGATGATACCATATACTTATATGGTAAAACACTATATAAATAATTTTGGTGTATTAAATAAAAAACCCACTGTTTTTTTAATCCATATATAGATATAAATTCATGGTAAATATAAATCTATAATAGTATATAGATTGTTGGAAAATATAAATCACATCAATCTATGTATAAAAATTAATACATGGATAAAATATGAATCCAACATTCCTAGAATGATACATGAATGCACCTGAATACTTGTTCCATACTGGCCCAAGAGATAAAATTATAAAACACAATAACCACAGAAATAGAGTGTATCACTCATGGTGAAATAAAAAACTACAATAAAAAAATTTAAGAACAATAAGCTTTATCCCGAGAGACTTGGATTTCCCTAATATGTATGTTAAATACTTATATGAACGATTCATTACCAAGCCCAAAAACAAACTATTCTCTTTTAGGCCTTTTCTAAATAGTATAATATAAGAAAATAATCTTTGATAACACATTGTAACATCCCATATTAGAATCCACTCAATTAGTGACTCAGACTAGAAGTGTTACATCACCATAAGTGCACCTTCCCACAAACGATAGTTTATTGACTAGGGGAAGGGGTCTATATGAAAATCATGTGGAGAATACACCCTCATGTTAGAGTGAAAACCCAATAGATGGAATGTGATCTCATATAACATATATAAAATAATAACAAAAAATTAAAAGTATAGATAATACTACAACCCATAAAATATCATAATATAGTTGTTGACCTGATAGGTGGGTTATGTATATAGACAATTGTCACACATATTGATTCCAAAATATAGAAAAGTAAAAAAGACAAAAAAATTAGTACATGTCTCAATATAGATCAGTTTATAGCTTAGTCCCCATCTCCAGTACTGCATCCTATCTCTATCAATCAAACATCATTCAAGAGGTGCTTTCCATATATTTACCTACAACAATTTATATACTCTGGTACAAAATAGAATCTTGAAAAGGGTGTGAGTATATAAATGTAGGAAACTGCCAATATAGTCTCTAAATAATTCTAGACTAAGGAATAAGTACATTTAGAGTATATTAATTAATCAATTTAAAAGAATAAAAAAGTAAAAATCTAAACCCAGGATCCATAGTGGCACCTGAGGTCGGCCCTTCTAACTTTATCTTGTGTTGGATTATTATGTGCATTACATGTTGACTATTCCAAAATATTACCCATGGTGTGTCACAAATGCCCATAAGGGAGTTTATTTTGTTTATCACAATCCACTAAAGAATGGGTTTTTTGTAGTAATCACATAACACCCAAATATATTATTTTATAGTTATCATGTACCACCCAAAATTTAGGTTTCATAGTTATCGCAGACCATCCAAAGTAGGTGTTTTAATAGTTATCATATACCACCCAATATAGGTGTCCTCAGAATTATCATGAAGCACCCAATATGTATTTTTTTTTGTAGTTTTCAAAGAAAAACCAAATTTAGTGTTTTATTTGTTCTCATGGACCACCCAATATTGGTGTTTTCTAGTTTTAAAACACATGGAATCAAATACTATTTCACATGACACCGCTTCCAATTATAAATTAAAAATCATATTTTATATTTTATAAAATGGTTTTATATTGAAAAAATGTTTTTATGAAATTTATTTAACATTTGGAATTTAAAATTTTTAGAGAAACAAATATCCTAAAATTTTCATGTTTTTATCTTACAATTAAAATGAGAGGTCGCACACATAATGCCAGCATGATGTATATCACAATAATTATTGAAAGAATGGAAAGAATCTGGTAGATAATTAAAAAACAAAAAATTATTCTTATAGAATTAAACTCTTTTAATATAATATTTTGGTCTGGAATATAATAGAATAATTTGAAATCAAGGATGAAATCCTTGGAAAAAGGCCATATTAGAAAAATATGGTGAAATGTGTCATTCAGTGAAATAAATGGAGAAAAGTTGAATGAGGGTGTATTTCAATACCTCTAACTCTTAACTCACCTAAAGAAGCAAATACCCAAGGATCAAAGGATTTATATTGAGAGAAGATGAGAGATATGGGAGAGTGTAGGAGAGAGCCAATATCCCAAATAAGTGAAAAAACCTGAGCATGAGGTAAAATGGGACATTAGTAAAAGTAAAGAAAACTTACCCTAAAAAAAGTACTATGTTTCCATTATCGATCCACTAGACTCCACTTATTGGTCAGTGCTATTCTCATCAGCTAGATAACGGTGTGAAAGCACCGTTACTATTGGACTTGATCTCTCACTGGACCCTGAAAGCTTATACAACCTCTTTGACCCCAAGGCCTCATCAAACATGGAATATTACATTGGTCCATCCTAAATTAAAATAATTTTATACCAAAAGAAATAGTGGGGACATAAAATATTATTTCTTCAAATCTCCAAGAACCCAATAAAATTATAAAAACCATTCCAAATCAAGTGAAATTTTATCTATGATATAAAAAATTAGAGGATTCTAACATTTAACAACAACATGACATGACATAATGTAATTCAATCTTCTATTTCAGTACATGAATTTAATGATAACATTTTATTTTAGAAATATAAGTAGTTTCATCATTTCATGAAATATTAGTTGATACAAATCTTATATATTTAATTTCTATTATAAAGTCGGTCTCAAACACATTTTGAATAAGAAAACATTCATGGAATTCATTATTGGGAGTGGGATAATTGAAAGAAACCTCTATTTTTTCACAATGAATGGGTGATAAAATATATTCGTTATCCACATTATAAACATGACCTTCCCCTCCATCTAAATATGGTTCTACCATTTTAGTTACTATCATGGATATTTGAGCTAATAAAGTACCCAATCATTCCAACCAGTTAGATTATTCCAAATCTTTTTCATTGAAGACTAAAATCATTGATTTATTTTTTTAAATATCATATAATCACCTAAATTAGAGGAATTTTGTTGACTGGGGTGGTTGTGGAAATATTTTTATTTCATTTTAAGAGTTCCACCCTAATATATCAATCACTTTTTCTGATTTTTTTGATGAAAATAATTATAAAAATAATAATTAAATATAATATAATCAACCCAAGGGTATGAGGAATAATCATGACACAATTATTGAATATAAATATATAAACTATAATATTGATCGCTAATAGTTGTGGGGTCCCCACTTGCATACCTCCAAACCTAAAGATCTATTTCACTAAATGGATCATATATGATTGCTTAGGAAAATAGATATACGTTTTCAATAAAAATAATTAATAAAAAATAATCAAATTTATAAATTAATTTTCATTACATAGTCTCATGTCTAGACTATTACTCCCATAGAATAACACCAAAAATTGACATGCCCGCTACAAAGTAGAAAAACAACTAAAATTTTATTTTTATTATTAAAATGACTACTGATATATCTTTGTATAACAATGTGTTGGTACAATAGAAAGCATGGGTAGTCCTTGTCTTTATGGATTTGAACCAAAATCCAAGAGACACCAAATGTGAGGGGACAAATATAAATAAACACAACCATATCATTTTTTTAATTCTAAAAGGGTTATGGTACTAGAGTTTGGAATGAAATAAATGGATAATTAGAATTTCAGTGAGATTCTAGTAATCTAATCATTAAATTTCTCTCATTTTATAATATATTTTCATGTCAATTTTATGAAATATCTGTTGGTTTTTAATCTTAAAATATACCAATAAGTAAAATACCTGTGGTATGGTGATTTATTTACCATATGTTGCATCAATTACTCACCATAATTATAAAATTTATATAACTCATTATCATATTGAGTATCACACACTCTTGTTGGAGTTGGTTCCCTATAACCAATTTCTATAAAACATTTGTTAAATTGTATTCATAGTTTTGAATGATCATAAACATCTTAACAAATTAAGACTATTCTTTAATGTTATATAGTATGGGATAATGTCCTAAGAGTATTCATTGAACTGAAAATGTCATAGCAGCTCACTACTATGATGGGAAACCAAAATATCCCTGATAGTATTCTTAATATTATTTTTTAGAGAATGATGATTTAATTTTAGGGACACAAATGATATATACAATAAGGTGTGGAGACTCATAGTAAATTGCAGCACCATCTCATGGTGTCCTCTGTTGGTAATATCTAGTGTAGGATATTATGAAAACAAGACTCACCAAAATGAAACCCACATTTATATGTGTCATTGGTTGTTCGTATATATGGATGTTTGCATTGATACATATATTTTTGGATTATTATTAATAATTATTATATGTTCTGTCATTTGATGGATTGATGATAACTTTGATGACATATGTTTGTGTGGAGGTATGGTACATTGGGTCTGTCAGGAGTAATATAATATTAATGAATAATGAAAGAAAGGATTTTCCCCATCCATATCTTAACAGAATTTGATATATCATTCTCTTTGATGTAACTGATATAAAACAAATAAATCTATGCCCATGGTGCTCTCTGGAAAGTATTATTTCCTTAAATTCAATTAATGATACAACGATCACATTGGTTGATGGCACCAACATGCATATGGCTTAATAAGACATATCTTGATATTGTGATTATATTACAAAGTATGCGACCATATATGGTATTATGTCAGAGTGAAATTAAATTTTTCTCTATGGGTGTCTTCGAATATTACTACATGCTAACCTTGGACTTTTGGCTTCTTCGCCGACTTCCACTAAGAAAAAGGCCTAAAGGGTCCCACATTAAGTGTATCTAAAAGTGTTATAAAATAATATATTATTATTTATCATTTTAAAAGTTGAATAAATATCATTTAATCCCATAGTTTATTAATTATTCATGTTTTCTGGATCACATATATTCCACCACGAGTTATTGGAGAGAATATTATGTTAGAAGAATATTTATTAAATATTTATTTTTTATTTAGTGAATATAATATTTAACTATTTATTGGAGAATAATACAGTGTTATTTATTTAATAAATAAAAAGACAATATTTATGTCTTATAAATATTGTAAAAGAATTCCAGATCGAGTTCAATGTCTTGATGAGAAATAATATATATTTAATATTATATTAATAAATAATATTTAATTTTAATTAGAAAGGTAATAACATGTCAAGAAATAATGATAATATTGTTATAATAAACATGTGTTTTTTTAGGGATTAAAAAAATATTAATTGGTTCTTATAACTATAATTATTTCTAAACCATAATGGTATATAAACCTAATAATATTATTTTAAGAGATAAAATTCCAATTTTTTTGTTATAAAAAACAAAACCGTAGAATCAACTCGAAGCACTAGAGAGATATGTTCTCCAAGGAAACTTCCATGAATGAAGATATATCTTTCTCCACCCCCACTATTTATTCAAGAGAGATCATTGATATTTCTTTGGAATTGATTCTTGTGGCGATAAAAGGAGAAATATGAACATGATAAGATTATCCATACTAAAACATGGAGATTCCTACAATGATGTTAATATATTTTTGGAACACATGTGGATCACCACTAGAGGGATCCTTCTCTTGATTTCTATAACGCATTTATAGTACATCTTAGATCCATTTTTATATCTATAAACAAAGAAATAAATTTGATATGGTAATTAAATATTTTATTATGTGAAGTATAAATATTATGTGATTGTTCCACGCTATGTTTTTTTTCCTTTTATCAATTTTCAATTTTCTTTGATTCAATTTTTTTGATCATGGTGTTTATTATTGTGTAAATATAGGATTGATCATCGATCATGAAAAAAATAAAAGTTGGACATGACCCATCATATGCTTCCACTATCCTTGGAACATATAAATGGTAACAGAGCTATCACATAACTATATATAATTATTGTAAGACTATTTATTGTTTTTTAATTTTTCTTTTAGGTTTCAATTATTTTTTAGTCTTTGTTTAATTGGAATTGTGATATCTTTTCCCAAAAATTTAATCAAATTGATTAATTTTATGAATTAAATAAAACCAAATGTCTCACCTGGAGGTGTTGAGAAATCTGGATGGATTGGACAACAGTACACATCATGTAACCTGGAGGTACACGACATGTATTAATGTCCAAAGGACTAATAATTAATTTGGAATTAATTCAATGTATGTGAATTTATTAAATGATGATTATTTAATTATAGGCCATGTATTTTTTGGGATATCTAGGTGTATGATCATCCATAGTACACATCGTGTAGCCCACAAACCTGATATGTAGTCCTTTAGTCATAAACATTTCATGTGTATTCTTACACAACTTAACTGACAAGTGATCATGTTACATGGAGACCACATGACATGTATCCCATATATAGGTCATGTACCCCAATGTATCCTTAGGTATGTTTATACACTGAGTCCCTAGGTGTGTGCCTCATATATATGGTGAGAATATTACACACCATGTACTTAAACCAAATTGGGTTGAATGAAAACTGATTTATTATACAGTGTAAACCTTATCAATATTTTCTTGTTTATGTTAATTTAGAATATATGAAATTATGTGTGATGTTTTTTTAATATATGTAAATATATATATAATTAATTTATACAGGATGTTTAGATATTCATTTCATGTGTGATTCATGATATGTTTATTACTCTACATGAATTGAAGCATAATATGTGACAGAAAAATCTTGTAATTTGTCTGATAATTAAGTTTATAGAACAAGTCATGAAAGTATATGATAGATCATGGATTCTATATGAATTATGTTTAAACAATATATGAGCATAATACATGTTGAGTTCACTCTGATAGGTATTCATTGGGCTACCTCAAAGGTACATTTATAAAAATAGTTAATTTTAAATAAATTTATATAATTTGTTTAAAATTATTATGGAATAGAATCTCACAGAAATTTGGATGAGAAATAATATCAAATAAAAGATTAATTAATGAATATAATTAATTTATTCAAATTTTATTTATCTTGAATTAGAGAGATTATAATTTAATGCTAATTTTATTAAATTCACAATTGATTTCATTATAATGGATGATCAAGAGATTAAACCAACACCTTTTTATTTAATTGGTGGCATTTAATTTATTGTTAAATTAAAATTTTTTCATGTGATTCATCTCTCATCTCATTATGTAAGGGTATAAATTCCCATTTTTAATTTTATATAGACTCATTACCCTCAACTATATGTGACTAAAATTATAGGTAATAGATGATGCTTCTAAGAAAATATATCCAATTCATGTTTGGAGTTGAGGAAAAACCAATCCAAGAGAGATACAGAGGTGGAAAGGTGGAAATTCCGAACATCAACCTTAATTGGTTCATGGTGTTTTTCCCTAGTTCCATGGTTATTTTATCATCCAATAGATAAACTTACCATTAATAATATATCATTATTATTCAAATTTATTATATTATTTCTATCTTGTTACATGTTTATTTCATTATTATTGTTTTTTTGTAATGATATGAATTAATTAATTAACAAGAAAACCAGATAGAACTAATATAAGCTGTCTTATGTGTAAATATTATCTATAACATGGTTAATCAATTATGTAAATCAATTTGATAATTAAAATATTTTACTAAAGATAATAATTGGAAGTTCATGCATAAATGGATAAAATCCCTCAATAATATATATTAACTCATTATAGTCTTCCACTACGTAAGCTAAAATCAAAACATAGTTTATTGTTCTTGACCATCTAATGTAGGGGAACTTTCGATTATTAGAGAATTATAACATTAAGTTTTGTATTGACTTAACATAGTTCAAATCAAGGGTTAAGTACCAAATCATGAATTGTTGTAACTGATAGGTAATATTTGATGAAATTCAATTTAAGGATTTTAGGATTTGTTAGTCCACTCAACAGATAATGGAATTATTAATTAATGTTGTTTTGATTTAAAATTCCAACCTGAAACCATTTTTGTTTCTTAAACAACCAATATTGGGATAATGAGATGGGGAATATGGATTCTTTCTACCTTAATGATCTTGAAATATGATATTATGAAGATAATGGTGAGGGTTGTTAGGTTTCAATAAAACTGTGGGTGATTAATAAATACAATATTTATTTATTTGTCTAAATTTTCTTAGATAAAGTACTAATATTTGGATTATCATATATTTTGGGAAAAAATGAATTCAAACATATCACTTTGATCTATACATGAGATAGATAACCTTCACACTAACAAAAATTTCCAAGAGTGGAAAAGGATTTTACTTGTTATCCATTTCCATGAAAGGAAATTGTATGTACTAGAAGAACCAATTCACGGTGTCTCGAGTAATGAGGATAGTGATGAAGATTTAACTCTCTAGGAGAAACATTTTAATGATTCCAAATATTTTTAGTGTTCCATGTTATCATCCATCTCCAATGATCTTTTGAAGAAACATTTGGACATGGATGTGTATAGCATTATGTCTCCCCTTCACAATCTCTATCAAGATAAGGAAATACAAAAGAGATATGAGATATCTAATTCTATATTTACAACTATTCTTAAGGAGTCAGCGTCATCTAGGCATCATTTAGTCAAGTGTATTTGATACGTTGAACACTTAGACAACTCAGTGATTAACTTCCTTGATGATTTTTCATAGATCTTATACTTTTATCATTATATAAGACCTTATCTAGAATTATTAATAATTATAATAAGAGTAATAATGAAAATATTTTTTTACAACCTCTTACATTGATTTATCAAATCAATTATAAAATCAGTCATTAAAAACCCACATTCCTTATGGAGAATAAGAAATATAAGAACAAGGTGAAGGGGCCCAAGACTCATAACAAGTATGAATCTCCCCTGAACCATCCATCCATGAAGAGGAAGATCCCAGGGTGGGGTAAGAAAAAGGAGGATGAGTGTTTTTCATGTGGTAAACAAGGCCACTTTTTTCATAGTCACAATTTTTTTTATCTCAACAGATGAGCTGTGAGCTGGAACAGTTCAGGGAAACCAATTGTCACTAATTCTATAGAAGAGTCTGAGTATAAGGTGTCTTATGATGAAAAATATTAATATGTTTGGATATGAATCATTTTTTAGGATATTTATCTAGTAACTAGAAGTAAAAACCACATGAAATTTTATTATGATCATAGAAAAAAGCTAGATCTTTAAAAAGATCCAAGGTCACACCAACAGCCAAAGCATATAATTTTTCAGTATCACCTCTTGGTGGTTTTTTACAAGAGGGGTGAAGTTTCTGAAGGTAGTGTTCCTAAAAAGAGAAACATGGAAGTCCCCATTTACTAAAGTATTATCTCAGTAGAAGTATGAGTATAATCTGAGATATTTCAGACTAAGGTAATTATAATTTTTCTCCAGAGTTAGTGGGTGTCTGTTGGAGGCGGTTACCTAGAAGAAACTTATGTATACTTTATGATAGCATATATTCATAGTTTTGAAAAAAAATAATATTCTTATCACATCAAGATTTTTCTTTTAAAAAACATAGTATGTGATATTGTTCTAAGAGTAGTTTCCACACTGAATGTTTATAATAGTTCTCTCCTATGATGGCAACCTAGAAGTGTCAGGATGGTATTCTAAAATATATATTTTATAGATGGATGACATCATTTGGGGGACACAAATGATACATTATTTTACGGGTGGAGACTTATAGGACAACGATGCACCTTCTCATAGTGATTACCATTTTTATTATTCAATATAGGATATTATGGGAAAAAAACACTCTAGAAATAAATCCATATTTATATGTTTTGTTGGATGTGTAGGTTCTGGGAGTAGTAGAAGCACAATGGAGGGTGTACCCAACTTTAAGTTTTCTGTTAAAAGCGATCAATCTGATATCCATCATGATAATAAAACAACAGATTTTTAGAATATAACAAAGAATGATAGAAAATGATCAGAGTCATGAAACCATAAGGAGGATAATCAAATGCTGGTTATAATTAATTTAAGTAAAAAAAAGAATAACCTTGTTGGAATTCTATCTCAGTTGATGTTTCCAATCAAGATCTGATGTGATCCATCATTGCATCATAGAATCCAAGTGTAAGATTCCATTACTAGTGAACCACACGTACTCCACGTATCTCTAGATGTATCCAAAGGGATATTTGGGTTCTAGCATAGATGTGCCTTCGCTTGCGATGTCCGCCTTTGATCACCTTGATCCGGTAGAGGAGGATCTCTATCTAATTGCATGAGAGTGTTCTTGGATGAAAAGAATTATCTCTTGGCTTGAGGGATTTCTCTAAATCCGTTGTTCTCTCACACAAAAATGGCTAGGCTGAAGAGAAATATCTTGTCTGGATTTTAATTATTTAGACTAATAAAATGAATTAATTCCCCGAAAGCATTTGTTCATTTCATTCAATTCATAGTAACACCCCATGTCTAATAATAATTGTTGACTATAATTATTACATGACATGAACCCCATGAAATACACCTACTATTATTTAATTAAATAAAAAATATTATTTCTCACAAATCCCCAGATAATCTATATGGCTTGTATATTAATATACATGACATGTACTATTGTTTTTCCGTTTTTCTTTATTTCCTCCGCCACATTTCTTAGACCATGAATAATGACTATTTATTTCTTAAACAAATATCACTTCATTACTCGTCAATAAATATATTATTTCACCCACAATATATTTTCTCGAATAACTCGTGTTGAAATAAATGTGATCAGAATCCTTGAATAATTATTAAAGCATAACTAGGAATAATCTTTAATCAACATGTTAAATTAATATTTATCTCAGATACTTAGACACACATAGTGTGTAACCCTCTACGACTCTTTCTCAATAGCATTAGGCAGAGCCTGCCTGATGTCCAAGGTCTGTATCCAGAAACATGCAAAGGAACCATAGAGAAATACGTCAACGCTGCAATGACAAGTCACCTCCTATGAATGCACACCATGTAATGTAATCACTTTGTCTCGATATCTCTAATCCAGTGGGTTTCATGCTAGTGAAATCAAACCATTTGATTGATTATTCTTTATTTGAATTTCTGGAATTGAACTTTCCCATTACTCACCATGGCCATGGATTTATTTAGGCAATATCAATTGCATAAAAGGTCCTCAGATATTTACTTTAGTTATGGAACAGAATGGGAAAATCATTTCCCACATTATCTAATAATTCAGTATTACTCGTGATGCACCCAACATATCATACCTCGCTGCGAATAGTGTGTCATCACATTTTTCTTCAATACATCTATGTGTGTGAGTTTTAATACCTATTAATAATAATCATAAAATCTAAGGTCCAACATACACGTCTGAAGATAGGATAATCTAATGACACTATGAAATGTGTACTTTTTACTGGTGCGTCTTGTTATCAAAATATACTCCTAGATATTACCAAGGGCACACAACAATAGAATGTGCGCAATTTTTTATGAGTCCTCACCTCTAATGTCTAGTATTTTTTGTGTTCCTAAAATAACATCATCCAACCATTGAATATATATTCAAGAATAGTGTTATGGAACTTCCAGGTTCTCATCATTGTAGGGATCCGCTATGAAACTTTAATAAAATAGTGAGATTTAGGACATAATCACATGCATTGTCACATATAAGAATAATCATGATTTGAGAAGGTATTTATTAAAAAATAAAGTACAATGTAGTTTGTTCTAAGCCATCAAATCCAATTGAATCCCACATGTAATAGGGGCCACTACAAAGATCCTTTCATCCGCTAGCTCAAACATGATATTTATTCTTCAGTTGAGAAAGGCCTTTAGTCTTGTGGTCCACCATGTTATCTTTCATTGACACTCTTCTCACTACAACTTTACCCATTTGATAGAAATACCTCAAGAGGTGGTACATTCAAAGTATGTGCTTTGTCGGTTGATGTGACCTTGGTTCTTTTTCAAGAGCCACTACTATTGTATTATCACAGTACATTGTGATATGATCTTTACTACTAGGGACCATATCAAGATCCGGGACAAAGATATAAATACAAATGAATTCATTGGATACATTAAAAGATGCTATATATCCAGACTCTACTGTAGAATAAGTGAAAACTGGTTTCTTTGAACTCTTCCTGCTCTTAGCTCCTCCATTGAGAACGAAAATCCATCCAGATTGAAAATTCACATCATTCGGATCATTTTGAAAACCAAAATCATCATACCCTCGGATGAAAAGATCCTTCTATCCTCCATACACCAGGAACATATCCTTAGTTTTTCTCAGCTACTTAAGGGTGGTCTTAACAGTTGTACAATGATATTCTCCTAGATCTTCTTGATATCTCTCTACCATGCTCAGTGCATAGGCAACATCAAGCCTGGTACATAACATGGCATACATGATGGATCCTATAGCCGACGCATATGGGATCTTACACATTTTTTCTTTCTATTGTTGTGTCTGATGACACATTTTATTAGAAAGATGTAGGCCATGTGAAACTAGAACAAATACCCTCTTGGATTGTTCCATAATAAATCTCTTTATTATCTCGTCAATGTATTTACCCTGACATAGTCCAAGTAGCCTCTTGGATCAATCGTGAATGATCATCATCCCTAGAATCTAGGATTATTCACAAAAGTTTCCTTTTATGGATTGCTTTTTTGACATCCATCTTCCAAATCATTTAGTCATGGTATGCTGATATGGAATGTATGATTCTTATGGATTTCAACATGGAAACCAGTGAGAAGGTCTCATCATAGTCAATTCCTTGTTACTATCTGAATCCTTTAGCCGGTAGCCTTACTTTATAGGTGATATCATGACCTTCCAAGTCCAACATCCAATTGAATATCCATTTTCATCCAACATGATTTATATCAATAGGCCCATCCACCAGAACCCACCCATTGTTATGATACATGGAATCCATCTTAGAATTCATAGCATCTAGCCATCTTGTAGATCTTGATCAATCTATTACTTCCTTTATGATATATGTTTTTCATTGTCCATCAATAATTATTCACCGTCCTAGGTGACTAGAAAACAAAATCTATCTAGTTCTCTTACCTCTCTTGTGCTCTTACGCAGTACTTGTGTTTATGCAACCTCTTCTACGGGGACTTGTGGAACTTGTTCCTGTACCAACACCCATCTTTCATGAGCATCAACAACGTCAAAGTCAAACATTCTCCCACAATCCTTATTGAGTATTTTCTCCCTCCCATTAAAGATGACCTTTCTAGCGAAAATAAGTTCTTTCTGAAGTGCTATATAGGTAATATCATTTCGTTTCCTCAAAATATTCTCTAAAGAGACACCTCATGCCCCTAGGTGCAAGTTTGTTTCCTGTGGAGGCCTTAAAAAAGCCTCACAGCCCTATACGCATGTGTGTGACCAAATGGTTTTTTTTCACTCCAGAACTCATAGGGAATTCGATTTTATTTCTTAGTTGGTACTCGGTTTAATATGTATTTTGCAGTTTGTAATGTATAACCCCAAAAGGATAATTGATGATCTGCATGACTCATAATTAACCTCACCATGTACAACAAGGTATGATTCCACCTTTCACTAACACCATTCAGCTATGGTTTATAAGGAAAAGTGAGTTGAGATAGAATCCCAGACTCCCATATAAGATTGATGAAATCTTGGTTTAGATACTTTATACCCTGATCCGATTAAAGTTTATTTATCTTCTTACCAATGTGTTTATCGACTTCATTCTCGAATTCCTTAAATTTCTCTAAGGAATATGACATATAAATAATTATTTAGACATAGACATATCTACTCAAATCATCGGTAAATGTAATGAAGTAAGAATATCAACCTCTAACATTTACAATAAATGGTCCACACACATCAGTGTACACCAATCCTAGATGATCTGTGGCCCTTTCACCCTATCCACCAAAATGTGGCATGTACATTTTCCTTGTAAATAAGCATGACATCTATCATGTGGTTTTATCTTAGTAGAGTCCAAATAACCATTTTGGATGATATTTGTTAAGTGTTTCTGATTTACATGACCAATATTGTGATTCTAGAACTAGGTGATGTATGAGTCATGTGAGTTTGTTTTGTTATCGATTTACAACACTTGGTTTTATTAATTTAATACATACAAACCATTATTTAAATGTTCCATACCATAACATAAATTTTTCTTAAAAAAGAAGAAACCCTTATTTCAAAACATGAAAATAAATCCATACATATCCAAAAAAGATACAAAAATTATGTTTTTGGTTACACGAGACACATAATAATAGTTATGCAAAACGAAAATCATCCTAGTTGGAAATCAGAGGTGGTAATCATCAATGGATAATGCTTCCATCCTCGATCCATTGGAAGCTCGAATATCCATATATCCTCTAGAAATATTTCTAAATATACTTGGTTACTACATTTAAATACATATGTGGCCCATAGAATCTATATCTAATACACAATGTGTAGTAATGGAAATATTACAGTCGATTACAAATACACCTTTAGCATCCACAAGCTTCTGGCAGCAGTTCCTTCTCTTGTGGCCATTCTTTCCGCATGAAAAACATACTACCTCCCATTCCATACCCAACCTCTAGATCTTCGCCTTCTTGGAAGGATTGTTCTTGGGGGATTCATGGAGTTTATATGTCCTTGTACCCTTTACCTTTTCCTTACTTTTATTATTCACCATATGGAATGAGGGTTTTTCATACCCCATGACCTTATCTACATGGAGAATTAAGGTCAAAATTTCCAATAGACTCATCTCATTATTGCTCATGTTTTAGTTTACAGTACAAGTAGAGAAGGTCTTTGGCAGGGATGATAGGATGAGATTTGTACGCAACTCATCCGGGAACAGAATACCTAAGTTGTCCAAGAGTTCAATGAATCAAATATGCTTGACTACATGAGGCCCAGCTAGAAAAAACTCCCCAATATTAGTTTTAAAAAAACTCATTGGAGATCTGATATCTCTCCCATATCACCTTATCTTGGTAGAGATCCTAAAGGTGAGACATCATGCTATACACATCCATGTTTTCATGTTGCGTCAAGAGCACATTAGAAATGAAAAATAGAAATAAGGATTGGAAATATGTGGAATCCTCAATATGTTTCATATGTAGAGATATCTCCTTATCACTAGACTCTTTTCCAGGCACCACTGGAATAGGCTCATCCAACATAAAAAACTTCTTCTTGTGGTGAAGGATGATGACTAAACACCACAGTCATTTCTGGAAGTTGGTATTAGTGAGAAGGTTTTTCTTCTCAAGTATGGTTAAAAATGATTTGTTAGAAGTCATTTTTTCTTGTCATTTATACAAATTATGAAGAGAAATAGTTTAGTACTTTCTCATGATAAAACCTAGACAAATAAATAAATTAAATTCATATTAGTCGCCAACTATTTTATCGAAATCCAATATCCCTCACCATTGAATTCCAGATATTTAGTTTCCTAAATATTCTAGTGGTAAGGATGCATAATTCCATTTTAATTACACAATATACGGTTGTTCAATCAACTTGAAGGGTTTTAGGTAGGCATTCCAAATTACAACTGCAATAACTTGAATCTCCTGGATCCACTGAGTGGACTCCCCAATCCTGAAACCATATTATTTGGGATTTCCTTCGCCTTTTCCCCTTGGTCACAACAAGTTCTTCTCTGGAAGTTAACCCTTGATGTAAACCAAGTCAATTCGACACAAAAACATGAGTTAGAATACCCTAATAATAAAAGTCACCCAAACTAGGGTTGGTCAAGAACATTGAACTATAGTTCGATTCAAACCATGATTATAGAAGGATATACTGACTTATTGTTTCATTGAGGGATTTTATCCGTATATGTAAATTTCAATTTTATTATCTTTTTTCAAACATTTTAATATTAGGTGGGATATACATAAGTGATTAACCATGTATAAGTTAATATTTACGTATAATCCGGTCTTATTTTAGTTCCATCTTCCATATTTTTTTAATTAATTAATTTTGCGATCATGACAACATAGCCACAATAAATAAACCATGAAACTGATAGAAATAACTTAAATGGTATAATCACGTGATTATTCTATTGGTTAATTTATCTACTGGTTCATAAACTAATCCAAGAGCTATGGGAGAAACACCTTGAACCTTTTGGGTTCATGTTTATAGCTTATCACATATCCACTATTGTATCTCTATGGATTGGTTACAACATGGATCCTAACTTGAGTTTCCTCCACCAGCTTGGGAGATCCATCTATTATATATGATTTTATCTCACAACAGGTGAGGGGTAATATAGGGTTTTACATAAAATACACCTTGGGCACACAAGACCTACAAATTAATGAGGAGAATGCTCACGAGACATCAAATTTAATTTAAATTAATTAATTAAAAGAAACCTTTCACATACGACGGTCTTGGAATTGCTCATGATCATCCATACATGCAATTATAATTGTGTATAATTAAAAACAGGATTAAATTTTATATAGTCCTTATTTAAGATAAATCATTCTTGAGTCAATTAATTATCTTCAATTAATCAGTCCTATTTTTTAATCCATTTTATGAATTTCATTGAGATTATTATCCATCATAATTTTAAACAAATAAATACATTTAAAATTATCTTTGTACGTATCATGTACCTTGGAGGCAATGCGGAGAATTCTCATTCATAACTACCCAATGAGTAGAAATGAACATTACACAGACGTTAAACTAAACACAGATATATAAAACACATATCACATGTTGTGCCTCAGATTTACACCTCCACTATGGAACACATCTCCAGGGTTTGTATAATATAATAATAAATTTTAATAAATCTGTGTAATTTGGATGAGTACACAGTGTATAGTTCTGACTACACATCATGTAATTTATTTCACCATCTATCCAAAGTACACGCCCAAGGACATGGTGTGTAGATATACTACAGAAATCATCAGAGAACATGGCGTGTTCAGTGAGACACATTCCATGTATTATCCACATTACACGGTTCTCAAACGTGTAGGCCATGTAAGGGGTACATGGTCCAACCCTATCTCAAAGGGACTACACGCCATGTTCAGTGGGACACACGACGTGTACTCCAAAAACCATATGCCACCTGTTCATATTTAACACAAAGTGTCTTAAATACTTAGGAAAGATCCAATGACACGTCCTAGTTTGGCAGAACGTCCAGGTGCATGGATATTATACAACACAATGTGTACTACCAAATACACGTCGTGTATTCTGGTGTTGTATGTCCAGGATGCTCTAACACCTCCCGATGTGATCCTCTATTTTATTTTAATCACAATTAAAATAAAATATCGTTTATGTAAGGTGAATGAGAAACTAAAGAGGAGGAATAGATATCATGATTTAGATTCAATGCATGATTATCCAGAAATTAATCAACTAAATTATTAAATACTTAATTCACCAATGAGTAACTAAATCATTATAAACAATGATATGACTACTATAATACCACTTATAGGTTCTAGGTGTAGCAGAAGTGCATCAGAGGGTGTACCCAACTTTTATTTTTTTGTTTACAATGATCAATCTGAGATCCATCACGATAATAAAATTCTAGATCCTAGGAATAGAACAAAGAAATAATTAAAAGGAAGGATGTCCGAAAATTATAAATATGATCATCATATGTTGGTTATAAATAATTTAATTAAAAAGACAGAATAACCTTGATGGAATTCTCTTTCCGTTGATTTTTCTGGTCACGATTTGATGTGATCCATTGTTTTTTTGTAGAATCAAAGTGTAGGATTTCATTAGTAGTGATCCACACATGCCCCACTTATCATTGAAGGTTGCCGAAGGGATCTATAGTTTCTAGCATTGAAGAGCCTTCACTTGCGATGTACACCTTCAATCTGTTTGATCCTGTGGAAGATGGACTCTCTCTCTTAGCTTGAGAGCATTCATGGAAGAAAATAATTATCTCTTGGATTGAGAGCATTATCTATATCTATTGTGAAAACACACAAAAATGGATTGGATAATGAGAATTATATAATCGGTATTTTAATTACCTAGAATAATAAAATGAATTAATTACCAGAAAAAATTTATTCATTTAATATAATTCTTAGTAATACCCAATGTCTAATCATAATAGTTGACTATTATTATTACTTGACATGGACCAAGAGAATTAATCCTAATATTATTTAATTAAATAAATAGTGTTATTTCTCACAAATTCCAAGAAAAACTTCATGACATGTATATTAATATTTGCGGTGTGTACTTTTGTTTTTCCATTTTTTTCCTCATCTGCATTAATGAGACCTTTAATAATGGCTATTTATTTCGTAAATAAATATCATTGCATTACTCACTAATAAATATATTATATCACCCAAAATATAATCTCTTGAATAACTAGTGTGGAAATAAATGGGATTCAGAATCCTTGAATAATTAATAAACCACAATCGGGAATAATCATTATTCAACTTGTTATATTAATATTATTAGGCCTCTTTCTTTTTTATCATTATGTGGAGCCTACCTAAAGTCCAAGGATATCATCTAGAAACATTCTATGGAACCCATAGATAATGATGTTAATGCCACAATAAACTTTCACCTCTTACGAATGCTCATCATGTAATGTAATCCCCTTCTCCTGATATCTCGAATCAAGCGGGTTGCATGCTAGTGCCATGAACACATGTGCTCGATTTTTTTTTTTTAACTTTCTAGAATAGAATTTTCCCATTCCTCACCATGACCATGGATCAATTTTAGATATCTAAATTCTATCAAAGTGCCTCAGATATCTACTTTTGTTATGGAAAAGAAGGGACATATGCTTTCTCACATTACCTATCAATGCAGTATTACTTGTGATACACCCAACAAATCCAACCTCACTGCAAAAAATGTGTTGGAATAATTTTTTGTCAATATATCTATGTGCGTGAGTTATAAAAACCATTAATAAAAATCATAAAGTGTAATGACTGATACACATGTTTTCATATAAGAACATCCAATGACACTATGAAATGAAGATTTTCTACTAGCGGGTCTCGTTCTCATAATATCCTCCTAGATATTACCAAGGGTGCACACCATGAGAAGGTGCCTCAATGTTTTATGATTCCTCACTGCTAATGGCCTGTATTATTTTTCTCCCACAAAAAACATCATCCAGCCATAGAACATATATTCAAGAAAAGTGTTATGGATCATCTGGGTTCTCATCAATGTAGGGATCCGCTATGATCCTTTAATGCTACAACTATCCTTAAGACATTATCACATGCATTTTCATGTATAAAATCAAACAAGATGTGATAGTGTATTTATTAATGAATAAAGTACAATGTAGTTGGTTCTAGGCCACCAACGCTAATATGATGTTCCTATATGTAGATGTATACATTGACCCATATAATTTATGATTACAATAAATGAGTATTATAAGGCAAATATTTTGATGTATTGATGAAAACTATGATCATATATGTTCGCGGCGAGGTACGATGCGTTGGGTGTATCATGAGTAATATTGAATTAATTAATAATGTGAGATAGGATTTGTCCCTCTATTATTTAATTGAAGTTGATATCTCAATCCATTTGATAGAAGTGATGTATCCAAAATAATTTAATGGACATGGTGTTTTATAGAAGTGTTATATTTCTATAAATTCATTGAAAGATTCATCAATCACATAAATTGATGTCCATGACATGCAACCTTTATGATTATAGATATTGTGATAATTGGATTATATTACATAGTGAGAATCAATATGATGTATTATATCATTATATAAATAACTTATTTTTCTATGGGTGGCTTGGTATGTTGTTAGATGCTAACCATGTACTTTTGGAAGCTTCTCCAAATGCCACTGAAAAATAGGCCTAGACTGTCAGACACATTGTGTGTCCATAGTCTCAGTTAAATAATATATTAATATTTATTATTTAAAAAGTTGAATAAATATTATTCTTTCCAATTATTTTATAATTATTAATGTTTTCTTGATCTCATATATTCTTTCACCAGTTATTCGAGAGAATATTATGTGTGCAGAATATTTAATAAATATTTAATTTTTATTAATTTAATATAAAATTGATTTATTTATTGTTAAATAATGATGTGATATTTTTTAAACAAATTAATATAATTTATTCTTTTCCCAATAAATATTGTTGAGGAATAGAGGACCGAGTTTATTGGTCTAGTGAGAAATAATAGAAATTGAATATTATTTTAATAAATTATATTTAATTTTAATTTTAAAGTTAACAACATAATAATAAAAAGTATACTTATTATTACAGAATAAATGTAGTTCCACAAGGATTAAAAAGATCTTGAATGGAACTTGTGAAAGTATTTATTTATAAACCCTAGAGGAATATAAACCAAATTATATTATTTTATGAAATCCAACTCATTTGTTTTTATTATGCACAATGAATTTAGAGAATCCTCTCGAATCCCTAAAGTGATCCATTTCCAAGAATGTTCCCAGGAATGGGGAGAGATATTCTTCCACCTACCACTCTAGAGTCTAAATGGATCAAGGATAACTAAATAGAAGTTATTCTCACGGTGATAAAAGGAAAATAATTAATGAAATACAATCTTCTGTGGTAGCACCTGGATATTCCTACAACGAAGTTTGGGGATTTTTGGAACACGTGTGGATTGACACTAGGGGGAACATTCTCTTAATTCATACAATGCAACAACTGTATAATAAGAATCTATATTCAAATTTAACTACTAAGAAAAATATCTCACAAGATAATTGTTTAATTTATTATATTAATTGTAAATAATATGTGATTTTCTCGTTATTTGGTTATGGTGTTTTTTTTTCTATTTTTGATTTTATTTGATTTAATTTTTTTGATCTGATATTTATCATCAAGTTAATATCTGATTGTTCATTGATCATTAATAAAACCAATTTTGGGAATGACCCATTGCACACTTCTGGTGCACCCAAAACCAACATCACTAAACCCCTTGATCAGGTGATTAATTTGATGTAAAATAATAAATGTCATTAATAAAAAGATATGGAAAAAAATAATAAATTTATAATATATAAAATTTATAAAATCAAATCAACACCATATCATCCATTAAATATAAATCTTTATGTAAAAAATAAATAAGTCATGAATCATAGATACTAGAATTAGAAAAGTGAATACATTAAAACAAAGATCCATACCCTAGGCCCAATTAAGATCAAAAAATGATGTAGGGTTTGGTACAATACTCACTTGAACAAATATAATAATATCCTTATATTCCTTTTTATAATTATATCCTTGTTCTATAGTTTAGTTAGGAACCTCCTTTTACCTTAGTCTCCCTCCTTAGCCCCCAATCAATTATCTATTGAATCCCCCTTGAACTTAGTGTCAATTGAGGAGACTAGTGGTTAATAGATGGGGGAATAATAGATTTACATGATGAATAATGGAAGTATTTTAAAATAATTCATCAACATTGTATATGTAACTACCATAAAAAATTCATAATTTTTGGGTAGCGTATAATAGTTTCCAAACTGTGAAATAGAATACTATTTTTTTTATCTAGAGAACACCTAAATGAATAATTTTACCTTAGGAACTTCAATGTTGGTGTAATAAACATTAATAAATAATTAAAATACGATAAATAGACATTATATACTATATAGATAATTTTAAAGGAAAAAAATGAAAAAAATGATAAATCAATACTCTGTTACCTGAAATTGACTTTCATTTAATTTGAAAATTTATACTTAGCAAGTGGCATAATCATCAATGTATTGTTGAAATTATCTTTCGTGTCACATACCAGGGAGGTTCCTATCTTCATTCCCACTTCTTAATTCAAAAATATAATTTACACAATGATACAATTTCCCCACTATGAGTCTAGTTATAGTTATGTTTCATAACCTATTGAAGACATAAATGATACACTCCATAATATTTGGTGTCTTGTGGTTATACCTATTCCCACCATCATATGTTAAATATTTCTTATCATTTTATACATATTATTTATTCATAAGCCACATGACTAGAAGAATTTATCCATTCTAACCACTCATCATTCATTCTATGATTAAGAATGCATGCTAAAAAATGAAAAACGAAATAAATAATGATTTATTCAAATTATGGAATTCCTTTTATAAATATTTTTTTAGAAATTTAGAAATTTCTCGAATGAGATTTAGCTCAATTTTTATTTTCTGATGTCTTAGACCTTCTTAGGGACAAAATGGTGAATATAACCAAGTTTAGGATATCGAAAAACGTTTCTTAAAGTATTGTTGATCTCATGGTGTAGTGTTTTACCTGATCTATGTTTTGGTAGAATCCCAAGCATTTTTTAGTTCTAGGATATAATTTCTATTTTGTAAAAAAATAAATAACAATCATATGATCTTGATTTTTTTCAACACATTGAGGGTCAATCCCACTTTATTGAACATAAAAAATATTTCCTATTTTGAAAACTAGAAAAATATAAAGCACATTACAAGATAAGGAAAAAAGTCCTTAAAGAACGATGACTCGATTGACATAATGTTGCTAAGTGTCCAATGTGATGCAAATACAAAGACAAAGATAATAAAAAGACTAATCTACCATTCTAGAAGACAACACAACAATGAAATAAATTGATGAAGCTGCCCATTCTCCCACAACGACACTTGAGGTCAGACCATCCTAATTTGTCTTGTATTGGATGTCTTTCAGCATGTCGTGGTGACTATGCCAAACATGTTCCCATGGTATGTCACAAACTACCAAAATGGTGTTTCATTTGTTCATTAAAATTCTCCTGAGAATGGTTATTTTTTCTATACATCACATAATTTAAAAAAAAATCCTTGTTAACATGGAAAAACCATAATATTTCTTTTCATAGCTATTAAAAACCACCCAAAATTAGGTGTTTTTAGAGTAATCACGGACCAACCAATATGAGTGTATTATTAGTTATCACAGACCACCCAATATTGGTGTTTTAATGGTTTTACAATACAATACAATATGTGTTTTTTCATTGTTATCATGGGATACCAAATATGGGTGTTATATTATTTCAAAACATGAGACATCAATTACAATTTTACATGTCACAACATCCAATTATAGCTTGAACATACTTTTTTCCATTTTCAAAAATATTTTTAGAATAAAAATAATTTTCTAATGAAATTAAAATTAAATCAATTCAAACTTTGGAATTTAATAATTTTAGACGAATAATTAGTTTGGAACGGTCATGTTCTTAATAGACAACTAAAATGTGAGGTCATACACAAAATGGAAGCATGATGGAGAACACGATCATTAAGGAAAGATTAGAATGAAAGTGAGATAAACTTAAGTAACACCTATATTCATCTTATATAAGTACACTATTCTTATATTTACTTATGGATTGGCCTAAAATGAAATAAATTGAAAATTAGGATGAAATACATAGACATTTGGAATATTATAAAATATGGTGAGATATTTCATTCTGTGAAAGAAATTGAGAAAATGGGCAAGAGGACACATTGACATACTCTAAATCAAGATCAAACCTAATGAAAAATAAAATAACCTTGGATAAATTCTATTCTATAAAGGGAATAATAGAGATGAGGGAGTGTGTAGGAGGAATCTATTGGCCCAAAGTAAGGATAAAAACCATTGAATGAGGCAAAATCGATAATCAATAAAAGTAAAAAAAACCAACCCATTAAAAAATATCCTAGGAGGCCACCATCATGCCACTGACCTCCACTTGTTGGTCAGTGCTATACTCACCTACTAGGTAGTGGTCTAAAACCAGCCTTACGACATGCCTCAATCTCTCTCTAGACCCCTCTAATGCTTCTAAGGCATATTTGATCACCAAGGCCTCCCAGAACATGGAATCTTAAATTGGTTCCTCCTAACATAAATTGGGTTTTACCAATAGAATGGGTGGCGACATACAATATTATTACTTTAAACATTCAAAAACTCCAAATAATTAAACAAATCCTTCCAAAGTAAGTAAAATTTCAAATAAGTTAAAAAAAATAATAGGATTCTCAAATTCAATAAAGATGTCACAAAATGTAATCCTATCTTCTATTTTAGTACATGAAAATAATTATCACATGTGAATTGTAAAAAATAAAGTAATTTCATCATCACATGATATATTATTTGGTATAACTATAATATATTTAATTTCAGTTTGGATGTTTGTATCATGCCAACTTTGAAAAAGAAAAAATTATATAAATTTATTATTGGGATTGGGATAATTGTAGGAAACTCATATTTTATCACAATGAGTGGGTGAAAAAAATTCCATATTGAAATAAATAACCACACCTTCCCCTATGTGCAAATTTGGTTCACCGATTTAATTTAATATCATGGATAGATGACCTACCAAAGAACCCAGTCATTCCAAATAGTTAGATTGTTCCGATGGTTTTTATTGAATACTATAATCATTGATAATAAATTTCAGTTATCATATTATCACATAAATTATATTATTGTTTTGATATTGACAGTTGTGGAAGTTTTTTTATATCATCATAGGAGTTCCACCCAAATAAATCACACCGTTGTTGCGAAAAGTTTGGTAAAAGATAATAATTATAAAATGAATCATGAAATATAATATAATCAACACAAGGTTACAGGGAAGACACGTACGACCATTAGTGGCTAGAAATAAGTAAATCATGAATGTGATGACAAATAGTGTTGGGTTATCCATTTTCATACCTCCTAACCCAATGATCCATTTCACTAAATAGATCCTATGTGATTTCATTAGAAAAGAGATAAATATTTTCTTTAAAAATAAATTATAAAAAAATAATCAAATCTATAAAGTAATTTTCATTACCTAGTCTCATGGATACGCCATTACTTCATAGAAATAACACCAAAACGAGACATTCCCACCCCAATTTTAAAAAATTTATTTTTTTATTTTAAACTGATTAACTATGAATATTATATAACTACCTAATGTTACCATAGAAAACATGGGTACTCCTTGAGTTTATGTATTTTAACCATAATCTAAGAGTCACCAAAAGTGATTAAAAAACTAGAAATAAATACAACCCTATCATTTTTAAATGCTAAAATAGGTAATGATATAGGGTATGGATTGAAATAAATGGTGAATTACAATTTTATTGGTATGGTAGTAATCTAATCATTGAATTTCTCTTATTTGATGATTTGTTTTTTGTTTTTCAATTTAATTTTATAAAAGATCACTTGGTTTTGTATGCAAATAATAATCCAAGAAATGTCTATCCATTGTTATGATAATTTATTTAAAATATGTTTCATGAATTACTCACCCAAAATATAAAATTTATGGAACCCGATAGTTATGAAATACTTTAATCCTTGGTCATATTGAGTGTCACACTCTCTTGTTGGAGTTGGTTCCATAGAATGAAATTTTTTGTAATTTATGATAACATGTATTCATTGTTATGATTAATAATAAAATTATTATCCTATCTTAATTCTTCTTTTATGTAACTTTATATGTGATAATGTCTTTAGAGAAGTTTTCATATTGAAAGTTTATAATAGTTCTCCACTATGATGAGAACACAAAAATTCCATGAATTTATTCTTAATTATATATTTTATAGCTAGATGATATCATCTGAGGGACAAAAATTATATAGTATATCAAGGGAGGAGTCTCCTAGTATGTTGAGGTGCCTTCTTAGGATGTACACTATTGATAATATATAGATTATGTTATTATGAGAACATGACTTGCCAATAGGAAATCCACATTTATATATGTCATTGGTTTTACCTATATGTTAACGTTTGTATTTTTTCTTATACTTTAATATTATTATTAATGATTATTATAAGTTATGTACTTTTATGGATTGATGATGACTATTAGGACATATTTTCATAGTGAGGTGGTATACATTGGGTCTATCATGAGTAATACTATATTAATGAAAAATAAGTGAATGTATTTATACCATTTTGTTCCAAAATAGAAGTTAATATTTCATTTTATTTTATGGAAATGATTTGGAATAAATAAATCTATATTCATGGTGTTCTATGGAATATTTGATTTGTGGAAATTCAATGAATGAGACATTGATCATAAAGGTTGAAGGCACCCACAACCAACCTGCTTGAATAGATATATCGCGATAAAGGGATTATATTACATATTAAGTGACCATATGTTGTAATATGTTCTTATTATATTAACTTCTTTTTCTACGTGTGATTTGGTGTGTTTTTAAATGTTAACCTTGTACTTTTGGATTCTTCACCTAATTCCACTCAGAAAGACGCATATTGGGTCACTCACTAAGTGTATTCAAAATCTAAGTGAAATTATTTATTATTATTTATTATTTAAAAAGTTGAATAAATATTATTTCCACACATTTTTTTAATTATTTATGTTTTATTTATCTCATATATTACCTCAAGAGTTTTTTGAGAGAACATTATGTGAGAAGATTATTTATTAAACTTTTTTTCCAGTTTGTAAATATATTATTTATTTAATTATTAGAAAATAATTTAGTGAGGTTTATTTAATAAATAAATTATTAATGGCCTGATAAAAATTGTGGAGGAATGAAATGCAATGTTTTAATATTTCTATGAGAAATAATATATATTTAATATTATTTGATAAATAATATTTAAGTTTATTTAGCAAGTTAAGCGCATAATGAGAAATATTATTAATATTACTAAAATTGACATGGGGTTTTGAAGGGATTAAATAAATATAGAAGTGCACCTATGGAAATATTTTTTTTAAAGACTAGTGCTATATAAAACCAATTATATTATTTTATGAGATCCAATTCATTTGCTTTTGTTTTCCACAATGTGTCCAGAGAATCCACTCGATTCCCTAGAGTGATCTGTAATCAGAGATCACTCTAAATAATAGAGAGTGATATTTCTCCAAATCCCACTATTGAGTCTTTAGAGATCACATAGAATTATTTGTAAGTGATTATCTTGGTGATCAAAGGTGAAATATGTAAGCAATAGTATATTCTATCCAAGAAAATAGAAAATTCAATTATGGCATTCGAAGATTTGTAGAACATGTGTGGATCACTGCTAGAGGGAATGTTCTTTTGATTCCTACATTGAAACGATAATGAAATGTTGATCAATTATTAGATATATTAATGAAAAAATAATCATGATAAGGTAATTATTTAATTTATTAAATTAATATTAAATAATATGTGATGATCCTTCCCTCTATTTCCATCCTTTTATCCATTATCTATTTTGTTTTATTCAATTTCATTGATCCCAATGTTTATTGTAGTGTAAATATTGGATTTATCATCAATCATGATCAAAATAAAAGTTAGCAATGACCCATAGCATGATTCCACTCTGCTCAGAAACTTTAAGTGGCATCAGATATGTCACATAACTAGTTATTATTATTTTATGAAATTTGATTTATTTATACATGTGTCTTTTAGTTTTAAATTCATGATTAATCATTATTTAGTATGAATTGTTTGAAATTATTTTCCCCTTTTTAATCAAAAACATAATCAAATTTATTAATTTTGATAATTAAATAAGTCAAATATCTCATCTATAAGAGATGAGGAATTTGGTCAGGTAACACCAGAGTACAAGCCATGCAACCCAGATGTGCACCTCATGTACTAGTGTTCAATGAAAAAATAATTAATTTGGAATTAATTAAAGGTGTGTGAATTTATTAAATGAGTTTTATTTAATTATACACTATGTGTTTATTGATCCATCCTAATGAACAATCATTCATAGTACACGTCGTGTATTCCATGTACACGACGTGTAGTCCTTTAGTCATAGATGGGACTTCTGTCTACTTACATAGCTTACATGACTAGGGACAGTGTAACTAAAAGACCACGTGACATCTAGCCTATATACATATCGTGTACCCCATCTTTTTATGAGATGAATTTACACACTGAGCCCCTGAGTGATTTCTTCAGATAAACGGTGATAATTTTACACACTATGTTCTAATAACAAATTACGTAGATTTAAAATTGATTTATTATACTGAGTAAACCTTATCAAAATGTACTTTTGTGTGCTCATTAACTTGATAGGACACATTTTTTAATGGTTTTTTAATATTTAAAAATAAAAGTTTAATTCATTTATGTGTAATGTTTAGAACTTCATATCATGTGTGAGTTGTATTATAATTATTACTCTATGTGAATTGAACCAATACACATGGCAGAAAAATTATTAAATTTGTGAGGTGATTATGTTTATTGTTCATGTTATGAATGTATGTGATAATTCATTCATTCCATATGCAGCAAGAGTAAATAGTATACAATCATAATAAATACTGGGTAGATTTATATGGGGATTCACTATATTCCCTCCAAGGTAATTTTATATACATGTTTCATTTTAAATAAATAAATTTAATTTGTTTAAAATTATTATGGATGGTAATATCATGGAAATTTGGATGAGAATTATGATAAAATAATTGATTAATTAAATAATATAACTAATTTATCCGTATGTGATTTATCTCAAATAAGAGTAATTAAAATTTTATTCTAATTATATTGAATGAACAATGAATATCATAATAATGGATTAATACGATATTCTTCCAAGTCCTTTGTATTTTATTGTCCTTATATAATTTATTGTTATATTAAATTGTTGGCCTATGATTCATATATCATATCATTATTCAAAGGTCTATGTTCCCATGGGTTCTTTTATATAAACCCCTTCCCTCCTATGCATGTGAGTAAAATCATAGGTAATGGATGAAGCTCATAATTTATGAGAGCAATTCAAGTTTGCAGCTGAGGTAAAATAAATTTGGAAGATATACATAGGTGGAAAAGTGGAATGCTGCTACGCGAACATTAATTGACTCAAGGTCTATTTCCCCTCAGTCGATAGTTAGATTATTATCCACTAGGTAAAATAACCATTACTAAAATATCAAGATCATAAAACTTTATTTTTTGTTTATTTTTTTCATGTTTCATGGTTATTTCATTATTCATGTTTTTTCACGATCACATGAAGTAATGAATTTGCAATCAAACAAGATAGAACAAAAATAAACCAACTTATGCATAAATATTATCTAGGAAATGGATAATTACTCAAGTAAATCAAATTAATATCAGAAAAAATTTCATAATGATAATAATTGAAAATTTACTGATAAAAGGATAAAATCCCTCAATAATATTTATTAAGTTGTTATAGTCTTTCATTACTTTAGTTAAAATCAAACCATAGTTCAGAGTACTTAACCACTCAAAGTTGTGGTGATTTATATTATTTGGGAATTGTAACATTAAATTTTTATTGAATTAACTTAGTTCCCCTCAAGGGTTGTCTTCCAAAGAAAGGATTGGTGTAACAGAGAGGTAAGAGTTTAGGGAATCCAATTTATGGATTGCAGGATTGGGGAGTCCATTCAACGGATCAAGGAACTACGAGTTAATGCTATTAGAATTTGAAATGCCTACATAAAACCATTGAAGCTTCTTGATAACACAAATTTTGGGTAATGAGAAGGGGAATATGGATCATTAACACTATAATATACAAGAAATAAGATATTTTGAAGCTAATGGTGAGGGATATTTGGTTTTGATAAAATAATGGGAGATTAATAAATATAATATTTATTTATTTGTGTAAATTTTATTAGATAATGTACTAAAATTTTGGACATATATTTTTTGAAACAATAATAAAATGACTTCAAACATATCATTTTGATCTGTACTTGAGAATGAAAACCTTCTCATTGGAATAAATTTATAATATTGGAAAAGGTTTTTACGCGTTATCCTTTTCCATGTAGTGAAATTGTATGTGCTGGAAGAACATATTCCTAATGATCCTGATAATGAGGCTAGTTTTGATGATTTAATTATATAGGAGGAACATTTCAATGATTCCATATATTTTCAGTGTTTCATGGTATCATACATGACAAATGATATTTTTAAGCAACATGAGTACTTGGATGCATATATTATGATATATCACCTTTGAGATATCTATGAAGAGAAGATGAGGCAAGATATATATGAGATCTTCAAGGCTCTATTTTCAAGTAATCAATGAGAGTCAGTGCTATATTGTCCTCATATAGTCATACTTATTTGCTACATTTAACACGTAAACATGTTAGGGATTAAATTACGAGATGATTTGTAGAAATATCGTATAATTTCATCACTACCCAAGACCATCTTGAGTTTTTTGTTTGAATTATAATATGAAAAATAATGAAAAGATTATTTTTTAACATCTTACATTGATTCACCAAGTAGATAAGTACATGGTGTGTGACAAACCCACAATCCCTGTAAAGAATAAGAAAAGGAAGAACTAGGTGAAGGGGCCCAAGACTCACAAGAAGTATAAATACCATGGGCACTATCCTTCCATGATTAAGAATATCTATAGGCTGGAAAAAGGAAATGGAGGTAATAATTTTTAATATTCCATGAAAGGCATCTAGATTCTAATTTAGGATTTTTTTCTATCACAATGGATGATCTATGAGATAGAAGGGTTCAATGTTTCTAGTTTTTACTGATTCTACAGTATAGTATAATTATATAGAGGATTCCAATGAATCTAGGAAACATATTGGGAAAAAACCTATCTCTATGAGACTTATGTGGTACCGATAAGTAAAAACCATATCACTCTATGTTATGATAATATTGAAATGGTGGATCTTGAAAAAGGGCCAAGGTCACACCAACATATAAAGCATATACTCTAGAAGTATCACCTATTGAGGAATTTTTATCTGAGGGGTGATTTTGTAGTAGGAATAGTTTCCTATAATAAAAATATAGCAGACTCCTTAAAAAAATTCATATCTTAGTAGAAGCCTGAGTATCATGTGAGGCCTAGTAGATTGAAGGTTATTATCATTTGGCTCTAGTGTAAGTGGGATTCTATTAGATTTGGTGCACTATAACCAAATTATGTGTACTTTATGATAACATATATTCATAGTTTTGAATGATAATAAATTTATTATCAAATCATGAGTGTTCTTATCCATAACATAGTATTTGATATTTTCCTAAGTGTAGATGTTACATTGAAAGGTAATGAGAACCTACAAGTGTCAGGATATTATTATTAAATATATATTCTATATCGAGAATATGTCATTTGAGGGACACTAACGATATAGGCTATTGGGGGTGGAGACTCACATGATATTTACACAACTTCTCATAGTGTAGTTTGTTGGTAATAATTAGTGGATGTAATTTTAAGAAAAAACCCACTAGTAAGAAATCCACATTTATATGTTTCATTGGATGTTCCTATATGTAGATCTGTGTATTGATCATTATAAATTAATGTCACCCTTGATGAGTATTTTAAGTCATGTAATTTTATGTAGTGATGAAAAATGTAACAATATATGTTTGCGAAAAGGTAGGATACGTTGCGTGGATCACGAGTAAAATTGCATTAATGAATAATGTGATAAAGCATTCAAACCTTTTTCATTTAACAGAAGATGATATCTCAAGACCTCTTATGGAAATTATATAGCTTAAATTAGTCCATGGTCATGGTGTTCTATGGAAAATCTTGATTTCAAAGAAATCAAAGAACGAGATATTGAGAACATAGGTTGATTACACCAACATGAAAACTGTATGATTAAAGATATCATGAAAAAGGGATTATATTAAATAGTGAGCATCCATATGAAGTATTATTTCATTGCAACATTAATTTATTTCTCAATTGGTTATTTGGTATATTTCTAGATTCTAACCATGGACATTTAGATAAATTTCCTTATGTCATTGAAAAGAGGACCAATGGTTCACACATTATGTGTATCTAGAATCTCAATTAAATAATATATTATTATTTATTATTGAAAAATTTAAATAAATAGTATTCTTTCCCAATATTTAATAATTATTAATTATTTCTTCATCTCATATATTCTGTAATAAGTAATTTGAGATAATATTATGTTAGTGAAATATTTAATAATTATTTAGTTTCTAATTAGTATATATATTATTTATTTATATATTAGTGAATATTGTATATATATTTATTTAATAATGAAAAAGACTACATTTAAGGCCTGATAAATATTGTAGAGGAATGGAGGACAGTGTTTAATGGCCCGATGAGAAATAATGAAAATTGAATACTATTTGAATAAATTAAATTAAATTTTAATTCATATATTAAGGGAATGTTGATAAATAATAATAATAGTTTTGTTAAATACCATTTTTTTCCTTAGGGATTAAATAAATATTTAATTTAACATGTGAAAATATTTTATTCTAAACCCTAGAGTTATATAAACTCAATTATATGACTTTATTAGATCTAATTAAATTGTCTTTATTGTGCACAATGAAAACATAGAATCCTCTCGATTCCCTAAGGATCTCCTTTCTCCAAGAATGATCCTAATAATTGATAGAGATATTACTCCCCCTCTAAATATCAAGTCTTGATAGATCATGTAGAATTCTATGTAGAAATTCTCATGGTGATAAAAGGTAAATGAAGAGAGTGATATGATCCTCTATGCTAGTACCCAAAGATTCATATAGCGATGTTCGAAGATTTTTGTAACACATGTGGATCACCAGTGGAGGGAATATGCTACTTATTCTTACAATGAAATGATGGTACAATAAATTTTAATTGTTATATACGTCAATGAATAAAAAATATTCACAAGTTAATTATCCAATTGATTAAATTAATTAGAAATAATGTGTGATAATCTCACTCTATAGTTATAGAATTTTATCCATTTTATGTTTTATTTGATTTAATTCAGTTGAAATGGTGTTTATCTTCCTATAAATCTCATATTTCTCATCAAACATAAAAAAAGAATATTTCAGCATTACCCATTACACACTTATACTATGGTCAGAACCAACATATCTAAACCCATTGGTTAGGTGATTAATTTTTAGAAAAATAATAAATTTTATTTACAAGAATATCATGACATAAATAAGAAATAAATACTCAATTAATTTTATAAAATCATATCAATACGATATTATCCATAAAAATCATCTCACCATTTAAACAATCAATAATTCACAAATATTAGATATTGTAATTAGAATATTTAATACATTAAAAAAAGAATACCATAGGTCCAATGAAGATCCCACAACATTGTTGGGTATGAGACTATCATCACATGAAAAAATCCAAATATCCACACAATCCATCCTATAATGATATCTTGGGTACATATTTGAGTTAGGATCCTACTTTTCTCTTAGTATCCATATTTGTTCCCCAATAAATTCTCTCTTTAATCCCTCTTAAAATCCGAGTCAAATGAGGAGGCTCGTGGTCGATAGTTAGGGGTGGATGAATTTTCCAAAACAAAAAACAGAAGGATTTTTAAATCATTTAAAAAAATTTCTTATGTAAAAACCTTGAAAAAAGAAAATTCATAGTTTCCAGGTATCGTATAATAGTTAATGAATTTTGAAATTAAAAAATATTTTTTGTTTTTTTCATTAGAACATAGTTAAATCAATAATTACTGTGTAATAAAATCATTGTTGGTCTAATATAAATTAATTAATCATTAAAATGTGATAAATATGCATTAGATAGTGTATGAACCATTTTTAAATGAAATAATAACAAAGATATTATCAAAAAATTGATAAATCAATACACTGTTATATGAAATTGACTTTATTTTCAGTTTAAAATTTACAATTGGTAAGAGGACGTTTCTTCAGTGTATTTTTTAAATTTTCATCCATGTAAACTCCCATGGAAGATCTTATATTCATTATTAATTTCCATTTCAAAAATATACATTACACAATTAAATAATGTCCCCAAAACTAGGCTCGTTATAAGAAATTTTCATAGCATATTGAAGACACAATTGATACAATCCATAATATTTGGGTGTTTTCATTGTTTTTAAAGATGACCCAATGTATGTTTATTATTTTTTATCACATACCACCCAATAAGGGTGTTTTCTTATTTCCAAAAATGAGACATCAATTGCCATTTCACATGTTACCACTTCCAATTACAACTTAAATATCATTTTTTCAGTTTTCTAAAATATTTTTTATAGTAAAATAATATTATCAAGGAATTCAAATGAGATCACTTTACCCTTTTTAATTTAACTATATTAGAGGAATAAATATCTTTTAAAGGTCATGCTTTTATCCTAAAATTAAAATGTGAGGACACAAATACAATGTCGACATGATAGGAAACATAATCATTATGAAATAACTAGAATGAATATAGGAGAAATGTAAGGAACACCTATATTAGTCTTATATAATTACAATCTTATAATAACCACTTCTAGTTTGGACTACAATTGAATAAATTGAAAACAAGGCTGAAATCCTCGGAAATATGGTATATTAGAAAAACATAGTGAGATATTTCATTTAGTGAAATAAATGGATAAAAGAGACAAGAGGACTCATTGAATTACCTATAACTCTTGATCACACCTAATAAAAAATAAAATACCCAAGGATCAAATGAGTTCCATCTATGGAAGATGAGAGAGAGGGGAGTGTATATGAAGGAGACAATAGCCCAAAATAATGGTAGAAACAAGAGCATGGGGTAAAAGGGGAAATAAATAAAAGTAAAAAATCTTACCATTTTAAAAAATATCACATGTGGAAAATGTCGAGTCAAAATCCTCCATCATCTGGTCAGTAATATGTTAACCAGCTTGCAATTCATGCCAAATAAACCTTAAGAAAAACCTCAATCTCTCCCTGAACCCCCTGAATGATTTTGAGGACTCTCTAACCCCCAAGGCCTCCCCAAACATGGAATATTAAATATTATCCTCTAAAATAGAAATTATTTTGTTCCAAAAAATGGTGGGTACATGAAATATTCTTGCATCAAATTTCCAAAAACCCAAAACAAAATTAAAAAAACCCTTCTAAAGAAAGTGAAATATCAATTATGATATAAAAGATAAGTGGATTCTCACATTCATAAACAATTTTTGATAATGTAATATTATCTTCTATTTTAGTACATGAAATTAATTATCACATTTGAATTGAAAAAAATATATTTAATGTTATCATCACATGAAATATTAATTGATACAACTCCTATAGATTTAATTTCAGTTTTCAAGTCAATCTCACAACCATTTTGAAAAAGAAAACATTATGTAAATCTATTATTGGTTGTAGTAGAATTGAATGAAACCTATATTTTTATCAATTAATGGGTGAGAAAATATATTCCTTATTCACATAATCAACCACACCTTTTCCTTCATCCAAATATGGTTCTTCTATTTTATTTACTATCATTGATAGTTGACCTACAAAATCAACCAATATTTCCATCCTTTTATATTATTCCAAATTAATTTCACTGATGACTACTGTAATTGATAAAAAAATTCAAATATCATATTATCTCATAAATAAGATGAATTTTGAGATTGTGATGGTTGTGGAAATGTGTTTATATCATTATAGGAGCTCTACCCTAACAAATCACACCCTTTTTGTAAAACTTTTGTTAGATGAAAATAATTGAATGATTAATTGTGAAATAGAAGATAATAAAGACAAGGGAATGGGGAAGATTCATACCACCATTAGTGACTATGAATATATAAACAATGAAAGTGATCACCAATACTATTGGGTTCTCCACATTCAAACCTCCAAACATAAAGATCCATTTCCCAAAAAATATCCAACATGATTTCATAGGAAAATTGATATACATTTTATTTAAATTAATGAATAAAAACAAAACATTCTAATACCAAAAGTAATTTTCATTACCTAGTGTCATTTCTATATAATTACTCCACCAATGATAACCCCAATTCATGCCATTCACACTATAATGTTTAGAAAATTAATATTTTATTTTTTATGTTATACAAACAAACTATATATCATGTATAACTAGGTATTATTTCCATAGAAAACACGGGTAGTCCGTGAGTTTATGGCTTTCAACCATAAGCAAAGAAATAAGAAAAATGAGTGTAAAAATATTAATAAACACAACCTTATCCTTTTGATTTATTTTATAAGAGGTATGGTTATTGGGATTGGATTGAAATAAATGATGAATTTCAATTTTTGTGGTATGTTAATGATCTAATCATTAAATTTATCTCATTTTATGTTTTTTTGTTTTTCAATTCAATTTTATGCAAGATCTATTGGGTTGGTACTCTAAAAACAAACCAATAAATATCAAAACTTTTTTATTGTGATGGATTTACCATAGGTTCCATGAATTACACACCCTAAAAACAAAAGTTATGGAACCCAATATCCATGAAATACATTATCCTTGATCATATTGAGTATCACACTATATTGTTGGAGTTGGTGCCCTAGAACCGACATCTGTGTACTTTTTTATTACTTGTATTCATATTTATGAATAATAATAAAATTCTTATCACATAATGTTTACTCTTTTCGGTAACATTATACGTGATAATATACTAGGAGTAGCTATCGCACTGAAAGGTCATAACAGTTCATCGCTATGATTAGAACCCAAATGTGTCATGAAAATATTATTAATTATATGTTTTATAGACAAATGATATCATTTTAGGCACAAAAATGATACATGATATCATGGATGGGTACTTATATTACATTGAGTCACCTTCCCATTGTGTATTACCCTGGTAATATCCAGTATAGGATATAATCAGAATAAGACACAACAATTGGAAATCCATATTAATATGTGTTATTAGTTATTCCTATCTATGTATGTGTGTATTGATAATTATACTTTATGGTTATTATTAATGATTATAATAAGTTATTTACTTTGATAGATTGATGAAAATTTTGAATACATATATTAACTGAGTGGTTGGATACATTGGGTCTGTCACGTCTAATTTTGCAATAATTAATTTTGAGAGAAATTATTTTCCCCTTCAACTAATTAACAAAAGCTGTTATCTCATTCTATTTGATGGAAAATATATAGACTAAATAAATCTATTTTCATAGTCTTTTATAGAATGTTTTATTTCCAAAAATTTAAATAATGGGCCATTGATCACATTGGTTGATGACACCAAAATAAAACATTCATGATTTGAGATATTTTGATTAAAGGACTATATTACAAAATAATTACCATATGTGGAATTATGTTGTTCTGAAATTAATATATTTCTTAATAGGTTCTTTTCTGAGTTTCCAACTGCTGACCTTGGACTTTTGGCTTCTTTACCTAATGCCACTAAGAAAAACCCATAGAGGGTCTTGCACTAAATGTATCAAAAATATAAAATCTGGACTTGAATCATTGCATACTTCCTCTATACTCAAAATCTATAAGTGGTACCAAATAGGTCACATAATTATTTATTATTATTTAAATATCACTGATTGATTCATGAATTTTCCTTTTAATTATCAATTCATGGTTAATAATTTGTTAATCTGAATTTGGTTATATTATTCATCCCCTTTCATGTATCAACAATATTGTCAAACTGATCAATTTTATGAATGAAATTAGATTTAATATCTCATTTAGAGGTGTCAAGGAATCTGGTAGTATAACATAAGAGTATAAGCTGTCTAACCTGGAGGTACACACTATTTACTAGTGTTCAATGCACTAATAACAAATCAGGAATTAATTCCTGGTGTGTGCACTTATTAAATGAGGTGCATTTATTTATACACCACATGTTAATAGGTTCATCCTGATTCATGCTCATCCATAGTACATGTCATGTAGCCCACATACATAGTGTGTAGTCCTTTAGTAATATATGGGCTATGTGTCTTCTTACACAACTTACCAGACTAGTGACCATGTAACTCAGAGACCACATGACGTGTAGCCCATGTACATGTCGTGTTCCCCAACTCTGTCCAAGGTACATCTAAATAGTATGTCCCTAAAAGAGTTCTTCAGATAGATGATGAGAATTGTACACATGTTGTACTTATAGAAAATGGAAGGAAAATTAAAATGATTTATTATACTATGTATACATTATTATTATGTACGAGGGTGTTGTCTTTATGTTGATAAGACACACCTATGATGGGTTTTAATATATATAAATAACATTTTAATTAATTTCTATGAAATTTTATGATCTACATATCAGGAATGAGTCATATTACAGTTTTTACTCTACGTGAATTTAAGAAAAACATGTGGCAAAAAAATCATGTAATTTTTTTGATCATTGAGTTGATAGTACAAGTCATGAAAGTATGTGATAATTTGTTCATTTCATATGTCTCATGAGTTAACAGTATACATGAAAACTAAATGTTGGGTAGATTTGGAAAAATATTCATGGTGTGTCTCCAAGGTATATTTATGTGCAATGTTAATTTTAAATAAATTTATTTAATTTTATTAAAATTATTATGGCTGGGAATCTCATGTAAATTTGGATGAGAATTAAGATAACATAATTTATTCATTAAATAGTATAATAAATTGATTCAAATGGAATTTATCTTAAATAAGAACGATTAGAATTGAATTATTTTTTTAAATTATCAATTCATTTCATGCTAATAGATAATCATGAGCTTAGAACAAGACCATTGTTTTCTATTGGTTTGATTTAATTTATTATTAAATTAAATTGTTGGCATGATAGTCAGCTCTCAAATCATTATGTAAGGGCCTAAATTCCCATTTATTTTATGTAAATACCTGTCCCTCATCTACATATGAGTAAAAGAATATGTTATGGATGATGTTCTTAATCTAGTCAAGGCAATTCATGTTTGTATCCATGGTGAAGCCAATCCAGGAGAGCTATATAGGTGGACATGTTGAAAGCTACAACAAAAGACTTAATTTGTTCAAGGTGTTTCCCCCCTTGGTTGATAGTATGTTTTTCTTCCAATAGATACAATAACCATTAGTTAAATCTCATGATAGAACAACTTTATTATGTCCATTATTTGTGTTTTTTCATGATCACATGAATTAATAAATTAACAATAAAAATTTATAGAACTAAAATAGACTTGTTTATGCATAAATATTATATATGATATGGTTAATCACTTATGATAATCCTTTTAATATTAGAAATCATGTAATTATGATAATAATTATAAATTTATGCATAAAAGGATATAACCCCTCAATAATATATATTATGTCGGTATAGTCTTCTACTACTTTAGTTAAAATAAAACCATAGTTCAATGTTTTTGACCAGCCAAATTTGGGGTTCTTTTGATTATTGGGGAATTCTAACATTAATTTTGGTATTGACATAAAATTGTTTTAATCATAGGTTGACTAATAAAATAGGACATAGTGTAATTTATTATTAAGAGTTGTAGAAATCTAATTTAAGGATTTCATGATTGGGTAGTCCACTTAATAGATCAGGAAACTCTGAGTTAATGAATTTTGAATTTTAATTGTCTATCTAAAACCATTAATGTTGCTTGACCAACCCAGTGGGGGTAATGAGAAGGGGAATAAGTATTCTTTACACTAAAATTTCCATGAATAATGATATTCTAAATATAATGGTGAGGAATATTATGTTTTGATAAAATAGTGGGATATTAATAAATATGATATTTATTTATTTATAAAAACTTCATCACATAATGTAATAAAATTATACTCTTTAAATATTTTGAAACTATAATATAATGAATAAAGTCATATAATTTTGATCTATACTTGTGAAGTTTAACCTTCTCAATAACATAAATTTCCAAGAGTGGAAAAGGTGTTTACATATTATCTGTTTCTATGATAGGAAATATTTTGTGCTAGAAGTAGCTATTTTTGATATTCTTACTGTTGAAGATAATGATGAAGAGATAATTATATTGTAAAAATATTTGAACGATTAAACATATTTTAAGTGTTACATGTTGTCATCCTTGACCAATGATATTTTTATGCCACATGAGGACATGGATGCTTATTTCATGATGTCTCACCACTGATATCTCTATCAAGATAATTCGAGACAAGAAAGATATGGGATCTCAAATTCACTATTTACAACTAATCTGGGAGAGCTAGAACCAACTAGGCCTTATGTATTCAATATTATTGGCTACATCTAATGCTTAGACATCTTTAAGATTAAATTCATTGCTGATTTATGGAATGATATTATACTTTCATCACTACCCAGTACCTACTCTTGTTTTATTGTAAATTATAATATGATCAATAATGAGAATACTATTTTAAATGTTATTAATTTGATTCACCGTGTAGATAAGAAAATGGGGAATGATAAACCCACATTCCTTATAGAGAAAAAGAAAAGGAAGAATAACAAAAAGGTCCCAAGAATCACAATAAGTCTAAATCTCCTAATAACCTTCCTTCTAAGAAGATGAAGATAATAGGAAGGGTAAGGGAAAAGAGGTAGTATGTTTTTAATGTGGAAAAAATCCACTGGAGTCGTAGTCAGGATTTTTTTCTATCTCAACGGATGAGTTGGGAGATGAAAGAGTTCAATGTAGCCAATTTTCGCTAATTCTATTATAGATTCCTTGTATATAGTGGCTTTTGATGAATTAAATTATTTTTTTGGACATGAAACTATTTCATGCAGATTTATGTGGTACCTAAATGTAAAATCCATTTCACATTGTATTATGATAATACTATAATGGTTTCTTGTGAAAAAGAGTTATGGTCACACCAATGGACAAAAAATATACTCTGGAAGAATCACCTTTGGATGGATTTTTATAAGAGGAGTAATGTTATAATAGGTACAGTTCCAAATAAACAAGGTAGAACCCCTGAATAATGATCAATCTCAAAAAAATATGGGTATATTCTGAGGGTTAGAAGATTGAATGTTATTATCATTAGGCTCTAGTGTAAGTGAGAGTCTGTTGGAGTTGGTTCCCTAGAACCATCTTATGTGAACATTTTGATAACCTGTATTCATGTGTTTGAATATTACAAACTTCTTATCACATAATGACTTTTCTTCTATGTAATGTATTATGTGATATTATCCTAAAGGTAATTATTTCATTAAAAGGTCCCAACATTTCTCCATTAATGTGAGAGACTAAAAGTGTCATGATAGTATGAGAACAAGACTTTCCATTATAAAATCCATATCTATATGTTTTTTTGGATGTTATTATCTGAAAATGCGCGTATTGATACTTTTACATTAATAATATTATTAATTATTATTAAAAGTCATTTTATTTGATGTATTAATGAAAACTATGTCGAAATTTGTTCATTGCAAGGTAAGATAAGTTGGGTACATCACGAGTAATATTAAATTAATGAATAATGTGATAAATTATTTATTTATTTTTTAATTAATAGAAGATGATATCCCAATCCCTTCTATGGAAACGATAAGCCTAAATAAATCAATGTTCATGGTGTTCTATAGAAAAGTTTTATTTCTGGATATTCAAAGAATGAGACATTGATAACATAGGTTGATGGAACTAGCATGCAACCTTCATGATTAGAGATATCATGATAATGATATTACATTACAAAATTAGAATTTTTATGAGATATTATGTCATTGTGACATTAAATTATTTCTCAATGGGAGCCTTATTATGTTACTAGATGCTAACCTTGGACTTTTAGCTGCTTCACTTAATGCCACTGAAAAATAGGCCTAGAGGGTCACACACTATGTGTATCTCGAATCTCATTAAAATAATTTATTATTATTTATTATTTAATAAGTTAAATATATATTATTTTCTCACATGATTTAAAAAGTTAATTATGTTTTCTTAATCTCATATATTCTATCACTAGTTATTCAATGGAATATTATGTGAGAAGAATATTTAATAAATATTATTTTTCCTATTTAGTAAATTTAATATTTATTTATTTATTGGTGAATAATGTTGTGATATTAATTTAATAAATAAATAAATATTAATCAAGGATCGATAAATATTTTGGAGGAATGACTGACCGAGTTTAATGGTCTGGTGGGAAATAATACATAATAAATGTTATTTTAATAAATAATATTTAATTTTAATTAGAAAGTCATGTAGTGAAATAATAATATTATTATTGCAAAATAAAAGTTGTTCTACATGAGGTAAACAAATATTAAAGTGAACTTGTGAAATTATTTATTTCTAAACCCTAGAGATATATAAACCCAAATATTTTTTTTAGAGAGACAATTAAATTGTTTTTTTGTACACTATAAATTGAGGGAATCCTCTAGATTCCAAGAGAGAACATTTTGCCAAAAATGTTGTAAATAACAGAGAGATAACTTCATCATAATCCGACACAAGAGTCTATAAGGATTATGGAGAAATATATGGAAGATATAATCATGGTTATAAAAGGAAAATGACGCATGTGATATAATCTTCTCTGCTAACACCCAATGATTCAAATTGTGGTGTTCATAGATTTGTGAAATACATGTGGATCACCACTAGAGGGAATATTATCATGATTCCTAAAATTAAATAAAGGTACAATAAATACCCATTTTCAAATCCATTAACGAATAAAATAATTTCACATGGTGATTATTTAATTGATTAAATTAATTATAAATCATATTTTATGATCTAGTAATCTTGTTATAGACATTTTCCCCATTTTCTGTTTTCTTTGATTTAATTATTTTGATCATGATTATTATAGATGTATATATCTTTAATTGATCATCAATCATGGGAAAAATAAAATTTAGGAATGACCCATTGTATTTTTCAGCTTTTCTCGAAACCATTATCTCTAAACCCCTTGAGTGGGTGATTAATTATAAAAAAAATATTAAATTTAATTAATAAGAAGATCTATAAAAAATTCATAAATGACATCTAAATTAATTTTATAAAATCATATCAATTGTATATAATAAATCAAATATACTTTAATATTCAAACAAAAAATAAGTCGTGGATCATAGATATTGGAATTAAAATTATAAATTCATTAAAACAATGAAACTTACCCTAGGTCCAATGTAAATCCTCGAATGATGTAGGTTATGGGATAATCCTAACTTGAAAAACAACACAAATTTACTTATAATGCATTATATAATGATATACTTGGGTTGGAGTTGAGTTAGAAACCTCCTCTTACCTTGGTTTTCCTATTTAATCATTAATCAATTCTCTCTTGAATCCCCCTTGAAACCTGAGTCCAATGAGGTAGGTAGTTGTCAATAGATGGGGGTGTCATACTTTTACATGATGAAACATGGAATTATTTTTAAATAATTCACTATATTTATATATATAATTACCCTGAAAAATAATATTCATTGTATTTGTGTATCCAATAATTGTTTCCAAACCGTGATATTGAAAATGTTGTTTTCGTTTTTCTCTAAAACAAACCTAATTCAAGAATTGTTCCTTGGGAACATTAATTTTGGTTTTGTAAACTTTTGTAAGTAATTAAAATTTGAAAAATAGGCATTAGATAGTATATGAACCATTTTTAAATGAAAAAATGTCAAAAGAAATTATAAAAAAATATGATAATCAACACTCTGTTATGTTAAATTGACTTTCTTTTCAGTTGAATATTTACACATTGTAAAAGGAAGATTATTTAATGAATTAAAAAAAGTATCATCCATTTCACATCTCATGTGAGATACTCTCTTCATTCATACTTCCCAATTTAAATATGTAATTTACACAATGATATAATTTCGACAAAACTAAGCATGTTATAGAAATGTTGCATAGCCTAATGAGGACACAATGGGTATACTGTACAATATTTAGGGTCATCTTGTTATACCACATTCCCCCATCATATGTCACAGAGTCATTATACTTTTATATTCTTATTATGTATTCAAAATCCACATGATTAGACCAATTAATCCCTTTTAACCACTCCTCTAACATTCCATGATTATTATTGCATGCCACAACATGACAAAAAAAATACAAAATGGTTAATGAAATTATGGAATTTGGATTATAAATATTTTGTAGCGATTTATAAATTCATCAAATGAGATTTATGTCAATTTAGATTTTCTGAAGACTTAATGATTGTTTAGGAAATAAATTTTAATTTTACACTTGTAAAAGACCATGAAAAAGTTTTCTGAAAGTTATATTGATCTTAGGTTATAGTGTTTTACCAAAATCCAATTTTGGTAGAATCACAAGAAATTTTATTTCCATTAGATAATTTAAAAAAAATAATAATCCATTATTATATGATCTCATTTTTCTTTAAAGGGTCAAATAAAATTTATTGAACAATTTTCGTTACACTTTTGAAAACTAAAGAATGAGGAAACACATTGCACAATATGGAATAAATTAATTAAATAAGCATGTCCTGAATGAATTAATATTGTGGATTATCCAATGAGATGAAAATATCAAGATAAACATAATAAAATGTCTCTCCACCCATTCTACAAGACAGTTTATCAGTGAAACCAATGTATGATGTTGTGTCCCCCAAACCCACCTCCGTGTTGGACCAACCAAACGTGGCGGGGAATTATCATGTGACCTTGATGATGATACAATGAATTTGGTTTTAAATATTTGTATTTTGAGGATATTTCATAAATGAATATGGAGATCAGTGAGTCTATAAATATAAAGTGGGAGCTTTGTTTCATGGGAAATATAATAATAAAAACATTATATTATTAGTTTTGGTTTTCACAAATACATTTTTTACAAAATTATTATATGAAAATAAAATACCAATACTCATAATATTGAATCATTGGTTAATATCAGACCTTGTGGTGCTGATAATATAATTGAAATGATCAAGATTCATAGGGTTTCACCATAAAAAATCAATGCTCGGAAGGACCCTCGATGGTCTTGCTTGACAGACGATGGTGGAATGACGAGGATAGAAGTGGACCCAGATGATGGTGGGTGACGAATTCTCAGTGGCATGAGGGTGGAGGTCAGAAAAAACCATGCGAGATAGTTAATATCATAACAAAATTAAAGTGAAAATAATGATATTAAATTAAATCACATAAATGGAGGGGCCGCATCCAAGTGATTGAAGGCTGGGTTGTGGGGGTGTTATCCTATTCCTTTGCACACCATTCATATATTGGTACTAGATGGATAATAAAAAACCAAAATCTATCTACATACATATAGGGATGCCCGAATCTGGGACCTATTAAACACTTCCATTGGGATTCAATCACTAGGCTGGGCCTGGTGGAATTTTCACTACATTTAGTTTAAAAAAATTATTATATCCCCAGAAAGTGTTCAGAATATTTGGACACCTTATGGAGGAAGTAAATGTAATGATTTTTTATAAAAAAAATTAGTCAAGTACATTATAAAAATATTTAAAAATGCTAGAATGAATATTAAATAAAGAAAATGTAATAAATAACATTGAGTTTGTGTTATATGTAATGTTTTCCCAGAAGAGGGACATTGAACCTGGGGGAAACTCTCTCTCACACACACATCAAATGTAAATTTTTCATTCTTAACCACTTTATCTTTTTGAAACCTTTTTCATTAATGAATTATTTTCGGATCTGCTCCGATTTTGAATATCCAATGTTGAAATCATTTACACGTTCATCTTGTTCTAAAAGGATTTTTCATGAAAATCATGTTGCAGATCTCCCTAAAAAGGATATATTTTCTAGGAATACAATATTTGATATGTGATAGTTTAAAGTATATGGTTTATAAGGGAAAAACATCAAAACGTGCACTGAAATATGTTAATTTATTTTATTTTATTAATTATATAATTTATTTATCAATTGTTTGCATGAAGTAATTGAAAAATATTAAATTCTAGATATGGTAAATAAAGGTTTTTGAAAAGCTTTCAGTCAGGAGAAATGGTTCTTTGTAGATGAATCAATTTAATATAAAATATATTAGATGTTTTGGATAGAATTTTAATGCAATTTTATATTTTATTTTCATGGTCTATGCTTACAGGTGCTTGCAAATTAATGTACTTTTGGGTAAGAATTAGTTTAAGCATATGCATAAGCAATGAAAAACTAAAAAATATATGTTTTTATCATATTATTTGTATAATTATATTCATAAGAATTTTTATTTTTTATGAATTATATTTTCTAGTCTTTTTTCATTTTAGTATTTTTTTAATGTGAATGTTTTATAAGAGTTTTATATTATATTTATTGACAAATTTTCTATGGTCTATCTATAACCTAATGTATTAGTTTTTCTTATCATTTTATGTTAATGCATGAATATTAACATAGGATGGAATATTTTATATTCATGTACACAAATGAGGGAAAATTACACAAAAAATGATTCAAAATACATGAGAATATATAGAGTTTCCATATGCAATTTAGAAATGATGAATAAGAAATTTAAAAATTTTAATATAAAAATACAACATGATATAGTAGAACATAAATTAAAGATATAGATAAAATTAGTATACTAAAAAAGTGGAAATAAAATATGATTATACAACATATTCATGAAAATGCTTATCCTACATATTGAACTATTACATATCTAGAAGAACATGAAAACCACTACATGAATGATGAATCCTCGTGTAAAGAGAATTCCATGTGTTATATATGAATCAATTATAACTATGCATGAGATGATCCATCAATGTCATTAATGTAATTCCTCAAGAATTCAAGTTTACATATCATGCCCACCAATGAAAATTCATCCTTGAAATAAAGGAATTCCAAAAAATAATTTCGCATGAATTCAAAAAAATTCAAAATCATGGATTAAATAAATAAAAATTAATTTTTTATATCAAAATAAATTTTTATGAAGAAGTAGGAAACCTAAAATAATGTCATAAATATGTAACTTGGATCAAGTCTATAAGCAAATGCCCCTCCCCAATGACTACATCGTTATGCCAAGCCTTCGCCTCACATGACCGCTCGACAAGATGCACCGCACAAGGTTGCATGGTCCTACTACTGATGGAAAATCCATACCCTCTCATCATCCAAATCCAAATTTCTATGATTTTATGAATGTTTCAAGCTCTATATCCTCATATGAAGCCTATCCTATTAATGTGCAGGTCGCTTCCACCCTTAAAGACAAAAAATACATGTTACATTTTTTCAGCTTCCACGATTTGGTCCTGATAAAGAAAAACGAGTCTATGTTAATGGGAATGTTCATAAAATAGATATAAAATATGAAACTATAAGAATAGTGAATACATCTCATTTTATGTCATTTTAAAATGAAAAACTAAAAATATATACATGACACAAAAAATTAAAATTTAGAATAGTTAGAAAATGTTATTTCATTACTGTTTCATTAATGTGTAATGATAATTTTCATAGTTAAAATTTACCATTCATAAATGTTTTAAAAATATACCAAAAATAGTTTTTAGTAATGAAATTTCCATATTTAATGCATTCAAATATTATTTCCTAAAAAGTAAATAATCTAATGAATAAATGTTACATAAAAAATGACCACTTGTTCTTTCTTTAGTGAAACAATGAACATGTAATAAACTGTTATTATGCATTGAATCCTTTTTATAGATATTTTAGGTTCCCAAATAAAAACATGTTCTTTAGTGATTTGATTAACATGTTATTCAATGATAAAAAATGAAAACTTGTTCTATATTGTGTGAAATAATCATCATGTAATTCATTGTAATTCTACAATGAATTAATTTTCATAAATGAAAAAATGTTCATTCTTTATTAAAATAGTAAACATGTCATAAACTAATATTCTATAGTGAATTAATCATATTAGATATTTAATTGAATAATTTAAAAATTGACACCAAATTCAATGTTTAGTATTTAAATAAATTATTCTTATTATATATTTTAATGATCATGTAATACAATGTTATTATGCGCTGAATTCATTAAAAATGATAATGTGATAATTTATTTAGTGAAACAATGAAAATGAAATACACTATTATTCTGCAGTGAGATATTTTGATTAGATATTTTGGTTTTCCAAATCAAAACATGTTATTTATTTAGTGAAGCAATTACAGTAATAAAAATTAATTGAAAACTAAAAGTGTAGAAGTTGTTTTTTATATAATTATAATACATAATAACATGTGTTAAAAAGATATTGTTTTTATCCAAACATTATTATCAATAAAAATAAAAATGATTTTGAAACAAGGTAAGAAAAATAGAAATATTTATTTACAATGTTAATAAATTTAAAGTGAGTTGTTATTTTATAAAGACATAGTATATCGGATAAAGGTTATGAAAAATTACCATAAAAATAAAATGAATAAAAAACATTGAGTAATGGAAAAATTTAAAAATAATTAAAGATCAAATTTATTAATATAAGTGAACTGTATATGTATTTAAATTGAATTTTCATAAATTTAAAACTACATTTTTCATTTGTATAGTAAAGCACTTGACATGACATTGATGGTTTAATCATGATTCATTGTACTTACTATGACATCCCATCTTATAAAAATAATTAAACATAGAAAAACTATTATAATATTTGAAAATTTAGTTGTAGATAAATAAATATAATTCAAGAAAATCAAAATGAAAAAATAATAAAAGGAAAAAAATATTAATTGCTTCAACCATGTGGCATAATCTTATACTTGAAATGTTTTATAATGTGAACTTTTTTAGATAAGATAAGAAAAATAGTTATCATATAGTGAGAAGATCATTGGAAACAGAAAAAATCTGATTCACATCCATATTTTTTATTTGGAAGCATATATGAGTAAATTATTAAAGGTAAATAAAAATTGATCGAAAATAAATAACTATAGATGGGGATAAAAAATGACCAGATATGGTTATTTTAGGCTCCTCACTAAAAAAGAATAAATTCAGTTCATGATAATGCATTAATTCAGCACAACCTAATAACATAATAAATGAAAAAATAATCTCCCCTATATATTTTTAATCATTCCTTATTAGGATTTAGTTTACATTAGTTTTCCTATTACAACCCCTTATATTAGATGTGAAATTTAATATTATGTGTTATTCTGGAACCATATATTGAATGATATCTAGAAAGACAGTGAGGTAAAAAACATTATATTATGTAAAATATATATTTTAATAGAAAATAAAAAATAACAATTTTAGGGATATAAATTAAAATTTTACACATTTATGATATACATCAAAATTATGAGTTTACCTACTTGATGACTAAATTAGATTTGAAATTTTTATTTTTAAGAAATTGATATAAGTTTATAGTAGGAGTTCTAGTGGACCCTAAAAAATATAGAAAAAAATATTGTTATGAAATAAATTACATTATTTAAAAATTAATGTATTATAATATAATAATCCATGACCCACACTCCCAGATTCTATGATGAAATAATAAGATTTACATTCCTGTATTTAATTCCAATAATTTTGAACGATTATTTTCATCAAAACCATATAATAAGAAAAGTAATAACTATCTCACTTAAACCTTAGAGGAAATATTATGATCAGCTTTTTATATTATTAGGAAAAACTCCTACATAAACAATTTACAACTCTTGAAATGAATATTTCTACCATTTAAACTATCTTTTCTTATTTCAAATTAGGCCATTAACTTTATCCTTTTGGAATCATTTATGGACATAAATTTTTCATATTCATTATTTATAACATTTGGAAAAGGAAATAATAGAAATGTGATCTCAAATTAATAGTAAGGGTAAACATAAGCATTAATAATTTATAGTTATTAATGAGCATAAGAATTTTATAGGGGTATGATGAAATAATTAGACTGCATGATAAAATCATAAATGAAGTACCACCCATCAGTATTTAGATCATAAAATATGAAAACAATAAAAATGAATGATACATAAAAATTAATAATCATGAGCCATGTGATATAAATCTAGATCATAAAAATCATTATAAACACATAAAAAAATTAAATATATTATCAGTAAATTAGATCATAATATTCATGAAACCCATAAAAAATCCTTTTTAATTGGAATATCCATTAAGACCACATCATATATATTCATTACACAATTAAGTGGAGATCTATACTGGTGATCACCATTCGTATAAGCTATATTGGTCTCACCTGTGAGCTATAATTAGGATCAACTCTTCATATAATATATATCAGGATAGGCCATTTTTCATGTTCTATAATAGGGATCAAACCTTTATATAATCTATATCTATCCCACCAACGATATATAAAGGGTCCCAACCATTCATATAAGGTATATCTGGATCACATGTTTCATAAAATTTCTAAGTTCCATATCAGGAATAAAAAAACTTCCACATAAAACACATAAAAACATGATAAACCCATATAATATAAATGGGTTTCATATAAATATTTTATTTTGATAATTAACCCATGAAAAAAACATGCTTCATAAAAATATCTTTGAAATTATCTTAATATATCTAGAGAAAGATTAATGATGGTATCACTAAAAAATATCCCTATTTGAGAATAGGTAAAAATAATGGGTTTTAAAATTAATGAATGGAAATATCATAAAAATAAAATTAAATACATTTTTATGAAAATAACCTTTTCATTTTTAAAATCACATTTTAAAACCTAAAACATTTTGAAAATATTTTTCTTTTAAAAAAACCTCAAAAAATTATAAAAGAAGATATAAAAATAATTTTAAAATCCTTTTAAAAAATAATATTTTTTCAATCATTATCTGTAAAACTTTTCTTAAAATATAATTTAAAAACTTTTTGAAAACATTTTTAGAAAACAATTATTTAAAAGAACACTAATTTCTGATCGAAGAGAGAAATGAAGTCATATTTTCATAAAAACATGTTCTCCAAACTTTTAAGTAGAAAATAGTGGGAAAATGGTAAAATTTCTTTTAATTATCATAAATAAACATTGGATAAGATGATTCCTAAAATTTATAATATTTCAACATCAGAGATTTAATCATGAGAAATTCCTATAAATGATGAGATTGTAACAAAAGACTCATACCATATTTTGTAACATTGAACTGTATTTACCATAAAAGAGTTACATTAAATTAAACTCATATTATTATAAAGAAATAAGGATATTTATGATATAAAATTCCAAAGGGATGTATATAAACCTTGTAAAAGGAGATATATGTATAACACAACAAACTTCTCAAAGAATGAACATTATGAAAAAATCCTTTATCCCTTAGTAACATTGAAACTGTAAACCCCATGGACAATAGATAAAAAATTTGGTATTTAAATCTCCATAAATTAAATAATAATAATAATTAAATAAATTCATGGGTAATATATAAAAAATTAAAAAATATGTGGTGAATATTTAATGTATCTCAAATAAATAGATGTGAGATGAGAAAAACCCTTACCACTCGATTCCTGTTGATTGAATGTTCTTTAACCTCTTATATAGTGGTTTTAGACATATTATTTACTTATTAAAAAACAATATTAATATTTTAAATATCAAATATGATTTTATTATGTCTTGTATTACATGTTTACTGACAATTCCATGTTAATGCTACATTTCTGGTAATAACAACTTTGTTTATTTTATATGTTGGGACTTTTTTTGTCTGATTGGTTAAATAATTGTTTCATAATATAAAAAATATAATCTCTTATATAAATATTATATATATTCATTATATATGTGTTAATAATTATCTATAAAATTATGTGACAGGAAATGAAATATACCATTCATATAGATCGTAAGTCGTACGTACATATGAGAGATGTTTCCATTATCAAATAATTTTGATAGAAATAAAGTAAAATAATATATATATATATATATATCATAATTATATTAGAATAATTATTTCATATTTGAATTGTTTTTTTAAAACCAATAATTAATATATTCCATATAATGTGTGAATGAATCAGATCTCTTCATAAGGCAGTAGTCTGCCATATACACGAATGACATCACCGTATTAAAAATTTAGAATGCATGAATCTATGTGTTATATAATAATTAATGAATATTAATTACATAAAAAACATATATATCATATGTAAATAGTATTTATGTCATTATTCCCAACCATGGAAGGTGGTAATGTAAAAACAAATGACATCGGTTAGGGAGTTAGTGGTTATCCATACACACAAAAGATGATTTTGTAACCCATTAAATAGAAGTGTGTTCCATTATATTTAATTGTATTAAGATAAACAAATATAAATATAATTATGATAATAATGTTATTATATAATCATGATATAAAAATAATTTAAGGATGTGGACTGGGAAATAAAATAAAAATGATTTTAGAAGAATATTTTGTCTTTTTTAGGTATCCTCCTTATGTTTGCATTAAATCCCTGAATGTTTTTCTTTAATAGAAAAATAATGAATCTATTATGAGATTAGGGAATTTTTCATGTTAATTGAAATGATTTGGGACCAGCCTAAAGGCTTAATATGTGTGAATTAGTGGGGAGATTGAATTCACTTTTATAGTAGAGGATAAGTGACACTGTTGTAAATACGAAAAGGTAAACTCTATTGGGGGTCTACCTTACATTATGTTCTGAATATAATAAATTATTTTTGATAAAATGTGGATATGGTATAAATATTTCCAATAAATGGGTTTTGGAAAAGCGTCAAGGTCAATGTTTCCCTTGATTTTAATGTTTAGTCCCTTAGTAAACTCTTTTTTCACTTAATTACCTTGATTTATTCAAATGGTTATCACTAATATTTATAGTAAAGAATTATGTTTTCCTTATTATAAATTATAAAATAGTCTAATTAAAAATATATAATCCATTTTTAAAAATTACTATAGCATCTTTGGCAGAAATTAATTTAATATTAATTCCACAGATGGGACGGGACAACGAGTTTTTAAAATGAAAAAGTTCAAAATTTTGAAATATTTTTATATTCAGTTTGAATGTAAAATTGATTTACATGACTTAAATTAATTTAATAGAAGTAAAATTGGTCTAATTATAATTTAAGACGATTTTAAAATATAATTTAACTATTTAAATAATTCAATCATAAAGGTAGCTTTCAATATAAATTCTATATTTTTCAATATTCATCCAAAAATGCGATATTTCAGAAAAATACCAAAAATTTACCGTAATATAATTTTGTAATTATGATTTCAAAATTTAATATTATTATTTCATATAAAATTTATAAAATTTCTAAATTTAGTTTCAAAACATGTGTGCCATTAAACAATGGTAACCTTTCTTTCATAAAAATACAGGTTTTTATTCAATAAAATTGATTTATTTCTATATCATGTTTACAAAACACATAGGATGGATCTTAAAAATTATAATTAATAATATATATATATATATCATTAATAAAATTAAATAATTTTACATAATTTAATTTGTTAAGATAAATTTCCTTTGGGTATATAAAAATAGTTTTTATTAAAACGTTTCCTTTATTTTCAATTAGTTTTTTATTTTCAATTATAATTAACTAGTTTCCAATTAATTAATTATATAAAATTTTATAAACAATATTATATTAATTAATTAAATCTTATTCATTACCTCTACTAAAATGGCTAGGTGATAACTATCATGTTAAATTAAAATATTAATAGTATATTGTTTTTTGGTAAGACTTAGCCTTATGTGTAACAAAAGATTTTAAAGGAAAATGATGTTAGGTGAAATGACAAATAACAATGGTGTTTTATATAAAACAATATAAACCTTGAATTTCATGTAACATAACCCATCACTTAATTCAACTTAATTTAAAATTAGATATTTCTTAAAATCGTTAGATGTAACATCTGACCCCCCATAAAATGAATTTTTACCCGTAAATTCATCTTTTTTTTCAAAGGAATAAATTATTTTATAATAACATTAATGATAGACAGATTATAAAAATGAAATAAATAAAGATCCCCTTAAAAAGGGAAACTGAGAAGCATAAAGTGCACCCTAAGTAATGCATAAATAGGATTCCACATAGGGGGAAAATTGGTGGGAAATTAAAAGATGGGTTTGGAAGGGAAAATTAATTCCCATGGAATAATAATGACTGTTTGAGAACATGTTAAATAGGAAATAATTGAAAAAACCAACAGCAAAATAGGTTTGAAAATGGTCATAGATATCTTCAAAAAATATGGTAACAATATAACATTTTATATCAGGATTCTTTTCCTAATGTTTAACGTGTAACATCCCAGGTATAAAAAGAATAATACGTTTTCATATTTGATAATTTAATATTAATTTTACTTTAAAAGGGGTTGCTATGTTCGATAGTGTACCCAATACGCAACAAAGAGTTTCTTTGAAATCTTACGTTGCACAGTAGTAATAAAATAATATTATTTTAAATGGTAGTTAACACGTAGCCGTTGTATTGGCAGGAATGAATATAAATAAATAAAATATTATTATATATGTTTTTAATTGTTTTTACATTTATCCAATAAAAGATAAAGGCTTAATATAAGAAAGGAATTCAATTTTAGGCATAGATACTCCAATATTCACTAAAGGTCCACTTATCGCCTTTTCATGGAGAACCTTCATTAAATACAGTTTTGGTCACTCTTATACATTCTATTGAAACAAATAAAATTCTTCTTTAGAATCGGGACATCAAAAATTACTTTGTGTAAATTTTTGGTATTTTTCAGATAAAGTTCATTTTTTGATGAATAGTGAAAAATGTTGCATTTTAATTCAAAACCTCTTTTAAATAGAATTTATTTATATGATTAGATTATAGTTTGAATTGGTTTTAAAGTGAAATTAGAATATATTTTTACTATTAAATCCAATAGTGGTCTTTGGAATTAATTTCACTTCGAAATCGGACTTAAACTAGTGTCAATCTTTTGATACTTATTGTTTCATAAAAACACGCAATTTGCTCTGACAGCGGGAATTAATTATTAAATTAATTTATGGAACTTATATGATTTGAATTTTTTAAAATGGACTTCATTTTTGAATTCGGAATATCAAATATAGCTTAGGGTGAAGTTTTGGTATTTTTCTGAAGAACATCAATTTTTGATGAATAGTGAAACCACTAAGTGGTACTTAAAAAACTGATTTTTCATTTAAATGAAATTTTACCACCTCTGTGTTTTGAATTTCAAAAATCCAACATACATGGTTGTCATTAATAAGTAAAATTTGGTTCAATGGGATTAAAATAATTTTTTGGTGAATAGTAACTTTTAAGTTTTTAATCACGATTAGAGGTAATTAGTGTAGTTTAGGGTAAAAATAATGTTTTAATAATATGTGATAAGCTTGACACATGTTCTACCCTTATTGGATGTGTCATGGCCGACCAAGACAATCCATGGGTCAAATTGGGGACCCCATGGAGCCACTTTGGAAGGAAAATGACATTAATATCTTCTTATTTAATGTAAAAGTAAAAATAACACAAACATTAGTTGTTTTACTAAAAAAAATTTAAATTGGGTTATAAAAGTCATATTTTTGACTATAAATAGTAATTGGAAATATAAAAATATTTCCTACAACATAGTATTTTTTTTTATAATTTTCAGACATTAAATAAATTAAATTATTTATGACATCATGATGATGCAGTGATTACCTCATTATTTACCGATTTAAATAAAATGAAAAGATTATGTAAAATCTAAGACCTACACTTGTTAAAAACCTATTGGATGGGTATATTTCGATCCCTTATCACCTTTTCCTAGAATTATATCAATGTGGGACCTTTTAAATCCGAAAGTCATTTTAAAATAAAGTAAAATTTCTTTACTTTCCAAGAGTGCCCCTCCTCTACTCTTATAAAAGGCCCCCACTACTATCACCATACCCACATCTCTCAAGACATTGGTTCAGCCAAGATCTACCCATTGTGTCTCTCCACATCCCTCTATTACTCCTAGAAGATTCAATTTGGGCAGAAGTCTTCCCAAGGAAGACTTTGAGCTCAAATCTAAGAGAGTTAACCGATTTTAAGGTAATGTCTTCACTTGTGTTCTTTTGTTTTAATTTGCTTCTCCAACCCACTAAACTCTTTTAATTCCTTTATTTTGTAACAACTCCAGTATCTTCAATATACTAGGATGTTTTTATAAGAATCATTCGAGCTACACTTACACACACCTACATCTAATGGTTAAAGAACATACTGTTTCTCTGGATGGTGAATTTCTGGCTCACGAAATGATGATTGTTCAATATTATTATAACACCTTTAATGGTGGCCATTAAGATGTCACTAGGATTCTATACGATATATAATATGTTTATTTATTACTTATGCTTCCGTATTTTTCATTTATGGCATACCTTTATGGTTTCCATTATGGGTAAACGCGATATCTTCATTTTAGGAAGTGCTGACTACCGCCCCTCAAAGTGATTTGATTCGTTAATGCCATACGTGGGACATATAAAGGAGTAATTTAATGATATTATATATGATACCATACTGGAATTATAATACTATTATCTATCATTATGTTTTAATTCCATTAAAGTATGAGATATAAATGAATGTAGCATTCATGCGTACGTACGGCTTACCGTCTCCATGAACGGTGCATTTCATTTCTTATCCCCAAATGTAATGTACTATTATAAGTACATATATATAATGGATATATATGATGTATGTTACATATAAATTATGAATATAATTCTCAAATTAAAATATATATGTCTCTCATTTAGTTTTAATTTCATTACTATTACATAGAAATGAAAGTAGCGTTCATGCATACGTACGACTTACCGTCTCCATGAATGGTGCATTTAATTTATTACCTCTAAATGATTATGTAATATTATAAATACATGTATATGCTGGATATATATGATATATATGATATCCAAATCATGAATATCATTCTATATATAATGAACCTTTGACCTCACGAACAACATGTAATTGTAAGAAGTCCACTTTCGACTTAAGGACCAAATATCGACAAAACAAAATTTATTAACTTAAATGATTACATAATTTTTATAACATGGAATTAAGTGATATAAAAGGAATAATGAACTTGAAAAAGGTTCCTAAGCAAGTAGAAATTAACTCATGTTTATTATTCAGGACGTTAAAGAACGATCGAGTCAAGTCGGACATGAGGTAAGGGACTTCATCTCAATCACATTTCATTGAGGCATATTTCGTTTTATACACAACTTTATTTTATACGGTGTATAAACCCCTTTGACGTTTACATTTATAAAAAAGGAATATTTTTCTACAAAATGTTTTACAAAACGTCAAAAAGGAATGTTTCTTTTAACTTACGTGGTGACAATGACCTTTTTCTCCGCCATGAGTATTATTTGGTCTTTGGATTCCTCAAGAAGCTGTGATGTTTTTAAAATGAAATAAATAACATATACTCTTTTATGTATTTTGGTATTGAAGATGTTTCTTTATAATGGATTTGTTATGTCAATATATTTGAGTGATATATTGTGATCAAAGTGTGGAAATTTTTTTCTTTCCATTATATTTGTTTTATTTCTTATGATTTTATAATGGTACTTGGACATTTGATCGGTGGTTATGTGATAAACCATATGACGGGTGGTGCCATGAATACCAGGACGGGTGGTTACGTTATAACCTCCAATTCATTGGGTATGGAAGTTGGCCGTATGGCTATTCCATTAAGTGATATGTGTGAAAGTCGACCGTATGGTTATTCCATTTAAGTATGTTTATGTCCCAAGTTACCTTTATATGTTATGTGATCTTTATATGGGTATTATGGTAATATTTTGGTTACAAAAGGGCATGTACTGATCTTTTATTCAGTGAAGAGTTTTTACTACTTCATGAAGGTTAAAAGTATTAGTTTGATAAAGTATACATGGTTTACTTGTTGTTTTGATAAACTAACATTTTTCATTCTTTGTGTATCCCTTACTGAGCATTTTATGCTCACAGCAGGTTTTTTTGAAATGTTTTTCATAGGACTTAATGTGGAATAGGGTCAAGGATGGGATCAAGGGAAAGCCATGCTACATAAAACATGGAACTAGACATGTTTCTTTAGGAGTTTTTATTCTATAGAAACTTAGTAGAAGTGTCTACATTGTAATATTTTGAGATGTAATAGTTATGTCCTAATTCTCTAAAACTATAAACCTGAAAAGATCCTCAATGTGAATGATTCATTTAATTCAATATTAAGTAAGGTTTAAGGCCAGAGTCTTATAGTTGGTATCATAGGTCGGTTTAGATAACTTTAGGAGTTAGAATTCTATTAAATTATTATCCAAAAATATTTTTTAGGGTCAAATTGAATGATATAGAATTTAAAGATTACGATGTTGCTTCACCTAAGATATTTCTGTGTTAAGAATGGTTTTTCATAGAGGAGACAAAACTGCTTTTCTAGGAAGGCATACAGGGGGAAATGTCCTTTCAAATCAGTATCCTAAGATGGTTAGAATCAGAACTAAACAGTTTGTTGCAATGATGGATCAGTTGAATCAGGTGAAAAATGATGGTTGTTTTTATTGATGATACTTTGTTATTTTCTAAAAGTAAAGAGGATCACGAAAGGAATTTAAGGATTATTTTGCAAACCTTAAAATAAAAGAAATTGTATGGGAAATTCAGCAACTGTGAGTTTTGGTTGCAACAAATTTCTTTCCTTGGTCACATTGTTTCAAAAGATGGGATAACTATTGATCTGAAAAAAAAATGTTGTTGAAGAATGGCCAAGACACACAAATGTAACTGAGATTCATAGCTTCCTTGGTTTGGCAGGCTATTACTGAAGGTTTGTTAGAAATGTTTCCCAGTTATCTAGTCCAATGACTAAGCTAACTCGAAAGGGTGTTAAGTTTAACTGGACAAAAGAATGTGATGATTGTTTTCAGAAATTGAAAAGAATATTGGTGAATGCTCCAGTTTTGGCACTACCTTCCAGGAATGATGAGTTTGTTATATACAGTGATGCTTCGTTGAAGGGACTTGGCTATGTCCTTGTGCAGAATGATCAGGTAATTGCATATGCTTCACATCAGTTGAAAACTCATGAGGTAAATTACCCTACACATGATTTGGAATTAGCTGTTGTTGTTTTTTCTCTAGGAATATGGAGGCATCATTTGTATGGAGTAAAGTGTGGAATATAAACCGATCACAAAAGTTTAAAGTATATATTCACTCAGAAAGAATTTAACATGAGACAGAGGAGATGGCTAGAATTAATCAAGGATTATGATTGTACAATTCATTACCATCCGGGAAAAGAAAATAAAGTGGATGATGCTTTGAGTCGAAAAATTAATGATTCATTAACCATGCTACGTTTGGAACGAGATCCATTGGTTCTTGATTAGATAAACTTTGGCATAGAAGTTGTTGCTGCAGGAAGTTCTTCTGTTTTGTTTCAGGTATCAGTGACATCATCTCTATCAGACAGAATTAAGCAAGCATAGAAGCAAGACAGTGAGTTCCAGAAAAAGGTAGAGTTGGTTTAGAAGGGTATGTTGCCTGAGTTTAACATGGATAATGATTGTGTTTTGAGGTTTGGGAAGAGATTATGTGTGCCTTGTGATTCACAGTTGAAGAACGAGTTGTTATGTGAGGCTCATAGTTCCCCGTTTTCAGTTCATCCTGGCAGTACTAAGATGTACAGAGATCTTTAGGAGTATTACTAGTGGGATAGAATGAAAAGGGATATTGTTGATTTTACTGTGAAGTGTTTGACTTGTCAACAAGTTAAAGCAGAGTGGAAGTTACCGAAAGGGATGCTTCATCCATTACCAGTGCCAGAGTGGAAATGGGAAAATATATCCATGGACTTTGTTGTGGGATTACCGAGGACATCTCGAGGAAATAATGCAATCTGGGTTATTGTTGATCGATTGACTAAATGTGCTCATTTCCTTCCTCTTCGAGATACATTCTCTCTAGATCAACATTCTTGATTTTATCTTAAAGAGATAGTTAGGATTCATGGAGTTACCCTCTCCATTGTATCTGATCGTGATCCCAGGTTTACTTCTAACTTTTGGAAAGGCCTTCAGAAGTCGTTGGGTACTGAATTAAATTTTAGTACAGATTTTCATCCGCAATCAGATGGGAAGTTAGAACGAACAATTCAGACGTTGGAGGATATGCTACGAGGTTTCTCTATGGATTATCAGGGATGTTGGGAAAAACATATTTCCTTGGTTGAGTTTCCTTATAATAACAGTTTTTATTCCAGTATACAAATGGCACCATTTGAGGCATTATATGGGAAGCAATGTCAAACTCTAGCATTTTGGGATGATGTGGGTGAAAGGATGCTGATGGGACCAGAATTGGTAGAAGAGATGGCAGAAAAAGTTTAGTTGATTCAGAAACACATGAGAACAGCTCATAGCAGGCAGAAGAGTTATGCGGATAACAGGAGGAAGGATCTATCTTTCGAGGTAGGTGATCATGTTTTTTTTCAAAGTTTCACCAAGTAAAAGTGTGATGCGATTTGGTAAGAAAGGAAAGATGAGTCCAAGGTTCATCGGACTATATAAAATTCTAGAGAAATTTGGATTAGTTTCTTACCGAGTGGATTTACCTCCGAGTTTATCTCAGGTACACAATGTTTTTTATGTTTTGATGTTGAGAAAGTATATGCCAGATTCATCTCATGTTTTGAGCCCAGAGGTAGTTAAGTTGGAAGAGAATCTCTCTTATGAAGAACAACCAGTCCAAATTCTTGACCGAAGAGAGAAAGTGTTGCGAAATAAGGTAATTCACCAGGTAAAGGTTTTGTAGAAAAACTAAATGGTTGAAGAGGCAATATGGGAATCTGAAAATGCTATGAGGGATAAATACCCCCCAATTATTTTGATAAGTGAAAAAAATTGTGAGGACGCAATTCCCAAAAGGGGGGAAGGATGTAACATCCCAGGTAAATAAAGAATTATACATTTTCATATTTGAGAATTGAATATTAATTTTACTTTAAAAGGGATAGCTATGTTCGATAGCATACCCGATATGCAACAAAGAGTATCTTTGAAATCTTACATTGCACACTAGTAATAAAATAATATTTTTTTAAATGGTAGTTAACACGTAGCCGTTGTATTGGAGGGAATGAATAGAAATAACTAAAATATGATTATATATTTTTTAATTGTTTTTACATTTATCCAATAACAGATAAAGGCTTAAAATAAGAAAAGAATTCAATTTTAGGCATAGATACTCTAATATTCACTAAAGGTCCATTTATCGCCTTCTCATGGAGAACCTTCATTAAATATATTTTTGGTCACTCTTATACTTTTTATTGGACCAAATAAAATTTTTCTTTAGAATCTGGACATCAAAAATTACTTTGTGTAAATTTTTGGTATTTTTCCGATAAAGTTCATTTTTATTGAATAGTGAAATATGTTGTATTTTAATTCAAAACCAATTTTTAATCTAATTTATTTATATTATTAGATTATCTTTTGAATTGGTTTTAAAGTGAAATTACAATATATTATTACTATTAAATCCAATAGTGGTCGTTGGAATTAATTTCACTTTGAAATCGGACTTAAACTAGTGTCAATCTTTTGATACATATTGTTTCATAAAAACACGCTATTTGCTCTGACAACGGGAATTAATTATTAAATTATTTAATTCAACTTATATGTTTTGAATTTTTTAAAATGGACTTAATTTTTGAATTTAGAATATCAAATATAGCTTAGGGTGAAGTTTTGGTATTTTTCTGAAAAATTTCAATTTTTGATGAATAGTGAAACCACTAGGTGGTACTTAAAAAACTGATTTTTCCTTTAAATGAAATTTTACCACCTCTGTGTTTCGAATTTCAAAAATCCGACATACATGGTTGTCATTAAGAAGTAAAATGTGGTTCAGTGGGATTAAAATAATTTTTTGGTGAATAGTAACTTTTAAGTTTTTAATCGCGATTAGAGGTAATTAGTGTAGTTTAAGGTAAAAATAATGTTTTAATAATATGAGATGAGATTTACACATGTCCTACCCTTGTTGGATGTGTCATGGCCGACAAAGAAAATCCTTGGGTCATCTTAGGGACCCCATGGAGCCACTTTAGATGGAAAATGACATTAATATCTTTTTATTTAATGTAAACGTAAAAATGACACAAACATGAGTTGTTTTACTAAACAAAAATTTAAATGGGGTTAAATAAGTCCTATTTTTTTACTATAAATAGTCATTAGAAATATAAAAATATTTCATACATCATTTTATTTTTTATAATTTTTAGACATTAAATAAATTAAATTATTTATGACATCATGATGATGCAGTGATTATGTCATTATTTAACGATTTAAATAAAATGAAAAGATAATGTAAAATCTAAGACCTACACTTGTCAAAAACCTATTGGATGGGTATATTTAGAACCCTTATCACCTTATTCTTGCATTATATCAATGTGGGACCTTTTAAATCTGAAACTCATTTTAAAATAATGTAACATTTCTTTACTTTCCAAGAGTGCCCCTCCTCTCCTCTTATAAAAGGCCTCCACCAATATCACCTTGCCCACACCTCTCAAGCATTTGGTTCGGCCAAGCTCTGCCCATTTTTTATCTCCAAATCCCTATATTTCTACTAGAATCCTCACTTTGGGCAGAAGTCTTCCCAAGGAAGCCTTTGAGCTCAAATCTATAAGAGTTACCCGAGTTTAAGGTAATGTCTTCACTTGTGTTCTTTTGTATTATTTTGCTTCTCCAACCCCCTAAACTCTTTTTATTAATTTATTTTGTAACAAATAAAGTATCTTAAATATACTAGGATGTTTTTGTAAGAATAATTCCAGATACACTTACACACACCTACATCTAATGGTTAAAGAAAATACTGTTTCTGTGGATGGCGAATTTCTGCCTCACAAAACGATGATTGTTCAATATTTTTCAAACACCTTTAAAGGTGGCCATTAAGATGTCACTATATTTATATATGATATATAATATGTTTATGTTTAACTTAATCTTTTGTATTTTTCATTTATGGCATACCTTTATGGTTTCCATTATGGGTAAACACGATATCTTCACTTTAGGAAGTGCGGACTACCGCCCCCTCAAAGTGATTTGATTCGTTAATGCCATGCGTGGGACGTATAAAGGATGGATTTAATGATATTATATATGATACCATACTAGAATTATAATACTATTATGTATCATTATGTTTTAATTCCATTAATGTATGAGATAGAAATGAATGTAGCGTTCATTCATACGTACGGCTTACCGTCTCCATGAACGGTGCATTTCATTTCATCTCCCCAAATGTAATGTACTATTATAAGTACATATATATAATGGATATATATGATTTATATTACATATAAATGATGAATATAACTCTATAATTAAAATATACATGTCTCTCAGTTAGTTTTAATTCCATTAACATGACATATAAATGAAAGTAGCGTTCATGCGTATGTACGGCTTACCGTCTCCATGAACAGTGCATTTCATTTCTTACCTATAAATGATTATGTAATATTATAAATACAAGTATATGCTGGATATATATGATATATATGATATCCAAATCATGAATATCATTCTGGATATAATGAACCTTTGACCACACTAAGAACATGTAATTGTAAGAAGTGCACTTTCGACTTAAGGACCAAATATCGTCAAAACAAACATTATTAACTTAAATGATTACATAATGTTTATAACATGGTAATAAGTGATCTAAAAGTAATAATGAACTTGAAAAATGTTCTTAAGCAAGTAGAAATTAACTCAATTTTATTATTCAGGACGTTAAAGAATGATCAAGTCAAGTCGGTCCCGAGGTAAGGGACTTCATCTCAGTCTCCTTTCATTGAGGCATATTTCGTTTTATACACAAATTTCTTTTATACGGTGTATAAACCCCTTTTAATTTTACTTTTATACAAAAGGAATCTTTTTCTACGAAGCGTTTTATAGAATGACAAAAAGGAATGTTTCTTTTAACGTACGCGGTGACAACGACCTTTTCTGCCACCGCGAGTATTATTTGGTCTTTGGCTTCCTCAACAAGCCGTGATGTTTTTAAAATGAAATAAATACCATATAATATTTTATGTATTTTGGTATTGAAGATGTTTTTTATAATGGATTTGTTATGTCAATACATTTGACTGATATATTGTGATCAAAGTGTGGAAATGTTTTTCTTTCCATTATATTTGTTTTATGTCTTATGATTTTATAATGGTACATGGACATTTGACGGGTGGTTACGTGGTAAACCATATGACGGGTGGTGCCGTGAATACCAGGATGGTTGGTTAAGGTATAACCTCCAATGAATTGGGTATTGAAGTTGTCCATATGGCTATTCCATTAAGTGATATGTGTGGAAGTCGACCGTATGGTTATTCCATTTAAGTATGTTTATGTACCAAGTTACCTTTATATGTTATGTGATCTTTATATGGGTTTTATGGTAACACTTTGTTTACAAATGGGTAAGTAGTGATCTTTTATTCAGTGAAGAGTTTTACTACATCATAAAGGATAAAAGTATTACTTTGATAAAGTATACAAGGTTTACTTTTTGTTTTGATAAATTAACAGTTTTCATTCTTTGTGTATCCCTTACTGAGCTTTTTATGCCCACCCCATGTTTTTTTGAAATGTTTTTCAAAAGACTTAATGTGGAATAGGGTCAAGGATGGGATCAAGGGAAAGTCATGCTATATAAAACATGGAACTAGAGATGTTTCTTTTTAAGAGTTTTTATTCTATGGAAACTTAGTAGAAGTGTCTACTTTGTAATCTTTTGATATGTAATAGGTATGTCTTAATTCTTTAAAACAATAAACCTGAAAAGAACCTCAATGTGAATTATTCATTTAATTCAATATTAATTAAGGTTTAAGGCCGGGGTATTATATAAGGACTCTCTTACCATCAAGATTTGAAAGCGTAATGAAATATAATTACTTGGAAACCAAAATTTTATCCTTTAATAAATTTCCACCTCAATGTCATCTTTTTATCTACATATTGAGTATTCAAGCTGAATATTTTACACATGAAGAACTAAAATCATGTTTTAAATACCATGTAACCATAGAAGGGATAATAATATATGCTTCATATATTTAAAAATTAACAAAAAATGGTTATAAGATGGTAATATAATTCAAAATTTTGTTAAAACTTTATATTATATAGTAATATTTAATATTTAATAGTAATACCCAATGTTCAAACGAAATCATTCTATAAATAAATATCCTTAAAATATTTCAATATTTTCCTAACAAAATTTGAAACTAAAAGATAAGAAGGATTTGATAATATATTATTCTAAAATAAATCATCCCTTATACCTGAAATAATATCCAATTTGTTTTAAAAATAAAAATAATATTAACCTGTAAAAATTTCATACTAAACAGGACATCACATTGGCCAGTGGTAGGCGTGTAAAACCATGTTATCCTTCGACCATGGATTCACGCCCTTATACCTATATAGATGTGATGGGTTGTCACCCAAAATATGGGTTGCAACCTTTTTTTCTTTAACCCTAAAAATTAATTATATCCTAAGAACACTTTATGTTGTACATAGGATTTATAAATAACTCAACCCAATAAAATGATTCTAACAATTTCATTAACAACCTCAAAACATTCACATCTAAAAACACTTAAATGAGGTGTCAAAGACTTTGAAATTATGATCATATTAATCTTATAGACCTATGATGGGATCTATAACTATTTAGATAAACTCACATGAAAACATACTAATCTCAACATTTATCTAGACATACCATTGATACCATCTATAAGAGCCCCTGAACCAAAATCTAGAATCCTGTGATGAAATCATAAAATTTACTTTTTCAGCATTCATGCCTATAATTGTGACCCAATTTATTTATATAAACCTTAGAACGTCAAAAGGAAAAATTTGATCAAATATAAATTTAAGGATCTTATAGTTTTAGATAATTTAGACAAAATTATACATAAATAATTCATAGGTCATCACATAAACATTTCACCCATTTAACACATCTTTTATTATTTCACATTTGGTCATCAACATCACCCTTATGAAATCCTTTATAGACATAAATCGTTCAATATAATTATTTATAAATTTGTTAAATGGAAACATAATAAGGGTGAGCTCAAATGATTAGTATGGTCAAACATATGCCTTAATAATTGAATTTTATTAATGAGCATAAGATGTGCATAGTGGTATGGAAACATAATTATAGGGCATAAGATAATCATATAAGAAATCATGCCTATAAATACATCGAACATAAAATATGAAATCATGTAAAAAGAAAGAGCCATAATAATAAATAATCATGAGCCATGAGATATTAAACATGTTCATCTGAATCATTATAATCCCATAACAATAAATTTAATCCCTTTTCGATAAATTTAATTCTAATATTCATAAAACCCTTTCAAAACCCAATTAATTGAAATAAATATCTAGATGAATTCTAATATAATCATTAACCAATTAATTGTAGATCTGTAATGAGGATAATCCATTATATAAGATATATCTAGCTCACTGGTGTTCTATAATGGATTTGAACCCATCATATAATTTATATTAGGCTGAACCATTTTTTATGAGCTATAATGGTGATAATGTAGAGACCCAAACTTGATGAACATAGACATTAAATTTCCTTTTCGGAATACATAATAGATAACAAAAACAGATACCCAAGGACCGTAATAGTTTAGTGTCTTTGGAATCAGGGAACATTATTTTCTAGTCATGGTGAAAGATCTTCAAAATCTCCCATAAAGGTATTCCATATTTTCTTCTTACCAAAAACCTTTTGTTAAATCCTGGGGAAATGAAAACATATAAATGGTGAGATCCAATTCTCAGTAAGGGTAAACATGGAGAACTCAAAATAATCCCTAAACATTTGAACGTAATAACATGAACATAAAACATCAAAATCATGGGTAATGACATAAATCTTGACAGTACATAAGGCATATATCATAAAGGAACATTAATCAGGGTAAAATAACATGGTAATAAAACATTTAATTGTTGAAACCATTAAGTACATGTTATGATTTCCATAGTGTCCAATGCATTTCAACCAAGACCATCATAGTGGACAATGTCCATTACTAAACCAGGTTTACTTGTCATTCCAGCCTTGTATCACTGAACCAAATTCACTTTCCATTCCAGCCATGATTATCTCATGAGATATAAATTTTTACCCAATTAATTAGAGGGAGATATATGTCCCACCGATCTCTTAATGAAATCATTCTTACTTGTTCCTCAAAATAAACATAAATCATTCATCATAAACTAAACAAAAAAATGTGTTTAACATACATCATCCCATCAAAACATAATCCATATAAAACAAATGGATATCATTTCATTATAAGAAGATTAAAAGCATGTAAATAATAGAGACATTATACTTGAATCATAATCATAATTTCATCTTATATGGAAAATAGTTTTGACAAAACACTTGAAATGAACTATTGGGGAAAATATCCTTTCTACTTTAAAATCATTTTCTTTTCACAAAATTACATTCAATTTTAAAAGAATTTTTTTTGTTGAAAATAACATGGTATCTTATAGAGGATGCTTCATGAAAATTAGGCATTATGAAATCATAAAAACATGTTCATTCCATATAACTAAAAAAACATTCTCCTCGTACTTTTACCGAAAAAGTAAAAAAGTACTTCATATGGTAAAAAAAAGAATTATTCCTTCCATAACACAAAATAAAAGCCAAAAGGGGTAAAATAAAATTAAAAATACAAGGAATAATCGTATACACATTATGAAAAAAATTATGTACATGGATGAAAAATATAACCCCAGTAAATAAATACGTAAAAGAAATCTCGGATAAAAATGAAATTTACAAAATTATCCCTTAACTTATGTCCAAATGCTTCCATATGTGTTTGAGACTCCTGTATAGTGGGTTTAAACATATTATTAACTTGTAATAGAACCATAATAATATTTATTCTACCATATATGATTCACTAAGGACTTTATATTACCCATTTTTTGTAAATTCAATGTTAAAGCAGTGTTTTGGGTAAAATCGTTTCATTTATCTTACATTTTTCGACATGGTGTTCTTGATATTATTAATTATATCCTGATTTATATAATTCCAGAATGAAAAAAATTATTTATATATAATATATATTCATCATTTAAATATATATGATAGATCGATAAATGGAATGAAATACACTGTTCGTGGAGACGGTAGGTCGTACGTACGCATGAATGCTGTTTTCATTTCTCTCTTTACAGGAATTGAATCAATTAAATGAAACGAATATATACATAAATAACGTACCATTATTATTTCATATCATTAATGAGTTTTTATTTTATATACTTTATAATCACTCTTGAATGGTTAACATGGAGAATGAATATCATCGCGTTCGTGGAGACGGTAGTTCGTATGTACGCACGAGCGAAGTTATCATTCTATTGATATTAAAATTGTATTTAATTGGATCGTATATTTTGTATAAAGAATCATCATAATGTGTAATTTATTATTTATATCATTTATACTCATTGCTATACCCATAAAAATTATGAAATTTTGAATAACAAACTACTCCACGATGTAGAGACGGTAAGCCGTACGTACGCACATGTGGTGACTTTTTCATTAATAGGGTGGATAAAATAAATAATATGGTTGTAAAATTTTTATAATAAAATCACAGTATGAAGAATATATTTTAGTTATTATTTTATAATGGAAACAACAATTAATGAAGAAGTGGAATAAGAAAAGAACATGAAATATGTGGTGAGATATTTACCTCTTCCTCGGGTTTTTCCTTTTCATTTTATTAAAAGGGAACCATTGGACGAATTTCTGACTAAAAGAAGGCCTCTAAGATGAAGGGATGACCATTTAAAGGGTATTTGGGCAGGGTTTGGCCGAGCCAAATGGATTTGGAGGTGTGAATTAGAGAGAAGGGGGAGTGCCCTTTTATAAGAGTGGTGAGGGGCACCTAAGGAAGAACTTAAAATATTATTTTATAACAAATTCAAATTCATTTTATAATGTATCCAATGTGAATTATTTAGAGTCTAGGGTTTTTATGGGTTGAAACCCTCTCAACTAATAGGTTTTAGACAAGTTTAGGTTACCATTTTAAGCTTATCATTAAGATTTAACTCTAAGTAAAATAATTTAACTTTTACCGTGTCTTCCTGTATTCTTACAATATATGGTTAATAAAAGTACTATAAACTACCAATCGAACCCCAATTGGTTCATTAATGACATATATATTATTATATTATTAATTTGGCCGAACCATTGATTTTCAAGACCATTATATCAATTAACAATATAATAATTGTTTTAAAAACTCTTTTATGTCAATTCTGACACTATTTTGTATTTTGTTTTTTCTAAATTCCAAACAAAATTATTACTTAAAAAACAAAATTCATCTAACCAACTATATTATGTTATATTAACCAATAAAATTAGTTTAATTCATAAAAAAGTGTGAAATTTCATTTATCTGGGTATTTATAATATCAATTATGTTAATATTTCATTAATATGGTAATTACTGTATCATCATTGTGTCATAAATAAATTACATTATTTAATTTTTAAAAAATATAAATAAAATAAAAATATGTAGGAAATAGTTTTATCCTTCTAATGAATATTTATAGTTGAATTTATCTTATGTATAACCCTATATTAAAAATGTTTTAATTATTAAACTTTGATTTTAACTATTTTAACATTTTTTAAATAAAATAAAAATAAATGCCCTAATCTAATCCAAGCGGACCTAAAGGGTAATATTTTATTCCTAAGGTTGTATTTGGTCTAATTACACTTATCTAATTAAATTAGGACATGTGTTATGTTAATAAGAATATTATTTTTACCCTTAATTACCCTGTTTACTTTTAACTGTGGTAAATAAAAGTTAAAAGATACTATTGACAAAAAAATATTTTTATCTCATTGAACCACATTTTACTTACTGATATCAACTGTGTCTCTAGGATTTTTGAAATTCAACTCACAGAATCGGAAAAATTATGTTTTATATAAATTCGCAAATGCTCCTTAGAGGTGGGTAAAAGACAGTAAATAGTTCAGTAAAATTGTTATATATCTACAATTATTATAAAATTAATCCAATGAATTACAATGAACATATATAGGTATTATGTATCTATTTTGACCAAAAATAAATTGAAATAAAATAAATGATTATGTAAATAAAAATTTCGTTTAACCAATCACTTAGTGTTTTCACTATTCATAAAAAATTGAATGTTTCTAAAAAAATACAAACAATTCACCCTAGGCTAATTTTGATATTCTGAATCCAAAAATGAAGTCCATTTTGAATAATAAAATGTATAAGATTTTAGAAAGCTAATATTACTATTCATAACGGCTAGTTTGTATAATATTTTAATAACATATCGTTGTTTAGTGAAACCCGGTATTGCGTACTACACACACCTTCGAGGAAGGTCGTGATTGCATGTAATGCAAGCCAAGTCATGTATGCATGTAGTGCAAGCTCTATTTGGTGTTTCATATAAGATAATCAAAAAATATTTCATTTATACATTAAACAATATCTATACTTAATGTTGCGTAGAATAATTTCCACAAAACGAACGTGAAATTGTGTATAACATGAGCCAAGAACGGTGTTGTGTATACTTCAAGATAATTTGGTGTGGCATATAGTATATGCTAATCTTGGTGTAGTGTAAAATATACGATATCAATGAAATTTAAAAGAATATATCTCATAAAATCTCACGGTGTTACATTCTACACCCCTTAAAATGAATTTCACCTTCGAAATTCGTCGGGGTTATAAATAATCTACAACATGAATGTTTCATTCATAGAAACCCACATCATAAAAAGTAATACCAAAACACAACTTTAAAAAAATTAAGTATGAAATGTAATAGTTACCCAAATTAACTCATCACAAGGTTTCCACATATGAGAAAATAGGTGAAAATATGGATATGTATGTGAAATCTAAATGTCATGTTCTGATGGAGAGTGGTAGAGTACATGGCTATGAAAAAGCCAAAAATCACAAAGACATAAATTTTTGAGTATCTAAGGTACAATCTAGGACAACATTTTTGGTTTTCATGATCATTTCCCTAAAGATGAAAAAAATTGGAATTAGAAAAAATACTTAATTAATATTGGTACAATCTCATTGTTGGTAGATCCTTGATCAACTTATACTTCATCTCTTAAAAAATGAAGTTGAATTTTTCATTCATGATGTGTTAGAAGATCATGCGATCGAATGATAGGTCAATCCATCTATCTCAAACAAAAGGTTAGCAATAGTTATTAAATATACATAAGTATATATATGGTGAGATTAATCATATATAGTTCCTAAAATGGACGTAAAAATCATATATCATACCACATAGTAAAATAAAACTAATTTATACTAACCAGGGACTTCCTGTCGACCAGTGGTAGATGATAAAGGCCTGTCACACTTTGGTTGTGGGTTTGATTCCCGCATCCTTGTCCGATACGACGGTTTGTCACCCATCTTATGGGTTTTCCTTTTTCTAAAACTATAATATTATAGCATTCTAAAAATAATATAGAAAATTTCTAGCCTTATACAATACTATCTAATTTCAAACTTAATGCATTCCATCCTTTATGCTTATAGAAAATACTTTTTTCCAATCTCATAGTATAAAGAAAATGACTACTAGAAAGGTCATATACAAAGCATGTGAATATAATAATTAATCCCCCATATATCATAATATATATATCGTTGGTCACATTACAATCATTTGAATTCCTTAATCTTGTATTCTCTTGAAGAACGAGTTACCATAGAACCTTAGTGAAAACATGAATGCTATCAAAAGTTAACTATTTCCACCTACCAAATTCCCCAAAAATACTATATACTCAAACCATGATATCACTTTGTCCTTATATCAATCATGATCTCATTAATAATGTCCAACATATTATTTTCTCCTTATCTATTAATTTTGTGCATATCATGTGGTTTCAAAAAATATCTGAATAACCTTTCATGGTTACCGGTACCATTCAACGTATACTTTCAAATACCCAAGGAAAAAAATAGTGTAACAGTCCTTAGATGTTTCTTTATTCTATAGTACCACTAAATTACCTATAAAAAATTAAAATTGATAAATATAAAATCATTCCACTACCTTCTTAAACCATTGAAAATTCTTCATCATTTTATTCCTCAACACTTCTTTCATCTCATATATCATTTGTATTTTCTTCATCATCATCAACATAAATACTACCCATACAACCATGTTGATTATCTTCTTGATATTTTCCCTTCGGTAATTGTTTTTCATAATTCATGTACATTCCAAATTTAAAACATTTAACTGTTGTTGATGTCTTAGGAATACCATTATCCTTGTCCATAGTGTTAACTGAACTCTTTCCTTTACAATTACTGGCTTTGTGTCTTTCTTTTCCACACCCAAAGTATCTTCTATTTCCTATAAAACATTCTCCTTATTTTCTCTTCCCACATGATTTACATGAGTAAAATTTAACTTTATTTCCTCTAAGATCATCATGAAACTCCATCATTCTCTTATTAGATGAGTCAGGAAACATACCAAAGATGAGATTATTGATCATATTACGAGATTGTTGATTAGACATAACAAATATGTTTCTCATTCAATATCCCATTTCATTTTCATGATCATGAAGAATATCATTCCATTTTCCATCATATTCTCCAGTAACATGAATCTTCCTATTTGAAGCCATTTTATACCACCCAAAAAGAATAGTGTGAGAGGAAAAAATCACACATGGAGAATAAAATAATCAGGGGGAGTACATTCCATCTCTAAAATCTTAGGTTTAATCCAAGGTTATTCATGATTTTTATCATCATTCTAAGATAGTATCCTATACTTATACTTATCCTTAGGGAAATCCCTCGACATGCCTTAGAAATATATCTACGGATCTCACTAAAGTTTTTAGATCCTAGTTTCCAAAAGTTCACTAATCCTTCGCTCTGATACCAATTGTAGAGACCCAAACATGATGAACCTAGACATTAAATTTCGTTTTTGGAATACTTAATACCTACCAAAAACATACACCAAAGGCCCATAATAGTTTAGTGACTTCAGAAATTCGGAACATGATCTTCTAGTAATGGTGAAAGATCTTCAAAATCTCCCATAAAGGTATTCTATATTTTATTTCTTACCTAAAACCTATCTTTAAATCCAGGGGAAAAGAAAATTTATAAAGGGTGAGCTCAAATTCTCAGGGAGGATAAAAATGGAGAACATAAAACAATCCCTAATCATTTGAACTTAAGAACATAAACATAAAAAATCAAAATCTTGGGTATTGACATAAATCTTGACAGTACATAAGGAATAGATCATAAAGGAAGATTAATCATGATAAAATAGAATGGGAATAAAACATGTAATTGTGGCAACCATTAATCACATGTTATGATTTCCATAGTAGCCAAGGCATTACTGCCAAGATCATTATAGCGGACAAAGCCCATTACTGAACCAGGTTTACTTTACATTCCAACCTTGTATTACTAAACCAGATTCACTTTCAATTCCAGCCATGTATATATAATGAAATATAAAATTTTACCCAAGGCATTGGTGGGAGATATAGGTCCCACCAATCTCATAATGAATTCATTCTTACATGTTCCACAAAATAAACATAAATCATTCATCATAACCCAAAGAATAAAATGGGTTTCACAAACATGATCCCTTTATAACATAATCCATATAAAACAAATGGATATCATTTCATCATAAGAAGAATCAAACCATGTAAATAATAGAGATATTATACTTGAATCATAATCATAATGTCTTCTTAGATGGAAATTAGTTTTGACAAAACACATGAAATGAATTCTTAAAGAAAATTTCCATTCTTCTTCAAAAAAATTTCATTTTCAAAAAATTCCATTCAATTTTAAAAGAATTGGATTTTGTTGAAAATAATCTGGAAATATTATAGAGGAAGCATCATTAAAATTAGTCGTTATGAAATCATAAAAATCTATTCATGCTGTATATGTTAAAAAAAACATTCTCCTCGTACTTTTACCGAAAAAGTCAAAAAGAACCTCGTATGGTAAACAGAAGATAGATTCCTTCCATAACACAAAGTAAAATACAAAGAGGGGAACAATGACTTTAAAAATACATGGAATAATATTAAACACATTATGGAAAACATTTTTATAGACATGGATGAAAAATATAGCCCCATTAAATATTTAAGTATAAGCAATCTCAGATAAAATGAGATTTGCAAAATTATCCCTTACCATATGTCCAATTGCTTCTATATGTGTCTAAGAATCCTATATAGTTGGTTTAAACATATTATTAACTTGCAAAAGAACCATAATATTATTTATTATATCATATATGATTCACTTAAGACTTTATATTACCCATTATTTTGTAAATTTCATGTTAAAGCGGCGTTTTGAGTAAAATCGTTTCATTTATCATACGAGTTTTGACTTGTTGTTCTTGATATAATTAATTATATCCTAATTTACTTATTTCGATAATGTAAGACATTATTTATATATAATATATATTCAGAATACAAATATATATGATAGATCAATAAATGGAATGAAATACACCGTTCATGGAGATGGTAGGTTGTACGTACGCATGAATGAAATTTTTGTTTCCCTATTGATTTGAAAAGAATTAATTAAATGAAATGTATATGTACATAAATATAGTATCATTATAATTTCATATCTTTCATGATTATTTATCATATATACATTATTATCACTCTTGAATGGTTGACATTGAGAATGAATCTCATCGCGTTCGTGGAGACGGTAGTCCGTACGTATGCACGAGCGACAATATAATTTTTTTAATATTAAAATAATATATAATTGGATAATATATCAAATATACAAAATCAAAATTATGTTATATTTATTATTTATATCATTAATACTCATTATTATACCCATCCAAATGATGAAACGATTGAATAACAAACTACTCCACGATGTGGAGACGGTATGCCCTACGTACGGAGGTGTGGTGAATTTTACATTCATAGGATGAATAAAATAACTAATATGGTTGTAAAATTTTTATAATAGAATCACAGTATATATAGATACTAGATTTATTATTTTATAATGGAATAAAAAATGAAGGAGGAAGTGGAATAATAAAGGAACTTGAAATAGGTGGGGAGATATTTACCTCTTCAGCAGGTTCTTCCTTTTGATTTGATCAAAAGGGATCCATTGGATGGATTTATGACTAAAGTAAGGCCTCTAGGATTATTGGAATACATTAGAGAGGGTATTCGGGTAGTTTTTGGCCGATCGAAATGGCTTTGAGGTGTTAAGTAGAGATAAGGGGGAGTGCCCTTTTATAAGAGGGGTGAGGGGCACTTTAGAAAAAACAAAAAATATTATTTTATAATAAATAATATTCAGTTTTTAAAGGCTCCAAAGTGACTTATTTAAATACTAGGGTGGGGATAGGTCAAAATAATTTCAACCAATAGGTTTTATACATGTTTAGGTTACCATGTTAGACATATCATTTAGATTTAACTCGATGTTAAATAATTTAACTTTTACCGTGTCTTCTTGTATTCTTACAGTATATAGTTAATATAATAACTATAAACAACCAATAGAACCCCAATTGGTTCATTAATGTCATATATATTATTATATAAGTCATTTATCCAATCCTTAGATTTTTAAGACCATTATATCAATTATTAATATAATATTTGTTTGAAAAACTCTTTTATGTCAATTTTGACACGATTTGGTATTTTGTTATCTCTAAATTCATACCAGCATTATTACTTCAAAATAAATTTATGTAACCAACAATAATATGTTATATTAACCTATAAAATTAGTTTAATTCATATAATGTCTCAAATTACATTTATTTGGGTATTTATAATATTATTTATCTTTATATTTCATTAATAAGGTAATTACTCCATCATCATTGTGTCATTAATAAATTAACTTATGTTATGTATAAAAATATAAATAAAATAAAAAAAATTAGGAAAGAATTTTATCTTTATAATTATTATTTATAGTTGAAGTTATCTTATGTATAACCCTATATTAAAAATGGTTTCGTTATTAAACAATGATTTTAACTATTTAAACTCTTCTTTAAATAAAATAATAATAAATGTCCTAATCTAATCCAGGTGGACCTAAAGGGTAATATTTTATTCCTAATATTGTTTTTGGTCCAACTAAACTTATCCAATAGAATTAGAACATGTGTTAGGGTAATAATAATATCATTTTACCCTTAATTGCCCTATTTTCTTTTAATCATCGTAAATAAAAGTTAAAAGATACTATTCGCCAATAATTATTTTATCTCATTGAACCACATATTTCATACTGATATCAACATTGTCTCTTAGATTGTTGAAATTAAACTCACAGAAGCAGTAAAATTACGTTTTTTGTAAATTTGAAAATGCACCTAGGAGGTGGGTAAAAGACGGTAAAATGTTCAATAATATTTTTATATAACTAAAATTATTATAAAATGACTCCAATGAATTACATTGAACTTATATAGGTATTATGTATCTATTTTGACATAAAATAAATTTAAATAAAATAATATATTATTAAAATAAAAATTCGGTTTTAACCAATAACTCAGTGCTTTCAATATTCATAAAAAATTGAATGTTTTCAGAAAAATGCCTAAAATTCACCCTAAGATATTATTAAAATTATAAATTCAAAAATGAAGTCTATTTTGAAAAATAAAATTTATAAAATTTCAAAAAGTTGGTATTACTATTCATAACGGCTAGTTTATATAATATTTTAATAACATATCATTGTTTAGTGAAACCCGGTACTGCGTACTACACACACTATTGAGGGAGGTCGCGATTGCAAGTAACGCAAGCCAAGTCAGGGATGCGTGTTGTTCAATCTCTCTTAGATGTTTCTTATAACATAATCAAAACATATTTCATTTATACAATAAAGAAATCTATACTTAATGTTGCGTAGAATAATTTCCACAAAACGAACATGAAATTATGTGTAACACGATCCATCAATAGAGTTACTGTAACATCCCAGGTAAATAAAGAATATTACATTTTCATATTTTTTAATATTTGAGAATTAAATATTAATTTTACTTTAAAGGGATTGCTATGTTCGATAGCATACCTGATACACACAAACGAGTTTATTTAAAATCTTATGTTGCATACTAATAATATAATAATATTATTTTAAATGTTATTTAACACCCAGTAGTTGTAATAGAGGGAATGAATATAACTAACAAAAATATGATTATACATGTTTTTTAAATGTTTTTACATTTATCAAATAAATTTTAGAGGCTAAAAATGCAAATGAATCCAATTTTAGCATAAATATTCTTATATTCTTTAAAAGGTCGATTAAATTCCTTTTGATGGAAAACCCTTTTTAAATATACTTTTTGTCAATTTTATATGTTATACAATATTAAATCCTTCTTTATAATCAAGAAATCAAAATTTACTTGGTGTAAATTTTTTTTATTTTTTCCGATAATGTTTATTTTGTTAATTAATATTGAAAACTATTGTATTTTAGTTCAAAACCGCCTTTTAATACAATTTATTTATATGTTTTGATGATCATTTAAATTGGGTTTAAAGTGAAAATAAAATCTATTTTTTAATATTTAATTCAATGGTGGTCATTGGAATTAATTTTACTTTGAAATTGGACATAAACAAGTGTCAATCTTTTGATAGATATTGTTTCATCAAAACACGCTATTTTTTTGAAAGTTGGAATTAATTATAAAATTAGTTAATTAAACTTTTATGTTTTAAATTTGGTAAAATTGACACCAATTTTGAATTTGGAATATCAAATATAGCTTACGGTGAGTTTTTGTTATTTTACTGAAAAATATCAATTTTTGATGAATAGTGAAACCACTAAGTAGTTCTTAAAAACAAAGTTTTTTCATTTAGATGAAATTTTACCTCTTATGTGAATTGAATTTAAAAAATCCAACGTAATTTTTTGTCATTATTAACTAAAATGTTGATTAATGGGATGAAAATAACTGTTGGTGAATAATAATTTTTGAGTTTTATTAACCACGATTAATGGTAATTACAATAATTTCAGGTAAAAATAAAATTTTAAAAATACAAAAATACCTTGAAATATTTTCAAACCTTATTTTATGAGTAATTTCCAACCACGACAATCCATGGGTCAATTTGGGGGCCATATGGAGCCACATGGGTATGATGGTGACATTAATAACTTTTTATTTAAAGTAAAAATAAATATGTCACAAACATGTATTGTTTTACTCAAACAATTTTTACATGGGGTTATATAAATTATCATTTCGACTATAAATATTCATTATAAAGATAAAAATATATTCTATATCATGGTATTTGTTTCATAATTTTTATACATTAAATAAATAAAATTATTTTTGACACAATGATGAGGCAATGTTTACGTCATTAATGAATGATTTAAATAAATAAGAAGACAATGGATACAATAATATCCAAATATTATCCAATTATTATTGGATGATTTAATTTAAAACATTTTACACCGTATATTATACTTCAATGTGTTTTGGACATTTAGAAACGGAAACGTATTATATAATAAAATAATATTTTCAAATTTACCAAAATAGAACCTACTCTCCCTTATAAAAAGACTCCACTTCTTACCCATTTATCACACATTTGAAAAAGTTTGACTCATCCAAACTCTACTAAAATTATCCCCCATGATCCTTATCTTCAACCTTGAAGTCGTACCTTAGGCAGAAATCACTTCAAGAAACCCATTTGGTTCAAACGAAGGGGCGTTACATTGTTCAAAGGTAATGTCTTCTGTTATGTTCTTTTGTTTTATTTTGCTACTCCAACCACCTAAATTCTTTTTATTAACTTATTTTGTAACAACAACAGTATCTTCCATATACTAGGATGTTGTTATGATATTTATTCGAGAAACACTTACAAACACCTCCATCTAATTAGTGAATAACATAATGTTTCTGTGGATGGCGAACTACGGCCTCATGTAACGATGATTGTTCCATTATCTCCTACCGCCTCTCATGGTGTCCATTAAGATCTAACTTTATTTATAAATGATATATATTATCTTCATGTTTTTCTTATGCTTTGTATTTTTCATTTACTTCATACCATTATGGTTTCCATAGTAGGTAAACGCGATAATTTCATTTTAGGAAGTGCGGACTACCACCCCCTCAAAGTTATATGACACGTTCATTCCATACTTGGTACATATGAAGGATATAATTTATGTAATTATAAACATATATTAAATACATATAATAATGAAATTATAATATACCTATGAATCACTATGTTTTCATTTCATTAAAATATGAAATAGAAATGAAAATAGCGTTTGTGTGTACGTACGGCTTACCGTCTCTATGAACGGTGAATTTCATTTCTTATCTCAAAATATTGTGTACTATTATAAAAATATATATATAATAAATATATATGATATAAATGGAATATAAATGATTAATTTCATTCTGGGGATAATGGAATCTTTACCACATGGACAATTTATAACTATAAGAGGTTCATTTTTTACTCATGTTCCGAAAATCGGCAAAATGACCATTATGAACTGAAATAAATAAATAAATGTTATAGAAAGGTAATAAGTGATATAAAATGAATAATAAACTTGAAAAATATTATTAATCAAGTATAAATTAATTTACGTTTATTATTTAGGAAGCACAAGGAACATACGAGTGAGTTAAGTCGGTCACATGGTAAATGATTTCTTATCTCACTTTTAATTCCATGAGATTTCCATTGTTCTCCACTTATTTATTTCATGTGGTTAATTTTGTACTAACATTGGATATATATTATCATGATTCTATTTATATTCATGTAATTATGTGATTTGTTTGGTGCTTATTATCTTTTGGTCATACGACACGATTTATTACAATGAGGTAAGGGGGGTTTATCTCATTTTTTATTCCCGTGACATTCATGCTATATTTTTCACTATCTCCTTTGAGTGGTGTATATACTACCCATGATTCTAATATTTGTGTAATATAATTTCATTTATGGGTATTTACATCAACACTTTATAGTCTTTCTTTCATATGATGTTTGTTTCGTAAGTTACCAAATCAGTAAGGTAAGCTTTCACCCTCTTCCTTTTAAAAGACTTCTTTTTTGTTATGTCTTTTAGTTTACATCTTATTATGTTTGTGTATGTTCTTATATATCCTTATTGATTTAAATTTTATGTTCATTCGATGAGATTCCATTTTCTCTCTCATCAACTCATTTTCTGAATTTTATAGTGACACCGTTAGGCTGTCGAATTTTTGAAAGGGAACTTCTTAACCCAATTTCAATTATTTGGGTTAAACCTCTAAATCTTGATTTTTTCATGCCTTTAATATTTGTGAATGACCTATGATTGTTTTACACTTAATATCCATATATATATGTGGTGTATTTATATTTTTCACGCATGATTATGTCATTCATTTATCCTTAATATAAGGATATTGTCTTTGTAAGGGACTTTGTCACAATATTCTTTCATTGAGGCATATTTTTTTTAATACAAGACATTATTTTATATGCTGTATAAACACCTTTGACTTTTTTTCATTAAAAGGGAGTCTTTTTCAACGAAACATTTTACTAAACGACAAAAAGTAATGTTTCTTTTAACGTACGTGGTGACAACAACCTTTCAGCAGCCACAAGTATTACTTGATCTTTGGCTTCCATAACAAGACCTACTGTTTTTAAAAGGAAAAATAAATACCATATACTTTATTATGTATTTTTGTATTGAAAATGGTTCTGAGATTGGATTTGTTATGTCAATATATTTAAGTGATATATTTTCATTGAAATGTGGAAATGTTTTCTTTCCTTTATATTTGTTGTATGTGTTATGATTTTATAATGGTACTTGGAAATTTGATGGGTGGTTACATGATAAACCAAATGATGGGTGGTGTTGGGATAAAACAGGACAGGTGGTTAAGTTATAACCTCCAATACATTGGGTACGAAATTCGGCCATCTGGCTATTCTATTTAGTGACATGTGTGGAAGTCGACCGCATGGTTATTCCATTTATGTATGTTTATGTCCCAAGTTACCTTTATATGTTATGTGTTATTTATATGGGTTTTATAGTGATATTTTTGTTACAAAAGGGAAAGAAATGATCTTTTATTTAGTGAAGAGTATTTACTACTTCAAAAGGGTGAATAGTTCTAGATATGATTAGGAATTCATGGTGTAATTGTTATTTTAAAAAATTAGAAGGTTCCTTCTTTGTGTATCCATTACTGAGCATTTTATGATCATACTATGTTTTTGAAATTTTTTCCACAGGACATAAAGATGAATAGGGTTAAGGATGGGATCATGGAAAGACATGCTATCTAAAACATGGAACTATAAATGATTCTTTTTAATGGTTTCTAATTTTTGAAAAAATGGAAACTGGGTAGAAATATCTACTTTGTAATCTTTTGAGATTAATACTTATGTCCTAATTCTTTAAAACTCTAATCTTGAAAAGATCCTCAATGTGAATTATTCATTTAATTCTATATTATGAAATGTTTTAAGGTCGAGTCCTTATAGTTGGTATCATAGGTTGTTTTAGATAACTTTAGAGGTTAGAGTATTCTTTAAGCATAAGTGAGACTACCATAGTGTTTAGGATTTCAGAAAGAGTCATAGTTTTTCTAGATAAAGTGAGTGATTTTAAGATTATATGAATAATTATATCTTATTATTATATTATTATTTTACTAATATACTCACACTGACATTTTTGGTTTTAGTAAATGGCTGGATCTAACAGGCACCAAAGTAATAGTGGATGTGAAGAAAACTACGACGGTTTTCTAAATGAGAAACATAATGATATGGGAGCTGCAATGAGAACCATTGTGGTTACTCTCAAAAAACTATCTGGAGTCATGGTTGACCACATGATCCTTAGTGATTTTTATAAGGAATCAGATTTGAGAGAAACAAATCCCTTCTGATGATCAGGTAATAATCATAGAGGTATGTATGTTCAAAAACCTATGTGTCAAAGATGTGGAAAAAACACCTTGGAAAACGTTTCAAAGGGACAAAAAGATGCTATAGATGTGGAAATGAAGGTCGCAAAGTAAGAACCTTCCATAGAAAAAGAAAGCATCCAGTTGACTCTTGTAAAGGGAATGATTTTATTTCTGAGGGATCAATTGAATGTTTTAAATGTGGTGTGTATGGTGATTAAGAAAACACATTTCATATGAAGATGTTTCTGCAATTGGATCACAAAGATCGTACAGATATTTGTTTACCAATACCTGATGCTATTCAGATTGAGGATAGAGAAACTAACAATGTCCAATGAAAGGTATGGATTATTTACTAACATATGTTTTCCTATTATTGAAATTATAGGATATGATTAATGATTTTGTTTGTAGGAAAGAAGGATTTCCGAATAATTTGGAAAGGAATGGTTAATGGATCATGAAGAATGTTGAATGAGTAAGAAGTCAACATATAAGTGAATCAGGAGTTATTGTAGATTTTAGGATGGTGAAATGCTTAAAAGTATTAAGGCTCTTTTGATGATGGGATTACATTAGAAGAAATTTTATAGTATGTATAACCCTGATGTTTCATAAATGAAAATTATATTCAAAGAATAATTCTTTTTTTTTCTGGATATAGTTTTAATGAACCATTTGGGTTTATATGATCCTTGAATTTGAGGAAATTACATGTTAATACATTTCAGGATGCAAAATGAATGTTATTAGATAATTTTCATGGTTAAAATATTTTATAATTATTTTTGATAAAGTTATCTCTTTTTTGGAATGTTATAAAATTATATAGTTTTTGAAAAGGGACAACATGCAGACTGTGTGATAAACCGTCACATCAGACAACACTGCGAGAATCGAACCCACAACCAAAGTGTGACCGGTATTTATCACCTACCACTTTACTACAAGAAGTTCTTGGTTAGTTTGACTAATTATTTTTAGTTAGATGATTTTATGAATCAATAATAAGTTGATTTTGGGTTACCTATGGAAATAATTATCCTATCAGGGAGGATATGTGATTGGGTCTATTACATTTTAGTATGATACTTTTAGAGTAGCTGATGTTATTTGTAGATAAATGTTAAGATGTATCATGGGAGACTATGTGATAAAATTCAATTGAGCTCTAGGATTCGATCATAGTTTAAATTACTTTGAATAATATTATGGAAATCTATTTATTGAATGGTCTTTGATGAACTCTGGGTTCTGTTAGACAATTTTTGTGAAATTAAGAGTAGTTTTACTTTTTGTGGAAGATTATCCTTTTTAGAGATTATCTGATATTGTAATAACCATTTTGGTTTTTTAGGGTCTAATGAAATGGGAAATACATAGTTCATCTTCTATGGATTATGTTATACTCTTAGTGTTGATTATAGTGCTTTTAATTTGAACTAGTCATCCTAAATACTCATCGTTTGTAGAAAATATGAGTTTGTGTTAGAAATCTAGTAAATGATGAAAGTCTACATGACAAGTAAGTATGTATCCTTATGTTTTAGTTAATCCCATAAATAAATTACTAATGAAAAGTAACTTAAAACAAAAACATTGTCTGTTAAATTTTTTCCACTAGGGAATTAAATACCGTTTAACCATTCACAAGTTTGTGGATGTCAGATTGTTTAATTTCTCCTGATCATGTTTTATATCACACTCCATCAGAACTTGACACATAGTTTCTCCTCTATATACATGTTTTAATGGAATCCTAGTATGTGTTATCTCATGTGACCGTTTTACGTCTTTTTTTTAAAGTTATAGTTCTGTTGAATCCTTTTCTGATGTGGGGCTTTCAATGAAGATTTCGAGCCTAATGTTAAAATTGTGAGGACACAATTCTCAAAAGGGGAGAAGGATGTGAAATACCAGGTAAATAAAGAATATGACATTTTCATATTTATTAATATTTTTGAATTTAATATTAATTTTACTTAAAAGTGGTTTCTATGTTCGATAGCATACCCGATACGCAACAAACGAGTTTCATTGAAATCTTATGTTGCACAGTAATAATATAACAATATTATTTTAAATGGTAGTTAACACCAATCCATTGTAATGGTTGGAATGTATTAAACTAACTAAAATATGATTATAAATGTTTGTTAAATATTTTTACATTTATCCAATAAATTTAAAAGACTTAAAATGTGAATGAATCCAATTTTAAGCATAAATATTCTAATATTATTTAAAAGGTCGATTAACCTCCTTTTGATGATGAACCCTTTATAACTCTACTATTTTTCAATTTTATATGTTATACAAAATAATATCATTCTTTATAATAAAGACATAAAAATTTACTTTGTATAAATTTTAGGTGTTTTTCTGATAAAGCTAATTTTTTTAATGAATAGTTAAAAATGTTGTATTTTAGTTCAAAATAGACTTTTAATCTAATTTATTTATATGGTTAGAATATAATTTTATCTACATATAAAGTGTAATTAAAATATATTTTTACCATTTAATCCAATGGTGGTCATTGAAATTAATTTCATTATGAAGTTGGACATAAAAAGTGTTAATCTTTTGAATGATATTGTTTCTTTAAAACAAGCTATTTTTTTCGACAACGAGAATTAATTATAAAATTATTTAAATCAACATCAATGTTTTGAATTTTGTAAAATGGACATCATTTTTTAATTTGGAATATAAAATAAATCATTAGGTGATTTTTTGGTATTTTTCTGAAAAACATCAATTCTTGATGAATAGTGAAACCACAAAGTAGTAGTTAAAAACTAATTTTTTCGTGTAAATGAAAATTTTCCCCTTCTGTGAATTGAATTTCAAAAATCCAACATACATGGTTGTAATTAGTGAGTAAATTGTGGTTCAATGGGATGGAAATAATTTTTGGTGAATAATAACTTTTGAGTTTTATTAATCGCGATTAAAGGTAATTAGGGTAATTAAAGGTAAAAATATGATTATAAAAATATTAAAATATCTTGACACATGTTCTAACCACATTGGGTGAGTTATGGACGACCCAGAAAAATCATGGGTCGATTTGGGGGTCCCATGGAGCCACTTGGGTATGATAATGACATTAATAACTTTTTATTTAAAGTAAAAATATAAATGTCGCAAACATGTATTATTTTACTAAAACAAATTTTACAAGGGGTTATATAAATTATCATTTTGACTATAAATATTAATTGGAAAGATAAAATTATTTCTTAAATAATGGTAATTTTTTTGATTATTTTTAGACATCAAATAAAGAAAATTATTTATGACACAATAATGACGTAGTGTTTACATCATTAATAATGAATTGAATAAATAAGATAATAATGTATAAAATAATATCCAACACTTGTCCAATTATTTTTGGATGATTTTAAATCTAACATGGGACACCATATATTCGACTCTAATGATTTTTGGACCTTTATAAACCAAAAAGAATTATACAATAATATAATATTTTCAAGATTTCCAAAAGAGCCCCTCCTCTCCCTTATAAAAAAACCTCACTTCCTACCCCATTATAACACATATATAGCACATTTACTCATCCTAAATCTACTCAAATAAGCTCCCAATATCCCTCTATTAATCCTAGAAGTCTTATTATAGGCAGAAAGCACTTCAAGAAAACCCTTTGGCTCAAACTAAAGGGAGTTACACGATTTAAAGGTAATGTCTTCTCTTATGTTCTTTTGTTTTATTTTGCTTCTCCAACCCAATAAAAACTTTTTATTCCTTTCTTTTGTAACACAAATAGTATATTAAATATACTATGATGTTTTTATGAGATTTAATTGAGCTACAATTACACACACCTCCATCTAATGGGTGAATAACATAATGTTTCTGTGGACGGCAAACTCATGCCTCACGTAACGACGATTATTCAATTATCTCCTACCGCCACTCATGGAGGCCATTAAGATGTCACATTATTTATATATTATATATATATTATGTTTATGTTTTTATTATGATTCTATATTTTTCAATTATTTCATAACTTTATGGATTCCATAATAGGTAAAGGCGATAATTTCATTTTAGGAACTGCGGACTACCGCCCCCTCAAAGTGATATGACTCATTCATGCCATACGTGGAACTTATAAAGGATATAATTTATGAACTTATTTAACATTTATGAAATAAATATTATACTAAATTATAATATATGTATGAATCACAATGTTTTCATTTCATTAAAATATGGAATAGAATTGAAAGTAGCGTTCATGCATACGTACAGATTATCGTCTCCATGAACGGTGTATTTCATTTTTTATCTCCAAATGTTATGTAATATTATAAAGACATATATAAACTAGACTACAGGGTCCTGAAAATTCCACAAGGGGGGAAATCCAATTACCCCAACCCTTGGAAAATGACCGACTGATCCGCGTACCGGATCCCAGCAATAGTACGAAGCCGGTTCGGTGAACCGCCCTCCCACAGACGCAGTCATTCACGAAATGGAGGCGGAGTGCCTACGTGGAAGCGAACCACATCTCTTAAAAAAAGGCGAAAGAAATATGTAGTTGTGAACCTCATCGTTCGTGTAACAGAGGTGAATAGGTATGCGACCGCAGAGCAATCCCGCGAATCTCGATTCCAAAAATCGCTGGTTGACCGAGTTGTTCGCGAGTGGGGATTCCTACATGGGATTCCATAAAATGTGTCGTGTGCCCATCAATACTACCTCATCAAGACTCTATAAATAATCAACGAGGGGCACAAAAAATGAAGGTGGAAGGATGGGTGAAAACCCATGGGGAGACTATGGAGAAATCGCTCCTAGCGGTAAAGTTCCATGACCATCCGCGAACCCCATATCATTCGTGAATGCACTATTCTGCCTAGAGGAGAAACCAAACCGTGAACCACATGAGTTCATCTCCTTCGTGGCCACCCCCTCCATCGACCAGATTTGTTCACGAAATGGAGGCAGGAACCCCTTCACGGGTGCGAAGTAAGATGGGCGCCAAGACTTCCGCGACCATCCATTCACGACCATTTCCTTCATGACCATATCAACCGCGGACAGCCTCATCAGTGGAGAGAACCCTTCGCAGATGGCCATCTCCTTCGCGCCCATCCTTTGTGGATGGCCATCCTCCGCAGACAGCCTCCTTCATGGCATAGTCCTTCACGGCCTGCTCCCTCGCGACCACCTCCTCCGCGAACAACCAAACTGTGAAGCAAATGCGGCCAGCCCTATACTGCTGGTTCCATCGCGGACAACCCCTCTGCGGCCATCTCCTATGTGGCCATCTCCGCCATAGCCAGCCCCTCGCGGCCAGCTCCTACGTGGCCTTCCAGATGCGGAAAACCCCATGCACTCACTGGTATGCCCCATGAGGGAAACCCCCTTTGCTACCATCACTGACCCCCATGAAAAATGGGAGTCGCACAGTGTACTTTTTGGGATGGGATGTCGGTATTTTCAATTGCACATTTATGCGCACCCACCTTCCACCTATGGAATACCATGATTTGATATATTTATCCAAATATAATCAACTGGCTCCTATTCTAGGTTGAACTAGAAAGGGCTGCCCTTGCGCAAGTCCCACACCAACCATTGCTAGGTCTCTCTTACCTAGTCATCCTGAATACATGACGTTAAACTGTATGTCCCTCGTCCTATCCATATGTTGTTAAAATCTAAGGATACAGTCCTCTCTACATGATTATAAACTGTAGCATTCCCTATCATTCAATAATTGGATACCTCTTTCTCCAAGAAAAAGATTCCTTATGTTCCAAGCATAAGATGCATCATGCCATGTTTACCGTGGAAATATTTCTAGAGCACTGGAGTCTATTCAAACATTACCTCACTCGACCTCATGTATTGTAAATCCTTCATTCAGATCTTCATTCCCATGCATGTCTGAAGGGACCCCCTAATGGCCTAGTCCCATGCCGCCTTGGCTCACCTACTGTCCTGGGCTAACACCCTCGAAAAACTTGGGGAAACACTTAGAGTCAGGTCCTGTGTTTCAAACATGGTCAACAATCGACCATCACTTTTCCACCCCCATTCTAGGCTAACCCGATTTGGATTCGTTGTTTCGAACACTGTCAGTTGTTATCCTCCATCATCATGCCACCCTCACCACGTTCCAAATGTCGAGCATGTGATTCACACTTTTCTTCTCCCTTTGTTTGGACTGATTCCAATGCCCTTTGCATTATCATGCTTTTTCACTAGTGCATACGTAATGGCCTCAGCCCACCAGTGAGTTAGGATTCCCTCATGGCTAGACATGATGAATAAATTATGGGCATCCATCTTGGAGTAAGCCCTGACTTTTTGGGCTACTCAATGCATAAGCCCCACTCCACCTTCCATGGACGCACCTTTCGCGATGTGACCGTCTGGTCCCTGCTACCTCTTATTTCTCACACCAATCATGACTCACATGGGCTCAGAGTAAAAGCATGGACCATGAAATCCTCTTATGGGCCTCCTCCGAGTTTAAGACCCAATCCATTACCATGGGCCTCATCGGATTGTAATCCCCAATCCATTACCATGTGCATCCTAAGAGTGTAAGCCCCAATCCATTACCCTGGCCTGCTTCATAGCGTAATCCGCACTCCAGTTCGAACTGTGTGGACTTTGATCCCTGTCTCCTCAGCAGGGTAGATAGGAAGCCTCCAAGAGGTTCAAGCCCGATCACCACCAGACCCCTAGGTCCACCTTCACGTCAGTTCATCCTTCATCCCACATGATGTTAAACATTATTTCTGAACTACAAGGGTTATTATTCCTCTCATGGGGATACGTAGGAGGCCCATATCACTGGTTCGATCCAAACTCTCAAGTCGTTATCTGTCCCCCCTGGATGATAATAAACTCTAGAGTACCTGGTTATGAGGCTTTAAATCAGTGTCGGGTCAGTGAGTCCAAAATCCTCGGGGTCATTAATCCAACAAGGGATGGTAAACCTCTAGCATAAATTATTCCGAACCCCCGTGTCCAGCTGACCATTGCCAACCAGGAGTAATCCGTGGATACTATGTTTCGGTATAAACCAAATATTCGCGAACATATGAATACATCTTAAATATATAAGAGAGTCCCATGACATGAAATAATTTCCCCCCAAAAGAGTGTGATGATCCCAACTTCACATCCTCTCGACCAATATGAGTTCATGAGTGTCACTGGCCAAATCGCCCAGTGAACGCCTGCCTTTGGAATGCAGGTCCACGTATCGTCGGATATGTAACCCTTGGGCATTTCGAACCAATCCAAAACATAGAAATATATGATATAAATGACATCTAAATGATGAATATCATTTTGGAGATAATGGACTCTTGACCACATGTATAATTTATATTTATAATAAGGTTATTTTTTACTCAAGTTCTGAACATTGACAAAATGCCTTTTATGAACTAAAAATAGTTAAATAATTTTTATAGAAAGGTAATAAGTGATATAAAAGGAATAATAAACTTGAAAAATATTATTAAGGAAGTATAAATTAATTTATGTTTATCATTCAGGAAGAACAAGGAACATACGAGCGAGTCATGTCGGACACGTGGTAAGGGATTTCTTATCTCACTTTTAATTTTGTGAGATTTCCATTGTTCCCCACCTATTTATTTCATGTGGTGTATTGTGTGATTCCATTTTTTATATACTATCATGATTCTATTTATACTCATGGTATTCTTGTGATTCATTTGGTGCTTATTATCTTTTGGTCATACGACTCGATTTATTACAATAAGGTAAGGGGTTTTTACCTCAGTTTTTATTCCCATGAGATTCATGCTATATTTTTCACTATCGCCTTATAGTGGTTCATGTACTGCCAATGATTCTACTCTTTCAATAATATAATTTTATCTATGGGTATTTACATAAACACTTTATGGTCCTTATTTCATATGATGTATGTTGCATAAGTTACCAAATCAGTTAGGGAACCATTCATCCTATTCTTTTTAAAAGGATTATTTTTGTTTTGTCTTTTAGTTTACATCTAATTATGTTGGGATATGTTATTATATATCCCTATTGATGTAAATTTTATATCCAAGTGATGAGATACCATTTTCTCTCTCGTCAACTCATTTTCGGAATTTTAAAGTGACGCCGTAAGGCTGTCGAATTTTTGCAAGGGAACCTCTTAACCCAATTTCAATTATTTGGGTTAAACCTCTACTTATTGATTAGTTCATGATACGAATATGTTTTAATGACCTGTGATTATTTTACACTTAATATACATATATATTGGGTGTATTTATATTTGTCACACTTGATTATTCCATTGATTTATCCTTAATCTAAGGATACCTTCTTTGTAATGGAATTCATCTCAATCTCCTTTCATTGAGGCGTATTTTGTTTTTAATACAAGGAATTCTATTATACTCTGTATAAAAAACCTTTGACTTTTCATTTCATTCAATGGAAATATTTTTCTACAAAGGATTTTACTAAACGACAAAAATGAATGTTTCTTTTAATGTACGTAGTGACAATGACCTTTCCGCCGCGAGTATTACTTAATCTTTGGATTCCTTAACAAGACATAATGTTTTTAAAATGAAAAATAAATACCATATACTATATTATGTATTTTGGTATTGAAAATGGTTTTTATAATAGATTTGTTATGTCAATATATTTAAGTGATATATTGTGATTGAATTGTGGAAATTTTTTCTTTCCTATATATTTGTTGTATGTGTTAAGATTATATAATGGTACTTCGAAATTTGATGGGTGGTTACATGATAAACCAAATGACGGGTGGTGCTGTGATAAACCAGAATGGGTGGTTATGTTATAACCTCTATTTTATTGGGTATGGATGTCGCCAGTATGGCTATTCCATTTAGTGACATGTGTGGAAGTCGACCATATAGTTATTCCATTTACGTAAGTTTGTTTCCCATGTTGTCGTTATATGTTATATATTCTTTATATGGGTTTTATGGTGATCTTTGGGTTACCTAAGGGTAAGCAATGATCTTTTATTTAGTAAATATTATTTACTGCTTCATAAAGGTCAAAAGTATTACTTATGATTAAGTATTAATGGTTTACTTGTTGTTATAAAAAAATAACAGTTTCCCTCTTTGTGTATCCCTTACTGCTCTTTTTATACTCATACCATGTTTTTGAATGGTTTTCCTATGGACTTAAAGATGAATAGGTTCAAGGATGGGATCATGGAAAGACATGCTATCTAAAACATAGAACTATACATGTTTCTTTTTAAGAGTTTTTATTTTATGAAAAAATGGAAAATTAGTAGAAGTATCTACATTGTAATCCTATGAGTTGTAATAGTTATGTCCTAATTCTTTAAAACACTAAACTTGAAAATATCCTCAATGTGAATTATTAATTTAATTCCAGATTATGTAATGATTTCAGGTCGGGTCCTTATATTTGCTTATACTGCATGCTAATACGGTGTTGCATATAGTACAAGATAATCTTCGTGTAATGTACAATAGATGACATCAACGAAATTAAAAAGAATATATCTCATAAAATCTCATGGTGTTATAGATAATCCATTCATATAAGATGAATTGTGGTCACCTATTTCATATAATGCTCAAGTAACATATCATGAATAAAAAACAGTCATCATTATACTACAAATAACAAGATAAACCAATGTAAAATAAAGGGATTATATAAATGTATTATAAACATAATTAATCAACGGAAAAGAAATGTTTTTTATAAAAATGTATTTGAAACAATATTAATCTATACAAAGAAAGAATGAGGATGGAATCGAACCAAAATATCCACATTCTAGAATCGGTAATAATAATATCTACTAACATTTTTGAATGCAAATACCATTAAAAAATCATTAAATAATTTTATAGTGAAATTCCCTTTTCATTTTGAAAATCACTTTTGAAGATATAATGCATTTCAAAAACCTTTTACTATGAAAACAACCTCAATAAATTATTAAGGTATCATTGAAAATAAATTAAAGCACTTTTTAAAACATAAAAAACATAAAAACCTTTCAATTAATAATGTTTTAAAAATGTAATTTTAAACCTTTTTGAAATCATTTATATAAAATATTGTATTAAAAGAACATAGATTTCAAACGAAGAGAGAAATGAAGTAGGATTTTATTAAATAAATTTTATAAAACATTTTAAATATGAAATAGTGGAAAAATGGTACAATCACACAGAAGTTTCATTAATAACTATAGTATAATATAATTCAAGGTAATTATAAAATTTCAATATTGGAGACTAAATCATACACAATAGTACTAAATGATGAGATTGTAAAAAATGACTCTTACAAAGTTTTTAACTTTGAATCATCATCCCATTAAAGGAATAAAATTATATTAATAATATAATATCATTAAATACAATTAGTTTAATTATATAACATTTAAATGGGTATTATATACATTTTATAATATTATATAAGTGTATAACATAAAAAACATCTCAAAGAAGGAAAATTCTGACAAAAATTCATTATCACTTGGTAACAGCGACACCATAAATCCCATGAAAGAGAGATCATAAAATTGGTATTTAAATCCCAATAAATTAAATTAAAATAATCAAAAAATACATTCATTGGTAGTATATAAACTATAAAATAAAAATAAGTTGTGAATATGAAATGTATTTCACAGAAATAAAAGTGAGACGAGAAAAACCATTACCACATGATTACTTTTGATGAAACATACATTAAACTCATGTATAGTGGTTTTAATCAAGTTATTGAATTATTATAAATAACATTTTAATAATTTTAATATCATATATAAAATTTTTATGACATTTTATTACCCATTTATTAACGATTTCATGTTAATGTTACGTTTTGTGAAATATATGCTTTGTTTTTTGTATATATTTTCACTTGCTATTTTTAGACAACCTACTTGAATAAATGTTAAATAATATCCATAATATAAACAATTATATAAACATATTATATATTTAGTATATATTTATATAGACTAATCCATAAAATTTAGTGATATGAAATGAAATATATTGTTTATAGAGATGGTGGTCCATACATACACATGATCAATCATTCCATTTTCTTTTCATTTGGAAAGAATGAAAAGTGAATGATATATATATATATAAATATATACTAAAGTAGCATATTTATGTCATATATATCACATATTTTTATAAACACTCCTGTAATAAAATCTTTGTTATTTGTGAACGAATCACATCATTTTGTGTGATAGTAGTCCACTGTACATGTGAACAATGTTATAGTATTCCCACAAAATGGAATGCAAGAAGTTCTGTGATATATTATAATTAAATAAAATAATAATATTATAAAAATAATAAAATTAATATATAAATAACATATATATCATTATTATTAACATTTAAAGGTGTTATTGAAAAAATTAATGACAATGATGTACAAGGCGGTAGTCCACTATACGCAAAAATGATGATTTCATAAACTGTTCTATTGATTTGTTTGTGGTTTTAGGTAAAATAATTAAAATAAAAACATATAATTATATTTAGGAATTTTTATTATTATATAATAATGATATAAAAATATTTGAAAGATGTAGAGAAGTAAATAAAATATAAATTCTTTTAGAAGAACATCACCTCTTCGTTGGATATCCTCCATAGGGTGGAAATAAAACATTGAAAAATTTTATTTATACCCAAAATAAGGAATATAGTATGATTTTATGTAATTTGGTATGTGATTTGGGTAGTTTTTTGGTGATTCAAAAGGTTTTAAAGGTGTCAATTAGTGGGGAGCGTGAGTTCCGTTTTATTGTGAAGGAGGATATAAATTCTTATAAATAACAAATGGTAAAAACTATTGGGAGATATCCCTTACATAATGGGCCTAAAATTATGACCAATTATTGATAAAATAGGCTTTATAGTATAAATAATTTTAGAAATTTGGGTTTTTATAAGTTTCTATGTCATTTTACCTTTACGTTTAATGTTTAGTCCCCTAGTAAACTCATTTTTTATTAATCTCCTTGATTAATTTTAATTGTTTTCACTAAATATTATAGTAAAAAATTTAGTATAAATTTTTATAAATTTTAAATTATTATGATTTAAAATATTTGATATATTTTAGAAAATTGAATACATAAAATAAGTAGAAAATAATTCAAAATTAATCCAGAATATAGGACGAGATATCGAGTTTTGAATGTGAAAAATGTTCAATAGATTGAAATGATTTTATATCCAATTTGAATTTAAAATTGATTTCAATAATCTAAATTAGTTTAATAAATGTATAATTTATCTAATTATATTTTAAAACCTGTTTAAAATATAATATATCTATATATAAAATTTGAAAAAAATGGAGTTTTCGATTAAAAATAATTGTTTTTTTACTATTCACTCAAAAAGATATATTTTAATAAAATATTAACAATTATACCTAATAAAATTATGACAATAATATTACAATAATTATGTTTATTTTTTAAAATAAAATTTATAAATGGCTCAAAAAAAGTTTATATAACAAGTACACCATAAAAAGCCGAAAAAATCACTTGTAGAAAAACATCATTTTTATGCATAAAATTGGATTTATTTTTATATCTTTTCTATAGAACACATAGGATGAATGTTAAAAATTAAATTTAATATTATATATATATTTATTTATTTAAATATTATCAATGAATAATAGTAATGAAATTAATTTATTAAGATAAAATTCCTTTGGGTGCCTAAAAATAGATTCTAAAAAAACATTTCCTTTATATTCAATTGGTTTTTATTTTCATTTATAATTAATTGGTAACAAATGAATTTATTATATAAACTTGTGTAAAATATGTTTTCATAATTTATTTAATCTTATTAAATAACTCCATTCTAATGGCTCAGTGATAACTATATTGCAAAAAATTAATATTAATACTATATTGCTGTCTAGAAAGACTAGACCATGCGTGTAACACAGGTAATCGAGGAAACATGATGTTATATGAAATTTAAGGTAAACATTGTGTTGCATATAATGAAATATTAAATTTTCATTTCATGTAACATAATCTATCAAAAATTTAAATTTATTTCGTAAAATCTTCGGATGTTACATATAATATATAGACCATGGAATATTTTTTTGTTCATCATTATATTCACTCTCTTAATTACAATAGATGGAGACATAGTCTTTTTCCATGTATGGAAATAAAATGGTTATTTATTGGATAACATGTATATAATATTAAATAAGGGTATTTTTTTTCTCGAACAGTCCTCCGGGGCCCGTTCCGCGACTTTCCTAAGCCCACCTCCCAAAGGCCAGGGGCTGACGACTAGCATCGAAGGCATTATCCTGCAAGTTGGAGGCATTTTTTGAGTAATTTTACAAATTAACACTCACACCCTCGACCCAAAATGCTGAAAAGGTAATACATTCATGCTAATAAAACAACCAATTAGAGTAAACAATAAAATGATTAAAGTAAAGGGATCCTAGAATACAAACCCAACAAAAGACAAGATGTAATCAAGGGGGTACAAAAGTCTCCAGAAAATCAACCTTATAATCCAAGACCTGATGTGTTGGTTAAGATTAGCTTCCTGAAGCTGTAGGAGTATGGTTTGGCTATATGTCCTCACTAGGAACAGCCTTGTCCTATGCTGCCAAGGTTTCTGTCCAAAAAACATTTGTCTTTAGAAGACAAGATATGTACGGACAGAGACTGTGTTGGGTGGAGTAAAAAAATACAATGTATTAACTCCAAACCACAATTAAAAGTTCACATGATGTAGTGGAAGACTAAAAAAGGTATAAAATTTGTATAGAAATAAAGACTATTAGTCTTAAGGATGAAAATCTTGTACTGCTGAGGTACTCATCCATGATGAGTCGTCGTGATGTTTTAGATCACTGAGGTCTGCTCTTCACCGTGGTCTACTCTTCTACTAGGAAACTGAGATATACTCGATTGTTGGTCCATTGAGGTCCTCTTGTCACTGAGGTCAGTTGGGCCCCTTTGGTCTGCTCGTCTGCTGGGCCACTGAGGTCCACTCATCATTGAGGTCTACTCGGCTACTGAGGTCTCCTTATCACTTAGGTTTGCTAGGACACTAGGAACCACTTGTCGCTTTCTTCTCATCACAGCTAGCCACATGAATCTCTCTCAAAATGATCTTGATTTCAAGAGAATCTACACCAAAATCTATTGATTGTATCACAATTTTGATGAAAAATTAGTTAGATTATATCCAATTTACTATCTCTTCAGGTAGGTCCCAATGCCAAAAATGTCTTGTCAATTGGATGTAAGGATTAGAAGTTAATCCTATTTTACTAAAAAAGGGGCCAGTTGGGGCTAGGGTCTTGGCTGACCTGACCTCGCCTAGGGACCACCGATCTGAGCCAGGTCCAACCTGACCTCGCTGGTCCTGAAATGGCTCGTTGGGCCATGGGGGCACCTCGCTAGGCTACCTAGGTCTAGCCCTCCTTCTCATGCGTGGCCAACCATGAGTGGGATGACAAACTTCACCTAAGACATATTGCCCGCCACATCTGCCTCCACCCCATGGGTTGCCGTGGGGTCTGCCACAATGGTCCAGTTGAAGCGCGACCCTCGACTCGTGTGGCATGTTACGGCTTTCCGCATCTGCTAGCGCCACTGTTAGTGGCCACTGAATAATGCCTACATCCATTGTCGTAGGCCTCATCTGCCACTGTGGTGTGCCGCTGGTGTGGGCCAACTCTCACATGCATCCACTTACACCATCACACCGGTGATTCTTTTCAAGGCCCACCGAACCCATTCTGGTGGTCTGTTTTCCAATCCGCGAGTGCCTTTGGGATCCTCGAGTCATCACCATCACTTATAAATACTCCATTTTGTCTGTACATCAATCTAGAGGACTAGTCATATAGAATATATGAACATCCCAAACAGAGGGATCATGGCCTTGTTCGTGTTAGCATGATCCCTTCACGTAAGAATTAAACAATAGGTTGGGAGGAGATTTAAGAATCTAACATGGATAAATCCGATTAAAACCACCCGAATAAAGACCCTTTGAAAAAAATGATCGATTTATGGGTCACCTATTCAAGAGTTGACCTATCATTTTCTATCAAATACATGAATGAGATTAAATGAAATTCACATAGAATAAAACCCCAACCATGAGATTGGATCATTCATTAGAGAAGATTGCACCACTATCGTTCATTAATCCTCAATCCTTTTCTGGTGGCGGTTCATCAATCACCGTTCACCAATGCCAAATCTCTATGGTTTTAGAGCAATAATATATTGTTCTAACTATCCCATATTCAGTTAACTAATTAAATGAATAAATCATGTTTTAGCATTTCTATTATGCTCATTCACAGTGTCGTTACACCGTTTCATTTAAGAATCATCATTTTTGTTACGCTCTGGTAGTAACATCATTATGATATGATGAAATTAGAAATTTGATGAAAATAAAGAAAAAGTTAATTTATTTTTCATAAGAAAATCTTATTATATTTTTCTTCAAAATAATGCAAAATAAAGTTTTCCCTCGACCTGTGATGGTCAGGGTTAACTCATTCCTTAGGTAAAGTCGTCATTTCAGACGTAACAGTACAGTTAGATTTTTAATCTGAGCAACCATTAAGATGTTTACGAAACCACATATGTGCACTATTTTAAATAATAAAAAAAATTTAAAACAATTATTCTGGGCTCATCGGGGCTTGGAATCAAGTGTTTTCTGAGTTTCACGTCTCAAAATAACCCACGATGATTTTTTTAAAAAAATCATGGAATTTTTGGGACATTACATTCTCCCCACATTAAGGATCTACATCCTAGTAATCCAAAAATAGGTATAGCAAAAACCTGGGGTACTAAATCTAGATCAAATAATCTCTCTCCCAAATGGTATCCAGGAGATTCTCATGCTGCCACTGAATGTGCACTAGAAGAATCAATTGTCCATGAATGACCCACTCATGTCGATCCTCAATTTCTATCGGGATCTCTAAAAAATTCACCCGGATAAAAATATAGTTTGATGAATATTTCATTAGTTGTAAATGAAAATTTTTTCACACATTATGTAAATTATGTTTATTTATAAAATAACTATGATTAGATCATTCAATTGATTTTTTTAAAAAAATTCCCGTTTTACCCTTTCAAATTAATTGTAGCATTTAAGACATAAATATTTTGATATATATTATTTTAAATTAATTTATTTAAATATAATAATGACATAATTGGATACACTATTCATGCAGGATATTAGAGGTAAATCGTGCATTTGATGGGTGTAAAAGGGCCATAAAGTCAAAGATGGGATGGACCCACTTCTTTGGACATCAGTTCTATATTTGGGCCATAACATGTACATCCTTGATTATTGCGTTTAAATTTTGAGAGGATCATGAGAAAAAATTTATAAAAAATAATACTTCTATATGGATAGTTGGTTCATGCTTTCTTGAAATTCAAATAGGAAATTCAACATGGAATAAAATATTTGGAAGAATTTCCCCATTCACACATGAAACCACATGAAAACCAGCATCTCGTCCACTAATTAAATTGGTATTTTTCTCATTATTGGTGGCTTGGGACATGAACTAGAATGTTGAGGGAATATAAGAAGTGAATCCACACCAATTATCCAACCATTTCAACAAGTGTATCTCTTGAGGAAAGAATCCCTTCGATGAAGCCTTGTTCTTTATCATCTTTATGTTGTAATACATTTTTTTCATAATAAAATCCTGAGTTATTATTTAGTTTCTTATATTTTCAACTATTTTGTTTATTTAAATTCTTCATTAATCTACCCCTTTGGTCTATAATTCAAGAGTTGAAACGATATTGGTATATAACCTTTATAAATCATTGCAATTACAGTTAGTTTCTATGATGAATATGCCACCCATAAAAGAGTATTTTTCTTAGTAATCGATCTACCTATTACCTTTTTCATTAATATACTTTGAATAAATAATATAATTTAACTGACCTAATATGATATATTAATTGTGTTTTCAATTTAAATGAAACTAAGGACGAAATTGAACAATTGACACAAAAAACATGTGAGTTCGAGATTTGCGTAAACTGAGAGTGTGCGATCTTAATCAGTTATACAAGACCAGAAGGGATAAATTTTTAGAGATAGAATATAATACCAAAAATAAATTAATAATTATTTCTAGAGTGGATATATTCTATAATTAACCAATGAACATAATTTAACCTATGAACATCAATCAATGCAGGGTGCCGCAATAGCATGTTCCGAAGCAAGCCTAGGGTTTATGAAATTTCATATTTTTGGTTAAGTTAACTAATATAGAGTAAAAGGGTTAAAGAATTAACGGATTATAATTAAGTGGATTTTAATTTAAATAATAATGAAAAATAATTGAGTGAATTTGTAGAGTTATATCGATTACACCTTTAAAAATATCTTCAAAAACACATCTTCTTATTGTGTTTTATTAATAAAGATTCATTTCAAAAACAAAAAAATGAAATCTTATTCTAACATATATTTTTTTATTTTATAAATTGTAAAAAATCATAATTATTTTTAAGTAGTGATTTTATTATCTTTTATTTTCTTAGAATATCTTTATTATCTTTTTTAAATTTAATTCCTCCTTTGAGAGATGACCATAGTCAGCTACTCTCCTACACATAAGTACCCAAAAATCACAATTCATATAAGAGTGCCAATGAAAGTGAATTTAAAATTGTCACCATTATCTGTGATGCAAGTAATTATTTCATCTAATTAGAATTATTTATGTTATTTTACATTTTATTCTCTTTTTCTATTATTTCTTAATTCTTTACCCATTCTGATTTTTTTCTTCTTTTATTAACTTCTTCTTCTTTTTGGACTATATACTCAAACTCCTCATTTTTTTATGGTCCACATTACTTATTTTTATTTTTATACGATTTATGACCTGAAATGATCCCAAATATCTCATATATCTTGACCTTAATATTGAAATCAACCTTAGGGCTCAAATCCAACATTCTTTATCTATAGAAGGTTTCAAAATTATATGAGTTGGAGAATTCCTCCTTTAAAGGGACTACAAAATTGGAAACACATATATATCAAACCTAAAACAATTACCAATAGATTCCAATAGTTGAAATTAACTTAATTTAACTATTAAATAATTGGATGCACCTGATAATAACTATCAAACAAATTGTATTGCAATCTCAAATATCGAATTGGACTTTAAACTGAAATCTTGGTAAATTCACCTTATTCCAATGTTTCAGGTATTATCTAGTGATGATCCAAGAAACCATTTAAAATAATTTATTGTGCTTCTCCCATCCCCTAAAACAATAAATGTCTCTGAATATATATTAAAATGAAGAGCATTCCCATTTTCACTTGATGGAGATGCAAAGGATTGAATGCATTATTCAAAACCTGATGATGTAAAATATTAGAATGATTTGAGATAAATTTTCTTGTAGATATTTTTTGTAGCATCAAGGACCCATTCCATTCATAAGGAGATATCAGGGATCAAGAATTCACTATGGGAGTCAATATATGAGTACTGCGAGTGACTTAATATGTTGTGTGCAAGCTTCCCACATCACCAAATTAGTGACATACAACTCATCCAGTACTTCTATCATGAGATCACACCTTTGGAGAGAATCATGGTGGATTCCGTAGTTAGGGGAAAATTATTCTACAAAACACTAGTAAGTAAACATGTGGTGATCAATAAGATCACACTAAACTCCCAACTATTTGGAGATTGATGTACACTACAAGTTAGAGAAGTACATCATGTAAGTACTTCCTCTCTTGAAAATAATTTAATATATACTAAGTTGTAAGAATTGACCACTATGTTGAGTTATTTTATTGGCTTAATAGACATCCCAACCAACTCTTTTGAGTCCATGTATCATTTTCACTGAAACAGACCACCCAACGTACTGTTTCCCCCAATTACAAGAGTCAGATGATTGTGAAGCAATATTCCCTGGGAGACCACATCAGCAACAGCAACAACCACATACCCCAAAGAAGTACAAATTCATTGAAACAACATACAACCAAGGGTTTAAGGATAAATCAAACATGAGGTGTGTCTCAGGACTAGAACAATGAACCCCATTTCGAAAAAACATCCAGTAGACTCCACCTTACCAATAGGCTTTCTAACTACCCCAAAGGCATTTTGAAGCCCAAGAATCAACAATCCATCAACAAGGGAATCCCCCAACCAAGGCCAATTCTAACACTGATAAAATTTTGAAACAAATTGTTCATAATCAAAAGAATAAGTTGAATAGTAATGGTTCAGAGTTGAGAGATGTGAAGAATCAAATGTTCTAGAATTCCACCACCCTACATGAACTAGAATGTAATAATTGTAGAAATCTATGTTCCCATCCTTCTCCAAATCCCTAGGGGGATGTCAATGCCCTAAAATTTAGAAGTGGGAAAAAAACTGATACATCTACACCTATCATTCCACAAGGATTTACCCCTACTTTAGAGAAGCCCTATTCTATACAAACTGATTAGAATCCAACAGATAAAGATATTGGTAAGAAAAAGATTGATGTTGTTCCTCCTAAACCCCATTTATTTCCAAATAGAGTTTAAAAACCAATAATATGGCTGAAGAGGCGATTTAAAAAAGAGGTTTTGGAAACATTTAATCTTTTTGATATCAATATCCAACTACTTGAAGAAATAATGAAAATTTAAAGGTATACTGAATTCTTAAAATAAATTTGTAAAATTCGAAGTGGTATGATGGGAAACAAGGAGATAAATCTTGGAAGGAATGATTTAGCACTCATTACAAAAAATGTAGTAATGCCATCAAAGTGAAAGGATCCAGGGACATTCACCATCCCATGCAGTATAGGGGAGTTTCTCATTTATGATTATCTTTGTAATTTTTGAGATTTCATAAATGTGATGCCTCACTCTATATTTTATTCTTTATAGGTTGGTGTGTTCAAGCCAACGAGAGTATTGGAGCTCTTGGTGAATAGATCAATGACGTATCATATGGTAGACCTTGAGGATATACTTGTTCGGGTAAGAAAAAAGATCATTCTAGTAGATTTCTACGTGCTTAAAATGGAGGATGATCAGGTAAGATCACACATTCCCATTATCATAGGTACACCCTTCATCAAAACTACAAAAAAAATCACTAATGTCTATGAGGGTACACATTACATGTAATTTGGGAATGACGTTCTAATATTTAATGTTATGGACTCCAGGAAGTAACCCTTATAGTATTATTCGTCATTTTTTATCTCCCATTTTTTACAAACAATTAAAAACCCACAGGAATTTTATCATCATATTCTTAGGTAGATTATGAGTATTGGTTGTAGTTTTATGTCTAATAGAACTTCCATGCGAGTTTCTAATGCACAAAACTCTTAGTGATTTGACTTTGAAATGGATTCAAATTCTGATTTTGATCATGTGAACTCTGATTAGGACTTGAATAGTGAACATTCTGATGATTTTGAGTCATTATTCTATGATTTTCATGAAAATTATTCTGGTACTAATGTTCATTGTGCACATATTTCAGTTCCATCAAGGTATAAATCAATACTACACCCCCTTAATATAAACTCAAGCCGTTACCACCTAATATAAAATACTCATACGTGTTATGTAGTGATAGATTACCTCTTATAATTTCTAATAATCTTCCTTTTGAACCTGAAAAAGTTATTTTGAATATTTTGAGGGGGAATGTTAGGGGAATCAGGTGAACATTGGATTAAATATCATGTATTATCCCCTTCATTTATATATATAGGATTCATTTTGAGGATAGGACTAAATCGATTAACCAGCCACAATGGAGACTCAATCCAACCATTCTAGTAGTTGTTAAAAAAGAGGTTTAAAATTTACCAAAGCATGTATAATAGTTTCCATTTCAGATTGTCAATGGGTGACTCCAATTCATGTTGTGCCTAATAAAAGTTGTTTTATTGTCATTAATAGTGAGAAATATGAGTTAGATCCTATGAGGGTGGAAAATAGTTGGCATATGTGTATTGATTATATGAAACTATATCCAACCACTTGTAAGGACCATTTCCCCCTCCTATTCATTGATAAATGATTGAGAGACTATCAAGGAAGAAACATTATTGTTTCTTGGACGGATTTTATGGATATTTATAGGTTCCTATAGCCATATAGGATCAAGATAAGACTACATTCACCTATCCATTCATCACATTTTCCTACTGGAGGATGAAATTTGGACTTTTCAATTCCCCAGTTACCTTCCAAAGATACATGGAGAGTATTTTTTCAAATTTTATTGGGACCTACATGGAGGTATTTATAGATGACTTTATAATAAATGGATCATCATTTGATTAATGTCTAAATAGATTGGGAATGTTTTTGAATCATTATATTGAAAATAATATGGTCTTAATCATTGAAAAGTATCATTTTATGGTAGAGCATGTGACTATCTTAAGGTATGTAGTGTCAAAAAATGGGAAAGGGATTGATAGATCTAATGTAGATAACATTTCACCTTACAACATCCTTTATGTGTGTGTGATGTTAGATCTTTCATAGGGTATGCAAGATTTTATCAGCACTTCATCCAAAATTTTATTAAGATTGATCTTCCTATATACAGATTTCTTGAAAAGGATTATGATTTTGTGTTTGAAAATTCTTTTAGGACTTCCCGTGATGATCTAAAAAAGTGTCTGAGAACTCCACCGATCATTCAAACCCAACAATTGGAGATTCATTTTGATCTTATGTGTGATGCCTCCAACTTTGCAGTTGTGGGAATCATATCTTAGAGGGGTGAGGGACATTCACATGTGATTACCTATGAATCTAGGACCCTGGTTTCATCCACATAAAACTACAAAAACACATAAATGGATTTTCTTTCCATCATATTTTCTATTGATAAATTATTTTCATTTTGATTGGGCTCTAAAGTAGTTGTTTTTTCTAACCAGGATCCTCTAAGGTACTTCATTAAGAAGCCAGATTCAAATCCCATGATAATCTGATGGATGCTTATTCTTAAAAAATTTTATACTGAGATAAAGGACATGAAGGGGTCAGTAAACCTGGTGGAGAACCTCATGAGTAGGCTTACTCACACATTAGAGGCTGACACCTTGGACCAGGTTCCATTTCAAGACACATTCCCTGATGATCATCTTTATTCCATCTTAGGTACACATCCTTGGTATGCAGATTTAGTTAACAACCTTGTTTCATCTATAATCATTAAATATATGAGGAATTAACCTGCGTAAAAAATTATAAGTGATTTTTAGTATTATGTGAGGGATGATCCCAACCAATGGAGCATGTTTAGTGATCATGTTATTAGGATGCGTGTTCCTTGTCATGTGTTTGAGGTTTTCTGCAATTATTTCATTCACTTGCTTATAGTGGACACTTTGGACCCCAATAGATTTCTAGGAATGTTTTGGAATATATATTATATTTCCCTAGTTTATTCTATGATGCCCATGTGTTTTGAATGTCATGGTCACATTCTCAACACAATGGTAGTATTTGTAAGAGACTTGGGATGCCTAAACAACCCATATAATTTTGTGTGATTTTTTATATATGGGGAATTGATTTTATGTGTTATTTTTCTAGTTCATTTATTTTTCTATATATTTTGGTAATCGTATGTTAAGTGAGAAAATGGGTGGAGTCTAAGGCTATAAGGACTGATTATTATCTTGTTGTAGTGGACTTTGTCAAAGCACATATTTTTTTTTTCAGGTTTGGAGTATCGAATTCCATCATCAGGGACCATGAGACAAACTTCTACAATTGGAATTTGTATTTCATCCTTAATAAGTATGGGGTGACACATAAAAAACATCAACCCCATACCTCCCTGAGACAAACGGCCAGGCTGAGGTTTCAAATTGTGAGTTAAAACAGATTTTTGAGAAAACTGAATAGTCGAATAGGAAGGATTAGAGAATTAAAATGGATGATGCACCATGTGAATATAGGACAACATTCAAGAAACCCATTGGCATGTCCCCATTTCGGAGTTTTTTAGATAATGTGTGTCATCTCCTTATGGATGTTGATCATCATGCATATTTGGCTATATATAAATGCTTCATGGATTTGGCCCAAGCAATAATTTAAAGTAAGTGAAAAATTCAATAGTGTGAGGAGTGTTTATTGGCATCATATGATAACTCAATGCTATATAAGGTAATATCAAGCATATCTCATGACATAAGGATCCATCAAATGAGTTTTCTATTGGAGAGAATGCCTTAATCTATAGTTCACGACAAATGTTGATGTCTGGTAAGTTGCATTCTAGATGGTTAGGTCCTTATATAGTATATAATTTTCATTATTATGGTGTAGTTAAGATCTCACAAGAGAACACTATTAAGAGGTTTATAGTCAACATTCAACATTTGAATAAATATATTAAGGGTCTTCTAACTGATGCTGTGGATTTCATCATACTACAAAACCCCATCATCATTTGAGAATATCACGCTGTTCTCAACACTTTCAATTTTTATTATATGTCATATTTAAAATTATACATTTTATGTGCATATGTCATCTCATAAGTTCACATTTAGTGCAATGAAATATTTTATATGTGTGGGGAGGGGACAATATTTTGGGGTAGATATTTAGGATTTTCATTTATGTTATTTTTATTATTTTCTATTATTTTTTTGTTAAACATTTATAAAAAACAAAAAATAACAAAAACATCATGTAACAATCTCATGTGGATCATATGTAAATTTTATGTTTTAAAAAATCATTGGTGGAATTATTATCATGAGTAATATTTCATCATCAAGGATTGATTTTTATAAAAATTGAAGTTTTCTATGATATGAATGATTATGTCATTATAAAACATTTCATATTTTGACATCATTATTTTTTTATATGTTAATATAAAATTTTTTCATTGGTTTCTCAAAAAAAATATTCACTCAACCATGACTTGTGATATTTTCCCTACTCAATTGATGGTATAGACAAGTTAGGTAAGAAAATTAATTGGTTGATCCATCTGTTTGTTTCTCTTCTGATCAGTTTCATTACTATACTGAATTTACCTATGTGTGCATACCTATTATCCAAATATTTTACGCCCTCAAACAAATGTTGGTTGAGTCTTGGATGGGTCAAAAATCACTCTTCATCGAGCTTTGATCTTGTTATAACTATTACAATAACTATCAAGAGGAGTTCAAACATGGGTTGAAACTTGATCGTGAGATTATTTCCATGTGAAACATAATGCAAATGAGGGGAGTGATGAAATACAAAAAATATGGGGATATATAGGTCGGGAGGTTAATGTTTGAGTTTTGGGAATGATTAAGTGACTGGGTCATGAAATTCAATTACAAAGGATTGTAGAATAGGTTTGGTGAATTAAAAAAAGTAAGAAGAATTTTTTTACTTGACATGAATATACTGAATAAAGGGTGGATTTTTGAGCTTGGAATTGTTGGCACACACACACATGTAAATTTAGTGGCATAGAAGACTAATGACTTGTTTCTCTATGATTAGTGTCATGAATGTCACTGGATTTTTCTTTGTCATAATTTATGAGACAATGAATTGAAAATTTATTGTTATTGACTCATGATGGGATTCAAACTTTGCCTATATTTCTACTGTGGATTGAGAAATTTGAATATGCATATCTTGTCACTATTTTTCCAATGCATGATATGAGGTTTTGATCAGGAGTGAAAAAGGGTAAGAGTGTGGATGTTGATAAAAATGATTTAAATATTTTTTTGATAATAAATGACAATCTTTCCTCACATTGTGCTAAATATGTTTCTTTATAAAATATTTGGGATCAGATCATCCTTTTTAAATTTTGGGGTTAATTCAAGTTTTACCCTTTCAAATTTACTATAGAATATAAATCATAAATAATTTGATATATATTATTTGAAATTAAAAGTTTGAAAATATATTCAGGACATAATGGGACAAAACATTAATTCAGGACAATAGAGATAAATCGTTAATTTGATTGGTGTAAAAGAACAATGAAGTCAAAGAAGGGATGGATACTCTAGTTTGGACATCATTTATGTATTTGGGACATAACTTCTACACCTGTGATTTTATTAGGCTCAAATTTTGAGAGGATATCTAGAAATAAATTTTTCACAAATCTGCAATCTAGAGGGTCAGAAGGATAATGATTTTTAATGATAAAACAAGTAGTGAAACAAGGGATAAACAATTTGGATGAATTTCCCCATTCACACTAGAAACCTAACCTACCCTTCACACTATAAATTGGTGTTTTATCACAAGGAGGGGTTGGGGATGGGAATTTGGAATTTTTTGGTAGAGTAGAAGTGGATATACTCAAAATCACCAACCATTTCATATGGGTAGCTCATGAATCAATAATCCCTTTGATGAAGTACTCTTCTTCTTCTTCGTGTTGTAATACTTTGGATTACGTAATAAACACCATAGTTTTTATTTAATTTTTTTTTGCTTTCCACTATTTTGTTCACTTATCTTCCTCATTAATAATTTTCATTGGGCTATAATTGATGAGTGGAAATGATATTGGGTTATACCATTTCAAAATCATAGCAAATGTAATCCATTTTTATGATGACTACACCACCCATAGAAGAGTAGTTTTCTTTATAATCAAAACACCTCTTACCTTCTTCATTAATTTTCCTTGAATTAATATGGTACAATAATTAAATTAATATTATATATTAATTAAATTTCAATTTATATTAAACTATTTAGGAAATTGAACAGTTGACACAAAAATCACACGAGGTTGAGATTTGTGAAATATTTTAGTGTGAGATCTTAATCGGTAATACAATACCACATGAGATAAATTTGTAGAGATCAAATATAATCCCTAAAATCAATTAATCCCCATTTCTAGAGTGAATATGTTATCTAATTTACCACACATAGTAATCTAACCAAATAACATCAATCAAAGTAGGGTTCTGTGATTGCATGTTTTGAAGCTAGCTTAAGGTTTAAGTAATTTATCCTTTGTGGTTAAGTTAACTCTCATAGGTTTTGAGGGCTAAAAAATTATGGGAATATAATTAATTGCATGTTAATTTAAATTATAATTATAAATAATATAGTGAGTAGGTAGAGTTAAATCAGTTACACCTTTTAAGATATTTTTCCAAAAAAACATCATCTTATTGTGTTTTATTAGTCATGTTTCATTTAAAAAACAAAAAAAAATGAAATCCTCTTCCCACATACTTACTCTTAATTTATAAATGGTAAAAAACCATCATCATTTTAGGTAGTATTTTTAATCTTTTTTAATTTATTTTTAAAATACCTTTAATAATTTTTTTTAATTTACTTCTTTCATTGAAAGATGACCTTGATTAGCCACTCTGCTGCACCCAAGTACCCAAAAATCCACCCTTCATACGAGAGATCACAAGATAGTGAATTTAATGCCCCATCATTAATGTCCAACTCTTCCAAGTCGATGAAGTTTGATGGATCGTGTACTTATCTCCTTAGCTGTGATACATGAAAGACATTATGCACCCAGTGCATCTTTGGGGGAGATAAAGGTGGTACGCCACCCTGCTAACTCTACCCAGAACCAGAAATGAGCCAATGAATCATGGAGACAACTTGACACCTTGGAAAAATCTCCATAAAAAAAATCATGGTGAGACACGAAAAAACACTTGATCTCCCTTCTCTAACTCCAAGTTCCGTCATCTTCTATCAACATATGATTTATTACTTCTCTATAGAGTCTTCATCCGCACCTTGATGACCCACACCTTCTCGGTGGTAGCCTGTACCAGTACCATCTTTGGACCTATGAGTGCAGACTCCCCTAGGTCTTTCCAACAAAACAGTGGCCTACATGGTCTCCATTATACATCCTATAATGGTTCCATACCAATGGTGGAGTGACAACTATATTTGAGCGTGAACTCCGCCAAAGGTAGATGATCTTCCAAACTATGAGCAAAGGAGAAGATGCAATAGTGGAGAATGTATTCTAAAATATGGGTTTTTATCTTTGTCGGACCAACTTTTCGGTAGGTGTAATGTGTTTCATTTGCATATATGAGTCCCAAACATCTCCCAAAAAACCTTCTATAATCGACACGTAAAGTGTGTTCCTTGTCTCAAAACTATCAACGATGGGACTCTATAGAGTTGAACTATCTCATACATGTAGAGGAGACCAGACATCTCTACTGAGCCCTCCTCCTAGATGGGTATGAAGTGGGACGATAGGGTGAGTCAGTAAAAAATTACCCAGATGGTATCATGACATTTGGATGTGTTGGGTAAACCCCTCACGAAGTCCATTTAGATACTATCCCACTTCCACATCGGTACCTTGATTGGATAAGTCAAGAATTCTAAAACCTGATGCTATGTCTTCACTTGGTGACAAGTGAGGCACTACGAAATGAACTCTGCCACTATCTTCATCATCCCTGACCACAAGTACTTATTTCAGAGATCATGGTACATATTTTTCACTCCTGTATGTAGCCCCAAATGGAAGGTGTGGTACACCCTCATAACCTCCTCACGTGACACCACTAGTACAAGTGTGCACCCTATGAAATGGGTGATGTGATACCAAACTACTGAAGATCCATCAGGATCATGTATTGAGGATAACTAAGCATGTCGTGCCTCACAGTTATTATCCACAAGTTGTGGCTCCCTAACTCATTGTAAGAGTGTAGGAGTGATTTCCATAAAATGAAGATAAGATGTTGTGTCACCATCCATGAAGGATATTTGTATCATGTCTAACTGATCTGATTCTACACTTTTCAACTGCAATTCAGATCTCCTATTGAGTGCATTCCCCACCATGTTTTCATTCCTAGAAGTATAGACTATCTCGAATTAATAGTCATGTAGGAACTATATCCATCACTATTGATTCAATTTTAGGTCCCTATGAGAGAATATATTCATAATAATTTTGTGGTCTAAGTAGATGGTAAACCACTCTCCCATAAAGTAGTGCTGCTACATCTTCAATGAAAATACCACTACTTCTAGCTCTAGGTCATGGGTTGTGAAATTATGCTCGATTTTCCTAAACTATTGTAAGTAGTAGGTGATATCTACCAGCTCATGAATCAATAAACTACCCATTATAGTCCCTAATGCATCATATAATTCTACAAACCCAATTCATTCATCTAGTAGTCCAAAGATGGGGGCACTCATCTGTCTGTACCAAAGCTCCGGAAAACTCTGCTAGCACTTCTCCGTCGACACGAAGGGTTGTCCCTTCCATGTCAAAGATGATGGTGATTCTTCTACCTTGTAAATGTTATAAAAAAACTCTGCTATCAACCATCCAAAATAAATAAACTCATCACCTCTGTAACTCTTCTAGGTGGCTTCCAAGAATTCACCACCTCTTCCTTTTCCAAATCCACTACAACACCATCCTTTGAAATGACATGTCCCAAAAAGTGGAACTACCAAATCCACAATTGAAACCTTGAGAGCATCACATAAAGATGGTTCACATAGAGCCTATCTATGACCATCCACAAGTTGGTCACATGCTCCTTTTCATTTGCTGATTACACCAGGATGTCATCAACAAAGACGATGATGAACCGGTAAAGGTAATAATGGATGAACCTATTCATGAGTCCCATGAACACTATTGGGGAATTGGTCATACTGAATGTAATAACAATGAACTCATTGTTTCTATAAGGAAATGTAATGGATGTTTTCAATACATCCTCATCCCGTACAAAAAGCTAATGATAGAAAAAAATGAGTTCAATCTTTGAAAACCATCTCACTCCCTTTAGCTGATCGAAGATGTCATTAGTCATTGGTAGTGGATTCCTGTTCTTCACAACCTCATTATCCAGGCACCAGAAGTCCACAAACAACATCAAAACCTCCATATAATTCTTTGGAAATCAATAATGGGGCTTCCCATGATGAAACAATTGTACTCACAAAGGCCTTCCTCTACAGATCCTCCAACTCTACCCTAAACTTACGAAGCTCTATAAGAGATATCTGATATGCTGGTATAGATATCGGTGTTGTCCCGGGGTACAGATAAATTCAGAAGTCAGACTCCCTATGAGGGGTAATCCCAGAACATCCTCAAGAAATATGTCCTCATACTCATCCACCATTTTAGGAATGTGAGGACTCTTCTCATCCCCCGAACCGAGGGTGAGACCATATAACTAGAGAGTGATCAGCTGTACCATTCTCCAAGAAAGACCATTCTACGATACATGTTTTCCGTTATCACCGGTGAAGGTAAACCAAGTCCCATCTCCAGGGACATAATCCATTTTTTGCCTAATAAATTCAATCTGAGCATGATCTGTGGATAACCAGTACATACCCAAGATGACGTCGTAAGGCCTTGATGCTACAACTTGGAGATACTAGATGAAACTCTCACGTACAAGACTGATATCATGCTACTAGAACTAGTGTGTAATCATCAAATCCCCTCTTATATGATTCTATGAACATAAGGATCAATCCAAAAAATCCAACAGAATTTTTGAGCTCCAAAAAAGGTCTGTGGGAATGAAAGAGTGACTATAACCTGTGTCTATATTAACTTCAGCTAAGGAGGAAAATATATATATCATACCCTTAATCATCTATTGGGTTCCATGGTCAATGAACTCATTTTACTAAAGCTGGCCTCAGCCCTGTCCACCTACCCTAGGAGCACGTAGTGGACCACCTGGGGGTGGTGGTGGTAGCACCTCGAACTTCCATCAACTTCCTACAATTTTACCTTCAACCTTCCATGGTTTCCACCCCACAGACCATCTTGCGTGAGACTCTTCCTCAGCGGTCCCTCAAACATCTTCCATTCATCTGCATGGAAATTTAGGTAATCATATGCCACGTATCCCAACATGCCACATGAGTAGCATGTCCTGTTCCTCTGATGAATCCCTCTGCCCTATGTGCATTCAACCCATGACCTCAAATCATGGTGTCTTCCCCTGAAGAGCCTGATTCTATTAGGTCCCTATGTCTGCTTTCTGCTAACAAAGACTGAAGACTCCATCCCCCGGTGACTATTGGTATCTTTGGCTACTGGTGCCTACTCCACCAGGAACCTCTCTACGGGTAGAGATCACTCCATCACCCCATCTATAGTAGGGATGCTAAAAGATACCACAGACACCCTGATCTCCTAGCATAGTCCCTACAAAAAATCCTGATCCCTGAAGAATAGGTCACACCCCATGTATGTGAAGTAATGCGAAATCTCGGTGAATCTCAGTGAGTACTCTACTACTATAAAGCTACCCTACTGTAGGTGTAGTAGCTCCTGTATGCATACTAGGAACAATGTCAATAGAAAGAACTCCTCCACGAAGAGTCACTCAATGTTTTTCCAAGTGAGGGTATCCTCATCATGCATCTGGATCGTCTGGCTCAACCACCTCCCATAATGACATAAAGAAGGCTCATGGCAAAGATCAACATCTAGTCAAGAGGTGGCATCACCAGATGAAAGACTCGTGTAACGGTTTTGAGCCAATCCTCGTCCACCTGGTAGTTAGTTTTACCCCTAAACCTTAGAGGTCACTTCCTATGGAACTCAGGTAAGGCACTAAGCCTATCTGATTCCTCTACTGGTATATCTGGTCTAAATTACTATTCAATGGGTGGCCGAAATTATCGTTCACCTCCCAATGGGGAAATATCTTGTACTGGTCCCCAAACTGATGCCTCATTAATAGGTGTACTATCCTCATGGTCATGCACTAGAATCTTGGCTGGCTATCTGGGTGGTGGCATCCTTATATAGATCAAGATGAACCATGGTCAATAGATTATACCTGAGGAGCTAACTTCTACTCAAGAAGGACATGGGAACACCCACAATTCAGATATGTTTCATAAAAAAAGTGTTTTCATGTACTGAGTCGAAAAGTAGGATTCAGGGTTCTAGTGTATGGATATGTGTGCCTCCTCAACAATAATGGACTCCCCAATCATGAAATTCGAACTCGAAATATTAAACAGTATTGCTCCAAAACAAAGTCACCGACTCTCGATACTTAATGTAGAACCAAACCTCCTTGGATACTAATTGGTCACGACCTTTCCTACAGTGACTATGCTCTGGATACCCCAAGACCACCTTCAAAAGGCGAGGGGCTAGTGACTAGCACCAAATACATTATCCTGCAAGTGGGAGACAATTTCTGAGTACCTGTACAAACAAACACTCACAACCCCAACCGAAAATACTGAAAAGGGAAAAAATGCATGGTACTAAGGCAATAACAGAGAGTAAAAAATACAATGTTGGATGTGAGGGGGTGGGGTAGATCACAAATCCAAAAAAAATACAGGATATAGACATGGGGGTACAGAATTCTGTAAAAAACTGTTCGTAGAAAACCCTACATGAAGAGTAGGTGAAGAATTGCTGCCTGAAACTATAGGAGTACGCCTGACCTGTCTATTCTCACTGGGTACTGCTCGGTCCTAGGCTTCCAAGGTAACTTTAAAAAATATGTTAATTAGAACAAGACATGATATGTGTGGTTGGGGGCCATGCAGTGTTGAGTAAGACAATACTCAGTAGGGTTCTAAAATGACAAAGAAAATTCCACAAAGAATAGTAAACACGATGTAGTGTACATATCACATTGGTATAACCTTAATTATAGATATAAAGATTATCAGTAATAATTCTAAACATATTGTAATATTTAGGGACTCACCCTCAATGAGTTACTGTGTCCTACTGGGCCACTGAGGTCCGCTCGCCATTGAGGACAATTGGGCCACTTTAGTCCGCTCGCTGCTGAGGTCTACTGGGCCATTGAGTTCCACTTGTCTTCTGAGCCACTAAGATCCTCTAATCTACTGAGACACTAAGATACGCTCTTCAATGAGGTCTTTTGGTCCTCTGAGGTCAACTGATCACTTAGGGATTCTAGGCCACTGAGGTCCGCTCGTCACTTACTTATTATTATAGCCAACCATATGATTCCCAATCAATGTGCGCTTGATAATGAGACAATATACTCCTCAATCCATCAGTCATATACCAAATTCCACATAAACTCAAATTGAATATGTTAAATGGAATGTCTCAACATGAGGTTCCCAATGATGCAAATGGACTGTCAATTAGTCGCATGGTTGGGAAGTTTTGTCCTTTTACTTAAAAAGGGGCCAGTTGGGTTTGGGGTTAGTCCAACCTGGTCGGCCCAACATAACCCGACCTGGCCCCGGGTCCACTGACCTGACCCAAGTATAGTGACCCATCCTGGTTTGGAATCGACCCTGAGATGATTTGGTTCATGGGTCCATGGGTCTGGCCCAATGGGCCATGGGTTTGTCCGATAGTGCCACTCGGGATGACCCACCTTCTCCAACCGGTCCACTGTGAGTGGTCTGTCTTGATCCTCCCAATACGTGGTAGCTTCCACGTCTCCCAACACCGTATAGGTCACCACAGGGTCTTCTGCCATGGTCAAGATGGACCACAGCCCTCCAGCCCAGTGATGCAGTACCACTCTCCACACCTGCTCTCCAATGAAAAATCATGAAGGGTTTAGGGAAATACTATATCTCTCTAATGATCCCCTATTTAGTTAACACCTTAATAAGAGAAAATGTATATTAGAATTTCTATTATGCTGTTTCATTTATGAAATAGAGTTTCTATTATGCTTAGGTTATAACATCTTTTTTTTTTGCAATGAAATTTGAAATTCAAATTAACTAAACTAAATGGTTAATTTATTTTTGAAGAGAAAATTTAATTATATCTTTACTAAAATTTCCAAAAAATAACGTTTTTCATCAACCTGTGCCGATCGAGGTTATGTCTTTCCATAAGTAATTTCATCAATCCAGATTCAATGACAGCCTCATATTTTTTATTTATAACCCATTTAGATGTTTCCAGAACAACATAAGCACACTATTTTAAATAAACATAAAAAAGTTAAAACACTTATTCCTTGCACATCGGTCCTCGAAATCAAGTTCCATCTAAGCACCTGGTCTCGAAACAACCAAATTTATTTTTTTAAAAAAAATTCCTACAATTTCTATGACATTACATATTTCAAAATAATTGTATGTATCTAAACAAACCATCAATTTGTATAATTAATAGAGGTTATTTATTTTAACTACTTCATCTTATATTGATGTATAAAGTTGTAAGTACATGGATAGTTCTAATTATGTTATTATTGTATTTAAAAGGATAAAAATATCATAAACACATTAGTCAATCATGTTGAATATAAATATTTAAATGATATTTCAAAAAATGAAAAATATCTCAACAATATAACTAAATATTTACCAACACATATAATTGGGGGTTAATTTTTGTGATTTTGATATTCTATATTGTGATAGTTCTTCTTTACAACTATCAATCTATTTTAAATATTATCATGAAATACTATTCATTATATGTTATGGGTACAATAATAATATATGGTAAAATTAATATAAGGGCGGTACATTAAATTAATATAATGTTTGAAACTAATTGTTTAAAAAAAATTATTTTAAACAAAGAATATATAGGATGAAATATTATACATAAATTAAAAATGAGAAGGGATAAAATTTATAAACAACTAAATTTTTTAATATTTTGATGGTCAAAACACAATTATTGAAAATAAAAAAGAAGTCCTATTTTAAATATTAAGAAAACAGGGAACTCATATCATGATACAACGTCACATAATCCGTAAATAGACATATCCCCAAAGTCTAAACTTCTCCCCAAGTGTCCAATGGAAAGAAAACATCAAGAATAACACTAGATAAAGACTTCTCAACCAACCCACTAGAAAATTAAATAGTTAATCCCATTGATGATGATGTGTCTCCACCCCCCTGGTGTATGATATTGCACTATGTTGGTCCAAAATAGTATGGAAGGGGACCCCTCTAACCCACTCATATATGTGGGTTTGGGATGAAGGATAGGTAACATCACACCAATCTCACTTTTGTTCCACCACCGGAAAATAAATTTTAGGAATCCACAACACTGTTAACTAAATGAAACCCAAAACCAGACTAAAGACACTATTCATAATTAGAAGGTAGGTTTCTCATCAATCAATCATGAAATGATGATAGATGGATGAATGATGGGTTTCATCACACCCATCCCTCATTCAATACTTCCTACCCAACAACACATACAAGAGGTCTCACCACCTAATAAATACATGAGACAATGAATAAGGCTACCAAATATCACTACAACCTATTAAAAAACGGTCCCAAAAATCTATGCTGATTGAAACCAATCCATGCCTGAAAGAAAAAACAAGATCATAACTATAAAATATTGGTTCCTCTGAAACTGGAATGGAATTGATGATGCCAAATGGCCTCTATAATGCATCCACTGATGTCTGAAAACTTAGATCCAGATCCATACCCAACTTCCAATATGAACTATTATTGATTCCCATAAAGTGTCCAAATCATCATGTCAAACAATAGTTATCCAAAACGTCACACCCAAATGAAAAAATTCCATCATATTCCACCAATAGTCCTCTTCCCAAAAACATTTAACAGAAATATGAGCAGTGAAGATTCCTAGATATGAAAGAAAATAGATATATATAGCAGGAGGTATCACACACCAACAAAATTAGTCACCAAAAAACATCATGAATCAAATGGTAATGAGACCACTATCCTCACGAGAGAGGAGAACAGGTGACCCAAGATAATATGTGTAGTGAGAGAGAAAAAGTTAAACACCAATGAGAGAGTGACTAAAGACTAATTTGCGAGACATAAAATTCAATAGAAATATTCAAGATCAATTAATCAAAATCAACCGAATATATACCAAAATTTTTCTACATGTAATGGGATAAGTGATGATAGGTAGTTGATGAGAAAAAAACAACCATGACTGGATTAGAAGGAAACCATAGTGAGTTGTTTCACTCATCAGGGAGAATACAACACCATAAAAACAAAAAAAATAGTCAATAGATGGACTATCAAAAGATTTATTTTTAGAGTGATAAAATAAGTATAAAATACTACAAACATGATATTGTAAGAATTTGATGAAATTTTAAATTTGTGATAAAAATTTAAAACCATAATTTATCATAGGGTAATTTATATGATTTGCTGGTAATATTATGTAGTGATTTTGGAATCATCAAACAACTACATGATATGACATAAAAGGAGAAATAGTCGAACCATTGTTATCATTTTAATAAAAATAGGTCAAATAGAAAACCAGAAAATATAAAAAAAACCAAGAATTAGTGAATAAAAAATGAAGAGACCCCAATAATGTGAAGTTAAAAAATAAAAATTCTAGAGGTTGAATTTAAGTCAATAGGGATTGGAAGTCAGAAAAAAGAATGGGAGAAAAAGATTCCAACATGAACTACAAAAACCATAAGAGTTTTTTTGAAATACCTCGAGTTCTAGAGACAATGATAAACCTTATATTGATGTTTTCCACTAAAATTGAGATATACCTTCTATAGTAGGGAGAATTAACCTACCATAATGAGAAATAAATAATATTGACTATTTTATATTAATATAGTTATCATAATGAGTCCTCTGTGTTAATTGATCAAGTAGGGTTTAAAAGGAAAACAAATATTAAATTGAAACAACTATACAATACTTCTGATAGATAAAACAATTTCATTAGATACTGTAAAAAGACTAAAATGGATGAATATTTAAAATTATAGTTAAATATCTTTAGTGATATCACATTTATAATAGTGTCAATACAAACTTCATGAGATTAGATAAACACCTAGTGTTTCAGTGATGTGGATATAGATTCTATTACAATAGTGAATAAAAATAACAATCTATCCTCTATAGAAGTGAAATAATGAACCATACACAGTGAGTAAGAATGAAAAATTAGTGTTTACTAGAAATATATAATGTAAAAAAGATATATAATGGAAATTAATGTACCATAATTTTGATGTATTATATAGGCAAATGGAAATTAAATTGAAATTAAATCTATAGAGGTGATATTCCCAAACGAATTATGAATTTTCAAGATAATTGAACAGATTATAAATTTTCAGTCCCACAAAACCTACTTATTTGTCTTAGTAATGTGGTAGTTCAGGGTCGAACCCATAAATATCATTGATAGTAAAGAAAGAATTTAAGAATAATTCATAGAAAGTATTAATCATGTTCACTCTTTAGGATTGGTATTTATTAATTCAAAGAAGTTTGGATTTGGGAAATATAAAATGGAAGGGATCAGGTTCAATTTTAAACTTCATATCAAGAGATAATACAATATTTATCTTGGTATAGTCCTATGACTTATGATACAAAGTGGTATAAGGGTCACCAATTTATTTTGGTCAAACCAATTATATGCACCTATGATGAAATAATCCAATGGTTAGGTTATATTTTATAAATTAGGTGAGTTATGCTTATCTTCATTATAGAAAGAGACACATGTTAAAGATCATAGTCCTCATCAAATCCAATTAGAATATGTTTGTTTAATTTGACTTCCCATGGTTAAGGTTGTGAAATAGAAAGGGATGAACAATTATTATTAACTTAATTATTATCCATATGGTTTCCAAGGTTTGATATATAGATTCATTAAGCTAAGAAACCCTAAAAATATTAACCCTTAACACTATGGGGATTAGTCGTGCATGGTGGTGTTGATAAAAAAGTATTGAAAAACTAAAAATGCTACACATAATTATGAAACAATAGGGAAATAAGCAGTATAAGATTAAAACAAATAATATATTCAAGATTAAAATTTGAAATCATTGTAAATCCCATGAAAATATTATTCATCACAATGAAATAGAGAATAATGGTGAAATCATTGAATAATGCTGGAGAGTGATATTTAAACAGACACCAAAAATGAAAATATATTCTCAAAGGATGAAGAATGGATGTTTATTAACCAAAAACACAAAAGGATTTAATAGAATGGGAAATGGAATGATTTTAAACTAGTTTGGAATTATTTTTTTTGGAAAAAGGGTGAAAAAATTAGGTGAAAATGAACGTATGCAGATAATTCAATCCGTAGAGGAGAACCTAAAATATAAATAGGCATAAATTTACAAGACATGTACATTATTCATATAACATAATATATTTATGTGATTTTTTCAAGACAACTAGATGTCATGTAATCTAGTTATATTTCATGTAATTGAGACACAAAATCACCTCCTAAAATTTTGAATCTCATGGGATCATCATCCAAAATCTATGACTAAATGGGATGTTCAAATATCACACATTTTATAGTCATTGGATGATGTGTATGAGATTCACTTTCAGTAAGATTTTGTTCTTTAAATGTGTACAATGTTTAAGGAATGTAAACATTGTGTATCATATTCACATCATCTATTGTATTTATGTATTGGTTTATTTCTCTTTAGGTATGTTGTGAATGAGAGATGCACATCATCTATTATGTACGTGATATTTAAGGCTATTTCCCCACACTTTAGTATTTGTGTCTTAATGAAAATAATTCTTACTTATTTCAAAAAAATACAAAACACAAAAAATTATTTAATAAAACATTAATAGTCTTTAATTAAATTTATCTGACATGTATATATAAATTTAGATTTACAAATTCATTCATAGTGAAACCATTGGCTCTCCTCAAGAAAAAGTCATATAAATAAGTATTCCAAAAGAATTGTTTTTAAAAAACATGAATTACAACTAGGAAAATAAATCTATGTTTATGTAGAGAAATGAATTCCTCTAAAATCAATCTTACTGAGAAAACCAGTAAACCCTCATAGTTCATTTCTTTATGTATATATTTTTCCTTGAATTAAAATTTCATAACTCTTACTTTATAAATTATACTCATTTTGTAGCTTATCTCACAATAAAATTTCTCTCATCACTTAATGTAAAATGTTACTGGTGATATGATCATACTTTCTATATATGTCTTAACCATAGGAAGACATTGGTTTTAACATCTCCACTTCATAAAGAGAAATCGAAAATCAATCACGATAGATTTAAAAATAGTGTTGAAATGATTTTGAGGATGAGGTAAGGTTGGAAAGTTATAAAAATCATACTGAAAATGAGGGAAATCTTTAAAGTATAATCCATGAATGTTATGAATTGTGTAATGAAATAACACCTTCGGAAGAATGTGTGTTTATATTCCATAACTCAATGCCAGTTTATGAGTATAAAAAGAAGCTATCAAGAATTTACATTGTTCTTTTATTTTTATTTTCATTTTTTTCAAAAATCATCTCTACTACATATCTTATATATATACCCTAACCACATATAACCCATTATAAGATTCATGGGTATATCAATGGGTATTTTTGACCTTAATAATACACAACCAAATATCTTTTTCATTTTTATTTATATATCATTTTTCAATGGAATTGAGTAGGCATATGAAATAGAAAAAGTAATCATGGATCACGTCATACTGGTCTAGTGAATGTTTTCATAGTGTATCTCCTCAATAATAACATCTTATATATATCAACTGTGGTAACTACACCACACTTGTTCATATGATACTCACTCATTATACTATGATTTGTGTAGTAAGGGATAACTAGCATGAAATAACTATTTATTTACAGGGGTATTCATCAATAATATGGGATAAATAAGAAAAGATGTATCGGAGGGTCTCTATAAATAGTGGCTCAAAAAATTTTCTTTAATAATTGAAAAATTGATTTTGATTAATCATATCCTTAATTAGATGTAAATGAATGATCTGATAGGTTTACAGGCCCCTGGAATATCTCAAGAAATTTGATAAAAAATGAATATTTATGTGTATGTATACAATAATATTGGAAATAAAGGTATATACAAATTAATTGATATCACTCTGGGTATAAATTACAATAATAATCCAATCAAAAGAAATTGTAAGAATATAGAATTAGAATTAAATTACTTTACAAAAAAAATCAGGTTAAAAATATAAAATGGAATAAAAAATGGATTTCAAAAATATGTAACATTACTTTTATTTTTATTTAAAAGCTTATAATGAATTCTTAGGTTTAAATCATGTTTTAATGAAAAATGTCTCATAGATAGGAGAAAAGATTTATAATCATAGTGTTTTGATAATAATGAATAATAAGGACCCCCAAACATAAAATGAGATAGTGTCAACACTATTCTAGAAATCATCGTAAAAAATATATCAATAAAATCATAAAAAAAACTGAAATTGAAACTAGAAATTGAAATTGGGGAATCAAGAGATCCTTATATTTAATTTCATTCCTTGAGGAAAGTTGATGGATTGTGAGTGGAATTTGTGAGACAATACTTTTTTTAGAAAGATAAAACTTTCACTGTATAAATCATTAGTCCATTGGGTTAAGAAAGTTAGATGAATTAAAATGATAGGCATACATGAGGTAGGTCAAGTGATGGTAACATGGGAAGAAGTGGTGTATGTGGTGGTAGTGAAGGTAGTAGGGTAGGATGGTGTGGTTGGGCCAGCTGCATATTGGGTAGACACCTCAATAACAAACTTAATAAATGATGGCACCCATCATTAGATTCTACTTTCCATTATGAGAATCCATATCACGTGGTTAGAAAGTATGAATATACTCTCCACATGGATTAGGGGTGTATGAGGTTGAGTATCCATGAACCCACCAAGATTCATAACAAGATGAATGATAAAGGAGCCTTCCATCATCGTACCTTGATTCGTCCTTGCCAGGGTCTAGTAGGACTCACCAAATTAATTAGACATGTTATTGGATACTCCTCCCATCGATGATGTGACTATGAGTTTCTCAATTTGGTGGATTACCATGAGTATCTCCTCTGGAAAACAAGGCATTATCTATTTATTGATGGATAATTCAAAGATAATCAACACCAAGATAAGTGAATTTCATCATGTGAGGATTATAGGCTCTCTGTATATCTCTCGTGATCAATGACCAAAGTTTTGAAGTATCATATTTATTAGTCTTGAGCTGTAATGTTGGTAGGACTTTGGATGAAACAATGTTAGTGTTTTATATGCGGATGATGAAATAAAAATCACCAAGGTTAATATCAAAAGCCATATCTCTGATTCTAAAACAAACATAGTCAATTTACAGCTCTAAGGTATCCATGAACTCAAGGAAGTGCTACCTAAATGTATCCTCAAGCACTTGGATGATTTCTAAGTAGTGTAAATGGTTGATGAGTGCTATCTCCCAAATTTATCCATGTTTTTAGGGTTAAGCGGTATCTTATAGTTTAGCTTGGGTTGTTCAATCCTCAGAGACCTACGAAGAAACCTAAAGACCCTTACATTCCATGGAATATTTTTGGCTATTATATAGACATCATTGGGTTGTTTTTATAAATGTTTATGTGAAAAAATAATTGAATTAATTGAATTCAATTTAAAATAGTGAGTTGAACCAATGTTATAACATAGTGTGGATTGGATGATTTCTTTTTTCGACTATTTCAATTTGTTATATTTGATATTTGTTCATTTAATAAGATAAAAATCATCATCACATAGCGGATTAATACCCAAAAACCGTAATAATAATCAACTATATACTTGGAGGATCAATGCATTGAGCACTCCATGTTAATGTTTCGTATTAGCAATTTATGTGTGTGGCCTTAAATTCAATAAGAACAATGAAGTTTAAAGATCTTAAAAAAAATTATCAATTAAATGAAGTGATTATACAACAATGGAGTGAGAAATAACATCCAATCCTTTCCCTTTCTACTTCCTTGGATCAACCCATAAGTAGGTCATCCCTCCATTGATTCTATGGTTTAAATGGAAGTGGGAGGTAGACTTATGATAGAGGAGTTGAATAAGTAAAAAATTAAATAAAAAGAAAATGATCACTCTACCGTTGTGTGAATAATATCATAAGGTTTTGCGTGAATATGATTACACCATTAGGAAACAGTTTCAACATGAATAAAAATAACAAAAAATGGTTAAATGAATAAGTTTTATTGAGAAGCTAAAGTGATTCAAGAAATATACATTTGAATGAAGAACATTAAAAATACAAATTTGAAGAATAACATTTCAATGAAACAAATAACAAAATATAGTAAACTCCTATAACACCACTAATATAAATAGAAAATTTATAAACCTTTGGTAGATCCACCATCTATAAAAGTCTCCTAAATTAATGGTCGTAGGCCTTGGTGGGTGGAAAGTAAATAGAGAAGATAATGTTCCACCCATGACCCAAAATGGTAGCCAACAATCATCCAACGAACTTATGTGATGAAATTTCCTTTTAAATGTTGAATTAGAGTGTCCCATACATAAATATAATGGATCCAAATATATCTCTCATTGTCCTATAAAATGTTATCCTAAAACAGTTTGTGTATTTTGAGATATGATTAAATTGGTGGGCTATTTTTTATGCTGCATAATATAGCCCTAAATTCTATCTTCAATATGGGATGCCTAGAACACCCTTAAAAAATATGATTGATCAGTGTCCAATTTTTAATAAAATTTTCTTCATGATGTGATCAATATTTATTTTTTATTTTTAGAATCATTGGGCTTGAATCTTGGATGATGCAGTACTTTTATTGGGTTGCGGTTTAGTTTAATGCGCCACGAATGTAGTTAGTTAAAATCCCACATTAGTGGTATTACAATGTGAATATTCAAGTGAAAAAATGATACAGTTACCCTTATTAAATGGTACAAATGAAAATAAAATATGAAAAGAAAATCAATACCATTTTTATGAGGTGTTCAAGAATATACCATGAAATAGTGAATTTTAAGAAGGAATTATTATCATAATGTAAAATAATTTAAAAAGTGTTAATGTACTAAAAATGTTGTATAGGATTAATAAATCACATGAATATTATAATGTAATCTATTCATAGTAGCCTCTTTCATTGGCTAATCACTCCCCCAATTTGAGTTTTTCTAGTCCTGGGAAAATGTTATCTAAAAAAATGATATTGGATTTCCCTTTGCCAAAAACATTTTAATACAAATTTCTCACCCAAATACATTATTAAAAAAAATTATGAAACCCATAAAAATCATTTAAAATAATCTAGGTCCAAAGGCATATCCCAAGACTAATCTCATTCCATTAATCTATTTAATCACCACATTTAATCCAATTTCAATTAAACATGATAAAGTGTTGTGTCATAATAGACATGGGGGTTCACCATTATTCAAGGGAGAAAAGACTGATGTTCTAGGTGGAATCAAATTTTATTATTAATATGAGTATTCCATTTTTCTATATTTTGTGTTATTTTGTTGCAATTGTTCCACGATAATTGAAATTTATCTTAATCGAGTCAACCCATGTAGCGAGACTTTGCTGATGGCTACCAGGCTCAAAGACCATAGGGAAGCATGTGAAGATCACATACTCAGGCATCATATCCAGTTTACTCAATCAAAAAAAATTCAAATTATGAAAAATAGAGATAAAATCCTCATATCTGGGCTATAAAAATTTGGATTCACGATCCCCATGTTCCGAAAGCCACACTTTAGGTCAATCAATTCCTCTACCCACAACTGAATGTTTTTCAAATACATATGTTAAAATTAAAAAGATCATAAAACCTATTCCATTTATTATGGGACCCCCAGAACTGAAAAAAATTGCCTATAAACTAGATTACATAAATTTTGTTTTTTGTTTTAAAATAGATTAATATATAAATGGTGAAATATAACATCAAACAACCACAATTTCCAATATATAGACACATGAATTTAAACAAGCATGAAAATATGAATAATGGCCTAAAAACATTTATATCCAATCTCAAAGCTTGAAATGTGTATTTTTATATTCCAAGTTAATGAAAATTTTCTTCCACACATTTTCTTATGCACATAAAAGAATTTTTTTTATTTAATCTCCCCAATATAATATAATATTGTCCCCAGTGTTAAAAAAAAAAATTTAGAAGGGGTGGAGGTAGAGGAGATAAGTAATAAAATGAATTTTAAATAAAAAACATGGAACAAATTCACTTGGTTTTTAAGTAGAAATTAATTACACTCTTGATTACTCATCTGATCTCTATCTAACTTGGAGAAGCCTCATGGTACTCTGTATTTGTATACCTGTGATTTTCCTAAAAATACATTAAACTCATTAGACCCTAAATACAAAACACCAACATAATTAGAACACAATGGAAACCCCTTCAAGGCCTCTTAACTAAAAATAAACAAATATAAAAATAAAAATGAAAACATATATTTATGATTTTGAAAATCCAATCCTTGAGTAAATGAATAGGTAATGTGTGGGTTACCTCCCAGAAAGTGCTTTGTTCAATGTCGTTAGCCTGATATTGACCCTAGATACATCAATTTTTTTCTAATTAATAAGTTGTCTCTATTAACTCATCCTTTATTTCCTATTTATTAAATGATTAAACTAATGGTTTTATCCTATGTCCATTGACATTAGAAATTTTTCCACTTATGGGAACCTGATTCTCTACATCCCCATGAGGGAATGCATGATGCACTATGTGTGGACCGAACCATATTGACCTTAAATTTTTCTAGTTTAAGTGAATATTTGGACTATAGAAGAGCACTAATTTCCTTAGTTCAGATTATTTAAATTTGAGATTACTATATTGGTACGCTTGAAAACTATATTTATTTATCCTTGAATTTTTATATGCATCCATACTAAGTTCCTTATGTTCATTAAGATCTAATTTTCTTATTGTTTTTTCCAAAAAAAATTCATGGTTTATTTTTTAGATTACATAAAATGAATTATATTCAATTTCAAGAAGACATTTTCCATAAAACAACATATATGGTTACATTACTAGGATGGTTTGGAATATTTTACGATATTCTTAAAGGGAATCCAAGAGTTTCGTGAACTAATCATTCCCTAAGGTATTTACTGTTTTTTTAAAAAATTTGCTTAATATTCTTTTAGACATGTACATTAACTGAACTATTTTTGGATATTATGTGGCCTAATTTGGGATTATTTAAAATAGTTTTAACTAACTACTAAGTGACATAAGTGAATTCAATATAAAATAATGAGTTTAACTTAGGTTGTCACTTGTGGTGTATTTCATGTATTCATTTTCCAAATATTTCAATATCTTATATTTTAGAGGGGTTCATTTTATAAGATAAAAAAAATCATCAATTATTGATTAATACCTACACACCCTAATAAAAATTACCTATACACTTTGCGGATCATAATTTCGCGAACTCCACGGTAAAAGTTCTTATTAGCACTTGATGTGTGTGGCCTTAAAATCAACAAGGATTATGGAGTTTAAAGATCGTCAAACATAATTCTCAATTAAAAGAATTGATTATAAATTATTGTTTTAAAAACTAATATCCAATAATTTCCATTTACAGTAACTTGGATCAACCCATATGTCGGATAGCCTTACATTTATTCTATGGTTTCAATGAAAGTGGAAAGTAGACTCAAGAGGTAGGAATTAAAAAAGTAAAAAAACAATAAAAACAAAACGATCACTCTACCGTTGTGTGCATAATTTTACAAGGATTGGTGCGAATAAGTTCTCACCATAGGTAAAATGTTTTAATTACACCACAAAAAATAATAGAAAATGAGAAGAATATGTTTTATTATGAATCAAATTGGATTCAAACAACTTACTATTGAAATAAGAATGCTACAATGAATAATCGACATAATAACATTAAAATAAAACAAAGCAAAAAATATCCTCAAATAATCCTCCAAAAATACCTTAAATGATAATTTTTGAAGGCTTGGGTCTACCCGCCATATTTTAATGTCTGTATAATTAATGTTTGTAGGCTTTTTTTGGCCGAAAGGTAACGGAAATGAGGGTTTTCCACCCTTTTCCTGAAATGGAATCCATCTTGCATCCATTGAAAAGATGCTCTTAAATGACCATTTATATTGAATAATTTTAGTAGACGATTGGAGATGAATGAAATTCCCCAAATATCACCTAATATATTATAAAACTTCATCCCCAACTAGTTTTTGGTTTGTGATATATTATTAAATTGGTGTGTTATTTTTCTAGGCCTTAGAATTTGGCCACGAATTTTACCTTCAACTTGGGCTGCCTATATCTCCATTAAAAATTCCAAATTAGCATGGAAAAACATTTAAATAAAATGTCCCCCATGATTTCAAATATCTTTAGTGGAATATGTGAAATAACATAGATTGAATTATGGATACTACAATAATTTTATTGGGATGTTGTCCAGTTTACTTTGCCTATAATGTTGTTGGTTCAGGGCCCACTTTTATTGTCCACCAATGTGAATCATAAACTAATTCAAAAGGATGAATTTTTTTTATATCATGGGAGACCTGAAAATAAATTATTAAAAAAAAATCAAGACAAATTTTTTGTTTTATGAGGTGTTCATGAATGTACCTTTTAATAGTTCATTTTAGGATTGAATTACAATCATAATGTTAAATAATGTTTGAAGTGTAAAAGTAATATAAATTGGTCATTTTGATTAATAAATCACAATAATATTATAACATAAACAATTAATATTATCCTCTTTCAGTGGATAGTCTATGATATTAAAGGAATCTTGTTGGATGTGGATATTCTCATGTGATGCAAGGTCCAACATCTTGTTAGTCCACATTAGATAGTCCTAGAGATGGACCAACAAAATCTAGTTTTTTCGTGATGAATAGGGGAATAAAGTGTAGAAATATGGGTTTTAAACTCCCTTTGACCTATTTGATGATTATTATGAACCCTCATAATCTGATATAGAGGTATATGTGGAAGCAGAGGTCCAGGCAGATAAATCTGTGGGCAGTGGAAAAGGTGCACCCTTCTGCCGCATGGGTGGTGAAGTCGTATCATCATGTTTGGATGCATGTCTGGTGGGAGAAGTGCATATGATATTTATTGGACCATGTTGGAGTGGTAGTAGTAAAGGGATGATGTGTATTGTGGACATTAGGTGGAGAGAATGAACGGTCGATGGAGAGGGAGGAAAGAGGTGAGGCATCGGGAGACGAGGATTCACATGGGGGGGGGGGGTGAATGTGGGGATTACAGGATTTAAAAGAGTCCCTAAAAATAAAACACCAAAAATTAATACAGGATGTGTAAAACATATTTTTCTTTTTTTTCACACCCTTTACATTTACACACAATATACATGTTACACGACATGTATTTGTCCATTTGTGGACCTTTTTGTGATAGACTACCTTGAAAAACTTATATCAACAATTAATATTTATTAATACTTTACAAACCTATCATATCTTACACAACCTACCCTATGTTGATTTCCAGTCAATTCTTTATTTATTTTCTATATGAAGATATGTTTTGATGTAGAAGACTTCAACTACTGGTTGATACCCTTGATAGAATAATTTTTTAAAATAGAAGGTGTAAAATGTGGTATAAACTTCTTCATCATCGGTGTAATGTAATATGCATTCTTATGATCATAACAATTAATGTAAATAATAGGTAGTTACTTATTGATTTTATTACAATTATCATGATTATATGTCTTATGAATAATAGAGATTATTTATGAATACAATGAATTTTCACTTTTATTATAGGAAATTACTATATCGAACACAAACTATTCTTCACCAAGTATAAATAAAAATCACTCTTAGTTAACATAAACCAACATCATTACATTGGTGAGAAATGGGGTTTTCTAGAATTAAGGGAACATTTCATTCCTGTTCCATATATAGAAGAATAATTTTAGTGGGGAAAATTAATCTTCTAACATTTACCAGGACACCCTTGAGAAATCCTTAAGGATTCTTAACTGGGTGGTCAAATAAATTGAGTGTCACCCTTTTGGTTATGATTTTCTAAAACCAATATTCTTATAAAAACACATATGGATGATATTTATACATGCTCCAAGACCGCACAAGGATTTCTCAATATCACAGTCTCGATAGTGTAAGGGATTGAGAAATTTCTATGCTCTATAATTTTCTAAGGTAGTTTCCACTAAACAAATGATGAGCATCCTTAATTAAATGATATTACTCCTAATCCCAATATTTTCTTTTTTCTAGACATCAATTCTTTATGGAATATTGTATAAGTGGGAACATGAAAAATTGCCTCTGTGAAGGGAATATTAATGTATAATTTCATAAATATCTCTTTTTTAAATTTTACGTATTTTATAGATTTTTTCATCCTCCCAAGAAATGGTAGAGAGTTATTATATACCGGAGGAGCCATGTAGACATCGCCTATTTAGGTTGTTCCTCTGTTGGATCTTTCTCAGAAATTTTTGTCTCTCAAGTTTCCCCCTAACCATCGTTATGATAATCTTTTAATTGATATTTCCAAAATATGAATGTTTGCGGAAAATATAGCACATTTACACTTATAATAATGATAGATTTATCCTCCTTCATTTGACTAGTCTCAGTGTTACCGATTAATGTACTTGGTAATCAATCCAATGGGGTATTATAATTTTTTACCACTTATTGTTCAAGGATTCCGAGGGATTCCCTCTAATTTTCCATCTATTTATATAGCATTTTAATCCAATGATATACTTTTTATATTAATGTTATGAGTATTTTTCTCAGGATATGATTAAACATGTTGGACTTATTGTGGTGGAAAATGTGAAACTTTTGGAAACTATAGTTGTTGTGTAAGTGGAAATTAGTGATATCTCGGAAAACGTTTTTGGTATTACATATTAGGAAAACTAAATAGACCTTGTGGAAGGTACTCAGGGTTTTCTAGAGTATTTGGTTGTTCTTTAACACTCTTATATTATAAATAACTTTGGTTTTGTTGCTATAAATACTAATTCATTCCTACTATTATTTTTATATTAATGGAACTGCTATGGTTGTTGGAATTTTTTATTTAGTGGATTATAATTTATATAATTACAATATTTGACTTGGTGTTCCCCTAAGCCTTCAATATAGTACTAATATGGGTGTAGACCTACACACATCTCACAAGACTGAATTTTCATCACTGAAGTTGGCGGAAGTCAGGGTGCGTCAATAAATTAAAAAGACTCCAGCTTCATTGTCAGGGATTCCACATGTGTTGTGAGGCGGTTAATTTACTCTACCTGATGGATTACATGATTTGGTGATCCTTTATGATGTTTCCACTTACTATAATTGTGAGAAAATTTGTCAATAATGACTTGTTTTACCTTAGGTGTCTTAAGAATGAGTCCCCCCTCAACAACTATATCAACAATAGTCTGAGAAGTAGGTTGGATTCTCTCATAGAATGTTTCCAATTGAATCCATACATATATTTTGTGATTTGGGAACATTAGGGTTATCAGCTTAAATCTATCCCAGGCTTCCCAGGATGATTCTAAATTTACCAAGGTTATGATTTGACTTTCATTACACAACATCCATCTTCATATAAGTGGAAATTATTTATTGGGGATTTTCTTGGCTAGTTCAACCCTAGCTGCGGTTGAATTGAGGGTTTGAATTTTTAGCCAATCATTAGATATGTTGCTCGTGGATTACATAAATTTCCAAAGTCTTCTTACATCTGATTACATTCATTAGTTGTGAATTTTATCACAAACCCTTAATAATTTGGAGTTATATTCCTTGTGGTCTTCACCTTGAGGCCCAATAAATTGATCCTTTTTTTGGATCATGTAAATTAGTTTAGGATTGATTTCAAAAGTATTTTACAGAAATAATGCGTGCATAAGGATGTAAATAACACCAATTATGGATGGAAATAAATAATACATAATGGGTTTCACGTATTTTACTGGATGCTCTCCCTTATTGTAACACGTCCTATATTTGAGATTTTCTCATTCAGGCTGTGAAGGATAACCATCATCATCCATTGTAATGTTCTAGCATGTAATTGATGACAGATCCATACCAGGATCATACATATGAAGAACATAAATATTGGGGATATTTGGAAAAAGAAAATCCCCTTGAAAGATGCATTAGATAAGAAAAAAGAGACGGAGAGTGGTCATAGGTTCTTCAAAATGGAATAATTGTTAAAATAAAAGTGTAAGAAAAATGAATAAATGAGGAGAGTTTGTGGTAATATAGTGTGTGATGCAAAGGTTTCTATGCCTAGGTAACAGTTATCCCCAAAAATTGTGCCAACAGTTGATTCTCCCAAATGCATCATTTAATTTTCATAGGCCTTGATCAGATTATAAATTCATAGTCCAAAACTACACATAATATAAGGGAATAGTAAAGTGGTAGTGTGGGGTTAAACCCAAAAAGACAACACATATACACTCATTCATTAAAAAAACACACAGAAAGGATTCCTCATGTCCACCCTTTAGGTTTGATTTTTTATAAAGCTTAGTATTTTGAATTTTGAATGATAAAAAGGAAGGAACTGGGTTCAATTTCAGGATTCTTAACAAATGTAATTGTAGTATTAAGGAAATGATAAAACAAATATTATTAAAAATATTAAAATAACTATAATTTGAATTAATTAAGGTGAGATAAGAATTTTATAGATTATTATGACATTTTAGGGTTGTATTTACTATTTTATGTTGATGTTATGTTATTCTATTTTTTTTTCTTAATTTCAATGTAATGAATAGTTTCAAAATTGACAATAATGATATTTTATAATTTTTTTAAAAAATTATTTAATATTCATAAAAAATTAAAATAAATGCTAATTATGATTTCTTTTAAAATTTCATTATTTATTTATTTATAGTTATTTTGAAATTTTATATGTAAAAAGGTACCACCCTTTAATATTAAATAATGTTTTACCATAATTTAAATTAAAATAGGTTAACTATGGTCAATCAAAATGATAAGGTTTAAAATAAAACTGACACAAGTCAAAATTTTATTGTATGATGAGATTTCTATCTTATATAATATAATATTTGAATCCATGTTCATATGGTGGTATTCAGAAATAAAATTAATTTATTAAAATTTAATATTTTGTGTATTTCAAAGAGTGCACCCACCTCAATTATAAAAGGGGACTTCTTCCTTCATTTCATTTCACAACCTTGATCCTTATAGATAAAAACAAATATACCCATTTCTCTTCACAAAATCCTATTAATTTTTATATAGGTTCAATTCCTTCCAAGAAACCAACCCTAGATCCCTTAATAATTGATTAATGGAAGTCCACTGAAGAAGAGTTATTTGTCTTTATTGAATTTTTCAAGATTATTTGTTCTTCCACATCCACATCATATGTTGTTTATATGAAAATTTAATAAATGGAATATAATATATATTATTATATGTTTTTATGTTTATGAGATAATCAAATTCCACCTTTTACCCATCCTATGAAAAATTAAAGCACCACACCTGTGTACGCACGACATATTGTCTCCATGTAGTGGTGTTATTTATTTCATCACCACTTTAAATTGATGGTTATAATAATTGACATAATATATATATATATATATGATAATTATGAATTTATATAAATATTATTTATTCCTTATATCATCCACTTTCTTACTTTATCACCAATTAATGGAATGATTTCATCACTAGTGCGTACATACGACCTACTATCTCCACCATGTGATGCGATTCATTTTCCGTAATCAAAAAATAGTTATAAAACATTATTTAATGTTTAATAATTATTTTTATTACAGTAATATAATTATGAAAAGTATGGATCTATATAAAATTTTTATTTTCTAGGACATTCATGAAAAAACATATAACTAAAAACATGGCAGTTGACAACCGAAACAAGGGTCATAATGAAATATTATTTAAACAGGGGAGGTAAAATTATATAAGAGGATCATATATGATATCATAATTATGAATATAATTTTGTAACAAATTAATAAAATTCTTTACACCAATATTTATAATAATTTAACAAGTTTGAAGGATTTCAAACCTAAGGTAAGAGACTTTTTTACTTGAAAATCCTTATTTTAAATAATATAATGATTTATTATAAAAATATTTCTCTTTCATATTATTTTTTTAAAAAAAATTTATGAATGTATTTTGTAAATAAATCTTATAATTTTTATATTTTTTTCAATAATGGATCTCTTTATGGTTTTCTATAATGGTATTTCTTATAAAAATAATATCTTAAATGTATATTTTTACAAAACATAAAAGGTGTGTTTCTGAAAAATATACAACATGAATTGAATTTTCCTTTTTCATGAAACCATGATGTTTTGAAACCTAATTTAGGATATCATATAAGAATTTAAAAAGAAAGTATATTCCTTTCTGATTGCACAAATATCATTTAAAATAATTGATTTTCTTCAAAGATTGTTATAATGATGAAAGATTTCTTATTTTATGGTTATGATATGGATCATATGAATAATTAAATATGACGGGTGGTTACATTATAAAACAACGATATGTGGTTTTTTATAGCCCTCTAATGCATTGATTAATGTTATATGTTGACCGTAATGGTTATTTCACATGCAATTTCGATAGTTAAATCATAATATAGCAATAAGGGTTACATACAAAGGTAGTCGTGGGGGATAAAATCAAATGTTATCTGAGAGGGTTATATAAAAATTAATTTTGATAAGATAATAAGGCCCCATGAGACCTATATGTTTTGTTATTCTTGTAATGTTATTACAGAAATATCATGTTTTCAAAAGTTTTTATTAATTTTATGTTCGATGGAAAAATTTTATAATTATTTATTATTTACTGATTTAATAATTTTTTTTCCCTTACTGAGATTTTTTCTCATCTCAAGTTATTTTTTAAAAAGTTATTATGGGAGAGTAAAAACAAACACAATATCATGAACAAAATAGTGAAGATTTATCACAAAAATAAATCATGTTTTACTTTAAGAAAATTTGTTTTATTGATAAAATTGATACTATATAGAGGTGTCTAAATTTAATGTATGTGTTTATTTTGTTATAGTTTTTCCCAATTTTCCCAAAAACTATAATGAAACAATATTTAGAAAAATAATGTGATTTCTAGTATTAAAATAATTATAATAATTTATGTTTAAGTCAATCCCCTTACAATTGGTATCAGAGAAGGGTTTAGATAAAATAAGATATTTTGATATTTTCATGAGTAGTTTACTTAATAGTTATAGATATACTCATAGGTTTATAATCATAAGATTGATCACAAGGTAAATTTTATAAAAAACTATTTTGAGGCATTATATAATGAAATTCTATGTTGAAAATTGATACTTTTTTAGACATTCATTTCTGAGGTAATCATGGGTTTTTATAGTTTGGGAGCATATGTTTAATTAAAAATAGATTTACTGATCAATGTTATTTCATAATATGATCATTATTTTTGGTAATGCTATTAGAATATTATAAACAGAAAAGTATGAAATTTTATTTAATGAATAAAATTTGAATTATATTTTGGAAGCATATGTCATTTCATTATGTATTATCATGATTATGGTGATTTATAGAAATGATTAGAATAACATAGAGATTATAGGATTTAGTAATTTACATTTTGGTATGAGGCTTTGATCATGATTTATTTAATTTGGAGATAAATTTATTTTCAATGATTATGTGTTCAAATCCTTATTATTATTGGATTTTAATCTTAGTTATAATATTTTTGACGAATTTTAAGGATAATTATCTATTGACTGATATATGTAGAACATTAGGTATTGATATTGAATTTTGGAGATTAATTTTTTTCGGATTGTATTATCTTATCCTAAACATTTTGGTTTTGGTTAATGTCTAAAGAAATGAAAAATATATAGTAAGTCATTCATGGATTATTTGATTCTATAGATGAATAATATAGTGCTTTAGGAATGAAAAAATTCATCTTGAATACTCATTAATTGATGAATAATATGTGTTTTTTGGGGAATTTTTATAATGTATGACACTATGTTGATGAAGTAAATATATTTATTTATGATTTAGTCTATTTAGTGATGAAATTATTTTACTATATGAATGATATCTTGAACCAAAAAAGTTTATCCATTTATATTTCGTTATAAGAAGTCAATTAAATTTATAATAATGAAATTTATGTATAATATAATAAATCTAGTATGTAAAACTCATCATATGTGTTTTAGACACATGATAGAAAACTAAATTCAATTTCATACAGAGAAAGATGTATTGTTCTAAAGACAGTTTTCACTAATTTTTATGAACAACTTCTTTTAAAAATAAATATTGAAACAATTTTAAATATTATTCTAAAAGATAAAATTAATTTTTGATATATAAAAATTAATATATTTTTTGTTTTAATTTTGTATATTTTTCAGATAAGTAAGATTTTTCAATGAATAGTGAAAGTACTAATTTCTATTTAACATTGTATTTTGTTTTCAAGTGATAGAAAAATAAATATATATTTTAAATTATTATTAAAATGTAATTTGATTATTTTAATTTTAATTGAATTAATTTTGGTTTCTGAAATTGGGATTATACTTGAATTTAGTATAATAGCAATTTATATTTAAGAATGAAATTTTTATGGAAACTTTTTATCATTTTATTTTATTGGTTTTTTTTAAATTAAAAACTGAATATTATGTGTTTTGAATTTTTAATAATTGATTATATATTTCTAATAATAATTTCAAAATTTATTAAATAGTTTATTTTAATTTTTGGTCAATTTTAGTGGTAACATTAATAAATTTTGTAACCACAATAATGGGTAAATCACACAATTAAGCGTAAAAGTAATATGATAAGGACTATTAAATTACCCTAAAAGTTTATCCATTTTTATCAATGTATAAATATTGAACCCTTAAAATAAATGGTTTTAATTTGAGTTATATAATGTTCAATTTTCCAGGAAAATGACTTTGATATTATTTAAATTAGAAAAATTCACAAAATGTCACATTCTATGTCTTAAAAATAACATATGTGTCCACAAGGATTAAAATGAAAGAAATGAATGAATCTAAGTATCCATTTTGAAATTAATAAACTAATTTTAATGATATATATATTATTATGACTTTTGGGGCCCATTTGGATGAGGTTATGATATTCATAATACTTCACTTAAAGAGAAGACAATGATGTCACATTCATATTTTTAATAACTATATTATTTTTAATATGGTGTTATTCAAAAGATATATTCAACTATAAATATAATTTTCAAATATAAATTTTTTATCTACACCACTGTATTTTATTTTTAAATTTTAGTGAAAAAATAATTACCTTATATACTTTTAAAATGATGACACAGTAATCATTTTGTTAATGAAACAATAAAATAAATGATACTAAAAATATTAAAAGGAAAATAATTTTAATTATTTAAGGTGATCAAAGAATTTTATTGATAATTATGAAATAATAAGGTATTATTAAATTATTTGGGTCAAATTTATATTTTTGTATTGTTTTTCTTATGGTCAATGTAATGATTTGTTTCAAAATTGACAATAATGATACTTTTTCAAAATAATATATTTTTAAAAATTATTTAAAAATTATCACTAAATATTTAAACCTAAACGTTAATTTTTATTTGGTTGGAAATTTTTCAATGTATTAATTTATGGTAAAAATATCATTTAATATGTTAAAAATTACCACTTTTTAATATTAAATAAATTGTTACCATAATTAAAATTAAAATAGGATAACTATGGTCAATGAAAATGAAAAGGATTAAAATAAAATTCTAACATGTTATAATTTTATTTTCTTATTATATTACCATCTTACCTCGTCTTTTATTTTAATCCATGTCTATTTTGTTGTATTTTAATAGAAAATGTATTTATTAAAATTTAATATTTTGAGAATTTTAAAAACTGATGCTCAACTCGATTATAAAATGGAACCCCTTATTTCATTTAATTTCCCCAAATTAAGCTTTATATGTCATTGAAAATCTACCCATTTATTTTTCCAACATCCTTATCAATGTTTTTGAGGTTCTGGTCCTTCCAAAAGGCCAACCCTATATCCCTTAAAAGTTATTAAAGAATGTCCTCAAAAGAAGAGGCAATAATCTTTATCAACTCTTTCAAGATTATTTCTTCTTCCATATAATCATCATATATTATTTCTATGATAAATTAAAAACTATAGAATAATCAATATTATATTATTTTATTATGATTGTAGTACAATCATATTGCACCTTTTACCTATCCTCTGAAAAATATAATCACTTCGCGTGCGTACGTACGACATACTGTATCCATGTAGTGGTGTGATTTTTTTTTCATCAGGACATTACTTTTATTGTTAAAATTATGGAAATAAATTATATATATGATAATTAAAAAATATATGAGTTATGAATATTTATTTTATAATAAAATTCTTATATCTTCACTCATTAATGGATCGGTATCGTCACTCATGCGTACGTATGACCTATCATCTACCAAATCCAATGCAATTCATTTTCAATGGACATAATTAAAGAATAATTACAATAATATATATAATTAATAATAATTATATTTATAAAATTAATACAATTATATAAATAATGGATCTATGTACAATGAAAATGAACTGCGATATTCATGAGAAAACATCCATGCAAAAACAAGGTAGTTGACACCCAAAATAAGGGTAATAACGATATGTATATATATATAAACTAATGTTGGGAAGTATTTGGTACACATGCCACTTTATCCATGCACCAAATCCATCCTAATATTAGTTCCAATATAATTAAATATATTATACCCCATCTCATTCATGATTTTCCTTATATGCCCCTATAGTTCCCAGTTTGGCTCCCTCTTCCACTACCCTCTCCACCCCCGGTTTTCCACATCCACCTGCTCTGCATTAGCCTACTATTCCTCTACCTGATCTATATCTAGATTATATACCTCGATATTCTTTACATATGGATGCTCCATCTTAAGATCCAATACCTCCTGCTACTCCGCCTCCACCTGCTTTGCCTACGGCTGATATGCCTTCGGCTGCTTCACCTCCAGCTCATCCACCTCCACCTAAATGACCAGCAACTTAACTACCTCTACCTGCTCTGCTGCCACCTATTCTACCACAATCTCTCCACATCACAACATATTATTTCCTAAATATCCATCCTAATAATTCCTTAACAATGTAACCTATATTGATCCATCACAATTATCATTATTCCTTTGTTTGTATTTAACCTCACAACTAGTTGATGACTCTCATCAATTTCTTAAAGTGTGTTCCCTATTTAAATAATCCATATTCTGTTAATTGATATTAAAAACTACATTTAAATGTTTTAGCTATCATATGAAATCATTATTATATTATTCTAATGGATTCATTAATCTATTTTCATTCATGACATCGATTTTTATGTGAAAGGAACAATTAGGTTAGTTTATCTCTGTTTTTAATCTTATTTTTATAATTTCTTTATATAATCCGATTTCATTACCTCCAGTATTTCATCACTCCAGCACAACCAGGTTCCCATTCCAATAAATGTGTTATGCTGAATACATTTTTTTGGTAAATTTTGTCTTCATTGTACTTTTTAGATACATTTTAATACTACCTTTTTGCATTACAATGATGTATCTCATGTGACCCTCCTTTTGTTAATTCATTATTAAAATTAGTGTTCTAAAAGGTTACTTTTTTAGTAAATTTTTAAAATTAATACAACTGATTTCCACACATAATTTCATTTCCATTCATATAATTTTTCTATTCATCAAATTCATGATACAATCTTATTATTTTTATTTAAATATAATGTGATAATTAATTATTTTAACAGTTACATTTTACTTATTTAGAATTAAATATTTGTAATCTTATTTTTTCTAAATACAACAACAATATGTATTTTTTACTACAATTCCATGTTCACGGGATCAAAAGTATTACTTTAATATACATAAAATTGTTAGAATAATTTTAGTTTTTAAAATGATTCTCAAATATATGTTTTATTCTGCATGAATGGTAGTATAATTGAATATGGTTGTCTATATACCATTACCCCAAAGTCTGAAAAAAATTAATATGTTATACTTAAAACTATATTACCATTAATATTGAAAATCCCACTATTTTTTGATTTTTAGGTTACATAATTTGATCCTATGTAGATCAATTATCATTGTATTCATTCTTTTGTTCTTATTTAACCTTGTAACTAGTCGATGACTCACCACTTTCTAATATTATCTTCTCTATTTTATAATCCCTCTTATGTTAATTGAAATCAATTCTTGGATTCATATTATTTCAATATTGTATGATTTATATTGTTCATTATTATTCTAAATTCATTAAATAATTCTAAACTATGGTATTGATATCATGTGACAAGAATAATAAAGTCAGTTTATCTTTAATTTTCCCCTTTCATTAATTTCTTTTTATAATCTGATTCCATACGTCTATTATTTTGCCACTTCGTCAACACCCAGTTTCCCATTAGAACTCATGTGTTGGTGTGAAAAAATTTCCATATAAATTCTCACTTATTCTGGTAATAAATATATCAATTTCGACATCTTCTTTAATTATGGTGACACATCTCATGTTTTAATCATTTTTCAGTCCATTATTCAAAATAGTGTCCTAGAAGAATACCTAATTGGTAGATTTTCACCGTTAATATAGATTTTTTCTAAACCTAATTACATTTTCATTCATATTGATATTCACTCATGTCTTGATACCATGATATCATATTTATTTTCAATCTTATGTGATAATGAATTCTTTGAAAAGTTATATTTTACTAATTGAGATTTATATTTTTGTAATAAAATTTTTCTAACTGGAAGAAAAAAATATGTTCTTATTTATATTCTGTGGACATTGTAACTGTAGTCTTAGTTTCATATACATAACACTATTAAGATTATTTTATTTTGTAATAGGATTCACAATTATGTGTTAATGTTCATATATATATTATTATATATGTATATAGATTTTTATATATCATCACTAAAAAATTTGACAAAATATTTTTCCATTAAATTTCATAAAATATAATAATTTATATTGAAAATACTTATTATTCTGTTACATTTTTCAGGTTACATTCATAACATTGATTAAAGGATGATTATTTGAGGCTACTCACAACATATTGACACCTACATTTGAATGTTATATATTTTATATATGTTTCCTATTTGTTTTCATTCACTATGTTATGGTCAAATTTCATATCTATTTTCCATAATTATTTTCATTTCATATATGTTTGTATTCCACATGAAGAGTTACTACATGAAATAGACATAGTTTTTTAATATTCCATGAAAATAAATTTTTAGCATATAATATTATATTTGATTTCATATATTTAGATATAAAAAATATTATACATATACCTTTGTTTATTGTATAATATCCAATATTATCTAATCAATATTAATTGTTTTCAATATTTTTATATCGTGCATGAACATTTTAAAAACACCACCATCATTTTATCATTGTTTAGCATTTCCTAAATTATATTTTAATCATATAACATCAAAATATCTACCTCATAATATATTAATCATTATTCCTTCAAAATTATATATAATTTCAATGTTGTAAAACATGTTGTTTTATAATACCATGCTCTATAAAAATATTTATATAATTTTATGAGAACTTATTGAATACAATGTAAAAAAATATGTGATATAACTTAATGTTTCTATATTCCTTCAAAATTAAATTTTTATAAAAGAGATCACTTTGAGGGAATGAGACAAAAGGCATATTACAAGACAACCGCATGTCAAACCCCATATGAGGTTACCTAACTATTCCAAAAAATAGAAATGTTATGAATTAAACACCCTATGTATGTGGTATTCTATTGATTTTACCTTTTCATCTGGGTTGTTTTTGATGAGATCCTCAAAATGGTCAGCCATCCTTACCCAAGTCTGAATGTATTTATCCAGGTTTATTTTCTTCTCATTGATTCCACGACCCATGATCCATCCTTGCCCGCCACTCCACCATGATTGCTCTTCATTAAGGTCTATATGAAGTGATCTAGGGTACATTCTATCAGCTTCCTCCTTTGGAACATTGACAGTAAAATGATTATCCGCTATCTCTTCCACAGAATGTTGGAGAAGCTCCAGGTCCGCATCCTCCTTCTTTGTCTACTCATGTACATCCTCTGATGCCCCTATGTCCTGTGACCGGTTAGGATCCTCGTTCTTTTCACATTTAGACTCCTCCACCTTGTCATGTAAGGATGGTTGGTTAGGCTTCCTAAAATGTATTCCATTTCCAGCCGATCGGGAAGTCATTGGTTTGAGAAGGTATGCGCAATCTCTCCCGGCCTTGGTCTTCCTTCCCGTATGAACTGAATAGTCCCCAAAATCAATAAGCTTTAGCTTCCTTTTTGATACCCTATCATGTGGGATACTCTTGAATTTATCATCTTCTACCATCACTGGGGAAGACTGAGGGGTCCCATCTAAGGCAACTTTATCAACATTATATGGCTCTTATCCTTGGCCTTCCTGTAATTTACCTTGGTCCATTCCCTATTAACCTCAGCCCCATCCACACCATGAGTCAGTCGAGGGAGATAGATTTCTCCCATCCTCAGAGAATGTGGTCCATAAATTCCTATAATATTCCATGAGGTTCCTTTCTATCGCACTGGATACAAGATAGAGTGGCCACCTTTAGCTCTAGCCGCTTCCTGATTGTAACTTACGGGGGAGTATAGAGCAGCCGCATACGATTTCGTATTAACAGTAACCCTTGCCTCACTTTTGTTGACTATGCCTATGGAATCACCTCATTTTTTTTCACAAATTTATTGTGCATTATTTTACTATTATTACAATTATCTAATTATTTGGGGTTTATATTTAATTTAGGTTTCCCTATTAGTAATATGATGTGATTATTTATTTATTTTATTTTTGTTGGGTCATATTATATATTTATTTTAAAACATTAATTTATATCTAAATGACCTATTTATACTGCAATATGTAATATTAAATTATTATTTATTGTTATCTAATAATCTTCATTTAAAACATATTGGTTTCTCAAAACACTTATCCCACTCTTTCAATAGTTTTTTTATAAATTTTAATTCATCTATTTTTTCCATGAAATAAATACCATTTGATTTTTATTTATAACCGATGTAGGTGGGGTTGGATGCAAGTGAAAAATTGGTTAAGACCAACAATTGGTTAGGAAAATTCAAATAGTTCCCCATATTGTTAATATTATCCTGACAATATTTTCTACAAAATGAAAATTATTATATTCATAAATTCGGTATTTATGAAAGTTGATGATCCATGTGAAAAATTAAAAAATTATTTTAAATATTCTAATTTTCCATCATTATTTATCGTATCCAAAACTACATCAGTTCTCCACCATTTTATCATAAACATTTGTTTATCTTCTATTGGATTCACACTGTCTATTTTATGTAAAAATTCAAAACTGAAATTTTTAGATTTCAATATTACCTAATAGTTTTTTTTACATTTAAACATTGTTGTTTATGCAGAAAAACATGATGGATGCTTTTGAAATAGTACATGGTGACATAATTATTAGTTAATTATACAATGCCAATTGAAATTCAATGAATGAAAAACATATACAAATAGAAACATCAGTATTTATGCTTTAACTATTGACCTTCCTTTTATCATTAACAACTAATATGTTCCTTTTTATATTCTCCCATATTCATTTTTAAAACCATTATACTCTTTTTTAAATGTAATCACTTTTTATTTAAATATAAAAAAAGTCTTTTTGAATGTTATTTGAAATTAATGTTCATTCATTTAATTTAATTCTCCATGTTCAATTTTTTTCATTCCATTAAAATTGTCATTTATGTTTATTACTATTTAGATGATATATCATTAGTTTCACCACTTATTTTTAATTTTTTTATATTCAATATTAATGTTCAATATTATCATTTTAAAATAGTATTATATTTTCGAAAATAAGAGTTGGTTTATAGATCTATGTGAATGCACATTTGAAGTGCTAGTATTATTAAGAAACAGGTGATAAGATTATATAAGTGAATCATATATTATATCACAGTTATGAGTAAAGTTATTGGATAAATTAATATCATTTTAACCCATTATAAAATATATTTGAACATGTTGTAAGGAATTTGAACCCTTCTTAAGAGATTCATTTACTAAAAAACCTCATTATAAATGTTTTAATGATTTATTTTCTAAATATTTTTCTTTTAAGTCTATATTCTTAAATTATTTAAATAAATTTATATGAATGTTAAATTCTATAATAAATATCAAATGTTTTCAAATAGGGATCTCTTTAATGTTTTATATTATGGAAGTTCTTTTAAAAAATTGTTTCATTTGACTAAACATAAATGGATTTTTTTACATATAGATGACATGAATGGAATTCACCACATTCCTGGACCCTTAATTTTATTAAATATAATTTAAAATATTATATGAATATTTTCAATGTAAATTATTTCCTTTGTGAGTTTAAAAATTTCTTTCAAAATAAGGTATTTTCATTGTTGAATATTTTTTTGATGTGAGAATTCATGTTTTATGATTATGCTATGGTTTTTGGGAATTCATCATGATAAATGGTGGTTACTTTATAAAATAAAGATAGGTGGGTCTATGATAGCCCTCCAATGCATTGTGTAATGTTATAATTTCAACTTAATGGTTCTTTTAAGTGTAACTATGATAGTTACATCATATGGAAGCTGTGATGGTTACAACACAATATATCCATGAGAGTTGTAATCAAATGGTTGTTTCAAGGGGTACATAAAAAGTATGTATAAAAAGAAAAAAATGAATGTTCCTGCCACAACAGAACCATAGTTGGGACACAACCCAACTATGCTTTTTTACCATGATCGATGATTATTGATGGGTTAATATGATGATGAACACCAGTCTCCACAGTATTAAATCAAACATTTAGATAATTAAAGAAGAGGCTTGAATCCATTTGAGAAGATTTTTCACATATTATTCAAAACTAATTTAATTAATTTCACAAGAAAATAATACTAGGAAATTTATAATTTTATTCGTTAATGATTTTGATTGTTCGGAATGACCCTTCAAGATTATCTTGTAGCGCTTTCAATGATCCAAACTAGAATCCCTCTAGTGGTGATCTACACATTCTCGGATGGCCTCTGGCTGACACCACTCGTTCTCTAGGTGGTAGCATGGTAAAGCGAGTGTATTGTGTCCGTCATTCTTGCTCACATGTTCTCCGGCCTTGAAGAACGTCTCTTATTCTTGAGTGGGAAGGGGAAATGTAGAGACCCGAAGCTTGACATACATAGATATTACATTACTTTTTCGGAATACTTAGTACATAACAAAACACACACACAAGGACCGTAATAGTTTAGTGTCTTTGGAAACCCGGAATATAATCTTCTAATCGTGGTGAAAGATCTTCAATATCTACCATAAAGATCTTCTTTTTTTTATACCTAAAACCTTTCTTTATATCCTGGGGAAAAGAAAACATAAAAGGGTGATCTCAAATGCTCAGTAAGGGTAAACAAAAGAAATATCAATCACATCATATACATAAGAACATAGCTTTTGGGAATCTTAACCTGCAAAAGAGCTAATAATATCATAACATGGGATAAATCATAGAAGTGAAATGTAATCCCAATAATCATAACATAAAACATGAAACTTTGTGGCATAAACACATAATCATAGAGAATCATTTCTTGTTAGTCAAGACTCATTGCCAAGACTATCTTAGTGGACAAAGTCCCTTTCTGAACCGAGTCACTCTCGTTTCAGTCCTGTTTCACTGAACCGGTATAACCTACCATTCCAGCCATGTCTATCTCATGAGATATAAAATCTTTACCCAATGCATTGGAGGGAGATATAGGTTCCACCCATCTTATAATGAATCCTTTCTTATGTGTGCCACATAATCATAAACCATACATCATAGCGTAAGCCATGTAATAAAAATGGAATTCTTAAACAACATGACATCCTAAAACAATTCATATAAGATAAAGGAATTCATAAAAATATTTCCATCACAACATAATCTAATCCATGTAATAATAGGGATAAAAACAGAACCCTTTATCATCTTAGATGGAAAATAATTTTGATAAAACACTTGAACTTCATTCTTGAGGAAAATATCCTTTCTACTTCAAAAACACTTTTCCTTTCATAACATGTCATACAATTTTAAACTTAAAGAAGTTGATTAAAAATAAATATGAAAACTTGTAAAGGAAGCTTCTTGGAAATAATGTTTTAAAAATCCATTTATGCCGTATAAGTTAAAAAAACATTCTTCGTACTTTTGTCGGAAAAGTCAAAAACTACCTCGTACGAAAAAAAGACAAAAGATTCCTTTCATATTCATTACTAAAAACTCACCAAATGGTAAAATTGGATTTAAACTATTGTAAGTGTATGGAAACAATATTACATATTGAGGGAACATGGATGTGGATGATAAAATACACCCCAGTAAATTCCAAAGTATAAACAATCTCGGATAAAAATGAGATTGTGATATTTCCCTTACCTTATGTTCGATATGCTTTGTACGTATCAGAACCTCCTTTATAATGATTTAAATAATGTCATTAACTTATTACAAAATCATATTCATTGTTATGATATCATATATGTTTCACATATGACTTTATATTACCCATTCTTTTGTAAATTCCATGTTAAAGAAGCGTTTTGGGTAAAATCGTTTCATTTATCGTAGGTGTTTGGACTTGTTTTTTTTGACATTATTATTACTTATATCATGATTTACTTACTTCCAGAATATAAAACATGATTTATATATCATATATATTCAGTATATATATATAATAGATAGATAAATGAAATGAAACACACCGTTCATGGAGACGATAGTCCGTACGTACGCATGAACGCTGTTTTCCTTTCCTTATTGTTTGAATGGAAGTGAGTAGATGACATAAATATATATATACATAAATCCAGCAGATTTACCATGTCATATATTTCATTATTATTCATTATATATACTTTATAATCATTCTGAAATGGTTAACATGGATAATGAATCTCATCGCGTCGTGGAGACGGTAGTCCGTACGTACGCACGAGCGATGATATCGTTCTCATGATCATGAACTTGTGTTGAAGTGTATGTATAATATTTCAGTGTCAATATCAATTTATAATAATCATATATAGTTACTCATTAAACCATTATACCCATCCAATTAAGGTGGTGGCGGAAAATAGATTACACCCCGGCGTGGAGACGGTATTCCGTACGTACGCACGCGCGGTGATTTCTTTTTCCGTAGGATGGATAGAAGGTTAATTATAGTTGTTTCATATTTATAATAACATATCAGTAAATAAGAAATACTTATGTTATTACTTTATCATGAAACAACTAAAGAAGAAGAAGTTGAAGAAGAAAGAAGTTGAAAAGAACGGTAATGGATATTACCTCTTCTTTGGAACGCCTCTTTGAATCCTCCACTTAGGAAACTAAGATTGGTCTTTGAAGAAGACCAGGAACTCTAGGATTATTCTAGGGAAGTGGAGAAGGGATTTTGGCAGGGGTTGGCCGAGCTTGAGTGCTCAAATTGGTGTGAGGAGGAGGGGAAGGAGGTTCCCTTTTATAAGGGAGGAGAGGGGCACCTTTGGAATTCTTAAAAATATTAATTTATAATAAATCTAACCCCACTTAAAAACCTCCAAAAATGACTCATATTCGAATATTATATGATATAGGGTTTTAATCCCATCAACCAATCAAATTTAGACAGTTTTGGATCTTATTTTAAACCTTATCATTTTGATTTAACCTTATTTAATCTATTTAAGTTTATTTGTGGTAATAAAATTCTAAATTTTAAATTATAAAAAACAATTACTTATTTGTTGTGAATTTTCCATAATCGTTTACTTTATAACATTATAGACCATATAAATTTAAATTTATAATTTTTAAATATTTTTGTGATTTTTAAACAATTTTATAATATGTTATGTTTACAAAATAACAATAGTGTCAATTTTGACACTATTCATTTATTTGAATTTAAATAAAATATATACAGAATATATTTTCAAACTAAAAGCTTTAATATATTAATAAAATGTCATATGTATATATAAAATTAGTTGATCACATTAAATAGTTCATATAATATTTATTTTATTATTTTTAAAACAATTTATTTGGTTTATCTCTTAATAAAATAATTACTACATCATTTTTGTATAATTATTTAATATACTTATTTGATGCATAAAAATTTAAAATAAAATCCTATGATGAAGATAAATATATTACCTTTTACAATAATACTTTTAATAGAATTTATCATCCTAAAATCACAATATTTAAATTGTTATATTTATTAAATTATGAAGGTGACAACTTTGACATCATTTAAAATAAAATAATATAAGTGTCATAATTGTTTGTATAAGACTCCAAATGGTCAAATATTAGACCATTAGATGATTATAGTTTAAATTTAAAAGACCAATAAGTTTTGGTCAGGGTTTGGTGCCTTTTAGGGTCACTATTAGTTTAATAAAAACTATATTCTTGATTTTTCACTAGATAAATAATTTCTGCATCACTATTGTGTCACAATTAATGATAATTATTTAATCCCAAAAAATTCTAAATAAATTCTCATGATGTAGATAATTTTGTTAGCGTTCTGGAGACTATTCATGTTCGAAGTTTTATGATGTTTATCACTAAGTTAAAATTGTTATACTTATAAGATTTAAGAGAGTGACATTTTGTCACTTTCTTTGGTTTTAATAATAATTAAATTATTTTCATTGTCAAAAGTCCATAAAGTGAATCTAATCCGACCCTTAGTTGATATGGGTTTACTTTTAGCCATCAAATAGAATTTTGGCATGTGTTAGGGTAATTTTATAATATTATATTTACCCTCAATTACCGGATTTACCTTTAACTATGGTAAATAAAATTTACCGTAGTTACTATTCATAATTCCCAAAAATAAAAAGTAGTCTATTAACATAATTTGGACCCACTGATTCCAAATATGGAATCCATTTTTTCAAATTCAATACACAGAAGTTGCAGAAATTAAATTAAAATTAATCCTGTTGTCGAATGAAAACGGGTTTTTGTTTAAAACATTGCAAAAGATTGAATTGATTTAACCTATGAATTCAAGGTAAAATCAATGATAATGACATACATTATATTAAATGGAAAAAATATATTCTATTTATACTTTAAAACCATTCAATATTATAATTTAACCACATAAGATATTATGATGAAAGTAGTTGTTTTTAATTAAAATATAGCGTGTTTTTACTATTCATTAAAATATAAAAGTTATCGGAAAAATATCAAAACTTTATCTAATGTGAATTTTTATATCTTGATTCAAAAGAAGAATTTTATTTTTTCAAATTGAACATATAAATATGTCAAAAACTAGATTTAAAGTGGGTGCGCCATCAAAAGGCGGCAAAACTGCATTTTTTGAAAAATACTTATTTTACCCTAAAAATTTATTTTGTTCTTATACCATGTTCTAGAAAATGTGTATGATTAATAATAATGTTATAAAATTCAAAATTTAGTTAATACTATTCATAATGGCTAGTTCATCACAATATTATAATAATATATCTTAGTTTATTAAAACCTGGTATTGCGTACAACACACGCTATCGAGGAAGGTCGCGATTGCGTGTAATGCAAGCCAAGTTAGGGTTGCGTGTTGTGAAATAATCCTTCGTTGTTTCGTATAATAGAATCCAACCATATTTTATTTATACATTGCATATATATATATATACACTCAATGTTCCGTAGAATAACTTCTATCAAACGAACTTGAAATTGTGTGTAACAAGAGCCAAGAAAAGTGTTGTGTATACTGCAAGATAATACAGTGTTGTGTATAGCGCAAGATAATCTTGGTGTTTCATAAAATAGAAGATATGAATGAAAGAATGTATCTTATAAAATCTCGGGTTGTTACATTCTACCCCCCTTAAAATGAATTTCGCCCTCGAAATTCGTCGGGGTTATAAATGGTTTACTACTCGAAAGTTTGTTTAATAGAAACCCACATCGTAAAAAGGAATACCTAAACCAATCATTAAAAACAAAAGTATGAAACGTAATGGTTACCCAAATAAACTAATCAATGGGTTTCCACATAGGTGAAAATATTGATATGGAAGAGAAATCTAACCATCATGTTCTGATGGAGAGTGGTAGAGAACATGGCTATGGAAAACCCAGCAATCACAAAGCCATAAATTTGTGACGATCTAGGGTACCATCTGATTCATCAGATATAAGATCACTAGGAAAACATTTTTGGTTTTCAATATCATTTCCCTAAAGTTGAAAATTTTGAATTAGAAGAAATACTTACTTGATTTTGGTACAATCTCACTATTGTTCGTGCCTTGAACAATTTCCACTTCATCTCTTAAATAAATGAAGTCGAATTTGTTACTCGTGAATTGTTAGTAGATCATGTGATAGAATGAAAAGTCATTCCATCTGTCTCAAACAAAAGGTTATCAAAAGTTATTAAATATACATAAGTTGATCTATAGTGAGATTCATCATATAGGGTTCCTAAAATGGACTTAAACTTCATATATCATATTACGTAATATAATAAAACTAGTTTCTACTAAACAGGGACTTCTTGTAGGTTAGTGGTAGGCGATAAAGGCTAGTTGCACTTCAGTTGTGGGTTCGATTCCCGCAACCTTGTCCGACGCGATGGGCTGTCGCCCGTCTTGAATGTTGTCCTTTTTCTAAAACTAAATTACTATAAAATACCATCAATAATATCGAAAAAACTTCTATCCATAAACAATACTAACTTATGTCCAACATAATCCATTCCAATCATTAGGCTTATCCATAATACTGCAGTCCACTCTCATAACATAGTGAAAACGATTACCAGAGATTTAGTACCATCGTTGATCCCCATATATCATAATATATGTTTTGTTGGTCACATTCCAAACATTCAAAGTCCTTAATCATGTATTCTCTTGAATACCCATTTAACCATAGTGAAAACATGAATGCTGTCAAAAGTTATCTCTTTCCACATACCAAAATCCAAAAATTCTATATACTCAAACCATGATATAACCTTCTCCTTATATCAGTCATGAGCTCATGAATACTATCAAACATTTAATTTTCTCCTTATCCCTTCATTATGTGCATATCATCTACATTCCAAAAAAATCCGAATAACCTTTCATGGATACTGGTAAAATTAATCATACACATTCAAAACTCAAGGAAAGACAACAATGTAACAATCCATAGATGTCTCTTTATTCCATAGTAGCATGAGATTACTTATACAACATTACACATGATAAACATGTAATCATTCCACTACATTCTTAAACCTTTGACTGAGCTTCAACAATTCTCTCATCTCACAAATAATTTGTAGTTTCTTCATCATCATCAACATAAATACTACCCATACGGCCATACTGATTCTCTTCATGAGACTTTACCTTAGGGCATTGGTTTGCATAATGCCCGTACATTCCACATTTAAAACATTTAACGATTGTTGATGTCGTAGAAATACCATTATCCTCATCCCTGGTGTTAACTGAACATTTTCCTTTAGACTTACTGGCTTTGTGTCCTTCTTTTCTACACCCAAAGCATATTCCAGATCCTTTGAAACATTCTCCTTGATGCCTCTTCCCACATGATTTGCATAGGGGAAATTGAACTTTCTTTCCTCTATGATCATTATAAAACTCCATCTTTCTCTTATTAGCCGATTCAGGAAACATACCAAATTTGAGTTTATTGATCATATTATGAGATTGCTGATTTGGCATAATAATGATGGTTGGACTTCCAAATCCCATTTCATTTGGTTTCTCATTAAGAATATCATTCCATTGTCCATCATATCCTCCATTATCGTGAATCATCTTGTTTCCATCCATTTTCTAAAACCCAAAAAGAATAGTGTGAGAGGAAAAAATAATGCTAGGGAAAAAAATATAGTAAAGGGGGAGTACCCTTAATATATAACATCTTAGGTTAAATTATAAGATCGTTACGGTAGTTCTAGGACTATATCCTATACGTATACTTATCCTCAGGGACATCCCTAGACATACCTTAGAAATATCTCTATGGATCTCACTAACGTTTTCGCATCCTAGTTTCCAAAGGTTGACTAAACTTTTCCTCTGATACCAACTGTAGAGACCCGAAGCTTGACGTACATTGATATTACATTACTTTTGCAGAATACTTAGTACATAACAAAACACACACACAAGGACTGTAATAGTTTAGTGTCTTTGGAAACTCGGAATATAATCTTATAATCGTGGTGAAAAATCTTCAATATCTCCCATAAAGATCTTCTTTTTTTATACCTAAAACCTTTCTTTATATCCTGGGGAAAAGAAAACATGAAAGGGTGAGCTCAAATGCTCAGTAAGGGTAAACAAAAGAAATATCAATCACATCATATACATAAGAACATAGATTTTGGGAATCTTAACCTACAAAAGAGCTCATAATATCATAACATGGGATAAATCATAGAAGTGAAATGTAATCCCAATAATCATAACATAAAACATGAAACTTTGTGGCATACACACATAATCATAGAGAATCATTTCTTGTTAGTCAAGACACATTTCCAAGACTATCTTAGTGGATAAAGTCCCTTTCTGAACCGAGTCACTCTCGTTTCAGTCCTGTTTCACTGAACCGGTATAACCTACCATTCCAGCCATGTCTATCTCATGAGATATAAAATCTTTACCCAAAGCATTGGAGGGAGATATAGGTCCCACCCATCTTATAATGAATCCTTTCTTATGTGTTCCACATAATCATAAACCATACATCATAGCGTAACCCATGTAATAAAAATGGAATTCTTAAACAATATGACATCATAAAACAATTCATATAAGATAAAGGAATTCATAAAAATATTTCTATCACAACATAATCGAATCCATGTAATAATAGGGATAAAAACAGAACCCTTTATCATCTTAGATGGAAAATAATTTTGATAAAACACTTGAACTTCATTCTTGAGGAAAATATCCTTTCTACTTCAAAAACACTTTTCCTTTCTTAACATGTCATGCAATTTTAAACTTAAAGAAGTTGATTAAAAATAAACATGAAAACTTTTAAAGGAAGCTTCTTGGAAAGAATGTTTTAAAAATCCATTTATGCCGTATAAGTTAAAAAAAACATTCTTCGTACTTTTGTCGGAAAAGTCAAAAACTACCTCGTACGAAAAAACGACAAAAGATTCCTTTCATATTCATTACTAAAAACTCACCAAAGGGTAAAATTGGTTTTAAACTATTGTAAGTGGATGGAAACAATATTAAATATTGAGGGAACATGGATGTGGATGATAAAATACACCCCAGTAAATGCCAAAGTATAAACAATCTCGGATAAAAATAAGATTGTGATATTTCCCTTACCTTATGTCCGATATGATTTGTACTTATCAGAACCTCCAGTATAATGATTTAAATAATGTCATTACCTTATTACAGAATCATATTCATTGTTATGATATCATATATGTTTCACATATGACTTTATATTACCCGTTCTTTTGTAAATTACATGTTAAAGAAGCGTTATGGGTAAAATCGTTTCATTTTTCGTAGGTGTTTGGACTTGTTGTTTTTAACATTATTATTACTTATATCATGATTTACTTACTTACAGAATATAAAAAATGATTTATATATCATATATATTTAGTATATATATATATATATAATAGATAGATAAATGAAATGAAACACACCGTTCATGGAGACGGTAGTCCGTACGTACGCATGAACACTGTTTTCCTTTCCTTATTGTCTTGAATGGAAGTAAGTAGATGACATACATATATATATACATAAATCCAGTAGATTTACCATGTCATATATTTCATTATTATTCATTATATATACTTTATAATCATTCTGGAATGGTTAACATGGATAATGAATCTCATCGCGTCGTGGAGACGGTAGTCCGTACGTACGCACGAGCGATGATATCGTTCTCATGATCGTGAACTTGTGTTGAAGTGTATGTATAATATTGCAGTATCAATATCACTTTATAATAATCATATATAGTTACTCATTACACCATTATACCCATCCAATTAAGGTGGTGGTGGAAAATAGATTACACCACGGCGTGGAGACGGTATTCCGTACGTACGCACGTGCGGTGATTTCTTTTTCCGTAGGATGGATAGAAGGTTAATTAGAGTTGTTTCATATTTATAATAACATATCAGTATATAAGAAATACTTATGTTATTACTTTATCATGAAACAACTAAAGAAGAAGAAGTTGAAGAAGAAAGAAGTTGAAAAGATCGGTAATGGATATTACCTCTTCTTTGGAACGCCTCTTTGAATCCTACACTTAGGAAACTACGATTGGTCTTTGAAGAAGACCAGGACCTCTAGTATTATTCTAGGGAAGTGGAGAAGGGATTTTGGCAGGGGTTGGCCGAGATTGAGTGCTCAAATTGGTGTGAGGAGGAGGGGAAGTAGGTGCCCTTTTATAAGGGAGGAGAGGGGAACCTTTGGAATTCTTAAACATATTAATTTATAATAAATCTAACCCCACTTAAAAACCTCCAAAAATTACTCATATTCGAAGATTATATGATATAGGGTTTTAATCCCATCAACAAATCAAATTTAGATAGATTTGGATCTTATTTTAAACCATATCATTTTGATTTATCCTTATTTAATCTATTTAAGTTTATTTGTGGTAATAAAATTCTAAATTTTAAATTATAACAAATAATTACTTATTTGTTGTGAATTTTCCATAATTGTTTACTTTATAACATTATATACCATATAAATTTAAATTTATAATTTTTAAATATTTTTGTGATTTTTAAACAATTTTATAATATGTTATTTTTACAAAATAACAATAGTGTCAATTTTGACACTATTCATTTATTTGAATTTAAATAAAATATATACAGAAGATATGTTCAAAATAAAAGCTTTAATATATAAATAAAATTTCATATGTATCTATAAAATTAGTGGATCACATTAAATAGTTCATATAATATTTATTTTATTATTTTTAAAACCATTTATTTGGTTTATCTCTTAATAAAATAATTACTACATCATTTTTGTATAATTATTTAATAAAATTATTTGTTGCATAAAAATTTAATATAAAATCCTATGATGAAGATATATATATTACCTTTCACAATAATACTTTTACTCTAATTTATAATCTTAAAATAACAATATTTAAATTGTTATATTTATTAAATTATGAAGGTGACAACTTTGGCATCATTTAAAATAAAATAATATAAGTGTCATAATTGCTTGTATAAGACTCCAAATGGTCAAATATTTGACCGTTATATGATTATAGTTTAAATGTACATGACCAATAAGTTTTGGTTAGGGTTTTGTGCCTTTTATGGTCACTATTAGTTTAATAAAAACTATATTCTTGATTTTTCACTGGATAAATAATTTCTGCATCACTATTGTGTCACAATTAATGATAATTATTTAATCCCAAAAAATTCTAAATAAATTCTCATGATGTAGATACATTTTTTTAGCTTTCTGGAGACTATTCATGTTCGAAGTTTTATGATGTTTATCACTAAGTTAAAATTATTATACTTATAAGATTTAAGAGAGTGACATTTTGTCACTTTCTTTGGTTTTAATAATAATTAAATTATTTTCATTGTCAAAAGTCCATAAAGTGAATATAATCCGACCCTTAGTTGATATGGGTTTACTTTTAGCCATCAAATAGAATTTTGGCATGTGTTAGGGTAATTTTATAATATTATATTTACCCTTAATTACTGGATTTACCTTTAACTATGGTAAATAAAATTTACCGTAGTTACTATTCATAATTCCCAAAAATAAAAAGTAGGCTATTAACATAATTTGGACCCACTGATTCCAAATATGGAATCCATTTTTTCAAATTCAATACACAGAAGTTGCAGAAATTAAATTAAAATTAATCCCGTTGTCGAATGAAAACAGGTTTTTGTTTAAAACATTGCAAAAGATTGAATTGATTTAACCTATGAATTCAAGGTAAAATAAATGCTAATGACATACATTATATTAAATGGTAAAAATATATTCTATTTACACTTTAAAACCATTCAATATTATAATTTAACCACATAAGATATTATGATGAAAAAAGTTGTTTTTAATTAAAATATAGCGTGTTTTTACTATTCATTAAAATATGAAAGTTATCGGAAAAATATAAAAACTTTATCTAATGTAAATTTTTATATCTTGATTCAAAAGAAGAATTTTATTTTGTCAAATTGAACATATAAACATGTCAAAAACTATATTTAAAGTGGGTGCGCCATCAAAAGGCGGCAAAACTGCATTTTTTGAAAAATACTTATTTTACCCGAAAAATTTATTTTGTTCTTATACCATGTTCTAGAAAATGTGTAAGATTAATAATAATGCTATAAAATTCAAAATTTAGTTAATAATATTCATAATGGCTAGTTCATGACAATATTATAATAATATATCGTAGTTTATTAAAACCCGGTATTGCGTACATCACACGCTATCGAGGAAGGTCGCGATTGCGTGTAATGCAAGCCATGTTAGGGTTGGGTGTTGTGAAAGAATCCTTCGTTGTTTCGTATAACAGAATCCAACCATATTTTATTTATACATTGCATATATATATATATATACACTCAATGTTCCGTAGAATAACTTCTATCAAACGAACTTGAAATTGTGTGTAACAAGAGCCAAGAAAAGTGTTGCGTATACTGCAAGCTAATACGGTGTTGCGTATAGCGCAAGATAATATTGGTGTGTCATACAATAGAAGATATGAATGAAAGAATGTATCTTATAAAATCTCGGGTTGTTACAGGAAAAGATTCAAGAGATAAATTTTTTAGCTAAAAAATTCTCAATTCATCAAGTGTAGAGTTCGGTATATGAAACAATAGACGTATGTGTCTATTTATTAACATGAGGAGTCAGTTACAATATATAATCACATATCATCAATTTAATACATTTATGACCTTAAAAACCAATTATCTTAATAATAATATATCATCATTCTTTATGGCGCACCATCTTACAAAAAATAGAATTATAAATAAAATTCCACATCACAATATAATAACATCATTATTTTAATCTCGGCCAACTAGTGGAATAATTATTGATCATCTTAGAAATAGTTATTTTACTATTAGACCGACCATCCTTGCTGGATTAAACTTCGCAAAAGATTGCGGTTGGGACTCCATTCACATCGAATCCGACTGTCTCACTATAATCAATGCCATCAATCTCACTGACGGCGGGCTTCAACCCTTCGGTCCCATTATCCGGTGTATTCACTCGCGGAGACAAGGCTTCAATTCATGCAATTTCTCATTTATTAAAAGGGAAGCGAACGAAGCCGCTCACAAGATGGCAGGCATTGGCCCTCCCTATGAGGATTTGCTCTGGTTCAATCATTTCCATCGTGGTTATGCTCCTGTATTTCTGCTGATCTCCATCATTAATGGATCCGTCTTATTTTGTCAAAAAAAAATAATTTATTCTCGTAAATAAATATATTATTTACAAACTACTAAATAAATATTTTTTATATGTTTAGTAAAATAAATAAATATATTTCACCCATAATCCAGTGAATAATTATTAATTTAATGTAAGTAATCAATTGAAATTGAATAAAATTATTCCATTATCTCGAGAATAAAATTTATTTATCAAATTCAAATAGAATTTATCCGAGACCACCTGAAACACATATTGTGTCACCCTGTAGGATTATTTATCATTGGAATTAGGGAGGCCTACCTAAATTCCAAGAGTACAATATTGAAACATGTCAAGGAACCCCAGATAAAAAATTAATGTTGCAACAATGACATCCATCTACAAACGATCAACATGTAATATCATCCCTTTGTCGCAATATGTCTTCATGCCGGGTTCATGATAGTGTCATCAACCTTTATGCTCGATACATCATGCTTTTACTACCTGAAATAAACTCATCATTAAACCATGTCCAAGGGATTTAGCGCGATGGTTCTATTTTATTCAAAGGTATGCGATGTCAACTTATAAAATTGGATGGGATAAAGCCTTCCTTGACTTATCTATTAATAACATGCAACTCACGACACACCCAACGTACCGTACTTCCCACCAACTGTCTGCATGATGGTTTTCGTCAGTAAATAAAAGGGTTCATGTTGTGACATGTTTTAAGGATAATATTAATTTCAATGGATCAGTACACACGATCTCATATAGAAATATATGATGACACAAAATCATATAGAATTCTTACTGGCGGGTTTGTTCTCATAATCTTATTTCTTGGAGATTACAAAGTGAGAACATCATGATAGGAAGTTTCATCTACATAATAGTACTCAAACCTCGCCATCTTCATGTTATGTGTCCCATCATAGTATTTCATCCAACTATAGAACTATGTTTAAGTATTTAGTTATATCATTTCAAGGATCTCATAATAGTAGGTAACTACCATGACCATATCAATCCAAAAAATTATCTAGGACATTATTACATCATATTCATGCAGAATAATGAAAAATATGTCATAATATTTTTAATATCTAAATACATTAAATGTCCATGTAATCAGTGTACAACTAGTTTGTTCTAGGAAACTAACTCTTACAAACTCCCACTAGGACAAGAGCCAACTGCCTACGACTTTCAGTATGCCAATTCTCGCATGGTTATCATGAATCTGCTGAGTCAAGGATTTACTCCAGGGGTATGATATGATGTCGTTAATTGAAATACTGCTCACTACAACATCACCACTCTGGGAAAAATATTTCAATAGATGATACTTTTGAAGTATGTGTATCATATGCTGATGTGACCTAGGATACTTTTCAAGAGCCAACGCTGTAGTATTATAATAGTATAGTGTTATCAGATCTTTACTTCTAGGTATCACATTTAGCTCTTATACAAAACATGACATCCAACCTACTTATTTAGCTACCTCAGAAGCTGGGATATACTCGGACTCTGCTATAGAATCTCCAACCATACTCTACTTTGAGCTCATCTAGCTCACTGCAACTCCATTCAATGGGAAGATGTATCATGTTTGCGACTTAATTTCATTTGATTAGTCTGGAAACTAGCATCTCTATATCCTCTGATGACTAGTTCCTCATATCCTCCATAAACCATGAATATATCTTTAGTATACCTTAGATACAATATGATAGACCTGACTGCTATCCAATGGATGTCACTTGGGTCAGCTGGATATCTGCCTACCACAGTCTAATGTGTAGGCGAAATCCATCCTAGTACATATCATGGCACACAAATGACCCTATAGATGATCCATATGGAGTCCTTGATGTTGTAATTCATTCATTATGTGGCTAATTATACATTTTATTTGAAATATGAATGTCATGTGATGCTGGAAATATTCCCCTTTTGAATTGATCCATACTGAATTTCATCAATATGTTATTTGTGTATGTACATTGAATTATTCCTAATAATCTATTGGATCTATCATGATGGATATTGATCCCAAGAATATATGCTTCTACACCCATGTTATTCATGGATATGCATTGATTCAACCATGTCTTTGCAGAATGTAATAGTAGTATCTTGTTTCTAATAAGTAATATGTCATCAATATATAATATTTGGAAAATGACTGCACTCCCACTAAATTATTTATAGATACATGGATCACATTCATTCTTGATAAAACCACATTTAATTATGGCTTCATCAAAACTAATGTTCCATGACCTAGATTCTTACTTTAATCTATAAATGGATGTCAATTACTTGCACGTCTTTTTAGCATCCCTTAGAGTCATAATCCATTCAGGTTGTGTCATGTAGACATCTTACTGAGTGTTCCCAGTAAGGATGTCTATTTTGAAATTCATTTGAAAAATCTCACAGTCATGGTATGCAACAATGGCCAATATAATTATGATGGATTTCAGCATTGTAACTAGTGAAAAGATTTCATCGTAGTCCATGCCTTGTATTGTTTGAAACTTTTGCTACTAGTTGTGCATTATAAGTTCCAACTTGTCCTTCAATGTCCTATTTCCTATTGAATACCCATTTCAACCAACATGATTTAAATCAATTGTAGGATCTACCAAAGTCCAAACTTTGTTTTTATACATGGAACCCATTTTAGAATTCATGTCTTGTTTCCACTTGGAAACAACTGTTCCATTTACAGCTTCCTTATAGGTTAGAGGATCATTATAATAAACTGATAATGGGTTACCATCCTATGTAACTAGAAAAACATACCATTCTGGTTCTCTATCCTCTCTTGTACTCCAATGAATTTCTTTGGTCTCTATAATAGTTCTTTAATCCATGGGGCGTTGTGTAATATGTTCTTGTACTAACTTATTGGACCCTCTACGATATAGTATGTTTTCATAATCACAAATAATTTAATTCTTCATATTCAACTCTTTCAGGCATCAATGTAATTTAATGAAGTCATACTATAAAATACTTTCCAATAAGTCAATAAACTATATTTAGGGTTCAATATGTTTACTAGTGTATATTTACATATATTTTTGGATTACACACTGATCGATGACACACCAATGTATGACACATCGATGTACGAAACACCATTGTTGACCAAACCAATGTTTGACACATCGATTTTCAACACACCGATGGACAACACACTGATGGATGACACACAAATGGGAGACACCCTGATGGATGACACATCAATGAAAAATCACTGATGATGATAGAGCAATAGCACACATGAATCAATGGTACACTATGTCACCGATACCGATGGAAATGAATCCCCAATGACAACTCACTGATGAAGACAGACCAATGAAAGATCAATGATAGGCCAATGGAAGATCGATAATGAAAGAGCAATGGCATACAAACAAAGAAAGACCGATGATGGCAGACCCTAGATGACAGATCGATGAAAATTTGTCACCGATACTTATCACTCATCAATAGTCATATTTGGTATTTCAAATTTATTTCTAAAGGTCATATTTAGATATATTAATGTTTCTCAGATTATTTAATGTTGTATATAGGAATATTCTTAGAGAGTACGAGGTACAAGAACGTGGGGAGATCCCCATGCCTATAGACTATGATGTATAAAATGATTACGAGCTCAACCTAATATAAAAACCTGATAGGAGAAATGGAAAGGAAGACTATTCAAATGTGAAAAACATTGAAAATATAAGAACTCAAATCTTGAGTACACAAGAAGTTTAATATTACATGAAACAACTAGTTGAAGCTCTCTGAACATCGTAACATAATAGAGATGAACCATTTCACTCCTGGATGATATAGTATAGAGGCTCTGATACTATGTTCTGAATCTATCTTCCAGAAGAGGACTCAAATATCATTTTCAATACATCCATTGAGTCCAGAGCTTCACAACATTGCACACAAAGATTTCTAAACTCTAGGTTTTTATTTATAACTCTATTGTGATGTTGTATTTACTATTTGAGTTGTGTGTGAATCTGTGTATTTCACACACACTATCCATTTTTCATAACTTCATGATACTAAATATCCTCACACTCAATCTTGTTTTACTCTTATATCCCACGAGGAAAAGTGGAATAGATTCTGTGTGATCTGTTTGCTATTTTTTCCTAGAATTACTATGGTAGAGGTCAACTGTGACCTGGACAACCTTTTGTGCTCTTGTGAACCCCTATCTATGGTGTGGAATAAAGGATTAATAATATAAACTACTTGGTGGCAGGTGTTTTCCATGTGGATAAGACTAAGTCTCTTCTTGAGGCTGATCCTTCCGTTTTTATCTACTTTGTACTTGTCTATTGTTTTAATCTAATATGTGTTTAATTCATTTCAAATTAAACTAAATAAAACATTGATAATTAGTTTAGAGTGTGTTTATATTTGTTTCGAATTAGTTGATTTGATTCAAAAGTTTGAATAATCATTATATTGTTAAAGATGATAACAAATCACTCTTATGAGAAATTAATAGAATATTCAAAACTTTTATAAATTCACTACGAACTGAAAATGATTATATTTTAATTGGGGGATATTTTCGAAAGAAAAAATTTTAACTGAAATTTATATAGATACTCAATTGACCCTCTCATGTGTCATCTAATCTGAACAATATTTTGTATTAAAGGATAAATATTATTGTCAGTTTTAAAATATTGTCAACTACGATTATAGTTGTTTTCCAAAGATCTCAAAATTACTATTATTTATAAATTTTTATCTCTCTAAAATTATTTTACAACTTGTATAATGGATAATAAATTGGAAGGGTCTGCTACCAATAGACAAAATTTATTTTATGGAACTAACTATGCACAACGGAATATTAAAAAGAAAGTACATCTAGAAAGAATGGGATTTGAAACTTGGACTGCTATTGAAAGTAAATATGCAATTCTTGAAATAGCTAGAAACCCTTGGGTGAACCTACCCAAAATGACTATAACAATAATTTTAAAGAAATGAATGATCTGTACTATACACTAGGAGTTGAAGAGTTTAACCATATCTCTCCTTTTAAAACTACACATGATATTTGGGACACTCTATATATTTCTCAAGAGGGAACATCAAATGTTAAATAAATGAGTTTAAATACTTATACTATTATATATGACCACTTCAGAATGATTCCTCATGAATCTATATCATATATGTCTCTCAGGATTAATAAAATTGTGAATACCCATATTTTTTTAGGAAGAGAATTTACAACTTAAGAGAATATTATAATGATTTTATGATGCTTACTAGAAAGATGGCATGGGACATATGTATCTATTCAGGAATCATGCGACATTGATAGGATGCATGTGAAGGAATTGATATGAAAATTAATTATGTATGAAGATGAATTAAAGATTAATCACTAAGAGGATGATCACAAAAAGTATGTCGCTTTCAAGATAACTAATTATAAAAGTAAAGACAAGGAGAAAGGTCAAGATACTATTAAAAGAACCAGTGCGGAAGAATCCACTTCAGATAAGGATGAAGAAATGGCCCAGCTGGCTAAAATATTCAAGAAATGTTATAGGAAATTTTTTCTTCAAAAATCCCAATTAAAATGAAAATTATGATAATATGGGGAATTTCAAAAATGATTGGAAGTGAAATGATAATTCATAAGAGAAAATTTTATACAAATGTAAATGGAAGGGACATGTCAGGGCTCACTGTCCAAAGATGAAATACATGAAAAATTATGAAAATAAGGATAGAAAGTATAAGAATGAAATAAAGGTAGCCTAGAGTTCCTTTGAGGACAGATCCAGTGAATCTTTTAATTTTCAAAATGAGAAATATGATATGGATAATATGTGTTTTTTGACGAACAAAACTATGGTAACCATATACTATAATGTATATAATTATTATTATTCTGAAAAAGAGAGTCTGAGAATATATAAAATGATGAATTATTAGAATATTTAAGCTTGAAAGAAGAGTCATGTAATGAGTTAAAATATTTTTAAATATTTGAAGAAAAAACATGCACTTATTGTGACTGTTAAATCCAAACATATAACTGAAAAATAGAAAAATGCGCAACTACTTAAAGAAAACAATAAGTTAAAAATGTCTAATGAGTAATTGAAGAAATTTTATTAAAAGTTTACCAATGTGAACAATCTCCTTACACAAATACCAGGTAAAAAAATATATCTTATGTATACTTATGGGACATGATAACAACCAAGACAATGGACTTTATCCAAATCACGTCTTGTAACCGAATCTAGAAAATCTACTAAAATTTTCCAAAACCAGAATGTTTTTGCAAGTTTTAGTTCAAATAATTCTTTTACTGCATCAAATTCTTCATGGCCAAATAGTGTTTATTTTTGAAAAAGTATACATTCTATATATATGAATCCCATAAGACAATTGGGGTTTCTTAAATATTATATCAGTAATGTCTATGGACCCAGGAAAATATGGGTACCAAATTTATTTCTTGGATGAACTAGTTTGTAGGTAATCTGCCTAAAGAGCTAATGTAAAAAGATGTGGTACTTGGACAGTGGATGTTGAAGACATATGACAGGGTATTATTCAACATTTATAAGTATTATCATGATTTATGGAGTAAATGACACATTTTGTGACAATGGTAAAGGAAAAATCAACAGCATTTGCCAGTTTGGTAACCATAACTCAATTTCAATTTCCAACGCACATAATGTTGATGGATTAAACTATATCGTGCTCATAATATCTCAATTATGTGATGATGGATTTGATGTGAAATTGATAATTTTTTTAATTCCATGTTAATTATTCCATTAATAACATAGTATTTACTAATTTTATTAAAGATAATATATATGTTATAAATCTAGACAAAGTATCCACACAGAATGTCTATTGTCTAAATGTCATTCACAAAGAGTCTTGGATATAGAATAGAAGCCTAGGGTGTTGCAACAGACACTATCTTTATTATTTAACTAGAAAAAGAATAGTTAAAGACCTACCCAAATTTGTGTTTCTAGATTATAAGGTGTGCAATCCTTGTCAAAAAGAAAAACAAACATAAAATATCTTTCAAACCAAAGAAAGAAGTGACTACTTATCAACCTCTTTAGTTGGTTCACATGGAATTGTTTGGTCCATATAGAGTTTGGAGCCTCAATTGGAAGAAATATTTTTATGTTCTTGTAGATGATTTTTCTAGGTACACCTATAACTTTTTTTTAGCTCACAAGAGTTAAGTTTGCTATCCCTTTACCAAGTATGCTAGGACTCTGTAAAATTGTAGTGGACTTAAGATTAAATCTTAAAGAAGTAATCATGGATGTGAGTTTTATAATCGAAACATTAATGCCTTATTCTCACAAAATGGCTATAATAATAACATCCCTACTCACAGGACACCTCAATAGAATGGTGTGGTAGAAATAAGAGATAGAACCCTACCAAATATTACTCGAAATATGCTTAATCATTATGACCTACCCATTTACTTCTGGGATGAATCTTTTAATACATATTTTTAAATAATACACATAGTCTTAATCAAACCCATCCTTAAGAAGACCCATTACGAGTTATGGAATAAAACTTTACCCAAAGTATGTTATTTTAAAGTGATTAGATGTAATGTTTATATTATAAACAATAATGGTTATATAGAAAAATTTGCCTCCAAATGTGATGAAGGAAAATTTTATGTATATTCTTCGTCAAGAAAATTCTATAGATTATTTAATAAGAAAGAAAAATGTGTGGTGGAATCTATACATATCCAGTTTGATGAACCAAATCTACATTTTACCATGTATTCACTAGAAAATATTTAATAAGATATGTCCAATATGGAAATTAATGATAATATCACAAATAATCACGTGATGCAATCTGAGAAAACCTCATGTTATAGAATTTCTTCAGATCCTCATGACAATGAACCAAATCCAGTTGAACATCTTAAAATAAAAAGTCACATCTTTTCTAAACCAACTAAGACCCTTAAAAATCATCCCTTGGATGTTGCTGTTGAAGATTTAGATAGAGGAACAAAAACTAGATATTACTTGAGAAACTAGGTTGAACACAAGATTTCTTATAACAACTTGAACCTGAAAATATCAATGATGAAATCAATGATGAATTTTAGGTAATTTCCATGCATGAAGAGCTCAATCAGTTTGTATGAAATAATAATTGGAAACATAAAGATAGAAAAAAGGATACTTTGACCAAAGGAACCAAATGGATGTTTAGAAATAAAGTATATGGAGATAGAAATATATTTAAAAATAAATCTTGATTCATTTCATAAGGATATAATCAATAAGAGTGAATTGATTATGAGGAGACCTTTACACTAGTAGCTAGACATGAAGCCAAGTGAATCTTACTTGCCTATGTAGCACACTTGGATTCTAAACATTACCAAATAGATGAAAAAAGTTAATTCTTAAGTGGTTATATAATTTAGGATGTTTTTGTTGAACAACCCCTAGCTTTTACAAATACACGTTTTCAAAATCAAGTGTTCAAATATTTTAAATTTTTCTATGGTTTATAAAAAGCTCCAAGAGCTTCATATGAAAGGCTGGGTAATTTTATTATTCATAAAGGTGTTAACAAAAGAATATTAGATCATATATTGTATATTAAGAGAATTTAAAATGAAGTTTTTATAGCTCAAAAATATGTAGATGATATTATCTTTGGATCTTCTAAAATATATTTATGTAATTATTTTTCAAGAATAATAAAAAGTGATTTTAAAATGAGTTTGATGGGTAGACATAAATATTTTCTTGGATTTCAAATATTTTAAAATAAAGAAGGTATTATTTTATGTTAATGTAAATAAACTAATGATATTTTTAAAAGATATATCTCTGATAGCATTAAGTGTAGTGAAACCCATATGTGTCCTACATGTATGTTAGATCTTGATGAAAATGGAAAATCAGTTGATCAAGATGTTGATAAGGAAATTATTGGGAGTATACTATACTATATTTATACTAAGACAAATACTATTTTTAGTGTTTCTATTTGTGAATGATTTCAGGAAAATCCAAAAGTGTTACATTTAAATGATGTTAATATATTTTTCAAATACCTCATGTATACAACTAAATTAGGATTGTTCTATCATAAAATACTACCTTTCGAATTAGTTTTCTATTCAGATGCTGATTTTTGTGGCTATATGTTATATAGAAATAATACCTCTTGAACAAGACACATTTTGGGAATGTCTCTAATAAAATGGTTTATGAAAAATAATAATTCAGTTGCATTATCAACTGTAGAAATAGAATATATTGCTGCTAGTAGTTTTTGTGCTCAACTTTTGTTGATGAAACACAATTTATTTGACTATGGATTTTAATTCAAACATATCCCTATATACCGTTTCAACACAAGTGATATTAACATTTATAATAATCCAATTTCTAATTCTTTAACAAAACATATTGAAGTAATACATCACTTTTTGATAGATCATTATCAAAAAGGTGATATAAATCTTGAGTTTATCGGGACTGAGATTCTACTTCCTAATGATTTCAATAAACCCTTAAACTATGAGAGAATGAACTATATGAGACATAAAATAGGAATGATTAATATTTAAACTCTTGAAACCTATCTATGAAACCGATCATTGAAACCATTTCTTGCAACCGATCTGTGAAACCGATATCTTAAAACCAATATGTGAAACTGATCCATGAAACTATTCTCTTGAAACCAATATGTGAAATTAATCCTTGAAACCGATCTCTTGAAACTAATTCATGAAACCAAGCCTTGAAATCTATCTCTTGAAACTGATCTATTGGAATTTATCCTTGAATCAAATCTCTTGAAACTGATATGTGAAATAGATCTCCTAAAACCAATATCATGAAACAGATTGTGTAAATCTGATTCTATGAAACTGATGCATTTATGGAATCTTTTCACATTATATATATTTTAAATAAAATGAAAATGTTTTTTTATTTTTTTTTTCATTCTTAAATTTTATTATTTACTATTTTACAATCTGTAAATGATAAATCAAATTTAATAAACATTGACCTTTCACATTACCTCTGCTGTAAAACCTTCAACCCCTTGTCACACTATCTCATGATCCTCAACCACTCAAATCCTCTGGAATATGATCCATCGAAATGGAATGAATGAAGAATGTAATAGAAAATCCAATAAAATATTCATCAGCAAAATGTCAGAAGGGTGAGTCCAGTGGGACTGCGAAACCCAATTTGGAAAGCTGAGTGGTCATAGCTAACAAATAAGTGTCTGTTGAGTGGCTTCTATCAAGAAAGTCATTTTTTATGAGAGTTCTAGAATCTCAAGGGTGGTTGAGCTGGTTCTCAAACAATTAAAGGCCTTATTTTCCCCAGCCAATACCTGAGTTTAATTGAAATTTGACGATATCCTTGGATGGATATAAGGATGAAAGGATGAAGTCTATGGTGAAGGGAAAAGTGATAGCTTTTTCATCAATGGAATTGGTGAGTTCTTTCAAATGCCTCATAAAGGTGTCAAAGCTGATTAACAAGATAATATTCCGCCTTCCTCTAATTTTGATTATGAATATTCTATGAAGGAGCTTACTGGATGTTTATAATCTTGTAGTACTACTACTAGTGAATTCGATGGATGGAAATGTTACGTTTAATGTTTATTCAACTTCAAGTCTACCTAAGGATGGGAGATTTTCTATGATGTGAAGTATCAGGATGTATTCCTAATATATCATTTGAAAAATAGGATAAAGGTGAACCTTTTTAGGTATCAAATGGTGATGATTTTTGATATGATAAAGACATCCAAGAAGGCATCATTTTTGAACTATTCCAAGATGATCTCTTCCATATTAATGAAGTTGGGCAATGTGGAAGATGTGGATGAAGTGATAAGTGCATGCAGTGGTTTCTGCTTTCAAAAAGTTATTTGAAAGATAATGAAGATATTCTAGAACCCATAGAAGGAATGATGGGTAGGAGATGATGAAAGGATGCATGAGGAATTCAATCTGATTTACCATCCTACCCGACCAAAGGATCAAGTTGATCCTTACCTCTAAACAGAAGTGGAACCTGTTTATTATGATGAGGTAGCTGAGGCTATGTTGGTGAAGGAAGAAGGATCTCCTTTTGATGAATGGAGCGATCATGATATTAATGATATCCCCAATGATATTTATTATGGACCTGATAGTCCTCCTATGGATATACCCTCAAGGTAACCATTACTAGGTGATGAAGATAAGGAAGAGAAAGAACTTACTGGTGTGGATTGCTATGTTAGTAAGTTGGATGGGGAGTCTAATGATGGCGGCGATGATGATGGAGGAAATTATGAGCATGTAAGTGATTCATTAAATGCGGGACATCATGTAGATGAAATATCTAGTGAGGAATCTATACATGGAGCTGCTCATGGTGCTGATCATATTGAAAAGAAGGTAGTCGGTCATGGGGATGCTTGTCATGAGGATGGAACTCCCCATAGTATTGTAGAAAATCAAAAAATAAATCATGAATTGAATGACCTTATGGATTTTGGTCATGAGGAAGATGTTGAGGATCAAGTGCCTCATATTGAGAAAGTGCATGTTTGATTCGAAGTTGATGGAGCACATGCAGAACCACAAGTTCAGTTGGAACTTTTTCCCAGAAATGTTATTTTATCTAGAGGTCAGGATGAAGAAGAAGATAATGAGATTGTACCTAGGCCTTAGGGAATAAGGGTCATGATTGACATTGTTGAGCCAAGAGACATGACCAATACTCGTGAGTAGAATAATGATCTAGGATACGTTCTATTTGGGTTGTAATATGACTCTGATGTGGAGAGGGATCCTCCTCCTCTTTCTCCAGAGGCCCAAGCTGATGCAAAACCTATTGCACCTATTCCACCGGTTTCACCTCTACAAGTACATCTAGTAGCACAGTGAGTTAATAGTTTCTATGTGGAAAAGGCTGATTTTGAGCGATTCAAAAATGATATATATGAGACGGTGCGAGGCATAGTTGAATATTTAAGTGAGGAATCTACATAAATGTTTATTTTAGATTAATATTCAGAAAATATTTAAATGATGGTGATTCAGAAGATTCAACCAAATATCATTACCATAGACGAAACAATCATTAGTTATAATTTCTTGCTGAGAGATTATGTAAAGAAGATAATCAATGAGTTAAACTCTCTAACCTCTGATTTCTATTACTACTTTAGTGGTGTACTAGAAGTTCATAGGAACATGGTGACACATCTACTATGTGTTGATTTGAAGAAGTTGAATGAGGAGATAGGAAAAATGATTACTTTTACATTCAGTTTTAGAGGTGTGAAAAGTGTTTTTGCTGATTTGGAATCTCTCAAGGTTGTGTTCACAGAGGAACATCAGAAACATCATTGTATTTTAGACAAAGAAACTCTTGAAAAGGTACATAGGAATACGAGAACTATTGTTCAATATGGTAAGGCGGTGCACAAATGAATACTCTTCTACTCAGAAAGTGATCTGAGATAATGTGGATAAATAATTTACCATGATCTATACCAAGCATGATATCATCAATATTTTCATGTATTTATCCGAAAATATTATAATTCATCTTGTTACTAAAGTCTTCAAGAAGCAAGTGACTCTATTGTAGGATTTTACCTCTCTTATAAATAAATTTATAGAGAATAAGGATTGTTTTGAAAATGCCATATAATATGGTGGCTATATCAATAATGAATTCCTTAAGCTCTTTAAGACATATCTACATGTTTAGGCTGAAGTAATTGTGGTTCTTCTTGAAGCTTCCATTGAAACTACCTCTCAACCTCATAATCCAATGACTATCTCTCAAAATATTTCCCAGACTATACTGGTCATTACCGAGTAATCTTATAGTCACGTGTTGTCAGAAAGAAGGAATATCCTTATTACAAATCTTTCTATATGTGTTTCCTTTCCTGGGTTTATTTTCAAACCACCTCTTCCATCGACCACTCCCAAACATTCTAATCCTACTTTGGATCCTTTATATAAAGGAAATTCACCTTAGAAGACCAACCATTAGTGGGGGAATTTCTATTTGACAAGTGTTTATCTCTTTATTTTGTTAATGTACTCTTTCGAATATTAATGGATATCATTTTTTTCCATCGCTTTCTATTTTTGTTCTTTATTTCTTATTTTCTTATATTTTTTATAATCCCAAAAGGGGGATAAGTGGTTAGGAATACATTATTTATTTCAGGGGGAGAATCTCTAGAATAAGACACATGACCTGTACTCAACATAATCTATATACATATATTTTCTCTGATCAAATAATTGATGGGAGATTTGTTTTTAAAAACACAAATAAGGGAAATAATTAGTTATATTGAACAATCACATTCAGTGAAGTATGATAAGTCATGTTATTATTATTCCTTAACATTACATGTGTGCATAATTTGTGATTATATAAAGGGGTGATTTTTGGACCCTTTATGATATAATAGGTTTTCAAAATCACAGAAAATTTCATTCTATGGACTCTACTATTCCATGCCTCTATGTAATTTTATTATGTCATACTGTACATTACATTACAAGAAGTCAATAAAATGTATTTATTCTTAAATATGTTAACAAGTTTATATTTTCATATATTATGGAATGACACACCTATGTATGAGACACCGATAGACGACACACCGATGTATGACACACTGCTGTATGACACACCGATTTTTGACCCATCGATGTTCAACACACCGATCGATGACACACTGATGGGTGACACACCTATGGACGACACACCGATAAAAACTCACTAACTCTGATAGACTGATAGCACAAATGACTCACCAATATGCTAAGTCACCAATACCCGTGGAAATGACTCACCGATGACAACTCACCGATGATGACAGGCCAATGAAAAACTGAAGATGGCAGACCGATGAAAGACCAATGACTGACCTATGATGACAAACTGATGACAGATAGACAATGACATACTGATGATGATAAAACAATGATAGAATGATGATAACATACCGATCAAATGAGTCACTAGTACTTATGAATCACCAATAGTCTTAAATACTATTTCAAATTTATTTATTCAAATTTATATATAAAGGTAATATTTAGAAAAATTAATGTTTTAGACATTATTTAATGTTGTCTGTAGGAATATCCATAGAATGTATATGGTACATGCATGTTAGAAGATCCTCATACCTACTATCCTTGATGTATAAAAGGATTACAAGCTCATCCTTAAATACAGACCTGACTGGAGAAAAATTATGGTAGACTGTGAAAATGTACAAAACATTGAAAATATAAAAAATCAAAGAATGAGTAAAAAAAAGTTTAATACTACAATAAATGACCCAATGAAGCTCTCTTGACATCCTAATATCAAAGAGATGAACCTTTTTACTCCTAAAAGCTATAGTACAGAGGTTATGATACTCTGTTATGATGCCAACTTCTAGTAGATGACTCAAATATCATTTTGAAATTATCTGTTAAGCCTAGAGCTTCACCGCATAGCACACAATGTTTTATAAACTATATTCTTTATTTATAACTCTATTTTTATGTTGTGTTTACTATTTGAGTAGTGTGTGCATCGATTGGTTTCACACACATGATCTCCTATGCATAACCGGAGGATACTTAATATCCCCACAGTTAATCTCTTTTCACTCTTATATCCCATGTAAAATAGATGAAGAGATTTCGTGTGATCTGTTTGTTTGTTTTCCCATTAATAACTACAGTAGAAGTCAAGTGTGACCTGGAAAACCTTGTGTGATGTTCTGAACTCTGATCTAGGTTGTGTATAAAAATTTTATTAATATAAACTGCTTGGTGGTAGGTGATCACCAAGTTGAGAGGACTAAGTCTCAGCTTGAGGCTGAACCTCTTATTTTTATCCGATGTGTATATTTATTTTTTTATACTATTACTTGTGTTTAATTCATTTAATATTAAACTAAATTTAATTTTTATAGTTAGTTTGTCTAGTTTTTAATTCTTTTTTGAATCAGTATATTATTTTCAAAATTTTGACTAATCTTTAGATTGGTAAAGTTGAGAACCAATCAATCTTATAAAAAATAATTGAACATTCAAGAATTTTGTAAATTCACTAAAAACCGAATTTTATTATATTTAATTTGTTGATATTTTCCAAATAACCAATTTTAAAAGAAATTTTTATAGATACTCAATTGATCTCTCTCTTGAGTCATATACTTCGACCAACATTTGGTATCATAGGATAAATCTTATTATTAGTATTAAAATCATGTATTATGTGATTAAAGTTGTTTTTAAATTATCTCAAAATTTCTATTATTTATAAAAATGTTTCTCTTTGAAATTATTTATATTCTGTATAATGGATAATAGATTAGAAGGCACTGATACCAATAGAAAATATTTCTTTAATGGAACTAACTATTCTTAGTGGAAACCTAAAATAAAAAAACATTTAGAAAGCATTGGATTTGAAATTAGGATTGCTATTGAAAGTAAATAGGAAATTCCTAAAACCTATAGAAACACTTGGGATAATCCTACCAAGAATTCATATAACAATAATTTTAAATAAATGAATGATATTTACTGTTCACTAGGAGATGAATCTTACCATACGAATTCTGGTATGATTCCCAATGTGGGGGAAGCGTTGCATTGGAAGGAACGAAAAGGGGAAAAATCATCGTGGACCCTGATGGATTCATTACCACAATTTCTAGGAAGGCTAAGAAGCATAGAGAGAATTCCAGCCTTGAGAGAACCATTGTCAAAAGATCATTTGGGGCTAAAAGCTTTGCCCTGGATATTCCTCCATAACCATTTCCTTCTGAACCTCCGCCTAAATACTCACAATCCCTTGATTGTTCTTACAAGGATGGTCATTAAATTTGCTGAAGATTTAATCAAATATCCATTTTCTGATTTCAAGAGCTTTGATTGAATATCCCTTTTCAAGAATTGTTTCAACTACTGGATGTTCTCTACTTGGGCCTACATCTATTGATCTTTCATAGTATTTGGGTTATTAACCAAGAAACTTGTATGATGCATTCTCTCTGTATGCCTTGAGTTTTTGATTCATGTCCTGTTTTCATGGATCATATTTGGATGGAGCTGCTACTATGTGTTGGATCATGATTTATACTGAGTCTATCATCTATATTTTTTTGGATTGGTCTGGATGGTCGGTATTTGCTTCTTGGTTCTCAGTCTGTTTGCTGCTTTGGAGTTTGCTCTGACTATAAGATGATTTTCATTCTTGGTTCAAAGTTATTATGCGTGTCATATGCCCTGTTTGGTACATATTTTATCCCTCGAAGTGAATATCCTTGCTGGATGGTCCTAGATAGAAGATCCATTTGCATTTTGAAGGAGCTAATTTAGGGTACTGGTTTTTGTTTGTTTGAGTTTCCTTGTTCCCCCCTTAATTCCCTGCTGGAGTAATCACATTACTCCTCATGTTTTTTATTGCAACATTTCATTTAATAAATTCCTTTGATGACATGATCTTGGAAACTAGTTCATGTCATCAGTTTTCTAAAAACAGAAAAAATGAAAAATTTTATTCCATGATTTCTTTAAGAAGAGAAGTTATGGAGAAAGAGATATTATGAGTATTCTATGATACTTACCAGAAATATTTCATCTGAAATCTTTATCTATACAAGAATCATGGGATATTGATAAGTTTAAAGTGAAATAATTGATTGGAAAATTAATAAAGAATGAAGAGGAATTGATGGTAAATAAATAAGAGGATGAACCCAAAAGAAAGTATATAGCATTCAAGACAACTGCTTATAAAATTATAGACAAGGAGAAATTTCAAGATGGTATTGAAATCTCCATTAGTGAAGAATAATATTCAGATAATGATAATGAAATGGACCTACTGTCTAGAAGATTCATGAAATTTTATATGCAAAATATGTTTTTCAAAAAACCCAATTACAAATTATTGTATGATAATAAGGGATATTGGAAAAAGGTTTGGATGAGAAATGATAATTTAAAACAAATAATTTGATATGAATGTAAAAGGAAATGACATGTGAATGCTGATTGTCCAAAGATGAAATACAAAAATAATTATGAAAATAAGGATATAAAATATAACAAATAAATGAAGGCCACCTAGAGTGCCTTTAAGGACAGCTCTAGTGAATCTACTTCTTCTCAAAATGAGAAACGTTATACAACTAATATGTGTTTTATGACGAACATAACTAAGGTAACCATTGACTCTCATGTACATAATTCTTATTATTCTAAAAAGGAATGTGAGTGTGAGGAACTGAAAAATGTTTAATTATTCGAATATTGCAACATGCGAGAAGAAATATGTAATCAGTTAATAGATAACTATAAATCTTCTAAGAAACAACATGCTCATATATTCTTTAAATTTTCTTTTGTTTTTTACCTTTTAAATAATTCATAGAAAAAATTCATGATAAGTAAAATATAATATTTTTAATTTAATATTATTTTAACAATGGGATATGCACCATCAATTATATTTCTTTTCCCCAGTTTGTTCTAAAAAATATAATGTCGTCTATACGGTGTCAATTCACTAACTTCGTGGATGAAGATTCTTTTTTTATAACACCACCCTAAAGGATGGTTATATAACGTTTTTTATCATTAAGAAAATAAAATATGTATATTACATCTTATATTGTTTTTGGAACTAGTATATACATTATATTACAGAATAAAACAAAACTTGCGACTGAGGACCAAAAAAATCCAAAATATTATAGACAGCTATCATAAACATTTTTTCTAATGAATAATCCTAAAATATGGAACAAAAATGGCGTATAAGACCACTAAATATTAATTAATTTCATTAAAAACACATATTTTAAATTCCAGATAACTATTCTTATATTACATGATATTTAATACGTGTAGAAATTTGTACCAATCATTAAAATGAAGGAAAAAAATACTTCTGAATGATGAAACTAATTTTTTTAAATCATCCAAAAGGACATAATTAAACAAAACAAAATTATAATAAATGAAATAAAAGTTAACGAGGTTGAAAATGAAATTATTAATGAATCTAAATTCATTATCTAGGATGTTATTTACATGTTCAGAATTCTTCTAGACATAGGGTAAGGATTTATTCCCGAACATCCATTTTTCATTCCGGTTATACATTATCTCACTTTTCCCGAATGTAATTCATCATTTTCTTATTATTCATATAAATTGTGTGTATTGTTTCTAAAATAATGTATCTAGGTCAAATCATCATTATTTTATAGGGAAGAACATGATTTATAGGGTTTACTATTCAATTTCATTGGATGAACAAGCATAATTAAAGGGAACATCACAATTTCTCAAAAAATATCACGTACATTTCATAATATGTTTTAATTCAACAATATAGTTTATAAAATATCTCTATTTATCATGAAAAATATCTTATATATTTTTTGGTTTTATATAAATCCTTTTTCCAATTTGAAGACTCGTATTTTTCTCTTAAATTGCAATCAAGTGGCGCATTTCTAATGAAACACTTTCTACGTGTTTTAACATATGTTGGAAATAATTTAGGCAACAAACATAGTCTCATTATAATTCAATTTTATTTTATAGTATATTCAAGTTTAAAATCCAATTTTATGAAAAATAAATATGATTTTCCAAAACAACAGTTCATACTAAAGTAAAAGGAGAATTTTATTAATAATTTGTCATCGAATATGTTATAGTATTTTTATATTTTTCAAAACCCACTATTTCATATTATAAATTTTTGAAATTCAAATACTTTTTTACCATATACCATATATTATTGAAGGTTTTTTGGATTATTTTTATTTTCTATGTGCTATCATGATACCAATCCCTATATTACTCTGGAGAGTTTATGATTTTGTTTATTGTTTGAGTAAAGTTATTAAAATTTCATATTCTAGTTTAAATATCAATGTATGTGTTGATTATGATTCACCACATCCATATGATGAAAAAATTAGACTTACTAAGTGATGGGGGCCTGCTACAGCCCCTCAATCCATCAGTAGATCTAATGAAACAAATAATAGTTGGTTTTTACACATTTAGGTATGGTATCTTGGCCGAGTCCTTGACAGTATATTTATGATGTCCAACATTATAAATTTACTCATCATGATACTAGTAACTAATATTATGATGATCATTTGTCTAGTAGAATATCCCTGATTATGTTTATTTTTTCATTTTATTAGTTATGGACTTATTTAATAGCTCTTATTCCATCCATATCATTCTGAATATTATATTTTAATGGGATGTTTTTCCCCCTCCAATGGATTGAATGCCTTTGAATTTTTTATTATATGATAAAACACCCTTTTAAGTGATGATGGGGGTGGAAACCCAATGTAATCTTAGACATAAGATAATTACACTCGAAAGATAGAAAGAGTAAAACCAGAATGACATCACTGAACTGATCCTCACTAACATTTGAACATGAAGAATCTCTCCACTACTGCAAGGACAATTGGAAAGAAAGTGTGTTGTGTCAAATCATAGGCCTGATCTGATTGCTGATTCCATAACCTCTTAAAAACTAAATCCCAACAAACATGCAAATATTAATCACCAACTCTATAACATCATATAATGTTTGTTAAGGAAGTAATCCAGATCAAAAACTCCCCTCCTTCAAACAACAAACCATTCAAAAACAGAGAAACCACATCCTTTGACACAGAATCCCATGGCCTGAAGGGAAAATTCCACCAATTCATCACATAAAACACCGATATGACTACCAAAGCAACCCACATATCACCAGTTTCATTCCAAACCACCTTAACACGAACATTTATAAATTAAAAAATTTTAAAAAACCACATAGAAACACCGAATAAGGACCTTCCCACATCGATTCATTCCAGATTTGTCTTTGATCCATGGAAGCATGACGAAGGCTTCACCTGGACATGCCAACCCAAACCTAGAAACCAGCCACATTGGACCACACACTAGAGAAAAATGATGCAATTGAGAATACAGATCACACCGAGCCTCACTATAAGCATGTCTTCACATCCAAGGAGCGACTATCCTGGAAGGATGGATCCACGAAAGGCTACAAAATAATGAGTAGAAAACGGTACGACACTGACCCATGCCAGAGAGAAAACATCTCTAAAAATCACAAATGGTTTGTTGCACCACGCCGATGCCAAGACACATCGATTGGATGATAGAGAATCACTGATCCCAAAAAAGACGTAACAGGTTGGGCCATGCTGAGCAGAGTGGATGTCGGTGCATCCCCGAACCACATCGAAGAGAAAACACCTCCAAAACTCACCATATCTCCACCGCGCCATGCCAACACCAAGCCACACCGAGTCAGAGACAGCCCAGAAGAGGCTGAATCGAGACTAAAACAGACCAAAGGGGAAGGGGGAATGAGACCTAAAGAAAAACATAAACACTTCTGCAAGAAAGTGAGATACCTCTTAGAGGCTATAATAAGAATACCCTATGAGAGCTCAAGAAATTTATAAAAAAAGGATTGTTTTTTATTTATTCACTATGCCTTATTTTTAATGATTTTATAAGATAGCTTCTAATATCTTTTTTACCTTTAATAATAATTTGAGATGACATATTTCATATATTTAACATTCTTCTAGGATATGAAGATGTATATTAATAATGACTTGAAATGATAGTCTTGGAGTTTATGGACGTTTCTAATAGATTTTTATGTTTTTTAACATTCAATTTGTAATTTAACAATTATGTTAGAAACTGGTCTTCCAATGCTACTAAACTAAACTTAAAATTAAGAGGTGACTTCCTTATTTATTATAAAAATGTAACAAATAAGCACCAGATCCAGGCTACCAGGGTCAGTGTATTTAAAATCACATAACAATTCTATAAGAACACAGGTCAAGAAAACCTTCCCTGGTTTAAAATTTCTTATTATATGACATGTATTGATTTGGAATGTTCTATACCATCTTTATATGATTGAATCCTTAATAGATATCATGATAAAAAACACCCATATCATAAACCAACCTGATTCAAAAATCACATCCTAAAAGAAGTTATGGAATGAATAAAATAAACATAACTCTAACTATAAGAAACCCGTATGAATCTCAAACTATAATTCGCTCTCTTCTAAGCTCTATTTTTCCATAACACATGATTCAAACGGATGGTTCATCCATATATCAAAATCTATTGAAGATCCTATATCTATATTGTTCACTCCGTGAATATCATGTTGTTCTCTATATCCTTATCCACATAGTCAATGAAACTGTACACATCATGAATATATTGAAAATGATGATATATGTGGACGATTTAATTGATCATATCTAGAGTTAATGGAATCACTAATCTTTACAAAACCTTACAATGCTGCTCTATAACATTGAAATGTATCATTAATTGAAGAAAATTCTTTCCCTCAATTCCAATACTCTATGTCTCTCTATGATGGGAATCCATTAAGAACATCTCATCTCCTATCTCAAAATACATGGGATTCTTCCTGTAGTTGGTATATTATTTATACCATTCTTGTTCTGCATTTATCCTCTTAATAACTACCAAAACCCTTTCAGTAAAAACTATTACCACATCAGGAATGAGAACTTATAACTCCACAAACTCAATAAGGTACTATTGATAATTTCACAACCACCCATATAATGACTCAAATGGGTCTATTTCTATTGATGAGGAGTAGTGTTTTAAATAAGTGAACTTCTCAAATGAATAATCCTTTTCCAAATATCAACCAATGTATAAAATTCACATTCATAAAATATTATTCAAAATTTTGACGGTTCAATCCACCTATCCATCGATTTATGGGTGGAATGAAATGTTTAGGAATAACTGATTTACAAATTCATGTTATCATTCTCTGTTGGATTAAAAGGTAAAATGAGAGTCATGATCGTAGAAAATATACCTAACAACTCCATTAAGGCACACAATCGTATCCATATGCCTCTTGGAAAAAACATCCATGGAACCCGACTATTTCTTTGATTATAAGTAAACTAAATTAGCTAATAAATCCTCAATTAACAAAAATAGAATTGTGTCCTCCCTGAGCCAGGGGTAAACTTGTGAAAAATTACATGAATAAGTTACCCCAATTACAAATAAATTTTCCATGTGATACAACAAAAGACCATGATCATGGCACTCTCCTTTCACTAGCTAGTAAACCAATCATTGTTCCACAAACTCTACCACCACGAGTTTCATCTTGGGAAATCAAATCTACACCCTCAAAAAATGGTACATCTATAAAAATTATGGGTGAACCACTATTGGTGAGATATTAATCTCATCGATGAATCTTTCATGAATCCCTATTAGAATGAAAATTCTCTCCTGAAATAACACATGGTTTCGACCATGCTCTGACCACCATCCAAATCCCGACTATGGAAAACAAAGTCTCATGTCATCTCCACCTCTGAGTCTCCCCACATATGATCCTATACCTACTGCATCAAAGAGGACTATACAATCATATTAATAGGTACCTATTCAATCAACTACATATTAATCTAGATTCATGGACAACAACTCCTCTATCACCATCTTAGTGTCCTTAAACACTTGAAAACCCCCCTCTATTAATTCATACATAGTGAATTATACATGAAAGTAACCTTCCATGAAGTGTATGAGATCTCAGATGCATAGTTCTTGAGAAAATCTATCCAACTTCAGTGTCATGGATTGATGTCAGGTTGAGAGAACATATAAATATAGATACTGTGATTATTGACTACCAAAATGACTTCTCTCATGAGGTATTTACTCAATATCATTGAAATGAACACAACAATTGAATGATATAAGTCAAAAATGTAAAAATTAATCTTGTGATGATGTAACTTCCAAGAACTATATGATATCAATAGCTTCTTCTAAATCTAGATTCTTCCCCAGAAAAGTAATTATGTTTTAGGGAAAACCTCAGACATCACCCCTACATCAAGAAACCGAATCACTAGATTAGTGGTCTAAATTATCTATAGGTATTTAAATGTTACTAAAACCGATTAATCTATATAAAATGATAATATTGTATACTTATACTATTCGTCATGGATTCTATTTTCGATAACTTAGAAATAATCCTTTGCTAAAACCCTGTGAGATCAAGGAAATTGTGAAACTCTATTAGGTTTTTGGGGTCTTCCTTACAAAAAAACTACCTCGATCATAGATATGACCCCAACCAAACATTTTTTTGAAGCCACATAATAAAGGAAATGGGCATAATGATTCAAAAAAATTAAATTAGAATACATTCCATTTTGATTGTGTGTCGAAGTGATGACATGAAAACTATGACATATTTGGAATACTCATTATTTATCATTGAGTAGATCATGATTTAACTAATGTAAATAAATATGAAAATATCATGGAACTCATATGACATATAGTTCGTGATACCAAAGGATGAAGATGGTTTATTTGTAACACCAAATGGGATAACCTCATACACTAATTTTTATGAATACCTCGGAAGTTAGTATTTGTAATATATTTTTTCTATACCCTCAACTAATGATTTCTAGATATAATATCAATATTAGAAAACACAATAGATCCTCTAGAATAGTAAAAAAAATATTATATACTAGGAAATGGTTAGATATTCTTTACCATTACCGTATTCAACATTCAATAATCCATAAATATCCTTAGACTACCTCTCACCTTATTGAAAAATAACACTACAAAACACAAAACTGAGAAACTAGGTGTAATTCCCTGACCCCAGTAACCTAGAGATAGTGCATTATTACATAAAAATAGCATGATAACAATGATCAAATCCTTAAATACCGTTCTTTTTAGTGTCCTTGGGAGTATGAGATACATTCATAAGTTTTACATTACATAAAAAATAAAAACATCAACAAAATTTTATACATTTTTAACACACTTATATCATTAGTATATCCCTGCAGGTCAACCATAAAATACTTCTTCACATCCTAGGAAGAATAAAACATGGAATACGGTTAGTGCAGATACTCAGTATGGATAAAAATATATCAGAAACTATCATAAGTAAGCATAAACAATCAAGGCATTGTATAAGACTAAAACACAATCATTTTAATCAAAAATTTCTACATAATATATACAATATATTTCAAATAATGCCATTTTTTATTCACATGGATATTTTACTAGTCTAATAATCAAATTCAATATCAATAAAAACTTTCATAATGATGGAATACAGAACGCCATATTCATAACCACATAGTCAAGGCCTTATTACAAGACTACAAATAAGATATTATCAAAGCCTTGTGCCAAGACACTATTTCATTGCATGTGACCTTTCGATGCATTTAAGAGCTATAGTGGGATCCGCCTGTCACTTACTACGTCCAATTCGTTCCACATATGAAAAGTTTTAAACATAACATAAACATTCATATTAAAACTAGCATATGAAATGTAAATATTTTATCTATAAACCATGAATTTTATAAAAATAACACATCCACAGTCAAATATATCACAAATTCATAAATACAATATGGAAGATATGTATCATAATAAATCAACTTCAAACGTGTTTAAAATAGTTGAAAGAATAATAACATAGATGAAATCAATTTTTTTGATATAAATATATCTTTCAATTTCAAAATAATTTAGACATCGTGTAATTGTAAAAGAAATGTTTATTTTTTAAAAAATTATTATAATCTTTTATGGGAAGCTATGACGATGGTATAACTATAGAAAATTATCGCACTATCTGTATAAGTTAAAAAATGCATTACTAACTTAATTTTGTCGAAAAGGTCCTAAAATACCTTGTTTGGAAAACAACGGATAGATTATTTGGAAAATATATAAGGTAAAATAAAATGATAAATTATTTTAACCAATTTTCTAGTAAATATTAAAAAAAATTTGAAATATTTTTTTTGAAAATAGATATGTGGATGATAAAGATGTCCTAGTAGATACTTACGTAAAAACAGCCTCAGTTAATAAAGTGATTGTTGAATTAACCCTTACCTTGTAATTATCCATAGTAAATGTTATGTTAACCTCATATATAATAGTTAAAACATTGTTATTAAATATTTCATTAATAATATACATAAATATGATATCATACAGGATCTTATAATATTTCATTGTTAATAATATTTTTGTAGTATAATCATTTCGGGTGTTAAATGATTCATTTTCCTTTATATTCTTGGTTATTATGCCATGTCTATAATTTGTAGTATGTATTTTATTCATATCTATAATTATATGAAGTTCATAAACATTATTTTTTATCATAAAATTAAAATTATTCTTGAATGATTACGATGGTTAATGAATCTCATCGTGTTCGTGGACATGGTAATCTGTACGTATGCACGAGCAACAATATCATTATATTTATGGTGAAATAATATGTAATTGGATGGTATATTTTATATAAAGAATCTTTAACAGGTTATTTATCTTACATAAATCAATTATACTCATTATTATACCCATCCAAATAATGAAATGTTTGAATAACAAACTACCCCACAAGGTGGAGACGGTAGGACGTACGTACGCACATAGGTGAATTGGTCATTCATATGATATATAGAATAATGAATAAAGTTGTACCATTTCTATAATAACAACACAATAATAGAATATACTAGAGTTATTATTTTATAATGGAAACAACAAAGAATAAGGATGTGGAAGAAGAAAATAACATGAAATAGGTGATGAAACATTTCCCTCTTCTTCGGGTTCTTCCTTTTCAGACTGGTCTTGGTCACCATATTAACCTTATCTTTTTGATTTAAATCATAGTTAAATAGTTTGACATTTACCATGTCTCTTTGTATTTTTATATTATAAGGTTAATAAACGTACTATAATAAGCCAAGCGAAGCCCATGTGGTTCATTATAAATATATATTACCTTATCTATGTCCTTTGGATGAGCCTTATATGTTTAGAAATATTATAACAATTAATAAAAGAGTAATTTTTTTTAAATAATCAATAATTTCAATGTTGACACTATTTAGAATTTGGTTTTTGTGTAAATCAAAACAGCAATATTACACGAAAAAATATATTTAATCGACTGTTACAAGTCATATTAACCTATTTTTTTTGTAATTCATCAAAAGTATCTAATTAAATTTATTTGAAAATTTATAATATCTATTATTTTTATCATCCATTAATAAATTAAATTATATAATATGAAAAATTTATAAATAAATTTCTTTTATGTATGGAATAATTTTATCTTTATAATGAATATTTATAGTCGAATTGTTATTATGTATAACCCTATATTAATAATCTTTTAGTAATGAAACTTTGAATTTTACTCTTTTAACTCTTCTTTAAATAAATTAAAAATAAATGTCCCAATCTAATCCAAGTGGACCAAATTTTATCATATTTTATTACTAATGATGTTTTTTGTTGAACTACAGTTATCCAATTGAATTAGGACATGTGTTAGGGTAATTATAATATCATTTTTACTATTAATTATCCTATTTAATTTTAACCGTGTTAAATAAAAGAAAAAAGTTACTATTCAGCATAAATTCTTTTCATCTTATTGAACCACATTTTATATACTGATTCACCCGTGTCTTTCAGAATTGTGAAATTCAACTCATAGAAGCAGTAAAGTTATATTTTAGGAAAATTTGAATATTCTCACAGGAGGTGAGTAAAATACGGTAAAATATTCAATAAGATTTTTATATATCTATGCTTATTATAAAATGAATCCAAAGAATTAAATTGAATTTATTTAGGTATTATGTATCTATTTTGAAATAAAATAAATTTAAATAAAATAAATAATTATTTTAATAAAAATACGATTTCAACCAACAATGCAAAGTTTATCACTATTCATCAAAAATGGAAAGTTTTCAGAAAAAGACCCAAAATTCACCATAAGCTAATTTCGATATTCTGAATCCAAAAATGAAGTTCATTTAGAACAATAAAATTTACAAAATAAAAAAAGTGGGTAATCCAATTCATAACGGCTAGTTTGATTGGTTGAAGTGTCTTAGAATATCGATGTTGTGTATAATGCAATCTATTGCATTTTTCAATTGGAAACGTACCGTGGATGCCTGGGATGTTACATTCTTCCCTCCTTAAAATAATTTCATCCTGGAAATTTCTATAATAATATATCACAAAATGATTGTTGAGGTTTTTTCATCATAAGTTCTTCTAGTTCCCACATTGTCTATTCCATGTTATGGTTTCTCCATAGATTATTTACCAGATGAGTCATCCGGTTTCTCAACAATTGTTCTCTAGTATCAAGAATCTTGACAGGCTCTTCATAATAAGATAGATCAGGTTCCAATACAATTCCCTCATATGTGAGTACATGCATTGGGATAAGAATGTACTTTCTCAACAGTGATATGTGTAACACATCGTGAACATTGGAGAGACCTGGGGGCATTGCCAGATGATATGCTATAACTACAATTCATTTTATACTTTTGAAAGGTCAGATGTACCTGGGACTCAATTTTCCCTTCTTACAAAAATATATAACACCCTTCCATGGAGATACCTTCAAGAAAAAAGGTCACCAACTTAAAATTATAAATCTATCCTTCGGTTATCGGCATAGCTCATTTGCATACTTTGGGATACTTTGATGTGGGATGGGATAATCGTTAATTTTTCCATTGATTCCTCAATGAGTTCTGGGCCTACAAGTTTTCTTTCACAAACATCATCCCAACAAGTTGGTGTCTGATATCTCATTCCATATAATGCTTCATATCGTTACATCTAAATACTTTAATGGAAGCTATTGTTATAGTAAAATTATACTAGAGGTAAATATTGATCCCACATACCTTGAAAGTCAAGTGATCAATATCCAAACACGTCTTCTAATGTTTGAATAGTCCATTTTAATTGTCCATCTATTTGACGGTGGTAGGCAGTGCTCAAATGGACTTTAGTATCTAGGGACTTCTAAAGAATTTTCTAGAATCATTATGTAAAATGGGGATCACGATCAGAATCAATCGATAGGGGTACACCATGGAGTCATAAAACATCATTAATATATAGTCCTTTCAGATGTTCAAGTGGTAAATCTTCTCTTATAGAAATAAAATGTGCTGACTTGGTAAGACAATCAATAATGACCCATATTAAATCATTCCATATTGGAGTCATTGGTATCCCCATGACAAAGTCCATCGTAATATTATCCCATTTCCACTCAAGTATGGGAAGAGGTTTCAGGAATCCTCTAGGTTGTTGCCTTTCTGCTTTCACTTATTGACAAACCATACATCTAGACATAAAATCAGAAATCCCCCTCATCATGTTATCCCACCAAAAATGTTTCTTCAAATATCTATAAATATTGGTGCTCCCAGGATGTATAGTGAAATTGGATCTTTGAGCATCATCAAACAATTTCCTTTTTAGATTAGGTATGTTATGAACACAATTTCTCTTCCAAAATTGAAAAATACATCTTCATATATGAAGTCACTCAATCTCCCATCATTCAAAGCTTTAATATTATTTTGAAATTCTTCATCATCAGTTTCAGAAAATTTTATCCTTTCTAGTAGTTATGGTCTGGAAACCATTTGAAAAAGTATTTATGTTTCACCTTCCAGGGTTATTCTGAAATCCATCTATACTAGATCCAAGAAAATAAGATCTGTGCCCACTCTCATCTTGTTCAAAACTCGATGATCCTTTCTACTAAAAGAATCTTCCACCTTATTTTCCATCTCCAAGTGGTAGTGTATACTGAAACCACAATCCTGGAGTAGTTCAAGCCATAAACATTCCCTCATGTTGTGTTCATTCTGTGAGAAAATATATTTCAAACTATTGGGATCAATATATATCTCACATTTTCACCATAGAGATAGTGTCTCCATATCCTCAAATCCAATATTACCACTACTAACTCAAGATAATGAGTGGGATAGTATTTTTCACAAAAGTTTAGCTATTATAATGCATAGGGAATAACTCTACCATTTTTCTTAAGGACACAACCATGACTTTTCTTTAAAGTATCACTATAAATAACAAACCCTTCATTACCTAATGGTAGGGTCATGATAAGATAATTGAATAATATTCTCATTATTTATTCAAAACATTATTCACAAACTTTTATCTAAACATATTTGACCGCATTACATATGAGCTTGGTTAATGGGTTAGCCTACTGGGAAACATTCTGGATGAAATGTCGATAATAACCTGATAACTCAATAAAAATACATACCTCAGTTATGAAGGTCGGTGGTTTCCATTCATTGATTGACTTGGTCATTGAGGGATCAACAAAGATTCCATCCTTAGAGACAATATGTCCAAGAAAAGAAATCTCATGAAGCTAGATTACACACTTGCTAAATTTTCCGTATAATTCATTTCATCTAAGATTGTTTAGAATAATACGCAACTGATTTTTATGATATTCATAGATTTTGTAGTATACCAAGACATCATCAATAAATACCACTACAATGTCATAAAGATATTCCTTGAAAACTATATTCATTAGATCCAGGATGATAGAGGGTGCATTAGTCAATCCAAAAGTCATTACTATAAACTCATAATGCATTTACCTAGTTCGAAATGCTATTTTTCGAATGTATTCCTTCTTGAAACACAACTAATTATATCCAGATCAAAGGTCCATCTTTGTAAAATATTGAGCTCTAGGATTTTGGTCGAATAAATCATCAATCTGAGGTAGGTGATACTTGTTATTTATTTCTATAGGATTTATCTCCTTATAGACAATGCACAACATCATATATTTTTTGTTTTTTTAACTAAATGGACTGAGGCTCCCCATGGGGAAACACTAGGGTGAATAAATCCCATCTTACTTAATTATTCTAGTGGTTTATTTGGTTCCACTAACTCCAAAATGACCATTCTATAAGGGGTCATTGATATGGGCCTTGAACTAGGAATTAAATCAATGGAAAACTCAATTTCTCATTCCAGAAGATGTCTAGGTAAATGCTCTAGAAACACATCCAAATATTATTGCACAATAGGTACTTCCTATATTTAAACATTCTTTTCCACACCCATAGTTATTTAATTCTCTTCTTCCCTAATAATTGAATTTTGTAGAGATACTAGGGTCATATATAGATAATAATCGGGTGGAAACATTTATTCTATATATATAAGGTACTCCTTATCATCATACAAAATTGTAACCTCATTATTTTTAAAATAATGTTTTGCATCATGGTCTAAAATCTAATACATTCTGAGGATTATATCAAATTCAATCATGAGTATAACAATGAGATCACCAGATAAAGAAAAATTATATGTCTCAATGGGAGATGATTCACAATTTTTTTTCAATGATACTTCATTTAAGTGTTTTTAATGACAACTCCCTTGTCAAATCAAATTGGAAATATCTAAATTTTTGAGCTAACTGGGAAGATATGAAACAATGTGATGATCCATAATCAAATAAATCATTGAATAAACTTGAGGAAACCATTAAATTACCAACCAACATGTCTTTTGGAGCTTCAACCTTAATAGTAGTGATCGTATTAGCTTGAACTTGCTCCCGTGGCCTTTTTTGAGGTATGTTCCCTTAGCTATTCAGAAATTCATATTCATAATGCCCCTTTTCTCTAAAAATATATCATTCAACATTGACAAACTATTTCTTCACCTTGTGATCACGAGCTTGTTGAACTTTTTCACCACACTTGTAACAGACTATTATTCCCTTCAGCAAAGTACCAGGGTGTTTTTACCTACATTTACTGCAGGATAGATATTAATCATTTCCCTTATTCCCCTTATTTCAATTTCTAGAGTGTTCAAAATATCTCTTCTTCTCATACTTTTCTTTGAATTTGTAATACATAGGGAATTCATTTTCTCTATGGATAATGAATAAAAGAATATATTAGTATGATGAGAAGGATTGTGAGACTAAGGCTCAACGAAGAACTAGACTTAAACCATCAATGAATCGATCAATATTACTCCTTGGGTTACAAATATAATTTGCTGCATGCTTTACTAACCATATAACATCGGCTTCATATTTTGTGACATTCTCAGTCTCCTTGTGTCTTAGAAAAAAAATTGCCTTTCTATATCTACTTGATGGTCAATAAGAAAATATTTTTCTAAAAAATATCTTTAAACTCCCTCCATTCCATATTTGGTATTTCATCATCATCCTTTGTGTTATGAATAAATGACCACCATTGATCTGCATCTCCGATGAGGTGATAACCTTCCATGACTACCATTACCCTTTTGATACTCCCCAATGGATGAAATACATTCTCTAAAGAAATTAACCATTGTTCAGCTTCAAATGGATTTTTAGTCCCATTGATTATTGGTGGTTGTTTCCTCATGAATCGATCTAACATTTATCCTCCATGTTGGGGATCAAGGTGCTCTATACGAGTAAGGTTATTATTCATAAGCTATGTGAGATGTCCTAGTATGGTGATAATATGATCAGAACCAGTTGTTTTAAAAACTCCAATATAGTTATCTTGAGTAGGAGTGAAATACCTACAATGATTATGTGCATTGATACAGTTTCCATTCCTTTCACTAGGTTCATTTCTAAACAATGGCATACACTATATTAGTTTATGAATCACAATACATAATTATAAACATATAAAATAGTTGATATAAATTGAACAGTTTATAGATATAATCCATAGTAATAAAAATTATTTCATTGAAGAATTATATACTCATAGATTCTTCATAATGGGTTTTAAATAAAATGAGAATTATCCAAATAATATCCCCAAGGAGTGTCGTAACCAAGAGTGTAGCAAGGCCCATTGTCGTGCACCAGTTCCCGTTCGAGTCTAGCTCAAAGCGGTGTTTTAGGGTTTTAACCCTAGCTAAATCTCTGATAGAGCCACCTCTACCTTCTCATATCAAGATAGGGATGTATTTTCTAGAAAACTCACAATATATCTACAGTACCGAAATTTATGTATATTCTTCTACACTAATCCTAAAAGTCTATATTAGGGCAGTGTTCTCTAATCAGAGTTTTTCTAAATGTAGTTCTCATGGTTTGTACAAAAAATCCATTGATTCAAAACTGTAACTTCCCAAACCCAGTTACCTAGAGGATGTTCACTATTACATAACATTGGATTGATCACAATGATCAAATCAGGAAAGAGCAATCAGTTTAGTAACCTTGGAAGTACTAGATACTTTCATAATATTTACATTACATCATGAAATAAAAATATCAACAACAATATTTCAACTTTTTATCTCACTTATATCTTTATCATATCCCTATAGGTCATCAATAAAATACATCTTCGCATCCTTGTAAAAATAAAACACAGAAGTGGGTGAACTCAGATGCTCATTAAGGATAACAATATAGTGGAAACATTCATTAATAAGCATAAACAGTTAAGGCAAAGTATATGACTAAAACATAATATTTTTAAACATATAATTTTTAATAATATATCAAATATAAGTCAAATAATACAATTTACTTAATCATATGGATATTCTACTAGTCAAATAATCACATACAATATCAATAACCACTTTTATTGTGATGGAATGTATAATACCAAACTTCATAACCACATAGTCATGGCCTTGTGCAAAGAATACAAATAATATTGTGTCATGGACTGGCACCAAGGAACTAGTTTGTCTCATGAGACATACTAATGTGTCAAGGATATATATCGAGATCCAACCTTCACTTACTATGCCTAATGAATTCCTCATATGAAACAGTTTAATCATAACATAAATATTCGTATTAAAACCTGCATACGAAAAGTCAATACATTATCCATAAACCATGAATGATATAAAATAAAACATTCACATTAAAATATATCACAAAAACTTCAATACAATATGGTAGATTTTAATCATAATAAATCAACTTCAAACATGTTTGAAATCCATCAAAGAATGTTGACATTGATTAAATCAAAACATTTTGAGTGAAATATCTCTTTCTATTACGAAATCATTTAGATGTCATGTAATAATAAAATAAAACATGTCTATTTAAAATATTCATATAAGCTTGTAAGGTAAGCTTCCACATTGTTTTAACGGTGGAAAATAGCCACACCTTCCATATAAGTTAAAAAATACATTCTCACCTTAATTTTGTCGAATAGTCATAATGTACCTTGTTTGTAAAACGATGGAAAGATTCCTTTAAAAACATATAATTTCAAATAAGGGTATAAATAATTTTGAACCATTTTCTAGTAAATTGTAAAAATTATTTGAAATACATTTTTAAGAAAACACAGATGTGGATGATAAAGAGGTCCCAGTAGATACTTACATAAAAACAACCTCCGATAATAAAGAGATTGTGAAATTAAACCTTAACTTGTACTTTTCCTTAGTCGATTTTATTTTAACCTCTTATATAATAGTTAAAAAGTTGTTATTAAATTATAAAAAATAATATAAAAAATAATATATCATATATGTTCTACCAATATTTCTTGGTTAATAATATTTTAGCAGTATCATTGTTTCAAGTGTTAAATGATTCGTTTTCCTTTACATGCTTGCTTACATGAGCCATAATTGTTATGGAAATGATGTTTTTTATTCATATTCAAAATGATATTATGTTCTTAAAAGTTATTTTTAATCATAAAATTAAAATTATTATTGAATGATTATGATGGGGAATGAATCTCATTGCATTCATGGAGATGGAAATCCGTATGTACGCACTAGAAATAATATCATTATAATGACGGTGAAATCGTATGTAATTGAATGGTGTATCATATAATCAAAATCATTAAAATTTTATATTTATTATTTACATTAGTTATACTCATTATTATACCCATCCAAATAATGAAGTGTTTGAATAACAAACTACACCACGGAGTGGAGAAGGTAAGACGTACGTACACAAATATGGTGACTTTGCCATTTATATGATGGATAGAATCATGAATATGGTTGTAACACTTTTACAATAACATCACTGTATATAAAAGATACTTGAGTTATTATTTTATAATGGAAACAACAAATAAAGAGGATGTGGAAGAAGAAATGAACATGAAAGAGGTGATGAAATATTTACATCTTCTTCATGTTCTTCATTTTTATTTGATCAAAAGGGATAATTAGGTTTTCATTATGACCAAAAGAATGACTATAGGATAAAGGGAGGAAATTTGGGAGGATATTTGGGCTGTGGTTGGAAGAGAAAAATCGATTTGGAGGTGTGAAATTAAGAGAAGGAGAAATTCCCTTTTATAAGAGAGGTGATGGTCACGTTACAAAAAGATTGAAATATTAATTTATAATAAAATACTTTTCGGTTTATAATGGCTCCAAAATGAATAATATTGAGGCTAAGGTAGGGATGGGTCGAAATACTATAATACAATAGGTTTTAGATAGGTCTTGGTCAACATATTAACATTATATTTTAGATTTAACTCAGAGTTAAACAGTTTGATATTTACCATGTCTCTTTTCATTTTTATATTATATGGTAAATAAAATTATTATGACAAGCCAAGAGACCCCCCCACAAGTGGTTAATTATAAATATATATAACTTTATCTATGTCCTTTTTCTGAACATTATATTTTTAGGAATACTATATTAATTAATAATAAAGTATTTGTTTTTAAAACTCAATTATGTCAATTTTGACACTATTTAGTATTTGGTTTTTGCCTAAATCATTACAGTAAGATTACTCTGTAAAAATAATATTTAATCAACCCTAACATCTCATATTAACCTATAAAATTAGTGTAATTAATCAAAAGTCTCAAATTACATTTATTTGGATATTTTCAATATAAATTACTTAAATATTTACTTAATAAGTTAATTATTGCATCATCATTTTGTCAAAAATAAATTAATTTATTGAAAGTATAATAATTATAAATAAAACAAAATTAAGTAGGAACTATTTTTATATTTATAATTAATATTTATAGTCAAATTTATCTTCTGTATAACCCTATATTATAAATGGTTTAGTTATTAAGAATTGAATTTAACACATTAAAATCTTCTTAAAAAAATAAAAATAAAAATACTAATCTAATCCATGTGGATCAAAGGGGATCATATGTTATTAATAAGGGTGTTTTTGGTTGAATAAAACGTATCCAATTTAATTTGGAGACATGTTACATTATTTATAATATAATTTTTACCCTTAATTACAGTATTTACTTTTAAATATGGTAATAAAAGTAAAAAGTTACTATTCACCAAAAATTCTTTTCATCTTATTGAACCACATTTTAGTTTTTAATATCTACCATGTCTCTTATATTTTTGAAATTCAACTCACAGAAGTACTAAATTATATTTTATTCAAATTTTCAAATGCTTATAAGATGTGTGCAAAAGACGGTAAAACGTTTAATAAAATTTTTATATATCTAAGCATATTATAAAATGACTCGAATGAATTAAATTGAATATATATGGGTATTATGTATCTATTTTGATCTAAAATAAATTTAAATAAAATGAAAAACTGTTTAAATAAAATGTAGTTTTTGACCAATAACATAGTGTTTTTTATTCATCAAAAATTGAAATTTTTCAAAAAAATAGAAAAAATTTACCCTAAGCTAATTTAGATATTCCGAATTAGAAAATTAAGTTCATTTTGAAAAATAAAATTTTTAGAATTTCAAAAAGTGGGTATTACTATAATAATGGCTAGTTTGATTGGTCATGGTGTGTTAGAATCTCAAAGTTGCATACAATGAAAGCTATTACATTAATCTAAGGGAAACGTACTATTGAAACATGGGGTGTAATACTAGGGATGAAGAACCCATTAAATATTAGATCAACTATATGAAACCTAAAATACAACAACATAGAGTCTTTCATACTAAAATGACCCACTGAAATTATAATGTCACGTGGTTCTAACTATTTCTTAAAATCAATGTCACATCATGGACATAATATCAAAATCTTATTGGGGAAAAGTACATAAAATTCCTCAATGACCTAATGTTCCTCCACTAATTATCTACCATTTATTTCACTAATAATTTTTCTATCATGAAATAAATGGGATCCATACATATTTTACCCATTTGATAAATGTATTCGATGATGAAAAATACACACTGACTATCCAAATCTATGATTTAAACCATCCTATGAACATAGTTGATAATTAAACACACATAATACAACCAATTGATGATGATTAAAACATTGTAAGATTTTATTCTTTGAAATAATATATCCCCATATGATTGATGTTTCCCAATTATCAGTCTACAACCATGACACATAACAAGTATTGTAGTCTAGCCTTCAGTTTGTATAGTAAACCCTAAGGGAATATGAGGCCTCTCCATGTATAGTCATAAATCATGGAAAACCTATTTGAAACAATGGTTTGTGAGGTTCCTAAAAACTTATAGTCACAAACAAGGGTAAACGAATATATTATCATACCTTGGATGATCTCCAACACCTCCAGTACTAGAACAACCATAACATGAATCTTTCCTTCTACATCTCCCATTCATTGTTGCTATCAGTCGCTTATATGGACATACTCAGGACAGTTTCCCAGAAGATGGGTAAAATCTAGAGTTTTACCCATGACTACAACATATCATATTCATATAACATTGAACTACTACAATTACTACTTAAATGGTCTCACTGGTAGCTGCTGCTGAACCTGAACACCACTAGTAAGTTCAGATATGAGAAAAACAATGAAATATTTCTAATGATGACCACATTTTAAATATAAAATGCATATGTTTTGAAATAACTAAGAAAAATCATAGGATCCACTAGCCTTATAAGTGGAAATAGAGGCTAATGGGTTCAACTCCATAGTACTCCAAATGATGAAGGACCTAGTACCTAATATTTTCCACTAACAACCCTACTCCTCATGAAACCCTAATAGATTACCATAATGTTAAGCCTCCTCACATGTGTATATTCCCAAATTCTTCTACAATTATTATACCTCCAAATATACCAACAGTGTAAAAAGCGTAACTGTATAATAGAGAATATGATGAAGTGACACATCACGATGTCATGTATGAGACTCCACATCTGGGGAAATATCATTGGAGAAATATATAATATCCTTGGACTTGATATCAAGCTCCCACATGGACATACTATCTTACTAAATAGAAATTAGTTCATGTCTCTTCACTAACTTCATTGAGGACAATAGGAAGCCAACTCTTAATTCTTTGTGGACTAAAACCCAATAAATTTCTACATCCTTACATTAACTGAGTTATAATTTTAACCAGTAAAGAGTTATACCATTCATATGATTCACTTATAATATTTCCCAAATACTCTTCCTTGGTTCAAAAAAAAACTAAACGTAATCTCCAGATCTTCCCACCATTAAATTATCTCTAAATGAGAGACAATTACCTCATACTACACCAAATAATTTCAAGTAATGAATCATAATTTCCCTTATGAATGATCACCTATCTCGATCAGATAGACCCTTCAAAAATAAATTTCTTCCACCTAAATAACCTCACTAGTCTAAACCACATGAATATGATGTCTAGATTCCCTAACTAAAATAGAGGGAAAATAAAAAATATGCTCAGTAGTTTAATAATTTATTGAGGATCATTGAAGTAATTCAATTATTACACCCCAAGATCACCCAGTTCAGATAAGAATGTAAAAAATAGTGATTCATGTACCTCTCATAATTCCCAAAATCTCTATCTCCACCACCTCACTTGGTATATTTTTAGGCTCTAAGTCCATTTATTGAATCACAATGGGGAGGTGGGGTCTCAAGTCCTCTGTAGTATCCGTAGCCTATTTACTACTCCAAGTTTGACTATAATTTGTTCCCTTTAATCCCGTGAAACTAATAGTGGGCCTAACTCTTTAGTATATCATAACTATCATCATGACCATTAATACCACTCTATCATGAACCTCCACCCAGAGGTACCCCTATTATGATTATAATGAAAAAAGATAGATAATGAACCTTGATATAGTTCTATAATATTCCTTGTGTGGGTGACTATCACTGAGGTTATAAATACGTACCTATGGATGGAATTACCCTCAATTGATAAATTTGGATTTTGAGATAGGATACCCATCACTAAAAAACTCCATGACACGAAACATGGAAAATAAAAACCACCACACAATTAATATATAAAGGAAACAAGAACAATGAGTTATAAATAAATTACCAAAATAAATCCTATGTTAGTTACTCCACTAAATCTCTAATACATGGGATAGTAATTTCCAAAATATTACCTATAGTCCCCAGATAATATTGAAAAAAACATTTATAGATATGTGGGGTGAGAATAAAATGTTTACTCATTAGGATCAGACCCAAATCTCTCAAACACATGTAAAAAGAGTATACTAAAGCCCTAGTGGATAAAAAATTGAAATAAAAAGCCACAAAATGTTTCAAATAACAAGTCTCATCGTCACTATTCTATGCACATGAAATAATTAATCCATGTATAGTAATTTAATATGTATAATATAGATAAAATTCATACCTTGGAATACATTCCCAATACTTTCACACTTTCACGCCATAATATAACTCATCTTTTTGCTCCCATACCTTCAACAAAAACCATCCAATATATTCATTGGAAACTGCATTTTTTCCAGAACCATGCATGGAATAGGCCCTCATGCCCCACCCGATGAAACCTAGGAATCAACATAAAATTAAACATCATATGTGAAAATGGTCCTCAAATATACATCCTCTCATTCCTACATGAACACATCCATTATATAAGGTATTTTGAATATGAATGATATCAACGTCACACCCTCCTCCTATAATGAACGATACCCACTATGTATAACCTCATCTATCACAGGAACTCAGTGATAAGTTCACTATATCCACACGCCAACATATCACATTCATTATGATCTCACCAATAAGATAGAGTGGGGATAAAGGTGTTGCTATACATATAACCTAAAAATATTGGATATTGGAAAAACACCACTAAGAAAGGGTTTTGGTGTTGGAACATAGTGCATTATGTGGGTGTTGTGTGTATTTAAATGATAAAGAAAATAAAATATCTAATATTTATACATACAAGCCTAAAATATGGGTTAAAAAACAGTATAACTCAAAACATCACCATAATGATCTATAATATCACAAACATTCACTATAATCAATAAATTCACTAAACCACAACTAAAATAGAAAACCATAATCCTTTTCATTTTGATTCATTTTATATCTATGTCATTTGCATAATTTTCAATTACCAAAAATATTTATTAATTTAGTATTTACATTTCATGTTTAATAGTATCACATTTAAACACAATTCCATTTTAGATAAATATTTCATTATCCATTCAGACTCATAACATTTTAATTTTATCATTAAAATTTAATTAAATCATTATCCAGAAACAAGAACAACACATCACAACACAACATGGCCCATTTTTTCAATTTCAACAAGCTCCACATCATAGCCACCAAATACCATTGCCACATATCATCAAAAATGATCCACACATTATAATCCCCACACACATATCAACCAACACACATAACACCCACAACACATTATATTCAATAAACATCTATTTTCATTTTTTTCATAGGGATTTTATTATACATGTTTATATATTTTCAAGGAAATTTTAACACAAATTGATATTACCTATGATGCAAATTAATTAGTCTGGTTTATGTTTATAACTATTTTCACGTGTCATGAGTCATGAAATAATCACAACAAGTCTTACTAATTTCAAAATCCACAGTAATATAACAAAGCACAACATATTCCAAATATGTGGAAAAAATTGAATGAATTCTCAAACATATAGGAAAAAAAGAATAGGTTAATCACATTTGATTTATTCCCATCGCTATAAATATTAATTAACCAAATAATTATCTTCATTATAAAAAAAGGATACTTCCTTCACAAAATAAAGCAAAATTAAGATATTCCCATATTTAAAACTAATAGAGGAATGAAAAAGGTCCCATACATAAAAAGACATGTAATTTTAATGCAAGGTTGGTATACCATGAAGATGAATGCTAAGAACCAAATAGAAAGGAAACACCTTGATCAATATAGAATAGAAAAATCCACATCAAACTCTTATAAAGAATTCACCCAAACAAGTTTTCCGCTAATGTAAGTATTATTTGAATGAAGAGTGGGAAGAATATTGGTATGAGTGGTGAAGAGAACACACCAAAAGTTTTCAAGGGATTATCTCTTATGCCTGGGGATAAAAGACATTAAATGGGTGTAGAAAGGATATGAAGAAAATCATTGTGATTACCGAAGAGTTAGGAATAATATTTCATGAATGATGGGATATTTATGGGTTTTACTAATTTATAAGACAACTAGAAAGATAAAGATCATGGAACAATAAACATCACTATGAAGAAAAATCCCTCACACATAACAGGATTACAGGGAATGGGAAAAGTCCACGCTGTAGAAGGGATAGTAAATTCCATGTTAGAGAAATACAGTGAATTCTACACCAAAGATCTAATGAAATAGGAAAAGGACTATGATACAAGGAAATCCACCACTCTATTGAATTAAACTACAAAAAGAAAGGCTACACCACAAACCAACTATGTGGCATAACCAACTAATAAAATATAGAACCAAAAAAATATATCATCATGGACTCTAGACCGTAATATTTCTCTATCACTTCTCTATTTTCAAAATGGAATTTCCACAAAAAACAAAAATATATTTCCCTACATCATAAAAAACATATCAACACTGAATGAACCTTTTTTATGGTGAAATGTATATTTTATTCCATGAAATGATTCTCCAGGTCAGATCATGAATGAAAATCCATTTTCCATTCCCCAACACGCATTAGAATTCCCATAAACACCACTATCAAATGAATTATTACAATATAAAATGTGTTAAGGTTAATAATGATACAATTTAATCATACCCTTATTCTCATCTTATTATAATTGGTGATATTCAATTGTTAATTATTCTATTTTCCCGTATAGAACATTTTACCTCAACATTATTTTGTTCTCCATTTCCCTAGGTTATGAATATTGATCTAAAATTAAAAATTTATTGAAATGTGGCATGTGTGATGAATATTATTTGGCACATTAAAGACATAATGCAAAACAAGAATGTGGAGGATAATAGGGAAATTATCCCTTGAAGACATGGGTATTGTTATGGAATAGTTTTTCATAATAATGATAATCTATAAAACTAAATGTAATTTTTGTGTATATGTAATCCAGCATTTTCCAACGACATTCTAAATTTTGGAAGAATAATGATAGGCCATGATTATTGGTAATAAAAATAGAAACAGAAATAATAGGTTTTTAGAATTGGATTTGGCAATGTGGATTTATGGTTTTCATAATATTCATACATAACAAACTATCACTACTACAAATCCCACCCATAACAGCGATGACATTTATTATTGCTAAAAAATAACTGATAAAAGTTAGCCTTTATTAGAACTTTATATTAATGATGATGAAATTAATATGTATTGGGACATCATTTATATTAGTTATAAGTGTTTCCCTTCTTCAGTACATTTATAGTGATGGAAAAGTCCATAATAAAATGAATAATTAAATGAATAAAAATAAAATGATTAAATTATGAAATGTATATAATGTTTTATTAATTAAATAATTATTTCTAAAAATTAATAAATTTAATTTACATATATATCTTATAAGTATTAATAAATATTATATATTAGATATATATTTATAAAATGAATAATTATAATATATATAAACTGTTAATTAAAACATATTAATGACATATACATTTTTAATTTTTTTTTCTTTTCAAAGAACCCAAATTAATTGTCATGTGTTTAATTTATTTCACATACACAAACACACACACACAAATATTTATGTTAATTCATTAATTTGTATACAAAAACGTACACACAAATATATTTACACAATATATAGATACACATAGATCTAATATTTATGAAATTTATTCATTTTTTGTATATTTTAGAATTTCATAATAACATGATACATTTAATATATATTATGATTTTAATCAGTTAATTTTATTTATTTGTTTTTAAAACTACAGTTAAGGTATTCATTTTTAATGTTTTATATTTTATATTTTACTTTTTAATATAATAATTTTTTATTATATATATATATATATATTTTTATGTTTTAGTATTTTCAATATATATTCATTCACTTCAATATATATAAATACACACACAAACATATCCATATTTTTATGAACTCATATTTAATTATTAAAACTTATCCATTTTTCATTATTTTTAAAGTGTACTCATTTTGAATTAATCAATTTCACTCATTTTTAAAATACATGTATTTAATATTATATTTCAATTAATAATGTTAAAAACATATTTGTAAATAAATATATATAAATAAATAATAAATATATATTTTCTATATTAATAATTATTATAAAAAAATAATAAATATTTTTTAAATAAGTATTTATGTTATTCTAATTAATAAATGATATATATTTATATAAGTATAAAAATAATATAATTTTATTTAAATATTTATATTTAGAAAATTTTTCATAGCTCTTTTGTAGAACTGATAAAAAAAATTTCTTCACTGCAAATTAGGCACTATTAAAAGATATATTTATGAATGCCAAAACGTTTGTGTAGATAAATATGCCTTTAATAAGTGTTTTTAAGTGATGATAAAGCAAGAGATTTATCAATGCTAAAAAATCACTAATAAAAGACCTATTTATCACCACTTATAAATTTTTCACTGATAAATGGGACCTTTTTCAGCCCTTTTTTGAAAGCATTGTTAAAATGGTCCCTAATCTATTTAAAAAACCCTAACCATGACTCAGTCACTCATGATTCTCAATATCCGAAATAACAACTCAACTACCAGCATAGAGCCTCTACATTCCCTCATATTACTAAAGTCTAGAATTCATTATATGTTATTTTCTACTCTTCTTATATAGTTTCTTGATGTTTTGGGTTTTGTTTTTTGCATTTTTTACACTGTTCTTAAACATGAAGAACCATACATCTCTTCCTGTCACTACTAAAATAAAACGAGTGTTGTTCTATTTCCTCCATTTCTCCCTTCATATGTATTTTAATATCCAACCCATTTTTCCCTAGAGACACACATATATGATTTAATCTCATCTAGACATTAACAAATAGGCCAATCACCCTCCTCAATTTTCTATTCATTTGATAATATTGGGTTCTAAAATCTTGGTTGTTTCTAAAAAAAAATTTATCTTATATACTATATTATAGAATCTAAAGGCTTAATTATTAACATTTTTTATGGATTAGAGGATACCAAATTGTATCCCCCATTTATGGATGATGAATATATAAGGACCAAGGTTTTAGTAAAAATCATTATAACAAGTTTTATAGATTTTGGTTATTAATGTAAATTATTCAACTATAAAATGGTTTATTTATATTTATGATTTTGATGAATAATTCATAATTGAATTAAAAAAAATTCATAATTAATTATTCATGTTCCAAAAATTATTTTAGCGATTCTTGTTTCTAGAGATATGTTTTTTAGTTAATTCAATATTATTATGAAAATTTTACCATGGGTTACAAAGAGTGATGAGTAATTTATTTGGGGAGAAAAGTATGGTAATTGTTTTTAAATTTCCTTGATTGTGTTGATTTGGGAAATAATTTGGTAATTGGGAAATGATTCACAACAACATATAAAGAGTGTATTTCCCATAAGTAAGTGAGTTATCAATGGTTTGATAGTTGTTCAAGAAAACTATTAGGTGTGATTTATTATTATATTTTCTAAACAAAATAGTGATATAATTAATTTATCAGATAACAACTAATTTGGTAATATAACTTACTTGGTGAATAACCATATAGATAATGGAAATTGTTTATAAAATACATTTAATGGTTTGGATTTTTATTTCCTAGAATTCATTATAATTTGGAATCCATATCCAAAATAAAAAAATTTAGATATGATCCTCCTATTGTAATTAATCCATTTTTTCACTCTAGAGACAAACCTCTCTTCTTCTTTGACCTTGATTTATCACTATGTTAATGTGCTAGCACTCTTTCATTGATCGAGGGTCCTCAAAAACTTTTCTGTGATTAAAGGATTTTTTAATCTTCTAAATAGATAGAATACGTTGTTTACTATTTATTGATATAAATAAAACATATTCTATTGAATCATAAAGATTGAATCCATTGATAATATATTTTAAGCATTCCATATTTGTTTTATATGTATATCCATTCACATTAATACTTTAGGTAAATCACCCGTTTTACATTTTTTATCCTTCTAATGATCATAGGATGATACCCTAGAACACATAAGTGGTAGCATGAATTTATCTTCAAGGGAAAAATTTATTAATCTATTAGGTTTTTGAATAAATAAACGTCATATTATATTATATCAGAATCATATTTTATGATATGAAGGATTTCGTTGTTCATCTATAGCATATGGATATTATATAACAAATGAGGAGTCTTTTTGAGTGATTCCATTAGTGTAGGTTCATTGAACACCTTAATACATAGTTTATTTGTTTTATTACTTCGCTTAATGATGTATTGGACCACACTTTCAAAATAGCCTTCAACCATTAATCAAAATAAAGAAGGAAATCAAGAATCAGAGTATGGATTAAATAAATGTAGTTAAGGTTATTTGTATTGTAAAATTGAATTATTATATCACCATCAGGATTTCATGTAAGAAGCATGAAATTGTGATCATTTATTCATGGATTGTATTGTATTATTGTTAATCAAAGAAGATTAAATGTTTTACTACTCATGTAGATTATGGATTCTGAACATGATGATGATTCCATTCCTGACCAAGAAGAGACTGTTGATGGTGAAACTGTATAATTATTCAGGGTTCAACAACCGATTGATGAAAAAACTCATAGCTTTGAAAAAAATTATAAAAGGAAGAACTTAGGGTAGAAAAGGTATGGTTGGTTGGAATCAACTTAACTACCTTATAGACCCCAACAAATCAATGTTCCTTAGTAATCTTGGGGTCATAGTGAGGATGATGGTGCCAATTGATATTCAGTCATGGCACCATTTCTATCCTATAATGAATGAAATCCTTTAGAAATATATAATGGTAATGTTACAATGCACTTTCTCTATTTAACTAGAAATTTATATAATGAAACATTGATTTAGTTTTTATTATTCCATGAATACATTAATTATATTAGATTATTTTCATATGAAATTTTGCCTAATGGTCACTAGAAAATCTCATAGAGGCTTCTAGGATCTTCAGAAAAAAATACACATTAGAGATGTTGAGGGGAAAATAAATCCCCGCCCACCAATTTTTTATGCACAAAATATAAATTAGAAAACATGGAATGATTTAAGGAATTATCACAATGAGAAATAATTTCTATTTATTGAGATTGATAATATATTATTTTAATTTAATTATTTTATACATATTTATTCAAAAAACCTAAATTATGATATAGAAAAAGATTGTTGAAAATAGATAATGTGCATCAAAACAAGCGTACCCCTACTACAAAAGAAGGATGGGATATGCTTCACCAAAGAAGAAATTGTTATGTATTTTAAATAATTAATAAATTTTTAATTATATGATATGAAATAATATATGATCCTTTTTTATATATAGATTGATTTACAAAAATGAGAATCCACTTCCATCCCATGTCATGTGCTATGAGAGGAGGCTTATGTAAATAATGATGGTATATTAGTTGATGAAAATTACAAATAATCATTAAAAACATGTGTATGTATGAAATAATTTAAATTAGTTATGATTTATAACAATATTACATAAAATAAATATGTTCCTATGTTTTATATCGATTAGACACAGAAACCATCAACATTTGTACCATAAGAAAATAGACTTCGATTAGCTTTGAAGCAGCGAGAACAATATGGTCTCATTAGAGGATTATGTTTTGGGGTATCTCCTCGAAAATATTTTGATATGATAAAACCACAAGAATATACATATAATATGAGGAGATGAATAAAAACACTAATAAAATCTTTGCAGGATATATTTTTGCAGTCTAGTTTGGAATACAAATGTATAAGTGAAGATTATAGTGAACAGGTAGTGGAGAAAAGATCTGCAAATTATCCAAATGATCCCACTATCATTGAGTATTGTCAATCGACCCAAAACATACATATGGTAATAAATATTTTCATTACTATTTCTCCTAGACTTAAATAAATCAGATTCTGATAACTTTATATTAAAAAAATTCAATAGTGTGTAATTGTATGAGATTTCATCCTGTCAATCCACATGTACTTCTATGTTTTGTGGGGTAAAATGTATAATATTCTAGGAGAACAGCTACACAATCAACCTTTACCAATATATCACATGAGTATAGGTATTTAGGAAGCTTATGATCCAACAATTGAGTTTTTTGTTCTACATGAAGACCAAGATATTACAATGCTCGAAGATGTTATTGGAGCATTCATATCATGACCATCTAATATTATAAATATACATGGGGTGCGAATTTAATAAATTTTTAATATGAAAAACATGTAATATTTGATGATAAAAGGTTTGGGCTCCAACAGTTCTAGATTAATATTTATTAACATTACAAAATCATACAGTTACCACACTTAAAGATAGATCTCTGTATTACATTAACTATGTAGAAGGAATATTTTGGGCTTCCATTATATACCAAATCAGTCTCGTGTATCTAAATGATATTCTCTTACATTAATTTCTAGGCATCCCAATTATGAATAAATTTTAAGGTACCATTTTATAACACGTCTGCCCAAATAATGAGTGAAATATTTTTAAATAATTTAATAACAATTCATATTTTATATAGGCATTTATATTACAAATATATAAATGGAAGATCATGAAATGAATGATTTTAAATCATTAATACCATTATAATTATTGTGAGAAAATAAACATAGAAGAAAAAATACTAGTTAATCAAAGAATTTAATAAAAATAATTAGATGATAGACTCTTTTGGAAGCCTATAATAGAAGGGTTAAACTATAAAAGATATTCACATAAAACATATTTTTAATTTTTTTATTACATAGATTTTTTGAAGCACTGTATGCTGATAGTAATCAACATAAACACCCCAACCATATATTTTTTTGGATTCAATACATGAATTTCAAACCAACTGACAACACATGAGGTGTATTTTGAATGAATAATATACTAAAAGAAACATTTTATATATAAAATTCGAATTATATGATAAGTCTATGAGCTAATAATAAATATGCTACGATCAGGCTGTAACTAAATACATGCTAAATCATGGCATGTGGTTGGTTTCTAATAAGATAAAGCATTTATATTTCTAAAAATGGAAACAAATTAATGTATATATATAGATATTAAACTATTAAAGTATTCTAAAACAATATACTTATTTTGGTCAATGATTCTGCAATGTCTGAAACAAGATAATGTAATCTATTTTGGATATTATGTTTGAATATTTATAAGATATATCATACTATTGAAAAATACCAGTTTCCCATAATAGGTATTTTCTGAAGGTAATTACAATCTCATTAAATATAATTTATAATTATTTATTTGTTTATATTTTCTCAATACTATCAGGATTTCCATAAAATAGTTACTGAATAAAAAAAAGAAATTTTTTTAGAGATGAGAGGGAAACACATTTTTTTAGAATATATAATGAAAAAAATATAGGTGATTCAATTCTATCTTTATGATATAATATGATTTTTGAATTTTGAAAGATATTTTATATGTGAATAATTTGGGTTAGAATGATTATATATTATTGTTGATCTCTTTCTCAAAGAGAATATTAATGGATTATATCAATTTTTTATAACCATTGACCGACCAATCAAATAATTTTGGGGAAAATGTAGAAGTATAGGTGCTGGTGTAGAAGATGGTAGAGGTATTGGATTAGGAAGAACAAGAGGCAGAGTTAGATTTAAAGACCGACATGGATGAAGTGGTAGAGGCAATGACTTAGGTGGAGATAATGGCAGAAGAGTATAATAAGTGCTAACCTGAAAATAATAAAATTATTGGGAAATGAAGTAGAATAAGGATCATACAATGATTGTATTTGATATTGATTGTTTAAAAGTGAACACAACACTTTTCACATAAGATAATATCCATTTTACATCATTCCAATTAAAAATGAAATTTTAATAAAAAAACTGATGTGGAATACTCAAAGCTGAGAAAACTCATTCATATTATTTTAGTACATTATGAAAATTATCCATATTACAATTGTGATGACTAGGTATTAGACACACTATAATCTAATGCATAGTGTGACCAGTATGACTCAAAATGAATTTATTTTATTCAAAAGTTTCTTTACTTTGAAAAAAAACAAATCAAATACTGAAAAATGAGAAAAGACATTCATATTATTATTATACCTCAGGAAAAAAATCTGTACATCATTTTTTATGTGTAGGGATCAACCGAACCTCAATCCAATGAAGAGTTTGACCAGTAAGACTCCAAGTGAACCATTTTTTCAAAAATAACATTAATTTTATAAAAAAACAACTAACATTCTCAAATCTAAGAAAACACATTTCAATTGTTTTGATACTATAGGAAAATTATCCATGAGTCATTTGGGATTTGTATCATTTTTTCTCACCTCAATATGATTCATAGTGTGATTAAAAGTACACCTTTTTAATTCAAAATTGAAATTAATTTTTGTAAAAATAAACTATTATAATTGAAAAAACACATTCTAATTTTTTAATTAATTTTTTAAAATGATAAAAACATAATTTGTGACATGTATAGATTCGTCACACCTCTTTCCAATGCATGGTGTAAATAGTATAACTCAAACTGTATCATTTTATTGAAAAGTGACATTAATCTTATTCAAAAAAATAACTGACATACTCAAAACCAAGAAAAAACATTATGATTGTTTTTATAAATTAATAAATTGATCTATGGGTTATTAGGGACATATAGCATTCATCCACACCTTAATCTAACATATAGTGTGACTGGTATGATTCCAAATGCGTCTTCTTTATTAAAAATTTTCATTAATTTTAGTAAAAATACAACTAGCATACTCAAAACTAAGAAAACACATTCTTATTGTTTTTTAACTTTAGGAAAATGAGCCATACATCTCTTGTGACATGTAAGGATTAACCTCACATCAATATGATTCCCGGTGTGACAAGTATGACTACAAGTTCTTCTTTTAATTCAAAACCTAAATTAATTTTAATAAAAAAACAACTAACATTTTCATAATAGAGAAAACTCATTCTAATTGTTTTAATACATTATAAAATGACCCATGAATCAATTGGGGTGTGTATCATTTATCCTCAAATAAATATGACACACATTATGGCCGGTATGACTCGAATTGCATTTTTTTTATTTAAAACTGACGTTAATTTTAATAAAAAACAACATAAATACTATATTATAGTGTTTTATTTTATTATAAATTTTATTTCATAAAAATTTAGTATTATTATCTTATCTTAGTAATTTTAGTGTAGCTTCTACTGATGTAGGGTGTTGTTGTAGCTCGCGGTGATGTTGTGTGCTACAACATGACACTACAGTTTTAACCTTTATCAGTGCTACTAAATGTGCTGATAAATCATTCCTTTATCAAATATTTTATAATATCTGATAAAGGACACCTTTATCAATGATTACATATGTGGATATAATTTCTCCCTATATCAATGCATTAAAAAGCACTGAGAAATCGTACATTTATCATCACAAATAATAGCACTCATAGATGATTAAATTTATCAACACTTTTAAACACATTGATAAAGGTAATATTAATCAGTGCTATATAAACACACTTATAAATGGGGTTTTTATCAGTGATTTTAGTTTCTAAAATAGATACACCCTTTATCAATTATTTTTTTTCATTGATAAATATAATGTACTTTTAACCGTGCTAAGGTTATTAGTGATTTTCTAGTGCTGATAACGACAGGTTCTAGTACTGTTAAATGAATCTTTAATAGTTTTGTATTTACCACTAATTTATTATTTAATGTTATACATTAATTAAAAATTATTCCTTAAAATGGACATTCAGATAGGAAGTGGTCAATTTTCCATTCAAGTTTCTGTTCATAGTTGCAATAATTTCACCTTGTTTGTGGTTTCATCATCTCTAGAGTCTAAATCATGACATAAGTTTCATATTTATTTAATATATTCATTTCAATAACCATTGAAATAATGAAGTCATGAAAAATAAATTACATCACTTCATGGAGATGATAATGCGTATATACACAAAGGTGATGTTCCCAATTTTCAATAGATAGAATGAAATTCAGATAATTTATAATTAATCATTATAGAATTATTATTATATCCTAAATATAATATATATTAATTACATATATTCATATTACCATAAATGTAAATCCTAAATGAAAAGAAAATCATATCGCTTTATATAAATTGCAGTCCATACAACACAGAAGCAGTATTATAATTTTCTGAAATATGGGAGGGTATAGAGATAGATATGATATTATAATTATATATAAACATTTCCAACATAAATATCATATATAAATAATAAATCTATCATATTTACCATCCTTGAATTATTTTAATAAATAATTAGTCATATCCATATGTGGATTTTATAGTCCACATGCGCCAGGCAGGTGATTGTAGTGGTAAGGGGGTGAGGGGTTTGGGGTGGTGGTTATGGGGTCGAGTTGTAGGAATCATCATTGTAGCTTATGTGGAGACTATATTCCACACATATGCACAATCATGACTTTTATGTCCCATTATATGGAAATAAGATGTAAAACAATTATTCCATAATCATAATAACAACTATTTATATTGATGATACATGATTACATATGTTAAGTTGGATACATATATTTAATGTTAGTATAAGAACAGTGAAACTTGAAAAGGATTAAATGGAACATAAACCACACGTTAGAGAAACCAATTTTAAATCTCTCATCTAAGACCATTTAACTGTTCTTTTAAGAAGATAAATACATATAGTACAATGATTGAGATGTTGAGAAGGGATTTCGGTGGGTTTTGGTTGAGATAGTGGGATAATTATTAGTGGATATTAGAGTATAAGTGGTTCCTTTTTTATTAATTGAGGGGAGACACACACTAGAAAATATTAATAATATTAATGTATAATAAAGTCACGCTCATGTGAAATTGGATCCAATTTGGATTTATCGAAGATAGGACTAGATAGAACCTAAATACATTCTTTTAATGGATTTAGTCAAGTTTTTGTTTATTTTAACTCTTATCACTTTTATTTCACGTGTCTTTAACCCTTTTAAACCATTACCATAGTACTGAATTGTTACATCAGTTACGATTTCAAATAACCTAAATTTATATTTAACTCATTAAATAATATTAATTATTCATATTCCAATTTTCGAATCTTTTTTAACAGAATAAATTCAAATAATTTGTATATATTAATCTTAAAATAACTTCTAAAAACCTAACATAACATTTTCTAAATAAAATGAACTTATGCATAAACTTGAGTTTAATTTCATTCCATTCCTTGAAAAAAACTATTAGTTGAATATTATTATTTTAAAAATATATTTACTAAAGATTTACTTAAAATAATAAATATATATTTATTTGATTTATTTATTTTAAAACCCATTGTTCACATAAATATTGTTTTTTATAAAAATATGTCTCATTACCTTCAATTTTTTTTATTTCTATCATATTGAAAACCAATGAATTCATTTCATACATATGAAAACAATAATTTTCTATAATTTTTGAAGAATTATTTATTACCTCTAATAAATTCACTGTAAATGATTGTCATATTAAATAAAAATATAATAATCTTATTTCAAAATATTTTTATACATGATATTTTCTATTTAGAAAGCTATCAATAACATAATATATTATTAAAGGTAAAAATGTCATAAAATTTTTGGGTGAAATATTCTACCCCATTGTTAGAATTTATCCCTCAAAATTTCATCACTCTGATACAGACAAATAAGGATACTTATGCCTCATTATATCATCATGTTCCTAGGATGTATCCTCAACTATAAGTTTTCACTACAAAACGTTGGCTAGTTGAATATCCTATTTCCCTAACAATTTTCCCTTCAATACAGAATCTATATTTGTTTTTCATTATACAAGAGATCATTATCTGACGATATGGAATTTAAGATTAGTATATGTGACAGATCAAGTATTTACTACCTCAATTGAGATACACCGAACACATCATGAAATTGAGAGAAATTCAGTGTAAGTGGAAAGAAATGTGATACTTTCCCGGTATGATCAGAAATTTGGAAGGGAAAAATATATATAGGGATAATCATTCCATTATTAAAAAAATTTATTCAATGGAGATACTAAAAGTAATACAATTTCACTAATTTTAAACTATAAATATCACCAATGATTATCAACATGAATATTCTATTGACTATGAGCTTCCATGATGTGACTCTAAATTGATATAGCCTTATCTATTATCTCCTCATTTATATTTAGACCAAATGGATTTCATTCTCTAACTTGACCCCAAAACAAATGAGTTCTACACTTTCTTCTACAGAAGGATTCATCAGGATCCATCAGAATGTTTGAGTTAATTATATTGTCAAATAAATATTCCACCACATCATTCTTATAACAAAAATTTGTTTTGATGGAAACGTTATTCCCATTAATATTTTTATTTGGGGTTTTACGGACTACCATCCTCATTAGTTCTTATATTAGGGAATTGATTCACATAAAGACCAATATTTTTTCATATTAAATAATGACCAGCATGGGTCAAATCATTTTTCTCTACAGTTATATTATCTATAATGATCATCCCTCATCTACAATAACTAGATTAATTGTTAGCCTTTCCAAAATTGATGTTTATTTTATCTCTTTAATATAATTTTTTTGAGTTATATTTCCCATATCATGGGTATATATGTGGTTGGAATTTCATTCCTTCTTTGGATTTTTTATTTTTTATCATGAATCTCAATTTCTGTCTTATAATAACTAAAATATGAAAATTAATTTGATTTACTACTGTCCATTTATACATTTGTAGTAAATTTCATTATTTATTCAGAGTAAATAGTGAATCCCATGACTAATAACATTCAGAGATGTGGTTTTGGCCAATAAATAATCAATCAATTTTTCTCATAGGGCATATGATGATGCAAGATGCATACCATGAATTTCATGTATTTTTTACTTAGTAGGTACCAATTGATCTATGATCCATCTATTTCATCTACTGAATGATCTTTTCTATTTTAGTATTTATAGTTTTTGGAATATATTTATTGAGAAATAACCTCTATAAATCATCTAATTTCACAGAGATTATTTCATACTCTTTTAAATTGTTATTGATAAGAGTCCATCACTGATTAGATTTACCTCCCTTGTGACATAATACTATCAAAAATTTATCGTGGTATGATACCTAATAGAAAAATATAATTTTTCCATTAAATTGATCCATTTCATAGTATATAGTGGACCAGAATAAACAAATAATAATTATGGGAACTATATCTAAATAGAGTCAATGGCATGTTAGTCCCTCTTTATTGAATTAAAAAGATTAACTTGGTGTGTGTTACTAAACATATATTAAGAGAGTTGAGTGGGAATATCTATATGATATCACATCCCTTCACTAAATCCATTTGGTTTATCAAGAGTATGGTCATTACAATTCCCATGAAAATAATTTTTAACCTAATTACTCTTGGTTCTATACATTGACTAAAACCAAAAGTAGCTAACATAAATATTGATCAATAAAAAATTGAATAATGTATAATAAGAAAATAATTTATGAGATGTTATAATTTATGACACCTTCATATAAACATATGACACTTTTGGGTCATCCTATATAAATTTTGAATCAACACAGGGGTTCTTAGGATCTATCATAATGTTTATTATAATATTAACTATAAAATTTAATAAATATTTCTTATGATACCAACTATGGTGACCAATCCATAAAATACATAGATATTAAATCATTAGAGAGTAATATCCAATACATATAACATTTATACTAACTTAAGAACAATAAATTTAATGTTTCCTAAGAGAATAAATACATAATGGACATAATTTTAAAAATAATTTTAACATATCCCTCAAATAAATTCATATTATTAGCCAATATGATATATTATACTTAGAAAAATCCACAGAAATAAGGGTGGAAAATATAAAATATTGTGTTTTCAGATTCTAAGTAAGGGTAAATATGGGAGATATCAATCATAAGAGCATAATATGATCATAAGATTATGATAACATAATGAAGTGGATGTTTTTAGAATAAAATATTTATACCTATAAAATATTAATTCCTAAACTCTAAAATCATGTAATGTCTATAAGCATGATTGATATGGGTATCAAAGCTTTACTCATCCTTCAAGATTCATCACATTAAAATATGTAAATATGAGAATGAAAAGTCATTATTTCATGAACATAGCTAATCATAATGCTGTGGAGGTAAAGATATTCCGATCAGAGCTAGAAAAAATCATAATAACACATTAATATGTAAATATAACCATTCAAAATCATGTCCAAACATAATATTTTCATAATATATAGATGAAATCATACTAACATATCAAAATTTGAACATAGTTATTTACAATCATGTCCATGTTTGTCATCATCATATAATGAGATATATATATATATATATATATATCAAATTAACCAATTCATTATAGGTTTAAATTATAACCAACCATCACATAATCATAATCCATTGATATGTACAACACATGAAAACATTATTCAATTCTTCATAACATAACGCCTAGAAATAAAAATGGGTATCATCAACGTTTCATCACCATAATAAATGACCTTATAGGGAAATAATAAAGATGTTATCATTGGATAATATCCCCATTAAAGTATGTATCATCAATGTTTAATCATTGAATAATACATCATTAAAAGATCACTATTACATTTCTTAATGAAAATACCTTTTTAATTTTAACATCACTTATTTAAAGTATGAAAATTCACATAATATTAATAAGAATAATTTCTTTTCAAAAAACATATAGAAAAATAAGGTATATATGATTTAAAATATTATTCATGGTGGTTGAGAAAATGACTTGTGAGCTATTTGTTAAAATGATGATTTTATTCATTATTTGGTAAAAAGTAACTCATTTGGAAAACAACAAAAATATTCCATTAAAAAAATAAAATTATAACATGGGTAATAATTAATTTGAAATATAATTTTAGGATAGTGAAAATATTATTGAAAATATTTTAAAGATTATATAAACATGGTAGAATATGATCCATGGCCAAATAATAAATAAAGTCAGTTATTCTAAAACAAATTCCTCGATCATTTTAAGTATAAAAGAGAGTAAGATAAAATTAAAACATGAAACTCATAGAAATAAAAAAACAATAAAATATAAGGTTTTTAAGGAATTAAAATTATAAAATTTTCTTATTTGGAAATTTAACATAAGAAATCCAAAAATGAAATGATATTGTATCATAATTCTATTACCTTAAGTCCCAAATTTATTAACATGAATTCTATACTAATAAATAATGGGTATAAATTTTTTATAAATAAATTATATAAAAATATTCCTAAATTAAATACTATTTTACAATAATTTATAATTTAAAATAATCCATTTATTAATAATTTTTTCTTAAGATGGACATTTTGTTGAAAACTGTTTGGTTTTCCATGAATGATTCATATAAATGGTTCTGGTACCTGATCCTTGGTTATGGTTTAATCATATTTAGAATATTAATAATTAAATATTTATCATATTTATTCATAAAATTCTTTTTTATTACCATGAATATAACCATGGATTTAAAATTTATTACATCAGTTTGTAGAGATGCTATCCCATAAGTACATATGAGTGATGTTCCAACTATTTAATGGATATAATAAAAGAATGGTAAATTATAATTCACCATTATATAGTATTATTATTTTATTAATATCATATATATATGTTATAAATATAACCTTATTAACTTCCTTGTGAATAGGAAATAAAAGATGAATTACATAACTTCATGGAGGTGGTTTTCCATAGGTATACATGAGAAACATTATAATTTTCCAAAATATTTGAAGGAATGAAGGTAGATATTATATTATAATTATAAAATAATAAATATTTCATAAATTACATATATAATCATTAAATCAATTATGATAGGAATACCTGAATTATGGTGATGGAAAATGAATCATTTCAGAACATGAAGGTGACAATCAACACATATGCATGAATGATAAAATCATTTCCCATTTGATAGAAAAAGTGGGTTTAAATATTTTACCCATAAGAATAATAAAATATAATTATAATGATGATATTAGAGTTTTTTTATTAAGGAAACTATAGATTTATCAAAAACTATAAGTAATTTATATGGATTAGAAAGATATATTTGGGATGTATTTAATCAATTTAAATGGATCATGTTGTGTGTAGTGAAGAGGATATGAATGTAAACAGGATTCCATTTTATTATTGAGGGGAGTGGAACACATGTTATTTTTATGATTAATAAGATATAATAAAGTCACTCTCACAAGAACATGGATAAAATTTTCCCAGGTTTGAATATGAGATGATATAGAAATAAAATAAATTCATATAAGTGTATTTGTAAACGTATTAGGCCATTTTCACAATAATCAATTTAGATTAACTTTATGTTAATCTCTCTTAACCATTAGCTTTGTAGTGATTTTTTACGTTTGTTACAATTCATAATGACCAAAAAGTATGTATAAATTATTAAATAATATTAATTATTATGATTCATAATATTGAATCCATTTTAAAATATTCAATTCCCATAAGTGGTAAAAATTAATTTTATAAAAATTGTGAAAAAACACAACAAAACCATTTTTAGAAAAAATAAATTTTGAAGCATAAAACTAGTATTAACACCATTCATTTTCTTATAATAAACATTCAAAAAAATATAAAATATTATTTCCTCCATTTTATATTAAAATATAATTTAAATCACTAATAGAGATTAATTTAATTAATTATGTGAAATAAAAATCACTTAAAACATTTATTTCATATAAAACACTTATTTAACCTTCAAATGAGTTTATTTTCATTCGTAAATAATTCAAAACTGATGAATTTATTTTACAAATATGTAAATAACACATTTTAAATATTTATTTAGTATTATTCATTCCTTCTAATAAAATTATAATGTGGCAACTACCACATGAAATAATAATATATCAATATTATATCATAGTATATATAAACATGTTGTTGGTTATATAGGAAGATGTTGATGAATTAAAATTTATTTAAATAGAAAATTATCCAAAAATATTAGGCATTTACACAAATTAACTTTAATTAGAAAGGATTTAGTTAAAAAATTATGAGTTAAAATTGTATCATAAAACATTTAAACTCAAAAAAGTTAAATGGGAAGAAATAAAGGTGACACATACTAATATGTATTCGTCTATTTACATATATGAATGTGTGTTGAATCATAAAATTTATTTTATTGTGAAATAAAAGATACTATAAGTATTAGAAATAAATGTCCATGCAATGACCAAAAAAACAATTTAAACACCTAACTCGTGTTAACATAGAAAGAACCGATTGACCAGTCCATGAGGATAGAACATATGTCCTTATGTTTTATATTCTCACTTGACAAAAGATACATGACACTAAAAGAACAGGTATATAAAATAAAATTTAAAATTTAAAATGACATGTTAAAAGGGATTCATTTTTTTAAAAGTATTTATATATTTATAATTATTATCAAAAAATAGAGAAATGTTTAATTTAAAAACATTTAAAACATATTTATTGTAATTTACTAAGGGGAATTATGGTTCACTCAAAACACTAAATATATAAAGTTATTTTTATAAAACATTTTATATTTTGATTTTATGAGTATATAAAATTTAGGAACCAAAAATAAAATTTGTGAGTAATAAATGTGTAGTAACGTTATCTATTTTTTAAATAATAATCGATGATATCCTTGATATATTAAATAATTTTATTTTTATGTATCATATAAAAAACTATGAAATTTAATGATTTATTTGGACATTAGTTCAATCAATTATAGATTTATTTCTATTAAACTAGAAGGATGTTCTATTATTTTCTATGATTGATTAGGATTTATAGGGTTTATTTTTTTGATGAGTCCATATGGATGAAAATTCTAACAACCTAGTATTTTATTAATGAAATTTCTCTTATCATATTTATTTCAAATAGTATTATTCAAATAAAATTACGTAGATAACATAATAAAAACATAATAAATGATGAATGAATGAAATTAATGGTATTTCTATATGTCGAAGAACCTATACCGATGAAATTATAACATGAACATAGAAATTGTAATATGACACTTATGAATAGTAAACATACCAAATGAATAGTATAATCACACATGAAATTATAATAAAATTTATCCAAAAAATAAATGAAATTAAGATATAATTATATCATAATATAAGTTAATAAATATTTTAAAAACTATTAGTTGAGTGTCGGTATTTTTGTGAGTAACAAATATTTAATTTCAATTTATAATTAAAAAATGATTTAAAATAAAATTAATTTTCATAAAATGTATTCATAAATAAATATTTTTTTGCCTTATACTTTTATGATAATTTAATGAGACCTTCGTTAATTTTTCAGAGTGATATAAAATAAGTAATAATTTTCAAAAAAGTATTTTTTGAGTAAATGATGATTTTAATTAGAAATTTAATTTATCATATTTAGGAAACTATTTTAATAAAATGGTGTTTATTTTTAAAATATAAACATCATAAAATGGTTAGGGTGAATTCGGATATTTTTTTAAAATACTTTATTTTTTGTGAATAGTAAAATACAATAATTAACGAAAAATGCCAATTACATGATTTATTGAGTCATAGGTGATGTATGGATGATATATAAAAAAAATCTAAAAATAAAATTATTCATATTAATTTATTTGTTGAGAATTCTAGAACTATTCATAGTTTTGTTCCAAATAAAAAACCAATGAATAAAATATTCAAAAATTCCCCTCTCTTCCATTATGAATACAACCCCTCACAACTCCTTCTCATCACACCTTCCAATATTTTGACATTGTAAAAACTATACCGAATCCTCAATCCTTTCCCCTGACCCAAATATAGGATCTCTTGGATTCGTAAAAAGTCTAAAACAGTATCCCTAAGCAGGTTCTAAATGAAGAGAATTCGAGAGGTAAAATTCTCTTCCATTCCCGTTTAATTTTATTTCAAATTGTTTTATTTTATTATTCAATCCTCACCTAACCTCATCAAAATTTCATGAAAAATATAGTATCTAACATTTAATATAATTTCATTATGCTAATTTAATAATCAATCATCATGCCTATTCTTCTCTCCCTTTTATTCTAAAAAATGGAAACGTTATCTCGGAGGTGTTGTTTCATCACCTTCTAGGACGAAATTTTTTTATCATACTTCACCATCTACAATTATGGTAATGAATTAATTTTAATGGATTAAATAGAATATAAAAATTATATTATAACCCTTTTTTTGTTTAATTTTTAACATATTTACATAATACTGAATGATAAAAAATGTGTTCATAAAGATCATTAACCAGTGTAATAATCTATATAATTATAACTATTTATCTTATCTAATGATTCATCCCCATAACATATAAAAAATGATATATATTACCATTTTAAATTTTATATATTCTTAGATAACATATAATTTTTAATCTCAAAAATTACACCCATTTTACATGAACTCCATAACTTATAAATAAGATAAATAATCTTGAAATCCAAGGAAATGGACAGTCCAAAAAGATAAAATTATATATTATAAACTATAAAAAAGGCCATAAATGACATTAATAATATTATAGAAAAATAAATTACATATATAAAATTTTATGAATTAATTAATTAATAGATTTAATTTGATTAACCAGGACCTTAAACGTCTAGTGCAGAACACGATCAAACATAAGGCTTGGGTTTCTACTCGAACCCTATATTTTCGTTCCAGTTATTATTTCTCTACCTTTACCCAAATTTAAGGATTATTTATTTATTTTTTACTCCTTATATATTCCGTTTTTATGTTACTAACTCATATTCTATACCATTTAAATTTCTTATGTGGGAATTACATGGTTTACAAGGTTCCCATTTTACTCTACCCGATACACAAGCCGAGTTAAAGGAAATGTCTCAATTTATTACACTTTTTTCCTGTACCATTCATAATATATTTTAAGACAACATTATTTTTTTAAGATGATTAATTTTTATATAAAAAATTATATTTTTCAATACTGGTTTTATACAAACAATTATGAGAAATAAATATGATTTTTCGAAAAGATCATTTCATTGCAATGTAAAAGATGTCTTCTTATCAAGAAATCATATATGATTTTATTATAGTATTATCATTTATTTATACACCATTGATTAAATTTTTGATTTATTTAGATTTATTTCTTATTATTTTAATCTACCATATTTTATTAAATGCTTTATGACTGATTTTAGTTTAGATGTGTTATTATTATACAATTCGTGATGCAACTAATAGTGGTTAGTGATTATGTTTTGATATTGGAGAAATTAATTTAAATTTCACATGATCATGTTGTTTATGTTTCACCCCATTCATTGAGTAATGAATTAGACATAAAATGAGATGGGTCGAGACATCTATAGCCCCTCGATGTATCAGTAGGTCTAATGAGCCAAAACATAATTGGGTTTTGGACGAGGCGTTACCCTATTTTCATATGTCTTGGTAGAGGCCTTGAAAATATGTTTAAGATGTCTAGAATTATTTTTCTCTTAATTATGATATTATTAATTAATAATCCATGTGATATTGGACTTTTATACTATCCATGATTAATTTTCATTCTCTTTTGACCAGTTATATGGATTTATTTAGTCATATTTCATTCCTTCCATATTATGATCATGTTCATTTTTAAAGGCATGGGTTTTTAGTAGTTCAACTTGCTTAGTGATTATGTTTATGATATCTTCCACTATATTACACGACCTTTAAATAATATGTGATCACCCATTTATTATGTTTTATTCTTGCACAGGTTATAAAGATAGATATTATGAATGATTAGTATAAATAATATAGGAGTTATAGATCTTTCCAATGGATTTTCTATACTTAATATCTTTTCATTTTCTAATTAAAATCACATATTATTATGTAGTTTTATAGAAAAACTAAACTATTTTATCCTTGTGGATGTGATATCCTTATAAGCATAAAAATATAATAAGGTAAGGCATTGGATCTAAGATGCTGTTTTCAGGGTCTTTATAGTTTATATCAGAAGATGTTTAATAGAAACCCTAAAAACCTGATTTAGAAAACATTTTCTAGGGAATATATATCATAAGATTGAGATTGAGGATAATAATAGAAGGAAATAATAATATTTTTTTAAAGTATATATTATGTGTGTTTTCTGGAAATCTATCTCTATATGGATAACAGAAGTGGATTTGGTTTTGCAATAAATTTTCCTTGTGGTAAAAACTCTAAAAAGGTGTTTGAAGATTGATGTGAGGTTACCTGGTACAAGATAACGAGATTTACTACACACCTAGTTTGACAATTCTTGGGGATATATTTATGATAAGTCACATTTTATTTACTAACCATTATGAAGGATTAAAAAGTAATATGTCCCCAAATAAATCACATTTATTATTATGAGATACAATATGCATAAAACATAATTTTATATAAAGTGCATTACTAAATCAGGAATATAAATTATGTGTGGTAAAATAATATTGTGAATTCCATTATTTAGAAATGATGCATAGTGTATGTAATGGAAATTGTATCAATGCACGCATGCACCATATGCATTTACATCCTATACAAGATAATCATGTCGTCACTAGAGCCACAACTGGTGTTGATCAAATTATAACTATACTGGGACAACATACTCAAGTTATGAACAATAAACATACCTGTATGAAGCATCATGAACTATAATGTGAAAAAGAAATGTTATAACACTTTAAAGGATAAAAACCACCGTCATTAAATGGTACTATAAAACCATTTGTAGTTGAACTGGGGATAATTTTTTTAGAAAATATTTTTCTCACTTTGGGATGTAATGAAAGATTAAAGGCTTTCATAAGAGTTCATCATATATCAAGAGATGTGGATCATTGGTGGCCATTAATTCAAAACACAAAGGAGGAGGATGAAATTAAAAATATTAAATGAAGAGATTTTAAGGATATTTTCCTAAACACATAGATTTATTTATAACAATGAACATATATGGAATGGAAATTCTTGAATATAAGGCAATATGAGTATGCGAATGTTTCCAAGTATGAATAAAACTTTACAAGGATAGAAAGGAATGCAATGGAATACATATTTAACTGACAGAGTAAGATTAATCGATTATTTTATGGTATATATTCTTTACTCTAAAGGGAACTGACTTACAAAACATTCTCTTCATATGAAGATATAGTCTCATTTTCTAACAAGATAGAGAAATAATTATAATATATATGTGAATTTAAGGTGAAAAACAAAAGAAGATGGGGGTGGAGGAAAGAATGGATAATAGGACGAATAAAAAAGGTATTTTTCTAACATGTGATACATGGGGATGGAAACATCCCAAATACTACATAAAAGGAAAATATTTTTATTATAATTGTGGAGAAAAAGGCCACAAAAACCATTATTATAACGGAAAGAACAATGCTTCCAATGTTTAATGCCAAAATTGTTGGGAAATGGACCACTATGAAAATTATTATTTCCATCATAATGGAAACTTTTCTCAAAAAATGCCACAAGATAACTAACAAGATCATGTGATCACAAGAACTAATGTTAAAGTTCTTAATGAAGTGGTTGTAGGTACATTAATCATCTCCATAAATTTAGTTGCAACTTTATTTTATTTTGTTTCACTAAATTCGGTTATATCTTTCCAGTTTCCATTAAAAATTAGAAATATGTAGTTCTTATAAATAAAGTAGTTGTTAGTCAAAAACCATAAAGAAAGTCTCAATGAAAAAATGATGTTTCATTCAGTTCCTATTATGGAATAAAAAATTCTTTATCCTCCATTTTTATCATCATACATATTGTCAATTTTGAAATAATCCTTCATATGTATCAATTTTCAAAATATGAAGAAAAAATATATAGCAAGAAAAAATATATTAGTATTTTTGAGAATAGTATAGAATCCATTAACTTTATAGAAAAAACATCACCATTTTATTCTCATATCAATCCACAACCAGTTGTTATACTAAATGAAATCATTAGGGAGGAAGAGAAGAAATTATCTATAAATTATCAATTTAGATATTTACCTATTTTTAATGAATACATTGATGTATTTATAAAGGATTCACCTGGTCATACTCCATAGTAGGAATTTGTGTTTTCTATTGATTAAAATTCTATTTCAAGACCAAAATCAATTTCTCCATATAGAATTACGACTTTGGAATTAGTAGATCTAAAGACACAATTACAGTAATTAAGCGACAAGTGATTTATATGACCAAGTGTTTCTCTATGGGGAGGCCCTATTATAGTGACCCTATTCATTTACATGTAATATTACATGATTTTAGGCATAATTATAAAATGGAGTACGATCCAAGGATTGTGAAAACTAGTTTCATTGAAGACTAAGAACAAAAACTCTCGGGCTAAAATAACACTTCTTTATTTAATAACTATAAAAAATCATAACTTCCTTTCAGTCCGTGAATCTATATACGGTACCCTAGGGAACACATTGAAAATGGGATGAGCAAAAAATCCAAGTAATAAAATTATCAAAAGAATAAATCTTAAGAACATGTGTTAGGAGGCATGACATAATTATATCAAAATCATGGGACATAGGCAATCATAATATAAAAACATGGGATCATATAAAAATGGAAACATATAAATGTGGTAGAAACATAAAATATCTATTTATTATGTTTCAAGGGTAACTGCCAATCCCATTTCCCATAGTAGTATGGGTCAAGTCTAATTATAAATCCCGTTTCCCATAGTAGTTCGAGTCAAGGCTAACCGCCAATCCTATTTCACATAGCATATAATGAGACTAAACATTACCCAATGCATTGGAAAGATATCTTGGTTCACCCATCTTAAAATTTTCATGAATATTCTTTGGGCATAAATAATCATACATAATCAACCATTCATAAACATAAGTGTACCCATGGAAAGAAATGTGTAACACAATCATGTCATAATGCATAATAAATGAGAGTATTATAAAATTGTCCCTGATAGAAAGGAATTATAACATAAATGAATTTTAATAATGTAAAATATTAATATATCATATTATGTTATAGAAAAATAAGTGACAACATGTAATAAATGTATTTATGAAACTTTATAATTTAAACATTTTAGTGTGGTTCTAAGGAAAACACTATATATCATTTAAAATAGAAATGAGTAAACTATTTTATATACAAATATAAGTGAAGGAAAAAAAGTTAATAATAAAAACGATTATTTTATAATAAATATGGTGTCTTAAAATAAAATATATTGTGCTCTTGAAATTGGGTATGAATTTTGGAAGTTCCCTTAACACATGTTTTCTTATCAAGATGTACTAGGAGATAATATTTTAAAAACATGTATATCCATGAAAGAGAGTGATTCAAGGGTCTTGATAAATAATTTAATTTTCAAATATAGATCATTTATATGTTTCAAACTAATAGATAATAAAACTTAATTTCAATATAAATAATGATAAGGCAAACCTCAAAGAAGAATGAATGTTTTGGTTGAATTTCGTACGGATTATCAGCATGGTGTCGGGGGTGACTATTCAAGATTGATGAGAGAGAAAATGGTCCTTATAATCTCTTAAAAATTATGAGTGATGTATGGATTAGGTGATTAATCATACAAAATCACTAGAAATTACAAATAAAATGTCATAATAGAGAGGAAAATATTGAATAATAATGAAATAGAGAGGATCACTTATGTTGAATCTGATGGTGATCTCAACTAGTTAGTAATGAACTGAATAAAAAAATTAGGTTTATTAATTAAAAATCCCAGAACCTCTTCTATATGTATAATATATAGTATAATCATTTTATGTTTATTTAGAAACATTTTTATTGGTTATAGTGTTCAATTTTATTGTTTGGGTACGTTTTCTTGCTTGGTTTTAATGATCCATTCAAGTTCAGATAATCATGTATAAAAATAGTGGTTTTATAGAATTGAAGTTATATTTTATTATTTAATATCCATAAATTTAAATGGTTACAAAAAGTAATTTTTTTATTGGGATTAAATATGTATTATTATATAAAAACATTGTGTTAATCATTTTGGTTAATCAGTGGGTTTTGATTACAATGATTATGTTTTCCTATATAACTTAATACCAGTAGTACAAAAGGATTACATGATTTTAACTACGATATATTACATATATATTTTTATAGTTCAACCATAACCCAAATTTTTTCAGGATCAGAATTAAATATGATAATTTAAATTGATAAACTATTGTCCTTGAATGTTCTAAATTAACATATCTCATATGGTGTTTTCATTTCTTCGAAATAAATAACGGGGAAAGGTGAGAAGATAATGAAGTGTCCCATATGTATAATATCATTCCATTATATGTATGTAACATGATTTATCATACCAATTTTTTGAATTTATGTGTGAAAATATACAATAATTAAAATGAACTTAAAATAAATAAATGAATTGGAATGAGGAATTTACCTCTTGAGTTTATCTCCATTGAGAACCTATTAAATAGAGAGGTTTGGTATTTTGAAGAGATAAGGGGCTGTTGGAAGTGGGGGGGGGGGGGCTTGGGGAATGTTATGTATAGAATATTGGCATGACACAAGGCTTGAGACCGGTGAAGAGAAGGAGGAGTGACATGGGTTTTATAGTAGAGGAGGGGAGTGTTTTCATAATATTTTTAATCATTAACTTATTAATTTCCCTCATGTTCAAAAATACTAATGATTTCATGAACAATAATAGTAATAAATGAATTCTAGAATTAACCAATGGCCATTTACATCATACATGAATCAATAATGATGCCTAAATTCAGGTTTTGACATTTATTGTGAATTAACGTAATTTACTATTCATAATAATTCAATTATTTTAGAAAAATCCATAAAATATACCCTAAGAATTTTTTGACGTGTAGAGTCCCAAAATAAAATCCATTTTTCAAAAATTAAATTCTAAATATGAATAATTTAATATTTAATTAAAATAAAAATTTATTATAAAAAAAAGAGTTTTAAAACATTCATTTACTTATTTTAAAATATAGTTACATCATACATTCACTAGAATATTTTTTTATACTATCATAGTTATGGTTAATATTCATTAGGTAATATCACTATTCGTAAGGGGATGTTACTGTTTATATAGATAGGTTACTTTTCAACAATAGTTATGTTTTTCTAATCAAACTCCAAATAAATTACTGATCACAACTATGTATGTCATATTTTTGAAATTCGAAACACAGAAGTGGAAAACATATGATTAAAGGTCACATAGCACTTAGTAGTTCATTAAGAGTTGATTTGTTTTGATAATATGAAATATTAATAAGAAATTAATATCCATTTATAAAACATTGGGTCATTAAATACATCCACCATTATAAAATTTCACCCTCAAAATTTCATTTTTCAATATTGGCCATAAACTGTTGTGGGTACTTTTTCTTTATCGCCTCCTCTAGTTCCCATATCGACTCTTCATATTTATGTTTCCACCATTGTTCCTTGACCAGGTTAGTTGTATTGTTACGTATATCTTTTTCTCTATTATCTAAGATCTTCATTGGCTACTTCTCATAAGAAAGATCATCCACCAATTATACAACCTCTGAAGATAGTACATGTGAAGGGTCTGGTTTGTACTACTTTATGAGGGATACATGAATGACATCATGAACTTTGGATACTGTAGGTGGAAGTGATAATTGATAGGTCATAACTCCATCAAAATCAAGAATCTCCTAGTAACTTTGTGAAATTCCCCATGGTGCCCCTTTCCACAGTTGTTGCATAAATGAAAAATGGGTCTTCTTTCCCTTATCACCATTATTAGATGAGCCATCATGTGATTTCATCGATCTCTTCCTTGAATCCATCGGGCCTTCAAAAAAGTACAGAATTTTTATCATGATCTTTGATAGTTGGGTTTACCAAATCATGATATGTCCTTCTTGATATCCAATCTGATCAGGGATATCATTTTGGACGTCATCACATTTCCCGTCACATCGGTCATTATCTCGATTCATCATATTACCATCCATTGGCTATAATAAAAAGAAAATTTTTGGATGAGTATGACATAAGTTGGAAACCAATCGAATTAGTGGGATAACATAAAAATTACATTTATCTCATTATCTTATGGGTTTCTAGGTCTCAATTAATGTTATTCATGATCTATATCCAAATGTATATTTTAATGCGGTACATTTTCTTCCATTAACAACAGTTTTTACTAATCTTAAGAATTTACTAAGGAATATCCCCTAAAAAACCTTGTTTGAGTTTTCAATCATAAGTACAACTATGCTAGATACATATATAGATATTTTTATATAGAAAAGAATGTATTTTTTGATAATAAACATAGTATATACTAACAAAAATACAGTTATGTTTTCCTATACTTCATCTCATCCTTAATGTTCTCACTAAAGTGCTCTGTAATTAATGTCCAAAAATAACAAGACAATCCTATGATACCAACTATATCAACCACAATCTTTTACATATAACATTTCGTGATTTTTAGAATAATTATACATCAGATTAGAATACAAATATTTTGAAGTCTATTTTCTTTCAAGACTCGGTACATAAAATAAAAAACATGGGGCTAAAAAACAATTCTTTATTTAATATCAATAAAAGTTTGTAACTTCCTTTGATCCCTAAGATCTGTATAGGGTACCATGGGAAAAAATGAATAATGTTATGAGTTAAAATATGAGTAACTGAATTCATATATAAATTAATCTTAGGAACATGAGTTAAGAAGCATGGTATAATGATATCAAAAGTATGGAACATATGAAATCATAACATATAAACATGGGTTCATATAAATATGGAATAATATAAATGTGGTAGAAACATAAAACATGTCTTTAGTATGAGTCAAGAATAACTATAAATCCCACTTTCCATAGTACTAATGGTCATGGCTAGCCACCAATCCCATTTCCCATAGTAGAACAGGTCAAGGCTAACTGCCAATAACGTTTCACATAGCATGTCATGAGAATTAACTTTATCCAATGAATTGGTGCTCTATCTGGGATCACCCATCTCAAAATTTTAAAGAATATTAATTCCATCTAAATAATCATACATAATAAACAATACCTAAAAATAAGGGTACCCATGAAAAGAAATGGGTAACACAATCATGTCAAAAAGAATAATAAATGAGAGTATCATAAAAGTGTCCAACGAGAGAAAGGAATTAGAACATACGTGAATGTTCATAGGGAAAATAGGCATATATCATGGTAATTTATGTCACAATAAAGTGAAAAAATGTAAAAAATGTATTTTATAAACTATTTAATTAAACAATTTATGTGAGGATTAATGGAAAACAAAAAAGAGGATTTAAAAGGGAAAAGGGGGAAAATATTTATACAAAACAAGAAGTGTACAAATAAGTATTTTTAAAATAAAAATTATGATTTCATGATGAAAATGGTGGCTTAAAACATAAGGTGTAGTGGACTTGAAATTGGGATTGAATTTGAGACGTTCCATTAAAACATGTTTTCTTATTAGAAAAGACTAAGGATAGATTCTTTTAAAAACATGTATATCTTTGAAAGAGATTGATCAAAGGGTCTTCATAAATGATTTTTCTATAAATAAACATTATTTATATGTTTCACAAAAATATATAAGATATATCTATTTTGATATAAATAATGTTAAGTCAACATGAAAGAACAAAGGATGTTCAGGTATAATTCCTTACAGATTATCAGCATGGTGTTAGGTGTACCTAAGAGTGCTTGATGAGAGAAAAAAGGGGGTTTATAATCACTTGTAAATAATTCGGGAGGTATGATAATTTTTTGTATTCATACACCATCACTAGGAATTACAAATAAAATGGCATAACATAGTGTAAAATCTTGAATAAAAATTAAATAGGGAGGATCCCTTTCCTTAAATATGATGGTGATCTCCACTTATTGTAAATGACCTGAATAAAAAATTAGTTTTATTAATAAATAATTTTAGAACCTATACTATATTTATAATATTTTTTAAAACCATTTTATGTCCATTTATAACCATTTTTATTGGTTATGATGATCGATTTCATTGTTTGGTTCTGTTTGGGGGCTTGGTTTTAATGATCGGGTCAAGTTCGGATAAACATATATAATGAATGTGGTTTTCCAAAATATAAGTTATATATTAATATTGAACATCTAAAAATTTAAATGGTTATAAAAATTCATTTAGATATTGGTATTACTGATGAATTATTAAATAAAACCTTATTGATAACTGTTTTGGTTAATCGGTAGGTTTTGAATACAAGAAACACATTTTTATTTATAAATTTATACCATTTGTAACAAAAGATTACATAATCATAATTAGGATATATTAAATATATAATAATATGTTTCAAACATATCTAAAATGGTTCCATGGCCAGAATTAATGATGATTATAGAAATTGATAAATCGTTGTCCTCCAATGTGCTAAATTAACACATCTCAAATGTTGTTTTCATTTCATTGAAATAAATGACACGGAATTGAGAAAAGGTAATGAAGTATCACATTAGAATAATTTAATTATAGTACATGCATGTTACTATAGTTATCATAAAATCTGGGTGAAGGGAGGTGAGGAAACAAAAATGAAAAATAAAAGAGTATAAAAGGAATAAAATAATTGGAATGAGGTATTTACCTCTTGAGTTTATCTCCTTTGAGAACCGCTTAAGGGTAATGGTTTTGGTATTTTGAAGAGACTTTGGGATATTGGAAATGGGGGGAATACATGGGGAGAAATTTGGATAGAATATTGGAATGGAACAAGTCTTAAGAGGAGTGAGGATAAGAGGGATTGGGGGGGGGGGGGTTATAGTGGTTGGGAGAAGGGTTTTCTTAGTTTTTAAATTATTAGTTTAATAATTTTAACCAGGACCAGAAATATTGATTATTTGATGACCATGAATATTAATAAATGTATGTGAGTTCAATCTAGTGGCAATTTATATCATCCATAGCTCAAGCATGATGCTGAAATTCAGGTTTTAGCATTTATTGTGAATTATCATATTTTACTATTCATAACAAATTCATGCATTTTAGAAAAATCCTAAAAATTATCCATAACCTTTTTTTGAAATTTATAATCAAAAAATGAAATCTATTTTATCAAAAATAATTTTCTAAATCTGATTAATTGAATATATAATATAAATAATAAATTATTATTAAAAAAATAGTTTAATAACATTTATTTAATTATTCTAAAATAAAGTTACATCATACTTGTAGTTGAATATTTGTTTTATACTATCATAGGTAAGGTTAATATTAATTAGGGTATATAACTTTTCATGAGGGTATGTTACTATTCATATGGTTTGGCTACTATTAACCCAAAAATATGTTTCCCTTATCAAAATGCAAATAACATACTGATCACAACCGTGTATGTTGGATTTTAGAAATAAAATACACAAAAGTGGTGAAATTATGTTTAAAGGTCCCATAGAACATATTAGTTCATTATGTTGTGATTTAATGTGATTATATTTAATATTTTAAATAAATGAATATTAATTTATAAAACATTGGGTTGTTACACCTGTTCACTTTTTCAAGAAGAAATATAGATCGAGAGACTGTAAATTATTTATAGTCAAATAAATGCTATTATAATAAATAAATAGTGTTCCCTAAGTCAAATTTATTATTTGTTTTATCAAAATCAATGAGATATATATTTTTAAATGATTGAACATTGATTTGGATATAATTAGTTGCATTTGAAGATGGAACATATTCCAAAGACATCATTTTGAAACAGGTATGGACATTATGATTTTTCAATAATCCTATTTGGACTGACTAATGAACCCTATGCATTAATGGATCTAATGAATAGAGTTTTCAAAGAATATATTGATTACATTTTTCTTGTATTTATTGATGATATATTTGTATAATCTCAGTTCTATGAAGACCACGAGAGTCACTTGTGGATTATTCTGAAATTTGTTAGAAGAAATTAATTATATAAAAAATATAGAGAGTTTGAATTTTGGCTTTAATAAATTACATTTATTGGACATATTGTCTCTAAGGATGGAATCTACGTTTATCCTATAAATAAAAATTTTGTTCTGGAATGGACCACACCAATGATCATAACCAAGGTATATATTTTTGTTTGTTTAACATGTTATTATAACCATTTTGTTCAAACTTTCACCTGATTTTCGAACCTGTTAACCTATATTACTTGTAAAGTGGTTAATTTTTTATGGGAAAAAGAATATTATTAATTTTCTGAAGAATATAAGGGAATATATTTTAATGATCTGATCTTGACTCTACCATTAAGAAATAATGGGTTTTTGATTTATAGTTATGAATCAATGAAAGAAATTGGTTGTGTCCTTATACAGAATGATAGAGTAATTATCTATCAATCAAGGAAGTTAAAAAATCATGAATAGAACTTCCCAACTCATGACTCTGAGTTAGAAGATGTATTCATTTCTTTAAAATTATGAATACACTATCTCTATGGAAAAAAATTGATATGTATACAGATCACAATTGCTTCAAATATATCTTCTAATAAAAATAATTAAACATGAGAAAAATATAATTGCTCGAGACACTAAATGATTGTGATTATTCAACACAATACCAATGATGTAAGGGAAATAAAGTAACATATGGATTGAGAAGGTGGGATAATAGAGTTCTGAAAAATATAAAGGCGTACAAGGATCTTTTGTACATAGATCTAAAAAATATAGATATGGGAATTTTCAATGAATATGAAACATCACTACTTATTCAATTGTTTTCACAACCATAATTATTTTAAATTAATAAATGTTCTTAGACAAGTGATGTGAATCTTTAAAATATCTTAATGAAGTGAGTGATGAGACTTTGGTAGAATTCATTTATGAAGAATGAATTAGAAAATTTGGGATGAGGGTATGTGTTCCCTCTATAAATGATATAAAAAGATAGTTATAGAATGATAACAATAACTCTATTTTCTCTATACACCATGGTATAACTACAATGTGTAGATATTTGAAAGAAAATTTATAGTGGGATCATATGACATATGAAATAACAGATTATTTATCAAGATGTTTAGTCCGCCAATGAGTTAAAGATTATAGGAAGCATCCTAAAGGATTCATGAAAACTATTCCTATCCCTACATCGAAATGAGATGACATTAATATATATTTTTTACCGGATTAACAAAAACTATAAGAATGAGTGATGCAATATGAGTAATTATAGATCAAATTTCCAAATCTTCACATTTCCTCACTATATGGGAGGATTTTCCATCGGCGTTACTTTCACGACTCTACATCATTGAAGATATAAGACTTCATGAATCACATATTTAAGAAGATTTTGATCATGATCCACAATTTACAACTAAATTATTGAAAATTCATCATTTAACCATGGATACTGAGCATTATTTGAGCACTTCTTATCACCCTCAAACTGATTGGAATTCAGAAAAGATAATCCAAAAATTAATAGACATGTTAAGACCATTCTCACATGACTTTCTTGGTATGTGGAATCAATATTTACATTTGTTATAGTTTTACTGCAATTATTGTTTCCATTCATGTATTCATATGTCACTATATAAAGCATTGTATGGAAAGAGATGGCATAGAAGATCTTTTTTGAATAAATTTAGTGAAAAGATGATTAGAGTATCAGAACATGTGGAGGAAATAACAAAAAAGGTAATGCTTATTCAAACCCATATCATATCAATCAATGTATGAAAAATAAATATAATGATAATAGAAGGATGTATTTGGAATTTCAAGTGGGATATTATGTTTTCTCGAAGGTATCCCCTTATAAGGGTGTTATAAAATTTGGAAGGAAAGGACATTTAAGCACCATGTAAATTAGTCATTTTGAAATTCTAGTGAGAATTAGAGTAATTACTTATCTTTTATAAATTACACCAAACAATTATAAAGTACATATTATGTTCCATGTATCTTTTATAAGGAAGTACACACCATACCCAACATATTTTTTCACTTAAGAAAGAATATATTCAGATCCTAACTTATCTTATTATAAAGAGCATATCTAGATTCTATGCACTAAAAATAGTTGTTGAGGAATCATATGACATGGATGGGGAAGGTTCTCTAAAAAAATAATAAAACATATGATGAAATGTGGAATCCTAAGGAACATATGCTAAAGAACTAAACAAATCATTTTATGTGGAGATATTCAAGAAACTTCGAGAAAAATATTTTTGTAGGAGAGGAGATTATAGTGACCCATAATTCTATAAATGAAATGTTATGTTCTCATAATTATTTAATATAGTATTAATCTCATTAAATCACTTATATAACAAAATAAATACATTATAAATGAAGAATTATTGAAATGATATGTAATTCTAGAAGTTACAGAATCTCTACTGATGAAATAGTAACTTGAACTTAGGAATTGTAATATGACCCTTATAAATAGTAAATAGACCAAGCATATCGTATCATCACCCATGAATGTATAAATACAATTTGGGTATCTCATGAATGAATGTAAGATATAATTTTATTATAGTATTAGTAAATGAATATTTTAGAAATTATAAATTAAGTGTTGGAATTTTTGTGAGTAAGAAAAATTTAATTTAAATTTAATTATTTAATAAAATTATTTAAAAGAATTTTAATTTTCATATAATGTACTTATAAATAAATATTTTTCCTTATTATTATTTTAGGATAATTTAATTCGACCTTAGTTAATTTTTCATAGTTTCATTAAACAAGGTATAATTTTAAAAATAGTATTTTTTGAGTAGATGATAATTTTAATGAAATATTAAATATAAGATATTTACAAAATTATTTTCAAAAATTGGAGTTTATTTACTAGATCTACACATCAAAAAATTGTTGCAGAGAATTTATGTGAACTTTCTAAAATACATGAATTGTTTGTCATTAGTAAAATTTAATAAGTCTCAATAAATGATAAATACATGATTTATTTTGTTATATGTTATTTATGGCTGATGTAAGGCCGAAATATGGAACTATAATAAATTATTTTAATATATGTATGATAATTTTCCAACTATTCTTATTCATGATCCAAAATAATAAACAAATGAATAAAATATTCAAATAACACCAATCTCCTCCACTATAAATTCCACCCTCACCACCCTTTCTCCTCACACGTTCCAATATTTGATGCTTATCAAATATCTGCACAATTATATTCCCAATATAATCCCCCATGTCCAAGAGATTATTTTACATCAAAATACTATAATCATTTCCCCATGGTGGTTCTAATGGAGGAGAAATCAAGAGTTAAAATCGTCCTCTATTTCCTTTTAATTTCATTTTAAAGTTCATTGTTTTATTATTCCCTCCTAAACTACCCTCACAAAAATAACATAAAAACTCATGTAACTAACATTTACTATAATTTACTTATAATAATGGAATAATCCATCATCAATCCCCTACTACCCTTCATTTTGTTCTAAAAAATGGAAACAATGTCTGTGATGTACTTTTTCATCACGTTCAAGGAAGACATGTTTTCATTTTCCTTAAAAATCATCAAGGATGTTTATGAAACCATTTAAATTGTTTATATAGATTTCAACTTTAAAATTATTACCCATTTTTTGTTCTGTATGTAACATATTTAAAAAATGGGCTTTCAAGCCTTGTTTTAGGCCAATTGGCCTTGGGCCTTCGAGTTATATAATGGTTCTCCATCTAACCAGATTAAAAGAGAGGTATTTTATTTAATTATAAATTGTGGGTTCAGACCCAATCCTAAAAAAATACTAAATGATGAACAAAAATGAGATTGTTATGATCAATAATCCCTTTAATAATATACACTATTAACCCTAAATGTATTATCTAATGATTCAACCTCATACCAAATATTTAAATGGTATATATTACTATTTAAACATATTTATGTTCTTAAATAGCATATAATTATAATTTTAGAGAATTATACCCATTTTAATTGAACTACATTACTTATAAATAAGTGAACCGATCAAAAAACCCTTTAAATGAAAACTCCAGAATAGTAAAATTGTATCTTATAAATCATAAAAAACCATAAATGAACATAATAAAATTATAAAAAATAAATTAAATTTATAATTTGGTTTCAATTAATAAATTTACAGCTTTAATTTTATTATCTAAGATATTATAGTCATGTGAAGAACACAGTCAAACATATTGTAAGGGTTTCTACCTGAACCTTCATTTTTTTCCATTGGGTTATTCTTTCACTACCTTTACCCAACTGTAATTCGTATTTTTTAATCCTTATATATTATGATTATATATTCCAAAATCATACATCGAGATAATTTAATCTTTCTTTTATGGGAATTATATATTTTACAAGGTTCTCTTTCAAACTCTTCCCTATACGCAAACTTGATTAAAGTGAACATATAGATTTCTAAGCCATTTTCAAGTACCATCCATAATATATTTTAAGGAACCATTATTTTTATAAGATCAATAATTTTTCCATGAAAACTATATTAGTTAATTAATAGTTTTATATAAACAATTATGACAAATTAAAATTATTTTTCAAAAAGAACTCGTCTTTGGAAATTATAGGAGGTATTTCTCCTAAGTGTTCATTGATGATTTTATTAGAATATTTCATCAATCTCAATAACATAATATAATTTTATTCTTTATTGATATTTATCTTCTATTAATTTCATATACCATATGTTATTAAATGGTCTATGACTAGGTTAACCGTGGATGTGATATCATCAATCCATTAACCATGCTACATAGATTGGTTTGTGATTATGTTTAGAGATAGGGAAAAGATGATTAAATTTAACATGTTAATGTTTTTATGTTTATTACCATTCATAAAAGTAATGAATTTGACATATCATGTGATGGTAGGAGCCTGTTATATCCCCTTTATGAATATGTAGGTATCATGAGACAAAACAAAATTGTGTTTTTACTAAGGCCATACCCTAGTATTTTTTGACATCTTGGTCGATGCATTGACGATATGATTCAGATGTTTGGCAATATGCATCCCATAATTATGATATTAATAATTGGTAAAAAATTTTATATTTTCATATTATAATATATAATATTTGGGTTCATTCTCGTATGATTAGTAATATGGATTTATTTACTCAACTTTCATTCCTTCCATATTTTACAAAAGTTTATTTTTAAAGGCATATATTTTTTATTTTTAACAATGCCTAATGTTTATGTTTATGATATCTTTTATATATTAAATAAAATTACTAAGAATATCAGATCACCAATTTATTATGTTTTATTTTTCCATGAGATGTGAAGATGGATATTATTAATAACATGAAAGGATAATCATAGAGTTATGAATGTTTCTAATGAAATTTCTATATTGTATTTTCAATCAAGTTGTAACGTAAAATTTATATTTTTATCTAGTTTTTCCATACTACTAATCTATTCAATCATTAGAGATGTGGGATCCCTATAATCATACTAATATATGAAGGTATGGAACTGACTCTAAGCTAGTGGGGTATGTGTCTTTACCAATAAACAATAAGGAAATATATTTTAGAATTAGTTAATACTATCACAAAAAAGGGAGTGTTGTTATCTATAATATATCTTTTTAGGGTTAGTATCATCATGTTGGAGATTGTTTTTTCTAATAATTTGATGGTGTTTGATTCCCTCAATTAATTGAATCTTTTTACAAAAACGATTCTATGAAGAGTGCTTATTGGATGATAGATGCCATGATTTTGATATATTTTTATGAGGAGAAGTGTGTTTTTGGGGTGAATTTAGAATCCATATTAATTAAATGATAAATTAAAAAGTATTTTCATTTAAAAATTACATTAAATTTAGAATTATTATTTTTATAGGATATCTATAGTCCTTTGGATTGTAACAGAATTTTATAAAAATGTATAACTATTAGAGTTTGGGCCAAAAGAGAAACATTGTTATGAACTTATTTATTATTTTAAAATGACTTTTTTATAGAATTTTGTATTTATATCACACATTGATTCTATTTTTTCAAACATTAAGTGATAATAACATTTGTATTTATTTCATTAATGTGTTATTCAAGTTACCCAAATTAATGAGGACCGAGATATTTAATAACAATACTCATAAAACAATATCTGTTGAAAATACATTTATTACTAGGGGATGGAAATACTTAATGGAAGATTCCAAATGTATCATTGGAGAAAAAATATGTAGATAAACCTCTCCAATCTATCTTTTTGGACCCACCTATTCAAAAAAGTGGTTCATATAGGGACAACATGTGCTAACCGACACGAGAAGCCAGTACCTAGGAGAGGGTCTTGTGTGAGACACCTACAAGATAAAATAATTTGAATTTCCACCAACAATAAAATAATTCAGTTGTTCCTATAAATAAGACCCTTGGGCTTCTCATTTGAGGGTACATAAATAAGAAGAGACTAATGGAAGCTCTGTATGCCCAAGTCTCTCACCCAAGTCCTCTGAACCCTCAAGTTATTACCTAATCATTAAAAATAAGCGGGATATACAAATTATTGGTTAATTCATATACCAAAAGGTATATAATACCAAAGAAATATAAGAAGAACAATCCCTTAAAACTAGTTCAAACTATATGGAGAAGGTCCCTTATGTAGTTGAAAACATGAAAGCAAATCTACTGAAGACACTGAAGAAGACCCTTAGATCTTAGAGTAAGGTCTCACCAAATTATTTTTTCCCTAAATTTTCATCACCCTAATGAAATATCCAACTCCCCTAGTTCTACCCTACACAACGAATATCTAGCTCTGCCTGGTCCAATGTGTGCATGTCACATCCAGCTGAAAAAAGTCCATGTTTCACATCAAATATTCAGCTCGCCCAGGTCCTCCAAGTATGAGGCGTGTCTAACATTCCTAGGTTAACCCTTCAAAAGAAATCTCCACCAGAGCTAGGACTACCCTGAATGAGGAATCACCAGCTCCCAAAGGCCCACCATTGTTGAGGTGTCTACACCTTCCCCGGGTCTTACATGGGGGAGTCTCCTTTTAACACTCCAAAGTACCACATGAGAAAATTATCCTTATACTTTCCCAAAACTCCCAAAGTAGAGCCACCATTTGATCCATCTTTAATATAAACCATGGTAGGGATCCTCTTTCCTTGGATCCCTCATATGAGGATGAAAACTAAAAGGCCTCCATAAATAATCTAGAAATATTTGATCTATGTACATGGTACACTAGCATGTCCTCTCAATTATACATCCATGGGGTATTGGATGTCCCACATTTTTTCTACTTAGTAGGTAATATCATTAGAGTGTACTAAATTATACATTCTTGTATTAAAAAGGATCCCAATCATAAGTAGGATGATGTATTTATTATCATGCTATGATGTACCATCTACCCATCAAAATTTGAAATGAATCTGGTTGTATCCCTATAGATACGTTGACCTGAACCCATAGGTTTTGAAAAACAATTGGTGATGCAAAATCCAAAGCCCCATTCCCCTTCCTAGACACAGCAACATGAATTCATCATTATCTACCCATGGATGAGGAGAAAATAAATCCTTAGGGAATCCATCATAGAGTAATATCCAAGTGAATATTCCATGGAACTCCCCCTCCTTCCACACAATTACCATCATCTAGAAGTGGATGAAGAAGATTGTACCGATTTATAGATATTTTGAATCTTCATATTTATCCCACCCATCACGAATCACATTGTCTTAGAGGATTTTTATGATCATTTCAATATCGAAATAAAATATCACCATCGGGTGCCTTTTATTTAGTATAATCCTCAACTATACTCCCCAAAATCAGCAACCTACAACATGTATTCCCAAAAATTATGTTATCAATATCTTAAAGATAATTATTCTATATGATAAAACCCTAAAAGGGAAATATTCACTATGAATAAACTTTGGGACTCCTATATAAGACTAATTTCCAATCCTTCCTAACTACATGGGATTATATTCCTATCAAAATGGGATACATATGAATCCTCTCCAAGGATCAAACCCAATTCCTAAAATTCACCCTTATATTATTTATTCCTAATTCTTAGAAGGTTCATAAAAAATTTTATGTTATACCCCTTTCAGGCCCTATTGCTGTTTTGACATAGGTATTACACCATCCATATTAAGGAACATTACATCTAGAAGTCCTTGGCACATGATGTTAAACTGCATGTTCTAATGTAAACCACATAGCCTTAAAACGTATGATGTGTCCCATTAGGTATAATCAAACTAAATGTGTTATTATTCGTTTCATAATGATATATAGGATTCCTTTACCATGAACTTAGTGCTGACATCAAAATGACTCTTGTCTTCCTAGATTATGATCATTTCCAAAGTGCCCCACTATGTGTACTAAAAAACATTAAAACAATAAATGATATAACAATATATAATCTATATAATTTTTTTTCATCAATAGAGATGCTTAGATACATACACATGACAAATTTTATGTATAACATTATATACATATATTTGATTATAAAGCCAGTACATGATAACATTTTGTTGTTAATATAAAAGTAACATGACCTATATTTTGGATTTAATAAAGGATTTTTTAAAATTTATTAAATCTGTAAGAGTTTAATATAGTAGGAAATAATTCCCAAAAAGGGTATGATGAGCCTAAAATACCATCCTATCAACCATTGTGAGTCCATAAATGTTGTTCAAATCATTTTCTAATAGCCACCGGCCTTTTGAATGAATGTTTGTGGAACATACCAAATAAGGGAATTTTTGGGTGACTCTAGTTCCACGAATAAATCCTATTGGAAACTTCCTAAATGGTACATTGAATAAAATGGTTTATTTGAAATGAAGGTTCATTCCACTATCACCATAAAATCTTTTTCAAAACCCACTTTATTTGTCAAATAAAAAAAATGTTAATCCAACATGAACATTATAGTTATAATAGAAAGTAGGTTTATGACCATTATTCAATTTTCTATTACATTTTCAAACAAAATGGGGATGGTGAAACCAATGTAAATCCTAATCCAAAAATGGTTGTGTCTCCCATATGTCAGTCCCCTTTCAGGATCTAAAAAAATAAATGTAGTCCAAGCATAGATATAAAACAATCAATTATGCATGCATTATTTTATTAGGATTTTTCTTTGACAGGTTTTTTATTTTTCATTTATTCATGTATAGTCCAAAACTCCCATCCAAACTCCATTAAATCTAAAAGGAATCCTTACATCTATACTAAACATATACATTTTCTTCCACTCAAATTATATCATAACCCAATAAAAGAATCTAGTAAAATATGAAATATATTTAGTGAATGGTATCACATTCAATGATCATGTAGTATCACATAAATGGTATGATCCAAACACTGGACTCTGTATGGGAATTCATCTAAGGATCGAATCCCCACCATCCATCCACCAAATAATGGTTGGTGGAAAATGAAAATGTGTCTCCATTAGCTATTTCAAACTATTTCAAGATCGTCTCTTAGGAATGAAAAATTATCTTCCATACTCATTTTAGGGAGGTTGATCAATAAGTCATCAAAAAACTAATCATAATAACATAGGTGTCTCGTAAGGGGACTCTTTCCTATATCCACTACCGTAAACACTACACAACAATACGTACTTGGAATAATGGGGTTCCCTCCCCTAGGGGTGCATCTCTGGTTATTTAGATATTGAAATCATGGGAATCCAATTAATTGAGGAAATCAGACAATAAGTGAATTTCTGAAAACCCTGTAATTTTCATATAATACCACCAACTAAACACGATGAAAACTTATAAAAAGTTGAAAATTCAAACCCTTACCCCTCAAACTCTCTAACATAGTTTGGAAGAATCAAAATGTACTATTGAATAATACAATCATGTAACTAATAAACATATGTAAATACCTTCTTGTTTATATTAAACTAACATAATTATAAGGAAGCCCATAAAGAATCAAGTAAGAAAATACTAGTAGAAAACTAGTAGAAGAAACAAATACACAACCCAACATAGACACACTTTCAGTATATACTTTTAGATAATATATAAGGGGAGAAATAATAAATCCTTGATCAAACCACAAAATGGGAATTTATACCTTTTCCAGTCACATATTTCACTCAAAATTTCAAGTAATTGATGAAATGGAAGATTAATATTCTTACCCACATCCTACAAACCTGCTGTGATATAATAGATAAATAAAAATTGGATGAGGGAAGGACACAAAAAAATTACCCTATAATTAAATTTGACCAACCAACAATAATTCAAGGGTAAATATTAAATAAACATATTCTTTATCCTATACAGCTGATTCATTTGAAAAATATCATGAAAAAATAGACTTCTCGATCAGGAACCTATCACCATTCCCAATAATGGTCATCAATCCTTCCCAATAAAAACTTTAGGGAAGGATAATATCCCTACAACATATCCATAAATCTATTATAAAATTCCACCAGTAACATGGGAACTACTCAATCATGCACTCTTATATAAATGATTCAATCCAATGAAGGTGGACCTAGTCATCTATATGGGATCATCTAAAATGAAGCCTCAACATAGATGATTGGAAAATGATTTTTTGTCTATGATATCACACTATTCAATGTTTGTGATCCTTAATCCCTCATACATTTATCTATTGTGTCTTTTGATCCTACTAATTGTTTTCCAAATTATAGAGATAATAGCATTAATTTGGATAGTCTACCCCACAACTTTTCATCTATATATTCAAGAGGTCATCCCTAGACGTCTTACCATTAATCATACCTCATTTCCACTACATGATTTGTCATGATAGCCCATAACCTAATGATCACCATGGAAACCCTCCTCATGGATTTAATATCTAATGTATAGAAGTCACGACCCTTTCTATCATAATCCCAGAAGGTCCTCTCAAATGTATAATATGTTGAAATTTTCTATGAAGATAGAATTTTACCCAAGATGGTATTCCTACACATGATCTCATTCACTATGAAGGTGTTAAACCCTTTGATTTTGAATATTATTATTATAGAATTAATGAAATCGTTTTCATATTTTTAATTTCATGCAACAAGGAATATATTTTTTGTTATATGAAATTCCTATGTATGGATTGCGTTATAGACACCACCAAATCAAAATTTTTATAAACAAAACACATAGATTATATTTTGTTACACTCATTATTATATTTTTCTTATATTAAACATAATAATTAGTCCCATTAATAGCTTGTGTTATACACAAGGTTTATTTTTACCGAACTACAAGATACTGTTAATATAATTATGAAAATATTATCATAACTACTATCGATCCATTGGTATGTAAGTTTTGAATAAAATTATGTAAATTTTATACATATTATTTTCAAATGTATGTAAAATTAATTTTTTGGTAATCAATTACTATAAGTTAATGTATGAACAATTTCAAAATAATGATATTACTTTCCAAAGAAAATTATTTTTCAATGTATAAACACAATTTTATACAAATAAATTATAAAAATCACTTTTTGTTATTGTTTTATATAAAATTTATATATTATATATTTAATAAATGTTTTTTATACTCATCCAATAGATTTGGTAGGTGGAAGATAAAAATATCCAATTATATGAGTAAAAGGATGTATTCTTCTAAAAGGTAATTTTACAGTCTTTTAAAGAGAACCCCATTTTAAATATTGTTTTTGAGACTTTTATAATTTTTATTTATTAATATAAACATCATTTGTGAAATAGAAATATAAAAAATAGATTAATCTGAATGATTGATAATTTTTTTTGATGTTTTTATTTTTGATGAATAGTGGATAATACTGAAATGTAATAAAAAATTACAATTTGATCAAATTTATTTAGAAGGTCAAATTTTGTTTTAAATTTGTTTTAATTTAAATTTAGATAAATCATGAATTAATAAATCCAATTCACTTCATTTGGATCATTTTTAGTTTAAAATGGAATTAAAAAAAGTTACCAAACCGTTGAACATTTTTATATTAAAAACCCTCTTTATTGTTCCATCCATGGGGATGAATTTATATTATTTTCTACCACATAAGTTTCTATAATTTATAAAAATGGATTCCAATTTATAATTATCATATTTTATAATTTTTATATTTTTAACTTAGTTTTTGAAAAAAAATGTTAGTAAAAGTTATTAAATTAATTACATTGATAAAGAGAAAAAGTATCTTAACAAAGCACTAAAACATAAAATTGAGGGAAAAAATTATTTATTAACTTGTAACAAATACATTGTTTGTAAATATTTTTACACTACCCTTCATTGTCTCAAATATTTTTCATTATAGGAACCAATTTTAATTGAAAAAATGTGGGTGTAATTTTGTTTTAAAAATTTGACAAGAATGACAGTCCTCCTCTACAATAAAAAGGAACTCACCCATCCTATTTAATAAAACCACTCAAGTCATTTGGATTACCCAAAGGAGGGGTAACATACTTTCTCAAGATAAATTGTTTTATTTTCATTCCCCTCTCCCCCAAATCCTCTTATTATAGTCTTATATAATAACCCCAGTGTCCTTGATATTGTACGTTTTTTATTATAAGTGTTCTATATTAAATTATATACAATTCCATATAATGGGTAATTAACTTAACATTCTTATGTACGATTAACCACCACTTCATAAAATGATGTGGTTCATTTTTTATTTACCACCTATCTTGGTTGAGAATTATGATAGAAATATATTTTTATATGATATAAATAATATTTATTATGACATTATGCTACAATAATTATTATATAACACATACCATCATGATTTAAATTTTCTGTAAACACGGTAACAACATTTGTGGATGTGTGGACTACCACCTCCTCGAAGCTATGTGATTCATTAAAATTTTACATTGAAAATATTAATGATGGATTTAGTAAATTTATATGATATATATTAGAAATTAATCCTACATTAATGATAATATATACATATATACATAAGTAATTTACTTTCTTTATTTCAAAAAGATAATTAAATAGATATAATGGCCATACATATTTATGAACTACTATCTCCATGAATGGTGAAATGATTTTCATCTTTATATATATTATAAGTTATTATTAATATTTTTATATAGAATATATATGAAAATTATACCATTATATATATTCTATAAATTATCAAATCATGATCTATGTAATAGGATAAAGAATAACAATCCAAAACATATACAAAAAACAATGTAGATATAACATACAATGTAATGTTAATATGGATTTCTTAATAAACATGTAATATAATGTCATAAAAAATAACATTTGGTATTATAAATAATAAAATTGTTCAATGGTATATGCATAATAAACATATATTTAGTATAAATGTTGATTTAATGTGTATGATGAATGTCTAGACATAAGATATGGGGTTTCACGTCTATCTTTTATTTTAATGATACATATTACATATTCACTACAAATTTTTTTGTGTGGTTTATATATTTCTCTTGATTGTTTTCTATGATAATTTTATCTATATTTATACTTGTATACATATCAATTTTATGATTATTCTTTAATGTGGAATTTTATTCCATGTTACAAAAGATATAACAGTTTATTGCTACAATCTAATCATTTATCCGGATTTTTTTATTAGGATTCCATTGATGAAATATTATTATCAATATTTCATGAAAAATAATTAATGTTCTTCTCATATGATTAGTCATTATATTATCATGTCTCAGAACAATTTTCCCACCCTTTGGCACTTCTGATATCTAAGTAACTATTTTTAAAAAGAACAACCTTATTTTTATCATCGGTGAGAAATCATTATAATTTCAAAACCATGTCTTCCCAAAATATTTTCAAAATGTTATATCATTATACTAGGATATTTAAGACCCAATTAAACCATATCATATCTTTTTTAAAAATTAATTTTTTAAGAAAAGAATCTTATTTTTTATTTTTTGATCACGATAATTTTCTAAATGTTTATGGTGAAAAAGAAATGCTCAGCATGTACGGATTTATCTACAATCATGACCAGAATTCATTTTAATATTCATTTTAAATTTAAAAATATTTCCTTTTAAGGAAAATTATTTCCCAATATTCTATATATTCATTTTTTTAATGCCATTTACAAATTAGTTTTTTCAAAAAAGTGATAAATTTTAAAAAATTATATTAAATTATTTTGAGAGCTCCCTCTAAATATTTTAAAAAAGATATTTTCAATGAAAAATATTTAACTGATTTAAAAATATTTTTATAAATTTTAAAATAAATTTACTATAAATGTTTTTTCTAAATTATTTCAAGACTTCTTCTTACATTTTCAAATTATTTTCAATGAAATATGTTTTCATTCTATTTTATGGCTTACTTTATAGTTTTTCAAAGCTATTTTAAAATAAAAATGATTTAAAAATGATTTATGTTTTAAAAATAATGTTCCATATTAAATATTATCTTTTCCTCAAGAAATTTTTTAAATTAAATTTTAAATATTTCTTTATAAGAAAATTATTTTGAAATGTTTTTATAAAAAGGATTTTTAAAGAAAGGCTATTTTTCTTATGAAATGATTCATGTGATATTTCAAAACTAATATCTATAAATGATTACCAATATTATTGATGTTTGTTAATTAATGGGGATATTATCCAAGAATCACATTCACATTATTTCTGTAGTGGTACATGTTTTGATGAAATTATGATTACGACACCCATTTCTCTTCCATGGGTTATATACTATTGAAATATGTTTCATTTCATGGGATATAATTTTATGAAATGATTATGATAGCTATCTATTTTCTATAGGTAATGATATGATGAAAATTTTAAGATAACTGTTTCATTTAATGGGTTATGATATTGTGTTTATGAAACCCATATCTATTTCATGGGTTAATGATATGATGATTGTTTTTTATGTTGTGGCACATCAACTCAAGCTATTATTATTTTATGGGTATGAATTCTATATCCCTATAATTAATTAGGTAAATATTTATATCAAATGTGACAATGATGGGAATTAAGTGGAAAGGATTGATCCACTATGGAATTTTGGAAAACCCAATCCATTGTGGGAAGATGGGAAACCTAATGCACTATAGGATGATTGGGAAAAATGATCCCTTAATAGGAAATGACTTGGACTGAGGATTGTGGTATATCCCACATAGTAGGTTTAGTCCCCATGAAGTTCCTTGATAAGCGTTTGGAAAAGTTTCTTGACTGATAAGGAATAATGTCACATGTTTCTGTCTTTATCAAAAATTCTATGTCGTATGCCTTAATATGATCACATGGTTCATGTTCTTGACTATCATAGTATTAATGTATTATGAAATTCTAATATTTATTCCTTGTATCATGATTATGATAGTTTTATATAGGTTATTTAAATCTATTGTTATATTTATGTTTTTATACACTTATGTTTTTGTTATACATGAATATTCCATTTGTTTACCCATATTGAGCATTCAAGATCACCCATTTATTATATTTCTTTCCCCTATTTTATGAATAAAGGTATTAAGTAGGAGTAATAAAAGAAAATATCTTTTAAAAGGATGCAGAATATCTTTCACCGAACAAGAAAAATGTGTTCCATGTTTCCAAATACACAAAACTATTACGGTCATCTGGAATAAGCTTTTTTAATGTGATGAATATTCATCTAAAATGATGTAATATCCACGTATGTTAAGTTTGGGTCACTATAGATGGAATAAGAGTAATGATTTAGTTAGAATTTTGAAACTAGGATGATATAACATTAGTGATATCCCTGTAAATATTTCTGAAGATTCATCTAGGGTTTTATTGAGATAAGTATAAGGATACGATATTGTATATGAAAATTTCCTAGAGTTATGGTTAAGGATAGAGTAAATGGTTTTCTAATAATACAAAAATGGAAGGATTCAAAAAGTGTATGTGGCTCTGGAATAGATTTATATAGGGGTAACATCTCTAGAAACACCATATTAGGATAAACTCAATTGAGAACTAGTGCCTGACAATGGGCCTTACTGTACAACTTGTTTGACACTCTCTAGGGATATGCATTGGGAATTTATAAACCCATTACAAACCATTATCGAGGAATTAAATAGAATATTAATACAAATAACCTATTATAAACCTAGAGGGTTATAGATTAAAAAAGTTGGTGTCCTGATTTAGGCATCCGTTAAGTAATTTATTTTGTGATTATGTGGTTTTATGTTTGGATAAGTGTTTCTAAAAGAATTCTTTTTAGTATTACTCAATATAAGGAAAAAAAAGAAAATTATTTAAAATTGAATGTTTCGAATTTGGAATACATGGTAATTATAAATATCTATCTCTTAAGATCTGATGAAGGGAATCATGAAGTTGGTATGAGTATTGGTTATACATTTGAAAATAAAGATATTTAAAATGACATGTGAAAGGTATGGTATGTTATAACAATATTGATTAGATTAACAATAAGAAGTATGATTATATTGAGCTTCAGAAACCTTTAAAAAATATTCATATTCCATATTCAAGGAAAATGGGTATTAATTAATAAGATTAATTATCCTAGGTAATGGTTTAAGAATAAATTTGGATGATTGAAGTGTATTTTTTTTAGAATTAAAATTTTTTGTTATATGAATAATTTAATATATAAGTGTTTTTATTATAGGTTTTTCATTACGGATTTAAAAGGATATTTTGAATGGAAAAGAATACATTGAAAAGTTATTTAATAGAAATGTGGTATTTTGTAATAAGTTAAGGTAACCCTTAAAATGTTCAATATGTTGTGACAATTGTTTTTAGCTTGGATAAAAGGATGATTAGTAGGTTTAAAGTAATCATTATAGTACTTATTACCATGGAGCCAATTATTTATTTATTGAATATGTGTATTAAATCATCATTGATGATGTTTAAAACTTCATGTATGTAACAAATATATCTAGTAATATTTGAAATCAGGAAGATTGCATGATTTAAAATAGTATTTATGGTAAATCTGGTTATTAACATTTTTAATGGAATATACCATGAGGGTATTCACTTGTTTTTAATATGACAACCAATAGATATTTTTTATATACGGGGGGCCAATGTTAAGATGATTTCATGAACTTATTTCTAGAGTTTTGGATTTTCATCTTTTGGAGGGATTATGTGGATAACTATACATGGAATGTCTAGGATAAACATCATATGAATTTTGTGAGATCGAAGTATTATATCAACACATGAGTATTTATACATATTGTATAGCATGTTATAACAACTTTTTTTTATGGTTACTAAAGATAGATGGGATGAATTATCATGGATCTCATTATCTATTACTGCATAAATAATGGAAATTTGAATTCCATTTTTAGTGCAAAACGAGATGTGGAAATTGGTCACGAAATGACCAATTGGTGAGATTATACTTATAAAATGGAATGGAATCAAGTAATAAAATATTCATGAGATTTGTTTTCAAATTTTGGAAAATGATATTTATATAAAATGTTGTCGCACTGTCATCATTTTCTATGATATCAATGACCACTTTTATGCTTCTTCACATTATGGATTTATGATTTTCAAATTTCTCTAGATCACCCACATTATTATGATTAGTGATATTTATTAATCTTTATGATTATTTACAGTTTTCCTCATGTCCATTTTTTCAGTTACCACCCATATTCTCCTATGTGCAATCCTAGTAATGTGTTACTTTGTTGAACCATTATCTTTTCTAATTTTCCTTTTAATAAAAGTTTTAGTATTTATCTCTATGATGCAGGTTTCAATATATGAAATATTCATGTAATAAACCTTAATAAGCAAGAATAATTTTGTGGGTGAAATTCAATTTAAGGGTGGTAGAATGTAACACCCAAATATTTTGTGAAATATTTTTTTTGATTTAATTTTGTATTTTTGATATTCTTTATTTCACGCAATACTAAATATAGATTTTTTATACGAAATAACTAACTATGTATTGTGTTATATGAAGCATAAAGACATTATTTTAGTAGATGAATCAATTAGATGATCTTTTTGTACACAACACACTATGTTTGGACTATATTACACATAATACTGGTTCCCATCGACAACTTGTATTAAACACATAGTTTAGTTTTACTCAACTATAAGATACTATTAGTATTATTATTAAAATATTTTAATTGCTACAACCTATACATTGGAATGGAATTTATAAATAATATCAAATAAATTCTCTAAATATAATTTAAAGATGTAAATAGAATTAATCCTTTGGTTATGAATTTCTATAAGTAAATGTAATAACTATTTGAAAATAAAGAAATTCATTTTCAAGGAAAACTATTTTTATATGTAAAAACACAAATTTATCTCATTAATTTTTTTTAAAAAACATTTGATTAATTTTTTAAATAAATATTTCATATTATATATTTAATAAATATTTTTTATACTTATCAAATTGATTTTATTGTTATAATGTGAGAGAAAATAAATATTATGATCAAAAATATGTATTCTAATTAAAGGTTAATTTAACATATTTTAATGGATAAATCATTTTAAATATTATTTTTAAAACTTTTATAAATATTATGTCAGAAAATAACCTTAATTTTTGAATGCGGTACATCAAAATTATATTAGGGTGATCTTTCAATTATAGATATTGTAAAACAATTTTGGTCATTTTAATAAATTTGACTATGAAATTTTATAAAGAAAAAAACCAAACTTTTGAAGATTTTTCTACAAAAACACGCCCTGTTGTCCAATATGTGGGATTAAATTAAAATTAATTTTGATCAATATTTTGATTATAATTTGGAAAATAGGATTCTAAAATTTTTAATAGTAATTTTTTTTATTTTTTAATGAGTCCGACTTAGTTTTTGACTAAATATATTATTGAAAGTGAATAAAATTTATTATAATGATTAAGATAAAAATAATCCTTACAACGAACTAAAACAGAAAATAAGGATCCAAAATGATCAATAAACTCCCCCAAAATCCATTTTTATATATATTTAGAACCTATTCTGCATTTTAGATATTTTAGTTCAATTTTTACACAATTTTCATTGGAAACAAATTTGTGTTATTCCATTTTCAAAAATTAACAAGAATGCCACTGCTCCCCCACTATAAAAAGGATCCCACCCCTAATATATTATTCGCAAGTATCATTACATTTGTATTGAAAAAAAATATGATAAAATAAAATCAAAAAATCACTACCTTAATTCTATAATCATCTATTTGTTCATAAATCCAATCAAGGAATCCCTTTTATGCAATCCAAAAAGAGTTACCCAAAGAAAAGGCACAACCCTATCTCAAGCTTCTTTATTTTATTTTCATTCCCCACCAACTCAAATATAATTATTACATTATTATATAATATAATAATTATTCTAAACATAACTAGGTTTGTTTATTATAAGGGTTAGACCTACACTTATACACAATTCCATCAAATTTGTAACGAACATACTGTTATAGTGTACGGTGAACTACCACCTCACGAAATGATGTTGTTCATTTTTCCATTACCAACTAACATGGTTTGAAAGGATGATGGAAAATATATTTTTATATAATATATATTATATTTATGATTATATAGTAATTATATAAAATTAAACATCATTCACTACATTTTCTGTAAATATGATAACTTCATTTCTGGATGTGTGGTGAACCGCCTCCCCAAAACGATGTGATTCGTAACCACATTATATGAAACAGAATAAAAAGAGATTTAGAAAATGTATATAATTTATATGAAATAAGAAATCTACATAAATTATAATATCTATATTTATATATATATATTCATCGATTTCATTCAAAAAATAAATAAAATGAAACTTCGTTCATGTGTGCTTACAACCTACCGTCTCCATGAACGGTGTATTCCATTTCATATTTCAATATTTTAAATATTATTTTAAAAATAGCTACGTAATATATATGATTACTATATAATTATTGACATTATTTTAATGATTAAATCCTGATCTAGGTGAGAGTATTAATAATAACATGCCAAAACAGATATGAAAAAAGCCGATATTACCTGAAAAATGAAATTAACATTGAGTTATAATTAAACAAATAATATAATGTCATAAAAAACCACATATGGTGTTATATATAATAGTTTTTTTTTGTTTTATATTCATCATAAAATTATATTTATTATATAGGTGTTTTGAATGTGTATGAATAAATTAAAGACATAATGTATTGGTTTTTTCCCTCACTTTTATTTCGTTGAGATTTAGGTCATATTCACCACTCATTTATTTTGTGTGGTTTATATACATCCCATTAATGTTTCTATTATTACTATATTTAAGTTTATTGGTACTTAAATAACTATTTTATAATGTATATTTCTTGGGGATTATGTTTCGATTATACTTAAATGTTTTCAGTTTATAGTTAAAATATCATCATTTATCAGGATTGTTTAGGATTATGCTTAAATTGATGAAATATTATGATACATATTTCAGTAAAACTTGTGGATTTTTTATCCTCCAGATATTAATTATACCTTCAAGTAGAGGTATCATTTTTACACTATTTGGTACATAATAAATTTAATCAAATGTTTTTAAGAGTATGTGACATTATTTTTCTCTTCTTTCAGAAATCTAAATTAACACTGGGTTCTATAAAAATGTTATAAAAATATCCTACCATTATAATATTATGTTTAAATGACATTTTTACACATTTTTTTAATAAAATTAATTTTCTAATCATTTTCCAATAAAGGAACTTTTATATACTTTTTTACTTAGAAAAAGGATTTTTTGACATGTATGGATTAATATGCCATCATGTCCATCCTAACTTTGAAGAATAATTTTTAGGTTTAAAATATTAAATTTATGAAAAAAATATTTTTCTAAATATTATGTAAATTAAATATTACAAATGTTATTTTCAAATAATAATGATTTGCATTTAAAAAAATTGTTTTAAAATATTTTAAATGCTATATTTATATGATTTCAAAAGGTCATTTTAAAATAAATGGATTTCAATGACATCATGACTTTTTTTATTAGTTTTCAATGAAATTATCTTTAAAAGTGTTTTCAAAATGATTTCAATCCTTTTTTTATGTATTTAAAAATTATTGATAGAAAAAGGCCTTCAAAATATTTTCAATCGTTATTTATACGTTTTAAAAGCTATGTTAAAAGATAAATGACATCAAAAAATTTATATTTTAAAAATAAATTTTCATTGAAAAAAATATATTTTCATCAGGAAATGTTTTAAATTAAATTGTAAATCCTTATTTGTATGAAATGGATTTTGAAATGGTTTGATGAAAATTATTTTCAATGAAAGGCTATTTTCCATAAAAATTTTTCATGTGATATTTGAAAATAAATATCCATATAAGATGACATAATTTTTCATAGTTTATATTATAATTGAGATATTATAAAATAATTACTTTAATATTATTTATTTAATGGTTTATGTTGTTTTTTAATGATATTTATTACACCCATTTCTCTTTAAACAGTTATAGTATCTTAAAACCTGATTCCTTTCACGGGTTATTCATTGATGAAATGAATATGATAAATATATATTTTTCATAGTATATGATATGATTAAATGTTTATGATACCCATTTCATGGATTATGACATGATATTTTTGAAACCCATCTCTTTTTATGGGTAATGATATGATGCATGTTTTATTATATTGTGGAAGATGTGTACATGATCTTATTATATGATGTGTGGGACCTATATCCAACTCCAATGAATTTGGAAAATATTTATATATCATGAGATTGTGATGGGTATCATGTTTATATGATTTATCCACTACAGAATATCGGGAAACCCAATCCACTATAGAATGATGAAAAAACGCAATCCATTATGGGATGATGGGGAAACTTGATTCACTCTGAGAAGATGGTTAAACCTGATCCCTTATAATGAAGGGTTTATGAATGGTGATGGTGGTGTGTCCTTCCAAATAGGTGTAGTCCTTATGATGTTCCTTGATATGTTTTTTTAGAAATAAGCCCTGATTTATAGGGAATGAAGTTACATGTTTATGTGTCTGCCAAAAATTTTATGTCGTATAACTTCATATTATAAATTGGTTAATGTTATAGATTATATTATGATTTATGTCTTATAAACTACCAATATTTATGAAATGTGTCATGTTTATGATATTTTTATGTAGTGTATGATATTTAAATGTTGTCCTTATGTTCTCATACCCTTATGTTAATGTTATTCTTATGTATTTCATTTATTTCCACTTAATGATCCTTATAACTCACCCCTTTATTATTTTTCCATTACCAAGTTTTTTAGGAAATTTTTTATGTTGGTCTACTAAAGGGGATTATCATTAAATAAGATGTTGAAAAATAGTCACAAAACTAGAAGAATGCGTTCCATATTTCCCAATACACTTAACTATTTCTGTTCTTATAAATTTACTTTTGTAATATGATGAAAATTCATATAAAATTATTTAATGTCCATCTATGTTAATATTAGGTTGTTATAGAAGGTTCTACCCTTAGTGAAAATTCATTTCATCATGATGGATCTACCATTTCCAAAATCAACTATGAGAAATCCCTTTTATCAATATGTACTTGGTAAAACGAGGGAAATCATGTTGAGTACCTCTTCATTGATAGGTCATATTCTTTCTCAGATAGAATACAAACCATGTAAATGATCAATCTCCAAGCCATATTTAGATCACTCGCCATCCACTATGATATAGGATATCACTAACATCCCTACTATTTAAACTAATGTAATTAGTATCATCCACTTTTACCAGATCAGGTTAATGAACCTCTTGAAAAAGATGAAAAATAAATATTTTTGATGAATTGACAGTTTTAAAAAGTTATTATATTATTCATGTTATGTATTCATTCATTCCCAAATATAACATTTGATAGGAATTTCAGGAAGAATATGTTAACTCTATCTACTTATATTTTTATACTACTCTTTGTCTCTTGAAAGAAAAAGTCATTACATCGGATAAATAACCAGGCCACAGTAATGTAATAGAATAGATACATTTCCAAATCTACTTGGTGGACCTTATATATATGTGGTACCTAATATTGGGAAAAAATAAGGAGCCCTTTAGTATGAATTTTTCGATGTGTTAATAGAGTTGTGTCAAATGATTTCCAATTCTCTATACAGTGTTCATATCATAGTTTGGGGAGAACATGTGGAATTGTTTTTCATCTGATTCCTAGATCAAAAAAGGCCGCCAAATCTGAAATCATATAACATAATTTTCTTATTACCACTTTCAGATATAGGCTCTGATATAAATAAATGGCATTAAAAAAGGGAACTACTGTCAATCATGTCAGTTCAGAAGAGTGAATTCCATTTAAAGACTCTTGCAATAAGAATATGAAAATATTGTGAATGGATCACACATAAGGGAGTCCAATCACCAAGGTGGTGAAATATTTTTGATGATTTTTAATTAGGTAAAGATCATCAAATTTAACAATACCATATCCAAATAAAGTGTCATCATATCATGATAGTATCCACAAAAGCTACAGCCATCGAAATACTAGAGAAAACCTAGTTTTTAGGGTTGGGGGAATTTTTAACCCAATATTCAAGGCTATCAATAAATGCCATAAAAGTTTGACATAATAGAATATAAGAATCACAAACCCATATATCTTGGGTAATATTTACCTTAACCTCTACCTAAATGAAATTTAGTCACTTCTAATTTAGGAGGAGCACCAAAAAGAATGTCCTCCTACATCATCATATCCCATGACATGAAATTATCACTAAGTACAGAAACAAAAAAAATCTCTTACAGTTTTCCATTTAATAACCCATTGTAAATTTATTTTAATAGGTCCAAAAAAGGAGAGTACAAGGCCCCATGGTGGGAATAAAAAAATTGGTTGATCAATGGTAAGACCAATCTTGCAGATCATAGTTTGTTTCGAACATATTCGTGAGACAATTGACACTCTTATTACTTTGGTATTAATGTGACACTAGATATGAGTAATATGGTAATAAATGTCATTATCATTGACCTAGAAGACACTTCAAAAAATTATTTTGATATATAGGAGTAGGATATGGAGGTTTAGGTTTGAAATATATAACATAAAAAAATTTCTGAAAAAGCAATGTGTAATCAAAGATTGAGGCTTTATATGAATTTATTTATCTTCTCAACTACACCACTAACAAATCTATGGAGAGAATTTATAATGAAATTAGTAATTTAGTGGTATTATATCTATTAACACCCAAATATATTGAACCCCTCACACTTGTGGAATGATTTTCTCAAAATGATGAGGTGATGAAGGAGTTAAGAAAACTCAATATAGATTATTTCAAGGAAGAATCCCAAGTGAATATGTTATATGTGAAAAATCTAATCTCATGATCCTAGTCGACATACCAGAACAAATTGAGTTCATTATAGTAATTGAAAAGGATTAAGAACATTTATTCAATATGGTGCTCATAAAACCAATATATTTGGACCCCATGATTGTAGGATATTAGGAGCTCACACTATTGGGATCACAACCAGATCTATGTTAGAAACATCATCACACACTAATAAGTTTATGTTAACCACTATGAGTTTAAGTATATTTCCCATAACTGGACCAACTATTCATTCCCATTGTTTAGGATCCTTCCCATCTGGTCATTCCTCCACAAATCATTTACATTATTGAGACACTGGAGGCTCAAATATAAGTGGTGGATGATATATTTTCACTAGTACAACCATATAGTGAGCCATTCCCTGAATTGGTGGATGAGACTCTTCCAGAACCAATCATTTGTGTAACATCCCAAGTAAGTAATGAATAATAGATAATTTTATCTATGTCTACTAATGATTAAGATAGTGTTTTAGAGGCTTAAAATGAAAATAAATCTAATCTTAAGAATGGAATACACTAATATTCTTAAAAGATTGTTTTACTGCCTTATGATGGAAAACCATTTTTAAATATATCTTTTGACAATTTTATAAACTATGTTTGTCAAAATAACCTTATTCTTTATGATTGGGACATCAAAATTTACTTTGTGTGATTTTTTGGTATTTTTCTGACAATGTTCATTTTTTAATGAATAGTGAAAAATACTGCATTTTACATCAAAACTACTTTTTAATATAATTAATTTATATGATTTGATTATCTTTTGAATTTGTTTTGAAGTGAAATTAGAATATATTTTTACCACTTTATCCAATGGTGGTCAATGGAATCAATTTCACATTGAAATTGGACTTAAACTAGTGTCAATCTTTTGATACTTATTGTTTCATAAAAACATGCTATTTTCTCTGAAATCAGGAATTAATTATTAAATTAATTAATGTGACTTATATGTTTTGAATTTTTTAAAATAGACTTAATTTTGGAATTCGGAATATCAAATATACAATAGGGTGAATTTTTTGTAATTTTCTGAAAAACATCAATTTTTGATTAACAGTGAAACTACTAAGTGGTACATATAAAAACTGATTTTTCTGTTTACATGAAATTTTGTCATCATTGTGTTTTGAATTTCAAAAATCAGACATACATGGTTGTCATTAATAAGTAAAATGTGGTTCAATGAGGTTAAAATAATTTTTTGGTGAATAGTAACTTATTAAGTTTTTAATCGCGATTAGTGGTAATTAGTGTAGTTTAAGGTAAAAATAATGCTTTAATAAAATAATATGAGCTTGACACATGTCCTACACTCATTGGTTGTGTCATGGCCGACCAAGACAAGCCATGGGTCAACTTGGGGACCCCATGGATCCACTTTGGTTGGGAAATGACATAAATAACTTTTTATTTAATGAAAAAGTAAAAATGACACAAACATAATATGTTTTATGAAAACAATTTTTACATGGGGTTATAAAGATCATATTTTTGATTATAAATAGTCATTGGAAAGCTAAAAGACGTTCCTACATAATAGTATTTTATTTATAATTTTTAGACTTTAAAAAAATTAAATTATTTATGACATCATGATGATGTAGCGATGACCTCATTATTTAACGATTTAAATAAAATGGAAAGATAATGAAAAATCTAAAACCTACACATGGCCAAAACCAATTGGATGAGTGGATTTGGAAGCCTTATCACATTATCCTAGAATTATAGCAATGTGGGACCTTTTGAATCCGAAACACTTTTTAAAATAAAGTAACTTATCTTTACTTTCCAAAAGTGCCCCTCCTCTCCTCTTATAAAAGGCCCCCACCTCTACCTCATTTCACACACTCCTCAAGCCATTGGCTCGGCCAACCCCTGCCCATTTACTCTCTCCAAATCCCTCTACTCATCCTAGAGGATTCCCTTTGGGAAGAATCCATTCAAAGGAAGCCTTTAGGATCAAATCAAAAGGAGTTACACTTTTAAAGGAAATTCTTTCTCTCTTTTTCATTTGTTTTATTTTGCTTCTCCAACCCCCTAACCTCTTTTTGTTTACTTTTTATGTAACAACACCAGTATATTAAATATACTAGGATGTTGTTATAAGATTTATTTGAGCTACACTCTCACACAACTACATCAAATGGTTAAAGAACATACGGTTTCCGTGGATGGAGAAATTCTACCTCCCGAAACGATGATTGTTCAATACTCATTTAACACCTTCAAAGGTGTCCATTATGATGTCACTATTTTTATATATGATATATAATATGTTTATGGTTTCCTTAATCTTCTGTTTTCTTTTTCATTTTGGGCATACCTTTATGGTTTCCATTATGGGTAAACACAATATCTTCATTTTAGGAAGTGCGGACTACCGCCCCCTGAAAGTGATTTAATTCGTTAATACCATATGTGGGATGTGTAAAGGATAAAGTTAATGATATTATATATTTTATTATAATGGAATTATTATATACTCTTATATCATTTTGAATCTATTCCAGAAAGTACGAAATAGAAATGGAAGTAGGGTTCATGCGTACGTACGACTTGCCGTCTCCATGAACGGTGCATTTCATTTCTTACCTCTAAATGTGATGTAATATTATAAATACTTATATATGCTGAATATATATGATATATATGTTATCCAAATCATTAATATCATTCAGGATATAACGATCCTTTGACCAAATTAACAACATGTAAGTGTAAGAAGTCTATTTTTGACTTAAGAACCAAATACCGACAAAATGAACATTATTAACTTAAATGATTACATGATATGGTATAAAAGGAAATTGAAAAAGGTTCTTAAGAAATTAGAGATTAACTCAAGTTTATTATTCAGGAGATTAAAGAACGGTCGGGTCAAGTTGGATACGAGGTATGGGACTTCGTCTCAATCTCCTTTCGTTGAGGCATATTTTGTTTTATACACAACATTCTTTTATACGGTGTATAAACCCCTTTGACTTTTACGTTTATCCAAAAGGAATCTTTTTTATAGGAAGTGTTTTACTAAACGACAAAAGGGAATGTTTTTGTTGTACATATGCGGCGACAATGTCTTCTCCGCCGTCGTGACTGTTATTTTAGTTTCAGCTTCCTCTATAAGTCATACCTTCTTTTTAAAAGAAAAATAAATACCATGTTTTGATTTTCTTTTATTTTGGTAGTGAAAATGGTTTTCACAATGTTTTTGTGTTTTATTGATATCTTGTGATTGAAATGTGGAAATGTTATGTTTCCTTTATGCATGTTTTATGTGATACGATTATGTTATGGTTCTTGGGAATTATTATGAAGACGGGTGGTTCCGTGATAAACTAAGGGCGGGTGAGCCCGATATAGCTCTCCAATGCATTGGGCAATGCGAAGGAGTGAAACGTTAAGGTTTCTACGAAGAGATTTTATGGAATATACTGTGATGGGTATTCCAAACGTAACCAAGAGGGTTACTCCCTATGTAATAATGTTATGAATGCCTCAAGTTACCTTTATGTCTTATGATTTCAATGATTTACTCATGATTTGATGAGGTATGTTAATGTGCTTATGTTTTATGGGTAATGTATGATTTTCACTCTTATGTATATAAGTACCCATGTTTTCTTTCCATGTTTTTATAACCCATACTGATCTTTTTATGCTCATCCCATGTTTTTTTGAAATGTTTTTCACAGGTCAAGGGAAAGGTACATGATATGATGATAGTGTCAAGGAAGTGTCAAGAATGAATCCATATTTTATTTTAAATATGTTTCCATTGATGGGAATGAAGAATACTATCTTTATGTAACCACTTTGTTTATATGTGGAATGTAATGCATGTTTTATGATATAATTCTCTAAAACTCTAAACCCGAAAAGATCCTCAATGTGTAATCTTGTAATAACTCAAGATTAAGTAAGGTTTAAGGCTGGGGCCTTATAGTTGGTATCAAAGGTTGGTTTAGATAACTTTAGGAGTTAGAATTATATTAAATGATTATCCAAAAATAATTTTTTTATGGTCAAATTGAAATGATACAGTATTTGAAGATTACCATGTTGCTTCATCTAAGACATGTTTGTTCAGAATGGTTTTCCACAGAGGAAACAGGGAAGCAATGCTAGGAAGGCATACAGAAGGAAATAACCTTCCGAATCAGCATCCCGAGATGGTCGGAATTGGAACTGAACAGTTTGTTGCAGTGATGGCACATTTGATTCAGGCTATAAATGGTGGTGGTATCTATGCAAGAGATCACCCAGATCAACCGCAGAGGAATATGTCAGTGGTGGAACATTTCATGAGGCAACATCCCCCATCATTTAGAGGATCATATGACCCTATGTTAGCTGAAGGGTGGATTAAAGCACTGGAGAAGATTTTTGATGTCATGGGGTGTTCAGACAATCAAAAGGTTAGTCTTTCTATTTACCGTTTGGAGGGTGAGGCAGATCAGTGGTGGTCGATGGTTAAAAATATCAGGGACGCTGATGAGATTGATGCTCTCGACTGGGATGAATTCAAAGGTATGTTTCTTGTGAAGTATTTTCCTAAGGATGTTCGACTTAGGATGGAAAAGCAATTCTTGGAATTGAGGCAAGAGGAAGACTCAGTGGCTACCTATGAAGAAAGGTTCACTCGATTGGCAAGGTATGCTCCAAATTTTATCCGAGACCTTGATAGTAAAATCAATCATTTTTACTCAGGATTAATGCCAAAATATCGAAGGGCATTAGCTTCTCGTGAGTTTAAAAGTTATGAAAAGCTTGTTCGATGTGCTGAGAAGGTGGAAATGGAGTTTGCCGATGACCAAGTGTTCTATAACAACCAGCAGAAGAAGAGACCGAGGTGGCAGGAGAAAGGTAAGAATTCTTCAAAAAAGTCTGATGGTAAGAGAACTAAGTTTCCAGTTTGTGATAAATGTGGCAAAAGGCATGCTGGGGAATGTCTTCTGAATTCAGGAAAGTGCTACCGATGTGGTAAGATGGGACATAAGGCTCGTGATTTCACTGAAAAGGATCAAGGTGAAGGTAAGAACAAATTTTATTTACAGTTAGTGAATTGTTATAAGTGCAATGAGATGGGTCACTATGCAAACGAGTTTCCGACAAAGAGCTTGAGTAATGGGAAGCAGTTAGACTACAAGCAGAAAGGGGTGGTGAAATCCTTTGAAACTACTTTAGTAGATGTCGGGCCATCAAAAGAAGTTGTATCAGGTACTATGTTTGTTTTTTCAGATTATTCCCGTGTGTTGTTTGATTCGGGGTCTACACATTCTTTCATCTCTGAAACCTTTTCTAGTAAAATGGGAATACCATCTCAAGAAATGACTCCTGAACTTTTGGTAAAAACACCTGGGGGAAATGTTGAGGCAAAAAGAATTTATAAGAATCTTCCTATCCTTATCTGTGGAAAGAACCTACTTGCAAACCTTATTGTTCAACCTCTAGTAGAGTTTGATGTTATCCTGGGTATGGATTGGCTCTCTATTTACCATGCCAAAATTGAATATAGAGCTAAAGAAGTTTCTTCTCAAAAAGACTTTCAGTTTGTTTACAAGAATAAACCCTTAATTTTGATAACATATCAAGAGGCCGAGAAACTTATAAAAGACGGAAATGAATGTTACCTTGCACACGTCATTGAAAATAAAGGAACTGTTCAGATTAATGATGTGCCAGTGGTAAATGAGTATCCTGATGTTTTTCCTGATGAGTTTCCTGGAATAATACCAGATCGGGAAGTTGAGTTTACTGTTGACTTAGTTCCTGATGCTAAGCCAATTTCAAAACCCCCTTATCGAATGGCACAAATTGAACTTTTAGAGTTGAAGGAGTAATTGCAAGATTTATTAGAGAAAGGTTTCATTCAACCAAGCACATCACCTTGGGGTGCTCCTATTTTGTTTGTTAAAAAGAAAGATGGTTCAATGAGACTTTGCATTGATTATAGAGCCTTGAATAATATCACTGTTAAGAACAAATATTCTTTGCCTCATATCGATGATTTGTTTGATCAGCTCCAGGGAGCTCAGTTTTTTTCAAAGATTGACCTGAGATCGGGGTACCATAAGCTGAAGGTAAAGGAGGCAGATATTCCAAAGACCGCGTTCCATACGAGATATGGCCATTATGAATTTGTAGTTATGCCTTTTGGGCTATCCAATGCACCTGCTATATTCATGGACTTAATGAATAGAATTTTCCATGAGTTCTTGGATATGTTTGTGGTGGTTTTCATTGATGATATTTTGGTGTTTTCTAAAAGTAAAGAGGAGCATGAAAGACATTTAAGGGTTATCTTGCAAACCTTAAAAGAAAAGAAATTTTATGGGAAATTCAGCAAATGTGAGTTTTGGTTGCAACAAATTTCTTTCCTTGGTCACATTGTTTCTAAAGATGGAATAACTGTTGATCCTGCAAAAAAAAAGTTGTGGAAGAATGGCCAAGACCCACAAATGTAACCGAGATTCGTAGCTTCCTTGGTTTGGTGGGCTATTACCAAAGGTTTGTTAGAAATTTTTCACGGTTATCTAGTCCAATGACTAAGCTAACTTGGAAGGGTGTTAAGTTTATCTGGACAAAAGAATGTGATGATTGTTTTCAAGAATTGAAAAGAAGATTGGTGAATGCTCCAGTTTTGGCACTACCTTCCAGGAATGGTGAGTTTGTTATATACAGCGATACTTCATTGAAAGGACTTGGTTGCGTCCTAATGAAGAATGATCAGGTAATTTATTATGCTTCACGACAGTTGAAAACTCATGAGGTAAATTACCCTACACATGATTTGGAATTAGCTGCTGTTGTTTTTTCTTTAAAAATTTGGAGGCATCATTTGTATGGAATAAAGTGTGAAATATATACCGATCACAAAAGTTTAAAGTATATATTCACTCAAAAAGAGTTAAACATGAGACAGAGGAGATGGCTAGAATTAATCAAGGATTATGATTGTACAATTCATTACCATCCGGGAAAAGCGAATAAAGTGGATCATGCTTTGAGTCGAAAAAGTAATGCTTCATTAGCAATGTTGCATTTGGAACGTGATCCTTTGGTTAAGGATTTGATGAACTTTGGCATAGAAGTTGTTGGTGCAGGAAGTCCTTCTGTTTTGTTTCAGGTATCAGTGAGATCTTCTCTGTCAGATAGAATCAAGAAAGCACAGAAGCAAGACAGTGAGTTGCAGAAAAAGGTAAAGCTGGTTCAGAAAGGTAAGTCGCCTGAATTCAACATTGATAATGAGTGTGTTTTGAGATTTGGGAAGAGATTGTGTGTGCCTTGTGATTCACAGTTGAAGAGAGAGTTGTTATGTGAATCTCATAGTTCTCCGTTTTCAGTTCATCCAGGCAGTACTAAGACGTATAGAGATCTGCGGGAGTATTACTGGTGGGATGGAATGAAAAGGGATATTGCTGATTTTACTGTGAAGTGTTTGACATGTCAACAGGTTAAAGCAGAGCGGCAGTTACCGAAAGGGATGCTTCAGCCTTTACCAGTTCCAGAGTAGAAATGGGAGAATATATCCATGGACTTTGTTGTTGGATTACCGAAGACATCTCAAGGTAATAATGCAATCTGGGTTATTGTTGATCGCTTGACCAAATCTACTTATTTCCTTGCTATACGAGATACTTTCTCTCTTGATCAACTTTCCCATTTGTATCTTAAATAGATAGTCAGGTTACATGGAGTTCCTCTCTCCATTGTATCGGATCGTGATCCCAGGTTTACTTCTAACTTTTGGAAAGGCCTTCAGAAGTCATTGGGTACTGAATTAAATTTTAGTACAGCTTTTCATCCTCAATCAGATGGGCAGTCAGAACGAATAATTCAGACATTGGAGGATATGCTATGAGCTTGTTCTATGGATTATCAGGGAATTTGTGACCAACATCTTTCTTTGGTTGAATTTTCATATAATAATAGTTTTCATTCTAGTATACAGATGGCACCATTTCAGGCATTTTATGGGAAGCGGTGTCGAACTCCAGCTTTCTGGGATGAAGTGGGTGAAAGAAAGTTGATGGGACCAGAATTGGTAGAAGAGTTGGCAGAACACGTTCAGCTGATTCAGAAGCACATGAGAACAGCTCCGAGCAGGCAGAAGAGTTATGCGGATAACCGGAGGAAGGATCTATCTTTCAAGGTAGGTGATCATGTTTTTCTCAAGGTTTCTCCTTGGAAAAGTGTGATGAGATTTGGTAAGAAAGGAAAGCTGAGTCCAAGGTTCATTGGACCATATGAAATTCTGGAGAGAGTTGGATCAGTTGCATACCGAGTGGCTTTACCTCCGAGTTTATCTCAGGTACACAATGTTTTTCACGTTTCGATGTTGAGAATGTATATGCCAGATCCATCTCATGTTTTGAGTCCAGAGGTAGTTCAGCTGGAAGAGAACCTATCTTATGAGGAACAACCAGTCCAGATTATTGGCCACAGGGAGCAAGTGTTACGGAATAAGGTGATTCACCAGGTAAAGGTTTTTTGGGAAAACCACATGATTGAAGAGGCAACATGGGAATCTGAAAATGCAATGAGGGATAAGTACCGCCATTTATTCGATAAGTAAATAAATTGTGGGGACGCAATTTTCTAAAGGGGGGAAGGATGTAACATCCCAAGTAAGTAATGAATAATAGATATTTTTATCTATGTCTATTAATGATTATGATAGTGTTTTAGAGGCTTAAAATGAAAATAAATCCAATCTTAAGCATGGAATACACTAATATTCATAAAAGATTGTTTTACTGCCTTATGATGGAAAACCCTTTTTAAATCTATATTTTGACAATTTTATAAACTATGTTTGTCAAAATAAACATATTCTTTATGATTGGGACATCAAAATTTACTTTGTGTGAATTTTTGGTATTTTTCTGACAATGTTCATTTTTTAATGAATAGTAAAAAATACTGCATTTTACATCAAAACTGCTTTTTAATCTAATTTATTTATATGATTATATTATCTTTTGAATTGGTTTTGAAGTTAAATTAGAATATATTTGTACCATTTTACCCAATGGTGGTCATTGGAATCAATTTCACTTTGAAATTGGAATTAAACTAGTGTCAATCGTTTGATACTTATTGTTTCATAAAAACACGCTATTTGCTCTGCCAGCAGGAATTAATTATTAAACTAATTAATGTGACTTATATGTTTTGAATTTTTTAAAATAGACTTCATTTTTGAATTTTGAATTTCAAATATAGATTAGGGTGAATTTTTTGTAATTTTCTGAAAAACTTCAATTTTTGATGAATAGTGAAACCACTAAGTGGTACTTATAAAAAATGATTTTTCAATTTAAATGAAATTTTCCATCATTGAGTTTTGAATTTTAAAAATCTGACATACATGGTTGTCATTAAGAAGTAAAATGTGGTTCAATGAGATTAAAATAATTTTTTGGTGAATAGTAACTTATTATGTTTTTAATCGCGATTAGTGGTAATTAGTGTTGTTTATGGTGAAAATAATGCTTTAATAAAATAAGATGAGCTTGAAACATGTCCTACCCTCATTGGTTGTGTCATGGCCGACCAAGACAAGCCATGGGTCAACTTGGGGACCCCATGGATCCACTTTGGTTGGGAAATGACATAAATAACTTTTTATTTAATGAAAAAGTAAAAATGACACAAACATAATATGTTTTACGAAAACAATTTTTACATGGGGTTATAAAGATCAGATTTTTGATTATAAATAGTAATTGGAAAGATAAAACGATTTCCTACATCATAGTATTTGTTTTATAATTTTTAGACTTTAAATAAATTAAATTATATATGACATCATGATGATGCAGCGATGACCTCATTATTTAACGATTTAAATAAAATGGAAAGATAATGAAAAATCTAAAACCTACACATGGAAAAAACCAATTGGATGAGTGGATTTCGAAGCCTTATCACCTTATCCTCGAATTATAGAAATTTGGGACCTTTTTAATCTGAAACTCATTTTAAAATAAAGTAACTTATCTTTACTTTCCAAAAGTGCCCCTCCTCTCCTCTTATAAAAGGCCCCCACATCTACCTCATTTCACACACTCCTAAAGCCTTTGGCTCGGCAAACCCCTTCCCATTTACTCTCTCCACACCCCTCTCCTCATCCTATAGGATTCCCTTTCGGCAGAATCCTTTCAAAGGAAGCCTTTAGGCTCAAATCAAAAGGAGTTACACTTTTAAAGGTAATTCTTTCTCTCTTGTTCATTTGTTTTATTTTTCTTCTCCAACCCCCTAAACTCTTTTTGTTTACTTTTTTTTGTAACAACTCCAGTATCTTAAATATACTAGGATGTTTTTATAAGATTTATTTGAGCTACACTGTCACACAACTACATCAAATGGTTAAAGAACATACGGTTTCCGTGGACGGCGAAATTCTGCCTCCCGAAACGATGATTGTTCAATACTCATTTAACACCTTCAAAGGTGGCCATTATGAGGTCACTATTTTTATATATGATATATAATATGTTTGTGGTTTCCTTAAGCTTCTGTTTTCTTTTTCATTTTGGGCATACCTTTATGGTTTCCATTATGGGTAAACATGATATCTTCATTTTAGGAAGTGCGGACTACGCCCCCTGAAAGTGATTTGATTCGTTAATACCATATGTGGGAGGTGTAAAGGATAATGTTAATGATATTATATATGTTATTATACTGGAATTATAATATAATATTATATCATTATGAATCCATTCCAGAAAATATGAAATAGAAATGGAAGTAGTGTTCATGCGTAAGTACGGCTTACCGTCTCCATGAACGGTGCATTTCATTTCTTACCTCTAAATGTGATGTAATATTATAAATACATATATATGCTGAATATATATGATATATATGTTATCCAAATCATTAATATCATTCTGGATATAATGCACCTTTGACCAAATTAACAACATGTAAGTGTAAGAAGTCTATTTTTGACTTAAGAACGAAATACCGACAAAATGAACATTATTAACATAAATGATTACATGATATGGTATAAAAGGAAATTGAAAAAGGTTCTTAAGAAAGTAGAGATTAACTCAAGTTTATTATTCAGGACATTAATGAACGGTCGGGTCAAGTCGGATACAAGGTATGGGACTTCGTCTCAATCTCCTTTCGTTGAGGCATATTTTGTTTTATACACAACTTTCTTTTATATGGTGTATAAACCCCTTTGACTTTTACGTTTATCCAAAAGGAATCTTTTTTATACGAAGCGTTTTACTAAATGACAAAAGGGAATGTTTTTGTCGTACGTATGCGGCGACAACGACTTCTCCGCCGTCGTGACCGTTATTTGAGTTTCGGCTTCCTCTACAAGACATACCTTCTTTTTAAAAGAAAAATAAATACCATGTTTTGCTTTTCTATTATTTTGGTATTGAAAATGGTTTTCACAATGTTTTTGTGTTGTATTGATATCTTGTGATTGAAATGTGGAAATGTAATGTTTCCTTTATGCATGTTTTATGTGATACAATTATGTTATGGTTCTTGGGCATTATTATGAAGATGGGTGGTTCCGTGATAAACTAAGGGCGGGTGAGCCCGATATAGCTCTCCAATGCATTGGGTAACGTGAAGGAGTGAAACTTTAAGGTTTCTCTGAAGAGATTTTAGGGAATATACTATGATGGGTATTCCAAACGTAACCAAGAGGGTTACTCCCTATGTAAGAATGTTATGAATGCCTCAAGTTAGCTTTATGTCTTATGATTTCAATGATTTACTCATGATTTGATGAGGTATGTTAATGTGCTTCTGTTTTATGGGTAATGTATGATTTCACTCTTATGTATATATGTACCCATGTTTCCTTTCCATGTTTTTATAACCCATACTTAGCTTTTTATGCTCATCCCAAGTTTTTTTGAAATGTTTTTCACAGGTCAAGGGAAATGTACATGATATAATGATAGTGTCAAGGAAGTGTCAAGAATGAATCCATGTTTTATTTTAAATGTGTTTCCATTGATGGTAATGAAGAATACTATCTTTATGTAACCACTTTGTTTATATGTGGAATGTAATGCAAGTTTTATGATCTAATTCTCTAAAACTCTAATCCCGAAAAGATCCTCAATGTGTAATCTTGTAACAACTCAAGATTATGTAAAGTTTAAGGCTGGGGCCTTATAATTTGGAATCCTATATTCCCAACATTCAATGTTTAATGGGGTTGAGAACAATATATGAAGTACTTCCTTTATTAGTGTGGCCCCGGGATTGGGGCCCGTGAGTAGTAAGAGAAAGATAACCTCAGATGATTCATAAAATTATTAAAGGGATCGACATTCATTTGGTATAAAATTCTTCGATCCTTATCAGTCATGACATGGTAGGAAATTTGATGAAAATTCCTCTATAAATCTAAATCTATATTCAAAAAGAAGAAGCACCTTAATCTCTAAAATGCACATAATAATAAAATGATAGGTATCATTATTTAATTTCTAGGTTGAAGAGTTTTATGTATTCCCTAAACATTTAGTTTTCATTAAATGAATTTTGATACTTTTCAATGGCTATATTCATGAAGAACTATTAACACTACTTATCTTAATATTGAATCTAGGAGAATTTTCAGATATTGAATAAATATTATAAAGGTTTGAAGATTCATTTTTGAAAACCAAGGGTTACTATTTTCTCATACCAGTATCTCAAGTGAAGAGGATGGTTATAGTTGAATATGAAATAGATACATTAATACCAGCATCATCACCAAGTATGACTCCAAATGCCACACCTCCATGTGTGGAACCTACTTCAGAATTGAAGTGTCAGTAGTAGTATCCCAATTATAATGAGATTAAGGAACTTAATAATTCTCCCTTTGACCACTATAATAATAATTTTTATTCCTTTTATGATGGTTGGGTTACTAGTTACTTTTTACTGGTCACAGAAAATACTATACAAAATAATTTTAAATTTGAAGACACCTAATAAAATTGGCCATGATGATAGCCTAGATTACTAGTCCTATCATAAAATTCTAGGGTGAATCATCTTGTACTGTTTCATTTTCAAATGTTTCCCACATTGGATAGTTGATTCTCAGAATGTGATTTCGAGAAAACCAACAACATAAGTATCATTTTTCACTACTGAAAATTTAGTGGAATATGGTGAATGGGTGGAAGGAATCATCAAGAATTCATAGAAGTGAGGTGATTGTATGACTAGAATAAAAATTAATCAAATTCATTTTACCCTTCGTGAATATTCAAAAAAAAATATTGTTCCCCTAGTCACTTCTATTGTGGAACATCTTACTCAACTAATTCCAAAACCCTATAAAGCTGAGTCTTATATGAAAAGATATGGCTAGAAGATCAGAAGAAAAATCATTGGGAGAACTATCACTAACAAAAAATATTGCCTTAACTCCATTAGAAATTATTTCCTCATCCCCATATGTATGAGAACTAACCCAAAAAATAAAACAAAAGGAACGATCCCAACAAATAGAGCCACATGAATTTTCATTCCAGGCATAATCCTCATGAGATGAACAGTTAACCTTTGGGGTTGCAGAATCTCGGGAGGCTATAGAATATGTATTAGTGTTCAGAACAAATGTACTAACCACATCCCCACAAGGGAGATTTATTCTTCTGATACTCATGGAAGAGTCATCCAATGTGAATAAGATGATCAGGGAAATGAAACCTCCTTCACTATGTGTCTTAAAGGACCAATCAATCATAAATACTGACTATAAGTGGTGAATTAGGATTTTCACCCTAGAAAGTTTGACATGACTAAATTTTCAAATCTATAATCAATGATTCCTTCATGACATACACAACCACCCAAATCATCTACACCAAGAACATTAGACTCTAATGTGCATACATGGAGAATATTCCCATAGGAAAACATAGGCCTTTAACATAATATAACATCTAAAAGTAGTTTGATATGGTTCTAGTGAAACATAAATTTTTTTCGGCTAAAAAAGTATCAAAGGTTCCATGAGAAGTAATTATAGTGGCGTTTCAGATTCCAGATGTATTAGAAGTTGAAAATTAATATAACAATGTATTTTATGCATGACTCTAATGAATATAATTTGGTTATCTATATCATATAATATAAAAAATATGTGGTTATATGCCAGCATGTCAGGACCCTTAAAATATTTGGAAGAATAGATGACACTGACATCCGTTGATATTTCATTAACAATGGATCAGGGGTCAAACTCATTCCTATCATAACACTCAATAAATTAGGATATATTGAATCTGGTCTATCCCATTCTACTATAACGCATCAGAGGTATGATAAAAGATAACAAAACCCCTTTGGTGACATCAATATCAAAGATTATTTTACAAACCCTTCTTTGAACAATATGTTTCTGGTCATCCAAAAGCCCAAACATTTCAATGACTTTCTAAAAGGCCTTGGATATACTTTCATGTGACAATAACCTTTTCTTATCCTAAATGTATAAGTTACAATATAAAGGGTTATATTGGGATATTTCATGGTGAAAAATCTTAATTTTAATATTATAAATCTCAATATGTTGATGCATGATTCTGTGAGAGATTAGGGAAACAACCTATAACTAATTGTTTAACTAGTTCACCATTATAAATAGTCTGTAAATGACATATTTTAACCCCTAAAATAACATGGGGATGAACATGTGATTCCCTTAAGTTAGGATGAACAAATAATCCTAGATTTAGATATTTATTTGCTGGTGTTCGAGATAACATCTAAATGAGACGAATTAGAAGGATATGATGAAGTTTTTTATTTACACATTGAGAATGATACATAAAATATAATACCCCCACTTCATGTATAGAACATTAGAAATTTTTCAATTGATAAAAAAATATAATTGGGTCATTATATAACATTTTTAAGGTGTCAATTAGTACATCACTTCTCCCCTAAGCACAATGATTCTACCTTTTTCTCACATCCATAATAAAATAGACATATAGGAAGAGGGGTAGGGATAAAAAGAGGAATAAGAGGAAGAATATAACCATAAAGATGCTCCTTATGCATTTTAGAAATAATTTTTAACCTCATTTGATAAAAATTGATAGATAAATATTAGTAAAGAGGGGGATATCTGACTGATTTTGACCAGTGAAACTTTGAACCATGATGAGCATGAAATTTAAAAATCTATTCCAAATCAACACCAAGACATGTTTTAGTTGAATTTATATGAAATTCAATGCCTTTATCCCAATGTGGTTACCCATGAATTAATATTTGAAGAAGACCACATTGGTTATAAGAAGCTATCCATAAGGACACGTACAACTCATTCCACCAAGGTACATGCCAAAATTGACATGATCATCAAATATAACTTTATTCAAGAAGTCCAGTTCCCAAAATGGCTGACCAAAATTTTTCCGATCAATAAATATATTGGGAATATCAGTGCATGCATCAATTTTGGAGACCTCAACCATCATTTTCTGAATTATCATTTCCTATTTTTGATTTTATAACTTCTAATTGAGGTTACAGATTGCTATTAAGTTCTATCTTTTATAGGTGGATATTCATGATAAATCCAAATCAAAATGTACCTAGAAGATGACAACCCGCATCCATCAGGTATCACAAAAAGTATTATAAAATTGGTTGATTCCATTTTTTTTAGATATAATAGTGATACATATAAATATTCTTTGTACCACATCATTAAACCCTTCCAAGTAAAATCGGTTGACTGTTATGATATTTATTTGGTTGTAAAATTAGGAATATTTTTGGATCTACATTCTAATTTTGAAATAATTTTTAGAAATCTATGATATCATAGTATAAAACAAATCCCCTAAAATACACTTTTTATGTTACCTCAAGAAAACACGGATTCATGGTATTCCATCATTGAAAGGATGTTGAACATGAGAAAACTAAATAAATATTGAGCATGCCACCCCCTCAAAGCACCAAGGAGATTATAGGACTATGAGGACACATTTCCTCCATCTGATGCTTCGTATAAAAAATCACAAGCAAGTGTTCCCCATTCAATAGGACAATGAAAAAGGGATTACATTTTCGATTAAAGATGACTAAAAAGAATAATTTTATATTATTATGAAATATTTCATGATACCACAAATATATATGCATGTGATCAAAGAAAATACACTATTTTTATATTTGATAGCCGTAGAATGGTATTTGGGGGCCTCCTAAAAAAATTGATTTTGGTTATGAAAACAACCATTATTATCTCAGTTGTACCATATATGACATTGATCATGGATATTAAATTATCAATAAGTATATGTATCTAATTATTTTAGTTTAGAAATTATGGCATGATCTATAATGCCATGATGTACATCTGAACTCCAAAATGACCCACTCAAATATATCCCCAATCAGCCCATGTTTATGGGCTGATTGGCCAGATGGGTGGTAATTCTGAAAAAGAAAAACATCCTTTTCATATTAGGGAAGATGATAAATGGGTAAGCCTTTGAAAATTTCTTTGTGGATAATCACTTCACAAAAGTACATATGAGCACTTATATTCTATATGAAGATATTTTATCCATTCAATACTCTACCCAAATATGTGAAATTTAATTTCATGGTGTATACAAAAGCCTAATCAGAAATAGGACGGAAGAACCCATGCTCAAAAAATTTTAGTCTACGAGTCATTCTAATTTCTCTAGAAATGAAATTTCAACCATACTCCCCCCATTAATTTGAATGGTGAACTAATAATGTGGCTAAATACAAAGACCTTATTGTAGTTTAGGAATTGGATTTGAATATTGAAATCAGTCACATGAGAATCAAGTATGACACTATGTAGGTGATCACCAAGATCTATACTGATTATTCCATAAAAAAATAAGATATGACACCATAGTTAATAATGCTCATGGGTTAATGGGATAATTCCAATGATAATAAAATAATTCATGTCCCATGTGGGAAAAATAAACCATACGGTGATATAGAAATCACTTATATATCCTTGGATAATCCAAATAAGGATGTAATAGTCATCAGCATTATCCATCATAAACAATTATTGTTGATTATTCAATAAATTATGGAAGTGGTAAATAATTTTGACTCCTACACATAACCATATAATTATAATTTTTTTTGGATTATTCCCATACATGAATACTAATTAAATAGTATCCTTTCATTAGATAGATATAGAAAATAATACATTCATTGACATGCATTTAATTTTACTATATACAATAGCTCGAGTCGATATAAGGTTATGTATAAGTGTATCTTTGAGGGAATTATTTTTAGATTCACTAACATAAGGAATTATAATTCCACCCTAATGGAGTATCAGGTTGGATATTCTGCATCCCATTAGTTAATAACCACGATTTCTCAGAAAATCATGATTTATGGAATTTCTTAAATTAGATGATGGAAGATTGCAAAAAAATATCAAAAAAAGTGTCATTCACACCATTTGCACAAAACATACATCCATAAAACCCTAGAGTTTATACATAAAAAAAAACTAGGTCATTCACTGTATGGGTAAAGGATGTTATTGGGTTGTTTCCCCTTGCTACTACTAAGTAGTTCAAATATAACCTTACCTCCACTGACTTCTCCTCTAAATGGGATGAGACGGTACATCTTAAAGAAGTCTAAAACAAGTGTATATTAAATTTTCTAATGTAAAATATTATGATGAGGTGGTTTGTCCCTCAAACATTATAGACAGACAGTATTTGAAATGTTTACACTTTTGAATTGAATATGTTATACCAAGAGGACAACATCGAATCATACTATTGTTCCCACTACCATAAAAAATAGACATATTAAATATTTTTATAAAACTGTATCAAATATTCTAATGTAAATTTTGGATAGAGAAAATAATACTTTTTCAACAAATCCCCTGCATACCTTTTGGGCCTACTGCACTATGACCCTCACTACTACTAATGAAACTGGAAATTTTTGGTTTTAAAAACAATGGAAGTGAAACCTTTTGATGTTCTATTTAACTCAAATAAAATAGTAATATATGAAAAAATAACCAATGAGGAGTAATATAAAAAGTGAATGGATGGGTGAGTGCATCTCAATTAGAAATTGATTCATACCTTGCACCACTAATATGTTCACAAAAACTGGATAAAAATATCCTTCAATAAGAAAGTTCATCTCTGTTCATTCCTTCTAAGTGAAATGGTTTTATTATTAAGGCTACAATTATTAATGAATAGAAAAATTGAAAGAATGAACCAATGTGATATTGAAATTTTATCATAGATAATGTGTATCCCAATTAATAAATCTCATTAATCATGATGTATGGGGAACACACTATTCCCCTACCAATGTAGGGTTTCTTAAGAAGCAATTCATGTGAAAACCCCATGGTACTAGTAGTAAGTCCCTAATCTACAAGACACTATATTTCATTATGTATGAATATAATATATATACATATGTTCTTTTCATACGACCATAAAATAATTGAATGATTATTTTTGGTCAAATGATGTTAAACTATATGGAATCATCTTCCTCATAAAAATTTAAACAATGTGATGCCATTTTTCAAGACTATAGAGGATTCCTACACTATAATACTGACTATCTACTAAACAATTTTCATAACTATGTATGCCAGTATTCCCAATCTCTTTGATATGTAGTGATTCCAAGAACATTTTACTATGGATCAGTCGTATGTTCTCTTAGAATTTGTACTTTCAACTATCCCATACCTAGGTGTAACTTATATAGAATATATTATGACATTAGGCCTATGATGGACCCCTATTCATGTTGGGATATTACCTTCTATGTGTCATGAAATTATATAAAAATAGTATGAACTAGGGGTCTTTGTCGCATGACTTGAAATGGAATGGCCCATATCATCATATTCATAAAGCATTAAATTTTATGACATCAACTACAGATCATGATGTTAAAATGTATTATTTCTATGTGTACCAAGAACCATATGTCTTGAGAAACCATCTGAGGAATCTAAATTTCAAAATCATGGTATTCTTCTCATCAAATGTTTTTAAAAATGATTGGTAATTGTTTATTAGGTTTCATGACTTCATTTTTATTAATGAGTAACCATTCCCCATATCGGTTGATATTAAACTGCATTGTTGAAATCCCTCTCTTTCAATATTAAGATACTCATGGAACTACATATGACTTGATTATCATTACAATGGGATACATTTTGACACATTGATTCTTTATATGGACCAAACTACCACATGATAAAAATTTTCATTTCATTTCTTTTAATTTCATCTATATAGTGAAATAATCCTCGGTCATTCCTTATTTATCTAAATAATTTTAACTCACATGGTATTGGAATTTTTGTTATGATATTCCCCACATGATCATATAATATTAGTTCATGTTAGGATAATCAGGGTATTCGATTCAATTACAAAAAAAAAGTAACACAAAATTTATTTACTACATGACATTAAACTATAATGTTAATTAATATTGGATTATGCAAAACATTTAATTTCATTGACCCTCGCTCTAGAGAACCACTATCCATGGTGTAGGTCTCTCACCATATCTCCATCCATGAAATGCAAATGGACATATTCTCATTCCAATGGGATACATAGTTATTACTAGATCCTACATTAGAGTCTCCCCACAATGTGAAAATTTACCCACTATCCTATGTACGAAATATATCTGCATGAGAGAGTTGAGTATAGGTTCTCAACATGTTCATGATCCTATATTCAAAAACATTCCCCACACTACATAAAAATCTGTCTGGTGTGAATATTTTTCCATATAGGACTTTATATATCTTGATAAATATTACCACATGATGTATAATGACTCTTGGGTTTGAAAATTATAGGTCCAATCATAAATGATGCATTTGTTATATATATATATATATATATATATATCAAAAATCAAGATTTGTAATGAAAAAATGTAACCATTCCTGATCAATTTCAGCCGAAATTATCCTTTCATACTCAGGAACACTCATTCCACGCATCATCCCCTTATCCAGGGGTAACCCATATCTCCAAAATATTCAATTTTCCTAATGGAGATGAGAGTGATTAACTATGATGAACAAATTTCTTTTGACTATACCTAATATAACTCATATTGGATTTTCATAATGAGAAAAAAATAGAGAGTCATCCATATTTATGATTACCCTTAGGAGGAAATTCTTTTATATTCATACACCATGAAAATGTGACAAGAAAATCTACTTTTCAATCATGGTTATTGATCATCCCTTCACACATTTCCAATATCATATTCTCATATTCTAATGGCGTAAGGTCGTGGATTAAAATCTTCCATATTCATGACTAGAGAATTCTATAGTGTTTTGGTGGAATTACCATGAAGTGTATTGTTGTAGTTGCACAAAATTAAAAGGAGTGATAGATTTTCTTTTCCCAAGACCTTAAAATGTATGAAAATTTTCTTCCATCATGATATGAAACTGAATTATTTACATCCATGTAGCATGATGTTAAACTAAATCACACATTGGACCCCATCTAAGAGGAACTGAATCTTGGTGTTAGTCTCCAACCAATCCACCAAAAAATATAACCTCAGAACTAGATATGGATTAATTCTCAATTTTATAATATATATAGTGATCCTAGGGATTTTGTATTAATACCTTCTAGAAATAAACCCCTTTACAATAACATGTTCATCATTATTTTTCCATTGAGGAAACTCTTCATGTTAGGTTTGTAGAATGTTATCTAGAATGGATATCGTTTTACCCACATATTAGTAAAATCATTATGAATATAAAAAATAACAACATAATGGTCCTATTTGTTACACCAAGAATGAAAAGACACCAAGTTTATTGTCATATGAGTTTAAAAGGAATATTAGAAAACCATCTCAAACTATGTAAATGTTTATAAAGATACTTGTTCCACATGAAATAAACTATATGGTTCACATTTCTGTTTCATGAAGTAAAATTGTGTCACACTTTTGTACTGACATGTTAGGACTATAATCACTTAATAAATATGTGTTTTTGGATTTTAGCTTCAATTAGATATGTAGTGAGACTTTTGTCCCTTTTCCTATGCCCAACCATAGTAAAAAAAAGTGGGCATCATCGCCTTTAATTATATGCATGAACCTAGTACATGTAAGAGATATTAATTCTGGTTCTCTAATTAAAAAAATTATCATAAAAGCAATAATATCCCCCTTCCATAAATTTGATAAAATTATATGAAGGGAACTTCTCACTATAGGGAAATTTTCAGTCTTAATTCTTCCTATGCGATTCGACAAATCCATCTTCACACACCATACACATTATACTAGAGGAACATAGATCTTATCAAAATTCTATTTTTTAATTAGTTATGACAGTTCTTAACCCCAATAGACACCTTTTTTGTAAATACATAATTACCCTCAAAATGGAGTTTTATAATGAAGGCCCCAAAATTGCCCATCAGGAAAGGATCCTTCTTTTTTACGGTGAAATACTATCAATACATTTACACATGTCTTAAATGAAGTCAATTATTGTTATTATTCCATGGTAATTAATTGTGAACATATCCCAGATCAATTATCATGACACGAAATCCCCCAATAGCATAGTTTAAAACCTCTCCCACTATATCTCGGTATACAGGGATATCCTTTTGGGATCTATACACCCTATTTTTTTCATTATCCACATACCCTTGGGAAAACTCTTAGAGACCATAATATATAGAAAAAATTGGTCTAAGCCTCAAGGATATCAAAATGAAATGCCACACCCCCACAATCAATAATGTTATGTCCTTCAAAGAAAATACATGAGTAAAGCCATCACATGATCTAGGAAATATCCCCAAATCCAATAGGTTGTTGCATTAAGAATGAAACATGTGAATATATAGAAATAAAGAAATCAAATTTTTTTTGAATGACCAAAATATGTCATAAAAATATTCATGGAAGGGTTCATCATTGAGAAAGGTACTGAAAAAGAACACTCATTGTATTAACACATAAATTCTACATTCTAGATCAACATCAATATAGAAGCTCTACTACACCCTCCAATAAGATTGTACAAGATAGGAAAGTCCTTATGGGAGCTAATAAACATTAAAATAATATTACGTCTACATATCTAGTTAAAATTTTTATAAAAATACGCATTATATCTCCATATACCCCTTTCTGATGAGCCGATTGACACCATAATTTGACTATGAATAATAATGCCACATATTAGACCTCCATAATTAGTACACCAAAATATTTCCTTTGAAATTGTGGACTTATCATACTTAGGATTAAGTAATTTTTTCTCTGCATCAATTTAAATTATCTTAATGGAAGGTTATTTTTAACATTATCTGCAACCATCACATACGTATGTGTCTCTCATCTGGAAAACCTTGAAATCATGACTAATAATTTGACTCTAAAAAAGGAGGTGTGTGATGATGGGGTATTTGTGGTCCAAAAACATAATTTTGGATGGTTATATTATCATTATTGGTCAAATATGTTTTACATAAAATAATAGCTTCATTGGTCAACCATATAAGACCCCAAACCTCTAGTGGAAAAGATGCAAAGACGATATGGAAAATTTCGAGGACCCACTGATAATCAGGTTATTCTCACTAGGTCATGTTATCTAATTAAAATTTGGGGCATTACTTTATTATTTTCATTAGTACATAGACACATTAATAAAATGATGTAAATTTAAATGACAATATTCTAATGTAATGATATCCCATAATATAGAAGAGTGACAGAGGAGAATAAGGGAAAAAATCTACTCCATTCATATATCAAAATTTAGAAGAGCTTATTATCTGTTACGTATTGTGAGGATAGTGAAAAAATCCTTTATAACATTAAATAGAGAATAATGGAAAACTCTAATATCAATATCAATGATGCATTATCTAATAACAAAGTGTTCTTCTTAAAACAATTTTTTAAATTAATTGTAAATTTAAATTACATGAAATAGTAAGGAAATTATTCAAGAACATTAAAGGATTAGTGAATATAGATAAGATCCAAAAAGGAAATAAGAAACATATAGAGAATGAAAAAATCTGAGAAGGAAAAGCAGAGTCAACAAGAAGCATGAATAGATTTAGGTCAATACACCAATATGTCACCTATAATTGGCCAAAAATTGACTAACTCATCTTAATAACTCACTTTATGGATGAATGATATCTCTAGTCACACACCTCTCTCACCCAAGAGTAATTGAGTGATGAACACTTCCATTGGGAGGTTTTTTTCCCTTTTCTCCCCACATATACGGTCATTTTCAACCAATAGTTATGAAAAAGAATAGTTATTTTCATGAGATGCGGACCACCAGGCTGTAGTGGAGTTTTAGATCAAAAAACATGAGTTGTAAATAGCCCCTTCCTAACTAATTGGTGGATATCAGAACACATTAGGGATGAATAATGAGAACGAACAAAAATTTAAAACATATTAAATAAAATTTATAACATATGAAAGAAATGGGAAGAAGAAGAACCACACACTTCACCTTATATCTAAAGGTGGAGAATAATTACATGTGGATCCCATATTTAGGAACAACAAAAAACTACCTACACAGTTTCATCTTCATCTATAACTCAACCTATCTCCTCATCTCTCAATACATACAATGGGAGTATAAATATTTTTACGAACATCGAAATTATCAACATCAGTTAATAAAATAGGTCTTCCCTTGAAATTGTGAACTTCTAAAATCAATGTGATTGTTCTTATTATTGATGGAACAATGATACTAGGAGTATTTTTTGGTGTTAGAGTGAGGTAGTCAATCTCTTTCAACCTTACAAAAATCACATTAACCACCTCTAGAAATGTGAGCTAAATATGTTCTAATTGGGAAACTTCTCTTACATTAAACTCATGGAAAATATTCAAATATTTTATCTATTATTTTAGTAGTGCCTTCTTAGTTGGTAAACCAATTTCCTTATAAAAATACTTAAATTAAATGAAATATTCTTTACTCAAAATTTAAAATTTCTCTCTTAATTTATAGGTGAGGAAGCTGAATATGTCTTTAGAATATTGCGGGAGATCTCATTATTTTTTTATTTTTAGGTAAATGAATGAACCACTAAAACATATATTGAATCTTCGATAAATAAAGTCGTTTGATGAGGCCCTTATCATGAGTATGTTCATGGAATCATTTATGACCATGAATATAGAATAATGGCCTACTCAAGTGTTAATCTCCTGGAATCTATGTTGGTTGTCCTAGTTGTCTCCCCGATACATTTTTTCTGTTATTTTTTCATAATATAAAACGATAAGATATAAAAAGAATTTTTTTAACAAAACTGTGGGTGTGCTGAAAAGAGTAAAGAAACAATGGATAAACAAGAACCAGAGACATCAAGATAAGAAATGTTGAAGGAAATAACGAGTTAGCTATAAATATTCCCATATTTAGGTTGATCCACTCATATGATTCCTATCATTGACCTGAAATGGGATAAACCATCTCAAGAACTCAATTAGCGGATTCTTGATTTCTTAAGTCAGAAAACTCTCTCACAAATGAATTAATTATTAATGAACACTTCCCTTGAGTGGTTTTTATCTCACCTCACCACTTATAAAGTCATTCTCTAACAAGGGTAAAGTAGAAGGTTAATGATCATTATAATGTGTGGACCTACATACAACATTGATATTTCAGATACTAAAATTGGACTTGAAAATTATCCCTTCACCACTTGTGGTTTGGAATAACCAGACATTGTGGACGAAGAACTATAATGAATAAAAATTTATCAAATAGAAATGAAAATGGAGAACATAGGATGAAAATGGTGAGATGAAGAGCAACACATTATAGCATTTATCAATGGGTGGAGTATAATTACATGTCATTACATTCCATTGAAATAATACAGAGTCTCGTCTTAAGGAATAACATAACTATTCATGTTAGTTGTTTCCTATTTCCCTTCCCTCGACCTGCTGAGCCTCAAACCATATCATCCATATAGAGACTATGCATTTGAATATCCTTAAATTATACCTAAAAACACTACATCCTTAGAGAACATAATACCTAGAAAGATTAAATATAATCCACTCAACTTTTTTAGTCCTAAAATTTGGATCCTTTTTTATCCTCATCTTGGCCACAACATATAATTCAAATAGTAAAAATTATAGCTGTCCAGTATATAGAACACATTCTTAGAGTAGCTATGTTTCAGAATCAGTCCCATGTAGCCAATTTTATAAGAATAAGTGTTTTTAATGACATAGGTGAATTGATTATGTATTCATTTCTCGATATATTTTGTTTCCCTCACATATTAAATTGAGTAACATATGTGATTTACCATGTAGGAGATTTGGTTCACGTAGCTGATTCCCTATGTAAACATTTACCAACATAGTCCTTTCTACTGATATAGACATTTATGCCCACATAACTATTTTAGCCAACAAACACATTTATTCCCACATATTTGTTTCATACAATGTAGTGCTTTATTCCTATGTATCCGATTTCACGGCATAGACGATTTCTCCATGACATCTTCTAAAGGAAAAAAAAAGTCAAAAAGGGTGAAAACCACAATCCAAAGATGTATTCAATGAATATCACAAAACATAGTCACAGAAAATTTATAAAGGAGAATCAAAGAACAAAACAATGATAATGTCACCCCAAAAGAATCTAGCTTTAAATAATCTTCTCAAAGAATATATGATCATCCTAGTTTGTTTCAAATTCCTATAATTTCCATTTAACACAAAAATTTTCATTAAAATTAATTTAATTGACCCATTATATATGTGGAAAATAATTATTAAACAGTTTCACACAATACTACCCCACACATAATACATTTCAATACTAAAAAATTTAGCCATTTAAATGTTTCATTAAAAAAGGTATTAGAGTCCACAAATATCATCTTGCCTAGGGTCAAAAACAAATAATTAAATCAATGAATATTATTAAATCACATATGGTAAAAGAATTTCATACCTCCGATTATACGTTGTCAAATTGGACCTATTCAATATAAACTCAGATTATTTATCATGGATTACATACTAGAGACACCCTATTGGAATTACATCTATAAAAATGGAACAAAAAAATCAATCTCCCTTAGGTTCCACAAAACAAGACTTCACTTCCCACTTTTTTGAAACAAATAAAAATATTTTCTTATAAATTAGTTTTTTCCTTATTCATTTGGGTTTGATATTCCCCTCACTATCATGAGGTCATTTTTTTCAGGGGCTCATTATTTTAAAATTTTCAATACAAGAATTCTTTAAAGGAACTATGCGGGGAACATACTGGTTTGGATTTATTTATAGAAATTAACAATGTAACCTTGTCTTATATACTCACTATGTGAAAACAATTACCTATTTTTATCCATATTCACTGGAGTTATATTATATCATGATTGGGTTATATTTCTAAAGTATTCCATGTTATCCTCACTAAGAATTTATCTCCTTGTTCATGTTTAATCTTCATCAATATATATATTTAATTCAAAATTATTTGAAACAATCAAATATACTTTTCCCTGTTTTCAAGAAATATTTCTTTATATATAGCAGACAACAACACACTATAATCATTAAATCCTCACAACATCAAATTATATAAATATCTAAATCACATCATTTAATTTAAATAGGATAGATAAATTTAGTTATTATTTTTGGATGCAACAGATATAGGTAACTTATATTTACATTTACAATTAACATTATGATTTTAACAAAAAAATGTTATTCTAATAAAAATGAGTGCGTGTTTCGATATAGAAGATATGAACATAGTTATGGGGTTAAAATTCAGGTTTCAACACCACATAAACGAAATTTCACAAGATTTGAATCCTTAGGTGGATAAATATTTAATTCCAAATTTAATATTTAGTATTGCATTTTATAGATTTTTAGAGTGCTTGCATGATTGTTCAGGATAATACAATTTTCAGACATCCAGTTGAATCTATTAAAATTTGGTTATATATATTTTTTGTGTGAATGTTAATTATATAATTTGTTAATGAAAAAAATAATAATTTGGAAAATTAGTTAAAAAAATCCTAACATAGAGTAAGGTATAACAATTTGTAAAACAAAGGCAAGTTAGGGGGTGCTACCCATATTTCAAAAATTATACTAAATTTATTTTTCATCACTATAGATTTTAGAAATAAAGAATCCAATGAATATAAAAATATGAAAATTTATTTATACAAAAAAATCAATGGGTATTCTTCCATAGATAATTCAAATGAAAAAATAGAAAATGAGGGCTGAATTACAAAAAAACTCCCCTGGTGTAGAAAATATCCATGTTCTTTTGTGTGGCTAGATAGATATGCACCATGTGTTCTATCTCCAAGACTACATTATTAAATGTTATTTTTACTAGAATATATAAAAAATTATTCATTATAATTTTCGACTTACACCAGAAATTGAATTAAATACAGGCTTGAGTTGGGGAGTTTAATCATGTGTTTTTTAGATTGAAACTCATGTTTTTGATGACTGGTTTATTCATAAGATAACGTCCTGATTATTATCCTACATGAAAATTTACACACTAAATAAATTAATAAAATTTAAAATAAAGAATAAAAAATATTTAAAATTATAAATTTGTAACCACCCCTAAGAGGTTTCGAGTGCTGATGATCTATTACTAGATAGTTTTTGGGTCATCCCTAGTTTGAAGGTCGTAGTGGCTTATTTCTTAGAAACGACCAGATGCCATTCTTCCCAAATTTTCTGACCTAGTATTTTTGGACTACAACATGTAAAACTTATTTCAAATCCACCTCATTAAATGAATTGTACCTATTGTGGTAGGGTAGAGAGAAACACCAAAAATGATATACTGTACTTCTTCTATGGGTTGAGAGTTTGTGTTCAATGGTTGTAGGAAATAAATTCTAGGGGGAATATTTTTCATCTTGATCATTCTAAATCTAATTAATTATTGAACAAAAAAAATAAAAAACTACACCCTCTTTTGATCCAATAAATAGATCTAAAACCTCATATTTAATCAAACATTTCATAGTTAAATGTACAATAAAAACTCAAAGATCCAAAAATTCCATAGATGTTGTCTCTTAAATATTTTCATGGATCTCCAGGAGATCCAAAATATGTACAATATAACTAATACCTATAATAGGAGAAGAATAATTTAGGCCATATTCAAAAATTAAAAATGTAATATAAAAACACTTGTTCATCCACGAAATTATTAACCATCTCAATACATACAAGAACCTCATAAATCGCCTCAAAAAATGTGAGAGGAATTAGTTATAAATTGGAAAACTATCATTAATTAAACTTAGGTATTGGTGAATAAAATTATGTAATTAATTTTTCAATGGCCACCACATTAGTATATTTAATTTATTTATAATAAAAAATATGTTCAAGGAAATATTGTACAAATTGTTTTTAAATTGATCCATAATTTTATAGTCAAGGATTCATACCATATCCTCTAATTATTATGGAGGTCTAATCATTATTTTGTTTCTTTTTGTTTATTAAATTTTTCTATAAAATAGAATAACCATTAAAAAAAATATTTCATCCCAAGATTTTTTTTATTTTGATGAGGCCCTTATCATGATGACGATTTAAAAATCATTTATTAGATTAAGTATAAAATAATTTCCACTGAGGGGTCGATATCAAGGATGAAGTGTTGAATGTAATAATGGTATTCCCAACACTCGTTTTGAAATTTTAAAAGTTGAAAATAAATCAAAAATAGTGTTGAACATAACTGAGGGAGTGGGGATGAAAATAAAGAACTAAGGGAGAAATAACAAACAAACACTACAACACAAGAAATGGAGAAGTAAAAGAAGAGTTAATAAAAATCATGCCTATATTTTTTTCAATCCATTCATCTGCTACCTATCATCGAATTCAAATAGACTAATTCATATCAATACCACACATTGTAGATGTTTGATCAGTTTATTCAAACACTAATATCATTGAAGAGTGAATGATTGAAAAATATATCCATTGGGATTGATATTCTATTTCCTCAAGACTTACAAAGTCATCATCCTCAAGGGTAACAATGAATGATGATGACCATATGTACATGTAGACCTCGAAGAAGCATCATTTTTTCACTTCCGAAAATTGAACATCAAAATAGATCAATCATCACTGAGTGGTTGGGATCAAAATATTTTGGGTTATAAGATCATGTATGAACATAAATTTACAAAACAAAAAAAAAGAAAATGTAATATCAAGGAAGGAATTAAGAAGGAGAAAAACCACACACTATGAACTCTCTTTAGTAGTGGAGAATAATTTAAAATGTGTATTATATGCAAGAATAGAGGAAACTACATAAAGAGTTTATAATATATGAATAACTCAATTAATATCTTTGTCTCTTACTCCTAGATTTCCCTCATCCTCTGAGCCCTCTTTATGAACTTTACCACTTGGGACAATACATTTTATCGTCCCTACATGGTCCTTGAAAAAAAAATTATTACAGAAGATGATCCCTAAAATATATACACCTACTCCCTCCTTTATATCTATCATAAACACTTTCTACTATTTAAACCTATTATTATACACCGCATGCAATTTGAAATGATAGAGATTCCAACTAGGTAGTGTACACAACTCCCGCCACGAGTACTGACATAGCTGAATTGGTCCCAAATATCCAATTTGTCAATGTAAGACTTTTTAATGATGTTTATAAACTGACCATGTAATCATTTTACCATGTATCAAATTTCTATAATTTTGGGTATTTGGTAATGTACATGATGTCCCATATAGGAAATTTTTATCATAGATGACTCCCCAGGTAGACATTTATTTACATATCTATTTCAGCAGATGTAGGCATTTATGCACATATTTTCATTTTGATAATGTAAATATTTATTCCCTTGGATCCATTTCATCTGAAATGTCCACTAATGATCATTTAAAATATTTCACAATGTAAGAGATCTCACCATGGAAACAACTTAGAAAATTGATTTCTAGAATAGAGTGAAATCCAAAAACAACATACGTCTTTAATGAAAATCACCAAAAAATTCTCATTTGAATATTATATATTATAATTAATGAACCAAACAATTAAAAAAAATTCAATACAAAATAATCAATTAAATATTTCTTCAATGAATATATGATTCAACCCAATTCATTCCATATTTATTTATTATCCAGCAACAATAAAACATATCCTTAAAATTAATTTAATTCACCTGAAATAGGTATAAACAATTGTGATTAAATGGTTCCATATCAAACTCCCCCACCATACAATCAATTCATTACTGTAAAATATATTCATTTATAATGTTCATTAAAAAAGGATTTGGAGATATTATATATCATCCTTCTTAGGCACAACCCTATACAACCAAGTCAATGATTAGCATTAAATAATCTATTATAAGAAATGGTGATGTCTGTTATATTTGGTCATTACACATACCCTCTTCTATAAAAAACACAAATTATAGCACAAGGATTAGAGATTATAGACACTAAAGTAGAATTATATCTATAATAAAAGGAAAAAAACATTACCTTTTTCCTAGGTTCCTTAATACAAGTCATGACATCCCACTTTTTTTATATAACTCATAATATTTTGTTATAAATTAAATTGTTCCTTGTCCATTTGTGTTCAATATTCCCCCTGCTATCATAAGGTCATTTTCTATAGTTGGAATTAAATTTTAATTTTTTATCCATAAATATGTTTATAGAATTGTGTAGAGAACTCATTTTTTGTCCTTATTTATATAAATACACATGGTACCCATGTCTTGGATACTCTATGAGATCAATATTTCCCATTTCACTATAGATTCAAAGCATTTATAATACATATCGATTTTGTGGTCTCCCTAATGATTTCATTATTACACATGATATTTTTATAAATTAAATCAATGTCCAATATTCCTTATGTATAATATTAAATTTTACAATCATTTGACATAAGAAACATTTCCTAATTTTCATGAAAATAACCATAAATACTACAAAAAAAATACTCAGAATATACTCTATCCTCCCATATTTAGACTGAATAATATCACACAAATATGTAAAGAAACGTTTCTTGTATGGAAATATGTAGTTCTTATTTATTTGAACAAATAATAATATGGAAATTAAATTTACATAGACAAGAAGTTGTTTATATTTCTAAAAAATAGTAATTTAAAAAACAATGGGGATATTTAAAAAATTATGAAATGAAGAATAGTTAATCCATAGAATGTAACATCTCCCCCACCCTCAAATTCCTAAATTTTCCACAACGTTGAATACTAAGGTAGATAGAAACTAAAAATAGAATGGCGAATTTAGAAAATTAGTTTAAATATTTTTATAGGGGTTACATGATCATTATAAAAAATACAATTTCTAAACATATATTTGAATACATTAACATTTTTTTATATATTTATATATTTTTTGAATGTCTAGGATTTAATTTTTTAATGATAGAAAAAATAAGTTGTAACTTTTGTTTAAATAGAATAATGATAAACAATAAAGAATTATAATTTGGAATGAAGAGGCATGTTGAGGGTTATATATATATTTTTATTATCATTGTAAATTTATTCTTCAACAATCTAGATATTATAAAAATCAACATCAGAGAAATAAATATATATTCATAGATTGTTTAATCTAAATAAAGGTGTATTCCACCAAAAATAATTCAAAATAAATACAAATAAAAAAAATAAAAATTGAAACAAGTAACCACCAATGTAATATATTTTCTTAATATTTTGTGAGTATTGTTGAACAATACCAGTATTTATATTCTACAATAATATTGTATTTTCAATTATGGTTAGCAAAATATGTAAAAAACTTAATCTTGAGAATTTATTACATCAAGAACAAATTGAGATACCACCAGGTTTTTGTTTGGGTGTTTAATTTGGTGTTTTTTTGTTTTAATATCATATTGTTCATTATTGGTTGCTTCATGGGATCACTTTTTGATCATTATCCGACAAGAAAAGTTACACACTAAAATAACTAAAATAATTATATGGAAGAATGAATCAAATAGTGAAAAGTATAATCTTAGGATGACCCCCAAATATGTTATTTATCTTTTTTTATTCTAATACATTATTCCACATTGAATTATTAAATATGAAACTTAAACCTATTTGGATCCAATAAAAATCTCCAACATCTCATCATCAAAAGAATCATCCATTGAAATGTTTTCATGAAAATCAAGGGGTTCCATTAATTTCTCTGGATGTACAACATCAGGTTCTTTATTTAATTCTAATAAAACACAAAAATGAACCAGATCCTCAACACCTACAATGAGAGTATTATAATTTATTTCAACATCAAAATTTTGAATGTTAGATAAAAACATTGGTCCATCCAAAAAATTTTAAACTTTGTGAATTAGTGATGTTTTTTATTCTTGTTGAGGGAATACTGCTTCTAGGATTATTTTTGGGGTAAGAGATATATATTCAACCCACCCCCCCCCCCGTTATTGATTGAACCTCTTCGACCTCATCTAGAAATTTTATAAGAATGAGTTGTACTTAAAGGAAACTCTTATTCATTAAAATTTTGGAAACGTTTCAAATATTCCCTAAGTTATTTTTGTAATTCCTCCTTATTAGGACACCAAAGTTCTTTATAATATTCAATAAGTTGATGGAAATAATTTTCCATAAAAGTTTCAAATTTATCCAAATTTTTTATAGAATAAATTATACTATTTATTCTAATTATCAGTGTGGTCTAATCATTTTTTTATTTATTTTATTTTACATAGTCAAATGGGAAAAAAATAAAACATTCAATACATACCAAAAAATAGTGATTTTTTGGTGAGGTCCTTGTCACAAGGATGGTAAAAATATAATTTATAACCATAAATATATAATAGTGACAAAATCATGGCTTAATCTCAAGGATATATTGTTCAATGTCTCAGTGGCCAATTAGAAACTCTTTTTTTGATTTGTTAAATTTAAATATACAATGAAAAACAGAATAAACATTTATGGGAACTAAGGGAGTGGGGAAGAAAGTGACGAATAAATAAATATTTAACAAAAAGAGAAAATAAGAGAACAAATGGAGATGGAAAAGAATATCAAGTCATAAGCATTCCCAAATTGAGGCTGATCCACTCAAATGTTTATAATAATTGAAATCAAATAGACTAAATAATCTCAATACCTCACACAATGGAGAATAAATCTCTCATATACTATAACTCTCACATATAAGAGTGAAATAGTGTATAACACTTCCCTGGGTGGGTTTTCACTCACCTCACCACATAAAATGTCATTTTACACTAAGACTAAAGAAGAAATATGATGATCATCTTGACGTGTGGACCTCTAGAAAGCATTGAGGTTTCTCATCCTGAAACTAGGGTTGACAATTATCACTTAACCACCGATAGTTTAGATAATAACACATTTGGGAAGAATAATTAGAATTAACAGAAATTTATAAAACTAAATGGAAAATATAAAATAGATGACATAACCTGGGAGAAGAAGAACGCCACACTGATCATGGTCTCTAGGGTGGAGAATAATTACAAGTCTCTATCATCTCTAGAAATAAAAAAAACCTTTAAAGTCTCACCTCTAACCATGAAATGTTCTATTACCTCATATCTCATCTCTTAATCACACCTCATCCCCTTGGCCCTTTCCCTTAGTCTTCCATCCCATGACTCTCCATTTTAACTTCATTGCATACTCCATGAAAAAGCCATTTTTACATATAGATCCAATACTAGATGAAATACCTATACCCCAATCATAATTTTTAGTCCTAAATTATGTGCCTTGTCAATTCATCAAATAGATACCAGTTGGAGGTTTGATTTGTATAAATTATAGCAGAATAATTTACATAAATCTCGCATAGAGTGGAGACTTAACCAAATTGCTCTCATGTATTCAATTTCATTGATGGAGCCATTTTAAAATTTTCAACCTCATTGATAAAATTTTAATTTTATCATGTATCTAATTTCCCCCAAATTTTTTATTATTCAAAATATGTGATTTCCCATATAGTGGATTTGGTTTTCATAGCTATTTCCCCACATAACATTTTACTCGAGTAGTCATTTATTCCAACATAGTTGTTTTAGCAAGTGTAGCCATTTATTTCCACATAGCTACCTCAAACAACATAGATTGTTATACCAATGTAGAATATTTCACCAGGTAGGAGATCTCATAATGGATTCTCTTAAAAAGTCCAAATTCTAGAAAAGGGCAAAAACTAAATCAAAGATTTATTCATCCAAAATCAAAAAATTTTATCAAAAAAATTTTTATATGAGAATTATAGAACAAATAATAGAAAATTTTACCATTTGAACAATCTAAAATTATATTATATTTTCAAATAGTAGAAGATTAAACCTAGCTTGGTAGTAATGTACAAAATAATCATTAAAAACAAAACATACTATTAAATCTCATTTAATTCACCAAAAATGTGTGTGGAAATGAATGGTAAAATGGTTCCCAATCCATTTCCTCATGTTATAGTTTCTCCGACAAGTGTTATTGGTGTTCTCAAAATAAGTTTTGATCTATTGAATTGTGGCTGGATTCATATCTAATGTTTCTTGATGCCTAGTAAGTTGTGTGGTGATAGATTCCACATAATGATAATGTTTCTTCTTCTAGGAAACAATATAATATATTCCTTACATTAGGTACCTCTTCCAATATTGGTGGATTTGGATAATCTATTACTTAATGTAATTTAATTATTCCTAAAAAAGTACCACATATAAATATTTATCATTAATATAGTTCTAATTATCCTCTAGTTCCTTTGCATGGATAATCATCTAATGGGATACAATGGCTCTAATGTCATCAAAATTTCCCACTAGATGTGAATCATCCTACAGTGATATATTATCATCTTAATGTAGATAGAAGATTGAATTTATGGCATGATGGGTCATATGGTAATAAAATATGGAATACCTCTAAATGGAAACCATGGTTGGGAGTCATCAAAGTCAGGATAGTAGATCATCATGACATGTAATGGATATTAACATACAAATGTCTGACCCAAAGAAATTACAAATTGAATGGAATGAATCATGTTCCTATAATTCTGAATCAAATAATCTATCAAAGGTAGATACATACTCCATGAATAATTCAACAAAGGTGTAACCCTTTCTTCTCTATCCCAAAACGCATCATCTTTACCTTTTTTGTTGACTGAATAAGCATGGAGGCCTCTCCATTATGCTAGACCAATTATGTTGATGAATCTCGATAATAGGTTGACCTCATCATTAATATTTATAAATAAAATATATAAATGGTGTGGATAAAATTATAACTATTAATAATAATCACATATTTGTGGGTCAACCACTATAATAGAACATCCCTTGTGTATATAGGTTTTAAAACCTGAGAAAGGACCTCTAGATGAAGGGTACTCTTTCGATGTCTCTCATATCCTTGACATATGGGTATTGAGATTTCCCCCTTCATAGTTTGGGGATGTTAGCTACTCAATTTTAGATGGCGGGGGAATCAAAATACCCTCCTTATTAATAGACTCATCATTTTTTTCCATGGAAAACGATCCATGAATCTAGTAGTTATAACTAAAGCATCATGCATAAATTTTGGTCATGGGAAAATAAACATTCTCATAGGTCAAAATCCATATTGAATTCTTTAAATCCTTCTAGAGTGTTGGGAATATTGATATATTCAACAATTTTTTTAATTATGATATCATTAGTTATCATTTAATTAATTAATTTTATAGTCCCCAGGGAATCCTCACTTGTGTGGGAATGTGGGAGATCAAGTTCAGGACCCAACACTGTTCTACCTAATTCGAAAAATGGTTACATCAATCAGAAAACCCATTAATGAAGGCCTTATACCCCGACCAACTTATCTCAAGAGAGTTATGGGGTCAGTAGTGGTCTCCATAGGGTCCTTCAATAAATACTGTGTGCCTAAAATTTTGTGAAAAAAGAGAGTCAGTCTCAGTTGAACGATATCCTATTATGAATAATTGATTTTAAAAATTTGTTATTATCCTTCTATAGTGACTAGAATAGATAATGTATTATCCCTTAATACTTCAACAATCAAGGGTGTAGAACTATCACCAAGAGTTAATTCCTGATATATAGAGTCTTCTATTACACCCTATGGATTAGAGCTATAAACATTGTGTTTGGAAAGTGATACAAACCATAGAAGATTAAATAACTATCATATTAGTGCATCTGGTGAGAATATGAGTAAATTAAATTGTGAAGAATGACAACAACATAGACACCTATCCAATATAGTTTACCTCTAATGTTTCTTCACCTGATATGACGAGGTTACTATTTTAGTCATATCAAATCAAAATACTCAAGGTGTAAAGGGTTCCCCACTATATTCTCTTCCATTAATCACTACTGATTAGATAAATACCCAAGATTCTAGGTAGAACTCTGTACCTCGATCAGGGTTCTTGTTTAAGTATATCTTACATAGGGACGTTCTAGTTATTCCTCCTTCAATATGTCAATGTTGTCCCATAATATTGGTTCTTATACTCACAAAAATAATTATGGGTTTATTGGAAAGGTAATGGAAATTACATCACCCATAATGATGAAATCATCCCATTTTTCCTTATATTGACCATGAAATCCTCAACAACACGTCAATCTAGAATAATCATTAGCTAATTGGTGGTAGGGATTCAATCTTTAGTCAGGTATAAAAACATCTCAAACCCATATACATAGATTAGTTTCAGGTTGAAGATAAAAAGGCCTTAGAATATAAAATGTTTGAGAGATATATAAAACATCTTTAATAAATAACCATAAATATATAACATTATGCGTCCTGCCTTCGTAAATGCAATCCAACCCTGGATTCACATAATTTTATTTCCATGTGACTTATTGTGAGGAATACTAGAAATATTTTGATATTAAAGTCATGTTAGGACTCTCTACTCTAGAGGGAGGATTGGTGGTTGAATCTTGAGACTTTTCTTGGTGATGATTACAGGACGATATTGTCTCAGAATAAGTGGTATTTTTAGCTCTACTATGCACTATAGAGAGTGAAAATTATTTTTTATAATATTTTGGATTTTATATGTCATCACCCTGAAGTAGAGCCTTTATAATATTACTTCCTCTTCTCGTAGTCATTATGGCTGAAAAATGAGGTAAAATTGTTCTTAACACACCTTCAGTTTAGAATAAAATATGTTCATTATAATCCCTTGATTTTAACCAAAAATATTTCTCTAGTAGAGGTAGCATTATTGAAACTTGTAATACCTCCAAATCCACAAGGTTAAAATATTTTTGGACCACTATTGGTTTCTTCTCAATGCAAAAATTTTTGGGGGAGATACATTATGATATAAAAGACACTTGAGATTATGAATAAATATGTATGAATAATATTCCCCACTTATAAAATCAATTTAAATCCATGTTTCTATCATGAGATCTTTGAAAGTGATCATGTATGACCTCGGTTCATCATCACCCAAGACCATGCCAATGAATATTCTAGATAGTGGATCACTATATGGGAAGAAGTTAATATCTACATTTATATGCATATTCTTTATAGCTTTTCCGTAAATCTGATACATGTGATGAAGACAAAAAATTGTCAAAATGAATGAAATAAAGAAACCTTTAGGAACATTGATTCCACTCAACGCGATATAAGAAAATATGTTTTTCGTAATCCACCCCCTCAACCCTTTCTATGGATGGAATTTTTGTATGGGGCCTTACTTGTGTATATGTGAAATAGGAACCAATATTTTTCCATTCAAGATAGGGGCATCTAGCCCTATGTGACTTCCCTCATCTATCTTATTCACTAATAAATTATCCCCAACCTCACACTGAAATTAGATTCATGGACCAGAAATAGGTAGGATCTCAACCACAATTATAGGATTTTGGCACTATGGTTTCTCATCGGGACATAAGACCTAATCATATACACCATATGATAATACTATCCTTTCTCTAAGGTAGGCCAAAATTTACATGGAATTCCCCTCATAACCAATTAAGGCAATCTTGCTGGGTGTGGGAAACTAGGAGCCCTCCTTGCTACCATATGAAGGAAATCATATGCATATCAGTATGAACAAATCCCCATGGGCATGGGTCAGTTTCATCTCCATTAAAGAGAAATTTAAGAGTTCAAAGGCCGTATATGGTGTATATTTAATGTAATTAAATGTTATATTTAGTGGGATTAATTCATCATAATTTTTTTTAAGAAAAGGCACTACATAGATCTTGTTGAAGTCCCAAAACCAATGAAAAAGTCACTATGTGTTAGATGAAAAGTATGTTATTGAGGGATCCATAAGTTCAAGGGAATATAGATGATGTCTAAATTCTTATACAAATATGTATTGTCCACATATATAGCTTAATAAATCCAAAAATATTTATAGCATTGTTACTAATTATTCATGAGTTTGGACCACCGGATATTACCACATCAATTTTGGTTTGAATCCCCCATCTATAACAGATGAAAAATTCTTCTACAATCATTTTGACTGTTCTGACATAGATTTTGGGAATGAAAATTGATATAAGTGAGGTTTTTAATCCTGCATGTGATTCTTGAGATCTGACACATATAAAATATGATGCATGATCCATATAGTGGGGATAGTTCCCTTGATGATGAACACACATCCTGAAGATATATTAGTAGTGTCAAAGATGGTTCGCTATAGGAACCAAGAATTTGGTAAATTTTTCTATGGATTTAGCATAAATTTATCTTTAAAAAGTCATTGGTCATAAAGTGGTAGATGGTCTCTTAGTGGGTACTCATATAATACTTCATCCTTCATTTTTCTATGTTCAATAGAGTGGGGATACATTTATCATTGTAATCTGTCCCAACATTATTTATAATTTCTTCAACATGTGGGGAATATCTTTTATTAGTGATCCTTTGAGTTGAAATTTGAAATATTTAGAGGAATCACCAGGATGTTCATTACTATCAAGTCTTTGATTTAGAGTTTTCTTTAAAAAGGAGTAAGTATAATAAAAGGAGTTCCCATGAAAATGTTTTTATCGAAGTGACATTGGGCATGCTACTCACCAAAGTGACCTTGAAAAATTCACTCACCCACATGACCACATGTTGTATAATCACCCAAGTGACCTCACCTTGGGTACTCACTAATGAGACATTGTGATGGTCACTCGAAAAAATGATTTAGTGAAAATTTATCACCATGGTCTTGTAATAGTATATAGAAAGACAAATGAGATGAATATCATGAATACGTTTTATAGAAATGATGACCATAATACTATTGCAGTGAGAGAGAATGCACAGTTTTAACACTGGAGGAATGATTCAAACATGTGAATCTATTTATAGACATGAGATAACCTAGAAAAGATGAATTCTATTGATTAATAGCATCATTAAAAATCTAAAATTATATGCATGAAAGACCTATATAGTGGACATCCATACAGAATATTCCTTATCAATTTTTATAATAAGTAAAACTATACAACGAGAACCTAAGGTCACTCAGTCTCGATGAAATCAATGAATGATATCTTCATCATCATCCACATTCCATTCAACCTCTATATCAGCTCATCTTATTTATATCATACCTAATTATGAGGGGGTGTGGTATTTTCATTATTTTCCCATTATACACGAGGTTTAATTGAATTATGAAAAAAAACATCATGCAGTGTGGGAGCAAAGGGAGTTAAATAACTCACGCAAATTAACCTGGAAGGACCCCACCTGCATGATAAGATACTCATGTAGGCCCAGCCTGCATGTCCCAAAATAATAAAGCTATACCTATGTTTGGTTACTATGTGATAAATATCTAATAATTACCCCACTCACCTTGGATATTATGTTTTTTTTCAATAAATAATAATATTGGGATCCTAATTTGAGCGGATAGAAATATAAAGAGACTACATGAAGCACCATTCACCAAAATCTCTCACCCATTCCTTAAATAACTCATGTAATTCCCTATTCCTAAAAAATAATTGGAACACAGAAATTCTAAATTAATTTAGGTTCATCAAGGTATATGATACAATGATAATTTAGAGGATCCATTCCCCCTTGTCAAAACTACTAGGTTTAAGGGACCATATGTATCTTGAAACATGAATTCCAATCATCAAAAAATTAATAAGAGACCCATGTAACATAAAGCTTCACCCTTCCCAAAAATTTGTTCCATGTTTTTTCATCATCCAAATGGTATCTCCAACTCTACTATTTACATCATTTTTGAGGCATCCCTGGCTGACCCAGGTCTGCCCTGTGTCAGGCATGTCTAGATCATCCATGTATACCCTATGTGAGGTATCTCTAACTCACAAATGACCACCATGCATGAGTTATCTCTACCTAGACCAGGTCCTAAATTTTCTAGGAACCATTAAAAACATCAATGTACCACCTAATCAAGAATATCTGAAATTTTCCCAAAACTCACCTAGTTGAGTCACCCTTAGAGTCCAATTTCATTTCACCATTTTTAGGGAACCTCTTTCCTTGGATCCCTCATCCAATAGTAACCCATCCACGAACTCCACCAATGAATCCATATATGCATGATTAGATAATATAGCACACTAATGTGTCCTCCAAATTATAAATTATTTTGGTAATGGATCTCCCACATTTATCCTACCAAGTATGTAATATCCTTGGAGTGTTATCAACTATAAATTCCCATGGTAACATGACTACCAAACGTAATAATGGTTAAAGATAAATTCATAGTGATTTTTAATACTGAGAAAGGTGCCCTATATATTTTTTTATATATAGAGAAATAATAAAGTTATTAAATCTTAGTTACAATATAGAAATTAGCCAACACACCATTACACCATATTTTAATGCTCTAGAATAACTATTAAGAAAGCATACTATAATATATATAAAACATATATAAATTTAAAACATCTATATCATATTAAATATAAAATCCAACTAAAATTTGTAGAATATATATAATTTATAAATATATTTATTATACCACATAATCAGATATGAAATTATTATTACAACAATCATAAATACAAAACAATATTTTATAAACTATATTAATAAGTCAAAAAATATTCTATCAATTAATATACCTTATAAATGTACACATATTTCACATGGCAGATAAAAATTTATGTATTAATAAATACAATAAAATTAATATATATCCATGGTTTTATATCAATAATTTTCTAGACTGTGGTTGTAGGTTTCCTATAACTATGAGGATAGGTCAGCTATGGTTGCAAGGTTTATTTAGAATTCCTATGATAATGGATGAATTTTATATTGGTGGTGAGAATTATAAATAATTGTCTATGGACAGGGGAAACACTTTCCATGGTTATATCACATGGATGGAAGAGGAAATGGTGTGATAAATGTTCATGAAGTGTTTACGAAGGTTTTATTAAAATGGGAATGGTTACCGGTGGATGTACACTCCCTCACTATGGGGGGGGGGACTAAAATGTGTCATAAGTCTTCATGATTTAGGGACTCCCAATGGAGGCCTACTAACATGTTCATTACCTCTTATTTTCATCACACTAATCTCATGTGGACCTTGTGACATGGAATTTACTACTCATGGATCCAGTGCCATCCCCGTAAAGGCCAACAACCACATTTTCTTTTACTCAATTTTTTAGAGCCAGCACATAGAATCTTAATTACATTGGAATTTATATTTGTGACTATCGATACACTTTACAGAGAACTAATTATATTGGTGATATTGCTCATGGCCCTAAATCCACCTCATGGAGGACTACTACAACTATTGTTATACCATGTGGCCATACTCCCATCCCCAATTTGCCTTATACTATGGGATGTAATTCAATTAGGCATACAACCTTCCCATAGAGAATTATTATTATAAGAGTTCCTATTTTGGAATAAAATTCCACCCATATTGTGGCCTACAATAATGGGTTGTAATCCCCATAGGAATTGGACCTCCTTGAAGATGCCACATTGCCAAATGAATTTAATATTTGAATATTTTAATAAAAATAGTTTATCATTTTAGATCATATTATATATATTTTAAATTTTATATATTTATCTTCAATTGAATTAATGATGTCAATATCCAAGGATGTAACACCCCAAGATTTCATAGTGTGTTATTTCTTCAAAATAATTCAATAACTTGCACTACACGCAACACCGAGTTCAAGCGCACCATGACTTACCAAACAAGCCGTTCAAAAAAGGTTATGAATAGTATTAACTAAATTTTAATCTTTATATAATCCTTATAATTTTAGAATCCATATTATGAGTTTCTTAGACATAATGTCAGAACAAATTCATCTTCAGTATTGTAGTTTTACCAACTTTTAATAGTAAACCCTTTTTAAATAAAATATTTTAAACTTTTTGACTACATGGGGACATCAAAAAATTTAAAATAAAACATCCCAAGCTTCCACGGTACGCTTTCCTTTGAATAAAACAGTAGCGTGTGTTGTACGCAACTTCGAGTTTTAACACACACCACAACCGATCAAACTAGCCGTTATGAATAGTAATACTTAATTTTTTTGAAATTATATATATTTTATATTTCAAAATGGACTTCATTTTTGGATTCGGAATATCAAATTTAGCCTAAGGTGAAATTTTGGTACTTTCCGGATAACTTTCATATTTTGATGAATAGTAAAAATTACTAAATTTTAATTAAAAACAACTTTTTTAATCAAAATAATTAATAGTGATAAATTATGAATTTGAGTGGTTTTAAAGTATATTTAGAATATATTTTTACCATTTAATATAATTTTGGTCATTGGACATAATTTTACAATTAAACCGAACATAAACAAGTGTCAATCTTTTGATAGTTATTATCTCTTAAAAACACGCTTTTTGTTTTGACAGCGGGAATTAATTTTAAATTAATTTCTGCCACTTCTGTGTTTTGAATTTAGAAAAATGGATTACATATTTGGAATCAGGATGTTCAAATTTTGTAAATAGGTAACTTTTATTTTTAGACATTTTGAATAATTACTGCGGTAAATATTTTATTTACCATGGTTAAGGGTAAATCCGGTAAATAAGGGTTAAAAAATAATATTATAATAATACTAAATTACCCTAAAACGTGTCTTAACCCTATTGGTTGATACATGGTCGACCATGGGCATCTTTGGGTCAATTTTGGGACCCCATTGATCCACTTGTAAGTGATAATGACACTTTATATTAATAAAGTTAAAATAAAAATAAAAATGGCATAAGCTTACATCTTTTAGAAGAACAATTTTTACATAGGTTTATACATGTTGGATTTTTCGATTATAAATATTCATTAGAAAGATAAAAAGATTTCCTAAATAATGATATTTTATTTATAATTTTTAGACATCAAATAATTTAAATTATTAATGACACAATAATGATGCAATGTTTACCTCATTAATAAATCATTTAAATAAATAAGATTATAATGATTAAAATATTATCTAAAACCTGTCCAATTCTTATTGGTTGATGTTATTTAGAATATGAGTCATCTTATCTTCGACCTCAATGATTTTTGGACCATTATAAACCGAATATAATTATATTATAAAGTAATACTTTCACTCTTTCCTAAAGAGCCCCTCCTCTCCCTTATAAAAGGAGACCACTTCTACTCATTCCTCACACCTCTCAAGCCACTTGGCTCGTCCAAACTCTGCCCAACTAAGCTCCCCACATCCCTCTACTCTTCCTTGAAGCTTCCCCTTAGGCAGAAAGCATTTCAAGAAGTCCTTTGGTTCCAACCAAAGTGAGTTACCTAAATTAAAGGTAACAATTTCTCTTAAAGTATTTTCATTTATTTTGCTTCTCCAACCCCCAAAATCTTTTTATTTCCCTTCTTTTGTAACAACAACAGTATCCTCAATATACTAGGATGTTGTTATAAGAAGGATTAAAACTACACATACACACAACTCCATCTAATGGATGATGAACATAATGTTTCTGTGGATGGCAAACTAACGCCTCACGAAACGATGATTGTTCAAATACATCTTACCGCCTCTCATGGTGGCCATTAGGATGGCACTGTAATTAAATATGATATTAATGATATATATTTTATATATAAGCTTCTGTAATTCCATTTTATTTCATACCATTATTCGTTTCATGTTGTATATACATACGATAATTTCATTTGAGGAAGTGCGGACTACCGCCCCCTTAAAATGATATGACTCGTTCATACCACACATGGAACGTATAAAGGATGGTGTAAATGAACTTAAGTAACATATATAAAATATTATATTATACTGGAATAGTAATATACCTATGTATAATTTGGATTCGATTCTTTTAAAATAAAAATGGAAGTAGCGTTCGTGCGTACGTACGGACTGCCGTCTCCACGAACGCGATGAGATTCATTCTCCATCGTATCCATTCAAGTATAATTATCATTTGATGATTTAAAAATGATGTTTAAGAACTTGATACCATTCTGGATATGAATAATATACATCCCATTAATAACGAATATGTCTCACATAACAAAGAATATAAAGTAAAATGAACCCGTTAACACCCGAAATGACGATAATTCTAAAATATTATTAGCAAATCAATGATAAAAGATCATATATGATATCATATTAAAGTAAATGATTCTTTTATTATTCAATAACAATTATTTCACCATTATACAGGAGGTAAACCTACCATCGACCAAGGAAAAAGTACAATGTAAGGGTTTTCTTATCTCACTTTTAATTCCGTGAGAATTCCATTGATCACCACTTAATTATTGCATGTGGTGTATGTGTACTGCCCATGATCATATTCATTGTGTAATATACTTTAATTTATGGGTATTTACATCATCATGGTATGATACTTCTTTCATGGGTGTATGTTTCTTATGTTACCTAATCGATAAGGGAATTTGAGATTTCAATTTCCACTCATTTGGCTTTACACATATTTCATTGATTATATTACCCCAAGATTATGTGTGGAATCACTATTCATTTGATTATGTCATAATTTCCACTCCCCTTCCTGTGGATAGAAGTTTGGTACACATAATCACTCCATTGGTAATTCTCAAGTCATTGATATGAATTTGATAAGAGTAATTTTAACTCATTCTCCATTTGTTGAGTTAAACATCCAATTCGTTGGTATTGTTTTTACAAGAATATGTGTGAATGTCCTTTGATTGTTTTACACTGAATATCCAATAATATTTAGTGTATTTATATTTGTCACACATAATTATGTCATTGATTTATCCTTAACCTAAGGATACAACCTTTTTGAGAAATTTCATCTCAATTTACATTCCATTGAGACTTCTTTGATGATATACACCAAATCACTTTTATGTGGTGTATATAATGTACTTTGACATAATATATCATGAATTCCTTTATTCTCATGATATTACAATGTTTTGATTACCTCAATTATTTGTATTCATGTGTCTCTCTTTTGGTTAGAAACTCTAACCAAAATACCATTTTAAAATGTTTTAAAGAATTATTCTTCTAAATAATGCTCATTAATGTCCATATTTTAAAAATGGTTTTAAGGATTTATTTATATGGACATTAAAGTTTTAAAATTAAAACTCCTTTTAAAAGTTTCAAAGTGGTATGGGACACTTTGATTCAAAAATATACTTTTAAACGGCTTCTTGACAAATAGTGTGACTTTTAAATGTTTTCAAGAAAAGGGGGATATTTCTCTCAAATAGTTTTGATGATTATTTTCATCTATGTCAACATCCTTCATTATTATTGATTGAGGTTAATGTGATACAATACAATCTTCCATATTGTATCGAATGAATTATGTTTGACTGTGGATGTGCTATTTTTATACCATTCATGGTTTGTGGTGAACGTATTGACATTTCGTATGCTAGTTTAATACGAATGTTTACGTTATGTTTAAACCTTTTCATATGGGAATGCATTGGACTTAATAAGTGACGGGTGGAGCCCGCTATAGCTCCTCGATGCATCGGTAGGTCTCATGAGACAAACTAGTGTCTTGGCACAAGGCCTTGGCAAAATCTTATTTGTAGTCTTGGCACGAGGCCTTGGCTATGTGGTTATGATAGTCTGGCATTATGCATTCCATCATTATGAAAGTGGTTATTGATATTGCATGTGATCATTCGACTAGTAGAATATCCATGTGAGTAAGTAAATGGCATTATTTCATTTTACCTTTGCCATTTTATGCTAAAGTTCATGTTTAAAAGGCTTTTGTTTTAGTTATAAATTGCCTTAAGTGTTTATGCTTATTTATGAAAGCTTCTGCTATAATGTTATCCTTACTGAGCATCCGAGCTCACCCCTTTCAATGTTTTATTTTTTTCCAGGATTATGAAGAAGTAATTTATGAATGACATGCAGGGATAGTATGAGGGGATATGAAGACAAGATGTTTTTTATGATATAATGTAAAAATTTATGGATGTATCTAGTTATTCCAAGGCTACTAAACTAATCGGTCTTTCGAGACTTGATCTTTCTCATGATCATGCCAATGTTATGTAATTAATGCACCGACTCTGGGTAGCTGGGGTCGGGGCGTTACAGTTGGTATCAGAGGAAGTTTAGTACAATCCTTGGTAGCTAGATTTAGATAAACTCCGATTAGAGCACGTAGACCTAAGATGAACTTTGAGGATTAGTATAAAAGAACTTCCTAGAATTTTGGTATTGTAGAGCTTTTGTGAGTTTTCCGAGAAATACATCCCTGTCTGGATACGAGCAGGTAGAGGCAGCTCTGGCACAGATGTACCTAGGGGTAAAACCCGAAAACACCGCTTTGAGCTAGACTCGAACGGGAACTGGTGCACGACAACGGGCCTTGCTGCACTCTTGGTTACGACACTCCCGGGGGATATGCTTAGGATAATTTACATTTTCTTTACAAACCGATTTAAGTAATATATACATAAGATGAGAGTAAATGACCTTGGTTAATCCTAATATGTTTCAAATTGAGAATATGGTGACATTTTAATCTCTAAATGATTTTACGACTACTATTACTCACACAATGCGTTCTGGTTTTAGTCAATGGCTGGATTCCAAGGAAGTCATAGTGACTTTGAGAATGATGTACAAGTTGGGAACAGTGGTGGCAATGAGCAACAAAATGGAATGTTGATAGGCGTAAAAGATATCGTCTTTATGCCAAATCAGTTTTCCAAAAATATGATCAACAACATATATATTAACCAACTCCCAGACTCAACAAGGAAGAGAAAGGTGATAATTGATAAGATCTCCAGCAATGGAGACCATGGAGAAAAGAAACCTCAATTTTCATCATGCAGGAATTGTGGAAAGAGACACCCAGGAAAGTGTCTCAATGGGACAACGAATTGTTTTACGTGCGGGAAGGAAGGACATAAAGTGAAGAATTGCCGAAGAAAAATGAAGAGTACTATGGAAGAAGATAAAAATGGTCCCAAGAGTCCATTTACAGTCATTTTCCGTAAATGTAGGGGACATGGCCATTACCCGAGTGAATGTCCTATTCTATAGGATATTTTCTTGGTCAAAGAAGAAGCTATGTGGAAATAAATGGTTGGAGAAAAATTATCACTACTTGTTGATGGGTTTACATTGGAATAATTTTCTCTTGTATTTGTAACCCCGCAGTTTGCCATGTGAGAATGATATTTGAGGAAGAATTGTCTCTTCTCTTGTGGATATAGGTATAAATAACCATTTGGTTTTATATGATCATTGGGGTTTGAGAAAATGATAAGTTATTATAATTTGGGATGAAAATGCAAAGTATGATATAACATTTGTGGTTAAATTATGTTATTTTTAGGAATTTATCTCATTTTGGTAATATTATAAAATATAGTTTTGAAAAAGGACAACACGTAGACCGTGTGACAACCCGTCACGTCGGACAAAGCTGTGGGAATCGAACCCACAACCAAAGTGCGATTGGGATTTATCGCCTACCACTGGACTACGTGAAGTCCCTGGTTAGTATGACTATTTTTTTGTTAAATGATTTTATTGATCAATAATAAGATGATTTGGGTTCTTATGTCTTATCAAATGAATACCCTTGGTATAGGAAAATGATTTGGTGATTAAGTGATAAATGTTATTTTGGAAGATGTTCATTTTGTTAGGAACACTATATGCCCAAGGAAAATAGAATACAATGAGGTTTCATTTGTAGAGTAATGGTGGATTTTTATCTACATTTTTATTGTTGATTTATAGTGATTTGGGTTATTTATGGAAATGATTAACCTATAACAGAGAATATGTGATGATGTTGATTACATTTAAGTATGTGAATTTAAGAGTATTTGATGTAATTTGGAGATACAATGTAACATGGGAGACTACATAATCAAATTCTTCTATGTTTTGGGTTTCAATATTAGTTTGGATTATATTAAAGGATTTTAAGGACAATTGGTTATTGAATGGTATCTATTTAACTTTGGGGTATTGTTGGTTTAATTTTAGAAATTAAGATTAGTGCATATTTATCTCAATGAATATCCTTTTGGGGGATCATTAGATCATTAACTAACCATTTTGGTTTTGATTAATCTTCAAAGACAATGTAAATATATGGTTTATCCTGCATGGATCATGTGATTCTATAGAAGTTTATTCTACCTCTCCCAGTGTGACCAAGTCTTCTTGAATACTCATCGTTTAAAAAAAAATTGAGTTAGTGGTGGAAATTTATTAAAGAATGAAATTCTACTTAAAATTTAAGTATATCTCATAATGTTCTTAGTCAATATCATAAATGAATTCCTCTTCCTTATGTAATGTAACTTTAAAAAAAAATGTTGTCCTAGATGGTACCTTAAATCATCACTAATTTATGGCTTTGGGATTGTTGGCCTATTCATAGCCATGTTCTCTACCACTCTCCATCAGATAATTGATGGTTAGATTTCTCCTCCATATCCATATTTTCCTACATGGAACCCTAGTATGTGTTAATTTCGGTAATCTTCATACTTTCCACTCTTTATTTTAAATAGAGGCCTCATTAATTCATTTTTTTGATGTGGGATTTCAACTAAGATATTTTGAAATGTCAAAAATGTGTGATCCCAATACCCTATATTTTGTTGAACCGATGGTACTTCAAATCATCATAGATTGATGAGTTTAAAGACCTCAATTTTATACTTGTTTGTGATTGATGACCTCAACCACTACCTATAAATATTTACGTTTTTCCTCCAATTATATGTCTCTAATTGCCACCAATGTTCTCCTAATCGAGATCATAATTTGGTGGTGACCCTTTCATTTCTCTTTTCCTCATATTAAGACTAAATTTTAGTAAACCAATTTCCGATGTGGGTTTTCCCACAAATATATTTTCTATTTTCAACCTTTTATTTTCGAAGAACAATTTCAAATTGCGAGGACGCAATTTATTGAAGGAGGGGAGAATGTAACACCCCAAGATTTCATAGTGTGTTATTTCTTCAAAATAATTCAATAACTTGCACTACACGCAAAACCGAGTTCAAGCGCACCATGACTTACCAAACAAGCCGTTCAAAAAAGGTTATGAATAGTATTAACTAAATTTTAAACTTTATATAATCCTTATAATTTTAGAATCCATATTATGAGTTTCTTAGACATAATGTAAGAACAAATTCATCTTCAGTATTGTAGTTTTACCAACTTTTAATAGTAAACCCTTTTTAAATAAAATATTTTAAACTTTTTGACTACATGGGGACATCAAAAAATTTAAAATAAAACATCCCAAGCTTCCACGGTACGCTTTCCTTTGAATAAAACATTAGCGTGTGTTGTACGCAACTTCGAGTTTTAACACACACCACAACCGATCAAACTAGCCGTTATGAATAGTAATACTTAATTTTTTTGAAATTATATATATTTTATATTTCAAAATGGACTTCATTTTTGGATTCGGAATATCAAATTTAGCCTAAGGTGAAATTTTGGTACTTTTCGGATAACTTTCATATTTTGATGAATAGTAAAAATTACTAAATTTTAATTAAAAACAACTTTTTTAATCAAAATAATTAATAGTGATAAATTATGAATTTGAGTGGTTTTAAAGTATATTTAGAATATATTTTTACCATTTAATATAATTTTGGTCATTGGACATAATTTTACAATTAAACCGAACATAAACAAGTGTCAATCTTTTGATAGTTATTATCTCTTAAAAACACGCTTTTTGTTTTGACAGCGGGAATTAATTTTAAATTAATTTCTGCCACTTCTGTGTTTTGAATTTAGAAAAATGGGTTACATATTTGGAATCAGGATGTTCAAATTGTGTAAATAGGTAACTTTTATTTTTAGACATTTTGAATAATTACTGCGGTAAATATTTTATTTACCATGGTTAAGGGTAAATCCGGTAAATAAGGGTTAAAAAATAATATTATAATAATACTAAATTACCCTAAAACGTGTCTTAACCCTATTGGTTGATACATGGTCGACCATGGGCATCTTTGGGTCAATTTTGGGACCCCATTGATCCACTTGTAAGTGATAATGACACTTTATATTAATAAAGTTAAAATAAAAATAAAAATGGCATAAGCTTACATCTTTTAGAAGAACAATTTTTACATAGGTTTATACATGTTGGATTTTTCGATTATAAATATTCATTAGAAAGCTAAAAAGATTTCCTAAATAATGATATTTTATTTATAATTTTTAGACATCAAATAATTTAAATTATTAATGACACAATAATGATGCAATGTTTACCTCATTAATAAATCATTTAAATAAATAAGATTATAATGATTAAAATATTATCTAAAACCTGTCCAATTCTTGTTGGTTGATGTTATTTAGAATATGAGTCATCTTATCTTCGACCTCAATGATTTTTGGACCATTATAAACCGAATATAATTATATTATAAAGTAATACTTTCACTCTTTCCTAAAGAGCCCCTCCTCTCCCTTATAAAAGGAGACCACTTCTACTCATTCCTCACACCTCTCAAGCCACTTGGCTCGTCCAAACTCTGCCCAACTAAGCTCCCCACATCCCTCTCCTCCTCCTTGAAGCTTCCCCTTAGGAAGAAAGCATTTCAAGAAGTCCTTTGGTTCCAACCAAAGTGAGTTACCTAAATTAAAGGTAACAATTTCTCTTAAAGTATTTTCATTTATTTTGCTTCTCCAACCCCCAAAATCTTTTTATTTCCCTTCTTTTGTAACAACAACAGTATCCTCAATATACTAGGATGTTGTTATAAGAAGGATTAAAACTACACATACACACAACTCCATCTAATGGATGATGAACATAATGTTTCTGTGGATGGCAAACTAACGCCTCACGAAACGATGATTGTTCAAATACATCTTACCGCCTCTCATGGTGGCCATTAGGATGGCACTGTAATTAAATATGATATTAATGATATATATTTTATATATAAGCTTCTGTAATTCCATTTTATTTCATACCATTATTCGTTTCATGTTGTATATACATACGATAATTTCATTTGAGGAAGTGCGGACTACCGCCCCCTTAAAATGATATGACTCGTTCATACCACACATGGAACGTATAAAGGATGGTGTAAATGAACTTAAGTAACATATATAAAATATTATATTATACTGGAATAGTAATATACCTATGTATAATTTGGATTCGATTCTTTTAAAATAAAAATGGAAGTAGCGTTCGTGCGTACGTACGGACTGCCGTCTCCACGAACGCGATGAGATTCATTCTCCATCGTATCCATTCAAGTATAATTATCATTTGATGATTTAAAAATGATGTTTAAGAACATGATACCATTCTGGATATGAATAATATACATCCCATTAATAACGAATATGTCTCACATAACAAAGAATATAAAGTAAAATGAACCCGTTAACACCCGAAATGACGATAATTCTAAAATATTATTAACAAATCAATGATAAAAGATCATATATGATATCATATTAAAGTAAATGATTCTTTTATTATTCAATAACAATTATTTCACCATTATACAGGAGGTAAACCTACCATCGACCAAGGAAAAAGTACAATGTAAGGGTTTTCTTATCTCACTTTTAATTCCGTGAGAATTCCATTGATCACCACTTAATTATTGCATGTGGTGTATGTGTACTGCCCATGATCGTATTCATTGTGTAATATACTTTAATTTATGGGTATTTACATCATCATGGTATGATACTTCTTTCATGGGTGTATGTTTCTTAAGTTACCTAATCGATAAGGGAATTTGAGATTTCAATTTCCACTCATTTGGCTTTACACATATTTCATTGATTATATTACCCCAAGATTATGTGTGGAATCACTATTCATTTGATTATGTCATAATTTCCACTCCCCTTCCTGTGGATAGAAGTTTGGTACACATAATCACTCCATTGGTAATTCTCAAGTCATTGATATGAATTTGATAAGAGTAATTTTAACTCATTCTCCATTTGTTGAGTTAAACATCCAATTCGTTGGTATTGTTTTTACAAGAATATGTGTGAATGTCCTTTGATTGTTTTACACTGAATATCCAATAATATTTAGTGTATTTATATTTGTCACACATAATTATGTCATTGATTTATCCTTAACCTAAGGATACAACCTTTTTGAGAAATTTCATCTCAATTTACATTCCATTGAGACTTCTTTGATGATATACACCAAATCACTTTTATGTGGTGTATATAATGTACTTTGACATAATATATCATGAATTTCTTTATTCTCATGATATTACAATGTTTTGATTACCTCAATTATTTGTATTCAAGTGTCTCTCTTTTGGTTAGAAACTCTAACCAAAATACCATTTTAAAATGTTTTAAAGAATTATTCTTCTAAATAATGCTCATTAATGTACATATTTTAAAAATGGTTTTAAGGATTTATTTATATGGACATTAAAGTTTTAAAATTAAAACTCCTTTTAAAAGTTTCAAAGTGGTATGGGACACTTTGATTCAAAAATATACTTTTAAACGGATTCTTGACAAATAGTGTGACTTTTTAATGTTTTCAAGAAAAGGGGGATATTTCTCTCAAATAGTTTTGATGATTATTTTCATCTATGTCAACATCCTTCATTATTATTGATTGAGGTTAATGTGATACAATACAATCTTCCATATTGTATCGAATGAATTATGTTTGACTGTGGATGTGCTATTTTTATACCATTCATGGTTTGTGGTGAACGTATTGACATTTCGTATGCTAGTTTAATACGAATGTTTACGTTATGTTTAAACCTTTTCATATGGGAATGCATTGGACTTAATAAGTGACGGGTGGAGCCCGCTATAGCTCCTCGATGCATCGGTAGGTCTCATGAGACAAACTAGTGTCTTGGCACAAGGCCTTGGCAAAATCTTATTTGTAGTCTTGGCACGAGGCCTTGGCTATGTGGTTATGATAGTCTGGCATTATGCATTCCATCATTATGAAAGTGGTTATTGATATTGCATGTGATCATTCGACTAGTAGAATATCCATGTGAGTAAGTAAATGGCATTATTTCATTTTACCTTTGCCATTTTATACTAAAGTTCAAGTTTAAAAGGCTTTTGTTTTAGTTATAAATTGCCTTAAGTGTTTATGCTTATTTATGAAAGCTTCTACTATAATGTTATCCTTACTGAGCATCCGAGCTCACCCCTTTCAATGTTTTATTTTTTTCCAGGATTATGAAGAAGTAATTTATGAATGACCTGCAGGGATAGTATGAGGGGATATGAAGACGAGATGTTTTTTTATGATATAATGTAAAAATTTATGGATGTATCTAGTTATTCCAAGGCTACTAAACTAATCGGTCTTTCGAGACTTGATCTTTCTCATGATCATGCCAATGTTATGTAATTAATGCACCGACTCTGGGTAGCTGGGGTCGGGGCGTTACAAAGGATAAGGCCACATGCATTTCATGTGGATTTAAACCCCCCCCCCCCCCACAGAGGCCACTCATGATTGGTCCATGATCAATGCGCAAGGAAAGATCTTGTGTTATGGTAATGGGAATATCCCAAGAGAATACCAAAATATACATTAGAACAATAAATGGAAAGAGGGGTATATCCAAATAATCCAAAGCATAAACACAGTATTGGATGAATTCCAATTACCACACACATACCTATGGAAATATCCACATGTTTCATTACCATGGATATATTATCTATAAAGGAAATGCTGATTTTCACATCCTATATCCAATGGAATTGGGCATACAACCAAGTTTGAATAATATCCATTTTTATAGTAGTGAATAAGTAAAATGTTTTATTAAAAAATATTTATAAAATGAAATTTAGTTTATAACATTAAAATATATTTATTCATATGGTCCACCCTATGAATTAACCAAATTTAAAATTATTTCCGAAATGACAAAAATAAATTTTTGATCATTTTCAAAGATTTCAATGATGATTTCTATGTGTTTAATCATTTTTGGCCATGTGACCAATGTTGGGAACTTATTTAACACATAATAATGAAAATATAAACTTTCTAAAATTATTACTAAATTTTGTATCAGAATGTTATGTGGTTTATTATTATATGTTTTAAATGAATAAAAGATAATATAACTAGAGTTTCAGAATAATTAAATATAAATTTCACATTTTTTATGTGATAAATATTTGGAACTAATAAATAATATTTTATTTTTGAAACACAACTATTTACTCATATCATCCACAACACATGTATGAATTATGTGTGGTTAATGTCTAAATTTCCCAAATTATTTATTGATTTTTTAGAGTTTTATGATAATTTGAGCATGTATTTTTGTGTTGAGTTCATAAAAATTATTTTCAACATTAAACATTAAATAGAGAAAACAATTTATGTTATTATATATACATGAATCATAATAATTAAATAGAGTTAATTAGACATTATCAAAAATGAATAATAAATTATTTTTGAAATGTTTAATGGAAATTCGAGGAAAATTACTTTTTTAGTACATAACTCACATTTTGAACTAAAATATCAATTTTATACTCAAAATATTCATTTTTTAACATTTCCTCCCTCTACATAATAATGATGTGTGGATAATTATAATATGTAAAAAATGAATGAAAAATTATATTTTATATAGATTAAAAAGAAAATTCAACCACATTTCATCATTTTCATGTATGTGACTGGTGCTTTGATATTTTTGACTCATAAATGGAAAAATACAATTTTTTATTATGAATACACCACATGTTGGAATGAAATGAATCTCATTCATAAAAGATTAAAACTCATAAGAAATAATATTCCTATATCTTCAAAAAATAATAGATTATATGTTTTTAGTATGTGGTACACATTGTCAAATAATTTATAATATTTATATTGAGAACATTCACTTTCAATGAAATAATCCAAAAAATATGTTTGAATGATGTGAAATTAATTAATATATATAAATCAATGATTATGTTTTGGAGATTCATGATAATCTGAGCATTTTTTATTTGTTTGCAGTTTGATGCATGAGTGTCGAACATATTTAGTACATAAAAAAGAATCATCTTATTTTTACAACATGATGCATTGGAATGGAATATAGCGAATTTTAACCATGTCAAAAGTGATTATTTTTTCATATAGTTTGATTATTATAAAAGTGGGTTTAATTAGTATTGAATATAAGACATCAATTCTATACAAAAATAAAACTCTTATTTAGAACAAATGACCTTTTAAACACATCATCATCCCCATATAACAAAATTTTTTATAGTTAAGGAAAACATTACATAAATTAATCAATAGTAATTTTTTAGAGTCTGAAAATAAATTGAGAATGTATAATCAGTTTTGATTACGGGGAACTTGTTTTGAATTTGTATAACACAAAAAATGAAAAAAAGTCACATAAGGTTTTTTTACTTCACCGCATGTTATAATTACATGGTGTTCATTATTATTAGTAAAAAATAATTAAATGATAATTTTATTAGTTTTTTTAAAAAAAATTAAAATTTCCTATTTTTGAGTATTTGATACAAATTTTGGACTAAAATTTTAATATTATATTAGAAGTATGCACTTTTAGTTACATTTTCCACACCATATGTTTTAATGATGCATGATTAATTCCTATAAATCATGAATGAATGAAAAATTATTATTATCTAGTTTCATTAAAATTCGATTATGTTTTCTTAGTTTTGATAGTTTGGAACATTATTTGAAATTATTTAACATGTTTAATGAAACAAACACATCAGGTTATTCCAACTATACAAAAAATTAGAATGATGTGTGGTTAATTAAAACATGTCATAAATGAATAACCCATAATTATAATAGATTCTAATGAAAATAAAATACGGTTTGATTAATTTTAATTTTTTGAAAATAATTTTGAAATAAAATATTAATTTTTATTAAAAAACATGAAATTTATGTCACACTATCCACCACACAAGTCTAAATTTCTTGTTTTTAGTTCCTATATTCCATGAATGAATAATTGATCATTTCTATATATTTTAATTATAATTCTATAATGTTTGATCATTTTTTAGTATCTGATTAATGTTTTGAATTTAGTTTAAAATTAAAATAGAAAATTATATATTAAATCATTATAATTAATGAACACATTAAAATGATTTATAATATTCTATTTTATGCCACAAATGTATCAATTTTCATTAACAGAGAGTTTTATGGCAATCCAAGTAAATTTAGAAAAATTATGAGTATAATATACTTATTTTTAAGCAAAAACCCAATATTTACATTTAAAAACCGGATTTCAAATTCATGATAATGAAATTAGGAAAATAGATTATAGATAAATACTCATTCAAGTATAAAGAAGAGTTTTGGAAAATCCAAGATGAATTATCAATTTTTCATTTAATTCTATAATTTCTATATTAATATGAGTGGTACAAATATATAAATTATAAATGTAATATTAAAAATAAATAACTATTTTTAAAAAATTATAACGTACTTCATTTATAAATTTATAAACAACTACAAAAACAAGTTGTGCATATATCATATTATCATTAGCTAATGGGTTTTTATAAAATCCAAATATCACACCATGAAAATCATGTTCCATTTTACATCTACTAGTACTTACTTTTTCATAAAAAAACTCATATTTATTGACGTTGTGATTAAATTCATAAAAACACTATATAGTTATTAATAATATGATACTCACATGATTTAATATAATATTTCATATGAATACCATTTCATTTAATTATTTTTTGTATTCCTTAATACAAGTGATGCAATTGAATTTCGAATTCATGGAGTTAAAATGAATTCTAAAAATAATGAGTTTTAAAAATAACATAAATAAAATAAAATTATTCCTATTTTATATGTCATGATTTTATATTAACTAAGATAGTAGTATCATGAGGAAATGATGATATTATTTCATCAAATGTCAAAAAAAGAAATAATATATAATTTTATTATTGAATATAGATCATTTGAATAGAAAAAATATTACAAATAAAAATTATAATAATAAAATACATGTATTGTGTAATTTTCCGCCATTAATAACTAATGTATTTTACTACTCTTTTGATTATAAAAATTACATTTCTATAGAATCCTGAGACATAAAAAACATCATCACTACTAGGCCCAAATTTAAATTCCATGATTTTCTAATTAAATGATAATCCTCTAATGAATTGATGTATGATTCAGTAATTTATTTCATTGAGAAAATCAAAATTAAACACTTTTAATGTGTCAGATCATATAGATAAAAAATTAATATGGATTTTGATTCCATTTTAAAAGAAAGATCATTTTATACTAATTTATAAAAATTAAATTTTAGAAAAACCAATTTTTAACTTTTTTACTACCATTTTATAGTGAACAAAAATTAATATAATAACTTTTACATGAAATGTTGAATGGTAAAGCTATTTGATCTTTTTAATGTCTCCAAATTATGATGTATCCAGATAAATTATATTTCTATGTTTGAATTCTAATTAATAATTCACTTTATCCACAATAGTGAATCTACAATTTTTAACTTTAATAACATCACCATGCACCTTTTTGAAATAATTAATTATGTATTCACTTTAGTATTATATATAAACAATTTTTCTATTGTTTAACCATCACAGTTTACAACATATATAGTTGTGTGTTCCATAAAACTCATTTTAAATGTTCATATTACACACCTTAATAAATTTTGTGGGTTTTTAGTATTTTATATCAAATCCTCTTACATTATTGGATTAGAATTACTAATTATTTCATTATGATTTTAAAATTTTCCAAAAACCTTTATACTATTGTGGAAAACAAATAGGTTAACATATTTATAATTCATGATAGATATTGTTAAAATATATAATCTTCAATGCCCACCACCATCGATGAAACTATCATAGAATGATAGTAAAATTTCAATGATATCATCATATGATATGTATTAAATAAGATATTCAGTGTCTTATTCAATAATATAATTATTCACTCTATAATAATGAAGAAAAATTAAAATTTTACATTCCATATGGTGATATTAATCATTTAAGATCTCAATTTTTTTATTATTTTTAATAAGAAAATTACAATGGATAACCAAGGTAATTATCTTGAGAAGGAAGTGAATTAAATAGCCCATATTAGGTTTTCATAAATAGAGAATTGAAATGAAAAATTTCAATAAGATATGGAGGGGGGTTTCTAGTTATTTCAAAATAAATGTAACCAATCAATGTAATATTTTATTAAGAAACACCAATTCGAGAATATGTAACTAGTTGAATCTATTCCTTTATTATTTCATTATAGTGAAAAATAAAATTTATATCCATTTAATTATTATCAATTATTATTTAAAATCAATGAAACCTACTTAATTTAATAAGATCATAAATATAGAAGGAAATATTCCACATGTTTAGTTTAGGACATAAAATCACAACATGCAAATGTGATTATATAGTACAGATGATTGATTCTTATAATTTTTTGATTAGGGAAAAATATATAACATGTAAATGAGAATAAATTTTGTTTAGGTATTGGATTTAAACCCAATAATCAAATATTATTTTATTAGATTAAAGTATTAAATTTCTTCTCTCACAACTCACCAAAGATCGACTTTGGGGACAATGATAAAATCAATAGAGATATATAGATATTAAATCCCAATTAATTCAAAAATAATTATGAATTTTTACCAACTATTTAAAGTAAATAAATGAATATATTAGGAATTTTAATCAATTTTAATGTAAACTAATCTTCTATGGTGATGTTTTCATCATGAATATGATTTAAATAAAAAGGGATTGAAAGGGTAAAATTCAATTTAATCACAACTATTAGATTCTAGAACCATAAATTAAAAAAAATATAAAATGATAAGTGTAATTGTTTTTAATTAGATATAATTTTATTTTAAGTTTATTAATATAAACAATCATATAGAAGAAAAACAAGTGGAGTTCTTTACTAGAAGAGATCATTTATAGAAAATTTATTTATTCCAAATGGTTAGTGAGGTGGAATGAAGCCACTATCTTAATAAAAACCATCATTTATCCTTTAAGATAATATGATTTTTTTTAAAAAAATTACATAGTTTGTAAAAGAATAAGGTATTAAATGTACACATTAGCTCATTTATAGCCCTGATTTAAACATTTATTCATCTTGGGTTACATTTTCAACTATTATCCAATATAAAATTGATATCACTATAGATTAACGAAATTTTAATAATTTATTTATTTAAAATATTATTTTTTATCCTTATCTAATCACATATGAATATGTTATTGGCTTAATAATGAGGAAAGGTCCAATCTATTGAATCCATCCAAGCTATTCATTATAGTATTTTTTCAACACATGAAATGTGGGATCAACCTTACATGTTCATAATTAAAATGGTCCACAAAAGTGAGAAGAATAAATAAAAAATTTCAAGTTAAATCTGAAAAAAATTAAAAAATAATCATGTTAACATAAATGGGTAAAAATATAAGTTTCATAGAATTATATAATTCAAACCCAAAAAAATTACTTTAAATAATGAAATAAATATCAATATACTGTAATTATATATATAATTGTTAGAAAATATTAAATAAATGAAGGGTCTCTCAACCCAATTACTCTAACCATTTCACATTCATAAAATTTGCATGTTATGATAGTCATAATGTGATGCATTTGGATATATCATAATCTATAAAAAAAATATGAGCATTATAAGAATCACTAAAAATATTTAAATATCAAAAGAATAATAATTAATTTTCCCATAAATTATATTAAAAAAATCTACAAAAATTAATGATTTTTTTGGTCAAATAAGATATAATTACACTATTACCATAATTCCCCATGTTTATGTATGTACTGACCACTCCATGGTTATCTCTCCATAGATAATTAAATTTATTTAGGTAATGTAATTTTTTATTACTTGATTCTAATCCACCCTAAAAATCCATCGTCTTTTTAAATAAAATTATGAAACCAAATAGCTTATGAATTAACTAATGATAAATTAAAACTCTCAACCTATATATCCTCATATTTTTTATATTTAACTACCAATATCTCTATTTTATATTATGTATGAATTTGATTATTATGATTTTTTATTGGTGTGAAATAGTAATATACCATATACACATGAATAAGTAAATCTTTTATAGTTATTGAATTGTTCATAATAGAAATGAATGTTTGTGAATATCATTATTGTATGTTGAAAAATTACATAAATTGATTATAACATCAATTGGGTAAGACACATTCAATAGTCATGATTTTTCATGATGTTTGTGTAGATATTAATTGAAAAACATTTCTTTGAAACCACCATAATAAATGGTGTCAAATTTAAATGGTTCCATAAATACCAAATCAATCATATCATTGGACAACATCTACGTTCACTAAATACATTAACTAATGATGAGAGCATTCCCGTGATTTTCATGAAAAAAATGATATTTTAAAACCCAAAAATGTATTTTTAAAAACATTCATGTAAATAATGAGCATGTAAATTATTCTTATATTTTCTGTTTTTCATTTATATTGTTTTTTTCTTTATAAAAAAATTGTAATTAGATTTGAAGAATCAGAAAAAAGGAAAATCATGAAGATAACTCCCAATATTTTATCATCTTACCCACACAAATTTTTTTATATTTTATGAAATTAAACTAAAAATTGATTATTTAAATGAAAATTATGAAGTAAATATGTTATTAAAATTATAATTATGATTTGAGGAAATTTGTTTTGATTATATCCATCATTGTATAAGTTAATATCCTTTAAGGATAATAAAAAATCTGACTAGAAAAATATAAAAATACAACTAATATTAAAATATAAATAAAATAAATACTAAAATTTGTTTTAAAAAGATATTAATAATTCATAATATTAACCAATTAATTTATATTGTATATTTATAGATTGTTAATGTAGAAAAAATATAGCTTTATATGGTTGTTTTTTGTTTTTCATTCGCCACTACAACACTTTGGTAGCTTCAATTATCAAGGAAAATAATATCATAATTTTTAGGTACCAACATCATATTAAATTTAGGTCTTATTCTACAATGATAAAATTAAATATTGGTTGGCATATATAAATAATGTAAATTTTCATAATCTTCTCTCCATCATGCAGATTTCTATTGCTTGGTGGGTATTGAATAGAAATTCCTTGATTGGTATCTTCTCTTAATTTTTTTTTCAAAAATTAATTCTTAATGATATTACTTGTGTGTCATATATTCTTCCTGTGACTCTACAAATAACACTATGGGTTCCCCCATATATTCAACTGCAAACACCACACCTTGTATGATCGGCATTTTATTACCTAAGAATAAAATAATTAATTTGAGCTATAAATTTCAAAAGAACAAATATTTTTTCCATTTTAAAAGAGAGCATATAAGAAATTAAATTCTAAACATTTTCAACATCTTCCCCAATTTTATATTCTTTTAGATCATTTTCTTCAACAAAGAATTCTAGAAATTTTATTTTTAAATGGCAGATACTATGATTATTATACTAATGATTCCTATAAATATTGAATTCCATAACCAGTAAATATAGAAACGTCTTCTTCATCCTATTTATGTTTTTTTTGGTTTTCATTTTCTATTTTTCTTATTCATAGTATGAGGGAAATGGCCTCCTCACCAATTTAAAAGTTAAGTTTAAACATTTAAAATTTTAACATAAGTAATTCAATAAGTTAATATATTGAAATATCCCCTAACTAACTGTAAATATTTTATTTTGGTTTTTATTTTAGGTTTTGAAGTCTTAAGGGGATATTATATTATTGTTACATTGTACATTAACTATGTGGTTGGTTATATCCATAGAATTTTCTTTAGTGATCCTCCCACCCTCCTTTAATAATATATTGTTCTATGGGATTTTAGTATTACTATATTATAAAACAAAGATATAGTTTAATTTCTTCCAATAATATGTATTTCAATTATTTATGATCTATATATCACGTCTTAAAAAATTGGTTGAAGAAAAAAGTTACTCACTAATAGTGACTCCAATTTGATACGTGTTTTTTACACTCTAAATTTTCTCTTAACATTCTCACTAAGTAAATCAAAGTGGATGACTTGGGTCATTATTATGAGTAGTAAATAAATAAAATGTTAAATAATAGGTTTTAATAAAAAATTAAAATAAATAAAAATGAGTATAAAGGAAGGGGGATTGGTGAGTCATTATGTAACAAAAAGGAAAAACGAATGAATTTCATTAAAAATGACAATATATGAATAAATGATCAATATAATAGAATAATTTTTTGTTATTTTATCATTTTAACTTATTTAAAAAAAATTATTATGCCCTTATAATTACATTATCATATAACTATGAAAATTAAAAAAACCTTAATGAATGCTAGAAGTGAACCATATGCTCACATCTGGACATCCAATAATGAAACCCTACATGGTGGTCCAGAATCGATGTTCCATATGGTTGATAATAAGGGAATAAAAAAATAGAAATGTGAATTAATATGACATGTGGATTTTATTCAAAACCTTTTAATCGATCTCAAGATTATTAGATTTTTGGATTAATGATCCACCCACCTAACTCACACAAGCCCAACCTCAGGGTTAATGTGAAATTAAATCATGTTCTTAGAAATTAAAAGGAAATTAATTATCAAAATTTAAAAATTATACATCATTAATGTACTCCAAAAAATAATAGTGTAAGAATTGTACTGAATATGAATGGAATATACTCATCTAAGAGTGGGGTTATCATCGTAAGGATGTTATGTATAAATAAAGGATTTAATGGGTAAACCCCAATATTATTCTATTCATGGATTCCATAAACATGAACTATTTTTAAAATATTAAAATATGTGAAAAAATAAGTATTATTAATGATAAATAGAGATTACAACAATGAAAAAACATAAAAAACAGATGAAGAATTAGAGGGATACAGTATTAGAAAAGATTCATGATATAACACTTCATTCATCCAAATGATTATAGAGGTGGAATAAAAGTAATTATTTGTTAAATTCAAGAAAAAATTCATAAGAAAACGTCCCCATGCATGAAAAAATAATTTAAATAGAGTGGGGGATGGTTAATATTTTAAATTTCAATAAGAGAACATGCCTAATTCTGCCTCCAAAATTAACACTCTTTTGCAGCACATTTTAAAAAAAAATCTCCACAATCCATCTATCACTCTAGTTGAATTAAATGTGATGTATTGGTTACATCAATAGATCTCAAAATTTAATCCTAATATAAAATATTAAGAATAATTTATGGCCTAAATGGAAAGGTATGTTCAAAAATATCATATCAAACCCAATTTAATAAAAATTTTCATCATTCATAGTTTAAATATGTGATATAGCTTTTATTCTCAAAATGAAACATGTATAATAATATGCTTATAATAAACCATGAAAATTAATTTTTCAAATTGTTAATTTTGAAAATAAAATATTAATAATAGTAAAGTGATATTAAATATATAAATTAGACTTCTCATGGAATTTCAAAATTTAATACTAAAACAATTAAATAAATTTGAAAATAAAGATAACTGTGATGAAATAATATCATTAACTATCTAAAAAATGTTCAATAAAAACATGATTGGTTGATCAATCATTTAATATCATAATATAGATTTCAATGCGTGTACATCCTTCTAAAATGTACAGGGAAAAAACACCAGACACCCCTTGTGAAATATACCTTCAAGTGAATCATGATACCAAAGAATAATGGATGGAAGAACATATGTAATTCCCTTAAAGAGTGATAATATATTTTCTCTTTGTTGGAAACCACAACTAATTAATAAATTTCCTCAATATTTATTTGAAATAAATGACTTATTTATTATGTGTGGGATATTATTTATGAATATGAATTTTATTTCAATAGGTATAAAATCATAAATCAATACATGATAGTTGTGTTATTTTAAGCCTATTAACTTTATTTTTTTCACTGATGAATCAGTATCCATATTTTATAAAACCCTTCTTATATTGTTTTAATCATTTAACAAGTTACAGAAATAAATTATTTCATTCTTTGAATGATTTTGAGTTTATAGAATTAGAAAAAAATTTATTTCTTTTTACTAACAATAATTCTCCCCATAAGTTCCTTTCAGTTATTTATAAACATTAATTAAATCCATATTAATTCATCACATATGTATTTAATAACATACAAAATAATCTTTCATATAAAAATTTATATATATACATGACATCTAGAAATTACCATACATAAAAACACATCAAGTAAAGAACTTCTAAATCAATTGGTCTATTTTTTCAACCTATTTTAGAAATTATTTTAGAGAATATTTTATTAAATATGATGATTATATCCATTATATTTATAATAATATCTTACACTATTAGTTGAAAACATAACAATAATACTTTTATGTTCCCATATAATTTATTCAATTGTGATCAATATAAATGTTATCAGTGGAAAAACCTTTAATGACCTAGGTACACATAATTGATACACTGTTACAGCCTAAGTGAGGATCTACAAATTAGAACACCATAATGATACATTAATTTTATATCTTTACAAATTATAATAATTGGAGAAGTAATTTATTTTATGAAATAACATGTATCAAAAGAAGTAGTTTTTTCTTGTGAGAATCATACACTATAGTACCTATACCATAATAAAACTTTAAATATTTAATAAATAGAGTAAAATGGATTTCAATATAATTTATAAACTATTTTAATCCATATATAATTTTCAAAAACATTATATTTTTGTTTGTCTATATATCATGATGGTGAATAATAATTTTTAAACCCAGTTGACCATGTTTTGAGAGGATTTCCCTTTACACTATATGATTTAATGAAATATATATATTACATAGGGTGAATGTTCTATGACTAATAAATTTTTTTTGGATACCCTATTATAAATATTTTTCCATTTAATGGAATATTTTAGATTTCATAGTTTACAATTCCAAATTATTTTACCTCTACTTCATGTAACTATAATTTCATTCTCTAAGAATCCATACTAACATTGAAATCCAGGAATAATTGGAATTTACCCTACAAAAAATTTATACACTTCATAATTTTTATTATATCAAAATACCAAACACTTAGAATATTTATATAAATATTTGTTATGTTTTTGAAATAATATAGAGACATTGGTGTCAGATTATATTTTGTTGTATGTTATTCCCATGAAACATAACAATCATTCAGAAAAATACATTCAAGAGTGAAAATTACTTTTATATAGACGTGTATACTTCAAAGAGAATGTAACTCTATAAAAATGGTATCACTCTACCTAATTCCCCCATTTAATGTACAGAGTTTAAATACTAATCATAGTGTTATATATTTCATTATAACATAAAATAATGATATTTATACAAAAAGTTTCAATTTCTCAAACATTTTTGTTTAATCTCTAAATCCACTATCATTAATAGTTTTCATTTTCCCAATATGGTTTATATCCCAACAAAAACATTTACAAACAACAATGATTCATTAAATTAGTATTTCACCATGATAGGAACATTTATTATTATAAATGTTTGGTCCAACATATTTTACTTAATTATAAAATAGATCAAATGCTATTTCATTTCAAGAAAACTAATTCACTATTAATAACAACAAAATATACACAAACACTTGATCCAGAAAGGGTAATTTTCATTGTTTTTTGAAAAATTTGAATGACCCTTTAACACATTCCTCTTACTTTATAGAGATGTGGTTATCAACATTACATTTTTAATCATTTTCGTAATATTTTAAAAATAATGTATAAAAATATTTGCTATAACTAAAAAACACAATATAAAATTTTATATAGATTTTCAATGATGTGAAAAAATGATTTATAAATTCCATGGTATTTTTGAATACATGGTATTTGTGAAAAAGTTAGAATATAAATTTTTTTATATCCTCATATCATACTATTATTGATTAATATTAAATGCTTGGTTGTTCAAATTTATTTTTTATATTTCATCGGATATTAAATTTACTATATAAATCACCAGTACACACACACCTAAACATAAATAAATAAATAAATATATATTTATATTAAAACATTAATGTAGAATAATATATACATATATATAACATATAAAAACCATATTAATAAAATAATATATTTACAAACACTATAAATACCCACACACACAAATACCACACATATAACATTTATATATATACATATATATCTATACACTGTCTATTATATATATACATACACCATATAGATATATGATAACATTTATGTTATATATAAATAATATTATATAATACATATATATACATATATTATAAAAACCATACAAACACACACAAACATAAATTTATATATAAGAGAGAGAAACAAATTAAATTGATAATTATAAGTATATATATTATGAAAATAAATGTAAATGCATCATCGTTTTTATTTATTTGGACAAGAATATGGATGAAATTACGAATGATGATCACCCAATAATTATTATAATAATATAAGTGTTATAGTTTCTTTGACATCAGTTTGACTATTTTTTTAGGGGAGCTCTCTAGGCACTATTGGGTATTAAGTTTTTGTTTCTTTGGAAAATATTATGGGTGTTAATGTTTTATTTAGCACCTCTATTGAGACTCCCCATGTGGATAGGGAATAAATATCATTAATATTATAGTTATATATATATATATATTTGTTTGTATGCATGTATATACTGTATATATCACATATAGACATATAATATATATATATATATATATATATATATATCAATACATATGGATTATTCTGAAATAATATTACAAAATACATAGATATACATATACTGTAAAAAAAACATATATACATATATATATAATTGATAAATACATTAATAAATCCATTTTAAATTAAATATTTGTGAAATTTTATATAAATATGAAAATATTTATATCTGACTGGTGATGATTATTGAAAACACTATAGTTGGGGCGCCCTTCAGTGATGTATCGTAGGTAAGAGTTTGTGTCTATTTCACTTCACCAACATGTTTTCCAAAGGGGTTCTCTATAAGAACTATTGGGGATCATGTTTTTATATTAGAGGAGGATTTAATGGATCCAATGTTTTGTTTGGATCTTTTTTTATGATCCACCAGGAGGACTGTAGTGCTCAAAATTTAAGTCTACTACCCCTCAAGTTATGGATTACAAGGATATTGTTTTTGTAGAGAGGTAAGAAAATTAAATAAAATAGATACTATATTGATGGTTATTAATAAGTATCTGAGGAGACTAATATGATTCTAGAGTTTTCTACTAACTATAGGGAATATAATTACATTCATTCAAGAAATAAAAAATATATAATTATGATTATGAATTCAGAACACTGTGTAATTAACTAATCAATGAAAAAGTATTCTTCGTCTAATGGTGAACAAAAACTAGTTATTGAATATGGTTTGTCACTTATTAAATATATGATGTCTATATTATGGCACAATGATTGAAATTTTAAAAGCTTATGGATTATTTCATAATGACTATATTTTTCATAGATGAAAACACAATGATTTTTGTAGTTATTTGTTCCCTGGTTGTCAGAAATAAGGAAACTAGATAATAAAATAATCTTTACATGGAAAATTTAATATAATATGACATTTCACACATAGTTCATTCTTTACATTTATTTGTAGAAATGTAATATGAGAGAAAAATTTATTTTATTTAATATCTGTTTAATAATAAATTCATAGTAAATCATGTATATTTTCCAGTAAATATTTTAATAAACATAAGTCTTTGATTATAAAATAGTGGAACATGTTCATTAATGGTATCAATAATGAATTTATTAATATACATTGATTTTTATAATGATGGGTGCAAATTTTTAAATACATTCACAATATCATAATTAACGATACATTTCATAGCATTGAAAAACATCTGTGGGAATAAGTCTATTTTTCAATGAATAATCATCTTTACATTGGTGTAATTATTTTTAGGGTAAAATAATGGGTTCTTAATTTTTTTTATTTTTGGATTGATGTTATTTTCATATTTTCTTGATCACATTCTAAAAATATTTTATTTCACTAAAATTTAAGTTTCAATTTTATGTTTTTTACTTAAAAAATATATATTTAGAAATATAATAATTACATATATAAATATATGTGTATTTATATATATATATTAAGATATATAAATAAATAAAAATTATATATATATCTACTCCTGAATTCTGACACACACACACACAGATATATATATATACAAATGCATGTGTATATTTATATATGTAAAAATATATGTCTATGATGCGTTATTTTAAAATGAATGATTTAATAGTTGGGGAAGATAATAAAACATGGGAAAATTGAAACAAAAAGATAAAAAAAATGAGGTTCAAATACTATGTTTCTATTTAATCATTATTTTTTTATAAGTAAAACCAATATCTTATTAGTTTATTATATGGAAATATTAAATAGAAAGATATTCATTTTTAGTCTATTATTATACATTTTATTTACCTTATTTTTTTCTAACATCAGGTTTTATATTTATATGTTATCAAGTGACACTGATGATTAATTTTGATGAATCATAAAAAGGTATTTATTCATTGGGTAACTCTTATATATTAGTTCTAGAGGAATTTAATTTTTTCCAGCTAACCCTTATGTATTTCTACTTTATCTGTACACATTTACATGTTACACTTATGTGTTTATACATTATTGATACACATATAATGTTTAACCTTACATATAAATGGTTTTACACTATTCAATGTAAAATTACCCATAAATTTAATAAATTTAATATACTATGTCTTATAGTGATTCATGTTACACTTACATGAGTAAATATCGTCTATGTAGTTGATTTAAAAAATTATTATTCATATTTCTATTATGTTTTCCTTAGTGTCTGGTTGTTAGAATTGATTTATTTACCACTATTAATCTACTATATTTATTCATGTTATCTCTTAAGATTTTTTGGAGGATATTTAAATCATACCTAGCCATATTTGGTGGAATACTAATTTCCATTAATGCATTTTTATGATAAAAAGGAAGTAATTATAGGAAGATATAGAGGGACGTTCTGATACATAACAATTAAAAATATTCCATAGTTTTTTTCCACATCTAGAAATAGTTTAAGACTCACCACTATAGATATAATCTTCCCTTAGTGCGTGGTTTTAGAATATATTTTTTCATTGTGACCACGATAGTACTTTCTTTTATGTTCTTGGACACTGTTGAAGATTCCCAACGAACTATTGTTCACCATTCAATTAGTCAATTAGAAAAAAAGTAAGATATTTATTTTTATTATTATTATTTTGAGGATTCATTAGTTATAACATTTTCATCATATTTAATTATTTTCTATTGTTCACTTGTAACTTTTATGTTTTTTAAAATTTAATTGATACATATAATATGGTGGTGTTATTTTCATGGAGTATAACCAAGGTGGTCCTAACAATTTTAAATACATTTATATTTTTTTGGATTTCATACCCTTCCTTTATAATTTACCATGAACTCAAATAAGAATCAAAATAATTTATCTATATCATGAATTTTCTATTTCATCTATTACATAATTCATTTATGAATATGGAACCATAAAATACTATAATTCTTGTATCACCTTATAAGAGGGTATCAGATGAATTTACACCAATAATTGTAATCAAAGCTCATGCATATGATAATAGAATCTATTATGTATGGTATTGGTAAATTTGATAGTGAAAATTATTTTTATTTGTATATACATTAGATGAGAGAACTACCACTTAGTCAAATATAGTACGATGCTTTATATATCCCTATGAAACATAATTTAATTTGGTCCAATAATTAAAAGACTAAGGATAATTATTTTGATGTTCCTGTTGACATCTCCATTATAACTCAAATCTCATTAAACTTTTACAAGGAATATAAAATTTCATGTTGGTATCTTTTTATTTTTTTAGAATTTATTCTAGTATATAAATCATTTATATGAGGAAATTATAGGTATAGTGACTACATAAGAAACAAAAAACTATATACATTTAAGATGCATCCCTATAATTTCATTCAAGAGAAACTTGATGTGATTAATATGTTTATGTTATACTTGGAAAAAATAAATTTTAGTATAGAATACAAAAGCTAAAAATTTATAAATTTAATCCATTTAGATAGTTCATTTGAATATCCTACAGATGAAAAGATATACAATAGAGATGACTTGTCTTCAGAAGAAGTAAAATCTACCAGTATTTCTAATGAGTTATCTGGTGATGTTAATTTTATGATTGATGGTTAGTTTTTTAATTTTAGGGGTCATTCTATGTATTGGGGAAGGAAAAAAATAAATTTTAAGAGTTGTGAAAAAAACACAGTCAATCTAGGGACAATTAGATTAAACCAGTCATAGAGAGGTAATATTTAATCATTGTCGGAATTTAGAAATTATAGAACTAAGTGACAACATTAGATGAATTGTGATAATTATATGGAATATATATCATTACCTTGTTTCTAATCCTTGATTATAGTGTTCTAAATTTTTGATAGTGATGGTTTTATGGAGAACTAGAAGTTATTTAGCTCATTCCCAACAATAGAAATTTATCAACCATTTTGGATATCACTAAAAAAGTATACAAATATAAAACATAGAAACTATGATACAAGATCATAATATATAATTTACAATTAATTTATGTAAATTTAATAATAACATAATATTTTATTTTTTGTTATTATTGATGAATCAAATAATTTTTTCATATCATGAATTTGTTTTTTATATGATCTTATTGGTGAAATACTCTTGTTATTATTGAAAAATGTAGCATCAACAAGAAAAATTCACTATATAAATCCTTAGGTACATGGTCAAAAGATTATATTTTTACAACCTGAATCATTGATCTTCATGTGAATCACTTCACGGTGGAATGATTATGTATCATCTATCTAAATTTTGGAGGGTTTAGGAGGAGAATCACTCTATGTTTTTGAGAGTGTTCTAGTAGAATGGAACTCTCGGTATTATGGCTATTATGTTTATAATTCATCATATATAACATTTATTTTGGTTTCAAATGATAGAATATACTATTTAATGATCTCTTGTAAGAGAATAAAAACATCACATGATCCCTCATTATTCTCCTAATCACTATCAAAACCAATATCCAAATAATATTATTATTATTAATAGTTCCATAACATGAGATAAGATAATTAAAAAATTAAAATTATTTTCGTATGAAAAATTAATATTTATTTACAAAAATGACATTTTTGGTTCTACTAGGATAAATTCCCTAAGAGTGGAGTTGAATCAAGACATTAAAAGTTGAAACAACCAACCCATTGATCTATTTTTTCTATATAAGAAAAAACACTCCTATATTATTATCTCATACTATATATATATAAAAAGATAAATCATATATGATAATTATATATTTTACACGGTTCACAATAATTATGCTTCTCAATCGAGTATAAAATTTGATATTCCAGTATATAAGAATCCACTATAGTTCACTATTATTATAGGATTTAGGAAAAAATCATAATTCCCTTGGTTTGTTACCATATACATATTAATAATCTTTTTCCCTCCCAAATAAATTGAGTATGATTCTCCTACAAAATATTAATCCATTTTCTAAATCATCTTCTATTTTGTTCAGACATATGTGAGTATGACATGAATATCATTTTCAACAGAGATGTGAACCCCACTTAACATTATAGGATTTTATTCATGTGAAAAAAATTCATGATCATATTTTACTCTATGAACTTCCCAATGCACAATAACCAAATAGACAAAAATAACTTAGTTGGTAGGTATCAATTTTTTTATGAATCTCTCGGGTGAATTCTCTTTCATGAGAAACTTCTCCACAAACCCATTGCATCCACCACCTTCTGAAAAATTAATTTCCACTTACCCTAAACCTAATATCACCACATATTGTCTACATAATGTTATTACTTCCCTTTAGACACCCTTTATGAAATTACATTACCACATACTACCCTCATGATCTTCTTCTTCCATAGAATATTCCACATGAACACTATCCCAAATTTGTGAAAATATCTAACTATGATCACCAATTATTTTTTATTAAAAATTAAATGAATATGGAGTCTTTATTTTTGAAAATAAATCCCATAAAACCCACTAATCAAAAAAATAGTTTCCTCTATTTCTAGGTTATTTCTTCTTCTTGGCACTCTAATTTTTACCACTTTATAACAATTCACTTACCAAATGGATCCAGAAACCTCATTTTTTAACTTATAGTCATGAAATACCTTCTTGATTGATAACATAATCATTAAATTGATAAAAATGACAAGTAACTCCATATGATTCCTTCATGTTCTAGAAAAAGTTTTAGGCAATGATCACCAAACACACACTGAATTTAGTGAGTATCCTTCACAATGTCTCTAACAATTTTTCGCCTCTACATTCACATGCATAAAAGAAAATATCAAAAATTGTGCCATCCAAAAACACACTTTCTCATATTTATCACATTTAATACCTGGTTACAAAATCAATATCCTCCAATTTTAAATTTTTTTCCTCATATTAATAATTCGCAAAATTTTGGAAATCATCTACAAATAATTTGACATTAAAAACACCGACATGAGAAATAAAATTATTGGATATTTTTTAACCAATGTTGTGAAAAACATTAAACATGAAATACCAAGAAATAAACTTGAGGTATATTTTCCCAACGATCTATCCAATTATTTTTATAAAAAATACACAAGAACCACTAAATATGTCATATTGGAAAATGAAATGAACACTTTTATCTTCAACAATGATTTCCATTATTTGAATCCAAATATAAACCAAATATTTTTTCAACACATAATCCCAAGCCACATGATCTATGTTTAACCTGAGAAATAATAGTATGATATGAATATCTATAATGAATCACTTATTTATTAATTCCACTTATAATTAATTATGAAATGATATAGATTGATTTTTAATGTTGATAACAATTATTTCTCATTTTTTATTTTTCTAGTGATGACCACTTCATTGACTAAAATTCCCAACCACATTCTTTATGAACCCATAGTTTATTCTATAAGACAACCAATTCATTTTATGGATTTATTTATGAAACTTATTCAACTATTAAAAATGATCAATCCTCTTATATATATACCCCTTGATTTATAATGGAAAAGTACTCAACATATCAACAACAATCCTCATTTCATGAAAAATATATCTCCCCTTTTCTAATAAACATAAATAGCACTCCATTGAAGTGTGTATCAACAAAATGAACATATATTATCACATCAGAAAATTTCAAACAATCATGGGGGAGTATGGGTTACACATCCATATCTTTGAAGTGTGGGTGAGTTGGAGAGACACCATAATTCAACCAAAATTATTTTTGAAACAGCCTTAGATAACACATTCTTTAAAATTCCTATTTCCTTATGTTCAACTAATAAAAAATCCAATTTCAACAACTCGGGTTATATTAATTCATTGGTAAAATCATATTTCATTTTAATATAATATTATAATGAGATATGGATCATATTTTTATAAATATTCAGAACACTTTAAATATTAAAATATATTCTGATTAGATACTTCTCTTTTACTCATATATCATCAAGTTATTTCTTTATCTTCAGTAAAAAAATGAATGATGGAATATCCTAAACGTATCCACCCACATTGGTACTCATATAAATGAAAAATACACCGTTATTGAATGAAAAAATTTATGCAAACTGCCTATTTTTTATTTAACTAACCATCTCTTGATGTTTACATATAATGAAAGTTGAAATACAATATAAATTTGATATATTGTAGTGTTATTTATACATAAAATATGTTGATATATTTAGTAATAATTTTATATTATACTTCATAACATTCATAAAAACAATATTGAATAATAACATTGTTATGTATAACATGTTTTAAATGATTGACCTATATTCTAGGACATTTACTACTTTTCCATCAATATCTCTTATGAGTTTCATATAGGTATCAACTGAAGTTTTCCTGTACCTATATTGCCTATGAAAAATATTATGAAAACCTATGTATCATACTTTGATTATGAAACGTTTATACCATGTATTCATTCTATCATTTGTAGACTATGGAAACATTTGTTCTCAACATTTATTTACATTTAAAAATATAGGATCTCAAATTATAAAAACTATTTTCATTGTCCTTCATCATCCACACAAAAGTTTATTTTATCTATATACAATAACAACATCATCCATTAATTACACTGATTATTGAAATAAATATTAAAATCAACACTAAAATTATAAAAACCAAACTTCATTTAGTACTGATCATGTATTGGATATCATGCTCTTGGTTCATGATTCAACATATAAAAATCCTTCTTGAGATGAGAACCTTTTTCTCATTGTCATTTTAATGTATCCCATCACGAAATTCAATGTACACCACTTATAGCATAACTCTATTTATAAATGATTAATTTAAATCCATGTAAAACACCTTAAAATTCCCATTCGCTACAATAGCTATGAATATTAAAATATTCTCTATCCATTCAAAGGAATAAAATGTTACATATATTTTCATCCCCCCAATATAGAGTATCCCTTACACAGTTGTAATTATTGTTTTTTGAATCACATAGAAAAGTTATTAAATTTGTTATGGAGTACTAATTTGTGCCTGATAACATCATTGCCTCTTATCCTCCAAAAAATCAATCACATATGATTCAACTTGATTTGGTTATGCTCTTTATTCATTTGCAAATCCCAATTCCATTCCCTATAATTTTTTTTTAAAAATAATTCTCCACTACTTATAACATGAAATATTTTTACTATAGAGATTTAATTCCCCTTAATTTCACTATTTCTATTTGATCAATACTAATATTCTATAAATAAATTTTAGATTAAATCTACAACTTCTATACAGTTACAAGTATAAATTAATCTTTCACATTATAATCAACTTCTTCCAAATCATTATTTTATACTATTTTTATACACAATATAATTTTCCCCTCTTCTCATTCATCATTATACTATTTACTATGTTATTAATAAATCATATAATTATCTACTATAGTAATATATCTTCTATACATAAATATTCCAAGCTACATATTGAACAATTTATATTCATCAATTTTTTTTCAGAGTATACCTAGAATATCATGTTCGCTCACATGGTTTAAAAGATACTATATAAATATATATTTATAATGAATCATATACTATCCATGAATTGAAATTATATTGAAATCATATTATATCTATAACAAAGCTCTTATGGATTATTTAATTCTATTAATAAAAAAAATCCTTATTAGAGAAACAATGGAAACATAAAATCATAAGATACCAAATAAAAATTTTATAAGAATATGAATATCGCTTCTATCATATCCATGGAAATTACACGTATTTATATTTTATGTTACCTTGGAAAAGATAAAAAATATGGATGGGTTCAGGTATAGAATAATGATTTTAATAAAATTAAATATTAGAAACATAAACTATTAAATGTGATGTATAGGGAAATAATTGAAACAACAAACCATAATCAACTGAATCTAATTGATTTGTATATCAATGATAATTAATGAAAACATGGATAATAATAATCATTGATCTCATACCGATGTAATACATATTGTCAGGCCTAAAAAACGTATTATCAGTGATTTTTCAATGATTGTATCCTATCATGGGAATAGGAACACACAAAAACCAAACATCTTGTTTCTCATGATACAATTAGATTCATTGAGAGGATATATAAATCTAGGACCTACCCATACAGTGATTAATCCCAATGTATTCACTGTAAGAGTCCCCAAGACCATTAATATCATCCATAGGGAACCTTTTATTTAATAAAACATTGATATATATATATATATATAAATACATTAAATAAGTCCCTATTAAAGAGAATAATGTGTATTTCTAGTAGAACATTATTTGATATACATAGAAGTAATGAGATGTTATAAAAGTAATAGAGGTAACCATAATTAAATTAATATGAAAGTTAGGGTACCATTAATGTGATAGGTTATCTGACAATGATACTAACCTGAATCAATTATTTTCATTTGTAATAGACTGAGTTAGTGGTTCGAAAAATCCATCCTCATTGTTCATTACACGAATGTGAATATTCGAGAGCATATACCTTGTGAGTTTCTTGTTGTGTGTGTATTCTTCGGACCGCTATTCAACCATGTGGGGGATGATTGAGTCAATGCTTATCCCATCATTTTTCATGGGGATTAACCCACAGTGTATATGTCCCTTAGTTTCATTGACATTCTTGTATCTATAATGCGGTATATTTTTTATGAAATTAAACACTATATTACTTTATCAAAACATTGGATGGGTTTTCTAGAATGGAAAATTTTACTCAATAATTAAATGAATATGTAAGGGGGATAAAAATATTGACTTTGAAAGTTTTTAAATTTAATGAGATACATTGTAAAAAATTCATCAATGTAAATATATTAATAAAAATTGTAAAATTGGGGGTAATTGTAACATGGTCCACAATGTTTTAAAATTGATACGGAAATCCATTTTCCTAGTTTGGGTAGTAATTCAATAATTATATTTTAAAATATAAGACCTAAAAATGATATTAAAATACCATTAATCAATTCATTTCAAGATATAAAAACTCTAATAGGTAGTAAATACACCAAAGAATGAAAATTGGGTGTATAATGAAAATAATGGGTTAAAGAGAGAATTTTGAGATGGAAAACTCTTAAATTTTATCCTGAAAACCACACACATACTTTTTCTTATGTAAAATTAAATTAGATATCCTAATAACATATATCATAGATATAATAATTTCTATTTTATTCTTACTCTTGATAAATATTCATTCTCTACCTGAAATCATATGATTTCCCAGATCTTTATTTATAGTTTTCAACATTTGTACACATTTCAGAAGATCATTTTTTGTATTAATTAATCTTTTTAATTAAATAATTACTATGTCATGAAAGATATTTTTATGGATGATTTATAATAATATATGATCTTTTTAATTTCATTGAAGAATTCTTAGTCCTTATCCTTGATGTTGAAGGCATTTTTTGTGTTTTTAGATGAATGAAGGGTGTTCACATAACAATATTATTTATATATTTATATGATATTATACCAGTATATAATTTTCAATATTCATCCATGATATCAATTTAGATTATTATTCAATTTGGTGTTAAAATATTCCCAAAAATGAAGATACCTTGATTTAATGAATTATTATTAGGTGGTTTTTTTGTAATATCATTATCATATAAGAATAATAGTTTTTTCGGTTTTCATAGAACGATATATTATAATTGTAATACTGTATCTGAGGAATTAACAAACATTAAAATTTTATATGATTTGAATATAATAATTTATTCTTAGTGCACGTATTTTAATATGTTAAATTAATGTTGATAGTTTGTTGATAATATCATTAATGGGTTATATAATATTTTATAACATAACCTTAATGATATCCAAAAAATCATATTTTACATTATAAACCAATGATGTAATGATAAACACATTATGTGGTGGATGTGATAGTCTACATGAATCAGGAACTATGGTTTTGTTTTTATTAATGGATGGGGTATCTAAATAAATAACTATAATACCCTAAATATAGTTACATATAGTATATAAATTAATTTAATATTACTTTAATAGTTTCCCTAGAATAAATTTCAAATAACATATATATGAATAAAACTATAAGGTTGATAATTATAATGTTGAGGACTACAATTTTCCTTGGAAATCTCCATAATTTGAAGGGAATAGTCTAACTGTTAGTGAAAATAGAATAATGGTAGTATAATATAGTTAAATGTAGATTAAAAATAGAGTGTCTTAAGAATAAAATATAATTAGTATTGATTCATGAAGTTGTGAATATGTTAACCTTTTATATGTTCATGGAAACGTTGTTTTGGGAGTACCCCTCAAATATAAAATAATGTATGGAAATTATTCAAGTGTAAAAAGATAGAAAATCGAAATAATTATATGGTAAAATGTATTGGTTCGTAAAAATCTCAAAAGTAGAATTTTGACAATGGTTTTTTAAATATTTTAGGAGATTTACTCTATGTTATTATAAATTTTCCCCTCTTTTCTTTTACCATGAAAATTAATTCTCAATTGTTGAAATTAATTTCAATTAAAAATATTAATATTGACATTTTAACCTAATTTGATACATAATGTATGAACCATAAATATAATTTTTACAATTAAAATAGAATCATATTTGAAAATATAATTTTAAAATAAATAAACATAATTTTGTAAAATTATTTTTAGAGAAAAAATATTTTTATGATTTAAATTTTTATATACGGTAATTTTATAATCAAAACTAATTATAATTACATAAATTTATTTATCTAGAAATATATATATATTTTATTAGTATTTAAATGAAATAAAAACTAAATCTCTAAAGAAATAAATTTATTTAAATAAAATTTAAAATGTGGTTTTTTTATTAATACGCAATTTTTATTAGTTTGGAAAACATTTAGTAAGATATTTATAAATTAAAATAATATTTTAAAATTCATACTATTATTCCTCAAATTCATATTTTATTTGATAAATAGTTTTCTAAAATTATAGTTCATATTTATATAATGGTAAAATCATAACAGTTAAACTATTTAAGAAAACTGTATTTTACTAATAAAACCTAATCAGTTCAGAAAAACTCCTAAAATAATACTATAATAAATCTGATATGAGGAATTCAAAAATTATCATATTTTATTAAATTTAAAATAAATTTATTTTTATATAAAATACATTCATGAATAAGATGTCATTAAATGGTGCATTACATGTTAGAACATGATATAGAGTTTACCTATTATAGTAGAGTATCAGATGATACATTATCCCCCTTAAATAATTTTATTTTCTAAAATGGGTAATATATTTTCTATTGAAAAAATATATATTCCATTCGTTGTATATTCTTTAAACTCACAAGACCCCTCTTCTAGTTTGTGATTTCTATAATGGACATTCCCCAAATGAGTTTTGTGATTCTGCAATACTTTCTCTTGGGAGTCAAGAAACTATATATGCTCCTCTATATAATATAATTAAGTCTCCATATCTATTCCCTAATATATGAGCATATTTATTGGATCCAATAATTGTTTCACTATAAATATAACATGGATAATGTAATATACTTTACAAAGGTTGTACGATATGGTCAACTGGTAATTTACAACCCTAATTTGTTATTCTGTTTTAAATGGACAGATATCCCTAGTGATTAACATCACCTTTTTAACAAATCATAAAACTACCTTCCATGATGAAACCATTAATAATTCATGATCCCCCAAACATATTCCAAATAATTCTTCTTGTCGTCAAAAAAACTCATTTTTATGCACCTTGATGCTTTAATATAATTTTTCATCACTTATACAGTAACTATTATATCCTCCGTAATCATTGGTCCAACTAAATTTATTTCAATAAATTTAATCCAAATAGATGGATTGTGATTCCTCTCCCCATATAATTATTTATATAGTTCCATATATATGCTCGAATAGAAGATATTATTGTTTTAAAATCCTATCGAAGGTATTTATTGATCCCGTATACCTTGAATGTCATGATAACATGATCTAAGAAAGTATTCCTGAGTGTGGATAGTCCTTTATGACTACCCATCAGTAATGTGATGATAATTAATGCCTAAATTTATCTTAGTGCCGGTGTCCCTTTATTGAATCTTATGAAATTACTATGTGAAATTAGGGTTTAATAAGATTAAATTTATATATGTTTCTCATGACACCATTCAATTTCATTGATTTAGATCCAGACAATGTTCTCATGGGGATGATGTTATCTTATTTCTACAAAATGATAATACATACAAAGATGAACAATGATAACCCATATACAATCCTTCATCCTTCCATTCATTAGGTTCCCAGTAAAAGTTTCAATTTTTAAATTTCCCAATAGTCATATTGGTATATTTATTAGTTTCAGGAATCCATTATGATATTGTATTTATACCTTTACCTCAAACCATAATATGTATTTGTAAAAATACTCTACCATTTTCTTCTCCAAAATAATCCACATGAAATATTCTCTCAAATCTAAACACATATTATTTATTTAGGGGTGTATAAAGAAATTTTAGCTATGGTATTTATCTAGAAGTTCTCTATTCAATTATGATATATTTGAAATAAATAACATATTACAAATACTCAATACTCCATCTCTACTTATAATATTTCTTAATATCTCATCATTCAATATTTTTATCCTTCACTGTATGTTTTGTTCATTACTTTTTAAGTCTATATATTTTTAATTGAATAATTATTATCAATTTCTAAAATAATTAATTATGCATCCTCAATAGGTGCTCATCTTTAAACATTATAAAATTGAAATATTTATTTCAATAATTTATTCTCTTATATTTTATGATCTTTATAGTTAACAGTTTTTATAATTAACTCATCACCCCTATGAAAAATAATCTTTATATCATGAAGAGTAATCTTCCACTCAGTATCCATTATTCAACATTATATTAAAATTTATGAAATAAAATGTTTTCATTTCATAAAATTTATTCAAAATTTTAATATAGACCGCAACCATGTGTCTAATTATCCTTAATACCCGATGTAAAATTTTTTAAAAACTTGAATGAGCACAAAAATATTATAAAGTGGCATATAAAAAGAATGAAATAAACTCATTTTTTGTAAAATACATAAAATATTTTTATTTTAGAAAATTAACATTGGGATCAAAATAAATATTTTATCACTAAATAATAAAATTCCATACCAAAATATTTTTATCATACATTAAATAAGAAATTATAAAAGAAACTCATAAATGTTTCTTTCAAATCATGAAAAACACATAAAAACATTCAAAAATTTATAAATTTTACCCATAATAAGTGGCATATAATTTTATTAAAACGTATGAATATTTTATTACCCTTTAAAATAAAACGTTTTCTATAAAAAACAATTGAATTTGTAAATAAATATTGTATTTACCTTATAAAATCACTTTTATATCACTCATACAATTACTCTTACAAGTGGAATAAGCAATACGGTGGATGTCCAACATAATTATTGACCAATGAATTGGAGGGATATAATGCACTAACTATTCCTTAGTTTATAAGGGAACTAACTCTCCTTGTAAACAATAGTAATTTAAAATATTCTTATTTCATATACATTAAGAATTATCATTCATTTTTAAATTTTTAAAGTATGTCAAATCACTTTGTATTAAACCTTGAAAAAGATTCCATTTTAAAACCATTAATATAATATTACAATTTACTTAAATTATTATTTATAATTTATTAATTCTAACCTAATTAGGTCTAAAAAATAATTTTCTGATTATGTATCTCGATGAAAAATATTTAAAAATAAATATTGAAAAAATTAATATAATGTTTTTAAAATAAATTGTCCCCTACCTCAAGTCTAACTTATCTTGTAAATTTTTTATCCCTAAGATTAACAAATTTATTTTTAGTATTTTGTATTTTAAGAACCTTTTTAGGTTTATAAATAATTTTACCATGTTATAATAAATTAACTGAACAAATTATGTTCACATTTGACATTTTGATGATATTGAACTCATATGTCTGTAATGATATTAGTTGGTTGACTATGGAAAAAGAGTTCATTATTACACCATATAAAAAATAAAAATCACTAAATATTTAAAATTTTATATATCAACTTCAATTTTATAACCAACCAAATAATATTTTTATAAAAAATGAACTATGTTTCCATTAGAAAAATTATAGGTCATATGTACGCATTATAAACAATACCATTTTCAATGATTGTTTTGGGGAAAAGTAAAGTAATATTTTAAATTTATTAAATGATTTTAGATAATTAAAATTGAAATATTTTATTAAATACAATTATATATATCATCCATGTTATCTGTTGATGAAAAATGGATCAAATTACACTATGGAAGTGGAAGTACACAGGTACACATAAATGATGATTTCATTTTTCTAGTGATTGAATGTTAATAATGTAGATGAAATTTTATACTTAAATAATTATATACATTTAATAAATATAATATATATATATACAAAAATTATTTACACGATTAAAAAAAATCATGAGATATGGGGATGGTAAGTGATTTAAATCGGTTCATGAGGTGGTAGTATGCCATACTAAAGAATGATGTTTTCATTCATCAATTGATATAATATTATATGGATTAAAATTGTTAATTAAATTATCAAAATATATGTATATATAATATTTGTATTTTATTATTTAATCATCGATGATATAAAGCTAAGCTGATAGAAGAAGAAATAAGATGAAAAGAGTATCTTTTGAACAATACCAAATCTTTGAAAAAATCAAGGTTTTCAGAAAAGGATTTAATATGATGGTTTTATAGTCTAAAAATGTCACTAAATATGTGGGAAGTTATTTATGGAAGATATTTTTTGATGTAATTTCTATTATAGAGTTCCCAAAAGGTTTTAGGAATAGTGGGGAGGGGCTTCACTTTTATAATTGAAGGGATGTGCACTCTTGGAATTACATAAAACATTAAATTAATATAAATTAATCTTCATAGAAAAATTGATCAAAATTGATATTATCTGATAATTAAATTATTATTTGTAGTAATACTCTCATCCAATTGTAATTAGATTATTTTGTGTGATTTTTTCACCTGTATCTTTTTTTGACACTTTGTTAACACTTTTGATGATTATTTTGATAACGAATGTTTTTACTAATTAGGTGTTGAGATATTTAATATAAAACAAATTGGCCCATATATGAACCATGGATGATATTTTAATCTATACCGCAATACATAGGATGAAGATAATATTTTTAATATTTTTAAATCATTTAATAAAACATTATATTTTATAAAATATTGTTTATGTCATTTTGGAACGAGTAATTTAATTTACGTTGGAAAACCACATTAAAAACAAAAAAAAATTAATAATATACTTAAAACAAACTAACATGTTATATTTATCTAAGATATTATTGGAATACACTAATTCAGTCAAAATATATCTCTTTCAATAGTTTCAATATTATTTATTTATTTTTCATATTAATTAAATAAATACAGTGTCGATGTTGCCCAATCATATAAGGAAATTATTTTATAACTCTATTATTTTAGTCAATTAAATTGATAAAATTGAATTTTATTTTAAATAAATACTTATAAATTTAAAAAATATATTATCTTATTCACAATCTAATATCAATATTAAATGTAAGAGAGTAACATATTTTACTTAATCCACTAATTAAATATTTACAAGGTAAATATCAACGATAAATTAAACCAAATGAACATACCCTCGATGTTTGTATGATTATGGATGAAATAAATACTTCTAATAAAGTAAATGCAGGTTTTTTGGTCATTTAGTTGTCCATATCAATTTATTGTCAACCTTAAATACTTGATTTTCCCTTACTAGGGTGATAAAACATTACACTGGTAAATATTCATAATGACCAAAAATATAATAGAAAATTTAAATGATTTGAACTTCAATATTTATAATATATAAATAATTTTTTAATATTAAATTCATTTAATTGGAGGAATTTAATTTAAAATTAAACCAACCAAATGCAATGAACATTATTTTTCAGAAAAATATCTTTTTATATAGAATTATTTATAATAAATTCACATTTAAAAATAATTTCAATGACTGTAAATAGATTATAATTAATACATGTATACTAATTTATTTTTAAAAAAATATAGAAAATTGTATTTCAATTTTAAAATATGCGATAGGAAATTAAAATTTTAAATAAAAATCAATAATGTTAACTTTTCAATTGAAAATCAATCATTTTATATAAAATATAAAAAACCCATAAGATAATTCTCTTATACATATATAAATAATTATATCCTTTTATAAAATTAATTTTCTATAACTCCTAAAAAATATTTTTAATATTTAATCAAATAAAAAACAAAATTTTCTAGAAAATTTACATTGGACGAATAAAATAACTATACTAAAAATATTTTTTTCTTTATAATCATTAATCAATATATTTTTATTTGGTATGAAATTTATATATATTTTATCATATGGTTTAGGCTATCAAAATCCCCTAATTAAATAGTTATATTAAAAAAGTCACATTTAAATAATAATATATTTATAAAATATCCAAATTTTCTTAATTATAAGTGTTTTGTATTAATGAATATATTGATAATATTGTTATTTTACAAACATTGGTCATTAAATTATTCCTCGTTCAATAAATTACATACTACTAATTTTAACTTGAGATCAGTATTAAATGTATGAAAATTTTATATATGTTTGTTGGACTTCGACAACATAAAAAGGGTTAACAAAGCATCCTCTTCAAAAAGAATAAAATGTAAATAAATTTTTTATCTTGAATCCAACCTAACTATGTTTCAAAATAAGAAAACAAAAGTGGGTATTGAAAATATGGACTTTAAAGAAAATAATATTTTCTAATTAATAGTTAATAGTAACAGAGATCTATAATCATAGAAAAAAAGAATGATCATGAGAAAACTATTGACCACAAACCCACAAATTAATGAAAAATGAAAAGACAGTTGATCCATCAGAATTGAAAGTAATACGATATTTTTTTTTAAAATCGTCTTCCTAGGGTTAGGTAATTCTACTACCACATATAGTAAGAACATATGAATAATACTTACTGGAAAAGTAGAATTTAATTATTTAATCAATTTCTACCAAAATATCATATTTTTCATTAAATATGAGTATTGAATATATATTTTCAGACATGTATCACTGAAATAAAATTCTAATATATAATGTAAAACAAAGGATATTCCTTATTTCATTGTACATTGAACAAATCTATTATGGTTAGAATATGTTAAGATAATTCCTAAAATGAATTATACATCATATAAATAAATTATAAATTAATCTCCAAAATTCAATAGTAATTCCACAATTAAAAAACTATAACATTTTATAAATATGTAACCTTAAATTTTATAAAAGTATTACCATCCATGTTTGAAACCTATAAATCAGAATTATTTTATCACATATTCATCTATTATTTATTTTACATTTATTCCCCATTAAATGTAGCCACTCATAAAGTCTAAAAACGGAAAATTTATATTCCCTAATCATATAATCATCGAAACATACTGATAAACTCCTTAAATAACCATAATTAACATTTTTACAAAATTATATAAACATTCGAAGACAATTCAACCATTATTAGTCAATAAAAATCCCATATTATCAAATAATATATCTATTTACCTTAATCATATATGGTTCTGAAAATATGGAACTTCTTATGAAATATAAATAATAACATAGCTACCAAATCACTTTTAAACCATGATTATGAAATAAATACAACATATGTTCTAAAAAAATTAATAACTCTTTTGTCACAATCATACACAATCACCTTAAAATAAAATATCTTATTAACCCTACACATTATCAGCATCTTTCAACAAATGTCCAGGAAATAAAGGACTGTTCTTCTAAAAATAGAATTTCATTAAAAGTTAATTGTAAGGTAAAATATGCCTAAAAAATCTATTAAAACCAAAAGAAATCAATGTTACTCTTAAAACAGAAAAGTGTATTAATTCCTTTAAACATTTGTTCATCCTTATATTTACCACTACGTCATAACTCATAAATCCATGTTTATATAGAACATAATCATTCTATGTACTTCATAATAAATTATCCTTTATTTTCCTTATTATTCCATAATAATTAATCCATACAAAGAAAAATATAAATGATTTCCTAAGATTCAAAAATAACAAAATATAATAAAAAATAAAATATATACCTTTTATATTTCATTTGTACTTTCATAATCATGAACTGTAATTGAATTATGAATTTATAAAAATTTATCTATAATGCCTTCTTAGTATCATTCCTACCCTTTTGGACTGGGTCATCTATTGGAATTATTATCATACTATCCACATTTAAAACATTTAACTGATACATTGGGAAATCAATATCCACCTCATGGTTTTACTGAAATTCATCAATTTTCATTGACATATTATTATTTTATTTCAACCTCCAAAATTTTTTAAAATATCAACCCCTTCTTTTAAGACATTTCCATGGGCTCTTAATCCTACATTATTGATATGTAGGGAATTTAATATTTATAACTTTTTGATATTTATCACCTAAACATCCACAAAACATCATTTTTCTATAGTTAGATATATTTTGAAACTCAACTAGGCTTAAGTTATTAATCATAACACATGAAATCTGGTAATTTATAACTACAATTTTTTCCTCTAGACCTCACATTAATTTATTGTTCTCATTCCAACAAAATTTTCATTTCTCGTTACAAACATTATTTGTTTTCTTCCTTATAGTTATGACCATTTAATAATAAGATACCAGTGTTATATTATAAATAAAAATATAATATACCATACAGTGAAGACGAAAAAACACTATGATATCAATAACCATGTCATTATTTTTTTAGATATATCTATTTATAGAAAATATCGATAATTATCTAGAACAAACAAAAAATCAAGAATATAAATGCAATTTAATACAATATCAAATATCATCTAACCTCTTATAATATGAAAATCGTTCTAATGATACCAAATATAAAGGATCAACCATAAACATTATATAATATCACATTTTAAGTCAATAATTATTTATTTTACCTTTGAATATATTTATATTTTATATTTTTATATAATTATGATATTAAATTTATATAAATAAATTTTATATCAGAGAGTTGAAACTTCCACTAAGTATACATTTTCTCACATTAGAAAAACATTAATGATATAACAAGTTATAATTTTATGACATACTTTTAAAATTATCATCTTGACCTCATCCTTGCCACTAATAATCATTAAAATCATTTGGAAATTGATTTATAGTGTGGGATGAGCACAAAACATATGTTATGGACAAATACAATATTAAAAAACACACTTGTCCATGAATACTTATAAGAAGTTCCATTGTAAATATAATATATGGGCTCAAATTAAACATTTTCTTACTCAAGAAATAAAATCTCCTAAAAAATATTTTAATAAAAAATTTCATAAGAAATTTTACAGGAACTGACAAACTCTTTAATATATCATTTTAATATTGAAAATATTAATTTTTCTTTCAAAATGTATTGCATTTAACTCTTTATAAGAATATTATGCATTACATTAAATAAAATTTAAATATAGTAACACAATAAATTATAATAATTTAGTAAAAACACATATAAATTAAAAATAAGTCTATAGGTTCCATTGTATGTTATTTTCATATCACTCTTACATGGGAAATAATGAATATTCTCTACTTCCAAAAAAATTCATACCCATGCATTAGAGGATTATAATGAACCCATGAATCCATTGTTTATAATAGAATCACCCATCCTTGAATTATAACAGATAAAACCATCATTGTAAACAACGAGAAAGAACTATTACATTATAATAACACATAGAAGAATATATAAAAAAAATATTTTCACCAATAAAACAATTCATGGATATGAAAATAAATGTTTTTTTAAAAATTTTTTCTAACATAAAAAACAGGGAGATAGGGATTTTATTTTAATAAAACATTAATTATTGTAAAATAATATAAACATCAATAAATGGTTATGAAAATTGGAAAATTCGTTGAACTCATTTACGTTAGAATAGAATATCATTTTCTTCTATTTGTAAGGAATGTCAAATGATATTAATAAAATAGATAAAAGGATTCCCTTTGATACCCATTGAATGAAATTAAAAAATGACTTAAATTTTTCTATAATTCATTGCCTTCTATATATATGAATAAAAAAAATTAATTTTACAAATATGGGTATGGATGAAAAAGAATTAAAAAATTAATGTTACAAAATTTAAAATAGGGTTTTGATTATAAAGGGTCCCTTAACTCATGAATTTATAATCACATACAATAATTATAATGAAAAATTAAAAAAAAGTTAATTTTTAACATAATTAGGAATATGTTTATTTTTTATTATTCCATTTAAAAAATTTAAATATTTATATTACAAATTATGTTTACATTAGACATTTTGATGATATTCAAATCATGTATATAAAAAAGGCATTTTTAGGTTGAATATGGTAAATGAGGTCTTTATTGAACCATATCCAAAACTAAAATCACGACATAATCAAAACAATTATATATAAATTACACTATTAATAATATCCAGGAATGATTTCTACAAATAATGAACTAATTTAATATCATGGAGATACTAGGTCATACAAATTCTTGATTAAAATTTATATTTTTGAACAACAACTATAAAAAAAGGAGAGTGTAATTTTATATTTATAGAATGATGATAATTTAAAAAAAATCATTTATCACATCAAAAACACAAAAACAACAAACATATATATAACCCATGTGATGTGGTGATGAAAAATGAATCACATTTCTCTATAGAGGTGGTAGTCATCATGAACGTATGATAGAATTTATAATTTTTAATGGATGGAATAGAAAGAAAACACTTGATATATTTTCCTTCCATAATGATAAATATATTATGTATTACATAAATATATATATAATAATTCCCTCATTATAAGTAGTAGTGATTGGATGTTATGGAAAATGAATTACGTCGATCAACAAGGCAGTAGTCTCTTGTACACATGATGGTTGTTTTATTTACCCATTTCATGGAAGGGGACATTGATATAAATTATTCAATAAATATATTATAATATATGTATATTAATTATACTAATTTTATTATGTTATCATGGTTGAATAAATTTTTTAGAGGTAGAAGATGAAATAATTAAAAAATGTTTGGTTAGGAACTATAGATATTCTTCATACATCCTTTTAATGTTTACTCCAAAATTTTTACAAGGTTTCATTAGTAATATATAATATTACATTAGGATGTGGTGGGAGAATTTTTAAAATGTACTTGGTTATTTATTGGATGATATATAGAGTAGAAATATTTTGAGGAAGAGAGGATATGAGGTTTCCTTTTATAGGTGATGGGCAGGGACCTTTGGAACATAATTAATAAATTAAAAATAATAAAATATAATTATATTTTCAAAAATGGATCCAAAATAATATATTTAATAAATAATATTATAGTTAAATAAAATCATCTAATAGAATAAAAATTTATCCCATTATCTCTTTTTTTAACTTTATCTATTTATTTTAACAATTCATTAACCCTTTTGAAAATTATTATGATAAAAATGTTTTGTATACTGTAGGGGTCATTGTAATTTATATAAAAAGTTAATTGGCCTGTAAATAGAAAATTATTATTATATTAAACAATATTAAAATCACACTGTTTATGGTAGAATTTTTTTGAATTTAAAATTATTAAAAAAACTGTTTATTATAAAATAGAATTATGTTAATTTTTTGAATGAATCATTAAATTTGAACTCAAAAACAACATGGAATCAATGAAATTAAAATATAATACATTACAACATAAATAAAATTTTATATTTTTCTAAAAATAATTATGTATCATAATAATTGATTCAAAATATTCAGCTTATAATATTTCAAATTATTTAATTTTATTTTTTATTTATTAAATAAATATTGTGTCGGCGTTGCATATGAATTTATGTTAATTATATCATCACTAAAACTACTTCCACGATATAAAAATTTAATAATTTATCAAATATGTATTTATAACCAAACTTATGTTGGTTTTATCACTATCCTAAAATGTAATTAATATTAGATGCATGAAAATGATATTTTTTATTTTATCAAATGCTTTATTATTATAATGGTCAAAATATAGGATAAATGGAAAAGGTAATATTTTCAATTTTTAGATGAATTAGAATTCAATAAATTCTTATATTCAAATAAAGTTAAATTTTAGAATCATTTTTGTTTCCTTATAATATTATTTTGAATTGTAAATACCAAATTTACCTATACTTAGGTGATACACATTTACTATGATTAGAATTCATAATTAAAAAAATAAATGGTATATATTTAACTGATTTTGGCCTCATAATTCCAAATATTAAATTAATTTTTTAATATTAAATTCACAAATCGGAATAATTATATCTAAATTTTTACACAATAAATGCAATTAAACGAAGTGTTTAAAAAATCTATTATATAGTATAAAAATGTTTTTATTCCAAATATAAGTATACAATTTATTTCAAAGTCACTAATTTGATACTTCTTAATTAAAATTGAAAAACTAAATTTATATTGATAATAAATAAGGTAATTTTAAATGATAAATATGATAAATTGAAAGTTAGTTTTGAGTAAAAATAATTATTTTTCAATATTAATTGAAAGATTTTATTTGAAAAATTTCAAAACCTCTCCATAAGTAAATTTTTATATACTAACTTAAAAAATTATATCCATTTTAGAAAATACCATTTATAGAAGTCTATAATCTAATTATAATATCTGTATACAGAAATTAATAAAAATCATTTTTGATGAAAACATATATTCCCAGAATAAAATATCTTTTCTGAAAATTGAGTTTTTATTTCTTAATCATTAATCTAAAATGTTTTATTTTTTATAAAATCTATATATATTTTATAATGTGGCCAAACCTATTCATACAATCAAATTAAATATCAATAGAATAAAGGTTTCATAAAAAATTATATTTTTATATTCTATACTAATACACACAAAGCTCGATGTTGATTGTTTACAAAGATATAAAGAATAATATTATTTTTCAAAATCAGGGTGTTATATCCCCGTTTCTATAAATCCCCATACCATCGTTTCAAAAAATATTTATATAAGATCCTTGTTAATCATTATCAGGTATTGAACTCCATGATCTCTCCCACTCAACGCATCAACCACCATATTTGCCTTCCTAGGGTGTTATTTTATTAATTAATAATAATCCATGAGTAGTTATAAAACATTTATTGAAATTATGTTGATATACTTCTATGAAAATATATTCTTAAATCTCTTGGGTTCAATATATATATCATATTATTTACCATATAGGTAGTTCCTTCGTATTTTCAAAGAAAATATTAGAGCATCCCACTCAAGCTCATGAGTTAGATAGTTTTATTCCTTTATTTTTTACTACCATGATGTATAGGTAATCATCCTTTAATTATACATAATCACACAAACTATTTATTAAATCAATTCATCAAAATAAATTAAAAATCATTCCATAACTAATAGTAAAATAAACATTTTTAATTAGTAATTATCATCTTCAGCTATTCATAAATTTTCATATATTCCCAGTCCATGTTATATAAACAGAATTTTATGTAAATTTTTCAAAGGAGATGTAAAAATGAGAAAAATTAGGAAACAATAGATCATTGAAAAAGGATATACTTATGAAACATCATATAAATATTTTTTTCACTGTTTTAGTTAATTATTTGGAAAAAAATTATTTGATTGTTCAAAAAATATTCCATACATTGAGGTAATATAGACAAGAAAATCAACATTATTTAGAAAAAATTCAAAATTAATATACTTCCCATTTAATTTTTTTTAAGTGTCATCGAAATTATTTTAAGATTACTCTAATTATCTTTAAATATATCAGTTTATGTGAAGATATATTCAATTATTACAACAAAAATGTTATCGAGATACTCTTTTAATAATCTCTTCATCATATCTATAAATACATAATGTAAATTATTAAATAAGAAAAGTATAATAATAAACTCAAAATTTTTATACCTTTTTAAAAATTTATACTTCAATATATCATTCTTCATCACCCATAAATGATTTAAAATATAGAGAAGATCGATCCTTGGTGATAATAAAATAATCCATTAATTCATACAAAAAACATAATTATTAATTATTGTAATTTTATTGATCATTCCGTATAATTGATAACCAATATCATGGACCCATCCTTATTTTTAGGAATATAACGTGGTATCTCTATGATGAAACACTGGGGAATACAATCTCATATCAATCAACCACTATAATTATTTATTCATCCCCCCAACTCCAACAATGCTATTCTATAAGCTATTTTAATTATAACATTTATATCATGAATGATTTCATTTGAGAACTCATCGTCACTCTCTGATCAATGACTAGGTAATTATTTAAGAAAACCTCAGGTTATTTTTGTTCCACATGTAAATACACTATTCTCAGGATTTATTCATTATCTATATTTTACAACTGATCTTCATTTATACCTATAATTTAATTAGGTAGAGCTACTAGGTTAGGATAGAGCATGATTTAGATAATTATTTTTCTCCAATGAAGATATGATATTTCCCATCCCTTTATTAAATCTGAATATACTTATCTTTGAAATAAATATTTTCAGTATAATTTGAAGGAAAATATATACCAATTATTATATCAAATTCAAACTAATGTTTGAAAACCAAATATTAAAATAGTCTATTCCCATGCATCATAATTTAAAATTTATGATATATCATTGATTCCATAAACCTCCCACCTTTGTTTATTAATTTTTGAATCCCATACATGGGTGATATAGATGTATTTAATTTTTTTGGAAAACTTGGAAGATATAAAGGAGTGTGAAGATCAAAAATAAAACAAATCATTTGCAAACTTTGGGGAAAAAATAAAAGTACCTTCCATGATGGTATCAGTAACATTAACATTAGCAGTATTAAACACATTTTCTTATACTTTCTACGTTGGATAGTTTTGAGGTAAATTTATATGATTTTTTTTGTATTGGTATGTATAATTGCCTCTCATTCTACATTATAGTAATGAACATCACCATATTATTCCTTTACCTTATATTGGTGATCTTGATAGCCATTTTTTTATAGTTATAAAATTATTTTTTTCCCTTCTTTCATAACCTATGGTGTTCCTTCCCATAGTTCTCACATATTGGAAATCCCTTTCATTATTCACCATAGCTGCATAATGTTTCCCATGATAAAAATGTATCCTATTAATCTACTCTTTTAACATAATCAAATTCATTATAAATAAATCATTTTCAGTATTAATAGAAGTTTAGAATATATATCCATATGATTAAAGGGTATTATCGTACAATTAACATAAAATTATTAGTTTTAATCCATAAAATAAATGATGAATCATTCTTTCAATTCTACATACATTGTTTACAATATTCCTTGAGATCAATGTAATTTCATCTAAATTTTAAAATAAAATTATCCTCATAATTTTGTTTAATATTGAAGAAATTTTAAGAAAAATTGTGATTTTGGGATAAAAATTATTTCTATTCATAAAAAACTACCTCTTATTAAAGATTATTTTTCTTAATTGGTGAAACATTGTTATGATTTTTTGTCTTACTAGAGAAGAATAAATATCAAAATATGTCCAATTTAATTTACATTATTATATAATGTTTTATCTATGATAGATAAATATATGTTTCTATCAAATTTTCTAACAACATGGATATATCTTGATCCATGATAACATATCAAAAAGTGAAACAAAGTGTGTGAAGTTAGAGGATGCGGTGAAATCATGATCTAGACATGGAATCTCCAAAGATAAATTATTCTTAAAAAACTATTTAACGAGTATTTTTTATGTTTTATAAATGTGAAATAAGATGATAAAATGAATAAGTTTCATGAAGTAAGAATGTTACAAAAATTAGATTAAAAATATTTTAGATAAATTTATTATAAGAACAATAGGTGTGGAAAACTTTCTGATCAGATGACCTCGACATGATTCTTTTGAAACTATAAAAAATAAAAAAAAATTCTAGACTAACTTTTCCAAACATAAAAAATGTGATTCTCAGGAAAAATCATTCGGATGGAGATCCATTAAAATTATTATATAATAGCACAAAGCAACTGATGTTTTTCAAAGTTGAATAAATGTTTACCATTCAACAAATTAACCATTTCATAAGTTCTTAAAGATTATTTTCCATATGATACATTAGTAAGAATTTTTTCAAATTCCAATTTTTGGTCATACTTTTAAAAAATAATAACATTGGGTAATGATTTTTTTTTGGAAATATGGATTTTATTTAACGTTATATTCTAAAAAATATGTTATAAAGTTATTCTAGTTTCATAAAATTTGAAATAAACACATAATGTCTCAAGATATTAGAATTTACTTTTTTTTTAGATTCATGGGGAGTATATTCTTTGACGTTGAAGCCAAAATTTTTAGAAGACTAAATTTTCTTTGGATTGTAGTCAATAGAAGACGTGACTAGGTTTTCATCCATCCTTACAAAATTAAGTGGAACAAAAAATGGAATATGTAGTTGTTTTTCAATAGGTTCAAGAGTAATAGACATATAATTTTGGTAATTTTTGATTTATAAAGTGTTTTTATTGTCTGATTGATGCTTAATTATGACGAGGTTAAAAAGTTATAATAAATGAATGTTAGTGGATGGAGTCCATCTAATGAAGATCTATTAGAAACAAAATAAAATAGAAAAACCATTATGATGTTACTGGATGAAATTTATAAGAATAATAATTCATGTGGTGTATAATGATTGAACTACTGAAAAGTTATTAGGAAAAGAATTCATAACTCATTTGGAAAACAGTTCCTAATTCTATTGGATGTAAAAAATTTCTAAATAGAAATAATCAAATATGAGTTTAGGTAAGATTATAAGGAAAAATCAATTAGAAAATAAAAATTTGAGGGGAATATTTTTTCCATCATACAACCATATTCCTGATGCGGATTGTTGAGATACTTTTCAAATATTTTTAATGGCCTAAAATATCGCAATGATGATCTGATTTTTTACAACTAGATTGTTATTAAGATTAATGAAATGATTGATAACAATTTCCTCAATTTATGAGGTTATAGAAAGTAGTTATTTATCTGATTTTAATAAATTTTTTGAAATTTTAGAATCTATAAATAATTCATGATGCTTCATGATGATTGTGGAAGACATAGGAATAATTTGAAAGAAAATATTGGAATTAATTTGAGTGGGAAAGTGAAAGTGGTTCCATGACTTCACAATGTCTGGAGAACATATATAATGTGGTGAAAAACTATAATGGACATTTTGTATTTCACATAAAAAACTAATTTTATACCAATATTGTTCTATAAATTAGATTATAAGTCGGGATTAGTTTCATTGTGAGGAATTTTCATTGACAGAGGCTTTGATCAGACAATTAGTCCTTAATTCAAAATTACATCAATAGATACAAAAATTAGAGGTTGGATGTGACTTTCAGAAAGTGAATTAAAGATACTGAATGTGCAGGATGAGGAAAAGAGGGAGAATGGAAACCTGCCACGATTTGATGTTCTTAAAACAACCATAGCCTCGTTTGATCTAGAATGGGAAATGAAATTTACACAGCCATATGGTGTTGAGGCTTCTCGTTACACATTCTTACAAAATTCACTCTCATTTTTTGAAGATCATATTGCAAACTCTATGTACGAATCTTGAAAACCTCCAGTTATTGTATAATTAGGGGATGAATCTATTACTATGGCGTCTGATCCGGATGCCCTTAAACAATGACTAGAATTATGAAAATTTTCTGTGTAAGGTCAAACCTCTTATTGGAGAGGCACGAAATCATGGTCCTACGCAGATCTAGAATGCATGATTTCAAACTGCTAGGGTATCTTGAACTAGATACCTTTCCCTATTGGAAAAGGATAGTTTCATATTATTTTGTAAAGCTGGGCTGATCTCAATAAGGTTTGGGGAACTGGTAAATATAGACTCTATAACAGCCCGATATTTTATGAAAAATATTCTTTTACTTTCATTGATGTCTTATATTATACAGCACACCATGTTTAGCTTGTACTATACGCAACACCGTATTAGCTTGTAGTATACTCAACGCTATTCTGTGATCGTGTTACACACAATTTCATGTTCGTTTTATAATAGTCATTCTACGCAACGTTGAGCGTGTGTATATATATATATATATATATATTCAATGTATAAATGAAATACGGTTGGATTATGTTATATGAAACAACGAAGGATTCTTTCACAACATGTACCCCTGACTTGGCTTGCATTACACGCAATCGCGACATTTCTCGATAGCGTGTGTTGTACGCAATATTGGGTTTTACTAAATAATGATATATTATTATAATATTATTATGAACTAGCCGTTATGAATAGTATTCACTAAATTTTGAATTTTATAACATTAATATTCATCTTACACATTTTCTAAAACATAGTATAAGGACAAAATAATTTTTTCGGGTAAAATAATTATTTTTCAAAAAATGCAGTTTTGCCGCCTTTTGATGGCGCACCCACATTAAATCTAGTTGTTGACATGTTTATAAGTTAAATTTTACAAAATGAAATTATTATTTGGAATCAGGATATAAAATTTTACCTAGGATAAATTTTTCATATTATTCTGATAACTTTCATATTTTAATGAATAGTAAAAACACGCTATATTTTAATTAAAAACAACTTTTTTCATCTTAATAAATTATGTGGTTAAATAATAATATTAAATGTTTTTAAAGTATGAATATAATATATAATTACATTTTAATATAATTTATGTCATTAGCCTTGATTTTACATTGAATTCGTAGGTTAAATAAATTAAATCTTTTGCAATGTTTTAAAAAAAAACCCATTTTCTTTCGACAACGAGATTAATTTTAATATAATTTCTGAAACTTCTGTGTATTGAATTTGGAAACACTGACTCCATATTTTGAATCATTGGGTCCATATTATATTAATAGACTACTTTTTATTTTTTGGCTTTATGAATTGTAACAACGGTAAGTTTTATTTATCATAGTAAAAGGTAAATTGGGTAATTAAGGATAAATATAATATTATAAAATTATCCTAATACTTGTCATAATACAATTGGATGATTATAATTTGTCCTAAGTCATATTTGGGTCTAAATTGAATCCATTAGAACCCACATGGAGGTGATTGAAACGTTTTGTTTATTTTATTTAAAGGAAAGTGAAGTATGTCTCACTCAACTTTTATAATTAAAGTATTTTTAATATAAATTTATACAGAATATAAATTCGGTTATAAATACTAATTAGAAATATAAAACGTTTTTATTTGTTATGGTAATTTATTTGTAATTTTTAAGAGTTATTTAATTACCTTATTATCTTATATATTAATGATGCAGAAATTATTTATTTAGTGAAAAATCAATAATACTGTTTTCTTTAAAATATTAATACATATTAAAAGGCTCAAAAATCAGAAAAAAACTTATTATTAGTGTATATTTAAACCCTAATCATCCACGGGTCTAATGTTTTACCATTTTGATTCTTATTAAGGTGATTTTGACACTTATATTATTTTTTTTAAATGATGCCAAAGTTGTCACCTTCATAATTTAATAAATATAACAATTTAACTATTGTTATTTTAAGATGATAAATTCATGTAAAAGTCTTATTGTGAAATTTAATAGATTTATCTTCATCATATGATTTTATTTTGAATTTTTATGCAACATATACGTATATTAAATAATTATACAAAAAATTTCTAGTAATTATTTTATTAAGCGATAAACAAAATAAATGGTTTTAAAAATAATAAAATAAATATAATATAAACTATTTAATGTTATCCACTAATTTTTTAGATACATATGACCTTTTATGAATCTATTAATATTTTAATTTGAACATATCTTCTATATATAATTTATTTAAATTCAAATAAATGAATAGTGTCAAATTTGACACTATTGTTATTTTATAAACATAACATATTATAAAATTGTTTAAAAATCACAAAAATATTTAGAAATTATAAATTTAAATTTATTTGGTACAAAATGTTTTAACGTATCCAATTACGGCCAATTCACAACAAATAATCAATTATTTGATTTAATTTAAAATTTAGAATGTTATTACCACAAATAAAATTAAATTGATTAAATAAGGATAAATCAAGTTGATAATGTTGCAAATAAATTCCTAAATTGTCTAAATTTTATTGGTTGATGAGGTTAAAACCCTATATCATCTAATATTCTAATTTGAGTCATTTTTGGAGGTTTTTAAGTGGGGTTAGATTTATTATAAATTAATATTTTTAAGATTTCCAAAGGTACCCCTCCGCTCCCTTATAAAACGGCACCTCCTCCCTCTCTTCTTCGCACCAATTTGATCCTTCAAGATCGGCCAACCCCTGCCAAATTCTATTCTCCACTCCCCTATAAACATCCTAGAGGTCATGGTCTTTTTCAAAGTCCAATTGTAGTGCCCTAAGAGGAGGTCTCAATGAGGCCCTTCAAAGAAGAGGTAATGTTCATTACCGATTCTTTCAACATTATTTCTTCTTCCACTTCTTATTATTTAGTTTTTTTATTATGAAGTAATATCATCAGTATCATTCATATACTGATATGTTTTTATAAGTATGAAACAAACATATTTCAAAATTTATCCATCCTACGGAAAATGAAATCACCGCACGTGCGTACGTACGGAATACCGTCTCCACGCCGTGGTGTAATCTATTTTCCACGACCAGCTTACTTGGATGGGAATAATGGTGTAAATAATGACTATATATGATTATTTTAAAGTTATATTGATTCTTAAATATTATACATACACTTTAATACAATTTCATGATCATGGGAATGATATCATCGCTCGTGCGTACGTCCGGACTACCGTCTCCACGACGCGATGAGATTCATTCTCAATAATTAACGATTCATGAATGATTATAAAGTATATATAATAAGTAATCATGAAATATATGACATAATAATGATTCTGGATTTATGTATATATGTATGTATGTCATCTACTTAATTCCATTCAATTCAATAAGGAAATGAAAACAGCGTTCATGCGTACATACGGCCTACCGTCACCATTAACGGTGTATTTTTTTCCATTTATTGATATGTTATATATATGTATATTCTGAATATATATTATATATAAATCATGTTTTACATTTTGGATATAAGTAATCATGATCCATGTAATCATATGATTAATTATAAGTTAAAACACGACCGACAAATGAGACGATTTTACCCAAAATGCTACTTTAACATGAATTTACAAAAGAACGGGTAATATAAAGTCATAAGTGAACCATATATGATATAATAACAATGAATATGATTCTGTAATAAATCAATAAAATTATTTAAATCATTATACATGGGGTTCAGATACGTATGAAGCATATCAGACCAAAGTTAAGGGATAATTTTGCAAATCTCATTTTTATCTGAGATTTCTTATTCGTAATTATTTACTGGGGTTATTATTATCATCCATGTCCATGTTTAGTAAAAATGGTTTCATGTTTGTTTAATGTTCTTTTTACCCACTTCGACTTTTACTACATGGTATGTAAGGAATCATTCTTTTCTTTACGTTACGAGGTACTTTTTTGACTTCTCTGACAAAAGTACGATAAGAATATTTTTTAACATATATGGCATGAAAGGATTTTTATGGTTTTATAAAGCCTTATTTTCATGAAACTTCCTTCAAAAGATTTCATGACTATTTTTTAAAAAAAACCTTTTCTTCTAAAATTGCATGACATTTTGTGAAAAAAAATGATTTTGAAGAAAAAAGGATATTTTCCTCAAGAATTCATTTAAAGTGTTTTATCAAAACCATTTTCATATAAGATGACATTATATCACATGTGTATGTTTCAACTGTAATATCTCAATGATTTACATGGTTTCACTTTTATTATTATGAAATGATATCCATTTCTTTTATATGGATTATGTGATGATGGGATGATGTTTATGAAACCCATTTTATTTATTGGGTTAATATGATTGATGTATGTTTATTTTGTGGCACAAGTAAGAATGATTTCATTATGAGATGGGTGGGACCAATATATCCCTCCAATGCATTGGGTAAAGATTTATATCCCATGAGATAGACATGGATGGAACGGTATGTTAATCCGGTTCACTGTTACAGGATTGAAACGAGGAGTGAACTCGATTCAGAAAGGGACTTTGTCCACCAAGATGGTCTTGGAAGAAATTCCTTGGCTACTATGGAAATCATGACATGTGCTAAATGGTTGCCACAATTACATGTTTTATTCCAATGCTATTTTATCATTCTTAATGTTTCTTTATGATCTATGCCTTACGTACTTCCATGTTTTATGTCATTGATCAAGGTTTTGATGTTTAAACATTATGTTCATGTTTTTAAGTTCAAATGTAAATGGTATATTTTATTTTATCTATGCTTACCCTTACTGAGCATTTGAGCTCACGCTTTTTATGTTTTCTTTTCCCCAGCATATAAGGAATGGTTTTAGGTAAGAAAAAAAGGGGAAGATCTTTATGGGAGATGTTGAAAATCTTTCACCACGATTAAAAGATTATGTTCCAGGTTTCCAAAGACACTAAACTATTATGGTCCTTGTGTGTATGTTTTTTTATGTATTAAGTTTTCTTTAAAATTAATTTAATATTCATGTACGTCATGCTTTGGGTCTCTACATTTGGTATTAGAGGAAAGGTTTAGTTAACCTTTGAAAACTAGGATGTGAAAACGTTAGTGAGATCCCTAGAGATATTTCTAACCTATGTTGAGGGATATCCCTAAGGATAAGTATACGTATATGATATAGTCATAGAACTACGGTAACGATCATAGAATTTTACCTAAAATGTTAAATATTGAGGGTACTCCCCATTTACTATGTTATTTTCCCTAGAATGATTTTTTCCTCTCACACTATTCTTTTTGGGTTTTAGAAAATAGCTGGAAACAGGAAGATTCATGATAATGGAGGATAGAACGGACAATGGAATGATATTCTTTATGAGAAACCAAATGAAACTGGATTTGGAAGTCCAAACATCATTATTATGCCGAATTAGTAATCTCATAATATGATTAATAAAATCAAATTTGGTAAGTTTCTGGACTCGGCTAATAAGAGAATGATGGAGTTTCATGATGATTATAGAGGAAAGAATGTTCAATTTCCCCTATGTAAATCATGTGGGAAGAGGCATCAAGGAGAATGTTTCAAAGGATCTGGAAGATGCTTTGGGTGTGGAAAAGAAGGACATAAGGCCAGTAAGATCAAAGGAAAAGGTTCAGTTAACACCATGGATGAGGATAATGGTATTGATACAACATCAACAATGGTTAAATGTTTTAGATGTGGAATGTACGAGCATTTTGAAAACCAATGCCCTAAGGGAAAGTCTCATGAAGATAATCAGTATAGTCGTATGGGTAATATTTATGTTGATGATGATGAAGAGACTACAAATGATTTGTGAGATGAAAGAATTTTTTAAGATCGGTCAATGGTTTAAGAAGGTAGTGGAATGATTACATGTTTAACAAGTGTAATGTTGTATAAGTAATCTCATGGTACTTTGGAATAAAGAGACATCTAAGGATCGTTACACTGTTCTCTTTCCTTATGTTTTGAAAGTGTGTGATGAATGGTACTAGTATTTTTGGAAAGTAGATGATATGTGCATAATGAATGAATTAGAAGATAATGAGATGTTTTATTGTATTCATGTGCTCATGACTGATATAAGGAAAAAGTGATATTATGGTTTGATTATATAGAAATTTTGGGATTTTGGTATGTGTAAAGAGTTAACTTTTGACAGCATTCATGTTTTCACTAAGGTTAAATGGGTATTCATTTTTCAAGAGAATACATGATTAAGTTATTCACATGTTTGTAATTTTACCAACAAGATATTTCTTATGATATATGGGGGATAAATGATGGAATTCACGTGATTGTTATGTGACATTTCAAGTAATCATTTTCTTTATACTATGAGTGTTGATGCCGAAAAAAACCCGCAACTCCCAGAGGAAGTTTCGGAATGACAAAGCAAAGTCATATTCGGAATCATAGGCCCGATCTGGAGGCCCGGGAAGTGGTGTGAGAAATAAAGGAGGTACCGCGTAGAAAAATGTTCTGCGCTCGAAGTGCAATCAGGATTCGCGGAATCAGACCGGTCAGGTGCGCAATAATTGTGCGCCCCGTGTCTCCGCAGTGAGATTTTGCGCGCAAGCAGTTCCCGGCGCGGAAAACTTCGCACGCCGCCTGGATTCCGCGCTGGAGGTCGCCTATAAATATAAGGTGACCCCGAACGGTTTGGGGGTTGAGGAATCCGAAGCAACTCTCATGCGCGCAATTCGGCTCCCCCTGCGCGAAAGATGACATCCAGGTAATCCCGAATTCCGTGCCACCTTGCCCCGAAGTTCACCTTTGCGCGCAACTCCACCAGCTTCAGTGAATTTTCCCCTTCCCCCGGTTTCCCCACTTTCATGCAATCCCTGGTCCGCGTGTGCAATACCATGTCGTGCGCACAAAACCGTGCACGTAATTCCCTCTTCGCGTGCAATTCCAATACTCCAATTGCACGCCGTCCTGGTGTTTTGCGCGCAAATCGTCCCTTTTGCGCGCGCAAAGCCGAGGACCCCTCACCTTGACGCCCCTTGGTTGCCCCCTGCACCGGCACTTGATGTCTCCCCTGCCGGGCATGCGCCCCATGCGTTGTTTTCCCGCACTGCCTTCCAGGCTCGTTCGAAATAACCTCAAGGTCCCTTGGGTTGTGTTTCCCGTTGCGTTGCTTTGCCTTATGCCTCTCCGAATAGGCACACTAACGACTATTGCTTCTTTTCATATCCACGCTAATGTGGACCCCCCGGTGGTTTGCCCTGCGTCCCCCCTTTGCCATGGCCTTGCCAATGCATTCCCTTCCACAAGGGGTAGAGGGCATTGGGCATGTAAGCCCAAGGGGTGTGGAGAAAACCCACCTCCTCCAAGCTGCAGGACGTTAAACTGTTAAGCACCTCGTCCTTAACACATGACGTTAAACTGTGGTCCAACCCCATGCTTCGCACGCAGGGTCCCCCCAGCTTGAACATTTTTTACGCCCACTCATCTCTACGGGAGTGGACTCTTCCTCACATGGAATGATATCCTCCTTGTCGGAGCGGAGTTTGTCCGCGGGGGAAGGGCTTCCTCAGAGCGTAAGACCCTAACCTTTTGTAAGGATTATTGCACCCGTGAATCTCCGTACTTCCCCCCTGCCAAGGCCAGTGGAGTCATTTTCCCACTGCGCTTTGTCGTACCACGGGCCTCCACCCAGGAGTAAGCCCCGACACCAAGTGCCGCTAACCACGCGTAAGCCCCTATTTCCTCTTTGGGCCGCTCAATGCGTAAGCCCCATTCCACTTCTCACGGACGCACCCTTCGTGACGTGATCGTCTGGTCCCTGCTGCCTCTTGTTTCCCACACCGAGCATGACTCACGTGGGCTTAGAGTGCGCATCGACCATGACATCCTCCTATGGGCCGCCTCAGAGCATAAGCCACATCCCAGCGAACTACACGGACTTTGATCCGTGCTAACGCATGGTACGTAGGAAGCCTCCACGAGGTTCAAGCCCACCACCCGGTCATCCCGACCTCTCCATGTCGGTTCCCTGACCACCCTGGGCCACCTCAGAGCGTAAGCCCCAAATCACACGTCCCACATGACGTTAAACTATATCTCGTCCCGCTTGATGTTAAACTGTATCGCGTCCCGCATGACGTTAAATTGTATTCTGTCCTGCATGAAGTTAAACTGTATCCCCCCTCTTGGGTCGTCTTAGAACGTAATCCCCATGCTTCACCCCACCATCCATCCTGAACCTTACCCGGGCCGCCACATCCTGGTGAGATCATGCCACCCTTTCCCACTCCATGTCATATGGGAGGCCGCCCATGTGCTGGCCCCAACATCGGTGTTTCCCCCTAGGGATCCTTTAACCCGATCCATCTGTGCAAGACGTTAAACTCACGACATACCCCGTGCTAAACATGGGAAGCTGAGGAAAACCTTAGATGGTACACATTCCCCGCGTTCGATGTGGGATGCCACGGGCTTCCGTGCCCTCGAGAAGGCCTGTGATGAGGGACCAAAGACAGGCATGACGACGATGCCCCAACGTGACCATTCTCCTCACTGCAGGTTGCTGTCCCGACAAGACCCCATGGAGCGTCTTGACGGAAGCATCATAATTAACTAGCTTCCATGTAGATATGGCACCAGGAATGAAAAGGTGACGAGCTCCGAGGAAGAATCCACGGAAGGAAGAACTGACATCCCATCATACCGGTTTCGATCAAGGAGCAGACGTCCCTGAGCAAGGAACGGATGTCGCCCGCCTTTGGAAAGCGGGAATGCGGGGCCACAAGCAGCCCGCCCTCCCCGGCGGACGGACGCGCACGCCCCGGCGAAAGTGTCGGAAACAAAAAATGGTGAAACCGATGTGAAGCTCTTCTCCTCAACACGGGGAATGGTAACCATTGGATCATCAGAATAATAGCATGTCACCAGGTCCGGGTAACCCTCACCGGGACGTGAACCCGCCAGGGGTCGAGGCCGTCAGGACGTTGACTACTCCATTCTGTGACGTCGTTAGCGTGGTTCCCTCTCTCCGACCACTGAAGACGGAATTATGATGGGCCTTGGTTGTCGATCTCCTTTCCTGTTGATATGAATGGGTTCATCTCCCTGTTTCCAGGAATCAGATCACTTCATTTGGAGCTCGATCGCCACCTGCCCACCGGCGTAGGGGCAGGGGCAGTGCCGACGCGGCTACCCTGCGCGGTCCCACATATCCCACGGTCGCTCCGACTTCAACCGCCATAGAAGCCAGGTGCTTGCGCCCCCTCTCCCTGTCAGAAATCATCCAACGGAAGGTGATCAATAACCTGGTTCGTAGGTATGACGAGGAAGGGATCATCCCCACCAGGGGCATGACCCGCTTGGATCTAGAGGCGGCCGCGCCTCACCACTATCGCCGCCCTTGAGGGTCGTGAAGGGAGTCACCACTCCCCACGCTGACGTTCAACCGCTTCAGGAGCCTATCCTCGGAGTGCTGTGACACATCCCTCCCCTATGACAATGAGGTGGGGGATGTCTGGGTCCACCCGATCAGAGATCCATCATGGGGGTTACTGGCTAGAACCCCTCCCAGGCTGCGTCGACGCCGCCGCCCGACTCCCCGAGCCGAGGAGTAGCCAATCTTCATGCCCGCACCGCCGGCTCTGGCTCATCTGACTCGACGCCAGCGTCGGGCGCGAGTGGGGGAGAATGCCCGTCTTGGGGCACCAGCATCAGCAGCCATTGTGGCCCCAGCCACTGCTGACTCCTGTTCCCAGATCCCTGCGCATGTTGACCAGGGGCAGCCGCGCACCCGACTGGGATCGAAACCCTGACCACCCTGTAGGCAGGTTGGGTCGAATATCCCGGTCGCGGACACTGGCAATGGCCACTGCGGACCAATCCGCTGTAGTGCCGCTCACCATGAAGGCTCATCCCGTGCCGCTGATTTGGGAAGACGAGGGCTTCTTCGCGATGGCTATGCTTCGGGTATGACTCCTTCCAGCACCCACTGCATGGGGTATGAGGTCACTCCCCCTACCACCTGTCGCGAGCATGGAGCTGATGTGTATCTAGTCGCTCACTCACATGGAGGTCCTCCCCATGTCCCTTTTGACATCTGTCCCGGTGCTTCTCACACCCCGGCCTTCGGTCCCCTCTTCCCCAGCTCTATTGTGGCTGGGGGACCTGATGACAGAATTCGTCCTTACCCTGAGGAACTACCCAGGGGTAGGAAGGATGGGCATCGTCGCCGTCGGAGGAATGTCAGGGGAGTCCGGACGGGAATCAGACCAGTCCGTTTCTCGGATTCCGAGGTAGAGTACGACTCGACGATGGAACCTCCCCCCAACTTTTCGAGTTGAGGGCAGGGATGGGGACGCGGTGCGTCAGTCTCATACTCCACGAATGCGAGATCCGTATGATTCCCTCCTCCCTTCGAAGGTACATGCAGGAGGACGAGGACTTGGAGTACCTCCAGGGATCAAGCCCGCACTTGCCGTTGATCTCCTCAGAAGCACCTCCCGCCCCTGTTAGGGAGGATGAGGATCCTTTCTGGGGACCGACGGAAGGATCGCGAGGCGGTGCACCCTCGGCGAGCACCGACGTTGTGACAAGAGGCCCCTCCACCAGCCCATCCTATCGCGACGTGGCGGACAGGGCACTGCATCCACAGAAGGATGACCCGGGATCGGCGGCCAATCTGCCTGTTCACCGTATTCCCCACCGGCCAGTTGACCACCCCGATGTCCTGCCTCGGCGCCATTGCCAATTCCCCGACTTTTCTCGGTGGACGAGCAGGGGCGGCATGTTCCGGACCCCGAGCCGGAGCCATGGAGCTTCTGGACCGTTCTTGCAGCGGGGCACTTCCCGGAGAAGTTTTGGCCAGTCATAGAATCAGCTTTTGATGTTCCATAATCACTCACCTCGGGGGAGTTTGAATGCTTCCACCAGATTCCTCGGGTGACTCACTCCTGCCTCCGTCATCAGCTAGCACCTTATCCCAGGAGCCAAGCTCATCTTGAGGAGATTGGTGAGCAGTGCCGCCGGGTTGACCTAGCAGCACTCCCCGCGGTCTGGCACCCCGAGTCGCTGGGCCTCCACGAGGCCCTTCAGCAACAATGCGTCCAGAGTTTTCAACTACTCCGCAGAGTTATTGAGGAGGCCACCCCCCATGTGCACGTCCGCGGGTGGGGGCAGTACGCTGCTCTCCTCTTCTGTGTGATCTGCCGGCAGCCCGATCCACTGGGCAGCCCTGATGGAACGTCGCCAAGGGCAGTAGCAGTCAACATGGCTGACCTTTCATATGAGGGAAACATTGTGGAGCCCCTCAATGGGGACTCACCCCCCGAGGACAGGCCGTTACTGGTCCCATCTGTGAGGATTACTCGCTAACAGAGGAGCCACCTAGGCCTTCCTATACCCATGGAGGCACTGGCGCTAAGTCAAAACATTGGCAAGGGTAAAGAGCCAGTCGGGTCTGTCAAACTTGCCGACCCATCTGCCTCAGTGCAGAAGGCAGAGGAAGATCCCGAGAAGGCCACGCTGTGCCAAAAGCTAGCCGAGCAAAAAAGGCTGGTTGATGAGCTCTTGGCCGAATGCATTGCAGAGCGGTGGTCTGTCTACGGAAACCCTAGACCAGGACTGCAGGGGAAGGAGCATCTACCCCTTGCTGAGATCCCCCTGGGAAACCGGGACCGTGTCTTGTTTGCCAATAGGGGAGACACTGGAGCCCATGGAAAGAGGGCGCGATATGTTTCGCCGAACCCTCCCGAGCAGTGAGGAAACCTGGGAGACCCTGCTCGGTTTCCTCCTGCCGCTCCGACAGTCGCTCCGCCAGCTGCCCCTCGAGCCGCTGAGCGCGACTATCGTATCGAAGATCCTGGGAATGCGCTTTTGGTTAGAGATCCCTGCCAGGACCTGAATCCGCATCCGGATGATCTGATGGAGGTACTCATCGCTCGCTTGGAGGCCCTGGAAACTCGGCAGGTGGCGATCCCACCGGATGGCATGCCATACCCCGCATGGGTGGACGACATGCCGGCCCCGCCAGGATTTGGGAATCGCAATTTTTCCCCCTTTAACGGGACCGGAGACCCGCCACAACACTTGGACCACTTCAACTCGAGGTGCGGGCCTATGTTGGGGTCTCCGGCGCAGTAGGAGGCTGCCAAGCTCCTGTGCTTCGTTCAGACGCTGGATGGACCAGCGTTCGTTTGGTACAGCCAGCTCCCTGTTGGATTAGTAACTACCTGGGAGGAAATTCATCGACAATTCCTCTACCAGTTCAGTTCCACAACCTGTAACACGAACATTGAAGACCTCTTCAGGTGCAAGCAAAGGCCCGACGAGCGAGTCGCGGACTTCGTCGCCCGGTGGAAGGGGCTCACGTACTCCCTTGACATGCCACTGAATCAAGAGAAATTACTGACGATGTGTGTGGGGAACATCAAGGCAGAGTTGGTTCCTTCCCTGATCACGTAGAATTACCCTGGAGGGTTCCGGGACTTCTCGGACAAGGCTCAGTGCCTCGAAGAAGCCCTGCAAAAGGCCAGTCAGGAACGCCCGCTGCCTCCTGTGATCTCCGCAAGGAGAGCCTCCAGAGCCGAGCTCATTGCTGTGGCGTAGATAGAGGCCCCCAGACAGCTAGAGTTGCTATCGGTGAGGCCATATCAGTAGGCTCATAGGGGTCCACCCCCACAGCCTCCGGCCCAGCAGCGACCGCCTCAAAATCGGCAGGCGCCTCTGCGTAACGCACCGCCATCACCTAGGCGAGGTAATCCGGCTCCGCCTCTTCGGCCTGCTCCTTCGGTCCCTGGCCATGGCCAACACCCAAGGGTCCCCTTTCCAGGCAGAAGGGATCGGGCTTACTCGTTTGATGAGGCCCAGGTCCCCGGTTATTTCCGTAGCACCTTGGAGCAGAGGATTGTGCGGCTACCTGAGTGCCGGAATCCAGAAGAGGCGTGTCTCACGGATCGCCCTGACTACTGCCCTTATCACCGGTTCTTGGGACACACCATCCAACAATGCTATGTGTTCAAGGACTAGCTCAATGACCAGATTGACAACAACATAGTCAGGTTGGGCCCATCCTCGGCACAGGTGGCAGGTGTCTTCGTGGGATCAGATGGTAGTAGTGATGACGGGGACGGGTGGGAAAAGGTTTCCGACTGTGGGTCCCGGAAGTATAACCACTGGATGGCCTGGAGGATGGTCTCCCATTCCCATGGCATCATCCGTGCCCGCCTGGACAGGCCAGAGCCCTCAGAATCCGCGAGCGCCGCTTCGGCCTCGTCGTCCCAGCCTACTCCTTCCCAGATGAGCAGGCGGCGACGTAAGAAGAATGAACATGCCCTGCCATTGCCATCATCTTCTCGCACGCTTGGCGATTTCATGCCCCCGGGAATGGGGATCCCTCCGAGACCCAATCCGGTAATGGATGACTCCTCGACCGAGAGCCCGGGGTACGCTTCGGTTAACACCGTAGAGTTGGTAAATCCCTTCGTGTCTCCCGACGACGAGGAGCGCCGGGTGAATCTCCCCGAGAGCCCGGGGTATGCTTCGGTTAACACCGTAGAGTTGGTAAATCCCTTTGTGGCTCCTGTCGATGAGGAGCACCGGGTGAATCTCCCCGAGAGCCCGGGGTATGCTTCGGTTAACACCGTAGAGTTAGTAAATCCCTTTTTGGCTCCCGACAACAAGGAGCTCCGGGTGAATCTCTCCGAGAGCCCGGGGTACGCTTCTGTTAATACTGTAGAGTTGGTAAATCCCTTCATGGCTCTCGATGACGAGGAGTGCCGGGTGAATCTCCCAGAGAGCTCGAGGTACACTTAGGTTAACACCGTAGAGTTGGTAAATCTCTTCGTGGCTCCCGACGATGAGGAGCGCCAGGTGAATCCCCCCAATGTCCCCAGTCGTCGTCATCGTCGACGGAGCCTTGGCCACGTGAATCGCCGGGGCATGGCGGTCGTCACCTCCAGTCAGGCCGTGCACGCTACCGAGACCAGGCATCAGGCCCGGTGTAGAGAGAATCACTCGCGGCTCCCTCACACGGTGACAACAGGTTCCCTTCCACCACCGTTTGTGTTGCTGGATCGGGCGGAATCGCCTTGCCTGCGTCGCAACCAGCCCAACCCTGCCACTGGATGACTACGGCCTTCTGGTCCTAGCATGGCAGCCACCTCCCGGGCTTCAGCTAGTGAACAACGGGACATGCCTAGTACCAGTCAGTCACCGGTCCCTGCCAGCAGGGCCCGTCATGCCCCCAATCACAGAGCGACCTCCAGTAAGAAGAAGCTCAAGTTTGGCGTGAAAGAATGATGTCATGAAGCATCTGGCCGGCATTCCAGCGAGGCTTTCCATCCTTGAGGCCCTCCTCATGTCGTCTGAAATGCGTGAGGCACTCGCCGAGGCTCTCAGGAGCCCCCTCCAGTTTGAAACGGAGGTAGCGGTCGCAGAAGCCTTCCACACCGAGGTGATTGAGGACGCCGAATGTTAGGCGGTTATCTCATTCTCCGGTGAAGACGAAGACCCTCCCATAAAGGGGCACATTCACCTGCTGTACATCATCGGCCAATTCAATGGCGTAGAGGTCCGTCGCTATCTTGTCGACACGGGTTCTGGGATTAACTTGATCCCAACTCATACACTGTGAAAACTGGGGTTGTCTGAGGATGATTTAACTCCCTCCGACATCAGAATCTAGGGGTATGACAGGACCGAGCAAACTCCACTCGGAAAGATTTGTCTGAAGACCCAATTTGGTGGCTTAATTGCCAATACTGAATTAATGGTTGTCTCTCAGGACACTGCCTATAACGCATTGATGGGCATTCCGTGGCTCCTTCTTCACGCAGCGGTTCCCTCATCATACCATTAGTGCCTCAAATACTCCCTTAAGGGTCGAGTGGGTGTTCTCCAAGGAGATGCGTCCCCGTTTGCCTCTTGTGAATCTCATTACCTAGACGCAGACTATTACAAGAGCAAGGACAAGCAGATCCTTGCAGGTGAGGTTGAGCCTGCCGCTATCGCGAGTGATCCCTGGGCAGGTTTGGATGACGCATAAGTCTTCCCAATCCATCGGTTGGAGGCCACAACTCCCGATATGGGAGAGTGCTTTGTTGTCTCGGGTACCAGAGGAATGCATATTTACAGGTCTAAGCGACGGCGGGAAATCACCTCGTACTATTACACCAACCAAGCCCAGGTGATCCCCGAGCCTCCTACCCTCGTACGATATCGGGACGTTGGGCTTATGGCAACGGCGGTGCGTCATACGTGCATGTTTCGCCGAGTCGGGATCGACCGGCTCAGGACAACGCAACACCACTACTTCGATGTCGTAAAGTGTGGCCCCTTGGGCCGCAGGCCGGATGGGATTGGATCAACCGCCTTTGTCGCTATGGTCTCCGCAGTGCATGAGCCTCCCGTCGTGATGACCTCTGCCGCCCAAGCCGGTGCTAGCTCCCCATCATGGTCGAGCCGCCCCGAAACGGCTCCCCCCATGGATGATCTTTCCCCGAGTGGAGAAGAAGACATGGAAGATGCTCCTCTAGCCTATGAGGAGGGTGTCTCCGCCACGGTCAACGAGCTCGTACAGGTGAACCTCGGTAGTGAGGCAGACCTAAGACCCACATTAGTCAGCGCCGCTATGCCTCCTGAGGAACGGAAACGGTACATAGACTTCCTCAAACAGCACCGTGATGTGTTTTCCTGGAGTTATGACGAGATGCCGGGATTAGATACCCAGGTAGCCGTCCACCGCCTTGGCCTCCCAGCAAACCATCGCGGGGTCAGGCAGCCTCCCAGAAAAATGCACCCCTTGCACGGTTCCATGGTTGAGGCCGAAGTTGAGAATCTCATTAAGGCCAACTTCATCAGGGATGTCCAGTACCCCAGGTGGCTAGCCAACATTGTTCCCGTCAGGAAGAAGAACATGCATATCAGGGTCTGCATTTACTTCCATGACCTTAATCGCCACAGTTTGAAGGATGACTTTACCCTTCCAATGACAGAGTTGTTGATCGACGCAACGGCCGGATTCCAAACCCTCTCTTTCATGGATTGGTACACCGGGTATAACCAAATCCGGATGGCCCCCGAGGATGACGAGTACACTGCCTTCAGGGCCCCCCAGGGAACCTTCTGCTATCGGGTTATGCCCTTCGGCCTGAAGAACGCTGGTTCCACCTATCAACGGGCTATGCACCGTATATTCAAGCCGATCCTCGGGACACTGGTGGAGTGCTGTGTAGATGACCTGGTGGTTAAATCTTGTCAGCGCTAGGACCATCTCAAAGAACTTGAGAAAGTGTTCGGTCTACTCCGTTCACGTCACCTGAAGATGAACCCGTTGAAGTGTGCCTTCGGGGTCACCTTCGGAAAGTTTCTTGGCTTCATCGTCAGGTATCAAGGTATCGAGATCGACCCTGAGAAGATCAAGGCCATCTATCAGATGCCTCCCCTGAGTAATATTCGGGAGCTTCAAGGCCTCCAAGGCCACTTAGCCTATATACACCGATTCATTGCGAATCTGGCCGGAAAGTGTAAGCCCTTCTCTCGGCTCATGAAGAAAGGCGCCGCCTATGGGTGGGATGAAGAATGCCAGACCGCTTTTGAGGAAATCAACCAGTATCTGCTTCAACCTCCAGTCCTGATGCCACCCATTCCCGGAAGGCCGCTGGTCCATTACGTGACCACCCTGGAGCGATCCCTCGGCGCCCTTCTCGCCCAGAAAAACAATGAGGGAACAAAGAATAGCCTCTACTACCTCAGCCACATGCTCCTCGACGCGGAGATTAGATATTATCCCATCAAGAAGAGTTGCCTGGCACTTGTATTTTCCGTTTAAGAATTGCGGCACTACTTGAAGCACCATGAGGTACAGTTGGTCTCTCAGGTAGACCCATTGAAATATATCCCGAGTCGCCATATGTTGACCGGCCGATTGGCACGCTGGGCGGTGATCCTCCAGCAGTTCGACATTAGGTTCGTATCATAGAAGGCCGCCAAAGGATAGGCGTTGGCAGACTTCTTAGCAGCACATCCAACCTCTGCGGACCAGCCGTTGGATGTGGGCTTTCCTGATGAGGCAATCCTCTCAGTCGATCACGCCACCCCATGCTGGTAGATGCACTTTGATGGCGCCTCCCGAAGCCCTACCGGTAGAAGGCTTAACTATCCTAGGGTTAACAGAGTGGGCCTGGGTATCGTCTTCATCACCCCTGAGCAAGTCGTGCTGCCATATTCTTTCTTATTGTCAGTGGGCTGCACCAACAATGAGGCAGAATATCATGCCCTCATCATTGGCCTTGAGTTGGATCTGGAGGTTAACGTACCCCACTTGTATGTAAAAGGGGACTCTGAGCTAGTCGTCAAGTAGGTTAACAGTGACTACGCTGTCAGGAATCCATAACTCGTGCCGTTGCTAGAGTGCACCCTCAATCTAATGGCTAAGTTCCCCTCCCAACCAGATGTCGTTTACGTTCCCCGGTTGCAGAACAGTCGAGCAGATGCTTTGGCCAGCCTGGCTGCATCACTCGCGGAGCCCGAACAAGATGACCTAATCATCCACGTGGCGCACTGAAGAGTCATTGCTCCTATTATCCCGGAGGGCGGTCATGGACCGCGGGTGAACCATCTCACCGCTGGTGCCCCCGCGTCGGGACCCCCTAGGGTTCCAGGCGTGGTGATAGAAACAGTTCCTGACTGTAGGACACCTATGGTTGAATATCTCCAGCACGACAATCTTCCGATGGACCGAGCGGAGCGGGAACGAATCCAGCGCCGCGCGCCGCAGTTCACCCTTATAAGCAGTCCTAGCCGTGAGCAGCTCCCTTAAAGGCGCGGGTTTGATGGTGTTCTCCTCCTTTGTCATCAAGGAGTTGAGATCCCACAGGTCATGCAAGAGGTGCACGCTGGCTCCTGTGGCGCCCACCAGGCTAGGTTGAAGTTGTCCCACCAGATTCGGAGACTGGGATACTTCTGGTCCTCCATGATCCACGACTGCATCGAGTATGCCAAGAGGTTCCATGCGTTCCAAGTTCATGCTAACTTTGTGCATCGGCCACCAGAGCCTCTCCATACTACTAAGTATTCTTGGCCCTTTGCAGTCTGGGGGTTGGATGTCGTAGGGCCCTACCCATCGGCGACGACCTACCTGTGCCGGTTCATCTTAACCGCCACGGATTTCTTCTCAAAGTGGGCAGAGGCATCCCTTCTTAGGGAATTCAAGTCTTGTTCTATCGCCGAATTCGTGAGTTCCAATATCATTCATCAGTTTGGAATAACTCACGCTATCCTCACGGATAACGGAACCAACTTCCGAGCGGCTAAGCTGAAGAGATTTTACGCCAAGTACAACATTCGCTCAAACCGCACCTCCCGCTATCATGCGTAGGCGAATGGACAGATTGAGGCGTTCAACAAAACCCTCTCTAATATTATACAAAAAATGGTCGGTCAGAATAGGAAAAGTAGGTCGGACAAGCTCCCCAATTCCCTCTGGGCTTATAGGACGACGACTCGCAATTCCACCCAGGTGACCTCGTATTCCCTGGTGTACGGAGCTGAGGCCGTCCTTCCCATCGAGGTCCTACTACCCCATTTCTCACGGCGGTCTATGACCAGCAAGCGCCGGACAGAGTTGCCGAGATCCGTCTAGCCGAATTGGAAGCACTGGATGAAAGTAGGCTTTATGCTCTACATAACCTGGAAAGGCATCAGAGTAGGATGGCTCGAGCTTTCGATAAGAAGGTTCGCCTCCGCTCCTTCCTGCAAGGTGACCTGGTGTTGGCACTCAGAGTGCCAATGATTCCCCGCAGGAAACCACCCAAGTTTGAGCCCAAGTTGGAGGGACATTTTATTATCCACAAGGTCTATCCCAATGGTGCGTATTCCCTGGTGACTATGGATGGGGAGCGTATCACTCCTCCCACAAACGCCAGATTCCTCAAGAAGTATTTTTCCTAAACTGTTGGTCCTACATGACCATAAATTGTACGGTCCAGCATGACCTTAAACTGTATGGTCCAGCGCGACCTTAAACTGCGCTATGCCCTACATCTGGGCTCCATGGTCCGAGCACTAAGACCTAAAACTAAGATCCTTGTGGTCCGAGTTCTTAGACCTAAAACTAAGATCTATATTCCATCCAACATGACGTTAAACTGTATTGTAAAGAACTAAGTGAGGCTTGATTATCATCATCATGAGATACGTTGGACCGCCCGAACATTTCGTCTTGGGTCCATCCCAGGAGTTACCAAATTCCGCCCTTTCTTCTTTCTCGGTCCGAGCTCTAAGACCTAAAACTAAGATCCTCCTGGTCCGAGTTCTAAGACCTAAAACTAAGATCTATATTCTGTCCAACATGACATTAAACTGTGTTTCCAGAACAACATCTAGCTTGATTCCCATCCTAATGGGATACGTAGGAATGCCCAGACCTTTCATCATTGGGGTCCAGCTTGAGGTCCGCTGTCGCATCTGTTTCGCCTTCGGGACTTCGATCACAGGGTCGCGTGGCGTGGTGTGAGATTATGTCCCCATTCACGTAGGGTTTGCAATAGTTGCACCCCGCGCACCCTGTCCTCAGGGTTTAGCCCTCCTCTGTCCAAAGGTGTTTAAAGACGCATATCAAGAACTACGTGTGGCTTGATTCCCATCCTAATGGGATACGTAGGACCGCCTGAACACCTAGATGTCAGGTCCAGCCGCATCTCTTAGGAGACCCCACGATCTCCCAGTGCTCAGGGTGTTTGGCATTATGCCACCTCTTTTGCCCAAGCATCGGCCATCTCTTGGCCGCTCTCGGACTGAGCCCTCTGACCCTTTCCAGTGGTCTGCTGATGTGCTCAGAGCACTCTGGTATAGAACTTGGAGTGCCAGATTTGACTTAGGCAAGTTCCATCCACTTTCCAAGATTCGTGTTCCCCTTCATTCGGGCACCCTTCATCTTTCATGCCCGGAGGGACCCCCAAGAACGGTCTGGATACAACGCCCAAGGGCTCTCCTACCGTCATGGGCCAACTCCCCCGAGGGTTTCAGACAAAAAATTGATACAAATCCCGCGTTGAGAACATGGTCAGCGTTTGATGCTCAATTGTTTGTCCCCATGGCTAACACGACAAGATGATGTGTTGCGAACATGGTCAGCAGTAGTCCTCAGTCGTCATGCCGGTTCCCTAGGCCCTGAATGTTGGTGGCATGGTTCATTTCATTTTCTTCCCCGCTGTGCCAAGGTGGAATCTCGACACTCCTTGTACTAACCCTCAGTACACCCCCTCACATCAGACAGACCGAGCTGCGTAACGGTGTCTCTCGGGGCTCCCACGGTCTGAGCGCTAGAGTATGTGCTTGGGTCTCTTCTTTACGGGTTGCGTGCCGCTTGACCTTCATCCCCTTAGGGGAGTGAGGAGTCGCCCAGACAGTGCGTTTTGGGCCCAGCATAGTTGGGAGCTAGCGTCTGCTACCCCTCCCTGATTTTTGAAACCTCGTAGGCTCCCTTGCCCGAGGCTCCTCTCTCTGTTGGTCCAAACCATATGACCTTAAACTGTGCTGTTGGTCCAAACCATATGACCTTAAACTGTGCTGTTTGTCCAAACCATATGACCTTAAACTGTGCGGTTGGTCCAAACCATATGACCTTAAACTGTGCTGTTGGTCCAAACCATATGACCTTAAACTGTGATGTTGGTCCAAACCATAGACCTTAAACTGTGCTGTTGGTCCAAACCATACGACCTTAAACTGTGCTGTTGGTCCAAACCATACGACCTTAAACTCTGCTGTTGGTCCAAACCTTACGACCTTAAACTGTGTTGTTGGTCCAAACCTTACGACCTTAAACTGTGTTGTTGGTCCAAACCATATGACCTTAAACTGTGTTGTTGGTCCAAACCATATGACCTTAAACTCTGCTGTTGGTCCAAACCATATGACCTTAAACTGTGCTGTTGGTCCTGCCACACGACCCTAAACTGTGACATTATCATCCTGGCCACACGACGAAAAACGGTGCTGCATTGTGGTGACCTCACTGTAGAGGACATCACGTTGGGTATTGGTTTTATGCCATCCCATTTGTCAACGCCTATCACGGCTTGATGCTTGTGGCGACACCATGGCCTGCTACTCTAGGTATGTTGCTTCATAACAAAAAACCTCTCACCTTAAAGGAAAAACAAGATTTATCAAATGCCGCTTCTTTTAGTGCAAGGGCTACGACCGCACTCCCCCTTTTCCCTTGGCACTGGTATCTTACCATGTCACGTTCAGAACTACGTGTGGCTTGATTCTCATCTTTATGAGATACGTAGGAACACCTGGGGAACTTCGCCGCGGGTCCAGCCTACCTCTGTGTTCGTTACCTTGACTCAAGCATTTCCCCGGAGAGCACATGTTATGTAGGGCTTAGGTCCTCCTTCACATCGGGTTTTGTAGCCACCTGGACATGTGTCCATTTCTCCCCCTTCCTCATGGTCCGATCTCTAGGACCTAAAACTAAGATCCTCATGGTCCGAGCTCTAAGACCTAAAACTAAGATCCTCATGGTCCGAGCTCTAAGACCTAAAACTAAGATCCTCATGTTCCGAGCTCTATGACCTAAAACTAAGATCCTCATGGTCCGAGCTCTAAGACCTAATACTAAGATCCTCATGGTCCGAGCTCTAAGACCTAAAACTAAGATCCTCATGGTCCGAGCTCTAAGACCTAAAACTAAGATCCTCATGGTCCGAGCTCTAAGACCTAAAACTAAGATCCTCTCGGTCTGAGTTCTAAGACCTAAAACTAAGATCTACATTTCGTCCAACATGATGTTAAACTGTATTTCGTCCAGCATGACGTTAAACTGCATTTTCAGAACTATGTGTGGCTTGATTCTCATCCTTATGAGATACGTAGGACCGCCCAGACGTTTTGTCTTGGGTCCAGCCCCAGGGATAGCTGAACACCATCCTTCTTTATTGTCGTCCCCTCGGCCCGACTTCATGAGAAACAGTGTCATCAGGATATCTACCCCGAGCATGTTCGGGATGCCCCATGGTAATGATGGGAAGTGACAGTTCTCTCGCCAAAGGGGTCCTGCCTGGAAACTGGGAAGACCCGTGATCAGGTTGGTACGTTCGCCTAATGCGCCTTCGCCCTGGTGGCGCAATATCGAGAGTGTTGGACTCTGTTCGAACAAGACACCACTCCACCTCCCATGCTTTGCATTCCCCCTTATTCGGACCCTCATTTCCTTTCGCATTTGACGGGACCCCCTAATAGTATGGATGCTCGACCTATGGTCCGCCTACTGTCCTGGGGCAATGTTCCGGAGAACTGGTCATGTTTGACGGGACCCCCTAACAGTATGGATGCTCGACCTATGGTCCGCCTACTGTCCTGGGCCAACGTTCCGGAAAACTGCCCAACGATATTTGAGTTAGGCCCTATGTTGCGAACATGGTCAGCGATCAGCCCTCATTTATTGTCCTCCCATTCCGGCCCAACGTGATATGGGTGCTGTGTTTCCGCCACGATTGACAGTTATCCTCCATGGTTGCGCCCCATTGGGTTCCGAATTTGGGTAGCGTGATGCACCCTTTCTCTCCATCCCCCTGTGTTCGGATGGATTTCAATGCCCCCGGCATTTCCCCGCTCGTGTGTTAAGACACATTGAGAAGTTGACACATCAATCGGCCCGGGGTCTCTTCAAAAGTCCAGGCCCGATTTTGGATGCCTGAAGCTTGGTCAATGCCCCACAGTCGAACGGAATGATGGTACGAGCACCTCTTTCTTCTTGCGTTGGGCATGTCCCACAGGAGCCTAGGGGTGAGTTGTTATTTGTTTCAAAACTATGGTTGAGCGCATTAAACCAAGGGTAAAAAAGAGTGGATTTGGCCATATATTGGATTGAGACGATGAGCAATACAAGAAAAAGTTCATGAGATGGCAAAAACAGAGCCCTCGGGGTTTAGTATGCTAGAGCGATCTTTCCAGCGCTGCTACCCTCTGGCTGGTAGCCTCCAGGACCGCTTTTCGCTCTCTGAAGCTCTCTCCTCATCGGCCACCACAGAGCGCAGCTCATCAGCCCTAGCTTGTGCATGCGCCCGCTCACTTCGAAGCATGGTCATCTGGTGACTTGCCTCCACCATTTGTTCTTGGGCATCAGCCAGCTGGGCAGTCATTTGCTCCACGAGCTCAGAGCATGTTGTAATGAAGACTTCTTTGTCTGCCGCCTGCCCCTCGAGGTGTCGGACTTCTTACTCTGCCCTCAGCAGCTCTTGAGAGCTCGTCGATACTTCCTGGAACTGGGAAATGTCGGTGCACCGGCTGCTCTCGTGCATCTTCTCGGCCATGTAATCACGGACCGTTAGATGAAGGTGCTGAGCATCAGCCCCTCCGGTGCACAGGAAGCGCAGCCAGGTCTAAAGTGATCCCATCTGCCTTAGCCAATCGGACTGGGGCTGCCTGAGAAAGCGCTGTATACACTTCCACCCCCTGCGCTGTGTCATCCGGCTCTCCTCGACTGCCTCTGAGTCTGAGTCATCAATCTCCTCAGGGTCAGCAGGTCGGTATATGGGGAAGGCTGCCAGCAGATCGGCAGCAGGATCCATCCCAGTGATGTCTTCTTGAGTAATAGAATCCTCGACGTCCAGGCAACCTTCCCTCACCCCAACAGCAATGACGCCTCCACCAGCTGCCGACCTTGTTCCGGGAACAGCACCGCTGATGTTCGCCATCCTCTGTTCATCTATTGTCGGGGCCGACCTAGTGCAGAGAGCATGTTCCGAGTGAGGTGGTATGTCCGCCGCTGGTCCACTCGTGGATGGCCCAGGCTCCGCAGCCTGACGTGCCTCTAGTGTTGAGATCACTGCGCGGGGCATACGCTGGTCAGACGAGATCTCTTGACACCAAGCACCAGTAGTGAAGCGTGAGACTTACAGGAATCCAGAGCGTCGGTCCCCAGTGTTTCAGCCGCTGTAGGAGCCTCCATAAGTGGAGACCCCTCTACGCTGGTTAATTTAATGATGGGTGTCGGATCCCCATCATGTCCCACTGGTTCCTCTACACCTTCCTCTGGTGGGGACGCCCGTCCACCGCTCAGATGCTTCTGAGTAAGATGGGGAAGTGAGTTAGAAGTTGGAAAGTAGAATGGATGAATGAGGGAAATGAATGAAGATAGAGACAAACCTCGAGGATCTCAGTTATGTCGAGATCAGAGTCGGCAATCTCGCCGCACTCTCAGAGACTCCCTTGGTAGGTCGCCCCTTGCGAACCCCACCTTCGGGCTCCTCTTCTTCGTCTTATCCCTCACCTTCATCCTCTCCGGTTTCCTCCTCCCCCTCCGGCTCTTCATCACTGTTGCCTTCTCCCGGCGGCATCGCTTCCGGATCATGCTCCTGGCCGAGCATCACTCTCACTAGGAATGTTGGCTCCGTACGCCGCCCCCTTTGGCGTGCGTATGCGTCCATGGCCATCACATAAGCGTGCCGCCGATGGAAGTTCACCTGGTCGGTAATCTGAACGAGCCCGACCTCCAGTAGTTGGATCCCATTCTGAATTATCTTCTGCCATATGGCTTCGACGCTCAGCGATTTCTGCAGGGTCATCCAGGCCGACCATAGTGCCGGGAAAATTGCATCTCGGGATGGATCAAGCAGATATCTTGTCTGCTTCCCAGGAATTTCCTTGGCTGCCTCATGTGACCCCCCTGCGGGCAATGAGGACGTGGAGGCACCATGTGATTTCCTCGCTGCCGAAGTCCCGGCCTGCGCAAGCCTCACTGCCTGGCGCGCCCTCGGCTCTCCCCTTCCGGCGACACCTTCCCTTCTTTCCCGTCGCCCGGTTTCCGTGCGAGTAACCTCGAGTTGTCGGACGCGCTTGCGTAATAGCCCCTCAGGGTATGCAATGGTCCATTTTTCGGCATATTCGGTTTCTAGTCCGGCATCGACCCCGGTGGGAGGGAGAGTAATGACGTCGCCAGAGCTGAAGGTGGTAAACATCAACCACATCTGGCGCAGGATGCATGGATTCTTCTCCTGCCAGACAGCCGTGAATACCTTCTTCAGCATTCGCTGGAGGCACCTGAACTGCCTGGAGAATCGGGATGGCACGTACGGCTCGCAGATCACCTTCTCGTCGATCCGAGCCATGACCACACCGCCCTAAATGCTCTGGAAGTATTCCTGCTGTTCCATAGAGCCTCTCCCGTTGTCCACCAGCTGGCCAACCGGGGTGGGGAACGGGCTGAAGTTGAAGTTGGCATGGTTACCAATGCGTATCCTCATGCCCTCCTCATTGAGCGTCAATGGCGCCACCCCTGCAATATTTAGCAAGGACGGTCGCAAGCCATTTCCTGGAGGACAGACGACGTTTGGGAAAGTATACCCGCAGAGATGAGCTGCCACCCAGCCGTGGAAGATCTGGAAGGGACCACAGACCCTCCGAGGTGACCCCCTCGTGAGATGTGCCCCAGAATGGCATACATCTTGGCAAGCACGGGGACACCCAAGTTGAACTATTTGTTGGCAGCCATGGAGCCCGCCATCACCAAAGTCGCTGGACGGACGCCCATCCTCGCGTCCAGCACTGGCAGAAGCCACCCTCTCAGGAAAGCGGCAAGGAACCCGGCATACCGGACGTTCGGGTCCCGGGCCACAATGATGCAGTAGCCCCATGACTGGTATTTCCCTACCTCCAGGGTCTTCCAGTATGACCCATCCATGCCCCTCTGAGTCATGGTTGGGCACCGTTTTCCCCGTCCCGGCATCTTGACAGCGGGATCCTTCTTAAGGAACAGGCTGAACCAGCCCTTGTAGGCGATGTCCTTTAAGAAGTCGTTGACCCCCAACCTCTCCTTGGCCAACTGCAGTAGGTGCCACGTCAGCATAGGCGTCCGTGACCTGTCTCCCCAGGTGTTCTTTGGAGGAACGAACTCGTCATATTGGTAACCCTTCAGTGGGATACCACCGATGCAGTGAACGTCCCAAAGACTGATGCCGACTTCCCCGTGATGAAGGTGGAACGTGTTGGTGTCGGGAGACCACCGGGTGAATAGCTCTAGTCCGAGTTCAGGCTGACGGTGGAAATGGAACTGCGATGTCCATACCGCCTGGAACATGCCGATATACCGCAGTTCGTCTCAGAACTGGTCGCAAGTATGGCGAACCCAGAACGCCTAGGCCCATTCGCTGGTGATGTTTCCCCCGGACCGTAGGTCCCAATCCTTCAGCCAGCCCTTCGTGTCATCCGTGATGCTCTGACGGAACGTGCTCGCGTAGAGGGCCGGAGAATCCTCCGCCACAGGCTCGTCCCCGGTGATGGTCCTAGTCCTCGGGTTCAGGACATATACATCCATGTGTCTAGTTTCCCTGGCAGGACGGTCATTGTTGGTGATGTTGTAGCGAGGAGGTTCGTCCTCCCGAGTCACCCAGGACCGCGGTGTCTCCATCTCGAAGACCAGCAGTGGTACTTCCTCCAGGATGCCAAAATTCAAGAGTGGGAGGTTGCCTGACAAGGGATATACCTTTTGGGCCGAAGTCAGCAGATTTAACAAGGTGATATTGTTGGAGACGATCACCTTGGCGCCGTATACCTCCTCGTTCGCCGCCATTTTCTGTCCTACGGGCAGCGGCTTCCCCCTCATCGACTCGGTTTGCAGCAATCTCGAATTTTTCGCGAGTTGGGCGAAATCAGGATGCAGTGCGCGAAATCGGAGTGTTCGACGTGCAATCTGGCTGAGTTGTGCGAAATCCTGGAGTTGAGCGTGCAATCGGCACGCTAAGCGCGGAAGATCTCGGTTTGGCGCGAAATCACGGCCAAATTTCGGAAGGAATTCGGCGCATCCAGTGCGTTATTACGCGCAGCCGCGGAGCAATTTGACGCACGAGAGAGGTAAGCTTATCGCGTGGAAAAAAGCCGAAGTAGGGATCTGGGACCCATCGCCCCTTTTTATAGGCGAGGCAAGGGTTCCGTGCTGTGCGGAAAGAATATTTCACGCGCGTCCGTAGGTTTTGCACGCCCCGTCAGGTTTTTTGCACGCAACGTGATCAAGAGACTTAGCATTTTGGAATTTCGGCGTTTCCTTTAGAATCTGATCATTGCGACCTCTCACCGATCCAATTCCAAGGGGGCATTTGTTGACGCCGAAAAAAACCCGCAACTCCCAGAGGATGTTTCAGAATGACGAAGCGAAGCCATATTCGGAATCAGAGGCCCGATCCGGAGGCCCGGGAAGTGGTGCGCGAAATAAAGGAGGTACAGCGCGCACAAATGTTCTGCGCGCGAAGTGCTCTCGGGATTCACGGAATCGGACCGGTGAGGCACGCAATAATTGCGTGCCCCGTGTCTCCGCGGCGAGATTTTGCGCGCAAGCAGTTCCCGGCGCGGAAAACATCATGCGCCGCCTTTATTCCGCGCCAGAGGTCGCCTATAAATATAAGGTGACCCCGAACGGTTTGGGTGTTGAGGAATCTGAAGCGACTCTCATGCGCACAATTCAGCTCCCCCCACGCGAAAGATGACATCCAGGTAATCCCGAATTCCGCGCCACCTTGCCCCGGAGTTCGCCTTTGCGCGCAACTCCACCGACTTCGGTGAATTTGCCCCTTCCACCGGTTTCCCCACTTGTGCGCAATCCCTGGTCTGCGCACGCAATACCCTGTAGTGCGCACAAAACCTAGCACGTAATTCCCTCTTCACGTGCAATTCCAATACTCCAATTGTGCGCCGTCCCGGTGTTTTGTGCGAAAATCGTCCTTTTTCTGCGCGCAAAGCTGAGGACCCCTCACCTTGACGCCCCTTGGCTGCCCCCTGCACTTGCACCTGATGTCTCCCCTGCTGGGCATATGCGCGATGCGTTGTTTTCCCGCACGACCTTCCAGGATCGTGCGATGTAACCTCAAGGTACCTTGGGCCGTGTTTTCCGTTGCGTTGCTTTGGCTTATGCTTCTCCTCATAGGCACGCTAACAGCTATTTCTTCTTCGCATAGCCACGCTAACGTGGACCCCCCGGTGGTTTGCCCTACGGCCCCCCTTTGCCATGGCCTTGCCAATGCCTTCCCTTCCAAAAGGGGTAGAGGGAATTGGGCATGTAAGCCCTAGGGGTTTGGAGCAAACCCACCTCGTCCAAGCTGCGGGACGTTAAACTGCTAAGCACCTCGTCCATACCACTAGACGTTAAACTGTGGTCTGACCCCATGCTTCGCACGCAGGGTCCCCCCAGCTCGGACATTTTTTACACCCACTCATCTCCACGGGAGTGGAATCTTCCTCACATGGAATGAGATCCTCCTTGTCGGAGCAGCGTTTGTCCGTGGGGGAAGGGCTGCCTCAGAGCGTAAGCCCCTAACCTTTTGTATGGATGATTGCACCCATGAATCTCTGTACTTCCCCCCTGCCAAGGCCAGTGGAGTCATTTTACCACTGCGCTTTGTCGCACCATGAGCCACCACCCTGGAGTAAGCCCCGGAACCAAGGGCCTCTAACCACGCATAAGCCCCTATTTCCTCTTTGGGCTGATCAATGCGTAAGCCCCGTTCCACTTCTCACGGACGCACCCTTCACGACGTGATCGTCTGGTCCCGGCTACCTGTTGTTTCCCACACTGAGAATGACTCATGTGGGCTTAGAGTGCGCATCGACCATGACATCCTCTTATGGGATGCCTCAGAGCATAAGCCAAATCCCAACGAACCTCATGGACTTTGATCCCTGCTAACGCATGGTACGTAGGAAGCCTCCACGAGGTTCAAGCCCACCACCCGATCATCCCGACCTCTCCATGTCGGTTCCCTGACCACCCTGGGCCGCCTCAGAGCGTAAGACCCAAATCTCACGTCCCGCATAACGTTAAACTGTATCTCATCCCGCATGACGTTAAACTGTATCGCATCCCGCATGAAGTTAAACTGTATTCCGTCCCGCATGACGTTAAACTGTATCCCCCCTCTTGGGCCGTCTTAGAACGTAAACCCCATGCTTCACCCCACCATCCATCCTGATCCTTACCCGGGCCGTCACATCCCTATGTGATCATGCCACCCTTTCCCATCCATGTCATACGGGAGGCCACCCACGTGCTGGCCCCAACATCGGTGTTTCCCCCTAGGGATCCTTTAACCTGATCAGTCTCCGCAAGATGTTAAACTCGTGACATACCCCGTGATAAACATGGGAAGCTGAGGAAAACCTCAGATGGTACACATTACCCGCGTTCGATGTGGGATGCCTCGGGCTTCCACGCCCTCGAGAAGCCCTGTGATGAGGGACCAAAGACAGACATGCCGATGATGCCCCAACGTGACCATTATCCTCACCGCAGGTTGCTGTCCCGACAAGACCCCTTGGAGCGTCTTGACGGAAGCAGCATAATTAACTAGAGTCCATGTAGATATGGCATAGGGAATGACCTTCACGAACCTGTCTTAAATCATTGAGGGAGACCCGGACTAGGTGACGAGCTCCGAGGAGGAATCCACAGAAGGAAGAACCGACATCCCATCATCCCGATTTCGATCAAGGAGCAGACGTCCCTGAACAAGGAACGGATGCCGCCCACCTTTGGAAAGTGGGAATGCGGGGCCACAAGCAGCGCGCCCTCCCAGGCGGACGGACGCGCGTGCCCCGGCGAAAGCGTCGGAAACAATGAGCTTGGAGAGAAGTATTTTAGATAAGCCTAAAATTTTAATGGATTATGTTGGACAGAAGTTAGTATTGTTTATGGATAGAACTTTTTTTGATATTATTGATGGGATGTTATAGTAATGTAGTTTTAGAAAAAGGACAACCTGTAGGAAGGGCGACAACCCATCATGTCGGACAAGGCTATGGGAATCGAACCCACAACTGAAGTACGACTGGCCTTTATCGCATACCACTGGCCTACAGGAAGTCCCTAGTAGTAGAAACTAGTTTTATTATATTAAGCAGTAGGATATATGAAGTATATGTCCATTTTAGGAAACATATATGATTAATCTCACTATATATAGACTTATGTAAATTTAATAACTTTTGCTAACTTTTGTTTGAGACAGATGGAATGACCCGCCATTCTATCACATGATCTGCTAACAATTCATGAGTAAAAAATTCAACTTCATTTCTTTAAGAGATGAAGTGGAAATTGTTCAAGGCACGAACAGTAGTGAGATTGTACCAAAATAAAGTAAGTATTTATTTAATTCAAATTATTAAACTTTAGGGAAATGATCTTGAAAACCAATAATGTTGTCCTAATGTCCTTATATCTGATGAATCAGATGGTACCCTAGATCATCACAAATTTATGGCTTTCTGATTGTTGGCTTTTTCATAGCCATGTCCTCTACCACTCTTCATCCGAACTTGATGGTTAGATTTTTCTTCCATATCCATATTTTCACCTATGTTATCCTATATGGAAACCCAATGATGAGTTACTTTGGGTAATCATTGCATTTCATACTTTAGTTTATAAAATTGAGTTTTAGTATTCCTTTTTACGATGTGGGTCTCTATGAATAGTAAACGATTTATAACCCTGATGAATTTTGAGGGTGAAATTCATTTTAAGGGGGGTAGAATGTAACACACTAATATTTTATGAAAAATATTCTTTTACGTTCATTGATGTCTTCTATTATATAGCACACCATGTTTAGCTTGTACTATACGCAACACCGTATTAGCTTGCAGTATACGCAACACTATTCTTGGATCGTGTTACACACAATTTCATGTTCTTTTTATAATAGTCATTCTACGCAATGTTGAGTGTGTGTATATATATATATATTCAATGTATAAATGAAATATGGTTGGATTCTGTTATACGAAACAATGAAGGATTCTTTCACAACACTTAACCCTGACTTGGCTTGCATTACACGCAATCGCGACCTTCCTCGATAGCGTGTGTTGTACGCAATACCGGGTTTTACTAAACAACGATATATTATAATAATATTATTATGAACTAGCTGTTATGAATTATATTAACTAAATTATGAATTTTATAACATTATTATTCATCTTACTCATTTTCTAGAAGATAGTATAAGAACAAAATAAATTTTTCGGGTAAAATAATTATTTTTAAAAAAATTCTGTTTTGCCGCCTTTTGATGGAGCACCTACATTAAATCAAGTTTTTGACATGTTTATAAGTTCAATTTTACAAAATAAAATTATTATTTGTAATCAGGATATAAAATTTTACCTTGGATATATTTTTCATATTATTCTGATAACTTTCATACTTTTAATGAATAGTAAAAACACACTATATTTTAATTAAAAACAACTTTTTTCATCATAATAACTTATGTGGTTAAAGAATAATATTGAATAGTTTTAAAGAATAAATAGAATATATTTTTACCATTTAATATAATGTATGTCATTAGCCTTTATTTTACCATGAATTCGTGGGTTAAATAAATTCAATCTTTTGCAATGTTTTAAACAAAAACCCGTTTTCTTTCGACAACGAGATTAATTTTAATTTAATTTCTGCAACTTTTGTGTATTGAATTTGTAAAAATGGACTCCATATTTGGAATTAGTGGGTCCAAATTATATTAATAGACTACTTTTTATTTTTGGGCTTTATTAATAGTAACAACGGTAAATTTTATTTATCATAGTAAAAGGTAAATTGGGTAATTAGGGGTAAATATAATATTATAAAATTATCCTAATACTTGTTTTAATACAATTGGAAGATTATAATTTGTACTAAGTCATATTTCGGTTGAAATGGAATCCATTAGAACCCACTTGGTGGTGATTAAGACCTTTAGTTTATTTTATTTAATGGAAAGTGAAATATGTCTCACTCAACTTTAATAATTAAAGTATTTTTAATATAAGTTTATATAGAATACAAATTTGGTTATAAATACTCATTTGAAATATAAAATGTTTTTCTTTGTCATGGTAATTTATTTGTAATTTTTAAGAGTTATTTAATTACCTAATTATCTTATATATTAATGATGTAGAAATTATTTATTTAGTGAGAAATCAATAATATAATTTTTATTGAAATATTAATACATATCAAAAGGCCCGAAAATCAGCACAAAACTTATTATTAGTGTATATATAAACCCTAAACATCCACTGGCCGAATTGTGGACCATTTGGATCCTTATTAATGAGATTATGACACTTATATTATTTTATTTTAAATGATGCCAAAGTTGTCACCTTCATAATTTAATAAATATAACAATTTAACTATTGTGATTTTAAGATGATCAATTCGAGTAAAAGTAATATTGTGAAATTTCATATATTTATTATCATCATAGGATTTTATTTTTTATTTTTATGCAACATATAAGTATATTAAATAATTATAAAAAAATGATGTAGTAATTATTTTATTAAGAGATAAACCAAATAAATGGTTTAAATATAATAAAATAAATATTATATAAACTATTTAATGTGATCCACTAATTTTCTAGATACAAATTAACTTTTATAAATCGATTAAAGCTTTTATTTAGAACATAACTTCTGTATATAATTTATTTAAATTCAAATAAATGAATAGTGTCAAATTTAACACTATTGTTATTTTATAAAAATAACATATTATAAAATTTTTTAAAAATCCCAAAAATATTTAAAAATTATAAATTTACATTTATATGGTATAAAATGTTATAAAGTATCCAATTATGGAAAATTCACAACAAATAAGTAATTATTTGTTTTAATTTAAAATTTAGAATATTATTACCACAAATAAAATTAAATTGATTAAATAAGGATAAATCAAGTTGATAATGTTGAAAATAAATTCCTAAATTGTCTAAATTTTATTGGTTGATGCGATTACAACCATATCTCATATAATATTCTAATATGAGTCATTTTTGGAGGTTTTTATGTGGGGATAGATTTATTATAAATTAATATTTTTGGGATTTCCAAAGGTGTCTCTCCCCTCCCTTATAAAAGGGAACCTCCTCCCTCTCTTCATCACACCAATTTGAGCCTTCAAGCTCGGACAACCCCTGCCAAATTCTCTTCTCCACATCCCTAGAAACATCATAGAGGTTCTGGTATTCTTCAAAGACCAATTGTAGTGCCCTAAGAGGAGGTCTCAAAGAGGCGCTTCAAAGAAGAGGTGATGTTCGTTACCGATTCTTTTAACTTTATTTCTTTTTCCACTTCATCTTATTTAGTTGTTTCATTATGAAGTAATAACATAAGTATCACTCATATACTGATATGTTATTATAAGTATTAAACAACCCTATTTCACAATTTATCCATCCTACGGAAAACGAAATCATCGCGCGTGCGTATGTACGGAATACCATCACCACGCCGTGGTGTAATCTTTTTTCCACCACCACCTTACTTGGATGGGTATAATGGTGTAAATAATGACTATATATGATTATTGTAAAGTGATATTGATTCTTAAATATTATACATACACATGAATACAATTCTACGATCATGGGAATGATATCATCGCTCGTGCGTACGTACGGACTACTGTCTCCGCGACGCGATTAGATTCATTCTCAATGATTAACCATTCATGAATGATTATAAAGTATATATAATAAGTAATCATGAAATATATGACATAATAATGATACTGGATTTATGTATATATATATGTATGTGATCTACTTAATTCCATTCAATTCAATAAGGAAACGAAAACAGCATTCATGCGTACGTACGGCCTACCGTCTCCATAAACGGTGTATTTCTTTCAATTTATCGATATATTATATATATGTATATTCTGAATATATATTATATATAAATCATGTTTTACATTCTGGATATAAGTAATCATGATCCAAGTAATCATATGAATAATTACAAGTTAAAACACGAATGACAAATGAGACGATTTTACCCAAAACGCTACTTTAACATGAATTTACAAAAGAACGGGTAATATAAAGTCATAAGTGAACCATATATGATATAATAAAATTGAATATGATTCTTTAATAAGTCAATAACATTATTTAAATTATTATACATGGGGTTCAGATATGTACGAAGCATATCGTACCTAAGGTAAGGGATAATTTTGCAAATCTCATTTTTATCTGACATTGCTTATTCGTAATTTTTTACTAGGGTTATTATTATCATCCATGTCCATGTTTCCTAAAAATTGTTTCAGGTATGTTTAAAGTCTTGTTTACCCACTTTTGACTTTTAATACATGTTATGAAAGGAATCTTTCTTTTGTTTACATTACGAGGTACTTTTTTGACTTTTCCGACAAAAGTACGATAAGAATGTTTTTTAACGTATATGGAATGAAATGATTTTTATGGTTTTATAAAGCCTTATTTTCAAGAAGCATCCTTAAAAAGATTTCAGGACTATTTTCAACAAAAACCTTTTCTTCTAAAATTGCATGATATTTTGTGAAAATAAAATGATTTTGAAGAAAAATGATATTTTCATCAAGAATTCATTTAAAGTGTTTTATCAAAACCATTTTCATCTAAGATGACATTATTTCACATGTGTATGTTTCAAGTGTAATTTTTCTATGATTTAAATGGTTTCACTTTTCTTATTATGAAATGATATCCTTTTTTATATGGATTATGTGATGATGGGATGATGTTTATAAATCCCATTGTATTTATTGGGTTATTATGAATGATGTATGTTTATTTTGTGGCACAAGTAAGAATGATTTCATTATGAGATGGGTGGGACCTATATCGCCCTCCAATGCATTGGGTAAAGATTTATATCTCATGAGATAGACATGGCTGGAACGGTAAGTTAATCTGGTTCAGTGTTACAGGACTGAAACGAGGAGTGAACTCGATTCAGAAAGGGACTTTGTCCACCAAGATGGTCTTGGCAGCAATGCCATGGCTACTATGGAAATCATGACATGTGCTAAATGGTTGCCACAATTACATGTTTTATTACCATTCTATTTTATCATTCTTAATGATTATCTATGATCTATGCCTTACATACTTCCATGTTTTATGTCATTGCTCAAGCTTTTGATGTTTAAACATTATGTTCGTGTTTTTAAGTTCAAATGTATATGATATGTTTTATTTTATACATGCTTACCCTTACTGAGAATTTGAGCTCACCCTTTTTATGTTTTCTTTTCCCCGAGATATAAAGAAAGGTTTTAGGTAAGAAAAAAGGGGAAGATCTTTATGGGAGATGTTGAAGATCTTTCACCACGATTAGAAGTTTACGTTCCAAGTTTCCAAAGAAACTAAACTATTACGGTCCTTGTGTGTCTGTTTTTGTTATGTATTATGTTTTCTGCAAAAATAATGTATAGTTCATGTACGTCATGCTTCGTTTCTCTACAAACTCAGACCATTTTTTTTCAAATATTAGAGTGGGATACCAAATTAAACCCTTTATATTGGTGAATCAGTATGGAATACATGTGTACAAGGATCCATGGTCTTACTTGTGTCTACTAGAACCCCAAAATTCTTAGTGATATAGCCTCCGGTTTAGTCACAACTCTTAATATTCACAAGTGTTCCATTCATGCATATAATGGATTGTATGATCGAGTTCTTATTGAGATAAAAAATGGATGTCTGAAGGAATGATTGTATATTTTAGGCTATGGATGATCACCAACTAGAGGTCTAGTATGAATTTTAAAACCATACCAAATTATGTGATCACTGTAAAATGGTTGTTCATGTGGTCAACTATTGCTGTGTTTTACAAAAAACTGGCTAAGCCCATGACAACCATCTCTACCAGGAGAGGGGTTCCTCGAAGAAAAGGGGGTGACAAGACTTGTAAAGGGAAAGGCAATGAAGCTGTTGTTACAAAGGGAGGTCCATTAAGAGTGAAATGGCTTCCATCCTCCTCAGGGGTTAAATTAGCATAGGAAGACAATCCATGTGATGAACTAGAAAGATAGAAGGACCCAAATTTCACTTCAAAATTCTTTTCTGTTTTCCTTTCTTTACAAGTCAAAAACTATATTATTGATTTCATATCTAGTGACATACATGATAATTTGGAGCTGGATATACCATATTTTGTAAATGAACATGAAAATGGAGTTGGGAAGCTGGGACTCGTGAAGGGACAGACCTAGCCTACTGTCCATATCTCAAACAATCAAGACTCTTGAATGCAGTTTATTTCACGGGCTGTTGTCACAGAACATTACAAGTAATATAATGAGCATGGCCAGGATGAATTGGAGATAATGGTTTCTGATGCTGATGTCCCAAATTCGGAGGAAATTAATGAAAATAACATTTCTTAGATATATTCATTGGTTCTACTCCTTGATTCCAATATAGGGGGACCATAATCATCCCCAACATCTACTAGAAGGTTACAAAATATGGATACCAAAGGCAAAGGGGGAATCACCCCCAAGCCAAATCATTATTGAGGGCCCTCTGCTAGAACTACAAGGTCTTAGCCAACCCTAACACAATGGGTTCCATTCTACTAATTGCAGGAAAATACATGCCTAAAATCCAATGAATAAATGAGACTAAGACAACTTCTCAAAAGTTGGTTATCTTTTTAAATAGAACATGATACCCCTTACTATGTTGAATCTAGTCTATTGGCTCTTTGAATAGAGTTTAGATCTTTGTGCATAAATGTGTGTAAAATACTACAATTGTTGATGATATTGACCTGGTCCTCACATGCACCTTCATATTTTCTGGTAAAAGGATGTTCTGCTCTTCATTTATGGAATTAATAATTACATTGAAATGATATCAATGTCGAATCAAATCCAAAACCAGGAACCTTAAATTTTGGATCCATGGATTGTAATAATAGATTTCATCTAAATTTTTCAGGTAAAGGAGAATATTGGACCAGTGGTTGGTGCCACCTTAATGGTGGAATTTAATGATTTCATTGAGACGATCGGCTTAATAGAGATCAATCTTGTTGGATCCTCGTTCACATGATATAGGATATATATTATTAGAATGAGAGATAGTAGAAATGTTAGAGGATTCATAAATGATGCTTCACTTTTACTTTGGATGTCTATCTCCTACGTCACATTTTCCAAGAATAATTCTGATCATAATTCTATTATTGTAAGCCTTTTGAAGAATAAAAGGAAGATTCCAATCCCTTTTAGATTTAACTGTGCTTGGGCCTCTCGACCAGAGTGTGTAGAAATTGTTCAAGATACTTGGGGACCGAAAATTATTGATCTTAGTCTTCTAAATATTCTCTACAAATTTAATATTGTCAAAATAAATCTAAATAAATGGAGTGGAACAATTTTAGCACTTTGGATGCTGAAATAGACATGATGGAATGCGTTTTACATGACTTACAAGATTCAATAAATACATGACACATTTGTTGGGATCTCATATAGGAAGCTGAAATTTCTTCCAAGTTGGGGAATCTTGTTTCTCTTGGGTGAAACATTCGAAAAGATATCTTTAATGTCCAGTGGCATTCAGATAGAGACTAAAACACATAATTCGTCCATGCCCATGAGAGTGATCTAAGGGATAACAAAATTGTAGCTTTACTAAAGGATGGGGATCATGTTTTGGATGATAGACTAGAACATTCAGAAAATATAGTTTCCTACTATAAGTTCCTATTTAATGGTCTCCCAAATAATGAAATGATATGGGAGGACATTATTCAAAATCTATTGAAGGAGGAAGATAATACCTTATATACTTTGATGCCAGTGGATTTTGTAATTAAATAGGATATGTTTAGTCTCAATAAGGGGAGCGCTCTGGGGTCAGATGGGTTCACTAAACACATATTCCAGACATATTGAGAAGTGCTTCAAGATGATGTATGCTAGCCTGTTAAGAATTTCTTCAATGATGTAAGCATCCCCTAGGGATTTAATGCCTAATTTACCACTCTTATCCAAATGTTTGATAATTCTTGTGAAATAAGTCAACTCAAAATGGTTTCAGTATTCAATACTATTCACAAGGTGATTACTAAACTTATTCCAAGTAGAATTTCATGGGACTCAAAAAGGATCATATCATAGAACCAATTAGGGTTTGTGAGTTGTAGGAAGATTCATGATTGACTACATACTGCCTCAAGATGTGTCTATATTTTGAGAAAATCTACAAGAGATGCAATCAATGCGCTCAAACTAGACATCACAAAAGACATTTATTCCATAGACTTGGTTTTTATTGGAAATGTTCTAAACAGCTTCTAGTTTAGTAGAAAATTCATTAATTGGATTAGGATTATTTTTGTGTCCACTCAAATCATCATTCTCAGAAATGGGTCCCTAGAAGGTTATATTTTCATCTCAAGGGGGGGGGGGTTATACAAGGGGATCCCCTCTCATCCATTGTTTTGAAATTGTAGAGGATTATATTTGTAGAATATTAAATGAAATGGTGAATAAGAATGAATTTTCTACAATCAGTGTAGGTTGAGGAAACTGTGCTACCTATCATTCATTATTTGTTGATGACATTTTCATTTTTACATAGGGGTGTAGGAAAACATCAGTAATATTAAAAATAAACAAAAATATTATGAGAATGTATCTGGTAAAGTCGTCAACTAGAGAAAATAAATCATTAACTTTGGCAGGAACATTTCATCCTCGAGGAATATATGTCTTGAATATGGTTTAGGAATTAAGAAGGGTACTCTACCTGTTGTTTACCTAGGGGTTATAATGTTCTGTGTAATTCCTTGGATGAAATATTTATTAATTATTCTCTATCAAATGAAGAAAAAATCCTACCTCTTTGAAAGGGATGTCCCTATCAATTGTTGGATGAATTTTCCTTGTTCAACATGTTGTCATTTCAATAATGGTATACTAATTTATAGTGTATCTCTAGATGATTTATATCATTAAAAATCTGTACATGATGATGAGAAACTTTATTTGGAGTGGAAATATTATGGAAATTAAGGTAATTAATAACCAGTGGAAGAAGTGTTGATTGCCCCAAAATATGGGAGGCCTTGGAATTAAGAACATGGAGGCCTTAAACCAGTCTCTACAAGCTTCCTTTGTTTGGAAACACATAAAATCCAACTGTAATACCCTTGACATCTTATGGAAACCGTTCACGAAAATACTAGTTGAAGGAGAAACCAACTAACTGGAGTTCCCAATGTAGATTGGAATCACAACAGTCTTTTAGAAGATCATCATTCATTCCAAATGGATGGTGATCAAGGATACACCACTTCGTTTTTGGTATGATAACTAAATGGGAGATCAAGTCATTATTCATGTTAACTTAGAGGGAAATAATATCTATCATACTATCATGGTTTAGGATCTGCAGGAAAACATGATAATGCTACCAGAAGATATTATCCAGACTGTCATTGACTACGACTTTGTTTGTCAAAAGGATGATCTAATCTGGGAGGGGTTCTCAAATGGTTGGGAGGATTAAAAAGGTTTCTACAACCATTTGATTGATGGTGAAGAACATTGTATTGAAAAATTGAATAAGAAATGGATGCCAACCTCAATGTTCACTCTTCATTGGAGGATGACCCTCAATAAGATACTGGTGTATGCCAATCATCAAAGAGTTAGTGTCTCTTTATGTTATCATCATACCCTTTTCTTGAAGAACATAGAAGATTTTGACCATTTATTAATGATCTGTATAGTTTCATCCTCGATTTGGATGGCAAAGAAACAACGCTTCAGAATCCAGATTCCCTACATTGGTACTATTTAACCCTTTCTCAGTAAAACGTTTAATGTCTCTCTTTCCAAATAATTGATGGTTCTCTTTCATGTGACCTATGTAGACACTATACATTTCCTATGGAGTATCAGGAATGCTGATGTACGTAGGAGGTCCCAATTGACATCAGAATGAGTGATAGGATTAGCCCTCACTACATTCCAAGCAACTAATAGCCTGAATTCATAACATTTAAATAATTAAATTTATGATTGGATGGTACTTAGAAGGATGAATATTGTGGGAAATGTTCCGGCTCCCCAATAGTCATTGGTTGTTTTTTGGTCACACCCTTTTAATGGGTGTGTCAAATGTCATATATATGGATCTTTGAGAGGGAATCAATCCACTCGGGTTTTCGGCCCATTTTCATGAATGAAAATAGTGACATCATTGAATGCTTGCAAGTCATTGTAGAAATTCCACTTCACTTGACATGTATTGATGGGGTTCATAATGGCGGTTGATATTTTAGTCTAATGAAATTGTATTATTTTCTTGTAACACCCCAAGTTTCCACGACACACTTCTCTTTGAATAATACAATAGCGTGTGTTGTATGCAACTTCGAATTCTAACACTCCATAACCAATCAAACTAGTCGTTATGAATAGTAATACCCAATTTTTGAAATTTTATAAATTTTATATTTCAAAATGAACATCACTTTTGGATTTGGAATATAGAAATTATCTTAGGGTGAGTTTTGTATTTTTTTTGAAAACCTTCATTTTTTGATGAATAGTGAAAAACATTGAGTTGTAGTTTAAAACCAAATTGTTATTTAAAAATATTTTATTTTATTTAAATTTGGGCTAGGTCATACTAGATAAATAATACCAATATTTGTTTAATGTAATTTGTTGGAGTCAGTTTATACTAATTATATATATATAAAAGTTTATTGTACTTTTTACCGTCTTTTACCCAGCTCCTAGGAACATTTTCAAATTTACTGAAAACATAATTTAACAACTTTAGTGAGTTTAATTTAAAAACTCCGAGAGATACCATTGATATCGGTAAGTAAAATGTGGTTCAATAAGATGAAGATAATTTTTGGTAAATTGTAACGTTTCACTTTTATTTACCACTGTTAAAAGTAAATTGGGTAATTAAAGGTAAAAATGATATTATTATTACCCAAAATTATGGCATAATTATATTGTATAAGTGTACTTCGACCAAAAATACCATATTAATAATATATTATCCTTTAGTTCCCCTTGGATTAGGTTAGGAAATTTATTATTATTTAATTCTAAGAAGAGTTAAAGGTGTTAAATTCAATGTTTAACAACTAAACCATTTTTAATATAAGATTAAAAATAAGAGAAATTCAACTATAAATATTCTTTAGAAAGATAGAAATATTTCTTACCTAATGGTAATTTATTTATAAATTTTATACCTTAAATAATTTAATTTAACAATGACACAATGATGTTGTAGTAATTACCTAATTAATTAAATATTAAAATAATTGATATTCTAAATATCAAAATAAATGTAATTTGAAACTTTTTATAAATTCCACTAATTTTATTTGTTAATATGACATTTTAGGGTTGATTATATAATTTTTTTCGATGTTATAATGTTTTTATTAATTTAGAAAAAATAAAATACCAAAAATGTGTTAAAATAGACAAAAAAGATTTCTTAAAACAAATATTATATTATTATTTGATATTCAATTCCTAAAAATATAAGGTTCAGTAAAAAGACATATATAATGATATCTAAATCGTTAATTAACCAAATGAGGTTCTCTTGGATGTTTATATTACATTCCTTAACCATATAATAAAAAAATACAAAGAGACATGGTAAATGACAAACTATTTAACTAAGAGTTAAATCTAAAAGATAAGGTTAATATTCTGACCAATACCAATTTAAAACCAATTGGTTGAGTGGTTGGAGTCCCATACCTACATTATCCTTTCAATAATAAATTTTGGAGCCATTAGAAATAGAAATTTATTTTATTATTAAATAATATTTCTAGCTTTACCTAAGGTGCCCCTCAACCCTCTTATAAATGGGCACTACCCCTTTAAACTAATTCACACCATCAAAGCCATTTGGTTCTGCCAAACCCTGCAAAAATATCCAATAAACTATCCTCAGTTCTTTGTAGAGGTTTTACTTTTGTCAGAAATCCACCCCAAGGACCCCTTTTAGACAAATCAAAAGGAAGAACCTGAAAAGAGGTAAATATTTCATAACATCATTCAATTTCCATTCTTCTACCACTTCCTATTTATTTTTTTACCATTATAAAATAATAACTACAATATCTTCTATATACTTTGATGTTATTATAAATATGGTACAACAATATTCATTATTCTATCCATTCATTTAATGACATGTCACCATATGTTTCTACGTACGACTTACCGTCTTTACGTCGTGGTATAGTTGTTATTAAATACATTATTATTTGTATAGGTATAATAATGATGTGTAATTTATTTAAACAATAAATATAACATCATAATTATTCTTTATATATGATATACCATCCATTTATATATTATTTTAATATCTAAAGAATGATATTGTCGCTTGTGCGTACATACAGATTACTGTCTCGACGAACGTGATGAGATTCATTCCCCATCATTTCCATTCACGAATAATTTTCACTAGATGATTAAAAATAATGTTTAACGACTTAATATCATTCTAAATATTAATAGGATACATCCTATCTATAAGAAACATTACTAACGTAACAAATCATATAATGGAAATCAAACCTGTTAACAACTTAAACGATGATAATACTAAAATATTATTAACAAAGCAATATTAGAAGAGCATATATGATATCATATTAATGTCTATGATTATTTTATAATTTAATCACAATTATTTCAACATTATACAGGAGGTTAACCTACCCTCAACAATGAAAATGTACATGTTAATGGTTAATTCTACAATCTCTTTATTATTCGAGGTTGTTTATATGTAATTATATATTAGGACCTCTTTATCATCCACATCCATGTATCATAAAAATGTATTTACAAACATTATTAATATTTTATTGACTATGGGTTAAAGTCATTTATACACTTTTTGGGCTTTTATAATATGTTTATAAAGGAATCTTTTAGTTGTTTTCCAAAAAAGGTAATCCTTCTCGATAAAATTAAGGTAAGAATGTTTTTTTACTTATACAGAGGGTGCGGTTATTTTCCACCATGATAACATTGTCAAAGCATACCTTACAATACTATAAGAATATTTTCAAATATTTATGTTTTCTTCTATAATTACGTGACTTTTAAATGATTTCCAAATAGAAAGATATATTTCTCTAAAAATGTTTTGATTTCATCTATGTCAACATCCTTTGATGGTTTTTTAGTTTATTTGAAGTTGATTTATTATGATACAAAAAATCCATATTGTATTGAATGTTTTGTGATATGTTTTAATGTGGATGTGTTATTTCATACCATTCATTATTTATTTATAATGTATTGACATTTCGTATGCAATTTTTAATACGAATGTTTATGTTATGTTTAAACCTTTTCATATGAAAAAGGAATTGGACTTAGTAAGTGACAGGTGGTTCCTGCTATAACTTCTCTATAGATCTCAAGAAACAAACTATTGTCTTAGAACAAGGCCTTGGCATAATGTTATTTGAATTCTTGGCACAAGTCCTTGACTATGTGGTTATGAAAGTCTGACATTTTTAATTCCATCATTATGAATGTGGATATTGATATTGAATGTGATTATTCAACTAGTATAATATCCATGTGAGTAAGTAAATGTAATTATTTTGATTTATATTTTTCATTATTATGTTTAAGTATATGTTGAAAAGGATTTTGTTTTAGTTCTATACATTGCCTTAAATGATCATGCTTATTTATTAATGTTTCTGCAATATTGTTATCCTTTTTGCGCATCTAAGATCACCTATTTCTATGTTTTATTTTTACTAGGATGCAAAAAAAGTATATTATGACTCACCTGCAAGGATAGTATATGAGATATCAGTGTTGTACATAGAAAAAATGCAGTTGTATTTTCATATTTTATGATGTAATGTAAACCTTATGAATGTATCCAGTAATTTTAAGGATACTAAACTAATCGGTCATTCAAGAATTTATCTCTTCTGATCATGAAAAGGTTATGTAATAATGCACTAACTCTGGGTAACTGGGGTTGGGGTGTTATAGTTGGTATCAGTGGATGTTTTGTACAAACCTTGGAAACTATATTCAGATAAACTCTGATTAGAGAACATAACCCTAAGATAGACATTGAGTATTTGTATAGAACAACTTCTTTGAATATTGGTATTTTAGAGATTTTGTGAGTTTTTCCATGAAATAAATCCCTATCTAGATATGAGTATGAAGAGAGAGCTCTTGCACAAATGTACCTAGGGGTAAAACCTGAAAATACTGCTTTGAGCTAGACTCGAACGAGAACTGGAGCATGACAATGAGACTTACTACACTCTAGGTTATGAAACTCCTAGGGGATAGGATTAGGATAATTCTCATATTCATTACAAACCATTAGGAAGGGTTTATGAGTATATACATCTTTCAGGGAATCATTTTTATGATTATTGGTTATATCCATAATCTGTTCAATTTATGTTATGAATTTTACATTTTTGGAATTATGTATTTTGATTCATTAGCTAATCTAGTTTATGCCATTATTTAGAAATAACATCTAGTGGAAGGAATGGAAACTGTTTCAATTCATAAACTAAATATAGGGAGTTCCCTCCTTCTTAAGGTAATTATAGTGGAGCTGGTGATGCAACTGATGCTGATTAGCTAATCACCATATTAGGAAAACTCACTCAGGTTATGAATAATAACCGTACCTTTATAGAGAACCCTGATCCGTATCACGGAGGATCGATGTTAGATCTCATCATGAGGTAACAACCAGCAACATTCAGTGGGAGTATAAATCCACTGGTAGATGAGTAATGGATTAATTCCTTAGAGAATATATTCCACGCCTTGGGGAGTATAGAAATTGAAATAGTTGTCTTAGAAGTTTACTGCCTCACTATAGATGTTGATCGATGGTGGACATTAATTAAAAACCCAAACTAAGATGATGAAGTATCAAATATGGAATAAAGTGTGCTTAATGATATTTTATCAGAAAAATACTTTCCTTGTGACCATCAAGATGGTATGTAAAGGCAATTTATGAGTGTGAGGAAAAAGGAGGATGAGATTGTCGCAAATTATGAAGCTAACTTAACAAGGTTAGAGAGGCATGATACATATTTTATATGTAACCCAAGAGGTAATATTGATCATTTCGTTGATGGGATAAAACCATTTCTCCATCAATAATTAGTCTCTAAATCCTTCTCGCCGTATGAAGATATTGTCTCATGTGCTATCAAGACAGAAAATAAATTCTCTTTATCTTATGTCTTTAATGGAGAGCAAGAGAATAAGATATCTGATTGACAATATAGAAATGGAAATAAGGGGAAGAAGGGTAATGTTCAATACCATCATGTAGGAAATGTGGGAAAAAACACCTTGGTACTTGCCTGAAGGGAATGTGAATCTGTAACAATTGTGATGAAAAAGGACACAACACTCATGATTTTAAGGTGTAGAAAGGGGCTATCTATGATGAATTATACAATTTTTGAGAAAGGGGGAATTAGGAAAATGAATTTCCTAAGATTAAGAAGATCATACCACAGAAAAGTCCAAGGGGTCAAGGCCAAGCTTTTGATATCACTACTACTAAGGTTGAAGCTCTGAAACACATAGTTGTAGGTAATTTAATTGTTTCCTAAAGAATAGAAAATTCTATATTTGATTATGGATCATCGCGTTATTTCATATCTTCCCAGTTTTCTATGAAATTTAGATATTTTCTATTTGATTTAACAATGGATTTTTCAGTCAAAACTCTTAAGGGACGTGTCATTGAAATAATGATTTGTGAATCAGTCCCCATTTGGGAATGTAAATGTTCTTTATCTGCTGATATCATCGTCATACCCATGATTGAATTTTATATAATCCTCGGTATAAATTGGCTTTTGGACCATGATACAAAAATTTATTGTAAGAAAGAGGTTAAATTTTTTGATGAAGATGATAATGAAGCCATTATCATTAGAGAAGAATCATCACCACCTAATTCTTAGATAGATCCACCCCCAATAGCTCAACTAAATTCAATTATTGGGGAGGAATAGAATGAAATAAATGTGGGTGAAGAATGGAATGTTCAAATAGAGGATGTTCCTATTGTGAAATAATATGTTAATATATTTCCAGAAGATTTACCTAGACATCCTCCAGAACGAGAAATTGAGTTTTACATTGATTTAATTCATAGATCCTGGCCCATATCAAAGACCCCTTATAGAATGGCCTCAATGGAATTAGTGTAACTAGAGAAAAAACTAGAGGAATTGATTAATAAGATATTTATTCACCATAATTTTTCTCCATGCGGATCCCCTATTCTTTTTTGTTTAGAAGAAAGATAAATCTATGAGGTTGTTTATTTACTACAGGGAGATCAATGTTGTAACAATAAAGAACAAGTATCACCTACCTCGCATTTAGAATTTATTCGACCAACTTCATGGAGCTCAATACTTTTCAATGATTGACCTTTGATCTGGATATCTTCAGTTATGTGTGATGTAGGAAGACATTCCAAAAATAGCATTTCTAACTAGGTACGTGCATTAGAAGTTTACAGTAATGCCTTTTGGATTAACTAATGCACCCTATGTCTTCATGGATCTAATGAATAGAGTATTAAAGGATTATATTGATGAATTTTTTGTGGTATTTATTGATGATATCTGGGTATACTCCAAATTCTATGAAGATCATGAAAATCACATCTGCATTATTCTAAAGACTCTTAGAAGAAATGAGTTATATGGGATGTTTAGAAATTGTGAATTCTGGATTGAGGAGATTTATTTTGTTTTCCATATTTTCTATAAGGATGGAATCTCTGTAGATCAAAAAAAGGACAAAGAAATCCATGAATGGAAAAAACTATAATGACCCATACTTTACATACATTATTATTACTACATAATTGAATTATAATTATTACAACATATAACAAAACCATGGTAGGACCGTATAGGTATAGTGTCTTTAGAAACTGGGAAACATAAACAACTACTTCATAAAGCATCTACATTGTCTTTTGTTTATTTTAATCATATATGGATTCCCTTTTGGAATATACCACTTAATAAACTTCTTCCTGACCTAGGGAATGAAAACATACTAAAGAGTGAGCTCAAATGACCAGTACGGGTAAACAATGAAAATATCATATTCATAAGAACATAGCATTTTGAAAATCATAACCTGAAAAATAGATCATAATATCATAACATGAGATAAATCATAGTAGTGAAATTTAATCCAAATAATCATAACATAAAATATGAAACTTCTTGGAATACCCACATAATCATAGATAATCATTTCATAGTAGTCAAGACTCATTGCCAAGACTATCCTAGCAGACAAAGTCCATTTCTGAATTGAGTTCACTCCTCATTACAGTCATGTATCACTGAACCAGATTAACCTGCCATTCCAGCCATGTCTATCTCATGATATATAAATATTTACCAAATGCATTGGAGGGAGATATAGGTCCCACCCATCTCATAATGATACCTTTATTATGTGTGCCACAAGATCATAAATCATACATCATTGCATAACCCAAGTAATAAAAATGGGATTCTTAAACGTCATGCCATCATAACATAATCAATATATGATAAAAGGACATCATACCAATAATTACATCATAACATAATCAAATCAATGTTAAAATAGGGATAGAAACAGAACCCTATATTATCTTAGATGGAAAATAATTCTGATAAAATGCTTGAACTCCATTCTTGAGGAAAATATCCTTTCTACTTCAAAAACATTTTTCCTTTCTTAAAATTTCATTAAATTTTAACCTAAAAGAAGTTAATTAAAAATAAACATGAATACTTGTAAAGTAAGCTACATGGAAATAATTATCTAAAAATCCATTCATGCCGTATATGTTAAAAAACATTCTTCTCGTACTTTGGCCGGAAAAGTCAAAAAGTACCTCGTACTAAAAATGAAAAAACATTTCTTTCGAATCATTTACTAAAAACTCAACAATGAGTAATATAGGATATATAAAATTGTTTTATGATATAAATAATATTACATATTGGGGTAACATGGATGTGGATGATAAGTACACCCCATTAAATACCAACGTACAAACAATCTCGGATAAAAAAGAGATTGTGAGATTTTCCCTTACCATAGGTCTAATATGATTCGTACATATCTGAACCTCTTGTATAATGATTTATATAATTTCATTGACTTATTAAAGAATAATATTCATTATTATGATATCATAAATGGTCATATTTGTATCTTCTTATTAGTAATATTTGATTGCAACTTGTTATTCGGGTGTTCATTGCTTTATGTTCTTATGCATGTCTTGTCGAATAAATTCTTATTCTTCTTTATAGTTTATAGAGACCTCATTTCCAGAATGGTATTAGTGTAACATGTATCATATTTAATAATTAAATTTATTTATATAATCAATATTCAAAGAAGATCATGTAGAACGAGTCGCAACACATCGTGGAGACAGTAGGCCGTACGTACGCACGAGCCATGATAACGATCCAATAATCATGAAAATGTATTTATGTGTATGTATACTATTTCAGAATAAATATCACTTTAAAATAATCATATAAAGTTATTCTTTACACCATTATAACCATCCAAGTATGGTGGTGGTGGAAAACAGATTACACCACGGCGTGGAGACAGTATTCCGTATATACGCACGCGCGGTGATTTCATTTTCTATAGGATGGATAGAGGGTGAAATAGGGTTGTTTCATATTTATAATAACATATCAATATATTATTGATACTTATGTTATTACTACATAATGAAAAAACTAAGGAAGAGGAAGTAGAAGAAGAAATAAATTTGAAACAATCGGTAATAGACATTACCTCTTCTTTGATGATCCTCTTCTTAACCTCCTCTTATGGAACTAAAGATGGTCTTTGAAAAAGACCAGGACCTCTAGGATATTTCTAGGGAAGTGTAGAAGATAAATTGTCAGGTTTTGGGCGTGCATGAAGGCTCAAAGTGGTGTGAGGAGGAGAGGGAGGAGGAGCTCTTTTATAATGGAGGAGAGGGGTACCTTAGGAAAAACATGAAATATTATTTTATTATAAAGTCATATTTGTTATTTAATTGTTAAAAATTTATTTATTTCGAATATAAGGTGGGTATGGGTCTAAATACACTCGACCAATAGATTTTAGACAAGTTTAGGTTACTATTATAACCTTATCATTTAAATTTAACTTTAAGTTAAATAATTTTACTTTTACCCTGTCTTCTTGTTTGCTTACACTATATGGTTAATAAACATACTATAACAAGACAAAATAACCCGAAGTGGTTCATTATTAATATATATAACCTTATCTAAGTCATTTGTCTGAACCTCATATTTTTAGGAATAAAATAACATATAATAATATAATATTTGTTTTAAAAACTATTTTATGGTAATTTTGACACTATTTGGTACTTGATTTTTGTGAAAATCATATCATCATGATTTTTTCATAAAAAGTTAATTAATTCAATAATAACATTTCATATTAACCTATAAAATTATTTTAATTCATAAAAAATCTCAAATTACATTTCTTTGTGTATTTATAATATCAATTACTTTAATATTTAACTAATAAGATAATTACTTCATCATCATTATGTCATATATAAATTAAATTATTTTACATCTAAAAATTGTAAATAAAATAAAATTATGTAGGAAATCTTTTTATCTTTCTAATTAATATTTATAGTCAAATTTATCTTATTTATAACCCTATATTAAAAATGTTTTAGTTATTAAACATTGATTTTAACTATTTTAACACATCTTTAAATAAAATAATAATAAATGTCTTAATCTAATCCAAGTAGACCTAAATGGTCATATATTATTTATAAAGTTGTTTTTGGTCTAATTAAACATATCCAATATAATTATAACATCTTTTCGGGTAATAATAATAACATATTTATCCTTAATTACCATATTTACTTTTAACCGTGGTAAAAAAAAGTAAAAAGTTATTATTCACCAAAAATTATTTCTATCTTATTGATCCACATTTTACATAGTGATATTAATCATGTCTCTAGGATTTTAGAAATTCCACTCACAGAAGCAGTAAAATTATGTTTTAAGTAAACTTTCAAATTATACTAGGAAGTGGGTAAAAGACGGTGAAAAGTTCAATAAAATTTTTATAAATCTAAAATTATTATAAAATTACTCCAATGAATTACATTGAACATATATAGGTATTACGTATCAATTTTTACAAACTATAATTTTAAATAAAATAAATAATTATTTATATAAAAAGTAGATTTTTAAATAGTAACCCAGTGTTTTCACTATTCATCAAAAATTGAATGTTTTTAGAAAAATACCAAAAATTCACCCTAGGCTAATTTTGATATTCTAAATCCAAAAATGATGTCCATTTTTAAAGATAAAATTTATAAAATTTAAAAAAGTGGGTATTATTATTCATAACGACTAGTTTATATATTATTTTAATAACATATCATTGTTTAGTGAAACTCGATATTGCGTACAACACATGCTATCGAGGAAGGTATATCTTGCGTATAACGCAAGCCAAGACATTGTTGTGTCTACTGAAAGAATTTTTTATATAAAATTATACATAAAAACAAAATATTTCACATAAAATCTCAGGTGTTACATTCTACCCCACTTAAAATGAATTTCTCCCTAGAAATTCGTCACTTTGAAACAAAAATATGAGGATACATATCCCTCATCATATCCTCAAGTTCCCCTGTAGCTTATTCTAATTGGAGGTTACTCCATAAAACTTTCACCAAGCGAGTCTTCTTGTTCTATTGGGCTTTTTTGTTATGATCCAGAATCTATATCGGTTGTTCTTCATAAGAAAGATCTTGCTCCAGCGGGACAACTTCTAAGCTGAGTACATGTGAAAGATCAGGTATGTACTTTCTCAGAAGAGATACATGGAACAAATCATGAACTTGAGAGAGATTCAGTAGAAGCACCAATCGATAAGCTACCTTTCCAACATGATATAGTATTTCAAAAAGGCCCAATATACATAGGGATCAGCTTCCCCTTCATTCCAAATCTCATTACTCTCTTCCAAGGAGATATTCATAAGAACACTTTATCACCCACTTCAAACTCTAGGTCTTTTCATCGGTTATTGGCATAACGTTTTTGTCAAATCTGAGCTGCTCTTATGTGTTGTTGAATATATCTGGCCTTTTCTACCATCTTATCAACAAGATAGGGTCCTAATATCTTTCTTTCCCAAACTTAATCCCAGCAAGTTGGAGTCCTACATTTCATTCCATAGAGAGCTTCATAAGGAGCCATCTTAATAATAGAGTGAAAGCTATTATTATAAGAAAATTCCACCAAAGGTAGGTGTTTAACCCAACCACATTTGAAATCCATAGAGCAAGCTCTTACCATATCTTCTAGAGTTTGGATTGTTCTCTCAGACTAACCATCTGTCTGAGGATGATAAGCAGTGATGAAACTCAACTCTGTATCTAGCGTATACTGAAGACTTCGCCAGAACATCAAGGTAAAGCTTGGATCCTAATCAGATATAATGGAAAGTGGTACTCTATGCAATCTTACAACTTCCTTCACATATTTCCTGGCAGACTGATCAAGAGATAAATCTTCTCTCATAGCAATGAAGTGTGCTCACTTTGTAAGATGATCAACTATGACCCAGATAGAATTATTTCCTTTGGACGTTTTAGGAAGTTCAGTGTCAAATTCCATAGTGATGTTTTCCCATTTCCATTCTGGTATGGGTAATAGTTGTAACATCCTCTTAGACTTCTATCTCTTAGCTTTAACTTGCTGTAAAACCAATAATCGAGAGACATATTCAGCAACATCTCTTTTCATTCCATCCCACCAGAAGTACTCTTTCAGGTCCCTATACACCTTCGTGCTTCTAGGGTTAATAGACAATGATGAACTATGAGCCTCATCCAGTATCTCCTTCTTTAGTTCAAGGATGGAAGGAACACAAACCCGATTCTTGAACCTTATTATCCCATCACAATCAAGGTTGAATTCAGGAACATTTCTCACCATCTTTTGTAACTCTACATCTTCTTTTTGTGCCTCTTTAATATTCTCATGTATAGATGGTTTAAAATTCATTTGAGAAAGATAAGATTTTCCCATTCCATTATAATTTTATGATCCATCCTTTTTAAATCCATACATATTGGGTCTTTTGTGATCCTCATCATGGATAAGCTAGCATGGTCTTGTTGACTTAATACGTATGCCACCTTGTTTGCTTTCCCAGAGTGGTAATGAATTGAGCAGTCATAATCCTTAATCAGCTCCAACCATCTTCTTTGATGCATATTGAGCTCATTTTGTGTGAAAATATACAATAATATTTTATGATCAGTATATATATCACACCTTTCAACATAATGATAATGCCTCCAATTATTTAATGCAAAGATTACCACAGCTAACTCCAAATCCTTAGTTGGGTAAATTCTCTCATGGATTTTCAACTGTCATAAGGCATAAGCTATCACCATATCATTTTTCATGAGAACACACCCCAATCCCTTTTTGGATGCATCACTGTAGATCACAAACCTTTCTCCACTACAAGGCCCTTTGAGCATAGGTGCACTAGATAACCTTCATTTCAACTCCTAGAAATTCTCTTCACACTCCTCTGTCCACATGAACATAACTCCTTTTCGAGTCCACCTGGTGAGTGGATTAGATAATTGTGAAAAATATTTCCCAAAACATCAATAATATCCAGCCAAACCAATAAATCTTCATATCTCGGTCACTTTTGTTGGTCTTAACCATCTTTCGATGACCTCTGTTTTTGATGGATCAACAGATATCTCCTCTTTTGAGATTATTTGACCCAAAAATAACACTTCTTGAAGCCAAAATTCACATTTGGTAAATTTGGCATAAAGCTTCTCCTTTCTTAGGGTCTTCAATACAATTCTAAAGTGATCATCTGGTTCTTCCTTTCTCTTTGAATAGACAATAAAATAATCTATAAATACTACCGCAAACTGATCATGATAGTCTCTAAAGACTCTATTCAGATGATCCATGAAGATAGCAGGGGCCTTAGTAAGACCAAATGGAATCACTATAAATTCATAGTGTCCATACCTTGTACAGAAGGCCGTATTTGGTATATCCTCCCTTTTGACCCTTAATTAATGATACCCTGAATGAAAATCAATCATGTAAAAGTATTGAGCTCTACGTAGTTGGTCAAATAAGTCATCAATGTGTGGGAGAGGATATTTTTTCTTGATAGTGATATTGTTATGTTCTTGATAATCAACGCAGAGTCTCATTGATTCGTCTTTCTTCTTAATAAACATAGTAGGTGCTCCCCAAGGTGATTCACTAGGGTGTATGAATCCCATATCAAGATTCTCTTGGAGTTTCTTCTTTAACTCCTGCAACTCAATTGGGGCCATTCTATAAGGTTTCTTAGAAATAGGTAAAGAACCCGGTACGAGTTCTATTGAAAACTAAACTTCATGATTTAGTGGAAGACCTAGAAATTACTCCAGAAAGACATCATCAATCTCCCATACAATGGGAATATTCTTAATCCTGAGTTTCTACCCAACTATTTGACATAAATAACCTTCAATTAGTGGAATAAAGACCCATAAGATGGAAGATATTTCCACTAGAAGGTTATCTTCATCCTTGCATAAATAGACGATCATAGATTGATCTGGAATATGAAATGTGACTTACCTTCTTTGGTAATTGATATGATCTCAATATAATGAAATCCAATCCATGCCAAGAATCACATCAAATTCCACAATAGGAAGGATCACAATATTTTCAGGAGGCACTTTCCCACAATCATCAATCGGAGGAGAATTATAAACTTTTGATGTGACTATTGTGACATTAAGGGTTGTCACACCTAACTCAACAATTAATTGTTGAGGTAATATGGCGATACCCTTAGAAACTTCTTAAGAAATAAAATAGTGGGTGGATCCAAAAACAAATAAAACATTTGCTACATTAGAGTTGATGGTAAGTGTACATTTCACCACTTCATTATTGTACTCCACATTGCTGATAGAAATTTCATGTGATTTTCCATTTTCTATAGCCATAAGATTTTGTTGACGTTAGTCATCATAAAAAACCCTTGTATTACGGAATTGATTATCATAATTTCTCATTTCATTGCAGTTGTAACATTATAGGGTAATAGGTTCACTCTATGTAGCCTTTTTTTGTTCGCATCACAATACATCTTCTTCCCATCATTACGACATTCAAATTCCCAATGACCTTATTTTCCCATTTTGAAAAATTTACTTGTCCCTTCAAGACAACCCACTCCGTGTTTCATTCCACACTTTGAGCATAAGGAAAAACTCATCTTCTTTTCAGTGTGCTCTTTATATTTTCCTTTTAATTCCATTTTCCTCTTCTTATCAAACACATATGACTGATGGGTTACTACTATCTCCATCTCAACCTTGAGATCACATCGAACGATTTCCTCATAAATATTGAATTCCCTTATGGATAACACCCATCTAAGACATGTTTTTATTCCACTAATGAATCGATAAATCTTACTCTCAGGTTGGATAATAATTCGAGAAGCGTACCATGCAAGTCTTGAAATATTTTCTTCTTAGGTACCAATAGATTCATCATCCTTTTGCTTTAGTTCACGAAACACCTTCTCTATCATTGTTCAAAGAATACGAGGGATGTACTTATGGAAAAATAAGTTCTTGAACTCGTCCCATTCCATGGCCTCAATTTTCCTCTCTTGGCCTCTTATTCTTGATAAGATTCTACCATTGATCAGTTTAACCTTCCAAATGATATACTACAAAGATGAATTTATCATGTTCAGAACGTTGATCAATTGAAAATATCTATTCAATGGTACTGATCCATTGTTCAGCCACTAATAGATCAGTAGACCTGCTAAATGAGGTTGGATGCTGCGTCATGAAGGATTCAACAGAATTTTTCTCCTTCCTTTGCTTGTTTGGAAGTCATGCATGATTCATAGATTCAGAAAGTTGTGTGAGCATGGCTACAAGATTTTGAATTCCAGCTCCCATAATGTTTGGTTGCTCAGGGGGACAATCATTGAATTGCCCGTCTCATTCAGCATTAACACGGTTCCTTCAGGTTGCAGTAATTAACTAAAACCAATAAGCATAGTGTGAGAAACACTAATCATAATAGTAATACCACATAATCATGAATAATGTTTCACTCTTTTGGTCTTATCATAGGTTATTCGTGGCCATTTCTAAAACACTAATATTTTTTCCTATACTTAGACATATCCTTAGGGTTCTTACTAAGGCTTTCACATCCTCGTTTCCAGAGGGTGACTATACCCTTCCTCTGATAACAACTATAGTGACCCATACTTTACAAACATTTTTATTACTTCAGAAATGAAGCATAATTATTAAACATATAAAAAACCATGGTAGGACTGTATAGGTATAATGTCTTTAGAAAATGGGCATCATAAACAACTGGTTTATAAAGCATCTAAATTGTCACCTATTTATTTCATCATATCTGGAGTCCCTTTAGGCATATCCAACATAATAACCATCTTCCTGACCCGGGGAAAGCAAACATACAAAAGTACGATCTCAAAATCTCAGAAATGGTAATAAAAGGAAATATCATATTCCTAAGAACATAGCTTTTTGAAAATATTAACCTGAAAAAGAGATCATAATATCATAACATGGGATATATCATAGTAGTGAAATGAAATCCCAATAATCATAACATAAAACAGGAATCTTCATGGCATACACACATAATCATAGATAATCATTTCTTATTATTCAGGACTCATTGCCAAGCCTATCCTAGTGGGTAAAGTTCAATTCTGAATCGAGTTCACTCCTCATTTAAGTCTTGTATCACTGAACCGGGTTAACCTTCCATTCCAGCCATGTCTATCTCATTAGATATAAATATTTACCCAATACATTGGAGGGAGATATAGGTCCCACCTATCTCATAATGATATCATTCTTATGTGTGCCACAAAATCATAAATCATACATCATAGATTAACCCATGAAATAAAAATGGGATTCTTAAACGTCATGTCATCATAACATAATCTATATAAGATATAATAACATCATAAAAATAATTCCATCATAAAATAAACAAATCAATGTAAAAATAGAGATTGAAAAAGAACCCTATATTATCTTATATGGAAAATAATTTTGATAAAATTATTGAACTCTATTCTTGAGGAAAATATCCTTTCTACTTCAAAAACAATTTCCCCTTATTAACATGTCATAAAATTTTAAAATAGAAGAAGTTAATTAAAAATAAACATGTAAACTTGTAAAGGAAGCTTCATGGAAATAATGTTATAAAAATCCATTCAAGCAGTATAAGTTAAAAAAACATTTTTCTTGGACATTGGCCAGAAATGTCAAAAAGTACCTCGTACTAAAAATGACAAAAGAATCCTTTCATATCCTTTATTAAAAACTCACCAATGAGTAATATTGGATTTAAAAAATTGTAGGAGGATATAAATAATAATACATATTGAGGAAACATGGATGTGGATGATAAATATACACTAGTAAATACCAAAGTATAAACAATCACGGATAAAAATGAGATTGTGATATTTTCCCTTACCTTAGGTCCGATATGCTTCGTATGTATACAAAACTCATGTATAATGATTTAAATAATTTTATTGACTTATTACAGAATCATACTCATTGTTATGATATCATACATGGTCATATTTTTATCTTATTATTAGTAATATTTGATTGCAACTTGTTATTCAGGTGTTCATTAGTTTAAGTTATTATGAATGTCTGGTCGAATAAATTCTTATTCTTATTTTTAGGTTATAGATACCTCATTTCTAGAATGTTACTAGTGTAATAGATATCATATTTATTCATTCAATTCATTTATATAATCATTATTTGATGAAGATCATGTAGAACGAGTCGCATCGCATCGTGGTGACTGTAGGCCGTACATACACACAAGCGATGATATCGTTCCCACGATCGTAGAATTTTATAAGTGTATGTATACTATATCAGAATAAATATCACTTTAAAATAATCATTTATTGTTATTATTTACACCATTATAACCATCCATGTAAGGTGGTGGTGGAAAACAGATTACACCACAGCGTGGAGATGGTATTCTGTATGTACGCATGCGCGGTGATTTCATTTTCCATAGGATGGATAGAAGGTGAAATAGGGTTGTTAAATATTTATAATAACATATAATTATATGAGGGATATTTATGTTATTACTTCATAATGAAACAACTAAATAAGAGGAAGTATAAGAAGAATGAAATTTGAAACAATCGGTAACAGTCATTACCTCTTCTTTGAAGTGCCTATTTCTAAAATCCTCTTAGGGCACTAAAGATGTTATTTGAAGAAGATAAGGACCTCTAGGATATTTCAATGGAAGTGGATAATAGAAATTGGTAGTTTTTGGATGAGCTTGAAGGCTCAAATTTGTCTAAGGAGAAGAGGGAGGAGGTGCCCTTTTATAATGGAGGAGAGGGGCACCTTAGGAATAAATTAAAATATTATTTTATTATAAAGTCATAATTGGGTTTTTATAGACCCAAATTTATTTATTTCGAAGCTATGGTGGGGATGGGTTTAAATACTCTCAACCAATAGATTTTATACATTTTTAGGTTGCTGTTTTAACCTTATCATTTAGATTTATCTTTTAGTTAAATAATTTTACTTTTACCGTGTCTTCTTGTTTTCTTACACTATATGGTTAATAAACATACAATAACAAGACAAACGATCCCCAAGTGGTTAATTATTAAAATATATATCCTTATCTAAGTCATTTGGCTGAACCTTATATTTTTAAGAATAAAATAACAATTAATAATATAATATATTTTTTAAAAACTATTTTATGTCAATTTTGACAATATTTAGTACTGGATTTCTGTAAAAATCATAAAAACACTATTAGTTTGAAAAAGATAATTAAATGAATACTAACATGTCCTATTAACATATAAAATTAGCGTAATTCATGAAAAGTCTAAAATTACATTTATTTGGGTATTTATAATATCAATTATGTTAATATTTCATTAATAAAGTAATTACTGCATCATCATTGTGCCAAAAATAAATGAAATTATTTAATGTCTAAAAATTATAAATAAAAAACTATTAAGTAAGAAATATTTTGATATTTATAATGAATATTTCGAGTTGAATTTAACTAATGTATAACCCTATAGGAATTTTTTTTAGTTATTACACTTTTATTTTAACTATTTTAACACTTCTTTAAATAAAATAATAATAAATGTACTAATCTAATCCAAGTGGACCTAAATGGTATTATTTTATTCCTAAGGTTGTTTTTGGTCGAATTAAACTTATCCAATATAATTAGGACATGTTTTAGGGTAATAATAATATCATTTTAACACTTAATTACCATATTTACTTTTAACCGTGGGGAAAAAAGTAAAAAAGTTATTATTCACCAAAAATTATTCAGATCTTATTGAACCACATTTAACTCCTTGATATTAAAAGTGTCTCTCAGATTTTCGAAATTCTAGTCACAAAAGTGGTAAAATTATGTTGGATGTAAATTTTCAAATTTTCCTAGAAGGTGGTTAAAAGACGGTGAAAAGTTCAATAAAATTTTTATATATCTAAAATTATTATAAGATGACTCCAATGAATTTCATTGAACTTATATAGGTATTATGTAACAATTTTGACATAAAATAAATTTAAATAAAATAAATAATTATATAAATAAGAAGTCTATTTTTAAATAGTAACATAGTGTTTTCAGTATTCATCAAAAATTGAAAGTTTTCAGAAAAACACCAAAAATTCACCCTATGATAATTTCGATATTCCGAATCCAAAAATGATGTCCATTTTGAAAGATAAAATTTTTAAAATTTCAAAAATTGGGTCTTAAAATTCATAACGGCTTGTTTATATAATATTTTAATAACATATCGTTGTTCAGTAAAACTCGGTATTGCGTACAACACACGCTATCAAGGAACGGGTCTCTTGCATATAACGCAATCCAAGACAATGTTTTGTGTAGTGAAAGATTATTTTATATAACATTATACTTAAAAACAAAATATTTCTCAAAAAAATCTCGGGTGATACAAGCACCGATGAGTTTTACTTAGGTACAAAGTTGTATTGGTTTAGCAAACTATTATCGGCGTTTCGTCTAGAATTTTTCCTGATAGGGTACAATATTTACCATGATCACACGTAAAGGGGAGAAATTTGTTTGGACAAAAGAATGTGAAGATTTTTATGATGAATTGAAGAAAATATTAGTTAATTGTCCTATCATTACACAAATATCGGGAAATGATGGTTTTGTTATTTATAGTGATGCATCAAAGAAAGGACTTGGTTGTGTCTTAATAAAGAACGAAAAATTTATTTTCCTATGAATCACGAGAAAAAAAAATTAATGATCAAAACTATCCTACTCATTATCTTGAGTTAGCAGCTATAATATTTTCATTGAAGATATGGAGACATTATCTCTATGGTGAAAAATGTGAGATTTATACTGATCACAAGATTTTGAATTATATTTTCCCACAGAAAGAAATCAACATGAGGCAAAGACGATGGCCTGAACTACTCAAATATTATGATTTCACGATACAATACCACCTGGGGAAGGAAAATAAGGTAGTAGATGATTTGAGAAGAAAATATCATGTAGTTTTGAACATGAAGATAGTTAAAAGGGATCCTATTCTCATGGATCTAGTAATGATGGATATTTGAATAACCATGGAAGGTGGATCATCAATAAATTTTCATATTTTTTCCAAACCATCTTTACTAAAAAGTATAAAGTGTTCTCAGACTGGTGATGAAGAGTTTCAAAAGATGATTAAAGCTATGAATAACGTTACATTGAGTGAATTTTTATATGAGGAGAGAATTTTGAAATTTCGAAAGAGACATTGTGTTCCCGATATACCTGATCTAAAAAGAGAATTGTTGGTTAATGCTCACAGTTCGAATTTATGTATACACCATGAGTACACCAAAAAGTATAGAGTCTTGAAGGAAGTTTTTTGGTGGGACAAAATGAAAAGGGAGATTGCTGATTTTGTGTCACGATGTATGGTTTGTCAACAAGTGAAAGATTTAAGGAAATAGCCTAGAGAAGTCATGAAACCTCTTCCCATACTAGAATGGAAATGGGATTATATCATGATTGAAATTTTCATTGGGCTACCGAAGTCTCCTAGATGGAACGATGAAATATTGGTCATTGTTGATCTTCAAACAAAGTGAGCACATTTTTTCCACAAGGGATGATTTACCACATGAATGTTTAGCAAGACTATATATTAATGATGTTGTAAGACTCAATGGAGTCCCACTATCAATTGTTTCTGATCGGGATCCCCATTTTATATCAAGAATCTAGAAAATTCATCAGATATCCCTAGATACTGAACTTCATTTTAGAACTTCCTACCACACCCAAACTGATTGAAAATCAGAAAATACTATTCAAACCTTTGAAGACATGTTGATATCATTCTTACTTGACTTTCAAGGTATGTGGGTTCAATATTTACATCTAGTAGAATTATATTATGACAATAGCTTCCATTCAAGTATTCAGATGGCACCATATGAAGAATTATATGGAAATTGATGTTTCACACCAACATATGGGGATGATGCGGACAAAAGAAAACTCATTGGCTAGAACTTGTGGTGGAAATGACGGAAATGGTCAAGGTAATACAAAAACACGTCAAAGTAGCTCAAAGTAGGTAGAAGAGCTATGCAGATTACCGAAGGAAGGATTTGGAATTTTAGGTAGTAGATAATTTATTATTGAAGGTTTACCCCTGGAAGGGTGTTATACCATTCTATAAGAATTGAAAATTGAGTCCCAGGTACATCATACCTTTCGAAATTGTAGAAAGAATTGGGGTTGTAGCTTACCATTTGGCAATGCCGCCAAGTATCTCCAAAGTTCATGATGTATTCCATGTATCACTGTTGAGAAAATACATGGCTTCCCTAATGCATGTACTCAGCTATGAAGAATTATAATTGGAACACGATCCGTCCTATTGCAAAGAGCCTGTCATGGTTCTTTATATAATTGAACAACTTATGAGAAACCGAATGACTCGTCTAATAAATGTTCTATGGAGAAACCATAATATAGAAGTGCTAATGTGGGAAACTGAGGAACTTATGATGAAGAACAAAACTAGTCTTTTTATGTATTAATATTGTAGAAATTTTGAGGATTTAATTATTTGCAAGAGGGTAGAATGTAACACCACAAGCTTCCACAATACGCTTCTCTTTGAATAATACAATAACAGGTGTTGTACACATCTTCGAGTTCTGACACACCACAACCAATTAAACTAGCCATTATAAATATTAATACCCAATTTTTGAAATTTTATAAACTTTATCATTGAAATTGGACTTCATTTTTTATTCATGATTTAGAAATTAGCTTAGGGTGAATTTTTGGTATTTTTCTGAAAAACATCAATTTTTAATTAATAGTGAAAAACACTGGGTTATGGTTTAAAAGTGAATTTTTAAATAAATAATTTTCTATTTTATTTGAATATATGTTAGGTCAAAATAGATACATAATAGCCATATATGTTCATTTAAATTCATTGGAGTCAGTTTATAATAATTATAGATATATATAATTTTTATTGAAATTTTTACTGTCTTTTAACAACCTCCTATGAGCATTTGAAAATATACATAAAACAAAATATTACTACTTCTGTGAGTTTAATTTCAAAAATCTGAGAGACACTCTTGATATCATTATGTAAATGTGGTTCAATAAGATGAAAATAATTTTTGTTGAATAGTAAATTTTTACTTTTATTTACCATGATTAAAAGTAAATAAGGTAATTAAGGGTAAAAATGTTATTATTATTATCCAAACACATGTCCTAATTCTATTGGATAAGTGTAATTTGACCAAAAACAACCTTAGGAATAAAATATGATCATTTATTTCCACTTTGATTCGATTAGGACATTTATTGTTATTTAATTTAAAGAGGAGTTAAAGGTGTTAAATTCAATGTTTAATAAATAAATCGTTTTTAATATAGGGTTAAACATAAGATAAATTTGACTATAAATATTCATTATAAAGCTAATAAGATTTCCTACATTAATTATATTTTATGTATAATTTTTAGAAATTATATAATAAAATTTATTTATGACACAATGATGATGTAGTAATTACCTAATTAATGTTATATTAAACTAATTGATATTATAAATATCCAAATAAATTTAATTTCAGACTTTTCATGAATTAAACTAATTTGGTATGTTAATATGAAATTTTAGGGTTGCTTTGATGAATTCTTTTAGATGTAATATAGCTTTTATGAATTTATCAAAACAAAATACCAAATAATGTCAAAATTAACAAAAAAGAGTTTTTGAAACAAATATTATATTATTAATGGATTTTATATTCCTAAAAATCACAGGTTCTTCCAAGAAACTGTATAATTATAGTTGTATCATTAATGAACCACTTGGAGTTCTCTTGGATGTCTATAGTATGATCACTTACAATATCATATAAAAATACAAAGATATATGGTAAATGTCAAACTATTTAACAAAGAGTTAAATCTAAAAGATAAGTTTAATATATTGACAAAAACAAGTATAAAACCTATTAGTTTAGATATTTTTGACCCATCCACCCTTATCCTTTGAATAATTCTTTTGGAGCCATTATAAACAGAAAATTATTTTATTATAAAATAATATTTCTATCTTTTCCTAAGGTGTCTCTCACCCCTCTTATAAAAGGGCACTTCCCCTTCTCTCTAATTCACAACCTCAGAGAAATTAGGATCTTCCAAAGTCCAAAAAATAAACTATCAAATATTCTACATTTATCCTAGAGGCCTTATTTTAGAAAGAATGCCAACCCAATGATCCCTTTTGATCAAATCAAAAGGAAGAACCCGATGAAGAGTTAAATATTTCATGACATCTTTCAGGATCCTTTCTTCTTCCACTTCCTCATTCTTTGTTGTTTCCATTCTAAAATAATAACACCAGTATCTTATATATAATTTGATATTATTATAAGTTTGGTAAATCCATATTCATTATTTTATTCGTCATTTTAATGACATGTCACCATACGTGCGTACGTACGGCATGTCGTCTCCATGTCGTGGAATAATTGTTATTTAATAAATTATTATTTGTATATGTATAATAATGATGTTTAATTGATATAAATAATATATATATCATGATAATGATTCTGTATAAATGATGTTCCATAAAATTATATATTATTTTAATATTAAAAGAATGATATTGTCGCTTGTGCGTACGTTCGGATTACCGTCTCCACGAACGCGATGAGATTAATTCCCCATCATATTAATTCAAGACTAATTTTCATTATATGATTAAAAATATTGTTTTAAGACATAATATATTTCTGTATATGAATAATTTACATCCTATCCCTATCAATCATTACTTATCTAACAAAGCATACAAAGTAAAATGAATCAGATAACACAAGAAACGGCGATAATATTAAAATATTTTTAAAAATGCAATATTAGAAGATCATATTGGGTATCATATTAATGTATATGATTCTTGAATAATTTAATAACAATTATTTAACCATTATATATGAGGTTAACCAACCCACAACCAAGGATAAGTACATGGTAAGGGTTAATTCTACAATCATTTATTATTCGATTTTAATTATATATAATTATCTACTCTGACCACTTTATCATCCACATCAATGTTTCATAAATATGTATTTCAAAACATTCTTACTATTTTATAGACTATGGGTTAAAGTCATTTATACCTTTTTTTGACTTTTATAATATTTTTATAAAGGAATATTTATTCGTTTTCCAAAAAAGGTACTTTATGACCTTTTCAAATAAATTAAGGTAAGAATGTTTTTTAACATATATGGCGGGTGCAGCTATTTTCCAAAATTATAACTTTGTCGAAGCATTACTTACATGATTATTAGAATATTTTTCAATAAAATTTTTTTCTTCTATAATTACATGACTTTTTTATTTTTTTCAAAATAGAAATAGATATTTCTCTAAAAAGATTATTATTTCATCAATTTTAACATCCTTTGATTGATTTGAAGTTTGTTTGAAGTTGATTTATTATGATACAAAATATCTATATTGTATTTAATTTTTTGGGATATGGTTTACTTTGGATGTGTTATTTCATACCATTCATGGTTTATGGATGATGTGTTGATATTTCGTATGCCAGTTTTAAAATGAATGTTTATGTTATGTTTAATCCTTTTCATATGAGGAATGCATTTGACTTATTAAGTGACGGGTGAAGCCTGCTATAACTCCCAGATTTATCGGTAGGTCTCATGAGACAAACTATTGTGTTGGCACAAGGCCTTGAAAAAATCTTATTTGTAGTCTTGGCACAAGGTCTTGACTATGTGTTTATGAATGTCTGGAATTATATATGCCATCATTAGGAAATGGATTATTGATATTTAATTAGATTGCCCGACATGTATAATATCCAATTCAATAAGTAAATAGAATTATTTTGATTTATATTTTCCAGATTATGATGAATTTTATGTTTAAAAGGCTTTTTTATTAGTTCTATAAATTTCTTTAATGTTTATGCTTATTTATGAATGTTTTTTCCAAATTTTTATCCTTATTGTGAATCTGAGATCACCCCTTTCTACGTTTTATTTTTCCTAGGATATGAAGAAGTATATTATGACTGACTTATAGGGATAGTATATGGGATCATTGTGTTGTAAATAGAAACAATTTTATTGTATTTTTCAATTATATGATGTAATTTAAACCTTATAAGTGTATCTATTTATTCCAAGGATAGTAAACTAGTCAGTCTGTCGAGACATGATCATTTATGATCATGCCAATGTTATATAATAATGCACCGACTCTGGGTAAATAGGGTTGGTGTATTACATTTCTACTTTGATTGGCACTCCACCACCCTTATACTAATGGTCCGAATGGGGTAGAAGAAACCAGCATAGAAGCTGGTTGCAAAATGGGTAAAATGACTTGATAAACTATCCTATTTGAACTACTTCAGAACCCATGTTTTCTTGGATGGCAACTATATTGCTGACGAGCTATCAAAAAAAGTGGTAAATGCGGAAGGATGCTATCATTTTACCACATTTCCTGATGATGTAGTTCCTAGTATACTCTAAGATAAATGTAGAATATATTTATTTTTCTTTTTTAACTCTTCTTTTGTTAATTAAAGGGCCTCAACACTAATGTTTCTAAAAAAAATAAATTTTATTGAGTTGATTAATATTTATTTGAGGTTCAGTGGATTTTTAATATATATATATATCCCAATATAGTATAATAATATATTTTAGTGAGGTGAATCAGGTGTCATTTTGTAGATGAAGATGGTCACCTTCAATGGATATTACTAGATGGTGGAATCAAATGGACATTCTATTTGTTTTTTCTTGGAGAATAATTTATTATGATATCATACATTATTATGAAATATTTTTTATAGGATAAAAATTTAAATTAATTTGAGTCAGTGTAACCAAACCTATTGGGTGATATAAGAAGTCTAATGAGAGTTGGTTGGAAAGTTTTGTTCACTTTAATCTAACTGTAAATTAACATGGGCCCATGGGAGTGTACATGGAAAGTATATAGTTAATATCACTAATATAGAATATTTTATATCATATGTGCCTTGTTAAATTTATTATATTTTCATACACGTGAGTTTTTAATAATTTGATAAAGATAAATTACATTAACAAGATATAGTGGTAAAATTTCACAAAGTATTAATTATAAAAACCAACCACTAATTAATCCTCTCCTTATCAATGGCTTAATAACCCTTAGAACATTAATTTTTATCAGATCATATGTTCCCTTATCAATTCAATATAATGAAAAATCTAATTTAATTCAATCCAAGTTATATACCGACCTTGTATTGAATAATTATCATTACATTGAAAAAAATAATGATACAATATATTAAGTCACATGGGATAGAGTTTTGAGATAATAAAGTAGTCGGGATTCCTCCCACTATAAAAAAAATTCCCTTATGAATTTTGATAACAAGATAAATAATGTGGTTTATGGAATATCTATAAATTCTATTCTTATTTGTCTATTATAAAAAGTGTTTATATTGATGATGGGTCTCAAAACATATAATCATTTTTCGGAAAAGCTCTGAATTATTTTCAAGGGAAACAAAAAAGTAAATTATGAAAAGTTACAACATTTTAGACGTGATTATTAATATATAGAAATAAGAGATTAAAAATTATTTATGAATACTACATAAGATATAACAAAATCCATTTGATAAATTACATTTTTTGAGTTATATTTGATAATTATAAAAATATAAAAAAACGTATGAGAAACGTACCCATATAATTGATTATAAAATTGTATCTTGAGAGTATAAATATTATTTATCAATTGATGAAATGGATGAATTTATTATTTCTTAAGAGTTTATAAATGATCCAGTACAGAAAATAAAGATCAAGGATGAAATGTATTCTGATGATATGAAAAATTAAATAAACAATGATTTTAGAATATTGATATTAGTGATTTGGAAGAAAATATTGATGATTAAAAAAATCGGAAGATAATTTATCATATCACTAAAAAGTATTTTAGAGGGCTTGGGAAGTATAAAGGAAAATATAAAATAAAATATCTTGAGTATGAATATATTGTTCATTTTCAATAAATTCACCCATGAAGAAAATTTGTGAATATGAAGATAATTTTGAAGAAAATTGTTATTGGAGGATGTTGAAAAAGTTTTCTAAGGTTGATACTAAATTTATTATTGATAAAAAACATTTAGTAGAAATAGAATAAGAATTTTGAGTAAGAAGGTGGTATGTGATGTTTTGAAATAAATTCTACAGAATAAAGAATTTATAAAATATTCATAACCTACTTCAAAAAAATTTTGAAATAGAAAGATTCATAAAATAGTGAAGAAGAATAATAATCTGAATAAGGTCATTGAGAATATCAACTGAGATTAAAACTACTAAGAATTCATAAGAAAACACAAATATGAAGAAATAAATTATACCTGTGTAGAGATAAAGAGGAATGGATAATGATAGAAGAAAATGTTTTCTTAAATAAAAATATAAGTTCATAAATTATATTGTAAAAAATAAACCATATGTTTTAGAATTAGAAAATATAGTGTAATATCAAAATATAAAACCGTCATCAATGGAATATGTGGTTTTAAAAACTAAAGAGAACATTATTATGGGTGAATACTCCTTATGAAAAAATGAAAAGGGTTTTAAAAATGCTTCAAATATAAAAGATAAAACTTATATAGTTGATTAGAATGCTCATCCCGTGATTTATGTTAAATCCATATCTCCTAAAATTAAAAGATCATTTGATTTTACTAGTATTGTAGGTGTTGAGAATGTCAGGGTAATATTAGACTGAGAATGGATGTGGTGAATATACAAAGTAAATCAAATTTGAAATCAACATTCATAAAAAAATTTACCCATGTTCGGAGGAATGAAAAACTAAAAGATGTTATGAAACTCGATATAATTGTTATTTGGAAAGATCATATTTGTATAGAAGGATTTGATTGAGTGGATATTATTGTTGTTGTGTAATATTTGGGAAAAATATTTCAATTATTTGGAAAACACGTCTCTTCCTCGAAGTTATAATGAAATGAGATGGAGAAACAATAAAAGAAAAGTTAATTTTATAAGACATATGATGTTGGAAGACCAGAATAATATGATATTAATATCTTTCCAATGTTAAACCTATTGTAATCTATATATAATAGTTATATTTAAATTTATTACAAATTAGTCCCCTTTTTATATGTTTTTAACAACAATTGTATAGAAAATTGATTTTCTGGAAAAGGGAATGATTTTTTAAAGAAGAAAGTTGAAGAAAGATCATTTTTTGTTGAAATAGCTCTAAAATCAAGAAAAATAAACAAAATGTATATAATAGATAGTGTATTATCCTCAAATATGTATGTTGATATAAAAATATTCAATGATGTTGAAATTAATGAAATATAACTAGATATGTTTGACAATGATAGTTACTTATTAAATAGAATAACAAGATCATCATATATTTACATTGATGAACTGAAATCTAAATATTATTTATAAGTAGACTTAATGAAGCATAATTTACATAGTGTTAGACAAATTTAAGATGATGGAAATGAAGGTATTTTAACAAAACACTCATGTATCATAAGAAGTTTTGAAAATATTTATGTTATTACTAGAGGCGAAAACATAAGAGGAAATATAATTAAAATTTTAGAACATTATAATATATGTTATTTGAGTATTGAAGATGATAAAAGGTGGCATCTCAGAATTTGGAACCTTCGGAAGAAAAATCTTCAATGTTTATGTTGTAATAAAATTTCCTATATTTAAAAAGAATTAATGAGAAATTTTTATAACATATCATAATTGGAAAATTATTGGCATAATCCATAAAATTGGAAAATTACTCTACAAGACCTTTCGAGTTGAAATACACATGTTTATACGGTCTGATGAGACATTAATAAATTAATGGAACTTTTTTCATTATCACGTCTTATAAATGAATTTAATCAGATGAAAAATATTATGTTTATGAATCACAAATGTTCATATATTTTAGAAGAGAAGTTGATATAGAAATGATTTTCTATTTGATGAAGTTTAGAATCAATAATATAAAGCTGAAAAAATGAAGATTTTTTAATCATATACTGTGAATCATGGAATTAAACATCAATTTATTTTCCCATAAACCCCACAATAAAAATTAGTGGCCAATAGGAAAAACTGTTTTTGGGGAAATTGAAAGAAGCATGCTGGTTGAATATAAACATTCTCTGATTATCGAGAGAGAATATATTACCAAAATTTTATATGTAAAAGAAGTTGTTAGTTAATACTACATGACAACAATACATCCAATGAGATTTTATATGACATAATAACCATTATTTAAATATGTCTATGTTTTTGGGAGTGCATATTTTTTGAAAATCAAAAATCCTAATCATGGAAAAAATTCTAAAAAAAGGTTTGGATGTAATTTCTTTTGGGTTATTCAACGAATTTATGAATTTATAAATTCTAGAAAAAACATTTAATTTTTTTTGGATCCTTGGGATATGAATTTTATTGAATGCATAACTTCCTTATTAATGGTTTTTGAAATTATTATTGGAGATAAATTGAAACCCTTCAATTATATTTAAGAAAGTGAAGATAAAATTGAGTAACAATTTGTTACAAATGATTCAAAATAATCATGATGTGATAAAGGTAATAATTATTTAAAAACTACCAAATTTTATATTCTATAAAATGAATTTTAATATGATAATATTATGGGAAGTTGGTATGATTCAATTCAGACTAGAAGGAATTTGAAATTAGAGTATCGTATATCTCTTGTTTCATAGTTTTAACTAGAATAATTTTCAAAAGAATATGAATAAAGAACATTTTGTAGATTCTATGAATGGAGATTATGATCATATTGATGAAAATCAGACCCAAGAATTTATTTTATTTTTAATAGGAAAGATTATTATAGGGACAAAATGGTTTTACTCGATCAATTGGAATGTACTTGGGGATATTTTAAGAAAAGCAATCCTGAATTGGTTTTATATTCTATTCATAATTATGAAATTGTATTATAATGATAATTTCCCCCTATTGTGATATTAGAAACTGTCATAATGGTCATAGTAATAGTTTCATATTATTCTTATATATTTTATCATATATATGTAAATTCAATATTTTAAAATATTAAGATTGATTAAGAAGTTTATATTAACAAAATCATGTGTGTGTTTTTAGATAAATATGAATCAAATGTTTATAAGTTGAAAAACCCCATGTAGGTGTTAAAACATGAACTATGAGGTTGGAAAACCAATCTTGATAATTTTTTAAAAAACAATACTCTTTTAAATGAAATGTTGGTAGAATCATTTTTGAGATGGAGATAAACTCAGGTACTAAGCTAATTATTATTTTTTTCCGCTAAAATAATTTTTTATGTGATATATAAAATTTTTTTATAGTGTTTTTCTACTGAAAATATGACTAATTTTAAAATCTCATTTTTTCTGGAATTAACATTCTTACCAGGTTTAGAAGTTACAATAAGTGAGATACATTTTCATATATCAATAAATTTATGATAGGTTATTTATAAATATGTTTGTAATGGAATAGTATAAATTATATATAATTTCTTTCTTTAAATTAGTAAGATATATGAAACTTCCAATCAACTTTCATGATAGAAATTTTTATGATGATTTTTTGTGAGTTTCCATCATATGAAATGTATTTTAGTTACAATAAGTACAATATATGTCGAATATTTTTCTAGATTACATTCATGTAACTTGAATATTCAGATAATAGTTTGTATGAAAGGTTTAAATGTGATAATTTCTACACCTTTGAAGATAATATGTGATAACCAGAGTGGCATTGATCTTTTAAAAAATCATATACAAAATTCTTGATAAAATAAAAGTGATATTAAATAACATTTCATCAAATATAATTTTTTTTGTACATATCATTCATAATTATATATTAAAAAATATATGAAATTATGGTTGTATTCACTAAATTGATTCCAAATTAGAGATTTTAAGAATTAATGCTGGAAATTCATTTTCAAACTCCACCAAATAATTTCTGAAAAATTTATATGGAATTCCAATAAATAGTTTTTTTTATTATGAATAATGATTAGAAAAATTAACTAATTTATAATATGTTTTCACAATTAATTATATAGTGAATCTCATGTTGCAGTTATCTTAAAATAGGGGATAGAATATAAAAGGGAATAGTGAAAAAACTCATAGTTGAAAATTCAAATCAAAAGTGTAGAAGATAAAATGGACTGGGAGTTCATCATAACATGTCCATAAATATACTTGTCGTAATGGAATGAAGTTCCATAAAAATACATTATCCCTTACTGTGGTGTTTTGGGTTTCTCTTTGATAGAGGTTTTAATTTTTAGAAAAGTTAAAATTTTTGATACATTATAAATACATGTTTTGAAAAAATTTGAGTGAGGTATAATGATGTGTTTTGAATTGTAATTAACAAAACTCGTGAACACACAAAGGTAAAGATTGTAGATCATTAGGTATATTTTTTCAAAAAAAATTGTATTTGTGGAAAACAATATTTTCATAAGGATTATTTTGTTATAAGGAATAAGTTTGAAGAGATTTCTTTTATAATGTTATTAGAGAATAAAAATGAAAAAAGTAAGAAGTTTAACTTAAATATGTAAAATAACATTTTGGCTAATTTAGAAGATTCTATGTACATATCATTATTTGTAACTTGATGAAAATTTCATTATACATACTGATGAATATAAAAGTTCGACAAAGTGTGAGACAAAAAGGTGGAGATGAACTATGGTTCCAAACATAAAAATCCCTAATAAAATAATATGGAAAATCTATCTTGATAGACTTATCTGATGTTTGAAATATGTTATAGAAGGTGGTAAAATGATTATTTCCTTTGAAGTCATAGTTTTAAAAATAGTATTGAAAAAACATTCTGAGCTATGATATAAATTGAAAACTAGAATTACAATTTTTTAGATAAAATGGACCAGATCTGATGTTTTTTGGAAATATATAAGTATATTTTAGTACCATAAAAACTTTACAAGATGTGAAAAATATGTGTTTAAATATAAACTATATAGATATAATTCTTGTATGATTTTTCTATGAAAATGAAATTATTCTGTTGTTTTTAAAATATGGATAAGCAAGAACCCTTATTCAGATGAAAAAAAGAAAATGCCTTTAAATATGAGTTTCCTGTGTGACATTCAGTTGTAATGTTTTCAAGTTCCAATGTTATGGTGTGTTATAAAAAATGAAGATCATTGTAAAAATAATTTTATAATAATATTAAAAAAAATTATACTGAGTTTCTTGGAAAATAATGTTTTGGGGTTGTGAAGTTTTTTGAAATGTGGATGAAATAAAATATGTATTAAAGAATCATAATTTAATTTACTGGAATATTCAAACTGTGTGAATTAAAATATGGTTAATAAATAATTTTGAGTTAAATATATTTGGTTGTGACTAATGTCTTTAGATATTGAATCAATGTTGTCAACTATTTTTTGGTAAATAATGAGACATTGATAAAAACATATGTAGTTATTTTCCAATATGTTCAAGTAAAATATTAAGAGTAAATTGATGAAATCAGAAAGATTGTTTGTAAGATGTTTCAAGATAAGAGTTTTGAACCAGGTTGAATGAAGTTCATTGTATATGATTTTAGAAAATTAATACTAAAGAACTATTTTTTGGTCACGTACATAGTAAAATGATCAATTACAAAAAACATACATTAGTTAAACCTTCCTGATCGTACTAGATGAACATCCTGATAAGAGTAATTCAAGTGGTGTATAAATATTGAACACAAGAAAAGTGATGTAACAAAAAAATACATATACATTGGAAAATGATTTCCTAATTACATAAAATATGTAATGATTAGGATTTGAAATAAAAAAAGAAGATATGGTTTTGTATGATCAAAGAGAAATAATTTGATGATGCATAAAGGAGAAAAAATAATTTTTCTTCAAAATAATGTTTTCGATGAAAACCAATTTGGTTGGGGTAATTTAAGATACATACCATATATTTATAATTTCCCAAAATATGAGGATGTATAACTTTGTTATTAAATTATATTCTAAATAATTTGAATGCATGGAATTGTGGGAATTTCTCAAGAATAAATGATTATGGATTTTTGAGATTTAGAAGAGTTCTGGTACAGTTGATAAAGTTTAAAATAACTAAATTGTTCTAGAATATTCAATAAGGTTCTATAAGATAATGGAATAAATTATAAGGTTTTAGGGAATTCATTTTATTGATAATATGAATCTATTTCATGAAATTACCACATTTAGAAAATCTATATAAATGTGTTTAAAAGTACGATCTACTTGTTTCTATTCAAAGAAAAAAACTAATAAATTATAGATTTTTTATTGAAAAGGGAGTTTCTAGGAGATATTTTTTGTTGTTGAATAATGTTTCTGGATAGAGGGTTTGATCTAATCATTAGGCTACAATTCAATTTTAGTGCACCAGATAGGGAAATTTAAAAAATCTATAATATTAATATTGTGGTGAATTTTTTTACTAGATATGAAAAATGTTAAGAAGATCACACACTTGAGTGAGGTATGTTAGATGATGTTTATTAAAAGAAGTTTGGAACACTAGAAGGTCATTACCAATTGGAGGAATCATATTTATCTTCTGGATGAATTTTTTTTGAGAAGATATTATAAAATTTCATATTATTTTTGAGGCTAAATTTGGTAAAAAGAATATTCTAAAATGATGGGTTTCTGAATAAACATACCTATACGATGATATAACGAGTCTAATTAATATTTTCTCAATAGTTTTTTCACTTATTTGTAAAAGTGAATTTTCATGAACCCACATGAGTGGAAATGGAAAGCATGTATTCTCTCACACTGATGTTGAACCTTGTAAATATTTTATGCCTTATTTTATATTTTATCTTTTCATGAATGGGATTTTTTTATAATTATCATAATATAAAATAAGTATAATATATTTTAGGGGTCATATATTATAATGTTCTAAATTTTTAAAATCAAAACAACTGATTTAATTTCTATTCACTATGTATTCATTAAGAACATCAAAACTCCTCTCAATTTTCTCTCTTTACTCATGGGGAAATTATTTTTCATATAATAACTATGTGAAAGATCATCATTCCATGTAGATGATATCATCATCCTATTTAGTGTTTTGAATTAGAGTACCTTATTATTCTTTATATACATTCATATTATATATTATCATAATGAGTTTTTTCCATTTCACTACCTCTTAAAGAATGAAATATTTTCTCTAGAGGATTTATCCATTATTCATATACAAATTGATTTTTAGATCTACTAAAAGATGATTTGTGATTACACATGAGGATATTAGATATAGTTACATTATGTTTTGCATCAGTATATATCTACATGTTGGTGATATTATTTTTCATAACATGGATAACTTCCCTAGTATGATTAAGAATTGGTTATCTTTAACTCATACATCATTTCATTATTTAGGAATAATCACTTTACTTCAACTATCCATCTTAATATAGTTTTAATTCCACCTCTCAGTCACAATCTGCCTATAATAACATACACATAATTATCTCATAAAATTTACATGTTAAATATAATTTCTTATTATGATTTCTAGAGTGTTCCCAATATATTTTTAGGGTTAATTCATAGAACATGTGTTATATGACTTGGTCCAGTAAATATAAACATCAATTTTAATAAAGATATTATTTTGAAACCAAATATATTATCATTGAATCAAAAACCTATATTTGGTAGTTATATTAAATTATTTGTATTGATTACAGGAATTATAAAATGATCAAATAGTTTAGTAGTCTTAGATGACTAGATATATACATAAAATATATTTCCAAATATAAGATAACACAAGGAAATGTTGGGGGAAATGTATATACCTTTCAACATATCTATAAAAAATAATCATTTTCTTCTTATAGGTTTTCATAGGAAAGGATAACAAATAAAGTATGCTCAGATGATTAGTAAGGTTTAGCCTATTCTGGAATAATACATTACATAGATATAGAATATGTTATATGTCCAAAATAAATAAATAAATTAATATATAAACAACTAAAACTGAGGTCATAATTTATAAATGATCATAAATTAAAAAACATTAAAAACAAAAATTTATCTCAAAATAATTGAATATATAATAATATAAATAAAAAATAGTATGCCAGAGTCTTATTCCGTGACACATTCCTTTCATGGGAAGTGTTTTACAGTAAAACCCAAACTATGTTGTATCAATGAATAGAGGGCTATATAATTTCAATATGTACCCATCACATGATTAATTAGAATGTATTCAGCCTAAGAGTCATCCAGAACATTCATACTATTCATTGAAGAACCTCATACATTATTAAAAATGATTATCAATATATTTATAAATATAGATAATTAATATTCCCAAATTCAATTGGATAATGATGAAGTATAGGAGAACATTACATTATTCCCAAATAATCCCTGATATATCATCTATGTAACTTGTAATACCCTTATAAATGAATAATATAGGTGATGGTACCTTAAATGTTCAAGGTTATCTATTGAATAAAGTCTCTAGGTTCAATGGTTTGAATTGGTAAGAGAATAAGTAAATCATAAAAATAATTAATTGTTACTTTTCGTTTCAAATGTGCAAGTCTTAAATAGCATGCCCCCCATATTTTTCTCAAAATGTGTGTATTATTAGAACCACTCATCATGAATCTGAGTGATGATTGATTAAATTATTAACCAATCATTATTGGGGTGAATAAACCAAGGTTCTTGTGTTTTATAACTTTATAAACCTTCCAATATACCAATGGAGATGTATTTTATTCTAAATTATTCACAATTTTACTTTTCCAAAATGTAGGCTATTTTTTACACTATAAAAAATATAAATTTTAAATCAAAATAATTTAAAAAATGGAAAAAATTATATGCATTTATATACCAGATATTTAATGGTAAATGTGGAAATAATTCTTCCATTCTAGTGTATTCACTATACAATGGATAAAATGTGGTGATTATTACATGTTTCCCAAAGATTTATTTAGTTGAAAAACCCCAATTTTGGGTTTGGTTGAAATTCAATCATAACATATTGAAAAGGGTGATTAAAAATAATCTTATAATATAGTTAAAAATGTAATTTATTGATATGACATCTCAAAAAGGCAGTATATACACCACATACAGGAAATTAGTTTATAATATAAACTACGTCTCCATGAATGTAATTAGAGAAGGAAAACCATAACTATTGCCATGAAATACATGAATGTACTTTAACCCCCTATATTAAGTATATCATTCTAAATAACATAATTCAATACATCAATCACACTTATTTTCATTCATTGTCTTTATAAACTGCAAGTATTGACATGAATTATTTCGATTTTCAACAACAATGTTTATTGATTAGATCACTTGTATTTGTTTCATAATATTGGTGTTTGTATTCATTATTCTAAAAAATCCCTTTGTTAGTATGTAATTTAATTTATTAATAAAATTATTTTTAATAATTTATTCTAATTCAAATTCCTTTCAGGGGTGTTTTTAACAATAACCTTGATGATGAAGTCCCCAAAAAGCATTTTTTCATTATTTTTTATTAACCTAGGTATTTTACTGAATTGATTACTTATATATTGATATAATTTACATATATAAAAAACAAATTATTTATGTCACGACCCGTCCACGGCGCCAATGCTGTGACTACCCCAAGCCCTCCTTCCATAGGCCAGGGGCTAGCGACTAGCACCAAAGGTGTAAATCCCTAGTCTAGGAAGGAATTGCTTTTATAGTAGTAACACACACACAAACAGAGTAAGCAGGAAGAAAATCACTAAACGAAAACTGTATACAAAAAGTAGTGTTGAACGTAAAGGGGATGAAAATACAAGCCCTACAGTAAAAGTTTAATTACGATGGAAAGCAAGTATAACTGAAAAAGGGACAACAACCAAAAAGGGCAGCTCTTGGAATGTCCTCCGAGTATCCTACCTGAAGGGTCGGTATATAAGTCCACCTCAGCACTCCAAATTTATCAGTAAACTCTGAGTACCGTCTCGATGTGTGGTCCACCTACGGGTATCGTCCGGTCCTAGCTCGCTCTCAGCCTCCATCAACGCTGTCCGTCGTCTTCATCCTACACAATGAAGTGCGGGCATAGCCCGTGCAGGGGTGAGTATAGCGATACTTAGTAGGGACCCCAAGACTCCCGAAGGTCTCCCAGAATCCATGAAGGATAAACCACATTGGAAAATATAAAATGACAAAGTATTAATCATCCCTACTTATGTAAATGGCCATACATATACCTAAGTTATCAATCTCATTTCGGCTCCAACTCTCGAGCCTAAGAAAAACCCAGTCCAAACTAGAAGTAAAGTCAATCACATTGTTGATAATGATTGAATGTCAAGACTAAACTCACATATATACACATGTTTTGTATAGCGATATAGATAATCATATGTAGTCACTGATTCATCTAGGGTGTCGGACCCACACATGATACAAGACTAGCTAGGCTATTAAACCCACACAGGACACAAGACCAGGAACTCTATCGGACCCACAGAGGATACAAGTACCGAGGTCAAACTACTGGACCCACATAGGATACAAGAACAATAGTCATCGCTGTCAAACCCACGGAGGATTCCAGTACATTAGTCGTCGTTTTCGAACCCACTGAGGATACCAGTACATTAGTCCTCACTGTCGAACCCATGGAGGATTCCAGTACAGTAGTCGACGCAGTCTCAGCCAGCTCTTGGGTTCCCGTACACAAAACAATCAATTCATGTAGGGTCCACTCATTGATCAAATGTGTCGATACATCAACTATCATGATGTACATAATTGATGTATCACGATGTTTAGTCTCATCAAAAGGAACCCAACACGACAGACGACGCGTCAATCGAATGCCCGGTCTGAGAGTTATTGGCTTTTCTGTTCCAGGGGCCCGGTTGGAATTACGCTAGTTTCACACCATGAGGTTTTCCAAAGTCTTCCAAAACTCACTAAGAGTATCTCAAAAGAGTTGTCTCATCACAAGGATCCTAGTGTCGTAGACGGCGCGTCGTTCGGTCGCACGATCCTTGAGTAATACATGTTTAACTGAAACGGGCCCGACCCGTCAAGCTGATGGGCTGGCGGGTCGGCTCGTCCTGGCTCGGTTGGTCCGACCTAGTGGGGTGTAGCCCGGCCCATCCCTATAGGGTGCATCTCTTGGAATGTCCTCCGAGTATCCTACCTTGACTTCGGGATGTTTTTTAAGAGGATGCGTCATTGGAGAAGTTCTTTATGTTCTTCATTGAAGATGTTCTTCATTGAGGAACATTGTTCTTCGTCAAGGGAGGAAAACCTTTCTTCTAATTCTCCATAGACTCTCCAATAGATTATTTTACAATGTAAATTAAATAGTATGCTCCCAATATTATAATTCCATTCATTTCAAATTAATTCAAAAGTACCAATTAATTAAGGGAGCTTAATTAATTAATTTGATGGGGTTGGCACAATTAATGGAGGGGGGTGGAGAGGCTCCACCATTAATATAGATTTCAAAAGCTAAATAGATGATTCATGATAGTTAAACGGGAGATGAATATTTATGTGATAGTGTGGGCTCCACCACACATTATACATTCAAGGGAGGTTATCTGGGGTGTGGGACCCACCCCTACTTCCCATTGGTGGAAATAACCACCTCTTAAATAAAATTGTACAATACAACAATTTTATTTAATTTTCTACGATTCCCCAAATTATAACTTCTACTCTAGACCAAATGAAACTGTGGTAAAGGTACCCATAGGTGAATACCGGCGCTGCGAGTTCATCAGTGCCCTTAGACTTCAATTACGAGCACCGGTTTAAATGATAGAAAAAACAGCACATACGTTTACTGAACCTACCCTAACAAAACATCAGAAATTGATTCCGGGCACACCGGGCCTCAGAATCTGACGCCGTCATAAACCACGGACTTGTAATATTTCTAAAGTATATATGAATAAAATTTCCTTGATATTTATGGGCTTTACATTACCACAACCTTAGGTCATTACGTCCCCGTAAAGATATGACATACACTAGGGAAACAAAAGAGGGTACTGAGCACACATCTGAGCCTCCCGCTCCCATGTGCTCTACTGCTGGTTCCCGTACTGCCAGTGAATGTGCACAAGAAGAATCAACCGTCCTTATAGGACCTGCTCTTGTTGATCCTCAATTTTCACTGGGACATCCGTGAATGTCTCCCCATCATCAATGTCTAGCTACCTATGATGGATGATGTGGGACGGGTCGTACACGTATCTCCTCAACTGAGATACGTAGAAGACGCCATTCACCTAGTACAACTTAGTTGGAATGGATAGGAGGTAAGCCACCTCGGCTACTCTGCTAAGGACCTAGACGGGACCTATGAAACGCGGAGATAACTTTTCACCCTGACCAAATCTCTATAGGCCTCGTCGAGGTGAGACCTGTAGGAAGACATGGTCGCCATCCTCAAGCTCTAGTGGTCTCCGTCTCCTATCAGTATAGGACTTCTGTCTACTCTGTCTAGTCTTTATCCACTCCTGGATGATCTGCACCTACTACATAGAGGCCTACACCATCTCTGGTCTTATATGTGCTGACTCCCCTAGGTATGTCCCCCACATTGGTGATCTGCAAGGTCGGCCATATCGTACCTCATATGGGGACATCCTGATGGTGGAGTGGTAGCTGTAGTTGTACGCAAACTCCACCAAGGTTAAGTGATCCTCCTACATATGACCAAAGTCAAGGACACATGCATGGAGCATGTTCTCGAGAGTCTGAATGGTCCTCTCAGTATAGCCATCCGTCTGGGGATGGAAGGCAGTGCTAAGACGTTGCTGAGTCCAAAATGCATCCTAAAACCACTTCCGAAGATATCATGTGAAAGGAGAATCTCGATCAGAGATAATAGTCCATGGTACACCATGAATCCATATGATATCATGAATGTAGAGGCATCCCAAGATCTCTACTGAGCCCTTCTCTCTGATCGGTAGGAAGTGGTCTGACTTGGTGAGTCGGTATACAATCACCCAGATAGAGTTATGTCCTCTTGATGTACTTGGAATCACCATCATGAAATCCATGGATATCTCGTCCCACATACACTCATGGACCTCTGAGGGCTGAACCAAGCCTACTGGAACCTGGTGCTCCGCCTTTACTTGCGGAGAAGTGAGGCATCATGAGACAAACTCTACTACATCCTCCTTCATACGCGGCCACCAGTGCTGTCGTCTGAGGTCCTGATACATCTTCACAACTCCTGGATATACCACTAGAGGGGAAGTGTGAAACTCCCTCAACACCTCCTCCTGTAAAGAAACTAGTTCCATGGTATGTCCTCTGAAGAGGATGACGTTCTCCCTACCTTCAAAAAATCCATCAGGTGACTGTCTTGTGGATATCTGAGCATGTCATGCCTCGTAGTTGACATCCCCACGTTGTGCCTCTCTGACCCACTGTAGAAGTGGAGGAGTAACTGTGAGAGACTACAAAAAGGCTACTCCTTCTCTATCCACAAGGGATATCTACAATGAGGCTAGCTGCTCCCTCACCTATCCTAGTAGCTAAATGCCTGATCTCATGGTGAGATCATTTCCTATGACCTTCCCCTTCCTAGGAGTATAGACTATCTCGAAGTCATAGTCCTGGGTGAACTCAAGCCATCGTAGCTGTCTCAGGTTCAAGTCCTTTTGCGAGAAGATATACCTGAGACTCTAGTGGTTAGAGTAGACTGTAAAGCACTCACCCATCAGATAGTGCTGCCACATCTTCAAGGTTTAGACCACTGCTGCTAACTCTAGGTCATGGGTAGCATAGTTCTTCTCGTGATGTCTCAATGTCCGTGAAAAATACATAATCACTACTCACTCCTGCATCAGGACACACCCGAGTCCAGTCCATGATGTGTTGCAGTAAACTACGTACCCTACTCCCTCCTCTAATAGCCTCAACAGGGTGCACTGGTCAATCTATGCCTCAATTTTTGAAAGATCTGCTGGAATTTATTTATTTACACGAAGGGTTTCCCCTTCTTCTTCAAAGCTGAAAGTGGTGCTGCAACTTTAGAGAAGTCAGGCACAAACCTCCGATAGTACCCAGCCAGATCCAGGAAACTCCACACCTCCATCACACTCCTGGGTGGATCCCATGAAAGAACTTCCTCGATCATCACTAGATCTACTGCTACCCTAGCCTCCAAGATGACGTGTCTCAAGATGTGAACCTCTCGAATCTAGTACTGGAACTTTGAGATCTTACCATAATGATGGTTCTCTTAGAGTGTATCATGTACAACCTGAAAGTGGTAGGCATGCTCCTCCTCAGTGGGGGATTAAATCAGTATGTTGTTAATGACGACTATGAAAAATTGATCGAGGTAAGGCTGGAGATCCTGTTCATGAGAATCATGAACACTACTGGTACGTTGGTTATGCCGAAGGGCATAACCAAGAAATCGTAGTGGCTATACCGACACCTGAAGGTCGTCTTCTACACATACTTTTATCAAACTCTGACCTGGTGATATCCTGGACTAAGGTATATCATTGAGAAACATCGTGCTCCCTTGATCTGATCAAAGAGGTTGTCAATCCTTGGGGGTGGGTACTTGTTCTTAACGGTCACCTGATTCAGTCGGCGGTAGTCGAAAAATAGTCATAATCTCTGATCCGCCTTCTTGGTGAACGAAATCAGAGATGCCTAGGGTGAAACGCTAGGTTGGATAAATCCCTTCCTCTGCAAGTCCTCCAGTTATACTTGTATCTCACGAATCTCAGTGGGAGAAATATGATATTATAGAGTAGATATCGGTGCTGTCCTAGGGTATAGGTCAATGTAGAAGTCTACATCTTTGCAAGGAGGTATTCCTGGATCGTCTTCAGGAAAAACATCCACGTAATGATCCACCACAATAGGAAAACTCTGACTCTGAACATCAACCATTCTGAGGATGAGACTAGCCAACTGATGTGTGATCGGATACCCCCTCCTCTGCGTAAGTCCATATTTTGCTGAAAAGGTTGTTTTATTTTCAGTGAAGGTGAACCTGGTCCCATCTATGCAGATACACTAAACCCTGCGCCTAATACAGTCGATCTGAGCATGAACCATGGATAACCAGTCCATACCAATGATGACGTCGTTAGGCCTCGTCATCGCTACAAAAATATCCCAGATGAAGCTCTCACCTCCTAGAGTAATATCACACTGCCGGTACGATTTCATAATTGTCGAGTCTGTACACCTAAGAGTCTCTAGACATAATGATCAAGCCAAAAGCTCTGTCAGAATCTCTATGCTCCGAACAAGGTCAACAGAAATAAAAGAATGACTCGCACCTATGTCTATAATTACTACAGCAAGGGTGGAGTAGACACAGATAGAACCTCAAATCATCTCATTTGTGTTGTGGTTGTAGGACTCGACTGATAGGGCTGAGCCCTTCTCTATTCTTCGACTCCTTATGGTTGGGCTGGACCTCCTGGTGGTGGTGGTGGTGGTGGAGCTAGAGCCTAGAAACATTGTCCACCACCCACTGCTCGTACAGCTCCTCTACCGCATCTGCCTGCCCCTGGAGGACCACCACGGTCAATCCTCTGCCTCTGCCTGGGAAGTCTTTCTATCAGTTTATCCTCATCTGCATGGTGGGTCGGGCATTCACGGGCCATGTGGCCATGCCCTCCTCATGCATAGCACTACATGCTCCTCGTATGTCAGGCTCTGTTTCGTGTGCCCCGCACAACCGAACCTATATCATGAGGTTTCCCACCTGATGACCTATTCTGCTTAGACCTCAGCAATATCTGTCTACTGCCAGTTGTAGAAGACACCACTACGTGTAGCCCTGTGCTAAGTCTCACCACTGGTGACTAATCAGTGAGATAACTCTCCATTATAAGGGCTTGCTCCAGCAACCCCGCCTGTGTTGGTCTGCTTAGGGGAATTGTCAAATCCCTTATCTAATGCCTGAGTCCCAGCTCGACGTTCTGGGCCCCGAAAAATGGGTCATGTACCCTATCCGTGGAGTAGTGTGAGATGTCAGTGAACCTTGCTGAGTACTGTGCTATTGTCATGATGCACTAATGCAGAAGAAGTAACTCCTGAATACACACCGCATGAATGGTGGCTGGAACAAACTCTGAGCGGAAGAGACTCTCTAAGTCTATCTAGAGTAATGATTCCTTGTCATGCACCTGGAGCATCAGGATCCCCCATATACCTGCTGCTGTGTACATGAGACACACAGCAAGGATCACCATAAGGTCGGCCGGTGTCACTACCAATCTGGAAACTCTGACGACATCCTCCAGCCAATCCTCAGCTGCCTGTTGGTCCATCTCTCTGCGGAACCTAGGCATCCTTTGTCGCTAGAACACCTGCAACGTAATCAGGCAGTGTGAACTTTCTACTGCTGGGGCGGGTGGTATTGGTGGCACAGTGGGTAGTGGTACCGCTGGTGCCTCTGATGTAATGGGGCCCTGCACTGAGGCCTCATCACTCGGTGTGCTACCATCTCATACGTAACTCAGATCCCAAGATGGATGCCTTCGTGGGGCCATCCTGAAAAGCAACCGGTGGGCCACGATCAAACAGTATACCTGGTGAGCTGGAAAAAAGTAATCACAAAGAATACATTTCAAAGAAAACACACACGCAATCAGATGTTTTTGTTCCATGAGTCGGAAATCAGAGGTCATGGTCCTGGTGTATGGATACATCGGCCGTCACACCATCATTGGACTCCCTGGATTGAAAACCACACTCAATACACATAACATTATTGCTTCACAGAAAGAGTAATTAGAGTCCAATGTTCTGCAGTAGAACGACTCCATTGATACCAATTTTTCACAACCCGTCTTCAGGGCCTGTGTTGTGACTGCCCCAAGCCCGCGTTCCATAGGCCAGGGGCTAGAAACTAGCAACAAAGGTGTAAATTACTAAGATGGGACGGAATTTACTTTATAGTAGTAACACACAAAAAAAAGAGTAAGCTGGAAGCAAAGAACTATGTGAAAACTGTATAAACAAAGTAGTGGTGAAAGTAAATGGGCTGGAAATACATGCCCAAAAAAAAAGTACAGGTACATCGGAAAGCAATTACAACTGAAAAAGGGACAAAAACTAAAAAGGGCAGTGCCTGGAATGCCTGAAGAGTATCCTACTAGAAGGTTAGGTACATAATTTCACCTCAGCACTCCACGTCTATCTATCCTCTCTAAGTATCGTCTTGTCGTGTGGTCGACCTCCTGGTACCGTCTGGTCCTGGCTCGCTCTCAGCCTCTGTCAACACTGTCTATCATCTGCAACCAACACAATGATGTGCTATCATAGCCCATGTAGGGGTGAGTATGACGATACTTACTAGGGACCCCAAGACCCCCAAAGGTCTCCCAGAATCCATGAACGATAAACCACAATGGAAAAGATACAATAACTAAGTATCATACATTCCTACTTAGTTATATGCCTATAAATATAACTAAGTTATCAATCTTAGTTCATGTCCAACTCTCCAGACCAAGCACAACCCAGTACACATAGGAAGTAAAGTCAATCACATCGAAAATAATTATTGAAAGTCAAGACTCTGCTCACACAGATACACATCTTTTGTATAGCGAGAGAGATGATCAGATGTAGTCACTGATTCATCTATGTTGTCGGACCCACACACGATATAAGACCAGCTAATCTGTCAGACCCACACAGGATAAACAACTAGCTACTCTGTCGGACCCAGACTGTATACAAGTACAGAGGTCAAAATGCAAGACCTACACAGAATACAAGAACAGTAGTCATCACTGTCGAACCCATGGAGGATTCTAGTACATTAGTGGACGCAGTCACATCAAGCCCTAGGGTTCCCGCTCATAGCACGCTCGATTCCGGGAGGGTCCGCACCTCATGCAATGGTATCGATACATAACTATCATGATGTCCAGAGTTGATGTATCCTAAAGTTCCATCTCACCAAAATGAAACCAAAGAGATAGACATCGCATCAATTGGACGCCCGGTCTGAGAGTTATTGGCTTTTCCGTTCTAAGGACCATGTTGGAATTACGCTCTTTCCAAACCTGATTGTTATCCATAGTTGTACAAAACTCACTTAATGTATCAAAAATGGACCATATAGTCCCAAAGATACTAGTGCCGCAGACGGTGCATTTTTTGAACATGCATTCCTTGTGTTATACATGTTTAAGTGAAACGGGCCCGACCTGTGAAGCCCGGTGGGCTGGCGGGTCGGCTCATCCTGGCTCGACGGGTCCGACCCTGATGGAGAGTCAGCCCAGCCTGGTGGGGTCTGACCCAGCCTAGTGGGGTGCGGCCAGGACCGGGTGGGTGGGGAGGGGGGGCGGGCGACCCGACTCGGAGGGGCACAGCTCGACCAGCTCGTCGAGCGGAGCAAGGGGGTTCATTGCAACGGAGGCACCGAGGGACACCGCCTCTCCTGCCTGGCCGGGAGTAGCCAGATGGTCTTCCCAGCACGAGTAGCCCGCACAGGCGGGCCGCTATTCTCCTACACAGAACATTGGGGTGCTGCAACCTCCTTCAACCCTGCCGGAAAGCGGCCCGCCGGTTCGCCCGCTGAAGGGGACCGTGGAGCGTGGGACACGACTCCTTTGTAGCACGATGCCAAGAGGCTCCGAAGTCCTCTACCCAGCTGGCTGTAGCCAGCCATTATGTCATCAGCCGAGTGGCCCGCGATTGTGGGCTGCGGTCTCCCTTCCGCGCGACACCCATTGTCGCGGTCCTCTTCGGGCCGGCGTGTGACCATCGTTGCTGTCGCCGCCTTCAGTAGTCGCCTCCCCCGATCGTTGCCAACTCTGGTGGCCGCCACTTCTTCCCACACCATCTCAATCGTGAATAAAAACAAGAAACAATGGAGGGTGTCCGGGCCGTGTTCGTTCAGCCCGCACCCACCGCGTTAGGCGGTAACAAATGGCCATAGACAATCACAAGAATTCAACAAGAATGAAGGTATAATTTCTTCAATTTAAATTATACAAACCCCATATCTCGAAATTGACATCGCACGTCGACGAGCCATGGAAGAAGAGCATCATGGTATTCAGGCATCGTGGTAGACGGCGTCGCGGAGAACGATGTCGTCCCATCAACGTTGGAGGAAGAGTCATTATCGTGATGTGAGAAGATAATTCGAAGAGAATGTAGATTCAATGATGTCACGGAGTGTCCAAAGTGGAAGCGTCATTGGAAAAGTTCTTCGCGTTCTATGTCGAAGATTTTCCTTGTTGAGGAACAAAGTTCTTCGTTAAGAGAGGAACACCTTTCTTCTAATTATCCAAAGTCTCCCCAAACGAATATTTCCCAACGCAAATTAAATAATTGGCTCCCAATGTAACACCCCGAGCTTCCATGATAAGCTTTTAATTCAATAATGTAATAGCTTGCATTGTACGCAACATCGAGTTCTAACACACTGCAACTAATCAAAGTAGCCGTTATGAATAGTAAAAACCACTTTTTTAATTTATAGAAATTTTATATTTCAAAATGGACTTCATTTTTGTATTCCTAATATTGAAATTAGCCTATGTTAAATTTTTTGTAATTTTCTGAGAACTTCAAAATTTTTATGAATAGTGAAAAATACTTAAAAACACCTTTTTTAATCAAAATAATTTATAGTGATAAATTATACTGTTTAGTGGTTTTAAAGTATAATTAGAATATATTTTTACCATTTTATCCAATGGTGGTCATTAGAATTAATTTAACATTGAAATTGGACATAAACAATTGCCAATCTTTTGATATAAATTGTTTCTTAAAACACGCTATTTGTTGTGACAGCGGGAATTAATTATAAAATTAATTAATGCAACTTATATGTTTGGAATTTCATAAAATAGACATCATTTTTGAATTCGGAATATCAATTATAGCTTAGGGTGAAATTTTGGCCTTATTCTGAAAAACTTCAATTTTTGATGAATAGTGAAACCACTAAGTGGTTGTTAAAAACTGATTTTTCGTTAAAATGAAATATTACCATTTCTGTGATTTGATTTTCAAAAATCCGACATACATGGTTGTCATTAAGAAGTAAAATGTGGTTCAATGAGATTAAAATAATTTTTTGGTGAATAGTAACTTTTAAGTTCTTAATCGCGATTAGAGGTAATTAGTGTAGTTTAAGGTAAAAATAATGTTTTAATAAGATGATATGAGCTTGACACTTGTCCTACTCCTATTGGATGAGTCATGTCCGACCAAGACAATCCATGGGTCAACTTGGGGACCCCATGGATCCACTTTAGTTGGAAAATGACATAAATACCTTTTATTTAATGTTAATGTAAAAAATGACACAAACATGAGTTGTTTTACTAAAACAGTTTTTAAGTGGGGTTACACAAGTCCAAATTTTGATTATAAATATTCATTAGAAATCTAAAACGATTTCCAACATCATAGTATTTTTTTATAATTGTTAGACATTAAATCAATTAAATTATTTATGACATCATTATGATGCAGCGATGACCTCATTATTTAACGATTTTAATAAAATGAAAAGATAATGTAAAATCCAAGGCTTACAATTGTCCAAAGACTATTGTATGGGTATATTTCGAACCCATATCACCTTATCCACGAATTATATAAGTGTGGGACCTTTATAATCCGAAAATAATTGTGTAATAATGTAACATTTCAATCTTTCCAAAAGAGCCCCTCCTCTCCACTTATAAAAGGCCCCCACCTCTCCCACCTCATTTACACTTTCAAGACATTTGGCTCGGCCAACATCTGCCCAAATACTCTCCCAACTTCCCCCTATTACTCCTAGAAGCCTCAATGTTGGCAGAACTCTTCCCAAGGAAGCCTTTGGCTCAATTCAAAAAGAGTTACCCAATTTTGAGGTAATGTCTTCTCTAATGTTGTTTTGTTTCATTTTTCTTCTCCAACCCCCTAAACTCTTTTTATTCATTTATTTTGTAACAACACCAGTATCCTCAATATACTAGGATGTTGTTATAAGAAGGATTCGAGCTACACTTACACACACCTACATCTAATGGTTAAAGAACATAATGTTTCTGTGGATGGCGAATTTCTGCCTCACGAAACGATGATTGTTCAACACTCATATAACACCTTCAAAGGTGGCCATTAAGATGTCACTATTTTCATATATGATATATAATATGTTTATGTTTTACTTATGCTTATGTATTTCTCATTATGGAATACTTTATGATTTCCATTATGGGTAAACGCGAAAATTTCATTTTAGGAAGTGCGGACTACCGCCCCCTCAAAGTGATTTGAATCGTTAATTCCATATGTGGGATGTATAAAGGATGGAGTAAATGGTATTATACACTATATTATACTGGAATTATATTATAAATTTATATCATTATGATTTCATTCCATTAAATACGAAATAGAAATGAAAGTAGCGTTCATTCGTACGTACGGCTTACCGTCTCCATGAACGGTGCATTTCATTTCTTACCTCTAAATGTTACGTGACATTATGAATGAATGTATATAATGTATATATATGATATATATGATATCTAAATCATGAATATAATTCTGGATATAATGGATATTTCACCACATGAACAACTTGTAATTATAAGAAGTTTATTTTTGACTCAAGTACCAAAGATCGACAAAACGACCGTTATTAACATAAATAATTAAATAATGTTCATAACATGGTAATAAGTGATATAAATGGAATAATGAACATGAAAAAGGTTCTTAACTAAATATAAATTAACTCTAGTTTATTATTCAGGAGGTTAAAGAACGGTCGAGTCAGGACAAGACGCAAGGTAAGGGAATTTCTTAACCCAACTTCCATTCTTTGGGTTAATCTCCTACTTTCAAATTATGTCATGATATTATTATGTCCTATATTGTATTTGTACATTATTTATGTGTACTTATAGTGAATACACATTATAGATGTACTTTATTTAAAAAAATGATCTTTTTAAGGACTTCGTCTCAATCCCCTTTCATTGAGGCATATTTGGTTTTATACACAACTTTCTTTTATACGGTGTATAAACCCCTTTGACTTTTACGTTTATTCAAAAGGAATCTTTTTTAAACGAAGCGTTTTACTAAACGACAAAAGGGAATGTTTTTCTTTCCGTACTTATGCGGTGACAACGACTTCTCCGCCGCCGTGACCATTATTTGAGATTCGGCTTACTCTACAAGCCATCATTTTTTTAATGAAAAATAAATACAAAGTTTTAACTTTCTTTTATTTTGGTATTGAAAATGGTTTTGAAAGCATTTTTATTATATCAATGTGTTGTATTTATATCTTGTGATTGAAATGTGGAAATGTTATGTTTCCTTTATCCATGTTTTATGTGATACAATTATGTTATGGTTTATGATATGTTTAAACCTATTCATATGAGGAATGCATTGGACTTAATAAGTGACGGGTGGGGCCCGCTATAGCTCCTCGATGCATCGGTAGGTCTCATGAGACAACTAGACGTGGAATTGGCCGAGGCCCTTTCCCAATTTGATTTATGGTTTTGGCCGAGGCCTTAATCATTTTAGATGTCTTGGTCGAGGCCTTGACAAAATGTTTCAGAATGTCTGGCATTATGCATTCCATCATTATGAAAGTGGTTATTGATATTTCATGTGATTATTCGACCAGTATAATATCCATGTGAATAAGTAAATGGCATTATCTCATTTTACTTTTTCCATATTATGTTGAAGTTCAAGTTTAAAAAGGCTTTTGTTTTAGTTATACATTTCCTTAAATGTTAATGTTTATTTATGAAAGATTCCGCATTATTGTTATCCTTACTGAGCATCTGAGTTCACCCCTTTCAATGTTTTAATGTTTTCCAGGATGTGAAGAAGTATTTTATGAATTACCTGCAGGGATAGTCAGAAGAGGATAGAAGTGTGGACTATGGAGACTATGTTATTATAGTTTTTCACTTTGTGATGTAATGTAACATTTATGAATGTATCTAGTGATTCCAAGGCTACTAAACTAATCGGTCTTTCGAGACTTGATCTTTTGTGATCATGCCATTGTTACGAAGTAACGCACCGGCTCTGGGTAGCTGGGGTCGGGGCATTACAGTTGGTATCAGAGGCAGTTTAGTACTAACCTTGGAAGCTAGATTTAGATAAACTCAGATTAGAACACATAGCCCGAAGATAGACTTTAAGGATTAGTATATAAGAACTTCCTATAATTTGGGTATTATAGAGATTTTGTGAGTTTTCTGAGCAATACGTCCCTGTCTGGATACGAGCAAGTAGAGGCAGCTCTGACACAGATGTACCTAGGGGTAAAACCCGAAAACACCGCTTTGAGCTAGACTCGAACGGGAACTGGTGCAGGACAACGGGCCTTGCTGCACTCTTGGTTACGACACTCCCGGGGTATATGCTTAGGATAATTCTCATTTTCTTTACAAACCACTATGAACGGTTATGAGTATATACTTCCTCAATGAAAACCTTTTTATGATTATGGATTATATCCATAAATAGTTCAATTTATGTTAAGTATTTTATAAGTATGGAATTATGTATTTTGATTCATAAACTAATCTAGTTTATGCCATTGTATAGAAATGGAACCTAGTGGAAGGAATGGAAACCGTATCAATGCACGCACTCCGTGTAGGGATTGCCCTCCTGCTCAAGATAATTATTGTGGAGCTAGTGATACAACTGGTGCTGATCAACTTATTACTATACTGGGAAATCTCACTCAGGTTATGAATAATAACCTTACTCGAATAGAGCACCCTGATCCACAATGTGGAGGATCAATGTTAGAACGCTTCATGAGGCAACAACCACCAACATTTAATGGGGGTACAAATATGTTAGAAGCAGAGCAATGGATAAACTCCTTAGAGAAAATATTCCACGCCTTGGGGAGTAGCGAAAGGGAGAAGGTTATCATGGCAGTTTAGCGCCTCACTGGAGATGCCGATCAATGGTGGTCATTGATTCAAAACACAAAGGAAGATGAAGAAGTATCAAATATGGAATGGAGAGAGTTCAAAGATCTTTTCTTAGAAAAATACTTTCCACATGACCATCGAGCAGATATGGAAAGACAGTTTTTGAGTCTGAGACAAAAGGAGGATGAGAATGTCGCAAAGTATGAGGCCAACTTTACAAGGTTAGCAAGACATGCTGCAGATTATATACGTAACCCAAGAAGTAAGATTGATCGTTTATTTGATGGGTTAAAACCATTTCTCCGTCGAGCATTAGTATCACAATCCTTCTCATCATACGAAGATATTGTCTCATGTGCTATCAAGACATAAAAGGAATTCTCTATGTCTTATGACAACAAAGTAAAGCAAGAGAAGAAGAGAACGGGGGAACAAGAGATAGATAAAGGGAAAAAGGGAAAGAAGGATTTTCCATTATGTGATAATTGTGGGAAAAATCACCCTGGTACGTGCCTAAAAGGAATGGGAGTTTGTTATAAATGTGGAGAAAAGGGTCACCAGGCTCGTGATTGCAAGGGAAAGAAAGAGGATATCAATGTTGAATGCTATAATTGTAGGGAAATGGGTCATTATGAAAATGAATGTCCTAAGAAACAAGGAAACTTACCTAAAAAAAGGCCAAGGGATCAAGGCCAATCTTTTGCTGTGACTACAGTTGAAGCGGAATAATTAATGTATTGGTGCTTTTGGACTCATGGATTTTATTCTGGTTATTAGAATAATGTGATATATATATAAGGATTGTACTGTAGTACTTGTTGTTTCAGTAAGGTTTTAATATGATGAAGGTAATTATATTTTTAGTATGTGACAATAAGAGAAACTTTACTTTGTTTGGGGAATATGATAAATTCATTTTGGAATTAAGAGACCTTTTAGAGAAAGTCTGGACAGAGGTATTTTGGATAACTATAAAGGCTCGAGTGGATTAAGTTGATCTTTGGATAGTATTGTTTAAGGTTAAAAAATTGATGAAGATTATTTTTGAATATTATAATACTATAGTTTTAGGAAAAGGACAACCTGCAGGGTGGGGCATAACCCGTCGCGTCGGACAAAGCTATAGGAATCGAACCCAAAATAATAGTGCGACATGCCTTTATTTCCTACCACTAGCCTACATGACGTCCCTGGTTATTACAAAATAATTTTACTAATCTAAATGTTATGTGTTAAAATTTGAACCTTATACAATTAGGATAAGTATAATATTTTTGAGTTCTATTATCTTTTTGAGTGAAAGATGAGTTGAAGGTTGAAACTCTAATTGTCAAGCATAAATATATATATACCTATCACTTATTCAATGAATAAATTAATTCTTAAACTTTAGTAAAGGGATATTAAAACAAAAAATGTGTTATCCTAATACCTTATGTCTTATTGAACTGATGATATTTTAAATCAACATAGATTGAAGGCTTTGAGGCCCTCAATTTGACAGTTGATTGTGATTGATGACCTCAATCACTCCCTACAAATATTTACGTTTTTTCTCCAATTATATGTCTCTAATTGCCACCAATGTTCTCCTTATCAAGATCATAATTTGTTGGTGACTTTCTTATTTCCATTTCCCTCTTATTAAGGCTAAATTTTATTAACCTTATTTCCGATGTGGCTTTTCCACAAAGGTATTTTCTATTTTCAACCTTTTATTTTCAAAGAAAAATTTCAAATTGCGAGGGCACAATTTATTGAAGGAGGGGAGAATGTAACACCCCGAGCTTCCATGATACGCTTCTCATTCAATAATGTAATAGCTTGCATTGTACGCAACATCGAGTTCTAACACACTGCAACTAATCAAAGTAGCCGTTATGAATAGTAATAACCACTTTTTTAATTTATAGAAATTTTATATTTCAAAATGGACTTCATTTTTGTATTCCTAATATTGAAATTAGCCTATGTTAAATTTTTTGTAATTTTCTGAGAACTTCAAAATTTTTATGAATAGTGAAAAATACTTAAAAACAACTTTTTTAATCAAAATAATTTATAGTGATAAATTATACTGTTTAGTGGTTTTAAAGTATAATTAGAATATATTTTTACCATTTTATCCAATGGTGGTCATTAGAATTAATTTAACATTGAAATTGGACATAAACAATTGCCAATCTTTTGATATAAATTGTTTCTTAAAACACTCTATTTGTTGTGACAACGGGAATTAATTATAAAATTAATTAATGCAACTTATATGTTTGTAATTTCATAAAATAGACATCATTTTTGAATTCGGAATATCAATTATAGCTTAGGGTGAAATTTTGGCCTTATTCTGAAAAACATCAATTTTTTATGAATTGTGAAACCACTAAGTGGTTGTTAAAAACTGATTTTTCGTTAAAATGAAATATTACCACTTCTGTGATTTCATTTTCAAAAATCCGACATACATGGTTGTCATTAAGAAGTTAAATGTGGTTCAATGAGATTAAAATAATTTTTTGGTGAATAGTAACTTTTAAGTTCTTAATCGCGATTAGAGGTAATTAGTGTAGTTTAAGGTAAAAATAATGTTTTAATAATATGATATGAGCTTGACACTTTTCCTACTCCTATTGGATGAGTCATGGCCGACCAATAAAATCCATGGGTAACCTTGGGGACCCCATAGAGCCACTTTAGTTGGAAAATGACATAAATATCTTTTATTTAAGGTTAAAGTAAAAAATGACACAAACATGAGTTGTTTTACTAAAACAGTTTTTAAGTGGTGTTACACAAGTCCAAATTTTGATTATAAATATTCATTAGAAAGCTAAAAAGATTTACTACATCATATTATTTTTTTTATAATTTTTAGACATTAAATCAATTAAATTATTTATAAAATCATTATGATGCAGTGATGACCTCATTATTTAACGATTTTAATAAAATGAAAAGATAATGTAAAATACAAGGCTTAAACTTGTACAAAGACTATTTGATGGGTATATTTAGAACCCTTATATTTTTATCCACGAATTATATAAGTTTGGGACCTTTAGAATCCGAAAAGCATTGTGTAATAATGTAACATTTCAATCTTTCCAAAAGAGCCCCTCCTCTCCACTTATAAAAGGCCCCCACCTCTCCCACCTCATTTACACTTTCAAGCCATTTGGCTCAGCCAAAATCTGCCCAAATACTCTCCCAAATTCCCCCTATTACTCCTAGAAGCATCAATTTGGGCAGAACTCTTCCCAAGGAAGCCTTTGGCTCAAATAAAAAAGAGTTACCCGATTTTGAGGTAATGTCTTCTCTAATGTTGTTTTGTTTCATTTTTCTTCTCCAACCCCCTAAACTCTTTTTATTCATTTCTTTTGTAACAACACCAGTATCCTAAATATACTAGGATGTTTTTATAATAAGTATTCGAGCTACACTTACACACACCTACATCTAATGGTTAAAGAACATACTGTTTCTGTGGATGGCGAATTTATGCCTCACGAAACAATGATTGTTCAACACTCATATAACACCTTCAAAGGTGGCCATTAAGATGTCACTATTTTTATATATGATATATAATATGTTTATGTTTTACTTATGCTTATGTATTTCTCATTTATGGCATACTTTATGATTTCCATTATGGTTAAACGCGATAATTTCATTTTAGGAAGTGCGGACTACCGCCCCCTCAAAGTGATTTGAATCGTTAATTCCATATGTGGGATGTATAAAGGATGGAGTAAATGGTATTATACACTATATTATACTGGAATTATATTATAAATTTATATCATTATGATTTCATTCCATTAAATACGAAATAGAAATGAAAGTAGCGTTCATGCGTACGTACGGCTTACCGTCTCCATGAACGGTGCATTTCATTTCTTACCTCTAAATGTTACGTGACATTATGAATGAATGTATATAATGTATATATATGATATATATGATATCTACATCATGAATATAATTCTGGATATAATGGATATTTCACCACATGAACAACTTGTAATTATAAGAAGTTTATTTTTGACTCAAGTACCAAAGATCGACAAAACGACCGTTATTAACTTAAATAAATAAATAATGTTCATAACATGGTAATAAGTGATATAAATGGAATAATGAACATGAAAAAGGTTCTTAAGTAAATATAAATTAACTCTAGTTTATTATTCAGGAGGTTAAAGAACGGTCGAGTCAGGACAAGACGCAAGGTAAGGGAATTTCTTAACCCAACTTCCATTCTTTGGGTTAATCTCCTACTTTCAAATTATGTCATGATATTATTATGTCCTATATTGTATTTGTACATTATTTATGTGTACTTATAGTGAATACACATTATAGATGTACTTTATTTAAAAAAATTATCTTTTTAAGGACTTCGTCTCAATCCCCTTTCATTGAGGCATATTTGGTTTTATACACAACTTTCTTTTATACGGTGTATAAACCCCTTTGACTTTTACATTTATTCAAAAGAAATCTTTTTTATACGAAGCGTTTTACTAAACGACAAAAGGGAATGTTTTTCTTTCCGTACTTATGCGGCGACAATGACTTCTCCGCCGCCGTGACCATTATTTGAGATTCGGCTTCCTCTACAAGCCATCATTTTTTTTAATGAAAAATAAATACAAAGTTTTAACTTCCTTTTATTTTGGTATTGAAAATGGTTTTGAAAGCATTTTTATTATATCAATGTGTTGTATTTATATCTTGTGATTGAAATGTGGAAATGTAATGTTTCCTTTATCCATGTTTTATGTGATACAATTATGTTATGGTTTATGATATGTTTAAACCTATTCATATGAGGAGTGCATTGGACTTAATAAGTGACGGGTGGAGCCCGCTATAGCTCCTCGATGCATCGGTAGGTCTCATGAGACAAATAGACGTGGAATTGGCCGAGGCCCTTTCCCAATTTGATTTATGGTTTTGGCCGAGGCCTTAATCATTTTAGATGTCTTGGCCGAGGCCTTGAAAAAATGTTTAAGAATGTCTGGCATTATGCATTCCATTATTATGAAAGTGGTTATTGATATTGCATGTGATTATTCGACCAGTAGAATATCCATGTGAATAAGTAAATGGCATTATCTCATTTTACTTTTTCCATATTAGGATGAAGTTCAAGTTTAAAAAGGCTTTTGTTTTAGTTATACATTGCCTTAAATGTTAATGTTTATTTATGAAAGCTTCCGCATTATTGTTATCCTTACTGAGCATATGAGCTCACCACTTTCAATGTTTTAATGTTTTCCAGGATGTGAAGAAGTATTTTATGAATGACCTGCAGGGATAGTCAGAAAAGGATAGAAGTGTGGACTATGGAGACTATGTTATTATAGTTTTTCACTTTGTGATGTAATGTAACATTTATGAATGTATCTAGTGATTCCAAGGATACTAAACTAATCGGTCTTTCGAGACTTGATCTTTTGTGATCATGCCAATGTTACGAAGTAACGCACCGGCTCTGGGTAGCTGGGGTCGTGGCGTTACACCCAATATTATAACTCCATGCTTTTTAAATTATTTCAAAACTACCAATTAAATAATGGAGCTTAATTTATTATATTGTTTGGGATGGCACAATTAATGGAGGGAGGTGGAGAGGCACCACTATTAATTGGGATTTAAAAAGATAAATAGGGTTTTCTTGAGAGTTAATGGGGAGATGAAGAGTTAGGTACTCAAGTGGGCCTCACCACACATTATCCTATAATGGGAGGTTATGTGGGTTGTGGGCCCCTCCCCAATATCCCTTTGGTTTAAATAATCAAAACTTAAATAAAGTTGTATAATTAATCAATTTTATTTAATTTCCTACAAATACCCAAATTATAACTTCTACTCTCGACCAAACACGACTACAGTAAAGGTCCCCTTAGGTGAATAGTGTCACTGCGAGTTCATTAGATCTCTCAAATTTAAATTCTGAGCACTAGTGTAAATCATAGAAAAACTAGAACTTATGATTTCAGAACATACCTGAACAAAACTTCAGAAATTTATTCTTAACACATCGGGTCTCGGAAGCATGCACCATCAGAAACTGCAGACTCGAAAAATTAGAAAGTATTTAAGAAAAAAATTTCCTTGAAATTTTCCCGGTCTTTAGAATTTACACATTTATACCATATTATACTATAAATTAGGTTTCATTGTTATCAATGATATAAAAGCATTGTATTGTTCAATTGGGTGGTTAAACAGACCCAATCCTTAATATGCAAATATTTAGTAAAGAACAATGTGAGCATTTTATGATACCAAATTTTTAATACATTCATAATGAAAATATTTATTATTTATTAGTGTGATATTTTAAAAATTTATGTTAATATAATAATAATTATTGGATATTTGAATCATATTTTATTTGAATAAAAATTATTTTCATAACATGATTGTTTTAAGAGATTAAATTAATGTTGATAATTTATTGATCATATCATTAATTGTTTAAATACTTCTACATTATGTAACCATAATTGTATCATAAAACTCATATTTATCCGTTAATAACATTATTATATAACATTTTTTAATTCCATGAAGGAAATTGAAACATGCTACCTCATGGTGGTGGTTATCCGTACATTCTAGGCATTATTATTTTATCATAATGGATGGGGTATATTAATAAATAATTATAATAACCATAATTTATTTAAATTTCAATATATAAATAATAATATTATTATAATTATGTGGATAATTTTATTAAAGAAGAAAATTAAGAATAAAACTAAGTGTTTTATAATATTAATGTATATGACATTTATTTTCATTGAAATTATCTTTGAATTTCAAGGGATTAGGGTAAATATGATTAATTTGGGGATATGTTTCACATGGGAGGATAATAGGGTAATTAAAATGGGATATTTTTTATTTTAAAATTTTATAGGTGATTGTCAGTGTGTTGAAGATGTTACCCATTTATATGTTAAGGGAACAATAGTTTTGGGTGTGACCCTTAACTTTTAAATAATGTATGGTCATTATTCTTGTTTTAATGGGAAAATAATTGACCAATTATTAGGAGAAACAAGTATATGTCGATAAAAATCACAACAATTCAATTCCGGGAACATTTTTAAAATGTTTATTAATTTTAATCTATGTTAAAAAAAAATTCTTCCTTTTAATTCACCATTATTATTTCAATATTTAATGATAGTAATTAATATTTGTGAAACATATTATAATATAACATTATAAATATATTTATACTCATAATATTACATTTAAATATAATTTTATCAAAAAAATTATACTACTATGAAATGTAATTTTTATAATAAATACACATAATGATGTAAAAATGGGTTTGAGAGAAATATTGATTTTAGGATTTATATTCTATATAAAATTAAATTATCTTGAATAAAAATTTTAATGAAAAAATTTATTTATTATAAATCAAATAGATGGAATGAGGATTTTATGTTTATATAAAATAGAATCTCCCTTAAAAATACTTAATTTAATAATAAGAACAAATTATTTTTATTAATGTGATTATTTAATTAGTTTAAAGTCTTTGGGAATAAGATTTATATAATCAAATATCATTTCAATATGAACATTAACATTTTAAAATATCATATATTATAAATTAAAAGGTTTTATAAAACTACATTTAATTATAATATGATGGTAATGTTATAAAAAGTATATGTTTTTTAGAACCATTTTTATTTACTAAAATAAGAAAATTTAAAAAAAAGTAAACATTCAATCTATGATAATTTCAATATAATGAATTCAAAAAAAAATTCAATTGAAAAATTTTAGATTAATATTTTAAGTAAATATATTAATAATGTCTGTTTAAATAATGTATTTATATATAATTTAGGATATTATGTTCACCTTTTATAATAGAGTCAAAAGGGTAACATTATTTCTAAAACATGGATCCATATCCGATTTTTTTTGAGATAATGAACCACATTATTATTGGTAAAATCCCTACCATTAACCGTTAATAATTTTATCATATTATTTCCAAATTTCTTTTTAACCACCCTCAAATATTATTTTATGAATATTAACTCCCCAGACTTAAGATCAATGATTGAGATCCACTTTTTCATACTATAATCATCTATTTACTGAATGAAATAAATATTCCCACATATATAAGTTGGTGACATCTGTAAAAAATAAATATTCACAATATTCAACAAACATATTGAAATTTTACTTTTCATATTGGTAATCATTTATGTAATATTCCACTTTTTAATGGTGTATAATGTGGTTGTAGGATCACATGATAGATTAGGGAGATATCAAAATCCATCACTTTTCATGAAATCTTCTAAGATTTATTGACATATACATACAAGACATCTATACAATAACCATTTTTCTTCTAAAAGGGATAGAAACAAATATCCTCATCTCTGTTAAAAAGGATCATACTTCTCTTCACAGTATTTCCCTACATAAAAACCACACCATACATTCCTTTGATGATATAGGTTTTTCTGGGGAATTTAATTTAATCCCAAAGATATAGAGTTGATTTAAACATATCATGTTATGGCTGAGACATTTTATAGTCAATAGATCTTAGTGTCTCTAATAATATTTAGTAAATTTTAATTTCTGAGGTTCAATAGTTATTTTCCATTCAGCTTTTCAATATATGACAAAAACATCATTTAAAATTTTATTCCTGTTGAAATATCATCATTTCTCATCATTAGTAAGTGCAACAATTTTCAAATATATATGTAACAACACAATCTGGTGCTTTCTGGGAACTATCGACAAATATTTGTTTCTTCAATTTTTTCTATTTTATCAATATCTTTATCTTCAATTTTTTTATTTTATTTACATGTTTGATCCTCTTTAGAGTCTTATTGAATTATATTTTCCTAAAAAATTTAAAATAAAATTTTTGTTTTCAAATCACTCAATGATTCCTTAAGATACTACATAAAAACACTTCTAGAAATCATTTTAACATTTATTTAAATATAATATAATATAAATCTATCCATATATACAAATCCTCCACATTAGAAAAATTGACCATGAAAATAACCCCTAGAATATTGTGGTCTACTCGACGGACTTTGTTTCTCCTATTCCCATTGGTAATAATTAGATATGGAATACAAATTTTGGGATAATTCATATCTTTCAAATATAACACATAAAATGAGGTGAATAATTTTTTTCCATTTCATTAGAATAGGTAGCCCCTTGGTATCCATAAATATTTTAATTATGATTCATACCCAAATAAACGTACAATATCATATTCAACACTCATGGTCTAGCATCAATCATCACAAATTTATATTTACATTAAATCCCCATAATATCATTGTCATTAGGGAATAGTTTTTTATTATTTTAACAGTCCTATTTGTTTGTTGATGGTACATTGTGCTCTACTTTTACTTTTTCAGTTCCTAGTGTGATGTCTTTCCAAATATCATACACGGAGTCAAGATTTTCTCCTAATTTCCTACTTTTTACTGCAATATAATGACATCCTCGCTATTTTTAATGTTTCAAACTAGATAATTCACTATATTAAAAAAATCCTTAGTAAAAATGATTTATTATCCAACATTTATACTATAAAAACAACCATATCTAATTCATATTGTTTTATATATTTGAGTTTTTTAATTTCTTCCATTAGTTATAACTTATCTTGTTACTATTGATATATATAGAGTTTGGAATCATGTACTACTCTATTAGATTTCATTATTTGGTATCTCTAAAATTCAACCCCTTCAAGTGAATACTCTATTTCATCCTATAGATTAAATATTCCTTCAAATTTCTCCTCATCACTCTTTCTATCTTCTCTTTTTTTGAATTATTTCAAAATATTTACCATGCTGTTTTCATTGTGGTATTTTTATTATTATATTATTTATGTATCAAATTAGTTGAAAAATATTTTCTTAGGAATGAATTTTATTCTTCTTAATGAAATTATGATTATTGATTATTTTACCTTTCATAGTTCTTGAAGACAAAATATTTTTATTATTATCATTCACATTATTGTCTGAATATTTCATGGGAAACATTCTCATAAGGCGTTGAACTATTCCATGTAAAATTAATGTTATGGGACATTTCCTATTAAACATTCCCTCCCCACGTTATGTTTTATGTAAAAAAATAATGGCTTAATCCACATATTAACCATCTAAACCATCATCCATAGTATTTTTTTTCAGAGATGTGAATTCCACCTCCATGGATTTCCCCTTTTCCACTTAATCATTACCCTCTTTCATCATCTTTTATGAAATAAGAGTAATGTGAAAACTATACCATGTTAGATCCGATTGATATTTATCCTATATTATAGAGTATTTTATATTAAACTAGGGTGTAAATATTATTTTGACATTATTAATGATTTTTTGGGGTTCTCCACGATCAGACATTTCATCCATAGTAACCATCACCCAATCAAACAATACATGAACATATTAATTCATGTGCATCATATATTCCATGTACTTATTATGTGGAACCAATAGTTTTGATTCCAAGACATTTCAAGCACCTTCAAAAATTGTAATAATATTTTCCCACATAATGTGGGAGGATTTATGTTAAACCAAAGTTAAATATATTGGTCAAGATAAATCTACCCTAAATCATTTATATCTCTATTGTTGATATAAAATTTTTAATATCCCTTTTATAATAGATCCCCCTCCCTTTATACTGACCTTAATACCATTAATAATTTTTTTAACACACCCATGCATTAATATTGGAAAATGTGTTGTATCTAATTATTCCATATAATTTTAATTATTTCAATGTAATATCATAATCACATTGTGATTTTTTGGCACCATTCCTTCTACTAATTGAGAAAAATGTTGTCTCTAACCCTTATCACAATTAAAAATTATTATACCCACTAGGTTAAATAATCTGATTGGACGGTGAATTATGGTATTAAGAGTTAAAATAATAACATTTGATAATGTTTTATAATTAAAAAACTCACATATCTCTTATTTATGTAGTAAATATATATTTATATATAAACACACAAAATGAAATAAAATATTGAAAGACACACATGAATTTTTATAATTTAACCCTATTTGAGAAATTCATAGAAGCATAAAAAGATGTTTCGTTAGTGAATGAGAATTAACTATAGTGATATTCTATTATAAGGTTTATAGGGGTCTCACTATGATTCGAACAATATCTCAGTTTAGAAAAGATTTTTTCATTCGAAAGAAGTGAACAAATTTATCATATATGGGATTCATATGTTATTATGAATTAACTAATATTTGTTTCACATATATTTGACTATTAAATGAAGCCCTTTTTCACTTGGGAGATAAAATCAAATTTTCAACATAAAATATTATCTGTAGAATACCCCTTCATTAAAATTATTTCCTCCAATAAATTTATACTATAACATAATCATTTGGAAACTAATATCCTTATTTTTTAAAAAAATACCATTATCCTCCAAGGAATATTCACATTTTCATTAAGGTCCTTTACAAGCTACATGTATGGACCAACATCATAAACTGTTGGAAGAACACCTCAAGTGAAACGTTTCCTCTATATACAGTCTACATTTTCTTCTTTCATTATATTGAATTATCCAGAAGAACATCATTTATCACATAATTACCTCATAGACTGTGTTCACTTCATAATTTACCTTGTGAAATCTATTCAAACATTTTGAAACCATCTAGTGATAATATTTTCAGAAAAATTTCAATCTTAGTAATGAAATCATTAGATGTTTTTTATCAAGGAAAATAAAACATATAAAACCCTATAATCCAAAAATAATTATTCAATCGTTACCTTCTCTAACAACTTCATAATCTACCATTTTTTTAATAAATTTTGACTACACATGGGAATTTTTATTTACAAACCTCTTCCACAAACTCCCTAATATAAACTATCATCATGATCAACAAAAATCATCAATAAAAGATTTTAAATATAAAGGCCTCCTCTTTCTTCCTTCATGATCAAAAAACATCCTAGGTGATGATCCCCTACCTTACAATAATTTTTCGTGGGAATACTAAATGTATTCACAATGCATATTAATCATCAATGATCATATTCTAATTTTGTTATATCAGCGTCTACCATTTTCCTACTACTATCGTAGAAACATGAATTTATTGAATAGACTACACGATTACCACATGAAAAAAATTCCAATTACAATTTTTTTCCCATGAAAGAACAATACCCAAAATTTTGGAAAAAATTGGAAATTTAATCCATCTTCAAAAAACCTTCTTGGATAAAAACCTTATTCTATTATTAATCACCATCTTCAGAAAATAAAATCAACCCAAAACACCTAAACAACACTTCAAAGGATTTATTACTAATTAATATTTAGAATATCATTTTTCAATATACTGTCAATTCGATCCATATTTCCTTTCTTTTATTTAGACATTAAATATTGAATATTTATTTACTAAATTTAAAACACTTATTTATTCATCTCTAAATATTAAATAATTTTTTATCTAAATTAGTGAATAAATATTTATTAAATATTCTACTCACATATAATATCTTGAATAATTAGTGGATTTATATTTGAAATCAACCCATCAATTATAATTATTTAACCATATACATGAATGATACTTATATATCATCGTAAATTCATATTTAATTTAACTAAGGTCATGGATAAACTCTGTGTGTGGCCCTATATGCCCCTTTAATTGTGAAATTATGCATGAAATTATAATTTCAAAAGATAAAATACAAGAATAGACCAAGGAAAATAGAGAGAAAGAAAATAATGTCTCAATGACATACCACCATATATGAACTCACACGATTTAATATAATCCTTTTTATCTCAATTTTAGTAATTAATAATGGTTCATACATGTGTCCTAAGATTATTCACTCCCTGTCACATTATTTGACTTTATAGAATTGAAATGTCTTATATAAAAACATTATCATGAATTTAACCATGTTGTCTCATAGAAATGAAAGGGCCTATGGTGAAGCCTTAAGACCTGCCCATTTGGATCGAGTACAATAAATTATGTATTTTTTTATAAAAATTAACTAAAAAATAGACCATATTTAATATAAGAAGATATTTTTTGGTGTAGTATTTGATGGAAATTGAACACTATTAAATTTTATCAATGTTAAAAAATAAATAAAAAGGAAATAATTGAAATGATATTGTTTTATCACCATATCAAAGAAAAACTCCATGAGACTTCTAGATGGTCTTGATAAATTTTTTTAAAACATAGGGTGAGTAACATTTTTCAATACGGGGTATCAAAAAATCATGTGAATTCCATTTTTATAATAATTATAGATTTTGAAAATACTTTTGAAAATACATTTGAAAATAGTTTATAAAATACATTTGAAAATAATTTTGAGAATAATTTTAAAAATAAATTTTAATATATTTTTGAAAATGCGTTTTAAAATTAATTGGAATATTTTAAAAAAAAACTATTTTAAAATATTTTTGAATGTAATTATAATTTTAAAAATATTTCAAAATGTTCTTTGAAAATACTAACATATTTTTTTGAAAATTATAATACCTTATAAGATATAGACACAATTTGAAAACCTTATAAGCCCATTAAAAATAATGATTCCTTCAAAAAATTTATAATCCATTTTAGAATACTTATAATTTTAAAAACATTATAAATCCTTTGAAAAAAATTCAATTTTTAAAACATTATAATAATTGTTTTCAAATACATACATTTTTGAAAATTCTATAAGGTTTTAAAAATAACTATTACTTGGAAAATTTATAATTCTTTTTGAAAATACTTATGCTTTATAAAACACATTTATTAATTAAATAAACAAGTGCTTTATTCCGAAAATAATATGCATGTTTTTTATAAAAACCATGGGGACAATTTAAACACGGAAGGATTACTAGGCCTAACCATATTCTTTAGGAATGGTTTCACTATGCAAATCTATTACATTTTTACAAATTCCTAGTGTAAATTTTGTTAATGAAAACATTTGTATAATTCCATTATGTTTATATTTACTAGATTTATCAATTTTAAAAAAAATAACATTTTATTTTTACATTATCATGCTTATATTTATATAAATAATTAAATATAAATATGATCTTTAGTAGGAAATATCTTATTAAATTTGGTATAAACAAATCTATTATCAATTAGCCTTTTCATGGAGTGTTAAATGAAATATTTAACATTGAGATATTTAAAATTTCACTCAAAAAATCATAAAATCTATAATTAATAATGTTCTTATAATGAATAAATTGATTCAATTCACATGCATAAAAATATATATAATTCCTTGAATAATTAGTAAAATATAGAAATAATTATGACCCGGAATGATACATACATAAAATGAAGTAGCGTAAACAAAGATGGTTATAGGATGAAGACAACTCAAGTTAGATTTGGAAAAAATGGTTATTTAATCAGAAATTCATTGTTTAACAACATGTTTTAATGTGGTGAACGATTTCCAATAAAGTGATAACATATCGAAACAGAACGTGATTCACAACACCATTATAAACAAAGCCATATAATTCAAATGGGAAAAAGAATTTTGGGTCCTATACATGAGCCTATATAGGGTTTGTCCTAAACTATGAATCATTAGGTCTATATAGGCATTCACAATGAGTAACATATGAATAAATTATTTGTGAGGTTCCCATATATCTCTCCACCACTACATGAGTTAGAATGGGGTTTAACTCTCAACATGGTTGACCCACATGGGTCCCACAATGGGTTTAGGGGTCCCCCAACATGCTTATAGAGTTTGGATAATTTGTATAAAAATTTATAACTACTTAAAAACTCAGATGATGTTAAATGAAAAGTTGTAATTGTTCAAGAACTTTTATCTTCAAATTATAAATACATTAATTATATTAATAATATCATCAAAATTAAAAATGATTTTTTTTATAAAAACAAATATCAAATAATCATTTTACAATAAGAGTTTTAAAAAATATATATTATTAATCTAAAAAATGCTAATAGATATTTTTATATTAAAATTTTTATGTAAATCGAAAGAAATAAATGTAATTAATATTTTAAATGACTTTTATATAATGTAATAAGTTGAAAAGGGGATTATACAAACACTATATAAATAATTTATATAAAATTCCTCTAAAATAGTATTTATTCACATATACTATTAAATTTATACATCAAAAAAAAGTTTGTTTTAAGTAAAAAATGTTATAATTTAGATTCTTTGATGAAAATCCATTTAATTAAAGAAAAAATAAGAATTTAATTAATTGTTAATATTATCAATAAATATTATTTTTGTAAATAAATTTATAATTTTTTTTACATCATAATTTACAAATAAATTATAATTTTTCTAGGAAATATACATAATTATACATTAAATTATCCTAAATTTTTGAAATATTAAAAAATGGAAATTTATTTAATGAAAAGTTCCCTTATAATTTTTTGGGGAATTTAATTATACCACCTAAAATAAATTTTTTTCCCAAATATTAAATTATCATACTAATGGATTTTTTTTTAATTTCCAATTTTATAATTTATAAAACTATAAAAACATAAATTTTATTTTCTTAAATGTTACCTAATTTCCTATGTATTCATTGATTTGTCTATAAATTTAATGTTTGTAAAATAGTTTTTTTTATTGAAAAATATACATAAAAACATAACCATGTTTTAATAAAAATTCATATTCATAAAAGTTATCTAAACCTTTCATTTGATATGAAATATGAAGCCTTGTGACCCATGCTTCCCAATCCAGTAAAAAAATACGGATGGTCTTTTTTTATAAAAATTAATTGAAAAATATACAATCATTTATATCTAAAGATATTTTTTAGTATAGGGTTTGATGGAAATGTACCTCTATTAGATATTAATAGAGGTAAAATATTAAATCAAAAGAGAATTATTGAACATTTCTTGATATGTCTCATTATCGATGATAAACCATTTTAGAATCCTAAATGAACATGAAAATATTTTATAAAACATAGGGTGAATTTTTTTTTATTAACACGTTTTTAAAAATATTGCGAGAATAATATTTTGAAATAGTTTTAACTTTTGAAAATAATTATTAAAATATCTTTTAAAATACCTATTAAAATATATTTGAAAATACATTTGAAAATACTATTAAAAATACTTTTGAAAATAGCTTTCAAATTAATTTTAAAATTAATTTGAAAAATATATTTGATAATTGTTTTAAAAAATAATTTTAATGTTTCTTTGGAAAATAATTTTGAAAAAACAAAAAATGTATGTTGAAAACAAATTTCAAAAATATATTTGTAATTACTTAAAGATTTTACAAAAATTATAATACCTTTAAAAAAAATCTCAATTTTAAAACATTATAATAACATTGTGAATACTTATGCTTTATAAAAATTATAATACTTTGGAAAATACTTACTATTGTGAAAATTCTATGAATCTTTTGAAAATACATACAATTTTTAAAACATTATAATATGTTTTTAAAATATTTTTGTTTTTGATAATTCTATAAATCATTTGAATGAAATTATACTTTTTAAAATAGTATAATAACTTTTTAATGTTTTTACACTACTGAAAACAAATATCATTATAAATAAATCTAGGTGTTTTTCTTAAAATAAAATTATATCTATGGAAAAATAATCCATGGGGTCATTTAAAACATTGAAGGATATCTACATATACCATAATTTTTTAGGGACATGTTCACTTCTTAAATCCATCTGATGCTTACAATTTCCATGGGAATTTTTTTTATAAAATCATTTTGAGACAAAATTTTTATATATATATATATATATTTGAAATTTCTTATGAAACATCATGTCAAATTATTTAGAACCTAATCTAATTATAATTTGCATTAATTTGGACTATTGGCAAAAATAATTTTTATCCTTGTTTTTATTATTTCATTCATAAACTCATAAGAAACATTTTTAAAGTAGTTCTTATAAATAATTAATTTATTCAATCAATGTACTTATATATATACACGTATAAAATTAAATGAATAATAAATAAGGCATGGCCATAATAATGACCAGTAATGACATGTACATTAAGCTGTAACTCGAAATGATAAAAATTAACTTTATAAAATAATAGAATTTTTATCTATTATTTAATACATTAATAACACATTTTTTTGGAAGATAAAATGTAATATTTTATATTGATTATTAATTTTAGATTTGAATAACTTTAAATTTTGAACTCATTATAAAAAAACTAATCAATTGATAAAATAAATCTTTATAAATTAAAGGATACCCTAAATTGATAATTTGAGACTAATATCATAATTATAATATTTATTTAAACAAAAAATTTATGAATAAATAATAATGTATGTTTTAAATTAATAAATATATTCATATATATACCCCATTATAAAAATAATTGGATTTTTAAATTAAACATAGAATTTATAACATTAAAAAATAAATATTGTTTGATTAAAATAAAATAATCCCATTTATTAAATATAAACTGAAAATAATTTCATAATTTATAATTAAAAAAACATTTTATTTCAATAATATGCCTGAACATATACTTTAAAGAAAACATGATGTTTGAAAATAATATATATACATAAATATATAATCCCTTACCAGAATATAGATAACCAAAAGAATTCAAAAACTCATTTTTCTTTCTTGGGGTATTCAAACCAATGGGAATTAGAGTGAAATATGGGTGGATCATAAAAAGGTTATCTAATTTGGTAGAGTACCCTTAGTATAACTATATATATAGGTTTTTATAGAATCTATAGATACCAAGGGAATTTGAATGAATTGAAGGTGATGGCCATTACATAACATTCTCACTGTTTTTGTTTTGCATTGTGTGGGGTTCAATGGTTGAAATAATTAATGTTGGTAGATTTGAGGACCTATGGTTCAATTAATATATAAATAGTAGTGACATTTGACAATATTTATAGGACATTCGTGTAGATTAATCCTTATAGTTTAAAAAAGAAGAAGGAATGTTCTTTAGTATGGCTAATGGTGACAACTTCTCTAGTTGGTAGGGTGTGGCTTGCACCTGAAGTGAGCTGAACAATTATGTTTGGAGAAAAAAGATAACATAAATTTGGTTTGGACGATTGTGATCATTTGATCGATTTGTCATGGATTTCTTGATTGTTTAATCATGGTGAACAATGTTCATAAAAGTGATCTCACATCTAAACGAAAGTTTGTTCATCACTACGTTACTAACTAATCCATAACATTAGAATGGAATAACAAATTACAGACCTTATGCATAGGCCTATATATGATTTAGCCTAATATATACACCATCTTATACTAATGGGAATACACTATTCCTAACATATGAATGAACAATTTATCAGGTGACCCATCTATATCTCTGTTTCTCTTCTATCCACAATGGTTTTGACATTTCTATGTGGTCAAGCGACATGGGCCTCACAATGCATTGAGGGGTCCCCCAATAGTCTTGGAGTGGTTGGACATTTTTCATACAATGTATCAACTGCTTGAATACTCAAATGAGTTGAAATATAATAAGTATAACTTTTAAAAAAAAATTTATCCTCAACATATAAATGATTTTATTATTTTAATAACATATTCAAAATTCCAAATTGATAATTTCTTCAAAAAAATGTAACATAGAACCATTTTACAGAACTATTTTTAGAAATTATATATTATTAATATAACAATAAATCAAATCATATAGATATTTTTGTATTTAAAATAATATGCAACTAAAAATAAACAATACAATTATATAAATAATCTTTATGACATATAAATATTATAATATGTTCAACAAGGGATTCTATGAACACTTGAAATGTTATTAATATATAATTTATATGAAATATTATTTCACCACAAATAAATTAAATAATGGGATTTTGAGAAAATGATTATTTTATTTAAATAATGTTATAATTTAGAATTTTTCAGGAATATACATTTACTGAAGGAATAAATATAGAAATCTATGAATTTCCATTAAATTATAAAAAAAATATTTGTGGAACTAAAATCAATATATTATATTTTATATAATTTAAAAAAGAATATAAAATGTGTAATTTAATAGCCATAATTATAATTTTGTTTTTTCATAAAAATAACGAAATTTATAAAAAAGTCATTTGTTATAAAATAAGTATGCATTTTAATTTCTGGGAATTTCACCAACAAAATCAACATCCCTTAAATAACCAATGAGATAAATTATTTACTAAATTATTTAATATTGAATTTCCATCCATGATGAACCCAATGTATCAATACTCCTTATGAGCATATTTTTTCATTGATTTCATCTATATAATAATATAAAGAAATATGATATAAATTAATTCTCATTACAAATTTTATGGTCCACTACTAACATCATGATATTGGAATATCAAATGGAATATATAAATATTAGGACATTATCACATATGATTTCATGTAGAATAATAACTATTTTACAATGATAATTTTTTAATATTTTAAAACATGAATATATGTACTCAAAAATTCTCTATGAGTTGGTTCGAGGGAACCAACTACTATATACTCCCACTTATACAAGAGAAAACTAATAAAAAAGCTTATTTTACTAGCTCTATTATGATCATTATGCTTCTTCGGAAATAAATATTTATTCAACAGTTCAACCAATATCTCCTCTAAGGAAACTCTTCTCACCATGAAATCACTTGGTTAATAACATTTCCTCAAGTGGTTTTAATTATATCTTATGATCTTCATCATTTGACGTGACCTTTAATCCTTTAAAAGATCCTACACTATTGAATTATAATATTATAAGTTAACATTTAATTTAATGTTGGGGACTACATAAAAATTATGGATGATTTTTTATGTCCACAATACTTCCTTAACTGTGTTAAATGATGAAATAAACTAATATTCCATAATATAATCCAAAATTATAGGCTATGTTTATCTTTGACAATTCAAAACACCTATAATAATAATGGAGACATATCTTGATAGTGACATCAAATAAATAAGATCTATCTAATCACTGTCATATGTGTATTTTTTTGTGGATGGAACATTTCCTTCTCTATATACAAGGAACATATCCTATGTATACCATATATACATAAGGATATCACTAAAAATATTCTAATATAATTCACATAGATGAGCATGATATCAGCCTATCATGATATATGTGTGTGAAACATGAATCATGGTATATAACATATATTCTATAATGGGTCATATCATTGAATCATATGGCATATTACTCATCCTATCTATCTCATACTCTATTTGAGGCCACATTTTCTTCAAAAGATATATATCATGTTACACCTAAAACAATCCCCTCTTGTAATGTCCTATATTATATCACTTTATTTTACTATTTATGTATTTTCCTTGACTTACACTATATATTTTCTTGGGTTTATCATGAGTGATCGTGATTCAATGAATATATTAAATTTTACCCAAGCCCTTTATAGACAAAAACTTGTTCAACAAATCATCAACTAAGATAAGAATATTATTTCACTTCGAATATGTAACAAATAATCTCTATATACTATTAATAAAATGAATACCAAACAATTAAACCTATTGACAATACATGGCATAGATTCGTTCTTTATTATTGATAATTAACATAGGGCTTAATTTAACTAAATTTACCTTGACCCGAATGATTTATTCCACCTATTAATGGGAATCTATAACTTTTATTATTTGTTAGAATTAATTTAATTCATAAACCCTTATTATTTTTTCAAATAGACATCTTCTTGAATGTTCTTATTAAAGGATGCAGTTTTAACCTCTATCAAAAAAATCATATAGTATTTGAAATATATAATAGAAAGTATAATTATGATGGAATTAAATATGTAAAAATATGAAATGGATTTATCTTAATCTATGAATTGAAAATATTTAATGCTTTAATCCACTATCTATAGTTCATATTTGCATACATTACCTTCCATTTACTACCTTTTCCTGAATATTCATTTTCACCTAACAGGTATTACATCAACTATTCCATTAACCTGAACCCATACATAATAATGATATATAGAACCCATATAAAAAACCATGGATTCCTTCAATATTTCATCTATTGAGTTCTCTATTATTACCTTATAGGAAAGAGGACAGTTATTTTAAAACAATAATCAATAATCCTATTCAATTACATGAAAACAACATATTCTTGATTATCTAACATCTCTGGACCTCATACATATTAATTGTGTCTTATAAACAACCTATACCATTGAGACTAGTGAATTTATCCCTATAAAAATGATTTTATTCACAAGTATCAAATTCCAGAGTGTAAATCATTCTCATACATTAATGTTTATAAAAATAAACCCTATTGGGAAATATGGAATATCTAGATTCTTTGAAATTATTGTTTTAATTGTTATGTATGTAATATATCATTATTGTATTAGGGTATCCTATAGATAAAAACTCTTGTCAAAGGTGAATTTCAGTTTCCTAAATTGTCCGTAAAAAATTCTTCACCGACACAAATATGATTATGTGTCAACAAAAGTTTATTTCCACTTAAAAAATCAAATTTAATCATGTTCATCATAATTTATGGGACATGATTTAATTTATTCAACGCCATTTTTAATTAATATTATAATTTAGATAATATAATCATTTCTTAACTAATGATAAGAATAATAAATATATGTAGTAGTTTTAACTATAATACATTTATTCATAGAGTCTATATAAATTATATTATATTTATGATTCACTCATTAATGTATAGTAGTTTTTATTAAAGGTGGTCCATGAATGATTTTTTTTAAACCACATATTTTTTTTGTGTAAAAACACCATAGAAATCAATGAGGAATTGTATTCATTTTGAAGGAAACCTCCAGTAAAATTTTAGTGGTTTATTTAAAATTATTATCATTAAAATAAAATTTGTTTAGTAGATTGTAAAGGAATTTTTTAGAGACTAACGATGATTATAACCACTTATAATTATTTAGAGGTAGTATAAATAGCTAGAATATATATAAAAAATCAATTTACTTAGGCCTTCAAAAATTTTACAACCTATAATATAGAATAAAAACATATCCCTATGGTATGGAATTCCATAATTTTATTACTCAAATAAATAAAAAATATGAGAGAAAATATTTACTATCCATATATATTAAATATGTTTTAATCATATACAATTGTTTTATGTCATATATTATATAAATGTAAAAGATAATTTTTTATTATTAATACAATACATGAAAAGGAAAATCCAATAGCAACCCTACTCCCCTATATTGTTCTGGATACCCCAATATGAACCACTATCATTTTATAACAAAAATGAAAATATTCAATGATAACTAAATTAAACATAGTAAATAATAATTCCATAGTATCCTATGTATTTCAATTTTATGAGGATACTGTTATTTCTTATTTTTAAACCATCATACATAATACAGTATAAAAAATTAATCCATTAATATTATTAGCATTAAATGTTTCAAAATAATATAAAAGACCTTGATTCAAATAATTCAAACCATTAAAAACAATAACCCAAAAATAAATATTCATATTCTATATGTATAAATCAATTTTTAGTTATATATGATAAATATATAAATATATTATGAATATAAAATTGATTATGATATTACATGATATGAATAAAATCCATAATATATTTACTAATAGATTTTGTTTTCTATTTCTCATTTTTTTCAACTATAATATTGTATCCCAATTTATGAATTCAATTATTTAAATAATGTATATGTAATATTACTATTCAGTATGTCAAATTTATATAATTTTTTGAAATATATTTTTCTCAACAAAACTGAAGATATTTATATATATTGAGGACCAAATGTTGTAAAGTTCATTGATTTACTACAATACTACAATTGATATGTGTTTTCATTAACATGTAATACATTATTGAATACTTTATCAATATTATCCAAATACATTGAATGATAAGTGATAAAATGTTACTCTATATAATATTCAGCGATAAAACCTACTGGATAATCATTCATCCACAAAAAACATCAAATTACTAAGATATATAACAAAATTGTAATATAGATAAAATAAAAACAATTGTATTGATTTTGAAAATTTTAATATACTTATCATAAAAAACAAGATGAAAATACTACTCTATTTTACATATGTGTTCCAAATTTTTATGTTGTAAAACAATAATATCCTTAGTCAAATTAATAGTAAATTGAATCAATATAGTGAAAAGGGATGGGAAAATATCATCCCCAAATGAAAAGGGTTGTTATAATTATTTTTGGATGTTCATCAAGCTCATTTGGTTTTAATAAATTCAAAAATATTTTGGAATAATTTTTTATAAATAATTGAAACTGATTTTATTCTATTTGGTGAGATGTTAAGAACTGTCGAAACTATAAATTTATCCATCCAAATATGCAATTAGTTGATTTTTAGTCCATATATCTGGTAATGATTCAATTCATCACATCCTAAAATGTTACATGAATATCCCCCATGTAATTCTATATTTTCATCACTAAAATAAAAGAATAAAAGAATATTATCAACGAATAAGATGATTCTTGATATATTACAATATCATTTTCATACAGATAACACTTTACATTCATTTATTTTTAGTCATTATAAGCACTGCCATGATATACTTAAATAATAATTGCTGTTAAAAATGAATAATTTAGAAAAACAAAATATAGTTCATCCATTTTAGGTTCTAATTTTATGCAAATTATATCAGATTATTTCCATAAAACCATTAAGTGACACACTTCCCTAATATTTTCCTTTATATTTTAATACTATTATATTATTCCTAAAGCTGATAATAATTTTGGTGGAAAAATAAAAATATCAATTATATTGTGACTTTTTAAACTAATATCTATTAGAAGTATCCCAATATATATTATTGAACGTGAATGAACACATTCAACAATATGGTGGCTTGTAGTGTCAAAATGAAAGTTATAAACATTAATTTCCTAGAATGTGTGAGTTTTTCATCAAGACATTATCCATAATATAGGAGAATCACTAATCTTCTAATTTTGGGAAAAACACATTTCAAACAATTTTGATTCTCACACATCATATATATCGTTACTATGGTCTATTAAATATTGTAATTATTATATAAGAAGCCAAATTTTTACATCTATGTCATTTATGGGAATTTAATTTCCTATAATGATCAGGTAAATAATTTGAAATGATTTTTTAATCAAACCCATGGATGTGGATTATTTGGAATGAAAATAAAAAAATATGTAATAATTTTTCCTCAGGGCCTTGAATGGATTAAATCAATCAATATCTAACCCTGAAGGAACATTCTAGATATTTTAATAGATATTTTGATAAAAATAATTTTTATATATTTATGATTTTTATTTTATTGGATGACATAATGACCCATCATTTTTTTCTATATTATACCGCTTTATTTTCCCAATCCTTTTAAAAGAAAACAAAAATATTTGAAATAAATATTTTAAAATAATTTAAAATAAGAACATCACTAATGTATTATTACAATTCTCTGTCAAAATATATTAATTCATAATGTCAACATGATTCAATAATTTTAATCAAGAAGTATAAAATCATTTACACTATTATTTATTTGAATATTCTCCATGATTAAATATGTAGTCATTAGGACATTCATATATGTTTTTATAACATAGAACAAGTTTGTTAAAAAATTTCATCATTTAAAAATTTTATTAAGGGTTTTTTATTAAACTAATTACTCATAATGAAAGACAAATATCATTGAAAATTATTTATCTATAATTACAATATAGAATTTGATATTGTACATAAAAATTAGAAATAAAAATCATCTATATTTGATACATCATTCATAGAATGTTTAATTTTTTTCTTACGCTAAATCATAAAACTACGTTTTCAAATCAGATAACTTTTCTATTATACTATTATATGTAAAATAATAACAAGACTCCATTTATGAGTGTCAATATTCATCTAATTGTGAAGTTTATAAAAACATCATTAATTAGGTTCAGAATTTTATTCTCAAAAAACAATGTATATGTAAGTTGATTTTGATGATGTTTAGATACCAAATGTTTTGCAATTTCCAATTACACAATCCAAATCCCTATGAAATATCTAAAATGAAATTATTTCAATATAATGTTCTCAAAAAAATCATTTATATACATCCATTATTTGAAGATTCAATGAGGCCATTGTAATTTTATTCTTTCTTATATAGATTGATTTCTATTTTGAAAATTATAATAACACCTCAATTCGATTAACATATTTGAGTGTATTTTATACTCAATTAATCCAAATTTTATTCATTTTAATAATCACTATAAATATATATATAACGAAAATAATTTTCATTAATTAAGTAAAATAAATTTAAAAACAAAACATAAGATTTGTTGAATAATAAAAAATATTATACTAGAAAAATATTATCATTGGACAAATATAACTAAGAAAATATTATCAAACACAATATATTTTAAATCAATTGATATTATGGTTATATATTTGAACATATGTATATAACATATATAATTAAAAAATATAATACATCACAGAAATGAATTTTTTGTTTAAATCATATCTTATTGATTAAGTGAGTTATAATTGCACATCTATTTTTGTTTTATCAATAAATCCTTTTTTATCATACTTATGTGTTTTAAAAGAAATTAATTTAAAATATTATAAATATATATTATGATTAATTATTAAAAATAAAAAAAATATATAATATGTGATAATTAAATATATTATCGTAAAAATACTATGAGATTAAATGAAAACTAATTCATTTAAAAAAATTCATACGGTTATTTAGTAATCATATAATTAATTTGAAATTTAATCAATATATAAGATATATATATATATATCATGTATTTATATATCATATGAATATATATTTATATGGTCAATATATATATAACATATATATGTTTTATATATATCAGTTGTAAATATAAAATTACCAAATAAATGTATATACTCCATATTAAAACACACACACATATATATAAAATGACTATATACATGTATATCACCTATTTATAAATACAAAAAATATAGTTGTATATATTATATATATATAAACAAAACGTGATTGGGGTAAAATAATTTTTTTTCTATAATAGTAAATAATCTTCATTTTTTTAGTTTCATTTTAAAATTATATAGTAATGAATATAGTTTTAAAAACAAAAATAATAAAATTATGAACACATAATTACATATATGTTTAAGTCAAATTTAAAAAATGTATACTCACTAAAAGGGGAGGAAGAATTCATTGGGTTATAAATTAGAAGACGTCATCATAGGATAGTAATGATAAGGATGTCATATCTCTGCCCATTCTTTCAAAGAATTGTCGAGGGGGGATTATTTTATTAAAGGACTATAGGGAATAGAAAATATTTTCTAGGATTGATCAGGAGGAGAGGATGTTGTGGAGGATAGTACACAGTAGATTATTTCATTAAGGGAGGATAAGATTGGAAACATGTCCAATAAGGGAGATCAGGTGGTGGGATTAAGGATTAAAATAAGAGAGAAGAAGAAATGTTTTTTTTCCTGACTATTATAGAAATTTTATTAGAGGTTTTTAAAAAAACCACTCATAATAATATATTATTGATAATTCATCCAACACCATTGGTAAAAATCAAATTAAATACAATTTTATATAATTGGTGATTATTCTATATAATTTCCTCAAATAAAAAACCAACAATATCTTATTTTTTTAATGGATACTCTATATCAACCTCACCATATATAAAGTTCTTAATTTCCACATTATATTAAACTAATTACATTATGTTTTATAATAAGTAATGAGCTGCGATGAAATACCAAAATCCTATAATTTAGAAATTAACTATTGGTTAATATATTAAACACTATAATTATATCAAAGATTATTTATCTTCTTACCAAATTGATTCTCAACATCATTCATGAACACCATTATTTTTTTAGTTATTATAAATCATATCACATTAATCCACACATCCATGTCTACTCATGTCGTAAATAAATGTAATGAAGTAAGAATTTAAATATACATATTCTACATGAAAATATCTTTACATATCAGTGTCTACAAATAACAGATAATGGGAGGCTATTTCACCCTTATCATAAAATAGTAGTTTTTTCATCTTTACTTTTAAATATCTGAGATATCTATCAAGTTTTTTTAATTAAAAATAATATATATAGCCATTATATGACACATCATAGTAATGTGTTCTGAGAATGTCTGAATACTTTTAATAATACTATAATTCAAAATTAATCTTGAGAATCAATGATGTATTGAGGATAAAATGAGATCTATGTAAAATTCATCGGAATTATTAAATAAAAATATTTCCATGTTTTCTGTATATGAAATAATTTATAATACATGTTTCCTAATAGGAACTAACAATCTAAACTTGTACATGATTAGTTACCATGATATATCATATATCTCCAATCTCAAACTCTATGTATAATGATAATGATAGTGATGCAATATAATATTTTCATCCATTTATAAGTATTTCATTAAGAGATCAGAAGACATGGATGATAGCATGCAGAATTTTGTAACTACCACATTATCTTTGTGTTTCATATAGAGTGATATTTCCTCCTTAATAACCACTTTATCATGACCTTTTAGAATATTGGTTTATATTATGTAAAATTTCTACTGATGGACATGTACTACATGTAATGAACTATAACACTTCAAGATATTTGTGACCATGAGAATGTTATCCTTCTAAAATACAGATCTGGGGTATAATATCAATGTTATATATCATTTAATTTATATACTAAGTGTGGATTTTATTAGTTAATATAGATTAAAAAATAATATAACAAATATTAATTTACTAATATACCAATATTTTATCTAACCCTAATATCCCTCATAACATGTTTCAGAATATCCTACAATATGCATATTTTTGTCTTATGGATCTATATTCCCCTTCTCATCACCCAAACTAGAGAGAGAGAAGCTGTTAAAATGTATTAACATTTGTTAGACCTGGAAACAACATTATCTCACAACTCTTGGTTTTTTTATGTGTTCTCCCAAATCAACAAATACTGAACTTGGATTTATTCGACACTTGAATCCATGATAAAATAGGTCATGCTTGAGCTATCAACCCTTCATGTAAACAAGGATATGTTAAACCAAAATAGAAGCTAAAACTCCATTGAATTTTAAAACACCATATCATTGACTACACAGTTACTTTGAACAATGGTTTCATCTAAAATTATGTAGTTCAAATATTGTATAGGCATAATATTTGATTAGAGGTATTTTTAACATTATGTATAAATAGATCATATTATCTTATTTCATTATTTGTTTTATTAAGTAAATACTACTTATGCAATTACCATTTATAGATATAATTTGTGCCAAATATAATTTTATTTGATTTCACATTGTGGGATTTGTAATAAATTTTTATTTATTATAATGAATTATCATTAAATAATTAACTATGCGTCAACCAGAAAAATTATTACATTTGAATGATCATTTTTGTGTTTAATGTTTGGTTTATCTAATGGATGATGAAATAAACCTTCACTATAGCGAAACAACTCATGGAACAATGCATTATTTGAGTTGAAAAATTGCACCCATGATAATATGTATCTCATGGTCCCATTTTACAATTGTTATAAATTTGTACTACCTCATATTTCGAAGGATCACCATACTAACGATATTTTTTTAAATACATGTGGGTGTGGAAGATCAGTAAAAATAATTAAGACATATTATATAAAATAAACCATGTATATATGGGACCTAGAGAGTATATATAAGTGTGTGACACATAGACCATAAATTTAATTTTTTAATAGTAAATTAGAATAAACGAATGACATTTACTTGTCGGTAAAAGGTCATGATCATCCACTCAGTCAATGAACAAAAAAATGAAAAGTAGATAAAATTCACATCATTTTTTTCGTAAAAATATAGATGAAAACCCTTTATTTAATTCAACTAATTAATTATGTAATTAGTTCATCTTAATGTCCATATGATAAGTCATGATGATTTCCAACATCATTTTAAATGTGGTAAGTAAACGAAATCACTAATATTTTTATATAATGACATGTAATTAACTATGAATTTTAAAATTCTAAAAATTCATTTTACATTATATGACCACTTCTACTATTCCTATAATTTTATTTTTAAGGTCGTGTTAAATTATTTTCATATAATTTAATTCTATTAATTACTAGGTTACTATTGAATATGTTCTAATAAGATACACATCATTCCCATTATTGAGCATATTAGAAATATTCCTAAGAACTGAGGGAGCATATTGGGTGGGATACAATACATTTACTAACGAGATACACTCTAATAATTCCAATTGTCATGTTTAATTAAAATATTCATGGTAACATAGGTGTTTTTCATGGGAGAACACTTATGAGGTACACTATTTGTATTCTAACATCACGATGTGTTCCTTTTTTTCGTTTCTTAGCTGTCAGTTCCAGGCATTATATATTAACACATGAAATACATTTTACCATATAAATTACATGAATTTCTCTATGAAAACACAAACATTACACACTGTGTATGCCATCCACTAACCATGTTGAAAAAAAGTTCCAACCTCACCCAATCAATACATGGTGTGAAATTACAACACCACATATTGAGTTCCATTCGGTAATCCATGAATCCCACAATCTATCCTTATATAGTGAATATTGGTACATGAAATTCACTATTTTGTTATAATTTTTTGTAATGGTGTTATGGAACCAGGATCTTCAGAACCTCATAGTGGAATCAGAAATCATTCCTCAACAGTTATTAAACATTTTTTGATCATAACTAACTTAGTGATGAATATATAATTGATGTAACATGAAAATTTACTTTTTAATTTAAGAAAATAAATTAATAAAAGGATAATAATAAGTCCATTAAATCATTCAAATATTTATAAATTATTATAAATAATTATGTAGAAAATTTGTGACCACAAGGTGGTTCCAATGTTTACTGCAAGCAGGTTAGTTTATGACAAAAGTAAAAATTCAACTATTTATTTGTATTTCTTCTTAGAACTATATGAATTGAAACAATGGAATATATAAGATATGATCCTAAAATATAATTTATAATTAATTTATTTAATTTTTTAGTTAATTTACAATGTAAATAATTATTTATTATCTATTCAGGTGATAAATTCGTGTCATTCCATCAATTCATCATAGGATCCAAGGACACAATACCTTTTGATATGATCAACACATGCACCAATTTTGTTGATTGTCACATTGGTTATTTAGTTTTCTAGCGTGGTAGAATCTAACACTTGTGTTGTTAATCATTGATCTCCAAAAAACCCACTTTGAGGTAGAAGGATTATTTTCCACTTTCAAGAGTTTAGTGGGTGAAGAATGATAATTACTCTATGATCCTGATATTATTCTAGAAAAATATGTCATTAGGGATTAATATGATTCTATTTAGAATTAATTTTCCACAACAATGATTACAGTTGATAATGATATTATCACACTTATATAGAGGCCATGTTATAGATAATTAATTCCATAATATATTTTATTATTCCCATTATATTTATTGAACCTAGGGTATTAAACAATATTATTATTATATACCAAAATTAGAAATTTTTTTGAATAAATAATTATCATCTCAATAATAAATAATTTAATGTTTATTTTTTCAAATATGATTTAATATATCATTTTCTTCTAATAATTAACTCATTCCCTCTTTCTTCATTATTATTTATTGATCCTTGAATAATGACTACTTATTTAAATAAATAAATATCTCTAAATTATTTTCCAATATGTATACAAATATAATATTCATTAAAATATTGTAGAAATGTTGGTTAAATATTCACCTCAAATATATTCCCTTGAATAACTTTGGACTGAATATTTATGATCAACCAAATTTGAATAATTATTAATCCAAAGATGAGGTTGTTATTTATTGAATATGTTAAGGTCTATTAAAATTTAAAAGATTTTCTTGGTACATTTAGTGTGTGACCTTATAGGACCATTTATTAAAGTATTATGGATGAACCACATATATTTCATGTTTAATATCTATAAACAAGCAAAGGAGCTGCTATTGATAGAAGTTAATGTCTATGAAAAAATAAACCATCAATGATTAGAATCTTTTTATCACACAGAGGGTCCCATAATGAAATATTCAAATTATTCATTGAGATATAACATTCAAAAAATTAAAATATTATATTTTATTCTATTTTATTCATTATCTCATGTCATATACTTTCTATTCTGGTGTAAGAAACATATGCTTTCAATTACTGTTACCATATCAAAAATTTAAAATATCAATATAATTCTAGGCCCATAGACATAATATGCTGTTTAATTCCCATTAAAGGGTGTTTGATTTCAAATTATGATAAATAATTAAAGATTAAAATCCAATATTTTATTATTAATAGTTTAATATTAGTCATAATGAACCAATATATTCTACCTCATTATAAGAATATGTCATCTCCATCATCATTATCAAATCAAAGTATGTTACTCATGATATTCATTAAAAACATCTTCATGTTTGAGGACTATATTGCACATAATAACAAATGTTTCATTTTAAGGTTATTTATTAATAATATTTAATGATGGTTAAAAGAATATTACATTGTATCCATCATTAAAAACAATGTTTCCATGTTAGTTAAAAAAACCTATGTTGAAGTGAAATTACCAAATTGGATTTATTAATATCAAATGTCAAACGTACTGTAATAATAAAATATCCAAAAAAAACATTTTCTTTTTCAATTTTCTAAATAATAATTTCTAAAATAGGCTTCTAATTTCATATATTAAAATAAATAAATTCAATATCCTATTTCCCCATCAGTTATAATTAATTTTCTTTCAAATGAATAAAAAATGATCATGAATTTTTTTTAGATTTATTTGTACAACATAATTGATTTTGAAAAATGATTTAAATATTTTTTTAATGAAATAAATATTTTTGTACAAAATATTATTGTTTTTATATAATATTAGATAAATAGAATAGTCTATCCATATTATAGAGCAGTAGCACCATCCTTGAACCCATAACCTACCATATTTATAATAAAATAAAAAAAATAATAAGAAAAAAATGATGAAAGATATTAAAAATATTTTATTTCAAGATAATACATGCAAAAATGAAACATCTACATATAAATATATTAATTATTAATATCTATATAATAGCTTTCAAATAGCTTATATGGTTGATTAGTCATAAGTCAAATAAGTGTTAACATCATCAATAGTCTAAGAAAATAATTAATTTTACAGTATTTAGAATATTTTTTTTAAATCCTTAGAGATATAATGTAACTAAATTTTTTAAAAACCTAAACCATTATTTTCATGATAACCTAAAAATGAATCTTAAAACATAATCTACACATTCAATATATCCTCTTTGATGATGACATTATATTAATAAAATGACTATTTAAAATTCAAACATAATACAAATAAATATTTTAAAAACTATTAAATTTATTATAATATATATATATATATACATTCAGGTAATTAAATATATTTTTGTTCATTAATGATAATTTATTTTTGTTAAACATTTTACATGAACTATTTTGGTTTCATATTTTAATTAATATAACATATGTAAAATGTTAATTTTTTAAATCAGGGACTAATAAAACATTAAAAAATTTATAAATTAATCAACTCTAAAAATTATCATAAAATATACCTATTACAGAGGAAAAATAATATTTAATATTAATATAATATTTTTTTCCCATAAATGGAAAGAAGGAATCAATAATAAATCTATATGTTTGTTTAATATGTTAGATGTATAACAGTATTTCTCATATATTGAATAGTTTTTGAAATAATTTTGGGTCCCATAAATCCATTAATGAAAGATATATAATATTTTTGGAATAGATTGTTCAGAATTATTGTTAGATAATTAAATAATTAATTCACTAAAGGTAGTATTTTATTTAAATATAAAAAATGGAATTGGAATTTTCTTAATAAGAAAATATCCCTACAATTAGCACAGATAGATCATCATTGATAAAAACCTAAAATATTATTTTTAAATATTTTTAGTGAATATTCCCTCCTACATATTTAGCTATTCATTATAAACTCATAATTAATCGAAAATATAATATAATTCATTATAAATCTTGTTCAACATTGATAAATCTATGATGCATCCAAAAGAATTGTTTCTTGAAATTTCCCTCTTATTTTTCAATAATTACATGGATTTTAGATACTTTTATATATGGTACATGTATGAAAAATAAAATAAGTTAAAATAAAAATTAAATATAAATTAGAGAACCAACACAGAACACCTATTTTAACTAAAAACAATGATTTTTCGGATAGGGAAAAACCTAACTGATACTCCATTCTACTATGGCCACCTCCTTGGTAGAAAATCAAACGAGAGAAGTTAGATTGACAATATCATATATGGTTACCCTTAATTAATTTGACATTCACTAGTTAGATAAGTAATCTCTAAAATCCGAAATTATTTTGCATTCTACACTATGTGAATGAAAATTCCCACAAAGAAAATTAAAATACATAGTTATGTCTAAAGGTGGAGTTGAAGGATCTAAATATATAGAATGGGTAGGATGGAAAGAATGAATTTCAGTCATAATTTTTACCAATATAGCTGTACAAATGATTTACTTTTTTCTTATATAAACCTATTCATATCTTATAGACCCTCCTTGAAAGAAACTATTTCATTGCTATATTTTGTCTCCCATGATGCCGTATTTGGATAATAAAAACTTTTATAACTCCACAACTAACATTATATCTATAATGCCCCAGCCTTAAACCTTACTTAATCTTGAGTTATTACAGGATTACACATTGAGGATCTTTTCGGGTTTAGAGTTTTAGAGAATTAGATCATAAAACTTGCATTACATTCCACATATAAACAAAGTGGTTACATAAAGGTATCATTCTTCATTCCCATCAATGGTAACACATTTAAAATAAAACATGGATTATTTCTTGACATATCCTTGACTCTATCATCTTATCATGTACCTTTCCCTTGACCTGTGAAAAACATTTCAAAAACTTGGGATGAGCATAAAAACTCAGTATGGGTTAAAAAAAACATGGAAAGGAAACATGAGTTCATATATACATAAGAATGAAATCATACTTTACCCATAAAACATAGGCACTTTAACATACCTCATAAAATCATGAATAAATCATAGAAATCATAAGACATAAAGGTAACTTGAGGCATTCATAACATTCTTACGTAGGGAGTAACCCTCTTGGTTACGTTTGGAATACCCAGCACAGTATATTCCCTAAATCTCTTCGGAGAAACCTTAACGTTTCACTCCTTCACGTTACCCAATGCATTGGAGAGCTATAACGGGCTCACCCGCCCTTAGTTTATCACGGAACCACCCGTCTTCATAATAATGCCCAAGAACCATAACATAATCATATCACATAAAACATGCATAAAGGAAACATAACATTTCCACATTTCAATCACGAGATATCAATACAACACATTGATATAAAAACATTATGAAAACCATTTTCAATACTAAATTAAAAGAAAAGTAAAACATGGTATTTATTTTTCTTTTAAAAAGAAGGTATGGATTGTAGAGGAAGCCGAAACTCAAATAACGATCACGACGGCGGAGAAGTCATTGTCACCGCATACGTACGACAAAAACATTCCCTTTTGTCATTTAGTAAACGCTTCGTATAAAAAAGATTCCTTTTGAATAAACGTAAAAGTGAAAGGGGTTTATACACCGTATAATAGAAAGTTGTGTATAAAACAAAATATGCCTCAATGAAAGGAGATTGAGACGAAGTCCCATACCTCGTAACCGACTTGACCCGACCGTTCTTTAATCTCCTGAATAATAAACTTGAGTTAATCTCTACTTGCTTATGATTCTTTTTCAAGTTCATTATTCCTTTTATACCATGTTATGAACATCATGTAATCGGTTAAGTTAATAATGTTCATTTTGTCGGTATTTGGTTCTTAAGTCAAAAATAGACTTCTTACACTTACATGTTGTTAATTTGGTCAAAGGTTCATTATATCCAGAATGGTATTCATGATATAGATATCATATATGTCATATATATCCAGTAAATACATGTATTTATAATATTACATAATCATTTAGAGGTAAGAAATGAAATGCACCGTTCATGGAGACGGTAAGCCGTACGTACGCATGAACGCTACTTCCATTTCTATTTCATATTTTCTGGAATGGAATCATAATGATGTAAGAGTATATTATAATTCCAGTATAATAACATATATAATATCATTAACTTTACACATCCCACATATGGTATTGACGAATCAAATCACTTTCAGGGGGCGGTAGTCCGCACCTCCTAAAATGAAGATAACGTGTTTACCCATAATGGAAACCATAAAGGTATGCCAAAAATGAAAAAAACAAAAGCTTAAGGAAAACATAAACATATTATATATCATATATAAAAATAGTGACATCATAATGGCCACCTTTGAAGGTGTTAAATGAGTGTTGAACAATCATCGTTTCGGGAGGCAGAATTTCGCCATCCACGGAAACAATATGTTCTTTAACCATTTGATGTAGTTGTGTGAGAGTGTAGCTCAAATAAATATTATAACAACATCCTTGTATATTGAAGATACTGTTGTTGTTACAAAATAAGTAAATAAAAAGAGTTTAGGGGGTTGGAGAAGCAAAATAAAACAAATGAACATGAGAGAATGAATTACCTTTAAAAGTGTAACTCCTTTTGATTTGAGTCTAAAGGCTTCCTTTGAAAGGATTATGCCCAAAGGGAATCCTCTAGGATGAGGATAGGGATGTGGAGAGAGTAAATGGGCATGGGTTGGCCGAGCCAAAGGCTTGAGGAGTGTGTGAAATGAGGTAGAGGTGGGGGCCTTTTATAAGAGGAGAGGAGGGGCACTTTTGAAAAGTAAAGAAATATTACTTTATTTGAAAATGTGTTTCAGTTTTAAAAGGTCCCACATTGATATAATTCGTGGATAAGGTGATAAGGGTTCTAAATAATTTAATTTATTTAATGTCTAAAAATCATAAAAAAATACTATGATGTAGGAAAGCTTTTTATCTTTCCAATGACTATTTATAATCAAAAATCTGATCTTTATAACCCCATGTAAAAATTGTTTTCGTAAAACATCTCTTGTTTGTGTCATTTTTACTTTAACATTTAATAAAAAGTTATTTATGTCATTTCCCAACGAAAATGTCTCCATGGGGTCCCCAAGTTGACCCATGGCTTTTCTTGGTCGTCCATGACACAACCAATAAGATTGGGACATGTGTCTAGGTCATTTCATATTATTAAAGCATTATTTATACCTTAAACTACCCTAATTACCACTAATCGCGATTAAGAACTTAATAAGTTACTATTCACCAAAAAATTATTATAATCTCATTGAACCACATTTTACTTCTTAATGAAAACCATGTATGTCGGATTTTTAAAATTCAATACACATTAGTGGTAAACTTTTATTTAACTGAAAAATCAGTTTTCTTGATTACCACTTAGTGGTTTCACTATTCATCAAAAATTGAAGTTTTTCAGAAAATTACGAAAAATTCACCCTAAGCTATATTTGATATTCCGAATTCAAAAATGAAGTCTATTTTACAAAATTAAAATCATATAAGTCACATTAATTAATTTAATAATTAATTCTCACTGCTAGAGCAAATAGCGTGTTTTTACAAAACAATAAGTATCAAAAGATTGACACCAGTTTAAGTCTAATTTCAAAGTGAAATTGATTCCAATGACCACCATTGGATAAAATGGTAAAAATATATTCTAATTTAACTTCAAAACCAATTCAAAACATAATCTAATCATATAAATAAATTAGATCAAAAAGCAGTTTTGATGTAAAATGCAGTTTATTCACTATTTATTAAAAAATGAACATTGTCAGAAAAATATCAAAACATTACACAAGGTAAATTTTGATGTGTCAATCATAAAGGATAAGTTTATTTTGACAAACATAGTTTATAAAATTGTCAAAATATAGATTCAAAAATGGTTTGCCATCAAAAGGCAGTAAAACAATTTTTAAGAATATTAGTGTATTCCATGCATAAGATTGTATTTATTTTCATTTTAAGCCCCTATAACACTATCTTAATATTAAAAGACATAGATAAAAATATATATTATTCATTACTTACTTGGGATGTTACAATATCTTATTACATAGCTTTAGTGTTCTTACTTTCCTAAATCAATATCCACAATTTCCTTCCATCCAATAGAGATAAAGGCCCTCTTTGTCAATTAATCCCAATTGGAATTATAAAATAATATATGAAAATGTTAAATTTTTATAATGAAATTATAAGACACTAACATTTATGAACAATAATGATTATCTTCTTAAATTCACAACTTATTATTTAATTTATCGATTTTTATGAAACTTATAATTTTAATCATCCCATAAATTTATCATTTTATATAGAGATTGGGGAGAGGTGGAGGAATGAACTCTATCAATTCTCATCCATTATTTGTTTCAGATATTAATTCATCAATCAATTTAGAAATAATTATATCCTTCAGTAACGATTACCCTATGCATGATAAATTTTTAGGGTATACATTAATTGATATAAAATATTGGTGATATCTTTTAGAGGGATGTTTTATAAGAATAAACAAATATCTCTTTAGGTAATTTTTATTCAATTTTACAAATAGATTTTATAATAAATAATTATCATACTAGAAATGATTGCTCCAAACATATTGAAAAAAGAATCTAATTGATCTCTAAATATATAAAACCATATACGATGAATATGTTTTAATAATGACATTGAAATATCCCATGATTTGAAGACATAAGTCAATCGAATAAATGATATTGACATCGAGTTTAAATGAACAATGATGAACTATTAAAATAAAATTATTGAAATATTGTTATTAGAACAGAAACATTAAATGGGGGGGGGGGTGTGAATAGAATTAACTAAAATAGAAAATATATGAACATTTACTTCTCAATATAAATTTATTCATTTATGATAACAAAATGTGAACTCAATTTTTAATATAGTTATTATTTCATTAAAAACAATTTCATTAAAAATATTTTTCTTGTTTTATGAGGGGTTATTATAAATAATTTTTTGAAATTTCATAAAATTAATTACCAAAAGTTAATTTAATTTTTATTTCATCTTGTCAAAACTATATTAAAATTATTTTTAAATAGTTTTCTAAAAATTATATTATTTACTGAATAATAAGAAATAAATATTTTAATTGAAAATTTTAATTTTTTCATTATTTAAATAGTATATTTATAAATTATATTTGTATTATAATATAAATAATTCAATTTTATTTAATATAATTAAATAACGTTTTTCTAAAAATAATTTATATTTCAATTTACCTTTAAAACATCTTATATTTTAAAAGGGAATTTTTCTGAATAAATTATTTTCATTAAATCTTTTTTGGTTTAATTATAAAAATTTTATTCCACATATGTGTCTTTAATTTGAAAATGGATTCCATATTTTACATAAATATGTTAATATTATGTAAATAGTTCCCTTTTACTTTTGGTCAATATGAACAGTATACTAAAAAATATTAGTTAACACAGTAATGGGTAAGTGAGGCAATTAATGATAAAAATATAATTATAATTAGTATATAATGACTCCAAAACTTTCCTTAATTTTAATGGATGTTTAAATTTCATCCACATTCAACTAATATTCAGTTATATGGCATTTTATTCCATTTTTAGGGGTTTATGAAATTTAAAGTATTTTTTTAAGAAAATTAAAATAGTTCTTACCCATTTTGTCAATTAATATAATATTTTTTATAATATTTAATATTGATGATATGTATGAAAATAAGAAATATTTTTATATAAAAAATATTTATCTTCATCATTTTAATTTATTTTTATATTTTTAGAGAAAAATAATTATATGAAATTCATTCACAACACTATTACAGGGATTAAAAATTTAATAGAATAAAAAAATAATTACTATTAAAATATTAAATGTATTATTAGTTGACATAATTATTGTAATAATTCAATTTTAGATATTCACTAACATTTTAGAAATGTATTAATATAATTGGTTTGAATTGTATGTGTTAACATTGTGTGGAAGTAATGAATAGTTCTTAAAATTCACATTATTGATATTTTTAAATAAATAATACTCTATTAAATTAAATATAATACATAAAAAATTTGATCTGGATGTTTAATTTTGATATAGTTTATGATATAAATCATGGTCTATTTATGGTACTTTGTTTCACTTTTAGTATTTATATTCACCCTTAATGATTAAAAATACTTGTTATTGTTATATATTTTAAAAAGTTAAAGAATGTTTAAAAGAAATGTTAATGGGACCAATATTTCCTAAAGATGCCCAAAAATAATTTTTTTGAGATTATTACAATAGATATTCATTATATATTTTAAAAAAATGAGTTTTCATGAAATTAGAATTAAATAATAATATATTTTAATTTAATATTTTCAGAATTTCAAAGAGTGGCCCTCCACTCTCATAAAATAAAATATATTCTTATAATTAAATCACACATAAAACCCTATTTATATTAGAAAATAATTTCAAAAATAAAATTTAGAATTCATACCCAAATTTTATAGGTCCAAGTTTCAATATTCCTCAAGACATAGTTGTCTTAATGGGACAAGTAAATGAGGTTGTCCAATTAATATGTATCATTTTTAGTCAAGTTTTTTTGTTATATTTCTTGTTCCAAATAATTATAATTTTCTTCAAAAGTCATAAAATAAATAAAACAATTGTCTAAATATAATGGGATGTTATTATTTTAAGGTTATAACTAATATCCATCTCCCATATCCATCAAATTGTAATGTAATTCATCATTTATGTGTACGGTGGCCTACCACCTCATTAACCCATGTAATTTGTTTCCATCACTAAATATCATGACTAGTTTGAATAGAAAAAATTATTGTTAATATATTATAAAAATGAAAAAAAATTATTCTAAAATTATAATATGTCATTTACCTTCTTCACATTTTATTCAATGAAAAATGACAACATCATTTGTGCGTACATGCAGACAATAAGCTTCACAAAGAGATGTGATTCATTTTTCATCACCAAAACAAATTCATCCTATATATAAGTGTATTTGGAGATATATTATTATATAGATATTTTCATGATAATTATATAAAGATAATATAATAAAAACCTTTATTCCATAATGATCAATGAAAAAAATGGAAATGTTACCCAACATACATTTAACCTACCATCTCCATGATTACTACGTAGTTCATTTGTTATAACCATTGTTAATGGTTCCATATTAATGTATAATTAATGTATAAAAATTCTAATTATTTCTTCACTATTATTATAGATAATATGTAATAATTAACTCATTCCCCATAGTCAACCTATCAAAATCATTTTGAATGTATGTGCCAAATATAACAAAAAACATCCAACATGAAAATAAATGATCTTGTAAATGTTATTATATGATAATAAATGATATTAAGGGAATAATAAAGACTAAAAATGATTTTACTAAATTAAATAATTAATCTCAATATATTATTCTAGAATATAAATAATTTACCTGATGAGTCAAACTCAAGGTGAAGGACTTTCATCTAAATTTTATTTCTAGAGGACTTATGCCTAACCGACTACCTATTTGTTTTGTTCAATATATATAATATACATGAATTTATTTATAATTATAATAATTAATAATATGTGATAGAAATATATATTATAATTTCTATCTTTTATGGGAATTATTATTAAAAAAATTAAAATTTGTATTTATCTATTTCACAATCTCATCAATATTTGAGATTGTTTTTCTTTAAGTCTACACATGGGAATATTTTTCTTACATATCCATGTTTTCTAAATTTATTTATTTATTTTACTATAATTAGTTAATTTTTTTAAATTACATTTATTAAATTTTTCATTTTTATAAGACTCTTTAGAATGAATATTTTTTTTCATTTTCCAAAGGATTAACTTTGTGACTTTTCTGAAAACAATTACTGAAGTTATGTTTTTTAACCTATATAGCATGAGTTAATTTCCCATAATCAAGAAACATAAATTATTTGAAGATTCCATTACAATTTTTCCAATTTATTTTCAAAATAAAAAATTTAATTTATGTGCACATCATTTAAAAAGAAAATTTATTTTAAAATGAAAAGGTTATTTTCCGAATGAATTATTCCATGTGAATATTTAAAATAATTTCCAATATAATATGGAATGAATATATGTCACTTATGATTTAATAGTTATATGATCCAATGATACTATCCTTATTATTTCTCTTTATAGATTATTCTTAAGATGAAAAGATTAAATGCTTATGAAACCCACTTGTTTTCATGGGTTCTGATATAATGAATGTTTTATGATTATGTGGAACACATATGTATGGGTTTAATTATATGATTGGTGGGACTTATATAACCCTCTAATGTATTGGGTATTGTATAATATCTCATAATATAGTTATGGGTAACAAGTAAAATTGGTTGATATATTGTTGGAAACAAGTCAAATTTCTTGATCCGTTATGGGAAACAATTCAATGTACTTGATACACTGTGTGATACAGCTGGTAATGAATTATATGATGATCTTAGATGTTATTAGACTTATTAAACGGTTTCTATAATTATGATGGTGCCACAAACACACATTTATGACATGAACACATGGTTTATTATTTTATTATGATGAGGTATCATTCTTATGATTCATGACATTGCAAATTAAAATGTTCTAATATATAACTCATGATTATTATCATGGTAATATTGGTTATGAAAATTTTATGTTATGACCACGATTTTATACCCTTAGAAAAATGTTATTATTTAATATAATCATTTATTGATATCTCTCATTCTTACCCTTACTAAGTATCTGATCTCGCCATTTCTTATGTTTTATATTCGCATGTTCTAAATAATGATACTAAATTACTAATATTTGTAAATTTATAATTTTTAAGTAATATTCGAGAATATTTGGAATAATTAACATGAAATATTTCAATCTATGTAAATTTGGAAATAATGTTGATCATTATGAACTGGTTATTTATTAATAGAATTTTTTATCAGTTTTTTCCAAATTCTCTAAAACAATAATGTGGAAAGTCCTATGAGTATGTAAGTGAAATATTTTTTCTTTTTATGGTTGTATGTTTTTGATTGAAAAATTTTTGTCACATTTATCGGTTTTAAATTCATAAATCTAAACAAGAAAGTTTTTGTCCTCGATCTGGGAGTTTCAGTCATAGTCTTTTACAGTTTGTTTCATAGAAAATGATTGATTCCATTCCTTAGCAAATATCATGTTAGAATATTGAAATATGAATGTATCTCCTCCTAAGGGATTCATGGGGAATTTTTTTTCACTAGGGATGGTGTTGATAGTCAATCCTTGGAGGTGTAGCCACTAATAGAATTGTCTAGTGGGTATCAATTGAAGCTAACTAGAAAAAGGTATAGACCATTATAGTTGATATCTGATAATTTTAAAAACAAATATTCAGATTATGATGTATTCATGAGTAGTTATTTAAAACTATGGATACCATCACGTGAAAATAATTTTGTGGTTCACCATAATATTAGAGTCTTAAACATCTATTTGGAGGTTTTAGGTGATAGAATTTTGAATAGGATAATGATATTTTGGGACTACTATATGTGACCCTAAGGATTAACATGATGTATTATATTTGTAATTATATGTTTAAATTTTATTGAAATTGGTTTCAATGTTATTTAATAACTATTTGGATTTTATGGCCTTCAATTTTATCTTATGTAGGCGTTATTAGATTTTTGGGATGAAAAATGACTGGTAAGACATGACCTTTTTTGTAAAATGTTTTCTTTAATTATTAATATATTAAGGTAATTTTTTATAATAATTATCACATTTATAAGAATTTTATATCTATTATATTCATATTTTTTTAAAATATAAGAAGATAAGGTTGGGTGAAAACCTTTCTCATCCAGTAAGGTAATGAGGAAAGAACCCACAGCCGATGAGACATAAGGGTGCATCACCTAATATTTCCATGCACGATGTACTAGTTGGTTTTAAATAGTTTATATTTGTATAAAATAAATTATATATAAATGGTTTTTACAATTTAGTGACATTTTTTTTATCATTTAAATTACCATACGATAAGAAATTGATTTAATGTTAAGTAATTAATATCATTTCAAAATACATTTACTATTTTGGAAACCCTACATCACTAATGTAAAAACATATTGTGAATTTTTATTCGATGAATAGTTGTGGAATTTTATTTTTGAATAATATTTGATTTTATGGTGGATTTATTGGTAATTATGTTACTTATGGAAATTATTAGTCTATATTTGAGATTATATGTTTAGAGTTTGTACATTTTAAGGGATAAAAACTAAAATTATCTTTGAAAAACATTTGATCAAGTCACTATTATTTCATGGTTTTAAAATATGTCTACAATATTCCAATGAAATTTAATTATAGTTATATATTTAGTTATTTATATTAAACATTTGGTATTACTGTTGAATTTATGAGTTTAAGCTATTTTTTCATTATTTAAAAATTTATTCATTTTGGGAGTTGTCATCTAGTTTGGTAACATTTACGATATTTGTAATTCATAAAGAGATGAGGGATATATTTTTAAAACATTGTATATTTTGATATCTTTTAGAAGTTTATTTTCATGCTTCAGGCATGATAAATTCACATTAAAAACATGTTGTTTGGTGAAAAATTGATAGTTTTGTAGAAATTTATTAAAGGACAAAACAAATGTTTTAATGTATATATATTTCCTTTTGTTATTATTCAATATAAAAAAATAATTCCTCAACTATATAAAAGTGAATTTGAAAAAGACATGTCCATTTCCTTTTCTTTCTAGAAATGAAAAGCCTTTTTATCCATCATAGATTTACTGTTTTTTAATTGTTATGTTTTTCCAGAACTTGTTTTCTATCACAATTTATAATTCATTATGAGTTATGTTTTTATTCTATATACATATTTTTAATTTACTCCAATTTTTTCATACAAGGAAACCTAATATGTGATATTCCATATGACCTTTATAATTATCTTTGTCTTATTTTATGTGCGAGTTTAATTGACCCATTTTACATTGTGGTATTTTATAAAAGCTATTTTTTCAAGTTAAACCATCGTTACCCAGACAAATTAAAAATTATAGATAATGAATTTATTAATGTGTAAAATTATTTAATATCAAAATATTTTAAAAATAAATTAAATAGTTGTTGTGATACACAACACCGAGTTTAAATGAACAATGATACTCTAATAAATTATTATTTTTTAAATATAGTCGTTATAAGATCGATGTGAAATTGGATGTTATATATAGTAATATTTAAAGGTTAAAATATAAATATTGATCCTTCTCAATAAATATTTATTTTATTAATGCTTATGAATTAAGTTCCCAAATTTACGTAACGTTATTTTATTCTTCACCAAAATGTTTTCATAAAAAATGGTTATTCATTTTTATTATTATTGAATATTATAAAAATTCTATTGGAAATTTTATAAAATAGATCTGAAAAAATGAATTTAATTTTTAAATTAATTATTTAAAAATTATCTTAATATTATTTTTTTAAATTTTTTTGAAAAGATTTATTTTTTAATGAAAAGATATAAAGACCAATTTATATATAAAACCATTTTTTCATTTAAAATTATTTACTATGTAAAATAATATTAATGATTAGTGTACATATTAATTTAGTTAATTTATATTTAAATTAATATATTTTTATTTTTTTGAATGTATTATTACATGAATTTAGAATAAAAATATTTTCTATTTTTAAGGGCCATTTTCTGAAACACCGTTATTAATCATGTATTATCAATTTAATATTAAATCAAATTATTAAACTTATGTGAAAATAATTATTTAAAATTGATTCAATAATTTGAATTAAGAGTTCGAAATTTATAAAATAGGTAAATTTTAATTTTTAGTTTATATGAACATTAAACTTATTAATTTTTTTACCATAGTAAATGTTCATTTTTGTAATTAATAAAATAATAAGTATTTTAAAATCACCCCAAAACATGAATAAATTACTTTTAATGATTCCATTTCATCCATATTCATCCAAGATTCCAATATATGTAATTTTATCCCATTTGAATGAGATTATGACTTTAAAGTATTTTATGCCATCAGAAGTCATTGATGTCACACTATTATTTTTAATACTTATAATATTTTTAATATGTTGTAATCCACATGGTATTTTAGCCTATAAATCATTTTTTTAAATTTAATAGATTTACATTCATCATGGTAATATATTTTTAATTTTTAGTGATGAAATAATTTTCTTAAAATATTGTACTATGATGAAGATGTAATTATTTATTTAATGATTAAATTAAATAAATGATAATAAAATTATAAAAAATTATAATTTTATATAATTAATGTAATAAAATAATATATAGGTTAACAAGACATTTTATGTATTTATTATCATAATTATTTTTAATTATATGGTTTATCATTATATTCAATATTTGTAATAATTTTTTTATTGATATTCTTAATATTTTAAAATAAATTATTGTTATTAAATGATATATAATTCAATAAAATTTATGATTTGACCCATTTCAGAATAATATGGTTCATAATACTAACGATGGTACATTTTTGGGATTTTTACCATTTATTGTAATTATAATAACACTTAATGAGTAAAAATACATATTTTAATTGTATAATTAAAAATGGTTAACAGCGAGTAGAAAACATAGGATAATGGTTCAAATGTGAAGTAATACTGTCAACAAATTATTTTTTGGGAGTATTTGGAACCATATTCATTCAATATTTCAAATAAATGGGTAATGTTCCTTTTATAATTGAATATGAATTTATTTAAATTTATTATTTGAGATATTAAAGTGTTTCCATCCCATACTTTATAAATGATATCCAATTATTTCCATTAATTAATAGTAGAGTATATTTTTTTTGAGATATTATATTAAAAAATACCTTCTAATAGTTCATATAATCATTTTATACTATTTATTTAAGGCATAGCACCTAACATAGTGGTCTTAAGTTGATAAGAAAAAGATTTTGTCCAAAGGAGAGTCATTATTTTTAATCTCATGTTTTAGTTTTATTTCTTCTTCCAACTACTTAAAAATATTATTAAATCATTACTATATAATAAATAAATTATCCTCCATATAAATATATTTTATTATCTTATTCTTATAAACTATATCTATCTCTCACATCCACAAAATGGGAATGTAATTCATTGTTAATGTTTAAGGTGCACAACCACCTCTCATTTCTGATGTAATTCATTTTACAACACAATATTTAATATCTATTTTTAATTATGGTATTAATTATTTTTATATGTTATTAATGAAATATTTATCTTTATTAAAATAAAAAATATCATTTACCTTCCTACAATTCAATTCACTAAACAATAATACTATCTTACATGTATACGTGTGGAATATCACATCCATGAAGCAATGTGATTAATTTTTCATTACCACATTACATGGATGATTTATATATAATTATATATAAATATTTAATATGATATATATTATATCATAACCTATATTGTAAATAAAAAAAATTAAATTCCTTTCCTAATGATCATTGAAAAAATGGAAACGTTTCACATCTGTACGTACGACGTAACATCTATACGACTGTAACATAGTTCATTTTTATTCACCATATTTAATGGTTATATTTAAAATTATTAATTGATTTTAGATATTGTAGTTATTTCATGATTATTATTTTGGATATGATGGAATAATGTCTGCATTGACCATATTAAACCGACTGACTTCATTCTGGACATCTATAAAACATATCACTAAAAAAGATGACGTGAACATAAATGAATAATTAATTCTCCGACCATTCTAATATGTGAGATTAAATGAATAATAAAATTTATAATGGTTGTTATTAATGTAAACAATTAAACAATTTTTATTATTTAGGAAGATAATGAATGTACCTAACATGTCAGAATTGAGGTAAGGAATGTCTATCTCGCTTTTACTACTTTGTGGAAAATGAATTATGCAGTCGTTTCTTCTTTTTTGTAGGGTATATAATAATGATAAATATATTTTATGATTTTTATCAATAAAATTATATTATTTACATATAAATTTAAAGTGATTTTTTCATGGGGGTTACAATTCAAATGTTACCAATGTGGTAAGTGTAAATTTTACAATCTCATAATTAATAAGGATTTGTGATATTTAATTATCCACTGGTTGAAAATTTTCTTCCACATCTATGTTTTAAAAAAATGATTCCATAACTGTTTTTATTGTTCTCTTATAACTGTTCAAATTCATTTTTACCATTGTTATTCCTTTTAACAAAATTTTGGATGGAATATTTGTATTGTTTTCCAAACGAGGTACTTATTGATGTTTTTTTACAAAAAGAAGAATGTAATTTTTTTAACATATATAAAAGGGAAAATTTTAACTATAATATAATTCATCAATACTTTAAAATAAACCTAACAATTTTAAGAGTAAATTTTCAATGAAAATATTTTCATTTATAAGTGAAATTATTTTTAATAAGTTAATTGATTTTAATATATAAAAATTTGTCTTAAATAAGAATTTCTATCATCAATTCATATGCTTACATTTCTAGAGTTATTAAAAATGATGGTAAATATTTTTAAATTATAAATATTTCTTATTTTAAGTATTTAATGGAATATGATGAATAATTTAAATGGAGTAAGAAAATTCAGTTATTATTGGATGATAAATTGAACATTATGAACTAGTTATCATAAAGAAAATATGTTGAAATTTTTCCTAATTCCCTAAAACATTAAACGTAAATGGTATTTGGGTATGTAAGTGATTAGATATTTCATTTTGTCAATGTATAAGTTTGATGGAAACAAATTTGTCACATTTATCCAGAGCAAAGAAAAAAAGTAAAGTTTATGTTTTAGTACTGGATCTAGGAGTGTGGGTCTTAGGCTGCTAACATTAGTTCCAGAAAACCTATATCATTAAGTCATTTTTTAATATATATGCAATGATACCCGCAAATATGCCAGGTATTTTATTATAATTTTTATCAGGAATGATATATGACATATACAATTGAATAAAAAAATTATTAATCATAAAATATAAAATAATTCTTGAATTAAATAAATAAGTTGAAATTATTTACCATAATGGATACCCATGGCTGATATTTCATGGTTTGATCTATACTATTAAGATTATGATATAATAAATTAATCTTACAGTGCCTCTACATGGCCTTATAACTATGAAACTAATTTTCATTAAGGCATATTTAGATATTATTATCATCACATTCAACTATCATACTCTAATCTCTATAAAAAACTCATTATTTTAGTATACTTGTAATATCACTTCTACCAACTCTGATTATCATTTTGATAAGAGAATAACATGTTTCTCTTATGGGAGTCTCACGATTAGTTCAATAATTTATTTTAAAAAAATTAATTTCATTAAATACTTTAATTATTGTAGGTATATTAATATGAAAAAATGAACACATTTCTCAATTAATGATGTTCTCCATCTATGGATTTTAATTATATAGTTGAATATAGGTTATTTGTACGTTCATATATTTTATTAGAATAAAATAATTTCTAGAGGTAATAATTTTTTATTTTAAAAAAATTAATGGAAACTGTATATATTATGTTATCTAATACTTTCAAAGATAAATTAATACTGACATATTATAAATAAAAAATAGACCAAAAATAATGATGACATTATTCTGTAACTATAAAATGTGTAACTCAAATGACTGAATATGGGAATTTATATAAAAAAAATAAAAATTATAAACATTTAAAAATATAGTTATAAAATTCAAAAAAGTAGTTTTATTATAAATATTAGTTCATTAAAAATGAAATGATAATAAAATTATTTCAGTAAAAAAGTTTATCTAAATATATTGAATGAAAAAAGGGAAAAATTATACACATCTAAAGATTTTATCTTTCATGAAAATAATTATTTTTATTTGTTTATTTTTCCTATAAAAAATAATTACTTCATATTTTTATCCAAAAAACGTATAATAGAAACTCATGACTGTACAATTTAATATATTATTGAAAAATAGATAAAAATTATCAACACATATAGATTCGAATATACAAGATAATGTTTTATATTTAGAATATTCTTTAAAATTCAAAATAGATATTTACCAGAAAAAATAATGAGTGTAACATAGGGTTTTCCCATTTACTTTTTTCTTGATCATTTTAAACTTCAAGAAGTACATCTATATCGAAGTCCTTCTTATCCATAGTAAATCCTGAAATAGCTATTGAAATATCAAATAATTCCTTAAAATTATTAACACACACACCACTGAGAATAATTGTTTCCATTACAAAACAATGGAACACTTGTTATTTGATGGGTTAGTGGCATAAAATATGACTTTTTCTTGAAATATCTCGTTAAATAATTCATATTTACAATTTATTATTATAACATCAATAAGAAAAAATTTAAACTCTTTAAGATTAAAATCATTATTACTATACAACTATTTAAACATTAATATTACTACTCTAAATTAAGTATAAATAATATTGTATATACCCTGTATAACTCCAAAATACTTTGATGACACATAATTTGGGTTTTTAACATTGAAATTATAAAAATTAATTGATGAAGTGGTGACCATTACACCACTAATTAAAATGGAACTTTTTCCATCCTAATTTTTGGAGTAAAATTGGTAAGAAATAATATTAAAAAACCTATGTGGTCAAATTTTTTTTTTGTTTTTTAACCAGTTAAATATTTCTAAAAGAGATAATGTGGGGTTAACCTTATCCTTAAATAATTAATCAAATATATTTTTCTATTTATTATTTTACCATAGTTAATTTATTCATTTCTAAAATACCTTAAATCAAGAAAAATGTTATGATATATAGGTTATCCTTACCTATGTTATAAATTATTTATAAATATGATTAAAAACACTTCATTATATGGAATTAATGTTACCTTTAAGATTTAAATATCATTACTTTTATTATAAAATTTAAAATATCAAGATATAGGGAGACCAACTTGCTACACATCATAATAATAATCAATATAGAACTCAATTAGCACTTTACATTTACATATTTTAATAATAGAGATCTCTTACTGATGTGGATAGTTTAAAAACCCTTAATAATTTTATTTATATATTATAAAGGATACATCCAAAATAAATAAGTAGGCCCATATATTACAATCTATTTCACCATATAAATCATTAGATGAACCATTATTTCAGAAAATGATGGTGTAAAATAAATTTCTAGTTGGCATAGTATATGTATAGCTTTATTTTATAACACATCATAAAAATTTGTATATATGAATTTGGTGTAAAGAGAATTAAAATTAAAACACAAACTGTTGATAGAATTTCTCATCCATATCCAATACATATCACATAATGCTACTTGGTGTAAGGAAAATTAAAATTAAAACACAACCTGTTGATAGGATTTCTCATCGGTATCCAATATTTATCACATAATGCAACATGAAGAATAAATTTCATCAATACTTTATATTAATTAAATTTCATAAAAATTTAAAACATTTCCTTCAAATATACCAATTGTATTAAATTTGAATAGAACAAACATGGTACTATAACACCATTTAGACATTAAAAAAATTATTTATATCTTTTTCGTAATTTGTGACATACATTGGTAAACATGTTATCTTTATTTTCAGGTAAGAGAAAAATAAAAATTCATTCTCATGTATATTATGTGCAGTCCCTATTTATATCCTTTTTAAATTTCTTTTTATTTTGCAAAAATTTATAAACAAACTATAAAATAATTTTTTTTTTAAAATCATAACATTTAAGTTATTGTTTTCTATTATAATTCACTAATATAGTGGTTAAATGAAGATACTCCATTTAAACTATATATTAACTTTATAACTATAAAATTATTTTATTATTACTTCCAATTTAATGTGTTTCACCGTTTTATAATATATTTTTTCTTAATTTTTTTAAAAATAATTTTCTTACAAACAATGAAATTCCATTTTGAACTTCAATAAGAAATATTCATTCATAATTTTTTTTTTCCATGATTCACTTTGTTTCTACTATTTAGTAATTGATTATATGAATTATATCCCTTAAATATTAGACTAGATTAGTGACCCTTATAATAGAATCTAGAAATGTTCATATATAAAATAAAGTCAATTATTGAGAACATTACCATTACATTTAAAAAAATTATTTTATATTTTTTATAAAAAACAAAAACGTTATTTCCCCTATGAATATCAAATAATATATCGATGATGATAAACAAACATTTATATCATTTACAATTTATTTTGGCCTAAAATATTCATTCACATCATAACATACTTTTGTTTAAAAAATTTGTATAAGGCAAGAGTTACACTAAAAGATAACACACCTAAAATTATGATGTCTTCTAAGAATACAATGTGGATTAATTCAATCAGTATATATTCTAAATATGATATTTCTATTTTTTATTAATTTAAGACATTTTTGTAAAATCACAACCATTATACTGAATCAATAGGGTGATATTGGTTTCTATTAGTGATTCATTCAACAATATGTAATATTGAAATTATTGAATCATTTAAATATTACAATTTATGATTAAAAATAATTATAGGAAGGCACTATATATAATTTTTTGGATGTTTGATGTCCTTTCATTAGAACATTAATTATTTGGATTTCTCATCCATTTTATATCATGATGTTTTATATTAAGAAAATATTTATAAACAATAAAACTCATTCTTATATATCATATAGTCATTAGGTAATGCATGTATTTTTATATACCCCAATCACATTGTACAATATAATTGTGCCATCATAATTGGAATTAGAAAGCACCTTTTTTCCAAAAGTTATAGTTTTTAAAGATCAAGTATTTAAATGAAATTAATATCACTCAGAAACATTTTTATATTAATTTTATCAATATCATCATTAATAATAACTATATATATTAAATTAAATGAGGTAATTGTGTTTTCTCAACAAATCTATTCCAGTATTCTACATATTCTATTTTATCGATGGATTATGTTCCTATAATATTAATAAATTATTCACAAAAATCATTTTTGTCATATGAAATATGTTAAGGAATATTTTATCATCACTTATTTTTTCTTTTATAATGCTCGATCTAGTGTGTACAACTACTATTAAAGAAATAGAATAATATAAGGTCTTGAATTCCCTATACCCTAATTTTTTCATTTCCAAACACATCTTGAATGGATAGAAAATCATTTAAATGTTCTAATTATTTTTTTACAAAATTTTATGAAATTTCCTAAACCTTTCTGTATTCATCAATAGTTTATCATGAATTAATAAAATTTTGGTAAATTATTTTCCCAAAATTATAATATAATATATAAACCTATGAAAAAATATATACATTTACAAATATATATAACCATATGAATTGGAAAAAAATAAACTTATAAATATATATAATTAATAATTTTGAATCATATATATTTAATATATATATATATATATAATATATATATAAATAATTAAGAATTTATTCTAAAAAATCAAAAAAATATACAAAATATACAACAATAAAATAAATATTATATTATATTATATTATAAATGAACTTACAATTAATTAGGTTGAATTTCAATACAACAATAGAATATTTCATTAAACAAATGTTATAGGCTGAGACATGTCATGGGGGTATGAAATTAGGATCCTTGTGGCATCAACCTTAACAAGATTATCAAACTCCAGGGGAAAGATATTATGTTAGTAAAGATGAAAAAAAGAGATATATAAAGTACATAAGGAGGCCTAAATGTTATAAACCATAATTCCATCCATCCATGTGTGAGAAAGATCCCTGAGAATACTAAAAAAATATATACAACTATAAAATATATAGGTAACAAACCAAGCTATTGATATTTCCTCCCAGATGTACCTATGGATAATATATGATTTTTTTAACCTACTCCAATGTAATATCATCACAGAGGTAAAAATCAAAAACATTGTTAATGGAAATGATTTTTTCTATGAGGGAATATCCTTGACCAATGAAAATATTGAAATTTATGATTACAGAAAAATTCTAGTTATGAATAGATCATCCTCCATAAATGTGATTGTGAATTCAGGAAGAATCAACATTCAATTTTAGAACAAAAAATTAGTGGGATCCAATTCAACCATTTAGGAATGTTATAGACAATAAATAAATTAATATGAATTAAAAATAACTATAATTATTATAAAAAAGAAGGAACATATAAAATTTAACTTACCAAAAAAATTATTTAGTAAGTATATCATGTTCAATAGAAGAAAATAATAATTAATAAGTATTTATATTAAACCAAATTATGATTTAGAATTGGTGGATAAAGTAATTTCCTATTGATAGTGTTGAATATGGAGGAAATGTGAGAAAAAGATGGAGTTTATAGAAATAGAGTGTAAATAATGAAACCATAATACTTCAAATATAAATTCATGTAATTAGGTGATTAAAATGATGAATTAGAATAAATAAATTCTAGTTTAGGATTTACAAGTAATTAGGGATATGGTTTTATAAAATATTACTAACAGAATGAGATATACAAGTAATGTGATTTATAATTTTTTGGTTGGTTTCTCATTGTTTCCTCTTAAAAAATATGTTAAAACCTCGTTATTAGTGATATTTATCAAAGTAATCAAAATAAAATGATAAATCAATTAAATTTCTAGGATACTTATTCTACGAACCAGCATAATATGTCTATATATTGAATTTGTCATGTTTTTAATTCCAATAAATGATGATAAAACTCTACTAAATGAGTTTTTATATTGGTTTCAATCATAAATAATGTTAATTTAGAGATATTCGGACTTCTCATATTAGTAATTAATAACTCATGTTAAATATCCATCATTATATATGCTATTTTTTTAGGGAAAAATTTGAATATTTGAATATCCATTAACACACATAAATTATTATTTTTTAATATATGTTCATGTTCTAAAAACCTATTTTCTTTTTATTATAATAGGTGAAATTCAGGAGAACAATTATCAATGTATATTTACACAAACCCCCGAAAGCATTTATTATTAATTCCTAAGTAGATAATATCATCATTCTATAGAATGGTTATTTAAGAATTTATGTACTTGAATTGTGGGTTCTTATCGTCAAAGAGAGATTTTCTGAACATTCAATTCAACTAAAACAATTAATAATGTATAACATATAATGTCATGTCAAAAATAATCAAGACATGAATTTAACATTGTTTATATTTAATACCATTTATATGTAGTGACCTGACCCAGATAGAAGAGGGTTAGTGTCTGTTACAATTACATTGACAAGATTATAAGGAACTAAATCCATAAGGATTGAAGAGATTATTAGTCTTGGTAAACCAGATACATAAAAGAGGCTTTTATTAAAAAAATACACTTAATACAATATTTTTTTTCTTAATTTATAATTTAATTCAATTATAACTTTATTCCATATAGTATACTGTTTCATCTCTTTCATATTATTTTTCTTCAATTCCTACGGAAGGAAAACAAAATAATGGTGAACTCACATGATTAATAAGTGTTTACTATAGAGGAAAAAATAATGAATCATTGATAATAATAATTAGGAAATGGTAAAAAATAGAACAAATATACCGTAAAATAAAAAATAGAAATACAAGATAATAAATAATATGTAAAGATAATAAATGGAACCATATACCATTCAAATGACTAGATTTGATAAAATAAATTTAGAAATGTATGAAATTTAAAAAAATCCATTTAATCAATAAAATGAGAATGAAATTCATCTATATATTTTATTAGGGTAAAATATCAGGGATATAAAATAATAAATAAAAACGAATGTAAGGTTTGACTATTGGATACTATGTATCAGGCACATAATAACCTCTACTTCCATGATCCATCCTCTAAATATTTTAAACTATGAATAGAGACCTGTTTAATTTGAAAAAAATTATTTGTATCATGAGAACCTAATGATTCATCAATGATCTATATAAAGTCTGGGATCCACATGTTCTTTCATGTCTAACAACATCTTCATATTGAGTAATTGATTTAATTATAAAACTATGCCTTTTTAAATATTCATATTTAGAAAAAGATATATATTTGTCAATAATTCCTCAATTAAAAAAATAACTGTCAATATAGGAACCATATGTAAAATTTTATATGGTTTAGGGAGTAGTAATATCCATGAAAAATGAAATGGATAATTTATGGTAAATTCATTATACAATGATCACTATAAATTGAATATTTGAATGGAATTAAAATGAATAAATCATGTGAATGTGAATACTGTAATTGGTGAAATCAATCATAGGCCATCCATGAGATGAATTCGGATGATATCAAAACAATATATCTCAAGTAGAGTAAAAATAAAGTATTATTGTCATTGATGAATATAAATACTATAAAATTATATTTTGAAAACATTATTGGGGAAAACCACATTTTTTGAATAAAATGTTTAAAACAATTTCATTTATAAAAAATTAAAAAAAATTAAAAAATTAACCATTTAAACTTATAATTTACTTTTCATAATAATGATGATCGGTAAATCCATATATTCTATACAAGAATATTCCTTTTACATGGTAAAAATTTTATAGAAATTCCTTGTTTGTAATGGGAAAATAAGATTCAATTGAAAACATTTGTAAAAGAAATAATGGGGAAAATATATTTACCAAATCACATTAAAATTATTTTTTAAAACATTTTATTATAACATGGTTTTTAAAAGAATATAGCTTATCTGACTAAATGGATAAATGGAGTCAGTTTTTCATAAATACATTTTCTAAAACACATTTAGTACAAAAGTGTAAAAAATGGTACTCATACTTGAAATTGTAGATGAATAACCAAAGGATATGAAACTGAAATGTTTTATTGAAGAATGGTTATATAATTTCATTAAATTTATATACCATTGATATGTCATTAATATTATTATTGAGGAAATTAAATATTAAATATTCAAAAATGTCTCATACCACTTTGAAACATTTTAAACAGTAAAAATCATGAAGAATAATTTAAAATAAAATATTAAATACCATAAATATAGATTATTTCATTATGTAATATTTAAAAATGGGAATTATATAGGCCACACAAAATAAGTAAGTGGTGAACATGAAATTTATCATATAGAAGTAAAATGTTATTTGAAGATCTACTAATCTACATCTAATTTCTCACATATGTATTTATATTTAACAATAAAAAACTTGTGTTAATTATTTACATTATTAAGAACATTTTTTAGGTTTATCATTACTTTCACTTCAATTTTACTATGTTTTTTACATCTAATTAGACAATTATGTTAACGTCGTTTGTTTAGACCAAATTCAGATGAAGTGTAAAAAATAACTTTTGGAGGTAAAATGTTTCAAAATGGATCATTATATATCATATAAAATATATTAATAATTATATAGTTATTAAATTTATACATATATTATACTTATAAAACCAATAGTCAAATATGATTTTGAAAAATTAAATAGTGTTACAATCATTGAGATCATAGGTCATACGTGAAAATGAGTAACATTCCATTTTTTGATAATTGTTATAGATAAAAGGGAATTATCATCCCAGGATGATCATTATATCGTATATACCAAAATATTTAATCATATATAGTTATATGTATAATTATTTTTATGTAAAAGTAATCATGTCCTATTGAAAAGTTGGTAATCAACATTCCCACGAACGTTGTTATCACATAGTGTGTGAAAGTATTATTAAAAATAATATATATATATATATATTACATACTGAAAGGCAATTATTTCATGAATATAATATAGAGGTTTTTTATTTCACATATTTTCAATGAAACCCATCCTTTATAAAATCCAGGTATTGTGTGAATGAATCACATTGCCTTGATGGGGCAATAGTTCACACTTCCATAAATGATGTTATTGTATTTACACAAAATGGAATGTATATGGGTATGAGTTATAAAATAATTATGCAAGCATATAGTCTAATAAATTTCAGATATAACATATATAAACCTATTTTATATCATAATTTCTATCATGAGTGATGGTAAAGGATAAATGATCAATCATAATTTTGAGAGGCAGTTGTTCTCCGTACACAGAAAAAGTATTCTTGTTACCCATTAGATACAGGATTGAACCATTAATATAAAAAATCAGTGTACTGTGGATACTTTTTTTGTTATATTAATATTTTAGAATAATATTTTATGTACGGTAAATTTAATTGACTAAAAATATATAATTGGAATGCATTACCATAAAAATAGTGTAACTCCTTTTGATTTATAACAAAGGGATTCCTTGGATGTATTTCATCCCAAATATTGGATTCAAGGTATAGGGTAGGGGTTTTTGGAAGATATTTGGGTATATATTGTCCAATCATATGTTTTTTGATATGTGTGATGAATGGGGAGAAGTGGTGGCCTTTTATAGTAAAGGAGAAGTGGCACTGTTTTAATATTTTGACACGTGAATTCTTCCCACGTATTCCACGTTTCTAGTAGATCCAATAATGGCCCAATATATATCCATGAGAGGATATGAGGGATATATTTCCTTAAAATATCTCTAGGAAATGTTTATAGGTCATTTTTGGCATTAAGATTACTTTTTTATTCCCATAAAAATATTAATTTATCCTTTATAATTGAAAATAATTTTAATCACTTTAAAAAATAATTTTATTCAATTTTTTTTTATTTTTATAAATTATATGTTATAATTATTCATAATATGGAATTTTTTTTCCAAAATTCAAATCACATAATCGAAAAAAATTATTTTAAATTTAATCGCGTAGGCAGGATGACAATATATGTTTCAAAAGTAAAATTTTCAGAAAGTTTTCGTTGTATTTAAAATTACCTTCTATGTAAAATTTATTACAATGAAATAAATTTTTTTAATTGACATAAATATCATCTTATTATATATTATAATAATTAAAATTAATATTCAACCTTATAAATAAAGTATATGAAAATATATATTTGAACTAAAATTGTAACACCTGGACCATAATTACATAGAGTTGGTTCATTACTACATATCATTAGCATGATAACAAGAGATCAAGTACCTAACGACCTATTAGTTCAGTATCATTGGAATTACTAGATGCATACATATGTTTTACATTATATAATGAAATAATGAAAAAAATCATTGTGTTCCCTTTGAACACACTCATTTACCTGAACATATTTTTTAGGGTTAATCATGATCTACTTCGTCACATCATGGGAAAAATAAAACATAGAAAGGGGTGAGCTCAGATGTTCTGTAAGGATAACAATATACCAGATAAATTCATAAATAAGAATAAAAATTTAAGGCAATGTATAAGAATAAAATGCAATCCTTTTAAATAACAATTTTAGCATAATATGTAAAATACAAATCAAATAATTACATTTAATTATTCACATGGATATTATAATAGTTGAATAATCCCATGTAATATTGATAGCTAATTTCAGTATGATAGAATGCATAAATCCAGACATCATAACCAAATATTTAAGGCCTTAGGTCAAGAAAATATAAAATATTTTTTCAAGGCATGGTACCAAGACACTAGTTTGTCTCATGAGACCAACCGATGCATTGAGGAGCTATATAGGGCTCCACCCATAACATATTATGCCTAATTCATACCTTATATGAAAATGTGGAGAGATAATCTTAACATTTTTATTAGAACTCGCATACGGAATGTCAACATGTTAACTACAAATATTGAATCGTATAAAAATAGCACATCCATAGTCAATAAAATTTCATTCAATGCAATGTGGATTATTTTATTATAATAAATCAACATAAAAAAATAATAAAGGATATCGACATAGATGAAAATAAGAATTAAAACTATTTGGGAGAAAAATCCCCTTTTTATTGAAAACATTTAAAAGTCTCACAATTAATCAAGATGATATTAAAAATAGATTTTTGAATCAAAGTATCCCATAGAAGATTGAATATTTTTAAAGGAATTATAATTTCAAAACATTCATGTCTATATAAATATGTCCATCAATTTTTTTTAAAACATGGACATTAATGAGAATGATTTAGAAGAATAAATCATTAAAACATTCAAAATGATATTTTATTTAGGATTCCTCCCCAAATGAGTGATGTTTGAATAAAAATAATTGATCAAATAAAAAAAATATAATATCATTGGAATAATGGAATTCATGATATACTATATCAAATTATAGTATGTATACTATAAAAAAGTGAATAGGCACATAACAACAAAGCGGTATCAATGAAATGTAATTGTGATGAAATTCCTTATAAAGATCATAACCATAGGTTAAGGACAAAAAAATGAAATAAATATTTTGGAAAAAAATAAATACACTCAATATGATTGGATATTCACTGTGAATCAATCATAGGACATTCACACACACTCTTGTAAAAACAACAACAAATACTTGGATGTTTAACTCAACGAATGAAAATTGAGTTAAGATTACTCTTATCAAGTTCGTATCGATGACAAGAGAATTTATCAGTTGATTGATTATGTGTATCAAAATTATATACACATAAAAGGGAGTATAAATTACTAAATAAATAAATAAATATTAATTTCACACATAATCTTAGAGTAAAATAATCAACAAACATTGCGTAAAACCAAATGAGTGGAAATCGAAAATAGAAATTCTGTTACCTATTTGGTAACAAAAGAAAACATACACCCCATGATAGAAGAATCATATAATGAAGATGTAAATACCCATAAATTAATTTATATTACACAAATAATACAATCATGGGAAGTACATAGACCACATAAAATTAAATTGTTGAATCATAGCATGAATTTCATGGGAATAAGAATTGAGATGAAAACCTCATACCTTTTATTTTTCCTTAGTTTAGGGTGAGTTAGCCACATATAAAATTGTTAAATTAATATTATTAAATTATAACAGAACCATATATATAAATATGATATCATATATGATTTTTTAATATTTCTTGGTTGACAATATTTCAGTAGTATCTATGTTTCGGGTGTTAACTTATTCATTTTTCTTTTTGTGTTTTGTTACGTAAGACATGTTTGTTATGGATTATATCAATTATATTTATATTCAGAAAAATATTATGTTCATAAAAATGATTTTTTAATCATTAAATTATATTTATTTTCTAATTTTTATGATGGTGACTGAATATCATTGGTTTAGTGGAAAAGGTAATCCATAAGTATGCACAAGAGACAATACCATTCTATTGATGGTGAAATCGTATGTAATTGGATGGTATATCATATATACCAAATCATTAACATGTTTTATATTTTATTTACATCATTTAGACTCCTTATTATACCAATCCAAATAATTAAGTGCTGAATAACAATCAACACAACGACATGGAGATGGTAAGCCATACGTATGCATGTATGGTGACTTTTTCATTCATAGGATGTATAGAATAATGAAAATTGTTGTTAAATATTTATAATAACATAAAAACATGTAAAATATACAGTATTGTTTATTTTCTTATGGAAACAACAAAGAAATTGGAAGTGGAAGAAAAAAACATTGAAATGGGTGATAAAATAATAACCTCTTCATCGTGTGCTTCCTTTTGATTTGATCAAAAGGGCCTCATAGGTTGCCTTTATTATATAATTCATGCCTTTAGGTTTATGTGATGGTTGTTGGGAGGATATTTTATTAGGGGTTGGCTGATCCAAATGGCTTTGGAGGTGTGTTTTTTAGAAAAGGGGAACTACCATTTTATAAGAAAGGTGAGGGTCACATTAGGAAAACCCTGAAGTATTATTTTATTATACAAACAAATTCTGTTTATAATGGATAAAAAATAATTTATTTTGAGGATAAGGTGGGTATAGGTCTAAAATATCTCATCCAATCGGTTTTAGATAGATTTATGTCACAAAATTAACCATATCTTTAAGATTTAACTCTTGGTTAAATAATTTATCATTTACCATGTGTTCTTGAATTTTTATATTATATCATTAATAAATATAGTATAAAATGTCAAGAAAACCCCATGTAATTCATCAATGACATATCTATTATTATATAAGTCTTTTGGATGAACCTTATATTTTTAGGATATTTATATCACAAAATCATATAGTATTTATTTAAAAAACCCATTAATGCCTATTTTGAAATTATTTAGTATTTTGTTTTTTTGAAAGTAAAAAAAATCTTATTTATTCAAAAATAAATAAATTTAATAAAACCTAACATATAATATTAACCTATAAATTTTTTTAATTCATAAAAATCTCATTTTTCATGTATTTTAATACTTAAAATATCCATTATTTTAATGATTACATAATAAATTTATTACAGCATCATTATTGGTTCATAACTAATTTTATTTATTTAATTTCTAAAAAATATAAATAATATTACATGATGTGGGAAATATTCTTATGTTTCTAATGAATATCTATAGTTTATTTTTTGTATAACAGTCTTTTAAAAATGTTTTAGTTTTTAAAATTCTAATTTTACACTTTTTACTCTTCATTAAATATAATAATAATAAATTTTATAATCTAATCCAAGTGGACTAAAAGGATCATATTTTATTTCTATGGATGATTTTGGTATAAATAAACTTATCCAATAACATTATAACATGTTTTAGGGTAATTATAATATCATTTCCAACATTAATTACTGTATTTAATATTAACTGTGGTAAATAAAATTCAAATGTTACTATTCACCAAAAATTATTTTCCACTTAGTGAACCACATTTTACATAATGATTTAAACAGTGTCTCTCATTTTTTTGAAATTCAATTAGTAGAAGTGGTAAAATTAGGTTTTATGCAAAAATTTTAACATTCCTAGAAGGTGGTAAAATAGATTAAAAAATTAAATAACATTTTATACAGATAATTTTATTATAGAATGGCTTCAATGAATTAAAATTATCTAATATAAGTATTATGTGTCTATTTGGACTTAAAATAAATTTAAATAAAATAAACAATTATTAAAAAAAAGTAAGTTTTTAATCAATAATGTAGTGTTTTTCTCTGTTAATCCAAAATTGAATGTTTTAGAAAAATACCAAACAATCAGTCTAAGATAATTTTTATATTTCAAATCCAAAAATTATGTCTTTCTTACCACATTAAAAACAAATAAGATTCATTAATTAATTTAAAATTAATTCCCCTTGTAAAAAATAGGAAGTTGGTTTTCAAGAAGTAAAAAATATCAAAAGATTTATATGTGATTATGCCTGTTTAAAATTGATATTAATTCCAATGAAAAACTTTTGATTAATGATAAAATATAATATAATTATTCTTTAAAACCATTCAAATGTATAATTTTACATTATAAATTATTTTGATCAAAAAATTTGTTTACAATTAAAAATTTGTAGAATTTTCTATTCATCAAAATATGAATGTTATCAAAAAACCCCAAAAAATTATACAAACTAAACTTTTTATGCCCTACTCTAATGAATAATTTAATTTCATAATATTGAATATATAAAAGTTGCATATATCGGATTTGAAATGGTTTTTCTATTAATAAGTGGAAAAATATAATTTTTTTAAAAATACTTCTTTTATTTAAAAAATTGAATTTTCCCATATATCATGTTTAAGAAACAGAACGTTTGAATTTTAAAATTATATGGGATATATTTAAAATTATAAATGTAGTTATTACTATTCATAAATGATTTCTAAATGGCTCGATTAATAGGTATTGGTGCATTTGAACTCGGTGTTGCGTACATCGTATGATATTGTATTGCTCAAAGAGAAGTGTACAGTGGATGTTTGGGGTGTTACATTATTCCCTCCGTCAATAAATTTCGTCCTCGCAATTTGAACAAAAATAGAAAATAAAAGGATATAAAAATAGAAAATACCTTTATAGAAAACCCACATCGAAAAATAGGGTTAATTAAATTTAATCTTAATTAGAGGGAATGCAAAATGAAAAAGTAACCCCCAAATTAGGATTTCGAATAAGACAAAATTAGGGGGATTTTTAAGAGGAGAAAAATCATAAATATTTATAGGGAGTGATTGAGGTCTTCAATCACAATCAAGTGAATGAAAAATTGAGGGCCTCAAAACCATAAACCTATGATGAATATTGTAAGGTATTAGGAAAATACATTTTTGGGTTTAAGAACCTCTCCAAAAGGTTTAAGACATAACTTCTTCATCGAATAAGAAAAAAATACATGGTAGGTAGAGTTCCATCACTTTACTAATTTATACCATAATCTCATCTTTCACTCCATATAATTAGTATTCAAGATGACATGTTCACACATGATGTGCTAGAATAAACTTATAGAGAATCACATCATCCACAAAACATGAACTATATATTTCCCATATAATTAGAGATTAATTGAAACCAAAATGGTTAGTACATGATTAAATGACTTCCAAAAAGGATAATCCTTTAGAGAGAGAAATACTAATATTAATTTCTATAATTAGACAAACAATACAAAAAGTTCAATAAATACCTTTCAATAAAAAATTTCATTTAAAATCCTTCAATATAATTCAAAATAAAATTGAAACCCAAAACACCAAAGAATTTATTTACGCAGTCTTCCATAATAAATTGTATCTCCAAATAACATAGACTACTCGTAATGTCACATACATAAAAGTAATTAACCAAATATCATATTCCCTATGATAGGGTAATCATTTTCATAGATAACTCAAATCACTATAAATACACAATAAAAACATATATAAAAATCCACCAATTCTCCTCAAATAAAATAATAGAGTATTCTATTTTCTTTAGGAAAAAAGTGTTCCAAACAAAGTGAACCTCTTACAAAATAACATTTATCAATTCATCACCAATTCATTTCTCTACAGAAAGTATATCCATTTGATAAAACATAAGATCACTAATCAACTTATTATTTTTCAATAAAATAATTTAACTATACATAATTAGTCACACTAACTAGGGAGTTCAAGTAGTTTAGTGGTAGGTGATAATACCCTATTGCACTTTGGTGGTGGGTTCGATTCCCACAACATTGTCTGACATGACATGTTGTCAAACGGTATTCGTGTTGTCCATTTTCAAAAATAATATTTTATGACATTCCCAAAATTAGATAAATTTATCTAAATAACCATAACATAATTTAACAACACTTTTTATCTCATACCTCACATTTTAGTCCAAAAAATTAATAATCGGTAACTGCCTCAGATTAAAAGATCATATAAACCCAAAGGGTTATTTGTAACTATATCAACAAAACAAAATACAATTCTTCCTCAAATAGTATTTTCACATAAAAACTGTAGGGTTACACATACAATAGAAATGTTTTCCAAACCAATCCTTTCAATATAGTGCAATAACACTTTTAAAAATTTCTCCATCCATTTATTTCTACATAGGTTCTTCGTTGACGAAGAGGTTATCAAATATAATAGGGAATTGACTCGTGTAATGCCCAAATAAACTACATTTATGGAAAATGACTATAAATAGATTCTTTGGATCAATTTTATTTTCTTCCATAGTAATCTAAATTTTTCCTCATCAATTATTTAATTTTTTTACATTATTCCCACACATAAATCATTTATTTGTTTTATTGAGAAACATTCCTGGGAGTCTCCTTCTATAATTCCTACATGATGGAAATAAAGCTTTATTTTTTCAATGGACTCCACTGCTGGAGATCATATAATTTACCACTTTTCTCTTCTCTATTGATTCTATGAGTTGGTGAATATATATGTTGTTGAGATTATTTTTTGGAAACTGATTCTCCATGAACATGATATCTTTTACACCTATCAACATTCCATTTCATTTCTCATTTCCACCACTATTCCATCATTATACATCATGTTGAATGTTACAGTGACTTCCTTGGAATCCATCTGTTGAAATAAACTAGAAATCATTGTGTGAGTAATAATAGTCATAAAATAATTTGGAGAATATCATGACACCTTATTTTCAATCTAAAACACCTTACGATTAACCAAGGATATTTATTTTCATATTATATTAAAATCATTCAAATCAGTATTTAAATGAGATGTGAATTATCCTATGCATATACCGAAGGAGTGTCATAACCAAGAGTGCTTCAAAGACCATTTCCATGCACCGGTTGATGATTGAGTCTAGCTCAATGTGGTATTTTTAGGTTTTACCCCTAGGTACATCTGTACCATAGATGCCTCAACCTGCTCGTATCCACACATGGATGTATTGCTTGGAAAACCCATATAATATTAAATTTACCAAAATTTTTGGATGTTATTCTATACAAATCCCCAAAGTCTATCTTAGGGTAATGTTCTCTACTCAGAGTTTTTCTAAATTTAGTTTTCATGTTTTTTACAAAGAATCCTTTGATACCAAATGTAACCCCCAACCTTAGTTACCTAGATTTTTTGAATTATTATATAACATTGGCATTATCACAAGAGATAGATTCCCAAAATATCAATTAGTTTAGTAGACTTGGAAGTTCTAGATCATACATATGTTTTACATTAAATCATAAAATAATGAAAAACAACATTGTGTTCCCTTTGAGCACACTCATACACCGTAGCCTATTATTGTAAGTTAATCATGATATACTTCTTCACATCCTGGAAAAGATACAAAATAGAAAGGGGTGTGCTCAGATTCTCAGTAAGGATAACAATATAGAAGAAACTTTCATAAATAAGCATAAACATTTTAGGCAATGTATATGAAAAAAATAGAAGCCTTTTGAACATAAAATTCAGCATAATATAGAAAATATAAATCAAATAATTCTATTTATTTATTCACATAAATATTCTATTAGTCTAACAATATCATGTAATATCAATAGCTATTTTCATAATGATGGAATTCATAATGCTTGACATTAAAACTACATAGTAAAGGCCTCGGGAAAAACTATAAAAAATGAATTTTTCAAGGCCTATTTCCAAGACACAAGATTGTCTCATGAGACATACTGATGCATCAAGGATCAATAGAGGGATCCACCCATCACTCACTAAGTCCAATTTATTTCTCAGATGAAAATTCAGAAACATAATCAAAATATTCATATTAGAAATAGAATACGAAATGTCAATATTTTAAGAACAAACCATGAATGGTATAAAAATAGCACATACATAGTCAAACATAACTCATTCAATACAATATAGAATATTTTATTATAATAAATCAACCTCAATCAAGAAAAACGAAGTATATTGACATATATAAAAATAAAAAGTAAAACTATTTGATGAAAATATCCATTTTTCCTTGAAAACATTTAAAAGAATAAATATTTATCAATAAGATATTAAAAATAGATAATTTAATCATAGTAAACCATACCACATTCAAACATTTAAAAGAAATTATAAGTGTAAAACAATCATGTCCATATATATACATCCTTAAATCAATTTCTAAAACATGGACATTAATGAGAATTATTTAGAACAAAAAAATTTTATACATTTAAATTGATATTTTAGTTAGAGTTCCTATAAAAATGAGAGACTCTTCAATAAAAATAATGGAGGTAACAAAAAATTTAAAATATCATGAGAATAATGGTATTCATGATATTCTATGTCAATGTACATGATGTACACCATATCAATGTGACTTTTAACATAACAACAATGAGGTCTCAATGGAATTTAAATTGAGATGAAATCCCTAACAAAGACAGTATAATTTTGTTAAGGACATGTCAATAAAATTATAATTCCTGAAAAATATAAATATACTCAATGTGATTGGATATTCAACGTAATTCAGTAATAGTACATTCACAAATATTCTTATACAAACAACAATGATGACTTGGATGTTTAACTCAATGAATGAAAATTGAGTAAATATTTCTCTTATGGATCTCATATCGATGACATGAGAATTTATAAATGGAGTAATTATATGTATAAAAATTATATAAAAATAATGGGGAGTGGAAATTAATTTATAAATAAACAAATAGTGATTTAAATCATAATCTTGGAGTAAAATAATTAACGAAATCTGCGTAAAACCCAATGAGTGGAAATCGAAATTAGAAATTTCCTTACCGATTTGGTAGATTAAAAAAATTCACCCCATTAAAAATAGATCATACAATGAAGATGTAAATACCGAAAAAGTAATGTATATTAAACAATTAATACAATAATGGGCAGTATATACACCACACAAAAAGAAAATTGTGGAAATATAGCATGAATCTCATGAGAATAAGAAGTGAGATTATAACCCCTTTCCTTTTACATTTCCTAAGTTGATGTTATGTTAACCACTTTTATAATAGTGAAATATTTATTATTAAATTATTAAAGAACCATATACATAAATATGATATCATATATAATCTTCTAATATTGCATTGTTATTAATATTTCATTAGTATCATTGTTTCAGGTGCCAACTAATTCTTTTTTTGGATATGTTTTGTTATGTATTTCGAGTTTTTTATTGGTAATATTTATTTGATTTGTATATAGAATGATATTGTGTTATTAAATTTTTTTTTAACAATAAAATTATATTTATTCAGGAATGGTTATGATGGGGAATGAATCTCATCGCCTTTGTGGAAACGGTAATCCGTACATACGCACGAGCGACAATACCATTCTATTGATAGTGAAATCATATGTAATTAGATGGTATATCATATATAAATAATAATTATTATTTTATAATTATTATTTACATTAATTAAACTCTTTATTATACTCATCCAAAATATTCAAGGTTGAATAACAAATTACACCACGATGTGGAGACGGTAAGCCATACGTACGCAAGTATGGTGAATTTGTCATTCATAGGATGGATTGAATAATAATATGGTTTTAAATTATTTAATATAAAATAATAGTATGTAGGGAGTACTGGATTTACTATTTTGGTATGGGAACAACAAAGAAAGAGTAAGTTGAATAAGTTAAGAACTTTGAAAGAGGTGATGAAATAATTACCTCTTCATCGTGTTCTTCCTTTTGATTTGATCAAAAGGGCTCCATATAATGAATTTATTATGAATGTAAAGAATATAGTTAAATTTGAGTGTAGTTGGGAGGATATTTGAGTAGGTTTTGGAAGATCCAAATGGCTTTGGAGGTGTGATTTTGATAGAAGGGTAAATACACTTTTATAAGAGAGCTGACAGTCACTTTATGAAAACCTTGAAATGTTATTTTATTATACAATAATATTCAGTCTATAATGGATCGAAAAGGGTTTATTTAGATGATAATGTGAGGATGGGTCGAAAAACTCTCAATAAATGGTTTTAGACAGGATTAGGTCAATATATTGACCTTATCATTAAGATTCAACTCTGGGTTAAATAGTTTAACATTTACCAATTCTCCTTATATTTTTATATTATATCATTAATAAACATACTATAAAATTTCCAGAGAACCCCAAGTAGTTCATTAATGATATATCTATTATTATATAATTACTTTTCCCAAACCTTATATTTTATGGACTATTGTATCGTTTAATAATATAATATTTGTTTTAAAAACTCATTTATGTCAATTTTGACATCATTTAGTATTTAGTTTTTGTAAAAGTCATACAAATATAAATCATTTGATAAAAATACATTAAATCAACCATAAATATTAATATTTACCTTTAAATGTTTTCGAATTCATCAAATCTTCAATTTAGATTTATTTTAACATTTGTAACATCAATTATTTTGATCATTCCTTAATAATATAATTAATGCATCATGATTGTGTAATAGATAAATTCACTAATTTAATGTCTAAAAATTTCAAATAAAATACGATGATATAGTAAATCTTCTTCGGTTTATAATTAATATTTATACTCTAAATTGTCTTATGTATTAGACTATATTAAAAATTCATAAGTTATAAATATTATAATTTTACACATTTAAATATTCTTTAAATAAAATAGTAATAAATTTCCAAATCTATACCATGTAGAAAAAAAATAATATTTTATTCGTATAGTTTATTTTGGTCGAAATACACTTATCAAATTGAATTATTACATGTGTTGGGGTAATTAAAAAATTATTTACACCTTTAATATTCTAATTTACTTTTAACCATGGAAAATAAATTTCCAAAGTTACTATTCATCGAAAATTATTTTCCTCTTATTGAACAACACATTACATACTGATGTCAACCATTTCTCATGGATTTTTGAAATTTAATTCAATGAAGTGGTAAATTATATTTTATATAAACTTGATAACGTGCCTAGAATATGGGTAAAAGACGTTAAAAGATTAAATAACATTTTATACAAGTAATTTTATTAATAAACGACTCCAATTAATTAAATTGAACTAATATTGGTATTATGTATCTATTTTTACATTAAATTAAGTTAAATAAAATAAATAATTATTTAAATAAAATGGCTGTTTTTAAAAAATAACGTATTCTTTTTCACTATTTGTTAAGAATTGAATGTTTTCAGAAAAATACCAGAACTTTATGCTAAGAGAATTATATTATTCTGAATCAAAAAATGATTTATATCTTACCAAATTAAATAATTTTAATTTTCATTAATTAATATAAAATTAATATTTTTTGTCAAAACAAGAAAGCGTGTGTTTTTGAACAAAAAACAATCAAAAGATTGAAATGTGTTTATGTCTGGTTTAAAAGTGAAATTACACCCAATGACCAACATTATATTAAATTATAAAAATAAAATTTAATTAGACATAAAAACCAACCAATTTTATAATTTAACATTATAATTTTTTTATTAAATTTTTTTTCAATTAAAATATAGTATCTTTCACTACTCAACAAAATATAAAAGTTATTTGAAAATCACCAAAAATTTATCCAAACTAAATTTTTATATCCCGATTCTAAATAAATATTTAATTTAAAAGAATGGAAAATATAAAAGTTTCAAATATTAGATTTAGTAATGGCTCTCCATCAAAATTCAGAAAAACTTCATTTTTAAAAATTAGTTCTTTTATCTGAATAATTGAATTTGTCCTTATATTAGTTCTAAAAAACAGAAAATATGAATGTCAAAATTATATGGGATATATATAAAATTAATAATGTCATTATTAGTATTCATAACGATTTTCTAAACTACCAGTTTGGTAATTCGTGGTGTGCTTGAACTCAGTGTTGCGTACATCCTATGTTGTTGCATTATTCAAAGAGAAATGTACCAAGGATGTTTGGGGTGTTACAAAAATTTTGAATTTTTAACTTTTCATTATTAAATGATATGTTTTCAAAAATTATCAATAACTCACCATAACTGAATATTTATATTTATATTTAAAATATAAGGTTTTATTTTGACATATTAAATCTAATAATGAATCAAAATATAGATTTAAAATTAGTTTTCCATTAAAAGGCTGTAAAATTACATTCTTAAAAATATAGTTTTTTTGTGTGAAATTGATTTTTTTTGTCTTATACCGATCCAACTTAATTGATGAATATAGAAAATACTTTATTGAGTATATAAAATATATATTTCATTAAGATAATTGAATAATGGAAATGAATTATTTTTTTATGACAAAAGTCCTTTGAAATCCTATAAAATAATAATATTTTTTTATATCCAATTGGTTATTATTTACATAGATCATTATTTAGTAACCACTGAATATATTTCTTATTTATATATATCATAAATCATTATAGTTTAGTTAATATTATTCATAACTTATAACATAATTTCTCTGTTATATCATATCATATTAAATAATAATATTTTAATAATAAATTGTTATTTTGTAAAAATTGTTCATTTATGTAATGAAAACTATCAAGAAAGTTATCGTGTACATGTAACGCAAGATAACTCAGTGATATGTTCATTAAAATCTAAATAATATAATATATTTATTTAATATTTTAATATATTTATTTAATATATTCTGTTTTTATACATTGAGTTGTGTTTCAAAAACACTGTTGAATATAAATTTGTACATTAGAATTTCGAGGAGTAACATTCTATGAACACTAATTAAATTCCATCATCAGTGTTTAATCTCGTTCATGGAAATAGATTGTTTGATATTTTACTAAATAATATGTATAAATTGTGAGAAGGGATCTTAAAAATCTTCAATAAATGAGATATTGGGAATTATAACTGTCAAATTAACTACCATGTAACTAGGTCTTTAAATTAGGGATCATTAGTTTCATGTGAAAATACTTACTTAGAGACAAAGTTTAAATATTTTTAGTCTATAAATTTAGTCATAAATCACAAAAAATTGAATGATCAATAGAAATTTGAGGGACTCAAATGTATATATCATTGATGATTTAAGACAGCATTAGTTCCAGGGAAAATTAGGTATTGGGGAAAAAAATTATTTCAATGTTATTTTTATAATGTTGGGAAATTCCACTAATGACCAAGAATATAATGAAACATTATTACATTATAGTTTTTATTTTGACATGAAAATTCTTATTTTTTTGTTCTGATTTAATCAAATCCAAATTCGTCCCTTTAATACTAGAAATTAACTTCCAAAAATTAATTTTTTGTGCCTAATGATCTAAAAGAATTGTTTCGGATGCTTTTCGATGGGGCACGTGCGCATCCATCCATCTGCGGGGGAGGACACTCAGCATTGTTGCCCCGCATTCCCGCTTTCCAAAGGTGGGCGGTATTCTCTCCTTATTTAGGGACATATGCTCCTTGATCAAAACTGTGATGATGGGATATCGGTTATTCGTATTGTGGATTCCTCCTCAGAACTCGTCACCTAGTCCGGGTCTCCCTCATAGATTTAATACGTTGTTCATGAAACTCTTCCCAGTTCCATGTTTCCATGGATGCCGGTTAATTACACTGCTTCTGTCAGGACATTTTTAAGGGTCAGGTCAGGACAGCAACCTTCAGTCGGGGGAGTAGTCACGTCGAGGCATCAGTAGCGTGTCTGGATGCTTGGGAGCTGGAATGTTTGCCTTTTATCCCTTGTCATAGGGCTTCTCAAGGGTGTGGAAGCCTGAGGCATCCCACATCGAGCGTGTGGAATTATATTCCATAGACATATATCTGATGTTTTCCTCAGCTTCTTGTGTTTAACACAGGGTATGCTGTAGGTTTAACATCCAGCGGAGACGGTTACGCCACAGGCATGCCATCCGAGGTTTTCATCAGGCATCTCATATTTATCACGAGGTAGGTCGCAAGTTTAACGTCCTGTGTAGATGGGCCGGCCTGATCCAAACACTAGCTGGAGTGAATCAAATTAACGAATTTCCCTTGAAGGAATGCCGATATCAGGGCCAACCCATGGGCGGAATCCTGAATGTTGTGAAGAGGAGTGGAACGACATGATCTCACCGGGATATGATGGTTAGGGTGAGAATCAGGGTGGATGATGGATTGGTGAATGAAGTGGGGGGGGGATGACAAGGGACCATCGCAAGGGTGAAGGTGAATATGGGCTTGAGTATCGATGATACCTCCTACGTATCCCCGTGGAAGGGAATCAATGTACACGTAGTTCAGGATGGTGCTGGCAGACTGACGTGAAGGTGGACCTTGGTCCAATAGATGTCGTCAGCGAACCGACATGAAGGTGGATCTGGGTCCAGATGGTGTGGGGCATACACACTAGGCTACCTAGGTGTTGGTGACCTAACTTGAATGAACGACGTGTGGGCTTGAACCTGGTGGAGTCTTCCTATGTACCATGCCGTGACATAGATCAAAGACCACATAGTTCAAATGATTGAAGTCGTCAGCGAACCGACGTGGAGGTGGACCTTGGTCCAATGAGAGATGGGTTTGAACCACAGGGAGGCTTCCTACGTACCATTCCATGACATGGATCAAAGACCTCGTAGTTCAAAGGGTTTCATCGGTGAACCGACGTGAAAGTAGACCCGGGGGTCCAATGGGGGTGGGCTTGAACCTTGAGAAGGCTTCCTACATACCATGCCTTGACATGGATAAATGTCTTCATAGTTTGGATGGTGGGTGTCGGCGAACCAATGTGAGGAAGGGACCTTGGTCCGATGGGAGATGGGATTGAACCTCAGGGAGGCCTCCTACGTACCATGCCTTGACATGGATCAAAGACCTCGTAGTTCAAATTCAATGTGGAATACAGTTTAACGTCATGCGGGACGGGAGTGAACCCTTAAGTGAATGAACGGCGGGTGGTGGGCTTGAACCTCGTGGAGGCTTCCTACGTACCAAGCCTTCACATGGATCAAAGACCACGTAGTTCAAAGGGGGATTCATCGGCGAACCGACGTGAAGGTGGACCCTGGTCCGATGGGTGGTGGGCTTGAACCTCAGGGGGGCTTCCTACGTACCATGCCTTGACATGGATCAAATAGCTCGTAGTTCAAATGGGTGAGTCACAATGGTTTTCCATCAGACTGGGATGCAGTTTAACGTCTTGCAGGACGAAGAATAACTCGACATGAATAAATGATGGGTGGGCATGAACCTCAGAGAGGCTTCCTACATACCATGACTTGACATGGATCAAAGACCACGTAGTTCAAAGGGTGTGCAGTTTAATGTCATGCGGTACTTGGGCATACAGTTTAACATCATGCTGGACGAGGGAATTGCCTTGGACGATGCTCACTCTAAGCCCACGTGAGTCATGCTCGGTGTGAGAAACAATAGGAAACAAGGACCTGGCGATCACGTCGCGAAGGGTGCGTCTGTGAGAAGCGAAGAGGGGCCTACGTGTTAGGCGGACCATGGTGCTGGGACTTACTCCAGGATGGGGGCCCGATGTGCGGCAAAGCGCAGCGAGATAGGGATTTGGGACCAATGATTGGAGGTGCCTTATTCCCTATCGCGCCATCCACTGACCTTGGCAGTGGGGAAATACGGAGGTGCATGGGTGCTACCATCCTCAAGAGGAGCTAGGGGGCTTACAACAAGGTGGTTGCCCTTCTCCCATGTACATACGGTACCCTGAGAAGGAGGATATCATCCTTTGTGGAGGCGGTGACCCCGTCTCTGTGGAGATGGTTGGCGTAAAAAATGTCCATGCTGGGGGGACCCTACGTGCGAAGCACGAGGCTAGATCACAGTTTAACGTCATGTGTTGATGACGAGGTTCTTGGCAGTTTAACGTCCTAGAGATCGGACGAAGTGGGTTCACTCTGCACCCCTAGGACTTACATGACCGACACACTTTGCTCCTTGGGGGAGGGAAGGTACCAGTAAGGTTGTGTTCAAGTGGGGTCATAGAGCGAACCATCGAGGGGTCCACGTTAGTGTGGCTATGCGAAGAAGAAATAGCCTTTAGCATGCCTATTCAAAGAAGCATTAGGAGAAGCAACGCTACAGGTGATGTTGTCTGTGGGACATTGAAATCACATCGTGCAAACCTGGAGGGTCGCACGGGAAGAGGAATTTCCAAGCAGAGGAGTGTGCTTCCTGAAGTGGAGTGACTTGGCCTTAGCATGGGGAAGTGGTGTGGATGGGGGGTTCTTCGCGAAGTGGAATAGTATTCGTGGAGCACCGCCTCGCGAAGCAGATGTGCCTCTCAAATCAAGGTGTCGCGAGGAAGTGTGCTTCGCGATATGTAGTGATCCTACCTTGGCATGGGGATCACTAGACCATGATGGGTTCTTTGAGAAGAATAAACACTCCGCGGCTACCTGGGATCCCTTGGGAATCCCCCTCCTTCGTGAATTCCCTTGAGCTTCGCAAAGGGCATCCCTCTCGGAAGAGGGGCTCAAAACGAGGCAAAGCGAAGGCGTCACTCGAAGTAGAAGTACCTCGCGGAGCTCATGATTCTCGGGGTGAAGGGTGCTTCGTGGTTCGGGAGTTGAGAAGCCGAAAGGATGGATTTTACATCCTCTGGGCTCAGGGGGAACCCAGTATTTATAGGCAAGGTGCGCCGCGATGCAGTACTCACGCGGTGCGAAGGGGCAGCGGTTGCTTCACGGCGGGCTCAGGAACGTCAGGCCGTTCGCGGAGAGGGACCGCCTCAGGTGATTTTCGGTGGGCTTGGGAGCGTCAGTACATTCGCAGAGAGGTACTGCCTCAGGTGCTTCGCGGCGGGCTTGCGAACATCTGGCTGTTCGCGGAGAGGTAGAGCCTTAGGTGCTTCGTGGCGGGCTCACGAACGTCAGGCCGTTCGCGGAGAGGTACCGCCTCACATCCTTCACGGCGGTCTTGCGAACGTCAGGCCGTTCACGGAGAGGTACCATCTCAGGTTCTTCGCAGCGGGCTCACGAACGTCAGGCCGCTCGCTGAGGGGTACCGCCTCCAGTGCTTCATGAGATCGTGATGCTCGGGGGTGCTTCACATCGGTGCATCGCGAGGCAGCGTGCGGGGGTTCATTTTTGATCCTTTCTTTCGGGAAATATTTTGGTGCCAACAAATGCCTTCCCTCAGACTTGGATCCACGGAGCGATGAAGGGTTGATGTCTGAGGGAAAATTGCCAAAAAATTCTGCGGTTCGCGATGCGACTTCCCGAAGGGGGGCCGCGGTGCTTGCCGTGGCCACGGGATCCGGACACGCCGTGAAGCTCTGCGTAGGTTGGGCATGCCACGAAGCTCCGGGTTTGTCGCCTATAAATAGGGGGCCGACCTCTTTTGTCTTCACATGACTTTCTTGTCTTTTTGGGCTCTCGATTTCGTGAAGCTTCGCGTACTCCACGCCTGCTCTCCGAAAATCGAGCTTCGCGGCGAACCACGGGTCTCCGACTCTGCGACCGCACCAAGCAAACTCTTGTTTGCCGGCCTAGGTCGAACTTCGCGGCTTGGTTTCTCAACCAATCTTCACGATCCGGCTTTGTGATACAACTTCGCGATCCTTTCTGAAAAATTATTTTCTGAGTGTCGGAACCGAAATGGAAAATCGGGAAGCTGTGTTGGGGGTGCTTGCAGATCCCGCCTGGAGGGATGAGATGGCCAACTGTTTGGGCCTTGGGGAGATGGTTTGAAGCCACCTGGAACATACCTCTTTGACAGAGCTACTATCGGAGGGTCAAAAGAACTATCCTCAGTGCAAGAAACAGCCCTTGTATGGCTTCGGGCTGAGGGATGACGTCTTTATCCCGGAGGCGAGTAGGGATGAACCAGCTTGCTGGTTTAAGAGCACGCCATGTCAGCACCAATGGTTTAGGGTGGCCGATGGTCATGTGAAGGAGGAATTCACAACCATCACTACCGACTGTCTCTACAACCATGTGAACAATATAGATGAGAATCCACTACAACCAGAGATGTCCCCTCCTCTCCATCGTACCATACTGAAGGCGGTGTTGCAGGATCCGAAGAAGGGGTGGTCTGATGAGTGGGACCTGTTCCAGGGCGACAACTTTACTGATGACTGGGCCTGGGCCTACTAGGTAGGCGCCTCATGCGAGGAGTTTGGGGCCAAGCTGAGAAGAGTGGGTTTATATGAGGCGGCATGGGCCTCCCAATTCCACATTTACCAACCGAAACAACTGATGCAGGAATTGCTGAGCAGATGGTCGTCTTGGACCAATACTTTTCACCTGCACCACGGGGAGGTGGGTATCAGCCTGTGGGATGTCCACCGGATTTCGGGGGTTCCGATCTTGGGGTCCATGTATGATGAGTTTCTCCCCATCATGAGCACATGGGAGGATACAGAGCAAATTCTGTGACTGGCATTGGTGCTGATGGCGCTCGTCCCTGGATAGGAAAAGGAGGCAGTGAGGCATGCCCACTTTAAGAAGTGGTTCAAGCGCTTCTTGAATTTCCCAGAAAATCGAGAGTTCCCACCGAGGCCTCAAACTTCTCCAAGGGAGGCCCAACGGGGTAAGGAGCACTTGTATTAGCGGGTCTTGGAGGACAGCCAATGGAAGACTTGGGGTTTTAGTGTCAGTACTGAACAACAGCCGATAGTCAGGCTGGCGGTGTTCATTGCAGCTCTCATCTGCGGTTGGATCCTACAGGTGAGGGATACCAGCATGGGGGTGCGGCCCAGCTCGTTTATCATGGCGTACATGCTGGACATGGGGAAGCGGGTTAATCTGGGGATTCCCATGCTTTCCAAGCTGTACAGAATGCTGCGGCACATTAGCAAGGGAAAAAAGCTTCCAAGGATATTCATGCCCTTCCACTTTTTGTATGGGTGGGTTGTGCCGCACATCAGGGGGATCTATGAATATCCAAACCCTATCTCGCCACTAGGATCAAAATTCCGCCCCTCCATCCTGAATGCGGTCGGGATTTTACCGTTCAAACTAACTGTGCCGATGGTGATGAACCGAGTGTGGAGTGCGGATGAGTTTAATTTCCACCCCTTCCCATTTCCAATTGGGAAACTCACTGATGACGGGCGGGGAACGGAAGAGCCCCAGGCTTACCACCTGGCCATTCGAGGCGGAGTTTTTGTGGCACGAGTGGATCGTGAGCTACTCTGCGAGCTGTACACCCCGCATCGGTTTGCGAGGCAGTTATGGTGCCTCCAGTGGCTGACCCCGCAGGTCTACTGGGAGGTGCATCATGAGAAGCACCCGTGTGTGAGGAGGCAGCTGTGGCTCATGATCACGTGGGAAGACAGAAAAATGAGAATCACATTGCCTCCATCGGCCGCCACACTATGATTGGTGAGGGTGTATGCTATTAGCTAGGAGGCTGCTTACCCAGGGGAGATGCTGAAGTAGCCAACTATTCAGGTTAGCGATGGTGGGCCTCCACTATCCCGAGGTCGGGGTCGAAGGGCAACTAGGGCCTCTTGCGTTGGCGGGGCTGTTGTGGCGGCGAGGCCCGCACCGGCTGAGGGTGTGGCATCAGCGTTGGATCCAGTGATTCTGGTAGAGCAGAGCCATCCGGATGGGTGGCCACCTAGGGGATTTCTTAGTATATCCACTTAGGCTCCGGGGAAGCAGCTGCGTCATATCGACATGGCAGTGGATTCCATCTTCCTGGAGGTCTGGGACATTTTGGATGTCAACCCACAATTCCTCATTCCACCCGAGATATGGGCACACTTGAATCTCCTCAGGATGGAGTTACCGGGCATAGGACCAGTCCGGTCTAGTTTTATGGCGTCTTCGGCGGAGGTAGAGTAATACTTGGATGACCTGGAGGACTACGTTCATTCTAGTGGTGTCCCACGCCCGATGACATACCGGGTGAGGGTTCTGCTGGATCAAATGGTCCCACCACAGTTGTCAGCTACCGATCTGAGGGAGTTCTTCCCCCTGCCGGAAGAATCAGAGGACTCCTCTCGAGAGGATGAGGCTGGAGGAGGGAGCCCATTGGAGGAGGGTGAGGTCGGAGATCAAGGCTCAGATTCCGACGCCTTCGCGGAGGCTCTCGAGGTACCATTCCGAACATCTTTCTTCATGGTCCATTCTTGGGCTATTATGGACTTCTCACCGATGTTTGAGCCATGCAGGAGGAACTTGTTTGCAGGACTCGTTTTTTCCCCTCGGTGGGTGATGATGTAGGACCTTCAGAACCCGCACCTATGGTTGCGTCTAGTTCTATGTCTGGTGGGACCAGAGCACCCGAGGTGGCTCCTCCGGAATCTCCAGACCTTCCAATAGTATACGGAGGGCCTCGCCTCGGGGTCTCATCAGTATCGGCTCAAGAGAAGCACCAGGAGGTCGATCTCTGTAAGCTTCCCCTACCGGTTTCCTTGTCTTAAAATGTATACTATGCCAACTAACGTTTATGTCCCTCTCTGTCATACAGTTCTCCGACTGGTGTGGGCTGCTGTGGCAAGGCTAGTCGGGATGTCTGGCGGCATCCCTCCTAGGGGAATGACGGTGATGGTGGCGATAGTCCCCCATCTCCCTGAGCTGCAACAAACACCATCACTGGAGGGGCCACTAGTAGGGTTGTGCCCGAGGTCATTGAGGTAGACTCCGATGAAGAGGATCGACCGTCCGGTCCCAGTCCTGTCGCGCCTGCTTCGGCGCCAGATGTCGCACCAGATTTAACGCCAGATGCAGATCCTACTTAGGAATTCATGCAGGCGTATCCAGCTTAGGTGCCTGCTAATCGCGCAGATTGGGACGAAATGGCCTCCGATGAGGAAGACAACAGCATAGTCTGCCGCCGGTCATGGAAGCTAATCATGCGCTTCATCAAGGACACCCCCATGCACAATGGCTGGACAAAATGGACAGACTTCGCTCACGGCTGCGAAAACTGTGTGATGGGGGAGTGGATGGCCAATGTCCTCATGCACTCGTCCGAGATATTATGGATGAGAAGATTCGGGAGCATGATCGTGGACTTAGCGTGGGCTGGCAGCGGAGGAAGTCAACAATCATCAAGAAGCTCCAGGAGGCTGAAAGCAAGGTTCAACAGCTGCAGACCTGGGCGGATGAGCACTCAGCCTCTCTTAATGTACAATCTGAGTAGATCTCATAGTTGAAGGCCCAGATGGCAGAGGTAGAGGAGCATATGAGGCAGGCTTATGTAAAGATGGTAGCCATTCAGGCTGGGGTAGAGAGTGCCAGAGCCAAGGCTGACGAACTGCGCCCTACTGCTGCTGAAGAGGAGCAGGAACTGAGTCAGCGGCAACATGTCTTGGATGCCACAAGCCGAAGGGTGGTGGAGCTGCAACGCTCTTTTGACGGGGTCAAACCATCCATCGGGAGTCGACCCCCGGGTACTGTAACAAAATAAAAAAAACTTTTATTGGTACTTTCGTGCTTCAATTTCTTCCTTCTTTGTTATGAATGCCGTAGATTGCACGATTTCCACTGTTCGAATCAGTTCATTACATCCCTAAAATGTTTGTGGGACGTTCGATGATAATTCCCAAAGCTCACGTGGGTCATGCACGATGTACGAAACAGGAGATAGTTGCATCATTGTCCCACCCAACATAGGAGTGGAGACCAAGATCCGGGCATCCGAGATTTGGATTACAAATCTGGATTTATGAATGATGGGAGATGCTTGGCCAGAGAAGGAGGTCCTTAGAACAACCGAATTACTGTTTCATTAGCGTTCTCTTATGCACGAACGGTGCAACGCCAGGGGCACTGAAATCTGTCTGAACAGATGAAAACAGGAAGCATGAATTATGATGCCCATGATTCGGATCACTGTGGAGATGGCATGGCAAAAAAGGACACCTGTTAACCATGGAGGAGAAGCGGTATCCTTACTGTGTTAGCCTGAAATGGGGAAAAAAATGAGGGTCGGCCGCTGACAATGTTTGAAACACGAGACCATGTCACAAATGATTTCGGTCAATCTTTTGGGACGTTGACCCTGGACAGTTGGCGGACCCTTGGTCGAGCATCCATACTATTAGGGGGTCCCTCAAAACATGACCAGTCTTCCGGAATGTTGGCCCAGGAAGGTAGGTGAGACGATGCGGCATGAGACCAGGCTGTTAGGGGTTCCCTTCAGACATGAAAGGGGGAGAAGGTCCGAATAAGGGGCATGAAAAGCGTGGAATGTGGAGTGATGGTTTTTCCGAACAGAAGCCAACACTCATGTAATTACATCGCCGTGGCGGGAACACGCCAGATGGGTGCGACGGTTTGGTTTTGGATCCCTCCTTATTTTGTACAGGGTCTCTCTAGCGAGGGGGGTTGTCGCTCCCCAATTGGATCTTGGGACATCCTGAAGTTGTTCTGGGAAAAATTGCAGCTGCATAGTTCCCCCCGAGGGGTCAGGCCAGAGGGCCGGAAATGGGGAGGAATATGATTTTGCGATTCCTGGGGCTGGACCCTAAGTGAAATACCAGGGTGTCCCTACATGTCCCATGAGGATAAGGATAAATCCACACATAGTTATGAATGCATAGTGTAGTCATAGACCAACACTGACAGGTGAAATTCTCTCTGTAAGAGGCTCTAGTACATCCCATGATTAACATGGGGCATCCTGAACTTGTTTAGGGTAGAATCGCAGTTTAGTGTCATGCGTTGAGGACATATGGACTCCTGCAGTTTAACGTCATATGATAGGACGTGGAGTGAAAGAGAAGAGCCCAGGGAGCATATGGTGTGGTAGTTATGAAACCGATATGAATGAGGACTTGGAGTCCCAATCACACCACATACCCCCGGAGGAAACTCTTCAGGTCGAGGGACGAAGAGTGAGGATTAGACTGGGCCTGAAGCAGAGCGGTCAGGCATTTCTATGTACCCCATGAGGATGGTAATCAAGCCATACGTAGTTCTAAAAGCGCAGTTTAATGTCATGAGGGATGATGAGAAGCCCGACCGTGTTGGTACACATCCTGCCAAAACTACTAAGCCCACATGAGTCATGCTCGGTGTGGGAAACAAGAAGTAGTGGTTGGACTTTCCTGACACAGAAGGGGGACAGGTTAGGGTGAAGGGATGCTCGGTGAATACCGGCCCAAAAACACTAACACGACCATGTAGCGCACCCAGATGCACGAAGAGATAGAATCGAATATATTGGAATTTCACTTGAACATGAGGAAGTGGAAACGTGTGAATCATGTTGCTCGAGATTTGGATCACAATGACAGCGGCGTGATGATAGAGGATAACTGTCAACCATGGTGGAAACGCAGCGTCCATATCGTGTTAGCCTAGAATGGGGACAGACAAATGAGGGTTGGCCGTTGACCATGTTCGAAACACGAAACCATGTCACAAATGTTGTAAGAGATCCGTAGGGACGTTGGCCCGAAACGATTAGAGGGCCCTTAGGTCCAGCATCCATGGAGAGACCTTAAGCCTAGTATCCATATCATCTGAGGGTCCTTTTGGATGTGGAAGATGATGAGGATCCAAATAGAGAGCTCATGAAGCTTGGTCATGGGACGAGGGGAATGTCCCTATGGAAATCTCACACTTCGGGCTCTTTGTCGAAACACATCCGAATATGACAACGAGATGTATTAGATAGGGGGAGAAGAGTCCGTTCCCCTAGGGAGATCATAATTTAGGGTCATAAAATTTTGACCATGGGTTGGAAGAAGCACATGAGAATTGTGACAGTTATTTACGAAAACCCGTCGTGGATGAGAACCGGGGTTCCGACTACCATGTGCTTCTCGGATTGTTTTAGGTCGAGAGACCGGAGACGAGAGTTGTGATGGGCCTGCGGGGAAATGCCCAGGCGCTCCTACGTATCCCATAAGGATGAGAATCAAGCCTTACATAGTTCTTGATAGATCTTAGTTTATGGTCTTAGAACTCAGACAATGAATGGGTAAGGGGAGTAGGGGACGCATGGAAAGGCGGTTAAAAAACCCGACATGAATGAGGTCCTAAGCCCTACATACCATGTGTTCTCTGGGAAAATGATCGAGTCGAGGGATCAAACATGAAGGTTAGGCTGGGCCTGCGGGGAAGTGACCGGGCGCTCCTACATATCTCATAAGGATGAGAATCAAGCCTCACGTAGTTCTGAAAGGTGGCATGTAAGGTACCAGTGCCAGGGAAAATGGGGAGTGCGGGCGCGACCCTCGCACTAAAAGAAGCGGAATTTGATAAATCTTGTTTGACCTTTAATGTGAGTGGTTTTTTTGTGAAGTGAAAATCCTAGGGTAGAAATCTCTGGTGTCACCACAATAATCAAGTCGTGATAGGTGTTGACAAATGGCATGGCACGTGACCAATACACAACGTGATGTCCTCTACAATGAGGTCATCACAATGCAGTGCCGTTTTTTGTCGTGCGGCCAGGATGATAATGACACAGTTTTAGGGTTGTATGATCGGACCAAGCATGCATTTTAACGTTATTCAGCATAGACATAGGAGAGATGATGCTAGGCGGGGAAAGTGTATGGTGTCGTATGAAATAATTGACGTCGATGAGGACTCGGAGTCCAAATCACACCACACAGTCCGGTAGTCAGGGTCCCGAAGGCAGGACGCTGAACTCGAGCTGGACCCAAATACAGGAGGTCTTGGCATTCTTATGTACCCCATGAAGATGGGAATCAAGCAAGACGTAGTTCTTGTGAGATCTTAGTTAATGGTCTTTAGAGATCGGACCATGGTTGGATGGAACCTTTTTAGTTATGTGCAGACCTCGACCCGATCCCTAAGCCCACATGAGCTAAACTCGGTGTGGGAAACAAGGGGGAAGATCCTTATCACAATACCTGAAACATCCAACTAGGGGGAGTTGATGAAGATCCATGAAAGACACCTTTGACGTGGATTTGTTCCCCTTACGCGCAGACGTGCAGGGAGGAATAGTACCAAGAGTTTTGAAACTCCACCCGGACATGATGAGAATGGAGAAGGATGCGAATCGTGTAACCCACATTTTAGGCTTGATGGGGTTGGCTTTGTGAGGGAGGATAAACGTTAACCGTGGCAGAAACGTAGTCTCCATATCACGTTAGGCTGAAGTGGGAACAACAAATGAGCATCGACCGCTGACCGTATTCACAACACGGGATTTTATCGATTTGTTGTCCGAAACCCTCAGGGGTGTTAGCCTATAATGGTAGGAGAGCCCTTGGGCGTAGTATCTAGGCCGTTCTTGGTGGTCCCTCCAGGTGTGAAAGATGATGGAAGCCCTAATGCAGGGATACAGAAAGCCTGGAAAGCGGGAGCGGACGTGTCCGAGTAAAGTCTGGAATTCCAGGTAATAAACCGGAGTACCCGTAGGCACATTGGTGAACTGCTGAAAAGGGGCGATGAAATATCTCGGGAGGGAGAGGTACACGGCGTGGTCATTATAGGACCGACGTGAATGCGGAAATAATCCCATACCATGCCATATAATCCCCTCGTGGATGAAGGGTAGACCAAGGGGCCAAGGTGGGATGAAGATTCCCGAGAGATGGGGCTGGACCCGATTCCTATACATTCAGGTGATCCTACGTATCCCATGAGTATGGGAATCAAGACACACATAGTTCTCTATATGTAGTTTAATGTCATACTAGATTAAGAGGGGTGTAATATACCCCCAAACAATGGAGGTGTACGGTATGACGAATAAATCGACATGAATGAGGAAATAATCCCACACCACACCATAGACTCCTATAAGAGAGGACCTGGGCCGGGGGCCCAAATAGGACAAGGGGCCTGATGGATAGGCATTGGTCAGGAGGCCCTGACCTGCTTGCAGTTTAACCTCTTGTAGTATGGACGGGGGCCAGGGGCCCATGGAGGCCAAGGAGCCTGAGGCTGGGCCTCGTTGAGGGAATTTTTACGACATGGAAAGCAACCCGACATGAATGAGAACATGATCCCACATCATGCCATATACTCCCACAAGAGAATCGGGGCCGTGGGCCCGATTGTCTGCACCACCCAGAGGGAGGTTTGTCGCTTCGGGATGGGCAGAACAAATCGCTCCACTCGATGTTTGGGACATCTTTGGGGGGACCCTAAGATCCAGGATGTTGTTGACCATGTTCGAAACACATCATCCCTATGGTGACCTAATATGGGAGCAACAAATGTGTGTCGACCGCTGACCGAATTCGAAATGCATGAAAATTATCATCTTGTTGCTCGGAAACCCTTGGGGGTGTTGGTCCGTATCCGTAGGAGAGCCCTTGGGCGTAGTTTCCAGGCCATTCTTGGGGCTCCCTCCAGATGTGAAAGATGATGGATTCCCAGTCAATGAATGTGTGAAGCATAGCTGTATCCATCCACGAAAGAGGCGAACATCTCCATGGGGGCGTGCAGCCATGTCGAGGCTTGCTCGATGTTAGTTGGGGAAAAAGTGTGCACCTTTCCATATATCATGACCCGAGGAGAAGATTTTAGCTTTTGGTCTGGGCTAATGAGTGAAATTTCCGGGCGTTCCCACATATCCCATTAGGATGGGAATCAAGCCATATGTAGTTCTTGAAGGCCATGTAGTTTAACATCATGCGATGAGGCCGTGGGGGGGATAGAAGAACGGGAGTGGGCACATGGTGCCGCCCTTACAATCCTTGTATGAGCAGGGCTATATGAGAATGGATAAGAAATCCCACTCCTCACTATGCGAGGATCCTCCAAGGAAACTATTTCCAGGGGTAGTGGGAGAGAAGAGCTTGGGGCTGGGCTCAAGATGAGGCCTCCGAGCGTTCCTATGTATCCCATTAATATGGGAATCAAGCCACACATTGTTCTTGAAGCACAGTTCAATGTTGTTCTGGATGAGAAATGTGTCTCAACTGGGTATATGTACGGTACGGTGGGTAACCCGACATGAATGAGGATGTAATCCCACACCACACCGTACAATCCCATATGAGAGTCCGAGTAGACGAAGGCCAAGGGGCCCAAGGCTGCACATTATTCAGGAAGGCCAGACTGGCTTGCAGTTTAACATCTTGTTGTAAGGACGGGGGGCCGGGGGCCCGAGGAGGCCAAGGGGCCTAAGGCTGAGCCTTAGTCAGGAAGGAATCACTGGCTTGCGGTTTAACGTCTTGCAGTAAGGACGGGGGCTGGGGGCCCATGAAGGCCAATGGGACTATGGCTAAGCCTTGGTTAGGAAGGCCTAACTCTGTCAGGAAGGCTTGACTGGCTTACAGTTTAACCTCTTACTGTAAGGATGGGGGGAGATCGTAGTTTAGAGTCACAGAGCTCGGACCATTTTGTAGTTTATCGTCATACAGGACGGCGGCACAGTTTAAAGTCGTGTAGGACCACAACGTGTAGTTTAAGGTTGTGCGGGACCGTAACGTGCATTTTAGGGTCGTTTGGGACCGTGCAGTTTAATGTCGTGTAGGACCATACAAGATCAGGTGAAGTACTGCTTGAGGAACCTGACATGGGTGGGAGGAGTTACACGCTCACCATCCGTGGTCACCATGGAGTACGCCCTGTTGGGGTAAACCTTATGGATGATATAAGGCCCTTCCCATTTGGGTTCTATCTTGGGTGGTTTCCTACCAGGAATCATTGGTACCCGAAGGGCCAATACTAGGTCACCCTGTAGAAAGGAACGGAGGCGAACCTTCTTGTTGAAGGCCCTTTCTATCTTATTCTGATGTATTTCCAGATTGTGAAGGGCATGAAGCCGGTTCTCGTCCAGTGCTTCTAATTCAGCTAGACGGATTTCGACCACCTCATCTGGCACCTGCTAGTCATAGACTGCATTACGTAATGATGGAAGCTGGATCTCAATGGGTAGGATGACATCAACCCCATACACCAAGGAATATGGGGTCACCTAGGTAGAGTTGCGATTCATCGTCTGATAAGCCCAGAGGGCATTGGGGAGCTTGTCCGTCCAACTCTTCTTGTTCCGACCAACCATCTTCTATAGAATGTTAGAGAGGGTTTTGTTGAACGCCTCGATCTGTCTGTTTTCCTGCGTGTGATAGCGGGAGGTATGGTTTGAATGGATGTCGTACTTGGCGTACAATTTATTCAGCTCAGCTGCTCGGAAGTTGGTGTCGTTATCGGTGAGGAAGGTGTGCGGGACCCCGAATCGGTGGATAATATTGGAGCTCACAAAGTTGATGATGGAATGGGCCTTGACGTCTTTGAGTGGAACTGCCTCTGCCCACTTGGAAAAGAAATCTTTAGCAGTCAGGATGAACCTACACTGGCGAGCTGTTGCCGGTGGATATGGTCCCACTACATCAAGTCCCCATACCGCAAATGGCCAAGAGTACTTGGTGGGGGTGGAGAGGCTCTGGAGGCCAATGTAGGAAGTTGGCGTGTACTTGGCACGTGTGGCATCTCTTGGAATACCCGATACTATCGTGGATCATAGAGGGCCAGAATTACCCCAACTTTTGGATTTGATGGGACAGTTTCAGCCCAGCTTGATGGGCACCACAAGAACCGGCGTGGACCTCTTGCATAACTTGAGGAATCTCTACTCCTTGAATGAAACAGAGGAGAAAGCCATCGAAGCTCCTCTTATAGAGGATCTGCTCAAGACTGGGACCACTCAAGAGGGTAAGTTGCAGCGTGCAGTGTCGGATTCGCTCGCGCTCGGCCCAGTCGTCAGGGAGGCAACCATTTTGGAGATACTCGACAAAAGGTGCCCTCCAGTCGTGATTGACTTCAACCACTGTGTTCGACGAACCCGGGACCCCTGACATAGAGGGCCCAGCGGTGAGATGACTTACCCGCATGCCGTCATTGTCCTCTTGGGTGATGGAGGAAATGACTCTCTGGTGTGCCACATGTATGATCAAATCATTTTTCTCGGGTTCCGCGAGCGACGCAGCTAAGCCGGCCAAGGAATCATCTTGACTGTTCTACCACTGAGGGACATGGGTGACCTTTGGCCGAGAGGGGAACTGGGCCATTAGGCGGAGGGTGCACTCCAGCAATGGCACAGGCTCCAGCTTCCTAATGACATAATCACCATTGACCTGCTTGATTACCATCTCGGAATATCCTTTCACATGTAGATGGGGCACGTCGATCTCAAGGGCCAACTCGAGGCTGGTGATAGGGCCTGTTACTCCGCCTCAATGTTGGTACAACCTTCTGACAACAGGAACGAGTATGGTAGGACGGCTTGCGACGGGGTAATGAAGACGATACCTAGGCCCACTCTGTGGAGCATAGGATCGTTGAGCCTCCTACCAGTGGGGCTCTGGGAGGCACCGTCGAAGTGCATTTTCCATCATGGGATGACATAATCGACTGTGAAGATCGACTCATCAGGAAAATCCAGATCCGAGGACTAATCCGCAGAGGTTGGGTGGACGGCTAAAAAGTCTTCCAACGCCTGTCCCTTAATGGCCTTCTGAGGTATGAACCTGATATCAAACTACTGGAGAATCACTACCCACCGCGCTAGTCGGCCGGTCAACATGGGGCGGTTCAGGATGTACTTTTGTGGGACTACCCGAGGGACCAATTGTACCTCATGGTGCTACAGGTAATGCCGCTACTTCTGTACGGCAAAGACGAGCGCTAGGAAGATCTTTTCGATAGGGGAGTATCTAACCTCCGTATCGAGAAGCATGCGACTGAGATAGTAGATATTGTTCTCAGTACCCTCGTTATTCTTATGGGTGAGAAGTGCGCCGAGGAACCATTCTAGGGCGGTCACATAAAGGACCAGCGGCTTTCTGAAAACAGGTGGCATCATAACTGGGGGTTGTAGCTGATACTGCTTGATTACCTCGAAGGCGGACCGACACTCTTCATCCAATTCGTAAGTGGCGCCGTTCATCATGATCCGGGAGAAGGTCTTACACTTTCCAGCCATATTCACGATGAATCGGCGTATATAGGCTAAGTGGCATTGGAGACCTCGAAGTTCCCGAATATTGCTTGGGGGAGGCATTTGGTTGATGGCCTTGATCTTCTCTGGGTCGATTTCAATGCATCGATATCTAACAACAAATCCTAAAAACTTCCCAGAGGTGACCCCGAAGGCACACATCAACGGGTTCATCTTCAGGTGACGGGAATGGCGGAAACCGAAGACTTTCTCAAGGTATTTGAGATGATCCTAGCGCTGGCATGATTTGACCGCTAGTTCATCTACGTAGCATTCCACCAGGGTCCCGATAATTGGCTTGAATATGCGATGCATGGCCCTCTGATCAGTGGCTCCTGCATTTTTCAAGCCGAAGGGCATAACCTGGTAGCAAAAGGTACCTTGGGGAGCCCTGAAGGTAGTGGACTCCTTGTCCCCGGGAGCCATCCAGATATACTTTACCCAGAATACACATCCATGAAAGAGAGAGCTTAGATCCCGGCCGTGGCGTCAATTAATAACTCAGTCACTGGGAGGGGGAAGTCATCCTTTGGGCAGTGGCGATTAAGGTTGCGAAAGTCGATGTAGACTCTGATCTGCCCATTCTTCTTCCTGACTGGCACAATGTTAGCAAGCCACTTGGGGTACTGGAATCCCTTAACGAAGTTGGCTTTGATAAGATTGTCGACCTCGGCCTCAACCATAGCACCATGAGAAGGGTGCATTTTCCTGGGAGGTTTCATAAACCCACAATGGTTTGCCGGGAGGCCCAGACGGTGAATGGCTACATGAGGATCTAGTCCTTGCATCTCACCGTACCTCCAGAACAAACGTCACAATGTTGTTTGAGAAAGTCCACGTACTACTGCTGCCCCTCGGGGGTCATGGCTACACTGATCAATGTGGGTCTCAGATCTGCCTCGCTACCAAGGTTCACCTATACCAGTTCATCAACCGTGGTAGAGATTCCTTCCTCAAAGGCGGGGGGGAGCATCCTCCAGGTCCTCCTCTCCACCCGTGAAAGGATTTCCCACAATGGGAGAAACTTCTGGGATATCAAAGCCTGAGGGGCAGCTGGTTCTGGCTTGGGCAGTAGTGTACATCATATCAAGAGGCCCACTCACCATTGAGACAATAGCAATGAAGGCAGTCGACCCTATCCCATCTGGCCTTCGGCCTAAGGGGCCACATTTGATGATATCAAAGCAGTGGTGACTCTTTGGCCAGAGTCAGTTGATTCTAGCCCAGTGGAAGAGACACGTATGACGTACTTCTGTTGTCATAAGGTTGACATCTTAGTACCACACAGGGGTAGGAGGCTCCGGAATCACCTAAGCCTGGTTGGTGTAGGAGTATGAGGTGATTTTCCACCGTCGCTTGGACATGGGAACATGTCTTCCTTTCATACTTGAAATAACAAAACATTTCCCCATGTCGGGGGTTGTGGCCTCCAATCGGTGGATCGGGAGGATGTAGGCGTCATCCATGCTTTCCCAGGGATCACTTGTGACCGGGGCTGCTTCATCCTCACTTACAAGGATTTTCTTATCCTTACTCTTGTAATAATCAGCATCCAGATAGCGGGCCTCACCAGAGGCGAAAGGAGACACAACTCCTTGGAGCACACTTACTCGACCATTGAGGGAGTATCAGAGGCATTGGTGATACGACGAAGGGGCTGCTGCGTGGATATGGAGCCATGACCTACCCATCAACGCGTTGTAGGTGGTGTCCTGAGAGATGACCATGAACTCGGTGCTTAAAATTAAGCCACTGAACTGAGACTTCAGGTAGATCTTGCCAACTGGGGTTTGCCCGGTCCTGTCATATCCCTGAATTCTGAGGTTAGAAGGAGTTAAATCATCTTCAGACAGACCCAGCTTTCGCAGTGTCCGAGTCTGAATTAGGTTGATTCCGGAACCCGTATCAACGAGGAAGCGGCATACTTCCCCACAATTGAAGTGGCCAATGATGTACAACGGGAGAATATTCCCTTATATAGGAAGTTCCTCATCTTCACTGGAGAACGAGATAATCGCCTGACATTCAGCTTTCTCAATTGCCTCGGCATGGAAGGCTTATGCGGCCGCCACCTCCGTCTCAAACTTGAGGGGGATCCTTAGGGCCTTGGAAAGTGCTTCGCACATTTCAGACGGTAGGTGAAGGGCCTAAAGGATAGAAAGCCTTGATGGAATGCTGACCAAGTGCTTCAGGACATCATACTTCTGTGCCAAACGCGAGCCTCTGCTTACAGGAGGTCGTTCTGCAGTTAGAGGCATAGAGGGTCCTGCCGGTTGAACCAGCGGTTCGCTAGTGCTGGGCATATCCCATTGCCTACTAGATGATTCCTGGAGAGTAGTCACCGGACTCGGATCAGATAGCGGAGACATACCCTTAGCTGGGCAAGACTGACTATGGTGCAGACGAGGCATCCCTTCCTGATGTAGTAGCACAAACAGCGGTGGAGGTGGAGCTGAGGGCGTAAGATGGTACATCGCGTGCTGAGCTCTGTGCTGAGCCTGCTGTCTGGTTTCAGTCCCGTGCACATCCTGACTGAAAGTGCTCGCTGATGTGCCTCGACGGTCAGCTTGGTTGCGGTTCTGCTGACGTTGAAGTCAGTTAGGGACGTTGGGGAGGTTCGCCTGGAGTTCCCCCTCGCCGGGGGTCATATAGGGCTTCACTAGCTCCACGGTGTTAACCGAAGTGTACCCCTGGCTGTCGCTTGACGAGTCATCCACTACCAGGCAGATTCTAGGAGGAATCCCTATTTCAGGTGGCATGAATTCACCAAGAGTTCGGGATGATAACGTCACTGGCGGAGTGTGTTGTTTCTTCTTGCGTCGTCGCTACTTGCCCTTTTGGGATGAGGTCGACTGTGAAGGCGATGCAGAGGTACTAGAAACTTCTTCTAAAGGTTTCGGCTACTTCAGCCATTCCCAAATGATAGCATGGGTTCGAGAGACGGTTTTTCGAGCCATCCAGTTGTCGTATTTCTGGGACCCACGGGTAAAAACCTGCTACCACTCTCCTTCACTATCGCTACAAATCCTTGACCCTGAAAAGACACCCGCTACTTATGTTGGTGTCAGGCCCATCCTGACTAAGTTGTTGCTGAACTGGTCTTAAAGCCATTCTTTAAACACATAGCATTTCTTGAGGGTGTGCCCCAGAATATGATGATAAGGACAGTAGTTGGGGTGAATGGTGAGATTCGCCTCTGTCGGCCTTCTGCACTCGGGTAGGCGCACAATCCCTTGCTCTAGAGTACTTCGGAAGTTGCCAGGGACCTAATTTTCGTTGAACGAATAAGTCTGGTGCCATCTTTCTGGATAGGGGGCCCTGGGGGCCTGGCCCTGACGAGGGGCTAGAGGGGCCTTCCGGGGAGGTGGCGCCTGATCTTCTCTCCTAGGTGGTGGTGGCACATTACACGGGGGAACCTGTCGATTCTGAGGCGGTTGCTGCTGGGCAGGAGCCTGCGCTTGAGGTGGAGGACCTCTGTGGGGTTGCAGGGCTGGTGCCGCTGGAAGAAATTCTAGCTGCCTGGGGGCTTCTATTTGGTCCACCGCGGCGAGTTCGGCTCTGGAAGTCCTCCTGGCTGGGATCATAGGGGGCAATGAACGTGTCTGACTAGCCTGTTGTAGAGCCTCCTCAAGGCGCTGAGCCTTATCTGAGAAATCCTGGAACCCTCCAGGGTAGTTCTGGGTAATCAGGGAAGGTACCAGCTCTGTTTTAATTTTCCATACACACATCATCAGTAATTTCTCTTGAGTCAGTGGCATATCAGATGAGTATGTAAGTCCCTTCCACCGGGAGATGAAATCTGCGACTCGCTCATTAGGCCTTTCCTTGCACTTGAAGAGGTATTTAATGTTTGTATTCCACTTGGTGGAGTTGAACTGATATAGGAACAACTGGCAGAGATCCTCCCAACTGGCCACTGTTCCGATAGGGAGCTGGCTTTACCAGACGAATGTGGGACCTTCCAATGTCTGCACGAAACATCGGAGCTTGGCGGCTTCTTGCTGGCCTGGATTCCCCACCATGGGGCCACACTTGGAAGAAAAGTGGGCCAAATTCTGTGGTGGGTCCCATATCCCGTTGAAGGGCGAGAATGTGGGATTCCCAAAACCTGGCGGTGCGGGAATATCATCCACCCACGCGGGATATGGCTTGCCATCCGGTGGTACCACCACATGCCGTGTTTCCAATTCTTCGAGGCGGGCGATGAGTTCTGCTATAAGATCATCCGGGTGGGGGTCCCTATCTTGATGGGGATCCCTAATCAGAAGTGCGTTGTCGGGTTCTTCGACATGGTAGATGGCTTCGGCGGCTCGTGGAGCAACTGGCGGAACAGCGTATGGGGCGACTGGGGGAACCCGGACTGGATTATGCAGATTTTCCCGTCGTTCAGGAGGGTTTGGCGAGATGTATTGCACCCTCTTGCCATATGTTCCGGGTTCTGCCTAGTCTGTGGAAGTAGCCTGATCTGGGTTTCCCGGAGGGATCTCACAAGGGAAAAATTGTTCCTGCCCCTGCTGCCCCAGCTTGGGATTACCATAGTCAGGTCACCACTCTGCAACGCACTCGTCCAAGTGTCCGTCAACCAGCCTCTTCTACTCAGCAAGCTGTTGGCGTAACGTGGCCTTCTCGGGATCTTCGCCCGTCTTCTTTACAGAAGCGGGCAGGACATAGTGCTTGACAGTTCTGACGCGCTCCTTACCCTTACCAGCATTTCGACTGAGTAACAGTGACTCGGTGGGTACATGGAGGCCTAGAAGGTTTCTATGCTGATGGGTAACCCTCCATGATGGGTCCAGCAGTGGTGGTACGCCCTCGGAGGGTAAGTCTCTATCGAGAAATTCAAGCTCGTCTTCCTTGTCCCCTACGTCAGCCATGTGGACCGCGACCCCTCTCGAGGGTATGTCCTCAATGTCTCATAACGAATCAGGTTACCATTGGATAGGTCTAAAGAGGAGAGCGGCATACTGTCCCCAGCCACGGACATGCACATGGGGGGTAGCTTCCTAGATGACTCTGCGGAGTACTTTGAAACACTGAACGCATTTCAATTGAAGGGTGCTCTGATGGCCTGGTGACTCAGGGTGCTGGGCCACAGGAAGTGCGGCCAAATCGATCAGGTGGCATTGCTCGCCGATCTCTTCAACATGCTATCGACTTCTGGGGTACATCACCCGCTCATAACAAAGGCGGAAGTGTGTTCCCATATGGTTCGGCAAAAGCACCACACTTCTTCTGGGGTAAGGGACTCTGGTACGCGAAAGTTAGGCGCCACCATCGGCCAGAACACCTCTGGGAAGTGATCCGCTGCAAGAATGCTCTAGAAGCTCCTGGGTTCGGACTCGGGGTCTGGACCTGTATTTCCCCACTCGTCAAATGGGGGCGGCTGAGGGACCGTTAGCGGTACCGAGACAGACCGCTGGGACAGTAGACTTGGCAGCGGAGAATACAGCGAATGAGCTGACTGGACGCCGAATTCCTGGCCATCCTCTGAAGAGTGAGGTGACCTAACCACGATATCATGATACGATGGGCTGATAGCCATAGCCTCAGACACATGAGTCGCAGTCACTGGCGATGGGTTACGTAGTTTTTCTACCGTCATTGGTCCCCAATACAGCTCCCCGTGATCTCTGGTAGAGGTAGAGGGTGCTTCTGGTGACGACGGTGGTGATTGCAAAGTCGGGACCTGCAAATTTTCCACGATTTCTTCCTCTTGGATGTATCTGCGGAGGGAGGTGGGAATCTGGTGGACCTCGCCCTCTGGGAGAATGAGGCTGATGCGCCTGGTCCCTTCCCCAGTTCTTGAAACGGAGGAGCGGGGAGAAGGTTCCGTCACTGAGTCGCATTCCGCTTCAGAGTCCGAGAAACGGGCAGGTCTGATCTCCACCAGGGCCTTCCCAGGACTCTTCTTGTGGCGGTGATGACCCGCTCTTCTACCCCAAGGTGGCTCTTCGGGACAAGGTTGACTCTCAATATGTAGTGTTGAGGTGGCGCTAGCGCCGTGTTAGAGAGGGCCCCCACTCGAGGTGGTCAGGGTACGAGGGGAACCAGGGCAAATGCCGAAGGGTACATGGGGAGGACCTCCATGGACAGTGCAGGCGGAGCGCGGCTAACCTTCACTCCTGAAGTTGCCGGGGCAAGGAGGACCTTTTCCAGTTGCAGAGATGACGTAGGGAGGACCCCCATGTTGAAGAAGGACTGGATGGACAGTACCTTCATATCGGCAGTCGGGGGCAGGAGGGGGGACTCGATACCCTGTATAGTTGGTGCGGGGGATGTTTCTTCACCGAACGTCACTGCCGCAGGGTGGGTCTTCCTACAGGATGGAGGTAGCATGAGTCATACCATCGTGACGAGCATCGGAGCAGGGAAAGCCCATGCTCTATGGAATGGTGATACGGAGAGGACATTCGTGTGGAGTGACGTTACCGCGGATTGGTTCGTGGAAATCATCGCTCAGGCCTGTGACCCCGAGAGTCAACCCAGCCTGCCCATGGGGTAGCTGAGGCCTCGATCCCGGTCGGGTGAAGGAGTGACCCTGCTCAGTGTATGCAGGAACTCCATGATGCACGTCGGTGGTGGATTGGGCCATAGTAGCTATTGACATCGACGCACCTTGACGAGTGTCCTCAGCTCGGGCCCGGCGCTAACGTCAGGTAAGACGGGCTGGCGTAGGTGGTGCAGGGGCATAACCTACCTGCTCTTCTGGCGAAGCCGGTCGGAGGCGCTGATGCAGCCGAATGGGAGCCGATTTCTGGATCCCTTGGATCGGGACTCTGTGCGGGCTAAGCCAGACATCACCCGTCTCATCAGTATAAGGCGCGGATTCGTCGAGGCATTTCGGGGACATGCTCCCAAAACGATTGAACGTTGGGGTGGGGAGCAGGGGCTCGCTACGCGGCCCGTTAGGGCGGTGTTGATGGCGGGGCCTGGATTCCTCCAGGTCCAGGCGGGCCATATCCTGAGTTGGGATGACCCCTTCCTCCTCGTACCAGCATACAAGGATGTTGATCACCCTCCACTGGATGATCTCTGACGGGGAAAGGGTACGTGGGTGCCCCATATTCGCCTATGTAGAGTCCGTCGTGGAGGCAGCAGAGCCATACGGGGCGGTTGTTCCGGTATATCCCCTACCCCTGCGTAGGCAAGCGAGCGGTGATTGTGTCTCCATAGCAGCAACCCGGATCCTGGGAAACGGAGAGATCAACTCATCAGCATTGTGAGGAAAATGGTTGACAACCAGTGCCCCAATGTCATTCCATTCTCCATGTCTGTAAAAAGGATCCACGCCAACACGTTGCAGAAAAAAATGCCCCACGTTTTATTGCCCCAATTTCCAGTGAGTTTCACGCCAAGCCCACCATTTGCTTGGTGGGACCCGGCACCAGATATCTGGATCTGGTGACACGTCAATCTACTGGTGTCTCGAACGCTACTAATCTCCACATTGGGGAGAAGAATTTCACGTCGGGTTCACCATTTCGATTTCTGATGCTTTTCGCAGGGGCGTGCGCGCATCCATTCGTCTGCGGGGGAGGACGTGCGGCATTTTTTCCCCACATTCCCGCTTTCCAAAGGCATGTGGCATTCACTGCTTTTTAAGGGATGTCTGCTCCTTGATCGAAAGTGGGATGATGGGATGACAGTTCATCTTTCTATGGATTCCTCTTCAGAACTCGTCACCTAGTCCGGGTCTCACTCATAGATTTAATATGTTGTTCGTGAAACTCTTCCCAGTGCCAGGTTTCCATGGACGCCGGTTAATTACACTGCTTCTATCAGGACATTCCAAAGGGTCCGGTCAGGGCAGCAACCTTCAGTCGGGGGAGTAGACACGTCAAGGCATCAGTAGCATTTCTGGATGCTGGGGAGCTGGCATGTCTGTCTTTTATCCCTTGTCATAGGGCTTCTCGAGGGCATGGAAGACCGAGGCATCCCACATCGAGCACGGGGAATTATATTCCATAGACATATATATGAGGTTTTCCTCATCTTCCTGTGTTTAACACAGGGTATGCTACAGGTTTAACGTCCAGCGGAGATAGTTACGCCACAAGCGTGACATCTGAGGTTTTCCTCAGGCATCTCATGTTTATCATGAGGTAGGTCGCAAGTTTAACGTCCAGTGGAGACGGGCCGGCCGGATCGAAACACTAGCTGGAGTGAATAAAATTGACGAATTTCCCTTAAAGGGATGTTGATATCAGGGCCAACTCATGGGCGGCTTCCTTAATGTTGTGAAGAGGAGTGGAACGACATGATCTCTCTGGGATATGACGGTCTGGGTGAGAATCAGGGTGGATGATGGATGGGTTAATGAAGTGGAGGGGGAATGACAAGGTACCATCACAAGGGTGACGGTGAAGTTGGGCATGAGTCTCAAAGAGACCTCCTACGTATCCTCGTGGCAGGGAATCAAAGTCCACGTAGTTCAGGACGGTGCAGGCGGACCGACGTGAAGGTGGACATTGGTCCAATATATGTCGTCAGCGAACCGACCTGAAGGTGGACCTTGGTCCAGATGGTGTGGGGCTTACACACTAGGCTGCCCAGGTGCTGGTGACCTGACGTGAATAAACGAATGGTGGGATTGATCCTCGTGGAGGCTTCCTATATACCATTCATTGACATGGATCAAAGACCTCGTATTTAAAATGATGGAAATCCTCAGCGAACCGACGTGGAGGTGGACCTTGGTCCAATGAGAGATGGGCTTGAACCCCGGGGATGCATCCTACGTACCATGCCTTGACATGGATCAAAGACCTCATAGTTCAAAGGGTTTCGTCGGTGAACCGACGTGAAGGTAGACATGGGGGTCCAATAGTGGTGGGCTTGAACCTCGTGAAGGCTTCCTACATACCATGCCTTGACATGGATCAAAGTCCTCGTAGTTCGGAGGGTGGGTGTCGGCGAACTGACGTGAGGAAGGGACCTTGGTCTGATGGGAGATGGGCTTGAACCTCAGGGAGGCTTCCTACGTACCATTCCTTGACATGGATCAAAGACCCCGTAGTTCAAATGGAATGTGGAATACAGTTTAACATCATGCGGGACGAGAGTGAAACCTGACGTAAAAGAAAGATGGGTGGTGGGCTTGAACCTCATGGAGGCTTCCTACGTACAATGCCTTGAAATGGATCAAAGACCACATAGTTCAAAGGGGGCTTTGTCGGCGAACCGAAGTGAAGGTGGACCCTAGTCTGATGGGTGGTGGGATTGAACCTCAGGGGGGCTTCCTACGTACCATGCCTTGACATGGATCAAAGACCTCATTGTTCAAATGGGTGAGTCACAACGGTTTGTTTTTGGATTGGGATGCAGTTTAACGTCTTGTAGGACGAAGAAGAACTCGACGTGAATAAATGATGTGTGGGCTTGAACCTCAGGGATGCTTCCTACGTACCATGCCTTGACATGGATCAAAGACCATGTAGTTCAAAGGGTGTGCAGTTTAATGTCATGAGGGACAAGGGAATACAGTTTAACGTCATGCTGGACGAGGGCATTGCCATGGCCGATGCTCACTCTAAGACCATGTGAGTCATGCTCGGTGTGAGAAACATGTGGCAGCAAGGACCTGACGATCACGTTGCGAAGGGTGTGTCCGTGAGAAGCGAAGAGGGGCTTATGCGTTAGGCAGCCCATGGTGCTGAGACTCACTCCAGGATGGAGGCCCGAAGTGCAGAAAAGTGCTGCGATAGAGGGATTTGGGGCCAAACCTGGGAGGTCCCTCATTCCCTATTTCCCCCTCCACTGACATTGGAAGTGGGTAAATACGAAGGTGCATGGGTGCTACCTTCCACAAGAGGGGCTAGGGGGCTTACACCAAGGTGGTTTCCCTTCACCCATGGACATACGCTACCCTGAGAAGGATGATATCATCACTTGTGAAGGGGGTGACGCCGTCTCTATGGAGATGGGTGGCGTCAAAAATGTCCGAGCTGGAGGGGACCCTGCGTTCGAAGCACAATGACAGATCACAGTTTAACGTCATGTGTTGAGGATGAGGTGCTTGGCAGTTTAACGTCCTGTAGCTCGGACGATGTGGGTTCACTCTGCACCCCTAGGACTTACATGACCGGCACCCTTTGCTCCTTGGGGGAGGGAAGTTACCAGTAAGGTCATGGTCAAGGGGGGTCGTAGAGAGAACCATCAAGGGGTCCACGTTAGTGTGGCTATGCGAAGAAGCAATAGCTGTTAGCGTGCATATGTGAAGAAGAATTAGGCGAAGAAATGCTACGTGTGATGTTGTCTGTGGGACTTTGAAATCACATCATGCAAACCTGGAGGGTCGCACGAGAAGAGGAATTGCCAAGTAGAGGAGTGTGCTTCGCGATGTGGAGTGCCTTGGCCTTAGCATGGGGCAGAGGTGTGGATGGGGGTGCTTCGTGAAGTGGAAAAGTATTCGCGGAGAACTGCCTCGCGAAGCAGATGTGCCTCGCGAAGCAAGGTGCCCCGAGGTAGTGTGCCTCGCGATATGTAGTGATCTTGCCTTGGCATGGGGATCACTAGTCTAGGATGGGTGCTTCGCGAAGCATAAACGCTCCGCGACTGTCTGGGTTCCCTTGGGAATCCCCCTCCTTCGCGAATGCCCTTGTGCTTCGTGAAGGGAATCCCTCCCGGAAGAGGGGATCAAAACAAGACAAAGTGAAGGCATCACGCGAAGTAGAAGTACCTCGCGGAGCTCATGATTCCCTGGGCGAAGGGTGCTTCGCGATTCGGGAGTTGAGAAGCCGAAAGGTCGGATTGTCCTTCCTCTGGGCTCAGGGGGAACCCAGTATTTATAGGTAAAGCGCACCATGAAGCAGAACTCACGTGGCGCGAAGCGGCGGTGGTTGCTTCACGGAGGGCTAACGAATGTCATCCCATTCGCGGAGAGGTACCGACTCAGGTGCTTTGCAGTGGGCTCGCGAACGTCAGGCCGTTCGCGGAGATATACCACCTCAGGTGCTTCGCGGCGGTCTCGCGAACGTCAGGCCGTTCGCGGAGAGGTACCACCTCCAGTGCTTCATGGGATCGCGATGCTTGGGGGTGCTTCACGTCGATGCTTTACGAGGCAGCGTGCTGGGCTTCTTTTTCGCTCCTTTCTTTAAGGCAATATTTGGGGGAAAACAAAAATCTTATAAAAGAATATATGGCCTATAAATGAGTTGAAAGCCAACATATTTTCTATAATCACCTCCAAACCCAATATTGTTAATATATTAATATGTAATCCTAAGAAGTAATATTTATGGATAATCATTAACATTTATTCATCAATTAGATCAACTAAAAAGAATAAAAAATTAACTATAACATTGCGTTGGTTACTGGTTGTCGTGAAACCCTTATCATCCTTCGGTCATTGGTTTATGACTTCAGGCCTTTCGATAATTGATATGTTGTCACCCAAAATTCATTTTTTCCACATATATAAACATATTAAAATATTTTAATAAATAAATATAACAGAAATCCTTGAAATTTAATTATTATATAGACTCTTAAATATGGGTTTGAATACAATAATTCTCTTACAATGTATCCTAATCTAATTTGAATAATAGTATGATGTTATTACTGACCATATAAACCCTAATTGTTATAAATAACTTTAAAATTACATCTATATAAATTTAAAGGCATTATTTATTATATAAATTTTTCCTCTAATGAATATTCCTTATTAATTTATTGAATGTTATAGCCAAAATACCACAGGTAAAATACATCTAAAATTTAATTATTAAATCCCAAAAACACTTTATAAATTTTTTACCTTCCTTAGTATAAGGTTTATCTTTAATATCATTTCTAGTATTTATAAATCCCAACACCTTACCTTTAATCTGAAAGACCATAGGTTTAATGAAGTAAATAATTATCATTATATGTTCAAATCCTTCATAATCATTTGTAGAAAAAAGAAGAATTATCATTATCATATCACATGGGAGTGTCAAACCAAGTGTATATTAAGAACCATTATCATGTACCAGATTACACAGAGTCAAGCCCAGCACACCTTGTTGATGACGCTACTTGTAGGTACATCCATTATAGAACCATGCCAACCTATAATATCAAGAAATGTATGTATTTCTAAGTATACACACATATTCTCACCCATACCAAAATTCTATGGTGTTATTATATACATATACTAAAATTAGACCTTAGGTTTATGTGATATTATATATGCTTTCCTAAATATAGTTCCCAATGTTGCTCTTAAACAACATCTTATACCATCTATAGTGACCAGACCCCATATATCCCAGAGCCATTGTTTGATATTATTACATTGACATGACTATAAGGAATCTAATATCAAAATACCAAAGAATTTAGTAGTCTTAGTAAAACCAATACAGACATGATACTCTTATTACAAATTAAAACCCTAATTAAAACATAATATTTTCTTTCTTTCTAAATAAATTTGAGAAAAAATTATTAATTTTTGTATTTTCATATATATAATTCATGGTACACTTCATAGATTCTTGTTGATTGGTAACAAAATAATGGTGAGTTGAAATTCTCAGTAATGGTAAAATATAGTAGAGTAAATAAGGAATAAATGATAATAATAATTATTTAATGGTAAATAATAGAATACACAAAACCTATAATCAAAAAACCGAGAAGGAAGTGCCTAAACAACATGTAATTGTAATAAATTAAATCTCATTACGTTCAAATAAATAGAAAAGGTAGAATAAATGTTCCAAGGTAAGAAATATAAATCACATTAAATGTAATAAATAAGAATATAATTAAATGAATCCAGATATTATATAATGTGAATATCTCATAGATAATAAATAATGAATCAAATTTAAGGCAATGATTAATTATTGGACATCATATCTTAGGAACATGAAAACCTATATTGTCAATATCCTTCTTCTGGATAGTTTAAAACTACAATTAGAAATCCATTTAATTTTCCCAACTTATTGTCTAATTATAACCTATTGATACATAAAATATCTATATTATGCATGGCCTCCACCCCTCACTGCATTTCTAAAGAAATATTCCAATAAAATAGTCAATTTAATTAAAAAAAGCCTTATCAAATATTTTTATTAAATAAAAAATACAGATTTATCAATAATTCCTCATTTAATTTAATAACTATCAATGTAGACACCGTAAGTAAAATTTTATATGGTTTAAGAAATATTAATATTCATGATAAATGAAATGAATTATTTAGAGTGAATTCAATGTCAAATTCTGATAAGAAATTAAAAATGACAATAGAAGTAAACGAAATCATAGAATACAATAGTAACACCACATGCTTCCATGGTTTGATTCTCTTTGATTAATATAGTATCATGTGTTGTACGCAACATGGAGTTCTAACACACACCACAACCAATCAAACTACCAGTTATGAATAGTAATACCCACTTTTTTAAATTTTATACATTTTATCTATTAAAATGGACTTCATTTTTGGATTTATAATATCCAAATTATCTGAGGGTGAATTTTTGGTATTTTTCCAAAAACATTCAATTTTTGGTGAATAGTAAAAATTACTAAATTTTAATTAGAAACATTTTTTTAATAGAAATATTTAATTGTGATAAATTATTAATTTGAGTGATTTTATAGTATATTTAGTATATAATTTTACCACTTATTAAAATTTTGGTCATTGGACGTAATTTAAAATTTAAACCAAACATAAACAGGTGTCAATCTTTTGATAGTTATAATTTTTAAAAACACGTTTTTTGTTTTGACAATGGGAATTCATTTTAAATTATTTTCTTCCACTTATGTGTTTCAAGTTTAGAAAAATGGATTACATATTTAGAATCAGGAGGGGAAAATTTTGTAAATAGGTAACATTAATTTTTAGACATTTCAAAGAATTACTTCAGTAAATATTTTATTTAACATGGATAAAGGGTAAATCTATTAAATAATGGTAAAAAATAATATTATAATAATAATAAATTACCCTAAAATGTGTCCTAACCATATTTTTGGATACATATCCGACCATGGGAATCTTTGGGTCTAATTGGGGTCCCCATGGATCAACTTGTAAGTGATCGTGACACTTTATATTAATTATGTTAAAGTAAATACAAAAATGACCTAAGCATATATCTTTTAGCAAAACAATTTTTACATAGTTCTATATGTGTTATATTTTAGACTATAAATATTAATTAGAATTATAATAGGTTTTCCTACATAATGGTATTTTATTTATAATTTTTGGACATTGAATAATTAACTTTATTTATGGCACAATAATGATGCAGTGTTTTCCTTATTAATTAAAGAATCAAATAATTGGTATTATAAATATTATAATAAATAAAATTTGAATGTTTGGATGACATACAAGAATTTTATTGATTAATATGACATGTTAGTCTTTCCTAAATGATTTTTTTTGAATTAATAAAGTTGTTAAGACTTGAACAAAAATCAATTATTAAATAGTGTCAAGATTGACATAAAAGTGTTTTTAAAAGAAATATTATATTATTAATTGATATTATATTCCTAAAAACAATGGGTCGGACAAAGGACATATATAATGATATTTGTATCCTTAATGGACTACGTGGGGGTCTCTTGGAAGTATATAGTATGTTTATTGACCATATAATATAAAAATACAAAGTCACATGGTAAATGTCAAACTATTTAACTAAGAGTTAAATATAAATGATAAGGTTAATATAGTAAAAAAATCCTATCTAAAATATATTCGATGAAATTATTTCGACCCATACCCACCTTAGACGTTTAATAATCCACTTTGGAGCCATTATAAATGGAATATGAATTTATTATAAATTAATACTTTATGTTTTTCCTAAAGAGCCCCTCCTCCCTCTTATAAAAGAACACCAATTCTAACCATTTATTCATACCTTTAAATCCATTTGAATTGTCCAAAAACTACCCAAATACCCTATAAACTATCCTCCATTCTTCCAAGTGGCCTTTGTTCAGTCAAAAAGCCAACCTAAAGAGCCATTTTGATCAAATCAAAACGATGAACCCGAGGAAGAAGTAATGCTTTCACCACCTTCTTTCAAGTTCCTTTCTTCATCAACTTCTTCTTTCTTTGTTATTTCTATTCTAAAATAATTACTCCAGAATCTTCTATATACTTTTATGTTATTATAAATATTTTACAACCATATTCAGTATTCTATCCACCCTTTGAATGACATGTCACTATACGTGCGTACGTACGACCTACCATCTCCACGTCGTGGTGAAATTGTCATTGAATACATTATTATTTGGATGGGTATAATAATGATGTTTAATTCATGTAAATAATGAAAATAACATTATAATTATTCTGTTTATATTATTTACCATCCTATTATATGTTATTTTAATATCAAAAGAATGATATTGTCGCTCGTGCGTACGTATGGATTACCGTTTCCATGAACGTGATGAGATTCATTACCAATCGTATCCATTAAAGAATAAATTTTATTACATGATTAAAAATAATTTTTAGATACATGATATAATTATGGATATAAATAATTTACATCTCATCTATAACAAATATGGCTCACATATCAAAAAATATAAAGAAAAATGAATCCGTTAACACCCAAAATGATGATAATAATAAAATATTATTAACAAATCAATGTTAAATGATCATATATTATGTCATATTAATGTATATGTTTCTTTTATAATTTAGTAACAATTATTTCACCATTATACATGTGGTTATCCTTCCCTCAACCTAGGAAAAGTACAAGGTAAGGGTTTATTTCGCAATCTCTTCATTATCCGAGGTTGTTTATACATAATTATCTACTGGGATATCATTATTATCCACATCCATGTTTCTTAAAAATGTATTTTAAAATAGTTTTTACTTTTTAGTTGAAAGTGGGATAAAGTCATTTATACCACTATGTGTTTTGAAAGTAATCTTTCTATCATTTTCCAAACATGATACTTTTTAACCTTTTCGAAAAATTTAAGGTAAGAATGTCTTTTTTAACTTTTACGGAGGGTGCGGTTATTTTCTGCCATTATAAAATCATTAAAGTTTACCTTACTATCTTATAAGAATATTTTCAAAGTAAATGTTTTATTTTATAATTATGTGACTTTTAAATTATTTTAAAATTGAAAGAGATATATCTCTAAAAAGAGTTTTGATTTCATATATTTCAAAATCCTTTGATGGATTTTATGTTTATTTAGAGATGATTTATTATGATACAAAACATCCATATTGTATTGAAGGTTATATGATATGTCTGAATTTGGATGTTCTATTTTTACACCATTGATGATTTATGGTTAAAGTTCTGACATTTCGTATGCTAGTGTTAATAAAAATGTTCATGATATGTTTAATCCTTTTCATATGAGGAGTGTATTGGACTTAGTAAGTGATGGGTAGAGCCCAATATAGCTTCTCGATGCATTGGTAGGTCTCATGAGACAACTTTTCATGGAATTGGCTGAGGCCCTTTTCCAGTTTGATTTATTGTTTTGGTCGCGGCCTTAATCATTTTTAGACGTCTTGGCCGAGTCCTTGACAAAATGTTTCACAATGTCTGACATTATACATTCCCTCATTATGGAATTAATATTGATGGTTCATGTGGTCATTCTACTAGAAGAATACACATGATTATGTTTTATTATGGCATTATTTACTCATCTCATATTCATTCCATAAAAGTATTCATTTTATTATTGGTAAAGGCATGTGGTTTCAATTATTTACCATGCATAATATATATATCATTTTCCGCTGTATTACATAACCTTACTGAGGGTTTGAGCTCACCCCTTTCTTATGTTTCATTTTCCCAAGATATGAAGAAGTTAGTTATGAGTGACCAGCAGGCATAATCTAGGAGGCTTGGTTGTTTCTATTGAAATATATTTGTTTTGTATTTTTTTTTCAATTTGTAATGTTCAACTCATGTATGAATCTTGTTTCGAATAATACTAAAATGATCGGTCTTTCGAGACATGATTTCCTTATGATCATGCCAATGTTTTGTAATAAGGAACTGACTCTGGGTAACTGGGGTTGGGGTGTTACAGTTTGTATCAGAGGAAGTTTAGTACAAACCATGGAAACTAGATTTATATAAACTCTGATTAGAGAACATAGACCTAAGATGATCTTTGAGGATTAGTATACATGAATTTCCTAGAATTTTGGTATAGAATAAATTTTCTGAGTTTTCCGAGAAATACTTCCCGGTTTGGATACAGGTAGGTAGAGGTGGCTATGGCACAGATGTACCTAGGGTTAAAACCCGAAAAGACCACTTTGAGCTAGACTCGAAGGGGAACAGGCGCACGACAACGGGTATTTCTACACTCTTGGTTACGACATTCTCGAAAGATATGATTATGATAACTATCATTTTATTTAAAACCCATTATGAAGTTTTTATGAATATATACTTCCTCAAAGAAAACATTTTTATTATTGTAGATTCTATCTATAAACTATTCAATTAATGTTATGTGTTTTAAAAGTTTGGATTTATGTATTGTGATTCATAAACTAATCTAGATTATTCCACTATTTTGAAATGGAACCTAATGGAAGAAGTGGAAAATGTATTTATACACGCACTCCATGTATGGATTTCCCTCCTAAAGATAATTATAGTGGAGTTGGTGATGCAACTGGTGCTGATCAGCTAATCACCATACTGGGACAACTCACTCAGGTTATGAATAATAACCTTACCCATATGGATCACCCTGAACCACAACGTAGAGGATCAATGTTAGATCTCTTCATGAGGGAAAAACCAGGAACATTAAATGGGAGTACAAATCCCTTAGTAGCTGAGCAATGGATAAATTCTATAAAAAAATATTCCATGCCTTGGGGAGTAGTGAAAGAAAAAAAGTTATCCGGGCTGTTTACTGCATCGCTAGAGATGCTAATCAATGGTGTTCATTGATTCAAAAAATGAAAGAAGATGATGAATTATAATATATTCAATGGAGTGAGTTCAAAAATATGTTTGTGGAAAAATTCATTCTTTGTGACCATCAAGCTGATATTGAAAGGAAATTTATGAGTCTGAGACAAAAGGAGGATGATAATGTCGCAAAGTATGAGGATAACATTACTAGGTTAGCATGGTATGTTGCTGATTATATATGTAACCCAAGAAGTAAGATTGATCATTTCTTTGATGGGTTAAAACTGTTTCTCTATCGAGCATTGGTCTCACAATCCTTCTCGTCATACGAAGATATTGTCTCCTGTGCTATCAAGACATAAAAAGAATTCTCTAAGTCATATGACATTAAATGAAAGAAAGAGTAGAAAAGATATTTTGACCACTCTGGGAAAGGAAATAAGGAAACATGGAAGAAGGGATGAATTGAATTTCCACCTTGTGATAATTGAGGAAGGAAGCACCCTGGTTCCTGTCTAAAATTAAAAGTAGTATGATATGTGTGTGGACAGAAAGACCGTCTAGGTTGTTATTGTAAAAGAAAGAAAGATGATACCAATGTTCAATTCTACAATTGCAAAGATATGGGACATTATGAAAACGAATGTCCTAGGAATCTGGGAAACTTATCTCAGAAAAGGCCAAGGGATCAAGGAAAACCTTATATAATCACTATAGTAGAGGTTGAAGCCCAAAAGATGTGGTGGCAGGTAATTTAATTGTTTCCTCAAGTTCAGAAAATGAATTATTTGATTTTGGATCATTGCATTATTTAATATCTTCCCAATTTTCCAAGAAAATTAGATTTTTCGAATTTGATTTAACAAGGAATTTTTCAGTTAAGACTCATAAGGGATGATTAATTGCTAAAAATTTCTATGGATCTGTTCCCATTATGGCATATAAATGTTCTTTATCTGCTGATCTCATCATCATACCCATGACTAAATTTGATATAATCCTCAGTATGGATTGTCTTTCGGGCCATGATGTAAAAATTTATTGTAAGAAGAATAAGGTTATGATTTTTTATGATGATGATAAAGAACACCATATCTTTAGAGAAGAATCTTCACCACCTAATTTATATCTAGATCCACCCCCAGTAGCTCAACTAAATTCAATTATCAATGAAGAAGATAATGAAATAACTTTGGGTGAGGAAAGGAATGTTCAAATAGAGTATGTACCTGTTGTGAGAGAATAGTTGATGTGTTTCCGGAATATTTACCGGAACATCCTCTAGAACTAGAATTTGAGTTTTCCATTGATTTAATTCCTGGCTCATGTCCTATATCAAAGGCCTCTTATAGAATGACCACTATGGAATTAGTTGAACTAAATAAACAACTAGATGAATAGACTAATAAGGGATTTATTCGCCCTAGGGTTTCTCTGTGGAAAGCCCATGTCCTTTTTGTTAAGAAGAAAGACGGATCTGTGCGGTTATGTATCGACTTCAGGGAAATCAATGCTATAACAATAAAGAACAAGTATCCCCAACCTCTCATTTATGATTTATTTGATCAACTGCATGGATCTCATTACTTATCAAAGATTTAACTTCAATCTTGATACCATTAGTTGTGTGTGAAGAAGGAATTCATTACGAAGACATCATTTAGAACTAGGTATGGGCATTATGAGTTTACAGTAATGACTTTTGGATTGACTAATGCACCCTCTTTATTCATGGATATAAAGAATTGATTTTTCAAGAAATATCTCAATGATTTTTTGGTGGTATTTATTGATGATATCTTTATATACTACAAAAGCTACGAGGATCATGAAAATCACTTGCACATTATTATAAAGTCTCTTAGAAGACATGAATTATATGGGAAGCTTAGTAAGTGTGAATTCTGGATTTATGAGATTTCTTTTGTTGGAAACATTATCTCTAAGAATGTAATATTTGTTCATCCTTCTATGAAAAGTGCAATCCTTGAATGGCTAGCCCCAACGAGTATAACCAAGGTACGTGGTTTTATTGGCTTAACAGGTTATTATCAGTGTTTCGCCCAAAACTTTTCCTGATTGGCTAACCCATTAACAAAACTCACACGTATAGGGGTTTAATTTGTTTGGACAAAAGAGTGTAAAGTATTTATTGAAGAACTGAAGATAAGATTATTCAATGCTCCTATATTGACTCTACCATCAGGAAATGATGGTTTTGTTATTTATAGTGATGAATCGAAGAAAGAACTTGGTTGTGTTATTATGTAGAATGATAGAGTTATTTCCTATGCATCACGATAGCTGAAAATTCATTAGAAAAATTATCATACTCATGATCTTCAGTTAGATGATGTAATATTTTCTTTGAATATTTTGAGACACTATCTCTATGGTGAAAATTGTGAGATTTATAATGATCACAAGAGTTTGAAGTATATTTTCAGACAGAAAGAACTCAACATGAGGGAAAGGAGATGCCTTGAACAACTCAAGGATTATGATGGTACGATACACTACCACCCGGGGAAAGAAAATAAGGTTTGAGATGCTTTGATCAGAAAGGATCATGGTGTTTTGAACAAGATGAGAGTTGAAAAGGATCCTATATACATGGATCTAGTGATGATTGATATGGGAATCACCATGGAAGGTGAAACCTAAATACTTTTTCAAATGGATTCTAAACCATTTTTACTATAATGGATAAAGAGTTCTTAGATCGGTGATGAAGAGTTTCAAAAGAAGATTCATGCTTTGAATGATTGGAGATTGAGTGACTTTGTGTTTGAAGATGGAATTTTGAAATTCGGGAAGAGAATTTTTGTTCCCAATATACCTGATCAAAAAAGAGTGTTTTTGGATGATTCTCATAGTTCTAATTTCTCTATACACCCTGGGAGAAAAAAAATGTATATAGATTTGAAGGAACATTTACGGTGGTACAACATGAAGAGGGTGATTGATGATTTTATGTCAAGATGTATAGTTTTTCAACAAGTTAAAGACGGAAGGAAACAACCAAGAGGGGTCATTCCACCTATTCCCATACCTGAGTGTAAATGGGATAATATTATGATGGAATTTATCATGAGACTACCAAAGAATCCTAGAAAGAATGATACAATTTGGGTCATTGTTGATCGTATTACCAAGTCAGCACATTTTCATGATATAAGAGAAGATCTACCACTTGAACATATAAGAAGACTATATATTAATGATATTTTGAGACATAATGGAGTACCCCTATCAATTGTTTCTGATCGTGATCCCCATTTTACTTCAAGAATCTGGAAGAGTATTTAGAAGGCCTTGGATACTGAACTTCGTTTGAGCCCTACCTACCACCCTCAAATAGATGGACAATCAAAACGGACTATTAAAACATTAGATGACATGTTGAGATCATGATCACTTGAATTTCAGTGTATGCGGGATCAATATTTACCACTGCATTAATTTTCCTATAACAATAGCATCCATTCAAGTATTCAGATGGCACCATATGAAGTGTTATATGGAAAGAGATGTCGTACCCCAACCTGTTGGGATGAGGTTGGTGAATGAAAACTTGTAGGACCAGATCTTGTTGAAGAAATGATAGAAAAGGTGAAGGTAATCCAAAACCACATCAAACCAGCTCAAAGTAGGCATACGAGATATGCTGATAACCGAATGAAGGATTTGGATTTTCGGGTAGGAGATCATGTTTTCTTGAAGGTATCTACATGGAAGGGAGTTATAATTTTTGGTATGAAAGGTAAATTGAGTCCCAGGTACATAGGATCTTTCATAATTCTAGAATGAATTGGGGTTATAGCTTACCATTTGGCAATACCGCCACGTCTCTCCAAAGTTCACGATGTGTTCCACGTATCACTGTTGAGAAAATACATGCCTGACCCTATGCATGTACTCACTTACGAGGAATTAGAACTGGAACCCGACCTGTCTTATTGCGAGGATCCCATCAGGATTCCTGATACAAGAGAACAAGTGCTGAGAAAACGGATGACTTGTCTGGAAAAATTTCTACGGAGAAACCATAAGACGGAAGAGGAAACGTGGGATCCCGAGGAACTTATGATGAAGAACCACCCTAGTCTTTTTATGCAATAATATTATATAAATTTCAAGGAATAAATTATTTAATGTAGGTAAGAATTTAACATCCCAAGCTTCCACGGTACATTTCTCTTTGAATAATATAGTAGCGTGTGTTGTACGCATCTTCGAGTTCTAACACACACCACAACCAATCAGACTAGCCGTTATGAAAATTAATACCCACTTTTCGAAATTTTATACATTTTATATATCAAAATGGACTTCAATTTTGTATTCAGAATATCGAAATTATCTTAGGGAGATTTTTTGGTATTTTCTGAAAACATTCTATTTTTGATGAATAGTGAAAATTACTAAATTTTAATTAAGAACAACGTTTTTAATCGAAATATTTAATAATGATAAATTATGAATTTGAGTGATTTTAAAGTATATTTAGAATATTTTTTTACTACATAATATAATGTTGGTCATTGGACGTAATTTCACATTTAAACCAGACATAAACAAGTGTTAATATTTTGATAGTCATTATTTTTTAAAAAGAAGCTTTTTTTTACAGTGGGAATTAATTTTAAATTAATTTCTAACACTACTGTGTTTTGAATTTAGTAGAATGGATTCCATATATAGAATCAGGAGGTCCAAATTCTGTAAATTGAAAACTTTTATTTTTATACATTTTGAATAATTTCTTCTGTAAATATTTTATTTACCATGGTTAAAGGTTACATCCGGTAAATAAGGGTAAAATATAATATTATAATAACACTAAATTACCATAAAACACATCCTAACCATATTGGATGATACATGTCCGGCCATTGGCATCATTTGGTCTATTTTGGGACCCCATTGATCTACTTGTAAGTGATAATGACACTTTATATTAATTAAGTTAAAGTAAATATAAAATTGACATAAGCATATATCTTTTAGGAAAAGAAATTTTACATTTGGTTATATATGTTATATTTTTATCTTTAAATATTATTTATAAATATAAAAAGATTTCCTACCTAATGGTATTTTATTTAAAATTTGTAGACATTTAATAAATAAATTTATAGATGACACAATAATGATGCAATATTTTCCTTATTAATAAAAGAATCAAATAATTGTTATTATAAATATTATAATAAATATAATTTGAAAGTTTTGATAGAATCCACGAATTTTATTGATTAATATGACATGTAATTATTGCTTAATTTTTTTTGGAATTAATAAAGTTTTTAAGACTTTAACAAAAATACATTATTAAGTAGGGTCAAAATTGAAATCAATGCTTTTTAAAAAAATATTATATTATTAATTGATATTCTATTCCTAAAAATATAAGGATCAGACATAGGACTTATATGATGATATTTGTATCATTAATGGACCAGTTGGGGGTCAATTGGATTTATATATTATGTTTATTAACCATATAATATAAAAATACAAAGTGACATGGTAAATGTCAAACTATTTAACTAAGAGTTAAATATAAATGATAAGGTTAATATAGTGACCCAAAACTATATAAAATATATTGGATGGAAGTATTTAGACCCATACCCACCTTATACTTTTAATAATCCACTTTTGAGACATTATAAACCAAATATGAATTTATTATAAATTAATACTTTATGTTTTTCCTAAAGAGCCCCTCATCCCCCTTATAAAAGGACACAACATCTAACCAATTATTCATACCTTAAAAGTTATTTGGTTCAGACAAACTCTACCCAAATACCCTCTCAACTATCTTACCTTTATCCTAGAGGCCTTAATTTAGTCATAAAACCATCTTAATGAACCCTTTTCATCAAATCAAAAGGAAGAACTAGAAGAAGAGGTAATTTTTTCACCACCCTCTTTCAAGTTACTTTCATCTTCAACTTCTTCTTTATTTATTAATTACATTCTAAAATAATAACTCCAATATCTTATATATAATGTTATTTTGTTATAAATATGGTACAACCATATTCATTTTTCTATCCACCCTTTGAATTACATGTCACCTTACGTGCGTACGTACGACCTACCGTCTCCACGTCGTGCTGTAATTGTTATTCAATACATTATTATTTGTATGGGTATAATAATGATTTTTAATTCATGTAAATAATAAATATAACATGATAATGATTCTGTATATATGATATGACATCCAATTATATATTATTTTAAAATCAAATGAATGATATTGTCGCTCGTGCATACATACAGATTGTCATCTCCACGAATGCGATGATATTCATTCCCCATTGTATCCATTCAAGACTAAATTATATTTTATGAATAAAAATAATTTTTATATACATGATATAATTCTTGATATGAATAATATACATCCCATCCATAAAAAATATGGCTGACATAAAAAATATATAAAGAATAATGAATCTGTTAACACCTAAAACAATGATAATACTAAGATATTATTAACAAATCAATGTTAAAAGATTATATATGATATCATATTAATGTATATGAATCTTCTATAATTTATTAAAAATTATTTCACCATTATACAGGAGGTTATCCTACCCTCAAATGAGGAAAAGTACAAGGTAAGGGTTTATTTAACAATATCTTCTTTATCTGAGATTGTTTATATGTAACTATCTACTACGATCTCTTTATCATCCACATCCATGTTTCTTAAAAATGTATTTAATTTTTTTTTACTATTTACTAGAAAATAGGTTAAATTCATTTATACCCTTATGTTTTTTGAAATGAATCATTCTGCCATTTTCCAAACTAGGTACTTTTTAACCATTTCGACAAATTTAAGGTAAGAATGACTTTTTTAACTTATATGGTGGGTGTGGTTATTTTTTTCCGTTATAAAATCATCAAAGTTTCCCTTACTATCTTATAAGAATATTTTCAAACTAAATGTTTTATTTTAAAATTATGTGACTCTTAAATGATTTCAAAATAGAAATACATATTTCTTTAAAAAGTGTTCTGATTTCATCTATGTCAACATCCTTTGATGGATTTTAAGTTTATTTGGCATTGATTTATTATGATACAAAACATCCATATTGTATTGAAGGTTCTGCGATATGTTTGAATGTGGATGTGCTATTTTTATAAAAATCCTTATTTATGGTTAATGTATTGACATTTCTAATGCTAGTATTAATTTGAATGTTTATGGTATGTTTAAACATTTATATATGTGGAATGTATTGGACTTAGAAAGTGACGGGTGGAGCCCGCTATATCTAATCAATGAATCGGTAGGTCTCATGAGACAACTAGACCTGAAATTGTCTGAGGCCCTTTCCCAATATTATTTATGGTTTTGGCCGAGGCCTTTGTCATTTTTAGACGGCATGGCCGAGGCCTTGACAAAATGTTTCAGAATGTCCGATATTATACATTCCCTCATTATGGAAATAATATTGATGGTACATGTGGTCATTCGACTAGTAGAATACCCATGATTATGTTTTATTATGGCATTATTTACTCATCTCATATTCTTTCCATAAAAGTATTCATGTAGATTATTGGTAATGGAATGTGGTTTCAATTATTTTCCTTGATTAATATTTATGTAATTTTCCAGTGTATTACTTACCCTTACGGAGCATTTGAGCTCACCACATTTTTATGATTCATTTTCCCAGGATATGAAGAAGTTAGTTATGAGTGACCAACATGTATAATCTAAGAGGTTTGGATGTTTATATTGAAATATATGTGTTTTGTATTTCTTTTCAAGTTGTAATGTTGAACATATGTATGAATCTTGTTCCCAATAATACTAAATTGATCTGTCTTTCGAGACATGATTTCCTTATGATCATTCCAATGTTATGTAATAATGCACCAACTCTGGGTAACCGTGGTCTGGGCGTTAGATCAATGAGAACACTATCCATGGTTATATCAATATTTAACCAATAATGAGAAGAATCATAATGATATGAATACAACATATTCCAAGTAATGTAAAAATAAAGGATAGTTCTCATTAGTGAATGAAAATTCTATAAAATTATCATTAAAAAACATTCTGGTTGAAAATATCATTTCTTTGAATAACCATTTATTTGAAAATTTAATTGGAAGACATTTTAAAAAAAATAATCCTTTCAAATATTCACATGGTGGTACTTATTAATGAATATGGGTAAGTCCATATATGACATAAAAAACATTCCTTTTGCAAGGTAAAATTGTTAGAAAAATTCCTTGTTAAAAAAGAATCTAGAATACTCTATTGAAAACATTGGTAAAATAAAACTAGGGTAAACTTTTCTTTAACTAAACATTTTAAAAAAAAATTAAACATTTTATTAAAACATTTTTTATAAGAATATAGGTTGTAAGGCCCCGACCCAAGTTTCCCAGAGTCAGTGCATTACTTTAATACATTGGCATGATTACAAGGAATCATGTCCCGAAGGACTGATCAGTTTAGCAGTCTTGGAAAATAGATTACAGACATGAATGATACATTACACTTCATAACATACAAAAAAACATAAATAATACTTCATGAATGCCATTATTCTTTTATCTTAACCCTTCATATCAATCACTATACACATCTTGAAATCATGGGAAAAATAAAACATAGAAAGAGGTGAGCTCAGATGCTTAGTAAGGATAAAAATACAGTGGAAAATTTCATAAATAAGCATAAACATTTAATGAAATGTATAACTAAATAAAAAGCCTTTTAAACATGACCTTCAATATAATATGGCAAAAATAAAATGAAGTAATTCCATTTACCTATTCACATGGATATTCTACTAGTCGAATAATCACATGCAATATCACTAACCACTTTCATAATGATGGAATGAATAATGCCGATCAATAATTTCTATGTCAAGGCCTCATTCTAAGACCTAAGGTATAACAGTAACCAGAACCCAAACCGGAGAGCCTCTGTAACCGGACTCCAACCCGGAGAGCCTCTAATAACCGGACACCAACCCGGAGTGCCTCTAATAACCGGACACCAACCCGGAGTGCCTCTAATAACCGGACACCAACCCGGAGTGCCTCTAATAACCGGACACCAACTCGGAGTGACTCTAATAACCGGACACCAACCCGGAGGGTCTGCTATAACCGAACCCCAACCCGGATGGCTTACTTTTACCGCTCCCCAACCCGGAACTTACTAGTCCAACACATTCATCTTAAAAAGAGGATGAAATATAACATAGGCATTCGTATTAAAACTAGAATAAGAAATGCAAAAACATTAATCATAAACCATTAATGGCATAAAGATAACACATCCATAGTCAAACATATCACAAAACCTTAAATAAAATATGGAAGATTTGTATCATAATAAATCAACTTAAAACAAGTGTAAAATATATCAAAGGATGTTGACATAGATGAAATAAAAACTATTTGATAGAAATATCTCTATTTCATGAAAACATTTAAATGTCACAAAATTTTGAAAATAGTTTATTTAAAGAAATTTTCGAATCAAACTTTCCCATACCACTTTGAAACTTTTGAAAGGAATTAACATTTTAAAAACATTCATGTCTATATAAATAAATCCTTAAAACCCATTTTGAAGACATGGAAATTAATGAGAATTATTTAGAAGAATAAATATTTAAAACATTTGAAATGATGTTTTAGTAAAATGTTCCTTAAAGGAATCCCTTTGGAAACTCTTTCATAAAACATGGATATGGATAATAAATATGTCCCAGTAGATACTTACGTAAAAATAACCTCAGATAATAAAGAGGATGTGAAATTAACCTTTACCAATTTGGTAACATACGAAACATCCAACCCATGAAAGAGGTACCATACAAGGATTATGTAAATACACAAAAAGTAAAGTGTATTACACAAAGAATACAATTATAGGCAGTACATACACCATACAAAAGGTTATAGTGGCAATATTGCATGAATCTCATGGAAATAAGGAGTGAGATGAAAACCCATTACGTTGTACTTTTCCTTGATCAATGGTAGGTTAACATCCTGTATAATAGTTAAATATTTGTTATTAAATTTTAAAATAATAATTTACAAAAATATGATATCATATATGATCTTTTAATATTGCTTTGTTAATAATATTTTAGTATTATCATCGTTTTGTGTGTTAACTGATTCGTTTTCCTTTATATGCTTTGTTACGTAAGTCGTGTATGTTATGGATAGGTTGTATCTTTTTCATATCCAGAATGATATCATGTCCTTAAAAATTACTTTTAATCTTCATACAATAATTATTCTTGAATGGATACTATGGGGAAATGAATCTCATCGTGTTCGTGGAGACGGTAATCCGTACGTACGCATGAACGATACTTCCATTTCATTTTTCATTTTAAAAGGAATAAAAACCGAATGATTCATAGGTATATAATTATTCCAGTATAATATAATATCTTATATGTGTTACATACGTTCACTAACACCATCCTTTATACGTTCCATGTTTGGTATTAACGAGTCATATCACTTTGAGGGGGTGGTAGTCTGCACTTCCTCAAATGAAATTATCATATATATATATATACAACATGAAACAGAATAATGGTATGATATAAAATGGAATTACATAAGATTATATATGAAATAATTATCATAAATATCATTTTTAATTATAGTTCCATCATAATGTCCACCATGAGAGGTGGTAGGAGATAATTGAACAATCATCGCTTCGTGAGGCGTTTGGTTGCCATCCACAGAAACATTATGTTCTTCACCCATTAGATGGATGTGTGTGTAAGTGTATTTATAATAATCTTAATAAAAATATGCTAGTATTTTTAGGATAATGGTTTTGTTACAAATGAAAATAATAAGAAGAGTTTAGGGGTTGGAGATGTAAAATAAAAGAAAAGAAGCTAAGAGAAATCGTTACCTTTAATTTGGGTAACTCCCTCTGTTTTGAATCAAAAAGGACTCTTGAAGTGTCTACTGCCTATGGTAATGCTTCTAAAAGGAGGAGAGGGATGTAGGGAGCTTAATTGGGTAGAGTTTGGATGATCCAAAAGGCTCAAGAGGTGTGAGGAATTGGTTAGAAGTGGTGTCCATTTATAAGTGGGAGGAGGGGCTCTTTAGGAAAATCTAGAAATATTATTTTATAATAAATTAATATTCGGTTTATAATGGATCCAAAGTAAATTATTTAAAGTTTAAGGTGGGGATGGTTCGAAAACCACTCAAAAAATAAAATTTAGACAGGTTTGGGTCAATATATTAACCTTATCTTTTAGTTATAACTCTTAGTTAATTAGTTTGACACTTACCATGTCACTTTGTATTTTTATATTATATAGTTAATAAAATTACTATATACCTCCAAGAGACCCCCAAGTGGTCCATTAATGATACACCTATAATGATATAAGTCTCGTGGAAGAACATTATATTTTTAGGAATATAATATAAATTAAAAATATAATATTTGTTTTAAAAACTCGTTTACGTCAATTTTGACACTACTCAATAATTGATTTTTGTTAAAGTCATAAAAACATTTTTAATTCGAACAAAAGTCAATTCAGAAATCATAACATGTCATATTAACCAATAAAATTAGTTTATGTCGTCAAAACATTCAAATTATATTTATTTTAACATTTATAATATCAATTATTTGATTCTTTCATTAATAAAAAAATACTGTATCTTTATTTTGTCACATATATATATATTTAATTTTTCAATGTTTAAAAATTATAAATAAAATACCATAATGTAGAAAATAATTTTATATATATAATTAATATTTATAATCGAAAATATAACATATATAAACCTATGTAATTTTTTTTCTAAAAGATATAAGCTTCTGTCATTTTTGTATTCACTTTAACTTAATTAATATAGTGTCCCTATCACCTACAAGTGGCTCCATGGGGTCCCAAAATCAACGCAAATATGCCTATGGTCGGACATGTATCCAAAAATAAGGTTATGACACGTTTTAGGGTAATTTATTTTTATTATAATATTATTTTTAACCCTTATTTACCAAATTTACCCTTTATCCATGGTAAATAAAATATTTACCGAACTAATTATTCAAAATGTCAAAAAATAAAAGTTACCTATTGTCACAATTTGGACATCCTGATTCCAAATAAGGAATCCATTTTTCCAAATTCAAAACACAGAAGTGGAAGAAATTAATTTAAAATTAATTCCCGCAGTAAAATCAAAAAAGCGTGTTTTTAAGATATAATAATTATCAAAAAATTGATACTTGTTTATCTTTGGTTTAAAAGTGAAATTATGTCCAATGAAAAAAATTGGATTAAAATGTAAAATTATATTTTAAATATTATTTAAAACCACTGAAATTCATAATTTATCACTATGAATTATTTCGATCAAAAAAGTTGTTTTTAATTAAAATTTACTAATTTTCACTATTCATCAAAATATGAGAATTATCTGAAAAGTACCAAAATTTCACCCTAGGCTAATTTCGATATTCCAAATCCAAAAATGAATTCCAGTTAGAGAGATAAAATTTATAAAATTTCAAATAGTGGGTATTACTATTCATAACGGCTACTTTGATTGGTCGTGCTATGTGTTAGAACTCGAAGTTGCGTACAACACACACTACTGTATTATTCAAAGAGAACTGTACTGTAGAAGCTTGGGGTGTTGCATTCTCCCCACTCTAAATAAATTTCATCCTCACAATTTATACTCAGTATTGGAAACTTGGGGTTGACATTTCAAAATATATTAGTTGAAATCCCACATCGAAAAATGGATTAATGAGGACTCTATTGAAAATAAAGTGTGGTAAGTATGAAGGTTACCAGAAATAACACATACTAGGGTTCCATGTCGTACAATATGGATATAGAAGAGAAATCCAACCATTAATATCGGACGGAGAGTGGTAGAGAACATGGCTATGAAAAGGCCATCAAATGCAAAGCCATAAATTTGTGATTATATAAGGTACCATCTTGGACAACATTTTTGTTCTAAGTTACTTTTCATAATTTTGAGGAATTTATTTATGAGATTGGATAAGATTATAAGGAGATGTACTTACTTTATAATTAGAGTTTTATCCATTAATAAATTTCTACCACAAACTCATTATTCACTACAAAACATTAGACAGATCAAAAATACTATATTTATCCTAATCATATAGGGTTCCACATATAATGAATGTATAATTCACATATTATACCCATTAAAAAAGTAAAGTACATTATACAATCTAGGTAATTCACGTAGTCCAGTGGTAGGCGATAAATTCCAATTTCAATATAGTTGTGGGTTCAATTCCCACAACTTTGTCTGACATGACGCATTGTCACACGCTCTGCTTGTTGTCCTTTTATAAAAATCCAAAAATAACCTTTCAAACATAATCCATTCCAACCTATAGACTTATCCAAAATAATACTATCCAAACTCACAGTCCAAAAATTATAAGGAAGTTATGCACAATGATAATCTTTTTTCCATGTAATTTCCAAAAAGATTAACACGCTGTAGAGTCACTTTTCTTAGTACTATAAAATGTCAAATCCTTAATTAAATAGTAATGTAGTACAATCCTTATTTATATCCAGAACATCATTGATACAACACTTAAATGATATAATTCCAAAATAACCACATAAGAACACTAGTCATTCCTCTTCATTTGTGGTAGTATCATAACTTGATTATTATCCATTAGTATCATTTACGGCATAGTCTGATGACTGGGAAATTGGTTCGCGTAGTGTCCAAACTCCTTCCAGATGAAGCATTGTACATTTGAAACCTTTTTCTTACCCTTCCAGTCACGTACTTGGTGTCCTTTTTCTCCACACTTATAACATAATCTCATTCCCTTCAAGCATTTCCTACGGTGATTCTTTCTACAATTATCACATATGGTAAAATCCTTCTTTACCTTATTCCATATATCTGTTCTTCTCTCTACCATCCTTTCCTTATCCGGCTTACCTTCAAGGCCATAGGACTCCGAGAATTCTTTACATATCTTGTCAACACATGATACTATTTCTTCATATGATGGTATTACATGGGAGACTATTTCCCTTCAAAATTCTTGCTTAGGACCATGAATTATATGATCCTTCTAACTCATTGGATCATACGTATTACTGGAGTTCATATTCCTTCTACTGGGCACCATTTCTATACAATAGCATAAACTAGGTCAGTTTATGAATTTCAATGAACAATTCAAAACTTGTAAAATTCATAACACAAATTGAACAGTTTATGGATATAATCCATAATCATAAAAAAAATCTTCGAGGAAGTATATACTCATAAAACCTTCATAATTGTTCATAAATAAAATGATAATTATCCTAAGCATATCCCCCAAGAGTGTCGTAAACAATAGTGCAGCAAGGCCCGTTGTCGTGGACCAATTCCCGTTTGAGTCTAGCTCAAAATGGTGTTTTCGGGTTTTACCCCTAGGTACATCTGTGCCAGAGCTGCCTCTACCTGTTCGTATCCAGACAGGGATGTATTTATCGGAAAACTCACAAAATCTCTACAATACCAAAATTCTAGGAAGTTCTTCTACACTAATCCTCAATGTTCAACTTAGTTCTACGTGCTCTAATCAGAGTTTATCAAAATCTAGTTTCCATGGTTATTTATAAACCTCCCTCTGATACCAACTGTAACGCCCCGACCCTAGTTACCCATAGTCGGTGCATTACTTTAATACATTGGCATGATTACAATGAATCATGTCCTGAAAGACCGATCAGTTTAGCAGTCTTGGAAAATAGATTACATACATTAATGTTACATTACACTTCATAACATACAAAACAACATAAATAATCCTTCACTATCGCCATTATTCCCTTGGCTTAACCCTGTATATCAATAACTATACACTTCTTGGAATCCTTGGAAAAATAAAACATAGAAAGGGGTGAGCTCAGATTCTTAGTAAGGATAACAATACAGCGAAAACTTTCATAAGTAAGCATAAAAATTTAAAGAAATGTATAACTAAAACAAAAGCCTTTTAAACATGAACATCAACATAATATGGAAAAAATAAAATGAAGTAATTCCATTTACTTATTCACATGGATATTCTACTAGTTGAATAATCAAATGCAATATCACTATCCACATTCATAATGATGGAATGCATAATGTCGATCATTAATTTCTGTGTCAAGGCCTCGTGCCAAGACCTAAGGTATAACTGTAACCGGAACCCAACCTGGAGAGCCTCTGTAACCGGACTCCAACCCGGAGTGTCTCTAATAACCGGACACCAACCCAGAGTGCCTCTAATAACCAGACACCAACCCCGAGTTCCTCTAATAACCGGACACCAACCCGTAGTGCCTCTAATAACCGGACACTAACCCGGAGTGCCTATAACAACCGGACACCAACTCGGAGTGCCTCAAATAACTGGACACCAACCCGGAGTGCCTCTAATAACCAGACACCAACCCGGAGGGTCTGCTGTAACCGGACCCCAACCCAGAGGGCTTACTTTTACCGGTCCCCAACCCAGAACATACTATTCCAACACATTCATCTTAAAAAGAGGACGAAATATAGCATAAACATTCATATTAAAACTAGCATAACAAATTCCAAAACATTAATCATAAACCTATAATGGCATAACGATAACTCATCCATAGTCAAACATATCAAAAAAACCATAAATACAATATGGAAGCTTTGTATCATAATAAATCAACTTCAAACAAGTGTAAAATATATCAAAGGATGTTGACCTAGATAAAATCTAAAACTATTTGAGAGAAATATCTCTATTTCATGAAAATATTTAAATGTGACACAATTTGTAAAAGAATTAATTTAAATACATTTTTGAATCAAATCGTCCCATAACACTTTGAATATTTTGAATGGAATTAACATTTTAAAAAAATTCATGTCCATATAAATAAATCCTTAAAAACCATTTTGAGGACATGGACATTAATGAGAAATATTTAGAAGAATAAATATTTAAAACGTTTGAAATGTTTTTTTATTAAAAATTACCTTAAAAGAATCCCTTTGAAAACACTATCATAAAACATGGATATGGATAATAAATATGTCCCAGTAGATACTTACATAAAAACAACCTCGGATAATAAAGAGGTTGTGAAATTAACCCTTACCAATTTGGTAACTTATGAATCATACAACCCATGAAAGAGATACCATACAGTGAATTTTTAAATACACATAAATTAAATTTTATTACATAAATAATACAATTATGGGGAGTATATACACCACACAAAAGGTAATAGTGGAAATATAGTATGAATCTCACAGAAATAAGGAGTGAGATGAAAACCCCTTACCTTGTACTTTTCCTTGGTCGAGGGTAGGTTAACATCCTGTATAATAGATAAATCATTTTTATTAAATTATACAAGAATCACATACATAAATATGATATCATATATGATCTTTTAATATTACTTTGTTAATAATATTTTAATATTATCGTCGTTTTGGGTGTTAATTGATTCGTTTTTTTATAAGCTTCATTACGTAAGCCGTGTTTGTTATCGATAGGTTGTATCTTACTCGTATCCATAATGATATCAAGTACTTTAACATTACTTTTAATAATAAAATGATAATTTTTATTGAATGGATATGATGGATAAATGAATCTCATCGTGTTCGTGGAGACGGTAATCCGTACGTACGCACGAACACTACTTCCATTTCATATTTTATAAAGAATTAATAAAAACCGAATGATACATAGGTATATAATTATTCCAGTATATATTAATAGCTTATATTTGTTACTTATTTATATTAAAATCATCCTTTATACTTTCCATGTATGGTATTAACGAGTCATATCACTTTGAGGGGGCGGTAGTCCGCACTTCTTTGAATGAAATTATCGTATATATATACAACATGAAATGGATAATGTTATTATATAAAATGGAATTAAATAAGATTATATATAAAATAAATATCATAAATATCATATTAAATTATAGTTCCATCATAATGGACACCATGAGAGGTTGTAGGAGATAATTGAACAATCATCACTTCGTGAGGCGTTTGGTTGCCATCCACAGAATCATTATGTTCTTCACCCATTAGATAAATGTGTCTGTAAGTGTTGTTATAATACTTATAATAACAATATCCTAGTATATTTAGGATACTGTTTTTGTTAAAAAATAAAATAATAAGAAATGATTGGGGGTTGGAGAAGTAAAATAAAAGAAAAGAAGCCAAGAGAAATCGTTACCTTTAATTTGGGTAACTCCCTTTGGTTTGAACCAAAAAAGACTCTTGAAGTGCCTTATGCCTAAGGTAAGGATTCTAAAAGGAGTATTGGGATGTAGGGAGCTTAATTTGGCAGAAGTTGGACAATCCAAAATCCTTGAGAGGTGTGAGGAATTAGTTAGAAGTGGTGTCCTTTTATAAGGGAGAGGAGGGGCTCTTTAGGAAAATCTAGAAATATTTTTTTATAATAAATTCATATTCTGTTTATAATAGATCAAAAGTGGATTATTTTAAGTTTAAGGTTCTTATGGGTCTAAAACAACTCAACCAATAGAAGTTATACAGGTTTGGGTCATTATATTAACCTTATCCTTTAGTTTAAACTCTTAGTTAATTAGTTTGACACTTACCATGTCACATTGTATTTTTATATTATATAGTTAATAAAATTACTATATACCACTAAGATACCCCCAAGTGGTCCAGTAATGATTCACCTATCATTATATAAGTCTCTTGGTAGATCCTTAGATTTTTAGGAATAGAATATAAATTAATAATATAATATTGGTTTTAAAATCTCATTTATGTCATTTTTGACACTACTCAATAATTGATTTTTATTAAGGACATAAAAACTTTATTAATTCGAAAAAATTTCATTTAAGCAATCCTAACATGTCATATTAACTAATAAAATTCGTTTATGTCATCAAAACATTCAAATTATTTATATTTCATCATTTATAATATCAATTATTTGATTCATTCATTAATATGGAAAATACTGCATCATTATTGTGTCATATATATTTTTAATATTTAAATGTTTAAAAAATAAAAAAAATACCATTATGTAGGAAATAGTTTTATCATTCTAATGAATATTTATAATAGGAAATATAACATATATAACCCTATGTAAAAATTGTTTTTCTAAAAGTATAAGCTTGTTTTATTTTTGTATTCACTTTAACTTAATTAATATAAAGTGTCCCTATCCCCTACAAGTATCTCCATGGGGTCACAAAATCGACCCAAACATGGCCAGGGTCAGACATGTATCCAAAAATAATGTTAGGACAAGTTTTAGGGTAATTTAGTTTTATTATAATATTAATTTTTAACCCTTATTTACTGGATTTACCCTTTAACCATGTTAAATAAAATATTTATCGTAACAATTATTCAAAATGTATAAAAATAAAATTTACCTATTTACCCAATTTGGACATCCTGATTCCAAATATGGAATCCATTTTTCCCAATTCAAAACACATAAGTGGCAGAAATTAATTTAAAATTAATTCCCACTGTAAAAACAAAAAGCGTGTTTTTAAGATATAATAACTATCAAAAGATTGATACTTGTTTATGTTCGGTTTAAATGTGAAATTATATCCAATGAACAAAATTGGATTAAATTGTAGAAATATATTCTAAATATAATTTAAAACCACCAAAATTCATAATTTATCACTACTAATTATTGTGATCAAAAAATATGTTTTTAATTAAAATGTAAAAATATCACTATTCATTAAAATATGAGAGTTATCCGAAAAGTACCAAAATTTCACAGTAGGAAATTTTGGATATTCTGAATCCAAAAATGAAGTCCATTTTGAGAGATAAAATTTAGAAAATCACAAAAAGTGTGTATTACTATTCATAACGGCTATATTGATCGGTCGTGGTGTGTGTTAGAACTCGAAGTTGCATACAACACACGCTACTGTATTATTCAAAGAGAAGCGTACCATAGAAGCTTGGGGGTGTTAAATAGGTTCTTTGACAAATGAGAGAAATGAATTCATGTTTTCAAAAAAACATTTTCTAAAACACCTTGAGTACCAAAGAGTAAAAAAATGGAAAAAATACCAAAAAGAGGTAATTAATAACTACAGGATAGGATAATTAAATGTTTTTGTGAAAATGAATATATAATTTCCTCTAATGGAAATACCATTGAAGAGTCATTAATGTTATTACTAGGGAAAATAATCATTATACATTGAGAACTGTCCAATAACAATTTGAATCATTTTAAATCCTAGACATCATAAATGAATAATATTAAATGAATGTTCAAAATAACCTGAAGATAAATTAATTAATGAAAAAATATTTAAAAATGGATAATAGATACACCATATAAAATATGTAATTGGTGAACATGACATTTATCTCACAAAAGTAATATATTGAGATGAAAATCCATTACCATACGTTCTATTTGTCTCATATATATTTATATTCCTTAATAAAAAATCTGGGTTAATTATTTTAATTTTTGAGAACATTTTTTATTTTTAAAATTAAATTTATTTCACATATTTTTATTTTTCATAAAACTTCTTAAACAAAAATTTGTATGTCAGTTTTTTTGAGAAAATTATGATTATGTGTCAAAAATACCATTGGTTGGTCAACTATTGTCAAGGGAGCCATTATATAACATATTCAAGAATAAAAATAGTGAAATAATTATTATATTCATAAAAAACTATACATTTAAAACCAATAATTAAATATATTTATGAAAAAAGAACCAATGTTACAATCAAGGAGATGACCAGTTGTATGTACGCATGAGTAACGTTCCCATTTTCAATAATCATTATAAGAAGAAGGTATGCAACATAAATCTTAACAAAAAGATAATTAAGTCATATATAACATATTATTTCATTATTTATATTTATAATTAGATTTATTATGATGTGAAATTAATCACACCATGTCAAAGAGGCAGTAATCCACGCATCCACAAATGATGTTTTAACATTGTGTGTGATATCGTAATAAAAAAATGATATATATATATGTGTGTGTGTGAATGTATATTATATAAAAAATGGAAATTATTTAATGAATATATTATATATGTTTTTTATTTCACATTTTCTTAATTAAAATAATCCTTTAAATGATTTCTGTATAGTGTGAACATATCACATCCCGTTGAGGAGGTAATAGTCGACACTTCCACAAACAATGTTATCATATTTACACAAAATGGAATGTATAAGTGTGTGTGTGTGTGTTATACATGAAATAAAGAAGAAAAAAGAAAAAATAAATATTATACATATCATATATAATTATATTTTCCATCATAATGTCCACTATCAGAGGTGGTAAAATGAAAATTTAACAATCATCGTTTTGTGTGGCGGTAATTCACCATACATTGAAACTCTATGTTCGTTAATGATTAGATGTAAGTTTGTGTAATTGTAGGTAAAATACATAATATAAAAAAATATTAGTATATATATTATTATGGTGTTATTACATGAAAATTTTGTAATAATATTTTTGGTGGTGGAAGGTTAATGAAATATAAGAGATCTATGGAAAGCATTACATTAAAAATCAGGTAACACATTTTTGTTTATACCAAAGGGATTCCTTACTATGATATATGTGAAAATATCGGATTCAATGTCTAATTTATGGTTTTTTTAATATATTTGGGAATATATAGTCCTAATGTTAGTATCATGAAATGTGTGGGGAATGGTGAGAAGCAGTGGCCTTTGGTAGTTATGGAGGAGTGGCACTCATTTAATATTTTGACCAAGGAATTCTTCCCACGTTTTTTATATATAATTTAGATCCAATAGTGGTCCAATTTTTTTTACAAATTGGATAGGTTTTTAATATGGAAATACCATACCTCTTGGACATGTCTATATTTTGTTTTGGGACATAAAGATAATAATTAATCCCTTATTAATCTTAATTTACCCATAGTCATTGTAATTCATTTTGATCACATTCACTAATATTTTTGAATAAGTACCATGTAATTATTGTTAGAAATTAGAAATTATGATAATTAAAAATATGGAATCCATTTTTTAAAATTAAATTCACTGAGGCGGCATAAATTAATTTAAATTTAATTTCATGGGCGATACTATAGTGTATCATTTTAAATTATAAACATATGAATGATTGTTATGTTTTCATAGTCAATTTGAAGGTGAAATTGACTCAAATAAAATTAATTGTATTAATTGATAAAAATACGATCTAATTAATATTTAGGAACTATTAAAACTATAATTTATCCATATAAATAAATTATGTGAAAAATAATTTTTGATCTAAAATTCAGTATTTTTAACAATTCATTAAAAAATGTTATGTTTCTAAAAATATAAAAAATTCACCGTAACCTAATTTTTATGTAAATAATTAAAATATAAATTTTATATTGACAAATAAAATCAATTAATGTTCCAAAATGCATATTCAAAATGGGTTCTCAATTAAAAGTTGGTAAAATTTACTTTACCACAATATAGGTTTTAATGTGTGAAATTGGGTTTTTTTTATTTTAACCCAATCAAACCTAATGAATGAATATAAAAAATAAATTATTGTTCATATAACGTATAAAATTAATTTAAATAATTAAATAATTTTAATTAATTAATATTTTATGAGAAAACATTTTTGGAAGCATATAAAATTGTAATATTTATTTTTATATCCAATTGGTTCTTATTTTCATTTCACATTAATTAGAAACCAATGAATTTATTTTATATTTATATAAATTATAAATTCACATAACTGAGTTAATAATATTCAAAACCTATAACATAATGGCTAAGTTGTATCATATAACATTAAATAATGAAATTTTAATAATACATTGTTATTTGGTTTTCTTTGGGTTTTCATTTAACAAATTATATCATGGAAGGTCCTTATTTCTTCCAACACATGATAAATCATTGTTGTCTCCATTAAAAGATATGTAATATGTCATATTTATTTAAAATTGTAATATATCTTTTTTAATATATTCCCTATTTTCATATGATGTTGCGTGTCATAAAAAATAATTAATTTAATGCTAAACTTTAGAATTTAAGGTTTTTTCCATAATATATGTAATAAATGTTATACAGACACTGACTTTAAGGAACCATCTCAAAAAAATAGTTTATCACAACATAGTACTAGAAAAGTGAGTTTTATACTCAAATAAATCATTCCAAATGTACCCATATAAGGCTTCATTTTCAAACATCAATGATGGAACTAAATGAGTGGATCTTTAGGAAAGAAAAAATATTTTTTATGATATGATATGTGGTTAGGTTATCTTGAAAATCAACATCCATTTTCTCATCACCTAATTCGATGTTATATGGGTTATATATTTCATAAAAAATGTTAGTTTATTTGGTGTTTTCTATTATATGGGATTAACCATTATGTATTGGTATTCATGAATTAAAATCAAAAAATGTGATCACATGGTTATTATTAGTTAGTTATATAATGGTCTCACTATCGTGAATGGAATGAAATACACTAAATAGTGCTATAGAATATATGTCACTAATAGTGACAAAAACATAATTTGGAATAGGACATGGCATTTGATTAATTTGGGATTAGAGGAATTTAAAATGCATGATATATATTAGAATTATTAAATTTGGTTTTTAAAAATAATGTATTTGATAAAATAAAAAAGGGCCAATTTTTATAAATCTACTATTAGGGTGAGTTACCCACATAAGTGTGGTCTCTCTAATTTAAAGGGACCATCTAGTACCACCGCCCATGGTTGAGTCTCAAATACTGTGTCATTTTTAGATGTATATTCTTGAAAGTTCTAGTTTTATATAATACAAAATAAGTCACATTTTCTATATCTAAATGTCTAAATCCATTTGTATGATCAATTTATGTGAATTATGAAGGTATAAATGATATATAATATCATTTATTATCCTTATATTGAGTTATTTGAGTTATATGAAGATAATAGAATTACTAATAACCAAAATATAAGTTACAATTAAGATTATAAGGGTTTTATTGAATATGCAAATAATATTTTTACTGGGTTGGTTTATAACAAGCATTCATGGTTAGACAGTCCTGAGAATTATTAGGCTAATGAAACCCCCAAAATGTCATATCATATGAACTAGTGTTCCTCGTATTATAGTATATTCAAAACTATATAAGGAATATATAACAACATAGACTCAATATTTGGACATCATTGATTGTTTCTATTAATTAAAAAAGATAATGTCAATATTAATAAGCTAAAACCTAAAGGTTTTAGGTATTTCTTCAAGGGTTATACTAATAAGGTGAATGGATATATGTTTTTGGTATATAAAAATTGTTTTCAAAAGAATATTTTTATTTAATATGCTCAAATTCTTATTATTGTTCCTCCCAAAACCAAACTTCCATTGATTACTATACTGACAGCTCATAAAAGGGGGTTTTTGAGTGAAATGACATGCCAATTCTCATTGGATTGAGAGTACCACGAGCTAATACTAGGCCTTATGTAACATCTCCAAGGCACCAAAGGTTGGGAATAAATGCTGAAGGGTTTCATGTACAGGTGGGGGACAATTTAGCCTTTAAGAAATAAACCCATAAACCAACCATAACTGAACATTAACTGTATGATGCATGAACAAATTAAAGACCAAAAAACACTTAATTTATGTCCAACAACGTAAAATTACACAACAATGGAAGGCTAAACCAATAATCAAAGTATACAACAAAGGAACAAATAATGACTCTCAAAAGACAATAATACTCCATGCTCCACAAGCTCCAAGCTCCACAACATCTCCCAAGAATCTCTACAATACACTAGAAAATAAGTTTCTTTTCATTTACCTGTGTCTCGAGATACGACATCTACAGAATCACCAACGTGCCAAAGTAGGGGTGAGTTTAAATCTCAGTAGGTTTTCCCTAATGAGTTTCCTACTAACACCACTAGGATAATAGAGATATCCACATTTCTATAAAAAAAATTATATAATAAATTTTCTCAAAATCAGTATATAACTAAATATAAACAATTTTCCTAAACCATTCACAACCAAAGGAATTCAATAAGGAATTGAATCCAATTTTCCAGTAAGTTGTTTTTTCAGAAAAATATATAACAAGATTTAGAAACATTTCAAAAACATTGATTTTTTTTACCCAACAATTTCCCAACCCATGATACCAACCATGCATGCTTATTTATGACAGTTCCATACTCATCAGTTGTTTCTCGTCGATCTACCAAGTCGTTACATGGTAATTGTTTCGCAGGTTCCATTACACCTTTGGCACCGAGAACAAGGTCATATATCTACCAGGCCTCGTACAAGTACTTACCATTGTGCCATTAGACATTTGGAAACAAGCACAAGGTCATATTTCAACCAAGACTTGTACATGCAACATGAACACACACCACATATTCCCAATGGTAATGCCAAAACCCCTTTAAATAAAAACACATTTTCTTAAAACCATTTCCATCAAAACCATTTCGATTCCAAACCATTTCAATAAAACTATCTTTTTATTGATAACTATATACATCAATGTCATTTAAACCTCATACCATTTCAATAAAAATCCCTTTTTTAAAACCCATTTTTCATCGAACCATTTACAATTTTAGCTGCCATAATTTAAAATCATCATTTTAAATTCAAGAAGCCAAATCACATTGCAAAAAAATTCACCAAAATTTCATAATTTCATCAAACCCAGAAATCATCACAAAAGAAGATTTATTCCATGCTTTTCACAATAAAAACAATTTAAATAATCTATTTTGAAACTAAGAATATCAATTCTAACAAGAGGAATCTATAGTTATGCCTCCTACCTCAAAGGTTTTGACAAAAACCATATCGATCAATGAAAACTCAAAAATCCTAGGTAGATTCTCCAAAACCCCCCTTAAATCTCTTCTCATAGAATGATCATGACCAAATCTCATCATATTTGGAATACAAACACATATACCTACCCATCACTGGCGTAGATCTATGAAACCATGAAATGAGGAGAAATTGATCTACGTAGATCTATGAAACCAATCATGAACGAAAAAGAATGATCACATACCTCAAGAATCCACCTTCGGTTCACCAAGAGAAGACAACAGACCACCTTCGGAAGGATGGGAGAATTCTCTTTGACCTTTAGAGAAGAAAAAATCTGAGTTATGACTGCTTAAGATCTTAAATGAGGCACTTAGAGGCAAAAATGAGTGAGATATACTTTTATAGTATCTCATTTAAGTGGTCGCATGGTTTTCTCGCACGGTTAGACATACCGTGTGCTAACAATGCATTAGCCACTGCCTCAACATACCCTCCATGCATGTTTTGGCCGGATGGTTAGACAAACCATGCACCACCCGTGCAAAAGATACTACCTCCTAGAGAAACTACGCACAGTTGTACCAAACGGTTAAGACTAACTATGTGCCATCCATGCGACTTCCCCTTTTCCTCAAAAAACCATTAAAAGTTCTCCCAACTCTCTAATTTATAACCCTTAACTTTAAATCCATTAAAAGCATCATGGAAGGGTTATATACTAGAAACCAGGTGTACTACATTTTCCCATCATTGGTTTTTCCATCCCCAGAAAGTAATACCTTCTTCCAACTGAAGGATTTCCAGCCACTGTTCTATTATTTCCATTTCAGGTTCCCAAGTCTCTTCCGGAATCTAACCATGATTCCTTTAAACCCGCACTAGACTGAGGCATTTTTCATGCAAGACATTATCTTTCTAATCAACAATTGGTACCAGGATATGTATCAATGATGTTTTTGTCTATAGTTCTACGTGATCCTATCTGATCACATGGCCAGGTTCAGGATAATAATTTTTCAACTGAGATACATGGAACACATTATGCACCAAACTAAAACAAGGTGGTAATTCTAACTGATATTCCACCTCTCCAACTCATTCCAGTATATCATTAGGGATAATGTATGTTGGAGATAACATTCCCTGCTTCCCGAAACGATGATGTCCATGCCTTGAAGTGATCTCCAAGATGACATGATCAACCACAATGAACGATAATAGTCTTCGACGGTGATATTCATAACATCATGGATGACTCTGATCCGTCTCCACCCTCTTTCTAATCAACATGATCTTCTCTGTTGTCTCTTGGACATGTCTTGGCCCGACTAGTGATGATTCTCTTGTTTACACTCAGCATAATAGAGAAAGACAAGGACGCCCATACAATTCTTTAAACGGAGCCATGTGTATCGAGGCAAGATAGTTTTTATTGTATGAGAACTCCAAAAAGGTTATATAATCCTCCCATGAACCACAAAAATCCATTACAGAAGCCCGCAATATGTATTCCAAATTTTGTATCGTCTTCTAGGATTGCCCATCCGTCTAGGGATGATACGCCGTGGTCAAATTCAACTGAGTTCCAAGGGCTTGTTGTATTGATTTCCAGAAATGAGATTTCAAAATCTGGTCTCAATCTGAGACTATAGACACTGGTACACCTTTCCTCTTTACCACTTCTCAGTTATAGATTTTTGAAATATCTCACACTGTATGGGTTTCACAAATAAATATGAAATGGTCCATCTTGGTTAGATGATCCACTATCACCTAAATAGAATATTTTTTCTAAGATGTTATTGGAAGACCTATAACAAAATCAATTTCTATATGATCCCATTTCCAAACTAGGATAGGTAACAATTGTAACTTACTAGATGGACTCTGTTTCTCTACTTTATCGTGTTTACACATTAAGCACTACATGTCAAACTCGGCCACCTTTTTTTATGCTACTCTACCAAAACTGCACCTTCAACACTATATAAATCTTCTGTGTACCTATATGTACATACCATCTTTAATGGTGGTAATCATGAAGGAGTTGTTCTTGAAAACCCATAGGTACAATCATTCGATCTCTAAAGCATAAAACATAACCACCATCAAGTTTCCAACCTTCAATGGTCTCCTCACTATTGGGTGTCGACCTTATAACTTGACATTATGCATCAGATATTTGTGCTTATTTGATCATCTTTACTAAATCGAAAACAATTGTAGCTCTAAGGAAAACAACATCATCACATCGATCTTCACATTCCACACTAATATCGGCTAATACTGAAATCAACTACCATTATTCTGAAGCTTCTTTCACCATATAAGCATATTACTTTATAATCAATGCATCCGCCACTGAATTTATTTTTCCCAGTGTGTACATAAAGTCAATGTCAAACATCAAGAGATACTCCATTCATCTCCTTTTCCTCACATCCAAATATCACTTTGAGAAATTGTGTTTCATGATTTTGTGATCCGTAAACAGAGTAAATTTGTCACTAAAGAGGTAATGTCTCCATGTTTTCAAAACAAGGACGACTATAGCTAACTCCAAATCATGTGTTTTTTGGTTCTTATCATGTGCAATAAACTTCCTTGAACCATAAGCAACCACATGATCTCTTTGCATGAGAACACAACCCAACCCTGATCCTGAAGCATCACAATACACCACATATCCTTGTCCTGATTTTGTAATGATCAAGATAGGTGCTGATGAAATCCAAACATTTTGTTCTTATAATGAATTATGACATTCTTATATCCATTAGAATGGATAATTATTATGTGTTAGAGCTGTCATTAGTGATGCTAGTCTTCAGAAATCACGCACAAAGCATCGGTAGTAACTAGGTAGAAAAATAAAACTTCGTATCTTGAAACCATTCTTTGGTGGTTTCCAAGAGATAACGGCTTATATCATTTCAGGATCAACAGAAATGCCTCTTTATTAAATGACACGGCAAACGAAACGTACTTCTTGTATCCCAGAATTACACTTTTATAATTTGTCATACAAATGATGATCTAACTAGTTTTGTAAAACTGTTTCCAGGTGCACCTCGTGGCCGACCCTTGTCTTTGAATAGACCAAAATGTCTTCCAAAAACACCATAAGAAATCTATCCAGATGTCACTAAAATAACTAATTCATCAAGTTCATGAAAATATATGGTGTACCCATTAGACCGAATGGAATGACTACATATTCGAAGTGGTCATATTTGCTACGAAAAGTTGTCTTTGGAATATCCTCCTTTCGAACACACAATTGGTGATATCCTGATCGCAATTCCATTTGGAGAACCACCAAGATCCCCATAATTGATCGAACTGATTATCAATGTATAGAAGTGGATATATATTCATTATCATAACATTGTTAAGATATTGATAATTAACTCACATCTGAAGAGTTTCGTCTGCCTTCTTCACAAACAACACCAGTGCTGCTCGTGGAGAAGTACATATTTGAATGAAACCCTTGATTTCCTACTCCTCTATATGAACATTCAATTCCCATAAGACTATTTGTGCCATCTTATAATATTGAAGTGAAATAGGACTGGTCCCTAGAAGTATATCAATCGTAAACTCCACTTCCCTTAGAGGTGGTAACCCTGAGAATTTGTTGGGAAATACATCTAGAAATTGATCCACCAGAACATGAAAACTATTTTCCTGGATCTCGTTCCTTGATTCCAATTTCAATGCTTCTAATTGGTAAGATATTGTTCCCACCATTAGTGAAAAAACATCTTTGCGCCATTATTTCCCACCGTCTCTCCTCTAAAGAGATGGTCGATGAAGTCCTTAGTCGTGAAACTAACTATTTTCCTATAACAGTTGATGTGAGACATAAACATTGTCAACCAATCCATACCCAGGATGACATCATAGTCATCCAAATCAAACACTGAGAAGTCCCATATTAATGTATCTCCATCAGCAGTTATAGCACATGCTCAACACACAAAGACTTGAAATTCTTTTTGACCAATAGGAGTTTTCAGTTTCAAAACATAAGGCATCTTTTCGAGTTATAAATGATGCAAATCAACAACATGTGAATCAATAAATGAATGTGATGCACTAGTATCAAACAAAACCTTAAAAAAGGACGAATTCAAAATAATCATACCTCTTACTGTAGATGGTCTAGTTTGATCATCAACAATCATCTGATCAGCTCCATACAACTGCTTCTTTGCTGCTTTATTCTCCTTGTTGTTGTGATGAGATTGCCCTGGTTGAGGAGTCATGGTATTTCAACAATCACCATGGCTATCCTTGTGATGCTAATGATACTGACTCTATTTTCCTCTTCCTATCAAATATTATGTTGCTTGTGATGCCTAGGAAGTGTCACGTGCACACGACCCCGGAGCATTCCTATAATAGCACTGCAGATGCCCCATTTTCTTGAAATTGCAACATGATCTAGGTTGCGTCATGCACTCTCACATTATGTGGTCAGCTGAACCACATTGAAAGAAACCTGCTTTTCTCTGGGGTAGTGGAGGAAGGATCACTGATCCCACCATCTGGTTCTGCTTTTCACTCACATCGTGGAAATTGGTATCCCTTTTCTGCTAATTCCCATCGTTTGAGTTCCCACCATTTCTTGAAGGTATCATCATTCCTCCTTCTATTCAAACATAAATATCACGTTCAACAACATTCCCTCTGTTTACCATCTCTGTATAATCCGTAATATAGAGTACTGAAATCTTTGATTGAATCTCCTACTTTATCCCTGATTCTAAGATGTGTGCCTTCAAAGACACACATGCCGCACCCTCTATTGAAAAACGGACTAAATTCATGAACTCAGCCACATAATCTATGATATAGAGGCTCTCCAGTTTTAGGATGAAGAAATTTATCATTTTCTGAATCTTCAACATGTGAGGATAGAATTTTATGTTGAACAATTTTTCAAAATCCCCCCATGTAAGGCCTTCATCCAATTTAGCTTGCACCACTGAATCCCACCACTGACGTGACAGATACACTTGCATATACGTCACCAACATGACCATAATCTATGATGGTGTGTCGATGAAATCGATGATACGGTTCATCCAACTTATCCACACCTCCGCCATCTCGGGTTCAGCATCACCCCGAATGTTCGGTGGATTCTACTTCATGAACTGGATGGTATGATCCACATGCCTTGTTTCATTCCTCTTGTTCCCCGTTTCCACAGCTTGAAAATCCTAGACAACACTCTGAACCATCACATGGTTACCATGTGGTTCTGCTTCAACCATATTCATCGCAGCCTAATTGGGTTGGTTCCAACAACGCCTTCCGGGTGCCATTTTCTAAACCATCCACAAACTCTGTCAATCTCACTCTCTAGCAATTGATGTCTTAGAATTTCAAATACTATCACATCATCTATCACCACATCTTTATTCAAAATGACCGTCTTCTCATGTTCAAACCTTTTTGAAAACATTCCTCATGCCTTTTGGAAATCAACCCATTTACAAAATACATCAAATACCCTTTTTTCAAAATCTTTTTCTTGAAAACAATTTCTGCATTTTTCAATAAATTCTCACCTTACCCCAAATCATAAATCATTCATCACAAGGAGATATGAAATCTCAGTGGGAATTAATTCCTCTATAATTAATTTTATGCTCATCTCATTGGCTAAACCCATGACAATGACATTACTAACATTATGAAAGTGTATCCAAAACACTTAGGTACACAACACCCTGGTAACTTGATGTTTAGCATAAACAGGATTGCTATGTCCTTTTAAGATATTCATTTCATGTTCTGGAAATCCTTCTCATGTCTAAGATTTCGACCCATAAAATAGACAGGAATGAATTTCAACTCTATGACTAAGAAGATCAATGGCCACTTGTTTGGAAAGGAACATACAAGCTGATACCATTTCAAATGACCCGCCAATTCTCATTGGATTGAGAGTACCACGAGTCATTACCAGGAATTAAGGGATATACCCAAGGATCCAGTGGCTGGAAATAAATGCCGAAGGGACTCAAGTACATGCGGGGGATGATTTACCCTTTAAGAAATAAACCCATAAATCAACAATATCAAAACATTCACTATATGATGCGTGAAAAAATGAAAGACCAATAAACACTTCATTTATATCAAACTACATCAAAGTACACTACAAAGGAAGACTAAACTAAGCATAAAATTACATAGAGTATGAACATATCACGAAACTCAATAGACACTACAACTCCATGCTCCATAAGCTCTATGGTCCACAACATCTCGCAAGCATCATAGTTGCCACTGGCAATAAGATTCTTTTCCTTTAACTATGTCATGGGATACAAAATCTGAAAAAGCACCAACGTGCCAAAGGAGTGAGTATAAAGCTCATTAGGTTTCCCCATTTTCATGCCTACTCATGCCACTTGGATAGAAGAGATAGCCACATTTATATAAAAACGATTTATATAAATAATTTTCTCAAAAGAAGTTTATGAATAAATATAAACAAGATTCCAAAACCATTCGTAACCAAAGGCATTCATAGAGAAATAGAAACTAATTTTCCGGTAATACCCCATGCTTCTACGATACGCTTCTCTTTGAATAATGTGATAGCTTGTGTTGTACGCAACACTGAGTTCTAACACACCATAACCAATCAAACTAGCCGTTATGAATAGTAATACCTACTTTTTCAAATTATATATATTTTATATTCTAAAATGGACTTCATTTCTGGATTTGAAATATCGAATATAGCCTAAGGTGAAATTTTGGTACTTTTCGGATAACTTTAATATTTTGATGAATAGTGAAAATTACTAAATTTTAAGTAAAAACAACTTTTTTAATCAAAATAATTAATAGTGATAAATTATGAATTTGAGTGGTTTTAAAGTATATTTAGAATATATTTTTACTATTTAATATAATGTTGGTCATTGGACATAATCTTTCAATTAAACCAAACATAAACAAGTTTCAATCTTTTGATAGTTATTATCTCTTAAAAACACGCTTTCTGTTTTGATAGCGGGAATTAATTTAAAATTAATTTCTGCCACTTCTGTGTTTTGTTTTTAGAAAAATGGATTCCATATTTGGAATCAGGATGTCCAAATTTTGTAAATAGGTAACTTTTATTTTTAGACATTTTGAATAATTACTGCGGTAAATATTTTATTTACCATGGTTAAGGGTAAATCCGGTAAATAAGGGTTAAAAAATAATATTATAATAATACTAAATTACCCTAAAACGTGTCCTAGCCTTATTGGTTGATACATGTTCGACCATAGGCATCTCTGGGTCGATTTGGGGACCCCATGGTGCCACTTGTAGGTGATAGAGACACTTTATTTTAATTAAGTTAAAATGAATACAAAAATGACACAAGCATATATCTTTTAGGAAAACAATTTTTACATAGGGTTATATATGTTGGATTTTCGACTATAAATATTCATTAGAAAGATAAAAAGATTTACTACATAATGATATTTTAGAAATTATATATATTGTATATTTTAAAATGGACTTCATTTCTAGATTCGGAATATCGAATTTAGCCTAAGGTGAAATTTTGGTACTTTTCGGATAACTTTCATATTTTGATGAATAGTGAAAATTACTAAATTTTAATTAAAAACAACTTTTTTAATCAAAATATTTAATAGTGATAAATTATGAATTTGAGTGGTTTTAAAGTATATTTAGAATATATTTTTACCATTTAATATAATTTCGGTCATTGGACATAATTTTACAATTAAACCCAACATAAACAGGTGTCAATCTTTTGATAGTTATTATCTCTTAAAAACAAGCTTTTTGTTTTGACAGCGGGAATTAATTTTAAATTAATTTCTGCCATTTCTGTGTTTTGAATTTAGAAAAATGGATTCCATATTTGGAATAAGGATGTCCAAATTGTGTAAATAGGTAACTTTTATTTTTAGACATTTTGAATAATTACTGCGGTAAATATTTTATTTACCATGGTTAAGGGTAAATCCCGTAAATAAGGGTTAAAAAATAATATTACAATAATACTAAATTACCCTAAAACGTGTCCTAGCCTGATTGGTTGATACATGTTCGACCATAGGCATCTTTCGGTCGATTTGGGGACCCCATGGTGCCACTTGTAGGTGATAGGGACACTTTATTTTAATTAAGTTAAAATGAATACAAAAATGACACAAACATATATCTTTAAGAAAATCAATTTTTACATAGGGTTATATATGTTGTATTTTAGACTATAAATATTCATTAGAAATATAAAACGATTTCCTACATGATGATATTTTATTTTCAATTTTTAGATATTAAATAATTTAATTTATTTATGACACAATGATGATGCAGTAATTATCATTATAGTGAAAATTTAAAATAATTGATATTATAAATACCCAAATAAATATAATATGAAACTTTTAATTAATTAAACTAATTTTATAGGATAATATGATATATTAGGATTGATTTAATTTACTTTTTTCGAAGTAATAAATCTGTTATGAGTTTCACAAAAAACAACTATTGAATAGTGTCAAAATTGACATAAAAGAGTTCTTAAAACAAATATTATATTATTAATTGATATTAAATTCCTAAAAATATAAGGTTCGGCCAAGGGACTTATATCATGATAGGTTAATCATTAATGGACCACTTGGGGGTCGCTTGGATGTATATAGTATGTTTATTAACCATATTATATAAAAATACACAGAGACATTGTAAAAGTGAAACTAATTAACTTAGAGTTAATACTTAAAGATAAGGATAATATAAGTAGCCAAACCTTTCTAAATTCAAATGGTTGAGTTGTTTTCGACCCTTCCCCACCTTAACCTTTGAATAGTGAACTTTGGAGCCATTGTAAACCGAATATGAATTTATTATAAACTAATATCTCTAGCTTTTCCAAAGGTGCCCCTCACCCCTCTTATAAAAGGGCACTCCTCCTTCTCATTTCTTCACACCTTAAAAGCCTTTTGGTTCGGCCAAAATCTGCCCAAATACTCTCCCAACTTCCCTCAATACAACCTAGAGGCTTTGGATTGATCATAAATCCAACCTAAGGATCCCTTTTGATCAAATCAAAAGGAAGAACCCAAAGAAGAGGTAATGATTTCACCATCCTTTTCCAAGTTCATTTCTTCTTCCACTTCTTCTTACTTTGTTGTTACCATTCTAAAATAATAACTCCAGTATCATATTTATACTGTGATGTTATTATAAATATGGTACAACCATATTCAGTATTCTATCCACCCTTTGAATAACATGTAACCATACGTGTGTACGTACGGCTTACCGTCTTCACGTCATGGTGTAATTGTTATTCAATATAATATTATTTGGATGGGTATAATAATGATGTGTAACTCATGTAAATAATAAATATAACATGTTAATGATTCAGTATATATGATATACCATCCATTTATATATTATTTTAATATCAAAATAATGATATTGTCGCCCGTGCGTACGTGTGGACTACCGTCTCCACAAACGCGATGAGATTCATTCTCCATCGTATCCATTAAAGTATAATTATCATTTGATGTTTTAAAAATTATTTTTAAGGACTTGATATAATTCTGGATATGAATAATATACAACCTATCCTTTACAAAACATGTCTTACGTAACAAAACATATAAAAGAAAACAAGTAAGTTAACAACTGAAACAACGATAATACTAAGATATTATTATCAAATCAATATTAAAAGATCATATATGATATCATATTAATGTATATGATTATTGTATAATTTAATAACAATTATTTCACCATTATACAGGAGGTTAACCTACCCCAACCAAGGAAATTACAAGGTAAGGGGTTTTCATCTCACTCCTCATTCCCGTGAGATTCATGCCATATTGCCACCATCACCTTTTGTGTGGTGTATTTACTGCCCATAATTATATTATTTGTGTAATACACTCTAATTTATGTGTATTTGCATATTCATTGTATGATACCTCTTTCATGGGTTGTATGTTTCATAAGTTACCAAATTGGTAAGGGTTATTTCACAATCTCTTCATTATCCGAGGTTGTTTATACGTAATAATCTACTGGGATCTCTTTATCATCCACATCCATGTTTCTTAAAAGTGTATTTAAAAACATTTTTATTATTTAAAAGAATATGGGTTAATGTCATTTATACCCTTTTTTTGACTTTTTATAAGAGGAATCTTTCCGTCGTTTTCAAAACAAGGTCCTTTTTATCCTTTTCGACAGAATTAAGGTAAGAATATTTTTTTAACTTATACGGCCGGTGTGGTTATTTTCCGCCGTTATAAAATCTTCAAAGCTTTCATTACAAGCTTATAAGAATATTTTCAAGAAAAGTTTTTATTTTATATGGATCTTAAATGATTTCAAAAATAGAAAGAGATATTTCTCTAAAAAGTGTTTTGATTTCATCTATGTCAACATCCTTTGATAGATTTTACACTTATTTGAAGTTGTTTTATTGTGATACAAAACTTCTATATTGTATTGAAGGTTTTGTGATATGTTTGACTGTGGATGTGCTATTTTTATACCATTCATAGTTTATGGTAAAATTATTGACATTTCGTATGCTAGTTTTAATACGAATGTTTATGTTATGTTTAAACCTTTTCATATGGGAATGCATTGGACTCAATATGTGACGAGTGGAGCCCGCTATAGCTCCTCGATGTATCGGTAGGTCTCATGAGACAAACTAGTGTCTTGGCCCAAGGCCTTGGGAAAATCTTATTTGTAGTCTTGGCATGAGGCCTTGGCTATGTGATTATGATAGTCTGGCATTATGCATTCCCACATTATGAAAGTGGTTATTGATATTGCATGTGATTATTCGATTAGTAGAATATCCATGTGAACAAGTAAATGGCATTATTTATTTTTACTTTTGCCATACTATGTTGAAGTTCAAGTTTAAAAGGCTTTTTTTTGTTATACATTGCCTTAAATTTTTATTCTTATTTATGAAAGTTTCTGCTATATTGTTATCCTTACTGGGCATTTGAGCTCACCCCTTTTCTATGTTTTATTTTTCCTAGGAAGTGAAGAAGTAAATTATGAATGACCTGCAGGGATATTATGTGGGGATATGAGTGTGGATTATGGAGACAATATGTTGTTGTAGTAGTTTTTCATTTTATGATGTAATGTAAGACTTATGAATATATCTAGTGTTTCCAAGGCTACTAAACCAATCGATCTTTCGAGATTTGATCTTTCTTGTGATCATGCCTATGTTATGTAATAATCCACAGACTCTGGGTAACTAGGGTCGTGGCGTTACAGTTGGTATCAAAGGAAGTTTAGTACAAACCTTGGAAGCTAGATTTAGATAAACTCTGATTAGAGCACATAGACCTAAGATGAACTTTGAGGATTAGTATATAAGAACTTCCTAGAATTTTGGTATTGTAGAGATTTTGTGAGTTTTCCGAGCAATACATCCCTGTCTGGATACGAGCAGGTAGAGGCGGCTCTGGCACAGATGTACCTAGGGGTAAAACCCGAAAAAACCGCTTTGAGCTAGACTCGAACGGGAACTGGTGCACGACAACGGGCCTTGCTGCACTCATGGTTACGACACTCCCGGGGGATATGCTTAGGATAACTCTAATTTTATTTACAAATAATTATGAAGGGTTTATGAGTATATACTTCCTCAAAGAAAACTTTTTTATGATTATGGATTATATCCATAAATAGTTCAATTTATGTTAAGTGTTTTATAAGTATGGGATTATGTATTTTGATTCATAAACTGATCTAGTTTATGCCATTGTTTAAAAATGGCGCCTAGTGGAAGAAATGGAAACTGTATCAATGCATGCACTCCATGTAGGGATTTCCCTCCTGCTCAAGATAATTATAGTGGAGCTGGTGATGAAACTGGTGCCGATCATCTAATCACCATACTGGGACAACTTACTCAGGTTATTAATAATAACCTTACCCGTATGGAGCACCTTGATCCACAGCATGGAGGATCAATGTTAGAACGATTCATGAGGCAACAACCACCAACGTTCAATGGGAGTACAAATCCCTTAGTAGCTGAGCAATGGATAAATTCCCTAGAGAAAATATTTCAGGCTTTGGGGAGCAGTGAAAGGGAAAAAGTTATCATGGCAGTTTACCGCCACACTGGATATGCTGATCAATGGTGGTTATTGATTCAAAACATGAAGGAAGATGATGAATTATCAAATATCGAATGGAGGGAGTTCAAAGATCTGTTTTTAGAAAAATACCTTCCTCGCGACCATCGAGCAGATATGGAAAGGCAATTTCTGAGTCTGAGACAAAAGGAGGATGAGAATATCACAAAGTATGAGGATATCTTTACAAGGTTAGCAGGGTATTCTAGAGATTATATACGTAACCCAAGAAGTAATATTGATCGTTTCTTTGATGTGTTGAAACCATTTCTTCGTCGAGCATTAGTCTCACAATCCTTTTCGTCATACGAAGACATTGTCTCATGTGCTATCAAGACTGAAATGGAATTCTCTAAGTCTTATAACTTTAAAGCAAAGAAAGAGAAGAAGAGACCTGCTGATCAATCTGGGAATGGAAATATGGGGATGAAGGGAAAGGTTGAATATCCATGTTGTGGTAAATGCAGGAAGAAACATCCTGGTACTTGCTTGAAGGGAATGAGAGTCTGTTACAAGTGTGGTGAAAAAGGCCACCAAGCTCGTGATTGCAAGGGGAAGAAGGAAGCTACAAACGTTCAGTGCTACAATTGCAGGGAGATGGGGCATTATGAAAATTAATTTCCTAAGCGTCAGGAGAACTTACCTCAGAAAACTCCAAGGGATCAAGGCCAGGCATATGCTATCACTACTGCTGAGGTAGAAGCTCTGAAAGACGTGGTGGCATGTAATTTAATGGTTTCCTCAAGTTTAGCAAATGCATTATTTGATTCTGGATCATCGCATTGTTTCATATCTTTCCAGTTTTCTAAGAAAATTAGATATTTCCAATTCGATTTAATAAGGGAGTTGTCAGTTAAAACTCTTAAGGGAAGTATCATTGCAACAATGTTTTGTAAATCAGTTCCCATTAGAGCACATAAATGTTCTTTATCTGCTGATCTCATCGTCATACCTATGATTGAGTTTGATATAATCCTCGGTATGGACTGGCTTTCGGACTATGATGCGAAGATTTATTGTAAGAAGAAAGAGGTTACGATTCTTGATGATAATGATAAGGAACACCTTATCTTTAGAGCAGAATCGTCACCACCTAATTCTTATTTAGATCCACCCTCAATACCTCAACTAAATTAAATTATTGGGGAGGAAGAGAATGAAATAACTGTCGGTGATGAAAGGAATGTTCAAATAGAGGATGTACCTATTGTGAAAGAATTTGTAGATGTATTTCCAGAATATTTACCTGGACATCCTCCATAACGAGAAGTTGAGTTTTCCATTGATTTGATTCCTGGATCAAGGCCTATATCGAAGACCCCTTATAGAATGGCCACTGTAGAGTTAGTCGAACTAAAGAAACAACTAGAGGAGTTGAGTAATAAAGGATTTATTCGCCCTAGTGTTTCTCCATGGGGAGCCCCTGTTTTTTTTTGTTAAAAGAATGATGGATCTTTGAGGTTTTGTATCGACTACAGGGAGATCAATGCTATAACGATAAAGAACAAGTATCCCCTACCTCGTATTGATGAATTATTTGACCAACTACATGGAGATCAAAACTTTTCAAAGATTGACCATCGATCTGGATACCATCAGTTGTGTGTGAAGAAGGAATACATTCCGAAGACAGAATTTCGAACTAGGTACGGGCATTACGAATTTACTGTAATGCCGTTTGGATTGACTAATGCACCCTCTGTATTCATGGATCAGATAAATAGAGTTTTCAAGGAGTATCTCGATGAATTTGTGGTGGTATTTATTGATTATATCTTGGTATACTCCAAAACCTACGAAGATCATGAAAATCACTTGTGCATTATCTTGAAGACTCTTAGAAGGCATGAATTATATGGGAAGTTTAGCAAGTGTGAATTCTGGCTTCAGGAGATTTCTTTTCTTGGCCATATTGTCTCTAAAGATGGAATCTCTGTTGATCCTTATAAGACCAAGGCAATCCAAGAATGGCCAGCACCTACGAGTATAACTGAGGTACGTTGTTTTATTGGTTTGGCAGGTTATTATCGACGTTTCGTCCAGAATTTTGCCCGATTGGCTAACCCATTAACGAAGCTCACACGTAAAGGGGTTAAATTTGTTTGGACAAAAGAGTGTGAAGAATGTTTTGAAGAACTGAAGAGAAGATTAGTCAATGCTCATATATTGACTCTACCATCGGGTAATGATGGGTTCGTTATTTATAGTGATGCATCAAAGAAAGGACTTGGTTGTGTCCTTATGCATAATGATAGATTTATTGCCTATGCATCATGATAGTTGAAAATTCATGAACAAAACTATCCTACTCATGATCTCGAGTTAGCAGCTGTGATCTTTGCATTGAAGATATGGAGGCACTACCTCTATGGTGAAAAATGTGAGATTTATACTGATCACAAGAGTTTGAAGTATATTTTCTCACAAAAAGAACTCAACATGAGGCAAAGGAGATGGCTTGAATTACTCAAGGATTATGATTGCACGATACACTACCACCCGGGGAAAGCAAACAAGGTGGAAGATGCTTTGAGTAGAAAAGATCATGGAGTTTTGAACAATATGTGAATTGAAAGGGATCCAATTTTCATGGATCTAGTGAAGATGGGAATGGGAATAACCAGGGAAGGTGAAACATCAATGCTTTTTCAAATGGTTGCCAAACCATCTTTACTAGAAAGGATTAAGAGTTCTCATACCGATGATGAAGAATTTCAAAAGAAGATTAAAGCTGTGAATGATGGGAGATTGAGAGACTTTGTGTATCAAGATGGAATTTTGAAATTTGGGAAGAGACTTTGTGTTCCCGATATACCTGATCTAAAAAGGGAATTTTGGGATCATGCTCTGACCGCGTTGTCGAACGCGTCAAATTAGTTGTTTAATTTTGACTAGAATTTCTGCAGTATAGCAGCAACCCTAGGTCGTCTCTCGACGGAGCCTTAGATCATTAATTATGAAATGTGGTTCTGATTATGAAATTAAAAAAAAGGAATCGGGGTTTTATAATACTTGGGTTTGATGATTAAAGATGACAATAGAAAATAGAAGCTATAAAACAAAGTAGAGATTAACAAAATTAATTAAGCGTGATCAACCCGGGTTACTCGTATGATGTTTTTCCTTCATCGCTTCATGATATAAGGTTATGATCTTTTAATACATGGTTTGTAACACCTAGAACTAGAATGTTACTGAGTTTATACTAGGATACCTCCTAGGGTTCAGTCAAAACACACAATGATTCACTGGACACCGCCGATGATTGAATGAATTGTGTTTGACTTCATAACCAAAACTCACCAAGGCAACACACGAAAAACTCGATGCACTGTCCATATTTGTATGTTATTTCTTTGTGATACCATGACATAAATGTACACGGCCTTTACAGTACTTGTGTGAGTTCAATTTACCAATATAAATCACACAAACACCTCAATTGAAAGGGGGAAAGAAAGTGGTGAACGGTGTGTGAAACATCACATGAATGGGTACCCCCAAACATGATCATTTGAGTTGAGCATGACATACCAGTACATAACTCAATAAAATAAGAATAAAGGATGATGAAAAACAACACAACAATCTGGAATTTAAAAGATCATTCAAATATTACAAACATGAAGCTCGGGATGTACATCACATTCCTCCCCGCGTGATCACAAGGGGTTTAGAAACCCATGGGAGAGGAAGAAGAGAAATATGTTGGGGTAGAACTTCCCATAGCCTCCAGAACCTCCAGTGATGTTGAGAAGACTCCTTGGGGACTCCAAAATGGCAGAACCTTGCCTCTTGGCCGAATTTACAAATGAGGAGCCCAAGGTGCCCTTTTATAGGAAATGTGGGAGGTGGTTTTGGGCACACAGATTTCATCAATCCACATGTACGACGCGTTTTGGCCTTCAGACAGTCTTATCTCGCTTTGGAGGAAATAGAAAAGTTGTAGCCCTACCGCTTGTCTGTCTCCACTGAAAGTTTGGAACCGTTTGGACAAATACATCGCAAGATATCGATAAAATACAGAACACCTCATTTGACTTGGTCCAAATTCGGTGGCTTGGACAGATCAGTTCGGATGGGCCCCATAGAAGCCGAATAAGCATTGGGTTCCTTAATATGAAATGTATCATATTAAATTTTGGACAGGTCCACAAAATTGCAGCCCATTTGGATGCACGGATGTTGTGTAATATGCAAATCAGTGGACAGATGTCCATGGATCCATGCAATTTTGGTCCATTTTTCTTCCACTTCATCAAAGGCCATCCAAATCACCTCCACCTACATTGAAACAATAAAAACAAGTAACATTGCCCATTATAATATTGATTAACATTAATTGATTTATTAAAACATGAAGTGCAATTTATTATTATATTTGGAATATTCATTACAAAACTAGTTTAAAACTGCGGTGTAAGGGTGGAATAAAACAGTGAATCGTGGTACGATCACACCCCCACACCTAAACATTTGCACTCCTGGGCAAAGTCACATATCCAAATACAATGATTCATATATATATATATATATTTCCAATCATCATAAAGATTTATCATTTGAGTAAATTTTATTTAAAGTAAAGTGATCAATGCACGAACCACACCAAGGAGTTCTTCCTAGTGAAAATAGAAAAAGATGTCTCATAAATCATATCATAGTGAAATTCAAAAAGATTCATGATACCCAATTGAGAAAGGAATTAAGAAGTAAACCATGACACTAAATCTCCATTTGTGTGTGTGAAAACCATTCCATGCTATTCTTTCCACTTGATATCTAATAAATATATGTTATTTTAAAAGTTTTCAGCTTAAATGATTTTGTCACCGAACATGTCCTACATCCTTTGCAATCATATTTCAAGACCCACTCATTTAAGCATTCCCAGAAGTCAAACCATAAGCTCCCGACCTAGATATCCCCATATGTTGCACATTTCATCACTCCCCTCATTTTTTTTGAAGTTGCAATTGGAAAAAATCTCACACTCATCTCTCAACCCTTGTTTGATCTCCCCACGACACTAATTGCAATAGTTATAACAAGATCAAAGGTTGAGGAGGAGTGGTTTTTGACCTGCCTAAGACACAACAATTTTTTTTGAGGGCGTACAATAGTCGGACATTAGGTACACACGCATAGGTCAATCTGGTATAGTAATGAAACAGATCGGATAAGGAACGAACGTATGGAAATATCATTTAAAGCTGAAAAATATTAACTCAACATATATTTACCTTATATTATGTAATAAATAATCACACTTTGTGGTTTGGTGCAAAATTGTTTTTGGAGATATTAGTGACACAGTTTTCCTAAACACTACTCACACAATGGGCATCAATCATCTCAAAGGTTTCACATAGATACAACAATTTATATCATTGACAGAAAACCAATTCACTAAAAATCACTCCTTGATGGTAAACTCATACACTTTATCTTTCTAGCCTTCGTTATGGTATTTTTACTTTCCCCACTTTATGGTCGCCACATCATGGAATTTCGAAATTGTTGATGGGGAAAAATAAAAATACCATAAAGAAGGCCAGAAAGAGAAAACAAAAGGAGAAAAAGATGAAAAATCCTAACTAACCCAGGAATGTATCCACCCCCCCCCCCACACCTAGAATGTGCAGTGTCCTCACTGAAATAATTGAAAATGTGAGAAGGAAGGATAAAACCTGGTATGTTTTATTGGTATGATGCATCGAGAAGGTGGATTTCCTCCACCGGATTCTTTGGAAAATCCTCGTAGAAGTGTTTAAGTCGCTGACCATTGACGGTAAGACTTCGTCCACTCTGCTCATGCAAAACCTGTATTGCACCAAAAGGGTAAACATTAGTAACAGTATAAGGACCGAGCCATCGGGAACGAAGCTTACCTGGGTGGAGCTTAAGCCTGGAATTGTACATGAGGACCTTCTCACCAATATGGAACTTCTGCTGGTGAATCATGCTATCATGAATAGCCTTTGTCTTCTCTTTATAGATTCGGGAGTTTTCATATGCATCACGTCGAATTTCTTCCAACTCTTGAATCTGTAGCTTTCTTTCCCCACCTGCATCTGAAAGGTTCATATTACATTGTTTAACAGCCCAATATGCACGGTGTTCGACCTCCACCGGGAGGTGAAAAGATTTCCCAAACAAAATCCTATATGGTGACATTCCGATCGGTGTTTTAAAAGCAGTACGGTACGCCCAAAGTGCATCATCCAAGCGCAAACTCCAATCTTTCCTATTGGGTTGTACCGTTTTCTCCAAGATTCGCTTAACTTCCCGATTTGAAATTTCTGCTTGTCCGTTAGTTTGGGGATGATATGAAGTGGAGACTTTATGAACAACCCCATACATATGAAGCAAGTTTTTCATCTTACGATTGCAAAAATGTGAACCCTGATCACTAATGATGAATCTTGGTAGACCAAACCTACTGAAAATCTGGGACCTCACAAAATCAACAACCACTCGAGAAGCATCGGTCCTGGTGGCCTTTGCCTCCACCCATTTAGATACATAGTCAACCGCCAATAAGATGTACACAAAGCCAAATGAATTTGGAAAAGGCCCCATGAAGTCAATGCCCCATGCATCGAAGATCTCACAAAATAACATGGGCTGTTGGGGCATTTCATTCCTCTTGGAGATATTCCCTGTGAATTGACATCGAGTACATGATTTACAAAACCTATGGGCATCTCTATACAATGTTGACCAATATAATCCTGAGTCAAGGACCTTTCGAGCTGTACGTTGAGAGCCAAAGTGGCCCCCACATGCCAAGGTGTGGCAGAAGGTCAAAACAGAGGTGAACTCATGGTCAGGGACACACCTACGAACAACCTGGTCACTACAAATTCTCCACAAGTATGGGTCATTCCAAATGTACCATCGAGATTCATGATTAAGTATAACGGATTGTGAAGTGCTAAAATCAGGGGGGAACCTCGATGTTGCTAGAAAATTCACAATGTCCGCATACCAGGGGGTAAGGTCCAGAACATCACAAAGGTTCTCATGAGGGAAGAATTCTCTAATGGGTAGGGGTGAGTCAACATGATGGTCCAATGGTGGGGAAATCCTACTAATGTGGTCAGATACAACATTTTCCACCCCTCTCTTATCTCCAATCTCAATGTCAAACTCTTGGAGGAGGAGCATCCACCGAATGAGGCGGGGCTTGGCTTCAGGTTTCTTTAGGAGGAAACGAAGGGCAGCATGGTCAGAAAACACAATCACTTTTGACCCAAGAATATATGAACGGAATTTTTCCAAGGCAAACACAATAGAAAGGAGTTCTTTTTCTGTGGTTGTGTAGTTTACCTGGGCAGGGTCAAGGGTACGCGAGGCATACACAATGACATGAGGAGCCTTTTCAACCCTTTGTGATAAAACTGCCCCAACTGCAAAGTTAGAGGCATCACACATAAGCTCGAAGGGGAGATCCCACCTAGGTGGTTGGATTAAGGGAGGTGATGTGAGACTCTTTTTTAGTGAATTGAATGCATCATCACAATTTTTATCAAAAACAAATTCAGAATCCTTTTGTAACAACCGAGATAAGGGAAGTACGATCTTACTAAAGTCTTTAATGAATCGTCGGTAAAAACCAGCATGACCCAAGAAAGACCGCACCTCACGAACACATTTTGGATATGGAAGGGATGAAATCAATTCAATTTTAGATTTATCAACCTGAATTCCCTTATTTGAAATGATATGCCCAAGAACTATCCCCCGCTCAACCATAAAATGGCATTTTTCATAATTTAAAACAAGATCTTTTTCAATGCAGCGGTGGAGGACAGAACCTAGGTTTTCCAAACAATCATCAAAAGAAGAACCATAAACCGTGAAATCATCCATAAATACTTCCATACAACTCTCAAGGTACTCAGAAAAAATACTCAACATACATCGCTGAAAAGTACCAGGAGAATTACATAGACCGAATGGCATCCTTCTGTATGCAAATGTGCCAAATGGACAGGTAAATGTTGTCTTTTCTTGATCCTCAGGGGCTATATGGATTTGGAAATAACCCGAATAGCCATCAAGGAAACAATAATGAGACTTACCAGCCAATCGTTCTAACATTTGGTCAATGAAAGGTAAAGGAAAGTGGTCCTTCCGCGTGGCTTGATTCAGTCGACGGTAGTCAATACAGACTCGCCAACTGTTTTGCACACGTGTTGGAACCAATTCATTCCTTTCATTTGACACAACTGTTACATATGTTTTTTTAGGCACAATTTGCACTGGGCTAACCCATTTACTATCAGATATAGGATAAATGATCCCTGCAGTAAGTAATTTACTGACTTCCAATTTTACCACTTCAAGGAGAGTGGGATTCAACCGGCGTTGAGATTGTCTTACGGGTTTAGCCTCATCATCCAAAAGTATATGGTGCATACAAATAGATGGGCTAATCCCAGTAATATCAGCCAATGTTCATCCTATTTCCTTTTTACACTCTCTCAAAAGTTTGATAAGTTTCAATTCCTGTTGTGGAGAGAGGTTATTGGCAATAATGACGGGCAATTGGTCAATACCCTCAAGATATGCATATTTTAAATTAGAAGGAAGTTGTTTAAGTTCAAACACCGGTTTTTTCTGGATTGAGGGAGGGGATTTATGGGGAGTGAGGTCCATGAAACTATCTATCTGCTCATGTTTATTCTCAAAGGAAAGAGAATCTATTGAAATGAGATTTGCAGAATTATCGATAGTCATGGGTACCTCAAAATAAACACACTCATCAATTAAATCACAAAATTTACATTTTTCTGAACCCACACAACATTCAAATAAAGAACCAAAACTCAAATCATCCAAGGGTGAAGAAAACAAAAAAGAATCAGAGTTTGGGTTGAGGAGAGAATTGTGTGTGTGTGCATCGTTTGAGAGCACTTCCATCGAATAGACAGGAAGAGTGGAGTTCTCTTCAACGGGGTGTTTCATAGCCTCCAGGATGTTAAAACTTACCTTTTCTCCTCCGAATTCCATGGACAATGTACCATTGTGAACATTGATGATCGTCGTTGCTGTTTTTAGGAATGGCCTCCCAAGTATGAGAGGGGCATGTCCTTGGGTTCGGGTATCTTCCATCTCAAGAATGTAGAAATCAGCGGGGAAGATGAGATTCTTTACTCTAACAAGGACATCCTCAATCACTCCTTTTGGATTTGTTGTAATCCGGTTGGCAAGATGCACGATAATTCTTGTTGGTTGAAGCTCTCCAACCTGTAGAGAAGTATATACGAAGTGAGGCATTACATTAATGGAAGCACCTAAATCTAGCATAGCATCAGAAAATAAGGTCTCCCCTATGGTACAAGGTATGGTGAATGTGCCGGGATCCTTGCATTTGGTTGGCATTACTGGTTGAATCAAGGCTGATACATTCCTCCCTAGGTTGACTCTCTCATTCCCCTTCAACCTCCTTCTATGGGTGCAAAGCTCTTTAAGAAATTTGGCATAACAGGGAATTTGCTTGACTGCATCCAACAATGGAATATTAACTTGAACTTTTTTAAATGTATCCATTATTTCATTGTCAATCTCATTATCAAAGTTTTTATTAGATTTAGAGAGTCTTTGAAGGAAAGGAATAGGAATTGATTGTTCATTAGAATCATCAATGATAATTTGATTGCCCTTTTTGTTTTGTTTTTCATTAAATGAAATTTTTGAGGGTTGGGAAGGAGTGTTTTCAAGAGGGGGACATACCTGTTTCATAGGATCAGTAGAAGGAGAAGCTTCTTTACCATTACGAAGTGTAATTGCACATATATTACCTTTATCCTTCGGATTGGCAATGGGTTGGGATGGTAGTTGTCCAGAACCTTGCATCTTAAGCTCACCGATGGTGTTCGCCAATTGTCCCACTTGAGTTCGTAGGTCTTGAATTGACGATTGTGTGGTCTGTTGGAACTGAAGGTTCTGGGTTGCCATTTGTTTCACCATGTCCTCGAGGCTTGGTTCAGATTTGGGAGGAGGAGGAGGATGATTGTTTTGCGAAGTTGAAGGACAAGAAGGTTTCATACCTTGGCCTTGTTGATACCAATTCTGCTTCGGGTAGCTTGAGTTTCCTCCTTGTCGGTATTGTGGTTGTGCTTGCCACCCGGGGATTGGATTTGGCCTGAATGGTTCTTTCTTGAAGGGAGGCACTTGTTGGAATGGACGCCCTGGGAATAACAGCTGCACAGGACTCAGATGAATCTTGATGTTGTGGGCACTGGTCAGAAAAATGAGTGTTATCAGAACAAATACCACAATGCAATGAAATAGAAGTAGAGTGTGAGTTACCTTGTGCTTGAGCTAATTGCCTTAGAAGGGTATGCATCTCATCAAGTTTAGTATCTACCTTTTGATCTAGGTCTGAATGACTTACCTCACGAACTCCTCGGGTTGGTGCAATAGCTCGTGTACCAAATTGTTGTGCATTTTGAGCCATGTTGGCTATTAAGTCACGAGCGGCAGAAGAAGTTTTGTCAACTAGGGCACCACCAGCTGCAGCATCAATCATTCCATGATCCATGGGGATAAGTCCCTCATAGAAGTATTGGATTAATAGTTGTTCACTAATCTGGTGGTGGGGGCAGCTTGAGAAAAGTCTCTTAAATCTCTCCCAGTATTCATGAAGGGTCTCTCCTTGTGATTTCCAAATTCCACATATTTCTTTCCTAATTGATGCAGTTCGGGAGGCAGGGAAGAACTTCTCTAGAAAAAGACTTTTTAGGTCATTCCAGCCCCCAATTGTGGAAGGCAAATAGTATAGCCAATCTTTGGCTACACCATCAAGGGAGAAAGGGAAGGCCCTAAACTTAATGAGGTCCTCAGACACATTTTGGGGTTTCATGGTGGAGCACACTATGTGAAACTCTTTTAGATGTTTGTGAGGGTCCTCTCCGGGAAGACCATGGTATTTTGGAAGGAGATGGATGAGGCCTGATCTTAGCTCAAAATTGGCCGCTTCCTCAGGATATTGGATGTACGTAGGTTGGTACTCCACATCCGGGGTGGTCAGTTCTTTTAATGTTCTGTTATTTGCAGCCATGATCTCTGGGGTTTGATTTGGTTCAATTTTGGATTGGTTTAGGACCACTTTAGGTTCCAAAGGGGGTTCCACAATGTTACTTGATTGACCTTCTCTAGATGCCTTGATTTGTGTGTGTAGTGACTTTTCAATTTCAGGATCAAATTCAAGTAGTGTTGCTTTACCAGATCTTGTCATGCAACAATGATGTCTAGTTTGATTGATTGATTTTTTGTTGTGTTTTTTTTATATTTGAGATAGATTAAAAAAACTTAAGAAGGGTGAAAGAAGTATAGAATGTTATACTATATAATTAGAGAGTGAGATGGATAAGATGAGAGAGAGAGAGAGAGAAAGAACACACCAAAAACAACAAAAATAAAGACAAAACCCAAAACAAAAACAATCAAATGGGGGTGGGGTATTTAGAGGAGTACTAATCAAGAAGTAAAATGACCCAATAAAAATGAATAAAGAAAAAAAATGATCTTGGCTCCCCGGCAACGGCGCCAAAATTTGACCGCGTTGTCGAACGCGTCAAATTAGTTGTTTAATTTTGACTACAATTTCTGCAGTATAGCAGCAACCCTAGGTCGTCTCTCGACGGAGCCTTAGATCATTAATTATGAAATGTGGTTCTGATTATAAAATTAAAAAAAAGGAATTGGGGTTTTATAATACTTTGGATTGATGATTAAAGATGACAATAGAAAATAGAAGCTATAAAACAAAGTAGAGATTAACAAAATTAATTAAGCGTGATCAACCCGGGTTACTCGTATGATGTTTTTCCTTCATCGCTTCATGATATAAGGTTATGATCTTTTAATACATGGTTTGTAACACCTATAACTAGAATGTTACTGAGTTTATACTAGGATACCTCTTAGGGTTCAGTCAAAACACACAATGATTCACCGGACACCGCCGATGATTGAATGAATTGTGTTTGACTTCATAACCAAAACTCACCAAGGCAACACACGAAAAACTCGATGCACTGTCCAGATTTGTATGTTATTTCTTTGTGATACCATGACATAAATGTACACGGCCTTGAAAGTACTTGTGTGAGTTCAATTTACCAATATAAACCACACAAACACATCAATTGAAAGGGGGAAAGAAAGTGGTAAACGGTGTGTGAAACATCACATGAATGGGTACCCCCAAACATGATCATTTGAGTTGAGCATGACATACAAGTACATAACTCAATAAAATAAGAATAGAGGATGATTAAAAACAACATAACAATCTGGAATTTAAAAGATCATTCAAATATTACAAACATGAAGCTCGGGATGTACATCACATTCCTTCCCGGGTGATCACAAGGGGTTTAGAAACCCATGGGAGAGGAAGAAGAGAAATATGTTGGGGTAGAACTTCCCATAGCCTACAGAACCTATAGTGATGTTGAGAAGACTACTTGGGGACTCCAAAATGGAAGCACTTTGCCTCTTGGCCGAACTTACAAATGAGGAGCCCAAGGTGCCCTTTTATAGGAAATGTGGGAGGTGGTTTTGGGCACACAGATTTCATCAATCCACTTTCACGACGTGTTTCGGCCTTCAGATAGTCTTATCTCGCTTTTGAGAAAATAGAAACGTTGTAGCCCTACCTCTTGACTGTCTCCACCGAATGTTTGGCACCGTTTGGACAACTACATCTCACGATATTGATAAAATACAGAACACCGCATTTGACTTGGTCCAAATTCGGTGGCTTGGACAGATCAGTTCAGATGCGCCACATAGAAGCCGAATAAGCATTGGGTTCCTTAATAGGAAATGTAGCCTATTAAATTTCGGACAGGCCTACAAAATTTCAGCCCATTTGGATGCACGGATGTTGTGTAATATTCAAATCCGTGGACAGATTTCCATGGATCCATGCAATTTTGGTCCATTTTTCTTCCACTTCATCAAAGGCCATCCAAATCACCTCCACCTACATTGAAACAATAAAAACAAGTAACATTGACCATTATAATATTGATTAAAATTAATTGATTTATTAAAACATGAAGTGAAATTTATTATTATATTTGGAATATTCATTACAAAACTAGTTTAAAACTGCGGTGTAAGGGTGGAATAAAACAGTGAATCGTGGTACGATCATGCTCATAGTTCAAATTTCTCTATACACCCTGGGAGCACGAAAATGTATAGAGATTTGAAGGAACATTTTTGGTGGGACAACATGAAGAGGGAGATTTCTGATTTTGTGTCAAGATGTATGGTTTGTCAACAAGTGAAAGCTGGAAGGCAACACCCTAGAGGAGTCACGCAACCTCTTCCCATCCCGAAGTGGAAATGGGGCAATATTACGAAGGACTTTGTCATGGGGCTACCAAAGAATCCTAGAAGGAACGATCCAATATGGGTTATTATTGATTGTCTTACCAAGTCATCACATTTTTGTGCTATAAGAGAAGATCTACCCCTGGAACGTCTAGCAAGACTATATATTAATGAAGTTGTGATACTTCATGGAGTACCCCTATCGATTGTTTCTGATCGTGATCCCCATTTTACTTCAAGATTTTGGAAAAGTCTTCAGAAATCCCTGGATACTGAACTTCATTTGAGCACTTCTTACCACCCTCAGACAGATGGACAATTAGAACAGACCATTCAGACCTTAGAAGACATGTTGAGATCTTGCTCACATGACTTTCAGGGTATGTGGGATCAATATTTACCACTGGTAGAATTTTCCTATAACAATAGCTTCCATTCGAGTATTCAGATGGCACCATATTAAGCGTTATACGGAAAGAGATGTCGTACACCAACCTGTTGGGATGACGTTGGTGAAAGAAAACTTGTAGGCCCAGAATTGGTGGAGGAAACGGTGGAAAACGTGAAGGTAATCCAAAATCACATCAAAGTATCTCAAAGTAGGCAGAAGGGATATGCCGATAATCGAAGGAAGGATTTGGAATTTCAAGTCGGTGATCATGTTTTCCTAAAGGTATCTCCATGGAAGGGAGTCATAAGTTTTGGTAAGAAAGGTAAATTGAGTCCCAGGTACATAGGACCCTTCGAAGTTCTAGAACGAATTGGGGTTGTAGCTTACCGATTGGCAATGCCGCCAAGTCTCTCCAAAGTTCACGATGTGTTCCACGTATCTCTGTTGAGGAAATACATGCCTGACCCAATGCATGTACTAACCTATGAGGAATTAGAACTGGAACCCAATCTGTCTTATTGTAAAGATCCCATCAGGATTCTTGATACAAGAGAACAAGTACTGAGAAACCGGACGACGCGTCTGGTAAAAGTTTTGTGGAGAAACCATAAGATGGAAGAGGCAACATGGGAACCCGAGGAACTTATGATGAAGAACCACCCGAGTCTTTTCATGCGGTAGTATTCTAGAAATTTCGAGGATTAAGTTATTTGAAGGAGGGGAGAATGTAACAGCCCAATCTTCTACGGTACGCTTCTCTTTGAATAATGTGATAGCATGTGTTGTACGCAACACCGAGTTCTAACACACCATAACCAATCAAACTAGCCGTTATGAATAGTAATACCTACTTTTTGAAATTATATATATTTTATATTTTAAAATGGACTTCATTTCTGGATTCGGAATATCGAATTTTTCCTAAGGTAAAATTTTGGTACTTTTCGGATAACTTTCATATTTTGATTAATAGTGAAAATTACTAAATTTTAATTAAAAACAACTTTTCTAATCAAAATAATTAATAGTGATAAATTATGAATTTGAGTGGTTTTAAAGTATATTTAGAATATATTTTTACCATTTAATATAATTTTGTTCATTGGACATAATTTTACAATTAAACCGACCATAAAAAAGTGTCAATCTTTTGATAGTTATTATCTCTTAAAAACACGCTTTTTGTTTTGACAGCGGTAATTAATTTTAAATTAATTTTTGCCACTTCTGTGTTTTGAATTTAGAAAAATGTATTACATATTTGGAATCAGGATGTTAAAATTGTTTAAATAGGTAACTTTTATTTTTAGACATTTTGAATAATTACTGCAGTAAATATTTTATTTACCATGGTTAAGGGTAAATCCGGTAAATAAGGGTTAAAAAATAATATTATAATAATACTAAATTACCCAAAAACGTGTTGTAGCCTTATTGGTAGATACAGGTTCGACCATAGGCATCTTTGGGTCGATTTGGGGACCCCATGGTGCCAGTTGTAGGTGATAGGGACACTTTATTTTAATTAAGTTAAAATGAATACAAAAATTATACAAGCATATATCTTTTAGAAAAACAATTTTTACATAGGGTTATATATGTTGGATTTTCGACTATAAATATTCATTAGAAAGAAAAAAATCTTTCCTACATGAGGATAATTTATTTTCAATTTTTAAATATTAAATAATTTAATTTATTTATGACACAATGATGATGCAGTAATTATCATAATAGTGAAAAATTAAAATAATTGATATTATAAATACCAAAATAAATATAATATGAACCTTTAAATGAATTAAACTAATTTTATAGGATAATATGATATATTAGGATTGATTAAATTGACGTTTTTTGAAGTAATCAATCTGTTATGAGTTTCACAAAAATCAACTATTGAATAGTGTCAAAATTGACATAAAAGAGTTCTTAAAACAAATATTATATTATTAATTGATATTAAATTCCTAAAAATCTAAGTTTCGGCCAAGAGACTTATATCATGATAGTTTCATCATTAATGGACCACTTGGGGGTCTCTTGGATGTATATAGTAAGTTTATTAACCATATTTTATAAAAATACAAAGAGACATTGTAAAAGTGAAACTAATTAACTTAGAGTTAATACTTAATGATAAGGTTAATATAAGTACCCAAACCTGTCTAAATTCTATTTGTTGAGTTGTTTTCGACCCATCCCCACCTTAACCTTTGAATAGTCAACTTTGGAGCCATTGGAAACCGAATATGAATTTATTATAAACTAATATCTCTAGCTTTTCCAAAGGTGCCCCTCACCCCTCTTATAAAAGGGTACTCCTCCTTCTCATTTCATCACACCGTCAAAGCATTTTGGTTTGGCCAAACTCTGCCCAAATACTCTCCCAAATTCCCTCAATACAACCTAGAGGCCTTGGTTTGATCAGAAAGCAATCCTAAGGAGCCCTTTTGATCAAATCAAAAGGAAGAACCCGAAGAAGAGGTAATTATTTCACCACCCTTTTCCAAGTTCATTTCTTCTTCCACTTCTTCTTCCTTTGTTGTTACCATTATAAAATAATAACTCTAGTATCATATATATACTGTAATGTTATTATAAATATGTTACAACCATATTCAGTATTCTATCCACCCTTTGAATAACATGTCACCATACGTGCGTACGTACGACTTACCCTCTCCACGTAGTGGTGTAATTGTTATTCAATATAATATTATTTGGATGGGTATAATAATGATGTGTAACTCATGAAAATAATAAATATAACATGTTAATGATTCAGTATATATGATATACCATCCATTTATATATTATTTTAATATCAAAAGAATGATATTGTCGCTCGTGCGTACGTACGGACTACCGTCTCCACGAACACGATGAGATTCATTCTCCATCGTATCCATTAAAGTATAATTATCATTTGATGATTTAAAAATGATGTTTAAGGACTTGATATCATTATGGATATTAATAATATACAACCTATCCTTTACAAAACTTGTCTTATGTAACAAATCATATAAAAGAAAACAAGTAAGTTAACACCCGAAACAACGATAATACTAGGATATTATTATCAAATCAATATTAAAAGATCATATATGATATCATATTATTGTATATGATTATTGTATAATTTAATAACAATTATTTCACCATTATAAAGGAGGTTAACCTACCCCAACCAAGGGAATTACAAGGTAAGGGGTTTTCATCTCACTCCTCATTCCCGTGAGATTCATGCCATATTTCCACCATCACCTTTTGTGTGGTGTATGTACTGCCCATAATTATATTCTTTGTGTAATACACTATAATTTATGTGTATTTACATATTCATTGTATGATACCTCTTTCATGGGTTGTATGTTTCATAAGTTTACAAATTGGTAAGGGTTATTTCACAATCTCTTCATTATTCGAGGTTGTTTATACGTAATAATCTACTGGGACCTCTTTATCATCCACATCCATGTTTTTCAAAATGTATTTCAAAACATTTTTATTATTTACAAGAATATGGGTTAATGTCATTTATACCCTTTTTTGAATTTTTATAAGAGGAATCTTTCCGTCATTTTCAAAACAAGGTCCTTTTTAACCTTTTCGACAGAATTAAGGTAAGAATGTTTTTTTAACTTATACGGCGGGTGCGGTTATTTTCTGCCGTTATAAAATCTTCAAAGCTTTCCTTACAAGCATATAAGAATATTTTCAAGAAAATGTTTTATTTTATATGTCTCTTAAATGATTTCAAAAATAGAAAGAGATATTTCTCTAAAAAGTGTTTTGATTTCATCTATGTCAACATCCTTTGATGGATTTTACGCTTATTTGAAGTTGTTTTATTATGATACAAAACTTCTATATTGTATTGAAGGCTTTGTGATATGTTTGACTGTGGATGTGCTATTTTTATACCATTCATAGTTTATGGTGAAATTATTGACATTTTGTATGCTAGTTTTAATATGAATGTTTATGTTATGTTTAAACCTTTTCATATGGGAATGCATTGGACTTAATATGTGACGGGTGGAGCCTGCTATAGCTCCTCGATGCATCGGTAGGTCTCATGAGACAAACTAGTGTCTTGGCACAAGGCCTTGGAAAAATCTTATTTGTAGTCTTGGCATGAGGCCTTGGCTATGTGGTTATGATAGTCTGGCATTATGCATTACAACATTATGAAAGTGGTTATTGATATTGCATTTGATTATTCGATTAGTAGAATATTCATGTGAACAAGTAAATGGCATTATTTCATTTTACTTTTGCCATACTATGTTGAAGTTCAAGTTTAAAAGGCTTTTGTTTTAGTTATACATTTCCTTAAATGTTTATTATTATTTATGAACGTTTCTGCTATATTGTTATCCTTACTGGGCATTTGAGCTCACCCCTTTTCTATGTTTTATTTTTCCCAGGAAGTGAAGAAGTAAATTATGAATGACCTGCATGGATATTATGTGGGGATATGAGTGTGGATTATGGAGACAATATGTTGTTGTAGTAGTTTTTCATTTTATGATGTAATGTAAGACTTATGAATATATCTAGTGTTTCCAAGGCTACTAAACCAATCGGTCTTTCGAGATTTGATCTTTCTTGTGATCATACTAATGTTATGTAATAATGCACCGACTCTAGGTAACTAGGGTCGGGGAATTACATTTCCAGAAAGTTGTTTTTCCAAAAAAAATAACCAAACAAGCTTTAAAACCATTTCTCAAACATCCCTTTTTGTAATACATAACCATTTCCCAATCCATGCTACCATCTATGCATGCTTCGTTATGACAGTTCAATACTCATGAGTGGTCTATCATCGATCTACCAAGTCGTTACATGATAATTGTTTCCCATGTTCCATTACACATTTGGCACTGATCACAAGGTCATATTTCAATCATACCTCATACAAGTAGTTACCATTGTGCCATTATACATTTGGCACTGAGCACAAGGTCATATTTCAACCAAGCTTTATACATGTCACATGAACACACAACAAATATTCCCAAGGGTAATGCCAAAACCTCGTTAAATAAAAAACCCATTTTTAAAACCATTTCCATCAAATCAATTTCATTTCCAAACCATTTCATTAAAACTCTCTTTTTATTGAAAAAAAAATCCATCAAAGTCATTTTATCTCAACCCATTTCAATAAAAAACCATTTTTTTTAAAAACCATTTTCATCAAACCAGTTACAATTTCAAAAATCATAATTTAGAATCAACATTTTAAATTCAAGAAGCCAAATCTCTTTTCACAATAATTCACCAATATTTCACAATATCATAAAAACCAGAAATCGTCACTAAAGAAGACTTATTCCTTGATTTTCATAATCGAAACCAATTAAATAAACCAATTAGAAACTATGAAAATAAATTCTAATAAGAGGAGTCTAGAGTGGAGCCTCCAACATCAATGGTTTTGATGAAAACCAAAACGGTCCAAGAACGCCCATGAAACCCAGGTCGATTATCCAAAAACCCATAATAGATCTCTCCTCCTAGCAAGATCAAGACCAAATATCATCATATTCGGCATCCACACACACATATATACCCATAGTGGGTGTAGATCAATGAAACATAGAGAAGAGGAGAACTATATCTAATTAGATCTAAGAAACCGATCAAGAACAAAGAAGAATGATCACATACCTAATGAATCTGGATACAATTCACCAAGAGAAGCCTTCAGATCACCTCAGAAATGATGTAGAACCCTCTATAACCAGAGGAGAATCACAATCCCGAGTTATGGCCTCTTAGGATCTTTAATGAGTCATATATAAGAAAAAACATGTGAGATCCACTTCTATACGATTTCATTTATGTTTCCCTGTTGTTTGCTCACACGGTTCAAAAAACAGTGCACTAACAGTGCAGCAGCTAGTGCCTCGACAGACCCTCCACGCACAGTTTCTCCGCATGGTTAGACAAACCGTGCGCCACCCATGTGGAAGCTACTCCCTCTATGACCTACTACGCACGGTTTTATCGCACGGTTTAGAAAAACAGTGCGCTGTCCGTGCGACTTCCCCTTTGCCTCAAAACTTCATTCAATGTTCTCCTGACTCTCCCATTAATACCCCTTAACATTACAAACATTAAAAGATTCAAGAAAGGGCTACAGACCAGAAACCGGGGGTACAAAATTGAGGTTGTTCCTCTTTCAAAAAATGAGTCTCATATTGTGGCTATATCACCTTCTCATCAACCTGAACGCGATTTTATGTATTTATATGATAGTACCTCACATATATACTAGTGATATTATAAATTACTAGATCACTATGTATAGAGAGAGGATAGTAATTAGGATACATTATAGGTATATCCATGATGATATGGATTCCATTTTTCTAATCATTTTCCAAGATATTGATAGTGAGGATCCCCAATGTTATAATAATGTTATTAACGACACAACCACCAAACACTTGATTAATTTGATAGAATATGTTATTTTATCCCTTAGGATGAACCTAATATTTTTCATTATTAATGAACAAATAACATCCAACATCGTTGGTGATAAATATATCATTCATAGAATGAATGATAACAAAACATATAATAAATTTAAATAAAAGGTCACATTAGGGGAAAAATGTATCTTCAAAGAGAAGGATTGGATTGTAATAAAATATTAAAACATATAGTTATGAATTATTTTATTAAACTATTTCTCTATATTCCATCATTTCTTAACCTAAAAATAAAAAAGAATTATATAAAAAACTTCATTCAAGCATAGTGTTTTGGATGAAAAATTGTTCATGAATTCTCCTACTAATAGTGAACATGATTTAAATCTTACCCAACTTTATTTTTTAATAAATCAATTTATGATTTAAATTTCAAATGGACAGTGGTAATGATTTTTTGATTAATTAATTTGGTAAACTGATTTCAAACAATGTATGTTTGTTGCATGTGTTTACTCTAAATCCATTAAAATACGGACAATATTTTCCTCTAGATACTGATGGAATCATTCTTCTTAATAGAAATATGAAACTAATAAATAATGTAAATTTGAAACTGAATATATATTTTGAATAGAATTATTTTTTTGTTATAAGAATATTTTATTTTTTCTAAGAAACTGGAGATATAAATCCAAATTATGTTTCTTTTCACATAATTATGATAAATTTAATACTCTAAAAGGATATTCGTTAGATTCATTAAAACCTATTAATAATGATTATACATCATAGTTAAATCAATCATGATTAATACTACCACCACCACTACTAATATTGAATATATATGAATAATGTCAATTGATAATGGCATGATTGGAATTTTTTGTACTACATTTTTATAAGATCAAATAGATCCTTAACCCTTTTTTATATTAATCCACATCATGGGAAATATGTGGAATCCAAATTTAAATGTGATTAAATTATAGTTTAAAAAAACTATTACACATCACCACATTTAATATTGTATGTTATGAATTTAGGTTTTAGAGAGGTAGTGAATGGTTTTTTATTCGGATTACTCTAGAATAATTGATGTAATGAAATTTGAAACTATTTTTTTCATTCAATATAGAGGACCTGTCTCTTTGAAATGAAATTTGAAATTTTAAGGGGATCTTAAAAAGACTATAGCTGAGTATAGTGAATTTAAAACTGCTATAAAGCAATCCATTTAGATTTAATGTTTTATTATTAAGATCATTTTATGTAATTCTAATTTGACAATTCATATTGATTAACAATCTTATTTATATCTATTTTAGAAACTAAAATGTCATTTTAGTTCCATGTCTATAAATATTAAAAAACATTACCTTAGATAGTTCATTAATTTTGGAAGAGTCTATATCTATAACACTAACACCCAGGGTAAACCAGCTATTAGTTTGACTATGATTTTCTATTTAACTAAATGTTATAATATTTTGGAAATTTTGAAAATAAATCTACTATAATAACATTATATGCAAGGATGTTTCCGCATATTTAGATTATGATATATATTGTGGTTATTTTATAGAATTTTATTGCTCATTTATTTGAAACTAATACAAATATCATATATTTTGTTTTATTTTATTTTTTCATGTTCTAGTTCTTCATTTATATTCACAACCTCTACTTTAAGTAATTTTTTTATATTTCACACTACTGGTTGTACCTCTTATTTTTTCCTAGTTACTCTGATATTTGAGTTAAATGAATCATACATGAGTACTTTGTCATATGAAAACAATTATGTATTGGTTCTAGTGTCTCTTATGTATTAGTATAGATAAACCTTATGCATTTTAATTTTAAAAATATTTATTTTTCACTCTTATGTGTTTCTAGATTACTATTACAGGACTTAGGGTTACACTTACATTGTAATGATTTACCTTTAAGAAATATAGTTATTGGAGATAGAGTCTTATATTCAATTAATTAAATCTTATATTAAATTTAAAAATTCAAATATTTTAGTATTAATTAATTTCATAAAAAATATTCATTTTTCCTATTCCTAACATTAATGTGATAACGGGATATACTATCTCCCATAAAGAAATGATCATAAGAATTTCACTGCAATGATGAGAATATTGATGTATAATTAAGAACTTCATAAACATAGTCATATGGTCATACCACATAATATTGCGGGCCATAGATTATGAAAATTACCAAGTTTGAGTACTCATAAGTGGATGTGACGTTAAGTCATGAATTTCGCACCTGGTAATTCGAAATATCACATATTATAATGACATACCCAATGGTCAAAATTTTACATGTCTTTGTGTTATTGGATATTAATATTTGTGAATTTATGTAATTACACTTAAGCTTTAGGATTATTTTTAATTCATATGATAACACCATATGATTATATATATATATATATATCATAAATTATAATAAACTTGAATTATTTGATTTCTTTTTTCTCACGCAACCCTGAGTCATAATGAACCATTATATATAATAACATTCTGAAATAGAAATTTGGGTGACCTAAATGAATATGATTATACCCATTATTAAATAATATAATATGGTTCATGATAATAAAAACGTAATATTAATTTATTAATAAAATAATTTAATGATTAAGATAACTATTTTTCAAAAAAATTTGTTTTTTATTCTGTTAAATATTATCATCTAAAAATTTATATTGAAAAATATTAATTAATGATTTAAATGAAATACATTTAAAATATATATGGAAAGAATAATAATCTTTCTTACATTAGTTACCTCAAGGTTATGGATGAAGATAATATAAAATATATGTAAATTGTGTAATTGTTCACAAAAGATTTTTTTGTTTCAAGTCTATTTTCATCAATAAAAATAAAACAAATCCTTATTTTTTAGTGTTTTTAATGATATATTTGTTATAAATTAATTAAAATATTTTAATATTAATTTGAATGTATTAACAAGGAATGGAATAAAAATATATTAATTTTAATTCCTACTAAATAATTTTTATAAAAACTATTTTTTTCATTTTTTAAACATTTTAATTTGAATTTTTACCCCTAATAGAAATTTAATCTTATAAAATTGTCCGATACAATTGTATGAGTTCATAGCGATTAAAGGGATAAAAACAATATTAAGGGTTAAAATAACCAAAAACATTTACAAATCCAATATAATGGTAATATTAATACCTTATATCATCTTATATTTTTACTATTTATCATTTTGGATCCATTTCAATTGTGTATGAAATTATAATATGGTAGACATTTGAAAAATTCCAAGTATTTTTTTACTATCCCTTATAAAATGACACTAACTCTCCTATATCCATCACACTATATGAGTCTCTAAGGTTGTCCAATACATGGAAAAATCTATTCATGACATCATTACCCATGTCGGTTGGGTCCTGATTTTACCATAATACAATCATTTAAAGGAATAATGTGTAATACAAAGGACCATTCTTAATGGATATGTGTATCTCTTAAACAATCACTTTCATATTTATTTCTCATTCCAAATTCTGTAAACCAATTATATACACAATTTAATTTAGATTGTATTATAAATATATCTGGTCATTATTAACATCATGTGAAACCCATTTTCCACCACCTTTAAATCATGTGGAAAATGAAATAGTTTCTAATGTGTAAGTTTGGACTACCACCTCCGTGTTGGAATATGATTCATTATCCATCACCACATTTTATGTATAGTTATTATGACAGATATAATATTTATATATTTAAATTATGAAAATTAATATTAATATTGATTTTCAATATATTATCTATATTCATACCTACCCATCTATTGGAAAATGATAACCTCACTCCTTTAACAATGGGAATTATCTCCTCCACAGAGTGATTTGTTATTTATTTCAACTTTACATGGATTGTAATAAAGATATATTTATTTAATATATTTAATATATATTATGATGAATGGAATCATGTCACCACTAATTCCATCACCAAACTCGGCCCATGGAATGGACCTAAAGAAATTCTATATCCCCCCATGATTTTAATTGTTCCTAAGTATCAATAAATTAGGTTTCGATTACAAGACTATGAAAGCATAAAACCTTAAAAACAATAAATAATAATAATATAAAATTTTTCATGCCGAACAAGTATTGACAAAACCAGATTAGAATACATGACTTTAAATGCAATAAAATTTCTCCAAATACAGATAATGATAGTTTTAAGACATCCACAAAGACTCCACATAACAAGGGGGTGGTCACCCCTGAGCGGAATCAACAACACCGCACCATAGTAGGGGTCTAATAGCCCGAACTACCACCACCAGAGGCTTTACCTTTCCCTGAGTAAAACAAAACCAATTATACTTACACCTAATTTGTGTAAGTAAGGTTTGATCCTAATACCAATATTATTCTACTAAAGGATTCCAATGTTCATGCAACAAAAGCTGAAAAAGAAAATGGTTTAAATATACAAAGGAAAGCAGTGTTAAATTCCATGAAATAAAAAATTCAATTGAAAACAATTTTCAGGATAAAACATTAAGAATGTTAACACAATTAGATACAATTTTTAACTAATGAATTTTACTTTCAAACACACCCCAATACATGGTTAAATACCATAAATCCAATGAGCAACAAAATCAGGAATACCCCTAGGCACAACATTGTTTCAGGCTCTATGTACCTCGTACCTCGGTGTAATGTAACTATTGAAGAATCTGTTTTCAAGCACGAGACATTTGTAGGGAACATAAACATAACCTATTGGTGCCCAATAATCATCCACATATTTTATTTATTGTTTTTTATATACAAATATTAAGTGAAATAGGGATGAAACCCATCGTTTTCACTAGTTGTACTAGTACAAATCCACCCAACCTAGGTACCTAGGATTCCACCTTTGTGCTGAAATTTTTTTAGCATCATACAAGAATCCTTTTTTCATATTAAAAACCAGTCCTTGTCAAAAAAAATCAGATAATTATCTATAAATATTTAAATCCACTTAATAAAGACAAAAAACACTTTGATTTTTAGTGATAAAATTTCTCAAAATATCGTAGTGTTTTAGACCCAAAACTCCTTGAAACCCCCACTTTGTACAATATATGCAAACCTATGTGATCTGAAATAAGAAATGTTAGGAAAATATTCTTCAATTAAATGAATAAATAAATTTTATGGAATCCCCTTGTAAACCATAAAATGATAACTTTGTAAAACCACAATTTTCACACAAACAGGGAACTTAAAGTTGACCTGTTCTCCAAACCCCATTAAAATCCATTTTAGTGACAACGGAAAAGTGGATAAACATTAAAAAAAATTTCAGAACTATTAAAGCTCAATAAAATCAATTTTTTATTTATTAGGAACCCCCAAATAAACCAATAAAACATTTCCATGAAAAACCACCCAATTTCATATGAAATTTGCATTTAAAATTCATTATCAATACAAACACCACTAAAAATAATTTTTTCAGCAATAATAAAATGATATAAACTTAAAGATATGATAAATAATGCATTATAATATATAAGTATTTCATGAACATGGAATCACATACCAAATTAATAAAAATCCTTGAATTATTTCTGCAAAAACTCAATCACACCACCGTCGCACCTCAAGTAAGATAGGTCAATCTTAAAAACAAATTATTAGACCATGAAAACCTGAGTATAAACCCTAGGAAAGAATCCATAGTTTCATAAAATTATGATCCTCATGGATAAGGGAAGAAATCTTAATTAAATTGAATGAATCATTAATTAAATTGAATGAGGAATGAAGGATACCCACTCACTTGAGGTATCTTGAAACTATCACCGAAAATACACCAGTATATAAATTTGAAAACATCTAAAAATGAAATTGAGGTTGGAATAAGGAATATATGGTCATTTAGTAACTATAATGTAGGAAAAAAGTGAGAAATTAAGTAGTTATGAAGGAAATAATTTACCTATAAAAATCTGAACGATTTGAGAACCCCTATAAAGGTCATCCAAAATTAGAGATACATTAAAACTCCAAAAAGGGGGGAAAGTAAATTGGGGCTGAGATATGTATGTTACGTTTTAGTGTGAGGTGTAATCACATAAAAAAGGATAAAAATTAATATTTTATTAAATATGTATTATTTATTATTTAAACATGAAAGGGGATTTCGGGCAGGCCTAATTCCTCAAATAAAACCCCAACTCCACAATGATTATGGATTCTTAAATGGTCCAAATTAATATGGTGGTGTTAATAGGTCAGGTGAGACCACGTATTAATTAGAATAGATGAAAATGTTGAAAAATTAAGGATTTAGAAAAAAAAACTTTTATTTTAATCTAGAATTGGGCTTACGGTTTTTCCCAAATCATGAAAACTCACCCATTCTTCCAAAAATGCATTGGAAACCCACAAAACACTGAAATAATGGAATTTAAATTAAGAATACCTTCCAAATATTTCATGGATGTGACAATTATTTCCATAATTAAATACTTCTAACTCCTAATTCTAGATCAGAAAAAAAGAATGGTACTCTGTTTCAATCAAGGAATTATACTCCTAGGTCTCATGTATATCACTACCATGTTTCAAATGAACCCAGATCAGTGGAATAGACATCCCGTAACGCCCAATATCTTGGGAGTCCACTATTTTCATTGGGCTCTCAATGACTAACATGTCATGCTCTATCTCATGTTCTTCCAATCTCAGCACATGGGATAGACCTGGGTTGCATTTTTTCAACTGGGTGACATTGAAGACCTCATGGAAGAATGTCAACTAAGATGTAAAAGATGACATGTATTCCACCATGAAAATATTATTGGTGATCTCAAAAGTGTTGACATATCGTAGCATCATATTTACTTTATTTTTCAATCGATGATGGACCAGACGAGGGGCCACATTAATGTATACCCTTTCACCCACAAAAAAACACTTTGTCTCAACACCTATAGTATACATATGATTTATGGAGACTCTGAGCTGTGAATATGTGATTTATAATAAACTATACATTCTCAGAAGTCTCCATCATATGGATCATCCCCAATAGTAGTGTCTCACTGATCTCAGCCCAACACATGGAGGGAGGGGGCGATAAGGAAAACTTTATAGCATCTTAAAAGGATTCATTCGAATTGAGGATTCGTAACGATTATTATAAGAAAACTCAACCAATCCCAAATGGATATCCCAGGAACCTATAAAGTCCAGAACACATGAATGTATCATGTCCTCCAAAATCAGATTCTCCCACTCTATTTGACTATTCATTTGAGGATGGTATGTTATGGTCATCATAATTTGATAACCCAAAGCGTTCTAAAGGTCTACCCAGAATCGATAAATGATATGGGGGTTTCAATCTGAGACAACTGTTTATGGAAAAACATTGTGACTCACCACCTCATAAAGATACAAATGGCCCAACTAATCTAGATTAGCTATATCATTGATCATAATTAAATTGGATTATTTGGTCAGATGATCTTTCACCACCCAAATGGAATTCATACCCCGTGGTGTATAAGGTAACAAAAAATGAAGTCCATGGTGAACTCATCCCACATATAGGTAGGAATGGTTATATTATGAAGAAAACTGTAGGGTCTCTGATTCTTTTCTTTCACTTGTTGGAATGTGTAACATCTCCACACAATGTCTGCTATGTCCCATCACATAACTGGACACCCAAAATATCGTCTCAAATCATTATACATCTGGGTGTCACCTGGTTTGACAAGACACTAAGCCTGGTGGCTATCCTACATCACCCCCTTCTTCCGAGATGATGGCACTACTGAGCAGCCCTTAAAGAATAAGAATCCCTTTGGGGATGACAACCCATTAGAGGAAGTCTCCCAGCCATGAAGAAACTGTCACAACCACTGAAAATTCTCATCAAAAGTTTTATCCTGTGAAATCAAATCCAACAGAGAATGAATCTACCAGATGCTCACTATGAATGCACCTCCACTATGCTCCTTGGTCTCCACTTGAATATGAGAAAATATCCCCCTTAATGTATACTCATCATTGGAATTACTCAAAGCCAAAAATAGAACCCTTCTTCTCAAGGCGTCAGACACCACATTACCCTTTCCTGGGGTAAAGTCACTGTCAATATCGAACCCCTGCAAGTAATCAATCCAGCGATGATGTATCATGTTGAAGTCAATATGTGAGAAGATACAGGGAAAGCTTTTGTGTTCATAGTAGACTAAAAACATCTCCCCAAGAGGTAGTGACACCATTTCTTCAAAGAATGCATCACCGATGCCAACTCCAAGTCATGGGTTGGGTAGTTATTTTTGTGTGGTTGGACTTGGCATGATCCATTCACCACTACATGATCATATTGCATAAGCATGTATCCAATACCCATACATGAAGCATCACAATATACCTCATACCACTTTATAGCCTCAGGATAAATAATAATGGGGGTGGTAGTTAGCTGCCTCTTAACCTCCTCGAATGATGCGTCACATCTAGGGCTCATACAAACTTCACCCCTTTATGGGTGAGAACGATCATTAGTGAAGTAAGACGAGATAAATCCTAAACAATCCCCCAGTATTAACTAGTAAGGCCATGGACTCTCCTGATATTTAACACATTCTTCGGTTTCTCCCATGAAATGACCATACTGATCATCTTGGGATCCACTGAAACACCATGTACTAAGATCATGTGCCCTAGAAATTTCCCTTCTTTGATCTGGAAAGTACACTTTGGCAACTTTTCATAAAGGTAGTGATCCCACAATGTGCCCAAAATGATCCTCAAGAGATGTTCATGTTCCTCCTCAAATAATGAATATACTAGGATGTCATCTACGAACAACAGAATGAATTATTAAAGATAGTGATGTAGTACCCTATTCTTGTGTGTCATAATGATCTCTGGAGAATTAGTCAATCCGAAGGGAATGACCAAATATTCAAAGTGTTCATACCATCTTTGGAAGGCTGTCTCAAGGATATCTAACATTTTCAAACTGAGTTGATGGTATCCCAAAGACAAGTCTAGTTTTGAAAACCAAATTTCTCCTTCAACTGATCGAACAAATGATCTTTCTAAAAAAGGGTATTTTTCCTTAATCGTTACCTTATTCAGCTTCTACTAGTCAATGCATAACCAGAGGGATCTGTCAGTTTTCATCATGAATAAAAAAGGAGTGGCACAACGAGATATTCTCAGGCAAATGAAGATTTTGGATTCCACATCGGCTAGTTTTAAATTTAATTCCCTCAACTCAGTTGGGGCCATGCAATAAGAGGTAAGAGATAGAAGTTTTGTTCCCGACTTTAAATCAATTCAATACTCCACATCCCAAAATGGGGGAAAACTTGAGAAATCATCTGGGAATATCTCTAGAAACTCATTAAACACATGAGGTAGAGATCATTTAGGGGAAATACCCTTTTCCTCTAGTAGGAACATCAATAACCAGAAGGTAAGACTTCCCAATACTATGAGTGGAGGTCCCGCACGACCCTACCAAGGATCCCATTCTCTTTGAAAAACAGGATGACTCCTATCAGGTGCTGTGAAGCTCACTCACCACTTGTTGCAATCAATATGTTCTTATAATTGTACTTTACAATACATGCCATGTATTATGTATAATAGATAAATATCTAGAACCAAGAGGTCCCACTCCATCTCAACCCCTGACACAGAATGCTCACACGGGGGGCACCTGAGACCCTGCTCCTTTTTCTTGCCCAGTGGCATCATTGAATCCATCGCAAAAGACAACAACTAAGTTGCTAATTTTATTATTTCCAAAAAACGAGATTATATGAATTAAATAGAGGCTCTGGTATCAAAATTAGAAATAGCAAATGAAGATTCGATCAAAACTGTATCCTGAAAAGTCCAAGGTCTCGCCTCTGATCTTACTGGTTCCTGATCTAACACATGGAGATATTTAATGACTACCTATGGTCAACTAATAGTGTGTGAAAAGGCCTTGAAACTACATTTTCCCTGAAGATGACTCATACCTACCCCCAAAAATTCCAAAAAAAACCCCTAGTCCTCGACAGATCAAACTGTGCTGGAACTCCTCTTAGAGCCAATAACCCTTCCCCAATAGGAAGTGGATGTGCTACCCTACAGAAGTGATGTAAATGCCCCATTCCTCCAAACTAGTAACAATGCATTAGGAAATGTGGGAATTCTAGTCGGATGTTCCTGGGATTCCCACACTGCTAGCACATGACCGATCTCACATTAGAAGTGGCAGATGAAAATTGCCAGGAAGAGTGGCATGAACTAGCACCACCATTCATCACCTGTTCCTCCCGCTTACTTTTATTCTATAATGAGATGCAACTTCCCACTACAAATAATGAACCATATAAACATTCCCTTCCTTTCCTATCAATATATTCCATGAATTCCTTGTCAACAACCTCAATATAGGTCCTCATCATGATCACGTACACTTGGGAGTATATCTTTAGTCGTAAGCCTTTCCCAAACCTATGGGCCTTCACTTTCTCATTAAAGATGATTTCATTAGCATACTGCACCATCTATGTGAAACTGTTGGTGTATTCTATCACATATAGATTCCCATGAACAAGGTCCATGAACACTAAAGACCAAGCATAAGCCAACACCTCAGGGGAGTACTGTTCATTGAAGACAACCTTGATGTCTCCCCAACGCATCTGCTCATTCTTCCCAGTCTGAAGAACTGATTCCCACAACCTACGACTGGGACCCTCTAACATTATGTAGGAACACTACACCCAAATATACTTGAGTTTATCCAATAACTCAAACATGCAATCTATCTTCTTGATCCATTTATCTACTTCCTAGGTTTCTATGCTTCCTCGGAAGGTGGTAGGTTTGTTTTTTTATAATGCTTCGGCCTTTTCCTTTCTAGGACTAGTATCATACTCTCAAGAAGGAGCTAGAATAGAATATGCTCACTGTCTTAGAGCCTAGATATCATGTACCATGTCCTCTACAAGCCTCTAATCAATTGGTCTGGGAGAACTCTATCTGACATCCTCCTTTAGGTGCATAGGATCATTCCATGGAGGCATGTTTCTACAAAATGAAACAGTCTCAAAAATCATTCAATACCATATTTATGAAAATTTTAATCCATTACATCAAATATAAATAATCTAAAAAAATTACCCCAAGAAGAGGAACAACTACTCCACACTGTTTGATGTCCACCTGTGGTCTGCAACCCATACGTCTCACCTAGAAGTGATATCAATCAGAAAATTCCAACGTCCCAAGGTGACTCAAGGTCAATCATGAGAGGTACAGGATAGACACCCTACTCATTAAAAAGCCGTGTATCTCATTATTCCAAGCCCCTATCTATCCCGACTCCAACCAAAATAGTAATATAACCAAAAACTAGTGGCCTCAACTGATACCATGTTGTCACGAACTAAATCTGGTCAACACCAACACTGGAACCAAACGGAGCCCGTGACAAGGCCCGAAGGGTGTTCCCTTTCCCCACATGCTGGAACAAGTTCCTGAGTGTCAAGAAATTAGGATTTGGAACAATTTACAAGAGTATGAAATCATGAAACATTAAAAACAATCAATGATAAGAATATGAAATTTTTCATGCCAAAAAAGTATTAACAAAACCATATATGAATACATGAATTTATATACCAAAAAATTGGTCCAAATAAAAATAATGAAAAAAGAAATACATCCACAAAAACACCACACAATAAGTTCGTGGTCACAGCCGATCCATCTCCACAACACCACACCATAGGAGGTGATTAATATCCTAAACCGCCTTCACCTGAGTCTTTTCCAAATCTTGAGTCAATCATAACCCATGATATATACACCTATGTGGTGTAAGTAGGGTGTGATCCTTAGCCTAATGTTATACCGCCCAGTGATTCCAAAGTTCTTACAATACATGGTAAAAATGCATGATGTTTTAACATGCAAAGGGAAGTGGTGTTAAATTACAAGAAATGCATCCTTCTATTGAAAATAACATTCACGATAAAAATTTCTTGAATTTTAAAAAATTTAGGTATAATTGTTTTCTACTGTATTATACATTCGAACACACCATAATACAAGGGTAAATACCATAAATCCACTCAGTAACAAAATCGAGAACACCCCTAGGCAGTAGGCTTTTTTTGTGCCCTCTATACCACATACCTTAGTGTAAGGTAACAATAGAAAAATATGTTCTTGTGCACGAGCCACTAGTAGATAACATACACATACACTAGTGGTACACAGTAATAATCCACATAGTTCAGTTAGAGTTGTGGTTATCCAAATTCAATGTTTAAAGGGACGAACCCCATCTGGTTCACTAGTAGTACTAGTAAAAATATGCCCATCTAGATACCCGTGATTCCCCCCATTGTGATCAAACTAATTAAGCATGATAAATAAATACATTTTCCATATGAAACACCAATAATAGCCACATTAAATCAGTACATTAGTTATACATTTTCTAAACCTCATAAAAACATATCAAAACACTTTAATTTTTAATATTATTACTACACAAAATCCCGCATTGTTTTGCACCCAAAAATCCTTGAAAATCGAAAATTTATCGCTATGTTCACACATTTATGTTACCAAAACTAAAATAGTATCCCAATAAATTTTAATGAAACCAACCAATCAATTTTATGTGATTCCCTTTCTGAACCATGATATGATAACCTTGAAAACCCTCCTTTTTTACACAAACGAGGCACTTAAAGTTCACATGTTCCACAAACACCATTAAAACCACTTTTATCAGAAACATCCAACATGGATAGGAATTAATTTTTTAAATTTCTTATTATAGTTCAATAAAATCAATTAATTATTTATAGATCATCCCCAAATAAACCAATAAAACATTTCCATGTAAAACCCCCAATTTCACATGAAATTTCCATTTAAAATTCATTTTCATAAAAATACAAAAAACTATTTTTTAAAACAATAAAAAAATGACATAAACCTTAATATATGATAAATACAACATTATAAGACACAAAGTGTGCATGAACATTGAATCCCCTACCAAATTAATGAATAAACTTGAATCCTTTGTGCGGAAACTCAATTTCACCACCGCCACACCTCAAGGAAGGTAGATCAAGCATACAAATATGATATTGGAATAGTAATAACCAAGGATAAACCCTAGTATAGAAACCCTAGTATATTTACATTAAGAACCTCAATGATAAGGGAATAAACCCTAAAAAAATTGAATAAATCCTTATAGAAATTGAAATATGAATGAAGGAGACACACATACTTGAGGTATCTTAAAGAAATCACCACATATAAAGTAGTATCTGAATGTAAAGAAAATCCAAAAATAAAATTTAGGTTCTCATAAGGGGAAAAGGTCATTTTGTAATTGTAATGGGGGAAAAAGAGTGATAAATGAAGGAGTTATGAAGGAAATAAGTATCCTCTTAAAATATTGACGATTTGAGGACCCTTATGACAGTCAACCCTAATTTGTGCTTCATAAGAGATCAAAAGAGGGTGGAAATATACTGGGTTCCTGACTAAGGATGTTAGATTAGCATGGATGTAGTAAATACTAAAATAATGTAATAAATTAATATGTTATTAAATAATCAATATTTCACTATTACAATAATTGGAAAGGGAAGCACCACCTTTTATCTGCGCTAATTAAATTCACTGATAAATGAACTCATTATAATCCCAAAAATTAGAGTGATGATAATGAGATTCTTTATCATCACATTTTTATAAGTGATAAATGGATTCTTTTTTAATGCTAGAAATGCACTGATCAAAGGATCTTATATCAGCACTAAAATTTTAGTGCTGATAAAGGGTGCACATTATCCGCACTAAAAAGGTGCTGCTAAAACCAATTTCCTATTTATAAAATTTTGTACACATTATCCTCTATTTATCATGCCCTCAAGATATCATGGTACTGTACCCCTATGACAACTACTCTCCTAGCTTATCTTCTCTCTATCAGAACATCGCTACTAGCCCTACTCTGCCGATAGCCCTACTCCTTTCCTCCCCCTATAACACCTTCTGTGAATCCTCCTTGCCACGAAACCTTCTCCTCCTCCTCCCCAATGGACCCTAATCCCCACAAACCATACCCCACCATTTCACAATGGTTGGTGGATCCTCTTGTTCACCTCCCACCCTCTGTCGGTCACACATTCCCCACCCGATGTAGCGTAGAAGGCTCCCTAACCGTTGGACGATTCTTCTCTCCCACCATCGCGGGTGTGATATATAGTAGGTAAGTCTCCAACATAAACATTTAGGTTTATTTTTGGTATTTTCTTTTCCTACTCTACATGTGTTCATCATTTTAATTCTTATTTTGAAACTGATTCAATGAATAATTGGTGACTGGTCATTGCTCATTCCATTGTTGGAATCACAGATTACTCCATGTGAAAAAAGTAACACGAGTAGTGATAGTCATTCTTTGAAACATAGTATTCCCCTAGTAACATATTATGTCTTCCTTTGAGGATAGAATTGAGCCTTATTTCAATTTATTTTATTTTTTGTGATATTTTTGAGATTCCATGGACTAGTATTGGTGGAATGTGTTCCCTCAGACCATTCCTATAAGGGCTTGATGCAGCTTCATTACTTAGTCCAAGGATATTGGACCCTATATATATTCATAATTATTAGGGTAGTGTTGGTGAGTTCCATTATACATTATTGTGTTGACTTAGTCCACTTATATGAGGGTTATTATAGAATTATATCATGTTCATTGGAACTCATACCCCTCAACATCATGGAACATGTATCAATTCAAGGGACCTATAGTGATCCTCATTTCATTCATGTTGTCCCTATAATGGGTTTGTAGAGTTGTAATACCCAACACAAACATGGTAATTGATCCCCTATATTGTAGAATGTTTCAGGTAGGGAGTATTGTCCCCTAGCATGCCTTTTGAATTAACCCCCTCTCCTTGTATAGAAATTTGATCTTTCAGATGGTGTATTAGTCCTATGGATCATATATCTTGGATGAACCCTCTATGTTTACAATATACATATTCTATATTGAGTGGTATCAATTCAGTTTTATGGTGGTTAGTATGGAAAATGATCCTAGCAATGGACCATAGGCCACTTAGTGACCCGGAGCTTGTATCCATCTGAGAGACCTGAAGAAAACCTTATTTCCATTGGGGTTTCAAAATGTTGGTTTAGTTAAATTGGCTTGAAAAATACTTACAGAAGTGTCAATCCCCTATCTTGCAAGATTATTTTAGTAGATTCTAGTATCCCCAATCCATCCTTGGCCTTTAACCCCTATATTTATCTCAATAGCTGATATTTCTGATGGGGTATTAGTCTGATGGAGTGTATATCTCGAGTGGACACTCTTAGTTTCCTGTGTGATTATTATTGGATTGATTAGATGAGTGTGAACTCTAGGATGAGTATCGTTATTAGAATTATAGCATGGGATGCATTTCCTCTCGGAGGAGTGTTACCTTGAATCCCTAAGTGAATCTAGAACAAGTAGGGCTTGAAACATTTTTTGACTCGGATTCTTTTAAGTGTATATTTGGGATATCTGTATTTATCATAATGTCTCATATCTTTTTTGGAATACCTATGTTTAGTGTCATGAATAATCTCGATGATTTATGTATGGTGTTTTTGGGGTGTCAAATTGGATATTGTAATACTCATCCCTACAGGGGATCTTCCCATACATGTCATGTCTTATAACGACGATGAAAAATTTCATTGAGTCCTTGGTGGACTAGGAAAAGGTAGATATTAGTTTGGGATACACAGACTGAGGTGCATACCAATGGTGAATTAACATATGTCCCCTCCTTCGATGAATGTCGTACATTATTTTCAATATTGTGGTTGGATTGTATTTCAGTTCTTTTTATTTAATCCATTAATTTATGTTGTTCTATCCATAGAATGATCTCTAATGATTTTGGGGTATTCGACATGTAATACTATGATTTGGATGGCTATATTATTGTTCTATTATTATGCCTATGGTTTGAGTTCATATCATAATCATTCAAGGTAGTGATCTTTTAGGATGTAGGGTTAGCAGCACCCACCCACAGTAGGTGTCTGATGCAAGTCTCATCCCAGGAGGCACTGTCATTCATAAGTACCTCAAGGATAGACCATTAATCCAAGGAATTTAATATGATTTTGCTGGATAGAGATATATCACATTCAATTTTCTTAAAATTCATTATACAGTCAGAGAGGCAGTCGATGAATAGCATTGTCATTAAAAGGAACTGAAGAAATGAGGTTTGTAAAACTCTAATGTGATGGAAGAGATCAGGGAGCAACATGAGGTGGATAGAACATTGGTTTGATTCTATAAATACTACCCCTATGTATACCACTCCTATTTTGGGAAATTAGCGGTCAGAATCATGGATATTTGTAGTCACTAGATTCTTTTACCTGGAGATCCATGAGTGTTTGGAGGTACGATCTATGTTCGTTATACTTTTCTTGTAGTAGTATTTGAAATAGATACAATAAAATATTTTTCTTAATATTTTCCATTATATTCTAGGTATATGGTCAGAGTTTTTAGAGCCCCATGTTTTTTATATTTGGTATGAATTTTTAATTTCATGGATGATGATAAATTCCACAATTGAGATGTGTTCTTTATAGGAAATCCTAAAACATGTGGTCAAGTCAGTGACTCCAATGTGGTTACTATATAGGTGTGGTAGATGGGGTCATTTTAATTTTATTGATGAAAATTTTATGTGCTAAGGTAGAATAGAAATCCCAATTTTTTGTAATGTAGTGTGAAATGAAAACGGTGTGTTCCACACAGTTGGATCTTATAGAGGGTTTGAATGCGGTTCTATGTATGAGTTTGGGGAATGTGAGGGAGAGTTATTTCAAATCCTTTAGATTTTCATGAACAAATTTATGTTCACTGACCATAATTTTCTATTTCTTATGTTAATTAGGTTAATAAAACCTATGATATTCCATAGTTATTTTGGATAATCCAAGGTTATATGTCTCCGCCGTGAACTCCTTCACCTAAAACTATTGAAGGTCTGATGAAAATTCAGTAAATGACGATCTTTTTAGTGGAACACCACAATCATTTCACTGTGGTCCCAATATAGATTACATCTTTTTTGTTAGAGGATACTACAATGAAGGGCTTTGGATAATCGATAGAGGTGTCAAATCCCTTCATCCTTTGAAAAAAAGAAAGACAGTTCAATAAACAGGTTATATTTTGTTTGTAATATAGATCTTGTTGTCTCATGTTATTATCTTCTCATTACTAAATTTATGAAATCTAAATTAACTATTCAACTGGTTTTATATATAATGACTATTGAACATTATAGTGCTCCTAATATTGAGACTGAATAAGTCTCTCAAGATGTTACTGCTTCTGTGGCACATAGTAAAGTGCAACAACAAGTTTCTGAACCTCTTGCTGCTCCTAGGGTTGAGCTCAAACATCCATCAGCACATGTCATTACTACCATTTCAGATGAACATATTGGAATGATGATTTCAATGAAATGGTTGTGGATGAAGGAACAAAGTTCCAGAAAACAATGTTTTGTCATTGTTTGATGGTGTTATCCAATGTTCTTAAGGAAAAAAGAAAATTCATTAAATTTGATGTCAGATGGAATGATCAAGGAAAAAATGTGAATCCCAACAGGGCTATGTTTAGTAGTTTTTTTTTGGAATTTTCACCCGGAAATGTGTGCCGATTGACATATATTTATGGCACCACATTGTGTCCAGGCTGAATGATGTGTTCTTGGATGAAATTACGATATCATTATGATATTATTCCTTTAATTTACTATAAAATAAAATAATGAAACAATGTCTTACTCTTCTCAATCAATTGTATAGTACATTTATAATAGATTATTAACACAAAAATTATGTACTATGGCTTTTAGGAATGATTCATCATGGTTTTCAAACAATTTTACCTAAAAGTCACCTTAATGATTCCAATGGTAAATTAAACTCACACCCTCCCCATGTCTATGAACACCTGATATTCCAAGAAGCATGGGATGCATTTATTGGCCGTTGTTGGGATGAGAAGTTTTAGATACATTTTTGTTGAAAATATGTTGTTTGAGTATATGTGTATTCATTACCTTGATTGTCAATATTTCATTTACGAATCAACAACTCAGTACTGAAAATACGTAACATGAATTAAAACCAAAATACACCAATCATAAATCAAGGATGGGGTATGCTTCAGTAGAAAATATAATGGCATGTATTTTAAATTTACAGTAATATTGTTATGTACCAATAAACAAAATCATAATTTTCAATCAATATTTATAAGTATATTGACGAGTCTAATTCCAAATACACTTCCATCCCATGTCATGTTCTATGGAAGTAGGCACATGGGAATATGCAAGGGAAGCTAGTAGATGAAAACACACAAAAAGTGTGGGAAATATGTGTAAGTATGGCATGATAAAAAGTTTTGTTTTAAATTGATTTTACATAATAATAATTTATTATTTTCCTATATCCAAATGTCATAGGAATCAGATAATCTTGTAGTGAATGAAAGACTATTATCGATGGCTTTGAAGCGACCAGAACAATACAGTCATTTTAGAGGTGCAGGGTTAGGGGTGACTCACCCAGTATATTTTGAGAAAAATAAAACAAACAAATGATAGATATGAAGAAATGAAATGTATGAGGGAATGACTAAAAACACTCGAAGAATTATTTCAATTTTTGGGAGAGTTGCTAGCAAATGTTATGGGTTGGAAGAAGGGAGGTGAAACAGCTTAGTAATAACCAGTGTGTGAAGATCTCATCCCACCCCCACCAGCTTTGAGGCGAGACATTCCCCTCAAAGTACTATCTTAGCTGGGGAAATAAAATTGTAATAATTTCTCCCATGAAATGTGAATAATTCAAACACTGATACTTTCCTATACTGATATTTTACAGGGTGACAGTTACTATGATTTATATCTGTCAACACCCACCTATCACCATGTAGTGATGGATACAGTATTCAACATCCCAGGGACAAGCAGCATAATAGAAAACTTCCAAAAGATTATTTGAAGGTGATGATTAATGTAGATCAGGAGACAAATGCAAAGAAATATATTTGACAAGATGACAATGATCTTCATAAAGTTTAAAAGGATATTTTGACATTCATTGCATCGCCGTCACAACTAGTAAGAGTATATGTGGACTAAGTGGTATTTATTTCCATTTTGATTCAAGCTAATGCTTAAATAATTAATGAAATAATGTATTAAACAATGAATGTTATTATAGATGGAGAATGGAAAGGGGCTGAAAAGAAACACGAGCTCACTAGAATCAAAAGGATTGACTAACCAATCCCAAAGATCGACAGAAATCACAATTACACCACTTTTTCTCTATCCAAATATATTAGAATTAAAGAATCATGTGGATATGAAGGTTAAAAATTGTATTAGTAATATAGTTGTATTAGAAAGGAATTTAAACTTATATAAAATTCAATATTTCGTTGCTGCTGAAAATGTAAATGAGATCCTTGAATATGGTTGGCTAGGCACCGTAGTTGGAAAATAATATATAATATATGTTTTCATGAATTTATGTTCTAAAAGCTAATATAATGTTATAACTAAATGCATTTTATCTTATTATAAGGTGTATATATGAAAAGTAGTTGAAGGAATTTTCCCATGATAAAAAATTCGGACTCATTAGTCCTCATCAACACAACTAAAAAAATTAGAGCCATAAAAAGGGATGAAATAGTGAAAGGCTTGCAGAAAACATTTGAAATCAAAATTATCGATGACATACTCTTCTAAATACAAACAATGTAGGGGAAAAAATTACAATTAATGCATATATATTATATTTTCACTCCATTTATTACTTATTCCTTTTGTGTTTTTAGGCCACATTGGCTTCTAATTTCTATGATCATGGATACTCAAAAGAGTTATTTTATGGGTTTAATGCAAAGATATCCAAAAAAACCACACATGATGGAGTTTGTGAATATATTAGACACTACATCCTACATTTTAGGTCTAAACATCATGTTATATAATTTATATTATATTTTACTTAGGATTCAGTTATGATAGGTTGGTTTATCAATATCATCTAAAATTTTGAATGAGGATAGGGGTTAAACATAAGGAGGGGGGAAAATACTACGTTTGGTCCGATATCTGGGTATATATAATAAAATTTCAACATCCAAAAACATATCAAATCAAGTTACTTATTATCCAAATGATCAATGTTTTTTCATTGTCCAAGACAATCAAATGATAATAATTGCAGTTATTGTGTTTGTAAATTAATGATAGAGATCGTTTTCCAATGACAAACTAGTATCGCTAAAGGGGTATTAAAAAAATACTATTTCATATAAATTATTTATTAATTATTTAATTATATATTTCATAATACTACTGTACCTGTCGAAAAACCTTATATTCACAAGGTGTTATATATTTGTTTGGGAAAAAGTGGGCCACATAATTGATGGATGATTGTACAAAAATAATATGAAGATCTGACGTGGGAACATCTGCTATTGAAAACCATTTTTCAGAGTAGTTATGGAGATCAAAAGATGAAACATTTTTGAATGTAAATGTGCGATGGAAAATTTAAATTGTTATTAAATACAACATCCTATCTCCAATGCGTCATTTTTCAATTTTAGAATTTGAAATACACCAGCAACATGCAATAATGTTGAACCACATTTATATTCGTATTGGATAAGAAAAAATAGTACATTATCCAAAATACCTTCATATACTACCGAACAAAATCAGATTTTGTTGATACTTTTTCAGAAATATTTGAGGGTAATTTTTGATATGTAAGAGTCAACCCTCCCTCAATATGAAGAACAGTGTGTCTGGTATCACACAAAGTGTCACTCTTTTGTTTAAAATGGAATAACTTTTTAGTGAAAACAACAAGTGACGTACGGAAAACTGACCAAATTCATTCTGATTGGGTTGATACATTAGGATAAGGATCCATTGGTAATTTAGGAACAATGTGGCCTGTATCACTGAAAGTGTCTCTCTTTTGTTTAAAATGGAAATAATTTTAAGTGAAAACAACAACTGACGTACAAAATAATTACCAAATTCTTTAAGATTGTGTTGATAATTTTGGAGAATGATCCATGGGTCATGTGTGACATGTTCGATTCAACCCTGCCTCAATATGAGTCACGGTGTGGCCGATATCACTCCAAGTGTCTCTCTTTTGTTTAAAATGGACATAATTTTAAATGAAAACAACAACTGATGAAACAATAACCAACCAAATGCATTAATATTGTGTTTATACTGATGGAGAATGATCTATCAGTCATGTGTGACGTGTAAGTGTCAATCCTGCCTCAATACGAGGCACAATGTGGATGGTATCACACACAATGCCTCTCTTTTTTTATAAATTGGAATGATTTTTTATTTGAAAACAATAAATGACAAAGAGAAAACCTATCGAAAACATTCGTATTGTGGTCATACATTAGGATAATGATAAATGGGTCATTTGAGACGTGTACGAGTCAACCCTGCCTATATCTGAGGCATAGTGTGGCCAGTATCACTAAAAGTTTCTCTCTTTTGTTTAAGATGGACAAAACTTTAAGTGAAAACAACAACTGACATATTGAAAAAACAACCAAACATATTTGGATTGTGTTGATACATCCGGATAATGATTTATGTGTCATGTGGGATGTGTAAGAGTCAACCCCACCTCAATATGAGGCATGGGGTGGTCTGTATCACTCAAAGTGTCTCTCATTTGATTAAAATGGAAAGAATTTTACGTGAAAACAATAACTAACATACGAAAAATGGACCAAACAAATTCGGATTGAGTTGATACTATAGGAGAACTATCCATGGGTCATGTGTGTTGTGTAAGTGTCAACCAAATCTCAATCTGAGGCATAGTTTGGCCGGTATCACCCAATGTGTATCTCTTTGGTTTGAAATGGACATATTTTTTAATTGAAAACAGAAACTGACGTACAAAAAATTGACCAAATGTCTTACGATTGTGTTTATACATTAGGATAATGTTTCATGGGAAATTTGAGATGTGTACAAGTCAACCCTTCCTCAATTTGAGGCACAGTGTTTCCGGTATCACTCAAAGTGTATTTTTTTTGTTAAAATGGTCATAATTTAAAACGAAAACAACAACTGACATACTGAAATCCCCCTTCATACCATAAACATAAAAAACATTCATTTTTTTCTTAAATAAATGCTTACTATTGATATAAACACTATTCCAAATCTCGTTCAAAAATACCAATGATCTTAAAATTAAATAAATTCATTCCATTAATTCCCCCACTCCATGGACACCTCCCCAACCCCTGGACAACACCACACCAGGCTGGACACCTCCATGGACACCCCCACCACCCTGGATATCCTACACCCCCTATACAACCCCATCCCCTGGACGACCCCAACTCTTGGACCACCCCCACCCCTTATAGACACCAGCCAACCAGCAGGACACCCCCACCCCCTGGACACCCCCACCCCCATGGACAACCACCCCACCGCCATGGACTCCACCCCACTTCCTTGGACAACCCCAACACCTAGAAACCTCCCTGGACACCACCCCACCCCCTGGACACACCCACTTCGTGGACACCCCCAGCGTTGGAAAACCCCCCGCCCAAACCACATGGACACCAACCCCACCCCCTAGACACCCACATGGATAGCCCCCCCCCCCCCACCAGAGCACCCTGGACAACCCACACCCCCTGGACACCTGCAACCCCTGGATGGACCCCACCCCCCAGATGACCCCCACCACACCTAGACACCACCCCACCAATTGGACACCCCCACCCCCTAGTCTAACCCACCCCCATGGAAAACCACCCCCAGACCCTTGGACACCACCCCACCACCCTTTGAAATCCCCTACAACATTTTGGATGGATCCCAGCCCCTGGGCACCACCCTGCCTCTGGACACCACCCACCCATGGAATCCCCACCACCGGACACCCCTACCACTGGACACTCCCACCCTGGATATCCCCCCAACCCCCTGGATACCCATCCCCCCTCCCCTAACCCCCTAGACACCCCCAATCCCCTGAATACCCCAACCCCCTCGACGACCGCCACCCTTCCTAGACACCACCCCACCACCAAGACACCCCCACCCCTGGACATCCCCACCATGTGGGAAGCCACCCCACACCCTGGACACCACCCCACCCCCTGGGATAGCCCCCAACCTTTTAAACTTCCCCCACACCCCTGACCACCACCCCACCCCCAGGACACCCCCACCCCTTGACACCCCCACCCCCTGGATGGCCCAACCAACACCCTAGACACCCCACCACCTGCCCAGAAAACACCATGGACAACCCCACAACCCACATTGTACAACCCCCATCCCCTAGACACCCCAAGCCCCCTAGGCACCGCCACCCCTTGGACACCCCCTACACCCTTCACCATCCACCCCAAAACCTTGAAAATCCACCAACCCTTGAGTTCTGAATTGAATTATTTATGTATTATATTAAGTGATGAATTATGTGTTAATTCTGTATGGTAATACTTGTTGTATGGGTATACTTTATAGCGACCCTGCCTTTTCTTACATTACTATTACATCATTTTAAAGATAAAAAATATTAGTATCACACATAGAGGATCAAAAGATTTAGTGTCTTAGGAAAACTAGGACAATAAATAAGAATTACAACATCATGCATAAACATTTATTTAATTTCTTCTTCTCTAGCTACTTATTGGCACATGTACTCTCATTAGTACATTTAGACACCTAAGGATATACATAAAAAGGGGTGAGCTAGAAGCATACTAAGAGGATAGATAAGAACAATTGATTAGGAACTAAATGAGGCTAATATTCATTGTTAATATATATAATATTAATTTTCTTTATTATTCATAAACACCATTTCAGGGCCTTTTACACATTGAACAACATTTCACAATATGATTGTAATACCTTCATAAAATTCACTATTATGTGGTACATTTTTTACCATCATTTGAAGTACCCAATGATTAATATGATTATACATATTTTAATTTTATATGATTGGGAATTGATATACACATCAATATGAACATTTTTGATTCAGGGATCAATGTAGAATTAAAGGAAGAATATGGGGATATTTTGTGATGAATGAAAACAATTCTGGATAAGTCAGATTTGACATCAGGACACTGATGAGACTGTGGGGCCCAACATACAGACCCAATTAATCCCCCATTTCGTCTGATGCTAGAAGACATGTAGTGGAACAAATAACTCTTCAGGATGAAATGCTAATGCTTCATCCATGATTGTTATTTAGGTGGCCCAAATAGTATATCAAAATATGGGCCAGAATCTCCAGCCCAGAAAAATATCCCAACAATAAAACCATATCTCGAACGACGTATCTCATTTTGGGCTGAGATTTTACAGTATTTTAGGGGACATCGGGAGCCAAATTTATGTCAACTAGGGCCCACCCACATTCAGCCATATAGATGGTTTTTCATGAGCCTCTATTTGGTGGATGCAAGCTGGAAGCCTTTTCGGGTCAAGGATGGAAAGTCTTCTTTCGACAAACTTTCCACCACCCTATGGCCTACCACAATTAATTGAGAAGACTTGGACTATTTTAGGATCTACCCAAGGCTTCAAAAAATCCTATTTAATGTAGTGGTGGTGTAGTAGTTGATAATAATTGGTGCTTTGTTCAATTGTAATGTTATGCTGCAATTTTGTTGTCTCAAATTTGTCTTTCACATGTAAGTTGTTCAATTCACTTTAGTTTCTTAATAAAAGTTCTTCTTATACTCTTATTCTATTGTTATTCATATCCCTTTGATACCGTTGGATCATGGTGTGAATTTATTCACACCAAACCTTGTGAAATTATTCACACAACGGTGGAGTGATCATTTTATTTTTGTTGTTTTCTTTACTTCTCCATTTCCTCCCTCATGAGTCTACTTTTCGCTTCCATTGAAACCATGGGATCAATGGAGGGATAAACCACTTATAGGTTTATCCAATGTAGTTGCAAGGGGCTATATTGGATGTTATTTATCACCCCATTAATGTATAATAAGTTATTTAATTGAGATTTTTATTTGATGATTTTTAAACTCCATCATCCTTGTTGAATTTAAGGCCACACACTTCAGGTGCTAATACGAACATTTACCTTGAAGTGATCATAACATTGATCCTTAAAATGTATACGGGATTAGTATTAAAGGGTTTAGGCATTAAACCAGTAAGTGATTTTTTTGTTTTATCTCTTTAAATGAACCCATATCAAATATATGAAATTGAAATCATTGAAAAGGAAACACGTCCAATCCCCCCCGAGCAATAACCTAGGATCAACTCATTATTTTATATCAAATTCACTAATGTCTCTTAGAGTTCCTTTAAAACCATCTAAAATAAACCCATGTTGGCCACTTCATTGCCAAAAACTGTCCATGGAATGTACGTGTCTATAGGTAAATTCTTAGGTCTCTGAGGATTCAACAGCCCAAGCTAAACTACAAGGACTGTCCTATATTATTCTCTTGGGTAAATTTGAGTGTGAATCAAATTTTGGCACCATTTTCGGGAAAACAAGTAATTCATCTAAACACCCATCCTATTCTCCCCCATTTCTTCTTATCTTGTCAAAATTCTCTTATCTTGTCCTTTTCTCATGTTTTTTTCTTTTGGTGCATATCCGCCTACACCCGCGATCAATCAAACCGTCTAGTTAGGGTGAATAGTCCTGGGGTTGGGGAGTCAAGTACACAAGGGAACTCGTTCGATTAGATCCTAATCAGCCTAATAATCTAGTTTCCAAAATTGATCCTATTTCAATGGAAGGTCTTCAAAGAAACCAACGAATATACCCGGGTGGAAACCAAAATGGAAACCCAAATGAGGCAGCCCCAAACTTTGGGAATGCAATTGATCAAACCATGAATTACTACCTCACACCTTCCTGGACTAATACCCCCTCATGCATTAGACAAAATTCCCTTTAAGATTCAAACTACATCTTTAAACCCCATTTCATAAACCACCTTCCCACATTCCATGGAATGGAGTCCGAGATGCCCTACCTTAACATTAAGGAGTTCAGTGACATTGTAGAAACCATGTGTCCCCCACATCAACTAGAATCAGCTATGATGAGGCTATTTCTTTTTTAATTAAAGGATCAAGCTAAAAATTGGCTAAACAATTTGAGACCATCATCCATTAACTCTTGGTACCAACTACAAAGAGAATTGTACAAAAAAAATTACATTCCCCACCAAAAAAAATTGCACTTAAAAAGAGTATCCATGTTTTTTTGAAAAAGGGGGAGAGTCATTCTATGAAATATGGGAGAGGTTCAAAGAAAATCTAAACATGGTTCCACACCATGGTTTTTCTATACCTGAACAAGTGATAATTTTCTATGAAGGGTTGGGTCCAGGGAAAAAACAATTCATTGACATGATGTGTGATGGAACGTTTAAAAAAAATCCCCAAATGATGCTTACGAGTATATAGAAAGCCTTTCTGAACAAAACCAAACATTAGTAACATCACCTTATTCTGAAAAGCCACAAAGAACTACTGCAATTCATACACTTAGAGAAGAGGAAAACCTTAGGGCTAAACTCACAGCACTCTCTAGGAAGGTTGAAGAGATAGACCTTAGAAAAGTCCATGAAATCCAAACAGTTGACCATGTTTTCACAATTTGTGACAAACATGACCATAAGACAGACAACCGCCAAACCATTACATCCATCAAGGATGTTCTTTTAGGAGGACCCCCAGTGGAAGTAAATGCTTTGAACTTTCAAAATCCTCAATACCAAAACACCTTCAACCCAAGGTATAATGACCACCCAGGCTTCTGTTGGAAAGATAACCAACAACCTATCCCACCATAGGGACAAAATATTTACACCCATCAGAACTACCAAACCCATAACCAGTTCCAAACCCAACCTATCCAATACCAATAGCCACTGGTCCATTTTCAACAAACCATCCCACCTCCAAAATATCCCCCTGGGATAAACAAACCTACTCAAGCACCCACCCAAACTGTTCCACAAATCCTACTAGAACAACTGTGTAATCAAATGGAAAGGATGAACTCAGAAGTATCTTACCTTAAACAATACCATCAAACCATCAAAACTAGAAAGGTACACATGCCTACATAGGAGGTTCCATCCTCAACTTCAAGGGGAGAGTCAAGTTCTTCTCAAAAAACTCATGAACAACTAAAGGATGTTATTATTTTAAGAAGTGGGAAATCAATTGAGAAACCTGATCAACTAATTAAAAACCCACTTGAAGATTCAAACATGGATGAAAATTCAAATGAACCAAATGATCAAACTTAAAAACACGATAACATTGTCAAAGAAACAACTCTTCAACAGACAACCCCACAACCTGCACCATTTCCTCAACGCATGAGGGGGAAACCGAAGCCTGAACTGAGTGAAACATTGAGGTAAATCTTCTCACAAGTCAAGTTGAACATTCCCCTTCTAGATTCCATCCAAACCATACCTTCCTACTCTAAGTACCTTAAGGACTTGTTCACTTTTAAAAGAAAATTTTTAAATAAAAATCAAGTCCTTTTGGCTGCTAATGTGAGTACCACCATTCAAGGGACCATTCCTCATATGTTGAAAGACCTAGGTTGCCCTTACATCAATGTTGAATAGAAAGAAAAGTTGTCAAGGCCTTGTGTGATCTAGGTGCTAGTGTCCATCTCATCCATTATGTCGTCTACTTCTAGTTAGGCCTAGAAGAACTCCAACCCACATCTGTCACACTTCAACTTATTGATCGTAGCATTATGGTTCCAAAGGGTATTTTAAAGGATGTTTTGGTAACGGTTGAAAACATCATCTACCCTTCTAACCTTATTTTCCTTAACAACCATCCAAACTTAGGAAATAAGGAACAAACCCCAATCATCCTTGGCCATCCTTTTCTTGCAACAATCAACTCTATTATCTGAGTCCGAAATGGGAACATGACCATCACCTTTGGAAACATGAGTCTAGACTTGAACATATATAATGCAAGCTCACAAATAGGGGATGACGAGGACATTGATGAAGTAAAAATTATAGGAAGCATTGATAATGAATTCATGGAACATCATGGAATAATTGATGAATTTTTATGTTAGGATGAGATTGATTTCATTTGTTCATATGAAGGAAGTTTATCTCATGGCTTGAATCATTTTCAAATTTCTCTTATGATGAAGTCTTAGGTCCAACAAACAGTGAAACCTTTCAAGAAACCACATTCATGGAGACCACTCTAAATTCCTTCCCTAAATCTAATCAAGACAATCTAGTAGATGAAACTTCTACATGTGGGGAGCCAATACTATCTGAAACTCTAAAAAAATAAATTGAACTTGATCCAATGTCCTAATATTCTGCTGAAACTCCGAACCAACCTGATCATGAATTGAAGGAACTTCCTGCTAAAATCAAGTATGCTTTCCTAGGAGACAATCAAACAAATCATATTGTCATTTCTTCTTCTCTTGAAGAAAATCATGAGAGGATGCTTCTAGATGTCCTTAGGAAGCATAAGAAATCCATTGGTTGGAACCTTTCTGATATTCCTGGGATTAGCCAACTTATCGGGACTCATAGGATTGTTCTGGAATCTGATTCAACACCATGTCATCAACCTCAACGGCGAATCAATCCTAATCTCATGGAGCTATTAAGGAAAGAACTTCTGAAATTATTAAAAGCTGATATCATCTATCCCATAGCTGAGAGTGAGTGGGTGAGCCCAATTCAAGTGGTTCCAAAAAAGGATGGAATCACAGTGATAACCAATGAGGATGGAGAGATTATTCCAACAAGGGTGAGTAGTGGATGGGGGGTCTCCATTGACTATAAGAATTTAAACTCATTCACCAAGAAGGACCATTTCCCCTTACCTTTCATTGACCAAGTCCTTGAGAGAGTGGCATGTCATGCCTTCTACTGTTTCATAGATGGGAACTCAGGGTATAATCAAATTGTGGTCTCCCAAGAAGATCAATGGAATACTACATTCACATGTCAATTAGGAACGTTTGCCTTTAAATGCGTGCTCTTTGGTTTTTGCAATGCTCCTGTAACCTTCAAGCGGTGCATGATGGTAATCTTCTCAGACATGGTAGGGGATTTTCTAGAGGTCTTCATGGATGAATTCTCTATGATTGGGGATACAATTAAGGGATATCTGCAGAATTTGGAGAGAGTATTGTCAAGATGTGAAGAAATGAATCTGGTCCTAAACTGGGAAAAATACCATTTCATGGTTAAAGAGGGAATAGTTCTAGGCCATCTGGTCTCAGGTAGGGGGATTGAAGTTGATAAAGCCAGGGTTGACATCATTTGTCACCTTCCATCACCCAAAACTATCAAGGAAGTGAGGTATTTCTTAGGACATGCTGGTTTCTATAGAAGATTCATCAGGGAATTTAGTTCAATATCCCATCCCCTTTGTGCTCTCCTAGTAATGGATGCTCCATTTGTTTGGACAGAAAGCTGCGAGGGTTCATTCTCAACCCTCAAATCCTCTCTCACGTCTACTCCCATTATGAAATCTCTAAATTGGAACCATCATATAGATCTTATGTGTGATTCCAGTGACTTTGCTGTAGGAGCTGTGTTAGGATAACATCGTGATAAAACTACTTTTTTCATTTCTAATGCAAGAAAATACATAAATGATTCCCAAATCAACTACACCACCACTGAAAAGGAGTTATGTGCTATTGTGTTTTCCTTAGAGAAGTTTAGGTCCTACGTCATAGGATCCCCCATCACTGTGTTCACTGACCATTCTACACTAAAATAACTCTTCCAAAAATAAGATGCTAAGGCTAGACTGATTAGGTGGGTCCTACTCTTACAAGAATTTGACCTCAAAATCAAGGATAAAAAGGGAGTTGAAAATGTTATAGCTGATCTCCTCTCTAGGATGGAATTCAAAGACAACTCAAATCACCATTCTATGTCTGATTCATTTCCTGATGAACACCTATACTCTGTTAGTGACTGCCCTTAGTATCCCTACATAGCCAATTTTTTAGTTACAGGAGTCCTTCCAAAATTATTAGGGACTCAAGCTCGAAGGAAATTCCTTTATGATGCTAAAAAATATGTGTTTGATGATCCATACCACTATAAGTTTTGCCCTGACCAAGTCATTAGGAGGTGTGTCCCAGTATCTGAACAAGAGTCCATCCTTAAATTCTGTCATAGTGAGGCATGTGGAGGTCACTTTTCCTATAAGAAAACATCTTCTAAGATTTTTCAATGTGGTCTCTTTTTTCCCACCCTCTCATGGGACTCATACAAATTTTTTCAATGTTGTCCTAGGTGTCCACAAGTAGGGTCCATCAAAAACAGGATCAAATGACACTCACTCCAATCTTAGTGGTTGAAATATTTGACTGTTGGGGAATTGATTTCATGGGTCCCTTCCCAAACACTAGGGGATACCTCGACATACTCTTGGCTGTTGATTATGTCTCAAAATGGGTTGGGGCCATTCCCACTAAGTCCAATGATCATCAAGTTGGGATTCGATTTATAAAAGAGAACATATTTTCTCAATTTGGAATTCCTAGGGCTATAATTAGTGATAGAGGAACCCATTTTTGCAACAGCCCATTCTCTTCACTCATGTCTATGTATGGTATTTCTCATAAAGTGTCCACTGCATACCATCCTCAAACCCTTGGTCAAGCTGAGTAAGAGAATTGGGAGATTAAGCAAATTCCGGAAAAAACTGTCAACCCCTCTAGGAAAGATTGGTCTGAGAAACTCTTAGATGCTCTTTGTTCCTATCGAACCACATATAAAACAATTTTAGGATTGCCCCCATATAGGTTGGTTTATGGAAAATCTTTCCATTTACCTGTTGAAATTGACCATAAGGCCTTTTGGGAAATTAAGAAAATGGATTATGACCTCTCATTGGACGGACCAAAAAGGAAATTAGATCTCAAAAAACTGGAGGAACTAAGGATAGAGGCTTATGTAAATTCAATGATCAATAAATCTATAGTTCAAGCCTACCAATATAGGAATATCAAGGTCAAACATTTTGAACCGGGAAAACTTGTGCTCTTGTATAGTTCAAAACATCATTTACATCAGGGAAAGATAAGGTCTAGATGGCCCGGACCTTTCATAGTGCATCATGTATTCCCCCATGGGGCAGTATAGATTCAAGATCCCACAAGTGGTTACATTTTCAAGGTCAATGGTAAAAGGTTAAAACCATTCAATGAATCATTCAATAAACAGAAAATATAGGTTGAGTTAACTGAGCCAACCTATGAACCAGGAAAAATTTGATATATTTAGGGTCTATGTCGGGATAACGACGTTAAAAAATTCTTTGCATGGGAGGCAACCCATGGTTTTCATGTTTCCTATCATTTTTTTGTTTTAATAAAATTTATATTTTAAATAGGATTAATTAATCATTTTTATATTTAAAAAAATTACTGTTGACTTTTTATTCTATTATGTGTGTGGATGGGTATGAAAGGGGAGCACCGTATTCATCCGTGTCACGCGGTGTGATCCCTGAGCAATACCTTACCCAGAAAATTTAATGAAGACAATGTATCATTAGTTTGATTAAAAAAACAGAAAAATAGGAAAAAAACATAAAAATGATGATATTTGGAATTAACGAAGTCATTATGTTGTTTTTTGTCTGGTTTGTTCTTTTTTTAAGGTTTGGGTACTATTTTGGGGGATACATATTCAATCAAGGAGCTGCCTACATCCCCCAAGATATCAAAGGACTAATTTGGAGGAGCAAGAACATCAACATCAACCACCAGGTGATTTCATTCCATGATCCACAGTTTCAATTTCCTTTTTGAACATCCATTATCTTCCTCTACTCCTTCTAAATTTTTATTTCTTCAAATACTAGGGATAGTGCTGTTTTATGTTGGGGGGGAGACAAAATAAAAAAAATGCTTTTGTGTCAAAAAAATGAATGATTTGAAAAAAAAAGTCTAAATGGAAGGAAAAATTCCTTTAACATTGAACATGGTAATACCCATTACACACTTTGAAAATGAATATCAAATAATTTAGCATGCCTTGATTCTGATTTTAATCCTTGTATAATTTCATGAGTATATATTTTGGAATGTGTGGCTGTCCAATGTGATATTTCATCATTTATATTTTTATCCAAATAAAAAAAAGATCACAATGCATGTCCCTAGGATAGTGGGTTATCAGTTTAAGTTCATGGGGTCCCCTAAATAAATAGCATAGGATTAGTGATCATTTTAGTTTAATATTAGTATTCAAAAAAAAATTAAAAAAATATTGCACGTAGAGAAATGAATTTATCTAATGCGTGGATTTCGGCACTTGGGGATCGTGAATCCATAGTTTTCTGGCCCAGAGTTCGTAATTTTATCTCTATTTTTGGTAATTTGAATTTGTTTTTGGCTGAGTTAACTCGAGATGATGCCCAAGTATGTGGGCTTCACTTGGTGCCCTACGGTTTTGAGCCTGGGAGTCATCAGAAAAGTCTCAGTATAGGGTTTGACTCTTTTGAGTGCAATTTCAATTACAATGGAAAAACTGCAAAAAAAAAACAAAAAAACATAACAGAAAAAAAACAATAAAAAATTGAATAATCATTTTAATATTGAAATTTTATTCCACCTAGAACTTCCGTCATTTCCCCCGTGAATAAAGATGAACCCCCATGTCTATTGTGATGCACAACACATCCTCATACTTAATTGATATTGGATGAAATATGGAAATGAATTTGATCAAAGGAATGGGCTTGTGATTGGGATCTTCTTATGAAACTATATTGTGTTAAAATATTTTGATGGGTTTCATGATTTTTTGGTATAAGGGTTTCTGGTGATCACTGTATATTAAAATGTTTTTGGAAAAGATAATTCAAATTTCATATTGTTGAGATATGTTTTGCTCGGAACTTTCAAAAATCATGTTGGGGTGTGTGATTAGCCACTAAATGAGGCTAATATTCATTGTTAATATATATAATATTCATGTTCTTTATTATTCATAAACACAATTTTAGTGCATTTTACACTTTGAACAACATTTCACATTATGATTGCAATACCTTCTTAAAATGTACTATTATGTGGTACATTTCTTAACATCATTTTAAGTACCCAATGAATCATATGATTATACATATTTTAATTTGATATTTTTGGGAATTGATCAACACTTCAATATGAACATTTTTTATTCAGGGATCAATGGATAATTTGTGACAACTGGGTCCCTATGATAGCACAACCACCCCGCCTTAACATGGCCGTCGGGTCCTGGCCCACCAGGTACCACTAGTTGCCCCGCAGACACGTGAGGCCCACCCCAGGGTCCACCCACATGCCCGAACGGGTCATCTGACTAATGACAGTCCCCACAGGCCAACACTTTTCCTTTCCAGTGTGCTTTGTCATCACTCGCACACATACTGGGAAACTTCCCAGAAGGTCACCCATCCTGATCAGTACTCCAGGCCAAGTATGCTTAACTATGGAGTTCTAATCAGACAGGCTCCCGAAAAGGAAGGTGCTCCTTGTTGACATGAGTCATATGATTTAGTCATTTAACCCTTTATCATTTGGGGATGTTACATTCACCCCCCCTTTAGAGCACAACACCCTCGTTGTGGGCCCTACATCTCAACCCAGGCAGTGCACTGCGCACTTAAGGTTGGGTTCCTCCTCTGATCCAAATGTGACAACCGGGTCCCTGTGATAGCACAACCACCCCGCCTTAACATGGTCATCAGGTCCTGGCCCACCAGGTACCACCAGTTGCCCCGCAGACACGTCGGGCCCACCCCAGGGTCCACCCACGTGCCCGAATGGGTCATCTGACTAATGACAGTCCCCACAGGCCAACACTTGTCCTTTCCAGTGTGCTTTGTCCTCACTCGCACAGATACTGGGAAACTTCCTAGAAGGTCACCCATCCTGATCACTACTCCAGGCCATGTACGCTTAACTATGGAGTTCTAATCAGACAGGATCTCGAAAAGGAAGGTGCACCTTGTTGACATGAGTCATATCATTTAGTCATTTAACCCTTTATCATTTGGGGATGTTACATAATTCATGGATGAAGATGGGGATATTTTGTGATGAAAGGAAACAATTCTGGAGAAGTCAGATTGGACACCAGGCCACTGATTAGACTGTGGGGCCCAATATACAGACCCAATGAATCCCAAATTTCATGGGATTCTAGAATCATGTAGAGGAAAAAAACACTCTTCAGGATCCAATGCTAATTCGGCTTCCATTATTGTTATTTAGGCGGCCAAAATAGTATATCAAAATCTGGGCCAGAATCTACGGCCCAAAACAACAGCCCACCAATTATACCATATCTCGAAAACAATAACTCCTTTTGGGCTGATATTTTACAGGATTTTAGGGTACATAGGGAGATTAATTTATGTCTTATATGACACACCAATATTTGGCCATCTAGAAGGTGTGCCATGAGCCTCTGTTTGGTGGATGCAAGCTGGATGCCTCTTCGGGTCAAGGGTGGAAAGTCTTCATTCCACAAAAAGTCCACCACCCTATGGCCTAACACAATTTATTTAGAAGACTTGGACTATTGGAGGCTCGACCCAAGTCTTCACAAATGCCTATTTAAGGCAGTGGTGGTGGAGTAGTTGATAATCTTTGGTGATTTGTTCAATTGTAATGTTATGCTGCAATTTTGTTGTCTCAAATTTGTCTTTCACGTGTAAGTTGTTCAATTCACTTTAGTTTCTTAATAAAAGTTCTTCTTCAACTATTATTCTATTGTTCTTCATATAACTTTGATACCGTTGGATCACGGTGTGGATTTATTCACACCAAACCTTGTGAAATTATTGACACAACGGTGGAGTGATCATTTCATTTTTGTTGTTTTCTTTACTTCTCCACTTCCTCCCTCATGAGTCTACTTTCCGTTTCCATTGAAACAATGGGATCAATGGAGGGATAACCCTCTTATGGGTTGATCCACGGGAGTAGAAAGCGGCTGGATTGGATGTTATTTATCACCCCATTAATGTATAATCACTTCTTTATTTGAGATTTTTATTTTATGATTTTTAAACTCCATCATCCTTGTTGATTTTAAGGCCACACACTTCAAGTGATAATACGAACCATTAACTTGAAGTTCTCAAAAAATTTATCCTTCAATTGTATAGGTGATAGTATTAAAGGGTGTGGGCATTAAACCAGTAAGTGATTATGTTGTTTTATCTCCTTAAATGAACCCATATCAAATATAAGAAATTGAAATCATTGAAAAGGAAATATGTCCAATCCACCCCGAGCAATAACCTAGGATCAACTCATTATTTTAAATTTAATTCACATAAGTCTTTTATATTTACTTTAAACCCATCTAAAATCAACCCTGGTTGGCCACTTCATAGCAAAAAACAGTTCATGGAATTTACGTGTCTATAGGTTACTTCTTGGGTCTATGAGGATTCGACAACCAAAGCTAAACTACAAGGACCGTCCTAACTTATTCTCTTGGGTAAATTTGAGAGTGAATCATCAATATATCTTGTGGTGTTCATAATAATAACATGGGAAAATGATCATAAACATGAGAGGAATCAGAAATATATGACTTGAAATATGGCAATGCATAAAAATGAAACATCATGTCTTAGTGGTTAACAACCTCACATACCTGTGAACCAAGATAGTATCATGTTCACACATCATTTCCCATTTATTCATGAGATTCATTAATTTAATCAATGAATTGGAGCGCTGTATAATTCCAGGATCACCCGTCACATTGAAACATTCATATTACGCTATATAATTCCAGGCGCACCCATCACATCATAACATTATCATCATTATGCTTTCCAAATATAACACATATAAAAAACGTACATAACTAACCCATGTAATAGAATTTGTTTCATCTCATATGAACACGTTAATAAACATTGGGTTCCCAAAAGAATGAGGTAATGACATACATGTTATAAGAACCGCTCACATTGAGTGAGAAGTAAAAGGGGTGTTCATAAAAGAGGAGTTCTTTTGGAAAACATTTTGTTTGACATAAAAACTAGTGAAAAACATGTATATCCCAGAAAATTATGGAAGATGATGAAAAATGATCTTTAGGGAGTATCCATATGAAAAATTCAATGAATGAGGGAGAACCGGAAGGAAGAAAATTGGGTTTGAGATTTCCCCTTACCTTGTACCTGAATGATTCCTTCTATTTAATTTTCTGTATAATGAAATTATATTCATTAATTAGAAATAAATAACCTTGTGTACATTAATATGATTCATTATGGATTCATTAAGAGAATTTATGTGCCTTTGGATGAGTTATAGCGTTTAAAAAACATTGTTTGGGAATGTTTGTTTTTATGGTTTTCTTGAGTGGTTCACTTGTATTCTTAAATTGAAGTTTGGGTATAACATGGGTAAACATCTAGAAATGATATTACATGTCATTAATTTTATTAAAGGAGATTTAATTACCTTATAATAATTCATATTATATCTATGTGGATGAATCCTTAGATAAGAATTAAATGATGGTTATTTGGGTCAATTTGGGCGGTTTTTTGGATCATAACGAACTTGTTTTAACATATCACTTAGTAATATGTCCATAGCTTATTTCCATAACGTTAAAAAGAAAATAATTCATATAAAATATTTTGTTTCAATGATAAAAATTGTTTCATGACCAGATATGAAGGTATAAATGGAATAATAAAGCATGTCGTTCTTGAAGGTGATAAATTAACACCTCACGAACAACGTTCTTTTTAATAAAATAAAAGGAAGTGGGAAAGGGGGTTGGATGATATAATATCCCATTAAAATCATAAATTTACATTATATGAATAATAATGGAGTTAAAATACAATTTGGATGATGATAGGTGGGGAGAGATCAATAAATGAACTTGAACTAGAATGGATATTAAAGGAGAAGAGGTAAGGAAATTACCTTTTGAATCCTTTTCTTGAGAACCTCCTTAAAGGCCTAATATTGATCTTTTTATGAGACCAGAAGCTCTAGGACGTGGGGGAGGGGCTAGGGAAGGCGTTTGGGCAGAGTTTAGAGAAGTCTTCGAGCTTGATAGGTGTGAGGAAATGAGTGTGTGAAGGGTGGCTTTTATAGTGGAGGGGAGAGGGGTTGCCTAAATATAAAATTCATTAGTTTATTAATTTCCCCTAAGACAACGAATAGTGAGTCTTGAATGACCAAAAAAATTAATTTTATAATGTGATCACGAACCAAGTGGTCTTACATTAGAAGAGCATCATCGATGAGTCAATTAATCCATTATTTAGCATTTATTGTAAATTATCGGATTCTACTATTCATCAAAAATTTAAGTACCACAGAAAAATCCCAAAAAATTTACCCCAACCATTTTTTGACGTGTTGAATCAAAAAATGAATTCCATTTTTCAAAAATAATTTTCTATATTTTAATAATTTAAGATTTAATTAAAATTATAATTTACTTTTAATTTTTTTAAGATTTATACTGATTTTATAGTGCTTTCAAAAATTACGTAGGGTCTAATAAAATTATCTAAAAACTATAAGAAATCGATTTGATAGTTAATGAACACATTTTAAGAAAATAATTATTTTCATTTAAATTACTTAATTAATTAAAATCAATTATTTATGACTTACAAAATACAAAAACATTTACGATGGTCAAATTATCACTTTCTATGAAGTCTAAATTTTATTTTATTATTCATGGGTGAGGATACTCTTATTTGGATGATTTACTAGTCATAATGGCCTTCTTAATATCCATAAGGGTATGTTACTATTCATAAGGGTAGGTTACTATTCACCAAAAATTATTTTTGTTCCAGTAGACTCAAAAAATCATCTTGAGCACAACCGTGTATGTCGGATTTTTAAAATTCCAAACACATAAGTGACAAAATAATGTTTCAAGGTCACTTATCACTTAGTAGTTCATTATTTTGTGTTTTCATGTTATTTTATGACATAAATATAATAAGAAAATTTCCATTGAAAAATATTGGGTTGTTACATTCTTCCCCCCTTAAGAAATTTCACCCCAGAAATTTCACTTAAAACAAAAAGGTGAGGGTTCTTCTCTTTCATTGCCTCTTCCGGTTCCCAAGTTGCTTCTTCAAACATATGGTTCCTCCACAACACTTTGTCAAGATGGGTTATCTTTTTGCGTAGAACCTTATCTCTCTGATCCAAAATCGTTACTGGATGCTACTCATAGGAGAGATCATCTTCCACCTTGACCACCTCTGAGTTTTGTACATGTGGGGGGTCTGGCATGTACGTTCTAAGTAGTGATACATGAAGCACATCATGAACATGAGCCAGGTTTTTTGGAAGTGAAAGGCGATAGGCCAATGATCCTATACATTAAATAATTTCATAGGGGCCATATATATTGGGTGTAGATTCGCTTTCTTCCCGAATCACATGACTCTCTTCCATGGAGATATTCGAAGGAATACTTTATCTCCACCGTCGAACTCCAAGTCCCTTCGACATTTTTCATCATTTCTCTTTTGCCAATGTTGAGCAGATTTGATATGTTTCTTGATGACATGATCCTTCTCTATCATCTCTTGAACAAGATCAGGCCCATGGATCTTTCATTCTCCAACTTCATCACAAAAGGTTGGAGTTTTACTTCCCTTCCCATAAAGAGCTTCATACGGAGCCATCTGAATTCTCGAGTGGAAGCTATTGTTGTATGAGAACACTTACAATGGGAGATGTTGTTCCCATACACCTTTGAATTCTAGAGAGCAGGCTCATAGCATATAGTCAAGCATCTGAATAGTCCTTTCAGACTGGCCATCAGTTTGGGGGTGATAGGCCATACTGAAATTTAATTCAGTACACAAAGAATATTGAAGGCTCCTCTAGAACATTGATTTGAACCTTGGATCATGGTCAGATAAAATTGAGGGTGGAACACCGTGCTGTCTCACCACGTCCTTCATATATATCTTTTCCAGGTTGTTAAAGAGAGGGATCTTCCTGAATAGCAATAAAAAGGCCATTCTTTGTGTGTCAATCAACCACAACCCATATCGCATTATTTCTCTTTGACGTATTCGGGAGACCCGTGATAATGTCCATAGTAACATTTTCCCATTTTCACATGGGTATATGCAATCGATGCATCATACCCTTGGACTTTTGTCGCTCAGCTTTAACATGGTTACATACCATGCACCTTGATATATATTTCACAATCTATTTCTTCATGTTATCACAACAGATGTTTTCTCAGAGATCACAGTACATCTTGGTACTCCCAAGATGGATACAGAATGTTGAGCTAAGTGCATTATCCAATATATCCTTATTTACCCTAGGTGATGAAGGCACACAAAGCTGCGTTCCAAACTGAATCACACCATCATCATCGATATGGAACTCTAGGAGCTTCCCTTCCTTTACTGAATTCACCCTCATTTGTATCTCCACATCATCCATTTGTGCTTCCTTAATCTTATCTTGGATGGATGGTTGTGCAATCATTTGGGAAATGTAGTATGTATCCCTTTGCCTTATGATTTACAAATCCATTCTATGAATATCTAAGTAGATAGGGTATTTCTCAATCCGTTACATGGATAGAGTTGCAAGTTCTTTTCTTCTTAGAGCATTAGCTACCTTGTTCACCATTCCAGGATGATTGTGAATAGAGAAATCATAATCCTTGATTATATCTAACCATCTCCTTTGATTCATGTTGAGCTCCTTTTGTGTGAATATATAATTTAGGCTCTTTTGGTCAGTGTATATGTCACTCTTCTCTCCATAAAGGTAGTTCCACCAGATTGTCAAGGAAAAAATCACAGCCGCCAGCTCTAGATCATGCATCGGGTAGTTCTGCTCATGGATCTTGAACTGTTGTGAGGCATATGATATCACATATTCATTTTTCATGAGTACACAATCCAAGACTTTCTTTGAAGCATCACTGTATATCACAAAAAATTCTCCACTTTTTGGTAGAGTGAGTACAGGTGCAGTGATCAGCCTTCTCTTTAGCTCCTTGAAGGTTCCCTCACATTCTTCCATCCAGACAAACTTTACTCCTTTCCTTGTTAACATAGTTAGAGGGCTTGATAATTGGGAGAATTTTCTCACAAAATGTCGGTAATACCTAGCTAATCCAAGAAATATATGGATTTATGTGACCCTAGAGGTCCTGGGCCATTCCTCAGTCACCTTTGTCTTTGAAAGGTCCACAGAAATTCCCTCTCTTGTGATCACATTCCCCAAGAACGTGACTTGATTCATCCAAAAGTCATATTTGCTGAACATGGCATACAACTTATCCTTTCTTAATGTCACCAACACAAGTCTTAGATGTTCTTTATGTTCCATCTTGCTCTTGGAGTATATGAGAATATCATCAATAAAAATTACCACAAATTTGTCGAGGTAATGTCTAAAGACTATATTCATCAAATCCATAATGATTGCAGGGGAACTAGTAACTCCGATGGGCATCACAATAAACTCATAGTGACCATAACATTTATGGAAGCCAATCTCGTGAATATCTTCCTTCTTCACCTTTACTTGATGATATCTAGAACGAAGATCCACCTTTGAGAATTATTGAGCTCCACTTAACTAATCGAACAAGTCATCAATCCTAGGGAGTGGATACTTGTTCTTTATGGTTATCTTTTTGAGATCCTGATAATTGATACACAACCTCATTGTTCCATCCTTCTTCTTCAGAAAGAGCATCGATGCACCCCAAGGTGATGCACTAGGGCAAAAGAATCCATTGTCTAGATTCTCCTACAGCTGCTTCTTTAACTCCTCCAGTTCGATAGGAGCCATCCTATATGGACACTTAGAGATAGGAGTAGCTCCAGGTATGAGTTCAATTGATAACTCTACCTCAAGATATAGGGGAATTCCATGTAACTTTTCCGGAAATACATCATCAAATTCCCTCACAATGGGAATTTCTTCAATGTTGGCACTTTCCTTTGACTCAACCATTTGGGCGAGGTATGCTTCTTCATAGAGAATCAACACCCACACCATTGAAGGATTTTTCAAAGGAGATTCATGATCATCCTTGCATTTGTAGAGGATCATGGGATTGTTTGAAATATTAAAATATATTTCCTTTTCCTGACAGTTGATATGTTCTCTATATAACGAGACCCAATCCATTCCCATTATAGCGTTTAATTCCACCAAGGGAAGTATTCCGAGATTTTCCGGAAGATTCATCCCACATATGCCAATAAGATAAGATTCCAACACATGGGTTGCAATGATTTCCCCACTTGGTGTTTTTACATATATCTCTACTTCATGGTTTCGGGGAATTGATTCTATAGTTCTAGTAAACTTGCATGATATAAAGGAATGCGTAGAACCTGAATCAAATAAGACATTTTCCATTATTGAGTGAATAATAAGTGTACCTTGTAAGACATCATTATCATGCTCCACCTCCATAGTAGTGATGGCATAAGCCTTCCCTTGTTCCTTTGTCTTTGGTGGCTGCTGACACTTATTACCCACAAGATCTCGAGGTTTAGTGAACTATTTTTCATAGTGCCCTAGTTCCTTACAGTTGTAGCATTGAACCATGAGTGGTTCTCTCCATTCATCACTTACATTCTCCTTCCTTTTCGTGTATTTTCAACACCCTTGTGAATGGTGTAACTATTCCCCACACTTTCAGCATTTCCCTGTTCCTTTGAGGCAGTTCCCCCGGTGCAACTTCCCACATTTTTGGCATGTGGGTCATTGATTTTTTCTCCCCGCCTTTTTCATTAGATCCACTAGCTTTTAACTCCATCTTCCTTTTATAATCACTATATCCAAGAGACCATTCTCCAAATTCCATATCCTCTTTGAGTGATCACCGAACAACCTCTTCATAACTCCCAATGTCTGGAATTGCTAGAGCCTTTCGAATGTGTGGGTTTAATCCACTAAAGAATATATCAATTTTTCTATCATTGCTGACAACAAAACCTGAAGCATACATTGTGAGCCTTGTAAAAAAAATTTCATAGATTGTGACAGATTATTATTCTTTTTCTTATGCTCTATAAATTCTCTCTCCATCATTGTGCTAAGAGTTCGTGGGATGTACTTTTTAAGGAACATTACCTTAAAGTCCTCTCAATCCATCTCTTCAATTTCCTCCCTTGGATTGGTGTTCTTAATCAAATCCCACCATTGATCAGCTTATCCATCTAGACGATAAATAGCTAGGGTCAACTTCTCAATCCCAAAATAGTGAAGAATGGAAAATATCTTCTCCATGGTGTTGACACACTGTTCCCCAACTAGTGGATCAGAAGATCTACTAATCGTCGGTGGTCGTTTCCCCATAAAGAATTCGATAGAAATTTGCTCCCTCCTTGGTGAAGGATGACATTACCCATTATTATGGTTATTGGTCATAACCTGAGATAATTGGGTAAGAATCACCATGGTGTTTCGAACTCCACCTTCCAAATCATTGGGGATGTTATTCGGGCAATCATTGCATTGGCCCTCGCAATAGTTGATTGTCTGATTTCTCCTGGTTCCCACCATTTTATAAAATAGAAAAGGTTAGAAAAAAACATAATTAAACAAGTCATCAATACATATATTTTTCATTTGAAAAATTTAAACTAAAAATAACATATGGGATCCCTATGTAAATACTATTTTGTGCATATTTGTACATAATCTCATACTAGAGGATTTCTCTAGGGTTCACTAATCCTAATACCAAAGTTAACTAAACCTTTCCATTGATACCAACTATATTGACCCTACCCTTTCTTACATTACTATTACATAATTTTAAAGATAAACAACATATTAGTATCACACATAGAGTATCAAAAGTTTTAGTCCCTTGTGAAATCTAGGACCATACATAAGAATTACAACATCAAGCAAAAAAATTTATTTAATTTCTTCTTCTATAGAATATTATTGGCACTTGTCCACTCCATAGTATATGTATCCACATGAGGATATACATAAAAATTGGTGAGATATAATCACAGTAAGAGGATAGAAACGAAAAATATAGCATGGGGTGAGCATAATCATAAAATGATAAAAAGATCACGAACATGAGAGGAATCATAAATATAATATTTGAAATGTGTCAATGAATAAAAATGAAACATCATGTCTTAGTGGTTAAATAACACACATAATTGTGAACATAGATAGAATCTTTTCACAAATCATTTCAAATTTACTCATGAGATTCATCACTTTACCCAATGCATTGGAGCTCTGTATAATTCCGGGCGCACCCATCACATCATAACATTATCATCATTATGCTTTCCACATAGAACACACATAAAAAATGTACATAAATAACCCATGGAATTGAATGGGTTTCATCTCATATTAACTCATTTATAATCATTGGGTTCCCAAAAGAAAGAGGTAATGACATACATGTTACCCGAACCGTCCACATTGAGTGAGAAGTAAAAGGGGTGTTCCTAAAAGAGGAGTTCTTTTGGAAAACATTTTTTTGACATAAAAACAAATGAAAAACATGTATATCCCAGAAGATTAAATACCATTATGAAAAAATTATCTTTATGGAGTAACCATATCGAAAATGGATTGAAATAGGGAGAACCAGAAGGAAGAAAATTGGGATCGAGATTTCCCCTTACCTTGTACCAGAATGCTTCCTTCTCTTTAATGTAATGTATAATGAAATTATATTCCTTAACTAGAAATCCAGAACCCTGTGTACATTAATATGGTTCATTATGGTTTCATTATGTGAATTTATGTGCCTTTGGATGAGTTATATCATTTAAAAACATTATTTGGGATTGTTTGTTTTTATGGTTTTCTTGAGAGGTTCACTTGTATTCTTAAATTTATGTTTGGGTAGAACGTGGGTAAACATTCAGAAATGATATTAAATTTAATTAATGATATTACCAGAGCTTGAATCACCTTATAATGAATTATATTAGATCCATGTGGATGAATCCTTAGATAAGAATTAAATGATTGTTATTTGGGTCATTTTGGGCGGTTTTGGATCACAACAAACAAGTTTTAACTTATCACATAGTAATAGGGAAATAGGTTATTTCCAGAACATTAAATAGAAAATAATACATATAAAATATTCTAGTTCAACCATAGAAATTGTTTCATGACCAGATTTGACGGTAGAAAAGGAAGAAGAAATCATGTCGTTCTTGAAGGTGATAAATTAACACCTCACGAACAACGTTACCTTTCATAAAATAAATGGAACTGGGAAAGGGGGTTGGATGATATAATATCCAATTAGATTCATAAAATTATAGTATATGTATAATAATGGAGTTAAAATACAATTTGGATGATTATAGGTGGAGAGAGATCAAGAAATGAACTTGAACTTGAAATGAAATTAAAGGAGAAGAGGGAGGGAAATTACCTCTTGAATCCTTCTATTGAGAACCTCCTTAATGGACTAAGAATGGTCTTTATATGAGACCAACAGCATTTGGACGTTGGGAAGGGGCTAGGGAGGGTGTTTGGGCAGATTTTATGGAAGGTTTGCTGCTTGAGAGGTGTGAGGAAATGAGGGTGTGAAGGGTGGATTTTATCGTGTAGGGGAGAGGGGTTTCCTTAATATAAAATTAATTAGTTTATTAATTTCCCCCAAGAAAAGGAGTAGTGAGTCATGAAGGACCAGGAATTGTAATTCTATCACGTGATCCCGAACCAACTGTGCTTACATCAGCAGAGCATCATCGATGACTCATTCAATCCATTATTTAGCATTTGTTGTAAATTATCAGATTCTAATATTTATAAAACATTCATGTATCTTAGAAAAATCCCAAAAATATACCCCAACCATTTATTGACTTTTATAATCCAAAAATAAAGTCTATTTTTCAAAAATAATTTTCTAAATATTATTAATTTAATATTTAATTAAAATCATAATTTAATTAAAAAACAGTTTTTAAGATTAAAACCAATTTTTTAGTGCTTTCAAAAATTATGCAGGGTCTTATAAAGATATCTAAATACTATAAGAAATTTATTTTATAATTAATGAACACATTTTAAGTCAATATTGTATTTCTTTTAAATTAATTATTTAATTAAAATTTATTATTTATGACATACAAAAAACCAAAACGTTTACTAACGATAAATTTTCACTTTCTAAGATGCCTAAATTTTATTTAATTATTCATGGGTGAGGTTACTCTTATGTTGGATGATTTACTAGCCATAAGGGTTATATTATTATTCATAAGGGTATGTTACTATTCATAAGGGTAGTTTACTACTCACCAACAATTATTTTTGTATTAGTAGACTCCAAAAATCATCTTGAGCACAGCCGTGTATGTCGGATTTTTAAAATACCAAACACAGAAGTGACAAACTTATGTTTAAAGGTCACTTATCCCTTAGTAGTTCATTATGTTGTGTTTTCATGTTGTTTTGTGACATAAATATAAGAAGGGAATTTCCATTGAAAAACATTGGGTCGTTACATACTTGTTGTATGTGTATTCTTTCTTAATTATGTGTTATTATTTACATTACATTCATTCCAATCATCGAAAAAATAAACATCACTAGTGTGTACTATTGTCATCTATATGAAGTGATGTAATTAGTTTTTCATCTGTAAACTATATGAATAGTTCTAAAATTTTATATAATTATTAATATCATAAGTATTTCCTGATTAACATTATGGGGATGATTGAACCGTGAATGGGGTAAATGTATCACTACCATCAAAAATAAAAATGCATGAAAAACAAACCAGTTTTCACAAAAATGACCAATTTAATGATGAAAATTTAAACGTAAAGATATTTGTAAATTATAAATGAATTATATATGGTATTTTATATATTAATATTATTATGAAATATTTTTAAAATAAACCTAAATTTGGTAAATATGATTTTTCAACATGTATGAAGTAATATTTGACTTGTGTTAATGGATTTATATAACAATGTAAGTTATTTTCAGGTTTTTATATTCTAAATAAATTTTGAAAAACATTATATGGATCATATCATTTAAAAAAATTATATCTTTTTATCCAATAACTATTAAATAGATTTTCATGTAATCTTAATATTTTTCTCTCTTTTGTAGTTCAATTTATAGATAATTATTATTTTATAATAAAAAATGAATTTATTTCAACTTTGGACAAACTTATTTTTTTTCAACATCCCTATTTTCATTAAATTGTATTCAAAGATGATTTTAATATTCTATAATGATTTATAAAATTAATTTTTCCAAAATTTTTATTTCAGTAAATTATAATTTAAAATAAAATATTTATCTTATTTAAAATGAGGAATTTTTCACTAATGGTTTGAACAAAATTATTATTTTAATGCATACAACATTAAATGATCTTCCCACCATCATGACTAATTTTATTATAATCATCTATTACAAAATTAAATCCTTATTTTCAAACCAAATGTTTTTCTAATATGTTGGATATTTTTAATTTTAAATAACTGATTTCAATGTAAAAAAGTTTAGTTCCATCATGAAATGTTTAAGTGATATTTTAAAGGTATTTTCATATATGACAACATCTTGTTATGTCACTTATATTTCACTGGGGACATTATACAATAGATATTATTTTAATATACAGTAATTGGTTTTTATGATAAAATATTTATGAAACCCATTTTATTTTTCAAGGGTTTAGGTATTAGTAAATGATAAATGATATCATGACATTATGGAATATATATGACTAGATTATGATTATATGATAATATTTTCCATTATATACCTCCAATTCATTTGGTTATTTGATATAAATATCTAAATTAGATAATGATGATAACAATGGACTTGATTTCAATATGTATATTCACATTTTTAAATATTTATTCTACTTATATCTATTCTACTAACATTATGCATGGACATGACTAAAAATAGATATATTAATATTTTGATGCATGGCTATGATATCATGTTGGTATGCTCACAATATTAAGAGAAGAATTTATTTAAAATATCTATTTTCAAATGATTATTATTTCATTTGATTATGATTCAACAATCCTATTATGAAACTTGAATGATTATTATTTATTTAACTCAGTTATTGATTATAAATATGGATATGACTTGAATTTAAAGGCTATGAACTAGGATTTTTTTGGTATGAATCTTCGATGTTGAAAACAAACACTTTATTTTGATATCATTCCCTTATGATCATTTAATGCTCCCATTTTATTGATATCTCTCATGTTTATCTTTACTCAACATCTAAGATCACCATTTATTAGGTTTATTATCCACATATTTTGATAGAGGTTTATTATATATGATATATCTAAATGGGTCTTTATATGATGATCATTGTGGGAGATGTTGAGAATATTTTATGAAATAAGTTTATTATATTTATTCTCCCCAATGTCACTATATAATTATTTAACTCATGAATGAATAAGTGTGATATGTATTTTAATATTCACCTAAAATGTTGTAATATTTATATATGCTATTATTACTTCTCTTTAGTAAGTATCAGATAATGGCATAATTATTTTTTGAGGATTATGTTATCAAAAAATTGATTTTATAACCTTGTAAGAATATACTGAACCAAATGTGATATGGAATGAACCTAAAGTGTTTTGGTTTGATTTGAAGGAGTTAAAAATTATCAAATACCAGTAATAGTTTTTATTATTCTTTATTACTATATTTATTTTTGTATTAAAATACATTATGTAGATGTTTTTAGTTTCATTCAATGGATGGAAGATTAATTAATTTATCTGAAAAATGATGGGAAATAGAATGATCATCCTCATGAGTAACCAAATATATTTAGTGCTTTGATGAATACTTTTATGACTGTGAAGAATAAAATATATCTTTAATTGTGAATTAAACTAAACCATGTTGAGCTTCTAGATACACCAAGGAGGGAGGAATAAAATACATGGTATGTGTGGATTTTAATAATGTATTTATCAATTAAAAATTCCCATAAATGCATAATAAAAATATAGAAAGTGACTTCCATGAGATAAAATACAATGATGATAAATCCATTGGTTCTGAAAAAGAAAACAAAAAAAAATACATTTTAGGTATACTTATGGATTTAAAAAAACATGTTAGTACAAGTGATAAATTGTGTAGTGGAATGAAACAAATTATTTCAATGGATATAGTCATAAAATACATTGGTATCTATGGTGAAATAATTCAATGTGAAATGATGGTAGAAATACAGAGTTCCAAATCCAATTATTATCATGGTTTTAGTAAAAAGAAAATATAAATGGAGCTTCATGGTTGCTGATATATTAAATACCATGGTGTAATTAAATTCATAATTAAACATTCTAAAAATATAGGGAAGTGATGGCATGAAATTTTCTAAAAGGAATTGGGAAATTATTCAATTATTGAAAAAAATTATATTGACTTCATTATTATGAAAGTGACATAACTAAATCCCAAAGTATAAAATAAGAGAATAGTGATTCAACCAACGATGTTTAATGTTACATATCTATGTATATTGGTATTTATCTTAATAAATTCTTCAATCCAAGAGATAATGAGATTTTTAGGCCACAATAGCCCCCTATGAAAAAGGATAAACTACAATGAGTTTATATTAAAACTAAATTGTGGTAGTACACATATGTGGTAAAATGTACACTAACTATACAAACATGAATTAATAATATCATATTTGATTTGGTATCAAACCACAGATTAATATGTAAATAATTTTCTAATAGTATCTCATAATAACCCTAATGAATAGGTGTTGAATTGGTTGTAAAAAATTCTAATGGTGCGATAATCACTTCTCTAGTCTATAGCTCCTCTATAAAAGTAGGTTCTGTGAATGTGCATCCTTTAAATCTTTTGATTATCTCTATAGTAGAATATGTGGTGATTTTTAGAATGTATTGGATTTAACTATCTATATTATATATCTATTTTCTAGAAGGTATGTCATATTTCATATTCCGAATAAACATTTTATTGGTTATTGTTACATGGATGAACATGAACTTCTAAGGGGAATTACTTCCATTTTATTAGAATTAATAAATATTAATGAGGGATAAACATCTCAAATATTTGGGTTTAAGATCAAAATTTAATATATGAATATTGTTTATGAATATATTGATGTATTTAAAAAACAAATTACAAGACATCCCCTAAATCATGAAATTGAGTTACTAATTGATATTGAATCTGATGATATAACTATTCCATTGACTACTCATATAATGATCCAAATGCTGTTATAGTATTTGAAAAAGAATCTATAGTGATTTTTGTTAAAGTATTCATTTGTGTAGTTCAATAACATAGTGTGATCATTTTTTAATAAAAAAATTAAGGTTTAATGAATATTTTTATTGATTATTGGGAACATAACATGATTACTCAATAAAAAGTATTTTTACCATTTATTGATGTCTTCTTTGATCAACAATTTATGGGAAAATAGTTTTCGATGATGGAATGTAATTATACATACCATAATCTAATGGTCAAGAAAGAGGATATACTAAAACAACATTATGTAGGATATATGTTAATAACGAATTTATAGTAATACCACTCCAAATTCCCAACCCCCACCATATTCAAGGATTTAAAAAAATGTGTATTTAAATATTACATTAAAAAATTTGTGTAGTCTTTATAAAATATATTCTTAAATATTCCACAATTGAGGAAGAGCATGAAGATCCATTGAATAATTTCTTGATGAACCTTGGGTAGGAGTTGTTTTATTCCAAATAAACCAACTGTTATTTTTAGCTGCATATTGTATATGATATGGGTTATATAATCTCATGTGAGGGTATATCAGTAGATCCTTCAATTATTAATGTTATTATACAATGGAACAATCCAACCACTATGAATATGGTCCATTATTTTCTTTTATGGGATATTTACATCGAACTCATTGTGAATAATTTCTAAAATAAATTTAGACTAAAAACCTATTTGATAGGATGGGGAGATTGGTTCTAATGGATAAATGAATATGATGAAAATCTGATAGTGGTGAAATGAAGGATTCTCTATCAACATGTAATAAAAGTAACATATAGTATAATATGGTTTTTTAGATCTATAATGATTTATTTAAGAAGGGATGGGTCTCTTTACTCATGCCTAATAACATGTTGATATATTTTTCCTCACACCAATTGTATATCATGACCATAATTAAATGACTATTTACATGGAGTTGGGTACATTAATTATTTCATTGAAAATATGGAGACATCGTCACTATAATTAACGTTTTTATATATATATTTATCATAAAATCGTCTTTTATATATCCACATAGAAAAATATAAATTCTTTCCATAGGATGCAGATGGAGATGATTAAATACTTTGACTAGAAAATATATCACCTCCCTAGGTAGGAGTAATAGGTGGATGATTATTTGTGTTTAAAAAACCACGGTTGTTTTTCAATGATGAGGATTTAAATAGATCTATTATTTAAGGATTTATCGAATATGGATCATGAAATTATAAGAAAAGGGGACATATAATATTTTTATTTTCTGAATATTCAACCATCCATTAATTTGACGATTAAATTGGTGATTGAGTTTGATGTGGAACTAAAAAATATGCTATGAAAAATAACATATATCAACCATTATTAAAATAGAAGATAAGGTTCAAGAACCATGTATATGTCCCAAAAATACATGAATTGATAATGGATATATTAGATAAGTCACACAGTTCATAATTTTTTATTTACCTATAAGGAATATTTATAGAGAAATGAAAAAGTTTTTATGCGAATATAATATGAAATAGGGTATTGTAGACAGTGTATCTTGATTCATGATTTTAAATAAAAATTAATGCTGAGAAATATATGTTTAGGGGGTTTTCATAACCATTACCACCACCATAACATTAATGGGAGAAAATTACAATGGATTTAATAATTATAAACCCCAATACATCTAAAGGGAATAATGAAATTTTTGAGTTAATAAACTAATGAAATCATAAAATTTCAATAAAATTTAATATTATCTCTCATGGGACCAATATTTAAAGGATATAAAGTAAGGATGTTATAAGGTGTCAGGTATTACAAATTTCTATTAAATTTTATTGGGTTCTAAGGTTTAACTCAATGTTATAGAGATGTCAACAATTGGAATTGAATATAGATATTAACCATAGAATTATATATCATCATCAGATTGATGGTAAATATTAGAGGAACATTCAAACCATATATGATATTTTTAAGGCATATTCTGAAAATTTTATTGTGTTTAGGAACATCAACTTTATTTGGTTAAGTTTATGTATGACAATATCTTTCACACAATAATTCAGATGAATCATTTGGAATACCTCTTTGATAGAAAGTTTCATAACTACCATTTTTTGGGAGAATTTTGGGGTACACAATATATTTGGACATCATCTCTCTAATTAAATGGTATATAATTTGATGAACATAACCCAAATACCCTCTTAATGGATGCATGAAATGGACCATATCATACCTGAAGGGAATTCTTGATCTATATAGGATGGTGGATTACACTCGAGCATCAACAACAACATGAGTGAATTTTTTGTCCCAATATAAAGAAGACAACATGGCATATAAATAGACATAAAGGGATGAAATAGGGTAAGAATAAATCAGTTTATATATTATAGAATGAAGAAACAACATATGTGATACAACACAAAGGTACCTGAACAACCTTCAAGAGACATGTATAATGACAAATGATGAGATAAATTGAAACAACTACTCCATGTGATATTGTGGGAAAAATCCCACCGTCTCACCAATAGCTTACAGAATATAGATGGAATAATCCCCACTACCTCACTGTGGATTATTTTTTTATTTACCACAAAATATATGAACTATTCTATCCATCATCAAAGGGGTGCACAAGGTCCATTCTAAACAGTCTCTGTAGGATACTACCCTAGTGTTCCAAAACAAATCTCTGTTACAAAATATTTTCTAGCTCAACATTAAAGGAAAAATGAATAATAATTAGTTAAAAGGATTTTTTATATCAAAAAGATGGTAAAATAGTTAAATCACATATTTTTACATATCCATAGTATAATACTTTCAATTCATGTCACATATATTAATAGATTAATATTATTGAACAGAATTTATTATATATCATATCAAATCCACTATAGTTCAATCTAAGATAGGTAAATAAAAAGAAATATTAAACTTATATGAAGGATAATTTTATGTGGGTATAGATAGGAAACTTACACCCAATAAATAGATAATCATGTGCATCATGCCTCTATACATCAAATAAAGAGAGTAAAAAAACATCCCAAAATGTGAATCTACCAACAGTTCCTGACATGACCCAAGATCAACGGTAAAGGGAGAAGAGGAACACCCCATCAGTGGACCCCCTGATAGTAACAATAGAAAAGTAAAATCACTAAACCATAAATAAATGTTCCCTTGTATTCCTATGTTTTCAAATTTATAAACCATTTCAGAAATTCATTCTTTTAAAATGAGGTCAAATGTCCATTTCACAATGATTTGAAGATGAATTTTCATTTACCAGGAAATGGGAAAACCATATTTTCTCCAAAAATACCATTTAAACACGCAAAAAAATCAATCAATAAATTTAATTTTATAGTTTATTTTAATCAATATCAATTAGATATAGTTTATCCATCCCCAAATAGATATGATACCATATACCTTGATCAGTAGTTACATACGTACACAACAGAATCCACCAACTAGAAAGGAACATGATATCAATAATAGAGGCCATGATATTTATTCTAATGTCTTAGAATAAAATCACAAAAAATAAGATATATAATAGGTTATATCAAGAAAAACCTAAAATAATATTCAACCATCATATGAAAAACATTAATGGATCACACCTCAGTATAGTATCATACAGTGAATGTAAAAATGATCAAGAAGTTAATCATCCAAAATAAATATATCTAATAATTTTTAAATGTGCTACTGAGATCAATGAAAATTATAATGTATAAGGATTACTCACCCCTAGAATCAAACTATAACCAAAATTGAAATAATCATTGAACAATGTGATCTATAAGGAGAAGAGGACTCCATAATCACTTAAGAGAACTCATAAGTTAATAAAAAAGGAGATTGTATTACAATAAATAAAATATATTATATATTTCTCCCTAAAAATCATTGGATATTACAATTAGATGTCATTAATACCTCTCATGTGGTCAAATTCATGATTAAAATACCCCACTGAAAACGAATTACCTCATATTAAAATTCATATTATTTGTCCATCTCAGAACAGGAAAACTTTTTACTGTGTGTAAGATTTTCATGAGATGAGCCAAACTGATGAAAACATATAGATTTCAAGTACATGATGTGAACTCAGTAAATGGTTTGTAATAATTTCCCTATGTGTAATCATTTAATGGTGGGAAATTTACAAAAAAATAGAAAAAACTCTATATTCTGTAGAATACCCAAAAAAACATTGGTATTTATTAGACGTAGGGAGAAACCTAAAGATAATTTAAAACATTTATACTTGTTCTCCAGTAATTCCAAAAAATACAACCTTTAAAATTATTTCATTTTCCCTAGAAATGATTCTCCAATATTGGGAGTCCCAATACTCATCCAAATAAACAGGGAAATTAAAACTGATAAGGCAAATATATAAAAGTTTCTAACATGATGTTAAAAACACATAATCATAAAAATTTCCTTCCCTAGGAAGTCATATGGAATAATTATGTCTGCAATAGGGGTGAGACCACTACTCTCTCATCAAAGACTCACACTCCCATGCCTCGTGAGAAGCGAATCCATGCCTCTATAACTGTAACATCCAAGGTATTTATAGAATTGTACTTTCTCATATGTATTATTATTTATAAATATATATTAATTTTTTCTTATAGGGGTTCTATGTTTGATAGAATTCTCAATACAAAATAATGAGTTTCTCTGAAATCTTATGTTCACACTAGATTAAGATATACTAGAAAATAATACATTATAAATATTCATATTTTAAATGGCATTTATCACATATCAGTTTTATTGGCGGGAATGAACATTACTAACTATATTATGTATACACATGTTTATTAAATGGATTTAATTTATTATAAAAAATTGTTGAGAATTAAATTGAAAACAAATCCAATTTTAAGTATAAAATACACAAACATTTTTATAAGGTAGTTTTACCACTCTTTGATATAGAAAAATTTTAAATCTAGTTTTTTTCACTTTTATATGACTTATTTGAAAAAATAAAAAACTTATCAATTATAATGAGTACCTAAATATTAATTTTGGTTGATGTTTTGTTATTTTTATGATAAAATTCATTTACGAAGGAATAACAAAAAAATAAAACATTTTAATTCAGAACTTCTTTTTCATATAATTTAATTATATAGTTAGATTATCATTTTTATCGTTTTTAAAGTAAAATTACATAATTTTTTTTTTCATTTATTCCAATTTTGGTCATTGGATGTTATTTTACATTGAAAATATATATAGAGGCTTGTCAATATTTTGGTGGTTTTTTACATTTAAAAAACATGTTTTCATATTTTTCACAATAGAGATTAATATTAAATTAATTAATGCAACATAACTTATTTAATTTGTAAAAATGTTTTCAATATTTTTGGAATCCTAAGGTTTATATTATATAAATATATATTTTTTATGTTTTGGACATTATGAATAGTAACATTAACAATTATTTTAATTACCACGGTTATGTGTATATAGGGTAATTAAATGTAAGAATAGCATTACAATAATATATAAATATGCATAAAATTTTCATAATTAAATTTTACCATTGTATCCTGACCGTGAGCATCATTGAGTTGATTCTAAGACCACATGGAGACACATGAATGTGATTATGACACTTATAATCATTTTATTTAATATAAATACAAAGATTTCATGATGATGTTTCTCAAAACTAAGACAACATTTATATGGGGTTGTAAAATTGATATTCTTTACTATAAATATTCATTAGAATGGGAAAAATATAATCCATATCATGGTAATTTTTTTGTTTTTTTATGAAATAAATTTTTAAATTAGACGGGGACACAAAGACGATGTAGTAATTTCATAATTAATGAAATAATCAAATAAATGATATTATGAATTTTAAAATAAAAATTTTCACCCATAATATATACCATCAATGAATTTTATGTATACCTCAAATTGTTTTGATGATTTAAATGTGTGTGTTTGAACATATCTTCTTTTTATGATATTTTTAACTGTTAAGTAATGATTATTTTCAAAATTGACACTATGGAAATTTTAAAATATAAAATATTTTATTAAATGATATTAAATTATTAAAAATAAATGGCTTGTATAAATTAAAATGATATGTCAATATTTGTCATAAATATTACTTTTTTGTGAAATTTGATATGATATAGTAATTACATTAACCCCCATAATGTAAATAACTTAATATCATCATAAGATAATAAAGGGTAGAAATGGGTAATTGAAAAAGATAATGATTAAAAAAATTAAAAGCATATAATTATAATTATATGATACATATATGAACCATGATCATCCTATATTCAAATAAAATTATATTGGGACCATTTGGAACCAAAAGTTAATTTATATTAATTTAATATTTTAAGTGTTTCCAAGGATTCCCCTCCCCTCTTCAATAAATAACACCCAATATTATCTAAAATGAACACATATAAATCCTTATAGATAGGAAATTATCTTCCAAAATCCATTCCAATAATACCTCTTAACATTCTTCATAACTTATTTTATGCATAACACCCTTCTTAGAGGTGGTAAGATGTTTTTCAAAGGTGATCAATAGAAGAAGACGTATCTTTTTTGAGTGTTTCAGTTTTATTTATACTTCCTCTTCATATAATTATAATTATTATATGATAAAATAATAAATAATGTGTCTTAAATATAATGACATTTTATTATGGTAATATCATCACTTAAATCCATCTCAAATTCTATGAAATGATAAATGATCATTTCGTTCATCTGTACAATGGACTACTACATCGTAAACATATATAGATTTTTTTTCATTAACATGTAGAATGAACGGTTATAAGGATGAAATAAATGTTTATATATGATATATGTGAAATAAATATCATTTTATAAGAATATTATTTCAATTATTTTATTACTTTAGATGCACAAAAAATGATAATGTTGTTCGTGTGTATGTGTGAACTATCACCTCCACGAAGCAATGTGCATATTTTTTAGTCACCACATAAATTGCCTGGTATATATAAGTATATTTAAATTATTATTTCGTTTTTAATATTATTATTATTATGTTGTAAATTTAAAATAATAGTTACCTTATTTCAATAATTATAATTTAATGATGGAAACATTACTCAATGGTACGTACGACGTACCGTCTCTATGATGGTAATATTCACCATTTTTATTATCAATTATTGATGAATGAATTTAAATGTGTAATTGATATATAAATTTTATTATTATGTATGAAGTATAATTCTGGAGATGATGGACATATGGCCACATGATATATTGACATCAAGCCATGTTCGTTTTTGATTGAAGTACCGAATATCAACAAAACATATTATATAAAATTAAATAATCAGATATGTTTAATAACACAATAAAAAGTTATAAAAGAAGAATAATAAACATGAAATATGTTATCAATATAGTACAAATTAATTCAAGATTATTATTTAAGAATATGAAAATTGTACATGATGAGTCATACTCAAGGTAAGGGACTTCGTCTTATTATTCTGTCATTGAGGCATATTGTGATAATATACATCACCTTATTCTATATGGTGTATAATAAAACCCTTTTAATTGTAATTTCATTCAATAGTTTTCAAAATGAAACATTTTTTCAAAAAAATTTACTAAATGAAAAAATATAAGTTATGTTTAACGTAAATGGAGAAAAGGAGGATTCCACTACTATGGCCATTATTGGATATTTGGATTCCTTTATATGCTATAATTCATCATAAAAGAAATTTAAATACTCTATTCTTTTTCATTTCTTTTGGTATTGAAAATGGTTTTAGAATATATTTATAACATTAATATATTGAAATGATATCTGATGATTGAAATGTGGTAATTTTATTTTTCCTTGGTAATTGTTTTATGTGTTATGTAATGGTTCATTGGAATTCCTTTTGTATATTGGTGGATTCCTGATAAAATAAACGCAAGTGAGCCCAAGATATCTATCCACTACATTGGTTAAATATATAGAGTTAACCGATAAGGTTTACCCTAGTAGATTTTGAGAATATACTGCGATGGGTATTCTAAATGTAACCATGAAGATTACTCCATATGTAATTGGGAATGTAAAAATATAAGTATGATATGGATTCCATAAGTTACCTTTTTAATTTAGAATTTCTATACTGTTCTTAATGATTCTTATGACTACAAGGGTTTATAAATATAATTGTGCTATCATTTTTTAACTTATTTTTTATCCATTACTAAGAATTTTGGACTCAAACAAGGTCTTCAATTGTTTTCACAGGGATCAAGTACTGCTAAGAGAAAATAATACGTTAAAATGAGATTTGGGTTACTTTTAAAAGTTTTGTAATATGAAAAAATGGATTCATTTTGAGTTGTATAAAATTTTTATGTAATATTTATGGCCTAATTATCAAAAAAATTAAACCTAAAAAGAACCTCAATGAGAATTATTGAATTAAATAAATATTATTTTGTTATTAATTTGAGCACCTTATAGTTGTCATAATTGATCGGTTTAGATAAATTTAATTGTGGGGATATTGTTAACATAATTTCCAAAAATTATTTCTACATTATTTTCAAATATAAAAGATATATAATTTATTTATTGTCATTTTTATTCATCTAAGATAATTCTATTCAAAATGGTTTTCCACAAAGGAAAAAATGAATCTATACTGAGACAACATCAAGAGGAAAACAACCTTCCAAATTAGCATCCTGATATGGTGAGATCAAAACTAAAGAATGTTTTGTAGTGATGACATTGAAGAGTAAGGATATAAATGGATGTGTAATCCAATGTGAGATTAGCTAGATCAAACATATAGGAACATGTAGGTAGTAGATAATTTTGTGAGGTAACTTCCTCCATCATTTATCGGATCATCTGACCATGTTCAATATGAAGAGTTCATTAAACCACCTGAAAAATATTTTCCATTTCATTGGGTTTTCAAATAATCAAAATGGTTGACATTCCAATAAATGTTTTTATTGTTTAGTCGATTAGTGGTGGTCGATGGTTAAGAATATTAGGTAGGGTGAGAAGATTGATTCTCCAGATCAAGATTATTTCAAATGTATGTTTCTTGAGAACTATTTTCATATTGTGGTTTGACATATGATGAAAAATAGTTGTGGGAATTTATGAAAGATAATGACTTGGTGGCTTCATTTGAAGAAAAACTCATAAGACAATAAATTTATGCTCTAATATTCATCTAGGATCTTGATAGTAATATTAATAATTTTTACTCAAGATTAAATCCAATGTTTTGTTGGGAATTAGATTCTCCTGAGTTTAAAAGTTATGAAAAATTTATTTGAAGTGCAGACAAGGTGGAGATGGATATTTATGATTATTAATAGTTCTCTAAAAAACAGTAGAATAAGATGTTAATGTGATATAAAAAACGGGAATAATTCATCAAAAAAGTTTGATAATAAGAAAATTAAGTTTATATTTCATGAACATTTTCGTACAAATTACATAGGAGAATGCCTTTTTAATTATGGAAGGTTCTTTTTAGGTGGTAAAATGGGGCATAAGGTTCATAAATGCCTTGAAACAAATAATGGTAAAACAAACTAGAATATAAAGTTAGTGAAATGTTTGAAAATAAATGAGATGGGTTATTAGGAAAATGAGTGTTTGATGAAGAATTTGAAAATTGGGATGTATCTAGACTATAAAAATATTGGTGTGGTAAATCCATTTTAACTTCATCATTAGTTTTTAGTCCATCAATTTAACTAGTATTAGGTACATTGATGGATTATTCTGATTATACAAATGTGTTTTCTAATTCATTGTCTACATATTCCTTCATTTTTGAGATGTTTTCTGTTAAATTAGGAATTCTTCCTTAAGAAATGAATCCATAACTTATGGTAAACTTCTTTGAGAGGAATTTTGTGGCATGATAAAATTATAATAATATTCTCATCCCTATCTCTGGAAAGTGTCTTCCTGCAAAAAATATTGGTTTTCCTATAGTATAGTTTTATGTTATTCAGGGTATAGATTGGATTTCTGTTTACCATGCTATCATTCACTATAGAGATAAAAAAGTTTCCCTCCTAAAATAATTTTAGTATTTCTATAATAATGAACCCCTAACATCAATAAAATATCATGAAGCTAAGAAAATGATAAAAGATGGAAATTAATGTTACATTGAACATATTGTTGAAAACAAAGGAATTTTTCAAATTAATGATTTTTAGTTGTAAATGAGAATCTTGATGTTTTTTTTAATGAATTTCTTTATAATATACCTTAACGGAATGTAAAATTTATTATTGACATAGTTTTTTTAAGCTAATCCAATTTCAAAACCCCTTTATCGAATCGTTAAACTTAATTTTTTATAGATAATGAATCAATTATAGGTGTTATTAGATAAAGGATTTATTTAACTATACACATCACCTTGGGCTCCTCCTATCATGTTTGTTGAAAAATTATTGTTCAATGAGACTTTTCATTGGATATAGATCCCCGAATAACATCAGAATTGAGAAAAAGTATCCTTTACCTCATATCGATGATTTTTTTGATCAACTCCTAGGAGTAGAATATATTTTGAATGTTCACTTGAAGTCAGGGTACCATCAATTGAAATTAAAGGATGAAAACATTTTGAAGACTGTGATTTGTAATAGATATGGCAATTATGAATTTGTAGATATACCATTTGGGTTAACTAATGTACTTGCTATATTTGTGGATGTAATGAATAAAAAATTCTATGAGTTCAAGAATATGTTTGTTGTTGTGTTCATTAATTATAATTTTGTATTTTTTCAATGTAAAGAGAATAATGTTCATTTAAGGTTCTTATTAAAAACCATAAAATAAAATAATGTGTATGGGAAATTCTTCAAGTGTGAGTTTAGGTTACAAAATTTTTTATTCATGATCACATTGTTTCAAAAGATGGCATAGCTTTGATCCACATAAAACAAATGTTGTTGATGAATGGCCAAGACCAAAAATATAACTGAGATTCATAGATTTCTTGGATTAATAGGCTATTTATAGAGGTTTTTTGAATAGTTTGTATGGTTATCTAGCCCAGTGATTTTGTTAACTCAAAAAGGTATTAAGTTCATCTGAACAAAATTATGTGATGACTACTTTCAATGATGAAAAATAATATTAGGCGAATGATCAATTTTGGGAACCACCTTCTATATATGGTGAATGTTTTATCTATAGTGATTATTTATTGAAAGGACTCAGTTGTGTCTTAATGAAGAATGCTCAGTTAAAAAATCATTAGATAAATTTCCCTACACATGATTTGGAAGTAGCTATTGTTGTTTTTGCCATAAAAATATGGAGCCATCATTTTATTGGAGTAAAATGTGAAATATATACTGAACAGAAATAGTTTAAGTACATATTCACTAAAAAATAATTGAAAATTAGAAAGAGAGTATTGTTGTAACTAATCAAGGATTATGATTTCATGATTCATTATCTTCCTGGAAAGGCAAATAATGTGGTTGATGTTTTGAGTAAGAAAATTAAAGCTACATTTACCATGTTATATTTGGAATGTGGAACATGGATTAATGATTTGATATATGTTGGAATTGATGTTATTGGTGTGGGAAATTTGGATATTTTTCTAGTTTCAGTGCAATAATCACTATCATACATAATGAAGAAAGCATTGAAGGAAGATATTGAATTTAAAAAAATGTTTGAATTGGATGAAAAGGTTGTGTTGCCTGAATTTAACATTGATAAATATTTTTTTGAGATTTGTTAAGAGATTATTTGTGCCTTTTGATTGAAATATGAAGAAATATTTGTTATGTGAAGCTCATAGTTCTATGTTTTTAGTTCATCCTGGTAGTATTAAGATGTGTAGAGTTCATCGAAAGTATTACTAGTGAGATAGAATGAAAATTTATTTTGAAAACATTACTCTAAAGTTTTTAAATTCAAACAAGTTAAAGAATAGCAACAATCACCTAATGTGATGCCTCATCCTTATCCATTACCATAGTGGAAATGGGAAAATATATCCATGGATTTCATAGTGTAATTTAAAAAGACTTCTCAAGGTAACAATGCAATTTGGGTTATTGTTGATTGATTAAATAAATCATATCTTTTACTACCTATTTTAGATACAATTTATCAAGATAAACATTATTTTTTTGTATCTTAGAGAGATAGTTAGGTTACATGGAACCCCCATCCTTATTATATCTGATGTTGATCCCAGATTTAGTTCTACCTTTTGGAAAAGACATCAAAAGTCTTTGGGAGCTGAATTAAATTTTAGTACATCTTTTCAACCTCAATCAAATTGGTAGATATTACGAAAAATTTAGACATTAGAGGATTTGCTACGTGATTGTTCAATAAATAACAAGAAAATTTGGGATCAAAATCGTTTTTGGGTTGAGTTTTCTTATAATAAAGGTATTTATTCCAGTATATAGATGGCACTATTTGGGGAATTATATGGAAAGTGTTGTCCAAATACAGCATTTTGGGAAGAATAAGGTGAAATGAAGTTAATGGGACTAGAATTCGTAGAAGAGATGGTATAATGATATCAATTTATTAAGAAGCTCATGAAGACACCTCATATCATGTATACATTTTAAGCATATAATCGGTGGAAGGATCTTTTTTCGAGGAATGTGACCATTTATTTCTCAATGATTCTCCATGGAAATGTGTGATGCGTTTGTGTAAGAAGTGTAAGTTGAGTTCATCGTTCATTGGACAATAATAAATCCTTGAGAAAATTGGATGAGTAGACTATCATGATTATTTACCCCTTAGTTTATCAAAGATACACTATGATATTCATGTTTAAATGTTGATAATGAATTTGTAAGATCTGTCTCGTTTTTTTAATATAGAAGTAATTTAATTGGAAGAGTATATTTCTTATGAGGAACGGTCAGTCTAAATTATTAACATTAGAGAGAAAGTTTCATGGAATAAATTCATTCATCAGGTTATGGTTTTGTAGAAAAACAATATGGTTAAAGTGGCCACATGTGAATCTAAATATTCTATGAGTGGGAATTACCCTACTTATTTGATAAGTATAAAAAATTGTGGGGATGCAATTTCTAAAAGGGGGAAGGATATACCATCCTAGGTATTTATATAAAATAATTTTTCATATTTATTAATTATTATGAAATAGATAGTAATTTTTCATAAAGGGGTTCCATGTTAAACAACGTACACGACAGACAATATTGGGTTTCTTCGAAATCTTATGTTCCACATAAGATTAAGATATACCGAAAAATAATACATTATTAATATCATTATTTTAAATGGTAGTTATTTATTAGACCTTCTATTAGCAAGAATGAACATAACTAACTATATTATTTTTAAAAAGGTTTATTAAATGTTTTTACATTCTTTACAAAATATTATATTCTTAAAATGTGAATAAATCCAATTTTATGCATAAAATAACCTAATATTTTATAAGGTATTTTCACTGAATTTTAATTAGGAACCATTTTAAAATTTAGTTTTTGTTACTTTTATACGTTATATTTGAAAAAAGAATTATTCTTTAAAATCAGGACATCAAAATTCAATTTGTATTTTCTTGGTATTTTTCTAACAAAATTTCATTTTTAATGAATACTAAAAAAATAATGCATTTTAATTCAACGCTGCCTTTTTTTCTAATTTTATAATATAGTTAGATTATCCTTTTAATTGATTTCGAAGTATAATTAAAGTGTTTTATATTATTTAATCCAATATTGGTCATTGGAGGTAATTTTATATTGAAACTATATTTAAACACATGTCAATATTTTGATGGTTTTTTCATTAAAAAAATGATTTTCTCGTTTTGACAATTAGGATTAACCTTAAATTAATTACTAAAACTTATCGGTTTGGTATTTGGAAAAATGGATTCCATATTTCTTATAATAAGGTATAAATTTTATAAATATAACCTTTTTATTTTTTGGTAAAAATGAATTTTAACTATAATAATTATTTTAACTACCACTCTTAAGGGTAAATCATGTAATTAAAGGTAAATATGATAGTATAATAATATAAAAATACCCATAAAATTTTGATAATTTAATTTTATGTGTTTATCTTGACCATGATCAACCTTGGGTAAATTTTAGCACAACTCGGAACCACATGGATGTGATTATGAGACTTTTAAATATTTTATTTAAAATAATAACCAAGATGTTATAATCATGTATCTCATAAATAATACCATTTTAATACGGAGTTATTAATGTGATATTGTAGACTATACATAGTAATTTGAAAGATAAAATTATTAACTATATCATGGCAATTTATTTATAATTTTTAAGAAATAAATAATTATATAAAATAGAGACACAATTCTGATGTATTAATTTCATAATTAATGGAAGAGTCAAATAAATGATATTGTAACTATTAAAACAAATAATTGATGGCATAATCTATAACATATATAAATTTTAATGAATATATTGTCATGTTTTTATGATTTAATTAATTTTTTGAACATATCTTCCGGTTGTGATATTTTTAAAAGTCAACTAAGGAATAGTGTGAAAATTGACACAATTTGTTTTTAGAATATAAAATATTTTATTACATGCTTTTAAATTCATAATAATTTAATATTTTGAAAATTTTTTAGGATAAGTTAAAATATGTCATAAATGGAACTTGTTTGGGTCTTTTGTGGTAATTAAATTAACCCTCAATGTGTAAATAAGTTAGTAACATGGTATGATTAAAAAGGTTAAAATAATGGTTAAAAAAAAGTTAAGTATTATAAAATATTCAAAAAAATTTGAATTAGTATTGGATGATTTTAATTACACGAAAAAAAATATTATATTATAAATTAATTAATTTTTTACATTTGGAGCTGAATTATAATTTTTTTAAATTTTTTATTTTAAGAGTTTCCAAGGGTGCCCCTCCCCACTCCTATAAAAGGTATCCACTATTCTATAATAATGAAACTTCCAAAGCCTTTTTCTCATCCAATATCTACTGAACACCCTTATTATAATCCTTACCCATTTTATTGAGGACTTAGTTAATGAATAACACCTTTCTTATAAGTTTTAAGGTGTTCTTCAATGGTTATCAATCCCATATGAGGTATCGTTTTTAAGTGTTTTTGCTTTATTTATTCTTCCACATCCTCAAAATATTATTCATATTATATGAAATAATAAATCTAACATCCTAAATATAATGATAAATTATTAAGGTAATATCATCACCTAAATCTATCTCCAATTTCATAAAATGGGAAAACACATCTTGATCGTGTGTACGGCAGACTACCGCATCGCGAAATGAAATAGTTTGTTTTTAATTATTTTATATCAAGACAGGGTTTAGTGATGAAATAAATGTTTATATATGATATTAATGACATAATTATATTTTAAATATAATAATAATTCATTTATTATCTTCTTTACATGCACATAAAAACCATAATATCGTTAGTGTGTACCTGTGAACTATCACCTCGATGAAGCGATGTGAATAATTTTTATTCACCACATCACTTTTAAGAAATATATAATTTTAATTAAATTATTATTATTATGTTAAAAATATTATGATAAATCTTGAATGTAAAATTAACAATTACCTTATTTCTATAAAGAGAAATTAAAAATGGATACGTTACTCTAGTGTACATTAGGATTTCAGTCTCAATGATTAAAACAATTTTCATTTTTCAAATCCATATTTAATGAAAGGATTTAAAAATAAAATTCATATATAAATGTGATTATTTATTTATGATTATTATTATGGATATGATGGACATATCACCACATGGACTATTGACATCAAGAAAAGTTCATTTCTGACTCAAAGACCGAATATTGGAAAAACAACAGATATAAACAAAAATAATTTCGTATGTTTTATAAAATTTTAATAAGTGATAAAAAATGAATAACAAGTATGAAATAGGTTCTCATGAAATTATAAATTTACTGATGTTAATTATATAGTAATATAACAATTATATGTGACATGTTTGACTCAAGGTAATCGACTTCATTTAAATCTCCTTTCATTGAGGCATATTTTGGTAATATACAACACCTTATTATATATAGTGTATAAAAAACCACTATTAAGTTTAATTTTATACAAATGATTTATAAAGGATTTTTTTTACAATTCATTTTAATAAATGGGAAATTATTTTTTTAATTTATGCAGCAATAACGATGATTCAAACTTTGTGACCATTATTTGATAGTTGGCTTCCTATACATGATGTAATATTTTCAACAGATAAATGAATAATGTATTCTATTTTCATGTATTTTGGAAGTGAATTTTTTTGAGAAATTATTTATTATGTCAATATCTGAATAGATATCCGGTGATTTAAATGTGAAAGATTTTTCTATAAGAAAGTATTATATGTAATTCTATGATTTTTGGGAATTTATTAAATATACATGAGGTTCCATGAAAAACTAAGTGTATGTGATCCCTTGATAGATCTCTAATTCATTGGATAATCAGATAGAGTTAAATTATATGGTTTCTACTCAAGTATTTATGGAATATACTACAATGGGTGTTCCAAATGTAACTATGAAGGTTACTCCTTATTTAACTATGACAATTGAAATGTATGTTTGATATGGATGACACAATTTACCGTTATGATTTATGACCTCTACGATTTTTTTGATTCCTTTGATTTCATGGGTTTATAAATTTTTATAGACTAATGTTTGATTACTTTATATTATTTCCCTTATTGTTCATTTTGTGTTATTCCCATTTTTCTAAAGTGTTTTCACTGGGTATAAGGATTGGTAACTGAACGGAATAAGTTAAAAATATTTTTTTTTACTTTTATGAGTTTTATATTATGAAATAAATGGACACTGTTTTAGTTTTATCCATTTTTTATGTAATAGTTATGGCTTAATTATCTGAATCTCTAAACATGAAAATATCCTCAATGAAATTAAATTATATAAATGAAGATTATATAATGTTCAAGGATGGGGACTTATAACAACACTTGGTCTAAATAAATCAACATACCAAATTATACATTCACTTGAGAGTCAACGATATGAAGTAGATTCTACATAATTGAAACATCTTCCTCTATCTCCATCATTTCAAAACTCAGAATGTGAGAGGGGTCATGATGATATTTCCAAACCTATGATATATGAAAATCTTCCTAAGAACCCATCAGGTGATATGAAAATTCCAACTAATATGAAACCTACCTAGCTATCACATTACTTAAAATGGTCCAATATATATCAGTACCATTGTTCCCCAATATCCTTGTTGATGGTGACCCAAATGAAGAGAAACAATCATGTTATTTTATTCACCAATGTAAATATCCAAAGAATGATACCTATAATCTAGATATGATTTTTATAAAAACATAGTGACACCCAGACAAAAACATATGTCAATAAATTTAGCTAACATTCCGTGAGTGAACTCTTCCCCACTAAAGAGGTTTCTCTTACATCGACCCAAAAAACATGTGATATACTTGGGAGACCAGACCAATACTTTATGGGAGACATTATGATTGATGACTAATAACTTTTTTAAAATAAAAATAAAAAATGTACTAAATGGATATCCCATAGTCTACCAAAATCAATGAAATTGAAATGAACAGCATCCCATATGACCTAAATAGTATGCATCATCTGGTCATCTATATATGGATGGCATAATATACTCATCTTAAGTTGAGTTCACATAAACTCATGGAGAATCCTAAAAAACCTCAATGTAAACCTGTGATACCTATCATAAATAATTCCATATGTAACCCCATGTAACCTCATGATCTATTACACAAATAGATTACCCAAATTATCATCTTTTGCAGTGTCCCTGATCACAATTATGTGAGGAATCTTTGTCAGCCGATCAATTACCACCCATATAGAATCTCTCACTCGAGGAGTTCATGGTAATAATAAAATATCTATGGACAACTCGACCCATTTCAAAAATAGATGTAGAATATTATAGAGAATAAAATATCTTATTATAATCATTTAATTTATCTATCTGATGGGTTAATAGTGGGATACAAAATATGAAATGTCACCCTTCATATTAAGACCAAAGAATCCTCACCTCCTGTGATACTACATATTTGTAGTTCTCCTATAAATGGAACATGATGAACAATCACAGTAACAAATTATATCCTGACAAATTTTTGGGATGAAAAATGGATCCCCAAAATAGAGAATACTATCTGAGGAGAGAGACCAACTAGAAATGGTCTCCCAACATATAAGGTTTCAAAAATTATTCTAAACTCATCATCCTGCTATTGTCCCCAAAAATAGACTCACAGATATATTTTGATAACTAAAAAATTCCTAACCCATAACCAATTCATTATCCTGAGTATCCAGATTCCACTGAGTGAAGTTCCTCTAAATGTTCAACTCCACCTTATATTCCAATATATCTTGTAATTGTGATTTTTTCTTAAGAGCATCTACAATAAAATTACAATTTCCAGGGTTTTAGTAGATGTTGAAGTTAAATATATTGTCATGTCACACCCAATGTCTCTTCTAGGTATTAAATAATTTTTGGGAGAATATATAGTCGAAACCCTTATAGTCAAAATATACTATGAACCACTCACAAACAAGATATCTCTTTCAGAAGTTAAGCACACGTATAACTACAAAATTCTTTGAATCATGAGATCTAGAATGTTTTTCATGTGTTGATATATTACTAGAGCTGTAGTCTACAAAATGACCATCATATGAAATAAATAATGACAAAAAATAAATAGAAGTATCATATAAATCCACATTCCCCTTATCAGACTATGTTTAGATCATTATATGTGCTAATGTCAAAAACCAATTTAACTCATTACAATAAGATTAAAACATTTCATCCCATATGAATTTCATCCCTTTCATGATATGAGGTGTAAATGTTTATTCCATAATTGATAAATCCATAATGAACAATCAGTAATATCTTGTAATGAAAAGGAATCAATGAATCTAAATGTTGTTATCTGGTTATTCTTATAGGTTTATCTGATTATAAATTCTTAGAATAATGTTCCCCAGAAACATAAATTATTAGATCAATAAATTATATTTCAAAATCTATCAATAAAAATTGTGGCTCTTCATGATTTCCATAACCAAACTAAAATAGTTCTGGTGACAATTCTTAGATTTTTGAAAAACCTAAAAATCATCCACAAACACTAACAGAAAAGTGTAAATATACTCATAGAATATCAGATTCATCGAATATATGAAAACTAGTGGTCCTAATGTCAATCCAAAGTATACCACAAGATATTTACAGTGGTCATACATACTCTTAAAGGAAGACTTTGTTATATCAGCCTCACTTGTTTTGATCTGATGAAACCAAATCAAAGATCAATCATTAAAATCGACATTGAACCCTTCAGCGGGCCAAACAAATCATACACATTGGGAAACATATACTTATTCTTACACATTACCTGGTAAACATCTAATAGTCCACAAATAATTAGTGTGAGATATATACAATCTTAGAAATGAGAACTATTACTACCAAAGTTAAACACTTGGGAAAATAGAAACATTATCCATGATATTATCCTATAGAATCAAGAGCTCTTTCACGATGAGTGGTTTCATATGATAATAGGGAATAAAAAATATATGCATACCTATCACCATTTCAAATTTAAAATATACCACCCTCTATGGAGTAAGAGCATTGAAATTATCCCATAAAATTTAATGAATGTACATAACTACAATGTGAAGTTCAAAAAAATAATAAACATCCTCAAAACCAAATTTTATAGAAGACAAGAAACTCACAAGCATTAGATTAGAAGGAAATTAATGACCAGATCTAAAATCCCACTTTACTTGAAACACCCATGAGCCTCCATCATCCATAATAACATATTCATTTCATTGATACCAATTAACCTTAATATGATGATCAATATTACAATCTATCTAGATAATGAAATCAAAAAAAATCTAGAGTGAGAATGAGAAAATCCTAGTATAAACCACATCACGTTTTAGTAGAAAAATAATAATAAGATCCTTTCTCTTTACTATTTCTAGGAGGTGTTTATTACACCACAAAAAGGGTAATGATATCCATTGTTAGTTTGATCACATAAAAAAATCATGATATAAATGAGTGGGAGATATTTTTTAAAATAATGTAGTCACTAATAAAGATTAAATAAATACCATTCCAAAAAAAATTTTATATCCCTATCTACCTCTTCCTAAAAACAATGTAGAACATGAATTTTTATTACTTATAAGGAATATGTTTGTATCCCTATAGTCATTGAACCATTTTAAAGTGTTAAAATATCCATTGGAGTCGAAAATACCTGACCATAAATATGTGTAGACAAATCCTGACACAAAAACTATAGATGAACATTAATTCCAAAATTAGTTTGTATATTATTGAGTGTGTCCAACCTTACCAATCTATTCAAAAGTAAAGGGAACGCTAATTTCTATAAATGAATATTTAGAGGTGTTATAAAACTAATAACCACATCGACCCCTCCAATAATGATCTTTATACATCCTTATCTTCCATTGTGGACCACTAAAGCTATCACATGGTGGAAGATAATTTAACGAATAACCAACCTTGTCTTCCATGTCCATCTATTTCATCATTTATCTATATACCATCACTTCATAAGTTGAAATATTCATCATAAATACATAAGATCTGTTATCCAATAACAAACCTTATATGTATATATGACCCAATAGCTCTTCATTCTACACTACCGATGATGAAAAATGAAGCATGTAGAAAAAACTGATTGGTTTAAAGAGAACTATAATTCTCTCTAAATTATAATGATTGTAAATCTGTTAAATTATCTTTGATCACTAACTCTGGAACAAAATGCTGGATGAATAGAGTCTTGAAAATCTGATAGTCCAAGCATGTGTTCTTATTATCTTACACCAAGGAATACCACCACCCCTTACAATGACTATCGCGTATTATTACCACACAATACATCTTGATACTATAACACGTATCCAGGAATTCAAATATTGGATCACTATTTTCACAAAAATCATAGACATAGTAAGGTTAGTTATTATTCTTAAATGAGGTTTGATTCACAAGTAATAAATGATGTTATCGATTCCTTGCACCCACAACTCCTAGTTGTACTTCAAAAAATTTGTTATGGACATGTAGTATTTTTGATTGAAAACACAAATAGACATCAAGACAACTTTGATAACACACTGATATAGTGTCAGATTCCCTTGAGGTGTATCTACTGCACCATCCGGAGAAACCTGTAGAATAAATCGCCGAGGCATACTACTGCACACCGAAACAGACTAAATGATCAGAAATTTAGACAATCCTTATTCAAACTAGAAAAAATAATTACAAAATAAGTCCAGGGTTATTAACATGAAACATTGGACACTCATCCCAGAATCCAATCATAACATGAGTCTTACAAAGAAATTATCTTACTATGATGTCACCGTACATTACAACTCAAGTTTCAACAATACAATCTCTTGTCTACTGACCAATCAAGACTAAGTAAAACCTTATATCAGTTACCAAAATGTGAATAACCCGACCTCAATACATTCTAAAATAGTATCATACCAAAACCATCACATATTTTAAGGGTGTTGACCATCCGCATGAGTTTACGATTAGAACATATGAATCAAAAAACAACATGAGGGAAATATTACTCTGAATGTGAAGCAGAAAACATGACATATATAAATAAATGATTGGAAAAATAATATAGGGATAAATAAATACAAATATCATAACAAAAATTAAATAATAATAGAGATTTAACACAAAACTAGATAAAAATCTCTATGATACAATTCCCACATCAATGAATAACATAAAAAAATATACACTCAATGTGATATCAAGAGAAAACGTGCACCATCTTTATACCAGGAACACCACATGAGTGACCCCCCACCCCGAAATAAAATCAATGGAAGTGGCCTAGAACAACACCATCAACCTATGTTCCCAACGCTTCCCCATGTTCTCTATTATCTAAATAATTAAAAAAATGAATGTTTGAAAAATATATAACAAATCCATTCTAAAATTAATTGAAAATACTATTTACTTTACTAAAAAACGAAAACAAACTTTTCTAAAACAACCATTTCCACACACGCATGAAAAAAAATAAATCATTCCATATCTTTTGAAAAATCAATTTATCAATACCAATGCACCACATTACATCTAACATGGGCTAGAGACATACCTACCTATCTCAAACATGGTTAACACATCCTAATAATCGAATACACTGAGTAATAATAAATATAAGTTCAATGATAAAGGCCCTATGATTTATTCCCATGTAATTGAATTACATTGCAAAAAATAATAATAGGGTGAAATTGGCATATCATGAAAAACATCAAAGAATGCACACTAATATTACGGCAACCAATAAAGGATCACCCCTTCAAAGAATATCATATAACATATCTGGAAATGTTCAAGAATGTCATAATAACAAATAAAGAGATCTATTAATGTGACAGACAATGCAACCATGATCAATAGTCATAAAAAATAGGAAGTATTACTCACCAAGAAAAATGAACAACATACAAAATCGAGATAAATCATATAAAAAAGTGATCTATAAGGAGAAGAGGTCTCGAGAATCTCTCGGGAGATATCCTAGTTTAAGAGAGAATGTCCTATGTTATAATTAATAATAAAATATATATATATATCCATATAATATATAACCCATTATAATTATAGTGTGTGAATCACTTTCATGTCCAGTAATCCAGGATTAAAAAATCCATAAAAACATATAACCATTGATTAAAATCTAGATTAATACCATTTCACATCATGTAATATTTTCACAAGGTGTAGGCTTTTAACACCATGAACCCAACAAATGACTTCTTCTAAAAAAACATTAGTTGAAATATTTACACAACATGTCATACATTCATGAAATATTATCAATAAATGACATGAAATCAATCCTAGATAGAAAAAAACAATAGATTCTGCACGAAAACCCAAACTAAAATTGATATTTCCCAGAACCATAGAGATAATTTGAAATCCATTAACATATTTATTCCCAAATTCCATTAATTAATACAAAAATACATATGTTAACTTTAATAAATTTTTTCTCAAAAATGTTCTCTTTCATTCAAAGTCCCAAATTGCACCCATATAAAGACAGAAATGAAAAGAGATAAGAGAAATACCTGAAAGTGTGTAATGATATGTTATAAAGAATTTTAAATCATATAATCATCTCATCCGGGAATTTTTAAATTGCTAAAGAGATATGTTGACAATAAATGAGGATATCTAGAACTCAATGATGGTGAGTTTGAATTTCTATGAATTCCACCATAAAATATGTTAATGATATTCATTAATATGTTAATGTTTATATCTATGCATATTGACCCCTTTTATATTATTTATTATATCATGATGGTTTCATAATGGTCAGCGTGTGAAGTGAACCTACCTAATATCATGTTGTATTTCCTATATCTTTCCTGAGAAGGTCTATGCATGATCCTTCACATATACTGCAAAAATATTTTATACCAATAGAACATGAGATTTAATATGAGTAACTACTCGTATGAATATGGTATTATAGATATAATGTGTTATGAAGCAGTACTACTCGTAATGTTAATTCTATATAGAGAAATCAAAAATCCAAATATGTGACATTGCAATAACAAGACTAGATGATATAGATATATTCACATAAGTTCAAATCAACGTAATGGAATATCAAGATACAATTTAATTTTAATTTCTGGAATATTGTAACAATTTGATATTTTATATACACATTATTCTCACAAATAATCTCGATGTATTCGATAGATTTCATTAAATGAAAACCCATATCTAAATAAAATATGGAATATTATACCTTTATAACAGATCCAATAGATTGTATGTAAGAAATTGTTTTAATCACATAATGAAATATATTTATAATGGCTTAGGATGATAATATTGTACTAGTATGAAACAAATTTTGGATAAAATCATTTTGTGATTAAAAGGCCTATTATCCTAAAGAAACTTTTTTAGGTAAATTATGCAATTTAATCTAAATGAATATATTGATTATTATTGTAAAATGATATCAAAAATATATATTGAAAAATTATATGAATGCAGGAATAATGATACTTACATTATTTATCTAATGGTTTGTAATGATGATAAAATAAGTTAATGGCTAAAATATTTTTTCCATAAAACAATTTTAATGTGTATGGTTTTATTATCATAATAAATTAAATAAATCATTATTTATTAGTGGTATTGAAGAAATTTATATATTATATATTGAATAAAATATTTTTTTCATTCAATTTATTTTTTTACTATATGTGTAGGGACTGTAAGTTCATTTATATGATTAAAAATTCATTATTTTATAAAGGTTATATTTTATCATTTTACACAATTTTTTAAAACAAATTTTATACACATATTTAAATTTTATATTTTAATATGAATCTCATATACGGTATCATCATAATTAATATAATTTATTAATTTCAATATAATTATTCATCATTATGAATTGTAATTGTGGTAACATAGTTTATTACCACGTTAACACTAAAGTGATTTATGGGTTAAAATTATTAATAAATCCTATTGTATAATCATATTTCAACACTATATCATATAATATTACAATATGATTAATTTATGATCCATTGTGTGTGATTAATACATTATTATATTCTAATCTTTTCATAAATTTAAATTTTGTATTGCCCCTTACTTATAAAAGGACATCACCTATCTTCTATTCCTCAGACATCATGAGTCTATTTTCATACACAAGAAATTAAGAATCCAATTATATAATACCTAACCATGTCACAAAATAAATTTTATTATAATACAATCATATCACGGATTTAGGTCTAAGTCAAATGTGGTTTCAAAATGAAGAGGTATTACTCTTAATTGTGTACTTTTAATTTTAGTTATTATTCCAACATCTCTACATATATTTTATCCATTATAAAATATATTACTATAATATCACAAATATAATGATATGTTATTAGGATCATTGAATTTCGATTTTGACCTCCTTTTCATCAAATTGTAAATGACGGTATTGCTTGTGCCAAGAGGTAGAATACCACATACATGTAGTGAAATGATTCATTTTTCATAACTATAATTCATGGATAGTTGTTAAAATGTATTTAATGATTATATATGTTATATATGGGATAATTATTCTTAAATAATTATATTATCTTAGATACTTTCTTTCCTTTATATCTATTCGAATATAACAATGTCGTACTTATATACATGTCGACTGCAATCTTTATGAAGAGATGCTAATTTTATATCTTGTATTTACAAGGATTTCAATAAAGATTAGTTTAATTCATATATAAAATATATAATATGTTATAACGGTTTAGTAAATTTAAAATAATGTTTACATTTATTTCATCCCAATCATTGAAATGTGTAATTATTAATCATGTGTACGTACCGACTAGTATCCCCACAAAGTGATGTAATTAAATTTTCATCACATCCTCTAATTTATAATTACAAATGTATATAACCATCTAGACGACAATCAAAAAGGATTATCAGGGTATTTTAATCTACTCAAAATTTATGGTCTATGGGGACTCTTATTTAAATGGTTAGTGTATTTCCTGGCTCTAATGAGAAATTGATGTGGATATTGTTATTATTCATTCTTTGAAAGTTGTTTCCATTACTAACATACACTCTAATTCTAGTGATAATGATCTTTTATCCCCTGAATTTCCTCTGGAGTTATGAAGGTACAAGGAAACTGATCATGATACCTTTATCTTGAAATCTATTTGGAATTGTATTTTAAATTCTAATAAATTGTATAGGCAGAGTGAGGATGCCCCATCTTTTATACAATAATAGATAATAGGTTTCAAGAAGCTATATAATTTTCCATCTGATCTACTATTATTTATTATAATTTAGAGAGAGTCGATTCCATTGAAAAATTCCTTTCCAGTATGAAAGGTTTGACATTTATCCTGATAGTTATATCTATTGGAATTATGATTAAATTTTGAACTAATTTTTTTCCCACATTCAGATTACATGAAGGTTTTAGGTTAGGATTCCTTCTATTTTGTGTAGTATGATTGATTTTGGTGACATTGAGAGGAAAGTGATCTCCATCAAAAAGAATGGATGAAATAATAAGATTGAATCCCGAATGCATACTAATATTGATAAACTTATTCCATATAGCTAGAGTAAAAGTAATGGACTTTCATTTAACAAATAGTTTCCCTATATTTATAATTTAATTCATTTAATTTGCATGGAAGTAATGATTTCATCAAAAAATTTGACAGTTTCAAAGAACAATGAATTTTTAAGTTGGTTAATGTTTTGTCCATTAGTGTTAATTAAAGGATCATGAAACCTATGGTGACCATGTTTATCAGATTAATTCATCATATACCTATTTGTATTATGGTCAAAATTTATGGGGAAGCATAAGGTTCATATGTTATCATAGGTTATGTGGGTGTCTTCCGCACTCATCAGGGTCTCGTTAAGGGCTATTTTAAACATTTAATTGAGACTGGTCATTAAATTTAAGCTAAATGGCGGGCCATGATATAGGTGGTAAAATATTATATAAATCATGGTTGGTGATACTTACGATTGTAATCTGATTCAATCATGGTAGTGGATGTTCTCAATTCCCAATCCATGAATATTCCATGAAGAATGTAATGGCTCTTGATTTGTTACCTTCACCTTTTTGAGCAGATATGTCATGATATATTACATTTTTATAGCGGGAAATTAGGGTTATGATTCATTGTCAAATAGATTAATCTTTGAGACTATCTCAATATGTTCTTTTTTGATTCTATATTTTTGGTTGGGTTTGGATAAAGAGGATGAATGGGGTTCTATTCATACCTGTCTTTATATGAATACCCTGTAAGGTAACTCTAATTTCTTTTATTTTTTAACAAATGTTTTTGTGCTGGTATGCGTAAATCCATAATTCTAAGATTAATATTATCTATATGATACATCCAAACTATAGTGTAAGCATCAAAAAAATTAAACAAAAAAACCTTGGGAAAACACACTAGTTTTAACCTAAATGTTCTCTTTAATGAAAAAATTATTAATAAATGGGGGGTCTAAAATTATAAATAAATGAAATATTTTAATTTTTAAATGAATAATTTTATATAATATATATGTACAATAAATCTATATTTGTTATAAATTTAATTTTAATATGTATAAATTATGAGTATACTCGAGGTGATGGATTTTTGGTTCAATTTTATTCATTTTTGTTGTTTTCAATATAGAATTCCCATTGAAAAAATGATATAGACCTTTTCCATTAATTCAAAAAAAATTATTCTCCTTTGGTTATTTATTAAATATTCAGGTAATTATACCATTTATCTCTATTTGGATCTTAAAATGATTAATAATTTTTTAAAAATAAAAATAGACATTATTTCCACATTGATAAGAAATACTTTTCTTCCAATTTTATATTTTCATAAAAAAATATAATACATCTTTATGTATTCTGAAATGATTAATTATAGACTTTATTAACTATATTTTACTTTTAATCATTTTTAAAAGAATAGTTTTGTCATTTTATGAATGTGTTTCATATTAGCAAGAGTTTGAATGGAATATTTTTTTATCAAATACCATATGAAATACATTTCCCTCAATCATGAAAACTCATTATTTTTATATTTACATAATAAGATTTAATGGTATTCTTAATAAAATTATAATATTATGACTTTTTTTATTTTTTAAATATTTGATTTCAAATTTAATTGTATATTTTTTCCAAGAAATGTTCTGACGAACTTTTAAATATATTTTCAACTCTGAAAACATCCTTTGATGTTACTTATGATTCATCGATTACATGATGTTGGTATACTATCCATATTCATTCTTTGGGTAATTATTTCTTATTATACCAATTTAGATTAACATTAGTTTTGAAATGACTAAATTATAAATGTATTCAGGACCTTGCCGTAAATATATGAATGGATTATGATTATTTGATGATTAGGTCCTTATATCCCACCAATGAATTATGTTAATGATATAGATATCCCTTGGTATAATGATGATGATAATCATGAATATGATTTTAAATAAATATATTCTCATTTCTATAATTGAGTATTATTACATAAATCTATTCTCATAAGATTATGCATAGACATTATTAAAAATATCAATGGTCACATTTTTATGTTTCGGTATTATTTCATCTACCTATGAAAACATTACGAGTGTACGTGATTAATGATAGTTGTGTCCACATGATTATGAATTCTGATGATTTTTATGCCTCATTCTTATCTTATGACTCTTGATTGAATAATATTTAATTAAAAACTTATCAATTAACTATATAGATGTGACATAATTTTATTTTTATGATAAAATATTTTATTGTTATGAACATTTTATATGGAAACTATTCACATTATTTGGTTCGCATACACTTATAATCATCTTATTACCACTTACGATTATTATATCCCATGGTTACACATACTATGTATTTGATTCACCCCATTATTAATTTTTCCATCCTTAGGTTTTGATGGAAGGTTTTATGTTTGGTATGTCTAGAATGGTACCAATATGATAGTATTTTTTAAATATCATTAAAATATTTTAATAGATTTTTTGAATTTATATCTAGTATCAAAATTCAAAAAACCATTACAGTCCTTGGGAATATATAATTGTTACATTTACAGAAACATTTTCTAAAATTACATAATAATTTGGTTTTTAAAATAATTTTATGTTACATATCAGGTGTCTTGTACTTCTATTTGATACAAGAAACCATGATGAAATAAATTCACAACAATGTTAGGTACATATGGTGTATTATAAGTGATATGTTATTAATAAATAAATTAAGGAAGAATTTATCCATTCAATATTTAGGGATGCTAATACATCACCTTTTTGAATAAAATGGAAATTTCACATTAAATTTATATCCTATTATGTGTTGATGTGTTAATTCATTAAGTTAAAGCCACACATATCATGAATTTAGTTTATCAACCAAGTAAAATACATGATGGGTGAGGTATTGAGACATTGATATTATATTTCATAGTTATAACTAAAATGTTGTTTTCAACATTGCACCAATAAATTATTAATCTTGGGTTTCATTATGAATTTTTAGAATATTATATTATAAATTACTTGAACTGTTATAATTTTATTAACGATGAAGCTAAAAGGGTAACACACTTAGTGTTTCTTTTGATCTCCATTAAATTATATCTAAATTTTAATATCGAAAAATAATATTTATTTAGGGTTTTTTGGGAAAAATATAATAATAATTGTTTATTAATAAGATCATGAATATTATAAATATTTATGCACTTATTTCCTAAATAGAATTTATTTAAAATATTTCTTTACGATTTCAATAGATGTTTTGGGGGACCAACATGTCAAGTATATTTTCATATGAAAAATATTTATTTAGAATAAAATTAAAATAATAATTATCATTTTTTAAGTTATAACATTCCATGATATAAAAATTTATTGATATTATTTTATGTTAATGGAATATATTATAGAGTTTCTATTTAAAAAATAACCTTTTTAAATTATTTAATAATTAACCCTAACTTATCATTAATATATACCTCATTATGTATTTTATGTGTAAGTAGGGTTTTTTGTGTACATAACATCATTTCTTCCTCTTTCAAGTGTTTTATCTCCATAAATAAAATATATATGTATTCCCTCTAGAATAAGAGAATTGATATTCTTCCTCATTTCTTTGAAAAAAGAGACAATGATACAGTCCTTCCAACTCAAATGGATCATGGTTATAATCAATGGTGGTAGTAGATGATAAGCAGTATAATTGTGCTAACACTCAGTGTACTAATGCTGTCAGTACAAGAGAAATTGAGAAAACATGTATAACTAATAGTTATATTCCCCCATTAGAACCACATAGTTTAATAATTGTGAAATCGAATGGTGTTTGTTCTCTCAACCAATTATATGAAGAAATAATTCCCAAGAATTATTTAAATAATATTAATCAAATTGTAATTTCTGGTATTATTGTCCGTATCAATTAATTTACTAATATTGATGATTTGTTTTTATGTAAATATATTATATTTTAATGAGTATAAAAACCTATATTTTTTACAACATAATGGGCACATCCATTGTTTTCAAAAAATATCCAACATGTATCGATGGGGGAATATTTAAATATATAATTTTTATTAATCATTGAACCATATATGGAATTACTATTAATTTTACAGTTAATGACTATCTTTCATTAAATTCAAATATTAATATATCCTTTTTCTTATTATTCTTCATTCTAACAAATATAAACTAATATTTTTAAAATTAATGAATAAAACACAAAAAACCCATCCAGACCTACCGAAAATTTGAAATGGGATGTATGGGTCAATATGACATGTAAGTTACATGCCCTGTACTTATATTCAATACACCAGGACATTCATCAAATTGAATTGATATGTCCAGAATTGAATCATATGTGTTTTCATTAAACACTTCATGTTGACTAGTCGACACTAATACATGTATTTCAAGACTACACATTATGAAACTTGATAACACATCATTTAGTATACATGTTTTTATAAAGGAAAATGTGGTGTCTAATAAAAGATATTTCATTATTATACGATTCCGGTGAATTAAATTCATACAACACAGATGTAACGTGGAATGTATCCAAAAAAATTTCTTGTACTTCATAAATATATATACTTGTTATATATTTCCATTCCATAGGTATAAATAGCTAATAAATGAAAAACTGATATACGTGACTTATAAATGGATATTACATATCATGTATCCTACATATTTATACATAAAATTAAGTGTAATTAATTACTCCATAAAACCTAATCAACACTTGTTTTTTTTGTAATTAATTTATAGGATATCTCATGTGATAGGATATATATATATATATATATATATTAAAAACATAGATAATTTCCATATAAAATTTAGTGTTGCATTTCTTTTAGGGTCATCGCATGCTGTGTATGATGCATTCATTAAAGACATTATAAGTTGCATTATTTACATGTGTCTGTGTGTCATTTAATTATTTTACAGACATTATAATTATGTATCATATTTTTTAGCATAGATTTAATTTGAGTACACAATATATGATAGGGAGAATTGTAGGTAGTTTATATATGTACACACTATGTCTCCCCCAAGTACATATCATATACATCGTTAAATATAAGTAAAATTTATGAATTGGATATTTATTATATTAAATATGGATATAAGTCTAAATTTATGTTTGTATACAAGTTATTATAAATGAATAAATGAATAAATCAACAAAAATAATTAATTGGAGAAAAGTTTAACACAATTAATAATTATTGAATGTTATTCTAGTCAGTTGTATTTTCTTTTATTGCATTTGTGAATGATCATATAATGAAATAATTTTTTATAGATAGTATATATTTTATCTTATTTACTAAATTGGTTATTTTTATTATTATTTTTAAATAAAAATGGTGTAATGTTTGTAATATGGTACTCTTATTATTTAAAGACATATGTCTCTCAGGTTATTTTTATATATACCACCATAAACTATTCCAATAGTTCCTATCAATAACATATTTGTATATAGTATTTTAAGGATAGATATACTAAGTTTTTGGACTTCTTTTTATAAAGATCATGGGTGAATTAAACCTATTAGATACATAAAATAATGCTTAAATTATAAAACATTAATAAAGACCAGTTCATGGTTGTATTGTCATATAGTCAATTGTATTTTCATTTTATGCTCATTAAAAAATTCATTTGATAAATCTCATGATCATATCACATATTTATTCTGTCTTATGCATGGTTATTTATTATATTTTATGGATGCTGGTCTATAATCACATATATAACTAAATTAAATACCAAGAATGTCTATAAGAATTAGATAATAAAATCACAATCCATATATGTTTTATTAACACAAGGTTAATCAATTTAGTAAAACACACTTAATATTATCCTTTTTGATAAAATACAAAATAGGAATATTTATTCAAAATAAAAAAACCAATATAATATTAAGTTATGTTGTTCCTTACATCCTCTATGTTATGATTCGTTCTTATTTAATGTTTCATTCCTGATATATTCATAGAATCATACAATTATTAATATAACATAACAAGGATAACGGTCTTACTTCTCAAAAATTGAATTTAATTTTATGACTATTATAGATTAAATACATATTTTTAGGAAATAGAAGATGAAATCTATGTTACAATACCATGATTTTAGTATTTGGGAATCCCCCCAATTGATCAATGATCTTCAAATCTACTGTTTTCAAGAATCCCTACCGAAAAAACTTCTTATAATTTCATTGTTAAAGATAATGTTATGAGAAGGAAACCATATATACATTCTACTATAATCTTAATAGAAATATACATTATAATCTATGTGGAGTGGAAAATTATATATTGATAATATAATGGGAGACTAAAAAATTAATATTATTTTACATCACATATTTCATGTAATCATATAATGTACTAACAATATCATTTTTATATTGTTGTATTAAAATTTATAAATCACAAAAAATGTCATCATTATGATAAATACTATAAATTGATCAGATTATTTCTGGAGGTAACATTATAGAATGGTGATGGAAGAGTGAAATTATACAATTCAATGAAAGTATTATTTACATTATTGAAAAACATAATATTGAAATTCTAAATAAGGTGGAATGTGTTGAACCATTCATGGTTGATTTAAAATAGTTAGATGATGCACTAGAATTATATTCTATCATTCCATCACTATTTTCACATAGACTCATGAAATTTTATGATATCATTGATTTTTATATAAATCTCAATTATATCCATGATATTTATGATCGTAGAATATTCTATGAATTTATTGATATATCCATGGTACTCTTTATAAGAGAATTTTAATATGGTGTTACAGATGTTCCTTATATAAGAAAAATAATTTTACATGAAGTGAGTCTTGAAATTTTAGGGTTTATGTTGCTTGGATAATTATGCACTAATCTCATTCATTTGTCACTCGTTTATATCCTCTACATATTATTATTAATCTAAATATGAACATCAGTTAGACGTTTCTCCCTGATCTCCTCACTCTATATCTCTATGTTTTCCAATTCCTTAAGTATGAAAATTCATATATCGTTTTGGTAAATTAAAGGAATGTTTAGGATAACTGTTATAAGTAAAAATACAACTCTAAATACTCCTAAAAAACGTTCCAGGAATAGTATAATCAAAATAGAATTAATATATCAACACATTATCAATTTTTCATGCATCAATAAAGGGGACTAGAAAAAAATTCAATGAAAAAATAATCTGGGGGAAGATTTAAATAAATTATTAATGATGTGCATTATATTTATTTCTACAAATATTTTATTAGGTACATCATTTGGAGTGTACAATTTTGAATTATTATACAAAAAAATTGTATTTATATAGTTTTTATGTGGTCCAGAGGATGAGTTTTTCATTAATGGATCCATGATCATTGTCGCATCTATTGAAGAATACCACCTTATATTACTAATTTGAATGATATTGGTTTTGAAAAATTGTTATTTTGTGTCTTCATATACAGAAAACATTATCTTTATTTCTAGTATTGAATGGTATGGATTTTATTTTATATGGAGAATAAATGTAGATTTTTATAATCAATACATCAGCTATTATGTTATGAACCACTTGAAAACCGTTTTTATTTTTTTAATTACAAAAACCATGTAATGTAAATAGATAAAACCCAATTTTTCATTAATATTATATCTCTAAACCATTATATCACTGTAAATGTCATTAAAATGAAAATCATGTGACTAAATTATACCATGATTAATATTTATATTATTTTAATGCAAAACCACTTGAAATATGTGAAGTATTGTTTTCATGATTAAATTGAAAAGGAACAATGTGGTGTAATAGGTTAAATGTCCATATATAAAAATTAAATTGGTTTATATTGATGTATGTTCATCAAGTTAAATCAATCGGTGGATTCTCATACATCAAAAACTTTAATGATGATTTTAGTTTAATTTGCTAGGTACAAATAATGTTGTTTAAGTAGGATTCCATATATTAGTTATGGTAATATATTAATGAATTGGATAATCAACTTGGTTTTAAAACAACAAAACACAACTCACACCATAATGGATAATTACATAACAATGTATCCCATGATTATTATAAGAATTTCATCCTCTAGTCAAACTCAGTCATTCTTATACACCAAAATGTACATTTATTAGTGAAACGAGGAGTTGTGCCTTACTAGAAATATAAAGATATATTTTATTCAATTATATTAATCCATTTTATTTTTTGGTATATGAATTATAGATAGTGAATCATATTCTAAACTAATTTCCATATAACGAAAAAATGGTATTCTATATTATCTTTGTTATATAATTATACTTATATTTTCCCACATTTGCATGTGGGGTTGTGATTTTTTTACTATTATCATTACAAATATAAATTCAACATGAGTAACTATATTTTTCATTATAAGATATAAAAAGTAAAATATTGAAACTATTTGTTCCATTTGTTTCCACATTGTTTCAATATGAGTTTAGTGAGTTTGAATGAAGTGGTGATTCTTAGAGAATTGTTATGGATAAAGTAATGATTTATGTACAATTGTTAAAGAACCATCATATTTAGTTATATGTCACTCTTAGAAAATTATTCATTATGTGGAATTGAATGCCACTGTTGGAAAAATCATCTTGGGGATTTCTAAGGTGATGATTGAATGTGCTAAACATAATTGTCAAATAATGTTGATATATAGTTTTCAATATGTTTTCAACAATGATAATAAATGAAAAAAATACCAGTAGAAAAATATTTTTCACAATGAATTGATAAGATGAAGCTTGATAAGTTGATATGGAAATTAGTTTTTTGTTATGTATTTTTTATTAATACTACCTTACAGAAAAATATGGACGAAACCACTTGATTATGGACCAGACCGAGATAGACCATAGGATTTGTGGGACTCGTAGTTTAATCTTGGAAAAGTTATTCAACCATGCATAACTATGAGCGGTAGAGTCATAGAGACCAATGGGTGTGGGTAGACCAATGTATAAGGCCCGTAAAGAAGGAACCCATAGTTGTACTAAGATTTGACACGTTTCCTATGGACAAAAAGTTAGGGGGATTTTGAAACAAATCTGGTTACTAACCCTGATGTTGGCTCTAAGCAAAAATGGTAGGATTTTAACAATAAATATAAGTGAATAATGCAGTAGAATTCATTGCGGGGAGGCATTATGCAGAGTTATATTCACATATCCTTTAAAAATATTTAAATGAAAATGATCTTATAATATGATTTCATGTTTTAATGTATGTTCTTTTATTAACATGGGAGAAAATATTAAACCTCCCATGTATGATCCCTTCATGAATGAACTCGTATGAGGGTGAGGATTTACAGAACAAGGAACAAAAAATTACCCAATCAAAAAAGGACCATTCCTACAATGGAAGATGAAATGTAGTTCATTAATAGATTAAAAATGAGATAACTATGATTTATTGTAAAGTATAATTTTTTTGGAGGATTAAAATGTTGAATGCAAAGTATTATATGTGAACAATATAAATAGTTCATAAAAGAATATATGTATCCATATTTATGCTATGTGATATGGGTTTGTGTACATGGTGGAAGTTGAAAATACTATGAGAACATAGTTATTGGTGATGAATGAATTGAGTACACAATAATGGGTTTTAATGATGTTATTCATTTCTTCCATGAAAATCCTCAATAAAAATGAAATTCTATATTGAAATATGTCTCCTTTATGGATGAATTGCTTTAAAATAGTTTATGGATGAGGTTGGTATGGAAAAACGGTATTTTTATACATGTATGGAGTATGGGAGAATGAATTTTAAAATTCAGATGTGGATTTCATGGATTATATAGTAGATTTTGTAGTTAGTGGTTGTAGAAGAATAAATGGTCTCGTGGTGTACTGAAAATGAAATTGTTTTTTAGATGCTGTAGTTTAGTGTTTCTATACATATATTCTATTTGGACATGTTTTTTTATGGTGAGGGTTTGAAGAAAAGAAATAAAGTTATTTTTCATTAAGGATTATAAAAACATTGTGAATATGAGTAAATAATCTATAAGGTTATAGTAATCCTCTTTAATCCAATTCATATAATTTTAGAATTATTAGGTGATAAATGCATTGATAACTATTGAATAATTTCATGTAAATACCATTTTCATTCACAGATGATGGTTTGATTCCTTCTTGTGGAATATATTAAAAAATTGTGAGTGTGGTAAAGTAAAAAACCAATTTTCTTGGAGAATTTATTTATTATTTACATTGAAGAGATCAATTTGGGAAGAGGAAAAGAAATGTTTAGATGGTATTCTTAAGCATAAATATACTATGAGAAAACAATTCATTGCGAATAATGATTATTTTATCAGTATAAATTTGATAATTTTATAATTCATATATTAGGTAAGAATCAGTTCAATAATATTTTTTATAATGTGAGTATATGATATGATATATATCCTAAATAAAATAACATTATCAATAATTAAAGAATAACGAATCATTCAAAACAGATATTTCTTTTGTTTATTTGTAACAATTTTTGTCGCTAATAGTGTGAAACTATTTTTCCAGTGTGATTTTAGAAAGCATAGTTGGTCTCTAATATAGTGAATAAATCAATGTGGTGACATATTGTAATTATAATATATATTTTGTGATTTGGGAGCCTAAACAATCATAGTAATAAGTATGATTATTTTAAGAACAATCATTGAAAAAAACCATTCTTGTTCAATTATTTTTTACTTCATTTGGGATAGGATGTTTCATCATAACAGTGGATTCAATCATATAGGTAAAAATAGGTAAATTTCATAATAAAATAACGAATGTAAAAATCACCATTTATTCAACCCCCTTCACAGTGGTACAACTCCTCATGCTAATTTGAATTGGTATTAGAGCACTAGGTTCTGACAATATAAATCAATTACGTATTGAATATGGATAATCTTAATTCATTATATAGTGTCGGTTTTCCTAATTTATACAGAATCAACTATCACAATTTTAAGAATATTATTTTTCCCTATCTTTTACCTCTTAACATTGATTTTAAAGATGTATTTATTATTGGATTCCCACCAATTTATAATTATGATATAATAAATTTTTTTAGAAAGAAATAATATTGATGTTGAAGTCAATGGTCAAAATTCCATTTTGATGTCCCTTTTAGAAAAATCATACAAAAAGGTTATGGGACTAAAAAATTCCCAGGAAATCATGGATGAATTGAAAATCGGGTAAGATGGAAACATGGAATTTGAGGATGAATAATTAAAAATTTAGAGAATAAAATGTGAGGACATCATGATGTGTGAAGAATAAAATGATGATGAGAATTTCAAAAAATTCCATGAAATTTTCAGTAATATTTTGTGTTATGGTGGAATGGTGGATGATTCAAATGTTATAAAAAATTGATGATTAATATTCCTGACATGGTTGATACAAAAGTATCAGATTTGTAAGATATATATGATCTTAAAATTGATGAATTACCCAACACACTCACTACATATGTGATTTAATATATCTCAGACAACAAGAAGAAGATCAAATATGATATAGATTGCGAATTAATGAGAAATGTTAAAATCATCGATTATAATGTTTTTGAATAAATTTAATATAATGTAGAAAAAGAAGATAGAAATTTTAAAATAATCATTAATCTTGTATAAAAAAAGAATCATAAATTGAAATTTTTTGGGTAAATGAAAATTACTACCAAGGTGCTAAAACTATAATGAAATTTTAATAGTCACTGGAAACTATCCTAAAAATAATTATGTGGAACCTGAGATAGATATTGATAAACTATTGAAAAATAAAGTGGTAGGATCTCAAAATGAAGAACCAATTTTGTTGTAATCAAGATGAAATACATTAAATGTAAAAGAATGTGATTAGTGAAAAAAATATGAATGTAATTACACCATAAGAATCCAATAAAATGATGAAACTATCATCATACATCTCATTGAATAACATTATTTATACCACTAGAAGTGAAGATGATTAAGTGAATGAACTGATTTAGAGAACATTCTGATAAATGAATTAGAATCATATCTTGAATGAAAATCAAAATAAGTAGATGATACTATTATTGAAATAAAAATAATATATAACAGAGAAAAATGATGAATGAACAAGGAAATAGATTATTTACATTGAATAAATTAAGGGACACAAACTTAAAAGTGGATGAAATTTAAAATATGGTAACAAAAAATAATGAATAACATTCCATAATATAATAAGTATAGTAGACGGTCCAGTTTAAATCTCTTAAAATATATAATATATTGTTAAATATTAGAGTATACTTCAGATATGTTTTTGCAGTCATGGTAGAATCATCACAAAATGGTTCAAAGAGGGTTATATAGAATAATGTTAATACAAGTATTTATCGATGTCAAGATAAATATGTTATCTCTAATAATTTTGGGAAAATAATAAATTCATTAAAATTATAGAATATACAGACTAGTGAGAAATAATAATTCATTTTAAAGGACATAATAAATTATCTATGATTATTTTTCCCCAGAACAAAATAATATCAGTATATAAAAAGGCAATGGCAACAATATTTAATATAGACCTATTATTAGTTAGGTTGACCAAAATTCAAAGGGAAATTCTATTTTTATGGAGGTTTTGGGAATAAATAATATTTATATTGGAATATCATAAGCCTACCCTAGATTATACATGATCTAAGGAGAGATATTCTAAGAGTATGAGAGAAGTTTTCAAATTAAGCAAAAAGTTATCAAAAACACATCCTATATGACAACAGAAAACAAACATGAATATTTAGATGAGATATTTGGTAATTGTAATAAACTAGGCTATATTTCAAAAAAGTGAAGGATTATTATCACTATATAATCATCTAATATTATGGTTGGAATGGGAGTTCATAAAACTAATGAATAAAGTTCATCTTTGTATGAATTTACTTTTAAATCTAGTATAAAACCCTTATCATGGATTCTTGATAGTGTATTTTAATCACACATGGCTTGTGAAACAAAAATTATACAAACAAGTGATAACCATGATGGATGAAAAGTTACATATTGAATTTATTCACCACTAAAAATTAAGATATCTTAAAAATAAAATATTGAAGTTCGAAAAAATGAAGATCAATAAAGTTTTATTTATTATAGGAATGATGAAACAATTCTTAGAGTCATCCAAATTTTTGACGACATACATGAGGTGTTATTCAAAATGTATTCATGCACCCTAAAAATCATATTAAATCGATGAATGTAACGCCCTGACCCGAGTTACCCAGAGTCAGTGCATTTTTTTAATACATTGGCATTATTACAAGGAATCAAGTCCGGAAGGACCAATCAGTTTAGTAGTCTTGGAAAATAGATTACATACATGAATGTTACATTACATTTTATAACATACAAAACAACATAAAAAAATCCTTTATGAACACCATTATTCCCTTGGCATAACCCTGGATATGAATTACAATATACTTGTTGGAATCCTGGGAAAAATAAAACATAGAAATGGGTGAGCTCAAATGCTCAGTAAGGATAACAATAGATTGGAAACATTGATAAATAATCATAAACATTTAAGGCAATGAATAACTAAAACAAAATATTTTTTAACATGAACATCAAAATAATATTGAAAAAATTAAAATGAAGTAATTCCATTTACTTATTCACATGGATATTCTACTAGTCAAATAATCACATGAAATATCACTAACAACTTTCCTAATGATGGAATTCATAATGCTAGAATATCATAACCAAATAATCAATCCCTTGTGCCAAGAATAAAAAAAATATTTTTTCAAGGCCTTGTTCCAAGACACTAGTTTGTCTCATGAGACCTACCGATGCATCAAGGAGTTATAGCGGGCTCCACCCATCACTTACTAAGTCCAATTCATTCCCCATATGAAAATTTTTAAACATAACATAAACATTCGTATTAAAACTGGCATACAAAATGATGATACATTACCCATAAACCAAGAATGCTGTAAAAATAACACATAAATAGTCAAACATATCACAACACCTTTAACATAATATGGAAGATTGGTATCATAATAAATCAACTTCAAAAAAGTTTAAAATCCATTAAATTATTTTTAAATAGATGAAAATTATTTGTGAAACTCTTTGAGAGAAATATCCCATTTTCATGAAAACATTTAAAATTCACACAATTTAAAAAGGAAGATATTTAAATACATTTTTCAATCAAAGTTTCCCATACCACTTTGAAACATTTGAAAGTAATTATCATTTTAAAACATTCATGTCCATTTAAATAAATCCTAAAAACCATTTTGAAAATATGGACATTAATGAGAATGGTTTAGAAGAATAAATATTAAAAACATTAAAAATGATGGTTTATTAAAAATTACCTTAATATAATCCCTTTGAAAACTATTTTATGAAACATGCACATTGATAATAAAAAAGTCTCAATAGATACATATGTAAAAACAACCTTAGATAATAAAGAGATTTTGAAATTAACCCTACCAATTTGGTAACATAGGAAACATACAATCCATGAAAGAGGTATCATACAATGAATATGTAAATACACATAAATAAAAGTTTGTTACACAATGAATACAATTATGGGAAGTACATACGCGACACCAAAGGTAATAGTGGCAATATGGTATGAATCTCACGGTAATATGGAGTGAGATGAAAACCCCATACCTTGCACTTTCCTTTAGTCGAGGATACATTTGACCTATTGTATGAAGACTATAGTATGTTATTAAATTATACCAGAAACATAATAATATTTATAATATCATACATTATTATTTTATGACTTTATAGTACCCATTTAATAATAATTTCCATGTTATATTAATATTTCGGGTAATAATCGCTTTCTTTATTGTATGTGTTTTAACTTGTTACTCTTGACTGTATCACTTAGATAATGATTTAAATACATCCAGAATATAAAAAATGATTTATATATCATATATACTTAGAATATAAATATTTATAATAGACATATATATTAAATGGAAAACACCGTTTATGGAGACGGTAGTCCGTACTTACGTATAAATGTTGTTTCCGTTTTCATACAGTATTGAATGGATGTGAATAAGATATATGTGAGTACGTAAATACATATATATATATAAATATATATGTATCCAGTAGCATTATTATATCATATATTACATACTTATTATTAATATATATTTTTATAATCGTCGATGAATGGTAAACTTGGAAATGAATCTCATCGCATCGTGGAGACAGTAATCCGTACGTACGCACGAGAGAAAATATCATTATTTTGATATTAAAATAATATATAATTGGATGTTATATCATCTATATAGAATCATTATCATGTTATATTTTTTATTTAAATCAAATAGACATCATTATTTTAACCATTAAAACAATAATGTATTGAATAACAATTACACCACGACGTGGAGACGGTAAGCAATATGTACGCATATATGGTGATATGTCATTAATAGGGTGGATAAAATAATTAATTTGGTTGTACCATAATTATAATAACATCAAAGTATATAGAAGATACTAGAGTGATTATTTTATAATGGAAACAACAAAGAAAAAACAAGTGGAAGAAGAAGGGAACTTGAAAGAGGGTGGTGAAATCATTACATCTTCTTCGGGATCTTCCTTTTGATTTGACCAAAAGGGCTCCTTAGGTTAGATTTCTGATTAAAATAAGGCCTCTAGATTGATCTAAGAGAAGTTTACAGAATAACTGGGTAGGGTTTGGACGAACCAAAATTCTTTAAATGTGTGAATAATTGGTTAGAAGTGGTGTCCTTTTATAAGTGGGAGGAGGGGCTCTTCAGGAAAAACTTAATGTATTATTATATATTAAATTCATATTCGGTTTTTAATGGCTACAAAGTGGATTATTAAATGTCTAAGGTGGGGATGGGTCTAAATAATTTCAACCAATAGATTTTAGACAGGTTTGGGTCATTATATTAACCTTATCTTTTAGTTTTAACTCTTAGTTAATTATGTTGACATTTACCATGTCACTTTGTATTTTTATATTATATAGTTAATAAACATACTATATACATCCAAACAACCCCCAAGTGGTCCATTAATTATACTCCTATCATGATATGAGTCCTTTGGCCGAACCTTATATTTTTAGGAATAGAATATCAATTAATAATATAATATTTTTTTTATAAACTCGTTTAGGTCAATGTTGACACTATTCAATAATTGATTTTTGTTAAATTATTAACAAAATTATTAATTCGAATAAAATTAATTTATCCTAACATGAAATATTAACAAATAAAATTAGTGTATGTCATCAAAAAATTTCAAATTATATTTATTTTAACTTTTATAATACCAATTATTTGATTCTTTCATTAATAAGGAAAATACTGCATCATTATTGTGTCAAAAATAAATTTAATTAAAAAATGTTTAAACATTATAAATAAAATACCGTTATGTAAGAAATATTTTTAACTTTTAATGAATATTTATAATCTAATTTATCTTATGTATAACCCTATATTAAATACTTTATAGTAATTAAACGTTGATTTTAACTCTTATAACTCTTCTTTTAATTAAATAATAATAAATTTACCAATCTAATCCAAGTGGACCTAAATGATAATATTTTATTACTAAGGAAGTTTTTGGTCAAGATACAATTTTCCGATAGAATTAGTACATGTGTTAAGTTAATATTAATATCAGTTTGACCCTTAATTACCCTATTTACTTTTAACTGTGGTAAATAAGAGTAAAATGTTACTATTCACCAAAAATTATTTTCATCTCATTGAACATAATTTTACTCAATAATATTAACCATGTCTCTTGGATTTTCAAAATTCCACTCACAGAAGTATTAAAAATAGGTTTTTTGTGAATTTCTAAATTCTCCTAGGAGGTGGGTAAAAGACGGTGAAAAGTTCAATAAAATTTTGATATATTTAAAATTATTCTAAGATAACTCAAATGAATTACATTTAACATATATAGGTATTATATATCTATTTTAAACTAAAATAAATTAAAATAAAATAGATAATTATTTAAATAAAAAATCATTTTTAAACTATAACTCAGTGTTTTTCACTATTCATCGAAAATTAAAAGTTTTCAGAAAAATACCAAAATTCACCCAAATATAATTTTGATATTCCTAATTCAATATTGAAGTCTATTTTACCATATTAAAAACATAGAAGTTGCATTTATTTATTTAAAATTAATTCCTGCGGTCAAAACCAAAAGGGGTATTTTTAAGATATAATAACTATCAAAAGTTGGACACTTGTTTATGTCCAATTTCAAATTGAAATTACATACAATCACCAGCATTGGATTAAATTGTAAAAATATTATCAATTTAAACTTCCAAACCAATAAAATTTATAATTTAACAATATAAATTATTTTGATTAAAAAAGTTTTTTTCTGTTAAAATATAGTATTTTTCACTATTCTCTAAAATATGAAATTTATTAGAAAATCACAAAAAATTTATTGAAACTACATTATTATGTCCCAATACTAAAGAAGAAGTTTATTTTGTAAAATTGAATATATAAAAGTTTCAAATATTGGATTTAAAAAGGGTTCATCATTAAAAGGTGGTAAAAGTATATTTTTTTGGAAAAAACATCGTTTATCTGAAACAGAATGAATTATTTCATATATTCTATCTAAGAAAATCATAATATGGATTCTAAATTATAAGGATTAAATATAGATCAACATTTAGTTAATACCATTCATAACCACTTTTTAACGGCTAGTTTGGTAAGTCACGGTGCACATGAACTCGATGCTGTGTGTAGTGTATGTTATTGAATTACTTTGAAAAAATAACGTACTATGAAATTTAGGGGTGTTACATTCTTCCCTCCATCAATAAATTGCGTCCTCATAATTTGAAATTATTTTTCAAAAAAAAGGTTGAAAATAGAAATTACCTTTGGGAAAACCCACATTATAAATTGGGTTAATCAAATTTAGTCTTAATAAGAGGTTAAGGGTAATGAAAATGTCACCAGCAAATTATGATCTCTATTAAGAGAATATTGGTGGAAATTAGAGACACAAAATTGGAGGAAAAACGTAAATATTTATAGGGAGTGATTGAGGTCATCAATCACAAACAATTGTGGAATTATGGGCCTCAAATCCACCAATATATAATGATATAAAATATAATCGGTTCAAAAAAATGTAAGGTATTATGATAATACATTTTTGGTTTTAAGATAAATTACATAAAGTTTAAGAATAAATTTATTCATAGAATAAGAGAAGAAAAAAATTTATACTTGTCAAGTAGATTTCCATCCTTTAACTAATTTCTACCGCAAAATCATCATTCACTCTAAAAGATAATAGAACGTAAGAAAATATTCTATTTATCCTATTAGTATAGGGTTCCAAAAAAATAAATTTATAATTCATCTACAAGACCCATTTAAAAAAAATAAATTATTCAATCTAGGACATCACGTGTGCCAGTGGTTGGTGATACACCCTTGTCACCCTTCGATTGTGGGTTCAGGTCTCGTAGCCTTGCCGGATGCGATGGGTTGCCACCCGACCTCCGAGTTTTCCTTTTTATGGAAATCCAAAAATAACCTTAACAATAGTATAGAATTACAAACTTAATCCATTCCAGCCTTTAGAATTATCCGAAATACTTATATTCAAACTCTCAGACCAAAATTTATAAGAAAGATAAACCTAATAAGGATCTTTTTTTCGAGGTAATAACATGTGAAAAACTTCATCATGTATTCTTTTACAACATCGCAACATCCTAAATTACAAAAATCAACCATATCTAATTCCAAAAACACTACCTCATTATCAAAACCATATTATGTATTAACATTCCTTCAATCTTGTATTTTACAAAAAGTTTAGCTTACTATTATTTCACTTTTCATAGAACCATATAATATCAAATCCTCGATAAAATAGTACTTCAGTAAAACCCTTATTTATCTCTATAATTCATGTAACTAGTATTCTATTGATACAAAACTCAAATAGAATAACAACATAAGAACACTAGTCATTCCTCTTCATCTGAGGTAGTATCATTACTTGATTATATTCCAATAACATCATTTGTAGTATACTATTATGATTTGGACATTGGTTCGCATAGTTTCCCAACTCATTGGAGATGATGCATTGTACATTTGAAACCTTTTTCTTTCCCTTGCAGTGACGTACGTGGTGTCCTTTTTCTCCACACTTATAACAAACTCCCATTCCCTTCAGGCAAGTTCTAGGATGTTTCTTCCCACAGTTATCACTTATGGGAAAATTATTCTTTACGCTATTCTCTTTATCCATCCCTCTCTCTTCCGTCCTTTTCTTATCTTGCTTCCCTTCAAAGCCATAGTAATTAGATAATTCTTTACTTATCTTATTAACAAATGATACTATCAATTCATATGTTTAGTGTAACAGCCCGAGATTTTTTGAATAATATTCTTTTTAATTTTTTTAATGTCTTGTGTTGTACGCTACACCAAAAGGATCTTGCACAACACACATCCTTGACTTGCCTTGCATTACACGCAATCACGACCTTCCTCGATAGCGTGTGTAATACGCAATACCGAGTTTCACTAAACAACGATATGCTATTAAAATATTATTAAAACTAGCCGTTATAAATAGTAATAACCACTTTTTGAAATTCTGTAAATCTTATTTTTCAAAATGGACTTCATTTTTGGATTCGGAGTATCAAATTTAGCCTAAGGTGAAATTTTGGTACTTTTCGGATAACTTTTATTTTCTGATGAATAGTGAATATTACTAAATTTTAATTAAAAACAACTTTTTTAATCGAAATAATTAATAGTGATAAATTATTAATTTGAGTGGTTTTAAAGTATATTTAGAATATATTTTTACAATTTAATACAATGTTGGTCATTAGATGTAATTTCACATTTAAACCAGACATAAACAAGTGTCAATCTTTTGATAGATATTGTTTCTTAAAAACACGCTATTTGTTTTAACAGCGAGATTTAATCATAAAATTAATTAATGCAACTTATATGTTATGAATTTGGTAAAATAGACATCATTTATGAATTCGGAATATGAAATATAGTTTAGGATGAACTTTTGGCATTATTCTGAAAAACATCAATTTTTGATGAATAGTGAAACTACTAAGTGGTAGTTAAAAAACTGAATTTTTCATAAAAAATAATTTTACCGCTTCTGTGAATGGAATTTCAAAAATCCGAGAGACACGGTTGATGTCAGTAAGTAAAATGTGGTTCAATGAGATGAAAATAATTTTTGGTGAATAGTAACGTTTTACTTTTATTTACCACGGTTAAAAGTAAATAGGGTAATTAAGGGTAAAAATGATATTATTATTACCCTAACACATGTCCTAATTCTATTGGACAAGTGTAATTCGACCAAAAACAATCTTAGGAATAAAATATGACCACTTAGGCCCACTTGGATTAGATTAGGACATTTATTATTAATTAATTAAAGAAGGGTTAAAATAGTTAAAATCAAAGTTTAATAAGTAAAATATTTTTAATATGGGGTTATACATAAGATAAATTCGACTATAAATATTCATTAGAAAGCTAAACAGATTTCATACATAATGGTATTTTATTTGTAATTTTTAGACTTTAAATAATTCAGTTTATTTATGACACAATGATGATGCAGTAATTACCATAATAGTGAAAAATTAGAATAATTGATATTATAAATTCCTAAATAAGTATAATATGAGACTTTTTATGAATTCCAGTAATTTTCTAGATTAATATTACATTTTATAATTGATGTAATTAACTTTTTTCGAACTTATCATTCTGTTATGATTTTCACAAAAATCAATTACTAAATAGTGTCAAAATTGACATAAAATAGTTTTTAAAACAAATATTATATTATTAATTGTTATTTTATTCCTAAAAATCTAAGGTTCGGCCAAATGACTTAGATAAGGTTATATATATTAATAATGAACAATTTGGGGTTCGTTTGGCTTCTTATAGTAAGTTTATGAACCTTATATTGTAAGAACACAAGAAGACACGGTAAAAGTAAAATTATTTAACTTAATGTTAAATCTAAATGATAAGGTTAAAATAGGAACCTAAACTTGTCTAAATTCTATTGGTTGATAGGATTTCGACCCATCCCCACTTTAACTTCGAAATACGACTCTTTGGAACCATTATAAACCGATTTTGATTTTAATATAAAATAATATTTTGAGATATTCCTAAGGTGCCCCTCTCCTCCCTTATAAAAGGACACCTCCTCCCCCTCCTCCTCACACCAATTTGAGCCCTCAAGCTCGGCCAACCCCTGCCAAAATCCCTTCTCCACTTCCCCAGAATAATCCTAGAGGTCCTGGTCTTCTTCAAAGACAAATATTAGTTCCCTAAGTGGAGGATTCAAAGAGGCGTTTCAAAGAAGAGGTAATATCCATTACCGATCTTTTTCAATTTCATTCTTCTTCAACTTATTCTTCTTTAGTTGTTTCATAATAAAGTAATAACATCAGTATTTCTTATATACTGATATTTTATTATAAATATGAAACAACTATAATTAACCTTCTATCCATCCTATGGAAAAAGGAAATCACCGCGCGTGCGTACGTACGGAATACCGTCTCCACGCCGTGGTGTAATCTATTTTCCGCCACCACCTTAATTGGATGGGTATAATGGTGTAAGGAGTAACTATATATGATTATTATAGAGTGATATTGATACTGAAATAGTATACATACACTGCAACACAATTCCACGACCATGGGAACGATATCAGCGTTCGTGCATACGTACGGACTACCGTCTCCACGACGCGATGAGATTCATTCTCCATGTTAACCATTTAAGAATGATTATAAAGTATATATAAGCAATAATAATGAAATAAATGACATTATAAAGCTACTGGATTTATGTATATATGTATGTCATCTACTTACTTCCATTGAAGACAATAAGGAAAGGAAAACAGCGTTCATGCGTACGTACGGACTACCGTCTCCGTGAACGGTGTGTTTCATTTCATTTATATATTTATTATATATATATATATACTGAATATATATGATATATAAATAATTTTTTATATTATTGAAGTAATTAAATCATGTTATAAGTAATAATAATGTCAAGAACAACAAGTCCAAACACCTACGATAAATGAAACGATTTTACCCAAAACGATTCTTTTACATGGAATTTACAAAAGAACGGGTAATATAAAGTCATAAGTGAACCATATATGATATCATAACAATTAATATGATTCTGTAATAAGTTAATAACATTATTTAAATCATTATACAGGAGGTTCGGACACTTACGAAGCAAATCGGACTTAAGGTAAGGGAAATATCACAATCTCATTTTTATCCGAGATTGTTTATACTTTGGTATTTACTGGGGTGTATTTTATCGTCCACATCCATGTTCCCTCAATATGTAATATTATTTCCATCCACCTAAAATTTCTTAAATCCAATTTTACCCTTCGGTGAGATTTTAGTAAAATATATGAAAGGAATCTTTTGTCGTTTTTCGTACGAGGTACTTTTTGACTTTTCCAACAAAAGTACGAAGAATGTTTTTTTTAACTTATACATCATGAATGGATTTTTAAAACATTATTTCCAAGAAGCTTCCTTTACAGGTTATTATGTTTATTTTTAATCAACATCTTTTATTTTAAAGTTGTATGACATGTTATGAAAGGAAAAATGTTTTTGAAGAAGAAAGGATATTTTCCTCAAGAATGGAGTTCAAGTGTTTTATCAAAATTATTTTCCATATAACATAATAAAGGGTTCTGTTTTTATCTCTATTATTACGTTGATTTGATAATGTTTTGATTGAATTATTTTTATAAATTCCTTTATCTTATATGAGTTGTTTATGATGTCACGATGTTTAAGATTCCCATTTTTATTACATGGGTTATGCAATGATGTATGATTTATGATTTTGTGGAACACATAAGAATAGTATCATTATGAGATGGGTGGGACCTATATCTCTCTCCAATGCATAGGGTAAAGATTTTATATCTCATGAGATAGACATGGCTGGAATGGTAGGTTATACCGGTTCAGTCAAACAGGACTGAAACGAGGGTGACTCGATTCAGAAAGGGACTTTGTCCACTAAGATAGTCTTGGCAATGAGTCTTGACTAACAAGAAATGATTCTCTATGATTATGTGTGTATGCCACAAAGTTTCATGTTTTATGTTATGATTATTGGGATTACATTTCACTTCTATGATTTATCCCATGTTATGATATTATGAGCTCTCTTTTTTGTAGGTTATGATTTCCAAAAGCTATGTTCTTATGTATACGATGTGATTGATATTTATTTTTTTTACCCTTACTTAGCATTTTTTGCTCACCCTCTTATGTTTTCTTTTCCCCAGGATATAAAGAAAGGGTTTAGGTATAAAAAAAGGGAAGATCTTTATGGGGGATGTTGTAGATCTTTCACCAGGATTAGAAGATTATATTCCGAGTTTCCAAAGACACTAAACTATTACGATCCTTGTGTGTGCGTGTTTTTGTTATGAACAAAGTATTCCGCAAAAGTAATGTAATGTCCATGTACGATAAGCTTCAGGTCTTTACAGTTGGTATCATAGGAAAGGTTTAGTGAACCTTTGGAAACTAGGATGCGAAAACGTTAGTGAGATCCCTAGAGATATTTCTACGGTATGTCTAGGGATGTCCCTAAGGTTAAGTATACGTATAGGTTATAGCACTAGAACTACGCTAACGATCATAGAATTAAACCTAAGATGATAGATATTGAAGCTACTCCCCCTTTATTATGTTGTTTTCCCTAGCATGATTTTTTCCTCTCACACTATTCTTTTTGGGTTTTAGACGATGGCTGGAACCCGAAGGAACCGTGTTGATCAATGCAATGGACAATGCAATGATTGTCCTCCTGAACAAACAAATGTTATGGTAGATGGAGTGAAAAATCTTATTGCTATCCTTACACAAGCTATGAATCATTCTGGACTTCCAAATGAGCAGAGAAAGGAACAGTATTCTATTGATTCCTTCATGAGGCAACGTCCACCTTCTTTCAATGGGACTTCTGATCCACTTGTTGCTGAACAATGGATCAGTACCACTGAAAAGATATTTTCAGTTCTTCAATGTTCTGAACATGATAAAGTCATCTTAGTAGTATATCGTTTGGAAGGTGAAGCTGATCAATGGTGGAATCTTATCAAGAATACGGGGCAAAGAGATGAAATTGAGTCCATGGAATGGGACGAGTTCAAGAACTTGTTTTTCAGTAAGTACTTCCCTCGTATTCTTCGAACAAAGATGGTGAAGGATTTTCTTGAACTAAAGCAAAAGGATGATGAATCTGTTGGTATATATGAAGCGAATTTTACAAGACTTGCAAGATATGCATCTGGCATTATCATCCAACCTGAATGTAATGTTGATCGATTTTTCAGTGGCTTAAAACCAATTCTTCGAAGGGCATTAGCTATAAGAGACTTCAGTAGCTATGAAGAAATTGTGCGTTGTGCTATCAAGGTAGAAATGGAAGTTGGTGTTACATATTCATCTCATGGTTTTGACAAGAAACGAAAGATGGAGTTCAAGGAGAAATCTCAGAATAATGATGAAAAGAAGATAAATGTTTCCTTATGCACAAAGTGTGGAAAGAAGAATGGTGGAGATTGTCTTAAAGGGACTAGAAAATGTTTTAAGTGTGGAAAAGAAGGTCATCGAGCAGCTGAGTGTCGAAGTAATGGAAAAAGGGTTTCTAATTATGTGAATAAAGCAAACACTGCAGAGAACGCACCACCAACACTTCAATGCTTCAAGTGTAAGAAAATGGGGCATTATGCTAATAAATGCCCTAATCCAGGGGTTAGTGATGATCAACATGAGCAACCGCTGAAGGCAAAGGACAAAGGGAAGTCACATGCGATCACTTTTGGCGATGTTGAATATAACAACGATGTGGTGGAATGATTAAGTGTTTATGTAATGGGATTCCAAAATAATATTGTATCATTGAGTATTGGAATATTTATGTATTGGTCTAATGTGGTATTCAAATTAATTGAGTGATTTTTGGAAATAAGATGATATGCGCATAATGAAGGGAAAACGAGAAAACAAAATGTTTAACAGTATTCATGAGCTCATGATTGATATAAGGACTAAGTGATATCATGGTTTGAGTATATAGAATTTTGAGGATTTTGGTATGTGGAAAGTGTTAACTTTTAACTGCATTCATGTTTTCACTAAGGTATTCAAAATAATACACGATTAAGGACTTTGAAAGTTTGGAATGTGACCAACAAAACATACCTTATGATATATGGGGATCGATGATGGTGTTAAATCTCTGGTAATCTTTTTCACTATGTTATGAGAGTGGACTGCAGTATTATGGATAAGCCTAAAGATTGGAATGGATTATGTTGGACACAAGTTAGTATTGTTTAAGGATAAAAGTTTTTTCGATATTATTGATGGGATGTTATAGTAATATAGTTTTAGAAAAAGGACAACATGCAGGACGGGCGACAGCCCATGGCGTCGGACAAGGCCGTGGGAATCGAACCCACAACCGAAGTGCGACTGGCCTTTATCACCTACCACTGGCCTACAGGAAGTCCATGTTTAGTAGAAACTAGTTTTATTATATTAAGCAGTATGATATATGAAGTATAAGTCCATTTTAGGAACCATATATGATTAATCTCACTATAGATCGACTTATGTATATAATTTTTGCTAAACTTTTGTTTGAGACAGATGGAATGACCCGTCATTCTATCACATGATCTGCTAACACTTCACGAATAACAAATTCAACTTCATTTATTTAAGAGATGAAGTGGAAATTGTTCAAGGCACGAACAACAGTGAGATTGTACCAAAATAAAGTAAGTATTTATTCTAAGCAAATTTTCAACTTTAGGGAAATAATCTTGAAAACCAAAAATATTGTCCTAGTGATCTTATACATGATGAATCAGATGGTACTTTATATCATCACAGATATATGGATTTTTGATTACTGGATTTTCCATAGCCATGTTCTCTACCACTCTCCATCAGAACATGATGGTTAGATTTCTCTTCCATATCCATATTTTCACCTATGTGGAAACCTAGTGATTAGTTTATTTGGGTAATCGTTACATTTCATACTTTAGTTTTTAAAGCCAAGTTTTGTTATTCTTTTTTACGATGTGGGTTTCTATTAAAGAAAATTTCGAATAGTAAACCATTTATAACCCCGACGAATTTCGAGGGAGAAATTCATTTTAAGGGGGGTAGAATGTAACAGCCCGAGATTTTATGAAAAATATTCTTTTTAATTTTATTAATGTCTTTTGTTGTACGCTACACCAAAAGGAGCTTGCAAAACACACATCCTTGACTTGCCTTTCATTACACGCAATCGCGACCATCCTCGATAGCGTGTGTAATACGCAATACCGAGTTTCACTAAACAACGATATGCTATTAAAATATTATTAAAACTAGCCGTTATGAATAGTAATAACCACCTTTTGAAATTCTGTAAATCCTATTTTTCAAAATGGACTTCATATTTGGATTCGGAGTATCGAATTTAGCCTAAGGTGAAATTTTGGTACTTTTCGGATAACTTTTATTTTCTGATGAATAGTGAAAATTACTAAATTTTAATTAAAAACAACTTTTTTAATCGAAATAATTAATAGTGATAAATTATTAATTTGAGTGGTTTTAAAATATATTTAGAATATATTTTTACAATTTAATACAATGTTGGTCATTAGATATAATTTCACATTTAAACCAGACATAAACAAGTGTCAATGTTTTTATAGATATTGTTTCTTAAAAACACGCTATTTGTTTTAACAGCGAGATTTAATCATAAAATTAATTAATGTATCTTATATGTTATGAATTTGGTAAAATAGACTTCATTTTTTAATTCGGAATATGAAATATAGTTTAGGATGAAATTTTGTCATTGTTCTGAAAAACATCAATTTTTGATGAATAGTGAAACTACTAAGTGGTAGTTAAAAAACTGAATTTTTCATAAAACTTAATTTTACCACTTCTGTGAATGGAATTTCAAAAATCCGAGAGACACGGTTGATGTCAGTAAGTAAAATGTGGTTCAATGAGATGAATTTTTTTTTGGTGAATAGTAACTTTTTACTTTTATTTACCACGGTTAAAAGTAAATAGGGTAATTAAGGGTAAAAATGATATTATTATTACCCTAACACATGTCCTAATTCTATTGGACAAGTGTAATTCGACCAAAAACAATCTTAGGAATAAAATATGACCACTTAGGCCCACTTGGATTAGATTAGGACATTTATTATTAATTTATTTAAAGAAGGATTTAAATAGTTAAAATCAAAGTTTAATAAGTAAAACATTTTTAATATGGGGTTATACAAAAGATAAATTCGACTATAAATGATCCTTAGAAAGATAAAAAGATTTCCTACATAATGGTATTTTATTTGTAATTTTTAGACTTTCAATAATTCAATTTATTTATGACACAATGATGATGCAGTAATTACCATAATAGTGAAAAATTAGAATAATTGATATTATAAATACCTAAATAAGTATAAGTTGAGACTTTTTATGAATTAAACTAATTTTATAGATTACTATTACATGTTAGTATTGATTTAATTAACTTTGTTCGAACTTATCATTCTGTTATGATTTTCACAAAAATCAATTACTAAATAGTGTCAAAATTGACATAAAATAGTTTTTAAAACAAATATTATATTATTAATTGTTATTTTATTCCTAAAAATCTAAGGTTCGGCCAAATGACTTAGATAAGGTTATATATATTAATAATGAACAATTTGGGGTTCGTATAGCTTCTTATAGTAAGTTTATTAACCTTATAGTGTAAGAACACAAGAAGACACGGTAAAAGTAAAATTATTTAACTTAATGTTAAATCTAAATGATAAGGTTAAAATAGGAACCTAAACATGTCTAAATTCTATTGGTTGATAGGATTTCTACCCATCCCCACTTTACCTTCGAAATAAGACCCTTTGGAACCATTATATACCGATTTTGACTTTAATATAAAATAATATTTTGAGATATTCCTAAGGTGCCCCTCTCCTCCCTTATAAAAGGACACCTCCTCCCCCTCCTCCTCACACCAATTTGAGCACTCAAGCTCGGCCAACCCCTGCAAAAATCCCTTCTCCACTTCCCTAGAATAATCCAAGAGGTCCTGGTCTTCTTCAAAGACAAATCTTAGTTCCCTATGTGGAGGATTCAAAGAGGCCTTTCAAAGAAGAGGTAATATCCATTACCGATCTTTTTCAATTTCTTTCTTCTTCAACTTCTTCTTCTTTAGTTGTTTCATGATAAAGTAATAACATCAGTATTTCTTATATAATGATATGTTATTATAAATATGAAACAACTATAATTAACCTTCTATCCATCCTACGGAAAAAGGAAATCACCGCGCGTGCGTACGTACGGAATACCGTCTCTACGCCGTGGTGTAATCTATTTTCCGCCACCACCTTAATTGGATGGGTATAATGGTGTAAGGAGTAACTATATATGATTATTATGGAGTTATATTGATACTGAAATAGTATACATACACTTAAACACAATTCCACGACCATGGGAATGATATCAGCGTTCGTGCGTACGTACGGACTACCGTCTCCACGACGCGATGAGATTCATTCTCCATGTTAACCATTTAAGAATGATTATAAAGTATATATAAGGAATAATAATGAAATACATGACATTATAAAGCTACTGAATTTATGTATATATGTATGTCATCTACTTACTTCCATTCAAGACAATAAGGAAAGGAAAACAGCGTTCATGCGTACGTACGGACTACCGTCTCCATGAACAGTGCGTTTCATTTCATTTATATATTTATTATATATATATATACTGAATATATATGATATATAAATCATGTTTTATATTCTTGAAGTAATTAAATCATGTTATAATTTATAATAATGTCAAGAACAACAAGTCCAAACACCTACGATAAATGAAACGCTTTTACCCAAAACGCTTCTTTAACATGGAATTTACAAAAGAACGGATAATATAAAGTCATAAGTGAACCATATATGATATCATAACAATTAATATGATTCTGTAATAAGTTAATGACATTATTTAAATCATTATACAGGAGGTTCGGACACTTACGAAGCAAATCAGACTTAAGGTAAGGGAAATATCACAATCTCATTTTTATCCGAGATTGTTTATACTTTGGTATTTACTGGGGTGTATTTTATCATCCACATCCATGTTCCCTCAATATGTAATATTATTTCCATCCACCTAAAATTTTTTAAATCCAATTTTACCCTTCGGTGAGATTTTAGTAAAAGTTATGAAAGGAATCTTTTGTCGTTTTTCATATGAGGTACTTTTTGACTTTTCCAACAAAAGTATGAAGAATGTTTTTTTTAACTTATACGGCATGAATGGATTTTTAAAACATTATTTCCAAGAATCTTCCTTTACAGGTTTTCATGTTTATTTTTAATCAACATCTTTTATTTTAAAGTTGTATGACATGTTATGAAATGAAAAATATTTTTGAAGAAGAAAGGATATTTTCCTCAAGAATGGAGTTCAAGTGTTTTATCAAAATTATTTTCCATCTAACATAATAATGGGTTCTGTTTTTATCTCTATTATTACATTGATTTGGTAATGTTTTGATGGAATTATTTTTATAAATTCCTTTATCTTATATGAGTTGTTTATGATGTCACGATGTTTAAGATTCCCATTTTTATTACATGGGTTATGCAATGATGTGTGATTTATGATTTTGTGGCACAATAAGAATAGTATCATTATGAGATTGGTGGGACCTATATCTCCCTCCAATGCATTGGGTAAAGATTTTATATCTCATGAGATAGACATGGCTTGAATGGTAGGTTATACCGGTTCAGTGAAACAGGACTGAAACGAGGGTGACTCGATTCAGAAAGGGACTTTGTCCACTAAGATAGTCTTGGAAATGAGTCTTGACTAACAAGAAATGATTCTCTATGATTATGTTTGTATGCCACACAGTTTCATGTTTTATGTTATGATTATTGGGATTACATTTCACTTCTATGATTTATCCCATGTTATGATATTATGAGCTCTCTTTTTTGCAGGTTAAGATTTCCAAAAGCTATGTTCTTATGTATACGATGTGATTGATATTTCTTTTTTTACCCTTACTGAGCATTTGAGCTCACCCTCTTATGTTTTCTTTTCCCCAGGATATAAAGAAAGGTTTTAGGTATAAAAAAAGGGAACATCTTTATGGGAGATGTTGAAGATCTTTCACTAGGATTAGAAGATTATATTCCGAGTTTCCAAAGACACTAAACTATTACTATCCTTGTGTGTGTGTGTTTTTGTTATGAACTAAGTATTCCGAAAAAGTAATGTAATGTCCATGTACGATAAGCTTCGGGTATTTACAGTTGATATCAGAGAAAAGGTTTAGTCAACCTTTGGAAACTAGGATGCAAAAACGTTAGTGCGATCCCTAGAGATATTTCTACGGTATGTCTAGGGATGTCCCTAAGGTTAAGTATACGTATAGGTTATAGTACTAGAACTACACTAACGATCATAGAATTAAACCTATGATGTTATATATTGAAGGTACTCCCCCTTTATTATGTTGCTTTCCCTAGCATGATTTTTGCCTCTCACACTATTCTTTTTGGGTTTTAGACGATGGCTGGAACCCGAAGGAACCGTGTTGATCAATGCAATGGACAATGCAATGATTGTCCTCCTGAACAAACAAATGTTATGGTAGATGGAGTGAAAAATCTTATTGCTATCCTTACACAAGATATGAATCATTCTGGACTTCCAAATGAGCAGAGAAAGGAACAGTATTCTATTGAGTCCTTCATGAGGCAACGTCCACCTTCTTTCAGTGGGACTTCCGATCCACTTGTTGCTGAACAATGGATCAGTACCACTGAAAAGATATTTTCAGTTCTTCAATGTTCTGAACATGATAAAGTCATCTTAGCAGTATATCGTTTGGAAGGTGAAGCTGATCAATGGTGGAATCTTATCAAGAATACGAGGCAAAGAGATGAAATTGAGTCCATGGAATGGGACGAGTTCAAGAACTTGTTTTTTAGTAAGTACTTCCCTCGTATTCTTCGAACAAAGATTGAGAAGGATTTTCTTGAACTAAAGAAAAAGGATGATGAATCTGTTGGTATATACGAAGCGAATTTTACAAGACTTGCATGGTATGCATCTGGCATTATCATCCAACCTGAAAGTAAAGTTGATCGATTTTTCAGTGGCTTAAAACCAAGTCTTCGAAGGGCATTAGCTATAAGAGACTTCAGTAGCTATGAAGAAATTGTGCGTTGTGCTATCGAGGTAGAAATGGAAGTTGGTGTTACATATTCATATCATGGTTTTGACAAGAAACGAAAGATGGAGTTCAAGGAGAAATCTCAGAATAGTGTTGAAAATAAGATGAATGTTTCCTTATGCACAAAGTGTGTGAAAGAAGCATGGTGGAGATTGTCTTAAAGGGACTAGAAAATGTTTTAAGTGTGGAAAAGAAGGTCATCGAGCAGCTGAGTGTCAAAGTAATGGAAAAAGGGTTTCTAATGATGTGAATAAAGCAAACACTGCAGAGAACGCACCACCAACACTTCAATGCTTCAAGTGCAAGGAAATGGGGCATTATGATAATAAATGCCCTAATCCAAGGGTTAGTGATGATCAATATGAGAAAACACTGAAGGCAAAGGACAAAGGGAAGCCACATGCGATCACTATTGGCGATGTTGAATATGACAACGATGTGGTGGAATGATTAAGTTTTTATGTAATGGGATTCCAAAATAATATTGTATCATGGAGTATTGGAATATTTATGTATTGGTCTAATTTGGTATTCAAAGTAATTGAGATATTTTTGGAAATAAGATGATATGCGCATAATGAAGGGAAAACGAGAAAACAAAATGTTTAACAGTATTCATGAGCTCATGATTGATATAAGGACTAAGTGATATCATGGTTTGAGTATATAGAATTTTGAGGATTTTAGTATGTGGAAAGTGTTAACTTTTAACTGCATTCATGTTTTCACTATGGTATTCATGAGAATACACGATTAAGGACTTTGAATGTTTGGAATGTGACCAACAAAACATACCTTATGATATATGGGGATCGATGATGGTGTTAAATCTCTGGTAATCGTTTTCACTATGTTATGAGAGTGGACTGCAGTATTATGGATAAGCCTAAAGATTTGAATTTATTATGTTGGACATAAGTTAGTATTGTTTAAGGATAAAATTTTTTTCGATATTATTGATGGGATGTTATAGTAATATAGTTTTAGAAAAAGGACAACCTGCAGGACGGGCGACAGCCCATGGCGTCGGACAAGGCCGTCGGAATCGAACCCACAACCGAAGTGTGACTGGCCTTTATCACCTACCACTGGCCTACAAGAAGTCCATGTTTAGTAGAAACTAGTTTTATTATATTAAGCAGTATGATATATGAAGTATATGTCCATTTTAGGAACCATATATGATTAATCTCACTATAGATCGACTTATGTATATAATTTTTTGCTAAACTTTTGTTTGAGACATATGGAATGACCTGTCATTCTATCACATGATCTGCTAACACTTCACGAATAACAAATTGAACTTCATTTATTTAAGAGATGAAGTGGAAATTGTTCAAGGCATGAACAACAGTGAGATTGTACCAAAATAAAGTAAGTATTTATTCTAAGAAAAATTTCAACTTTAGGGAAATGATCTTGAAAACCAAAAATGTTGTCCTAGTGATCTTATACCTGATGAATCAGATGTTACTTTATATCATCAAAAATCTATGGATTTGTGATTACTGGCTTTTCCATAGCCATGTTCTCTACCACTCTCCATCAGAACATGATGGTTAGATTTCTCTTCCATATCCATATTTTCACCTATGTGGAAACCCAATGATTAGTTTATTTGGGTAATCGTTACATTTCATACTTTAGTTTTTAAAGCCAAGTTTTTTTATTCTTTTTTACGATGTGGGTTTCTATTAAAAAAACTTTCGAATAGTAATCCATTTATTTCCCCGACGAATTTCGAGGGCGAAATTCATTTTAAGGGGGGTAGAATGTAACAGCCCGAGATTTTATGAAAAATATTCTTTGTAATTTTTTTAATGTCTTGTGTTGTACGCTACACCAAAAGGATCTTGAACAACACACATCCTTGACTTGTCTTGCATTACACACAATCGCGACCTTCCTCGATAGTGTGTGTAATACGCAATACCGAGTTTCACTAAACAACGATATGCTATTAAAATATTATTAAAACTAGCCGTTATGAATAGTAATAACCACTTTTTGAAATTTTGTAAATCTTATTTTTCAAAATGGACATCATTTTTGGATTCGGAGTATCGAATTTAGCCTAAGGTGAAATTTTGGTACTTTTCGGATAACTTTTATTTTCTGATGAATAGTGAAAATTACTAAATTTTATTTAAAAACAACTTTTTTAATCGAAATAATTAATAGTGATAAATTATTAATTTGGGTGGTTTTAAAGTATATTTAGAATATATTTTTACAACTTAATACAATTTTGGTCATTAGATGTAATTTCACATTTAAACCAGACATAAACAAGTGTCAATCTTTTGATAGATATTGTTTTTTTAAAAACACGCTATTTGTTTTAACAGCGAGATTTAATCATAAAATTAATTAATGTAACTTATATGTTATGAATTTGGTAAAATAGACTTCATTTTTGAATTCGGAATATGAAATATAGTTTAGGATGAAATTTTGGCATTGTTCTGAAAAACATCAATTTTTGATGAATAGTGAAACTACTAAGTGGTAGTTAAAAAACTGAATTTTTCATAAAACTTAATTTTACCGCTTCTGTGAATGGAATTTCAAAAATCCGAGAGACACGGTTGATGTCAGTAAGTAAAATGTGGTTCAATGAGATGAAAATAATTTTTGGTGAATAGTAACTTTTTACTTTTATTTACCACGGTTAAAAGTAAATAGGGTAATTAAGGGTAGAATGATATTATTATTACCCTAACACATGTCCTAATTCTATTGGACAAGTGTAATTCGACCAAAAACAATCTTAGGAATAAAATATGACCACTTAGGCCCACTTGGATTAGATTAGGACATTTATTATTAATTTATTTAAAGAAGGGTTAAAATAGTTAAAATCAAAGTTTAATAAGTACAAAATTTTTAATATGGGGTTATAAATAAGCTAAATTCGACTATAAATATTAATTAGAAAGCTAAAATGATTTCCTACATAATGGTATTTTATTTGTAATTTTTATACTTTAAATAATTCAATTTATTTATGACACAATGATGATGCAGTAATTTCCATAATAGTGAAAAATTAGAATAATTGATATTATAAATGCCTAAATAAGTATAAGTTGAGACTTTTTATGAATTACACTAATTTTCTAGATTACTATTTCATGTTAGTATTGATTTAATTAACTTTTTTCTAACTTATCATTCTGTTATGATTTTCACAAAAATCAATTACTAAATAGTGTCAAAATTGACATAAAATAGTTTTTAAAACAAATATTATATTATTAATTGTTATTTTATTCCTAAAAATCTATGGTTCGGCAAAATGACTTAGCTAAGGTTATATATATTAATAATGAACAATTTGGGGTTCGTTTGGCTTCTTATATTAAGTTTATTAACCTTATAGTGTAAGAACACAAGAAGACACAGTAAAAGTAAAAATATTTAACTTAATGTTAAATCTAAATGATAAGGTTAAAATAAGAACCTAAACTTGTCTAAATTCTATTTATTGATAGGATTTCGACCCATACCCACTTTAACTTCGAAATAAGACCCTTTGGAACCATTATAAACTGATTTTGACTTTAATATAAAATAATATTTTGAGATATTCCTAAGGTGCCCCTCTCCTCCCTTATAAAAGGACACCTCCTCCCCCTCCTCCTCACACCAATTTGAGCACTCAAGCTCGGACAACCCCTGACAAAATCCCTTCTCTACTTCCCTAGAATAATCATTGAGGTCCTTTTCTTCTTCAAAGACAAATATTAGTTCCCTAAGTGGAGGATTCAAAGAGGCGTTTCAAAGAAGAGGTAATATACATTACCGATATTTTTCAATTTCATTCTTCTTCAACTTCTTCTTCTTTAGTTGTTTCATGATAAAGTAATAACATCAGTATTTATTATATACTGATATGTTATTATAAATATGAAACAACTATAATTAACCTTCTATCCATCCTACGGAAAAAGGAAATCACCGCGCGTGCGTACGTACGAAATACCGTCTCCACACCGTGGTGTAATCTATTTTCCGCCACCACCTTAATTGGATGGGTATAATGGTGTAAGGAGTAACTATATATGATTATTATAGAGTGATATTGATACTGAAATAGTATACATGCACTTCAACACAATTCCACGACCATGGGAATGATATCAGCGTTCGTGCGTATGTACGGACTACCGTCTCCACGACACGATGAGATTCATTCTCCATGTTAACCATTTAAGAATGATTATAAAGTATATATAAGCAATAATAATGAAATACATGACATTATAAAGATACTGGATTTATGTATATATGTATTTCATCTACTTACTTCCATTCAAGACAATAAGGAAAGGAAAACAGCGTTCATGCGTACGTACGGACTACCGTCTCCATGAACGGTGTGTTTCATTTCATTTATATATTTATTATATATATATATAATGAATATATATGATATATAAATCATTTTTTATATTCTTGAAGTAATTAAATCATGTTATAAGTAATAATAATGTCAAGAACAACAAGTACAAACACCTACGATAAATGAAACGATTTTACCCAAAACGCTTCTTTAACATGGAATTTACAAAAGAACTGGTAATATAAAGTCATAAGTGAACCATATATGATATCATAACAATTAATATGATTCTGTAATAAGTTAATGACATTATTTAAATCATTATACAGGAGGTTCGGACACTTACGAAGCAAATCGGACTTAAGGTAAGGGAAATATCACAATCTCATTTTTATCCGAGATTGTTTATACTTTGGTATTTACTGGGGTGTATTTTATCATACACATCCATGTTCCCTCAATATGTAATATTATTTCCATCCACCTAAAATTGTTTAAATCCAATTTTACCCTTCGGTGAGATTTTAGTAAAAGATATGAATGGAATATTTTGTCATTTTTCGTACGAGGTACTTTTTGACTTTTCCAACAAAAGTACGAAGAATGTTTTTTTAACATATACGGCATGAATGGATTTTTAAAACAGTATTTCCAAGAAGCTTCTTTTACAAGTTTTCATGTTTATTTTTAATCATCTTCTTTTATTTTAAATTCGTATGACATGTTATGAAAGGAAAAATGTTTTTGAAGAAGAAAGGATATTTTCCTCAAGAATGGAGTTCAAGTGTTTTATCAAAATTATTTTCCATCTAACATAATAAAGGGTTCTATTTTTATCTCTATTATTACATTGATTTGATAATGTTTTGATGGAATTATTTTTATAAATTCCTTTATCTTATATGAGTTGTTTATGATGTCACGATGTTTAAGATTCCCATTTTTATTACATGGGTTATGAAATGATGTATGATTTATGATTTTGTGGCACACATAAGAATAGTATCATTATGAGATGGGTGGGACCTATATCTCCCTCCAATGCATTGGGTAAAGATTTTATATCTCATGAGATAGACATGGCTGGAATGGTAGGTTATACCGGTTCAGCGAAACAGGACTGAAACGAGGGTGACTCGATTCAGAAAGGGACTTTGTCCACTAAGATAGTCTTGGCAATGTGTTTTGACTAACAAGAAATGATTCTCTATGATTATGTGTGTATGCCACAACGTTTCATGTTTTATGTTATGATTATTGGGATTACATTTCACTTCTATGATTTATCCCATGTTATGATATTATGAGCTCTCTTTTTTGCAGGTTAAGATTTCCAAAAGCTATGTTATTATGTATACGATGTGATTGATATTTCTTTTTTTTAACCTTACTGAGCATTTGAGCTCACCCTCTTATGTTTTCTTTTCCCCAGGATATAAAGAAAGGTTTTAGGTATAAAAAAAGGGAAGATCTTTATGGGAGATGTTGAAGATCTTTCACCAGGATTAGAAGATTATATTCCGAGTTTCCAAAGACACTAAACTATTATGATCCTTGTGTGTGTGTGCTTTTGTAATGAACTAAGTATTCCGAAAAAGTAATGTAATGTCCATGTACGGTAAGCTTCGGGTCTTTACATTTAGAATACATGGGAGACTATTTCACTTCTTAATGTTGTCTTAATACCATGAAATATATGATCCTTCTTACTCTTTGGATCATACATATTTCTGGAGTTCACATTCCTTCTACTGGGTGCCATTTCTATACAATGGAATACACTAAGTCAGTTTATGAATCGTAATTCATAATTACAAACATGTAAAATACCTAACGAAAATTGAATAATTTATGGATATAACCTATAATCACAAAAATGATTTTTGTGGAGGAATATACCCATAAACCCTTCATAGTGGTTTGAAATGAAAATCATAATTATCCTATGCATATCCCTGGGGAATGTCATAACCAAGAGTACAACAAGGTCCATTGTTGTGCACCAGTTCCCGTTCGAGTCTAGATCAAAGTGGTGTTTTTGGGTTTTACCCCTAGGTACATCTGTTCCTGAGCCGGCTCTACCTGCTCGTATCCAGAGAGGGATGTATTTTCTTGGAAAACTCACAAAATCATTACATTGCCAAAATTATTGGATGCTCTTCTATACCAATCTTTATACTCTATCTTATGGTAATGTGCTCTACTCTGTGTTTATCTAAATCTAGTTTCTATGGTTATTGCTAAACATCCTCTGATACCAACTATAACTCCCCGACCCTAGTTATCCAGAGTCGGTGCATTATTTTATTACATTGGCATGATTACAAGGAATCAAGTCCCGAATGACAGTTCAGTTTAGCAGTCTTTGAAAATAGATTACATACATGAATGTTACATTTCAATTAATAACAAACAAAACAACATAAAAAATCCTTTATGAATGCCATTATTCCCTTGGCTTAACCCTGCATATCAATCACAATATACTTCTTGGAATCTTGGGAAAAATAAAACATAAAAAGGGGTGAGCTCATATTATCAGTAAGGATAACAATACAGTTGAAAAATTCATAAATAAGCACAAAAATTTAAGGCAATATATAAATAAAAAAAAGACTTTTAAACATGAACATTAGCATAATATGGAAAAAATTAAAATGAAGTAATTCCATTTAATTATTTACAAGGATATTTTACTAGTCGAATAATCGCATGAAATATCACTAACGACGTTCATAATGATGGAATGCATAATGCCAGACTATCATAACAACATAGTCAAGGCCTTGTGCCAAGACTACAAATAAGATTTTGACAAGGCCTTGTGCCAAGACACTAGTTTGTCTTATTAGTCCCACCAATGCATTGAGGAGATATTGCGGGCTCCACCCATCACATAATAAGTCCAAGGAATTCCTCATAAGAAAAGGTTTAAACATAACATAAACATTCGTATTAAAACTGGCATAAGAAATGTCAATACATTACCCATAAACCATGAATGGTATCAAAAATAACACATCAACAGTCAAACATATCACAAAACCTTCAACACAATATGGAAGATTTGTATCATAATAAATCAACTTAAATCATGTTTAAAATACATTATATGATTTTGACATAAAAGAAAATGATTTGTAAAAATATTTTAGAGAAATATCCCTTTTTCATGAAAACATTTAAAATTAAAACAATTTAAAAAGGAATAAATTTAAATACATTTTTGATTCAATGTGTCCCATTAAACTTTGAAACTTTTGAATGTAATTAACGTTTTAAAACAATCATGTCCATCTAAATAAATCCTTAAAACCATTTTGAAAACATGGACATTAATGTGAATGGTTTAGAAGAATAAATCATAAAAACATTTAAAATGATGTTTTAGTTAAATGTCTCTTAATATAATCCCTTTGAAAACTATTTAATGAAACATGGACATGGACAATTAAAATTTCCCATTAGTTACTTACAAAGAAACAACCTCGGATAATAAATAGATTGTGAAATTAACCCTTACCAATTTTGTAACTTACGAAACATACACCCCATGAAAGAGGTTTCATACAATGAATATTTAAATACCCATGAATTAAAGTGTATTACACAAAGAATACTACTATGGGAAGTACCTACACCACACAGAAGGTAATAGTGGCAATATGGTACGAATCTCACGGGAATAAGGAGTCTGATGAAAATCAATTACCTTCACTTTCCTTTACTAAAGGATAAGTGTTACCTCATGTATAAAGACTATATAATGTTATTAAATTATACTATAACCATATTAATATTTATAATATCATACATTATTTATTTATTACTTTATACTACACATTTAATAATAATTTGTATTTATATTAATATTTCGGGTAATAATCGCTTTGTTTATTGTGCGTGTTTTAACTTTTTATTCTTGATTTTATCACTTGGATCATGATTTAAATACTTACAGAATATAAAAAATGATTTATATATCATATATATTTAGAATATAAATATTTATAATAGACATATATATGAAATGGAAAACACCATTTATGGAGACGGTAGTCCGTATATACGCATAAACGCTGTTTCCGTTTTTATATAGTATGGAACAGCAGTAAGTGAATAAGATATATGTAAGTACATAAATATTGATATATATATATATCTTTATTAGCATTATTATTTCATATATTACATACTTATTAGTAATATATATTTTTATAATCGTCTATGAATGGTGAACTTTGAAATGAATCTCATCACGTCGTGGAGACGTTAATCTGTACGTACCCACGAGCGAAAATATCATTTTTTGATATTAAAATAATATATAATTGGATGGTATATCATATATATATAATACTGATAATGTTATATTTATTATATACATAAAATTCATATCATTATTATACCCATCCAAATAATAATTTATTGAATAACAATTACACCACGACGTGGATACGGTAAGCCGTACGTACGCACGTATGGCGACATGTCATTAATAGGGTGGATAGAATAATGAATTTGGTTGTACCATAATTATAATAACATCACAATATATAGATGATATTGGAGTTATTTTTTTAGAATGGAAACAACAACAAAAAAAGAAGTGGAAGAAAAAAGGAGCTTGAAAGAGGGTGGTCATATCATTACCTCTTTTCTGGGTTCTTCCTTTTGATTTGATCAGAAGGGCTCCATAGGATAGATTAATGATCAATCTATGGAATCTAGGTTAAAGTTAGGAATGTTTATAGAATAATGGGGTAGGGTTTGGCTGAACCAAAAGGCTTTGAAGGTGTGAATAATTGGTTATAAGTGGTGTCCTTTTATAAGGGGGAGGAGGGGATCTTTAGGAAAAACATAAAGTATTATTTTATAATAAATTCATATTCTGTTTATAATGGCTCCAAAGTTTATTATTCATAGTAAAAGGTGGGGATGGGTCAAAATCATTACAGCCAATAGATTTTAGATAGGTTTGGGTCATTATATTATCCTTATCTTTTAGATTTAACTCTTAGTTAATTAGTTTTACATTTACCATTTCACTTTGTATTTTTATATTATATAGTTAATAAACATACTATATACAACCAACCAACCCCCAAATAGTCCATTAATGGTACACCTATCATGATATAAGTCCTTTTTCCGATCCGTAGATATTATGGAATAGAATATCAATTAATAATATAATATTTGTTTAAGAATCTCATTTTTTTCAATTTTGACCCTATTCAAGAATTGTTTTTTGTTGAAGTCTTAACAACATTATTAATTAGAATAAAACTAATTTGTGAAATCCTAACACGTAATATTAACCAATAAAATTCGTGTATATCATCAAAACTTTCAAATTTTTTTTATTTTAACTTTTATAATAACAATTATTTGATTCATTCATTTATAAGGAAAATACTACATCATTATTGTGTCATAAATAAATTTACTTATTAAATGTCTGAATATTATAAATATAATACCATTATGTAGAAAATCTTGTTATCTTTCTAATGAATATTTATAATCGAATTTATCTTATGTATAATCCTATATGAAAAACGTTTTAGTAATTAAACATTGATTTTAACTCTTTTAACTCTTCATTGAATTAAATAATAATAAATGTCCTAATCTAATCAATGTGGACCTAAATGATAATATTTTATTCCTAAGGTTGTTTTTGGTTGAGATAAACTTTTACAATAGAATTAGGATATGTGTTAGGGTAATATTAATATCAATTTTATCTTTAATAACCCTATATACTTTTAACCATGTTAAATAAAGTTAAAAAGTTACTATTCACCAAATATTATTTTCATCTCATTGAACCACAATTTACTCCTTGATATTAATTGTGTCCCTTGGACTTTCTAAATTCCACTCACAGAAGAAGTAAAATTATGTTTTATGTGAATTTCCAAATTCTCCTTGGAGGTGGGTAAAAGACGGTGAAAAGTTCAAAAAAAAATTATATATCTAAAATTATTCTAAACTAACTCTAATGAATTACATTGAACTTCAATAAGTATTATGTATCTATTTTGACCTAAAATAAATTTAAATAATATAGATAATTATTTAAATAAATATTCCTTTTTAAACAATAACTCATTGTTTTTCACTATTTATCAAAAATTTAATGTTTTCAGAAAAATACCAAAAATTCACCCTATGCTAATTTTGATATTCCAAATTCAATATTGAAGCCTATTTTACCAAACTATTACTTGCATGTTTATTCTCACAGTGATATAACAAAATTCATAATTGATTTGTTCGTATGGTGATATGGTTCAGTGCTTTTTTTAAGAAGACAATACTACATTTTAGTGATAATAATAAACATGAATATTCAATAGTTTGAAATCAAAAAATAATGATACTTATTATTAGAATATAATTGGAAAAAAATTATGGAAACATCATTATTAAAGTAGAATACCTTTTGGAAAAATACATTTCAAAACATGGAGAAGAATCTATAAGAAATAAGAAATTATTTTCAGCGTGGAGATTTAAATTAAATGAATGAAAAAAACATTGAAATTGGAATTTTTAATTCTGATAATTATGATAAATAATTTTGTAAGTTAGGTCATAATAATTTAAACAACAAAAAATGGAATAATTGATTAGATTTCAAAACATATTATCTTATAGTAATAATAGAATACATCTAGCTGAAAAAAATATATTGAAAACAACAATCAAAATAATGATCAAATAATATTTATTGCAAGCTAGTTAACATTAAATGGAAGTATAGGTGAGGATATAGATCAGAAAAACTTTATAAAAATTAGAATTGGGGACTAAGATGCACAGAATGTGTTTATACAGAAAAAAGTATAACATTGACAAAGGATTGGAAAGAAACACAGCCTGTCTAATTACATGAGGGAGTACACCCTCACCATCATATGGATGCTAGACATGGTATCAATACAACCAGTGGAGGTATTAACACCGGTGGTGAACTGTTGTGTATTAGGTAAGGGCCAAGAAAAAGATGATGCTTCTCTGAAGAATAGTGTTAGTACATACGGAATATCAGTTATTGTTGGTCGGTCACACCAGGACACTGATGACATTGGAAGGGTTGAGGAATCTGAAATAGTGGAATCATGTGCTATCAATACTGTCAGAGGATCCTTATACTAGTATGAACGATGCTATAATCTGAACCAGTGGATTGTTCTGAATCAGTTGGAGTTGGTTTGTAATCCCCTTCACATGGAATAGTCATTGGAGTCAAGACTCCAGAAGCCACTGTATCCTCCTTTTAGGTACCCTATCACAAAAGTACCTTAACAGTTGCGAAAAAGAAAAAATACCTTCTTTTGACCTAAAATAGTTTATAGGTGCTCTCAGTCAACTTGACATATGAAGCAGATCTGAATAACATCAACAATGAACCGGTGGAATGGTTCACTGATTTCCTATTTATGAGCCTAAGTATTATATAACCATGTGTGACAAATGGTTGTAAAAAGCATCATGACCAAACTAACAATAGTTCATGAAAATAAAGCTATTGTTTAACATGGACATAAATTTATTTTTAATTTTTATGGTGGAATATGTGGTAATAATCATGGATCTCCCAGCCTAAAAAATCAGCAAACATGTCTATCTTCAAATATAAAGAGTGTTTCAAATTAATAGTACATACTAATAGATAATGAAATTATTTAATGGAACATTCAAATGATAGATGAAAATGGAGAGATAAAGATATTGTTTTCTTCAAAATGATTCCATGAAAGGATCCATAGGTGAACATGGACTTTACCCCCGCATCAGGTTTTGTCAGTGTGATCTCTTGTTCATGAATTGACGATGCATCAAGCTCCTGTTGTGGGATGACATTGATGTAAACATCTGTGACATCAGAATAAAATGCACTTCAAAGTAAACACCCCATGAAGTAACACAATAAAACACCAAGAATTTCCATGACAATTAAATATAACTGGAACCCTAAAACAAAATATATATTGATAAACATATGATATAATTATTTCTTGAAGAAAGTAAGTCAACCAAAGACCGCAAACATGAAACAGCAACACACGATGATTCTAAGAAAATAGACCAACTGAAAATAAATAAACCAATTAATGACTATAGAATATAGTAAACATCACACTTTTTCTTCTAATGAAAACAATGTATCATGTATGCCCGGCTTAAACATAGTACATCATCCAGCTTTCATGAAAATGTATGAAAATAATATACTGTAACTACCATTGAAGGCTGCTGTTTGGTGTTAAAACTGATATATTATTTATGTAAGCACTACTGATAGGTTCAAACTATATGGAGATGCACATAAAAAATAAAAAAATTGTAGTAAATATGTAATCATCCCAGAACTATAACAGCATATAGATCAATATTTGAAAACATTACAAGGTTTTAAAACTATAGTGGACTGATATAGGGGAAATATATCTAAGGATTAGAAATCATAATTGATTATGGATAGAAAATCACTAAATATCACATAATGCATACAGTGAGTCAGATATAATTTCACAACATAGTAGAAAAGCTCAAAATTTATCCCCTAGTATTAATAAAAGTCATTACAATTAACAATAAAAGTGAAATTTCATAGTTCACACTATAATGAGATTCTTCATTAAATGTTATATATTATTTTTTGGAGGGAATATGTCTGAACCTCATTGACTTTGTAGTCATTTCTATTTCCCAGGGGTGGATATTGATAATTTAAGACAAAAGGATGATTAACATAATGGTTTGTGGGGAATAAGTAATAGCACGTACCACTTCTCAATGTTGGGTGTGAATTAGAATCCATATTAATATGGGAGAGTCCATAGTTGAGCACTACACCTTAGGATGTAGATTCCTGGAATCCAATACAGGAATCCCAGCTAGTGCTGAGTGTTGAAGCATTATGTAATTGAGATTTATCAGTCTTTCTGGTGATATGAGGCAGAGAAATGTTTCCAATGAAAAAAATGATAATGAATTAACCAAGAGTCCTGAATAAATCAGTGTTTGATGAATAATTCACCTTGTTACAATTCATATAATTTGAAAGTTTCTTTCTATTTCGAGTGATATAATCGAGACTACTGCATTCATTATAAGTATGAAAATATATAGGGGATAATCTAAATAATCAAACAGGAAATTATAATACAGGTATGGATAAATGCAATAGCATAATTTAAACTCTTTTGAGTTGGTACGACCTAGAAGTGGAGTAAAATAACATTGTAAGAATTAAGTGGCATGTGCACCATAGTAATCCAATGACCTCATATAAAGCATGTTCCAATGATCTTAAGAAAACACCAACTGGTCAAATTATAAACCACATCGACTAATAAAACATAGTACATGATCCAGTTTTCAGAAACATATATCAGAAGTGATATATAGTAAAACTACAATTCTGGTAATAGTTATGAAATATGAATAAGTAAAATTAAATAGCCTCCCAGTACTGCCATGATCCGTTGATGCAGGGCATCATCAGTTCATCAAGTATGTAGACATTTATATTGATCCCTGCAATAGGATGCAATTTTTGTAGGATACAACAGAATCCAGATGATGGCACCAACAATTTTTTGTTCTAAAAATTAAATCTAGAAAAGGGTTGATGAATGAAAATGGAGAGAGTAAGGGATGTCTTGGTTCAACATGATACCATGAAAGGATCCAATAGTGCACATGGACATCACCAGTACTAAAGGTTTTGATAGTTTCATATCTCCTTGTTGAAGAAACAATACAGCGGGTTCCTATTTTGGTATGGCTTTACTGCATACTTCTATTTCAACTGAAAATGAGTTGATGACATAGCAAGGTGAAAGTGTGAGATGGCATTTCTAGTCTTCCATTTTAACATGAAAAATCACACTGCAATATAAACACCCAATTAAGAAACATAGTAAAACACCAAGCATTGCAATGTCATTTAATTAGGAAAACTAGAAAACCAAAAAAAATTATATATTGAAAAACATTTAATAATTTTATTTCATGAAGAAAGAAACCAAAGACAGTAAATATCATCCTACATAAAACATCAATGCTAAGGAAATAGCCTAACTGAAGATAAGTAAACAAAATAAATACTACAAAATATTGTAAATATCAATGTTTTGCTTCAAAGAAAAACAAAATAACAGACCAAAGTACTTAAACCACATCAATTTCATAGACGCAAACATAATTCAATGAACAGACATCATATAATATGTGTACAGATAAAATTTGTAAATGGAAATTTGAAGGACACCATGTTTGCAGTAGGGATTTCAGTCCTCCAATCGTTATAGATAGGTTGAGCATCAAAATAATCCTCTAAGAATCATGTAATATCATCACTATAATTCCCACCCGTGTTCTGTATGGAAGGGCCAACACCCATAGCAACATCATAATCTGAGGAAATCCCATGTGAGACTTTATTCTCAGCCACATTAGAGAAACACACTCCAAACGGAGAAACATGTTTAGATTTTTTCAATATAATTTTCAATCTTCCTAACAGAAGGTTGCAGATTTGATTCCTTTGAATCGACCTTATTACAAGATGAATCAGTGTGACCAAAATTCAAGCAGGAAAAAAATAATATAGAAGGTTCAGGTTTATAATGCTTTTCCAAAATCCTATTCCCCCATTCTAAATGAAAATGATTGAGGATACTCTATGTAAATCATTGCAACGGAGCGTCTTGAATGTTTGGAGGTGGCTGAATCAAGTTTAATGGGTGTGGAAATTAGACTGGAAATAACATTTAGAGCATCTGACATAAATTGATGAGTAGGGAAACTCTAAAAGCCCAGCCAGATTTGAAGTAGATCTAGTTTGATATTCCTCTTAATAATGGGAATCCAATTCATTATTTTTATATGATATAAAGGAAATGACCATTCTATACATGAGAAACATCTATAATTATCATCGTTCAAGGATATGTGGACCAGAAAAAGTTAGGACTCATGAAGCCCCATCTCTTAAGAGATAAATCTAATAGTTTCAAGGGACCTGTTGATGAACTTATTTGAAGGACGTCGATTTGAAAACTAACCAATCAGTGTGTACCGAAATTCTGATGCACGTTGGTCCACATCCGTCCTTGAGTACAAAATGGCTGATTAACCCTTGCACCTAAAAGAATATAAAGATAGCCTAGAATGAGCTTCGAAAACATTGGGTATGAATGATCTACCAGAAAACACATTTGTTGTGGTGTGATTTGGGATTAATGTAGGATTGCTTCCATGATAGCTTTCAGCAGCAGGCGGAGGCATAGTCATGGGACACAGAAGCATAGGAAACAGACGTGTAAGAGCCAGAGGTGTCGGAGCTGGACTCGTAAGATCCAGAGTCATAATAACTGGAGCAGTAGGTGGCGGAGCAGTCAAAGGCGGAGCATCTAGAGGGAGGCAGAGGTTGGGAGCAGAGGTGGGGAGGCAGAGAGTGAACTTGCATTTACTGTAGGGTGTAGAGGAAGGAGGAGCGACTACCAGGAGCAGGGGCAGATGTGAGGTGTGTTCCGGGGTAGAGGATAACATGCAAGATTGGGGAAGCAGGATTGTATTGGAAATGAAACCCTAGGTCGACAGAATGATTTTTCGAGGGAGGTAAGCACTCAAAATAGTGATGGATGGAGGTAAAATCCACGGGAAGGTGTTTTTAGAGACGTGGAATCTTCTGGAGTTTACACGTAGGTAGAAATATTACAACATTAGAAGATATATAGATTCAAAATATAGAATTTTCATTTATTAATTTAAAATTAATTCCTGCTATCAAAACCAAAAGGCGTATTGTTAAGAAATAATAACTATCAAAAGATCGACACTTGTTTATGTCCAATTTCAAATTGAAATTACTTATAATGACTAGAATTGGATTAAATGGTAAAAATATAATCTATTTATACTTTCAAACCATTAAAATTTATAATTTAACAATATAAATTATATTGATTGAAAAAGTTGTTTTCTGTTAAAATATAGTATTTTCACTATTCACCCAAATATGAAAGTTATCAGAAAACACCCAAAATTTATTGAAACTAAATTTTTATGTCCCTTTTCTAAAGAAGAAGTTCATTTTGTAAAATTTAATATATAAATGTTTCAAATATTTTATTTAAAAAGGGTTCACCATTAAAAGGCGGTAAAAGTATATTTTTTGAAAAATACTTTTTTTATCTGAAAAAATGAATCAGTTATTAAATCATGTCTAAGAAACTCATAATATAGATTCTAAAATTATAAGGATTATATAGAGTTCAATATTCAGTTAATACTATTCATAACCTCTTTTGAAAATCTAGTTTTGTAAGTCGTGGTGCGCTTGAACTCGATGCTATGTGTATTGTAAGTTATTGAATTACATTGAAGAAATAACATACTATGAATTATTGGGGTGTTACATTGAATGATCCCTAATGTATAAGAAAACAATGGTAATCAAATTCAAATTGGAAATTCCATCAATTGTTTTAACGGATGGTGTCGAAGCCTCATTTATTATTAAATCAATGAAAAGACCTTTTTAATTTGGTAAAAAGAGACCAGTTACATAGCCCGGTGGCCCACTGGGAATTTAGACCATTACATAGCCTATAGGCCCAATTATTTGGCCCAATGACCATTCATTTAATAGGAATACTACATTACCCACATGTTACATAACCAAATTGTCCCCACCACCGCTACAATGTTCTGCCGCTGCTATAGTGACCTGCAGCTACTGTAGTGCCCGTCATTGATACAGTGCCTCTACTACTACAGTACACTCCAGTACGGCTATAGTATCTATGCCTAATAAGTTTTGAACCCTCATTTTTCATGTATGATTACAGGGTGCTTTCCACTAAGTCAAACCCCAACTATTGGTGACTCTATCAATTCATTTTTACTTGAGTGATGAATATGAAAACAACCACTAGAATAGATGTATTATCCTCCATGGTCAAATGAGTAGAAGTAAAATTTTGAAGCATGATATTGTGAGATACTTTCCCATGATAAAGAGTGAAAGGGTTGAAATCGATAAAAAAAGAGAAAAGGGAAATTAACCCAAAGGCCGCACAAAGGTGTAGATATTCTATCTTCTAGAACCCTAGAACTTATTCATACTGATAAATGTGGCCCAATAAGAAACAATTATATTATATTTTTCCTATAATTTGGTAAATTTATTGACTATAATAGAAGAATTACATATGTATTTTTTTCAATAACAAGACATTAGAAAATAAAAGGTTCAAAAAATATTAGAAGGAATGATAAAGAGAATATGGGTCTCTATATCAACAAACTAAGACAAGATAATGGTAAGAAGATTACTTGTGATTAATTTGAAGTTTATATTTACAATCATAGAATAAATAATTATTATAGAACACCATATACTTCATACAGAAAATATTATATCTGAAAGAAAGAACAAAAGAAGAGTTTAATTGGGAAGGTATATGATAACTGAAAAAACACCATCAAATATTTTTGAGTATAGATATATTTATTACTATAACAATTCATTACAGGTGTGTACTAAGACAGAAACACAAAAGATATAAAATTAAATGTAACCTAAGAAAATTCAAATGTTACATTTTTCATTGTTTATAGAAGACTTTTCATTATAAATCCAGTGAATATTAATATGAGAAATTTTGAATAAATATATGTGGAAAGAATGTTCATTAGACTCCATTCTTATGGGAATGGCAGACTATGATAGAACAAATAGATGTAGAAGTTAGTTTACTATTATGATGACGAAATTATTGAAAAAATGAACAATTAAATATTAAAGTTAACTAAAAATTAGAATATTTGAAAAAAATGGAATAAAAATAGAAGAAATGAATGATGAAGCTACTGAGAAAGAAACAAACATTATGGATATTGATTCTGAACATACGAGTATTGTGGATGAAGATGATGAGAATAAGAGAAAAACATTACAACACATTGATGAAACATAGTGAAACTGAATATATCATTTGGAATCAATATAATCTGGAGTTGAAGATCAAAGTACAATTTTTTTCTAAAATTGATCCACATAAATTCATAATGTTAATATATCATGAGGAATAGATAAAATTTAGGAATGGAGAACTTGACCAAATTTACAATAACTACCCTTGATATCATTAACCAAGACCTAAATATAAAAAATTTAATTTTCACCAAGCCGGTTTTTTGAAATATGATAAATGAGAAAGGTGAACTATCATGAAGAAATGATTGGCTAGTGTGGAAAGGATATTTTCAAATTGAAGTATTTTACATTAGGGATACATTTCACCAGTAGCGAGACCGAAAACTATTATAATATTATTTGGAATAGTAACACACATGCATTATAAATTTTATCAAATAGATTTTAAAAATTAGTTTCTAAATGTTGATATTGATTAAGACGTATATATTTAACAACATGAAGAAAATTAAAAGACAATATTGTAAGTATGGAATGCATATTTGGAAAACATTTATTTGGTTTTAAATAGACCCCTAAGACAGGGTTTTCTAAATTTTCTGACTTTTTTGGGATATCTGGTTTATAAAAGAAAATTTTTATAACAACATTATTTGAGAGAAATGTCCAACGATACACTCATAGCCATTGTGCATGTTGATGACATCAATTTTTCTTGTGACAAAGAAGGTCTCTATGAATATTATTTTGTGAAAATTATTTTTTTCAGATTTTGATGCATGGTTGGAAAATATATTTTATGGGATTTGAAATGGAGAAAACACAAAATTTTATATTTTTATTATAGTAAAATAATTATTGTGAATTTATAAAGATGTTTGGAATTGAAAAAGAAAAAAAATTATACACCCATTTTAGTTATAACTATATTATGCAAGGATGATGTCAGAAAAAGGGTTAATCAGAAATAATTTTGAAAAATTAATGGGTGTATGCATTATCTCACAACATTAAGGCCAAATATAGATTTGGTAGTGGCTCTATGTTATAGATTTCAAATTTATCCTAAAAATTTCCACTAGTTGGATGCTAAAATAATTCTAATATATGAGGGATTATTTTTGAACAAAGACCGTCCATATAGAAATTGTACAAATTTAATACTGTTTGGGTTTGATGTTGATGGATCATAAGGTTATTGTTTAGATAGATGATCAACTTCATATGAATCCATATTTTTTGGGGAAGGATTTTTTAGTTTCTATAAAAAGAATTATAATTCATTACCCCTAATAATGGCTGATGATGAATGTATTTCACCTACACATGAATGTACATAGATGATTTTGGTAAAATAATAATTGGAATATTTCAAAATTGAAACTGAGATACCACTAAAAATTTTATGTGTTAATAAATGTTCTTCTAGATTTTATAAAAATATATTACAACATAAATTATCCAATTATATAAATATCATGCATCATTTTATCACAAAAAAGGTGGCATGCTGATATATAAATCTAGAATACATTTCAATATAAGATAGGGATGTATATATTATGACTAATGTAATTTCAAAAGAGAGGTTTATTTAGTAGAGACTAAATCCTCGTGTTCAACCTTGTCATCCCACATGAAGACTATCCAGAGGTTCCACTTTATCCCATATTATTTTAGTTGTATTTTACTAATAAAATATGGAATTGAAGGATATGTTTTTTTCATAATTGATTTCATTTAATACAATCATGATGATAGTGGATGTAATTATTGAGTGGAAACATTCATATGTTTTGATTAACCTTGTCACATTATTATATCATTCTATATTCTATTTAATTATGTGGAGTTCTTGATTGTTTAAAATCTGAGACAAAGGGGGATTATTCTTACACACATGAACATTATAAAGTGTTTAATAATGTGTGTGTGCAGGATCATGTGTTCCATTTGAGATATTCTAATCGTGATTTTAATTTTTTGGATATTTAAAAGTCATATTAAGTAAATTTTGTTATATCACTCTTGTTTTCTATATTAGGTATGACCTAGTGGACTTATAGGTTATTAACTAAGGATAATTTTCAAGTATCTTGTGATGACATTAAATATTAAATGAAAAAAATGGAAGATGTTCTTGTGAACACATTTAAGAAAAAAATACCCCACTTACCCTTTCAATTATATTATCATTAATGTAGAGTAAAAAAATTATACACACATATTGAAATATGATATGATATTTTTAAAGGACTTCTAAGAACAAAAAACAAAGGAAGATATTATTGAACCATAGAGTTGCATTTTTTGTCACAGTGTTTCAATATATGTTTGGTGAGTTTGTGTAATGTAGTGATGATTGTATAGTTGTTATGGATTAAGTTGTGATGTCTAGAGAGATGTTTTGGATCTATTTAATGAATTGGATGTCATTCTTGGATAATTATATTTTATTTTGCATTGGATGTTTCTATTGGAATGTTCTTGTTGATATTTTTAAATATAATTATTTTCTTGGATGAAATAAATTTTAAAATAAATTTTCAATTGTGTTATTGCTTTATTAAAAAAATATTTTCAGAAAGAAATGAAGATAATTTAAAAAATATATTTCTCAGTATAAATTTATAAAAATAATCTTGAGAAGTTGGGATATAAATTAATTATTGGTTGAATGTGTTTCTGTACTTCAAAGTATATTAAAATGGTACATACATTAAAATTTGGTCCATCCCAATTCACAATTCCCTAGCCAATGATAAACCCCATGATTTGTGGGACACAAGGTTCAACCATTCCAATGGTAGAAAATATAGCCTGCTATGAGAAACAAAGTCATAGATCTTAATTGGTGTGTGTGAGATCATTTACACAGACTGCAGAGTGTGTTCTTGTAGGTCAATAGAGGATGCACTAGCATCCCAAGGGCCAAATCCTTGGTAAAGTTTGCAATGAATCCAAGTGGCATCCTTGGTTCCAAATGAATGGCGCATGGAAGGAGTTAATTAATAATACAAGTTAAAAAATGTTCTTGAATTTGATGTGTGACAACTCTATATAGAGTACTATTCATCATTCATTTGAAATGTTAGAAATAAAAATAGCATTCTCATATAATCCCATATTTTAATTACTTTCATCTTCTTAATGTGGGAGATCATCTTCAACCTCCTTCGTATGAGCCATTAATGAAAAAAATCCTTATGCTGATGAGTATTATCGTATTGGGGAAACTGTAATGTAAATTTTCATTCATGGGAGATAAAATATGGTCCATTGGGATATTATAAATAGATTAAGTAAAATGTACTACATTTTATAAAATTCATTGTGATGTTATGAATATTGTATATTAAGGATGAGTTGTGAACTATAAATTTAGTTAAGAGAAGCAGAAGAGTATGCATTTTTCTTCTATGCCAATGAGGTTTTCAAATATGAGAAAAATTTAAAAATGATTTTTGAACTAGGGGATAAACTATTGAATTTTGTTCAATGAATTTAGTATATAATATTTTTTTTGAATATGGTATTCGAAGATTCCTTTGTCAGGCTTATATTATGTATACATGAATGGATTATAAAATCCAATGTGAAATCTGTGAATGATCTAGTTGAGTGTAAAAATTGTGTTTTCCAAACAATAAATGGTTACTTGTTCAACCAACAATGCAATTATTTTCAATGTTATTCTTTAATGTGTTTCAATGTGAATATTATATGAGAACATGTTTCTTTTAAATGAATATTACATATATAGTAATTTAAATTAACTATATACATGATTAAAAATACGATGAAAAAAATGGATAAAAATTTTATGTAGATATGTTGAACCTCATAAAATTTATTTTCACATTAGAAAATGTATCTATGATAAATTATTTTATTACTAGTTAAAAAATTCTTATAATTATTTGGTTGATTCACATATTAAGATTTTTGAAATTCATATGGAATATATTGAGAAACATTGGGTGTTATAAAGTGCATATCTGTTTTACTAGGTAAATATATCTATTGTTGGTTGTGAGGACATTTGTTTGGGAAGTAGAAAAGAAATGTGTATATAATATTGTACATCCTAAATATACTATTGGGTTATTATTATGTGTGTATAATGATCATTCAAAAATATATGTTTGAGAATGTCATAATTCTGATATTGAGGAAGAATCTGGTCAATGATGTTCTCCAGAAAGTGAACATATAACTTTTCAACAATCATGAATGATCAAAATAAATAATCATTATCAACTATTTAGAAGAAGAAATATTTCAAATATAATCATTATTGGGATGTTTGTAACCATTTTTTATCTTACATTGTGAAAATGTTGTTCTAGGGGGACTCTGGACTACATAGCGGGACTCTATTATACCAATGAAATGTACATTGTATCTAATTGTAATCAAATCAAATAATCTGTTATTGAGAAGTGTAACCAATCACAATAAAGGGTAGGCACATTTTTGGGTGAAACGATGTAAATTATTTGGTTATGTGATATTTATTTTTACCGAATCCGAGAGAGGTTGAGTTATCATAAGAGTAAATATAATCCTAATAGGTCAGTAGAGGTTAATTTTAAATGAAAGAAATAGAATAAAAATAACACTAATTTAACCCCATCTTTTATGTAGTGAAAATAATCATGGGAACTTTAGAAACATTAGTATATTACAAATATGAAACATTAGATAATACGGTTGAATTTTATATAAATAATGACTTTTTTATAGTGGGAAAATATCTAAAATAGTTTGTGGGAGTATGATAGGATTTTTGAAGTCATTTTTCAAGATACATATGTGATATCACATGAATAGATTCTATAAAGCCCCATGGAAGATGATGTTCAAGAGAAACAAGTACTATGTAAGTGTATAGAAGAGACAAATATGCTTTAGATTTATTTTTGTATAGTCATCTAATATGGGGATTCATTATAAGTAAATGATAATGATATTATAAAGTAAAAAAGTAGTATATGGAAATGAAGTTTCCACATCTCAAGAAATAATGAATTCGAAAATTTATTCCATGTATCAAACCCATTGGGGGATTTTGGAATGTCCTCTACTGTATGAAATACCGATTTTTAATAAATGGTTGTAGAATAAGGAACTGAAAATTAATTAAAAAATTAAAACCTATAAATCTAGAATGGTTGAAAAAGGTTTTGAACAATAGTTAGGAGTATATCATTGAAAAAATCTTTCCTATTTTCTATTCATAAATCCATTATAAATTAAAATTCCATAATAGCTTACCAAAACATTGAGATTTTGTATATAGATGTATAAGAATGTTTTCTAAAGAATAACCTTCTAGAATATTTCTATCTGATCTAACATGAATATTTTTGGGAACCATGTAATGAAAACTATGTCAACATGTGTGAGAGATTCATTATGGATTAAAGAAATATTCCATGTAATGAAACATTAGTTTGGACGATTTCGTAAGCTAATATAATTTCATAAATAATTAAAATGGCCCTTGTTTCAACAAGTGGATTAGTGGGAGTTAATTTTGTTAATTTACAGTCTATTTTGATGAGTTATAAGAGATCACAAATGTGATACCATTGTTACAGAAAATTAATACATAGTTAAACAGATGAGTCTCTAGAAATAGATTATGTGATGCACTATATATTCTCGGGATCCAGATACAGCATGTCAGAACCATGAGGTATCCTAGAATATGACAAGGTATATATATTAACATGATAAACCAAAGATATTCAATGATCTTCACCATTTATAGAGACATCTCAAGCTCATATATAGGTACTCATTTCCTTTTTTATGGTGTAAATCATGTTTGGGTTTCACCATGTGTGTGTTTGGGTAAAATTTTGAAGTTTCGGGATGGGTTTGGGGTAGTTAATGGTTGGCACATGGTTTTACCAACCTGTTCCCCCTACCCTAGAAAACCATGAAACACATATTAGATGGTTATTTCATGGTTGGAATATGGTTTTTTCAAATTTTCCACCAACCAGTAATTTCCCTGCATCTCATGGGGGGAGGCACATAGTTTGGTGCACATTTTTGGAAAAATGTATGCCCTCAGTAGGAAACCATGTGTGAATAATTTCAAACCAATGAATATTAGATTAGTAATTCCCAAACAACTATAAGTCAACCTAACTCATAAAAAATCTATCCTAATCCTATTTATCTCATTTTTGAGGCTACTAGATGGATTACAAGGAATAAAAACATCTATTCTTGACAAATTGAATCCTAAATTAAAGATCAGAACCTATCCAGATAATATATTCTCATCTCGGCCAGTTACCCTACAATAACACTGCCATATTTCTCAAATCCATTAATTTTATATTTTCATCTGTTGGTAGATGATCTTGATCTTGTTTCGGATGGATGTAATATATTTCATCTTGGATCTAGTTTACATATCTAGATCTTCTTTTTTTACTCATGTTTATGATCATTATGGTTCAACTAGTTATTTTCGTTAGTGAGGGTTCATCATCAATGTTGAGGTACGTGGTCTAAATTATGTTCCTATATTCTTTATTTCAAATTGCAATTATATGATGTAGAATTTTAATTATCACGTCTAACAATTGAATCATGAATTGAATAAATAAATTGATTAATTATTTTATGGAATCATGGAATTGATTAATTATGTTTCCATGTGAGTGTGACATGAGTTGAATAAGATAAAATTTAAATATGAAATATTTACTATAAAATTTCTGTAATTAAATTTAATTGTTGGTTTATTAAATTTTGGACTGCCGTGATTGATAAATTGATGGGATATTTGGATTTTGTAAATGGTAAATTAATTTGATAGGAATTAATTGACAATGGGGATTATTAGATGGTTAACATGACCATAATGGGATAATGGGATATAATAATTGAATATTATTACATGGTTTATTGGTTTTTTTCCCATATTAATTCATTTTACTAAAGTATTGAACAAAGGATTATTGGGATAAATTATAACGGAATACCATGATCTGGAATTATGATGAATGTGTTAATGATGATTAATTGGATAAATCTGATATAATGGATATATGTGTCAATATTATATGTGAGTGTGGGAAACAAATTACAACTATAAAAACCCACGTGTATGATTGATTGATATATGGGTGTCTGACATGAACTGCTACTCAAAATCACACTTTTGTGGTTAATTGATATATGTATGTTGTACATGAAATGCTACTTCAAAATCCCATATAAAATTAACTGCTGTACATGTGTTAGATATGGAAAATTTCTTGAAATTCCCATAGTGATAAATTAGTTATGGGACATTTACTAATGCTTCAAATACCAACTGGGTTCTAGAAATGGTGTTCTAGGCTCAAAATGATTACATTGGTCTATGGTTACAAATGGACATAAAATGAATTTAAATGAAATGTTTGATGAAATCACATGTGTTTTAATGAATTGTGAATTGAATATTTGATCTGGTTCAGAATCCATCATAGGATGAAGCAGGTATATGATTTTTTTAGGATTCAATGAGAACCTAGGAGATTATGTGGTTAAATGAAGGATAATTGAATATATTTGAACTTTTTTAGTTTAATTATTTTATTTTATTCATTATAAAACTTCACACTACATTATTGAACAGATATTGTTTTAGAATTTATTTTTGTGGCCTAATAATTTGCACTCACACCATACTCAGGCTACCGGATTAGTAACTGAATAGACTTCATGTTTGCAAGGCCGTATAATGGAAGGGGACCCATATTAGATGGAGGAATTGGGATGGAGTCTTGATGAGGGAAATGGGAATGTTTTTGGGACCCTCTTGGGTGTGTTAGGGTGCCTTTATATTGGGTATTCATTTGACACATGATGTGTATTTGGTGTGAAATATGTACTATATAGTTTTGGATATTGTATTCTTGTTATAGTCATCATGTGATATAGGGTTAGTATGGTTGTTTTTTATATAATTTTATTATTATTATTCAATTATGTTGTTGTGAAATTTTTTTAAGAGTGATTATTAATTCCATGATTAATGTAAGGCCCTCATTGCTTATTGGAATCATCTACTATATGGGGATGCATGCCTGAGGACATGTGGTCAACTAGCTCGGGGCAGTAAAGTGTGGAATCCTGGTCAGGTTGTCATAAATTGGTGTTATAGGTAGTTTTATTTTAATTACTATTTTTGGAAGGTATTCAAGTGAATAGAATGAATATAGACTTTGTTATGATCTATTTCATGAGAGTATCTAAACCATGTACATGGGTAAAATCCATCTTCCTCTTTTGTGAATATTGTTATTGATGTGTGTTGCTACAATTGATTCTATTTCACCTAGAGTGATGCACTTATTGTGAGATGTGATTATTATTTCATATTTTTTCTGAGATTTGATAATTGGAAAATAATTGAATGATAGTTGAGAATTCCTGCATCATTCTAGGAATTCAAGAATGATTGTTACATTTATCATTTTTAGGCACACAAAGGAAAAAATAGGTTTTGGGTATGTTCTATAAATTGGAATCTTTTTCATTACATCTTTAATTGAACTCAAAATGGATCCTAATATGAAATTTAATATGTTAAAATTATTAAATATGTGAAAAAATTAGAGTCCAATAAAAAAATGAATATGATAACGACTTTTACCTTTGTAAACCTGGACCTGGATGAGGGGTGGTTATGGTATTGATAGAACCTCATTTTTGATAGTGTGGAAGGGTTTGGGGGAATGAATTGATAATTTTTGTTTTGATTACTTCTTTTTAACTTAGTTAAACATCTTTTTTTCCTAATAAGTTCCCACTTAATACTATATGTATTCTCATATAATAACATTTTATGAGATAATGATATGTGGTTATGGATAGAAATGATCAACCAAGTCTGGATCCTGATGTATAAGTACTGACGAGTGATAATGTTAGCGAACAGTTTCATGAGAATAATGAAATTAATGTAAAATTTATTGATGTAGAACTAGGAAGGGTTTTTAGAAACAAGTATTATATGAAATGGAATGTACATTTGCAGCAACATCCAACATTCCCCAAAGACAGTGGATCTACGGAAGCTAAATTCTATATTTAGTCTATCCAAATGATTGATGACCACAAAGATACTACAGTTAAGAAAGACCCAATATGAAAGAATTCATTTTACATTTTTTAGCATAGATTTGGTGAGACATCCAAACTCATGAATGAAAAAATGGAAAATATGTAGGGGAAGGACTTTCAGGATTTGTTCTTGAAGAAATTTTACACTGAATCACCTAGGTTGAAGATATCTACAATGTTTATTTGTTAAACTCAAGGTAGTATGTCTATTATAGAAAATTATGGTCACAATATAGATTTTTATTCCTTTTTATTGTATTTCAAAGAGATGATGTGACCATGGAATAATGATTTCATAATGGGATTAAATGTAATATTATGTCCACAATGAATATCTTCAACCTGAATAAATATCTAGAAGTGGTGGAACGAGATCTCATTTCAAATGGGAACATGAAGGTGGAATCCTGAAGAGGGTAGGTGATATATGTTAGATGGTGAAAAGGTATGAATCACTATATCAAAATTATCTATAAGGATAACTTTTTCCAAATAAGATGGAAGCATAGTGGTCAAGGGGAAGGATCTGTTACAAAAGAACTAACCCAGGAAAAATGTCCTGATTGTAGTTGGTTGGGACACATTCGATGAGAGTGACTTCGACCATCGATAGAGTGAAGATCAAATGGAAGTATTTGACATATTCAATGGTTTAATAGGAATATTCATATTATGGTTAATGATAGCACATATAGGAAGAGTCAATGTTCGGGAAAAAGCATCTTATACTCTGTATCGGTGCAGTAGTAGTTTTTCTACTATACATGGTGGTAGAGGTAGTGTATATTGTGATTCTAGAAAAGAGAACATGTATCAGTATATTGGTGCAGCTCAATGGACATTGAATTCATCATAAGAAATCGTATCATGATATTTTCATACATTTCATCCTATACTATCTGATTATGTGGTTTGAAAATCGATAATAAGAGAAACTATTATTATAGTATCTGTTCTTTATAGTCCTATATTTTATAATATTTTCTCTCATTATTTTATATTTTCAAAAAACATGAATGGTTTGGGATTTTCAATGAGTTTTTGTGTGGGTTATTGATAATTGATACACATTTGGGAGTACGATTGAGTGATATTTTCATGTGCAAGGAATGTTCTCTCGAGGGTGGTGAGTACGGTTTCTTTTAGAATATTTACATTATAGATATATCAGGATTTGATTTTATTATGTGTATGAATTGGTATTTATTAAATTGATCCCACGTTTATTGTTACCATAGGATAATGTCTTTTACATGTCATAAGAATGATAAATTTAATCATCATGGAGAATGCGATATCTAGTTACGTCTTATAGGGATTGTTCATCATCAACTAGGGGATCTCACACCCCAGGTTTCTAATTTTTTTCTAGATGAAGGGCTTATAATGCAAGATGTACTTACACAAATTTTGGATTGGTTTCTGGATGTTTTTTTATAAGGACTTATTAGTTATTCCACATTAGAGAGATGTGGAATTTATGATTTATCTCCTTCCTCAATCTGATCCAATTTATGTTCCATCTTATTAAATGGGACCAATAGTGTATACCAAGATTAAGACTAAACTAGAAGAGCTGATGTATATGTGTATTATCTATCCTAGGATGTCGCCTTGGGTTTCTATATTTTTTTCAATTAAGGATTATGAGACTTTGTGATTATGTGTAGAGTACTACAAGTTCAACCAGATGACTATGATGAACTGATAACATCTTCCACATATTACTGATCTATCTGACTAGTTTTGGAGAGATTGTTTTTTCTACATGATCGGCTCAAGATTAGGGTAACAATAGTAAATATCTCACCCATATGACATACTTCTTACTGCTTTCAAAAGAATTTATGGCCTTTATGAGTTCATTTAGATGTCGTTCAAGCTAATGAACATTTTTTTAGTTTTTATGGTCCTGATGAATTTGATATTTCAACCGTACATGGATCAGTTTGTGGTTCCATTTGTGTATGACATCATAGTTTACTATAATCACTACCTCATATACCACTTTTATCAGCGCTAAAAATGGCCTTTAATAGTGCTAGAAAAGAGCTATTAAAACCGGTGAAGATAAAGGAGGGTCCCCTTTATCAGTGCTCCTAAACTCGCTGATAATGACCCCATTTATCTACGCTAAAACAAAACGCTGATAAACGGGGTCCTTTATCAGCGCTTTTTTAGAAATGATAAAGGTTAAAAAAATAATTTTTTTTAAAAAATCTTTCCAATAGGGGGGAATTTATAGCACTTGAGCCCCGCTTTTACAGCAATTTTCCGCCCCATCCATCACCATCATGCACCCCTCCATCCTTTGTTAGTGCTATCCCCCACCCTTTATTAGCTCTAGCCCGCAGAATCACCCATGCGCGTACATCCCTACTTCCACCATGATTTGATCTCATGACCTCTACCCTGCGAGCCTGAAGTCTTTGGCACACCCCTATATTTATTTTTTCTTTTATTAATGATATATCTATTTATTTATATATATATTTAGTTATATTAATTCAAATAGTAATATATATTTATATAAATATATATTTTTAGTTATATTAATATATATATAGTTATATTAATAATATATAGTTATATTAATATATATATTTATAGTGATACTAATATATATATTTAGAGTTATATCAATATATATATGTAGTTATATTAATTTATATATATAGTTAGATTAATATATAAGTATATAAATATTTATATATTGGTATTTAAAATCAAATGGATATTACTTTCTATTTAGATAAAGCTAATATATTTTCTACTTAAATGATATATAAATATTTATATATTGGAAAATCAATGTGAACGCTTGAATGAGACTTCATGACCCCTATAGTTCAAGTGATATTTTCGTTGTTCCTAAAGGATTCTCATGGATGATAAGTTCTAAGGGGGAGGTTTTAATAACCCATGTTTTCAATACAATGTATAATTCCATGGGAAATTGAAATTTTGGCATTTAGTGGATTGGCCATTCATTTAATTGAGCTTCAAAACATAATATATAGTTATATTAATATTTATATAGTTATATTAATATATTTATATTATATATATATAGTTATATTAATATAAATATATATATAGTTATATCAATATATATATATTTATAGTGATATTAATATATATATGTATAGTTATATCAATATATATATGTAGTTATATAAATAAATAAATATAAATATATATATATATTCATAAATAGGTATATAAAAATCTATATATTGGTATATTAAATTAAATGGATATAAGTTATTATTTAGATAAAGCTAATATATTTTATATGTCAATGTATTTTATTATTTATATTTATAATTAAATTTTTATGTGTGAATATTAAACATAATATGTATATATTGTTATATATTTGATTATAAATAGTAGTACATTATAAAAATAGATAAAATTTAAATGAAATAATATCAATATGAATGTAATAACTTGGAATAATGTTAGTGCCCAAAGAATCCAATAATACCCCCTTAAACGAGGCTGAAAATCCACAAAATGTTAATAAATCGAGGTACCCCAACTAAAAACTCAGTTTGGAGGCCTTCTGGTCCAATTAAACAATGAAGAAACCTTGACCGGGGTTCACCCCGGGTTACTAGGCTGTAGATCTCATCGCAGGATTCGATTTGATATGTGGTAGAGCTCAAACGGACACCTGGATCAAAAGTTTTGGGTGTTTGAAGTTCGAGTTGTGTTTTCAACATATTTTGGTTCTTTTTTAAATTTTTATTTTAGTCTTAAAATTGTTATTAAATGACTATTACTACATAATAATTATAAAATAATTAATTAAAAGTATTTTTTAAATTTTTTTTATAAGCCATTTTCACTAAATATCTTATATATTAAGTATATTAACTCTTAATGTATATTTATACTTATCTAAAATATATTTAAAAATTATATATTATATTTATATCAAGATAACTATATTTATATATTACTAATTTTTTTTAATTAATTTGTTTTGAAGTCAACCATTTATCATCACTAATAAAAAAAGCGATGCTAAAGGGGGTCCCTTTATCAGTGCTAAAAAAGCTCTAATAAAGGGGGTACCTTTAGCAGCACTAAAAAAATCACTGATAAAGGGGTACTATTATCAGAAATTTTTTAGCACTGATAAATGTACCCTTTATCAGATCTTTTTGTAGAACTCATAATGTTACCCCCTTTATCATTGCTTTTTCGTTAACGCTGATAAAGGTTGGTGCAGAGAAAAACTGTTTTTGTGGTAGTGAATACACATGATGATCATTCCCAATAAATTGACATCATGCTGGGTAGAATGAGAGAACATCATTTATATGTTGTGATATCATAGTTTCAATTATGGATTGACCATATAAACTGTTAGGGTCATTTCATCTTGGAGGATGCGTTTTAGTTGACCCAGATAATTTTTATGTAGTTTCTTCTTGAGATAAGCCAAATTTTTTACATATCTAATGTTTTATGGGGCCAACAATAAATTATTGGAGGTTAATCCAAGACTTTTCTAGATTGGAATCACATAATTTGAGCACGACTATTAAGGGAGTGAATAATGGATGGGCTAGAGCATGTGATAATTCATTTCAAATGTAAAAGAAGCATTTGACAATATCACCTATTTTGATCTGACCCATCATGTATGGAGTACACAATTTTTTGTGATTCCTCTAGGATATGTCTTGGAGTAGTTTTGAGGATGGGAGATCAAGTTGTCGCATAGAAATATCATTATTTGAGGCCACATGAGTGGAACTAACGTAATCATGACCTCAAATTAGATGTAGTACAATAAGCATTAAATTGTGGGAGATTATATCTTTTAGGTATAATTTTTATTGTGTATACTGATCAGAAGAGCTTAATGAATATATTTTCATAGCAAGACATGATAATCTGGTGGCAGAAATTTGTTGAGTATAGTCATTAATAAAAATTTTACATAGAACATATTCATGGGAAGGTAAATATTGTTACTTTTTCATTGAGAAGAAAATATTAGTCTTACGTAGTTTATGTGTATAGTGATTAGTGGAAGAAAATGATTTTACTCGATGAGATGCATGTTGTTGTGAAAGGGGCCTAGGTGAAAATTATTTTTGTGTTTTTAATAGTGGTGTATATTACTTTGAGCATGATTTAGGAGATCCGGAATGTGGATCCAGAGTGTTTGGAGTTCAGGGAAAGAATTGAAGGTGGGGAGTCACTTTCTAATTGGAACATCGATAAGGATGAGATCATGTATTCCCAGAATCATGTTATGGTTCCAAAAAGCATGTGGTAGGATATGATGTGTGAATTTAATTCCTATAATTTGGTGGGGCATTCAGGTGAGGCCAAAATGTATAGTGACCAACAAAGAAAATTTTGGTGATTGGGTATGAAAAACAAGATTGTAGCATTCATGGGATGATGATACACATATCAACAGGTGAATAATTAACATTAATCACATGGTGGTTAATTAAATCTATTACCCATTATAGAATGGATGTGGAATGATATTACTATTCCTTTATTGGTGGATATCATATGGATTCCTTGGATGAATGATGCTATATGGTTTAATACCAATAATTTTACTATGTTATCACATTTTTTTACCTAAATATGATTCTTTTTATATAGATAAGTTGGAAGAATTAAATATTTGGGAGATATTACATATGCATGGGTTTCCATGGATAATTGTTTAGAGTGTGATTCACACATTACTCCAGAACTTTGTTAGGTCGTGCATAACTTTCTTGGCATACAAATATTACTTACTACGTCTTTTCACCAACAGTTGTATGCGTAGTTAGAATATACTAAATGGATGCTTTAGTATATACATAAGGAATGTGTCTTAGACATTTGTGGGTATCGGGAGAAGAAAATAGAATTATTGTATTTATCCATTAATAATAGTTATCATGAAACTATACTAAGGGAACCATATGAGTAGATTTATGGTGGGATATTCAGATTGCCTCTATGTTGGATGGTGGTCGGTGAGTTGGGGCTATTGGGACCCAGTGACATGCATGCCATATCAGAGAAGGTCTAGTTTATTTAAAACATTATGTAAATGAATTATATTAGATAGAATTTATATGATGATATACATCGTTTACCACCATAGTTTACAAAGACTCATCATGTGTTCCTTTCGGTGTCATCATGTTTGAGTCACTATAGTATTAAGAGACTATGAATGATGGCTCCATGGATTGTAGGACCATTTTAATTTGTTTAGAGAATTAATCTAGTTGTATATTGATTATCTCTTCGATTGAGATAATGTTATATACATGATCTTCTCATGTTTCGTGACATCAATGGTATCACCCCAACCCTTATAATGTGATTTTTGTGGGTGATGTTTAGTTTGGGACCAGTCCAACCTTTGAGGAGCATCTATACAATTGTGGGATCACAATGAGACATTGATATAGGGAATGATCATTCAATTATTGTTTTGTATTGTGGAAACATGGGTGGGTTCGGGAGGAAACATGGGAGAGAGAAGTGGATATGTGGGCCCAATGACCAAATCATTTTACCTTAGAATATTTGAGATTCTTACGATTACAGCTCATGGATGAGCTATTTTATGGTTGGGAAACTATAATATCCTAAAAATTATAGAGACTTTTCAATAAAGTAAACATTTAATCATTTTATTTTATTGAGTGCATATTTTTCAGTTTTTACCATGGGTGTGTTTGGGTGACATTTGGATGTTTTTGGAGTGGTTTTTGGAATTTCACAGTTTTCGAAAACCATGTGACCTGCCCTAAAAATAATGAAACCTTAGGCAGAGGAGGGTTTCACTATTAAAAAACTCTTGGTAAAATAGTGTGTTCACAATTTAGTTACCCTAAGTCCACCCGGGGGGTGGAACATAGTTTAAATTATATTAAGGGACAATTTTCTGCCCTGAGTAGAATCCCATGAATGAAAAATTTTAAACCATTCAAAATTTGATTAAAAATTCACAGACCCCGGGAAATCACCCCATGTAAAACCAACTCAACCCTAAACCTATATCTCATTCTCTTTGAGGCTCTCATTTAGATTATAAGGCATCACAACCTCTGTTGTGGATTAATACATGCCAATATCAAATATGTACACCTCTCCTAATAAGAGATCACCATCCTGATTCGTTTTCCCTCTATCTCCCATCATTATATTATCCTTTTAAGGTTTTTTTCCACCATTGCTATTGTAACTACCTCTAGTATATGATATATCTAATACATTTGGTCATGTATGTAGTTTTTATATCTATATATTGGCCTTCAAATTTTTCTTGATCATTTAACTCAAATAGGGATCTCCACTGGTGAACGTTCATCATCAATCACGAGGTTGGTGGTCAAGATTCAATTCTCACAGTCACTAATTCCAATTATGTGTATATGATCAATAATTTTAGCTGGATTGTTTTAATATTGAATCATGAATACAATAAATTAATTTTTTAGTTAATTTAAGGAATCAAGTAATTTATTAATTGATTTTCCATGAGTATGATGTGATTTGAACATTGTAAAATTGAATTAGGTAATTGTGATAATGAAATTGGTGGACTTAAATTAATTAATTGGTAAATTATTTAATGGAATTTTGTGATCATGGAATTGATGGGAAATTGGGATTGTGTAACACGACAACTAATTTGATTTAAATTAATATAAAATGGGTATTATGAGACAATTGAATTGTACTTAATGAGATAATTGGTTATATGAATTTAATATTACATCATTTTTTAATGGTAAGTTGGGTATATAATTTACATTAACTACATTACTGAACCATGAATTGTTGTGATTATTTGTTTTGGAATATCATGTTGTGAAATATTAATTAATGGGTAAATTATGATTAACAAATATAAATGTGATAAAAGGATTATATGTGTTTAATTTATATGTGGGTGTGGGTAACAAACTACTTCTTGAAAATACCACTTGTTTTATTGATATATATATATGAGTGTGGGAAACATACTGGTACTTCTTAATACCACATGAGTGATTAATTGATATACATTTTTGGGTAATGGACTATTTAATAAAAATACCATATGTGATTGAATGATATGTGTGTGTGGTACATGAACTAATTCATCAAAATCCCATAGTAAAAAACAATTTTTGGGACACCGAATAATGATTCAAATAACCAAAGGGTTCTAAAACTAGAATTCTATGTCCAAACATTGGAATTGGACCAGGGTTCCAATTGGCCATAATATGAATTTAAATGAAATGGTTTATAAAATACATGGTGTTGTAATGTATTTTTAATAGAATATGTGTCATGGATTAGACTCCGACATGGGAAGAAGCAGGTATATGATTGGTTCACCTGTTCTCGGGAACATGAGGTTTATGTATACTAATAAAGAATAATTGAATTTATGAAAACCATTAAAATTATTTCTTGAATTTCATTTTATATACAAGTTTAAAAAGAGTTATGTAATGTATATTTTTCCCATTCTATTGGTGGTGAACATCAGAGTTTTACTCACACTCTACTCGGGCTACCAAATATTTACTTGAAAAGACATCATATTTGTTGGAATTGATAAGGTAAAGAGCCACATGATATATGGTTGAGTCTGGATGGATCATAGACGTGAGAACTAAAATTGATGACACGACTTGCTTTAGTGTTTTAGTATGTCTGTAAATTGGATTTTCATTTGGAAAATTATATGTATTTGGCATGACATGTCTACTGTTTAGGTTGTGATATTGTATTCCAATTTTCTTCATCATGCGATAATGGATTGATTTAGTTATTGGTTATATCATTTGGTTATTCTTATTCATTTCTATTGTTTTCATACTTTGATAAGGGGGGTAAAAAATTTCCGTGATAGATATTAGACCCTTACTACTTGTCGAGAGCCTCTTGCATACTGGGAGGGGTGCCTATGGTCATGAGTCCAGTTAAATAGGGAACTTGTGTGTGGAACATGGGTTGATATTTCACATATTCATTATAGAATAAACTAAAATTTTATTTTTGGAAATTTCATTTGGAATTCACCCCTCAATGAAAATGTGACCGCATGCACAAAATGAGTTAGATAGCTTGTGAATGATTACGTATGAATTATCTATTGGGTCAGTCTTGTATGTCCTAAAATACACTAAGATAGGTATTTAAAACAACTTAATGATAGGTGGAAGATTTCAAGATAACCCACCTATCTTTCTATAGATTTCCATCATTACAATAGTAATTCTTATCAAGAATATTAAGGATATGATCCTAGTTTATGGAGAATATTGTGAACTAATCATAATTGGATTTAAAAATTCTATCTTACAAAAATATCAAGATTATATAACATCAAAATTCATATAGATATTCACTATCAATAGAGATTATGTGATCTAGAAGAGCTCAATGAAATTAATGATCATAGATTCAATAGTACATTATAAGTTTGATACTGCTTTAAATGTATTTAATGAATTGGATATGGTATAAAATCTAGTATATGATCATGATGAGGTGCCTATAAATAAATTACATTAGCATAGTATATTTGGATAATAATGGTGCGATATTTCTTCTAATGGAGATAAGGTCGTAACAATGGATGAAGCACATAATCCACAAATATCATCTATTGAGATACTTATTTATAGATGTGATGATTTAGTAAATAGAGTTTCCAAATAAGAAAAAATGGTAATACCTGTTACTAAGTCCATTTAAAACTAATATAATAAACATCCACTAAAGGGTATAAGGATAAATGTTTTTATTAGTTTTCTCTTGTCCATGTGGGAATCCGTTGGGGTTAGTGTCATATAACCATATCCATTATACATTAGATTACCTGGATATGTTATATTTTTTGAATATTGAATATTCTTAAACATATAATTATTACAATGTTTTCATAAAGTATCTATCACATTGAAATGTTCACAATCTTATGGATGTTATGATGAGAACCTTGAAATTCTACAAAGGTATTCATAACAATATTCATATGGTCATATGAAATCATCTAATGAGACATGGTATATAAAAATTATTATATGCAGACACTCACATGTGGGTGGAAAATTATCTCATTAAGGTCACAAATAATAATCTACCAAACTATGTAGTATGAGGAAAAAAAACCCCAGTAGGAATTATGCATGTCAACAGGTCATAGGATATTCATGTCTGTAGATGTCTGTAAAGATCCTTACACATTAATAATATTTTAAATTCATATACCGATTTTTGTACATAGATATATTTTCATAATACAAAAAAACATATGTTCATGGTGACGTTGGAATATTGAGTGTTTCATTAGGGATATATTATTAATCAATAATCTATGGAATTATTTTTACCTTCCATATCTATGCATTTTGATATCAATACCCATTAATTTTTGTGGAAGAATCTCATTAAATTCTTTTACAATTGTGTATTGATGAATTCATTTTAGGAAATAATAGTATGGAAAATCATGCATATTGTTTGATGGTATATATATATAACATTCAAAATTATTTATTATAAAAAATGGTATTATATTAAATAATGTTTTTTTATATGTGGTTTTATCATTGTGACTTTAAAATCTTCCCATATCTAAATTTACAAGTTTTTAGAATTATATGGTAGACTTTAGGTGAACATGCCTAGTTATATTGGGAATGAAATTTATATTTTCCGACACATGGTATCTCTATTGATCTAAATAAAATACCATTTGAATTTAATTATTATAATATATATTATCTAAATAGAGAAAAATATTTGTGTAATATTTTATATTTTATTTAAAAAATAAATATTCATTACAACGATAGTAAATATTATAAATATTGATTTATTCTGTAAATGAAATCTATTTATTTGTCAATTTTCATTCAAGAGTTCTGTAAATGTTAATTATGATAAGAAGACTATGTTTTTTATTCAATTATAAATATTTTTTTCCAGAGTATAAAATTATATTTATCAATTTATTAGCTAGGACACACAATGTGATAAGACAATATTATTATTATTTTACATTTAATGTTGTATATTATGATAATAATATATGATTAAGTGTCAATAAAATTAATTAAAATTAAACCATGAAATTTTAATTATATATTTATATATCCCATTATGTAATTTGTGATTTGGATGGATTTTTTTTGTCAAAAGACATTCACGATAATACTAGACATTTATCTCCACTATGAAAATCTCAAGGGTTTCCCTCAGGAACAATACTTGTGAAATTATTCCTACTTTTGTTGGTCAGAGTACAGTCAATAAGAGGGGGTGAATTGAGTATCTATAATTTTTTTTAAAAATGTTCACTTAACGATATTCCCCAAAAAAATGAACACATGCTAGTTAATAAAAGTAATAATATTATAATAGTTTGATTGTTAAAATAACATCTCATAAGATTTATTAGATATCAGAAAAATCAATGTGATTTATTGATACAACTTTTGAAGCTACACTAATAGGGAAAATAGTTATAACATCTATCCAAGACTAACTATCAATGTAAAATATAGTTTTATAATATATAATGTAATTCCAAGAAAAACTAAATTAAATGACAGAGAGGATAAAAATGGTTCAGTCTCAAACCAAGACTTAATTCACTCCACCTGGGGATCACCTTATTCCAAGAACAATGTATTAAAATACATGATCCAGACCATGGATTAGGTTAAAAAAATACACAAGATTGTCTAGGTCACAAGACCGCTTCCACTGTTCTTCATGGGAAACAATAAAAAACTAGGTCACACAAGATCTATTCCACGGTTATATGTGGGTGAATCAAATACTAGAACAATATTTGAACGAGGATATGTTGTATCATCTAGTTTAACACAGTATATAGTGTGTGTTTTAATATAGATCAACTCACTACTCAAAAATTATTAAATGAAATATATAACAGGGAAAATATGGCAAGAAATGATTAGAAATGCCTTGAGAATTTCACTATGAAATTTTGGACTTGTAGGATGAAGCAGATTCAAATATCGAGTCCTCTTGTTAAAATAGTGTATCAAATGTTTGATTCTCTAATTTCCAATTTTATTAAGAGTTACATGTAGCTTGTTTTCTTCATTAAGTATTTATTATGAAGATGTTTTAGTCTAAGATCTATGGTAGTTCATCCATCAGGGATCGAGAGTTCATCGGGTGTTCTTTAGTAGGATATTTTTGCTTGCTTGATTTCACTTCTCAAAATGATTTCTTCCCTATCTTTTTTGCCATTAGTATCTTCCTTTTATTTAGTGGTTCACATGTTGAAGCCAACATGATGCGTGTATTCTACACCTCGAACTCTCAGGTGACATTCCTATAATGAAATATAAATAATTTCATTGCCATTTAATAAGTTTAATATGACTATTAGAAATTAAACATAAGATGAAAAAAAAGATTAATGAGTGGTGTCACAGTTTGTCTTGAAATAGTGTCACATGTAAATGATTTCATCCCCTTTTCTTTTGATCGGTGAGAAAATCATGGAACCACAACTACCTTGACATCTTGAACTAGTAGCATAGCTGCAGTGTTAGGATCATAGTGTCTCTGGTATCAGTGTCTAGTCCTATGTTAAAACATCGAATGGTGCTTGAGTCATAGTGTCCAGGTCACGGTGTAAGGGCCATGGTGTCTGGAACATATTATCATCATTATAGTGTGTGTGTCACAATATCTGGATCATGGTTTGTGGGACACGAATGTAGCATTACGGTGTTTGGGTCACAATCTTTGGGTGATGGTGTTAGGGTCATGGTGTCAAGGAAATTTACAAAATCTAGAATCGGTGTCAGACATATTGTTTCATAGACATATTCCAATAACTCTAAATAGTCTTAAATCATGATATTCACATAATGGAATAAACATAATTATTAGAATAATAATTCATAATAAACAAGGATATAAATTAGTACCAGAAAGCATGGAATAATAGGAAAACCACATACTTCCAACATGATTAAAACATGATTATCATGATTTTTATAATTTACTTGATTTTTGACCATTTAAACATGATATAATAGGAGGATTCCAACAATATCCCCCTTTTTGAAGATCGAAAATCATTGAATATATGAAGTATCAAAATAGTGATTAATTCCATTCCTTTTTCTCCCCCTTTTGGGATTATCCAAGAGAAATTATGAAGCAAAAAATAAGAACTGAATAAATGTATGTCTAAACTCAAATAGAAATAAGTTATATTCTATTGAAAAATAATATTGAATCCATTATATACATATGACAAAAAATAACTGGGAAGAATCCTACCAATAGAGATCATTAACTTATCTTCAGAGGTAATAGATATCTCCTTTTCCATTGGAAAAATCATAAGGAGGGTCCATATGAGAAGAAGAGGAGGTGGTAGCAGAGAGTGATCCATTACTTGGAGGAGGAAGAGGCCAAACATCAAAAATAGAAGGTGTAAAAGTCGGTTTGGTCAAAGACTATAGTAGGTATTTCTCAATAATAAGAGGTTTGATCTGGCATAGAACCTAAGAGGTAATAATGGTTGTATTAGAAAAAAGAGTGGATGATGAAGGGGTTAATCTAGGCCGCAAAGGCGTAACTTTAGGAGCCACTATAGTAGTTTGTTGCAGGTGGAGTTAGGGTTTACGAAAATTATTGAAATCAATGATTACCTCATCTCCATAATTCATAGGCATTTGAAAATCACCTTTATTCTCACTTAAATTCTCCAAGGTAGGTGTGAAATCTTTCATTTTTTATACTTTTTAATTAAATACTTGAGTTACATGAGTTATTTTGAATTTTTTCACAGGGTACTTGAAATGAATTGGCAATTCTTTCTTTTTATAAATCCTTTTGAAGAATAATTTCACCTTTTCTATAATCTTATCATATGTTTTAGAAGCTTCCAAAGAGTAAATGAAAACCATGTTATGGGCATGCTCACTGGTTAGAACAATTATTGAGTATTTCCAGAATAGATGGAATTTTCATTGATTTAATCTCTTCTTGAATAACATTTCTTACCACATCACATTCTATTGAATGAGATGATTGATCTTGCTTGAAAAAAGAGGGAGGATACAAGATGGATGAAGATGGTGCATAAAGACTCACGACAACATTTTGAATTGATTCCTTCAGAATTCCAGTCAACACATCAATGGAGGCTGCCAATTTTCCAATTTCTTATGCCAAAATGTCATTTTTTGCAACTATTTTCTGAACTATAGAGGCCAGATTTTGACAGATTAGTGCTGAAACCTTTTTAGCTAGCTTTTTAGCATCTTCGGTGCTAAATCGAGCAATTATGGGTTCAAGTGTTTCAAACTATTTCTCCAGTTTCTCCACCAAAAAAGTTAAATATTTCACTTCCTCACTTTGCTACCGATGTTCAATTCTTACTTCAGGAAGATCACATGAAAGAATAGGTTTAGTCTTCTATATAAGATTCTATTAAATTGAAATAAATTATAGTTCACATAGATGTGTTAATGAAATAGTTTGATCATTGAATGTCTTCTAAAATTCTTCTATCATATTTTCACCTTACACCAATATGTCCTCATGTCTTACAGTGCAACAATCTTCTGGTAAAATCTCGGTTTCAAAAAGCACTATATCTTCTAGCTCCATAGAGGGTATTATTCATGGTATAGAATAACAATTCAATTGAAAATCATTTCCATGATATATTCTTTTCATTTAATCCACTTGAGAGTCTAAGACATCAAAATAGCTAGGGAATTTATACACATTTTTTAGAAGACTTGTACCAACAGAGCTTTGTGCTAGAGTAGTTTCTAGAATGAGGTTGTCCTACCACTCAATTTTTTTCATTATATATATAAGTGATATAACCAGTCTCTTGGAATATTTATAGACTTTCATTAATGAAAGTCACACCCATCTCTTTTCTAGCTTTCATAAAGGCTTCGTCAATTCTTTCATCAGATGAAATGATTAATTCTTCCTCAAATTGTTATTCAAACCATTCCAAAATTTCAGTAAACTTCTCAAAAATAGGTTCTCCTTGAGGTTCCATAATAAAATATTTCCCTTCCATACCAACAGCAGGTCCTTTTTATCAACAAGGCCTTCATCAAATATCTCTTCACCAACATTATGTATATCGACTTGTTGTTAAGGTATTCCATTATATTTTTCTTATAATAATGATTTGTCCATAAATGGAACTTATGAATCCTCTACTTCTTGAATTGAGTATTGCACCAAATCAATTGATTCTAAGCATGGGTCACTCTTTTCTTTCGGTATTGAGCGTATTTCAATTGTATTGAACTTTTCACACAACCATTCAATGCCCTCCACTCAAAATGTTTTCTAAGGATTCTAGCTTATCTTCAACCTTCAGATTTTATCCATTGAGATTCAAAACTCTTAAACTTCAATGACATCTTCACTCAGTATAATAAAAACTTTAGAAGATAGGATTCCATAGATTAATCATTAATAGAATAATGAGGTATTCTTATAAGTTTTCTTGATCAATTCACATATGTGAAGTATACTGTACTAACAAATATTAATATTTTTCCAATTTTACCTAAGATATATCAAGAATACATCTTGATACTTAAAGGTATAGAAATCCCATTTCCTTAGACTAATAAGATTATGAATAAATATAAATATAAACCTTGTCTCACATCCAAATCACCAGAAATTTCCCTTGTTTTCTTCTTTTTTGTAGTTTGACTTCCCAATGCTTCTTCCAAGATGAAAATATCACTCTGAGGAGGAGGTTCTCACAGATTATCCTCACATATTCATTCATGAGGTATCCCTAGCCAACAATACAATAATCTCAATGAAAAATTACACATGTTACCAATAATCCATCCTCTTAAAAAAACTACATCTTTAGGATTGAATGAAAACATGACATACTAATAAAACATTTAAACACATTAACGATAAATGGGTTCTTTTCCTTAGCAAAACAATCCAAAAATCCTTATTCAGTCAAAATATTCAATACCAGTGACATACATGTTAGTATCCACTTCGGGAAAACATACTTTTTAGGAAATAATATTATATTTACCAGACTAGGATTCAGTGGTCCATTAGTTGCTATTCATGGTATCATTATTTATTTATTTTGATACCTTCTCTTCTTAGGAGTCTAAAAATAGGGTCGCTTAATTTTGGGCATAAAATTATGGGTTCATGAAGGAGAATGATTTAATATAGAGAATGATATTTTGAAGGAAATGAATTTGGTTTTGAGAGAGGAAATCTTGAGTGATGATAGAGGTGAAAATTGTCATGTTTTTTATCATTTAAGAAATCCAAATGTCATAAAAAAAATCATGGTAATGTAAAATACTAGATATAGTGATACATGTTATAAATAATTAATTAAACACATATATAGGTCATTCCTCTAAGATAGGAACAATTCATTATATTTTCATTGTTATGGTGTGATAGAAAATGGTGTGACCGTAATGTTGAGATAACAAGTGAAAAATATTGAAATGTAAAACCATAAATGTGAAATAGTAACACCAATGCGGTAACTTCTGAAACTGGGATTCATGAAACCATAAACTATAAAATAGTAAGTGTAAGACATTTTCATTAGAAACTGTAAGTCATGAAATCATAGGTTCAAACCATAAGCCTTTCTATTAAGACCTATTATCTCTCATTCATGAATGGTATAACTTATCATTTGGGGAATTAATGGTCTAATGGATATATCGTCAAGATGGTATTCAGTTTCAATGAATTTCAAAGTGATATCAAAATTTTTATAATGGTCTCTTGATAATTGATGTCTTACATCAAGATGTTTTTTCCTAGAGTTTGAATCATGATTCATTGAAATGTTAATATCACTTGTATTGTCAAAATTTATATGTACATTTCTGAATTGTTATCCATAGTCTAGTAATTCATGTTTCATCCAGAAAATGTGTACAGAACAACTACCACCAACTATGTATTCATCTTCAGTAGTAGATAATGAAACTATTTTTTGTTTCTTACAACTCCATGACACTAGAGACATGCCTAAAATCTTACATGTTCTAGGGGTTCGTTTTTTATCTAACATACAACCACCGAAATCCACATCATAATAGCTTGATAAATAAATTTTTGGTCTTGTAGGATAAATATTCCTTGATTTGGTCTATGTATGAGGTGTTTTAAAATCCATTGAACAAAATTTATATTAGACTCTTTAGGGTTTTATTTAATGCGAACACACATACATACACTAAAAACAATATAAGGTCGGTGGTTGTAAATTAGAGTAAGCCTCCAATAATTCCTATATAAGTGTTTTGATCAATAGATTTTCCATCTTCATCATGATAAAACGTACAAGTCGTACACATTAGAGTATAACTACTTCTTGGGATGCCCAAGATAAATAGTTTTAGAAGACCATTAATATATTTTCTTTGATTTAAAATAAAACCATATTTATTATAATATATTTTAATTCTAAGGACAATTTTTTTTCAGCCATTATTCTAATTTCAAATAAATGTTTCATTAAATTAAGAAACTCAATACATAAATAATTTTTAACGATCCAAAAATAATATCATCCACATAAATTTTAACTACTAAAAAATCCTTGAAAATTCATTTTATAAAAAGATTAAGATCATCTATAACATTTTTAAAACATTTCAAAACAAGAAAACTACATAATATATCATAACATGCTCTTGGATCTTGTATTTAACCATAAAAAGATTTTGATAAATTGAAAACATGATTTGGAAAGCAGGGATTTGTGAAACCAGGGGGTTGTTCAATAAAATTTCAAATATATACCAATTTAGGAAGGAACTCTTGATATCCATTTTATATAGTTTGAAATTAGGAAGTGTTGTATATGGACGAAATATTCTAAAATATTTATGTCTAGCTACTGGTGCCATGGTTTACTCCTAGAAAATTCATTTTTATTGACTATAACCTTGTGAAACCAATCTCGTTTTTTTTCTATCAATGTTACCAGCTTCATATACATTATTTATAAATACTAACATTGTTCCTATGATATTAATGACTTTGGGTCTATCAAAAAGTCTAATAAAATGGTTTTTTTCCAAAATGATTAAGTTATTCTTGCATATCCATCAACCAAAATTCCTCGTTGATTGCATCATTAATGTTTTTAGTATCTTGTTGTGACAATAAATATTGATGTTCAACATGATTTATAAAGGAAACACTAAATTGTGTTCCCCTATCTAGATCTACAACATCAACATCTTTGGGATAGTTTTTTAGGGTTCTAGTGTGTTTATGAAAGGTAGTTCAAGTTTTTATAGTTTCATCACATGGTTCTAGATCATTATTGCTAGATTCTATAGATTTTGCAGAACTAGATATTTTAAGATATTCCTATATAATATGGTCAGAAGATCTAGAATTTCCATCTAGATTGGAAATATCATCCTCATGATTTTCTAGATAGGGATTATTCTCATGTGGATATGTCTCATAAAACATGATAGATATATATTCCTCTAATCATTTAGTTCTTTTGTTAAAAACTATATTTCCTTTATTATATATTGAATATCCTAGAAATATGCCTTCATTACACATGGATAATTTTTTTTTAAGATTTTCCTTATTATTAAGGATATCGACATTGCAACAAAATACTTTTAAGTAATTCACATTGAGCATTCGATTGTTACACAACTCATATAGAGTTATTTTAAGAATATGTATAATCAAGACACTATTAATAATATAGCATGATGTTTTCATAGTTTTAACCCCAAAATAAAAAATGTAATTTATATTATCTTAGCATGATTTTTTAAATTTATTTCACGGTCATATTTATTCATTATAAAATTCATTTTATTGAGGTTTTTTAGGGGAAGAGAAATTATGAAAATAGCCATTTTATGAGAAAATGGATTAAATCTATTGATTTTTTAACTCAAAACCATGGTCACATAATATAAATTTAATTTTAATCCACTAATATTTTTTATAGTTTTATCTTACATGGTGATATTAGAGCATGCATCAATTTTGTTTTCCAGGAAGAAGGTCCAATTATTCCTAGGAATTTCATCTAAAAGAACATAAACACAGTTAGTCCCATTTAAAATATAAAATCTATATGGTCGAAACTAATCCATGTGCACCAACTCAAGAGGTTGATACGTTGAGGCTTATTTCTCTAGTTTGAATGAAATTTTTTGTTTCATTCCTTTTTGATAAGGATTGCATAGTTTATCATTAGGAAACTCTACTTTGGGTAAATATTTTACTAAATTATTTCTCATTATCATTCTAATGGTGTGAGTATTGAAGTGTCCTAGTCTTATATTCCAAATCTAGGACTCTTTGATAAATACAATAAAAGATTATGCATTTTTAGAATCTAAATAATCTTTGTGAATAGAATACACATTTTCATTTTATAATGCTGAAAATTTGAAATTATTATTATAATTTAAATCCTTTATAGAATAATTTTTAAATTTAACATGAAATACATCATCACATAGTTATGAAATAGAAACAGATTATATTTCACACCATCAACAAAAATTAATTTAGAAAATAAAACAGAGTTAGTGTAACTGATTTGGCCTAGGCCAATGACATTCCCTTTCACATTGTCACCAAAAGTGACATGCCCACAAACAATCTATATTAGGTTTTTGAAAAATGAATAGTCTCCTATAATGCGTCTTGAACACCCATAGTCCATGTACCATAAGAATTTATAGGTGAAACATAGATAATTTTACAACAAAATAGTCATATATAAAAAGACTTTTGTACCCATATTTGTTTGGGTCCAGTAAATTTAATAACTAGTGCTTTAGGTATCAAAATATTCATCATAGGTAACCTATAAGCATCATGTAATGTATTTGATAAATAACCATTATTTGGTCCAGAAAAACTCAAAATATTTGAGGTTGTATCAATATTTTAACTAGAAGAATGTTTTCCAAAAATAAGAATAATGATTTATGTTCTTGATTAAGAAACAATATTTGTTTTGAAAAAATATAATTTACTTGGTAAATACACAATAACAGATGTGTATTTAGTGGAAATTTGTTTACCTAGATTTTATATTATTTTATCATTAATATTATTAGATAATTCAGGGCCCTTTTTCAATTTCTGTTTAGATATCATTAATTCATAGTTTTCTTTGAGTAATTGAACATTTTTCAAACTTTCTGTAGCTTGTTCTGATTTAATAGATGATGAAAGAGAATAATATCTCTTAAAATACATGAATTTATCTTTTAGTTCATGACATGTCACAACAAGCTTATGTAAATACTCAAACATTTAAAATTTAGATATTTATTCATAATCAGTTTCATCTCTAGAATAATAATAATTTTGTACATGAAATTTGTGGGTTACCTCAGATGTGTTTTTCATGAATCCCATATTGGGTTTGTTTTGCTGTTCATCAGGTGAAGACATTGAATCACTAAAACATTACTCACAAGCTCTCTATGTTTCTTTAATTACCTTTTTATGTTTTCTATCTTTGTCGTAATATTTATATTTATAATTTTTTATGGGAAAATCATCCATTACATGTTCATTTCACTTACATTAATAACATACTATCTCATCAGTGTTTTCATTTATTTACAAATATTTCTTCTAGGTTCCTTTTTGATCATGTTTTCCTTTGATGTTTGGCTTTATGAAAAATTTCTTCCTTTGGTAAAATTTCATAAAACCAATTTCTAATTAATCTATATCATCCTAACTATATGGTAATGCTGGTTTACAATGGGAATAGTCTAAATAGTCTTGTAATTTCCCCTTTTCATTGTGTATAGAGGTAGGGGTCTTAAATGGAATAGATTTTTTATGGGGTTTATCCTCATCATCCTATTAGAATTTCAACTTTACTTCATACATAATTTGTTTTCCAATGAGTTCTTTGACATGTAATTTGCTGATGTCACATGATTCTCTAATAAGGGCATATGTTTTTATCCATTTATCAGGTAGGAATATGAGAATCCTCATGATTTGTTATTTGAATGTAACAAATCTTTCGAGAGTGATCGTTGTATTTAAAAATTTGATGAAACTATGATAAATATCCTATATAAGATCTTAAATATTCATTTTAATGTTATCATACATGATATTATAAGTATTAAGCCTCATTTAATTCACAGTACTGGTTACATCATGTGAAACAGATAAAGTACACCAAATTTCATGGGATGTTTTACATACATAAATTCTGTTATATTCTTAATCTTATAAAGAGCAGAATAAGGAATTCATGTATTTGCAGTTATTATATTATGTAATATTTGTTGGGTCATCCCAAATAGTTCTAGAAGTTACAGAAATTATATACTAGTATACAATTAAAGTCAAAATTTCAAAGCCCATAATTTCTAAATGCATTTTCATCTTAATCGTCCATTTTGAATAATTAGATCCATTAATGGACGGTGTTTAATTTTTAGTAGAACCTTCTTGTCTACTATCCACAATACAAAAATAATTTTAAAGTGGTATAAATACAAAAAAAAGTATTTTATAGATATTTAATGTACAAATAAATTAATAGTTTAAATTATTTTAAAATAGGGCCTTAACAAGGATAAATTCTTGTGATTCCAAATATTGGTCATAGTAGAGTACTCAAGATTAGTTTGAATTGAGTATCTATAAAACATTTTGTTAAAAATTTCACTTAAAATGATTCAGTAATAAAATTGAATATAGGCCTATTAGTCAAGGTAATATAGTTATAATAGTTTGACTAATCAAATAACTTCTCAAGAGATAGATTAATTCACATTAATATCATTTTGATTTGTTGATAAAACTTTTGAAGCTAATATAATAGGGAAAAATAGTTATAACATCTATCCAAGACTAACTTCTAATGTAAAATATATATTTATGAAATATAAAGTAATGCATAGAAAAACTAAATTAAATGACACGTCAGATAAAACAACTAGTTCAGTCTCAATCCAAGAATTAATCAACTTCACTCCGTGATCACCTGCAACAAATAAGTTTATAATAATAGACTTGATCCAGACCCTAGATTAGGTTAAATGATAATACACAGAACTGTCCAGGTCAGACAACCTTTTCCACTATTCTTCTTGGGAAAAAATAAACAACTAAGTCATGCATGACCTCTTCCATAGTTATGCATGGGTTATAAAATGAGTAGAACAATATTAGAGATATAATATCTTGTATCATCTTGTTTAATGTTAGAGACAATGTCTGTATTTCAATAGGTACACACAAATTGATTGGAAGTAGTAATTGTAGTACACAACTGAACAAAGATGATGAGAATGGATTAGAAATACTCTGAGTGTTTTTTATGCTACTCTGTACATGTAAGATGAAGAAAATGAAAATATCAAGTCCTCTTGTGAAAATAGATCATTGAAAGTCTAGTTCTCTGGTTTCCAGTTTTATAAAGTGAGCTATGTAGCTTGTGTTCTTCATTATGTTGCTTTTTTGAAGATGATGAGGCTCTAATCTATGGTAGTTCAGTCTTCAGGGATCAAGAGTGATTTGTGTGTTATCTATTATTATGTTGTTTCATGCTATATTTCACTTTTGAAAAGGCTTCCTAATATATTTTGTTATACATTATTATATTTCATTTAATAACAGGTGCACAATTTGATGCTAACATGATGCTTGAATTATGTCCTTAGTACCATGTACCTTCAAGTGACATGTCTACAGAAAGAAACATTAATAATGTATAATCCATTTAATAACATGAATATGACAATTAGAAATTAAATTTAAAATGAGAAAAAGATTAAAAACAGTGTCACAGTTTTTCTATAAACAGTGTCACATGGAAATAGTGTCTTCTCTTTTCCCATTGATCGGTGTAGCAGTCACATTGCCACAACTACATTGATGCCTAGAACTGTTAGCTCAAATGTGGTTTTATGCTCACATTGTCTCTGGTAGAGGTGTCTAGTCTTCAGTTAAAACATTAAATGGTGATTGAGACATAGTTTTAGGGTCATTGTTTTAGGATTAATGTGTATATGTCAGAGTATCAGCGTTACAGTGTCTGGGTCAAGATATGTGTGTCATAATGTCAGGATCAAGGTATCAATGTTACAGTGTATGGGACATGGTGTCTAGGTCATGGTGTCAGCACCTTTGAAAAAATCCATAACCAATGTTAGACTTATAGTTTATCATAATTATCCAAATATCTATATTCAATATTAATCAATAATATTATCAAAACTGATTAAACGATTTTATTGTTATAATAAAACATAATATAACATGGTTATAAAATAGAACTAGTAAGCATGGAATCATAAGAAGACCAACAATATTGAAACATGATTTAAACATGATTATCATAATATTCATGATTTTCATGATTTTTGAGCATTAAAAAAATGTGAAAATAGGAGGAGTCCAAAACTTTTATAATCTAAGATAGCAAGGTACAAATCTTCTAACAATAGGGGATCGTGGTTATTATTAAATAGAGTTACACATGATGATCATCACTACTAACCTAATAATCTAGGAACCATTGAAAATGTTTCAGGATCAATGGAGAATCATTGGACCATTATTTCATGGATTATACCATTTGATCCTCATAGCACAATGACTATGTATCTAAATAGTGATGGTATTTACAACTTTTTCGGTAAGGATTTATTTTATAAAACTGAGGAAAATCATTTTTTAAAATTATGTGAAAATTTAATATGAAGCATATCTTCTCTTACTATTTTTTATATCTATGTCAATAAATATTAAAAGTAATTTTTTGGTCATGATGATTCTTTAATATGATCATCCAACATTACGTTTTGATTATAACCAAAATTTGTGTTGGCTAATTGATAATTGGAATTTTCATTGAGTCTGAGACCATCATCAGGTTTATCATTATTTTTTTTATCTTTTCATTCATTTACGACCACATTGAATATGGTTACATATATATGATTTCTTGTAACTTATTTATTTTATTTAAATAATTATTATTAAAAATTCATATTTTTCCATTCTTGTGCATACTTAATAGTTCATTTAATTTTTGTTTTTCATTTCCCACATTAAATTAAGTTGTTACTCATGCTTCATTTCATGATGTCCTTTATGTTGGATTTGCTTCTGTAGAGCCAATTCCTATGAAATTGATCATTAAATGTATTCATTTTAATGTTAATAATATTTATTATCACTTCCTGAGTATTCTTCTATATGAAATTGTATATGAACCCATCCAAAGGATAATTCCCAAATCAAATATACATAGAAGTTCCCCACTATGATGGGATACATTATATACTACGATAATGTTTCTTAGACTCATGTCCTATGGATACATGATACTATCTAAAGAGACATAGATGAAATAGGTTATTAGATGTAGAAATATCATAATATTTATGGGGACATTCTAATGGTGTTACTACATGGTAGTACATGGAAAGGGAGGTTATGACAACAAGACCCGATAGTATAAAATCCACATCATATGTGTCAGTGGATGTCCCCGTCTACAAATCAGTTTATTGATTATTAGACTTCAATATTATCAATAATGAATACCATATGTAACATAACATAATTTATTGATGTAAAAAGTGATGACATATATATATATATATCTAAATGGGATGTGTTGGGTACATCATGAGTGATATGGAATTTAGGGATAATTCGATAGAAGATTTATCCCTTCCTTCAGTTGAAAAAAGATGATATCTCAAGACCATTGGAGGGAATTGAAATTTCTAGGTAAATTTATTTGCATGGTGTACTATAGGTATGTTCATTTAATAAATTGGTTTATGACACAAGTGTAAAATATCTTTCTTAGATATATTGAGGTAAAGGGATTGTAATACATAGTATGCATTCATAAAAGGGTTTTGGTCATTTTTATATTAACTAATTTCAATTTTGGTGCCTTGTAATGTTTCTAAGATCTATTCTTATACCTTATGTTGTTCTTCCTAATGCCACTACGAAATAGACATAGATGGTCACACACATTGTGTATCCAGAATCTTAGATTAATTCAATAATGAATTTAACAAGATAAAAAAAATATAATTCTTTTTTTATGGTTTAATATTTTATTTATATTTAGTTGATCAGAACGATTTTATTTGATTTTACTCAAATGAAAAAGTGAGTAAAATAATTGTAATAATTAATATTTTTTAGTTTTGGTGAATATAATAAATATTATATTTATCGATGGATAACACCGTGAAATTTGTTTATTTTGTAAACTGTAATTATTAATGGTATAATAAATGTCGAGTACGATAATAAGATATAGTTAATGGTCTAAATGGAAATAATATAAATGATATTTATGTATTCTTATGTGATTCTCGTGTCAATTGAATGATATTAATATTATTATTATGGCTTGGGGTTTGTAAAGTGTTCTACATTTAGTAAGGGAATTATGTACACATTACTAACCGTAAATGTAACATAATAAATATCTAATTATGTCACTTTAAATAGACATACGTTTTGTGAATAACAAATAGAGAGGGATTCTCTAAATTTTTGGAGAGTGTTTTATAGTTCTATATTGTTTTTTCTACTAATAATGTCTCAATCCATCTAGTAATAAGAATTAATTATTCATACATAGATAATAATTATTCAATGATGAACCATGAATGTCACAATAATTCAATATTGACAATGCTAGAACCTAGTTATTATATGACAAAGATCCAAATTTTTGGTGCAGGTGTAGATCATTAATTTATAGATTCCTCACTAAGATCCTTGGGAAAATGATGGGACAATAATCTCAATTTAGATATATCTTCAATGAATATAGAATTACATTTTCATTTAATTTTATATCATAGAATAAATTAATTAAAAAATATATGTGAATATCCAGATATTCAGGTTTTGGTATTAAATCAAGTTACATAATCTAAAAATTACTTTGGTGATAATATTATTCATTATTGAAATGGCCCAGACACTTCTGGCCCATTACGTTGCCAAAATATGGATCCAAAAAAACTGTGGCACTGGTCACGGTGGAACCGTGACGGTGGCACTATGCCCACACCTAGCCCTCCATTTTCTTTTTCTCCAGTCCTGCTCCAACAATGTGAATTTTTGACGTAAATTAAATATTTTTTCTTTTTAAATCCATTGAAATCCCATAATTTATAACTAAAAATACTTAGAAGGCTCCCCGATGGGGGGTATTATATAAAAACCGAATATCGTCATGCGTAACCGCCCAAACCACATGGGAATCCATGATCAGACTTTCTAGGCATTCAAAATTGTATGTCCCACAACTATAGGATCTTCTCATTATACCTCCTGGTATTGTTTCTTTTTCTCTTCTCAGATGGATTTCTTTCTTCTCCCTAGTGCACTTGGAGTTCCTCTCTTCTTGTGTCTTGTGGTGCGCCTCTGCTGGAGCTTTCTACACCTCTTGGAGTCCACAAAATTCCTCCCCTGCAAGCCGCGCATCCCATGTTCTTGGCGTGCAGAGAAAAACATCGATCCTTAATCAACTAAGTAGTGATTTTTCCTTCATTTCTCCTTTCTGTGTATCATGTGGGGTGGGTACTCTACTGTTTCTTGGGGAATGGATGAAACCAAACCTTAAAGAAGATTATAAATGGAATTTTAAATAATAAAGGGGAGGGGTGTGATCATATGCTTTTGTTCTGTTTTCTCCTCTTCCTTGATCATTATATAGTAAATTGTGTCGGTTTATGCCTAGAAAAAATCATATCCATTGGTGGACTTTCCCTGTGCACAAATAAACACTTTCCTTCTGTGATGATTAAATGGAGGCAACATGGAAATTTATTAATCATGTAAACTTGGTGGATTAAATGGATGCCCAATGAAGATAAATCCTCATGTGGTCTCCCCAGCTAACCAACAGAAAGAAGAAAATAATAAATAATGTGCTTGAACATGGATGTTTTCCAACTATTTTTTGTTAGTGGGTGTCGTTATGTTTGATGATTATGGGGGAAAGTGGGAGAATATGGGATCCTCTATTGTGGTACTGTTGTTGGTTGTGAATATGAAGCTGTGTGTTTCCACTGCTATGACACGAACTAAGGTGGGATCCTCTATAGTTGAGAAATCATTGGTTCCTGGTTTTGGGGACCCAGGGTTGTGTCTCTGGGTTTTTTTTGTTTCTAGTACATCGAGGGATCTCACTTATCCCTTTTTTGAGGTTTTCATTGGTTCCAGTACTTTGAGTGATCTCACTAATCCCCTATTATTGTTATAACTTTAGAAGAGAACCGGGTGTGAATGCTTAAATTTTTGATGGGTTGTTTCTCTTTCTGACATGTGGTTGTGCATTTTTGTTGACTAGTAGTGTAGTTTTCATCCAAATGGGATCACATGAACATGAAAACCATAATGGTTTAAATGTGTAATAGTTTTTTGGGGTTGAGCTGTGACTTGGCCGTGAGTGTTGTGATTTTCATTATTAATGAATATTAACGAGGGTGTTCGTGCTTAGGTTTTGGAGCCCCTAGGTTGGGATGAGTTCTTATTTCATATACATATATTGTATTTCTTATTATTCTTATTCACGCCCCACCCAAATTGAGAACTTAGTGTCGAAAAACCCATTTCATGGGGAGGGTGTTTTTCCCAACACTCTTATGAGTGGTTGGTTATTAGCTCCTTTCTGCCCCCTTTCTCAAATAGCCCAAGACTCTTCGTGTAGGTTGTGCTGGCCTTAAGTCCAATATTAGCCCAAGAATCATTGCACAGGGTAGTTGTGGTGGTTGGTCTAGGTGTTTGCGGGCATCTTGTTTCCCATGTGTCTTCGGGATGAGGCCCAGGTGTCTTCGGGCCTGGTAGTAGTTGTTCTGACCCAGGTGTTTGCCGGTGTGGTTACGTGTGGTTATTGTGGCCCAGATGTTTGCGGGTGGGATAACTGTTATGGCCCAGGTGTATGCGGGTGGGGTTTGGCAGTGGGACTGCGGTGAGAATGGAGGGATTGGTTCGATGCATAAGATGTCTTCAATAACCAATAAGAATGTGGCACCGGGTACCCAAATATCGATGGGCTATTACTATACATTACTTTTCTTCCATTATTTGGGGAGTGTGCCTTGGTGTATCTTGGGTGGATAGTTTTCCTTTCTAGGTGATTTGGTTTATCTTTTCTCACAGTGCATTAGAATGCTTCCCCCACATGTTCATGAGAGCTTTTGGTTTTCCTTACGGAGTATACTTGTATACTCAAACTATGTATATAAAACATCTTTCAGGTTTCCAGGAGGAATTCAGGGATCGTGTGGGACTGTACTAGCTCGGACCTTGGGGCAGTTGCTGTTGTTTATTTCCATTTCTTGGTACTTACCTTTGGAGTTTTGTGGCTTGTATCATTTACTGTTGAACATGCATATGGCAATGGTTTACTTTTGGCTTTAAATTTACTTTAATATTTGGTGTAGTTTGGGTTTCTATCTTATCTCTCGATCTTATTAAAATAAAAAGGGTAATACCTTCCGTCTTTTGTGAGATTCTATACCCTTGGTGCTAGTCTCCACTCCGAGAACTATTGAAGGTGGGTCTCGTGGGGTTATTATCTCTCCTTCAACTTAAAGATGGAAAGGTCTGAAAATCTGTTATCCCTACCCTCCTTTTGGTGAAGGTGGATAATGACAGAATGGTATCAAAGGAGAATGAGGTTGAGAGGTACGATAGATTCTGGAGTTGGTAATAGTGAGGATTTCATGGGGTGGTAGGGAAACATTGTTGTATGACCTTGGTGCGTGAATTAGACCAGGGAAGATCGGCTAGGACATGGGATTTTGGCCCCCCCGTGATCCAATGCAAGGACTCTGGACTAACCGAACGACCAAGTGAGGCTACACTGATTGCAGGGTAGAGACCCTAGGAAAGGTACATGCATCATAATGACTTGTGTTCTTATCTTTAATGGGTGTCTTTGCGATTAAAAATAAATTAATAATTGTATGAAAATTTAAGAACAATATTCTACAATACTCGGTAATAGGAATTAATTGTTTACCTTTCAGATATGTCACCTGGGAGGAGACCACGAGTAGTGCGGGCGATCGAGGCCCGAGAGATTGACTTGATCGATCCGTAGAGAACCAACCGAGAGGAGGAGGATGATCAGTGGTAGAAGACACTTCAAGCCATTCAACGACAGACCCTCATGATGTACAAGGGAAACATCTCAGATATAGAGACAAAGAGCTAGCTAGAGGAGCTGGGGATAGCCATCAGCTTTATCTGGGCTCTGATGGAGTACTAGGTTCCTCTGGATGTATGCCAGATGTGTGGAGTTGTGTGTTAGTAGTGGACGCTTTATCTTGGGGAGAAGAGGGAGACCGAGGTGACGTGGGTATAGTTCGAGAAGGGGTTCCGGGTGGAAATCCTCTCTTCCATGATGAAGGCTGAGAAGAGGTAGGAATTACTCTCCCACTAACATGGGAGTATGTCAGTGAGAGAATTGGGGATCAAGTTCAAGGGTCTATTTTTCTTTCACTCCGGACCTCCTTCTAGATGAGGAGTCTTGGGTGATATGTTTGGAGGAGGCACTTTGTCCTTATCATCAGTATGATGTTACTCCATTCACCCTACCTACATACTTTGAGGTGTAGAAAAAAGGATGAAGTGGTTGAGAGGATGCACATGCTGGGAGGTGTGTCATGAGAAGGGATCCAGTTGGGCTCATCGAAGGGGATGGCCGTTAGCAGTAGGCCTCCAGCATCATGACCCTTTAGGTTTTGACCAGTAGGGAGTAGGCGTCAGCAGTTCAAGTTCCGACCATCTTTCCCTTTCACTTTTATTTTGGGCCTATTGCTGAGATGCTTCATCTGTGGAATCCATTGGCACCTTCAGAGTCAGTTCCCAGACCGAGTACAATACGGTGGGGGGTGGGAAGGTCCAGCATCCACCTCAACAATAGCAGTTCTTAGCTAGGACCTTCCAGCAGCAGCAGTAGGGGCAGCGGGCTCCCGCTCTGGTGAGGGAAGACGTTGCAGGAGGAGGCCGACCTCAGGGCTCTCCTTAGGGACCTTGACCGAGGCATGGTCGTGGAGGTGGATGATAGACAAGAGGCAGAGGAGCAACGTGTGGGAAGTTGCACGCCATGGAGGTAGTAGTTCCAGCAGGACCAGAAGTCGTTCGTTGAATGATAAGCTTGTTTAGTACCCATGAATATGCCTTGTTCGATACAGGACCTTTGCACTCCTTTGTTAAACCCAGTCTTGCCCATGCCCTGGGTTTATAAGCTGAGAGACCTCCAGTGCCCCTGGGGTTAAGCACACTTGTCAGAGGTCAGACCGACTTGTGGTATGTTTGTAGATGATGCAGACTGATGATAGGGCCCCATCAGTTAGTCAAGGATCTTCTACTGTTGCAAATACTACCATACAATGCCATCCTAGGAATTTATTGGGTGTCATCTGTTTGCGCAGTCATTGACTGCTTTGAAAGAAGGGTTGCAATTTCAGACTTGGGCAGTCGATGGGTGACTTTCATCGGAGAGCGGAGTTTCCAGGGGAGCAGCGAGTGAGGGGTACCCCTCTTCTCCTTGTTAGAAGAGCTATCAGTGGAGTCGGGGGATGTAGATGTGGTGGATGTCTCAGGGATAATCAGTGAGTTTATGGACGTCTTCCTTGAAGAAGTAGCAACTCTACCCCCTCGACGTGATATATAGCTTTGGATAGACCTACAACCTGCTGCTCTTCCGATTTCGATGGCACCCTACCGGATGTCACCTTCTAATTTGATGTTGTTATGGATTCAGATTGACGATCTGATGAAGAAGGGTTTTGTTTGACCATGTGCGACACCGTGGGGTGATCCAGTCTTATTTGCCATGAAGGCAGATGGTGGTATCATGCTATGCATAGACTACCAAAGACTGAATCATGTAACTGTCAAGAATCAACACCCTCTTCCAAGGATATAAGATCTCTTTGACCAGTTTAAGGGGGATGGATGCTTCTCTATGATTGACGTGCGGTTAGGATATCACCAGTTGAGGGTGAATGAGGGCGACATCTCAATATGGCCTTCAGGTGCAGATATAGGCACTTCGAGTTTGTAGTCATGTCTTTCTGTGTTACTAACTCTCCAGCTGTGTTCATGGGGATCATTAATTCTGTCTTCTGGGAATATCTAGACCGGTTCATAGTCATGTTTATTGATGACATCTTGATCTACTCATGATCATAGGTGGATCACTCTGGGAACTTGAGAATTGTTTTAGAGGTCCTCCGACAACACCAACTCTATAAGAAGTTTTCCATGTGCATGTTCTCGACACGAGAAGTGCACATCCATGGGAACGTGGTGTCTGAGCATAGAATAGAAGTAGACCCATCGATAGTTGAGTCAGTTGTTTCTTGGGAATCACCCAAGAACATGGAGTAGGTATATAGTTTCCTCAGGCTTCTAGGTTTCTACCAGAGATTCGTTCCCAGCTTCTCTTGAGTTGTAGCACCATTGACAGCTTTGACCCAGAAGGACTAGGCTTTCGTGTGGGATGAGAAGTGTGAGGTGGCCTTCAGTTATCTGAATGAGAAGTTTGTTAGTGCCCATGTGTTGAGGTTTCTAGAAGAAGGGGCAGAGTATGAGGTGTTATGTGGTGCTTTAAGGAAATGCCTTAGATGTGTATTGATGCTGTGGAAAGGGGTGATCTCCTATTGGTCTAGGAATTTACACCCCCATAAGCATAATTGTTCCAACCATGATCTAGAGCATGCGGAGGTCGTGTTCACACTATTCTTGTGGTTGAACTACCTCGTCGGGGAGTCCTTATTGGTCTTCCCCGATAACAATAGCTTGAAGTATGTCTTCTCCTAGTGGGACCTGAACATACGATAGTGAAGGTGGATGGAATTCCTTCAAGGATATGACTTCGAGATTTCCTACACCTTCAGAGAGGGGAATGTGGTGGCTGATGCCTTGAGCAGGAAGTTGTAGAAGGTTGCGGTTTGAGAGTCGGCTGATTCTTGGAAGGCAATAGAGGAGATGGCTTCCTTGCACCCGGATGCAAGGGTGGAAGGTGGAAGAGGTTTCCTGTATCTGATGGCAGGGAAGTCTTCTCTACCGAGTCAGGTGGAGGAGTCTCAGTGGGGAGACTCATAATGTGAAGTGGGGTGTGACCAGGTTAACCAAGGTGATGCTCTGAAAGGGTGGACGGAGGTTCGTCAGAATCGGGTGCTTTTCCGAGGAAAGTTGTTTCTTCTAGAGGTGATGCATGAGATAGTTCATAGTGAGTTCCAAAAATCACCCCTATCGGTGCACCCGAGAGTTTCCAAGATGTACCATGGTCTAAGGAGACAGTTTTGGGGGCATGGGATGAAACAGGCCATAGCAGAGTTCGTAGAAAAGTGGCTAGTGTGTCAGTAGGTGAAGGCTGAACACCATGTTCTTGGTGGATTGTTTCAACCTTTATAAGTTCCCAAGTAGAAGTGGGATGACATATCGGTGGATTTGGTCATGGGCTACCCAAGGTTCAAGGAGGCTGCGGCGCTATTTGGTTAGTGGTGGATTGGTTGACCAAATTGGCCCACTTTCTAGAGATCAAGGAGTTGGGCGTAGTTGATGCCTTAGCATCGAGGTATGTGGATGAGGTGGTGCGGTTTCATGGAGTTCCGAGGTCCATATTCTCAGATAGGGATGCACAGTTTACCTCACGAGTCTAGAGGGGATTGCAACATTCCTTTGGCACCTAGATATGACATAGCACTGCCTTCCACCCGCAGATAGATGGACAGAGAGAGCACACCATCCAGATGTTGGAGGAAATTCTATGGTCATGTGTCCTAGATTTTGGGGGATCGTGGGTGCGACACATTCCATTGGTAGTGTTTTCCTACAATATTAGCTATCACTCTACCATTGTTATGTCTCTATTAGAAGCCTTGTATGGGAGGCCATGTACCTCACCCATGTGCTGGAAAGAAGTTCGGGAAGCATGTGTTCTTGGCCTGGAGGTGGTTCAGAGTACAACAGAGAGGGTTCAACATATACAAGAGAGGATGAAGTTGGCTCAGGACCAACAAAATTCATATGCTGATAATAGGAGGAGACCCTTGGAGTTCGGGGTCGGGGACCCCGTATTCCGGAAGTTCACCCCCCGGCGTGGGAAGTGGAGGTTTGGAAGAGGGGGTAAGCTTTCCCCCAGGTTGTTCAGACCGTTCGAAGTGCTGCAGCGGGTCGGCGGGGTGGCTTATCAGCTGGGGTTTCTGCCACCGCTGCAAAAGGTGCATGATGTCTTCCATGTATCCCAGCTCTGATGATATCTACATGATGATTCACGCGGCCTTGACTAGGGAAATCTAGATAACGAGGACAAGGCAACGTTCATGGAGAAACTAGTGATGATCGAAGGTCATGAAGAAAAGGTTCTTCATGGATGAACCATTCCTTTGGTTCGTGTGTTGTGGAGGCATAGTGGGCTTGAGGAGAGTACCTGGGAACGGGAAGCACAGATGCATGCCCTATACCCAGATTTGTTTTGAGTTTTGTGTTGTTCTGTTTGTACTTTTTTGTGATGGAACACTTTACCTTGTAGGCTATGAAATATGTGGTCTTCCAAATTCTCTAAATGTGTTTGAAAAGTCCTGGCTATGGGGAGGGGAGGACCCGATCCCTAATCAAGATGCATTAAGGAGGATGCGAATAAACCCAATTGTGCGAGTTAGTACTGCCCAAAGAGGATAATATTTTTACATAGAAGAAGATACTCCCCAACCAAGATGACTTGGTTGTTTGACAATTGTATGTTGCTTGGTTTGTTGAGGGAGAGCTGTTTCGAATGACGGTGAGGTTCACTCCTGAGAGGTATCTTTCGAGGCGGTTGTTCATACCCACTAATTTCTTCTGGTTTGTTTTTAATTCTCAAGGGCGAGAATTTTTTGAGAGGTATCTAATGTAATGGCCCAGACCCTTCTGGCCCATTACTTTTCCAAAATAAGGCTCCACAAAACCATGGCACCGTGACGGTGGCACTGTGAGGGTGACACCATGACAGTGGCACCGTGTCCTCACCCAGCCCTCCATTTTTTTCCAGTCCCTCTCCCGGAACGTAAATTTTTGACGTAAGATAATTCTTTTACCTTTTTAAAGTATTTAAAGCCCATAATTAATTCGTAAAAATCCCAAGAAGCCTCCTCGATGGGGGGGTATTAAATAACAACTTAATATCATCTTGCGTAATTTCCCACACCACATGTGAAACCATGATCAGAATTTCTACGTGTTCAAATTTCCATATCCCATAACTATAGGATCTTCTCTCTATACCTCCCGATAAAGATTCTTTTTCTTTTCTCGGCTAGATTTCTTTCTTCTACCTGGTGCTCCTAGAGTTCCTCTCTTCTCGTGGTTTGTGGAGAGCCTCTTATGGTGATTTCTGCACCTCTTGGATACATCATAATTCCTCCCCTACAAGACGCACATCGCCTATTCTTGGCGCGCGAAGAAAAACTTCGATCCGTGATGAACTAAGTAGGGATTTTTCTTTCATCTCTCCTCTCTGTGTATCATGTGAGGTTGGTACTCTACTATTTCTGGAGGAATGGATGAAACCAAACCTTAATGAAGATAACAAACCGAATTTTATTGAATAAAGGGGATGGATGTGATCAATATGATAATGTTCTTGTTTTCTCCTCTTCCTTGACATTTATTTTCTAAATTGTGCTAATTTATGCATATTAAAAATCAAGGTCGTCGGTGGTCTTTCTCCATGCACTAATAAACTCTTGTCTTCTGAGATTCATAAATGGTGGTAACATGGAAATCGGTTAATCATGTAAACTCGGTGAATTAAATGGATGCCCTCTGAACATAAAACCTTGTGTGGTCACCCCGGATAACCAACATAAAGAGCAGTATAATAAATGATGTGCTTGAACATGGAAGTTTTCTTACTCTGTTTTGGTAGTGGGTGTTGTTCTATTCAAATCTTATGGGGGAAAGTGGGAGAGGATGGGATCCTCTGTAGCGATACGATTGTTGGTTGTGAATCTAAAGTTGTGTGTTTTCTCTACTATGACATGAACTCATGTGGGATCTTCTATAGTTGAGAATTCTTTGGTTCCAAGTTTTGGGGACACGAGGCTATGTCTCAGGGTTTTTTTTATTTCTAGTACTTAAAGGGATCTCACTTATCCCTTTTGTGAGGTTTTATTTGGTTCCAGTACTTTGAGAGATATCACTAATCCCCTTTTGTTGTTGTAACATTACAAGAGAACCAGGTGTGCATGCTTAAATTTTTGTTGGGTTGTTTCTCTTCCCTAACTTTTGGTTGTTCCATTTTGTTTCCCAGTATTGTAGTTTTCATTCAAATTGGATCAATTGAACATGAGGACAAGAATTTTTTAAATGTGGAATTCGTTTTTGGGGATGATTTGTTACATGGCCGCAAGTGTTGTGCTTTTCTTTATGATGGAATAGTAAAGAGGATGGTTGTGCTTATGTTTTGGAGACCATTGGTTTGGATGAGTTCCTGTTACCTATATATATATATATATATTATTTATTATGTTTCTTATTCGCGCCCCACCCAAGTTGAGAACTTAGTGGAAAACACCCCATTTCATGTGGAGGGTGTTTTTTCCAACACTCCTATGAGTGGATGGTTATTAGCTCCTTTCTGCTCCCTTTCCCGAATAGTCCAATACTCTTCAGGCAGGCTGTGATGGCCTGATGTCCATTATTAGCCCAAGAATCTTCGGGCAGGGTAGTTGTGGTGGTTGGCCCTGGTGTTTGTGGGCTGGTTGTTTCCCAAGTGTCTTCGGGAAGAGGCACATGTGTCTTCAGGAGTGGCGGTAGTTGTTCGGACCCAGGTGTTTGTAGGTGTGGTGACGCGTGGTGGTTGTGGCCTAGGTGTCTATGGGAACGATAACAGTTATGGACTAGGTGTGTGTGGGAGGGGTTTGGTAGTGGGACTGCGGTGAGAATGGTGGGATTGGTTCGATGCATAGGGTTTCTTCAATAATCAGTGGGAAAGTGGCATGGGGTACCCAGATATCGATGTGCTATTACTATACTTTACTTGCCTTGTGTTTTTTGGGGAGTGTGCCTTGGTGAGGCTTGGGTGGATAGTTTTCCTTGCTAGGTTCATTGGTTACTCTTTTATCATAGGGCATTAGAATGCTTCCCCCACACGTGCATGAGAAATTGTTTTTTTACATACTGAGTATAATTATATGCTCACCCTACCTATATAAAATTGCTTTCAGGTTTCCAGGAGGACTTCAGGGATTGTGCGGGACCATACTAGCTTGGACCTCGAGTCATTTTCTGTTTTTTTCCTTCTATTGGTACTTAACATTGGAGTTTTTGTGGCTTGTATTATTTACTATTGAACATGCATTTGGGAATGAGTTAATTTTGGATTTACCTTTACTTTCTACTTTGGTGTTATTGGTGTTGCTATCTTATCTCTGGATCCTAATAAAATAAAAAGGGTCATCCCTTTCTTCTTGTGTGAAATTCTATACCCATGGTGATAGTCGCTACTCCGGGTCCTATTGAAGAAGGGTCGCGTGGTGTCATTATCTCTCCTTCAAAATAAATAAGGAAGGGTCTAGCAATCTATTGACCCATCCCTCCTTTTTGTGAAGGTGGGTCGTGACAATTATGTACAATATAAATTATTCATAAAGTAAGACATAAAAGGTGAGATGACTATTCATAATAGGTGCTTTGGGTACTCCTAGAACATACAAGGGGAACCAGATTGATCACATGATTATTTTATAATTATTTTCTTAATCATTAATTTAATGGTAAGAATCATAAAAATTAATCAAATCAAGTTAATTCAATCTTTAAATCATTATATCACTTTCTCTCCCATTCATTCTATCTCAAATGACTTATTAAAGGGTCATGATAAAAAGCATAGACATTCCAAAATATTAATATAGAGTCATCGAAGGTTCCTTCTTGGTAAGATAAGTGTACATAATTTTAACCCCAATCTAAACATAATATAGTTGCGTATCACATTGAATCCCCCTGTGATATTATATCTGTTTGATTAATACATACAAGTGATCTAATAAGCTCATATCAATACATATATCCAAAATAGGATTAAATATTATTTGATGAACCATGAACTCTATAAGAAAAATGTAGTTGGTTATTTACAATGGGGGTAAGAAACCCAATAATACTGTATCAAATTCCAGGTTTGAGTCATTAATACAATGAATTTTTGTGGTGGATTTATATATTGTGGGATGGCCTAGGAATGGAACTCTACACAGACAACGAAATAGAGGATTTTTTATTATGAATTGGAAAGAGAGATAGGTAGGTGAGACTAGTGTTAAGCCTGATGATGTTAGTTGGGGGGTTCTTGTTGAAAGAAATGACCTAACAAGTGGGATATAATAGTTGGTGGGATGGAATTAGATATAATGGCTTGTCATGGTAGGCATCTTCAGCAGCATAATCTATGATGAACATTGACAGGGTGAGTAAGGAAAAATACGCCAATGATGGGGAAGGATTGGAATGGTATCCCTATTAGTGGAGATAAATAGATTAGGTGGATGAGGTGATGTACTCAAAGAATATTGGACAATATTCTAGGAGGGGGGCTCATTCTGGGGTGGTTCCAACAAGAATTTATTTTAAAAAATATATATATAAGAGGTTTGATCCTATGTGATATCTCATATGTGGTCATAGAAATAGAGAATCCACCAACAAATGCAATACGATTTTAATAATGAGAGGATATGGATTGAAATTAGAATCAATCCTAATGAAATCCTTTATATGAATTTTTATTAAGAAGCATTTACAGGTCATATTCATTAAAAAAACAAGCATCAACTTGATGATAAGTTTGGTTGGGTTTTTTTGACATTAGTCTATTATAGACATGTATCAGTCCTAGTTCCTTGGGAATTAAGGAAATGTATGGTTACGCTCAACCCTATTAAATAGTGTACTGTCAAAAATTAATAAAAACATAAAGGCTTTTGGGATTTTGGACATGTGGGATATGTTTTTAGTAATGGAGAACACAAGGTCGGAGTGTGTCATGTATCTTTGTTAAGATAAGGGGTAGGAAAAACATTGAAACAATGAAGACCCACATAATGTAAGAAGGTGAAATATCAGGTGTCTCATAAACATCCACATAAGGAAACACGATCCAAAGGTGTATGTCAAAGACATAGGTGGAAGTGATTACATACCATGTAGACTAGTAAAACACATCTTGTACACTATAAAAATGTTCTAAATTAAATATGGATATAATAATTAATCATGAAATTAAACCTATTCCTATATGTTAAATATATTATTTACATGATATTGCACATTAAGGAATATTATTTTTGATTATATATGAAATTAATTTCAATGATTAATTAAAAATCTATATGTTTTGTATGATCATTTCTTATAGTGTACTTCAAATTCCATTAGAGAATACCATGTAGTGTAATTCACATGTGTCTCATGTGTGTTTTCTAATATTAAATTTCATGTAATTTCCAATTATATAATGTTTGATGGATTTAAATGTAATATAGAAGCACATATATTATGTTTGGCAATTTGGATGATTTCATATTATACCGTCAATGTAAACATATTTTCATTATTAATTTTATTTAAAAATCAATATTTTCTAAAATACTGATGATGTTAATTCATAGATTATTGAATGTAATTAAGATAAAAAGGATAAATTTTATTAATCCATTACATTTAATCATAATTTGTGAAATAATTGATGTAATTGGTTAATATATTACAAAATTTATTTTCATCACATGTTATTAGATTATCATGAATTTCAAACTGATCTTTATATATGATTCGTTTTCTTTTAATTTACTAAATTAGAGTGATGGCATGTGTTTCATCCTCTCCTCATTATGTAATGTCATGTGTGCATTTGAGCTATTTTATGTAAACCTCCTTATACAATATATCTTATCTCCTCACATACATGTGAGTAAAATCATATATAAGAATGGTCATCCAATGTGAGAGAAGATTATTTGAGTATTGTAGTAGAGTTAAAACAAAATAAATCATTATAAAGGAGATAATGTGGAAAGATACAACAAAAAACATGATATTGTTCATGTTTTTCCCCGTAGGGTCTTATCTAATTATATCATCCTCTAGATTAGAATACCAATTTAGAAAATCAATATAATATGACTAATAATTTATCTATGTTAGTTTCATTTTTCATTATTCTTGTTTGTGGATGGTATGTCATATATTAATAAATTATTTATAAATAATTAAATTTTGAATAAAATAAAATCAAAGTGTGAATAATTTTTCTTTTATAAATGGTTAATCATTAATATAAAACACACTTAACATTAACAAGGCATGTGTTAATAATAAACCTTAGTTTTTTGAATAATGATAAATATAACTCAACTAAATCATTTCATCGGTATAGCCTTTCATTATTTATGATAGAGGAAAACCCATAGCTCAATGTTCTTTACCAGCCCATGTGGGTATGATTTCAATTATTAGTGAAATTTTAGCCTGTTTTGTTTTGTTAAACATATCATTGTCCATATCATGGTTTGAAAAATCAACATGGAATGGGTGTAACTGAGCCAAAATTATTTTAAAAATATTTATCCCAGATTTCAAGATTGGGGAGTCTAGTTAACATATCAATAAACTGTGACTTTTTTTTGGGAAAGTTAAACCTACTAAAAATCCATCAAAATACTTGACATACACATGTGTTGGTAATGGGAAGGGGAATATGGGTCCATGCCACTAGACTATATAGGAGAAAAATTCCTAAAACAAATGTGGATGGATATTAAGGATAAAAATCATATGGAGGATTAAAAAATGAGATGGAATTTAAATTTATTAATCCATTTTTCTAATCAGGGAATTAATAAAAGAATTCTTATATTTTATAGTATAGAAAACCACAGAAAAATAATAATATTACCATCATATAATTTATAGAATCATTTCTATCACATGTGTTTCAATTTCTATGAATTTTATTTCAAATTAAGTATTATACTAAACTATGAATGGATATTTTACATTTTGGTAATCCCAATTCCTAAGTCCCTTGTAGAAGTTTTTAGTGAGGAAGAAGTGTCTCCGTATATAAAATGTGGGGATGAAAGAATGGATCTCCAAAGCTCATGCTATCATCCATATCCAGTGATATTATATTGAAATATGATGATATATATGTGCATTAAATAATATATACCCTTTATATTCATTGTCATGGTTAGGTGAGATAAGATAGATATGAGATATCCAACACATTGTTTTTTTAAATCTTATAGATTTTGACCGAGCTAGTTCTCCTATGGAAAAGAAATTTGGATACGTAGTATTCTTATATATCTTGCAGTTTCTAATTATTGATGAGTTTCTCATATAACCCATTATTTTTCCAATATTTAAAACATTTTTTATTTAATTTATGATCTATAGAATTTTAAATATAGAACATATTACAAAAGATATTACTCTGATTAACTAGGATGAAAATGATTTAGGGAGTTGCAAACTCATGGTCTATGCAGTGATTAAGAAGATGAAGAATATGTAAAAGGGTTCAATTACTCATTAAAATTATATATATCTACTGTACAATCCTTCCAAAATTAAAAAGTCCCAGTGATAAGAAAAGTAGGAGTATATGGTGCTATTTTCATGTGTTATGAATGTCCACTAAAAGAGTAAATTGAATAATCTAATGAAGTTAGAGGAATCTTCAAATTCATTCAGAATCAATTTTATGTTTTTCCTATATATAGGTTTTATGTTATATAATCAAATTGGTTCTCAAATTTGTATCATAATAAAAGAACCAAGTATATTTTATAATATATCTTTAGTGATGGTGGGTTTATGAGATGTTAATGGAGAAATGTTTGATACTCATGCCATTAGATACAGATAATTTATGTTTCTAAATATATTATTTTATAAGAGATTTTATTAGATTCCGAGGGATACTATGAAAATCGTTTCCATTTTAATGTAGAATATATAATGAAAGAGTACAATTCAATAATGGTATTTATTATTTAAATTAGGAAACCCAAATTATGGAAATTGATAATGAATCAAATTAATGCAACTCATTTCACTCCCATTTATAATATCAGTATCATGGTAACAAAAATTTAAATGTGTTTAGAAATTATATATCAAGATGTATACCTATAATATTTTGATCATATACCACATGATTAATGTCATGATTTTTAAGCAAATTTGGACAAAAATTCATTTTGTGAACAATTAAATGGGAAAAATTATTTAAAAATATATAAAATTGATGTGTATGACCATTTTAAAGAATATTATAGATGTTTTATATATTACGTTAATTATTTTTAGAAATACTAGAGTAGTTTGGGATTCATTTACTTGATTATGTATATGTTTGAATCCTTTGAGTAAAATTAAATTTTCACGAACAATGCTGATAATCAACTTTTTTTGAAGATAATGAATCTTTGATGAGATCAAGGTGGTAAATATATTAAACATGAATGTAAAAATTTGAGATCTGATTAAGGGGTTTTATCATAACTCTCTTTTCATTATACATCGTAATGGAATGGTGTTAATAAATATAGGAGTTGTAACTTGTTATAAATTTTTAATGTGGATGACGATTCATGATATCCTTTCATTATCCTTTTGGGAACATGAATTATACAAAAAATAAAGATACTAATTTTATTACTAACTAAATATGTAAACCAATATTATCAATGTTCTATATAGTTTAAATAATTTTTTGTCACATACTGATGCATGGAGGTGTGATGTATTTTTTAATGATAGATAAAGAATCAATCTACCAAATCATGGAATGAAGTGTATTTTTATAGGTTATCACAAGGAAATAATGAGTTAATACTTATTTGATATGAATGATAAAAAGGTTAAAATATTTAGAATTTTTTAATACATGAGAGGTGACACATCCTCAAGAAGTATCGTGGGTTTAATATTGACTTCGATGATTTTAATGATCAAAATATACAAGAGTTTTTACAAGAATCGAATCCACAGGGCCCCATGGAAGAAGTTATTTCTAAAACATTTTTACTATAAGGGGAACTAGATACATAAGAGTATTGGAAATATATGGTATTTTAGTCATAGAATTTGGTGAATCATTATTTTTTGTAATTAAAGGCCTTATATACTACATAGAGGTAGTGGCAATCTCAAAATTTGGTATGTAGAAATAATCAAGGAATTATTAGAAAGATTCTTTATAGGATAATGTTTTATAGGTTTTTGTTGATACAGTAGTAGATTTAATGCTTTTTGGGTATGAATAATATTCAAGATAATGATGGACAAGGATGTTCAATTTCATACCTATAAATCAGAGTTATTGGAAAAACTATTCTGACAACATCATGAATTAGAAACTTATAAACCTTTTCAACATTTTTCATGTTTAAATCAATCAATATATTGATGTGCATAGTATCTTTTATTGTCTATGAGATTTGGATAACAGTTGTTAAAACTAAATTAATTAATGGAATTATTCAGTAATATTGTCACTTGAAACAACTAGAAGGGTTTATGACTCCATAAAAAAACATTATGAATGTTTCAAACATATATTTATTGATTAAAGATATAATCCATATCATGAAACATTTATTTTGTTTCATCCAAAAAAATTTCATTTGGAATGAATGTGATCAATTTATTTACATGTGTTATAGATTTAGTGTGGTAGTTTTCATTGCAGTATATGTGAATAAAATATACATAATTTGAAAACAGATACTTATATTACAATATGTTACCACTTGGTTGAAAAAGTTTTTCTCCAATGAAGGGCTTTGGTGAATAACCCTATATTTTCAAGATCACGATTCTTTATGAAAGATCCAATATGACGTTGGGAATTGGTAAAATTAAATAGATTGAATAGATTTTTAATTTGGTATGTATATCATTATCCAATAGGGTACTAATACAAGTATCACACGATAAATATATTTCAATGAATATATTAGTTTCTAGTGTAGTGGAAGCACATGGATGTCATGTAAAATTAAAAAAAATAGTCTTAATTTATATATAATCATCATTCTACATAATAAATTACAACATTAGAAATGGAATTCATAGAATATATGAAATGTAAATATTCCAAAAATAGTTTTTGAGTTTCTTTACATGAAATTTTTATTTAATTTATTAGCATATATAAAATTATATGAACTTGTAATTATTTCTTAGTTTCAGATCATGTTGAATTAATATTGATAATCATCCATTATGCCTTAGGATCTTGGTATAAAATACCTATAATGTTGATCCAAACATACACAAAAATAACTGAATGATATCATGAAATTATCTACTGATAGCACAATTGATCTTTCTCACTTGTGTCACTCATGGTTGATCAAAAAAAATTCTTCTATATGGATGAATAACTATAGTTGATCTCTGAATTTCATGAGAGAATAAGAGGCAACAGAACACTATAGATCTCTATAAATCTCTCCAAATCTTGAGATACCATCCTTATAACCACAATAAAAATAAAGTGTGTATATACCTTTTCAAACAAATAAATATTTATTATGGAAGTTAAGAATTGGAAACATCCACACAATTCCACTTCCAATAAATAAATTCATAGTGAACCCCCATTATTAATAAAACTATAAATATTATTAACATTACTTGTGCATATCCTAGTAATAAATAAATTTCATTAATAATATTTCTAATAAAACAATTAAAATCAATCCATTAATCAAACTCGGGGTTTACCTACCCCAGAATAATGAATATTTATTTTAAAAAACTGTCATTTCATTTTTCATCAATAAAAAATATTATATTCACCAATCCTTGAAAATAATTATTTATTTTAATTATTTAACATTATTATTATTTTTAATTTCTTGTGATTGGGTCTTGTTGATCAACCAAACCGGAATAACTTTTAAATCACAGGGGAGAGATAAATATTCAATTAAATATTTAATTTTAACAAGACCCTACATATAACTAATTTTTTATCCTCTAAGCCTCATTATCAGTTATAAAAGGTATACATTTCTAAATTCCATGGTTATCGTCTATGAACACACCAAGGCACCCATATAAAATTATGTTAAGGTTTCGGTATCAACATCTTAATGTCACGGTGTCAAGAACATGCAAACCATGTGAAATCTCATCATATCAGAAGAGCTACGAGAATCGAACCCACAACCAATGCGTGACTACGATTTATCACTTACCACTGGACTATATGAAGTACCGGGTTAGTGTGACTCATTAATTATAGTTAAATTATATTATATATCATGAATAAGTTGATTTGGGTTCTTACGCTTTATCAAATTGATATACTTAGTGTACGAAAATCATTTTGTGATTAAGTGATAAAATTTATTTTTGAAGACGTTCTCTCTCTTGGGAACAATATATGCCTAAAAAGTAGAATACTATGGGATTTAATTTGTGGAGTAATGATAGATTTTAATCTAAGTTTTTATTGTGGATTACAGTGATTTGGGTTATTTATGGATATTATTAACCTATCATATAGAATATGTGATTAGGTTGATTAATTTTATGTATGTGACTTTATAAGTAGTAGATGTTTTTTTGGAGATATAATTTATTGTAGAAGAAAACGTAATCAAATTCCTCATAGTTTTGGGTTTCAATCCAAGATTGGATTATATTGGATGATTTTAAAGACAATTTTTTATTGAATGGTATTTATTCATCTTTGGGAATTGTTGGTTAAATTTTAGAAATTATGATTGGTATTTATCTCTCTAAAAAATTTTCCTTGTTGAGGATCATCTAAAATTGTACTAACCAATATTTTTATGGTTTATCATTAAAGACAAAAGAAAATATATAGTTCATTCTTTGTGGATTATGTGATACTCATTAATTTGATTCTAGCACTTCATGTGTGACTGAGTCTTATTGAATACTCATCATTTGGATTAAAAGATGAGTATGTGGTTGAAAGCAGTAAAATTATGAAACTCTACTTATTGTGATTTTTTTCTGAATCTATGAAGAAATTAATTATTAAACCTTAATGAAAGGATTTTAAACACAAAATTTCATTATCCTAATACCTGACATTATTCATCATAGATTTATGGCTTTGAGTCCCTAAATTTTCCATTCACCTTTTTGAGATTGATGACCTCAATCGGTCCCTATAAATATTTAAATTTTCCCTCCAATTATTATTTCCACCAATGTTCTCATTTTCGATATCCTAATGTTGTTCTTACATTTTAATTTCTCATTCCCTCTTATTAAAACTAAATTTTATTAACATTATTTCTGATTTTTTCCCACCAAGGTATTTCCTATGTTTATATTATTTTATTTTTGAAGAACAATTTCAAATTTCATGGAAGAAATTTATTGAAGGAAGGAAGAATGTAACACCACAAGCTTCCACATTATGATTCTCTTTGAATAATATAATAGTGTGTGTTGTACACAACACTGAGTTCAAGCACGCCACGACCTATCAAACAAGCTATTTAGAAATCAGATTTGAATAGTAATATCCACATTTTGAATTTTATATATATCCCAAATAATTTTAACATTAATATTTTTGGTTTCATAGATATTATATAAGGACACATTCAATTTTTCAGATAAAACAAATATTTTTAAAAAAATGCAGTTTTCACCTTTTAATGTATAACAATTTATAAAACAAATATTGGACACTTTTATATATTCAATTTGATGAAATTAAATTCTTAATTAGATTCGGGACATGAATATTTTGTTGGATAATATTTTGGTGTTTTTTTGATAACTTTTATATTTTAATTAATTGTAAAAGATACAAATTTTAATTGAAAAAACATTTTAATAATCAATTTATTAGGTTAAATTACACATTTGAATTGTTTTAAAGTATAATAAGATTATTTTTTTTTATCATTTAATCCATTTATGGTCATTAGATGTAATTTCACATTTTAACCGGACATAAGCACATATCAAAATTTTCAAAGTTTTTACTTCTCAAAAACCCACATTATTATTTTGAAAATGGGTACTAATATTAAATTAATTAATGAAAATTTAATGTTTTTAATTTTTTAAAATAGAAGTAATTTTTTTATTCGGAACATCAAAATTATCTTTGGCTGAATTTTTGCTATTTTTCTAAAAACATTCAATTTTGGGTGAATAGTGAAAAACATTGCATTATTTTTTAAATACCAACATTTTATTTAAATAATTATTTATTTTATTTAAATTTATTATATGTAAAAATAGATACATAATAACTATATTAGTTCAATTTAATTCATTGGATTCATTTTATAATAAAATTAACTGTATAAAATGTTATTGATTTTGGTAACATCTTTTTTGCACCTTCTATGAATGTTTGAAAATTTTCATAAAACATAATACTACCTCTTTTATGAATTTAATTTCCAAAATACAAGAGGTGAAGTTTACATAAGTATGTAAAATGTGGTTCAATAAGAGGAAAATAATTTTTGGTGAATAGTAACATGGGAATTTTATTTACCACAGTTAAGAGTAAATAGGGTAATTGAAGAAACAATTGATATTATAATTACCCCAAAACATGTCATAATTCTATTAGATAAGAATATTTCTATAAAAATAAACCTTGGGATAAAATATGATCCTTTGGGTCCACCTGGTTTAGATTAGGACATTCATTATTATTTAATTTAAAGATGAGTTAAAAGTGTGAAATTCATATTTTAATAACTAAAACATTTTTAATAAACTTTTATACAATAGATAATTTTGACTATAAGTATTTATCATAATTATAATATTATTACCTACATCATGTTTTTTTATTTATAATTATTATACTTTAAATAAGTATACTTATGTATAGCACAATGATGATGCATTAATTACCTTAATAATGAAATATTAATTTAATTGATATTATAAATATGAAAATAAATATAAATTGGGACTTTTGATGCATTCCAAAAAATTTCTATGTTAATATTAAATTTCATGGTTGATTCGATTTTTTTCGATGAAATCAAGAAGGTTATAATTTTCTCAAAAATAACTAAATAATGTCAAAAATGACATAAATGAGATTTTAAAAACAAATACTATATTATTAAATGGTATAACATTTTTAAAAATATAATGTTCATCCAAATAACTTATATAATAATATATATGTTATTAATTAACCACTTGGGGTTCGTTTTACATTTTATAGTAAGTTAATTAATGATATAATATACAAATACCTCGAGATATGGTAAGTATTGAACTTTTTAACCAATAGTTAAATCATAATGATAATGTTAATATGGTCACATAAATCTATATAAAACCTATTGGTTGAGTGGTTTTTGACCCATCACAACATTATCTAAAATATAAATCCTTTTTTATCCATTTTAAACTGAATATGATTTTATAATAAAATAATATTTCAAGGTTCTCCTCAAGTGACCCACAAATCTATTATAAAAGGGTACATCCCTTCCCTCAATATCACAACACCAAATCCATTGGGATCAGGAAAAACCTACTCAAATATCCTGCCACCTACCCTTATGTCAACCTATAGGCCTTACATTGATCATAAATCCAACCTACAGATCCCTTTTGATCAAATCAAAAGGATGCTCCTTCAGAAGACGTAATTATTTCATCCTCTCTTTCAATGTTCTTTTCTTTTTCCACATCATCATTCCTTGTGGATTATATACTAAAATAATAAATCTAAAACCTAATATATACTTTTATGTTATTATAAATATTGTACAACCGTGTTTTTTTTATATACATCCTATTAATGGCAAAATCACCATATGTGCATACGTACGGCTTACCGTCTCCAGATCATGGTGCAGTTTGTTATTCAATAATTAATTATTTGGATGGGTATAATAATTAATATAATTGATATAAATAATATATATAACTTGTTAATGATTCTGTATATATGATATATCACACAATTATATACGATTTCACCATCAATATAACAGTTTTGTCACTCGTTCATACGTACGGATTATCGTTTCCACGAATGCGATGAGATTATTCCCCATAATAACCATTCAAGAATAAATATCATTTTATTATTAAAAAAATAATGTTTATGAACATAATATAATTTTTTATAAAGTTCAAGTACATCCTATCCATAACAAACATGCTTACATAACAAAAAATATCACAAAAAATGAACAAGTTAACACCCGAAACAATGATACTACTGAAATATTATTCTCAATTAAATATTAAAAGATCATATATGGTATCATAATTTTTTATATGGTTATTGTTTAGTGTAATAAAAATTATTTAACCATTATAAATTAGGATAACTTAACCTTAATAAAGACAAGGTACAAGGTATGGGGCTTTCATCTAGCTTCATATTCGCGTGAGATTCATGCTATATTTCCAGTATTTCCTCTTGTGTGGTGTATGTAGTGCCAATTATGGTATTCTTTGTTTAATATACATTAATTTATTTTTATCAACATCTTAATTTTATGATCCTTCTTTCACAGGTTGTATGTTCTTTATGTTACCGAATTGGTAAAGGAATTTGGAATTTTATTTTCCACTCATTGGGTTTTACGCAAATATAATTGATTATTTTACTCCATGATTATTTGTGAAATCATTATTTTTTATGTATATAGTAATTTAAAATACCCTTTATGTGGAAATAATTTTAAAACACATATTAAATCCATTGAAAAATTCTATAGTCTTCAATATGAACTTTATACGGACAATATTAACTCAGTTTTCATTCATCGAGTTAAACATCAATGTCATTGGTGTTGTTTGTAAAAAAATATTTCATCATGTCCTCTGATAGATTTACACTAAATATACAATAATATTTGATGTATTTATATTTTTCACACATAATTATGTCATTGATTTATATTTAACTTGAGGATATAGTCTTTATAATGGATATCATCTAAACTTACATTTCATTGCAAACTCTTTGTTGTTATGTGCCAATTCACATTTATATGGTGTACATACCAAACATTTACATAGTATATAATGAATTCCTTTATTCACATGGTATTATAATGGTTTTATTGCCACAATTATTTATATTCAAGAATCTCTCAATTGGTTGGGAACTCAAACTAAAATATTATATTAAATGTGTTAAATATGTAATCTTCTTAATCATTTTCATTAATGTCCATGTTTAAAAAATGGTTTTAATGATTTATTTATATGGACATGAGTGTTTTAAAATTAAAATTCCTATTAAATGTTTTTAATTGTAATGTTACTCCCTTATTAGAAAATCTATTTTAAAAAACTTCATGACATATCGTGAGATATTTAAATGTTTTCATGAAAAATAAGATATTTCTCTCAAATAGATTTACTAATTAATTTCATTTATTTCAATGTCCATCATTATTATTGATTGAGACTGATTTATTACAATAAAATCTTCTATATTTTATTGAATGAGTTATGTTTGACTGTGGATGTTCTATTTTTATACCATTCATTCTTTGTGGTTAAAGTAATGAAATTTCATATATTAGTTCTAATACAAATGTTTATATTATGTTATAGACGTTTCATATAAAGAATGAATGGTTCCTATTAAGTGATGGGTGGAGCCCGCTATAGGTACTTGTTGCATCAGTAGGTCTATTGAGACAAACTAGTGTCTTGGCACAATGCCTTGACAAAATCATCATTTATAGTATTGGCACGAGGCCTTAACTGTGTGGTTATGATGTCCACCACTATACATTACATCATTATTAAATTAGCTATTGATATTACATGTGATTATTAAACTTTTATAATATCCATGTGAATATTTAAATAGAATTATTTGATTTATATTTGATAGATTATGCTTAAATTTATGTTTAAAAATCCTGTGTTTTAGTCTAATACTTTTCTGTAAATGTTTATGCTTATTTATGAAAGTTTCCAATGTATTGCTATAATTTCTGGGTATCTGAACTCACCAGATTATATGTTTTATTTTTCTAGGATGTGAATAAGTTTATCATTATTGACTTGTAGGAATAGGATATGGAATATGGTTGTTTTCCAAGGGGACACAATTTTTTTTCTTTATTTCATGATGTAATGTAAAACATATGTATGTATCTAGTACTTACACGGCTACTAACCTAATCATTCTTTCAGTGCATGATCTCTAGTGATCATAACAATTGTATTCAATAATTCACGGTCTCTTGGTAACAAGGGTCAGGGTGTTAAATTTGGAATAATAGGACATTTATTACAAATGTTGGATACTTGATTTAGAAAAACAATGATTAGAGGACATTTCCTAAAGATAGACTTTGGGGAATGGTATAAAAGAACATCCAAAAAAATTGTAATGTAATTTTTTTGGGTTTCCCAAGAAATACATCCCTATTTGGATATGAACGGGTAGAGGTGGCTCTGGTACAGATGTACCCAGTGGTAAAAACAGAAATCCCTGCTTTGATCTTGATTCAAACGGGAACTGGTTCACGACAATGGGCTTGCTACACTATTGGTTACGACACTCCTGGGCGATATTCTTTGGTTAATTTCAATTATCATTACAAACTATTTTTTTGGATTTTAATATTAGATAAGAATTAATAACATTGGTTAATCCAAAAGTGTTTTAGATTGAAAATAAGGGGTCATGATGTTCTCTAAATGATTTTCTAACTGTTGTTACTCGTAGAATGCTTTCTATTTTTAGTCTGTGGATGGATTCCATGTAAGTCATAGTAAAATTGAACATGATGTACAATTAGGTCATAATGGTGGAAATGAGCAATGAAATGGAATGTTGATAGGTTTATGAGATATTGTGTTCTGGCCAAATCGGTTTCCCAAAAATATTTTCAATGATTATATATATTAACCAACTCTCGAACGCAACAGAGAAGAGAAAGGTGGTGAATGATAATAGATCCAAGAGTAAAGACCATATAGAAATGAATGTTCGATTTCCATCATGATGGAATGTGGAAAGAGACACCCTTAAAAGTGTCTTAATGGAGAAAATAATGGTTTATTTTTATGATAAAGGGTCATAATGTAATTAATTGATGAGAAAAAATGAAGAGTACAATAGAAGAAAATAAAAATGATCCCAAAAATCCATTTACAGTCATTTTTCCTAATTATCAGGGACATGTGAATTACCTAAGTCAATACCCTATTCAATTGGATAACCTCTTTGTCCAGGAGAATCCTATGTGGAAATAAATAGATGGAAAAATGTTTAAATGTATTAGTGCTCTTTGTTCATGGGATTACATTTGAAGACTTTTCTCTTGTATGTGTAACACTAACGTTTTTAATGTGAAAACACTATTTGAGGAATAATTATCAATTCTTTTGTTGATATATTTATAAATAACAATTTTGGTTTTTATGATCCTTAAATTTGAGGAAATTACATGTTATTAATTTTTGGGATGAAAATATGTGGTACAAGATTACATTTGTGGTTAAATAATGTTATGGTTATTCTGAAGAATTAATCTCACCTTAGAAATGTTAAAAAATTATTGTTTTTGAAAATGGACAACAGAAATACCTTATGACAACTTATCATGTCGAACAGAGCTGCGAGAATCGAACCTATAACAAAATTGTGACTCGGATTTTTCGCCTTCCACTGGACTACGTGAAGTCCCCTGTTCGTATGAATAATTTTTTATATTTAAATGTTTTTATTGATCAATAGTAAGTTGATTTGGGATCATATGTTTTGAAAAATGGATATCCTTATTGTTGGAATGTTATTTGGTGACTATGTGATAAATGTTATTTTGGAAGATGTTCGCTCTATTGAGAACATTGTGTGTATAAGGAAAAAAATATAATGGAATTTTATTTCTGGTGTAATGGTGGATTTTAATCTATTTTTTTATTTTGGATTTAAATAGATTTGGGTTATTTATGGAAATGATTAACATATCATAGATAATATGTGGTTAGGTTAATTACTTTTAAGAATGTGAATTAGTCGATGTTATTTGGAGATATAATTTAACCTGGAACACTACGTAATAAAATTATTCTATGTTTTTGGGTTTTATATCAATTTGGATTATATTGAAGGATTTGAAAGAAAATTGTTTATTGAATTGTATTTATTGAATGTTGGGTATTTATGTTTTAATTTTAGAAATTAAAATATGTATTTTTCTCTCTAAAGGATTATCCTTCTTGGTGATCATCTAATCTTGTACTAAAAATTATGGTTTTGTTTAATCTCTAATGATAAAAAAATATATAGTTCATCCTTTTTGGATTACGTGATTCTCTATAATTTGGTTTTATCACTTGAGGTGTGACTAAGTCACCTTGAATACTCATCATTTATAGTGAATGGAGAGTTTTTGGTAGTAATTTGTTAAATGATGGAACATTACATATATTTTTTTTTTACTTATTCATTGAAGAAATTAATTTTTAAATCTTTGTCAAAGGATCTTCAACCCAAAAATGAATTTTTATAATACCTTATGTTATTCATCATAGATTTATGGATTTTAGGCCCTTCGATTTTCTATTTACATGTTTGTGATTGATGACCTCAATCACTCTATACAAATATTTATATTTTTCCTCCAATTATAATTTCCACCAATGTTTATCTATTCGAAAACATAATTTTGTCGTGCTATTTCCATTTCCATTTCCCTCTTATTAAGACTAAATTTAATTAAACATATTTCTGATGTGGGTATTTCATTATGGTATTTTCTATTTCTTATCCTATTATTTCTAATGAATAATTTCATATTATGAGGAATGTATTTATTGAAAGAGGGAAAAATGTAACACCTCATGCTTCCTTGACACACTTCTCATTGAATAATACAGTAGCAGGCGACGTGTGCTACACTGAGTCCAAGCGCACTACAACCTATCAAACTTGCCATTTTGAAAGCCATTATAAATAGTAATAACCACATTTTAAATTTTATATATATCCTATAATATTTTAAAATTCATCTTTTTTGTTTCATAAACATAATATAAGTACAAATTCAATTTTTTAGATAAAAGAAGTATTTTTCAAAAAATATAGGCTTCCGCCTTTAAATGGATGACCCTTTATAAATATATTATTTAACACATTAATGTTTTCAATTTTATGAAATTGATTTCTTCTATAGAAGAGGGGTATAAAAATTTAGTTAGGATAAATTTTTGGTGTTTTTCTAATAACATTTATATATTGATGAATATTGAATGATACTAAATTTTAATTGAAAAACCTTTTTTAATCAAAATTATTTATAATGATAAATTATTCATCTGAATGGTGTTGATATATTATTAGATTAATTTTTTATTATTTAATCTAAAGTTGTTCATTTGAAGTAATTTCTATTTTAAACTAAATATAAACACATATCAATGTTTTGATAGTTTGCACTTCTCAAAAATCTAATTTCTGGAGTTAAAGATGGGAATTAAATTTAAATTAATTAATTAAACATCTATGTTCTAAATTCAGTAAAATATACATTATTTTTGAATTAAGAATATCAAAATTAGCTTAGGGGGATTTTTTTGTATTTTTCTGAAAACAACCGATTTTTTGTGAATAGTTAAAAAAATACGTTATTGTTGAAAAACCAAGATTTTATTTAAATAAATATTTATTTTATATAAATTTATTTTATGTTAAGATAGATACATGATATATATAGTAGTTCAATTTAATTACTTGGAGTCATTTTATAAGATACTTTGATGCATAAAATGGTAATGAATTTTTAAAACATCTTTTACCCACCTTCTACGCATGTTATCAAATTTGCATAAAACATAATTTTTACAATTCTATGAATTGAATTTATAAAATTTAAGATACGCGATTGTGATTAGAATGTAATATTTGGTTCAATAAGAGTAAAATAATTTTGGGTGAATAGAATCTTTTGTATTTTATGTGCTACGTTTAAATGTAAATTGGGTAATTAATGGTAAAATGATATTATAAATACCCTGCCAAATGTCATAATTCTATTGGTTAAGTATATCGTGAAAAAAATCTTCCTTAGTAATAAAATATTATCCTTTTGTTTGACTTGGATTAGATTTGGACATTTATTATTATTTCATTTAAAGAAGAGTTAAAATAGTTATATTCAAATGTTAATATCTAAGTCATTTTTAATACAACATTATACATAAGGTAATTTCTACTATAAATAATCATTATAATTACAAGAAGATTTATTACAGAGTGGTATTTTATTTATAATATTTATAAATTATAAAAGTAAATTTATTTAGGACATAATGACGATGCAGTAATTACCTTATTAATGAATGATTTAAATAATTGAAATTTTAAATTTTAAAATAAATGTAAATTTAGACATTTGATGCATTCCAAAAATTTTCTAAATTAATATTAATGTTAGGCTGATTTTTTTTTCTAAGAAATTATATTTTTATGACTTTCACAAAAACCAAATACCAAATAATGTCAAAATTGACATTAATGGTTTTTAAAAACAAATACTATATTATTAAATGATATGATAATCCTAAAAATATAAGTACCAGTAAAAGGACTAATATAATAATATATATGTCCTTTATTAATGAATTTAGGTTCACCTTACATTTTAGAGTATGTTTATTAATGATACAATATAAAAATGCAAGGAGACATGGTAAATGTTAAACTACTTAACCAAGAGTTAAATATTAAGGATACTGAAAATATGGGGACCTAAACCAATTAAAAACCAATTGGTTGAGAGGTTTTAGACCAAGAAAAAAAGAAAACTCAAATTAAATCCTTTTATATTCATTATAATAATAATATTATATATAATAAAATAATATTTCATGGTTTTCCAAAAGTGACCCTCACATCACTTATAAAAGGGTACTTCCTCTTCTCTTAAAATCAAACCACTAAATCCATTTGACCAGGACAACCCCTTCTCAAATATCCTCAAAATACACTCACTTAAACCTAGATTCCTTAATTTGACCATAAATTTAATCTAAGGATCCCTTTTGATCAAATAAAAATGAAGCACCTGAAGAAGTGGTATTTATATCATCACCTCTTTCAATGTTCTTTTCATATTCAACATTAAATTTCTTTGATGATTCCATAAAAAAATAATTAATCCAGTACCTTATACATACAATGACCTTATTTTGAATATTTTACTTCCATATTAATTATTCTATCCATCCTATGAAGGACAAAGTCACCATATGTGTGTAGTTATGGCTTACCGTCTCCAAATCGTGGTGTAGTTTATTATTCAACCCTAAAATATTTGGATGGTTATAATAATGAGTAAAATTGATTTAAATAATAAATATAACATGTCAATTATTTTTATATATGAAATAAAATCTAATAACATACGATTTCACCATCAAAAGAATGGTATTGTAGCTCGTATGTATGTATGGATTATCGTTTCCACAAACGCGATAAGATTCATTCCCCATCATTACCATTCAACAATAAATATCATTTTATGATTAAAAAATAAGTTTTAAGGATATAATATCATTATGGATACAAATAAAATACATTCTATCCATAACAAACATGTCTTATGTACCAAAACATAAATATAAAAATAAAATAGTATACACTTGAAACAATGATACTACTATAATAGTATAAAAAGGAAATATTAAAAGATAATATATGATGTCATATTTATGTATATGGTTATTGTATAATTTAATTACAATTATACCACCATTATATAGGAGGGTAACATACCCTTAACAAAGGTAATGTACATGGTATGGGGTTTTCATCTCATTTCTTATTCCTGTGAGATTCTTGTTGTATTTCCCCTATTCCTTTTTGTTTGGTGTATGCACTTCAAAAGGTTGTATTATTTTATAAAATATACATTAATTAATGTTTTTTTTCATCTTCATTGTATGATCCAACTTTTATGTGGTGTTTTTTTTAAGTGACAAAATTGGTAAGGGAATTTCTCATTTCGATTTCCAATCATTGGGTTTTATGAAAACTACATTGATTATTTTACGCCAAAATTATGTGTGAAATTAGTGTTTATTTATTTATGTAGTAATTTCCACTCTTAATTCTATGGATATACATTTGATACACATAATAAGTCCATTTATAAATTCTCAAGACATCTATATGAACATGATAAGAGTAATCTTAACTTGATTTTCATTCATTGAGTTATACATCCTAGTCATTGGTGTTGTTTTACCAGAATTTGTGTAAATGTCCTATGTTTTATTTACACTAAATATTGAATAGTATTTGGTGATTATATATATTTTACACTTAATTATTTCACTTATTTATCCTTATCTGAAGGATAAGGTCTTATAATGGATGTTATATCAATTTAAATTCCATTGAACCCTCTTGGTAGTTCTGTCCCAATTCAATTTTTTTACGGTGTATATACTATACATTGAAATAGTATATCATGAATCCAATTATTCTCAATATATTATAATGTTTTCAGTTTCTTAATTATTTGTATTCATGCGTCATTCATTTGGTTATGAACTCTAACTAAAATATCATTTTAAATGTTTAAAAGATTTATTCTTCTAAATAATTCTCATTAATTTCCATATATTAAAAATAGTTTTATTATTATATATAAATGGAAATTAGTGTTTTAAAATTTAAATTCCTTTTAAAAGTTTAAAAGATGTATGGTACACCTTGATTCAAAAATATATTTTTACCATCTTCTTGACAATTAGTGTAGTTTTAAATGTTTTTATTAGAAGGTGTATATTTCTCTCAAATAGTTTTATTGATTACATTCATCTATGTCAATATCCTTCATTATTATTGATTGAGGATAATTTATTATAGTAAAATATTTCATATTGGATTGAATGAGTTATGTTTGACTAAGGATGTGCTCTTTTTATACTATTCATGGTATGTGGTCAAATATTGACATTTTGTATGGTAGTTATAATATGAATGTTTAGATTATGTTTCAACCTTTTCATTTGTGGAATTAATTGTACTTAGTAAGTGACAGGTGGATCCCATTATAACTTATAGATTCATTTGTAGGTCTAATGAGACAAAAAGTGTCTTGCAACAAGGCCATGACAGAATATTTATTTATAGTCTTTCCACGAGGTCTTGACTGTATGGTTATGATGTCTGACATTAAGAATTCCATCAATATGAAATAATATATTGATATTAAATGTTATTATTCTACTTGTAGAATATCAATTTTAATAATTAAATGGAATTAGTGGATTTATATTTTCCATATTATTCTGAAATATATGTTTAAAATTCTTGTGTTTTTGTTTTATACATTGCATTATATGTTTATACTTATTTATGAAATATTCTGCTATATTGTTATCCTTACAGACCATATGAGATCACCCCTTTCTATGTTTTAATATTCCCAAGATGTGAAGATGAATATAATGATTAAACTGATGGAACAACCTAAAGGATTTGAGCATGTTCAAATGGCAAAAAATGTTGTTTTTCTTTATTTCGTGATGTAATGTAAAACATCAGTATATATCTAGTACTTCCAAGGCTACTAAACAAATCATTCTTTTAGCACTTTATCTTATGTGATAAAGAAAATGATATGTAACAATGAACCTACTATAGGTAAATGGGGTAAGGGTGTTACAGTTGGTATCCTAGGAAGATTAGTACACACCTTAGAAACTAGATTTAGAAAAACTATGATTAGATACTATAGCTCTAAAAATGACATTTAGGATTAGTATTGATAAACTTCCACAATATTTAGTAATGTAAATATTATTTGGGTTCTCCAAGCAATACACTCTTGTATGTATACAAACAGGTAGACGTGGATCTAGCACCGATGTATCTTGGGGTAAAACTGGAAAACACCGCTTTGAGCTAGACTCGAAGGGGAACTAGTGCATGACAGTGGGCCATGATGAACACTTGGTTACGACACTCAAAGGTGACATGCTTAGGTTAATTCCCATTTCCATTACAAACTGATTTGAAGGATTTTAATATAAGATTAAAATAAATAACCTTTGTTAATCCTAATGTGTTTGATATTAAAAATAAGGTCTCATTATATTCTCTAAATGATTTTATGACTATTTTTACTCACACAATACATTCTAGTTTTAGTCAATGGATGAATTGCAATGAAGTCATAGTAATATCTATCATTATGTATAATGAGGGGACGGTGGTGGAAATGAGAAAAATATAGAATGTTGACAGGTTAAAAAGATTTCATGTTCATTCTGAATTATTTTTCAAAAAATTGATCAACAACATATATATTAACCAACTCCTAGGCATAATAGATAAGATAAATGTCAGGAATGATTAGATAATCGGTAGTGGAGACTATAGAGAAAAGGAATATTGATTTCCATCATGAAGGAAATGTGGAAGGAGACACCCAGGAAAGTGTCTCAATGGAACAAGAAATTCTTTATGTGTGGGAAAGAAGGACATAAACAAATGAATAATTGAGGAAAAATGAAGAGTACTATGGAAGAAAATAAAAATGATCCCGTGAATCCAGTTCCAGAAATTTTTTGTAAATATAGATGACATGGCCATTAGCCAAGTCAATGCCCTATTCTATTGGATAACCACTTAGTCATAGAAGAACCTGTGTGGAAATAAATGGATGGTGAAATGTTTAAAAGTATCAGTGCTCTTGGTTTAGGGGATTACATTGGAAGAATTTTCTTTTATATTTGTAACCAAGCAGTTTTTCAAGTGAAAATACTATTCAAGGAATACATATCTTTTCTTGTGTGGATATATTTATAAATAATCATTAGGGTTTATATGATCCTTGAAATTGAGGAAATTATATTATATTAATTTTTGGGATGAAAATTCTATGTAAGAGATATCATTTGTGATAAAATTATGTTATGGTTATTTTCAAAAATGCTTCTCATTTAGGGAATGTAATAAAATATATTTTTTGAAAAATAAATACATGTAGAAAGTGTGACAACACATAATGTCAGACAAAGCTTTGGGAATTGAACCCACAACCAATGTGTGACTGTGATTTATCATCTATCACTAGTCTACGTAAATTCCCTAGTTAGTGTAAAAAATTATATATAGTTAAATGAATTTATTGATCAATAATAAGTTGATTTGGAATCTTATTTTTTATCAAATAGATATCGTTAGTGTAGGAAAATGATTTAGTGATTATGTGATAAATGTTTTTTTGGAAGAATTTCACTCTGCTGAGAACACTATATTTTTAAGGAAAATAAAATACTATAGAATTTCATCTGAGGATTAATGAGGAATTTTTATTGATTTTTTTGTGTATTTACACTGATTTGGGTTATTTATTGAAAGTATTAACCTATCATTGAGAATATGTGATCAAGTTAATTACTTTTTTGTATGTGACTTTAAGAGTAGACTTTTTATTTGGAGATAAAATTTAACTTCCAAGACTATGTAATCAAATTATTTTGATTTTTAGGTTTTAATTGTACATTGGATTATCTTTAAAGATTTTAAAAACAATTTTTTATTGAATGGTATTTATTGAATATTGGGTATTGTTGGTTTAATTTTTTAAATTATGATTAGTATTTCTCTCTCTAAAGGGTTATCCTTTTTGGGGATCATCTGATCTTTTACTAACCATTTTTTGATTAATATATAAAGGAAAGGAAAATATATAGTTCATTCATTGTGGATTATGTGATTATCTATAATTTGATTCTAGCACTTCAGGTGTGACCAAGTCATCTTGAATACTTATCGTTTGGAGTGAAAGATGAGTTTGTGGTAGAAATTAGTTAAATTATGGAACTCAAAATATCAATTTTTTTCTTATTCTATGTATAAATTAATTCTTAAACTATAGAGAAATTATTTTAAACCAAAAAATGTATTATAATAATACCATACATTATTCATCATAGATTTATAGCTATGAGGCCCCTAATTTTCCATTCATTGGTTTGTGATTAATTACCTCAATCAATCCCTATAAATCATTACGTTTTTTCCCTACAATTACAATTTCCACTAATTTTTTGTTATTCTAAATCCAAATTTGGTGGTGTCTTTTTCGTTTCCCTTTCACTGTTATTAAGAATCAAATTTTTTAACACTATTTCTGATGGGAGATTTCCACAAAGGTGTTTTCCATTTTTTTACCTTTTATTTCCAATGAAAATTTTATAATTATGAGGACACAATTTATTGAATGATGGTAGAGTGTTACACCTCAAGTTTCTATATTACTCTTCTCTTTGAATAATACAACATTGTGTGATGTACACAACAACGAGTTCAAGCACACCGTGACCTATCAAACTAGCCATTTAGAAAGAATTTAAGAATATTTATAACCACATTTTGAATTTTATATACATACCATATAATTTTAACATTCATATATTGTGTTTCTTTGACATAATATAAATAAAAATTCAATTGTTGAGATAAAAGAATTATTTTTCAAAAAAATAGAATTTTCCACCAGTTAATGGAGAATCCATTTTAAATAAAATATGAGAAACTTTTATAAATTTAGCTTTATGAAATTAAATTATTATTTAGAATCAGGGCATTAAATTTTAGTTTGGATCAATTTTTGTTGTTTTTCTGATAAAATTCATATTTTGATGAATATTGAAAGATACTAAATTTTAAATTTAATCATAATAATTTATTGTGTTAAATTATAAATTTGACTTATTTTGATGTATAATTAGTTTATATGTTTATCATTTAATCTAATGTTCATTATTAGATGTAATTTAACTTTTAATCTTTACATAAACACATATGCAATCTTTTAATAGTTTTTACTTCTCAAAAACCTGCTTTTTGGTTTTGACATTGGGAAATAATTATAAATAAATTAATGCAACGTATATGTTTTAATATCATTAAATAGAAATAATTTTTGGAGTCAGAATATCAAAATTATCATAGGGTGAATTTTTGGTATTATTCTGAAAATATTCAATTTTTGATGAATAGTGAAAAACAATGAGTTATTGTTTAAAACTTGATTTTTTAATTAAATGAATTTTTATTTTATTTAAATTTATTTTAATTAAAAATTTATAAATAATACCTATATTAGTTTAATTTAATTCATTGTATTCCTTTTATAATTAAATTAGATTTATAAAATGTTATTGAATTTTTTGAAGACTTTTACCCACATTCTTGGCATGTTAAATATTTGAATAAAATGTAGTTTTCCAACTTCAGTGAATTAAATATCAAAAATCCAAGAGATACAGTTGACATTAGAAAGTAATATGTGGTTTAATTAGTGGAAAATAAGTTTTTGTGAATAGTAACTTTTGAATTTTATCAACCATGGTTAAAAGTAAATAGGTTAATTAAAATTGAATATGATATTATAATTTCCCTAACACATGTCATAATTCTATTAGATAAGTGTATTTAGACCAAAATAAACCATAGGAATAAAATATGATCTTTTTGACCACCTTGTTCAGATTTGGATATTTATTATTATTTTATTTAAATAAGTGTTAAAATTGTTAAATTCAAATTTTAATAACTAATTTTTTTAATATAGTGTTATACATAAGATAATTTATACTATAAATATACATTAAAATTATAAGAATATTTACATAGACATTTTATTTTATTTATTAATTTTTTATATTAAATAAGTATATTTATTTGCAACATAATGATGATTTAGTAATTACCTTATTAATTAAAGAGTAAAATAATTGATATTATAAATATTAAAACAAATTTACATAGAGAATTTTGATGTATTACACAAAATAATATAGGTTAATATTACATGTTAGGGTTAATTAATTGTAATATTCTCGAATAAAGCATATTTTTATGACATTCACAAAAACCAAATACCAAATAATGTCAAAATTGACATAGATGAGTTTTTAATAAAAATTCTAATTATTATATGATAAAATAGTCCTAAAAATATAAGGTTCTTCCAAATGAGACATGTTAAATGTTAACCGGTTTTACCAAGAGTTAAACCTTAAAGATGATTTTAATATGCTGAACTAAACCATTCTAAAACAAATTAGTTGAGAGGTTTTTAACCCCACTCCACCATACCCTTAATATAAATTGTTTTGAGCCATTAGAAACCCAATATGATTGTATGAAAAAATAATATTTCAAGGTTTTCCTAAAGTGACACTCACCACTCATATATATGGGTACTTCCCCTTATTTTAAAATTATTTATCCAAATCCATTGGGAATATCCAAACCCTACTCATATATGCTCCCAACTTCCTTCAAATCAACCTAGAGGACATAATTTAATCAGAAATCCAATTATGGATCTCTTTTGATCAAATAAAAAGGAACCTCCCAAATATGAGGTAATTATTTCATCACCTCTGTCAATGTTCTTTTCTTCTTCAACTTCTTATTTTTTTTTTTGTTTCCATAGCATAATAAAAAATCCAGAACCTTGTACATAATTTGACGTTATTATAAATATGTTACAGCCTTATTCATTATTCTATCATCCTATGAATGGCAATATAACCATATGTGCATACACATGGCTTACCGTCTCCACGCTGTGTTGTAGTTTTTTATTTAACTCTTAATTATTTGGATGGGTATAATAATGAGTATAATTGATGTAAATAATAAATATAACATGTTAATGATTCATTATACATGATATAAAACCAAATTACATATTATTTCACAATCAATACAATGGTATTGTCACTCATGAGTACATACGGATTACCGTTTCTCCGAATGCGAAGTGATTTATTCTGCATCATAACCAAACAAGAATAAATATCATTTTATGATTAAAAATTAATTTTTACGAACATAATATCATTATGTATAATAATATTAATGTAAATGGTTCATATATAATTTAATAAAACTTTTTTCAACATTATAAAGGAGGATAACCTACCCTCGACTAATGAAAAGTAAAAAGGTAAGGTGTTTTCATCTCACTTCTTATTTCCGCGAGAATCATTCTATATTTACTCAATTTATTTTATGTGGTGTTTGTACTACCCATGATTGTATTATTTTTTTTATATATTAATTTATGGGTATTTAAATCTTCATTTTATGATCCTTCTTTCATAGGGTTTATGTTTTGTATGTTACCAAATCGGTAAGGGAATTTCTAATTACAATTTCCACTCATTGGGTTTTACAAAAACTACATTGACTATTTTACTCCAAGATTATATGTGAAATCAATATTTATTTATTTTTGTAGTAATTTTAAATACCATTTATTTGGATGTACTTTTGAAACACATAATTACACCATTTATAAATTCTCAAGACATCGATATGAACTTGTTATGAGTAATCTTAACTCATTTTTCATTCATTGATTTAAACATCCAAGTCATTGGGTTTGTTTTTAAAATATTATTTTTGAATATCCCCTGATTAATTAATAGAGAATATCTAATCATATTGAGTTTATTTATATTTGTCACACATAACAATGTCATTAATTTATCCTTAACCTAAATATATGGCCTTTATAAGGGATTTCATCTCAATTTAAATTCCATTGAGGCAACATTGTTGTTATGTTCCAATTCACTTTTATATGGTTTATACACTATACATTGACATATTATATCATTAATTCCTTTATTCTTAAGATATTATAATATTTTTATTGACATATTTATTTGTATTCAACCGTCTCTCATTTCGTTAGGTAATAAAATTAAAATATCATTTTAATGTTCTCATGATTTATTCTTCAAAATATTTCTCATTAATGTCCATGTTTTAAAAATGGTTTTAAGGATTTATTTATATGGACATGAATGTTTTAAAATTAAAATTATTTTTAAATGTTTAAAAGTGGTGTGGAACAATTTTATTAAAAAATCTATTTTTGATAGCTTTTTGAAAAATAGTGAGACATTTAAACGTTTTCATGGAAAAGTGGATATTTCTCTCAAATAGTTTTACTGATTTTTTTTAATAAATTTTAATATAATTAACTATTATTTATTGATGTTTATTTATAATTGTAAAATATTACATATTTCATGTAATGAGTTATGTTTGACTATGGATGTGAAATTTTTATACCATTCATGGTTTGTGTTTTAAATATTGACATTTTCATATGCTATATCTAATACAAATTTTTTGATTTTGTTTCCACCTTTTCAAATGAAGAATGAATAATACATAGTATGTAATGGTTTGATTCCTCTATATCTCTTTGATGCATCGTTAGGTCTCATGAGAAAAACTAGTTTCTTGTCACAGGGCCATGACAAAATCATTTTTTGTAGTATTGTCATGAGGCATTGAAAATGTTGTTATGATGTCTGGAATTATGCATTCCATCATTATGAAATGAGATATTGATATTACATGTGATTATTTGACAAATAGAATATCCATGTGAGTAAGTAAATGAAATTTTTTGATTTATATTTTCCATATTATGGTGAACATTACGTTTAAAAGGATTGTGTTTTATTTCTATACATTTCCTTAAATTTTTATGTTTATTTATAAATGTTTCCACTAAATTGTTATCCTTACTGAGAATCTATGCTCACCTCTTTCTATGTTTTAATTATCCCAGTATGTGAAGATCTATATATTGATTAACCTAACATATTAGGCTAAAGGATAATAGTGTTTTCAAAGGGGGCACAACAATGGTTTTCTTTATTTCATGATGTAATATAAAACATATGTATGTATCTATTACTTACAAGGATACTACACTAATTAGTCTTTTGGGACATCACCTATTATGATCATGCCAATGATATGTATTAGTGTACTGACTCTGGGTAACAAGGGACATTGTGTTACAGTTGGAATCAATGGAAGTTTATTAAAACCCATGGAAACATGATTTAGAAAAACTCTAAATAGAGGACAATATCCTAATGCAGTCTATGGAGATTAGTATAGAAGAAAAACAAAAAAATTTGGTAATGTAAATATTACGTGGGATTTCCAAGAAATACATTTGAATTTTGATAAGATCAGGTATTGGCGGCTCTGAAATAGATGTACCAAGGGGTAAAACCCGAAGACATAACATTGAGTTATACTCGGACATGAACCAGTGCACGATAATGATCCTTGATACACTCTTGGTTACGACACTCTTATAGGATATGCTTAACATAATTCACAATTTTTATACAAACTGATTTTATGGATTTTAAAATAAGATGATAATACATTACATTGGTTAATCCAAAGGTGTTTCAGATTGAAAATAAGGTGTCATGATATTCACTATTTGATTTAATGAATATTTTTTCTCAAAGAATGCATTCTGGTTTTAGTCAATGGATGGATTCCAATGAAGTCATAGTAACATTGAACAAGATGTACAATGAGGGAACATCGGTGGAAATGAGAAATGTAATGGAATGTTGATAAGAGTAAATGATATCGTGTTTAGGAAGAATTAGTTCTCTAAAAATATGATCAACAACATATATATTAACCAAATTCCGGACTAAACAGAGAAGACAATGTCAGTGAATGATAAGAGCTCTAGTAGTGGAGATAATAGATAAAAGAGAAGTTTATATCCATCATACACAAAATACGGAAGGAGACCCCCAAGAAAGTCTCTCAATGGAACAAAGAAATGATTTATTTTTAGGAAATAAGTATATATAATAAATAATTGCTGAAGAAAAATAAAGGGTAATATGAAAGAAAATAAAAATGATCCCAATAATCTATTTATAGTCATTTGACATAAATTTAGGGGACCTAGGCATTAACCAAGTCAATTCCCTATTCTATATGATAACCTCTTGATCATGGATAAAACAGTGTGGAAATAAATGGATGGAGAAATGTTTAAAGGTATTAGTGCTCTTTTTTTCTCCGATTACATTGGATGTCATTTCACCTGTATATGGTACCCTATAGATTGTTTTGTGAAAATTATATTCGAGGAAGAATTATAATTTTTTGTAGATATAGATATAAATAACCATTTAGGTTTATATGATCCTTGAATTTTAGGAAATTATAGGTTATTAATTTATGGGATGAAAATATAATGTCTGATAAAACATATGTGATTAAATTATGTTATACTTATTTTGAATAATTTATCTCATTTTTTGAATGTTATAAAATATTGATTTTGAAAAAAGACAACATTCAGACCATGTGACAACCTTTCGCGTCGAACAAAGCTGCTGGAATCAAACCGACAACCAATGTGCGATGTGGATTTATCACCTACCACTGGACTACATGAAGTACATGGTTATTGGGATTAATTATTTATAATTAAATGATTTTATTGAGAAATAATATGTTGATGTGAGATCTTATGTTTTGTCATATGGGTATCCTTAGTGTAGGAAAATGATTTGGTGATTTTGTGATAAATTATATTTTGGAAGACTTTGTCTCTGCTAAGAACACTATATGCCTATGTAAAATAGAATAATATATGATTTCATTTAAGTAGTAATGGTGGATTTTAATAATTTTTTTATTGTGGATTTATGGAGATTTGAGTCATTTATGGAAATGATTAACCTATCATAGAAAATATGTCTAGGTTAATTACTTTTATGTATATGACTTTACAAGTTGTCGATGTTATTTGGTGATACAATTTAACAAGGAAGACTATGTAATCAAATTCTTTTGGGTTTTTGGTTTCAATCTTAGTTAGGATTACATGGATGGATTTTAAAGACAATTGTTTATTGAAATTTATTTATTGAACTTTGGGTATTGTTGGTTTAATTTTAGAAATTATGATTAGTATTTCTCTCTCTAACAGATTATCCTTTTTTGGGATCATCTGATCTTTTACAAACCATTTTGTTTATTTAACTTTTAAAGACAATGGAAATATATAATTAATCCTTTGTGTATTATGTGATTATATATAAGTTAATTCTCTCACTTCATGTTTGATAATGTCATCATCAATACTCATCATTTGGAGTGAAAGAAAAATTTGTGGTAGAGATTATTTAAATGATGGAACTCTACTTGTCAAGTAATTATTTTCATATTCTAAGATGAAGTTTATTCTTAAACCTTATGGAAAGGATCTTAAACCCAAAAATGTAGTATTTTAATAACTAACATTATTTATCATAGATTTATGGCATTGAGCCCCTCAATTTTCCATTCAATTGTTTTTAATTAATTATCTTAGTCATTCCCTATAAATATTTATGTTTTTATTCCTATTATAATTGCCTCCAATTTTCACCTATTTGAAATACTAATTTTAGTGGTGATTTATTCATTTCCCTTTCCCTCTTATTAAGACAAATTCTATCAACCCTATTTCAATTGTGGGTTTTTGACAAAGATATTTTCTATTTTTTAACCTCTTATTTTTAAAGAGAAATTTAAAATTTCGTGGAAATAATTTATTGAAGGAGGGAAGAATGAAACACCTCAAGCTTTCACGATACACTTCTCTTTGATAATATAATAGTGTGTGATGTATGCAACACCGAGTTGAAGCACAATATAAACTATCAAACTATCCTTTTAGAAAGAGGTTATGAATATTAATAACCACATATTGAATTTTATATATATGCCATATAATTTTAACATTCATCTATTGTGTTTCTTAGATATAACATAAGGAAAAAATCAATTTTTCATATAAAAGAAGTATTTTTCAAAAAAAATAATTTTATCCTCCTTTTAATGGAGAACCCTTTCTCAATCCAATATTTTTAAAGTTGTATATATTCAATTTTATGAAATTAATTTCTACTTTAGAATAAGGACAAAAAATAATTCAAATTAAATTTTTATTTGTTTTTCTGACAACATTCATATTTTGATGAATACTGAAAGATACAAAATATTTAATTAAACACAATTTTTTTAATAAAATTAATTTAAAGGGTTGAATTATACATTTGAATGGTTTTTAAGTACAATTAGATTATATTATTATAATTTAATCCTATGTTGGTCATTGGAATATTCAAACCTTTTTAAGCATACCTTAGTTGCTATATTTTATCAGCGACGTCCCTCAGTCTATTCATTCGATAGATTCATCATCGGCGCTTGGTGCTTGTAGGATAGGGCGACTGTGGGACTCTTGGATAATCATCATTTTATGATACATTTTGTATCAGAATCAGATGTTATCATGTCATGGGAAATATCACCTAGATGTTTTAATGGTTTCAGATACATGCTTCATCAATGGTCCATTAACCTATATATGAATCAAGATCCTCCAACTATGGAGACATGGGTTGGCTTCCTTAACCCCACCCCCTAACCTTTAAAAATCCCACTTTTATACGCGTGATAGGAATTTTATTAGGCAGGTATACATTTTCGGATAGTATAACAGATGCGCTTTGCCACCCTATTAACCACCACAGATGCATTTAACAGAATGTCTCAAGAGACCCATTTGAATATGTGTGGATTACTAGGTGCATGTATTATCAATGAAAGAAACCCATCATCTATGAAACCTGGAAGAACTCCTTTTCAGGATGCAAGTGATTTGGTCATACGCTGGAATTATATCGTAAGAGGTCTTGGTCTTATATGAGGAGGAACATGGACAATGGCAAGGAGAAAGAGGTGCATTATGAAGTAAATAATCTAGAATAGAGGCCTCCGGCTTGTTCAAGATCATGCGAAGTTGTTATGCAGATGAGTTTATGTGGAAACCGCAATCACGCTCACCTATATGAAAGACATCGATGGTCTAGGACCTACCTACGGTGGCCGAAAATATTAGTAATATTAAATCGGACTATGCCACCCCCCCCCCACTCACTCCATTAAATTCATAGTGTGAGGGTGGGAGACTCACATATCCAGGAGACGACCTCAGGAGTACTGTAGGGACTACAAAGTAACACTGTCAGGGATTAGATTGTTGAAGACAAGTAGAATTCCCCAACCATGAAACTTGAACTGGCTAGTGATCATATTCAGAAAAATTTGCACGAGATTGTTATAGAGGAGCCATACCAAGATAGTACTGGGAATCATGGGGATCAGTTTCAAGGAACTGGTCATCAATTTCATTGAAAAAAAATTCAAAGGGCTTCCAGAGTTTGGTTTGAGCTCTGAATTGGTTATCCCTCTAGAAATAGACTGGGGATGTGTGAACTCGTTCAATGTAACTTAAAATCGTCATACAACAAGATAAACATCAATTCTAAAGGTGAATATGAGTTATAATAGGAGGTAGGGTAGGAGGGATTACTCATCTATACAAACTCTTTTGGATAATCATTTTTCTAAAAAGACTAATATCAAAAATATTTACTCAATGGTTGTGAATCACCAGAGAACATGGGACTAGGATGGACTACCTTTGGAATTATTGTTGTACTCTGAGGAATAAGTGGATGAGAAGGTCTTACTACTCAACGCTTTTGAAAATAGGAATTAATTTTAAATTAATTAATGAATCTTATTTTTATGGAATCTGGTAAAATATACATCATATTTGGATTAATATTATCAAAATTATTTTTGGGTGAATTTTTTGTAATTTTCTGAAAACATTCTTGTTTTGATGAATAGTTAGAAAATACTATGCTATTTTTTGGAAACTGACTTTTTATTTAAATAATTATTTCATTAATTTAAAGTTATTTAAATAAAAATATTTAATTAATACATATATTAGTTCAATTTAATTCATTGGGGTCATTTTATAATAATATTAGATGTATAAAATGTTATTGAATTTTTTTAAAATCTTTTACCCAGCTCATAGGCATGTTAGAAAATTTGAATAAAATGTAATATTACCCCTTCTATAAATTTAATTTCAAAAATCTGAGAAACACAGTTTACATCAGTATGTAAAATGTGGTTCAATGAGAGGAATATAATTTTTGTTGAATAGTAAATATGGAATTTTATTTTCCAAAGTTAAATGTAAATATGCTAATTAATGGTGAAAATGATTTTATAATTACCCAAAAAAAAGTTATAATTATACTGTATAAGTTTATTTTTACCAAAATCAACCTTAGGAATAAAATATTAACTTTTTGGTCCTGTATGATTAGATTAGGACATTTATTATTCATTTATTTAAGGAAGAGTTAAAAGTGTTAAATTCAAATTTTAATAACTAAATTTTTTTTAATATAGTGTTTTACATAAGATAATATCGACTATACATTTTCATTAAAATTATAAGAAGATTTCCTACCTCATGGTATTTTTTTTTTATTTTTTCACATTATATATGTAATTTTATTTATGACACAATTATGATGAAGTAATTTCCTTATTAATGAAAGAAAAAAATAATATATATTATAAATATTAATAAAAAATGTAAATTGAGACTTTTGATGAATTCCACTAATTTTATAGGTTTAAAATTAATGTAGAGGATGATTTAAGTTTTTTTAGTTTAATAAATCAAAATTTAATGACTTTCACCAAAATCAAATACAAAATAATGTCAAAATTTACATAAATGAGTTTAAAAATAATACTATATTATTAAATGATATAATAGTCTTAAAAATAGTAGGGTCACACATATGGAATATATAATAATAGATATGTCATTAATGAACCACTTGGGGTTCTATTTCATTTTAATGTAAATTTTTTTAATGTTATAATATAAAAATACAAGGAGACATGGTAACTATTAAAGTATTTAACCAAGGGATAAATCATAAATATAAGGTTAATATGGGGACCAAAACCTTTCTAAAACCCATTGGATGAGTGGTTATCCACAAATATCCAACTTAGCCTCAAAATAAATTCCTTTTAAGCCGTTATAAACTTAATATGATTGAATAATAATATAATGTTTATAGTTTTCCTAAAGTGACCTTCATCTATCTTATAAAAGGGTACCTCCCCTTATCTCAAACTCACACCTCCAAAGCCATTTGGATCGGCCAACCCCTGATAAATTATCCTTCCAACTACCCTCACTTCATGATAGATTCTTTATTTTGATCGAAAGGACATCCTAATGATCCCTTTTGATCAAATCAATAGTAAGAACCCAAAGAAGAGGTAATTATTTCATCACCCCTTTCAATGTTCTTTTCTACTTACACCTCTTCTTTTTTTTATTATGTTCCAAGATAATAAATCAAGTACCTTATACATAATTTTTATTTATTATAAATAAGATACAACCATATTCATTATTCAATCAATCTTATGAATGACAAGGAAACCATACATGCGTACCTAGGTCTAACTGTCTCCCCGTCGTGGTGTAGTTTGTTATTCAACACATAATAATTTGGATAGGTATAATAATTAGTATATTTTATGTAAATAAAAACAATAAAATGTTAATGATTCTGCATATGTGATATACCAACCAATTACATACGATTTCACCATCAATAGAATGAAATTTTTTCTCATGAAAATCTACGAATTACCACTTGCACTAACGCATTGAGATTCATTCCCCATCGTATGCATTCAAGAATAAATATAATTTTATGATTAAAAAATAATAATTAAGAAAATATTGTCATTATGTATACAAATAAAATACATACTATCCAAAACAAACATGTTTTACCCCACAAATAATATAATGACAAATAAATGAGTTAACACCTGAAAGAATGATACTACTGAAACATTATTAACAAAGAAATATTAAAAGACCATATAAGATATCATATTTATGTATATGGTTTTTTTATAATTTAATTACTATTATTTCACCACTGTAAAAGAGTTTAATGTACCCTTAGCTAAGGAAAAGTACAAGGTAATGGGTTTTTATCTCACTTTTTATTCCCGTGAGATTCATGCTATATTTCCACTATTTCCTTTTGTGTGGTGTATTTACTGCACATGATTATATTACTTGTGTAATATACTTGAATTTTTGGGTATTTGAATCTTTATTATTAGATCATTCTTTCACGGGGTGCATGTTTATTAAGATACCAACTTGGTAAGGTAATTTTTATCTTCAATTTCTACTAATTGGGTTTTACCCAAACTTCATGGATTTTTTTTGTAACACCCCAGGTAAATAAAGAATATGACATTTTTATATTTATCCCTATTTTTGAATAAAATTTCAATATTAATTTAAAGGTAACGCTATTCTCGATGGCTTACCCTATACCCAACAATGAGTTCATTTGAAATCATACGTTGCACTCTAATAATAAAATAATATTATTTTAAATGGTAGTTAACACATAGCTGTTGTATTGACAAGAATGACTATAAATAACTAAAATATGATTATATATTTTTTTTAAATGTTTTTAATTTTATCCAAAAAAATTTAGAGGCTTAAAATACAAATGATTCCAATCTTAAGCATTGAATACACTAGTATTTTTAAAAGATTGTTTTACTACCTTTTGATGGAAAACATTTTTTAAATCAAAATTTTCACAATTTTATAAGATCTATTTTTCAAAATAAACATATTATTTATGATTGGGAAATATAAATTTACCTTGGGTTCATTTTTGGTATTTTTCTGACAATGTTCATTTTTCAATGAATAGTGAAAAATACTGCATTTTACATCAAAACCACTTTTTCATACAATTTAATTATATGGTTATATTATCTTTTTAATTTGATTTAAAGTTTAATTGAAATAAATTTTTACAATTTAATCCAATTATGGTCATTGGGATTAATTTCACTTTGGAATTGGGCATAAACAACTGCCAAACTTTTCATAAATATTGTTTCTAAAAAACCCGCTATTTGTTTTAACAACAGGAAGTTCTTTTTAAATTAATTATTGTAATTTATTTGTTTGGAATTTGGTAAAATGGATTACATATTTTTAATCAGAAGGTACAAATTATGTAATTAGGACTCTTTTGTTTTTGGACATTATGAATAGTAATGACGGTAATTGTCTTTAATTATCTTGATTAATGAGTAATCGGGTAGTTAAAGATAATAAGATAATATCATAATAACCCAAAATGACCACAACATGTGTCCTAAGGCTACTGTTTGTCTCATGTCCGACCATGTGATGCCTTGGGCCAAACTTGGGGGCCCCATGGAATCACTTTTGTGAGAAAGTTACTTTTTATTTTTTTATTTTTAAATAATTTTAAATGTAACAAATAATGTATCACCTAAGTAAAATATTTTTAATTTTGTCTAAATAAATGATATTTTGGACTATAAATATTCATTAGAAATCTAAAAATATTTCCTACATCATTATATTTGTTTTATAATTTTTAGACATTAAATTTATTAAATTATTTATGACATCATGATGATGCAGCGATTACCTCATTAATAAAGGATTTAAATAAAATGGAATGTTAATGTAAACTCTAAGCCCTAAACAGGTCCAAAACCTATTGTATGGGTGTATTTAGAACCCTTATCACCTTATCCTCGAAACACATCAATTTGGGACCATTAAAATCCGAAAATCATTTGAAAATAAAGTTACATTTTATACCTTTCCAAGAGTGCCCCTCCTCTCTTCTTATAAAGGGCCCCCACCTCTACCACCTTACCCACACTTACAAAGCCTTTGGCTCGGCCATCCACAACCCATTTTGTCTCTCCACATCCCTATATTACTCCTTGAAGCCTCACTTTGGGCATAAGTCTTCCCAAGGAAGCCTTTGAGCGCAAATCAAAGGGAGTTACCCGATTTGAAGGTAATGTCTTCACTTGAGTCCTTTTGTTTTATTTTGCTTCTTCAACCCCATAAACTCTTTTTATTCTTTCATTTTGTAACAACAAAAGTATATTAAATATACTTGGATGTTATTATGTTTAATTATTCGAGCTACACTTACACACACCTCCATCTAATGGTTAATGAACATACTGTTTCTGTGGATGGCGAATTTCTGTCTAACGAAACGATGATTGTTCAACACTCATATAACAACTTCAAAGGTGTCCATTAAGATGTCACAATATTTATATATGATATATAATATGTTTATGTTTTACTTAAGATTCTGTACTTTTCATTTTTGGCATACCTTTATGGTTTCCATTATGGGTAAACGCGATATCTTCATTTTAGGAAGTGCGGACTACCGCCCCCTCAAAGTGATTTGATTCGTTAATGCCATATGTGGGACGTATAAAGTATGGATTTAAAGTTATTATATATTATTTTATACTGGAATTATAATATACCTTTATATCATTATTATTTTCTTTCCATTAAAGTATGAGATAGAAATGAAAGTTGCGTTCATGCGTACGTACGGCTTACTGTCTCCATGAACGGTGCATTTCATTTCTTATCTCCAAATGTTATGTACTATTATAATTACATATATATAATGGATATATATGTAATATATTACATCTAAATTATGTATATAATTATGGAATTATAATATATATATCTCTCATTTTGTTTTAATTCCATTAATATGACAAAAAATGAAAGTAGCGTTCATTTGTACGTATGGCCTACCGTCTCCATGAACGGTGCTTTTAATTTTTCATTTCCAAATGCTATGTAATAGTATAAAATGAATATATACTGGATATATATGATATTTAAAACATAAATACTATTCTGGATATGATGTACCTATAACTACATTTTCCAACAAGTTCAATTTTTGACTCATGTACCAAACATCGACAAAAACGTCGGATATGAACTCATATTATTAACCAATGATTATAACATTAAAATATGTGATATGAACTGAATAATAATCTTTAAAGGAGGTCAATAAGAAATTTTAAATTTACCAAAGTTTATTATCTAGGAATATAAAGAAACTAACAAGACTAGTTGTACTTGAGGTAAGGGATCATACTCCTCTCTTGCTTTTAAGTACACTCTTTTATGTCATTCCTTTTAAAGCTCATATTTCTTGTTATTGGGATGTTCTTTTATATTACTATTAATGTAATTTTTTTATATTCATATTATGAGAGACTCTATTCTCTCTCATCAATCCATTTTGGAAGTTTTGAGTGGCGCCGTTAGGCTGCTGAATTTTCGTAAGAGATCTAACCTCTCTCTTTCTTTTTAAGTACTCTCCTTTATGTCACTTCTTTTAAGTTCCTCTTTTTTATGTTGGGGGATGTTATTTTATATTCCTCTTTCTGTAAACATTATTTTAATATGATGAGAGACCCTATTTGATCTCATCAATCCATTTTAGAAGTTTTAAGTGGCGCCATTAGGCTGCCGAGTTTTCGTAAGGGATTTTTCATCTCACTTTTATTCCTATGAGATTTATGCTAAATTTTCCATAATTTCCTTTGAGTGGTGTATGTACTGCCCATTATTTTACTCATTCTATAATATACTTTCATTTATGAGTATTTACATCAATGTTGTATTGTCCTTCTTTCACGGGGTGTATGTCTCGAAAGATACCCATGTCGGTAAGGGATCCTTTCACCCTCCTCTTTTTAAAAGACTTCTTTTGTTATGTCTTTTAATTCACATACTATTATGTTGGGATATGTTCTTATATATCCATATTTATTTAAATTTTATTTCCATGTGATGAGATACCCCTTTTATCTCTCATCAACTCATTTTCTGAATTTTTTAGTGATGCCATTAGGCTGTCAAATTTTTGCAAGGGAACTTCTTAACCCAAATTTGATTCTTTGGGATAAACTTATACTCCTTGAATATGTCGTTATATGAATATGTCTGACTAAACTCTTATTTTTTTACACTTAATATCCACTTATATTTGGTGTATTCGTTTTTCACACATAATTATGTAATTGCTTTATTCTTAAACCAAGAATAACGTCTTTGTAAGGGACTTCGTCTCAATCTCCTTTCATTGAGGCATATTTCGTTTTATACACAAATTTATTTTATATAGTGTATAAACCCCTTTTAATTTTAATTTTATACAAATGGAATCTCATTCTACGAAGCGTTTTACTAAACGAAAAAAAGGAATGTTTCTTTTAACTTACGTGGTGACAACAACCTTTTCCACCGCTGCAAGTATTATTTGATCTTTGGCTTCCTCAACAAGACAAAATGTTTTTAAAATAAAATAAATACTATATACTCTTTTATGTATTTTGGTATTGAAAATGGTATTGATAAATGATTCTATTTTGTCAATATATTTAAATGATATATTGTGATTGAAATGTGGAAATGTTATCATTCCTTTATATTGGTTTTATGTGTTATAATTTTATAATGGTACTTGGACATTTTACGGGTGGTTACGTTATAACCTCCAATGCATTGGGTATGGAAGTTGGCCGTAGGGATATTCCATTAAGTATGTATGGAAGTTGGCCGAATGGCTATACCATTAAGTGATATGTGTGGAAGTCGACCTTATGGTTATTCCACTTAAGTATGTTTATGTCCCATGTTACCTTTATATGTTATGTGATCTTTATATGGGTTTTATGGTAATATTTTGGTTACAGAAGGGTAAGTAATGAAATTTTATTCAGTGAAGAGTTTTTACTACTTTTAAAAGGTGAAAAGTATTACTTTGATAAAGTATACATGGTTTACTTGTTGTTTTGAAAATATAACAGTTTTCATTCTTTGTGTATCCCTTACTGAGCTTTTTATGCTCATCCCAAGTTTTTGAAATGTTTTTCACAGGACATAACATGGAATAGGGTCCAGGATGGGATCAAGGGAAAGTCATGCTACTTAAAACATGGAACTAGACATGTTTCTTTTTTAGAGTTTTTATTTTATGGAAACATAGTAGAAGATTCTTCTTTGTAATATTTTGAGATGTAATAGTTATGTCCTAATTCTCTAAAACTATAAACCTGAAAAGATCCTCAAAGTGAATTATTCATTTAATTCAATATTAAGTAAGGTTTTAGGCCGGGGCCTTATAGTTGGTATCAGAGGTCGGTTTAGATAACTTTAGATGTTAGGGTATTCTTTAAGCATAAGTGACATTACCATAATGGTTAAGATTTTAGAAAGAGTCCTAATTTTAGATAATGTGAATGAGTAAGTATATCTTGGTGTTTATCGTCCTCATTAGTACATGATGGTTTTGTTGATATACTCACACTGACCTTTTTGGTTTTAGTAAATGGTTGGATCTAGCAGGAACCAATGTAACATTGTATGTGAAGGAAACTGTGACAGTTTTTTGAGAAAGCAACTGAATGATATGGGAGTTGTAATGAGAACTGTTGTGATTATCCTCAACCAACTATCCGGAGTCATGATTGACCACCTAAAACTTGGTGATTTCTCTAAGGCATCCTATATGTGAGAAACAAATCCCTACGGAAGTACAAGTAATAATCATAAAGGTATGTGTATTAAAAAACCTATGTGTCAAAGATGTGGAATGAAACACCTAAGAAAATGTTTCAAAGGGATAGAAATATGCTATAGATGTGGAAATGAAGGTCATAAAGCAAGAACCTGCCATGGAAAAAGGAAGCATCCAGTTGACTCAAGGAAATGGAAAGAAGTTCTTTCTGAGGGATCAATTGAATGTTTGAAATGTGGTGTGCATGGTCATTATGCAAACACATGTCCTATGAAGAAGTTTTGCGAATGGGATCACCAAGATCGTACAAATGTTCGTTTACCAATACTTAATGCCATTCCGATTGAGGATGAAGAAACTGACAGTGACCAATCAAAGGAAAGAAGTATTTTAGAATAAGTTGGAAAGGAATGGTTAATGGATCAAGAAGAATGTTGAATGAGTAATATGTCAACATATAAGGGCTTCAATAGTTATGGTAAAATTCATAAGATTATTAAGTCTCTTAATGATGATGGGGTAACATTAGAAGAATTTTTATAGTATGTGTAACCCTGATGTTTAATATATGAAACTTTTATTCAAGGAATAGTTATATGTTCTTTTGTGGATATAGTTATAAAGAACCATTTGGGTTTATATGATCTTTTCTTCTGAGGTTATTATGGGTTACTATATGTTATGATGGAAGTAAAAGGAATGAGATAAAATTGATGTTAAATGATGTTATGGTTATTTTTGATTATTTTATCTCTTTTTGGGGAATGATTTGAGAATTATATAGTTTTGGAAAAAGGACAACATGCATACCGTGTGACAACCTGTCACGTCGGACAAAGCTGTGGGAATCGAACCCACAACCAAAGTGCAACTGGTATTTATTGCCTACCACTGGACTACGTGAAGTCCCTGGTTAGTTTGACTAATTCTTTTTAGTTTTATGATTTTATGAATTAAGAGTAATTTTATTTTGGGTTATATATGAAAATATATTAACCTATCATGGAGGATATGTGATTAGGTTAATTACTTTTCAATACGAGACTTTAAGAGCAACTGATGTTGTTTGGAGATAAATGTTACGATTTAACTTGGAAGACTATGTGACTAAAACCTTCAAATATTTGGGTTTCAATATTAGTTTGGTTTACTTTGAAGGATTTTATGGACAAATTTTTTATCGAATGGTCTTCATTGAACGTTGGGTTTTTTTATGGACAAATTTTGGAGATTAAGAATGGATTTTCTTTTTATAAAGGATTATACTTTTGTGGGTTATCTGATCTCATACTAACAATTTTGGTTTTGGTTTTTGTCTAAAGACATGAGAAATATATATTTCTCTTTTGTGGATTATGTGATTCTCAGGATGTTGATTATAGTACTCTTAATGTGAACAAGTTTTCCTAAATACTCGTCTTTTGGAGAAAATATAAGTTTGATTAAGGAATCTAGTAAAAGTCAGAAGTCTACGTGACAAGTAAGTATGTTTCATTATTATTTAGTTAAGCTCAAAAATTGATTCTTCAATGAAGAGTAACTTAAAACAAAAATGTTGTCTGTTAACTTTTCCTACTGGGAAATCAAATACCGTTTAACCCATCACAGGTTTTTGATTTTCTTGTGGCTATCTTTTTCCTAAACAAGTTTTCTATCAATCTCCATCAGAACATTACCCTATGTTTTCTCCTCCATGCCGATGTTTTCCAACATGTAATCCTAGTATGGGTTAAATTGGGTGACCTCTGTACTTATCTTACTTTATTTTAAAGTGATTTTTTTACCGACTCTTGTTCTGATGTGGGACTTTCAAGGATGTTTCCAAGCTCAATTTTAAAATTGCGAGGACACAATTCCCAAAAGGGGGGAAGGATGTAACACCCTAGGTAAATAAAGAATATGAAATTTTTATATTTATCCCTATTTGTCAATAAAATTTGAATATTAATTTAAATGGAATGCTATGCTCGATGGCTTACCCAATACCCAACAACGAGTTCCTTTGAAATCATACGTTGCACTCTAATAATAAAATAATATTATTTTAAATGGTAGTTAACACATAGCCGTTGTATTGAAAGGAATGAATAGAAATAACTAAAATATTATTATATATGTTTGATAAATGTTTTTACTTTTATCCAAAAAAAATTAGAGGCTTAAAATTCAAATGAATCCAATCTTAAGCATTGAATACACTAGTATTCTTAAAAGATTGTTTTACTACCTTTTGATGGAAAACCATTTTTAAATAAAATTTTTGACAATTTTATAAGCTCTATTTTTAAAAATAAACATATTAATTATTATTGGGATATATAAATTTACCTTGGGTTAATTTTTGGTATTTTCGGACAATGTTCATTTTTCAATGAATAGTGAAAAATACTGCATTTTACATCAAAACTGCTTTTTCATATAATTAAATTATATGGTTATATTATCTTTTTAATTTGTTTTAAAGTTTAATTGGAATTTATTTTTACCATTTAATCCAATTATAGTCATTGGGATTAATTTCACTTTGAAATTTGGCATAAACAAGTGCCAAACTTTTCATAAATATTGTTTCTAAAAACCCACTATTTGTTTTGAAAACGGGAAGTTCATTTCAAATTAATTATTGAAATTTATTTGTTTAGAATTTGGTAAAATGGATTAAATATTTGGAATCAGAAGGTCCATATTATGTAATTAAGACTCTTTTGTTTTTGGACATTATGAATAGTAACGACGGTAATTATCTTTAATTATCGTGATTAATGAGTAATCAGGTAGTTAAAGATAATAAGATAATATCATAATAACAAAAAATGACCACAACATGTGTCCTAAGGCTATGGGTTGTCTCATGGACATCCATGGGATGACTTGTTCAAAACTTGGGGGCCCCATGGAATCACTTTTGTGAGAAAGTGACTTTTAGTCTTTTTATTTTTAAAGAATTTTAAATGTAACAAAGAATGTATCACATAATTAAAATATTTTTACTTTTGTATACATAAATGATATTTTGGACTATAAATATTCATTAGAAAGATAAAAAGATTTCCTACATCATGATATTTGTTTTATAATTTTTAGACATTAAATTTATTAAATTATTTATGTCATAATGATGATGCAGCGATTACGTCATTAATAAAGGATTTAAATAAAAAGCAATGATAATGTAAAATCTAAGACCTACACATGTCCAAAACCTATTGGATGGGTGGATTGCAAACCCTTATCACCTTATCCTCGAAAAAAATCAATGTGGGACCATTAAAATCCGAAACTCATTTGAAAATAAAGTTACATTTTATACCTTTCCAAGAGTGCCCCTCCTCTCCTCTTATAAAAGGCCCCCACCTCTACCACCTTAACCACACTTCCAAAGCTTTTGTGTCGGCCAAACCCTGACAATTTTTTTTCTCCGCATCCCTCTATTCTCCTTGAAGCCTCACATTGGGCAGAAGTCTTCCAAAGGAAGCCTTTGAGCTCAAACCAAAGGGAGTTACCAGATTTTAAGGTAATGTCTTCACTTGAGTCCTTTTGTTTTATTTTGCTTCTCCAACCCCCTAAACTCTTTTTATTTTTTAATTTTGTAACAAGACCAGTATCATAAATATACTATGATGTTGTTATGTTAATTATTCTAGCAACACTAACACACACCTCCATCTAATGGTTAAAGAACAAACTGTTTCTGTTGATGGCGAATTTCTGTCTCACGAAACGATGATTGTTCAACACTCATATAACGCCTTCAAAGGTGGAAATTAAGATGTCACTATATTTATATATTATATATAATAATTTTATGTTTTACTTAATCTTCTGTTTTTTTCATTTATGTCATACCTTTATGGTTTCCATTATGTGTAAACGTGATATCTTCATTTTAGGAAGTGCGGACCACCGCCCCCTCAAAGTGGTTTGATTCGTTAATGCCATATGTGGGACGTATAAAGGATGGATTTAAAGTTAATATATATGATGTTATAGTGGAATTATAATATACCTTTATATCATTATTATTTTCTTTCCATTAAAGTATGAGATAGAAATGAAAGTAGCGTTCATACGTACGTACGGCTTACCGTCTCCATGAACAGTGCATTTCATTTATTATCTCCAAATGTTATGTACTATTATACGTACATATATATAATGGATATATATTTAATATATTACATCTAAATTATGGATATCATTCTGGAATTATAATATATATATCTCTTATTTTGTTTTAATTCCATTAATATGACAAAAAATGAAAGCAGCGTTCATGCGTACGTACGACCTACCGTCTCCATGAACGATGATTTTAATTTTATATCTACAAATTCTATGCAATAGTATAAAATGAATATAAACTGGATATATATGATATTTAAAACATCAATACTATTCTGGATATGATGTACCTATAACTACATTTTCCAAAAAGTTCAATTTTTGACTCATGTACCAAACATCGACAAAAACGGCTGATATGAACTCATATTATTAACCAATTATTATAACATTAAAATATGTGATATGAACTGAATAATAATCTTTATAGGAGTTCCTTGTTAAATTATAAATTGACCAAAGTTTATTATTCAGGAATATAAATAAACGAACAAGACAAGTTGGACTTGAGGTAAGGGATCCTACTCCTCTCTTTCTTTTAAGTACGCTCTTTTATGTCATTCCTTTTAAAGATCATATTTCTTGTTATTGGGATATTCTTTTATATTACTATTAATGTAATTTTTTTATTTTCATATGATGAGAGACCCTATTCTCTCTCATCAACACATTTTAGATGTTTTGAGTGGCGCCTTTAGGCTGCCTAATTTTCGTAAGAGATCTAACCTCTCTCTTTCTTTTTAATTACTCTCCTTTATGTCACTTCTTTTAAGAACCTCTTTGTTATGTTGGGGGATGTTCTTTTATATTAATATTTTTTTAAACATTATGTTAATATGATGAGAGACCCTATTTGAGCTCATCAATCCATTTTGAAAGTTTTAAGTGGCGTTGTTTGGCTGCCGAGTTTTCATAAGGGATTTTTCATCTCACTTTTATTCCTATGAGATTTATGCTACATTTTCCACAATTTCCTTTGAGTGGTGAATGTACTTCCCATTATTTTAATCATTGTGTAATACACTTTCATTTATGAGTATTTACATCAATGTTGTATTGTCCTTCTTTCACGGGGTGTATGTCTAGAAAGATACCCATGTCGGTAAGGGAACCTTTCACCCTCCTCTTTTTAAAAGACTTCTTTTGTTATGTCTTTTAATTCACATAATATTATGTTGGGATATGTTATTCTATATCCTTATTGATTTAAATTTTATTTCATTGTGATGAGATACCCTTTTTATCTCTCATCAACTCATTTTCTTAATTTTGTAGTGACTCCATTACGCTGTCAACTTTATTCAAGGGAACTTCTTAACCCAAATTTGATTGTTTGCGATAAACTTATACTCCTTGAATATGTCGTTCTATTAATATGTGTGAATAACCTCTGATTGTTTTACACTTAATATCCACTTATATGTGGTGTATTCGTTTGTCACACATAATTATGTAATTGATTTATCCTTAAACCAAGCATACTGTCTTTGTAAGGGACTTCGTCTCAATCTCCTTTCATTGAGGCATATTTCGTTTTATACACAAATTTATTTTATATGGTTTATAAACCCCTTTTACTTTTACTTTTATACAAAAGGAATCTCTTTTTATGAAGTGTTTTACTAAATGAAAAAAGGAATGTTTCTTTTAACATACGTGGTGACAAAGACCATTTCCGCCACCGTGAGTATTATTTGTTCTTTGGCTTCCTCAACAAGCCGTAATGTTTTTAAAATAAAATAAATACCATATACTCTTTTATGTATTTTGGTATTGAAAATGGTTTTGATAAAGGATTATATTTTTTAATATATTTAAATGATATATTGTGATTGAAATGTGGAAATGTTATCATTCCTTTAAATTGGTTTTATGTGTATAATTTTATAATGGTACATGGACATTTTACGGGTGGTTACGTGATAAACAATATGATGGGTGGTGCCATGAATACCAGGACGGGTGGTTACATTATAACCTCCAATGCATGGGTATGGAAGTCGGCCGTATGGCTATTCCATTAAGTATGTATGGAAGTTGTCCGGATGGCTATTCCATTAATTGATATGTGTGGAAGTCAACATTATGGTTATTCCACTTAAGTATGTTTATGTCCCTAGTTACCTTTATATGTTATGTGATCTTTATATGGGTTTTATGGTAATCTTTTGGTTACAGAAGGGTAAGTAATGAACTTTTATTCAGTGAAGAGTTTTTACTACTTCGAAAAGGTGAAAAGTATTACTTTGACGAAGTATACATGGTTTACTTGTTGTTTTGAAAAACTAACATTTTTCATTCTTTGTGTATCCCTTACTGAGCTTTTTTTGCTCATCCCAAGTTTTTGAAATGTTTTTCACAAGACATAACGTGGAATAGGGTCAAGGATGGGATCAAGGGAAAGTCATGCTACCTAAAACATGGTACTAGACATGTTTCTTTTTAAGAGTTTTTATTTTATGGAAACATAGTAGAAGATTTTTCTTTGTAATCTTTTGAGATGTAATAGTTATGTCCTAATTCTCTAAAACTATATACCTGAAAAGATCCTCAATTTGAATTATTCATTTAATTCAATATTAAGTAAGGATTTAGGCTGGGGCCTTATAATTTTAATCCAAGATTATCTGTGAAATCACTATTTATTTACTTATGTAGTAATTTACACTCCCGTTATGTTGATATACTTTTGATACACATAATCAATCCATTGATAAATTCTCATGTAATTGATATGAACTTGATAATTGTAATATTAACTCAATTTTCATTCATTCAGTTAAACACCCAAGTCATTGGTGTTGTTTTTACAATAATATATAGAATTTCCTATGATTAATTTTCATTGAATATTGATTAATATTGAGTGTATTTATATTTTTGACACATAATTATGTAAATTATCTATCCTTTACCAAATGATATGGTCTTTATAATATATTTCATCTCAATTTACATTACATTCAGACCCCTTGGTTTTTATGTCCCAATTCACATTTATATGGTGTACATACTATACACTGACATAGTATATCATGAATCCATTTATTTTCATGATATTATAGGGTTTTTATTTCCTCAGTTATTAGTATTCCAAAATCTCATATTGGGTTAGGAACTATACTTAAAATATCATTTTAAATGTTTTAATGATTTATTCCTCCAAATATTTCTCATTAATGTTTATGATTAAAAATGGGTTTTAGGAATTATTTATATGGACATGAATATTTTAAAATTTAAATTCCATTTAAAATTTACAAAGTGGAAAGTGACACTTTGATTAAAAAATATATTTTTAATAGCTTCTTGATAAATTATGATACTTATAAATGTTTCCACGAAAAAGGGGATATTTCTCTCAAATAGTTTTGATGATTATTTTCATCTATGTCAATATCCTTCACTATTCTTGATTGTAGTGGATTTATTATAATAAAATATTTTATATATTATTGAATGAGATATGTTTGGCTACAGATGTTCTATTTTTATACCATTCATGGGTTGTGGTTAAAATATTGGCATTTAGTATGCTAGTTCTAATACAAATGTAAAGATTATGTTTCAACATTTTCATAGATTGATTGCATTGGACTTAGTAAGTGATGGGTGGATCCCACGATAGCTCTTTGATTCATTGGTATGTCCCATGAGACAAACTGGTGTCTTGGCACATGTCCTTGTCAAAATATTTATTTTGAGTCTCTGCATTAGGCCTTGAATATGTGGTTATGATGTCCGACATTATGCATTACATTTTTATGAAACTAGTTATTTATATTACATGTGATTATTCAACTAGTATAATATCCATTTGAATAAGTAAATGGAATTATTTGATTTACATTTTCCATATTATTATGAAATTTAAGTTTAAAAGGCTTCTATTATTGTCTTATACATTTCCTTAAATGATTATGATTATTTATGAATGTTTCTGCTATATTTCTATCCTTACTGAGCATCTGATCTCACCTCTTTCTTTATGTTATATTTCACAGTATGTGAATATGCTTCTCATGATTAACCTACCGGAATAGGCTAAGTGATATGAGTTTGTTAAAAGGGGACAATTTTTTTCATTATTTCAGGATGTAATGTAATGAATATGCATGTATCTAGTATTTCCAAGGATAATAAACTAATCGGTCTTTCGGGATATGATATCCTGTGATGATGCTAATGATATGTAATAATGCACCAAATTTGGGTTACTAGGATCAGGGTTTTACACCCTTTATCCCATTTTAGTGCTATAGTAGTTCTAATCTAGCCCTCCATTTCCATAATTAACTTGAATAACCATTTACAATTGATATTATATAAATAAACTAGTCGATTAATCCAAATACCAACATGGTATTGATGCATTGAATCCATGTCAAAATCCATGTCCTTGCACCATCATGAATTTTTTTGAGATATCTGTTACCTAATTATAGGATAAAGGGTCATTGTTGTCAACCTATAATGAGTCACCATATTCAGTGACATGAAAACCATATATTTTCATTTCTCTATCTTCTTTGAGGATACTATGAAGTACCTCAATTATAATAATTTGTTTTTACAGACATCCCTTTAGAATCTTTTTGAATAAAAACTAGTTTTCAATCTTCATAATTAACTTCATTAATGTCAAAATTACTCCCACAATATTCTTTGAGGATGTGTTCCCTCAGACAAAATACATATTTCTTAGAAAATATAACACTTATATTTAATGAATCATATAGGTATTATCCCCTCATTTCTGTAGGTAACATATAATTATTCACTTAATTCATCAAGGTAAAAAAATAGTTTTTTGAACATTTATTAATAAAACCCTCACACCCCCATGCACAAACAAATGATAAAACAGGTTTCTTTTCACATCATAACTCAAAGGGGGTATCATTTTTCTCATTATTTAGAACTAAATTTAGTTAGTATGATGTCATTTATAAATAATATCCCTAAAGTAACACGGAATGTGTTTTTTGACACCTCATCAACCATTCCATGTTCAGTGAGGTTCAATTACACCATTTATTAACACCATTTTAGTATGTCTTTTAAATAGGAATGAGTTGAATAAAATCACCAACCCTCATAGAAAATTAATTAAATATTTATTATGATATTCACGACATTGATCTAATTTAATTTTCTTTATCTTCATTCCAACATAATTCTCAACCTCATTATTGAACTCCTTGAACATCTTAAAGGATTTGGAATTATACCAAATCATATATATTTAACCATAGCTACTCATTTCACTAGTAAAACCAAAAAAACATGAGAATCCACTAATATATTCTACATGAAAAGGTCAATATGAATCAATGTTTTGAAATTATAGAATATATATGGACCATTCAAATTAAACACCAAATCGTGTTTTGGTGAACTTACCTTATAAACATGAGTACAATCTATCAAGTTGATTAACCTCAAAATATTCTAAGTATCCATCTCAATAGAGCTTCATCATACACTTCTCATTTAATAGTCTATTGAATTTATTTTATATTTGGATATTTAATAATTCATGTAAATTTAATTTCTTATCAATTTCCAATATTTATTTTTATAATTTAATACATAAATAATGTTATTAAAGTGGTCCATAATATAACAAATTTTATCATTATAAAAGTTTAAAACCATATTTCAATATTTTAAAATAAATATATCCTTGTTCAAATAGAAAATTAAAATGATATTCTCAGTAACAGAAGGACAATTATAATAGTTCCTTAAAACCGAAATCATTCTGTTTTGAAATTTGAGGTAGTTGAATCCAATGGCTGGAGCATCCAACATTTCCTTATTAGAAACAAATAGATCAATATTATCTCTATACATATTCTAAAATCTAAATGGTTCCTTTATTTGAATATAATGAACCAAATGAAATATCTAAAAAAATCATATAGATATAGAAATATTACACTTAATATTGAATTAATCCAAAGAATCCCCTTGAATATTTTTTTGGAGAAATTACAGTTCCAATGGACACTTTTTCTACATGAATAATACATCACATTATGATCCTTTTTATACCATATGATACTCTTCTTCATGTAATAATATTTCTCTAGATCATTGGATATAGAATAGGTATCTAGACCCTTTGTCTTGTACACAATTTTTATATTCACTAAACGGTTCTTGGGTTTGTATCATGTCATTAAAAACATATTTAATGATATTTAGATGATCATAAAGGGAATTATATTAATTTCCCATATTATAATTAATAATTATATTGGTGAAGGTTTTTGGTAGTGATGGAACAATGATATATATGTGATACTTATTGTGGAAGTTGAAACGCACGATGTATAATAATTCCAAGTATCCAATATTATTTTCCATAGGTATCCCATATTATGTCAACCCTTTATGATTTCACTAGAATAGCTCATTGAGATCGCATATCCCTCTCGTCTAACATTCTACTAATAATGATCATAAACCTGAGAATTGAAATATATGAATCCAAATCCTTATAACTGTTTAGAAGTTTACTCGACATACATGGTAATATAAAATATTGGAAATCCATTCTGTCATCCATATATTTTTATTTTATAGATACTTATTCTTCATAAGCCCCTTTCTCAATATAATTGGAATTTTCAGTTTTAAGTAGATATAGTTTTTGTTCCTCGAATAATATAACACATAAGAAACTATATTATTCCTCAAAATATGCACTGGTGAGAAGGCTATCATTTTCCTATATCGGTCATAGTAATATTGTCAATGGTGTGTTGTTTTCTATTTATTAATATTAAGAGTATATAGTAATTCCTTTATTTAAAATTATATTAATAAAAAAAATTATGAATCTACCAAAATATACATGGAAGAAAATAAACCTCCCTATTCATTTTAGAATATATTGTTTCCTAGATATTTTAGTGGAAATGACCCAAATTTCATTCTTCTAACCCATACATGGGCCTTCTAAGTTATTATTAGGATTTTCAATAGGCATAACCTTCCAACGATATTAAATATTATTTTCTAGATTTGTTGAGTGAAATAATCATTCTTGACATCGAGGATAAATATTTCATCAGACCTTTCATCTCTGTTAAACCATTTAATACTTGTGTAGTCAACCCTTGATGTGAACTAGGTTATGTTCCCCAAAACATTATGATAAATGTTCCCTAATAGCTCAAATAACCCTGACATGGGTTGTTTAATCAATTTAAACTATGATTTTAACTATAACATATATAATGGAAGGAAATAATGATAAAAAATTTAATATTCTGTATTTTTAACCTTGGGATGACAAAATATAGTTTTGTCTTTTCACGTGACTTAATAAATATAAATTTTATTTTACTGAAGTAATTAAACAAGAATAATAAAATTTATACAAAATACAATTTTATTTTATTCCATTATTCATTATTGTTATTTCATTTTTTAGTGATTTTGTAGAATTTAAAAACATTATTAATAAACCATATAAGTATTTTAAATAAACTATAAGTGTCATGATAATGTTGTTATCTAATGATTATTTTATCAAGTTGATGATAAACTAACCCATGACCCTAAAGAAAAACCCCATGAACTAAAACTAACTTAATATATTAATATTTCACCTCGGCTCCTATGTATCACGTTGATAGGTTCCACATCAGCTCTGGGACTGAGACATCCTCACCCTTCACGAGATTTTAATCATTATATAAGAGTCTATATACACATAATAGATGTTATCCAATTTATTTGATAAGGTGATTTTCAAAAAAAAAATTGTGGGCGCAAATACCTATAGATAATAAGGATGAGAGGATGACACAAAGATCGTCATTTTAACATCATGATTGCAATAAGTAAAAATTAAAAAACTTTTTCGTAGGTCTGATCTAATATCATGATCATCAGCATTAAATTTAAAAAAAAACATTGTCATTTCAACTATAAATTACTTTACTATTTTCATTAATTTAGATAAATCAACTGAAATTAATCAAATTATTACAATTTATCATAATAACATCTGAGAATCCTTAATATTTTGTCATTAAAAAGATTAATTAAATTAATTAAATTATTTTAATAAAAAAATAATAGAATATAAATGTGTATGTAGATAGAAAGATATAGAAAAACATAAACAATGTTACATTATCCTTACGATTTTGTAGTTTCTTGGTATCCCACACACATGGAGTGATATGTAATTACCAAACATGTTGTATAAAAAAAATACCACCTGGAACACATGTGAATTACATTTCATGTGATTCTCTTGATACATATGGAGTACACTATAACCAAATACCACACATGACTTGTTGTTTTAGAATTTAACATTGGAATAAATTCAATATATAATTAATAATCCTATGACCAGGTTTGTACATTCATATAAATGAAACCCAAAACACATGTCAATAGATTTAATTTTAATACTATATATTTTATCGATGCCAAATTATGAATAGTTTTATTTTAAAACTACATAGTTTGTACTAATTTACACAGCAATAAATATCTTGGGTATATTCCCGAGACACACAACTAGGTATTAGGTGTGTTTTATTCTATGTATGTGTACGTGGTAAACAATGTATAACATTATTACATGATGCGTGGTCTCACAGGTTCATTATATTTTATTCATCATATTTTCAAGTAGATATATGACATCATTAAACCACTATGTTCTCTTTTAAGATAAAACAAAGACTACATATTGTGTTTCTTGGTTATATAGCAAATATTCTTGAAACTATATGAACAAATTTCCTTATATCCATGTTGACCAAATTTTATCAAATAACTAATCAGATTTCCTCAGTCTGATTTAATATAGTGATGAGATATAAACAAGATACATGGTCACACGAGGTGTAGATGTTTGTATAATCCGTCTGTGATTTGGTTACATGGGCAGACTATTTTTCATCTCCAGATTCAATTCATGAATTGTACTCTTTTTTTACCTATTGTTGGTTAGGTGTGCGATAATTATGATTGTGAAGAGAAAATAAAACATATTTTTCAATAAATATTAGATCTATTGAAAAAATTATTTCAAACACATACTATTAAATAAATTATTATTAAATAATTAATAATAGATTTCCTGAATTGATTAAATTTAGGAACCAATACTGTATGATATTCACATGTAATTTATAATTAATTTATAAGAAGATGTATAATTTCAGGAACATTTTTTATTCTATTGATTATTCAATTGACTTGATCCCATCAGAACATTGTTTCAGTGCAGGATCCATGTACATAACCCCACAAATAGTGGTCAAATCACTCACCAAAATCTATAAATATCACAGCGGAATTTTCTAGTGCTAGCATGGTCTATCCCAACAATTTGGGACATTAATGGTTGATTCCAAAAAAGTAATTCTACAGGGATGATTAACTCTAGATGTAATCTCAGTGGCTTGTGATAATGTAACTCTACGATCCCAGAATCTTGAAAATGGTGTTGTAATATATTATAAAAGAATGATTAAAATGAATCAAAATCCAATGGAACAAAATGATAAATCTTTTATAAAAAATAGATCACATAAATGAAACCTATTTTACATTGTGGATTGAAAATATTTCATAACCACTGAAATATCTCAATATCTATGAAACTAATTCCATGAATTCTGATTTATATCATGGGAAAAGGAACAAAATAAGGTTGATTTTAAATGATCAGTAAGGGTAAAGTAATAAATAGTAATAATTAATCCATGATCATAATAAACATGGAAAGGTAAATGACATTGAACAACCAGTCCACTTAATCAATAAAATGAGAATTAAATGAAACCATAGATATTTTAATAGTGAAAATCTTCTAGATAATAAAAACCGAATTACAGGGAATAATTAATTATTAGATGAAATATTTCGTATGTATGTAGAAAATTTTACATTATGAATATTTAAAATATGGTTCAATATATACTGGTTTAAAACCAATTAGGTTTGTCCAACCATAACTATAATGTTAAGACCATTCAAAAGATAAGTTAAAATATACTAGTTGTAAACATGAATTGAATTTTTACCTAAATTGGTCCCATTAGGGAACTAAGGAATCGAGTTTATTTCATTAAATATTCCCAAAAATAGGATATTCATGTCCAAATCATTCCACAAATACCACATAATTGATTTAAATCATTGAACAAATTTCCCTATCATTTATCGGTATTAATTAAAGGATACATAATTATCAATATTATCATAGAAAGTCAATAATAGTCAAATTGGATACCATATAAAAAATGGTATACACATTTGGAAATAATTAGATCAATCATAATGATATATAGATATAATGAACAAATTTATTCTTCAATAGAAAATTATTAGGATAAATTTTTTATTTTACGAGAAAACTGACAATCAAAATAGAATGTGACATTGTATGATATCCTTTACCAGTTCAAAATTTTCATGTAAAATCATATTGGATGAGGAAATTCAAATTCAAACATTAAATACATTGAATATAAAAATGATTTATGATATAATAAATCAAATGTTATAGTGGATACACCACATAGAAGAATTAAGTGGTGAATATTACATTTATCTCATTTATGTAAAAATTTAGATGAAATCCCTCACCTTGAGTCTGAATTTTCATGTGTGTCATTAAATTCGTAATTAATAAATTGATGATAATTATTAACTTGTTTAAGAACATTTTTCATTATTATTAATTATTTTATTTCACTTATTACAATTTTTTTACAAATACATAAACAAATAAATTTACATCAAGTGTTTTGGCCACATTTAGTTCTCGTGTCCGAAACATATTTGTCAGATCAACTATGTTGAAAGGGACATTACATAAAAATATCCATAATAATAATAAATCTGATGTGATTGTTATATTTATATATACTTTTTTATTTTAAAAAATTCATTAAATATGGTTATGAAAAATGAACCAATGATACAATAATAGAGATAGCAGGCCATATGTATGCATGAGTAACATTACCATTTATCAATGATAGTTAAAAATGATAGGTAAGTATCATTTTAGCTTCCAAAAATCATCATTATATAATAATTACACATTATTTAATCATATATACTTATGTATAGAAATACAATGATATGAATAGGAATCAAATCACTTCAAGGAGGTGGTAGTTACCAAATCCATGAAAGACTCTATCACTTTTTGTGTGTGTAAAATGTTAAAAAATAATATATTATATTCTAAGGGAACACAATAATTCATTTAATTTTTAATGCTTTTAATATTTTAATATCGTTTATTTTTTTGATTATTAATAAAATAGTTTTTCTATTGGTATTTATTATGCAATTTTAAGTAACTTATTCATATATAAAACAAAATAATTAATTATTATGATAAAAATAACTCATTTACCTACCAAGAGGATATTTTAAAATGAAAATATAAATTTTTTTAGAAATCTCAAGGATTTATAAAAGTCAAATGTAAGGAATGTTCGTTTTTATATTTTTTTCCATAGTAAACTTATTATGTAGTCCCATTTCATGTAATATTATCCCACCAACTGATAAAATTAGGTAAAATATAGTATATGGAATAAATATGGCAATACAATAGATTTTGGACCTGTTCCTATGTCATTTTCCCCTTACGATTAAAATTTAACCACTAGGTAAACTAATTTTTATCTTATTTGATGTAATTAATTTTAATTAAATTCACTAATATTTTGGTTAAAAAAATTAGATGATATTATTTGAATATAAATATTATACCAATTCTAAAAATGTATATCCATTTTTTACAAATTAAATTCAGAGAAGTGGAAATAATATATTTAACACTAGTCCCGTAAATGTGCTGAGAATGTTGGGATTTAAGGTGAAAATGTTAATAAGTTCGTTATGTTTTTTATATCTATATTCTATTTAAAAATTATTCCAATGAAATAAATTAATTAATAGATTTACTATTAATCTATTGTGACATAAAATCCGACTTAAAATAAAATTTAACATTATTAAATATTAAAAAAAATACAGATTCAAACTAAAATGTAGTATATTTCACTATTTATCAAAAAATGAAACATCTCAGATAAATTACAATAAATTCACCACAATAAAATATTTAATTCATCCATTAGATAAATATGTTTTTAAAAAAAATATAATCAGTAAATTTGTATTTGGTTATTAAAATAGGTGTTCTAAAAGGTGGTAAATCTTAGTTTTGTTTGTAACACAGGCCAAATCAATGTTTACAATAGTGTTTACCAAACATGTTGTTTCATATAAATATATCTAGAAATAAAATTACTTTTATTATAAAATAATAATATTTTAAATTCATGAGGTGTTACAGATAATGGGAGGAGAGAGAACACATGAGATATCTGAAACACTCTAAAAGGAATTAGAGAGATTATCCTTATCCTTTGTGACATAAATTGTGTTTTTGGAATTTTATATAATTAGATATCTACTATTGAAGGTTTAGGGCTGGAAACATATACACAATCCCCTTTCTAAGAAGATAATTTTTACTAAATCTCATTTCTCAATAATAATACACTAATCATTCACATGACATGTTAATCTCCTTAGAATAAATTAATATCATTTATATTAAATACAATTATCCCATTAAACTAATTATACTTACCCTCCTTAGAATTTATTTTCCCTTGAATAATTAATGATTATTTAAAAAATAGATGTCACTATATTATTTTTCAATGAATATAATAAATATTATATTCTCTGTTCCATGAAAATAATCATTAATATTATTATTTCACTCACTTATTCTTCTTAATAAATTTGTTTTAAATATTTTTTATAAACAAAACATAAATAATTAATAATCAAAATATCAGGAATAATATTTATTCAATATTATATAATTCAACATTAAATTTAACTCATTCTGCATGTATACATAGTTTGTGGACCTCTAGGCCTCCATAGTGGAAATAGAAAGAAATTACTAAATCCCATTCATAGAATCTAGAAACACCTCATGGAACCCATATTGAGAATATTTAATGTCGCAATGACATTATGTGAATGCTAACTATGTAATATAATACTTTTGTGGTAGTTTTTATAATAAAAAAAGTTATTATACTTGTGTTCTGATCCTATGTTCTTGACGTATCTTACTTTTTTCATTCCTAAAATGAACATTCCCACATTTTTCCATATCCAAGAGTTTTCTTGGTAGTCCCTTTTCTATTAATGTCATTGAGATATGAACATTGTGTAATATACATTAGTGAAAAATATTTTATTTAATTATCCATTAATTCAATTTTCCTTGTGACATAAATGACACAACTGTGGCGGGTTGTAATTTCCCAATATGTCAAATCAAAATACCTAATTGTAATAACATAAAATATGAATATTAATTAAATAAAATTTAGTATTCTGAATTTTCAAGGATGGGCCTACAAAGATGTTTGATTAGTTTTATTATGTCTTTATGTGAATTTATTTTATTAAACATAAAAATTTGGTGGAAAAAGGATTATTTTGATTGATTTTGAGATAAGAACAGATGTCACGACCCGTCCTCGGGGCCCATGTCGTGACTACCCAAAGCCTGCCTTCCATAGGCTAGGGGATGGCGACTAGAACCAAAGGCTTAAATTCGGATATCTGGGAAGGCATTTCCTTTATAAAAGTAAACAAAACACCATAGAGTACAAGCGGAAGTAATCACTAAGTAAAACTGAATACAAGCAGTGCTTAAAGTAGAGGGGACCAGAAATACAAGCCCAACTGTAAAGTACAAAGTAAAAGATAAAACAGCCGAAAGGTGTCAATCCTCTCCTAGGTTGTCCACCAAGGTTCCTACCTGAAGTGTAGGTACAGATAGCGCAGCTCCTGGATCGTCCACCATGGATCCTACCTGATGTGTAGGTATAGATAGCACTGCTCCTCGATCGTCCACCACGGATCCTACCTGACGGGTAGGTACAGATAGCCTCCAAAACGCTCTCTCCCATCGACCTCCACCGATTATTGCATCTCCGTGAAGTCCACCTCTGGATACTGACTCGTCGTGAGGTCCACCACCGGGTACAGTCTAGCCCTCGAACACTCGGCCTCTGTCAATGTTTCCCGTTGTCTGCAACCAACACAACGAGGTGCGGGCATAGCCCATGCAGGGGTGAGTATAACGATACATAGTAGGGACCCCGAGTCCCTCAAGGTCTCACTAAATCCAACAAGGATAACCACATGGAAGATCTCAACAGATATCCTCTACATAGGTATTTGCCCATATATATACCTATATTATCATGTAATCTATCTCAATCATGAGGAAACACAAAGATTTTGAAATTAACGGATAACCACTACCCAGGTATATTCCCATTAATATACCTAAGTTATCATGTGACCCATCTAAATCATGAGGAAACACACAGATCATATACTCAGCTCAAACCAGGATTTAATCATGAAGTCGAAACCACGGCTGCTGGAGAACTCCTCCTATGTCGAGTACAGTGGGCCTGCCGCTACAACCAAGCACACCCCACAATCCTTGGACTGATTTAGTACTCCACCGGTCGAGTAATGTGGGCCTTCTTCTATACCCAGGCGTTTCCCACCATGGGTCTGCCGCTACAACCAAGTGCTCCCCCTTATAGGTTCAAGAGGTACTCCTTCTGTTGAGTACCACGGGTCTGCCGCTACAACAAAGAGCTCCTCCGTCGTGGGTCTACCGCTACAACCAAGCACTCCCCCTCATATCCTCTAAGGTTACTCCTTCTATTGATTACTGTAGGCATGCCACTACAACCAAGTGCTCCTCCGCCGTGGGTCTGCAGCTACAATCAAGCACTACCCACTGGGCTATCCGAAACACACCGAGACGATAGATCAGCAGTCGTCAAGTCTCAGCCAGCTACTAGGTCTCTAAACTCTGCTAGTTCGTCACCAGGAGGGTCCGCTCCACGAGCTACTGGTCGATACTCCAAGTATCACAATGTCCCACAAAGAAGTATGTCAAATATCTGCCTCGTCATAGGGGTCTCAACGCAACAGATGGCGCGTCAGTCAGACGCCCGGTCTGTGAAATATTAGCCTTTTCGTCCCAGGGGCCCAGTTGGTTTCGATTGCGAACCAACCCAGCCGTAACTCGGTTGTACCCTGAACTCTCATATGGTAAGCTCATAGAAACCGTTTCTCAACGTGGTCACCAACGCCGCTGACGGTTCATCAAACAGACATTTGGTCTGAAAGTTATCGGCTTTTCTGTTCCAGGGGCCCGGTTGGATTTTGGGTACAATCCAACCCGCCCACTATCCAACTGCATAAAAACTCAGGCGATATATGCCAAAAGTTCTGTCTCATCAAGAGAAATCCAACAAAGTTGACGGCACATCAATCGGACATTCGGAGCTCGAGATATTAGCATTTATGCTCCGAGGGCCCGGTTGGTCTCGTGATCGAACCAACCCAGCCGTACCAAAGGTTCCCCGAAACCCGGAGTGTAGTATATCGAAATGACCGTATCGCTCCAAGGATCACATTTCTGCTGATGGTGCATCGATCGGATTTCCACATCCCATGTTATGGGAAAAAGACCGTAACAGTCCGGTATTAGGGGGTTCGGGCGCGGTCCGACACAGCCCAGTACCCCCTGGGTCGGCCCGAACCGGGTCGACCCGACCCGGGTCTGGGTCCACCCCACTTGGGGACGGCCCGATCCGGCATGGGCACAGCCCGTCCTAGCGGTCCGGCCAGGCATGTCACGACCCCCCCCCCCCACCAAAGATGCCCCTCCTGAGGTGGTAATGGTGGAAGGGAGATAATGACCTCCGGGTCCTGCCTCCAGTAGGCCCCAGGGTGGTGACTAGCACCAAGGGTATAGGTTTTCACAAATATGTGAGGCATTACAATTTTTATTATTTAGGATCGGGAAATAGGACAAGTCAACCACCAAATGGAAAAAAGAACAAGTGTATAGAAATAAACCCTAACCAAGCCCACATGCATGTTTAAACAATTTTATAAAAAGGTACAGGTACAAGAAAGCTCAATGTACAATACCAAAAGAAAATAAGAGAACATCAACTACAACAAATCCAACTGTCTGACTTGTAGGGTCCCACATGGCCCCGGTAGTCCTCCTAGAAACCTGAAAGTAAACGTAGGGTGATCATACAAGTATACTCAGTAGGGAAACCTAATGCTCTCGTGAACAAGTGGGGAGACATCCTAATGTCCCATGAGAACAACAGAAGAAACCTAGCAAGGAATTATATCCACCCAACCTCACCAGCCACACTCACCAAAACACAAGCACAACAGGTAGTAGTATATAAGAAACAAGAGTATTGGGTACCCCGCACTGGTTCCCTTTAGTTAGTTTCTCTACCTAATGACAAACATACTGACGGTGCCACACTCTCCCTGCCCGCACACACCAGGGCCCCATAACCACATATCCCGCTTGCACAGACATGGGCCTCACCACCACGTCTACCTCCGGCACACACCTGGGCCTCACAACCACATATCCCACCCTCACACACCTGGGCCTCACAACCACATATCCCGCCCACACACACACCTGGGACCCGACCCAAAGATTATTGGGGAAAAGTAAAACCTGCCTGAAGAGTCTTGGACCTAAGACACCCCAATCGAAACCTACCCGAACAGTCTTAGGTGTATGGTCCCCCCAATCCATCGCAGCCTAGGGGAGAAAGAGTAGGAGGGAGCTAGTAACTAAGGGGAAAACACCCTCTCCCATGAAATGGGAGTGTTCGTCACTATGTGCTCAACATTGGTGGGGCGCGATAAAACACAAAACATACAGATATATATATATATATATATATATATATATATATATATACCAACCACACAGCCCAAACTATGGATTCTAATCATAGAAACTGAGCACGTGCCTCAGCACTGCTACTACGAAGCATGCATACAAAAAACAACCCCAACCCCATTTAGGTTTTCACGTTTCAGCAGAATTAGATTATTTAATTACTTAACGACTAGGAAACTATCCACAACCAACCACATCAATCGTTCGTAAAACATATCCCTACCATCCAAAAATCAAGTTAGGAAAACACAAGCAACACAAACAAGCCCTTATTATCAACCAACTAGCCCCATTGATTATTAATCTCATTCCATTACCACGCCCCACCATTCATTAACTCTTCTTCTTTTATTTATTATTCACAACCCACAATTTGTTCACATTCAACCCATCCCTGCAGCACCACTGCCAACTTCCATAACCACAACCTCACCGAAACTCATACATCATTATCCCTTTAATACCATTTATAGCAGCTCTGCTACCCGTCACCAACATAACATTCACACCAAACCACAACCAAGCCAACCGCAGCCCCGCTGCTCACCCAAAACACAACAACCCACAAAACACCCCCCATCACATGCCACGTATCCAAACCAACACCCACATGTTCATTATTCCATTTTTGTTTAACTCGGTGATCACACAAGGGTTCCATATTTTCATTTAATCAGCCAACTTTAAATGATTAACCAATTTCCACAAAGTTATATCCACAAAACAGTCTAGAAAGATAGGGAAACATTCAATTGCTCAAGGAAAGGCCCCCAATGACCGTGAATTTCCATATGGATAATCATTTTCAATTCATAACATATCAACAGGATAAACAAGATAAACATAACAACTTTCCCATCTCCGTTCTTAACTAGTTATTGTATTCATTTAATGGTTCAAATGATTATCATGAAAACAAGAAGATACCAACCCCGCATGATGCACAAAAGAGAGAGAGACAAAGGTAAGATATCTACCTCAACAGGTTCTGATCACAGCGCTCCCCCTGATCAACTTTAGAAGAAGTATGTCGGCATCCACCACCTCTATCGGGTCCTGGAAAAACCACCTCTGGTGGATGTCAGATAGGAAAGGCCAAAGGAAAGACAACAGATCCATGTTTGGAAGTTCCGCCTCGTCGTTATGATCCCGTGGCCGCTGACGTATCGTAAATCGGAACTTGGACAAAGAAGTTATGGAAGAAATGGAGCCTTCAAGTCTATTGGGAGAGCTCTGCTTAGAGGAAAAGGGAGGAGAGGAGTGAGTTAAAAGGAGGAGGGGACCCCGCTTTTTATAGGCAAGAAAAGGAAAAGTACACGGCGTGTACATTAGGGTACACAGCGTGTACTTGGTTATTTTACACGGTCTCCACGCGGCTTCCCACATGGCTCTGCGACCGTTGACTGGGCAACACATGGTTTGAGGGTAACGCATACGCAGGGATGGACTACACGGCGTGTAGTTTAGACACACGGTGTGTACTCAATTATTGCACATAACAAGGACACGGCTCCAACACGGTACACCGCCATTGACTAGTAACGCGTACGCGGGGAAGGACTACACGGTGTGTAGAACTGGGAACATGGTGTGCACCCATTATTTCACACAGTGAGGACACTTCCTGCAACACAGGGTATACTCGGAAAGGGGGTACACGACGTGTACTCAAACTACACGGCATGTAGTTTAAAAATTCTTTAATGTGTGGGAAAAGTCCATTTTACCCTCCATAACACTTCATGACCTTTTTGACAAAGGAAAGGGCTCGAGTGGTCTGGACCATTACATCAGATACCTCTTAAAACATTCTCATCCCCATGAATTCAAAAAACACCCCAGAGGAACCCAAAAAGATACCTCTTAGGGTTCTCGTTATGACAGGAGCTCAACCAACAACCCTAATCATATGTGTTCTGAATTCCTTCTCCTATGTCGAGATATTATCCAATTTAGGCGGCACTGACTCTCCTGCACGGGTTCAATCGCATCCTCATTAATGCGTCTCGATTAAGAATTGGGTCTTCTCACTTTCATACATTAGGATTTTTCAACTCGCACTACCCCCAACAACACACAACCAACACACTTCCCGAACACATGGGTTTGGGAAATTCCTTCTCCTATTTCGAGATTCTATCCCATTTAGGCGACACTGACTCGCTTGCACGAGTTCAATCGCATCAGCATTAATGCATCTCGATTAAGGGTCAGGTTTTTCCCTTTCCCCACACATCCGGATGTGTCACACATTACCAGGGAACAAGGAAACCAAAAGGTCTCACAATTGACAAGCCAAGAATTCTATATATCGAAGGTAAAAAGTAAAACATCAACACAAAGCTCAGAAGAACAAGGGAAAAAAGAAGTCAAAACAACTCCGGGTACTGAGCGTGCATCTGGGTCTTACACTCCAACGTGCTCTCCTCGAGGCAGACATGCCTCCACAACACATGAACCAATGGAATGGTTCATCCATGGAGCACCTTCTCTTTATGATCCTCAATCCTGACTGGTCGTTCCTCGAAGGTCACGTCGTCTCCCATATCTAACTCTCCCCAGTCGATAACGTGGGAGTCATCGTGTAAGTACTGACGAAGCTGAGAGACGTGGAAGACGTCATGAAGCTTCTCCAACTGAAGTGGCAAGGCCAGCTGATATGCCACCTCACTGACTCGCCTCAGAACCTCAAAAGGTCCAATGAATCTAGGAGAGAGTTTGCTCCATTTTCCAAACCTCCGCTGCCCCCGTTGAGGGGAATCCTTTGAGAACACATGATCTCTCACCTCTAACTCCAAGGGCCTCCTCCGACGGTCAGCATAAGACTTCTGTCGGTCCTGAGCCGCTTTCATCCTCTCAGGTATAAGCTAGACTTTCTCTGTGGTGCTCTGCACTACCTCTGGCCCAAGAGCACCTATCTCACCAACCTCTACCCAACAAATGGGTGAATGACATGGCCTTCCATACAAAGCCTCAAACGGTGCCATGCTAATTGTAGAGTGGAATCTATTGTTGTAGGCGAACTCTACTAAAGGAAAGTGTCGTACCCATGATCCTCCGAAATCCAGAACGCATGCTCGCTGCATGTCCTCCAATGTCTGGATAGTCTTCTCTGTCTGCCCATCGTTCTGGGGGTGGAAAGCAGTGCTAAGGCGTAGCTGGGTGCCAGAAGCATGCCGTAACCCCCTCCAGACTCGTGTGGTAAACTGAGAATCCCGATCTGAGATGATATTCATTGAGACTCCATGAAACTGCAAAACCTCGTCTACGTACCTCTGTGCTAAGGTACTCCCGGGCCTGACTCCTTAATTGCTAAGAAGTGAGCTGATTTTGTCAGTCGATCCACCGCCACCCAGATAGCATCATAACCACCCTGAGCTCTGGGTAGTCCTGTGACGAAGTCCATTAAGATTTCATCCCACTTCCACTCGGGGACATCTAAAGGATTCCACAAACCACTAGGAACATGGTGTTCAGCCTTCACTTGCTGACACACAAGGAATTTATCCACAAACTCCGCCACTGCCCATTTCACCCCAGGCCACCAAAACTGTTCTCTGAGGCCTCAGTACATTTTTGAAACTCTAGGATGTACTACTATGGCTGAGCTATGGAACTCACAGACAACTCCCTCACGCATTGCCTCCGGAACAAAAAACCTTACATGGAAAAGCATCCGATGTCGGCTGTCCTCTGGCCATCCCTCTGGAGCGTTCCCTTGATCGACATGATCCCACATCACTTCCGCCTCGGAGTCCCCCCACTGAGACTCTTTCACCTGCTGCAGCAAGGAGGACTGCGCCGTCATCTGAAACAAACAGCCTCTAACACCTTCTACCCTAGCATCCATGTGCAAGGCATCCAACTCTCCCATCGCTTTCCACGCATCATTGGATTTACAAACTACTTCCTAATGCATATTCTTGCTCAGGGCATCAGCCACAACATTGCCCTTACCTTCAGTGTAAGAGATCTACAAGTCATAGTCTTGGAGAAACTCAAACCATCTGCACTATCGTAAGTTCAGGTCATGCTGGGAGAAGATATAACGCAGGCTCTTGTGATCTGAGAAGACCACAAAGCACTCCACAAAGAGGTAATGTCGCCACAAATTCAGTGTGAACACTATTGCTGCAAGCTCTAGGTCATGGGTGGCATAGTTACAGTCGTGAGGGTGTAACTGCCTAGACCCATAAAAGACAACTCCCTTCTTCGGCATCAGCACGAACCCCAGACCAAGGCCAGAAGCATCACAAAACACCTCATAAAACAACCCTTCCTCTGGAAACCTGAGTACGGGAGCACTGACCAAATTCTCCTTCAAGTAGTCAAAAGATTTCTGGCACTCCTCGCTCCATAGGAAGACCTGGTTCTTCTTCGTCAAAGCTATCAAAGGAGCAGCAACTTGAGAGAATTCTGAAACAATCCTTCGATAGTAACCTGCTATCCCCATGAAACTACGAACTTCTGCCACGCTCTTGGGTGCTACCCAAAAAACAACTGCCTCCACCTTTGACGGGTCTACTGACACTCCATGCGGAGACACTACGTTCCCAAGGATGTATAATTCTTGTTTCAAGAACTTACACTTCGACAATTTACAGTAAAGCTGGTGGTGTCGAAGGACTTCCACGACTTCCCAGAGATTCTCAATGTGCTCCTCCTATGACCTTGAGTAGATCAGGATTCCATTGATACATACAACAATAAACCGTTGCAGAAACTCTCAGAAGACAAAGTTCATAAGTCCCATGAACATAGCCGGTGCATTCGTAACTCCAAATGGCATTACCACAAATTCAAAGTGCCCATACCTGGACCTGAAAGGCGTCTTCGAGATTTCACTTTCCTTTACCCGCAGCTGATGATATCCAGATCATAGATCAATCTTGGAAAACCAACATGCTCCCCTCAGTTGGTCGATGATATCATCTATCGTTGGGAGGGGATAGAGGTTCTTGACCGTTACCTGGTTCAACCTTCGGTAGTCTATGCATAGTCTGAGACAACCATCTGCCTTCTTCACAAACAAAAATGGAGTACCCCATGGTGATACACTCGGTCGAACAAAACCTCTCTCCATCAAATCATCAATCTGAATCTGCAACTCCCACAACTCCGAAGCTGCCATCCGATAAGGGGTCATCAAAATCGAATGGTCACCAGGCTGTAAGTCTATCCCGAAATCAACGTCACGTCGGGGGGTGGGGGGTAGGGTCACAAACTCCTCAGAAAAAACATCAAGTAACTCCCCAACAACCTCCAGGACATCCATCATCTTTGTATCAGGTGGAACACCTAATAGCACACCTAACAAGGAAAGGAGAGGCTCCACACACTGGCTTCCCACCTGATAGCTCCTCTCGCCAACAAAAGCTACACACTGCCCATCCACGTCGGAGAACATGACTCTTCTCCAAAAGTAGTCGATAACGGCACCAACAGAAAACAACTACACGATTCCTAGGATGACATTGTATGGCTGCATCTGTAATAGAAGAAGGTCCCCACTAGATTGATGTGGTCCCAACGTCAGCCCACATCCCCGACAAACACAAGATACACTGGTCTGGACTCCAACTGGTGTACTCAGTACTAGTGGTACGGAATGCCTCTCTACGTCTAGTCCCAAGGAATGGGCTAGACTAGGTGAAACAAAGGAGTGTGAAGATCCCGAATCAAACAAAGAAGAAACAAGAGTGCTGAACAAACAAATCGTACCTCGCACCACCTCTGGTCCTACTGGAGATGTCAACTCTACTACGTTCAATTGTCCATGCCCAGCTCCTCTGCTTCTCTGATGTCATCCACTTCCCTGACCACGCCCTTGTTATGGTCCCTGAGAAGCACCCTGAGGTCGGCCTCCTCCCGCAAAGTCTGCCCTCAGAGGAGCATGGTCCTGCTGCTGCTGGAAGGGCCTAGCCGGCAACTGGTGCTGCTGAGGTGGGAGATGAACCTACCCACCTCCACCGTACTGAGCTCGGGTCGGGCACCGACTCTGAACGTGCCCAAAACATCCACAAGAAAAACAACTCGGTCATGGGCTCGTGAAAAAGGGACATGGACCCGAAGATCTGAACTGGAACTGGTGGGGCCTGCTCCCCACTGGCCTGAACCTAGAAGGTCCCGTCACAGGAGACCTGCTGCTGACTGCTTTCCCCTTCGACGAGCATGGCTGGATCCCCTCTCGGGGTGCACCTCCAAGTGAGTGCATCCTCTCTACAACCTCTGCCATCTTCTGTACCACCAAGTACGTCAGAAGAGTGAAGGGGGTGACAACATACTGGAGCGAAGGACGAAGCGCCTCCTCCAAACGTCTCACCCGAGACTCCTCATCCGGAAAGAGATCTGAAGCAAAGCGCAAGAGATCCTTGAACTTGATCCCTAGCTCTCGTACTGACATACTCCCCTGCTAAAGGGAGAGTAACTCCTGCCGCTTCGCTTCCTTTATCATGGAAGAAAAGAATTCCTCTCGGAATTACTTCTCAAAGTCATCCCAAGGAACCTATGCCTCTATCCTCTATCCGAGGTAGAGTGTCCACCAATTTCGCGCCGCGCCTCTCAGCTGACTGAATGCTAGGGGAACCCAGTAGTCCCTCGGAGCATGGATCAAGGTAAAAGAGATCCCTATCTCCGTAAGCCACCCTTCCGTCTCTGTATCTGAAGTACTACCCTCGTACTTCTTGAGGGTCTACCGCTGGAAAGAACGAAGATTCTACTGCCACTGGCTATCTTCCTCCTCTCGGTCAATCCTCAGCTAATCAACCGCCTGAATCTGCTGGGACTCGGCCGTCTGAGCCACCTGAGGACGACATCTAGGTTCCATAGCTGTACGGTAAACAAGGATCGCCTAAGCCCAAGAAGTAAGGAAAACTCATGGTTTTATTATATAATTTTATTCCAATTTCATTCCCAGAACACCTAAATCATGTAAAACAAAATCATGATGATGAATGTACCTTCCCTATGGTCTCTACCCTGCAATCAATGTAGTCTCACTTGGTCATTAGGTAGGCTTAGTGTCCTTGCATTGGATCACAGGGGGCCCTAAAATCCCGTGTCCTAGCCGGTCTTCCCTGTCCTGTGTCACGCACCATGATTAACTAACACTATTGCCATACCATCCCATATAATACTCATTGTGAATAACTCCAGACTCCATCCTATCCCTCAACCATCACCTCTGATACCATTCTGTCATGACCCCCTCCCCTCAAAGATGCCCCTCCTGAGCTGGTAATGGTGGAAGGGAGATAATGACCCCCGAGTCCCGCCTCCAGTAGGCCCCGGGGTGGAGACATGCACCAAGGGTATGAGTTTTCACAAATATGGGAGGCATTACCCTTTTTATTATTTAGGATCGAGAAATAGGACAAGTCAACCCCCAAATGGAAAAAAGAACAAGTGTATAGAAATAAACCCAAACCAAGCCCACATGCATGTTTAAACAATTTTATAACAAGGTACAAGTACAAGAAAGATAAAAGTACAATACCAAAAGAAAAAAAGAGAACAACAACTGCAACGACTCCAACTGTCTGACTAGTAGGGTCCCGCATAGCCCTGGTAGTCCTACTAGAAACCAGATAGTAAAACTAGGGTGAGAATACAAGTATACTCAGTAGTGAATCCTAAAGCTCTTGTGCACAAGTGGGGAGACATCCTAATGTCCCGTAAGAACAACAGAAGAAACCTAGCAAGGAATTCTATCCACTCAACCTCACCATACACAATCATCAAAACACAAGCACAACAGGTAGTAGTATATAAGAAACAAGAGTATTGGGTACCCCGCACCGGTTCCCTTTAGTTAGTTGCTCTTCCTAATGACGAACGTCCTGACGCTGCCACACTCTCCCCGCCTGCACTCACCTGGGCCTCACAACCACATATCCCTCTCGCATACACCTGGGCCTCACCACCACATCTCCCGCCCGCACACACCTGGGCCTCACAACCACATATCCTTCCCGCACACACCTGGAGCTCACAAGCACATATCCCGCCCGCACACACCTAGGCCTCATCCCGAAGAGTCTTGGGAAAAATTAGAACCTTCCAGAAGAGTCTTGGGCCTAAGCCACCCCAATTGAAACCTACCCGAAGATTCTTAGGTGTAAGGTCGCCTCAAGCCATCATAGCCTAGGGGAGAAGGATCATGAATGAGTTAGTAACTAAGGGAAAAACACCCTCTCCCATGAAATGGGAGTGTTCATCACTAAGTGCTCAACATGGGTGGGGTGCGATAAATCACAAAATATATAGATATATATATATATATACCAACCACACAGCCTATCCTATGGCTTCTAAACAGAGAAACTAAGAATGTGCCTCAGCACTGCTACTACGAAGCATGCAACAAACAAACAACACCAACCCCATTTAGGTTTTCACGTTTCTGCAGAATTATATTAATTAGTTACATAACTACTGGGAAACTATCCACAACCAACCACATCAATCGTTCGTAAAACATATCCCTTCCATCCAAAATTCAAGTTAGGAAAACACAAGCAACACAACAAATCACTTCTTATCAACCAACCAGCCCCATTGATTATTAATCCTGTTCCATTACCACGCACACCATTCATTAACTCTTCTGCTTTTATTTATTATTCACAACCCACAATTCGTTCACATTCAACCCATCCCCTCAGCGCCGCAACCAACTACCAAAACCACAACCGCACCGGAACCCGTACATCATTATCCCTTTAATACCATTTATCGCAGCCCCGCTGCCCGTCACCAACATAACATTCACACCAACCCACAACCTAGCCAACCGCAGCCCCGCTGCTCACCCAAACCACAACAACCCACAAAACACCCTCCATCGCATGCCACGTATCCAAACCAACACCCACATGTTCATTATTCCATTTTTGTTTAACCAGGGTGATCACACAATGGTTCTAGATTTTCATTTAATCAGCCAACTGTACATGATTAACCAATTTCCACAAAGTTATATCCAGAAAACGGTCTAGAAAGATAGGGCAACATTCAATTGGGCAAGCAAAGGCCCCAAACGACCATGAATTTCAGTAGGCATAATCATATTCAATTAATTAAATATCAATAGGATAAAAAAAACATAACCACTTTCCCATCCATATTATTAACCAGTTATTATATTCATTTAATGTTTCAACTGCTTATCATGAAAATAAGAGGATACCCACCCTGCATGATGCACAAAATAGAGAGAGACAAAGGTAAGATCCCTACCTCAATAGGTTCTGATCACAGCCCTCCCCCTGATCAACTTTAGAAGAAGTCTGTCGGCGTCTGTCACCTCTGTCAGGTACCGGAAAAACCTCCTCAGGTGGAATTCAGAATGGAAAGGCTGAAGGAAAGACAACAGATCCAAGCTCAGATGTTCTGTCTTGTTGTTACGATCCCATGGCCACTGACGGATCATAAATCGAAGCTCGGACGAAGATGTTTTGGAAGAAAATGAGCCTTTGAGTCTCTTGGGAGAGCTCCGCTCAGAGGAAAAGGGAGGAGAGGAGTGAGTGAAAGGAAGAGGGGATCTCTCCTTTTATAGGCGAGAAAAGGAAAATTACACAGCGTGTACTTTAGGGTACACAACATGTACTTGGTTATTTTACACGGTCTCCATGCGCCTTCCAACACGACTCCACGGTCGTTGACTGGTCAACACACGGTTTGACGGTAACGCATACGCGGGGAAGGACTACACAGAGTGTAGTTTAGACACACGGCGTGTACTCATTTATTTCACATGGCAATGACACGGCTACAACATGGTACATGGCTATAGACTGGTAATGCGTACGTGGGGAAGCACTACACAGCGTGTAGAACTGGGAACACGATGTTCACCCATTATTTCACACAACGAGGACACTTCCTGCAACATGGGGTATACCTAGAAAGGGGGTACACGGTGTGTACTAAAACTACACGACCTGTAGCATCAAAATTTGGAAAGTGTGGGAAAATTCCATTTTACCCTCCATAACACTTCGTGAACTTCTTTTTGAAAAAGGGTCGGAGAGTTCTGGGCCTTTACAGGGCGGCTCGGCCCGGTGTGCTAGCACGCTGGCGCTGGCTAAATGGTCGTGCAATGGGTCACCACCCCCCTTGAACGAAACCGCGGCCCCACGTGGGGCCACCCCTTGTCGCCGGATGCCGCCGAGCACCGCATCCGACCACCCTTGGTCCCGCGCGGTCGCGGGACTAGCGGCCCTTCTCGCCGGCACGCCGGGCGCCGCCGCCACCCGGCGGCCGTCCGGTGCCGGCTGCCGGTGGAGCGTTCCGCGGACCACCGGATGAGCTCCGGTGGTCGAATTTGCCTGCTGTCTTGGCAAAAGGCCCTCCCGGGACCTGTTCTTCAGTGTGAAGACCTTGCAATGCCCATGCAGCACGCTTCATCATCGCCCGCCGATCCGAACACAAGGAACGAAGAGATGGTGGGTTCGGACTTGTTCGTTGGTCTGCACCCACTGTGTTAGCGGTTTTAAAAAGGCTTTCGACAAATTTTAAACATATGTTGAGGGTATAATCACATAGATTAAATTTAACATAAACCCCTACCTCGTCTAATTCGTTGAGCGAGGGTTCGTCGCAGAAAAGCATGTCATGAAAGAAGGCATCATGGAAGGGGTATCATCGCGTTGCTGAGAAGGAACGTCATGGAAGAAGCGTCACAGAAGAAACGTCGCGGAAGAAGCGTTGCAGAATAAGCATAGTGAAAGAAGCTTCATGGAAGAATCGTCATTGGCATCGTGGTACACGGCGTCATGTAGTCGATCTCTGAGGATTTGGCATTCTTCATCGGAGATCGGTGCGTTCTTCGCATTCTTCGTGTTCTTCATGGAAGAATAAGGCTTTTCTCCAAACCCTCTCCAAGCAACAAGTTCCAACCCAAATAAAATAAGTGTTTCCTTATTTTATTAACACTAAAACCAACTCTTTGTAATTCGAAATGAAAAGAAATGATCAATTAATTGATGAGTTTAAAACCTCCAAATTAATGAGGCGTTTAATATCTAGATTAAACACAAGAGTTGACTTCATTAAAAATGGGGTGCAGGTGCGTTACTTAAGATGAAACGAAATGGTGGGTATCATGTGTGCCCCACCTCAAATATATCCTACCAAGTGGTTAGGATATTGTGGGTCCCATATCATCCATGTAACATTGGTTATGCAACTTAAAATAAAATAAATTGGTCGCACCATTTTATTTTATTCATTTACTTAACCCGAAAATAAAATAAAAAACCACAGCTGAGAAAACGCAACTCAGAAAAAGGTGTTTCTAAGCAACTACCGGCGCTGCGAGTTCATCGGTGCCCTCAGATTTCAATTCCGAGCACCGGTTTAAATGTTAGAAAAACCCGCATGTTTGTTCACTGAATGTACACAAGCCTAACTTCATAAATTACTTTCATGCACACCGGGCCTCCGAATCAGGCACCGTCAGAAACTGCATTCTTGTAAAATCCAAAAGAAAATTAAGAAAAAATTTCCCTTGATTTTTATGGGTCTTTAAATTACTCCCACCTCAGGGATTTACGTCCTCGTAAAACTTTAACACAAACTAAGGATACAAAAGCGGTACTAAGCACGCACTAGAGCCTTTCGCTCTCATGTGCTCACCTGGATGTTCCAGTACTTCCAGTGAAAGCATACCCAAGGAATCGACCTTCCTCATATGATCCGCTCCTGTCGACCCTCAACCTCTACTAGAACCCCTCAAAAGTCACCCCATTTCCAACGTCCAGCTCCCCATGGTCGATGATATGCGTCGGTTCAAGCACATATCTCCCCAGTTGAGATTTGTGGAAGACATCGTGCACCCTGTGCAACTGAGGTGGAAAGGTCAAGTGGTAAACCACCTTGATTACCCAGATGAGGACCTAGAATGGTCCGTTGAACCTTTGAGATATCTCGCTGCCTTGGCTACATCTCTGTAAACCCCGTCGAGGTGAGACCCTTATAAGAATGTGGTCTCCATCCTCGAACTCTAGAGGTCTCCCTTTCCTGATTAGAACTGAAACTCAAAACTCATGCTGCCACGTGGGTGAATTTGGCCGACTCAAGAATGATCGGCTACACCTTCCTATGCGCGAGTTTATCTTGTGCTACCTGGGGTTTCCTTTTCGCCGACCAAGGAAAACCCAACCCGACGTTTTCCTAATACCGTCAATTTGAGTATGAACAGTGATAGCCCAATCCATACTCAAACTAACGTCGTAAGAACTCGACACTGCCACCAAGAGGTCCCAACTGAGACACTCACCTTAAGGTTCAGATCACACCGTTGGTATAAGTGTGACTATCAAGTATCCTCCCAAAGGTATCTCCAGACATGAGGGTCAAGTCAACGGATTAACCGGAAACTCTAGGTCTGGGACTAGATTCTTGGAAGGAATGGATGATTCGTATCGATGTCTATGGATATGGAAACAGGTAGAAGACAATTTCTGCACTTCGAATCATCCATAGAACCCTTTTGGTCGCACTCCTTGACAGCATGCAGCTACTATTTTCCCCTGCCCTCCAGCTCCCTGAGCCTGGAGGGGAAAACTAAGGCGGGTGGTTGTAACATGTTGAAATGTACACCACCTCATGCTGATCTCCTAGATCTGCCTCCATGTTTGCTGCACTGTAGATTTATCTATCCTTAACATTTCCTCTTCTTGAAACATTCCCACACCCAAGTCTTTGAGACTGGATCCATCTCGATGTGTTCAATTTCTAACATTCTCTAGCTGTATTCGTTCTTCCAAAGAACATTCAACATTAAAGTTCTCTCTAGAACCCTAACGCGTGTAGGAATGCATTGAAGAAAAAGGGTTGTCTCAAATATCCATAAACACACCACGCTCAGAGGTCCAAGCTCTATAGAATTTATCAAATCATATTCATCGAGTACCCGAAATGCTCGGTTCGCCTCGATGAATTCTCAGCTACCGACACGTCGTCCTGCCGAAGCTGTATAAGCTCTAGAAAACTCTTTGCTACTTCCTCAAGCTAGTCCTCAGCCGCCTGTGAGTCAGGTTCTCCTCAGAACATGAGGGTATCTGATGTTGGAACACATATAAGGTAGTAAGCCTACATGTTTCACCTACCGCTATCGTCGGTTGTAACTTCTGACCAATAAGTAGTGATGTATAACTGACACACTACCCGAAGGCACTATCTCAGGAATCGGTCCATTTACCGAAGCCTCATCACTATACGAACCATCCTCATGGTCATTCACTAGAAAACACTAGTATCCAAGTCCACCATCAACTCCACTGATGTCTCAGCTAGGAGGAAAACTCTAGCAATCTCCTCCAGCCAGTCCTCTACAGTCTGGGAATCTACCTCGTCTCGTATCCTCGGAGGCCTCTGCTGCTGGAACTCATGAAACGCGCTCTTCCAGCGTGCACAGTTCGCTAGTATGGCCGGTGGAATCTACTTCCCAACAGGTGGTGGTGCTGCTGGTACACCACCCGAGGGTGCCAACATAGTAAGAAGGGACCTGCACCAGAGCCTCGTCACTCGGTGGGCCGTCATCGTGTACTATCTCAGAACTCCAACTGACTGTATGCATGGAGACATCCTGAACAGATATGACATGGTTAAACAATTTATACCTGGTGATCTGACCTAGTTTAAGCTGACTTTAAAACTTTTGTAAACACCCACACAATCAGTGTTTTCGTTCACAAAGTCGGAAATTAGATGTCAGGGTCCTGGTGTACGGATACGTCGGCCGCCACACCAACACTAGACTCCCTAAACTGAAAACCACACTCGGTACCCTTAACACTATTTCTTCACAGAATGAAAATATCTGAGTTATAAGTTCTGCGGGAGAACCGACTCCTCTAATACCAATTTGTCACGACCCGTCCTTGGTGCCTGTGCCGTGACTACCCCAAGCCCGCCTTCCATAGGCCAGGGGCTGGTGACTATCACCAAAGGCGTAAATATGGATATCTAGGAAGGAATTGCCTTTATAAAAGTAAACAAAACACCACAGAGTACAAGAAGAAGTAATCACTAAGTAAAACTGAATACAAGCAGTGCTGAATATATAGGGGGCAGGAAATACAAGCCCAACTTAAAAGTACAAAGTAAAAGACAAAACAGCCGAAAGGTGTCAAGCCGCTCCTGGGTCGTCCACCAAGGTTCCTACCTGAAGGGTAGGTACAGATAGCGAAGCTTCGGGATCGTCCACCACGAATCCTACCTGATGTGTAGGTACAGATAGCGCAGCTCCTAGATCTCCCACCACGGATCCTACCCGAATGGTAGGTACAGATAGCCTCCAAAACTCTCGCGCTCGTCGACCTCCTCCGAGTATCGCCTCACCGTTAAGTCTAGCTCTGGATACTGACTCGTCGTGAGGTCCACCTCCGGGTACCATCCATCCCTCGAACACTTGACCTCTGTTAACACTGCCCGTCGTCTGCAACCAACACAACAAGGTGCAGGCATAGCCCGTACAGGGGTGAGTATAATGATACTCAGAAGGGTTCCCAAAACCCTCAAGGTCTCACTAAATCCAACAAGGATAACCACAAGGAAGATCTCAACAGATATCCTCTACGTAGGTATATGCCCATACATATACCTACGTTATGAAGTAACCCATCTCAATCAGGAGGAAACACAAAGATTATGAAATCAACGGATAACCACTACCCAGGTATATGCCCATTCATATACCTAAGTTATTGAAGTGACCCATATAAATCAATAGGAAACACAAAGATCTTAGACTTATATCAAACCGGGATTTAATCATGAAGTCGAAACCACAGCTTCTGGAGAACTCGTCCACTATCGAGTACGGTGGGCCTGCCACTACAACCAAGTGCCCCCCACTAACCTTGGACTGCTGTAGTACTCCACCTGTCGAGTACTGTGGGCCTGCTGCTACAACCATTCACTTCCCACCATGGTTCTGCGGCTACAACCAAGCACTCCCCCTCATAGGCTCTAGAGATACTCATTCTGTTGAGTACCGTGGGTCTGCCGCTACAACCAAATGCTCCTCCACCGTGGGACTACCGCTACAACCAAGTGCTCCCCCTCATAGCCTCCATAGGTACTCCTTCTGTTGAGTACCATGGGTATGCCAATACAAACAATCTCTCCTCCGCTATGGGTCTGCCGCTACAACCAAGCGCTCCCCACTGGGCTATCTGAAACACACCGAGACGATAGATCACCAGTCGTCAAGTCTCATCCAGCTTCTAGGTCTCTTCACTCTTCTAGCTCGTCACCGGGAGGGTCCTCTCCACGAGCTACTGGTTGATACTCCAAGTATCACAAATTCCAATGAAGAAGTATCTCAAAGATCCACCTCGTCATATGGGCCTCAACGCAATAGATGAGGCGTCAGTCGGATGCTCGGTCTGTGAATTACTAGCCTTTTCGTCCTAGGGGCCCGGTTGGTTTCGTGTGCGAACCAACCCAGCCGTAACTTGGATGTACCCCGAAATATCATAGGGTAGGCTCATAGGGACCTTTTCTCAAAGTGGCCACCAACGCCACTGACGGTTCGTCAAACAGACGTCTTGTCTGAAAGTTATCAACTTTTCTGTTCAAGGGGCCCGGTTGGTTTTCAGGAAAATCCATCCCGGACACTATCTAAATGCATCCAAAACTCAGGAAATGTATTCCAAAAGTTCCTTATCATCAATAAGAATCCAACAAAGTTGATGGCACGTCAATTGGACATCTGGAGCTTGAGATATAAATGTTTCTGCCCTGAGGGCCCGGTTGGTCTCGTGATAGAACCAACCTATCCGTACACAAAGTTCTCTGAAACCCAGAGTGGAGTATACCGAAACTTTCATCTCGATTCAAGGATCGCATAGCCGCTGAAGGTGCATCGATCGAAGGTTTTCATCCCATGTTATTGGCAAAAGACCGCAACAGTCCTGAATTAGAGGGTTCGGGCCCGGTCCGACCCCGCCCGGTACCCCCTGGGTCGGTCCGAACCGCGTCGAGCTGACCCGGATCCGGGTTCGGCCCGGCCCGCCCTGGGCGCGGCCCGGCTCGGCCGGGCGGCTCGGCCCAGTGCGCTGGCGCGCCGGTGCTGGCCAAACGGCCGCGCAAAGGGGCGCCACCCCCCTTGAACAAAACCGCGGCCCCGCGTGGGGACGCCCCTTGCCACCGGACGCAGATGAGTGCCGCGTCCCGCCACACTCGGTCCCGCGCTCTCATGGGAGTAGCGGCCTGCCGCTGCGGCTTCAGTCGCGGCGCGCCGGCGTAGCGTTCCGCGGACCACCGGACGAGCTCCGGTGGTCGTATTTTCCTGTCATCTTCATCGACAGCCCTCCCGGGACCTTTTCTTCACTACGAAGACCTCGCAACACCCGTGTGGCCTTCTTCATCGTCACCTGCTGATCTGCACACCAAGAATGAAGAGACGGTGGGTTCGGAATTGTTCGTTGGTCCTCACCCACCGCGTTAGCGGTTTAAAAAGGCTTCCGACAAATTTTAATCATATGCCGAGGGTATATTCACATAGATTAAATTGAACAAAACCCCCTACCTCGTCGAATTTGTCGAGAGAGGGTTCGTCGTGGAAAAGCACGTCGCGGAAGAAGGCGTCGTGGAAGGGGGATTGTCGCGTCGCGGAGAAGGAACGTCATGGAAGACGTGTCGCGGAAGAAGCATCATGGAAGAAGCATCTTTGGTGTCACGGTACACGGCATCGCGTAGTCGATCTATAAGGATTTGGATTTCTTCATCGGAGATCAGTGCGTTCTTTGCGTTGTTCGCGTTCTTCGCGATCTTCGCATTCTTCGTGATCTTCGCGATCTTCGCGATCTTCGTGTTCTTCATCGAAGAAGAAGACTTTTCTCCAAATCCTCTCCATGCAACAAGTTCCAACCCAAATAAAATAAGTGTTTCCTTAATTTATTTACACTCAAACAAACTATTTGAAATTCAAATAGAAAAGAAACAATTAATTAATATTGGAGTTTAAAACCGCCCAATTAATGAGTCGTTTAATATCCAGATTAAACGCAAGAGTTAACATTATTAAAAAGGGTGTGTGGGTGCGTTACTTAAGAAGAAAAGAAACGGTGTGGCTCATGTGGGCCCCAACTCACAAATATCCTACCATGTGGTTAGGATATTGTGGGTCCGACATCATCCACTTAACATAGGTTAAACGACTTAAAATAATATAAATTGGTTGCCTCATTTTATTTTATTCATTTACTGAACCCGAAAAAAAAACCACACCCGAGAAAACATAACTCCAGAAAAGGTGTTTCTAAGCAATTTCCGGTGCTACGAGTTCATCGGTGCCCTCAGATTTAAATTCCGAGCACCAGTTTAAAAGTTATAAAAACCCACTCGTTCGTTCACTGAACGTACCCGAGCCTAACTTCGAAAATTAATTCCGGGCACATTGGGCCTCAGAATCAGGCACTGGCAGAAACTGCGTTCTTGTAAAATCCCAAAAAAAAAATAAGAAAAACTTTCCCTTGAATTTTACGTGTCTTTGCAACAGATGATATCAAAACAAATTTTTTAGAATTAAATAATATTGTAAAAGTATTCTAGGGTTTGGTAGATTTGGGGCCCAGGTGAAATTGGATTTTATAAATTAAGTTGATTAATCCAGGATTGATGAATTATTTTTGATGAGAGAGGACTAATGTTCATGATATATCTTCCATGATGTCACAATCCCTTATTTGGATTGGTCCAATAATTTATGGTTTCACTGAATCAAGTTTATATCAAAATACAATTTAAACATAATTCCCATAAATATGACAATGGTCATGCCTACTATAGGGATTTTTGTTGAATAAATTTATTGATCCTTTCTAATCCAAATATAAATGGTCATCATAGAAGTAATATAAATGGATTTTTGATTGATTGAAGAAATCACATTAATCCAAAAATAGGAATCATGAAGATGAAATAAATCAATCAATATATTCCCGCATACAATATATTACCATAGAACAATTTAGGATTACCTCCTCATCTTAGTGATTAGAAAGTAAGAGGTATGTAATGAAGAAAAAGAAAAAATCAGGAAAATAGGTATGTAACTGGGGAGGACCCTACACAACCAAACTTCTCACTCCATGATTCGATCTCCATGATATTTTTAAAACAATAGGACAACCCTAATTTTTTTTGATTTATATGGGTTCTGAAATAATGAATGGAATTAATGATTGATCATATGGTGATCGTGGATTGGTCCGAGGTGTTAAAACATGTCAAAAATTGAAGATTCATCAAATATGACATTTTTATCACTTCATAAAACAATACATATCATGAAGCTATTATAAGTTGGGAAACTCTTGAACCACATATACCAAAATCAGGACATGAAACTCTATTAGTCATGATCACTTGTGTCATGGAGTGACACATATTTGATACATAGTGGCAAATGTAAGATTTAGTTATAGAATCTTTTTCCAATTCAGGATGCGTCTCTCTTTCACGAATTTCATTGTTTCATGACTTGTAATTATTACACATCCTTTAATTTCATTTTTTTCTCTAGAATACTTACATATTTCTATTATAAAATTATGTTACTTTTATATTCTCCATGATCATCCATATTTGTCAAATAACTTCTTTTGATTATATTCTTTTTCAGTTTTTTTCTTTCTACTCATCTTTCATAATTTATTGCGTTATAAAAAATTAATAACAGATATGGTGAATAAAAATGTATTATTAGTAAAATATTCAAATTCAATACCTTTTAATATATATATATATATATAATAAATTCACTTATCATATCCCCCTACCATTGAATTCATTATTATCCTCAAGGATTGAATATTAATATATTACAGTAGACTCTTACTATATATTTCTTTATATTAATTTTTACATAATTATTCATAAAAAACGAAAATGAAATATTCCAGCATCACATTTAATAAACTTTCAACACTTCATTTTTTCAATGAATATAAATAAGCTATGTAATTTACATTTCCTCATTTGAAAAAACTATGTTCTTTGAATCATCCATTTTAATTTTCTACTAATTATTAATATGTCTACTATTTTTCATTAACCTTTTATTGGTTTTTTGAACTATTCATGATCGTAAATATTTATTGTGTTATGGATATACCTCAAGAAAGTGACAGTTACTAGAGGCTTTCATGTCATCTAGCATCTCCATTTCCTAAAGAAAATATCATGGATAATCATGAGGTATTCACCATTCGTAATCAATGGAATCATAGGGTTATGGGTGGGGGGGTTATAAATGATGTGAATATTTTAATTCTGAAAAGGAAGTTTTTATCTAATGTAATTTCTTTGATATCAAAATATAAGCTTAAAAAGTCTACCACTACAGATTTTATCTATGTCACCCCCAAAAATCTCAAAGTGGGCATTTGATGCATGTAAGAATAATGAATTAATCATCTATTTTTTATCCTTAATATTTAATGCTTAAAAATCTATTATTAAGATAAATATCATATACACCACATGACCACATTCAATCAAAAGATCATCAGTATCAAAACATTTGATTTTTTATAATCCCATGTAACTAGACATATTTTCTTTTTTAAGAAATTATTTTTATATATTTTTTATAAATAGATTTGAAAAATGAATAAAATGAAAAATAAATAAAAACTCCTAAAACCACAATATATAATCCACTTGAATAATATCCATAATAAAGAGTTTCTCAGCACACCATGGAATATCCCTCAACTATTATTATTCTTTAATATATCATGAAATTTATTTAAGAGAAGGAAGAAATTGATAATATTTTCATGCAACCCAAATCCTTTCTGTAAAACGATGTTCATGGATTTTATAAGATTAAAATGGAATAATGTATGGTGGGTATAAAGAAAAAATCTAATAAAATATACCAAAATAATATTAAAGGATATTTTACTTTGTCTTTGATTTTTTAGTAGCAAATAATGATTTCAACGTAGAATGCCCATGTTTTTCATGAGATATAATTTTAAAATTATGTGAAATATTAGAAAAAGCATATTTTTTAAGAATATGATAAATATTACTGAATAGTACTAATGGAGATGCTTATTAATAATTTAATTAATTTTGAAAAATACCATAAATTTATTATTGTTGTAGAATATCATAAAAATTACATTTATAATAATTATCATGCTCCAAAAATAACAATTTTTCAAATACTGATCCTCATTCTCCTCTTTCTTAATTATTTTTCACATTATTCTAGTTTGAATTTTTTGACAGATAAATATAATATTAATGGAATGGTTACTTTAAATGGTAGTTTATATCTTATTGTTTATTTGAGAACTGATTGATTACAATGAGGGCCTGAAATAGGAAATTAAAAACTCTAATTAAATGTAGGGAATATAATATAATTAATATGAATACTTACATTATAATTGGATCTTTAAAATGGGCTACTTAGTTTCTTCCTACACAAAATTCATGATCTTTATTTATTATGTGACGTTTAATTTTCTTGCATTATTTTGTTTTGTTTCTTGATAAATTTTAAGAAATTAGGTCATGATTGTCCTAAAAATTATAAATTAAATTATAATAAGTCATACCATTTTTTATGAATTATAAAATATTTAGAGTGAGTGAATGAGAACCTAATAACTAAATAAAGGGAAATAAATGTATTTGAGGCCTCCCAGAAGCACATTTGTTTACCATCATTGGGAACAAAATCTCTCTTTTAGATTCATATCACTTGAAGGATGATTGAGGGTTTTTTACTTGTACATGGTCAAAAAATAGCCTTAGTTGTGTCTTTTATACATAGTTTGGCCCTTGTTCTTCCACTTTATTAACTTAATACTTTCTGATGGCATTAATTTCTTAATCTATATTTGACTAATCCTCCATTTCATCCCCAATACTAATTAACTAAATAAAAGGTCATGTAAAACCCATACATATTATACATTCTCAAATGTATTGGAGAGGGTCTCTACTATGGTTTCATCAGTCTAACCCTAAATCTTCTCTTTCTTCATTAGTTGACCTTCCTTTGGAACAATAATAACTAACTCATGTACCTATATGGTTTCAGTGACACCCTCAACATATGGAATATTATCCTATAGATACTCATTTTTTATCACACAACCTAGTTACTCATTGTTCAATGGATTTTGAAATTTATTTGAACCTAATCACCTCTCAGACCAAGTTCTCATATCCAGAAATCGACCAATGGATACCCAGTGGATATAAACTGTCTTTCAAAAATGAGTGTATTTCACTAAGATTATATATATAGCACATATAAAGTTAATGGGGGAATTAAATATGTTGAATTTTATACAGATATCCTTGATGACTCTACATGTTTAATTTTAGGTAGAGTCTTCAAATGCAACAGAAACTCTTATGGGATTCAGAAATTCCGGTCCCAAAATCATGAATGTCGCGTATGGGATGATATATTGATTCAGACCCACGTCACAAAAATTCTTTCACATTATTCATATTTAATAAATTTTGGGAAAAAATGATAACTAAATCACATTTTTTCTCAGGAAGTTCCCTTAATACCTCTACTGAACATTATCGTGTGAGTGGACTGATTCTATACTCTTCCACCTTCTTATTATTATATTACATCACTATCATGATTCTTTTTTATAATATTTAATGATCAAAATATCCTGTAAGAAATAACTTTAGTATGAAATTATATAAACTATTAAAAAAATATAACTTTTTGTTTTCTATTCATTACATGAACTATTCATTCTAGAATAGGTAGTCTTCCTTTATACTGAGGTGGTTCTTCTTCTACATCTTCAACTACTAGTTCCTTTCAATTATAAACTTCTTCATTACATTCTTCTACTTGTTTCACATCAATAAATTCTAGGAAATAATATATCACATCATTGTGTTTTATTTCCACTTGTAAATATTATAGAGAATCCTACTAGTGCTCATTTCTGTCTCTGTCTGAGGTGATCATCAATTGGCTAACATGAAGATCCAAATTCTGAAATATATATTTTCTAATTTATTTTTATTTTATTCCCATAAGTACAACCCCAATTTTGGTAATTAATAGAGAAAATTCCTCTTATAATGTATATATCGGGCATCTCAATGTGGACCCATAGAATACATATTTTTAGTACCCTTGTGGCCTTTTTGGATATCCATTCCCTTATTGTTTTTGAGTTCACCATCCAAATTATTATTACCATTATCATAATCAACATAATTTTCATGTTCGACCCACATACATTGGGTTTTTTATGATATCCCTACATTATGTCCATATTCATAGTTAATATTTTGTGTTGTGCTTCTATCTAGTAATTATTGTATATTTCATAAATTCATTTTCATGGGCTCACTTATCATTTCCATTAGAAACTATTTATTTCCATTTCAACTAATAAGTTTTTGCTTGCTTCAAGAAAACTTTTCATTAATGATCTTCCAGCTGCAGTGTTAGGAATTGACTGATTTCTATCTGAAAACCCGTTATATTATATTTTTGATTTGTATACATAACTCTACATCATGATAATTACATATTTGAATAATATATTTGTACATTTCCCAGGTAGAATATAATTATTCATCTTCAAATGGGAAAAAAATTTAATTATTACCCAATTCTCCATAGACATATAAGTTGGAAATAAGTGGGTAAGAATGTTCATGGCCAGCTAATCCCATTTCATAATGGAATGTGTAGGAATAATTTTGATCCAATATCAAGCATTCTCATGTAATGAAAATAAAAAAAAGACATAGTCATACCACATCACAAAAAATTTATTTAATTGGAATGTGTTGTAGAGCTCGAGTAGGTTTCGTAGAAACTTTTTCGAATCATTATATATAATTTTAGGGAATTGAACAATTTTTGAGATCATCAAAAATTATTGTACTACTGATCTTCATCTGATTTTCAGGATGGGGGTGGGGTTCTAGGATACTCAGTTGTAATCTTGTAATTCATGTCCACCAATAATAAGAGGGCATATGTATCCCATTATCTTTTTTAAAAACCATTACAGGTTGATTTTTCTCATTGCACACTATGGTTATAGTGAGATTACTTTCAATTCTTGGTTTAGAATGGTCTATAGACTCAATGATGTCTTTTCCATTTTACCATCTATGATTTTTGTGCATTAATGATTTCAATCTCAAAATTTTGACCCAAAATACCAAATATAAAAAGTGGAAATGAAATAAATTAATCCACTTTTAATTTTAATTAAAATCCCAAACACAAAAAATCATCGATCCAAGACAATGAGAAGAGTTTTCAAAAACAAATTGGTTATTATTATTTCATGAAAGGACAATATAAAATAAGAATTCATAAAAACTAAAACTATAATAATCAATTAAACAATATTTAGAATTAGTAATATTCAAGGTATAACCCGAAAAGGCAATGAATTAGTTTGATTATAATTTCTAAATTTTTTTGTTATTACATTGATGAAATTGGTGATAAAAGGGTGTGTTTTGTTGATTTTAAAATAATATAAGATAAAATTGATTGATATGTCTTAAATAATTTTTGAAAATTATTCTAGTGTTTTGTATATCTAGAGATAAATTGCAATTATATTTTAGAAGATAATTGGATTGAACCATGATTGGTTTAGGATTAAAGACAAGGAAGATTCAATGGTTACACTATTCAATCCTTGATACAACAATCCCCTAATTTACATGGTCTGTTATTTTTGTGTTTCACCAAATGTATTTTTTTTCCAAACTCACATTCAAACTACAGTACCCTAAATTTTATAATGATCATTCATCCTATAGGGTTTACATTTTCACAATGTTACATTGCCTTTTAGATTAATGATTCAGGTTTCTTGATAAATGTAAAATAAATATATTAGAGATTAACGTAATAAAGTATATAATCCCTAATTAATTAATAAAGAAAAACAAGTCAATCCAAAAGAACCTTTCCCCTTTTATTACATAACACTATAACAAGCTAGGACTCCCACCTCATCTGAGTGATGAGATAATAATAGGTAAGGAATAATGAAAAATATTGAGTAACGAAATTAGAGATTAAATTGGGGAGCACTCTGCACAACACATATTCTCTCTCCAATCATTGGTCTCCATGATCTCTTTCATAGTATCATGAAATCCTTCAATTTATAGGATTCATATGGGATCGTGAAATGTTGAATGTAAATATATATTGGCCAAAAAGATTTCAGGGTTGGGTCCTAGGTGTTAAAACATGTCAAATGTTTATGATACGTAAAATATAATATTTTATCCCATCCATACACATTAAAAATATTTTGTAATTGTGTGACATGTAACACTCTGACCACATATACTGAAATCATGACATGTAGTTATCTAGTTCTTCATTACGTGTGTCATCGAATAAATCATAATTGTCTTGTTGTGACACATGTCTCCTTTACTTCAAAAATATTACTTCCACTTATAAATGGGTCTATTTTTATGCCATTAACCAGTTCATGATTTTTCATGGTTACAAGTTCTGTATTGTCAGTTTTCAACTCTTGAAGCCTCTATTCTACTCGATTGTTTAGTTATGTTCCTTCTAATTTTTCTATGAATATCTGTCATTATAGAAGAAATTATTTTTTAGGAATTATTTATCATTTTATCTCCTTATACTCAGAAATAATAATTTGTTGCATCCTAATAAATATGAAGAATATGTAAGGTTAACAGGCATGTATTGTAAAAGAAATCGTTGAAATCACTGCATTTTAGTATCAAATATATATATATATATATATATATATATATATTTATATAATGCACTAATAATCACCCAATGTATCTTATATCTCTATGATAACCTATATTAATGGTTTTTATAAATTCATCAATTTATTTTACAAATGTTATTCATTAATGATAATATTAAACTATAATGAAACATACACGTGTCTGTAGATAGTATCTTATAGTGAGACAAAAAGTGTTGATTTACTACTAGTGGATCCATTTGTATACCCTCTCTTATAATATATTACCAAGGCTGAACACCATAATATGGATTCTCAATACCATATGGTCATCCTACCTCTGAAATCTTGTAACCATTATACTGCATTATACAATATCATCTAGCTATAGAACCTGGCTTTAATAATATTTTCATAGAATGTTTAGTATATTTTCACATCAAGGAACTATTCGGTACATTTATCATGTCCTGTATCCTTAGGATATTATCAGAAACAATTTCATATAGGGGATTACTAATGATATGGTAATAAAAATGAATAATATTCAACTCAATATATACATGTAATCTTCATATAATTGTATGTTGCTTCTAGGGAACCAACACTAATAGAAGATGTGTGCGAAAAGAAATCCAACAAGGGGAATGAGTAAGATCTCATATTCTTTTGTGATATGATCTATCATGTATAGAATTTTATCTATGAGTATTGATGTTTCCTATTATTTGATCATGGTTAGAAGATTTAATAATGATCCAAGTGAACAGTATTGGAATATTGTTTTATATATCCTTAAGTATCTAAGGTGAAATGAGGATATATTCCAAATATATGGAAGAGATAAAAATATTTTTTAGGGGTTAGGTCGATTCCAACATTTGTATATATCAGAATGATATGATTTTATAGTGAGGATATGTCCATTGTATCAACTATGGAGCTATGAGATGAAAGATATCAATGAATTCATTTTCATTGATCCTATAGATGTGTCTAAGTATATTGAAAATTTCATTTCATCTAAGGAAGTGGTTTGAATTTTCAACTTTATAACAGATCATTATTTGGTTCATAGAATTCATGAACCGATAACATTTTACTATGATAACACTAATGTTTTGTCTCTTTCCAATTATGCATGGTAACATCAAATAAAAATCTTATACATTATAGAATTCATACATTGAAGAATTTTTTCTTAATGTGGTGGAATTATAGTTAGTAGAGAATGCAGGGAGGAAAATGGGTTTGACCACTTGATGAAGGCCTTATCTATATATTGGAATGAGAATCATGTGAGGGTTATGGGATTCAAGGTTGTAATATGTTATCCCTAGTTCATGTCAAGATCTATTCAAGTTGGTTTCGTAGAACCAAATTTCACGTACTTGATGAAATCATGTAGTCATTTGAATAAATATATTTTTTCTTTTCAAATCATGATTGATCATCTACATTAAATAGTATTTTTTAATTTATTAATGATCAATGTTTCTTCAAAAACTCATATTCATTCCCCACTATGATAATATAAATTATAATCTATAATAGAATTATTCTAACTTGTGTTCTATCATAGGATTATATTGTATAATGATATACATAAGGTGTAATATTTCAGGGGTATGTGGGTTATAAGGCAGTAAGAAAGCATCTCATTTTTTTCACCCGTGGAAATCTCTAATAAGAGATGTTATGAGAAGAATACTCACTGGTATGAAATGAACATATGTTGTGGAAATGGTTGTTGAAACATATGGAAATGTGTATTGATCATTAGACTATAATATAATAATTAAAAAATTCTATAAGACACATAAATTGATGTAGGGATTATTGTTGTGATGACATATACTCATGATAATGTAGGATATGCTGGGTATTTCACATGTTATATAGCATTAATAGACAACGTGAGTATGGATTTATCCCTTATATCCCCTAAAAAAATATGATATGTTAGGCCCTTTGATTGAATAGTAACTACATAGATAAATCCATGTCCATTTTGTTTTGCAGGAATGTTCATTTCTTGAAATTAAAAAAAGATACAGCATGCACCTAGGTACTCGGCACCAGTATACAACTTTCATGGTTATGTATATCACATAAAATGGATTATTTTACACCATAAGAGTAAATAGGTGGTTGTAAATCAATTTGAAATTTTATCAGTATCTTTGGGTTCTTTTGCATGTTTCATGATGTTATATAAGAACTTTAGGTGATTCTACATAATGAAATTGAGAATGTGTCTTGGAGGGTTACACCATAATTATATATGTCATTTTAGTAAAATTGAATGTTGAATTTAACAAATTATAATAATAATTAATATTCTGTTGGGGTTAATAAATTTGCGGGGCTTGGACAACTCATGTTTAAAAAAAACTTCTTCTGTTGGGGTTTTATATTTTTTCATATTTGGAAAATCACTGAGTATTAATCCCATGTTATTAAAAAATATAAGAGAAATAAATAATAAAATTTTGTATTTATTTTCATTATTTTTTAATATAAAATTTATGATATTATAGGAAGAATAAAGTAGTTATATTTATATATTAAATAAATTTTCATTATTCATGGTTTTCTAAATGTCAAGAATGTTAAGAAGATTGAGTTTAATGATCCTATTTAAATAAAAAAAATTATATATTTATTCAGAGGGTATTAAAATTTTAATCTAATATAGAGTAATTTTTTATTAATACATGTTGTATACTAAGAATTATAGAATTGGTAAGGGATCTGTATGTGAATTACTAACCATAAACGCAATGGAATTAATTTCTAATTATATCACATTCCATAGACACACTTGTTGTTTGCAATGGATAAAGAGAATGGATCTAAATACCAAGATAGAGTTATATAAATCTAAAGTGTGATCTGTATTCTTCTCTCTTTTGATTGAGAGAGAGAAAATAGTTATCCACCCTCATATAATAATTCCACTATGAGAAAAACATGAATATTGATTGTGGTTAGGATCAGTCATACTACTACATGGAGATTCTGAAACATGGTTTGCTTATTATGATGCATGTTTCAATTACATATAGATAGATTCTAGAATTATTTTATACAATTCAATTATGGTATGATAATTTATAGTCAACTGGATCATCAACTAAGGAAAAATTGAATGTTCATGTAATTCTATAGATGTTTATTAACTAATTAAAAATGACATGTGAAGATCCTCTTACTTTGTTATTGGGGATTAATTATATCCTATAATATATTTAATTTTTATGAAGCCATTAAATATTAAAATAATAAATTATCTTAAAATTAATACTAAATATCTGAGTTGTTCACGCCTTCCAAGTACTTCTACTATTCATGGAAACAACACATTAAATATTCCCCATAAATTTAGAAAGGATGATTATTTACCCATAATTTGTTTCAATATCAATAGAGTTGTTATTAAATAGATAGATACACCTAAGGAAATATACTGAAAATTGGGGATAATGATCTAGTCCGTTTTAAAATATTTTAGAGGTCTCACAATAATGATTGGATATAGAATAATTGGTGTGTTCAAGTGGAAATTTGTTGGTGATGATCATGTGGAGAATTTTCTTTAATGTTATGTACACCATTGAATCTTCTCAAAGAACATTTTTTCTAGTCTTTTTGTATATTCAAATGGGATTAATATTTTCATTCCAATTGCATTTTTTTGCTTCCTTTTGTTGTAAAATTTTCATTTTGTTGTGTCATTTAATATTATTTTCTTTTATCTTATTTGTTAGTTTGGTTATTTAATTAAAGGCCATAAAATTATGGTTATTATTTTATCGAGTAAGACTAAAGTGTTATAAACCATGTTAATCAATAAATATTTCAATTCATCATTATATTAATTCCATTTATTTTCATCTTTAGTCCTCTTCATCACTACATTGTTTTATGAATATTTATTTTTATTCTCTTCATCAAATCTAATAACCTTTTAAAAATTGGAATCAATTAATGTTTATGTGATCCATGATGATTCATGATATTCTATCTATGAGATTTTCCTCGAAATTTTTGATTTAAAACAGATTCATGGTATAAAAAATAAATTTATTTGATGATTAATATTGAATATTTAACGAGCTACAAACACGGAGAATGGAGAAAAAAGGGTGGTGACTAGTTATTGGGTTATATGTGTGGAACCTGTTGAGTTTTAGTTGCTAAATTATAGTATTTATGATTGAGTATAAAGTGTCAGTCATGTATTTTTCATCCATCTCTTTCTCCCCTATTTGGTACCCTTTTGGTTTGGGTACAATCTTTTTTGGAAAGCGTAGGAGAAAAGATAAGTGTTATTTCTGGGTAATTTTTTACTTCAATGAGGGTATTGTTTCTAGTACTACTATGTGTGTATATAATCAAAATCTAGTGATCATTGAGCCACTAACCCATTCAAAAATAGTAATAAAAACACCATATATATGATAATATTGATTCCTCTAGAAATGGGGATGACTTCATTTATTTAAGGTTCAAAAATTGCAAGAGGTTTCTAACGGGTCTGTTCATAGAACCAGAAACATCCAATGATTCCATATCCATCTGGACCTACTTTCCAAAGGTATCTACTCACTAGTTATGAACCAATAAGGCATAAGAATTTTCATTGGTTGAGAGGATGGGAGGACGGACTCATCACAACTTTATGGGGGGAATTATTGTCCACTCTAGGACTCTCTTTATAGATTTAAGTTTATGTTTTTGAATCCTTATTACATTACCATGTATTAAAATGATCTTCCCTTTATATCATACAATCAATAATTAGTATGAATGAAATTTAGGGAATCTTTTATATGTATTTTAGGATCTTCATTGATAGATAATCCTCTGTATTTGATAGATATTCTTAGTCAATGGTATCCTTAGACACATTTTATATAAATCTCTTGGTCATTATGATAACCATACTGGTTTTAAAGACACTCAGCGAGGAACTTGATGTTTATTTTAATTCAAAAGGACATATATTATTTCAGAGTTGGGATCTTACCCACAGATGGGATACCTACGTATCCTTTGTTTTAGAAAAGATATCAGAACCCACGCAGTTCGAGTTAAGAAGTATGAGGTTTATGCACGATTTATGGCTGAAAGGAAAGATGTCAAAATTACTTTTACACTCTAAGCTCATGTGAGTGGTACTCAGTGTGAGAAGCATGAGATATTGGTAATATCAGACAATTCTTCCATGAAAGATGCAATTATAAGAAATGATGTGGGGCTTATGTATGTATAACTGCCCAGATAGATAAATATTAGGATTTAAATCAGGGAAGAAAACCGTGAAAAAGTTCCACAAAGGTATATGTGATTTATGTATATTTGGATACTCTAACTTGGGGCTTATTCCTGAGATGGATTCCCAAATTTGGAGGGGATTTATGATTGGGTTTTACTCTTGAGAAGGAAGCCCAAGTAAAAAGTAAATTATGACTGGTTAAAGGTAATTATGACTGGGGCTTACTCATGAAAAGGAACCCTAGGTTAAGGGAATTATGACTGGGGATTACTCATGAAATGGAATCCCAGGTTAATGAAATTTGGATTTTGGGAAGTTGGGGCTTACTCCTAAGGAGGATGCCCATATTAAAATAATTATGGTTGGAGCTTACTCCTAATGTGGATTCCCAAAATTATGGGAATTTGAAGACTGGGTCTTACTCCTGGAAAGGAGACCTAGGTTAGGGGACATGGGGCTTACTCATAAAGATGATGCCAAAATTAGAGAAATAATGACTTGGGCTTACTCCTGAAAAGAAGGAATAGGATAGGGAACCTCTCAAATTTAATGGATGAGGTTGAATGAATTATGTCTCTCTCCTTAAGGACATGAAGATATGTAAATCACTATGTTTGAGATATATTCCCTAGAATTCCTTTCAGATAAGGAAGCCAAACTAAGAAATCATGACATGAATGGCTTTGAAGAGGGTTCTGAATACATAACCTTGAAGATTATAGGTCGATTTTAATAGGATATGTGAAATAGGCAGGAGAGGTATCCAAAAAGGGAGGGGTGCGCAAGTCCTACATGGGCGCGCAAATCCTGGACGAGCAGGTGTACCTGCGCGGCCCTTGGGTAATAGCATAACAGTCAACCCTTAAGGTAATAATTGGGTGAGACTTGACTCAAGCCTTTAGTAGTATTCCTAGTGGCTTCTAGAGGAGTGGAGCACAAGTTCTGTTTAAAGGGGCAAGGTGGGGCACAAGTGTGGCCATTTTCCTTAAGGGTTGGCCACTTAGGCGCGCAAGTGTTGATGAGTTTCAACAATAGGCCTTGTTTCCCCTGTTTAGACCATCCATTCAATGTAATAAATTACCTTATAAGTGTTTGGAAGTGTAGAGACCCGAAGCTTGACGTACATTGATATTACATTACTTTTGCAGAATACTTAGTACATAACAAAACACACACACAAGGACCATAATAGTTTAGTGTCTTTGGAAACTCGGAATATAATCTTCTAATCGTGGTGAAAGATCTTCAATATCTCCCATAAAGATCTTCTTTTTTTTATACCTAAAACCTTTCTTTATATCCTGGGGAAAAGAAAACATAAAATTGTGAGCTCAAATGCTCAGTAAGGGTAAACAAAAGAAATATCAATCACATCATATACATAAGAACATAGCTTTTGGGAATCTTAACCTGAAAAAGAGTTCATAATATCATAACATGGGATAAATCATAGAAGCAAAATGTAATCCCAATAATCATAACATAAAACATGAAAATTTGTGGCATACACACATAATCATAGAGAATCATTTCTTGTTAGTCAAGACTCATTGACAAGACTATCTTAGTGGACAAAGTCCCTTTCTGAACCGAGTCACTCTCGTTTCAGTCATGTTTCACTGAACCAGTATAACCTACCATTCCAGCCATGTCTATCTCATGAGATATAAAATCTTTACCCAATGCATTGGAGGGAGATATAGGTCCCACCCATCTCATAATGATACCATTCTTATGTTTGCCACAAAATCTTAAATCATTCATCATTACATAACCCATGTAATAAAATGGGATTCTTAAACATCATGCCATCATAATCCATAAACAATTGATATCATTCAATCATAAGAATATTGAAACCATTTAAATCATAGAGACTTTTTACTTGAAACATACATATCAAATAATGTCATCTTAGATGGAAAATAGTTTTGAAAAAAGTACTTGAAATGAATTCTTGAGGAAAATACCCTTTCTTCTTTAAAATCATTTTCTTTTCACAAAATGTCATGAAATTTTAAAAGAAAAGGATTTTTTTGAAAATAGTCATGAAATAATTTGGAGGAAGCTTCATGAAAATATGGTTTTATAAAACTGTAAAAATCCTTTCATGCCGTATAAGTTTAAAAAAACATTCTTCTCGTACTTTTGTCGGAAAAGTCAAGAAGTACCTCGTATTAAAACAAAAAACTATTCCTTACATACTATGTGGTAAAAGGGTAAAAACGACTTTAAACATACATGGAAGAATGGTAAACATTTTATAAAAACATTTTTAGAAAACATGGTCATGGATGATAAACGTAACCCCAGTAAATACTTACGTATAAGCAATCTCGGATAAAAATGAGATTGAAAATTTATCCCTTACCTTAGGTCCGATTTGCTTCGTAAGTGTCCGAACCTCCTGTATAATGATTTAAATAATGTCATTGACTTATTACAGAATCATATTCATTGTTATTATATCATATATGTTTCACTTATAACGTTATATTACCCGTTCGTTTGTAAATTCATGTTAAAGTAGTGTTTTGGGTAAAACCGTCTCATTTGTCGTTCATGTTTTAACTTGTAATTATTCATATGATTACTTAGATAATTATTACTTAATTATATAATATAAAATATGATTTATATATAATATATATTCAGAATATACGTATATATAATGGATCAATAAATGGAAAGAAAAACACCGTTCATGGAGACGGTAGGCCGTACATACGCATGAACGCTGTTTTCTTTTCGTTATTGAATTGAGTGGAATGAAGTAGATGACATAAATATATATACACATAAATCCAGTAGCTTTATAATGTCATATATTTCATTATTATTGCTTATATATACTTTATAATCATTCTTAAATGGTTAACATGGAGAATGAGTCTCATCGCTTCGTGGAGACGGTAGTCCGTACGTACGCACGAGCGATGATATCGTTTTCATGATCGTGAAATTGTGTTGAAGTGTATGTATAATATTTCAGTATCAATATCACTTTATAATAATCATATATAGTTACTCATTACACCATTATACCCATCCAATTAAGGTGGTGGCGGAAAATAGATTACACCACGGCGTGGAGACGGTATTCCGTACGTACGCACGCGCAGTGATTTCTTTTTCCGTAGGATGGATAGAAGGTTAATTAGATTTGTTTCATATTTATAATAACATATCAGTATATAAGAAATACTTATGTTATTACTTTATCATGAAACATCTAAAGAAGAAGATGTTGAAGAAGAAAGAAGTTGAAAAGATCGGTAATGGATATTACCTCTTCTTTTGAACGCCTCTTTGAATCCTCCACTTAGGAAACTATGATTGGTCTTTGAAGAAGACCAGGAGCTCTAGGATTATTCTAGGGAAGTGGAGAAGGGATTTTGTCAGGGGTTGGCCGAGCTTGAGTTCTCAAATTGGTGTGAGGAGGAGGGGAAGGAGGTGCCCTTTTATAAGGGAGGAGAGGGGCACCTTTGGAATTCTTAAAAATATTAATTTATAATAAATCTAACCCCACATAAAAACCTCCAAAAATGACTCATATTCGAAGACTATATGATATAGGGTTGTAATACCATCAACCAATCAAATTTATACAGGTAGGGATCTTATTTTAAACCTTATCATTTTGATTTATCCTTATTTAATCTATTTAAGTTTATTTGTGGTAATAAAATTCTAAATTTTAAATTATAACAAAAAATTACTTATTTTTTGTGAATTTTACATAATTGTTTAATTTATAACATTATAGAACATATAAATTTAAATTTATAATTTTTAAATATTTTTGTGATTTTTAAACAATTTTATAATATGTTATTTTTACAAAATAACAATACTGTCAATTTTGACACTATTCATTTATTTGAATTTAAATAAAATATATACAGAAGATATGTTCAAACTAAAAGCTTTAATATATTAATAAAATCTCATATGTATCTATAAAATTAGTGGATCACATTAAATAGTTCATATAATATTTATTTTATTATTTTTAAAACCATTTATTTGGTTTATCTCTTAATAAAATAATTACTACATCATTTTTGTATAATTATTTAATATACTTATTTGTTGCATAAAAATTTAAATTAAAATCCTATGATGAAGATAAATATATTAACTTTCAAAATAATACTTTTACTCGAATTTCTCATCTTAAAATCACAATATTTAAATTTTTATATATATTAAATTATGAAGGTGACAACTTTGGAATCATTTAAAATAAAATAATATAAGTGTCATAATTGCTTGTATAAGACTACAAATGGTCAAATATTCGACCATTAGATGATTATAGTTTAAATTTACATGACCAATAAGTTTTGGTCAGGGTTTTGTGCCTTTTATGGTCACTATTAGATTAATAAAAACTATATTCTTGATTTTTCACTAGATAAATAATTTCTGCATCACTATTGTGTCACAATTAATGATATTTATTTAATCCCAAAGAATTATAAATAAATTCTCATGATGTAGATAATTTTGTTAGATTTCTGGAGACTATTCATGTTTGAAGTTTTATTATGTTTATCACTATGTTAATATTATTATACTTATAGGATTTAAGAGAGTGACATTTTGTCACTTTCTTTGGTTTTAATAATAATTAAATTATTTTCAGTGTCAAAAGACCATAAAGTGAATCTAATCTGACCCTTAGTTATTATGGTTTTACTTTTAGCCATCAAATAGAATTTTGGCATGTGTTAGGGTAATTTTATAATATTATATTACCCTTAATTACCGGATTTACCTTTAACTATGATAAGTAAAATTTACCGTAGTTACTATTCATAATTCCAAAAAATAAAAAGTAGTCTATTAACATAATTTGGACCCACTGATTCCAAATATGGAATACATTTTTTCAAATTCAATACACAGAAGTTGCAGAAATTAAATTAAAATTAATCCTGTTGTCGAATGAAAACGGTTTTTTGTTTAAAACATTGCAAAAGATTGAATTGATTTAACCTATGAATTCATGGTAAAATCAATGATAATGACAGAAATTATATTAAATGGTAAAAATATATTCTATTTATACTTTAAAACCATTCAATATTATAATTTAACCACATAATATATTACGATGAAAAAAGTTGTTTTTAATTAAAATATAGCGTGTTTTTACTATTCATTAAAATATGAAAGTTATCGGAAAAATATCAAAACTTTATCTAATGTAAATTTTTATATCTTGATTCAAAAGAAGAATTTTATTTTGTAAAATTGAACATATAAACATGTCAAAAACTAGATTTAAAGTGGGTGCGCCATCAAAATGCGGTAAAACTGCATTTTTTGAAAAATACTTATTTTACCTGAAAATTTTATTTTGTTCTTATACCATGTTCTAGAAAATGTGTAAGATTAATAATAATGTTATAAAATTCAAAATTTACTTAATACTATTCATAATGGCTAGTTCATGACAATATTAAAATAATATATCGTAGATTATTAAAACCCGGTATTGCGTACAACACACGCTATCGAGGAAGGTCGTGATTGCATGTAATGCAAGCAATGTTAGGGTTGCGTGTTGTGAAAGAATCCTTCATTGTTTTGTATAACAGAATCCAACCATATTTTATTTATACATTGCATATATATATATACACACTCTATGTTCCTTAGAATAACTTATATCAAACGAACTTGAAATTGTTTGTAACAAGAGCCAAGAAAAGTGTTGTGTATACTGCAAGCTAATACGGTGTTGTGTATAGCGCAAGATAATCTTGGTGTGTCATACAATAGAAGATATGAATGAAAGAATGTATCTTATAAAATCTCGGGTTGTTACATTCTTCCCCCCTTAAAATGAATTTCGCCCTCGAAATTCGTCAGGGTTGTAAATGGTTTACTACTCGAAAGTTTGTTTAATAGAAACCCACATCGTAAAAAGGAATACATAAACCAATCTTTAAAAACAAAAGTATGAAACGTAACAGTTACCCAAATAAACTAATAAATGGGTTTCCACATAGGTGAAAATATGGATATGGAAGAGAAATCTAACCATCATGTTCTGATGGAGAGTGGTAGAGAACATGGCTATGGAAAAGCCAGCAATCACAAAGCCATAAATTTGTGATGATCTAGGGTACCATCTGATTCATCAGATATAAGATCACTAGGACAACATTTTTGGTTTTCAATATCATTTCCCTAAAGTTGAAAATTTTGAATTAGAAGAAATACTTACTTGATTTTGCTACAATCTCACTGTTGTTCGTGCCTTGAACAATTTCCACTTCATCTCTTAAATAAATGAAGTTGAATTTGTTATTCGTGAAGTGTTAGCAGATCATGTGATAGAATGACGAGTCATTCCATCTGTCTCAAACAAAAGGTTATCAAAAGTTATTAAATATACATAAGTTGATCTATTGTGAGATTCATCATATAGGGTTCCTAAAATGGACTTATACTTCATATATCATATTACGTAATATAATAAAACTAGTTTATACTAAACAGGGACTTCCTGTAGGTCAGTGGTAGGCGATAAAGGATAGTTGCACTTCAGTTGTGGGTTCGATTCCCACAGCCTTGTCCGACGCGATGGGCTGTCGCCCGTCTTGCATGTAGTCCTTTTTCTAAAACTACATTACTATAACATACCATCAATAATATCGAAAAAACTTCTATCCTTAAACAATACTAACTTATGTCCAACATAATCCATTCCAATCTTTAGGCTTATCCATAATACTGCAGTCCACTCTCATAACATAGTGAAAACGATTACCAGAGATTTAATACCATCGTTGATCCCCATATATCATAAGATATGTTTTGTTGGTCACATTCAAAACATTCAAAGTCCTTAATCATGTATTCTCTTGAATACCCATTGAACCATAGTGAAAACATGAATGCTGTCAAAAGTTAACTCTTTCCACATACCAAAATCCAAAAATTCTATATATTCAAACCATGATATAACCTTCTCCTTATATCAGTCATGAGCTCATGAATACTGTCAAACATTTAATTTTCTCCTTATCCCATCATTATGCGCATATCATCTACATTCCAAAAATATCTGAATAACCTTTCATGGATACTGGTAAAATTAATCATACACTTTCAAAACTCAAGGAAAGACAACAGTGTAACAATCCATAGATGTCTCTTTATTCCATAGTAGCATGAGATTACTTATACAACATTACACATGATAAACATGTAATCATTCCACTACATTCTTAAACCATTGACTGAGCTTCAACAATTCTCTCATCTCACATATCATTTGTAGTCTCTTCATCATCATCAACATAAATACTACCCATACGACCATACTGATTCTCTTCATGAGACTTTACCTTAGGGCATTGGTTTGCATAATGCCCGTACATTCCACATTTAAAACATTTAACCATTGTTGATGTCGTAGCAATACCATTATCCTCATCCCTGTTGTTAACTGAACCTTTTCCTTTACACTTACTGGCTTTGTGTCCTTCTTTTCCACACCCAAAGAATATTCCATTTCCTTTGAAACATTCTCCTTGATGCCTCATCCCACATGATTTGCATAGGGGAAATTGAACTTTCTTTCCTCTATGATCATCATAAAACTCCATCTTTCTCTTATTAGCCGATTCAGGAAACATACCAAATTTGAGTTTATTGATCATATTATGAGATTGCTGATTCGGAATAATAATGATGGTTGGACTTCCAAATCCCATTTCATTTGGTTTCTCATGAAGAATATCATTCCATTGTCCATCATATCCTGCATTATCGTGAATCATCTTGTTTCCAGCCATTTTCTAAAACCCAAAAAGAATAGTGTGAGAGGAAAAAATAATGCTAGGGAAAACAATATAGTAAAGGGGGAGTACCGTTAATATCTAACATCTTAGGTTAAATTCTAAGATCGTTACCGTAGTTCTAGGACTATATCTTATACGTATACTTATCCTTAGGGACATCCCTAGACATACCTTAGAAATATCTCTAGGGATCTCACTAACATTTTCACATCCTAGTTTCCAAAGGTTGACTAAAATTTTCCTCTGATACCAACTGTAGAGAACCGAAGATTGACGTACATAGATATTACAATAATTTTGCGGAATACTTAGTACATAACAAAACACGCACACAAGGACCGTAATAGTTTAGTGTCTTTGGAAACTCGGAATATAATCTTCTAATCGTCGTGAAATATCTTCAATATCTCCCATAAAGATCTTCTTTTTTTTATACCTAAAACCTTTCTTTATATCCTGGGGAAAAGAAAACATAAAAGGGTGAGCTCAAATGCTCAGTATGGGTAAACAAAAGAAATATCAATCACATCATATACATAAGAACATAGCTTTTGGGAATCTTAACCTGCAAAAGAGCTCATAATATCATAACATGGGATAAATCATAGAAGTGAAATGTAATCCCAATAATCATAACATAAAACATGAAACTTTGTGGAATACACACATAATCATATTGAATCATTTCTTGTTAGTCAAGACTCGTTTCCAAGACTATCTTAGTGGACAAAGTCCCTTTCTGAACCGAGTCACTCTCGTTTCAGTCATGTTTCACTGAACCGGTATAACCTACCATTCCAGCCATGTCTATCTCATGTGATATAAAATCTTTACCCAATGCATTGGAGGGAGATATAGGTCCCACCCATCTCATAATGATACCATTCTTATGTGTGCCACAAAATCTTAAATCATACATCATTGCATAACCCATGTAATAAAATGGGATTCTTAAACATCATGCCATCATAATCCATAAACAATTGATATCATTCAATCATAAGAATATTGAAACCATTTAAATCATAGAGACATTTTACTTGAAACATACATATCAAATGATGTCATCTTAGATGGAAAATATTTTTGAAAAAAGTACTTGAAATGAATTCTTGAGGATAATACCCTTTCTTCTTTAAAATCATTTTCTTTTCACAAAATGTCATGAAATTTTAAAAGAAAAGGATTTTGTTGAAAATAGTCATGAAATCATTTGGAGGAAGCTTCATGAAAATATGGTTTTATAAAATTGTAAAAATCCTTTCATGCCGTATAAGTTTAAAAAAACATTCTTCTCGTACTTTTGTCGGAAAAGTCAAGAAGTACCTCGTATTAAAACAAAAAAATATTCCTTACATACTATGTGGTAAAAGGGTAAAAATGACTTTAAACATACATGGAAGAGTGGTAAACATTTTATAAAAACATTTTTAGAAAACATGGTCATGGATGATAAACGTAACCCCAGTAAATACTTACGTATAAGCAATCTCGGATAAAAATGAGATTGAAAATTTATCCCTTACCTTAGGTCCGATTTGCTTCGTAAGTGTCCGAACCTCCTGTATAATGATATAAATAATGTCATTGACTTACTACAGAATCATATTCATTTTTATTATATCATATATGTTTCACTTATGACGTTATATTACCCGTTCGTTTGTAAATTCATGTTAAAGTAGCGTTTTGGGTAAAATCGTCTCATTTGTCGTTCATGTTTTAACTTGTAATTATTCATATGATTACTTAGATCATTATTACTTAATTATATAATATAAAACATGATTTATATATAATATATATTCAGAATATACGTATATATAATGGATCGATAAATGGAAAGAAAAACACCGTTCATGGAGACGGTAGGCCGTGCGTACGCAGGAACGCAGTTTTCTTTTCATTATTAAATTTAGTGGAATTAAGTAGATGACATAAATATATATACATATAAATACATTAGATTTATAATGTCATATATATCATTATTATTGCTTATATATACTTTATAATCATTCTTAAATGGTTAACATGGATAATGAGTCTCATCGCTTCGTGGAGACGGTAGTCCGTACGTACGCACAAGCGATGATATCATTCTCATGATCGTGAACTTGTGTTGAAGTGTTTGTATAATATTTCAGTATCAATATCACTTTATAATAATCATATATAGTTACTCATTACACCATTATACCCATCCAATTAATGTGGTGGCGGAAAATAGATTACACCACGGCGTGGAGACGATATTCCGTACGTACGCACGCGCGGTGATTTCTTTTTCCGTAGGATGGATAGAAGGTTAATTAGAGTTGTTTCATATTTATAATAACATATCAGTATATAAGAAATAATTATGATATTACTTTATAATTAAACAACTAAAGAAGAAGAAGTTGAAGAAGAAAGAAGTTGAAAAGATCGGTAATGGATATTACATCTTCTTTGGAACGCCTCTTTGAATCCCCCACTTAGGAAACTACGATTGGTCTTTGAAGAAGACCAGGACCTATAGGATTATTCTAGGGAAGTGGAGAAGGGATTTTGGCAGGGGTTGGCCGATCTTGAGTGCTCAAATTGGTGTGAGGAGGATGGGAAGGAGGTGCCCTTTTATAAGGGAGGAGAGGGGCACCTATGGAATTTTTAAAAATATTAATTTATAATAAATCTAACCCCACTTAAAAACCTCCAAAAATGACTCATATTCAAATATTATATGAGATAGGGTTGTAATCCCTTCAACCAATCAAATTTATACAGGTTTGGATCTTATTTTAAACCTTATCATTTTGATTTATCCTTATTTAATCTATTTAAGTTTATTTGTGGTAATAACATTCTAAATTTTAAATTATAAAAATAATTACTTATTTGTTGTGAATTTTCCATAATTGTTTACTTTATAACATTATAGAACATATAAATTTAAATTTATAATTTTTAAATATTTTTGTGATTTTTAAACAATTTTATAATATGTTATTTTTACAAAATAACAATAGTTTCAATTTTGACACTATTCATTTATTTGAATTTAAATAAAATATATACAGAAGATATGTTCAAAATAAAAGCATTAATATATTAATAAAATGTCATATGTATCTATAAATTAGTGGATCACATTAAATAGTTCATATAATATTTATTTTATTATTTTTAAAACCATTTATTTTTTTTATCTCTTAATAAAATAATTACTACATCATTTTTGTATAATTATTTAATATAATTATTTGTTGCATAAAAATTTAAAATAAAATCCTATGATAAAGATAAATATATTATCTTTCACAATAATACTTGTACTAGAATTTATCATCTTAAAATCACAATATTTAAATTGTTATATTTATTAAATTATCAAGGTGACAACTTTGGCATCATTTAAAATAAAATTATATAAGTGTCATAATTGCTTGTATAGGACTCCAAATGGTCAAATATTCGACAATTAGATGATTAGAGTTTAAATTTACATGACCAATAAGTTTTGGTCAGGGTTTTGTGCCTTTTATGGTCACTATTAGTTTAATAAAAACTATATTCTTGATTTTTCACTAGATAAATAATTTCTGCATCACTATTGTGTCACAATTAATGATAATTATTTAATCCCAAAAAATTATAAATAAATTCTCATTATGTATATACATTTGTTAGCTTTCTGGAGACTATTCATGTTCGAAGTTTTATGATGTTTATCACTAAGTTAAAATTATTATACTTATAAGATTTAAGAGAGTGACATTTTGTCACTTTCTTTGGTTTTAATAATAATTAAATTATTTTCATTGTCAAAATTCCATAAAGTGAATATAATCCGACCCTTAGTTGATATGGGTTTACTTTTAGCCATCAAATAGAATTTTGGCATGTGTTAGCGTAATTTTATAATATTATATTTACCCTTAATTACCAGATTTACCTTTAACTATGGTAAATAAAATTTACCGTAGTTACTATTCATAATTCCCAAAAATAAAAAGTAGTCTATTAACATAATTTGGACCCACTGATTCCAAATATGGAATCCATTTTTTCAAATTCAATACACAGAAGTTGCAGAAATTAAATTAAAATTAATCCCGTTGTCGAATGAAAACGGGTTTTTGTTTAAAACATTGCAAAAGATTGAATTGATTTAACCTATGAATTCAAGGTAAAATCAATGCTAATGACATACATTATATTAAATGGTAAAAATATATTCTATTTATACTTTAAAACCATTCAATATTATAATTTATCCACATAAGATATTACGATGAAAAAAGTTGTTTTTAATTAAAATATAGCGCGTTTTTACTATTCATTAAAATATGAAAGTTATCGAAAAAATATCAAAATTTTATCTAATGTAAATTTTTATATCTTGATTCAAAAGAAGAATTTTATTTTGTCAAATTGAACATATAAACATGTCAAAAACTAGATTTAAAGTGGGTGCGCAATCAAAAGGCGGCAAAACTGCATTTTTTGAAAAATACTTCTTTTACCCAAAAAATTTATTTTGTTCTTATACCATGTTCTAGAAAATGTGTAAGATTAATAATAATGTTATAAAATTAAAAATTTTGTTAATACTATTCATAATGGCTAGTTCATGACAATATTATAATAATATATCGTAGTTTATTAAAACCCGGTATTGCGTACAACACACGCTATCGAGGAAGGTCGCGATTGCGTGTAATGCAAGCCACGTTAGGGTTGTGTGTTGTGAAAGAATCCTTCATTGTTTCATATAACAGAATCCAACCATATTTTATTTATACATTGCATATATATATATATATACACTCAATGTTCCGTAGAATAACTTCTATCAAACGAACTTGAAATTGTGTGTAACAAGAGCCAAGAAAAGTGTTGCGTATACTGCAAGCTAATACGGTGTTGCGTATAGCGCAAGATAATCTTGGTGTGTCATACAATAGAAGATATGATTGAAAGAATGTATCTTATAAAATCTCGGGTTGTTACAGGAAGACTTCAAGAAGAGACTTAGGCGACCAGAGCTCGAATATGAGTTTTCGAATTTTTCGGTCCCTAAAATGCGGGGCCCATCAAGGGTATTTATAGGATGGTGAAGACCCTGGGAGAAATTCATAGAGGGAGCGCAAGTCACCTACACGACCATTGGTCAGCGCGTAAGTATACTTGCACGACCTTGGTGTAACTTGCGCGACCCAAGTGAATTAGAATCTTTGTTCATTCCTTTGTCAATTTTTTATGTTTCTTCAAAGGATGAATAACTTTGGGTTCAAGTTATTTCGTTTTTTAAATTTTTAGACTATTTGATGGAAAGGAGCATCAAAAAAAGTTCCCGCTCAAAGTTGGATATGAAAGAAATAAGGATGTGACTCTAAGGTAAAGAAGAAAACCAAGGAACATGTGGAACACATGTTTTTAACGCGCAGATAGAGGCACGCAAGTGAGAGTCGTGCAGGCATCGGCACACAAGGTTGCGCGCGCAGGCTTTAGGAGCACAAGGTTGAGGCCTTGCCTATATATATGCGGCCATTCCTCGTGCAGAGCACCAAATTTTAGATTTTCGAGCTCTTTCAATGCAAGTTGCCTTCGTCACGCATGTTACTCTGTTTTCCACTGTTTCATTGTTGTCGCGCTGCTATAGAGGTATTTGGACTTGCACAGTGATACCTGCACGCCAAAACATTCAGGTCACACTAATACTTGCACGCCAGCTTTGGGAATTTCATGCCTTAATGCCTTAGCCATTTTTTCACTTTTTTCCAAAAAAATTATGAAAAATCAACATACTTAAGAGTTAATTTAGTCAACTTTTGTGCAAATTAAATGGCTCCAAATAGAATTGGAATGGATGATGAACTGGCTAGCAAGTGAGTTGATGATATGATCAGCATCATTGGCCATGATTACTATGATGTGTGTAACAAAAATCTCCCATATTTGGCCAAGTATTTGAAGAAGTATCATCTCGACTTCCCCCATAGTATTTATATACCTTTGTATAGCTATTGTCATCAGCGAGAAGTCACCATTCCAGAGGCAAAGAACTTTCTCCCAATTTCCTGGTTTCAGAATTACACCAATTTTGCTTCAGCAAATATCTCAGGTGGAGGAGAATTTGTAAATACTGGAATAGTGGATAAGGCCTACATAATGCATCATAGCCCATGTACCTCAAATCTGAAACCTCACAAGGCTGAGTCGCAACCACATTGTTATACATCAATTTTCTAAAACTCTCAGATGAACCAATCCAATGGCTGGAATAAGGGTTGGGACTTTCATCTTAGAGGAGTTGTGAAGCCAACTTGGATGTGGGAATACTAGGTGTGACAAACCTGCATAGATTTTTTCGAGGATTTGAAACTATCTTCAATATATGAAACTGTCTAGGCTAATCAAACATATGTTTATAAGAATGATGACTTTGTGTCGGAGATACTCATCCATTAGAGCCCAGAAAAAAATTAATTCCATCTGACTCTTGGAGAAGTAGGTATCATTCTGTGGGACCTCCACAGGATCTCAGAGGATCCAATTTTGGGTGGAATGTATAATGAATTCATTCCTCCCAAGGTAAATTGGAATGATTCAAAGATGACCCCGGCTTTGACTAAGGAATTATTGAAACTCATTCACAAGATCAAGAGTTTCTAGAACTCCTTAACTCATTCTAGAAAGGAAATTCATCTAGAGGAGTGGATGAATATGTTTCTTACCGAGAAGCAGGAGCAGGAGTCGAAGGAGAAGGGATCCAAGGAGAAGGGATTGAAGGGGAAGGGCCCCAGGGAGAAGGGTCCCACTCATCCTACCACCTGCCCCAAAACAGAGAACAGGGGTGCTCTAGGCACATTCTGGTCGACCTTGGATGTAGTAGAATTTGATTAGTGGGGATATGAAGTAAATTAGAGAATCCCAGAGAAGACTCATCTGGTGGGCTTCTTGGCCTTGTGGCTCAGTGTTTATCTTTTGCTACTCAGGGAATAGAAGGGAGGTGTTAGGCTAGGGACCTTCATTATTGAAGCCAAGTTGGATGAGGGGAAATGGTAGGGTTGGCTACCCCCATTTTAGAAAAGAATCACAGGAGCTTACTCCATGTCTTCATGGGTAAGTCTCCTTTGAGAATAGTGGGACCATTCCATGTTTTATGGGGATGGATCAACAGTCACTTCAGGACGTAGAATGTACAAAATGGAGTACAGATTCCCAGAAGTTATTTTAGGCCATCTGTGCAAGAATTATATGGAATTTTTCCACTAGATCTCAATTCCTATGACACGAATGTGAGGCTGAGCATGTATAAGGAATTCAATATCTTTCCTTATGGAAATCCACCAACCATGAGGATTTTTGATGATGGAACAACCATCCTGGAATTAAGGGCATACATGCTGGCCTGCAAAGATAGTGTGCTAGTCACCAGGATTGACAGAGAGATTATATGCGCGGTCTATTCTCCATATAGATTTGCACGTCAATTTAAGTGTTTGCAGTAGACTGTTGTATCTCCCCCAGTGCATGTCAGGTCAGAGAAACATCTGATGGTTTCCCGACAACTATGGTTGCTGACATCTAGGGAGAAGACTGGGGAAGTATTTGATCTAATAGTTTATAAAGTGTCAAATAAATTGACCACATTGTATGCTGAGAACATGATAGCATCATACCCTGGAGGGGTACTGAATCACCTGGTTTATCAGGTGTGGAAAAGGAAAATAACTGTAGAGAAAGAAACCCTTCATCTTAAAGGTGATTCTTCTACACCACCTGAAGATGATTCGTCAGATTCCCAGGATGTGGATGATGAGCCCCTACATGAGTCAAAGCAGCCTCATGACAGATATAATCTCCCTATCTAAATCAAGAGACAAACTCCATCAACTCATAGAGAGTTTCGTTATTTATGGAACTTTAATCAGCATTACTTTATAGAGAAACACGACTTATTTTATTATTCTCTCATCGTAGTTGTAGGAGCTGGGAATAAGCTGAAGTCTATGATTTTAGGACCTTCCTTGCAGCCTTCTGTTATGCATACTGAATATCTATGACCAAAGGCTACTCAGACATGGAAAAGTTTATACTGCAATACTGAAATTGCCTGGCTGGATTTGTGAAAGGGGCTACACCTCCCTGGAATAGGGAAACTTTTGGCTTCTACAGATATCAGTTACAAGGAAAATCCTGATGAAGTGTGGGCTTACATTAGAGAGCTAGAAATGATCATATATGCCACCGATGATTCCATTCCTGTCACCAAGTGGGTGAAGGAAATGATAAATCGTGGCGCTTATGAGGGTGGTTCTTAAGATGAGGAGTGGCACAATTACGTGGCTCTTGAAGTTGTAAGTCTCTTTATTTATTTTCTTTGAAACTTATTTTCAGTAAAAGCCTTGTTACTCAAGGAAATTATTTTCTTTTTCCTGAAGTTTGAAAGAAAGGAACTCGTGAGGTACCTTCACTAAAGTACAACCCTGGTGGTACTGCCATCGGGGCTGCAGCTGAATCTCTTCGCGAGTCGGGCGAGATATCTCTAGGCTAGAAAGCGATGGATTAAGAGTTGAATATGGATTTCCATTCTCCAATTCAAGTACCTGTATATTAGTTTCTGACACTCCAAAAAATCCAAAGAACCAAAAGCATCGAACGAGGAAGTCCATAGCTAAATGCTTCATTAGTAGTGTAAAGTCCTTCGGATAATCATGAGTCTTATCCCATGAAAAAAATTTCTCATACTTTTTGGGATTGCAGGAGATTATTCAATTTCCCCTTTGAGGGAGATGATTGACCTTCCTCTAAGAACAACAGAGGGTTCTTGTGAACAATCACAAGTTCAGGCTAACTTGGCTGCTCCTGGAGAAGATCCAATGTCTGTTCCCTATATCCCGCCTGATGCGGTTGCAAGAAGAAAAGAACCTGCTTCTAGGAAGTTTACAATGCTTCATAAAAATGTTGAATGAAACACCATATAATTTCCATTCTATGATACTTTAGGATCAACCCCTTTACTAGAGCTCTAGGCATACATTTCAACTGACCCTGCTACTTTATCTAAAGAAGTTGTCCAGGGTCAAAGGCCGTAGAATGAAGGTCACCAAGAAGACACATCAAATGCTCTCACTGGTGAGATTAACTAGGATTCTGAGATTACATTGGATGAAATTATGGAACTTAGTGCATCGTTTGATGATTTTTTAGATCATGAAAAATTATCATGTAATATAAAAGAATATGGACTTCAGTGTTATCCTTCACCCTATTAAAAATAACTTCTTATAACATCTGTAATCATGATCAGTTGAAATGTGAAGTTCTATCTAAGTAAGCTGCTGAACTGTCAATGCCTGAAGGGGGTACAGAAAACCCTAATATTGTAGAGACATTAGCTCAAGAGGAGATTTACCCGGAAGAGCTTCCTAGAACTCATCATGAAAATCCGGTTGATGCTAAGAATGATAGGGAGGAGCCTTCTCAAGTTACTGATCTATCGTTGGGAAGAGATAACATTTTTTTGTGACTGTACTTAATTTTAAAGACAACCAATCAAATTTTGTTATTTTTTAAAACTAACCAAATAATTCTATTGATTCTGCAGGGACATCAATTTCAGGGGCTATATCTGGAGATGAAGCCTCAGCCTCCACCCCAACGAAAATAGAGAGTGAAGAAACATGTGTTTGGGGGAAGGAGCGGAACAGGGAACTACCCTATGTTCATTAATCTCGGTTTATATTCACCCCTACTATAGTGATGTTGAGTTGGACCCGAAAGAACAAAAGGCCCTCCAATTTTCATGACGCAAGGAATGGAAGAACATATGGAAGATCATATCCAAAGTGCCTTTAGAAGAGATTTCATCTATGATCTTGCGACTATCATCCATGTTTGTCAGGCTGGGATTTAGTGGTTTGGGATATCAATAGATCCATGCTGTAGTGAAAAAAGTCATCTTAAAGAGGGAGAAGGGGAAAAAGTGCCATCAAGATTTGACCCGGGTAAGATTGTCAGTCATCATCAACGAATTTGAGGTTGCTGTGTTCCGAGATGAGGCTGATCATGCTACCAAGTTGAAGGAGCTGAAGCATAAGATCAAAGAGAATGTCGTCTAGCAGATGCACCTTCCGCAACAGTTAGATGCTGTTACTGGGGAACTTGACCAACTTAAAAATTAATTTTAAAGAGATCAAATGAATGTTATGAAAGCTACTGCAGATGCCAAGAAAGCACTCCATCAGGATGAAAAGAATGAATTTGGTCGAGTGCATGTGCTTCATGTGGAAGCGGATGAAGCTCAGGATACAGTAAACCAAATAAATACTTATGTTGTAATCCTTTTTTAATTCTTGGAAAGGAGAAGAGACTCCAATCTATGGATGTCCTTCTAATTCTTATGTATCAAATGAAAAATACTTTTATCTTTGATCATTTGAGCATTCCTTCTTTTCCTATATTCATTAAAATTTTCTTTAGCCAATGGGCCTAGTAAGCATAGTTTAAATTTTACTAGGATTTTAAAATATAACCATATATACATTGAATCTTTAAACTTCTCAATATTACCTAAATCATACAAAATGTATGTTTAGTGAGCGGGAACTTGTCTTTTGTTCATATTTCCCTTGTCTTTTGTTGGCAGTTTAAATTCATGCATGTCAGACATAAAAAGGATAATTTATAAGGTTGAAATAGATTTGACCAAATTTATTGAATCAATTCCTTGATAATTTATCTAGAAACATATTACCATGTTCATGTATGATGGAAAATACTAAACGATTACTTAAGAAATTTTGAATGTGAGTAATGATATGAAAAATGGATAAAAAGGCATTGGAAGAAGTAGTTCCCAAGAATGAAGTTACCACTATTTAACAAACCCGTTAGGTGGTTGAATTATACAGGGCCACCTAAGGTCATTTGATGCATAATTAAACAATATCATCTTTTGGCTGAAAAGTCTATTATGTAGACTATTTATGCAAGGCCGCCTAAGGGCACTTGCTGCATAGTCAGGGAAAAGGACTCTCAGAAATTTACCTTTCTACTACTAAAAATCCAGCGAATGTTTATGGGGATTCAAATTTACCAAAGCATAGTGTTTGTTGTATGGAGAGAGGTACATGGATATGAAAAAGATATTTCCAAACATGATGTTCTAAAAACTGGAGTAATGTCAATCCTTTGAAGGTCAGACCCAAATGTAGGGAAGAAAAATATAAACCACAGACGTGAATACTTTCAGATCATGAAAAAGAGTATAGTATAGATATGTTAGGGTTGGCCATTTTTTTGCGGATCCCTATATATTTTTATTATGAAAACTAAGGAAAAAATGGAATTTTTTCACAAGAATGAAGTTACCAGAATTTGATAAACCCATTAGGGGGTTGAATTATACAGGGCCACGTAAGGCATTGACTTTATAGTCAAATAATAACATCTTTTGGCTGACACATATATTATATAGACTGTTTATGCAAGGCCTCCTAAGGGAACGTGCTGCATGGTCAGGGAAAAGAACTCTCATAAATTTGACATTTTGTGATTAAAATTCAAGAAAAATTTTATGGAGATTGGGAAGTATTTAAAGCTAGTAATATGACACATGAAAATGGGTATTGTTCAATGCATGAAAAAAATAGATAGATCAAAGATAACCATAATCATGTTGTGGCTGGGTCCTAAATTAAGGTGGTGGACTTCCATAGGTATCCCATAAGGATGGGAATCATGCCATACGTAGTTATTGAAATACAGTTTAATGTCATTTAGGACGTAACTATAGGAAATCTTAGTTTATGGTCATAGAACTCAGACCATTATAATGAATACACAGTGTGTGTTTTCATTTGGACTTCTCAGCCAGAGGACTGAAAGTAGAATTTAGGGTTAGGAAAAAAGACTTGGTGGTGGATTCGAGGGATTCTCGAACATTCCTACATATCCCACAAGGATGTGAATCAGACCTCACATAGTTCTTGAAATTCCCTATGTACAGATTTCGTATATACATATGAAGGGTGAAAAGGGGACTTTAGTGCAATGATGGTTTGACCTAGGATAAAAGGTTCAAATATTTCCATGTATGCACGTAGTCTTTGGAATATAACATGATTAAACATCAATGTAAAGAATGATTCCCACTCAGGTGATGGTTTCCAAGAATGTTGTAGATTATTGTCGTATAGGAAAAAAGTGTTGTACATTTTAACGTCATGTAGGAAGGAAAAAGGTGAACCAATGTGAAGATATTGGTTCTGGGGATGCTTCACATATCAAAATCATATGATATGGAGGTGAACCGACGTGATGAGTGGTCTTGAACCTTAGAAGTTTTCGTACGTACCCAGCCAAGAAGGAAAGAATCAAAGTCCGCATAGTTCAATTAAATAATGAATTAGTGATCAAGTTGTTCTTGGGGACAACGACCTAAAAAATTGTGTTGGGACTTACACAAGGATAGCGTCCCAGAGACCGTGTTATGGTTGATGTTTACTCTAATATCATGTGAGTCATACTCGGTGTGAGAAACAAGAGGTAACAACAACCTTAACGATACACAGTTTAACGTCATGTAGGACATATGAAGGGACTATGCAGTTTAAAGTCTCGTAGTGAGGACTATTTTTTATGCACAGTTTAGTGTCATCTATTAGGGACAAAATATATTTTAATGTCATGTAGGAAGTATTAATGGACTTTTTTCAGTTTTACGTCATGTTGGACAAAAATAGGGACATAGTTTAATGTCATGTTGTATGGAAGGGTGTTGTACAGTTTAGCGTCCTGTAGCTAAGATGATGAAGAAAATATAGTTTAACGTCATGTTAGATGAATGGGGGACTGTGCAGTTTAATGTCATGCAGTGAGGACAAAAGAGGACATAGTTTTACATCATGTTGGACGTATTGGGGACTTTTCCACAGTTTAACATCATTTTGGACGATGGTGCGAACAGTATAAAGTCATATGCATGGACCAGGGATTATGAAGTTTAACATCTATCTAGACGTAAGGGACTTTTGTACAGTTTAGCGTCATGTTGCTAGGACTTCACAGTTTAATGTCTTGTTCAACGAAGGTGCAAATAGTTTAAGGTCATATGCATGGACCTTTGATGCTGTAGTTTAACATCTTTCTGGACGATTGCAGATTTTAACGTCATGTTGGACGATAAATTATTTGTGTTTCACAAAATACTTCTTCATAAATCTAGCATTGGTTGAAGTAGTGATGAGTTCTCCTTCCATTGAGATTAAAGAATAAGCTCCGTTGGAGTAGACCATATGTATTGAATAATGTACTTCCCATTTTGGTTCCAGCTTGGGAGGTTTCATTCCTGGTATCATTTGAGTTCTGAGAATCAATACAAATTCTCCCTGAATGAATGAATGAAGATGAACCTTTTTGTTGAAATATCACGCTATTCAATTTTTATAGACTTCCATGTGGTGCAGGGTGCACAACCTTTTCTCATCTAACGGTTCCAATTCATCCAATCAATTTTGAGATTTTTCATCTGTAGATGACTGATCACAAATGCCTACTCTGAGCAAGGGTAATTGAACCTCAATAGGCAAGAATTCATTTGTTCCATATTCCAATGAATATGGAGTTGACCGCGTTGCAGTGCGGGTGGTGGTTTGATATTCCCATAAAGCATGAAATAGTTTATCAGGACACGATTTTGTATCTTTATCCTCCATATTTTGTAATATTTTTGAAAGAGTCTTGTTGAAATCTAATATCTTTCCATTGGACGCTGCATGATACCAAGAGGAATGATTGTATTTAATGTTGTGTTCTTGATACAACTTCCTCACCTCAGATGAAGAGTAGTTGGTCCCATTGTCCGTCAATATGGTATGAGGGACAGCAAATCTGGTAATGATGTTAGAATTGATTAACCTAACAATGCATTTAGATCGGACTTCTTTGAGGGGTATTTCCTCTTCCCATATAGAAAAGAAGTCAGTAGTAGTAGGAATGTTTTTAAACTATTTTAATGTAGAGTAAGGATAAGGTCCCACTACATCCATTCCCCATGTGGAAAATGTCCACATGTATTTAGCTATATGAAGAAAATCTGGGGGTTGATGAATGAAGTGGTCATGTACTTGGAAAGAATGACACTTCTTTGTGAAATCAACACAATATTGTAACATTTAAAGCCAACAGTATTCAAGACTTCGAATTTGATCAGATAATTTGTGTCCAGACTGATTGGCACAACAGACTCCTGCATGAACTTCTTTCATGACAGCCATTATCTCTCAGCCATCAATGCATCTGAAGAGAATTCCATCAAAACATATTTTGTAGAGAATTTTTCCTAGGTGATCAATGCTGTCATAAAGAGTAAAATTGACCACACTTCTCCGGGATTTTTCATTCCTTGCTCTTTCAGGAGGAAGTGTTCCATTTTGAAGGTATTCCCTAATAGGTGTCATCCATCCTGTAGTATGACCATATGGTTCAGGAATGGGACTAATTTCATTGATTTCATCTGTTTTGGTTTTAACATAAGGTGACAGTTTATGAAGGTCTGCAACACTGATGATTGTCTCATCTTGATTTGAGTTCTCTATAGCTGTGGAAATATTATCCAGTGCATCAGCTTGGAAATTTTGTGATCGTAGGACAAAAGAAAATGTATTTTTTGAAGGGAATTCTGCCATTAACTCTCTCATGTAATCGTAAAATGGGATTAATTCTTCTTTTCTGATTTCATAATCCCCATTGACTTGTTTGATTACAAAGTCTGAACCACATTTCACCATTAAGAGATTAAATTGTGCTTGAAGTGACAACTCCAATCCTACAATAAGAGCTTGGTATTCTGCTTCATTATTTGTACCACCTCCCAATAATGTGAAGGAATTAGGTAGCACTAACTTTTCCAGGGAAATGAGTACATCTCCTAACAAAACATTTTTGAACTTAGGATCTCCCTTTTTCCTCCCTGTTGGAGTTTTGGAAGCACCATCAAAGTACATTTCCTATGTTTGAAGACTATCATGAATAAATAATACTTCCTCATCAGGAAGTTCAATATCTAAAGATGTATCTTCTACTGAAGGATGTTCAGCAAGGAAATCAGCCTGATCTTGGCCCTTTATTACCTTTTGAGACACATATTGAATATAAAATTGCTGTAAAATAACTTCCCACCTTGCCAGACGTCCTGTAATCATTGGACGACTAAGGATAAATTTGATCGGGTTATTGTGAAACACCAGTTGGACCTTGTGATGTTGCAGGTAATGTCTCAACTTCTAAACTACAAAGATTAATGCTAGGCAACACTTCTCAATACTTTAATACTGGGATTCTACTTCAAGAATAGTTCGATTGAGATAGTAAAGGATTCATTCATTCCTATAATCAATCTTCTAATCATGAAATGAACCCAATGATCACTCTAAATCTATCACATAGAGGATAAGTGGTCTTCCTTCAATAGGTGGCAATAACACCGGTGGACTCAAGAGATACTTCTTGAGAATATCGAATGCTTCTTGACATTCTTCAATCCACTTGTAAGTGACTCCCATCTTCATCAATTTGGAAAAGGGTAACCTTTTGCCTACCAAATTAGCAATGAAACGCCGAATATAGGCCAAGTGTCCTTAAATTCCTCTCATTCATTCAAATTTTTAGGAGGTGAAATACCGAGGATTGAATTTGTATTCTCATGATCGACCTCGATACCACGATGGTATACCACAATGCCGATAAATATCCCTGAGGTTACCCCAAAAGCAAATTTTAAGGGGTTCATCTTCAAATTATATTTCAAAAGTTTGTGGAATATGATTTCCAAATCAGCCATGTGATTAGAACGTTTTTTGGATTTAACCAACAAATCATCCACATAACATTCAACAAACTTCCCTGAAAAGGGTTTGAAGATACGATGCATGGCATGCTGATATGTTACACCTACATTCATCAGGCCAAAGGGCATTACCCGATAGAAATAAACACCCTGAGGGGATCTGAAAGCTGTAGATTCTTCTTCTTCCAGAGCCATTCAGATTTGATTATATCCAGAATAACCATCCATGAAGGATAGTTCTTCATAGCCAGCTATTGCATCAATTAATAGTTCTATAATTAGTAATGGAAAATCATCATTAAGACAATGCAGATTAAGATATCTGAAATCAATGAAAACTCTAATTTTCCCATTCTTCATTTTAACTGGGTCAATATTAGCCAACCATTTTAGATATTGACCTTCTCTGATGATGATAGCTTTGATAAGCTTATCCACTTCAACTTCATTTTTCGAAGCATAGGTTGGTTTTGTTCATCTAGCGGTTTGTTTGAATCCTCGATGTTTTTCTGGAAAACCCAAATGATGAGTGGAAACATCAAGATCATGCCTTGGTATCTCTGTATTGTTCCAAGAAAATATATCTTGATTTATATTTAAAAAGGAAATATTCATCTCTTTCTCTTCAAGAGTCATGGCCGCACTAATTAAAGTGTGGCGTGGATCTTCTTTTGTACCCAGATTTATTTTCTGAGTTCATCCACAGTTGTATAGATACCCTGTTCAAATGTTGGAGGAGCATCCCTAAGAACTTCCTCTTCTTCTTAAACATGCGTTATTTCTTTAGTTTCTAATTGGATAGTGGATGAAGAAGTAGAATTTCCATAATCAGTAGAAATGTTAAAATTTGAACATCTTGAAGAAGAAGCTTCCATTTCCGACACAATTGATGATGAAGGGTCTTCCTTGGGTAATAATGTGGAGATAGTGGATTGAGAATCGACATCATTGTTCACCTTTGAAATTCCTATAACATCTTCTGGCCTGATTGGCGATACATAGACTTGCTGGATTTCAGCCAATGAAATGAAGACATCTCCATTTGAGCTTTTATCATTGCTTGGTGAATCACCAATTTCTCCCATGCTGTCTGGCTTAATTGTCGTAATTGACATTATGGAAGCTTCCAAAAGAGTGTTTTGATTTGGGTCTATCCGGTCAATCTGACTAATAGGAAATACATAATCTGTACTCACATGTGTAAATGGGATTACTAGAATATTTTCCAAACCATATGGAGCATTATCTTTGGTAATCTCCCTTGTAGTGGATCTCTCCTTTCCATTCATGTGATATAATTCCACCTCAATATATTGAGATTTACATGTCTTGAACAGGGACTTATCACCATACAATGTCCCAATTTGATCATCAAAAAAATATTTGAGACATTGATGGTATGATAAAGGGATAGCTTCATGCTGATGTAACCAGGGTCTACCAATCAAGATGTTGAAGGCTGAATCTTGATCAACAACCATGAAATATGAATTGGATACAAGATCACCAAACTTAGTTCTGAGTGTAATCTCTCCCAGTGGTTCTTTCTCATTTTTATCATATCCTTGTAACATAAAAGTAGAAGGAGATAATCTTATTCTGTGAGGCCCAATCGACGAAGTGTTCGAATGGGGATGAGGTTGACTACTAAACCATTATCAATGAAGACTCTTCGGACGTCTAAACCATTGAACTTTCCAGATAAGTACAAAGGTCTAATATGTCCATGCATGCTATCATGTCCATCTTCATCTGTGAAAGATATCACTGCATGGCATTCTGCAGCATTATTCTCAGCATGGTAGGTTTCAGCCACAAAAATTTTAGTTTCAAACTCCCGAGGACATGACAAAGCCTCGATGAGTGCCTCCTGAAGATCCTTTTATAAATTCAAGGCATCCAGAATTGATAACATGGCTGGTACATGGGCCAAGTGTTTCAATACATCATACTTTTGATCTAATGGTCTGTGTTTCCCAATAGAAACATGTAGTTTCACTGGTGCCATCGAAGTTGAGGTTTTGGAAGTTGATGCATCTTGTATCAGGTTAGGAGTTGGTAATACTATTGGCTTTGAAAAATTAGATTTATTAGTTCTATTTACTTTCTAATAGCAAAATGATGGAACCTCCAACCGATCTTCCTGAATAACTGTGCCAGGACTGAATCTGTGTTGTGTAGAAGAACTTGCTTGTTCTTTTTGATCTCGTTGAAGTGATATGCCATGAGTGTCTACTGCATACAATGTTCTAGAAGGGGTAGAATTGGAATAGTGGCCTTTGAAAGATCCATGTCTTCCCCTGTACCCTGAGCCTCTAGAACTCCCTATGATTCCTCTACTTGATACAATAAATTCAGGCTCATCCAAATCAATACTGTGACTGGCATATGGGTCTGTTATGAGAATCATATTAACAGAACCAAAAATCACCTCTTTTTCTGGTGAAGACTCTTCATGATTAGCCAATTTAGGCTGTGCCATTTGGTGGGACGGTGCTTGTAGCGTCGAAGTAGATGGCATAAAATCTTCCCGAGTCAAAGGCAACATAGTCTTTGAAACAATTTCATCTTCTTCTGATTATTCCTATTTCTTTTAATTATGCCACCCTTTTCAACATTTTCCCTCTAATGAAGAGGGTTTTTCTGTGGCATTCATGCAAGAAGACACAATTGGATTCTTCAATTGCATTCTCAAAATGGCATGAGTTCGGTTGATCATTTTTCTGACCGTCCAATCATCACATTTTTGCGCATTTTTGTTCTTGAATTCTTGCCACTCACCTTATTCCTATGGATATGTAGCAGTAACGCATGCTACCTTAGCTGAAACACCTTTTAGTTTGACTTTTCCCAAGTCGACCATTATTTTCAGGAGGTCCTTGAAGACAAAATACTTCTGAATGGGATGCCCCAACATCGGATTAAACAGGAAATAGTTGGGACGATCTTCATCTCCTTCCTTGTTTGGCCTCTTGGGCCTTAGAAATTGAACCAAATTATTTTCCAGAGCTGAAATGAAGTAACTAGGAACATGTTCATTTTGGAACGAGTAAACATTACTCTTCATATCATCAAATTGATTCCATCATTGATCTCTTTGATCATCATGATGAAATGGCATTTTTTGTTGATGCTCAGAAGGTGGAGCCCTTCGTGAAGATGAAGGCCTTGAAGTAGAAGCAGGTACATGTGCTTGTTTACGCATAACTGTAGCAGTCTCTGCTTTACCCATTCTCTTTCCTGGAGCAGATGGAATTACACAAGCTTTATCCTTAGTCTTTATAATATAATCATAAATCTATTGAGTGAATGAAGTAAGATCTCGAAACCCTCCTATGTATTTCACAGGGATCAACAGTGTGAATAGATCATCACGTAAATTTTCCACACATATTGGGAACAATTCATCTTGAGGGAGTTCTAAGCTCATGGAATATGATAATCCCTTCCAGCGAGAAATGAAATTCGAAACCCTTTCATTCTCTCTTTGTTTACTATTTATAAGATCAAAAATTGGTTTCTTTAGAAACATTGAGCTGAATTGAAGAAAGAATCATTGGCGGAGATCCTCCAATTCGGTAATTGACCAAGATTGAAAGCATGTATACCAGACAAAGGTAGGACCTTGTAATTATTGTAAAAAACACCTGAGATTAACTGATTCTTATTGTTGAGGGGTTCCCATCATATGATTGAAATAAGATACAAAATTTGTTAAGTGTTGCTCTGGGTCTCCTCAACCATTAATGATTGGAAATGTGGTACATGAAAAATTTAATGGGGGAGGAATTTCATCAACCCATTAAGGTTAAACTCTATTTTCTGGTTGATTTTGAGCATGCTTTCCATATATAGCATCCAACCAAGCTATTAATTACTCAATAGTAGTTATTAACTTTTGAGAAACATCTGGTTGAGCATGTACTTGAGCTGGTGCAATGAATAGATCTTGGATAGATGTGGTGTCTGGTACTGCAACTGATGGCAGCACTGCCAATTATTGTTGCACATGACCCATAGGATTAGACCTGTGACGGTGTACTGGTAGAGGTGGATATTTGTGATCACTCTCAGTAGCTACAAAAAATAACCTTGGATGACTGACTCCAGCATGCTTAGGAGGAATACTGACATGAAGTAGTTCTATATTCAACCTCCTTAACTACTTCATTTCTTCCTCTTGTTGTGGAAATAATTTCTCTAATGAGAGAGATTTTCCTTCTGCATAGGAAGGGTATGTAACCTGATTCATTCCATTCCACTTATTAGATCCCTTTACGAGAGGGAGAAGTGGGTTACTAGAAAGATTACCTAAATTTTGGGTAATCCTCTGATTTCGTGTATGCACACCTTTTCATTTGTGTCTGTGCGTACAACCTCTTGAGCAAGAGATTCCTCATCTAATCCCACTGAGTGAGCCTCATCTAGGGGATCATCAACAATTGCATTGATGACATTGATTGATGCATAACTCATTGCATCCCTTCTATTGGAATTTCTATGATATTGTCTTCTTCCATATCCTTGTTGAGACACTAACTTTTGATGATATGATTCCTCATGAACATCTTGAAAAACCGTAATTTGGAGGGAATATCTAGATAATTTGCCTCTTCGATCCTCTTGTGGCTTCTTCCCTAATCAAGAGAAGACTGAATTTCTCTGAGGGAGAGATTGAGGATTTTAAAAAGTCCCCAGTCCTCTGGACTGGGGCTGTTCCTACTGTTTCTACTCAACTCCTCGAATCCTGTTTGTTGATTCTGAGTGTTGGGATAAAAATGTCCCAAGACTGGAATGCTGGGGTGGCTCTTGAGTTTTTAAATCTGTGACCCTCTTATAATCTCTCCTGATCATACAGAAATTATTCTGGAAGTTGGCTGGATGCATCAACCTGCATCCACTCTTATCACCCAGCTCAAAAGACCATTGGATGATTTCTGACACTTCTGTCACTTGATGATGTGTACGCTCCAAACAAGAAGCATGTTCAATATTCTTGTTTGCTTGATGCAGGAGTAATACAACAACTTTTTCTCTGTATGCATGATTTTGAGAAGAACTAATTGAATCATGTTCTTGAGCAAGACTTTGATTACAAACAATGCCAATTGGATGTGGTCGACCATGGGCAATAACATTGAATGAAACCATTTTGGGCAGGCTTTGATGACTGGAGAGTACATAGAAATGTATTACTCCATGAACACCCCATCCCCTGATATGAATACCAGATGGGGCATTGGAAATTAACTGGAACAATCTTCTTAGTGAGACAAGTCATGAACATTGAAGGGCTCTCTACTGCTTTTCAGCCTTCATATATCGAGAAACTGAGAGAGATGCCAAATCAAAATGGCATTGTAACCCTTCTATTATCTTGACAAGATTTTCATATTTATCATAAGATAATATTTTATTTTTCAACTGACAATGACTTTTCCATATGTTGATAAGAATATCATGAATTCCATCTTCCGTCAACATCTCTGGAATGTCATACTGAGAATCTTCCAAAGGCCAAAACATAACAGTCACTTCACCTTTTTCCTGTTGTTTTCTCATATTCAGTACATCCTCATTATCATTCAATCAAGATTCTTCTACATGATTAGAATAGAGCTGGTGCTTCCTTGCTGCTTCATCGGATTCAACATTAATAGTAGAGAATTTACTGATTAAACTAGAAGATGAATGACCCAGGGGTAGTTCGGAGAATGACCTAAACCCCAGGATATCTTCTGATTGATAAAGTTTTTCACCTGATAGGGGTAAAGCATCATACATGACTGGATTCACAATTTCAAGTTCCTCAAGATAAGAGGGATTTCTCGTCACTACATTGTCCACTGGATAATTTTCCAGGCAATGTGCATTATTACTGCGGAGAGTAATTTCACTGCTAAATTCATCATCATGGGGAGGACCACCATGGTGGGTTACAGCCAATGATGAAATTTTTTTCTCCTTGATCTTCTGACCACACAAAGTGTTCTTGTGCTCTCATCTGAAGATGAAATTTCGAGATAGACTGAAATTTCAGGAAATAAGACTTCATGAGGAAGTGGCTGGTACAGACCTTCAGAATTAATATTCCCACAATTGGGAACTGAGAGAGAAGAATCTTGAGTTGCAACAGATAATTGTCTGAGTGCATCAAGAACTCCAACATTGAGTATGGTCTTATTAAATATTCTCCCTTCATTTCATGACTGTGTTGGGCGAGTCTTCATCTTAGATGACATCTTACTCATTTTAGAAACAACTTGTTGACTAAAGTTGTCATTATGGGAAGATGTATGTGCCTTCTTAAGAGAAATGATCAGGTTAGGCTGATTATCTCCACTCAAATCCGGAGTATGTCCCTGACATGGATGTTCGTATGATATGGGGGAGTATTCCCCAAAACCCTCTTGGACTTGAGAAGAGGTGTGTGTCTCTTCTGGAGTTAACTTTTGATGTGTCACTCCAGTAGTAGGGATGGATTTTCATTTCTTCCCCTGTGATTCTGATAAAGATATTATAATATCCTTGTAGGCATCCAAGATATGAGCAGGTTTTTGATTCTACTCCATCACCATTGACAGAATATGCATGGGGACATCAGCTGCCGGAATTAGAATATGTGTCCATTCTGTGCTTGGAGTAGATGTGTGTCCATGCTCCTGTCCTCCTTTTCCTATTGGTGAATTCTAACAGTTCTCATGTCTGGGGGTTGAGATTTGATTCTACCTCTGGTTTGTCGCTGGAGCTTTCTGATTGACTTCTCCGAATGCTACCAAACATGATTTTTGGTAGGCTTGATCAATAATAGAAGGAGTATGTTCCTACTGATTGCACTCTTCCGAACATGGTAAACAATCTTCCTTCAATACGGATAGATGAGGCTGCTGGCCGGACTGATGAGTGTAAGCATATGCATGTGCCTGTTTACCAGTTGTCAACACATTGGGTTGGTGGGCTCCATCATATGTAGATAGACGAGCCTGCTGACCAGCTGATGATTTATAAATAGGTTTATGTTCATTTCTATAGTACTCCGCCAGAATTGTCTAGCGAGATTGGCATGCTACTTCTAGACAAGTCTGCTGGATAGCGGAATTAAAATGGACGGATATATGTGCCCACGTGTTGCTTTCCACCAAGTAAGGTTGGTGGAATTCTCTGGTAATGGAAGAGATAAGAACCTGCTCACTATTAATCGGTCGTCGTCTCTGGTGGTTCGTCTTGCCTCTTTGGGTTCATGGAACCTAGGCCGTACTCTGGGAGATGACACCCACATCATGTTGAGGGCACACTACTGCACGAGTCTGGCGGCGATTGTTTGTGTGAGCCCTCAGTAAGGACTCTTGTTTCCTTGAATTAAGGCCTTTAGTGGCCTTTACATTCACCTCCTAAGAATATTATAGGGAATGGTAATTGCATTCTGGGGATAACGACCCGAAATGGTTGAAGACGGTAGTTAGCACAGCCAGCTTCCTGGTCACTGTTCGTCGCTGTCTTGATGACCAGGGGGAATTATTGACTTGTAGGGCTTGTCTAGCGGCCTCCAGAGTTATAATAGTACCGTTTTGATGGTACTATTTAACCAGCGCATTTAATACCCAGCATTGGAGATGCTGAGTAGGTGATGTCGTCCTCATATCGGACGATGATCCAGTTGGAGTAGCAGCAGATGCAATCACAAAAAAGGTTCTCACATCAAAGGCATTCATAGACATGAACATAAGAAAATCCATAATTGTAATGTAGAAGATCATATAAAAGAGTGCCTGTTTAATATAACAATCATAATCAAGATAAGTTCAGCTGATACATCTTTCGGATGATCACATATGTTATTTATTGATTTGTTGGCCAACTCATTGTGTTTTAAAATGGGGCCTAACAAATAATTAAAATATCATTTTAACTTGGTTAAGTATTCACAATAGTTTCACCATTTTTGTTTCCTCAGAAAATGGGTATGACCTCATTGATATAATGTCCAAAAATTCCAAGCAGTTTCTAACGGGTTTGTTTGTAGAACTAGAAATATCCAATGATTCCATATCTATTTGGACCTACATTCCAAAGGTAAGTGCTCACTAGTTATGAACCTATGAGGCTTAAGAATTTACATTGGTCAAGAGGATGGGAGTTTAGACTCATCAAACCATTCTGGGGGGGAATTATTGTCTACACAGAGACTCTCTTTATAGATTTAAGTTTATGTTTGTGAATCCTTATTACATTACCAAGTATAAAAATGAGCTTTCCATTAGATCTGACAATCAATAATTAGTATGAAACAAATTTATATAATCTTTTAAATGTATTCTAGGTTCTTCATCAATAGGCAATCATCTGTATTTGTTAGAGATACTTTGTCAATGGTATCCTTCGACACATTATATAGAAATATCTTGGTCATTATTATAACCATACTGGTTCTAAATGAACTCAGTGAGGCAATTGAAGTTTATTGTGATTCATAAGGACTAAGGTTGTTTCATAGTTGGGATCATACCCGCATATGGGATACCTAAATATCCTTTTTTTAGAAAAGGAATCAGATCCCACATAGTTCGAGTAAAGAAGTATGAGATTTATGCATGATTGATGGCTCAAAGAAAAGATATCATAATTACTTTTACACTCTAATCTCACTTGATTCATACTCGGTGTGAGAAACCAAAGGTATTGGTAAAACATGAAAATATTTCCATGAATGATTCAATTATAAGAAATGATGTGGGGATTATGTATGTATAACTAACCAGATAGATGAAGATTAGGATTTACTTCATGGAAGAAACCCAGGAACAAGGTCCAAAAAAGTATATGTTCTTTATGGAGATATTGATACTCTATCTTGGGGCTTATTACTAAGAAGGATTCCCAAATTAAGAGGGGATTTATGATTGGGTTTTACTCTTGAGAAGGAAGCCCATTTCAAAAGTAAATTAAGACTAGTTAAAGGGAATTATGATAGGGGCTTACTCCTAAAAATAAAGCCCAGGTTAAGTAAATTATGACTGGGGATTACTCCTGAGAAGAATGACGAGGTTAAGGAAATATGGATTTTGGGAACATGGGGATTACTCATAAGGAGTATGCCCATATTAAAAGAATTATGGTTGGGGCTTACTCCTAAAGAGGATTCCCAATATTATGGGAATTTTATGAATGGGGCTTACTCCAGAAAAGGAGGCCCAGGTTAGGGGACATGGGGCTTACTCATAAAGAAGATGCCCAAATTAGAGAAATTATGACTTGGGAATAAACATGAAAAAATTCCCCAGGTTAGGGAACATCTATTATTTAATGTATGAGCTATAATGAATGATGTCTCTCACATTAGTGACGTAAAGATATGTAAATCACTAATTTTGAGTGATATTCCACAGAATTCCTATCAGATAAGGAATCCAAACCAAGAAATCATGCCATGAATGGCTTTGAATAGGGTTCTGAATGATTAACCATGAAAAGTATAGGTGGATTTGAATAAGAGTGGTGAAATAGGAAAGAGAGGCACCCAAAAATAGAGCCCACACTAGTCCTGTGTGGGCTCGCATGTCCTGTGTGGGCGTGCAAGTCCTGGTCGCGCAGGTGTACCTGCGCGACACATGGGTACTTGCTCAACAGTCAACCCTTAAGGTAATACATGGGCGAGACATGACTCAAGCCTTTATTATTATCCCTAGGGGCTTACAGAATAGTGGAGCGCATGTTCTGTTGAAAGAGGAAAGGCGGCGAGCAAGTGTGGCCATTTCCCTTATGGGCTAGCCAATTAGGCGCGCAAGTGTTGATGAGTTTCAACACTTAGGCCTTGTTTCCCCTATTTAGATCTTCCATTCTAGGTATGAAATTATTTTAGAAGTGTTCGAAGGACATCAAGAAGGGAATTGGGATACCAATTCTCGAATATGAGTTTTAGAATTTCTCCGTCCCAAAAATGGGGGGCCCACTAGGGATATTTATAGGCCGGTGAATACCCTGGGAGAAATTCAAAGAGGGCGTGCAAGTAACCTAAGAGACTATTGGTCTGTGCACAAGTATAATTGTGTGACCTTGGTAGAACATGTGCGACCCAATTGCATTTGAATCTTTGTTCATGCCTTTGTAAATTTTTTTAGTTTCTTCAAAGGATGAATCACTTTGTGTTCAAGGTATTTCCATTTTCAATTCGTTAGACTCTGTGACGGAAAGGAGCGTCAACAAAAATTACAAAAATAATGGAATATTATTTATATATCATCTTTATATCATCCTATATCCCTTTATTGGTATGATTTAATCTGGATTAGGGAAGAGCATGGGCTGGATCACCCTGCCACTCATAACATACCACATCATTTGAAACCATGGAATTCGATGTGTTCCTTGTATATACTTGTCGTTCTATTTTTTTTTGTTTTCTATGTTCTTAATTTTATTTATGTGTTCTTGGATTCCTTTTATAGGCCTCAGGTGGATAATTATGATTATAATGTTTCTTATTCAACCATCCACTATTTTCAATCAAATTACATTCATCATCCTTGCCACCCCACTTTTGGTGGGTGAATCATTAAATCAACCATAAATTTATCATTCCAAAAAACAATTGGTGGGATATTAGTGGGGGATACAAATAATTATTTATATATAATATCTATATATATATAACCACAAATAATTCCATGATGGTTTTACATAGTTTCATCTTGTGTATGATTGATTATCATTTTTTTCTTGAAAAATAGCATGTCATAGAGTGTAAAATTTTGAAATACTATTATCAATAGAAGTACCATTATAATTAGACCTATAAAATGATATTGTTATAGTGACTAGAATCCTTCCTGGAATGCATATATACCCCTAGAAATCATCATACCATTTGGTATTACATCAATTTTATTCCCACTATTGTAAATTATCTATTACACTCTACCATTAATAAATTTCTGAACCCCAATGATCCTTCAACGTCAAATTTCACCACATTGATTGTCAAGTGTAACTAATATTTAATTAGTATAACTTATACCAGTTCATAATAAAATAAATCATGTTTATATTGGGTAATATTTTTTTTATTCATGATTGATCATTAATTATATGATCATTATCATCAGGAATTATGTAACATGGTCTCCAATAAATCCTCAACACTGTTTATTCCCCCACCTATATAAGTGACAATAAAAAATGAAGATTATAAAAATTTCTTTTAAGGTAGTTTAAAATGAATGAATAACATACACTATAATGTTACATCGAATTATTCATGAATATGTCCATTAAAAACACAGAACAGTCCCCCCCCAAAAAAATATTGTCTTTGGGGATACGATGTAAGGTACCCCCTTAAGAAATACCAAGGAACACTGAATATATATATGTTTCTTACTGAGTATGAATTTACTCAATAGTTTATTATTGGAATCAGGGAACAAATTTCCAATAAAAAAATTAATTGTAGAATCTAAAAGAAATAAATGGCGACACATGAATATAAATTACCAGAACTATTGATGGAATACCAAATAACAACACTGGACACATATAATTAACATGATTCAATTATTTGTGGTCCTATGTGCACTGTAAGAGCTCCAAAAACTCATTAAGTTTATTAATGATCACAAAAATAAAAGAAAATATATAATTAAGGAAAAAATATAAATAAAAAAATCAATGTAAACTAGAACTATAAATGATAAAAAATGGAAATACATAATTACATGGTTGGAAAAAATAAAATTCCTTGGCTGTCAGTTAACAAGGATTTAGTAGAGAAAAAATGATTCTATTGGCTTTGGAATAACAATAATTAATTATTCTTAGATAATATATAGATCTAGAAATTTCAAAATAATATAATTTAATGGTTCAAGATATAAAAATGACATATATAAACATACCCCCCTAATGGATGTAGATCTTGAAGCCCTAGAATCACCACCAAAAAAAGTTCAACCTATAATATAATCTAAATTATATGATAAGGAATAATTTTAAAGTGTATGAGATATATTTTGGTCATGTACTCTCAATATCGTTTTAATTTTTTGAATGATGATGAAATAGTGATTCCAAGATGATTATTGATGATAGAAAAGTGATCTAAAACATAGTACACACACCAAATGAAACTTATAAAACATAGTTCTATAGAAACTACTATTTAAGTAAAATTTAAGAGTAGGACTGTCTTAGAAAAAATTAATGAAGAACCTATGATAGAAATATAAAATAGTATATATAGTCCCCCTTGGTAACCATTCCAAAAATAGAAATTATAATCTATAGAAATCCATATAAAACATGAAATTAATTGATAAAATAAAGAAATATTTCATGATAAATTTAACAAAATATAAAATAGAATACATAAAAAAGAAATATTTTTTTTATAAATTACTTTACTTTTAATATAAAACTATTGATTTTATATAACCTAATTTTATTTAATAATAATATAATCAAAATATCTATGAAATGGTTGAATTTGGATTGTTTCAAATCCATATTCAAACTATAAATTGGTTAATTGTTAGCGTGATTATTATTGGCACACCTGATTCCTAGTTTAACAATATCTCTAATAATGTTTAGTCTAATATCAATGTTTTTGTCCGAACATGGAAAAGTATATTCTTAGATATTTTTATAGTTGACTAGAAATCAAAATAGAATATTATTGTATATTTGTAAAGATAAATTTGAGATAGAATACCGGCCAGTTAGTTTTCTATTATTAAATAATATTTAAAGAAAATATACTCATCATCGGTAGAGGAGAGGGAAATAATATAATACACATTACCCTTCTATGAAATTGGTCTTCTATAGGTAATAAAAACATAGTATTTAAGGGATATCCTACCGTGTATTCTACCAACTTAAAAAAATTTACAACTATAAATTATCATTAATTTAAAATTATATTTTCAAATAATAGATATATAAGGTAGTTAAAAATACATGTATATACAAAAATATTTAAGGTCACTCCTATTCATTTTTCCTAGAATAGATATAAAATTCATTAATGGGAAAACATGAAAAGTCACATTTGTTCTAGAACAAATAATTGAATATATGATACTGTAAGCAATTATAGAATAAATATTATTTTACATGTGTTGAAAAACATCATTAGATATAGGTTGTTTCAATATTTAATTCCAAAAGTAATATATAAATGTTATATTAATTGGCTAATAGGATTGAATTAGGTTTCTCCTAATAATTGTTTAAATTTATGAATGTTGGGATAAGAATAAAAATTTACTATTTATAACAATATTTATTTAAGTTACATTTTTTGGCATTACCAATATATTTAATTTCAAAAGGATTATTCAATAGATATTTAAAATAATTGATGAGTTTCGTATTTTTCTATGTGACCATAATTCTATCAGCATAATGATATTACTAATGATTTTCATTTTAACAAAAAATGAATTCAGACATGAATTATATTCACTCATACGGAACTAATTTTCATTAATGATGAAATAATATTTTCTATATCAGTTCCAGGGTTATTATTTTATACCACACTATTATTTATTCAATATACATATCTTATTTATTTTTAGATCAATCTTATATCCTTTATGTGGATTCATATATAATTATACATGGACATCAATATTAAGAATGGTAATTTTATCATCAATAAAGTAAACATGAAAGGCTTGGTGTGCATTAAAATCTATCAATAACCTAGTGGATGAGTGTTTAACAATAAGAGAAAAAATATATGAAAACATTATCACCTTAAAATGAAGTAATCACTAGGATACTGACCTATCGATATTTTTAAAAAAAATATATCTATTGTTATCTTGCTTCCTTTTGAAACCCCATTTTAAGATACTCACTCTATCATTATGTGGAATTTTAAAAATAGACCTTGTATGTTATTTCTTTAAGAAATATATATCATCATGCATTTAATTAATTCAATGATTGATATCCATATCATTAACTAAATATTTATATATTTTTAGATCTTAATTCAAAATATCATGAGAAATGATAAAATAAAATGAGGCCATATAAATACAGAACAAAACCAGAAGGAGAGTTCATTAACCTCTTAGATCTATCCCTAGTGAAAAAATATACATCGAAAACATTAATAGGTTAAATTTATGAACTAAATTAGGTGGGGACTAAGGGTGGGACTCATTTGTGTTTTCAATTTTAGAGAGATAAATTGGATCCTCAAACTAAGGAATATGGGTGCACACATCACCCTCAGTGTAAGGTGTTTGAGAACTCTAACACCTGAGAGAAAAAGACATAGGAGAAGATAATGCATGAAAAATTAAATCTCATCTAATTTTTTTTATCACTCATATAATCTTCTCATCTTTTATATCATGTATCCCCTTAATGATATCCAAAAAATATACATTTAAGAGATCTAGGATCTCATTTTTTTAGTTTTAATATTGGAATTTAATTTGATAATATTGTAAGGACCTTAAGTATCCCAGAGACTATGTATATTTTAAAATATTGGAAACAGATATAAGGAATTGCATACCAAAGGGCTGAATAGTTTAATAGTATATAAAAAATAGATACATACATGATTTTAATATTACAATTGAATAGGAAATTGAAAACCTATGTTTTTGGTGATAACATTATTCCCTCTAGCATATCCATTTATATAAAATATAGTACTATTTATTGAATCTTGGGGAAATGAAAAAATAAGGATGAGATCGAATACTCAGTAAAAGTTAGGTAAATCTAAAGCTATCATGAATTATTAAGCTACATCATAATGAAAAAGTAAATAACTGAACACACATGACATTTTAATTACATGAATGCATGAATAAATAATTAATAATCAAAATGAAAAGGTAAATAACTTAAAAAATTGAATTTTATAAATTACTAAGTTTGAAATGAATATAGATATAATATAATAGTTATAATATATAAGATAATGATATTTGATTTCATAATGATTTTTTTTAAAATTTCCACACATCATGTTTCCCTATTACGTGATACCATTACCCTCATGATATATCCTTAAGACGGTTTAAAGCATAACTTGAAAAAACTCCACATAGTTAAAGATAGCCAACTAATTCATCCAGTGAGACTACCAATGAATACAAGGTGTTAAATTAATGGTTCCCCAAATCATGTATTTCATGTTCAAATTATTCATCATATATCAAATTATCGGTTTTATTTATAAGAAAATGTTCCTTATGAGGTAAATTTGTTGTGTCAAAGATATAGATTTATCTATATTTCCCTACAAATAAAATAAATTTCCATTTAGTACACCATATGTAGAACAAAAATATAGATTAATAAATAAACCCATCCATGATAAAACAAATATGGATATTTTTGGGAAATTTAACTTCCTATGATCACAAGAATGTTAACATTTGAAGTTAAAGTTATTGACTATAAAAATAAATTGAGTAAGTGAATGTTAATAATTTCCAGAGTAAAAAATGACTATATACTATTCATAGAAATAATATGGATATAATCAATTCAATTTAGACACATTGGGGTAATAATAAGGGTATTTTTCATTAATGAATATAAATGCCTTAAACTTATATTTAAATAAATTCTTGATTAAATTATCGTTTTCATTAGTAATGTTTTTTGAAAACAATTTTATTTAAATATCTCTTTTAGAATAATGTTATTTAAAATGAACCATATAAACATATAAGAAAAGAATCTAATATGATTATCATGATTGTGTTTAGTACCATACATTCGGTAAAAGTTTTAAAAAATTGATTTATAATTTAACTATACAAATATTAAAAAATTACATTATTCAAAAAATTACATAAGTATTCCATTCACATTTTCAGTAAAATCCATACATGCATTGTTTGGAAAACAATATAATATTCCTTTTAATTTTATTTAAGAATAAATATGGGTGAAAATTACTTTTATAATTTAATTTTAAAAGGATAAAACATTATTTCATGGATTTTTAGAAAACATGGTTTTGGAATAAAACTAATTTGTTACTCAAGAGAGAATTGATGATGTTTTTTTTAGAAAAAAATTTATAAAAAAATTATTTAGTAAAGAGTAAAAAATTTGTAATATTACATGAAATATATTGAATAAATAGAGTACAAAAACTTAATTTTTTTAAATGGAAATGGTCATCTAATTTACTTCAACTAATATTCTATAATAAACAATCTCAGTTGGAATGAGATTGCTAAATAAAAAATTAATATGATCATAATATTAAAGTGTGAATTAATTAATAGACTGAATATGTCTATCAAATTAAAATTCATATAAAAAAATTTAAAAAATTAATCTGATAATAAAATTTCATTAGACATAAAATTTTATCATGACATAATCATTGACGTAAAAAATTAAACCCAATGAGTTGAAATTGAGTTAAGAAATTCATTTCCACGTGGAAACTTTTAATCCAAATCCCCATAGGTGAAAAAATTTTAATTGGAAATTAAAAAGGAGTTAATAATGATATATCAATAATATAAAATTCCCATTATACAGTATATACACAATATATAAAATAAATTTGGTGTATAACATTATAATGTGTATCATGCCAAGAAATTGTGATGAATTCCCTTGCCTTATGCTCTTTTTTGGTTGAATGTACATTTTCCTTTATTATAGTGGTTATAAACATTTTATTAATTTATTACAGAATAATAATAATATTTATAATATCATATATGATCCATATATAACTTATTAGTTTCTATTTGTTAATATTCATTCATTGTTTTAATTGTTTCAGGTGTTAATCACATTGTTTTCTCATGCTTATTTCATCAGGAAACATCCAGTTCTTGAACATATTGTATAGTTTTATAATCTTCAAAATAATAATAATAATAATTCAATTATTTTCATACTTTTACATAATGTTTACTTTTAGAATTAATCCTTAATTATTGTTATGAAAAATTAGGTACATTGAGATAATGGAGTTAATAAAATGTATGTATACATGAGTTACAATTCCATTTTACAGTGTTCATTATGGAATGGAGGTGAGTAATAATTTAAAATTATTCATTTATAAAAATATAATATTTGAAAAATTAAATACTTATACATATCATACATGTACAGTGGTTATGAAAAGAGAGTTACACCACATTTTGATGGATGTAGTCCACACATTCATGGAGGAAGTCATCATCTTTACTTGAGTGAATAGAATGAACGAAAATGATATATATTGTTTTTTAATAAGGATAATTTACTAATTTATATATTAATTATTTCATTTATATAACATATAATCATTAACTTTATCTTTATCCCCTTCCATGTAAAGTGATAGTGAAAGATGAGTCATATCGCTTCGAAAAGAAGTAGCTTACCGTACACACGAGCGAATTTATCATATCTCTTACGAAATTGAAGGAATATATATATGATATAGTGAACTCATAGTTATAATATTTTATAGAAATCAAATAAGTAATTTATATCTATCATCATAACCATCTCTTGGAGGTTGAAATAGATAAACCAAAAACATCCGTTCATTAGGCGGTAGTCCCTGTACAAATGATCGATGATTTTAGAACCCATTTAATTGTAGTTGAGATAGTTTTAGGTAATTAAATTACAATGAAAACAAATATTTATATGTAATATAATTTTTTATTATATCACCATGTTTTAATTAACATTTATGTAGGTAGATAAATAAGTAAAATTAAGATGCTCATTGATGAACATTACCTCTTCTCCAGATATCCTCCTTTGTTTTTTACTAAATCTTTCTGAGTTCAATATATTAACCAAAATAAAGCCTACAAGAAAAGGTTATGTATTTTTCAGATTGATTTGGGTTTTTATTTTCCAAATCAAACTGTTTTTAATATGTGAAGATGATATGAGAGGGGGTGGCCTTTTATAAGTGGGGGATAATACACACATGGTATTTTCGTAATGCATTTAGTGGTACCATGTTTTTTATATGTAAAATGGGTCCAATATTGACCACTATAAAAATTTATATGTTTAATGGTACAAATATTACCATATATATGTTTATATGAAATTTTATATGTCATTTATTCCCTTAATTGTTTTGTTTAATCGCCACGTAAACCCAGTTCCCCGTTAAATGCAATAGTTTATTTTTACAATATTCACTATTAAAAATTTTTTAAAATAAAATTACATTTATTAGAAATTATATATAATAATTATTCAAAATAGTTAATCCATTTTTAAAAATTAAAATAATATAATTGTAAAATTATAATTTAATATTAATCACACAAGCATCATGCAAAAGAATATTTTTAAAGTGAAAATATTGAAAAGTATAAAATGTATTTATATATGAATTAAATAATAAAATTATTTAAATGAAATATGTTTTAATAATTTAAAGAAAATTGAACTACTCTTAATTTAACAATAATTAAAAATAAATTTTACCCATATAAATTATCTGAATGAAAGATAATTTCCCAAAAAAATTGATATTTTTCACAATTGATAAAAAATTGAGACACCAAAAAAATCCCATATATTAACACTAATATAATTTTGGTATTAAAATTTAAAATATAATTATTATTTTTTAAAATTAATTTTCTCCATGTTTTAAAAATTAATTTCAGGTTATGTGCACAACTCATGAGTAATCCTACTTTGAGAAAAATATTTTATTTTTCAGAAACCAATTATTTTGATTTTATATGATTAATTTTTTATAATCTATGTATAGATAATAAATACGTGAACATATATATTTTTGTAAAATATTTATTAATATTATTACTCTTCATTAAAATGGCTAGGTGTGACTATTATAATAAATACTAATATTTTAATAATATATTGTTGTTTGGTAAAACACTGTATTATGGGTAATGCAAGCTATTGAAGAAACTATTTTCATTTTGTTTGGATTCCAGATGAAATCAATGTTTCATATTATTAAAGCTATTCATGATATTTTATATAAAAAAATTCATCTCTAAGGTGTTATATTATTATTTAATATTGGTGTCTCCATACATAAATGATAAAAAGTATAATGTCTTTATTTTTATAATCTCGAGGTGTTACATTCTCCCCACAACAAATAAATTTCATAAACTCTATTTAAACATGACATAAGTATTTTAGTGTTTTCTATTTGGAACGAATATCTTTTTACACCCCAACATTATAAAAATAATGGATATAATATTCCCATCATAGGATAAATAGGCATGTACCATGTTAATATGTAATATTAAAAAACTAGGTTCTTAAGTATGAGAACATTATTATCTAGTGAATGTAATAACATGGAGGAAAATATTAAATAATTATAAGGAGATATTGAGGTCATTGATAATATGAAATTGAATGATCGGTGGAAATTTATTAACCTCCAAACAACAAATATGTGAAACTTTAAAATATAATATCATATATTAGATTTTAATTTAATAAGATAACATTTTTGTTCAAAGATCCTTTTCTAAAACCTAAGGAAATATTTTACTATTTAACAATATATTAAAAATAAACATACTCAATAAAATTCTAATTCATAAGAATAATTTCATAAATTTATTGTACTCCGTTCAATTAACAATTAAACTCGTGCTCTACTAAATGATTATCCAAAATTTATTTTTTTATATCTAAAGCACAGAAATTCGCTTTTAAGTAATCACAAGACCTAAAAAATATTTTAACTTATTTCAATGTCTCTATAAATATTTACCTAACCCAATGTGGTTGTGAAAATTTAATTAATAAAATAAATCATTCCATAATCCTCAAATGTAACACTATTGGACAATCATTAATTTTCAATTTTCAATTTTCTTAAATAAAAACAATTAAATATTAACTAATACATCACAAAGGTCAGTGGTTAGTTCTAAAATATCATCTTTATTTGGACTTGGGTTCAAGCCATATGACCTTACTGAAGGGGAAGGGTTTTTACCCATTATTAAAGTTAATATTTTTCTAAATTGTTTTAATCTAATTCTTATAATTCTCCAAAAACACTATGATGGTAATATTTGAAATAAAATTAATCAATAAATAATAATTTTACAATGATCCTCAATTTAAACCATTTTTAAAATGTCTAATAATCATATTTAAATATTATTAAAAAATCACTATTGATATTATCATCCCTAAAGGTTGTAAATAAATTTAAAAATAGGTCTATATTATATAAAGGTATTATTCATCAAATAAATTTTCCACTAAAACATATTGTTTCCAAAAATTTATCTTATTATATACTTAATCATATTTGACTCCCATAAATTTAAATAAAAAATAGTTATTTAATGATGTGAACATAATATAAATAATAAAATCCTAAACTTATTATTGTATCCATATCACTTATGATATTTAAGACATACGTGCTTCCAAAATTTATCAAAATCCTTAAATGTTTCTTAATTATTATAACAAAAATAGAATTGGTAAATATACATCAAGTATTTATTTCTTCATTATATATACATAATTAATATATCAATTTTATATCACTATAGTTCCTTCCATGTTTTAGGGGTCAAATATTAGACGAGTTAATTCAATCAAATAATTCATATTTTCTCCATATTTAAGACCAAAAACTATAAATGGGGTTCTATGATGTTATTTATTTCGTTATATAATACTAATCATTATTTCTATAATATTATTTCCATTATTATATTATTTTCAAAAAATAATGATCTTTCCAATTAAATTGATTCACTTACATATATGTATCATTACAAATTTCTTACATTAATGAAATTGAGACTAATTTCATTAATTATCCCCACCATTTATGCTCTTAGAGAACACCATCCATCTCTATTTTTGTGATTCTGGGAGTTGTTTAATGTATATTGAGATAATCATATTTTGGAAAAATTTAATAATTATAACCATGATACGATTAACTCCTATAATCATTCCATTTGGATGATCATAGTTACCATATTTAAACTATTGTTCAATATTAACATGGTTTCGTAGGGTTCCATCCTCTAACTGAAACCAAAATGAAAATTTTGGGAAAAAGTAATCATAGTTGGGAAAACATTGTAATTAATCATATTATTTCTAATAATTACACGTTATTTTCATTCCAATAAAGATTTCATTTATCCTAGGTCATTTAATGTCATTATATAATCAAATCCATAATAATGGGTTGTAAAGACAGTATGAATTATCCTAGGCATATCACTTGGGAGTATCAAACTAGATACATAATAGTTCTTATTTTAATGCACCATGGGATGATTCGGTAAACTAATGTTCCCTTTCTAGAGTTATAATCCCTAGGAACATTTGTGTAAAAACTATATCCACTTACAGTATCTAGATAGAGATATATTTATATGAAAACCACATGATGTCTACCTTACAAAAACATTAAGATATTGTTATATACTTATCCTAAAATTATATCATAGGTTTTTGATCCCTAATAAATCATTTCATAAATATAGATCCCATTTATTCTACTAAACATACTCAAATACGAACTATAGTGACCAGTAATTCAGTCCCTCTTATCCGGTGTCTGTATTAACACATTGGAAAAAGATATAAGGAATTGCATAATAGAATACATAAAAGATTAATATTTATTTTAAACAAGATATATTCATGATTCCCATATTACATTTGAATATAAAAATTAAAAATTTATTTTTATCATGGATATAATTTTACATATTAGAATCTCATTTCAAATGAAACATAGTAATCTTCATTGAATATTGGTGAAAGGAAAAACAATTATTGGTGAGATCAAATGATCAGTAAGGGATAACTATAGTGGATACTATAATGAATTGAAAACCATAATCAATATGGAAGGATAAAGAACATAATAATAATCAAAATTAAATAACGTTACTACATGAATAGATATTGAATAATCAATATGTCAAGGTCAATAGTTGAAAAAAAATTCATATAATCAATAATTGGAAATGAAATGCATCCACAGATAATATCATTATCATAATATCATGGTTAATAATTAATACATTATAATTGTATGATGTCTTTTTTTATCTCACATCATGATTTCTAGGGGTATGATACCTTTACCATCATGATCTATCATCATGATAGTTTAATTCATATTGGGTAAAAACCCACTTAGTGAAGGAAACCAAATGAATTCATCTAATGAGACTACGATGCATCAAAGAGATTACATTTACTAGTACCCAATCCATGTCATTCCTCAAAAAATAATTACTCATATATTGAATAATCTTTTGAATCTATATTTAGTGAGCCTTATCAAATATCCATATATAGTAAAATATATTGAATTTTCAATATTTCCAATAATATCAAATGACATTCAATATATTTAATTGTATGCGTAAAATTAAATAAATTTTAAAAATAAAAATATACCTGATAAATGTTTTGGATATTTAGATGGACTTTAATGTTCTAAATTCATGGGAAAGAAAACACTTCTTGGGAATGTTATTAAATAGAAAAATGATTCAAGGAAGTGATTTAAAATACATTCTACTGTAAAAATCATAATAAATCATCCATAAAAAGGGTATGGATGGAACCAATGAATCATTTAACCATTTTAGTAAAATTAAATTGTTGTTATCATTTAGGAACATAAATACCACAAAAGGTTATTTACAATTATTCTTGATGAAAATATCTTTTTAATTTTTGGAAAATTTCGAAAATAATTTTCTTCCAAAATCACTTATAAAAACATTTTCCATAAAAATATATATCTATTAATTCAATGTATCACTTTAATAAATTATTGTAATAATAAATTATAATTTAGTAAATATTTAATAATAAAAAAATGTAACATCCCTTCTAAAATGTAAAAATATTAGGAAAGTCACTTGTTCAAAAAACGACAAGAAGAATCCTTTAACAGTTTCAGTAAAATCCAATTTTTTTTAAAAATGTCATATAAATAAATTTAAAACATATTCAAAAGCATAATAATGGGTAAAAACACAATTTATAATTATTTTATATTGTTAAAACACTTTTGGAAATATTTTTAGAATACATGGTTTTGGCAGAAATCATATTTTTATCCAAAGAGATAAATGAACTATGATTTTAATTAAATCATTTTATAAAATATATTAAGTATGAATGTGTGGGAAAATGGTTATATTAAATAAATAACATGAATATAAATAGTTGATGAAAATTAATCCAATTTTTTTAGGAAAAACATTTCTAATTAACTTCTACTAATATTCAGGAATAAACAATCATGAATAGAATACCATTTTGAAATCAACCCATAAAATTACAATAAAATTGTAATAATTATTAATATATCGATATATTATTTATATCATCCATAAATATTAATAATTATATTTAAAATAAAATAAAATATTTTAAAAAATTCATTTGACACAGTATCTCATCATGACATAATCAATTATGTAGAATACTAACCCAATGAGTGGAATTTGATATACGAAGTCTCTTACCACTTGGATACTTTTATGTAAACCCCATTAGAGGAAATAATTACAATGGAAACAAATAATATAATTAATATTGATTTATTCAATATATTTTTTTAAAAAGAGAAATTATATACACCATATAAAAGAAATTATGTGCGTAATATTAAATTGGACTTCAATTAATTGTAATTGAGACAAAATCCCTTACATTACACACCATTCTAGTTGAACGTGATTTAAAAATAATTATAGCTACATAAAAAAAAATTATTTTATAATTATATAACTTTATTATCTTTTATGATATTATATTTGATCTATTTATAAAATGTTATAACCCATTCATTAATAATCACTCATTTTTTCCATTGTTTCAGGTGTTAATCGCCTTATTTTCTAATGCATATTTTGTCTTCAAAGATACATTTTCTATGCATATTATATAGTTTTTTATTTTAAAAATAATAATCATAAAATAATTATCACTATTTTAGAACCCTATTTACTTTTAATCCCTGTCATTAAGGATGGTTATGAAAAATGAAGTATGTTATGATCATAGAGACGGTAGGCTATACTTATGCATGAGTAACATTTCAATTTTTTATTGATCATTATGCAATGTATCTAAGAAATATTTTAACTTTAAATAATGACGATAATTATCCTATATATATCATATTATATAATTAAATATATCCTTCATGTGGTGTGGTGATGAAAATAGAGTAACATTACTCCATGTAGGTGGTAGCCCACATGTACAGTAATGATGTTATCATCATAACATGAGTGAAATGGGAAGAAATAAAATGATATATATTATCATTTAAATATAATAAATATGTAACTAATATAATTATTATTTTATTTATATCACAAATATATATTAACTTTTTATTTATCACATTTAATTTGATGTGTTTTTGAAGGATGAATCGCATCGCTTCATGTGGCGAAAGTCCACCGTACACACGAGCAACGATATCATATCTCTTATTAAAGGGAAGGTAATATATATATATATATATATATGATATATTAAATATATATTTATACATATTTATTAAGTATCATATATATATATATATATATATATTAGAACCATCATTATTTTGAACCTTGAGAGGTTCAAATGGAAAAACGAATAACATCAGTTTTTGAGGAGGTACCCATCGTACACCTGAACAATGATTTTATATCCATTTTATATAGGAGGATATGGTTTTATCTCATTAAATAATCATTAAAAATATTCATATGTTAGGGATAATGATTTTATAATTTCATTTGGTTTAAATAAACATTAATGTAGGTGATAAAGGAAGTAATATAAATTCAGTTGTTGAAGAACATTACCTATTCTTTGGGTATCCACCATAAGATTAAAGTAATGACTTACATAGTTTTCATTTTAAACAAAATAAGGATTATATATATAGGGAAGGTAAGTTGGGATTTTATTTTAGTTGGTCTGGGTAGAACCATAAAGGTTTTAGCGTTTGAAGATGATATTATAGTTGGTGGACATTTATAAGTTGGAGTTTGGATACAGTTGATAATTTTGAAAATAATTAAGTGAATTCATATTTTTTATATACAAACAGTATCCAAAATGGACCATATATAAAACATCATAGGTTTCATGGTCAAAAATATATTCAAAAAATTGACTTTAGACATGTTTATAGGTCATTTTTTAATTTATATTTTAAGTTTAACCCTATAAGAAACATATTTTCACAATAACCACGATAATTAACATTTATTATATTCAATAATTATATTACATGCAAAAATGTGTTTTAATTGTAATAAATTATTTATTATTATGATTCCAAATATATAAAATATTTTTCGAAATTCAATTCATATAATTTATATACAAAATTTAAAATTAATCATAGAAATGTAACCAGAAAGTAGATTTTAATTTGAAATTATTCAAAATATTAAAAAGTTCAAAAATCAAAATTAAATATGAAAATGATTCCAATAGTAAATTTGGAATAATTTATATAATTCATAACAAATTCTACTTTAATACCAAATCAAAATATAATTTTACCTAATTAATAATTTATATATGAAGGAAATTTTCAGTTAAATTTCATTGTTTTTCACAATTCAAAAAATGAAACTTCTAAAAAATATTAAAAAAATTCACCACAAAATAATTTTTTCCCAATATAAATAATGAATTTCATATTTTTAATATAAATTTTCTATATGTTTTAAATTTTAATTTTGAATTTTTTGAGAAAAGCACAACTATTTAGTATTATAGAAATGTATTGTCATTTGAAAACATTAATTTTTTATTTTAAATTATTCTAATTTTTTTTATAATAAGTATACTACTAATAAAAACGAGAAAAAAATATATTTTCATAATTTTATTAATTCTATACATACCATTCATTCTGAGGACTAGGTGATAACTAGTATATTAAATAATAATATTTTAATAATATGTTATTGTCCGGTAAAAATAGAACATTCGTTTAATGAATGATTACATTGAAACTCATTGTTTTTCATGAAAAAAGATAAACTCAATGTTGTGTTATAAGAAAGACAATGAATTAATTGAATAAATATATGATTATGTATTAGGTCATATCTTCTCTTCAGCTCATTCTGTTCCTTGTTGTACATGTTATTAAATACAATATCATTTTTTTTAAAATCACTATGTATTATATATATGTACATAGAAATGGTAATATTAATGGAGGATATTTTACAAAAAATATAATAAAGATATAAAATTATTATTAATATAATTAGAAGTTTTATTTTAATATATTTTTTATGTTCAGAATCATCCCAAAAAAATAGGTATGTTATAGAATGAATGGATGCTTTGAACCCACTCATATATGGTATGGTTTATAAACTTAGTTAACCTATTATTTTGTTTAGTATCCCTAATAGTAAGATGTTTAAAAATTCCATCAAACTAATATAATTTAATGAATTAAATAAAAAATATTACATCCCATAATATTTTTTATATTTTAAACATTCTAATAACATTATTTCCAAAAGGATATCAATGAGTCTTGAATGTTTCAAACACATCCTATTTATTTTTAATAATAAAAATCAAAAACATCTAACTGAAATATTATTTTAAGGTTATAACCTATGTTCCTACACCATGGGAGCTACCCCTAGGAAGACAATATTTTATAGAGTGGGTGTGTTACAGTTTATGATTTAAAGAAGACTTATTATAAATTACTATTTTTAATATTCCTAGAGTGAAAACCTCATAGAAAGGTAGATTTCTAGGTGTAATAGAATTTAAGATACCATGTGTGGATAAATCAACAATAACCATAAATATTAGATTTAGAAAAATCATTTAATATTTAATATCATTTTTATTATTTTTAACAAATGTTCTTTATCATTGGATGTAATGAGATTTCCCATTTAAAACATATATCTAATTCGTGAATGATTCTCTAATTTTTTTAAAGAGATTGTATATATGAAGAAAACGTGATTCAAACACGAAAATAAATTCTTTATGTTATAAAATAGAAAAATATATAATATTATTATATTTGTTTTGGACCAACATAAAATCATTTAAGGTGACATGTTTTTTATTTTTTAGATAATGTTCATTTTTAATGAATATTGAAAAATACTATATTTTAACACAAAACTACCATTTAATATAATTTATTTATATGGTTATATTATCATTTTGATTAGTTTTAAAATTTTATTAGAATATATTTTTCATATTTAATCCAATGATCTTTATTGGATGTAATTTCACGTTGAAATTGGACTTAAACAACTGTCAATCTTTTCAAGGTAATTTTTTAAAAACACGCTTTATGTTTTAATAGCGGTAATTAATTTTAAATTAATTTATGAAACATCTGAGTTTTGAATTTGGAAAATTGTATTCAGTATTTGGAATCTGCAGTTCCAAATTTTGTATATTGGTGACTATTATTTTTATACATTATGAATATTTACTTCATTAAATATTTCATTTACCATGGTTAAACAATAAATATGGTAAATAATGGTAAACAAATGATACTATAATCGTATATAATTACAATATCATGTATCATAATTCTATTTTATGATACAAATCTTATCATTATCATCCATGGGTCGAATTTGGGACCCCATTGGGCAACATGGGAGTGATAGTGACACCTTATTTTAATTAACTTAAAATAAAGATAAAAATGAAATAAAAAATTATCTTTTAGTAAATTAATTTTTACATTGAGTTATATAAGTTATCAATTAGAATATAACTATTCTTTTGAAATATAAAAATATTTCATATATCATTGTAATTTTTTTTATAATTTTTAGATATCAAATAAATTAAATTATTTATGACACAATAATGAAGCTGTGTTTACCTCATTAATAAATGATTTAAATAAATAAGATTATAAAAATTAAAATAATTTCCAAGACCTGTCAAATTATTATTGGATGATTTTATTTCGACTATGAGTCACCTTATCTTCAGTATTAATTCATATTGGACCTTTATAAAACAAAAATCATTATATAATAAAATAATATTTTCACACGTTCCTAAACAGCCCCTCCTATCACTTATAAAAACCCTCGATTCTTTCCCATTACCCACACCTCTCAAGCCCCTTATCACTTCCAACTCAATCCCAATTATGCTCCCAAAATAAATATCCTTCTCCTAGAATCTTTAACATAGTCATAAGGCACTTCAACAAACCCTTTTGGTTCAAACCAAAGGGAGTTACCCAATTTAATGGTAACGTCTTCTCTTAAGTGCATCTATTTTATTTTACTTATCCAATAACTTAAAAACTTTTTATGACATTATTTTATAACAAAAACATTATCCTGAATATACTATGATGCTTTTATGAGATGTATTAAAACATCACTTACACACACCTCCATCTAAAGGGCATCAAATATACAGTTTCTATGGATGGAAAACTAACGCCTCACAAAATGATGATTGTTCAATTATATCATACTGCATCTCAAGGTGTCAATTATTAAGGAATAGTATTTATATATGATATATATTCTTTTTATGTTTTCTTTATTCTTCTATATTTCCTATTTTTATAATTATTTTATGGTTTCCATTATAGATAAATGTGATAATTTTATATGAGGAAGTGCGGACTACCGCCCCCTCAAAGTGATATGACTCATTAATGTCATATGTGGGAATTATAAAAGATGGTGTTAATTATATTATATATCTTATTATACTATAATTATTATATAACTACGTATCATAATGATTTAATTCCATTAAAATACGAAATAAAAATTAAAGTGGCTATCATTCGTACGTACGACTTTCAGTCTCCATGAACGGTGCATTTCATTTCATATCCTTAAATGTTATGTACTATTAAATACATTTATATAATGGATATATATTATATATATGATATCTAAATCCTAAATAACATTCTGGATATAATGAAATTTTGACCACCTAGACAATATGTAAATATAAGAAGTTCATTTTTAACTCAAGTACCTAATATCAACAAAACAACCATTATTAACATAAATGATTACATGAAGTTTATAACATGATAATTATTGACATATAATGAATAATAAACATGATAAATGTTCTTATGAAAATATAAAATAACATTATTTTATTATTTAGGAGATTAAAGAACGAATGGGTCTTGTCGGAGATGAGGTAAGGGACATTGTCGTAATCTCCTTTCATTGATTAATATTTTGTTTTAATACACAAAATTCATTTATACTCTATATAAACACCTTTGAATTTTCATTTCATCAAATGGGAATATTTTTCAATTATGTTTTTACTAAATTAAAAAAATGAATGTTTCTTTTAACATTAGCGGTGAAAATGATCTTTTCCACCCCCATGAGTATTATTTGATCTATGGATTCCTTACCAAGACGTAATGTTTTAAAAAGAAAAATAAATACCATATAACCCATTACATATTTTTTTATTTAAAATTCGTTTAGATAGTGGATTTTTTATGTCAAAATAATTAAATGATATATTGTGATTGAAATATGGAAATGTTATCTTTACATTGTGTTTATTTTATGTGTTATGAATATGTTATGGTTCATGGGAATTGTTACATATATTGGTGGTTCTGTGTTAAACCTAAGAAGAGTGAGCCTGAGATATATCTCCAATTCATTGGGTAATGTGACAGAGGTAAACGTGAATGTTTTTTCTAATAGATTTAGTGAATATACCACGATGGTTATTCCAAATGTAACTCCCAATGTAGCACTGATAGCTACATTGTATGTTTGATATGGATGACCCAATTGACCTTTAGGATTTATTATTTCTATGTGTTATTCATATATATTATTATTTCATGAGGCTTGATAAAGAGTTTATGTTATTTACGTAATGATGAACTAATTTTTTCTTTCTTTTTTAAATAACCATTACTGTGCTTTTTATGCTCATCCTAAGTATTGATATCCTTTTCACAGGACCTAAATATGAATAGGGTCAATGATTGGATCAAGGAAATTCCATGCTATCTAAAACATTACACTAGAAAAGAATCTTTTTCAAGAGTTTTTATATAATGAAAAAAATTGAAACTGATTTGAATTCACTACAAAGTAATTTTTGTGATTTAATGTAATAGTTAAGGACTACTTATCTTAAACTCTAATCATGAAAACATCTTAATTGTGAATTATTCATTCAATTAATGATTGTGTAATGTTTAAGGCTTGGCCCTTATAATATGCACATCAGTGAAATTTTATATATAAATGAAATAATCAAAATTTATTATAAATTATAAACATCAATATTAGTAAATATATGTTACTATTGCATTTATTGGGAAAAGATTTGGTATCTAAATTTCATATTCATAATAAAATTTCATATAAATAGATTAATTTATCCCCTTCAAAAATTTGTAATCCAATAACACCTAATAATAGATGTTTTAAAGGGTGGGGTTTTCATCACTTTATAAAGTTCAAAATCCATAAAAAACTAAAATTATTCCTAAATAAATTATAGTTGTTTTATTTTGTTATGTAGAAAATAGAAAAGAATATAGAATTATGAATTTAAATAATAATATAATTTATTAATTAAGGGATATAATTTTTTTTTGAAAATTAATTTTATTAATATAATATGGAGGTTGTAATTCTTCATATCTATATCTCTTTTACTCCATCAACATCCAATAAAATTTTATAGAATGATGATTATTTTGGAGTTGAACCTAAATAATGTACATGACCCTGGTAATAAAAACATATAAACCTTGACTAAATAGTTTTTATTATTTTGAGAGATCAAAATAATCATCTAATAATTTTTTTGACAGTTTTGACTTTTTAAGATTCCACAAATACATATATAGTGTTAATGACTCCAAGATATGTTATTTTCTATAAATAATAATTTAATGATGAAATAGATTTTATTATTGGTAATAACACTTTTTTTATTATAAAATAACTTAAATTCTCAAATCCTATTATTTTTAACTACATATTTATAGATAAGTAATATTTTATTGGAAATATAAATAATTTTATATCAATATTTATTTCCTTTTATTTAATACAAAAAAAGGGATTGATTATTTTGATAATTATTGTCATATATCATGAATTTTGTCAATATGTATTTTATTTTATCAACATAAAAAATAACTTATATTCATATCAAAAGGATGTTAGAACAATTTTTCTAAATGGATATTTAAATAAATAGATTTATATGGATTAAAAACCATTTTTTCAAGATAATGCAACAAAAATGTGAAAACTAGTAAAATTCCATTGTAGAATTAAAAAATCAATGTATTAATTAAATGAAAGGTTTCGTTTTATTTTCTTTTCAAAAAGTTTTATAATTAATAGTACGAATAAATGTATTTATTAAATGTTTATAGAATAATATATATTTATTTTTTATAGATAGATGGTTTATTAATAATTATAACCTATATTATTGGTATAAATTACAATAATGAATTTATTTATATTATATTTAAAATGAATTATCATAGAATAATATAAATTATTTTTGAAATGAAATTTTTGAAATAGGGTGGAGGATATTCATTGAGTCCATCTCATTAAGAAAGAAAAATATTGTATAAATACAATTATCCTTTATTTAAAGATGCCATCACTCAATTTGACTCAAGCATCATGTTTATTACTATTAATGTTATAGTTATATAATAACTATAAAATGATTTTTAAACTTGATATATGATTTATACTCTATTTTTAAATGGGAATTAGTTATTTTTATTTAATTACATATACTAGTAATTTAAGAGTGTAAAATTGGAAGTGTTTAACACGGGTCATTGGATATCTAACGAAGACCTAATATATCTATTTATATTATAAAATTTATCTGACTAATAATCTGGATACATATATATGAGTTGGATAAAAAATGGGGTTGATAATAATTCCACATTTATGTGGACATTCACACGTATAAGAGGTTTAATTTAATGGGAGAAAAACAAACATACATGAATATCACATCCAATCGTGGTGTCAAAATTTTTCACCCTAATAATGTGTGGGAATGTACATGACTAGGTTACAGAGGTTTTATAAGATAGAAACTTATTCCCTAATATAATGACCCAAATATCCACTCATTATTATGATAAATTAAAATAATCATCCTCCTACAATCACTAGAATAATGGGAATTATAGACACATTATATTAAGGAATTATTATGTGAGGTAGCTACTATAATATGGTAACATATAAATTCCTTAAGTGAAATTATATAAGAAAACAATGACCCATTTTAAAAATCCCAATACAGATAGATATTTAATGAAACGAAAAAGAAAAATTGGACTAAAACCATTGATTAATCATATTTTTATAGTAACATGGTGCTCTTTTTAGGATGTTCTTTAATTAAGTGTTTAATGGGTAAAAAAAACTTATTATAATGAATGATGATATTTATATATTCTCCAATAAATTTAAGTCAATATAACTCATTATGAATGTATGTTCAACAACCACTATTAAAGAAAAATTGGTACCCTTAATGTTCTATAGAAACAAATACAAGATCCACAAATTAATTTTTTTAATATATAAAGTAATAAGTAATTCCTCTTATTATATAATTTTATTAGATAAAATTCTGAGATAATTCATGAAAATATCAATAAAAAGACATCAAAATAATTATTTTTTTAATGTTATCATGTATTAGAAATTTTTATATATATCATGGCTCTTATAAATCATAAACACCTATAGTTTCATACATAGTAAACTTCAAATCTAACACCCATTTGAGATGTTTACACAAAGTTATGGAGTAAATAGAAATATACACTAATATGTGTATTAAATTATTCAAAAACACTAATATTCTATAATTATATAATATAATAAAAAATTTATTAATATTATATTGTTAAATATAATATTGAATTTTATATTAAAAAAATAATAACTAGTTTAATTCAATGAAATAAAATTAATATGAAATATATTTTTACTTATAAGTATGAGTAATAATTATTTAAATAATTATAGGTTTTCAATAATTTTGGAATTTAAAAATTTATGACTTTCAATTAGTATAGTCACTTTAATATTACTAATTATTATTTTATATCAATAAATTCTATAAATTGAATATAAAAAACTTTTCAGGTGAGATAAAACATTTATAAAAAATAATTAAATTTTATTTCATCATAATAGTGACATATGTTCACTAGTTGTTGTGGTATTGATATATTTTTTTTAATGGAAGCAATATGGATGTTATAAGTTTTTACTATAAACACATTTTCAAGAGAGAAAATCCTTATTGACATTGTGATTTCTTGACTATGAACACATTATCTTCTTCAATTTTTTTAACACTCAGGTAGATAAAAATGGAAATATGAGTTAAAATGTGTTATATACGACCTTTGGTATAAATAAAGTTGTATAAATGGAAACATGGGATAAAGTCATATTGGGAGATAAATAATATTCTTATCCACAATGTATACTAAGATATTTTTTAATGTATTCTTATTATTGTTGTGTCGGTTGTTGGTGAGTAAGTTATTGAAGATTTATTTCCTAAATTCAATCTCTAAGAAACATTGCCAATATAGAATAGGGTCTCCTCCTCCTCAAGAGAGAAAAAAATATTTTCAAAAATTAATCATAAAAAATACAAATATAGGAATATTATATAAATAAAATCAAACTGGATATTTACTTATTCTTCTTTATTCTTCATTATTATAAAGGTTGGAGGTGAAATCTGATCTATGTTATGTAAAGTTCATATATTAGTATTTTTTTAATATTAATGGTTAATTTATTTGATTCTAAAAATTTAATATTAAATTTATCAATAAAAAAACTGATGCTTACATAGGATAACACATTAATGTATAAGTAAAATCCACTTTTCAAGAATTAATTCACATTATTAACATTTGAAATGAATTCTATGTGATAGTTTCACACAATTAAGGGTTTATGTCTCACCATAAATATTATCCATAAATTATTTCACCATCAATTATATATCAAGTGACCTAGGAGTCAATATTAATTTTGTGAAAGTTAATATTTTGCTTTCATTTTTTCATTTATGTTTTATTAATTAACCATTGAATTAAATAACATGACATGGATCCGATTAAAATTTCCATATATAAATGAAATTGTATTTTTCACTATTATCTAAAATATATGATTTTCCCTATTATTTATTTTATTATGGATCTTATACTTTTAATTCCAATTAGTTCATAATAGATCTAATGAAAAATATTCATGGGATTAGTTAACACAACTAGTGAAAGAAATATATCATGTATCACACACTATGAATCGAATATCATATATATGCAAGGCATGTGTGTTTGTGGGTGTTTGTGTGCACATTCTTGGTTATTTAATTTTTTATCCAAGAATTATAATTATAATATTTCCACACTATTTCAATTTTATAATAAAAAATAAATATCTAAGTACTTTTATAATTAATTTTCATTTTTTGATGGCATGAAATCCATTGTGAATTGAATTAAATTAAAATGTTTAAAAATATATTGGTTTTATATATTTATATTAATAAATATACCCAAATTATATTGAGTTTATTATCAATAAAATTAGTCACCATTTTTTGGGAATTAGAAATTAAAAATTTTTATATTGAAAATATTATGACCAAATATTTATTACAACATCAAACATATTATTTTGTGACTTTTTTAATGCATTGAATGATTTTTCATATTTTATTAAATAAATTTTTGTGATATTTTATATAATTTGGAACTCATCTATTATAGGTATAGTTACAAAAGAATTTCATTATCATTTTTATGTGATTATGTTCCATTAATAATAAATATATTATTTTAATATACTATTATTATTGTAATGTTCTACTAATATGATGTATTTATATTTTTAAACATATATAAATTTTATCTAATTACATTGTCAATGTGAGATATTTTATGACATTAAACTACTTGATTATGTCATTATAATTTTTAGATTATAATTATAAACCCTTAGGCCAGATCACTATAGATATAATAATGTAAAATGATTATTTTTTACATATTGAATCTTTTTATATACATATGAATATTAATATATATAAAATAATACATTTCTTGATGAAATGTGGTAACATGGCTTTTGAAATAATTAAAAAATTAATTCGTAAAAAAATTGATGACATGATGGGATCTTTAGATCTTTATCGAGATGATAAAATTTTAGTATATTAATTACTGGAACAAAAACACGAAACTATTACTGTTGAGTCCACTTTATTGGAAAAGGCTTCTCATGAAATGTGGGGATAATCAAATAGGGTGTTCTTAAAGCTGATACAATACAATACATGGATGTCCGTTAGACAGATTACATCTGATATTAATGGTGTGTAATATTTTCTAAAATATGTTGATGAATTTTTTTAAAAAATACATGAGGACAAAAAATATTAATATAAATTATTAATTTAAAGGAATAAATATTATTTCATTAGCTCTGTGTGAGAGAAAATAATGATATTTAATTTATATAAAAGGATGAATAATAAATAAAACACAACATTGGCCTATTCTAAATCAATTTTCGTTACTATTCCACAAAATATTTGGTCTTTACACATATCTGAAATAATTCATGTTCTGAAATATATATTGGGGTTCACAAAAATGAGGAAACCAAATGTGGACAATTAAAAAATTATTAATGAAAATTGATATAATTTTTATGAGAATAAAATACGAGAATTATGTCATAAAATTTCATATAGACAAGATATTTTATTGAATGATGTTTCTTATGTTACATTAATCAGAAAAAACTTTGATTTCTACTCTTATAGATTTCAACATATTATGAACCATCTTTTATTAGTGGAAAAACCTTGAAAAAGTTAGATTTTATTAATCCTACTAAAATAACTCAGAAATGATTTATTTATACATTATGATTTTCCCATTAAAAAAACATTTATCAATACATTTTTATTGGAATAACAAAACATGCACTTTGTCAGCGTTATTTTATTTATTAAAAAACATTTCCATTTTATCAGTACCTTTTTAATGTTCATAAAATATCACTCTTTGAACAATTTTCCTAGCACATATGAAAGAAACATTTTATAAAAATGGTAAATTCTATTAATTTAAATTTTTTAGTATATAAATATATTTATATTGATATTATTTAATTTCATAAATATGATTTATATAAAAATAATAAATATATAAATATATATTTGAACATAATATGAAACATACTTAATGATATATGATATATAATATAATTAAATATTAATATTAAAAACATGTTTCTAATTTCGATTGAGTTATAGACAACTAATAAAGATTTAGTAATAAAAAATTTTAATAAATAAATTAATATAATAGGATAAGTGGAGAAAAATAATAAAACTCAAATGAATATAACATCTGATATTAGTTTCTTCTTAGGCTCCATGATATTTCAGTACAAATCTAGTAAATAGATCTATGTTGTTTAGATCAAAGAGACCTTGGTACCTATTTCATTATTGGTTAAAAAGGCACAGAACCCCACCATATTGAACTGTTTGTTAGATGCCCTAATTTTTCAACATTAAACTAAATTTCTTCTTTTTTAGAGGGTTTTATTGTCTTTCTTTCAGTAGAGTAGTATTTATTATCCTTTTTAACATTCATATGGATATTAAAGTGTTGAAATTTTATAAATTTTTATGTTATAATGATATTTATAAATTAAAATATAAATATATAAAGATATTTGAATACATTAACATAAAATAATATCTATGTAGAAATAAATATTTAAAAATATAAATTTTTAAAATGTACTATAAAAAATATTAACCATTTATAAATATAAATTTATTACATATTCTTTTTTAAAAAATATTTATCCATTTTATTTACCTTATATAAATTTATTAATATATTTATACCATTAAAAATGTATATATAGAGTGTATATATAAAAATATATGTTTTTGTATTTGTTTCTTAATTGAAAGAAAAATATTTATGAATATATTCTAATATTTGTATATATGTATAAATTTATATATATATATATATATATATTTGATCAAATACATATATATTGAGAAATATATATACATATACATAATTATATCAGTATATGAAAACTAAAGTCCTCTAAGTCGGGGGTATGTGTGTTTATTTTGTGTTTAAAGATATTGAAGTGCCCAGATCAGTGTGAATCACTGAGAGGGGGAGGGGGTGAATCAGTGATCCTTTAAAACTTTTTACTAATTGATTCTTAATCAATTAAACCTCTATGGCTGGTTAAAGCCTCGATCCACTCTTCTTGTATCTCTCACCTTTCCACGAATGATGCAGTTAATGTAAAGGCACTGGACACAAGGATTTACAATGTTCGGCACCAAAGGCCTATGTCCTTGCCATGCTCTCCCAGCATGGATTCTCCCATTATAATCGGTTAGTATTACAATGGTCGATACAGCTTCCCACCGTATCTCTCTTGAGTCCCACAGGAGGGTCTTTATACTGCGTCACACAGTGTTACCAGAGTCCCACTGGCCTGCTCCAGAATCCCACTGAAGACTTCTTCTCCCTGAGTCCCACAGGGTCTTCTCTTGGCTCCTCGAGTCGCACGAGTAGCTCTTCTTCACTTTAATCTTCTTCAAGTATCCTCAGCAGCCTGGGATAAAGACTGCTGGCCTTGCTCTTTACCTCTGATCACTTGTGATGATCAGGTCTTCTCGTCTTGCTCAGGCTTTATCTCCTTCTTCTGAGGATGACCTGGCTTCTCTCCAACTACTGAATACTCAGACAACTGATATCTTTATCTTCAGTCTGGTCCAGTCTCACTTCACTTCAACTTCAAGCACTGAGTGCATGGCAACTCTGAATCCTCATGCACTGACTGCATGGCCTTCTCAATACTCTTCAAGAACTCCTGGTCTTGGACAACTCAAACGCACACCACTGATTTAAGCTTGTTCAGTGTGCGCGTGCATGCATGCATGCATGCACTTCCCTTTCCTTCTTCTTGGTGTGATAAACCCACAAAGGGTGTAATCCTTTTTAGCACACACCTTCTCACTTCCTTCACACACTTTGTTCTTATTGGTTACACACTTAAATGTGTGTTCTACTTTAGTGTGAGGTATCCTTCTTCTTCTCCTTCTTAGTGTGTACACACCACTTAGGCACACACTAAGGTTCGGCCTCTTTGCTCTTTGCACACACTTCTTCCACTTTTTGCACACAAGTGAGCTTGCCCTCTTCTTCTCGCACATAAATGGCTACGGCCAACTTCTTGTTCACTATGCACACACACTGTCCACGGAGAGGGTGTTTTCTCCTTTTAGCACACACACACTTGGTGTGTAATTCTCATCACCCGAATCTCCTACTGCCTATATGAAGGCGCACAAGTGCTTGATGGGCCGCGACCTCCTCTTCTTCAACACTTCCGCGTAAGGTGCCAAGCCGCAAGGGCCGCTCAAGGTCTCGGGTGTGCAAGGTGCAACTCCTCGGGCACGCAGGGTGTCAAGCACCTCGGCCACGCAAGTGCGCAAGCACCTCAACCGCGGGTCGTGCAAGTATGTGCTTGACCCCGTGCTCTTCCTGCCGCGCAAATGGAAGGCGCGCAGGGGAATTCACCCTTCTTGTCGCGCAAAGGTGTTGCGCGCAAGGAACTCCAGCCACACAAGTTTACTTGCGCGGGGCTTCAAAATCTTCACGAGGCAGAGCACTCACGAGTCTTCAAGTTTTCAGTACATCAGCAAGCAACAATGAGGTCTCGGCCTCTCCTTTTATAGGCAGAGATGCCTCATATCTTCCGCGTGAGATATCTTTCGAAACCCCGAAGATTTCGGTTCTTTAAATTCTTTCCGAATCTTGAATTTACTCTCTGTTTCACGCGGGCTCATTTATATTTCATTTCCTCCTCGTGCATGCGATTTATAACGCATGCACGACCTCTGTTTAAACCCAATCCATGCAAAGGCACGAACCCATGAAGCCTCGGCAACTTCGTTTGCCTCGGCATTGCTTCGAATTCTCCTCTCATCGCATGCATGCATATTTTAATGCATGGTTGTGTTCAGTGTGGCCAGACGATCACAATGGAGGCTTCGGCTCCTTCAGAGGTGGCCGGGAACTCAAATTCTGTCGTTGGGAGGCTCCTGGTTCGAACGGAGCTCGCGGGTGGCTTCGGGGAGGCCTCAGCTCGAGCTCGAGGAAGGAGATGATCCACGGCCGTTGGATCGGGCGATTGAAATACATCGGACGGCCGGATTAGATCGCGGCGCGCGGCAGATGAATCGTGCGGCGCAGATCAAGCGCGAGATCGCTCAGACGGCCTGGATTCACACTGGGTGAATTTTGCGCGTCCCACATCGAAGCCGCGGCCGGTTTTCTCGCGGCTTATAAAATAAGCGCTCCCATGAACGGCCAGTTGAATCTCCTCCTTCCACGGTGCCGCCCCGCACCGTGTTCTCCCTACGGGCGCGCTCTGCGCCCACTCTGCTCCCTGCGGGCGCGCTCTAGCGCCCACAATGCACCTCTGGCGCGCGTGTTTCACCACCGCGTGTCCTCGGGGGCTTACACACGGCCCCCCTGCCTCTCGGGCTGGCCACATGGGATCCCCCCTTGGGCGTGGCACCTTAGGCCCACATGTGCCTTGGGGGTTGAACCCTTAAGGCTGGCCCTTGGTGGCCTAATTTTTGGCAAAGTAAATATAAAGACTTTGTTCAAAACAAATTTCTCCTCCATATAAAACATGCCAAGTGCCAAGTGCCACTTCTCTAAGCCATCTTCCTCATTTCTCCTTCTTCCTCTCTTCTTCTTCATTTGAAATTCCTCAAATCTTCTCAACATATATTCATTACTTAGGAGTGAATTCTTGAAGGTTCTTCTTCTTCAACCGAACTCTTGAATCACTTAAATCCTTCAATGTTCTTCATTGATCAAATCAGAGATCAATTGGATCTTCTTCACATTCACATGCACTAAGTGTTAGTGCATGGACTTCTTTAATCCACTTCATCCACTTAGAAGTTGTGGATGGATCTCTTGCTTCTCATCATGCATTTTCAATACAATACATGGTCTTCTAACATTGTTGTGACTTTGTATCATCAGGATACAAGTTCTTTGAACTTAAAGAGCAGCTCAACAATCGTCTGATTTCCATGGAGAATGTTTCAACCATATTCTCCAATGCCACTTAGTGAATCTCCTAAGTGACATTCCTCTAAGTTCCATGGCCATTCTCCATTCATCAACAACACCATCACAGCCTTTGTCATTCACATCGTGACATTCCTTGACTTCCATTCATTCCAAGACAACTTCATGCCTCATTGACAACAAATGCAACACAGTGCACTTCAATCTCCCCCTTTGTATTTGTTGTCAATACACTCCTTCAGCACATATGAATGGGTCAATATGTGTGCCAATATTTTCTCCCCCTTATTGGAAATCAAATGCAAAGGTGTGGTGTGGTTCACTTTCAAAAAAAAATCTCTTCCTCCCTTCGAATAGCATCTTCTTGAAAAACACTAGGAGAGGGATGATGCCACATGTTATCTTTAGCAAAGAACCTTTAGTAAATCAACTCTAAGTCTACTTGGGCTAACCCGGTGTAGAAAACAAGAGTGATATTACCAAGGAACTCAATGTTGTCCAACATTCACAATACATGTGAGATCATGCTTCAGGGGTTTGAAATTTTTCAGATATATCAATGAATTGCTAAATCCTGCACATACTTCACAAAACACATTAGAATGTTCAGGTGCAAAGATAAAGCTCCCCCTTTCATCTACTTTCTCAAGATGATATTAATTTCAGAACATCATCTTCTCCAGATTGGCTCCCCCTCAAGGGGTGCACTCCATTCTGTCCAAACCATCCTCCAGCTGAGAATGATCATCATATTCAATTCCCTGCAATGTTAGCACATGTATATACCAAGAGTATAAGGGAATAAGATGGAACCTCCTTGGTTCATCAACGTGAACAACAAGGTTGAGAAGATTCTCTCAACCGAGATGTCCCATTTTCACCAGTCTTCACAGTTGCACATTTGATCTTCATTGATGATTGTGCTGGTGTGGATCTCAAAACATCTTCATGTGAAACCTTCTTCTTCCCTTTTGCTTTAGCAATTGCCAAAGCTTCATCTTCAACTCTTTGTAGTTCTCTGGCAAGTTGCAACTGATGTGGCCATATGACAAGTAAATCATTTGGAAGAGTGGCCTCAGTTTTGGAAGTTCCACATGGTTCTTTGGATGCTGCTAAGCTACCTCTCTTAGGCAACTTATTTTCAATCAATCCCTTCTTCTTCTGGATTGATTGTCTTTTGGAGTTCAGTATGCTTCTATTTAGTTTCATGGATTCTTTACAAAGGTCCATGATGTGTCCTTTCTTTCCACAGTAGAAGCATGTTTTCTTCTTGGTGGTCCTTCTGGATGCATCACCCTTCTTGGATTTAGACTCCATGTACTTCTCTTCATTCTTCAAACTCTTCTTGGGAGCATCTTCGACTCTCTTCTTCTTGCTTCCCAAGGAATCTCTCTTAGCCAGGTTCAGTGATATTTTCTTCTTTTGAGCTCTGGATACAGTTGGAGATTGACATGTATCTTTTTGACCACTTTTGCAATCATCCCAGATGTTGTCAAGTAATCCAAATCTATTTGCAGTAAACAGATGTCTCTGGACCTGTGGATGCTGCTTCTTTTCTTCTGGCTTGCTCCCCCTTGGCATGGGCTTCCTTTGTGCTTTGACATTCAGTGGATTGTACCAACAATCATTTGCACAGTGCCCATACTTATTACAACACCAACATTGACCCACAAATCTTGACTTCTTCAGTCCTTCTGATTGTTGGGTACTTGTCTTGAATTGTTGTACTGCTTCAGGAGAGCTTTCTTTCTTCATTGTCTTCATCCATACTTGTTTGGAATTATTCTTCCATCCTGCACATTTTGTGGAAACACTATTAGAAGCATCAGTACAAGATGGGATGGATGGTACCTTCTTTTTAGAAGTTGTTGCACTTTTATTAGAGGATGTCTTTCTTTTAGAATCATCCTTCTCAATGCTCACTTGAGTAGCAACATTTCTTCTTTCAGCTGACTGGGAGGCTTCAGCTTTGGGTGATTGCATATTTTTCAATATCACCTCTAGTTCTAAGCACTTCATGTTAAGGGAGTTCTTCTCATCCTCAACAGCTCTTAGCTTTCCTTCCCAACTTTCTTTCAGCTGATTCATCTAGTCATCATGCACTGTCTTCAATTCAAGCAATGAATTGTCAAGCTCCTTCACCCTTCTTTCTTTGTCTTCAAGTTGAGCATCTTTGACAACCATTGAAACTCTATGTCTCTTTTCCAGTGCAAGGAAAACATCTTTGATCATTATCAAAAATATTTCTTTCTCTGAAGAGCTCCTTTGCAATTCTTCACAGGTATCTTCATATCTTTCATTGCAAAGGGAAACAGTTTCATCTTTGGCCTTCACCAGCTTTCTGAGAGTGTTGGTTATGCCAACCCTTTTTGCCAATTGGACTTCCAGAGAATTGGCTTCATCTTCTAGCTGTAATTTTTCTTCTTGAAGATCAAGGAGGCCTGTAGCTATACACATTGCAACTTCCTTGGGGACTCTCTTCTGATGATATTTGATTGCATTTAGAAGATCATTGTTTCTTCCATCTTCATCACAGCTAGAGCAGGCTTCATCAGAAGAATGATAAAAGGAATTGTCATCTGATGTGACTTTCACATTTCGTTCCATAGAAGGAGTTTCTCTGATTGCACCAGCCTTCTTCTTCATCTTCATTGCCTGTTTCTTCATTATGTTTTTCAGAGTCTTGGAAGATATCTCCATTTGAGGCTGTTCTTTCATTTCCTCAAATCTGCACTCTATATAGACTCTCTTGGATCTTTTAGAGGTAACCTCCCTCTGATACCAATTGAAGTTCCCAGATCAGCGTGAATCACTAAGAGGGGGAGGGGGTGAATCAGTGATCCTTTAAAACTTTTTACTAATTGATTCTTAATCAATTAAACCTCTATGGCTGGTTAAAGCCTCGATCCACTCTTCTTGTATCTCTCACCTTTCCACAAATGATGCAGTAAATGTAAAGGCACTGGACACAAGGATTTACAAGGTTCGGCACCAAAGGCCTACATCCTTGCCATGCTCTCCCAGCATGGATTCTCCCATTATAATCGGTTAGTATTACAATGGTCGATACAGCTTCCCACCGTATCTCTCCTGAGTCCCACAGGAGGGTCTTTATACTGCGTCACACAGTGTTACCAGAGTCCCACTGGCCTGCTCCAGAATCCCACTGAAGACTTCTTCTCCCTGTGTCCCACAGGGTCTTCTCTTGGCTCCTCGAGTCGCATGAGTAGCTCTTCTTCACTTCAAGCTTCTTCAAGTATCCTCAGCAGCCTGGGATAAAGACTGCTGGCCTTGCTCTTTACCTCTGATCACTTGTGATGATCAGGTCTTCTCGTCTTGCTCAGGCTTTATCTCCTTCTTCTGAGGATGACCTGGCTTCTCTCCAACTACTGAATACTCAGACAACTGATATCTTTATCTTCAGTCTGGTCCAGTCTCACTTCACTTCAACTTCATGCACTGAGTGCATGGCAACTCTGAATCCTCATGCACTGACTGCATGGCCTTCTCAATGCTCTTCAAGAACTCCTGGTCTTGGACAACTCAAATGCACACCACTGATTTAAGCTTGTTCAGTGTGCGCGTGCATGCATGCATGCATGCACTTCCCTTTCCTTCTTCTTGGTGTGATAAACCCACAAAGGGTGTAATCCTTTTTAGCACACACCTTCTCACTTCCTTCACACACTTTGTTCTTATTGGTTACACACTTAAATGTGTGTTCTACTTTAGTGTGAGGTATCCTTCTTCTTCTCCTTCTTAGTGTGTACACACCACTTAGGCACACACTAAGGTTCGGCCTCTCTGCTCTTTGCACACACTTCTTCCACTTTTTGCACACAAGTGAGCTTTCCCTCTTCTTCTCGCACATAAATGGCTACGGCCAACTTCTTGTTCACTATGCACACACACTGTCCACGGAGAGGGTGTTTTCTCCTTTTAGCACACACACACTTGGTGTGTAATTCTCATCACCCGAATCTCCTACTGCCTATATGAAGGCGCGCAAGTGCTTGATGAGCCGCGGCCTCCTCTTCTTCAACACTGCCGCGTAAGGTGCCAAGCCGCAAGGGCCGCGCAAGGTCTCGGGTGTCCAAGGTGCAACTCCTCGGGCGCGCAGGGTGTCAAGAACCTCGGCCACGCAAGTGCGCAAGCACCTCAGCCGCGGTTCGTGCAAGTATGTGCTTGACCCCGTGCTCTTCCTGCCGCGCAAATGGAAGGCGCGCAGGGGACTTCACCCTTCTTGTCGCGCAAAGGTGTTGCGCGCAAGGAACTCCAGCCACGCAAGTTTACTTGCGCGGGGCTTCAAAATCTTCGCGAGGCAGAGCACTCACGGGTCTTCAAGTTTTTAGTACATCAGCAAGCAACAATGAGGTCTCGGCCTCTCCTTTTATAGGCAGAGATGCCTCATATCTTCCGCGTGAGATATCTTTCGAAACCCCGAAGATTTCGGTTCTTTAAAATCTTTCCGAATCTTGAATTTACTCTCTGTTTCACGCGGGCTCATTTATATTTCATTTCCTCCTCGTGCATGCGATTTATAACGCATGCACAGCCTCTGTTTAAACCCAATCCATGCAAAGGCACGAACCCATGAAGCCTCGGAAACTTCGTTTGCCTCATCATTGCTTCGAATTCTCCCCTCATCGCATGCATGCATATTTTAATGCATGGTTGTGTTCAGTGTGGCCAGACGATCACAATGGAGGCTTCGGCTCCTTCAGAGGTGGCCGGGAACTCAAATTCTGTCGTCGGGAGGCTCCTGGTTCGAACGGAGCTCGCGGGTTGCTTCGGGGAGGCCTCAGCTCGAGCTCGAGGAAGGAGATGATCCACGGCCGTTGGATCGGGCGATTGAAATACATCGGACGGCCGGATTAGATTGCGAAGCACGGCAGATGAATCGTGCAGCGCAGATCAAGCGCGAGATCGCTCGGACGGCCTGGATTCACTCCGGGTGATTTTTGCGGGTCCCACATCGAAGCCGCGGCCGGTTTTCTCGCGGCTTATCAAATAAGCGCTCCCATGAACGGCCAGTTGAATCTCCTCCCTCCACGGTGCCGCCCCGCACCGTGTTCTCCCTGTGGGCGCGCTCTGCGCCCACTCTGCTCCCTGCGGGCGCGCTCTAGCGCCCACAATGCACCTCTGGCGCGCGGGTTTCACCACCGCGTGTCCTCGGGGGCTTACACACGCCCCCCTGCCTCTCGGGCTGGCCACATGGGATCCCCCCTTGGGCGTGGCGCCTTAGGCCCACATGTGCCTTGGGGGTTGAACCCTTAAGGCTGGCCCTTGGTGGCCTAATTTTTGGCAATGTAAATATAAAGGCTTTGTGCAAAACAAAGTTCTCCTCCATATAAAACATGCCAAGTGCCATGTGCCACTTCTCTAAGCCATCTTCCTCATTTCTCCTTCTTCCTCTCTTCTTCTTCATTTGAAATTCCTCAAATCTTCTCAACATATATTCATTACTTAGGAGTGAATTCTTGAAGGTTCTTCTTCTTCAATCGAACTCTTGAATCACTTAAATCCTTCAATGTGATTCATTGATCAAATCAGAGATCAATTGGATCTTCTTCACATTCACATGCACTATGTGTTAGTGCATGGACTTCTTTAATCCACTTCATCCACTTAGAAGTTGTGGATGGATCTCTTGCTTCTCCTCATGCATTGTCAATACAATACATGGTCTTCTAACATTGTTGTGACTTTGTATCATCAGGACACATGTTCTTTGAACTTAAAGAGCAGCTCAATAATCGTCTGATTTCCATGGAGAATGTTTCAACCATATTCTCCAATTCCACTTAGTGAATCTCCTAAGTGACATTCCTCTAAGTTCCATGGCCATTCTCCATTCATCACCAACACCATCACAACCTTTGTCATTCACATCGTGACATTCCTTGACTTCCATTCATTCCAAGACAACTTCATGCCTCATTGACAACAAATGCAACACAGTGCACTTCAGATATGTATATATGTGTGTGTTTTTTTATGGATCCTGGAACACCCTAAGAGAGGAGAGGTGAATCAGGGTGTCAGCTTTTTCTTTTATTATGATTGATCTTGTTCACATGCTGGTAGCAACCTGTTAAACCTGTCTGAAGTGGACGTGTAGAAAATAATCAATCACCTCTAGAGCAATGAAACAACAATTTTACATGGTTCACCACAATGTGCTACATACAAGTAGCATACGATAATAGTGTTTCGGTCGTACCAAAACCATTAATATTCACAAGTTGTGATATACATGATTACAGCATAGCCACATTATTCCAGGAACACTACATTTAAAATTTTCAAGGATATCACACTATGTCCCTCAATTCACTTCTGCTAACTCCCCCTTGCTCATTGTATTGGAAGAATCGTCACTCAGTCCAATGACTTGATGGTCTCTTCAATGGTTTAGCATGAATCCATATATCATCAACAACAAATAGATGATCTGTTGAAGTCCCATAATCATGCACAAATGAAATTTATTTTTCTCGTACACTGATATGTTATGAAGATTAATTTTGAAAATATATTTGGCCAATTTTCATGCTTCTTTAGGGGTTTCGTGTACTGTTGGTGTTTCCTTATACCAAAAATGTTTTCACGTACCATCCAGCTCCTCTCTATACTATCTGGCTCTTCAATTTTCCATGATGCCCCTCATTCCTCTATACATTTCATACTACTTCACACCTCTACAAACCATCTTGCTCCCCATACTTCCTTACTCTGCCACAAACTGCGAGGGCCACCTACGTGAACCACAAACTCTTCCACAGACTATTTTCCTTACCCATATGAGTATCTCTGCATATCATCTTCTCCTTTGTGAACCACTTATGGAATCTCCATATTTCTCAAAAAAATATTAATCTTTAATCTCCTCATCTATTAATGGAGATTACTGTTTTTAAATAGTAATGTTACTCTGAAATCTCGGTAATCCGATTTACCCAAATTTTCGAAGTGGGACAATCTGAACATCATCTGTGTACTGACAGCCACCACCACAAACTGTCATTGAATACCATAAAACATACGAGTACCATATCTCTCTTAGACTGTATACAACATCTCTTCACCATTTACCATCGTAGCGAACTATTTTCTATAGCATTCCATGAACCTCACTGAACCACTATGTACCGCTGATAGAAAATGATTTTAGTTTAGCACACCATTCTGCATACCAAATGCCTTCATCACATACTGTATTCCTTTATCGCGCACTAAAAGTGTACACCATGTACCGATAGTATTCACTATGTAAAACTGGCCCTCACCGCATACCGTTGCTGCAATTCGTTTCCATACTTCTGATTTTTGAGTCCCAAACAATTGTAAAACACTGGAAAACTATCCCACCATCAATACAACATGAATCCTCCATCATATGACTGCATTCCTAGAAACAACCTTGTCATACTGGTGTATATTTTCAACAAAAACAAACCACACTCCAATATTAACAACAAGCAGCATTTCTTCCAACAATCTCACACTTTGGGTTTGCTGGAAATATCCAGATAAATTCACTAATTGCTCTCCAAGATCAAATCTTGAATCATCATGAAACAACTCACCCGCCACTCTATGTCTATGTGATCAATTCTAATTGGATAAAACAAGATAGAGGACCTTAATTGAGTTCTAATTATTTTCATTTCTCCATCGTCATTGTTGTAGTTCTGGATTTTTCTTGTATGATGAAACTACTCTTCCATTGATCTTCCATTGACTTTATCCATTATCACCCTTTGGAAATAAAACCAAATACCAATAGTTTAACATTTTAGAGCCAGAACATAATCCCACTAGATTGTATCTCCCCTATAAACATTCAACACTTCCAATAATAGATTAAAATATAAAAACACTAGGGAGAGGGGAATATCATGACCTCTTTATACAATAGGAGGTGGCTAAAAACCAATATTCACCTGATGTTTCTGAAACACAGCTGATTATAGTGGCTTGGTCATAATATTATCCACATTCTCATTTGTTCCTACATGGTCCATTTTGATCATTCATTATTCAACATTTCCCATGATGAAGTGATATCTTGTCTCAATATTTTTCGTATGATAGTTCTGAACATGATTCTTTTTTAGAGAAATATTTCTATTTCTATCACGTTGAATCGCCATTGGTTGTTTCACAACATCAACTATGTCATTTTTTTATTACTTCATCTAGAGTTACTGACTACATGCATTGGTAGCAAATATATATTCATCTTGAGTAGTACAAAGTGAAGTACATTCCCATTTCATTCTTAACCATCCCACAAATTTATTCCGAATATAGAATGCTCCACCACTAGTATAATTTCTATCCATTACATCTCCAACCGAGAGTACAATGCCCATGGGGTCTGTTCTAGGCCATAAAGAGATTTCTTTAATTGGAAAACCATTATATCATAAATTTTAAACAAGAACCATATGGGTTGGTCAGTGAACGATTTTCCTTCCAATACTCCATTTAAAAATGTTTCCTTGACATATATTGGATACAATTTATAACCTCTATTAATTTCCGTGCAAAAAATAACCTAATTGACTCCCATATAGCTACAGTAGAAATTGTATCCTCAATATCAATTCCATCTATTTTTGAATATCATTTACATTATTTTTTATCACATTTCCATGCTCATAAAATTTGTTCATGTAAATCCACTTTGAACTAATCACATTTTGACCTTCACATCTTTTGACAAGATCCCAATTCTTATTTTTGTCAATCTAATCTAATTAATCCTTCATTTCTTTCAACAATGACACAGCCTTCCCAGACTCTTCAAATGAGGATGCTTCCACAATAGATATAAATTCATTATGTTAATTATTCCTCATCTCCTTCTCTGTGTAGGTGAATTCTGATCCTCGATAATGATGGACTGATCAATCTCCAATATTCAATTTTACCTTTTCATTCCAACTGAATTATCTCAAGCTATGGATTCCAATTCTGATTTTTTTTAGATTCAACATCCTGATTTGACTCCTGAGAGTTTTTCACACCTTTCTCGACCTCTGTATTAACATTTGTTCTCTATTCAAATCCTTATTAATCTTCTATCAAATCATCATAACAATTCCTGGAATCATTCGTGTTTTTATATCCAGGATATTTGCATCACCACTATCCACAATTCTTCCCAAGTTCTTATTGAAAAATTTGTCGGATTTTCTGTTCATTGAGTATCAAAGAAATAATCCTTTGTCATTATTGTCTCCATAATTCGCTTTATTTTCTTCTTAGTTTTAGATAAATTCTTTACTTCTAAATACAAAAAAATATTAAAAAAAAGAGCATCCTTCCATGAAACAAATCTTATGGTATCTCTGTCTCAACCATATATATCCCAGTTCGATTTTAAATATACACTTCTACTTATACTACCACTTTTTATTAATTTTGAGGAATACGATTCTCAATCTGCAATGTTTTGGTCATATTATTAACATATCAATTACTTTACTACACAACTCCATTTTGATGTGGAGTTTCCACCACATCCACCTCATTTTGTAATATATACTTTTATAGGTAATTTTCAAATTCTATATATGTGAATTACCCTCTATTGTTAGACCACATTACTGTGATCTTCCATCAAATTTCATTCTCGACGATTTGATGATAAGTTTTCATGAAATCAATCCCTTGTCGCTTCTTGTGTATAACGATCACAAATTTTATTATACTTTAATCATCAATGATAATAGTATAGTACCTCCTTATATTCTAGAAACATTTATCGAACATAATACATTTGTGTGGATGAGGTCAAAGGGATTTTATGCTCATTCCTTCTTTGGATGGTAAGAACTGCCAACTAATTTCCCTCGCATGCACGCATCGCATGTACTTTCTCATCCACACTTTTGGTTTGGGATATTAATGAATATCTGCATCAGAGATATCATTTCCTCATCTTGATAATTGATGTGACCCAATCATCGATTCCATACGTTTTTTTCCACTTCAACTATTAAGTAGAAATTACTCTCTTTTCTATCAACATGAAATAAATTTCCATCTATCCTACATCCTTTAATGTGAGAAATCATAGACTTTCCTCTTATAGTACAACAATTTTGATTTTATGTCATAATAAAATTTATGTCACAAATTTGAGTCACACTAAAAAGATTGTGACGGAGACTGTCCACATAAAAGACTTTAGTTTTTTTCAACTCAATATTATCCAGCACAGTAATGTATCTACCTTTTATCATTAAGGAACCGTTATTACTGAACCTCACTCTTCTAGAAATCTTTTTTTTTAAATCAGATAATAGTAATACATTACCATTCATGCAGGATGAACATCGACAATTAAGAATCCATGTTCTTTTTGACCATTTTATCATTGAGGAACACTTTTTCTTGGACTTTTCAATTTTCCTCTTTTCCTTCCATGAATTATTGGATTCAATGTAAGATGCTAATGGCCCTTAAATTCCCTTTTCTGTGTAAATTGGATCATCATATTTAACTTCTTATTACAAAGGATAAAACCTATTTGCAATAAAAACACTGTCTGGTTGATTTCTATTGAATCATCTTGGAATATTGAATGAGTTTCTTCTGCCATACCTCTTCCTACAATATAGAGCATTATTTCAAACGATAGAACAGTAAAAACAATATCAATATAAATAATTTATTCTATAAGAATTAGGATATGAACATGTTCTATTTTTCTGATCTCTTAACATGTCCTCGTTTATATTGCTCATTGCCTATTCAATGTATGACATGGTATTGTAGAGATAACCACAAAACTAACAACTCACGGAAGGAAATGTCTTCTCCCTTATATTTCTCCTCATTCCTTATTCCTTAGAAAAATGTTTGGTTTTCTATCATTTCTGTAAACAAGATGTTAATCTTCAGTTTTTCTTTCAGTTTGATTTAACGAAATAATTTGTTAGTATTTCTGTTGTCTTTTCAACATGATAGATATTAATCATAACATTATTATGGTTCAATTTATTTATATCATTTTATGTTTTTTACATCACAACCAATTCCACTAATTCACACGAATGTGGGTCTTTCATGACTCAATATTTTTTCAAATCCATTAAAATGACGTTTTTCTCACACTAGAAGCTCATCGTATGAGAACCTTCTAAGTTGTATTTATTATTTTATTCCTTTAAAATTCATTCAATTTCAAGTTTATATCTCATAGTAACAACCTATTCATCAATTATATCAATGGTCTTTGACATAACCTCCAGTCTAGTGGTATGTTCATGGATGAATTTTTCTTTCTCATCAATTATATGTTTTAGTTCTACTTCATAATCAGGTCTATCAAGGATTGATGACTGAACATTCACCAATTATCTAGGTCATTAAATTTCCACTACCAGCTAATCAATATATTTTGATGATTTATCCACCATATCTTTCCACTTATTACATCTCTTACATTTAATCTCAGTAATAACAAAAGCATTGTTAAGTTGAAAATTGGGATCATTATTAGTTATAAACTAATTATATACAGATTTACCTATCAATGGTCCTAACATTTCAATGGTAGCCATCATGGAGGCACGGTTTCCAATCTAAATTTCTGGTTCATCTTCCTCACAAAATTCAATATCACTCTCTTCCTCCTCACAAACAAGACTCTGCTTCTGTACTTTCTTTGAAATTTTGAAATTACCTTTTCTAAATAATCATTTCCAAGGATTTATTGTATTTTCATCTTCACTTTCTTCATCATAAATTTTCTCGACCACAGAGAGGCAATGTTCCCAACTCTTCTATAGAGAAAATAAGTGAGAGGGAAATTGACTTCAAATTTCTATGTTCCCTTTTAGAACATATAAGCAATGACATAAAGTGTTTCATTTTATTCATTATCTATATCACTACCCTCTAATGAAACTTGCAGTTTGTTTATAGATTTTAATGTCATTTTCATGCTGACAAGATTCATATCTTCATCAGGTTTGGTTCTCATTTTATATGCCGATAGATTTCTTATATGATCATCCACTGAGATTTTGGTGAGATATTTTACCTCAATGACTGAAACATATGCATTATAAATGGGTGTAAGTCTTCTCAAGACATTCTTCAATATGTCAATATATTTTATTTCTTCTCCCAGTCCTTGGGTTGCTACTATAACATTAGTAATTTTATTTAAAAAAGAGTTTTCCTTCTCATCGGGGTGCATCATTAGATCATCAAACATGTTGTGTAGTACATGATGTTTTTCCACCATCAAATTTCTATCTCCTTAAAAAATATTATCCATTTTATCCCACATTGACTTGGAAGATGTGAAACTCATTACCATTAAATACATTTGATTAGAAAGGGCATTAGTGAGAGAATTTTTTTCATTTTCATCCGCATCAAGAAATTTCCATTCTGTATCTGTCATTGACAGTCCTATAAGATCAGTGACTTTTATTCCCTGTGCAGTAACAAATAAGACATCCATTCCTAGAGATCTCATCTAAGATCTCATTAATTTTTTTTATAAATTTCAAAATTACATCCATTGATGTGGGGGTGTCCCCTATCGTTGACTGGATTATCCATGACAGTAGAAGAGAGATTCATCACTAATATTGCATACCCTTTGATACCACATGAAGGACCCTGGAACACCCTGAGAGGGGAGGGGTGAATCAGGGTGTCATCATTTTATTTTATTTTAGTGTATCTTCTTCCCATGTTGATCATAGCATGTTAAACAGTTCTGAAAACAAAGTCAAAAAATACACAATCTAATGAAAAGCAATGAAAAAACAGTTTTACTAGGTTCACCATTAAGTGCTACATCCAAGGAGTATATGATGACAGTCATTTGGCCTTACAAAAACCAATAATCTTCACATGTTTTGAAATAAAAGATTTTAGAATAGTCATTATGCACCTAGTGCACTGCCTTTACACAGTTTAGGGATAGAAAAATGAGTCCCTAAGATCACTTCTGTTATCTCCACCTTGCTCACTACATTATAGAAATCATCACTCAGTTTAATGTCTTGAAATCCATTTCAATGGTTTCACATTAATGTAGTGAACCTTAACTACAAATGGATACTCTGTTGAAGCCCCATAATCATGCACAAATTTTATTTATTTTCACAGAAATGGATATATTATAATGATTAATTTCGTAAACTGAATTATCCAATTTTCAGGCTTCCTTAGGTGATCTGTGTACTCCTCTTATTTCTGCATACCAGAACTTTTTTTTGGTACCAACCATCTCCACCTTATACAATCCATATCCTCAATTTACCGTGATACTCCTTGTTCTACTCTACTCTGTGAATTGCTTCCCACCTCCGCGAACCATCTTACTCCGCGTACTTACTTGCTACGCCGTGTGCTGTGAGATATTTCTGTGTGAACCACACACTATTTCGAAGGCTTTTTACCTTACATGAATGAGTCTCCCTGCGTAACATCTTCTCCCTTGTGAACCACTTCAGACTTCCCCATCTTTATCCAATAAATTTTAATGACAAATCTTCACATCTATCGATAGGGATTATTGTTCCATAAATATGCATGTAACTCAGAAAATTTTTGTATTATGATTTACCTGAATTTTAAATGTGCGTCAATCGGAACTCAATCAGCATACTAAAAACCTCCACCACGAACCATCATTGTGTACCATAAAACATCCACATACCATCTCTAGGAACCATTTTCTACAGCATTTCATGAACCAGATGCCTCCATGGTGTTTCGTTTCTGTGAATTGTTTCAAGTTCATCACACCGTTCCATGTACTACATTCCTTCATGTTGTACCACATGGCTTCACCGTCTACCCCGAGTCTTCAATATCAACCGAAGACCTTCACATCATACCATTGCTACAAATCATTTCCCAACTCCCGGTTTTTAAGGGAAATTCAATTGGAAAAAACCGGAAAAAATATGCCACCTTCAATACAAAAAATTGCCTCGAACGTATGACCTAATTCCTTGACAAATCCCTTTTCATCCATGTGCATATTGAAAAAAAAAAAACAAACCACACTCCCATAATTATCAAAAAACACCATCGGTTCTAGCATATTTTATATTGCATTAAATAAAAAATAAAATAAATATGCATTCATATATGCAGTCACATAGACACATATACAATTACACATACACAAAAATATCTTGAAAATAAATATTTAGTTTATAAATATAATACTAAAAATTTTAAGAAAATATAAATATATATATACATTATTAATGTATTCATAAATAATTATATAATTATTTATAATTTTTAAAATAAATATATAAATAAAAAGTATGTATATGAATATATATAAACAAATACATATATTATAAAATAATGATGAAAATAAGATATATCTATGGTATGTGAGTTCAAATGGCACACGAATTTCACCAGTTCGAAAATTTCCTGACTTGACTGGTTGAGTAAGGGTCTAGGATAAATATGAAATGAAAAATGTTTGGAATTGATAAATGGTTTGGGGGAAGGAGGGTGAAATGTGCTTATAAAATGGTAGAATTCATAAGAGTTTGGGGTGGTGGATCGAGTGTAAAGATACCTGATAACCCACTTAAATAAATTTTAAAAATACATTTTTTGTTCTATTAGTTTTTTTTTTGCGATGATAATGTCACAATTTATTACAAGTCTTAATGGAACCATTTATTGGCATTACAATAATTCTCTGATAAAGGGACCGTTTATCCTTACTAATAATGCTTCAGAATGTCACATTTATCAGTTTATATAATGCATGCCTTTATCAACAAATAACACCTATATAAGAATGAATATTTAGAAGTCTCCAACCAAATAATTTTTTTAGAAATTAAATAAGAAATATCCAGTACATATAAATGGTATATCTATAGTAATGTTCAGTTTTAGATTTAGATGATGGATGTAATTTACATGACCATCACAAGACAAGAAAATTAATTTTCCTAACTCTATAATAAATTTTTTGACTATTGAGGACAATTCCCATAGAAGTTGAGATGCATTAATGGGATGGTGATGTGTATTATGATTATTCAAGAATTCATATATTGTGATAAAACAATTCTATTATTATTAATAAATTGCAATAAAAGAAAAATGAATTAAAAACACAAAAATAGGGATAAAATTAAATGTTCCAATGGTTCTATTTTTGATTAAAATATATTTTTTAATGTATACCTTATCATGATATATTATATATTCAAATAATTTATCATGGGAATTAAAAAGTGTTAAAAATGTTGGAATGATAACCAATAATTTTTTTCATTAAATATTTTATAACCTGGTTTTATTGATTATGTTTAGTCGATTGACTCTTTTATTGACTTGATTTAATTACCAAAGTACACTTTGGATGCAAATTTTTTAACATAGGGATTTTTTAATATGTTATCATTGAATATTTTTTATATAATAGTTACTTTTATAGTGAAATTATATAATGAACTTATGTTTTAGAACATGATGATGACAAGCGAAAATTTTATATCTATATTGAATTTTGGTGATTAGAAGAAGATTTCCATTTTCAGATTCCATTGCAACTGATGTAGAAAAACAAGAAATATAATCATTGATGTTTTTTATTTCATTGACATTAAATTAAATAGATAATTTTAGGGATATAAGTTATTAAATTATTTAAATACATTGAATAAATGGTTTAATTTTTGCTAAAGCATATGTCATATCATTTCATAATTTTTTTCTTATTGTATTTTTAAACATCAATGATTTATTCTAAGAGCTACAATTCTGAGAGGTATTTTTAAAAAAAATTTAGTTTTCATTATGTAATCACTTAGTCTGATCATTATGATCAATGAGATTCCATTATGAAATTTATTATTCTAGTTTTTTTTAAAAATGAGACTATATGATTATGAGTTTTTTTATTTGCACATATTTCTGATGAAGTTTGGGTTACATGAAAATGATTCTGATTAGCCAGTTCAAATATATACTTTGGGATAGATATATAGGCATCCAATTATTATTTCAATGAAATTGTATTTTTGGAACATACCACTACTAAATGAAATTTTCAATGATGATTTGATGTTTGGATAATATTGATATCTTTTTTTAAATTTATAAATATACAAGAAACTTTTTTATGTCAATATTTCCTATGAATAGATATTCCATATAACATAATATATTATGGGGAATTAAAATTATATTTTAATACTCCACCAAATATTTCTATATTTTAATTTCATAAATTCTCAATGTTTTTCTATTCTTGGTTTTTTTAGTTTTACGACCAATTATCTTATTGTTTTCTATGAATTTCTGCTATTTTATTGTTATACATTCTATAATATAATTGATTTTAATTTTTAACATTTTATAATTTCACATTTTTAGTGGGTAAAAAAGGATTTTCAACTCTTGACTTCGATTGAATAACATTTAATGATTTCGTACATTTACCCACTGGGACCAAATTTCGTATCTAATCATGTCTCTTTATTTTCCATTAATCATTTTGCATCAATGCTTTACTATCCATTTTTTAAAATAAATTCGGTATCATATAATGCTTCTTAAATTGTAATTAGATATTTTCTATTCATCAGGTAGGACAATTGATCTTTTCTTGAGCTATTCTTCATTTCCAATCACAAACATGTATAAGGTGAATGATCTTTTATTTTTTCCATGGTATTGAAAAAAGAGATAACTATTGAGAATTTGAATCCATGTTATCCAACTATATTTTATGGAGATGACTATAAGTACTAGAATAATGAGATAATTATTTATAAATGAAGAATTTATTATTATCAAATGATGGGAAAAAAATATAGAATATATGAAAAGTAAAAATATCATTTTACAGAAAATGGGTTTTTGTATATAAAACTAACTAAAAAATAAAGAACACATTTATATTCTATGTGATGATAAAAACTATTACCAATTATAATCATGTAAATTAGCTAATGGATGTTAGTGAAAGATTGGGATTTAACACTTTCGAACATATAAGGATTTTTTGAACAATAGGATAACCAATTTGTGAATATTATCATTCTTTTGATTATATTCTAGAAGAATGAGCATCCTAGATTCACTTAAGATTCATGAATACAACATATATAATTCAAAGGAATTAGGAAAATGTAATATAAAATATAATAACTGGAAGAATTTAACAGAAATATTACTGATAAAATGAGATTAAAAATATATTATGATTATTGGTACTACAAATTTAATTATACTAGAGGTTAAAAATATTGATAAATCATTGTTTTCTTAAATTTTTATGAACAATTTGGAGTTAATTATTCACTAGTTTATCATTGTTAAAAGTTGCTTCCAACCCACCGGTGTTGGGAGTGGGGATATCATAAGATTATTTCACTAAATTTCATGTAATTGTGATTGTTCATTGAACCAATTCTCTAAATAGGGGGAAACCCCATGGTAGAACTACCCCATTTTATGTTCATAGAATCGTTGAATCTACTTCAACTCTTTAGAGTGGTGTGGTTTAGTTTTAATCATCCCAAATCTCATAATTATTATCACCACATCAACAAAAATTGATTTAAATGGAGTATTATACTGTTTGGAAATCTCTATGATCATCATGTGATCATTTATGTTTCCAATGAGGTATATTTTACATGATAATGGTCTTGACAATCATGATTTTTTTCATGATATGTGAGTTTATATTGAAATGGAATTTTTATTTTTCTTAAATAATAATCCTCCATATTCTATAATTTTTATTACTCTCCCAGTAATATCATTACCTTTCAAGATTCCTTCAGTTATGAATCTATAATATAATTATTTGTGGATTTTTCTTTGATCTGATTCTGAAAGACACTCGTTTGATCAGTTCAAAATTTAATGGATCAACATTGAGGTGAATATCTCCAAACCCCTTCACGAATCGATGTAGTTTTTTATTATATGTTATATTCATTAGATACAAAGAATTGTATATAAATATAGAATTGGATATAATAATTAATTATTTTATAATGGTTATGATTTGAATTATTATTATAGGAGACCAAATGTTAACGATCCTCGGGGAGAGGTATTTGTATAATTGAAGGTTAGTGACCTGGTTGAGACTATAATGGAAAGATAAATCACAAATGGATTTATTTATATGGGATGTAGTTATGTGTAACATAAAATAATGAAATACAATAATGACCAAATAATTTTTTTAGTTCAGAAAGTGATGTTAAATTTACTTTATTTATAGTAAACAATGAAGATAATATTAGGTTTTCATAGACAGCCGAAGAAGATGTTAGGCTCTCAACATGACCCATTGGGGTTGAAATAGGAGTGGAATATGTTAGAGTGAAGATGATTGGTGTAGTGGACAAGGTTACTCATTTACATTTTACATGAGGGCCCTAAAACTTAAGGATGATAGAGTGAAGATAATGGTTTCATATAAAGACTAAGGGATGTTCACACTAACTAACGTGGGCTTCATAGTGTTTAATAGATAATTTAGTACATCTGCTTGGTTTAAGTATCTAAGAGTAGATATTGATGACATACTATAACATTTTTCAACACATATAGAGTAGGTTGTGATGCATCATCATATTAATGGATAATAGGTTCTTGGATAACCTGTAAAAGATAAAATAAATTACATATAAATTGATGGTTTTAAATATTTAATACACTTTAATATTAAATTTATTTTGTCTATATACCATACTGGTGGACATTTTTATTATTTCATATGTTTTCTGAATGTGGACACACTGGATGAATTAATTTTGTTCTAATTTTCTTATTATATAATTATTTATTTTACAATTATTATTATGTTTCACATTATTTTTACTCAAAGGATTTTAAGTAAACATGTCTCTCAAATAGTAGTGTTATATTCCAATCAAGAAATTGAATCTTAAATTTTATTTAAAATCATTATAAAATAACCATTGAAAAATTTAGGACAAGTAGGAATGAATTAACATTCATTCCAAGATGTAATTTTCTCATAATGAATAATGTTGAAAATTTATTAGTTTCAAAGTAAAAGAGGTACAAATGGGAATCAAAAAATATAAAATGACCACATATTGATATTAAATTATAGGAATATTATTTATAAATAATTAATGATATGTACAAATAAATGGCATGAAAATATAATGTGTGGTTTACTAATAAAGAAAAAAGTTTATTTTTGAAGAAAATAAGTATTTAATGTTAGGAATTGAATGGTAAAAACCTTACATATTTCCTAGTATTTTCATGATATTCTAGCAATAAAACTTCATTTTATTGGACATGTAATAATAGAAAACACATCATTTTGAGTTTTTTTTGTATCATAATGATAAAATTAATGGTATATCCTCATAAATGTATAAAAAAATTAATGATTAAAAAATAATAAATGAACACCGATTGATTTGAAAAATATTGAATATATTTGATATGTTTTTTAACATGTTCTAATGGAAAACATTTCAATACATGGGGTGGTTTTCTAAGAATTAACCCAAATTTATTTTAATAAACACAAATGTCTCTAAATTTTTAGTGAGAGGTCCAAAACCTAAAAATGATCTTATATTAACTATAAATCCAATTAAAAATTTTGAATTTTAATTTTTCTAAAATATATATATATTTAACATGTCATTATAAGATATAATTTTCTCGAATTGACTGAATTTAAAGTTTTCAAAGAATGATATGTGTGTATGATGATAATATTTTTTAATATTTTTTAAAATTTAAGTAAATTTTTATAAAATGATATTTTTTTTATTTTTCACATATATTAATAGATGGAATTTTAATCTGAGGTGTACAATCTCCATAAGTATGCCTTTAATGGGAATGATGTCTATGAAAATAACCACTAATCATAAAAAATATTATAGGATAAATTATATTACCATTAAATCATATTATAGTAAATTTTTAAAAAAATTTGACATATAAAAAATGATGTAATATAATAATGAGATGAGTTTTGGTTAAAATTATTGAATGTGCTGCTTTTTTATAGTCTAAAAAGTGTGTGTCTCAGTCATTAAATATAAAATTATCATGAATTGAAATGGTATTATATAAAATGATAATTGAAACTTTTATGGCATGTATGAATAGATAGATAATTAATTTAATTGGTAGTTTCATCATGATGACCAAATGTGGGTATATTAATTTAAAAATACATTAAAAACATACATCTTTGGGTTAATGCCTAGAAAAAAACCTATGAATATTTTGATTTACTAGGAAAATTACCATCGATATGTTTTTGATATGTAAGAATAAATGAAACAGAATTTGATGTTTTAGTTTGTTTGAAATGACCGAAATAGATGTTTATATTTTTAGAAAGTAAAAAACATCTATGTAATGGAGAAAACATTGAAAATGACATCCAATTGATGTTAAATTTCATGAAAACGAATGATGATTAATTTTATACATATATTAATAGTCTACATGTCAACAGATGGTGTAGAGGACTTAAAATGACCAGAAGTGATTTTTAAAAGATATAAAAGTCTTTAAAAGAATTCATCAGGGAGTTATAAACTATCTAAAACACAAATTATCGTGAATTCATGGAAGGTGATTGTTAATTGATTTTGGGTATTTTGTAAGTGAATGAAAATATTATTGAGCATTAATTATCTCCAAATTACTATGTGTATAATTTTATTGTATTAAACTCAAAAACAGAAGTTTAATAGTCAAAATATAGAAAACATTTCTAATTGATGTGAAATTATTAGATAATGAGTTTTGAATAAATTTTGAAATTATTAAATAGGTGATAGGTAAATCACATAATGGTGTTATAAGAATTATTATATGTTATTTTTAGAGATATAATTTTTTAAAATGTTTTCAAGATATTCATAACATAGAAAAAATTCCATAATTATCATAAATTCCTAGGGAAATAACAATTTATTATTTTTGTACATTTTTTAATATAAATGAAGTCATTCTAAGAAACAATTTTCATTAAATGACAGAAATTTTGGTTCCATTTTTTTATAATGTATAAAACAATGTTTTAATTTTCAAAACCTTTAAAACAATCATGAAATGATTTGAAATTTTAGACCAATGATCAACGAAATATTTTTTCATGTATAAAAAGGTAACATGTCAATTAAAGGTGTGGTGTGGTCATAAGAAGAACAAGATATTTTTTAAAGATAAAAATCTCTTCAAAAACATTCATAATAGGTCTTAAACATATCATGTGACCATAAAGTTTCATGAAATACATATACAATAAGATATGATTTGTTTTTTATAGGTAAAAATTGATGATATGTCATTGTTGATTGTAGTCTAGTCAAAATGAGAAAAACTATTGATTAATTATAATATAAGTTTTAAACATTCTTGTAATGGTCAAATACTATAAAATTACAATTAATTGACATGAAATTTTATAAAATTTATTTTTGATTTTTTGTCGAAATATATAAAAAAACATAACATCAATTCCATTGGTTATGTGGTTAGAATAACCCCCCGATTGTTTTTCAAGACCAAAATAAATCCAACAACATTTTATATATATTAATAACCTAAAATACAACATCAAATTCTCCAGATGTAAAATAATCATGTCTCTATATTACTTTATAACATTTATTAATATATTGGTTTTCATTCCATGTTAATATTTTCTCAAAATTATCGAATGTGTAGTTTAATTTTTTTTAAAAGTGTTAAACATGCCTAAAATAATCGAAACATGAAAAATTCCAATTAATGTACATGAAATTCTATGACAATAAAATATTTTAAATTTGTGAAATGTAAAAATATAAGGAGTTTTAATGTGTAGTACAGTATGGTCTGAATGACCAATAGTTTATTTATAAAAAGTTTTAAAAAATGTGTCTTATGGGTCAAAACATATTAAAATATTTTTAATAATAATGAAACACTTTTACAATGACTAATATTTAATTTTTGGTATGTATGAATTTAAGAATCATTAACCATAGTTTTGGTTTCTATAGAATTACTGAAAGTGTTTTTTATTATTATACACATTTAATTAGGGTGTGTAATGGTAAAAACTGAGAAAATGTCCCTAAATTTATTCAAGACTTCATAAAAATAACATCATATCAATTTGTGACATTTTTTATTAGAATATATGTAAATCCAATGTTTGGTGTCATTATAATAGTCCGATATAAATTTTATGGAAAATGAGGTCTTCAATTTCTTGATTAACACAAGTTTTTCTACTAACATTCCATAATTTTGGGTATTAAATTTGAGATATTTCATCCTACACGATTTTTTCATGGTTTAAGAAACCATGATTCTAATCTATGCCGCCTAATAAGAATATTAAAAAATTATTGCAAATATACATTATAACCCATTATAATAGAAATGATGTAAAACTAATATTCCTCCCATTTTAAAATATTATCACCCTCTATCACTATTTGTCCCTAACCACTCTTCATTTTACATAATATATTTATTATTATATAATTATTAATGGGAATTATCATGCATGTTCCTTTTCCATATAACATCAGTCTTCTTCTTCTATATTTTATTGTTTTCATCCACTCTAATTTCATTCTGACCCAGGGATCATGTTGTAAGATTTTGTTTGTGTCAGTTTCCATGATTCGGGTTCCCTCGTTTTGTTTTAGGTTCCTTACTACCCATTCTATATGGTTTTACTTCATATGCATGTGGTTTTATCATTATAGGTACGCCATCCCATATCCTATTCTATGTTACCTAAATTTTTATTTCATAGAGGTTTCAATTGTTTTCTAAAAAGTTATGGATTACATTATATACTTTTTTTGAAATAATATATATATCAGTTTGTGATTAAAATTATATCTTTTTATTTAGAAAAAAAGTTCCATATTTATAAAATAAAATTAAACTATTTATAATGTTATTTATAAGAGTGGTATTGTCTATGTTTAAGATTGAATTGAATAAGACTCATGGGAAGCCCATTGTGTCTGGGTAGGAGAACCTAGATCATACAAGGTCCTTATAACTAGTTATAGTGTCAACATGACTAGTGAATTTTCGAAATTTAAAAACTCTAATGGCATATTGATGTTTATATAGTTTGAACACAAGAATAAAGGGTCCCTAATATTAGTGGTTAAGAAGTTCTAGGTCCGCTATATTTAGTTATCTTGTGGTACTCATACCATGTTCTATGTATTATATGGAAATCCAAAGATCTTATTTTTACATTATTTATTTATATATCATCTTTTTCCATTATATTTTATGTTTTCTTATTAAATGTTAAAATTTATTTTTCTATCTTCATTTTCAAACAAGTAAGTATAGTTTTTCTAATAAAGGAATGATATGGATCATGTCGTGAGATCTTACATAGCATGATCCCAAACCCAATAAAAACCCACTTGGTATTTGAATATAATATTTGTTCCGATGTAAGAATGGGAAACGAATCACTTGTAGGTGGTTGATGTCATTAATCAATTATTCTGGGATAGTGCAGGTGAAATAACGAGTTATAACTCATGTCAAAGAGAGATGTTTAGTTCTTTAAATTTTATTTATTTTATCTATTTTGTAGAATATATATTTTTTGAGGACATATCCGCTCAATGGATTCACATCCCTTTCACTTATAAATTTTTAGATCACATGTTTTATGAAAATATTTATTTATGTTGTTTTATTATGTTAATACAACAGTATTTATCTAAGTATTTAATTCATTTAATGTATTCTTGTGATGATTTTTACATTCATTGTTTTTCTATATTAATGAAATACATAAGTGTGGTATAATAATGAAGGGTTTTCATATATGACCAATCAAATAATCTATTATATGAAACTGTACCTACAGAGTTTTCACAATTTCGAGGAACTAGATTCTAGACCTTGTTGAATAGGGGAAACCATGAGTCCTTGCAATAGACATACATCATGGTTAGGGAGGTTATTTCATATAATTGTTTAAAAACATATCTGTTTTAAATGGTAGTTGAACATGAATTTTAAAATAATTAATACCATAATGGGATGAATATTATAGAATAATTATTATACATTATAACATTAAAACTGTTGTAAATGAATATTTATAATGAATTACCTTATATTTATTGTATCACTGGTCCACTAATATTTTCTTATTTATAATTATTTTAAATTATTTTTCTTACTTATTTGAAAATATCCATTTTGTTAAAATAATATGTTGATCTATTAGGGGTTCAAAAAAGGAACATACAATATTTCATTAAAAAAATTAATCTTAATGAATAACTATAATCTAGTTTGAATCAAATAAAAATTCACCTAATTTTTTATGTATAAAATCCGAAATAATATATTGAAAAAAAAATATTTCCTAAATAATTTTAGTAATTTACACCAGAAATTATATCACTATTTTTTCGACAAGATGATCAATATTGTCACACCCTCCATCCACTCATACCCATACTATAATAGTAATAAATATAAAGAATTACCTTGGAATCCAATAATTAATAGCCCTTTTGCTGGTTATTGTACCTAAGGAAATACCAAACATAATGGGAGGAATTACCATCATAATATAAATTAAACACAAGAGAATAGATTAAAACCAATGATCAAAACCATATCATATTAAATAAACCATGATCCCATCAAAATAAATACAATTATACATTCCATTTCATACAAATTAGATCTTTAAAAAATCCAAAACAACTCTTAAGCAATAGATCTAAGAAAAACTCACAACTCAAAGACATTATGTTACAAATCAATTAATAAATCCATCTAGCACACCTTATATATATATGTGTGTGTGGTACAAAATAACATGTATACACTATAGGATACTACTAATTACATTCCATGAAAATGTGAACTAAATATACCAATTCTTCAGTAATTAAAGATGTCATGAACCAACCCGGGTCGACTGTGAACCAGTCACCCAAGTCAGCCTACAACATGTACCGAAGGGGGTTCATAGAACCCATGGGCTGGAAAATAGTGTCAGAAATCAAAACATATAATAGGTAATGAATTGGAATATAAATAAAATAAGTTTAAATAAATAATGAAGAAAAGTAAAAAAATGGGCCAGGAAGAAAATAAACTGCACATACTTCCTTGTGACCCCCTAGGTCACCACCCAACTTAGAATAGTACTTTCTCCAACATTGAGAAACTAAACCAGAACATGTACAAGAAATTGAACCTATAAATAGAAATATATAATAGTCATGAACCGCAAGATTATCTATTGGGATGCAAGAAATAAACTACTAAATCCAAAAGTACTATATTTAATGAAACAATCCATAAACACATGTTTGAAGTACAAGTTTGAATGTAGGTTTTTCACATTTTAAGAAAAATATGTAACATGGTTTCCCCATTTAAGTAAACCCAACACATGCAACATAACATTCCCAAAAAAAATTCATTTTATAAAAAACCTGTTAGAATGGTCAAGGCTATGCTAAAACAAATCAGGTAATCGTTGTAAGTTGGTAATACCCTAACAGGTAAAGTAGAAAGTAGAAAAGTAATGTAAATAACTAAGTACCCATGGGTTATCATAAACATCCCTAGAAGACCCCTAGACATACTCGATTCAGAACCACTTTCCGGTGTATGGGGAATCCCTATAGTATATAAGCATCATATCACCCTCACAGCAAAAGAAAATAGTAGAACTCCCCTTCTGGCCTCTATACCTACTAGTGGGTACCAACCCGTATAATTAGGGTTAAAATAAGCCATCACTCAGTCAACTGAAAGATGCCCAAGAAACAATGGTGGTTATAATAATCATATATTCTTATTAGGAGTCTTTATCACGCATGACTCACCTTACCATGACATCACCGAACTTGCCTACCCCACAAATAGACACTTCATATGCGTTCACCCATAAAGGGTTACCCAATATTGTAGATACCCCTATCCTAATATATATATATATACATACATTTAAAACATTCAAATTTCAAACAGGGTCATCACATCATTCGATTATCAAAAGAACATTATTGAACATTTGTAGTTGTAAATTGGGCCATTAGTTTGACATAATCAAATGCCTTTTTGAAAACATTGCACAAAATCTTCTAAAACAACTCTAGACACCACTTTTGTATTTAAAAATCCTAATGGGCCCTTAAGTTCCACTTTTCTAATCATTGAAATAAATGTATTTAGTGATGATATGTTCAATTTCATAAAAACAAACCAAGTGTTTCTATACACTACTCACTCAAAAAAAATATATAGTAAAAGCTAAACTGGCATACACTCATGGATTTATTTTCATACCAATTTAAAGAACCACATGAAGTGACCCAAAATATTTAGAAAATAGGAAGGGGTTATAAAACCAAGGATACTAGAAAAATAACAATTGAAGGAGACATACTAAATCAATTCTACAAAAACACTAGGTTTCATAAAACTATTAAATTCATGGTAAACAAGTTTCAAAAAAGTTAGAAATAGATAAAAGTGTGCATAAATAGAGAAGAATCCAAAATTCCATTATTAATCAAATATTTCAATAGTAAAACACTACCATAAGATTACTATAAAAATAATAGAGGCGAAAAACACAATATAAGATTTAATTATGCAAACACAAGTATTAAATGGGTTAAAATTTGGAGAAAGCGAATGGAAAGGCCTACACATAACAAGGAACTATTTCAAAGACATTTTCAGAACTTTTTACCATCACAAAAAAAACACAACAATGAATAGAATATCATTCTTATAAAGGTTCAAATAACATTTATAAATTAAATTATATAATTCAAGTGAAAATGGGAAACTCCGGATAAGGGAAAGAATGGAAATACCAACCCAATCAGACCAAGACAACACAAGGGATTCATCAGTTTCTATCTCATGAAGTCATCCACTCACATGAACATACATCGATATATATTTATGTATACTATTTACCCATTTCCTATTTTCCTAGATCCATAAGGGAATACAATCATGGAGGGTATAAACATATTTATATATATATACAAACATACCTTTTTATATGACCATGAGTCTCCAATGGAACTGGAATCACTAAACATAAAAATCAGGACCCTCAAACATCATAAGATTATCAAATTACTAGTGTGAAAACCAAATGAAGGCTTATAATTTTACATAGGATGATGACAGAGAATGTAATTGAACAAAAATTGCATAGCCTTCAGTAGAGGTCGCTGAATCACACCCCAATGGGTCCTGAGTGGACCTTTTCAAAAACTAGAACTGTAAGAAACAGAAAATAATAATGTCACCAATTTAACTAGGGTTTCGGCTAAACCATTATGGTGGTGAGAGGACCTAAAATCAGCATACATAAAGGGATATGAGGAGAAACTAACCTTACCTCATAATTATTATGAGAAGATGATGCATAGAGAGGGAGTCTGAGGGAGGTCATGTTGCACCTCAAAAGAGAGGGGGAGTGGGTCGCGTTGCTCTTCAACGGGGAAAGCCACTTACTAGGGAGAGTGGCCAGATATGAGAGGGGGTTGCCGTTAGAGAGGGAAAACATCATAGGGAAAACTGGAGGGGTGCTCGCTTGCAAGTGGGATAGAAAATTGGTGTCCATTGTGTGAGAGGGATTGAGAAAGGGCCTCCATCACCAAAAGAGTGAACACCATAAGAAAGGTGTGGTCACCAGAGGTCACTAGATAGGTGTAAATATAGGGGGAGAACAATATGGGGGTGTGGTAGGAGGGGAGTGTGGAGTGAGGGATGATGGAAGACCTAGGTAAAAAAACTAAAATAAAAACATAAATCAAATAAGAACATCTATAAACAAAAACATAAATAATACTAATAATAATTATAATAATAATAATTTGATAACAATAATTAATATAAAAAGGATAATAATAATAATAATAACAATAATTAATAACAATATTCATATTAATAATATTCATAATATTATCAATAATTATTTTAATAATAATAATAGGTATAACAAAATATATAATCATAACAATTATAGTAGTAGTAATAATAATGATCATGTACACATTAATAATAATATTAATAATCATATAATCATAATAACATCATTATTAATAATATTATTATCTAAAACAATTATTATTATTATTATCATTATTATTATTATTATTATTAGTTTTTAAACATTACCCAATTTTATATTATTTCAAATTTTATCATCATTAAATTTATTTATTTAATATTCTGGACAATCGCATAGTTTTCTTGCAGCCAGACACACAGCTTAGTGATTCACACCCAAAACAAACCACCCAGTGCTACCCACTAAAAGGTCCACCTTCACACTCAATGCACAATTTTATAAACTGTGTGCAAGTTGTGAACCATAACTCAGACCCACTTGGGAATCCGCGTGGGCACTGCGAAAAGGTGAAAAGGCTTCAAAACTAAAAAATTTTGACCCACCTGCTACCGAAAGAAAAAATAAAAAATAGAATAATTTAAAAATAATTGAAAATAATTATCCAGTCAGGTCATGGTGTGACAATTTTCCCCACCACAAAACATTCTTCCCCCAGAAATTCATCAAGCCAATAGGTGATACAACTTGAGTCCATGCAAACATAAAATAGAGAAAAAATGAAATGCTCAGGGTGGCCATTTCCAACACATGTCACAGCTGACCAATTCATAAAAAACCATTGCCCAAGAGATATGGATGAACATTAGAGGATTTTCACCACTAGAATAATTAACTAACATGGAATACTTGATACTCGAAAACACCACCTTCGGGTGCAAATCAGGGACTCCCAAACCAAACTCAACTCACCTTCTCAACTCTAACGGAAGAATCCCACCACTAGAATTAAACATATTGGGGAAAACATGCACACTGGGACACTTGGATGCAGGAATCTATTAAAAATCCCAAACACACTAAAGGAAAAACTGCGAAGAGGGACTAGAAATAACTAAGGGCCCAAAAACAACGTACATTAATTTTTATGGAAAAAACCATCCCCGTAACGAACACAATTTAGACCAAACTCAAAATTAAACTAATTTTGTTTGTTCAAGTTCCCAATGCATTTTAATGAATCTGAATGATTTGGAAAAAACCCTGAGAGGAGTTAAGGATGCTTGGCTTGTGTGGGAATGATCTCATCACACCACCACAAGTAAGATGATATTAGGATAATTATGATAATAGAATAAGGAGATTTTGGATACATTCATCCCAAAGTTGAAAACATTAACTTGTGCGAGGTTCCACACACCCCTGGAAACTCCTGACTAAGCGCGGGCTACACCCCGAGACATGTAGCTGGGGCATTGATGGTTGATGCATCTCCTGCCTCACATTCAATCATTTTCTTCCTTCGATCCATAACAAAATCCTCCGACAAGATGCTTATTTTAGAACACTATGGGGTGGCTCGAACAATCGCACGATATCAATACTATAGAGGGATGCGATAAGAAGGATTATGAATGCCTGAAATGATCTCACTAGTAGCATGTGAGATAACTGTTAAACAAATGTGGAGTTGGTACAGATGAAGAATTCTTCTTTGAGATAGGTTACTTCCCAATGAACTCTTTTATAGACGAGGAACATTCACACGAGTTGAACCACACCTACAACACCCCAGACTCCAACGAAGATGAGAAATCCCAACATTAATAGTCCAGAACTGAACCCTCAAATAACTCAGGGACAGTATAAACCTTACCTACCCTAGGAGTTCCCAATAACTCAAAGACACACTATCTTTTCAAACTATAAAATTGTCTCTAACCGACACTGATTACCTTGATGAGCAGGAAACACACAAAATGAAGCAAGAACTGGGAATAACACATTAACAAATTTTAGAGGCTTTATAGGTGGAAGACTCATAATAATACAAAACAAACACATTGAAATAGGTATCATACCATAACTCAATAAAATCACCAACACAAGCCATGTGAAATGGGACCATAAGAGAAACATATACAAACAGAAGCAAAAATCACCGTCCCAAAACTGTCATTCCATTCAAATTTTAAAACACGCCTATGGTACCTTATGAATCATCACACATGTGTTCCTCAAATCATGCTCTCATCATCTAAGACCAACTGCTCCCACAAACTCTTTGCACATACTCATGCACATGTGACCCTTCATAATGAATTATAAGGATCTAACATCTCTTTTCCTTATCAAATCCAAACACCAAACAAAACATCCAAATCAAATCAATACTTTTTTAAAAACCCATTTTACCAATTTCAAATCAATTTAGAAAAAAAATTCCATTTCAAAACATATCTCACTATTAACTCACACTCATATCAACCAAGATTAAAATTAAACACAACCACTATCAACCCACATGAATGAGGAACGACTACATATGCCTTACCTGGTGATGTGGTGGTGAGCCATGCCCGAAGTAAGGAAAAACACTAAGAAGACTAGGTGTCAAGCACTTGGGCTTCACATTGGTCACCACCCCATGCGACACTGCAACGTGAAATGATTCACCTGCATTATCATCCCTCAATCAAAAGAAAAAATAGACCAAAGAATAAAACCCCAGACTACCCCTAGCAACTTGAGGATCTGTGCAAGGAAGAGTTCATGATTCTCTCTCCAAACTACTTCCTGTGTCCTAGAAGCCCTAATCTCCTTCTATTTGAAACCACAAATATTAACCTTCCTCTGATACCATTTTTTCACAAACCAAACCAGGTCTACTGAGAACCAGCAACCCGAGTCGTCCCATGACATGTCACAAGGGGCGTTCCTGATCCCCACAGGCTAGCAACTAGATCCAGGTATCAAAATGTAGAAGAGGGAATGAATTGTATGATAAATAAAAGAAGTGTAAATAAATAAATATTGATAGTAAAAAAACATAAAATATGTAGAAAATAAATTTCACATACCTACTTGTGACCACCTAGGTCACCACCCAACTCAGAACTGAGCTTGCTCAAAAATTGAGTAACTAAACCCGAAACTTGTAAGAGAAACTGAACCTACACACATATATATATATATACAATATGTGTTCACACCAAGACTCTTAGTAGGGATGCTAGGAATAAACCACTTAATCAAAATGTTCTATCTCTTCCGAATCAGTCTATAAACACATGTTTGAAATACAAATATGAATGTATTTTTTACCTTTTAACAGCCACTGACCTCTCTATTTATCATATTTAAAAAATTTACCTTATACCAACCACTAACCCCCACCCCTTGGTTTTTTTGTAAATTGTTTATAGAAATTAGGGTTAAAATGGGGTAAGGAAAACAACATCTCAACTAAAATTCTTGAGATACATTTTGAAATTATGATTTATGATTACAATAGTGCATAAAAATGGGCATTTAAATAAAGAAACCAACCACTTCATAGAGACCCTATAACATCCCATGTTATGGGGATCTAGGTCCATCAGTTCTCAATCATGCCACATCCAATGGATGTCATCCATCCCAATGAAAAAGGCATGAATCAATGAAGAACCCAATCCTAGTTCCTCAAACATATACCTAGTGAATGATTTTATCTATTCCTCATCTTATTGAATGTACTACATATTGAAACTCCACCCTCATACTTTAGAAAATATTTTATAAAACCCATCTCAATACTCTAAGACTTATTAATCACTTCATGAATGAAATCATGAATGACCATGATAAGGAATTCATCCCAGGATGCTCCCTATGTATTTCTATGTTCCATTTTATTCATTTCCTAGAATACCCATGATACATATGAAACCACAACTCAAACATAGATCTTGACTCACCGACATGGAACTTCAACAATCCAGGATACATTAACAACATATGTTCCTTGTCCCGTTAAACCATATTCTACATCTAGAGTAAAATATCCATGATTTTCATTATTTTTATGTCCTAAATCATGAATAAAAATCAAAACTAAGAGTTTATTAGCCACATGAAGATGATTATATTTTATCTAGTTTATATTGTTCTTGTGATTTACTTTTCATAAACGCATTTCTCATGTTTTTAATTAGTTATTAAAATTTAAAATTACTTGGTACATTATTAAACTCCTCTTAAAATGCACATATGTCATGTTTTTCCTTTCATGTTTCATTTTCATGCATCCTATGTTATGAGAACTCTATTTTCATTAAATATCATTGTTATATACAATTGAAAAGAAAACCAAATTGAATTTTCAAGACTAAAATTTTACAGGGAATAAAATTGTACAACAGACCCAAAATAAACATAATGACACAATTTAAAATACCTTATTAAACTAAAAAACTAACTGATGGTTGAGTAGATATGGGATGAAATATTAATAATCAAAAAATATTTCCTATTCTGAAGTATCAGGGGTGATTTAGGCATCCCATGTGTTAGATGGAATTCTAGCATAGATTCAATGTGGAAGAATAACATCCCAACGATAAGATCACAACTCAACATATATGAGTCTAAATTGGAAGAAAATTTCAATTATATTATAATATGTTCTAAGACATACTTTATTAATCTATGGACTTCACGAAAATTTTATTTATATTTTCCTTTTGGAGTGACTATTATAAGGATTCTAGCTAGATTTTATTTCAATTAAATTGTGTAAATGTCTAAATTCCACAAACATTCAACCCACCTATTCCAAACATCGTAAAATTAGAGGTCCTATACAATTTTTTATTTGGACTAATAATATTTACATCAAATGTTAATGGTGTTTTCGTAAATTTTTATTGATCATGTCTTTGGTTTTTCCTTTTAATTATATGGATCATGTCTATAATGGTAATCACATTTCTTCTCATAGAAGTTGTTCAAATTCCCATTACATTGACAATAAATCCCTTTCATCATGTAATATTTTCTTGTTCTTTATATTTGGATTTTATTTCATCATGTTATGTATTTACTCACAGAATAAATTTATAAATTCTCAAATAATATTGGAGGGTTTACTATTCAATTGTTTTCAATTCTTTAATTCCATTCTTATGAGAGTACTCCCATTATACTCAGAGAGAATAGTATTAATTAAATTTTAACCTTCTTATTGTATTATCCAATTGAGTATTATAGGGATAGATCATATGTTACTTATCACACTATTAATGTTTAATAACTCCACTTCATTAAGAGATTAATTTAATATATTGTTAATTCATCATCTATAGTAAATTTTCATTCCAAAAATTATGAGTTATAAAAGATCATTTTCCTTGGAGTGAACCCATTTTTTTCTCCAAATGTATAGGTGACCAGTTCCAAGATGATACTAAAATAATCTAGTTAGCGATGGAGGTTTTTTACATCATTTAATTATTTATTCTGTTTTTTATGAATTGAAATTATTAAAATGAAATTCATCCAATCATATATTTTTAAGGATCAACATGTTATCCTAAATAAAATACCCATAGGAATTTTCTATTCTAGGAAAAATAATAAAATAAACCCCCAATGTGTGAAATTCCAAAAATGAAACCACTTTGTAGAATGTTTTTTCTGTATAATTATTCAAAAAAGACTAAGGATTTCATATCCAAAGGTTAACTATATGTTTCCCCTTCACCATAACATGAGTAAATTTGGGAAATAAAATCATTTGGTGTCATTTAGAATGACCTATGTATGTATCCTTATATCATGCCATTTAATTCTTTTCCAGTTTATCTATTATCAACCCAATTTATGTTATTATTTCCCATTTATTTCTCCCTTTTTAAAAAAATATACCCCTACACTATGAGAAACTAAAAATTTCATGTTAGGATTAATAATCTATGGTGTCAAGAGTCAAGTGATCCTATGAGTATAAGTCTATTAGTTCCTAATTTCCCAAATAACCTTAATTATAAAATTGACTTGAAAAAATTGTGAATATTTGATGAATGAAAATCATAAAAAAAAATTATATAAAAAAATGGGTATCCAAAATGAGAAATCCCATATCATGGGGAATTTTACAGACCAAATCATGAATGACTATCTTTCAACTTCCTGGACTAATGAACCCTCAAAAATTAGTCATTATACATTATAATATTTCCATGACATATTCAAACACCATGGCCTAAACTACCTAACAAAATATCATTGCATATAGCCTAAAATTCTCTAACTTCATGTCCATGATTTTAATGATATTGGTAAAACCATTCACTCAAAAAAACAAATCAAATATTTTAAATTAATACAATTTATTTTTTCCCAAATTTATCCAAAAAATAATAGGTTAAAAATATTTTATTAGCATATATTGACATCAAGGACTATCTACAATGTAAATTTTACGATAAAAACATTCCCTAGTAATTTGTTTCACTAAAATGGATAATTGGAATCATTATTGAAAAAGAGAAAGAAACATTCTATGACACATGGGAAAGGCTCGAAGAAACATTTAACATAGTAAAACATTATGGCTTCCAAACCCTATAATAAGTGAAAACTTTATATGAAGGGTTATGTCTATGAAAAAATAGTTCATCAATATTATATTTAATGTAACCTTCAAAATGATCCCCAAATTATTTATAAATATATATATCTGTAATGTTTAGATGGAATGTGAGAAATTTGGGGATACTCACCCTAAAATTAGAATCATACTAAAACAAGGGAGATGGACATTCATTGTGAAGGATAAAATTATAGGGATAAAATTTTTATCATCACTAGGAATGTTGACGAGATCAATCATCTGAAAGTGTAATAAATCCAAAAATTTGACCTCATTTTCACTACCTGAGACAAAAAATATCACTATACTAACAACATCCCAACCATTACTTATATAAAGGATGTTATTTGCAGAGTAAAACCAATATAGGTAGATTATTGGAACTATAATAATCCACAATAAAAACACACATTTAATCTATGGTACAACTTCCAGTATGGATTTTTTGTTTGATATCTAACAACCCATACAAAAAACTTGTAAGAATCTAGGTCTAAATCCCATCCCAAAATAGAATTTCCCAACCAAAATCCATTTTTAATCATATATAGTATAATTATAACATTTTTCGATCCTATAAGTACAACCAATCCAATAAAAAATTCAACCTCCTAAATATTCACATGGTATAGATCGACCCTCTCAAACCCCAATAATAACTCTTACCTCCAATTAAATGATATTTTTTGCAATCAAATAGAAGGAATAAATAATTAAGTTTCACCCATAATAATATATTTCAAACAATTAAAAATAGAATGGACCAAATTCTTATATATGTTATCCCTTAACTAAAATTAATTGGGGAATCTATTAGATGAAAATCATATCATGAATAACTCAAATGAGTGGAAATTCTAAAAAGTGGAAAATTTATTCATAATCCTAAACCAACCATTCCAAAATCATATAAAACCAAAAAAAATAATTATGAAGATGATGACACACTGATCAAAAGAAAAATTGAATTAACATTTGGAAGAACCCAAATATATTCAAACAATATAGAAACCTAGTCCACTCCCTCAACACATAAGAGGAAAAAATACATAAGAAAAATAAAATATTGATAGAATGTTTTTCACATGTTATGTTGTGCATAACCCATATAAATTAATTCCATAACATACCTATTTAAACCAAGTACCTGAATGTTGTTTTCACATTAAAAGTGATGTTATCACAAAAAACAATTCCTTATACCTAGTAATATGATCTCAAAATCTTGGGAATCGTGCCTCTTATGTTTTAAAGCCCATAATATCCAAAAATTAATGATAAACGCATACAGTGGAAAAAAATATCAATGAATTATATGATCAATGGGATATAATGTACACCATTCCATATGTGATGAAATAAAAGTCTATCATTTAAGTGTATGAACCTAGTTCTTATTTTTAGGAAGGGGTCTTTCCTTATTAGTTTATAATTAATAAAATGGGGGAAAATAGGTCAATGGATGGTTTCATACCTGTTACATGATGGGAATGGGAACTACATTCCATATAAAAATAAGTTCACATTGTGTGTGTTATGTTGCACTCCTTGTAATCCTAGTATACAGCCCTGTAATGGTCAGACCATAAATTGTGTGGAAACAACATGTAGTCTCAAGTAAACGCTATCTAATTTGTTTTATTAATGAAAGCATGAAATAGATATGTTTTTGTGAAAATTGATAGAGGCTCTCCAGGTATGAGGAACATTCAGCAATGAATGGGAATTTTTCCTCGCGAAAATCCATCTGAACTCTAATACGATCGTTTTAAGACGCGTCTGAACCCAATCGATAAGCTCTTGATTTCTCTTGCCATACTCTTTAGGAATTTTCCTATAGAAAAAGTTATTTAAGGATGATTTTTTATCATAATTTTGTACATAAAAATACTTATATCGTAAATTGTATGTTTATACTAGATGAAGAGAGTCGAACTACAATGAGGTAGGCAGTCTTGTGAATTTATCTCAATGTTGAGGTGTTTATATGTGTCGTAATGTTTTTCTTCCATGTTTAGTTTATATCCTTGAATGTAAATTGACCATTTTTTATTTATTTTGATTACTAGGTGATTAATTAAATTAATTTAAGAATTTTGAATCTTTTTGGTTTGATTATCATCTACCATGTGGGTGTGTTTCCCTTAGATAACAATTTTTTAGCCATTTGGTCTAGTATTCCTATGGGAATGCCTTTGTTTCTCATTTAGGGGACATTTAAAATGAATGTGGTTAATTGAATGTAGCCCACATGAGATGAAAATTACATAATCCTTGAGATAGTTCAATTCCAATTTTGACTTACTATACAATAACAACCCATGTGAGTATATTTGTATAAGCCTTATAATATATAGATTTTATTATGCTTGTGATATAAATTTCCCATGTTAGTATTATTTTTAAAGAATAATCGTAGGAAAAATCAATTGTTTATTCTTTTGTATGATTATTGCGTGTGTTTTAATTATGTTAACCATGTAAGAGTGTAATTTACCCGTGTTTTCTTTGATGCTGACATGATGATGTGCAAGGTTCAACCCTATTTTCTATTATGCCTGCACATGAGGATTTTCGGGCATATGGGTGAGGATTTGGTTGCCTTCGGGTAAGGATTTGTTTTGCCTATGGGAGATGATTAGTTATGTATGTGGGTGATGATTTTTTATTCCTATGGTATGGGTATTTCTATTCACCAGGGAAATATATTGATTTAAATATTGAAATAGAATCACATATGATGTGTCTTCCAAGCCAAAGAAGAATCTTAGATTCGGTCTATGCATTAGTTGTTTAGATAACCTTCTAAGGTATATGTTGAAAATTTTTATGAAGTGTATTGATGGGCTTAGGCTGAATCTCAAGAGTTTGATAATTCAATTTAGTAGAATTGATTAATTGAACATAACAAATAAAAATGGAAAACAAGACTTGTTGGATTGTTTACTTTTGGGTACTTATTAGTTTATTGATTTACCTTTTTATACACTATCTGTTTCATATACCCAACAATAGATATTTATATAGCTTGGGATGTTTCCAAATGCTATTTATTTAATACACCCAATTGGGGACATGATTTTGGTCCCAAATAGATTATATTGTTTTAGGAATCGATAAGTGAAATCACACTTTTACAAGTACATGAGATACTATTTAGCAATTGATGTGAATCAGGAGATCCAATGCCTATGATGATTCTTTGTTTCATTTGTTTTATTTATTTTTTGAAACATATATTGTGGATCTATGCAGCGTACCCGTTTTGTTGTTTACATAAAACATAATATGTTGCATCATCATTTGTATGAAATGATGTGTGGTTAGTTATATTATCAATATTCTATTGTTTATTTTAGATATATGTTGTTTACATATTCTACTATTGTATTTCAATTTATTCTACTATGATAATCTCTACCAATAAGGGCATTATTCCCCCACAATAGCACCCTAAGCCCTCGCTTCAAGTTAGTAGCCTCTGGTCTTTTGAGAATTGTGCTCGAGTCCATGTGGTCAAATGGATACGGGACACCATTTGAGTGGCATCAAGATCCAAGATGTTAGAAATTGGTATCATAGGATTTTTTTTCTTTTCTGTTTTATTTAATTTTTGGAGATGATGGATAGAGATATAAATTAATATGATTTGGCACTATGCTTATAACAACCCTGCTTTTATTAAAAACATAAACATAATTTATTACATAAACACTTCACATCATACAATATGAATGATCGAGAGATCTAGGGTATTTGGTGATTACGATCATTACATAACAACTTAAAACATGAAATTAAACAGCTTTATTGAAAACATCCTTTACATGTCCACTACATTCCATCGTACTTAGCATTGCATGGGATAAACTAAGGACATGCATAAGAAAAGGGTGAGCTATAAATCCCAATAAAGCAATAAACATGGAATACCACGAGGAATAAAATAAATGTTAGACAATAGGTATATCAATGGAGAACATGAGAAAAATAAACATAAATGAATGCTGAATCATGATAACCCTTACATGGAAATGTTGCAACAACACTTAACATGTAATTTAGCAAGAGATTAGGCACATTGTACATGGGGCATGAGTAAACCCTTATTGCACATAAAGCATGAGTAAACCAACATTTCACTTGATTAGAATGAGACAACACCCATTGAATAAGATGTATCAGGATACTATAGTTTTCTCAATGCATTGGAGCGCTTTTTTGGGCACACCTTTATTAAGCATTTCATTTCATGCATAAGTGTGCAACATGGAACGTACAACATGGAATCAATCATCATCATTTATTCCATGATAATGGGATGAGGAATACATACATGATGCTTTATATACAATATGTAAATGTTCATAAAGGTGAATTCCCTTGATAATAATATGGTTGTGGTATTCACTGTGCAATGACATTGTCTTGGAAAATCATAATGCACTTTCGACAACATTACAGCGTGAATTAAGAACTCATAAAAAAGGATAATGAGATTGAGAGGGATGTCTTATCAAATTTAAATTAAATATATATTAAGGGGTCATATAGAGACAATTAATAACAAATTTAATGGAATTTTGATTAATAATTCCAAATAATTACATGGATGTAAAATAAGAGAGATAAATCCCACTCTGAATTTCGGCATGGTAACAGGTGTACATGGTTGGAATTAATGACAGAGAAAGGGGTCTCCCATTATCCAAACATAAAGAGGGTAGTATGGTGGAGGTTCAAAATCATACCCCAACATTTCTATTGAATACAAGAGAACATGAAAACATAATGAAAATTGGGAAAAATTGCGAAAGGCTGAAATACCATTCATAGAAGTGTGATCCCAAATGCATAGTAGAGGCTTGAGAGAGGCTTATTGGGATCTTAGTGCACCTTTGGATGATTGTAGTATTAGTAGGGAAGGGTTTGGTATAACTCTAAATGCATTGAGTGTAGTTGATGTGTGAGATTTTGTAACATCCCAAGTAAGTAATGAATAATAAATATTTTTATATATGTCTATTAATTATTAGATAGTGTTTTAGAGGCTTAAAATGAAAATAAATCCAATCTCAAGCATGGAATACAGTAATATTTTTTAAAGGATTGTTTTACTGCCTTTTGATAGAAAACCATTTTTAAATCTATCTTTTGACAATTTTATAAGCTATGTTTGTCCAAATAAACATATTCATTATTATTGGGACATTGAAATTTACATTGGATAAATTTTTGGTATTTTTGTGACAATGTTCATTTTTTTAATGAATAGTGAAAAATACTGCATTTTACATCAAAACTACTTTTTCATTTAATTTAATTATATGGTTAGATTATATTTTTAATTGGTCTTAATGTTTAATCTGAATATAGTTTTACAATTTAATCCAATGGTGGTCATTAGGATTAATTTTACTTTGAAATTTGTCATAAACTAATGCCAAACTTTTCATAGATATTGTTTCAAAAAAACCCTCTCTTTGTCATGACAGTGGGAATTAGTTATTAAATTAATTAATTCAACTTACATGTTTTCAATTTTTTAAAATAGGCATCATTTTTGAATTTGGAATATCAAATATATCTTAGGGTGAAGTTTTGGTATCCTTCTGAAAAACTTCAATTTTTGATTAATAGTGAAACCACTAAGTGGTAGTTAAAGAAACTGATTTTTCGTTTAAATGAAACTTTGCCACTTATGTGATTTTATTTTCAAAAATCAGACATAAATGGTTGTCATTAAGAAGTAAAATGTGGTTCAATGAGATTAAAATAATTTTTTTGGTGAATAGTAACTTTTAAGTTCTTAATCGCAATTAGAGGTAATTAGTGTAGTTTTAGGTAAAAATAATGTTTTAATAATATGAGATGAGCTTGAAACATGTCATACCCTAATTTTATGTTTCATGTCTGACCAAGAAAAGCCATGGGTCAACATGGGGACCCCATGGATCCACTTTGGTTGGGAAATGACATAAATAACTTTTTATTTAATGTTAAAATTAAAATGACACAAACATGAGTTGTTTTAATAAAACAATTTTTACATGTGGTTATACAAGTCAGAATTTTGATTATAAATAGTAATTGGAAAGCTAAAACGATTTCATACATCATGATATTTTTTTTATAATTTTTAGACTTTAAATAAATTAAATTATTTATGACATCATGATGATGCAGCGATTACCTCATTAATAAATGATTTAAATAAAATAAAATGATAATGTAAAATCTATGACCTACACATGTCCAAAACCTATTGTATGGGTGGATTTCGAACCCTTATCACCTTAACCTCGAAGTATATCAATGTGGGACCTTTTTAATCCGAAAAGCATTTTCAAATAAAGTAACATTTCTTTACATTCCAAGAGTTCCCCTCCACTCCTCTTATAAAAGGCCCCCACCTCTACCACCATACCCACACTCTCAAAGCCTTTGGATCGTCCAACCTCTGACCATTTTGTCTCTCCACTTCCCTCTCTTACTCCTTGAAGCCTCACTTTGGGCAGAAGTCTTACCAAGGAAGCCTTTGAGCTCAAACCAACGGGAGTTACCCGATTATAAGGTAATGTCTTCATTTGAGTCCTTTTGTTTTATTTTGGTTCTCCAACCCCCTATAATATTTTTATTCATTTCTTTTGTAACAACTCCAGTATCTTCAATATACTAGGATGTTTTTCTAATAAGGAATCGAGCTACACTTACACACACCTACATCTAATCGTTAAAGAACATACTGTTTCCGTGGATAGTGAATTTATGCCTCCCAAAACGATGATTGTTCAACATTCTTTTAACACCTTCAAAGGTGGACATTAAGATATCACTATATTTATATATGATATATAATATGTTTACTTTTTCCTTAAGCTTATGTATTTTTCATTTTGGGCATACCATTATGGTTTCCATTATGGGTAAACGTGATATCTTCATTTAAGAATGTGCAGACTACCGCCCCCTCAAAGTGATTTGATTCGTTAAATACCGTATGTGGGACGTATAAAGGATGGAGTTATGATATTATATATGATATTACACTGGAATTATAATATACCTTTATATAATTATGATTCCATTCTATAAAATACGAAATAGAAATGAAAGTAGCGTTCATGCGTACGTACGGCTTACCGTCTCCATGAACGATGCATTTCATTTCTTACCTCTAAATGATTATGTAATATTATAAATGCATGAATGTACTGGATATATATGACATATATGATATCTACATCATGAATACCATTCTGGATATAATGGATACATGAACAACTTCTAATTATAAAGGGTTTATTTTTTACTCAAGTACCAATGATCGTTAAAACGACCGTTATTAACTTAAATAATTACATAGTGTTCATGAAATGGAAATAAGTGATATAAAAGGAATAATGAACTTGAAAAAGGTTCTTAAGAAAGTAAAAATTAACTCAAGTTTATTATTAAAGAGATTAAAGAACGACCGAGTCTAGTCGGACCTGAGGTATGGGACTTCTTCTCAATCTCCTTTCATTGATGCATATTTTGTTTTATACACAACATTCTTTTATACGGTGTATAAACCCATTTTAATTTTACATTTATTCAAAATGAATATTCATTTTATACGAAGCGTTTACTAAATGACAAAAGGGAATGTTTTTTTCGTACGTATGCGGTAACAATGACTTCTCCGCCGCCGTGACCATTATTTGAGTTTCGACTTCCTCTACAAGCCATAACATTTTTTAAAAGAAAAAGAAATACCATGTTTTACTTTTCTTTTATTTTGGTATTGAAAATTGTTTTCATAATTTTTTTATATCAATGTGTTTTATTGATATCTTGTGATTGAAAGTTGGAAATGTTATGTTTCATTTATGCATGTTTTATGTGATACGATTATGTTGAGGTTCTTGGGAATTATTATGAAGACGGGTGGTTCCATGATAGAATAAGGGCGGGTGAGCCGATATAGCTCTCCAATGCATTGGGTAATGTGAAGGAGTGAAATGTTAAGGTTTCTCTAAATAGATTTAGCGAATATACTGTGATGGGTATTCCAAACGTAACCAAGAGGGTTACTCCCTATGTAAGAAAGTTATGAATGCCTCAAGTTACCTTTATGTCTTATGATTTCTATGATTTATTCATGATTTGATGAGGTATGTTAAAGTTCTTATGTTTTATGGGTAATGTATGATTTCATTCTTATTTATATATGTACCCATGTTTCCTTTCCATATTTTTATATCCCTTACAGAGCTTTTTATGCTCATCCCAAGTTTTTTTTAAATGTTTTTCACGGGTCAAGGGAAAGGTACATGATATGATGACAGTGTCAAGGAAGTTTCAAGAAAGAATCCATGCTTTATTTTAAATATGTTTCCATTGATGGTAAAGAAGAATACTATCTTTATGTAACCACTTTGATTATATGTGGAATGAAATGAATGTTTTATGATATAATTCTCTAAAACTCTAAACTCGAAAAGATCCCCAATGTGTAATCTTGTAATAAATCAAGATTAAGTAAGGTTTAAGGCTGGGGCCTTATAGTTGGTATTAGAGGTCGGTTTAGATAACATTAGGAGTTAGAATTATATTAAATGATTATCCAAAAATATTTTTTTTATGGTCAAATTGATGTGATATAGCATTTGAATATTACCGTGTTGCTTCATCTAAGACATGTTTGTTCAGAATGGTTTTCCTCAGAGGAAATAGGGAAGCAGTGCTAGGAAGGCATGCAAAAAGAAATAACCTTCCGAATTAGCATCCTGAGATGGTTGGAATTGGAACTGAACAGTTTGTTGCAGTAATGGCGCAGTTTACTCAAGCGATAAATGGTGGTGGTATCCATGCTGGAGACAAGCCAGATCAACCGCAGAGGAACATGTCAGTGGTGGAACATTTCATGAGGCAACATCCCCCATCATTTAGAGGATCATATGACCCTGTGCTAGCTGAAGGGTGGATTAAAGCACTAGAGAAGATTTTCGATGTCATGGTGTGTTCAGAAAATCAAAAGGTCAGTCTTGCTATTTACCTTTTGGAGGGTGAAGCATATCAGTGGTGGTCGATGGTTAAAAATATCAGGGACGCTGATGAGATTGATGCTCTTGACTGGGATGAATTCAAAGATATGTTTCTTGAGAAGTATTTTCCTAAGGCTGTTCGAATTAGGATGGAAAAGCAATTCTTGTAATTGAGTCAAGAGGAAGACTCAGTGGCTACCTATGAAGAAAGGTTCACTCATTTGGCAAGGTATGCTCCAAATTTTATCCAAGACCTTGATAGTAAAATCAATCATTTTTTCTCATGATTGAAGCCAAAATATCAAAGGGAATTAGCTTCTCGTGGGTTTAAAAGTTATGAAAATCTTGTTCGATGTGCTGAGAAGGTGGAAATAGAGTTTGTCGATGATCAAGTGTTCTATAACAACAAACAGAAGAAGAGACCGAGGTGGCAGGAGAAAAGTAAGAATTCTTCCAAAAGGTCTGGCGGTAAGAAAACTAAGTTTCCAGTTTGTGATAAATGTGGAAAAAGGCATGCGGGGTAATGTATTTTGAATTCTGGAAAGTGCTACTGATGTGGTAAGATGGGATATAAGGCTTGTGATTGCACTGAAAATGATCAGGGTGATGGTAAGACCAAATTTGATTTACAGTTAGTGAAATGTTATAAGTGCAATGAGATGGGTCACTATGAAAACGAGTGTCTGAAAAAGAGCATGAGTGATGGGAAGCAGTTAGACTACAAGCATAAATGGGTGGTGAAATCCTTTGCAACTACTTAAGCAGATGTCGGGCCATCAAATGAAGATGTATCAGGTACTTTGTTTGTTTTTCCAGATTATGCCAGTGTGTTGTTTTATTCGGGGTCCATTGTAGAGACCCGAAGCCTGACGTACATGTACATTACATTACTTTTGTGGAATACTTAGTATATTACAAAAACACACACACAAGGACCGTAATAGTTTAGTGTCTTTGGAATCTCGGAATATAATCTTCTAATCGTGGTGAAAGATCTCCAACATCTCCCATAAAGATCTTCCTTTTTTTACCTAAACCCTTTATTTATATCCTGGGGAAAAGTAAACATAAAAAGGGTGAGCTCAAATGCTCAGTAAGGGTAAACAAAAGAAATATCAATCACATCATATTCATAAGAACATAACATTTTGGAAATCATAACCTGCAAAAGTGAGCATAATTTCATAACATGGGATAAATCATGGCAGTGAAATGTAATCACAATAATCATAACTTAAAACATGAAACTTTGTGGCATTCACACATAATCATAGAGAATCCTTTCTTGTTAGTCAAGACTCATTGCCAAGACTATCTTAGTGGACAAAGTCCCTTTCTGAATCGAGTAACCCTCGTTTCAGTCCTGTTTCACTGAACCGGTATAACCTACCATTCCAGCCATGTCTATCTCATGAGATATAAAATCTTTACCCAATGCATTGGAGGGAGATATAGGTCCCACCCATCTCATAATGATACCATTCTTATGTGTGCCACAAAATCATAAATCATACATCATTGCATAACCCATGTAATACAAATGGGAATCTTAAACATCATGACATCATAAAACAATTCATAAACGATAAAGGAATTCATAAAAATAATTCAATCACAACACAATCAAATCAATGTAATAATAGGGATAAAAACAGAACCCTTTATTATCTTAGATGGAAAGTAATTTTGATAAAACACTTGAACTTCATTCTTGAGGAAAATATCCTTTCTTTTTCAAAAACATTTTTCCTTTATTAACATGTCATACCATTTTAAACTAAAAGAAGTTGATTAAAAAATAAACATGAAAACTTTTAAAGGAATCTTCTTGGAAATAATGTTTTAAAAATCCATTCATGCCGTATAAGTTAAAAAAACATTCTTCGCACTTTTGTCGGAAAAGTCAAAAAGTACCTCGTACGAAAAACGACAAAAGATTCCTTTTATATCTTTTACTAAAAACTCACCGAAGGGTAAAATTGGATATAAACTATTTTAGAAGGATGGAAATAATATTTAATATTGTGGAAACATGGATGTGGATGATAAAATACACCCCAGTAAATTTCAAAATATAAACAATCTCGGATAAAAATGAGATTGTGATATTTCCCTTACCTTAGGTCCGACATGCTTTGTAAGTGTCCGAACCTCCAGTATAATGATTTAAATCATGTTATTGACTTATTAAAGAATCATATTCATTTTTATTATATCATATATGGTCCACTTATGACTTTATATTACCTGTTCTTTTGTAAATTCATGTTAAAGTAGCGTTTTGGGTAAAATCGTCTCATTTGTCGTTCGTGTTTTTAAATTGTAATTATTAATATGATTACTTGGATCATGATTACTTATATCCAGAATGTAAAACATGATTTATATATAATATATATTCAGAATATATATATATATATATAATATCGATAAATGGAATGAAATACACCGTTCATGGAGATGTTAGTCCGTACGTACACATGAACGCTGTTTTCGTTTCCTTATTGAAGTGAATGGAATTAAGTAGATGACATATATATAAATTTACATAAATCCAGTATCATTATTATGTCATATATTTCATTAGTACTTATTATATATACTTTATAATCATACATTAATGGTTAATCATTGAGAATGAATCTCATCGCGTCGTGGAGATGGTAGTCCATACGTACGCACGAGCGATGATATCGTTCCCATGGTCGTGGAATTGTGTTGAAGTGTATGTAGACTATTTCAGTATCAATATAACTTTATAATAATCATATATAGTTACTCATTACACCATTATACCCATCCTTGTAAGGTTATGATGGAAAATAGATTACACCACGACGTGGAGACAGTATTCCGTACGTACGCACGCGCGGTGATTTCATTTTTCCATAGGATGGATAGAAGGTGAATTAGGGTTGTTTAATATTAATAATAACATATCAGTATGTAAGTAATAATGATTTTATTACTTTATCATGAAACAACTAAAGAAGAAGAAGTTGAATAAGAAAGAAATTGAAAAGATCGGTAATGGATATTACCTCTTCTTTGAAACGCCTCTTTGAATCCTCCACTTAGGGAACTAAGATTGGACTTTTAAGAAGACCAGGACCTCTAGGATTATTCTAGGGAAGTGGAGAAGGGATTTTGGCAGGGGTTGGCCGAGCATGAGTGCTCAAATTGGTGTGAGGAGGAGGGGGAGGAGGTGTCCTTTTATAAGGGATGAGAGGGGCACCTTAGGAATATCTCAAAACATTATTTTATATTAAAGTCAAAATCGGTTTATAATGGTTCCAAAGGGTCTTATTTCGAAGCTAATGTGGGGATGGGTCTAAATCCTATCATCCAATAGGATTTAGACAAGTTTAGGTTATTATTTTAACCTTATCAATTAGATTTAACTCTAACTTAAATAATTTAACTTTTACCGTGTCTTTTGGTTTTCTTACACTATATGGTCAATACACTTACTATAACATGCCAAACGAACCCCAAATTGTTTATTATTAATATATATATCCTTATCTAAGTCATTTGGCCGAACCATATATTTTTAGGAATAAATTAACAATTAATAATATAATATTTGATTTAAAAACTATTTTGTGTCAATTTTGACACTATTTGATATATGATTTTTGTGAAAGTCATAACAGAATTATATGTTCGAACCAAGTTGATTAAATCAACACTAATATATCATAGTAACCTAGAAAATTAGTGGAATTCATAAAAAGTATAAAATTACATTTATTTTGGTGTTTATAACATCAATTATGTCAATATTTCATTAATAAGATAATTACTGCATCATCATTGTGTCATAAATAAATTAAATTATTTAATTTCTAAAAATTCCAAATAAAATATCATTATGTAGGAAATATTTTTATCTTTCTAATGAATATTTATAGTCGAATTTATCCTATGTATAACCCCATATTAAAAATGTTTTAGTAAATAAACTTTGATTTTAACTCTTTTAACCCTTCTTTAAATAAATTAATAATAAATGTCCTAATCTAATCCATGTGGGCCTAAATGGTCATATTTTATTCCTAAGTGTGTTTTTGGTCGAATTACACTTATCCAATAGAATTAGGACATGTGTTAGGGTAATAATAATATCATCTTTACCCTTAATTACCCTATTTATTTTTAACCGTGGTAAAAAAAGTAAAAAGTTACTATTCACCAAAAATTATTTTCATCTCATTGAACCACAATTTAGTCCTTGATATTAACCGTGTCTCTCAGATTTTCGAAATTCCACTCACAGAAGCGGTAAAATTATGTTTTATGAACAATTCAGTTTTTTTAACTACCACTTAGTGGTTTCACTATTGATCAAAAATTGAATGTTTTCAGAAAAATACCAAAAATTAGGCCTAAGCTATATTTAATATTATGAACTCAAAAATGATGTCTATTTTACCAAATTCAAAACATATCCGTTGCATTAACTAATTTAAAAATTAATTCTTGTTGTCAAAACAAATAGCGTGTTTTTAAGAGATAATAACTATCAAAAGATTGACACTAGTTTATAACTGGTTAAATGTAAAATTACATCCAATGACCAACATTGTATTAAATTGTTAAAAAATATTCTAAATATACTTTAAAACAACTCAAATTAATAATTTATCACTATTAATTATTTCGATTGAAAAAGTTGTTTTTAATTAAAATTTAGTAATTTTCACTATTCATCAAAATATGAAAGTTATCTGAAAATCGCCAAAATTTCACCCTAAGCTAATTTCGATATTACGAATCCAAAAATGAATTCCATTTTGAAAAATAAAATTTACAAAATTTCAAAAAGTGGTTATTACTATTCATAACGACTAGTTTTGATAATATTTTAATAGCATATCGTTGTTTAGCGAAACTTGATGGTGCGTACAACACACGCTATCGTGGAAGGTCGCGATTGCATGTAATTCAAGCCAGGTCATAGATGTGTGTTGTGAAATCTCCTTTTAGTGTAGCGTATAACACAAGACATTAATGAAATTAAAAAGAATATTTTTCATAAAATCTCGGGGTGTTACATTCTACCCCCCTTAAAATGAATTTCTCCCTCGAAATTCGTCGGGGTTATAAATGGTTTACTACTCGAAATTTTCTTTAATAGAAACCCACATCGTAAAAAGGAATACCAAAACCAATCTTTAAAAACAAAAGTATGAAACATAACGGTTACCCAAATAAACTAATCACTGGGTTTCCACATAGGTGAAAATATGGATATGGAAGAGAAATCTAACCATCATGTTCTGATGGAGAGTGGTAGAGAACATGGCTATGGAAAAGCCAACAATCACAAATCCATAAATTTGTGACGATCTAAGGTACCATCTGATTAATCAGATATAAGAGCACTAGGACAACATTTTTGGTTTTCAAGATCGTTTCCCTAAAGTTGAAGAATTTGAATTAGAATAAATACTTACTTTATTTTGGTACAACCTCACTGTTGTTCGTGCCTTGAACAATTTCAACTTCATCTCTTAAATAAATGATGTTGAATTTGTTATTCGTGATGTGTTAGCAGATCATGTGATAGAATGACGGGTCATCCCATCTGTCTTAAACAAAAGGTTAGAAAAAGTTATTAAATATACATAAGTCATTCTATAGTGAGATTAATCATATATGGTTCCTAAAATGGACTTATAATTCATATATCATACTGCTTAATATAATAAAACTAGTTTCTACTAAACAGGGACTTCCTGTAGGCCAGTGGTAGGCGATAAAAGCCAGTCGCACTTCGGTTGTGGGTTCGATTTCCACAGCCTTGTCCGACGCGATCGGTTGTTGCCCGTCCTGCAGGTTTTCCTTTTTCTAAAACTACATTACTATAACATCACATAAATAATATCAAAAAAAAAGTTCTATCCTTAAACAATACTAACTTATGTCCAACATAATCCATTCCAACCTTTAGGCTTATCCATAATACTGCAGTCCAATCTCATAACATAGGGAAAACGATTACCAGAGATTTAACACCATCGTCGATCCCCATATATCATAACATTTGTTTTGTTGGTCACATTCCAAACATTCAAAGTCCTTAATCGTGTATTCTCTTGAATACCATAGTGAAAACATGAATGCAGTTAAAAGTTAACACTTTCCACATACCAAAATCCTTAAAATTCTATATACTCAAACCGTGATATCACTTAGTCCTTAAATCAATCATGAGCTCATGAATACTGTTAAACATTTCGTTTTCTCGTTTTCCCTTCATTATGCGCATATCATCTTATTTCCAAAAATATCCCAATCACTTTTAGTACCACATTAGACCAACACATAAGTATTCCAATACATTATGATAAAACATTATTTTGGAATCCCATTACATAAATACTTAATCATTCCACCACATCGTTGTCATATTCAACATCGCCAATAGTGATCGCATGTGACTTCCCTTTGTCCTTTGTCTTAAGTGGTTGCTCATGTTGATCATCACTAACCCTTGGATTAGGGAATTTATTAGCATAATGCCCCATTTCCTTGCACTTGAAGCATTGAAGTGTTGGTGGTGCGTTCTCTGTAGTGTTTGCTTTATTCACATCATTAGAAACCCTTTTTCCATTACTTCGACACTCAGCTGCTCGATGACCTTATTTTCCACACTTAAATAATTTTCTAGTCCCTTTAAAACAATCTCCACCATGCTTCTTCCACACTTTGTGCATAAGGAAACATTCATCTTCTTTTCACCATTATGTTGAGATTTCTCCTTGAACTCCATCTTTCTTTTCTTGTCAAAACTATGAGATGGATAAGTAACACCAACTTCCATTTCTAATTTGATAGCACAACGCACAATTTCATCATAGCTACTGAAGTCTCTTATAGCTAATGCCCTTCGAAGACTTGGTTTTAAGCCCCTGAAAAATCGATCAACTTTACTTTCAGGTATGATGATAATGCCAGATGCATACCTTGCAAGTCTTGTAAAATTCGCTTCGTATATACCAACAGATTCATCATCCTTCTGCTTCAGCTCAAGAAAATACTTTTCCATCTTTGTTCGAAGAATACGAGGGAAGTACTTACTGAAAAACAAGTTCTTGAACTCGTCCCATTCCATGGGCTCAATTTCATCTCTTGGCCTCGTATTCTTGATAAGATTCCACCATTGATCAGCTTCACCTTCCAAACGATATACTGCTAAGATGACTTTATTATATTCACAACATTGAAGAACTGAAAATATCTTTTTAGTGGTACTGATCCATTGTTCAGCAACAAGTGGATCAGAAGTCCCCCTGAAAGAAGGTGGATGTTGCCTCATGAAGGACTCAATAGAATATTGTTCCCTTCTCTGCTCATTTGGAAGTCCAGAATGATTCATAGCTTGTGTAAGTATAACAATAAGATTTTTCACTCCATCTCCCATAACATTTGTTTGTTTAGGAGGGCAATCATTGCATTGTCCATTGCATTGATCAACATGGTTCTTTCAGGTTCCAGCCATCGTCTAAAACCCAAAAATAATAGCGTGAGAGGCAAAAATCATGCTAGGGAAAACAACAGAGTAAAGGGGGAGTACCCTTAATATCTAACATCTTAGGTTAAATTCTAAGATCGTTACCGTAGTTCTAGGACCATATCCTATACGTATACTTATCCTTAGCGACATCCCTAGACATACCTTAGAAATATCTCTAGGGATTTCACTAACGTTTTCGCATCCTAGTTTCCAAAGGTTGACTAAACCTTTCCTCTGATACCAACTGTAGAGACCCGAAGCCTGACGTACATGTACATTACATTACTTTTGCGGAATACTTAGTATATTACAAAAACACACACACAAGGACCGTAATAGTTTAGTGTCTTTGGAAACTCGGAATATAATCTTATAATCGTGGTGAAAGATCTTCAACATCTCACATAAAGATCTTCCTTTTTTTTACCTAAAACCTTTCTTTATATCCTGGGGAAAAGTAAACATAAAAAGGGTGATCTCAAATGCTCAGTAAAGGTAAACAAAAGAAATATCAATCACATCATATTCATAAGAACATAACATTTTGGAAATCATAACCTGCAAAAGAGAGCATAATTTCATAACATGGGATAAATCATGGCAGTGAAATGTAATCACAATAATCATAACTTAAAACATGAAACTTTGTGGCATTCACACATAATCATAGAGAATCATTTCTTGTTAGTCAAGACTCATTTCCAAGACTATCTTAGTGGACAAAGTCCCTTTCTGAATCGAGTAACCCTCGTTTCAGTCCTGTTTCACTGAACCGGTATAACCTACCATTCCAGCCATGTCTATCTCATGAGATATAAAATCATTAGCCAATGCATTGGAGGGAGATATAGGTCCCACCCATCTCATAATGATACCATTCTTATGTGTGCCACAAAATCATAAATCATACATCATTGCATAACCCATGTAATACAAATGGGAATCTTAAACATCATGACATTATAAAACAATTCATAAACGATAAAGGAATTCATAAAAATAATTCCATCACAACATAATCAAATCAATTTAATAATAGGGATAAAAACAGAACCCTTTATTATCTTAGATGGAAAATAATTTTGATAAAACACTTGAACTTCATTCTTGAGGAAAATATCCTTTCTTTTTCAAAAACATTTTTCCTTTCTTAACATGTCATACCATTTTAAACTAAAAGAAGTTGATTATAAAATAAAATTGAAAACTTTTAAAGGAATCTTCTTGGAAATAATGTTTTAAAAATCCATTCATGCCGTATAATTTTAAAAAAACATTCTTCGCACTTTTGTCGGAAAAGTCAAAAAGTACCTCGTACGAAAAACGACAAAAGATTCCTTTCATATCTTTTACTAAAAACTCACCGAAGGGTAAAATTGGATATAAACTATTGTATAAGGATGGAAATAATATTACATATTGAGGAAACATGGATGTGGATGATAAAATACACCCCACTAAATTTCAAAATATAAACAATCTCGGATAAAAATGAGATTGTGATATTTCCCTTACCTTAGGTCCGACTTGCTTTGTAAGTGTCCGAACCTCCTGTATAATGATTTAAATCATGTTATTGACTTATTACAGAATCATATTCATTTTTATTATATCATATATGGTCCACTTATGACTTTATATTACCTGTTCTTTTGTAAATTCATGTTAAAGTAGCGTTTTGGGTAAAATCGTCTCATTTGTCGTTCGTGTTTTTAATTTGTAATTATTAATATGATTACTTGGATCATGATTAATTATATCCAGAATGTAAAACATGATTTATATATAATATATATTCAGAATATATATATATATATATAATATCGATAAATGGAATGAAATACACCGTTCATGGAGACGGTAGTCCGTACGTACGCATGAACGCTGTTTTCGTTTCCTTATTGAAGTGAATGGAATTAAGTAGATGACATATATATAAATTTACATAAATCCAGTATCATTATTATGTCATATATTTCATTAGTACTTATTATATATACTTTATAATCATTCATTAATGGTTAATCATTGAGAATGAATCTCATCGCGTCGTGGAGATGGTAGTCCGTACGTACGCACGAGCGATGATATCGTTCCCATGGTCGTGGAATTGTGTTGAAGTGTATGTAGACTATTTCAGTATCAATATCACTTTATAAAAATCATATATAGTTACTCATTACACCATTATACCCATCCTTGTAAGGTTATGATGGAAAATAGATTACACCACGACGTGGAGACGGTATTCCGTACGTACGCACGCGCGGTGATTTCATTTTTCCGTAGGATGGATAGAAGGTGAATTAGGGTTGTTTCATATTTATAATAACATATCAATATGTAAGTAATACTGATTTTATTACTTTATCATGAAACAACTAAAGAAGAAGAAGTTGAATAAGAAAGAAATTGAAATGATCGGTAATGGATATTACCTCTTCTTTGAAACGCCTCTTTGAATCCTCCACTTAGGGAACTAAGATTGGTCTTTTAAGAAGACCAGGACCTCTAGGATTATTCTAGGGAAGTGGAGAAGAGATTTTGGCAGGGGTTGGACTAGCTTGAGTGCTAAAATTGGTGTGAGGAGGAGGGGGAGGAGGTGCCCTTTTATAAGGGAGGAGAGGGGCAGCTTAGGAATATCTCAAAATATTATTTTATATTAAAGTCAAAATCGGTTTATAATGGTTCCAAAGGGTCTTATTTCGAAGCTAATGTGGGGATGGGTCGAAATCCTATCAACCAATAGGATTTAGACAAGTTTAGGTTATTATTTTAACCTTATCAATTAGATTTAACTCTAAGTTAAATAATTTAACTTTTACCGTGTCTTTTTGTTTTCTTACACTATATGGTTAATACACTTACTATAACATGCCAAACGAACCCCAAATTGTTTATTAGTAATCTATATATCCTTATCTAATTCATTTGGACGAACCTTAGATTTTTAGGAATAAAATAACAATTAATAATATAATATTTGATTTAAAAACTATTTTGTGTCAATTTTGACACTATTTTATATATGATTTTTGTGAAAGTCATAACAGAATTATATGATCGAACCAAGTTGATTAAATCAACAATAATATATCATAGTAACCTATAAAATTATTGGAATTCATAAAAAGTCTCAAATTACATTTATTTTGGTGTTTATAACATCAATTATGTCAATATTTCATTAATAAGATAATTACTGCATCATCATTGTGTCATAAATAAATTAAATTATTTAATGTCTAAAAATTACAAATAAAATATCATTATGTAGAAAATCTTTGTATCTTTCTAAGGAATATTTATAGTCTAATTTATCCTATGTATAAGCCCATATTAAAAATGTTTTAGTAAATAAACTTTGATTTTAACTCTTTTAACCCTTCTTTAAATAAATTAATAATAAATGTCCTAATCTAATCCAAGTGGGCCTAAATGGTCATATTTTATTCCTAAGTTTGTTTTTGGTCGAATTACACTTATCCAATAGAATTAGGACATGTGTTAGGGTAATTATAATATCATCTTTACCCTTAATTACCCTATTTACTTTTAACCGTGGTAAAAAAAGTAAAAAGTTACTATTCACCAAAAATTATTTTCATCTCATTGAACCACATTTTAGTCCTTGATATTAACCGTGTCTCTCGGATTTTCTAAATTCGACTCACAGAAGCGGTAAAATTAAGTTTTATGAACAATTCAGTTTTTTTAACTACCACTTAGTGGTTTCACTATTCATCGAAAATTGAAAGTTTTCAGAAAAATACCAAAAATTAAGCCTAAGCTATATTTAATATTATGAACTCAAAAATGATGTCTATTTTACCAAATTAAAAACATATCAGTTGCATTAACTAATTTAAAAATTTATTCTTGTTGTCAAAACAAATAGCGTGTTTTTAAGAGATAATAACTATCAAAAGATTGACACTAGTTTATAACTGGTTTAAATGTGAAATTACATCCAATGACCAACATTGTATTAAATTGTAAAAATATATTCTAAATATACTTTAAAAACACTCAAATTAATAATTTATCACTATTAATTATTTCGATTGAAAAGGTTGTTTTTAATTAAAATTTAGTAATTTTCACTATTCATCAAAATATGAAAGTTATCCGAAAATCACCAAAATTTCACCCTAAGCTAATTTCGATATTACGAATCCAAAAATGAATTCCATTTTGAAAAAAAAAAATTTACAAAATTTCAAAAAGTGGTTATTACTATTCATAACGGCTAGTTTTGATAATATTTTAATAGCATATCTTTGTTTAGCGAAACTTGGTGGTGCGTACAACACACGATATCGTGGAAGGTCACGATTGCGTGTAATTCAAGCCAGGTCAGAGATGTGTGTTGTGAAAGCTCCTTTTGGTGTAGCGTATAACACAAGAAATTAATTAAATTAAAAAGAATATTTTTCATAAAATCTCGGGGTGTTACATCCATACATTCTTTCATCTCTGAAACCATTTCTAGTAAAATGGGAATACCATCTCAAGAAATGAATCCCGAACTTTTGGTAAAAACACCTGGGGGAAATGTCGAGGCAAAAAAAAATTATTAGAATCTTCCGATCCTCATCTATGGAAAGAACCTACTTGCAAACCTTATTGTTCTACCTCTAGTAGAGTTTGATGTTATCTTGGGTATGAATTGGCTCTCTATTTACCATGCTAAGATTGACTGTAGAGATAAAGAATTTTCTTTTCAGAAATACTTTCAGTTTGTGTATAAGAACGAACCCTTACTGTTGATAACTTATCAAGAGGCCAAGAAACTTGTAAAATATGGAAATGAATGTTACCTTGCACACATCATTGAAAATAAAGGAACTGTTCAGATTAATGATGTGCCAGTGGTAAATGATTATCCTGATGTTTTTCCTGATGAGTTGCCTGGAATAATACCAGATCAGGAAGTTGAGTTTACGGTTTACTTAGTTCCTGATGCTAAGCCAATTTCAAAACCCGCTTATCGAATGGCTCAAATTGAACATTTAGAGTTGAAGGATAAATTGCAAGATTTATTTGAGAAAGGTTTCATTCGACCTAGAACATCAACATGGGGTGCTCCTATTTTATTTGTTAAAAAGATAGATGGTTCTATGAGACTTTGCATTGATTATAGAGCCCTGAATAACATCACTATTAAGAACAAATATCCATTGCCTCATATCGATGATTTGTTTGATCAGCTCCAGGGAGCTCAGTATTTTTCAAAGATTGACCTGAGATCGGGGTACCATCGGCTGAAGGTAAAGGAAGCAGATGTTCCTAAGACTACGCTCCATACAATATATGGCCATTATGAATTTTTAGTAATGCCTTTTGGGCTAACCAATGCACCTGCTGTATTCATGGACATAATGAATAGAATTTTCCATGAGTTTTTGGATAAGTTTGTGGTGGTTTTCATTGTTTATATTTTGGTGTTTTCTAAAAGTAAAGAAGAACATGAAAGACATTTAAGGGTCATTTTTCAAACCGTGAAATAAAATAAATTGTATGGGAAATTCAGCAAGTGTGAGTTTTGGTTGCAACAAATTTCTTTCCTTGGTCACATTGTTTCTAAAGATGGGATAACTATTGATCCTGCAAAAACAAGGGTTGTTGAAGAATGGACAAGACCCACAACTGTAACAGTGATTCGTAGTTTCCTTGGTTTGGCAGGATATTACCGAAGGTTTGATAGAAATTTTTCACGGTTATCTAGTCCAATGACTAAGCTAACTCGGAAGGGTGTTAAGTATATCTGGACAAAAGAATGTGATGATTGTTTGCAGGAATTGAAAATAAGATTGTTGAATGCTCCAGTTTTTGCACTACCTTCCAGGAATGGTGAGTATGTTATATACAATGATGCTTCATTGAAAGGACTTGGTTGTGTCCTAATTCATAATGATCAGGTAATTGCTTATGCTTCACGACAGTTGAAAACTCATGAGTTAAATTACCCTACACATGATTTGGAATTAGCTGCTGTTGTTTTTGCTTTAAAAATTTTGAGGCATCATTTGTATGGAGTAAAGTGTGAAATATATACTGATCACAAAAGTTTAACGTATATATTTACTCAGAAAGAGTTAAACATGAGACCGAGGAGATGGATAGAATTAATCAAGGATTATGATTGTACAATTCATTGCCATCCATGAAAAGAAAATAAAGTGGCTGATGCTTTGAGTCAAAAAAGTAATGCTTCATTAGCAATGATGCATTTGGGAAGTGATCCTTTGGTTAAGGATTTGATAAAATTTGGCATAGAAGTTGTTGGTGCAGGATGTTCTTCTGTTTTGTTTCTGGTATCAGTGAGATCTTCTCTGTCAGACAGAATCAAGCAAGCACAGAAGCAAGACAGTGAGTTGCAGAAAAAGGTAGAGCTGGTTCAGAAAGGTAAGTTTCCTGAATTCAACATTGATAATGACTGTGTTTTGAGATTTGGGAAGATATTGTGTGTGCCTTGTGATTCACAGTTGAAGAGAGTGTCATTATGTGAAGCTCATAGTTCTCCGTTATCAGTTCCTCTAGGTTGTACTAAGATGTATAGAGATCTTTGGGAGTATTACTGGTTGGATGGACTGAAAAGAGATATTGCTGATTTTACTATGATGTGTTTGACATATCAACAGGTTAAAGTAGAGCAGATGTTACCAAAAGGGATGCTTCAGCCTTTACCTATGCCAGAGTGGAAATGGGATAATATATCCATGGACTTTGTTGTGGGATTACCGAAGACATCTTGAGGTAGTAATTCAATCTGGGTTATTGTTGATCGCTTGACTAAATCTGCTCATTTCCTTGCAATACGAGATACGTTTTCCCTAGATCAACATTCCCATTTGTATATTAAAGAGATAGTCAGGTTACATGGAGTTCCCCTCTCCATTGTATCTGATCGTGATCCCGGGTTCACTTCTAACTTTTGGAAAGGCCTTCAGAAGTCGTTGGGTACTGAATTAAATTTTAGTACAGCATTTCATCCTCAATCAGACGGGCAGTCAGAATGAAAAATTCAGACCATGGAGGATATGCTACGAGCTTGTTCGATGGATTATCAGGGAAGTTGGTACCAACATCATTCATTGGTTTAAGTTCATATAATAACAGTTTTCATTCCAGTATACAGATGGCACCATTTGATTCATTATATGGGAAGCGGTGTCGAACTCCAGCTTTCTGGGATAAAGTGGGTGAAAGGATGTTGATGGGACCAGAATTGGTAGAAGAGATGGCAGAAAAAGTTTAGCTGATTCAGAAACACATGAGAACAGCTCAGAGTAGGCAGAAGAGTTATGCGGACAACAGGAGGAAGGATCTCTCTTTTGAGGTAGGTGATCATGTTTTTCTCAAAGTATCACCATGGAAAAGTGTGATGAGATTTGGTAAGAAAGTAAAGCTAAGTCCAAGGTTCATTGGACCATATTAAATTCTTGGAGGGAGTTGGATTCGTTGCTTACCGAGTGGCTTTACCTCCGAGTTTATCTCAGGTACACAATGTTTTTCATGTATCGATGTTGAGAAAGTATATGCCAGATCCATCTCATGTTTTGAATCCAGAGGTAGTTCCGCTGGAAGAGAACATATCTTATGAGGAACAACCGGTCCATATTCTTGACCACAGGGAGCAACTGTTATGGAATAAGGTGATTAATCAGGTAAAGGTTTTGTGGAAGAACCCCATGATGGAAGAGGCAACATGGGAATCTGAAAATGCAATGAGGGATAAGTACCCCCATTTATTCGATAAGTAAATAAATTGTGGGGACGCAATTTTCTAAAGGAGGGAAGGATGTAACATACCAAGTAATTAATGAATAATAAATATTTTTATCTATGTATATTAATGATTAGATAGTGTTTTAGAGGCCTAAAATGAAAATAAATCCAATCTTAAGCATGGAATACACTAATATTTTTTAAAGGATTGTTTTACTGCCTTTTGATGGAAAACCTTTTTTAAATATATATTTTGACAATTTTATAAGCTATGTTTGTCAAAATAAACATATTCATTATGATTGGGACATTGAAATTTACATTGGATAAATTTTTGGTATTTTTCTGACAATGTTCATTTTTTAACGAATAGTGAAAAATACTACATTTTACATCAAAACTGCTTTTTCATTTTATTTAATTATGTGGTTAGATTATATTTTTAATTGGTCTTAAAGTGTAATCTGAATATATTATTACCATTTAATCCAATGGTGGTCATTAGGATTAATTTCAATTTGAAAATTGGTCATAAACTAATGACAAACTTTTCATAGATATTGTTTCAAAAAAAACCTGCTATTTGGCATGACAACGAGAATTAGTTATTAAATTAATTAATGCAACTTACATGTTTTTAATTTTGTAAAATAGACATCATTTTTGAATTTGGAATATCAAATATAGATTAGGGTGAAATTTTGGTATCTTTCTGAAAAACTTCAATTTTTGATAAATAGTGAAACCACTAAGTGGTAGTTAATGAAACTGATTTTTCGTTTAAATCAAACTTTGCCACTTCTGTGATTTGATTTTCAAAAATCCGACATACATGGTTGTAATTAAGAAGTAAAATGTGGTTCAATGAGATTAAAATAATTTTTTGGTGAATAGTAACTTTTAAGTTCTTAATCGCGATTAGAGGTAATTAATGTAGTTTAAGATAAAAATAATGTTTTAATAATATGAGATAAGATTGAAACATGTAATACCCTTATTGGATGTGTCATGGCCGACCAACAAAAGCCATGGGTCAACTTGGGGACCCCATGGAGCCACTTTGGTTGGGAAATGACATAAATAACTTTTTATTTAATGTTAAAATTAAAATGACACAAACATGAGTTGTTTTACTAAAACAATTGTTTCATGGGGTTATACAAGTCCGATATTTCATTATAAATAGTTATTGGAAAGCTAAAAGGATTTCCTAAATCATGATAATTTTTTTATAATTTTTAGACTTTAAATAAATTAAATTATTTATGACATCATGATGATGCAGCGATTACCTCATTAATAAAGGATTTAAATAAAATAAAATGATAATGTAAAATCTATGACCTACACTTGTCCAAAACCTATTGGATGGGTGGATTTCGAACCCTTATCACCTTACCCTAGAATTATATCAATGTGGGACCTTTTGAATCCGAAAATAGTTTTCAAATAAAGTAACATTTCTTTACTTTCCAAGAGTGCCCCTCCTCTACTCTTATAAAAGTTCCCCACCTCTACCACCTTACCCACACTCCCAAAGCCTTTGGCTCGGCCAACCTCTTCCCATTTTGTCTCTCCACTTCCCTCTATTACTCCTTGAAGCCTCACATTGGGCAGAAGTCTTCCCAAGGAAGCCTTTGAGCTCAAACCAAAGGGAGTTACCCGATTTTAAGGTAATGTCTTCACATGAGTCGTTTTGTTTTATTTTGCTTCTCCAAACCCCTAAACTCTTTTTATTCATTTCTTTTGTAACAAATACAGTATCTTAAATATACTAGGATGTTGTTATAAGAAGGAATAGAGCTACAATTACACACACCTACATCTAATGGTTAAAGGACATACTGTTTCCGTGGATGGTGAATTTATGCCTCCCTAAACGATGATTGTTCAACATTCTTTTAACACATTAAAAGGTGTCCATTAAGCTGTCACTATATTTATATATGATATATAATATGTTTATGTTTTCCTTAAGATTCTGTATTTTTCATTTTGGGCATACCTTTATGGTTTCCATTATGGCTAAACGCGATATCTTCATTTAATGAAGTGCGGACTATCGCCCCCTCAAAGTGATTTGATTCGTTAAATACCATATGTGGGACGTATAAAGGATGGAGTTATGATATTATATATGATATTACACTATAATTATAATATACCTTTATATCATTATGATTCGATTCTATAAAATACAAAATAGAAATGAAAGTAGCGTTCATGCGTACGTACGACTTACCGTCTCTATGAACGGTGCATTTCATTTATTATCTATAAATGATTATGTAATATTATAAATGCATGAATGTACTGGATATATATGAAATATATGATATCTACATCATGAATACCATTCTTGATATAATTGATACATGAAAAACTTCTAATTATAAAGGGTTTATTTTTTACTCAAGTACCAATGATCGTTAAAACAACCGTTATTAACTTAAATAATTACATAGTGTTCATGACATGGAAATAAGTGATATAAAAGGAATAATGAACTTGAAAAAGGGTCTTAAGCAAGTAGAAATTAACTCATGTTTATTATTCAGGAGATTAAATAACGACCGAGTCAAGTCGGATCCGCGGTATGGGACTTCGTCTCAATCTCCTTTCATTGAGGCATATTTTGTTGTATACACAACCTTATTTTATATGGTGTATAAACCCATTTGACTTTTACGTTTATTCAAAAGGAATCTTTTTTATACGAATCATTTACTAAATGACAAAATGGAATTTTTTTGTCATACGTATGCGGCGACAACGACTTTTCCGCCGCCGTGTCCATTATTTGAGTTTCGGCTTCCTCTACAAGCCATACCATTTTTTAAAAGGAAAATAAATACCATGTTTTACTTTTATTTTATTTTGGTATTGAAAATTGTTTTCATAATGTTTTTATATCAATGTGCTTTATTGATATCTTGTGATTGAATGGTGGAAATGTTATGTTTCCTTTATGCATGTTTTATGTGATATGATTATGTTGAGGTTCTTGGGCATTATTATGAAGACGGGTGGTTCCGTGATAGACTAAGGGCCGGTGAGCCCGATATAGCTCTCCAATGCATTGGGTAACGCGAAGGAGTGAAACGTTAAGGTTTCTCTGAAGAGATTTAGGGAATATACTGTGATGGGTATTCCAAATGTAACCACGAGGGTTACTCCCTACGTAAGAATGTTATGAATGCCTCAAGTTACCTTTATGTCTTATGATTTCTATGATTTATTCATTATTTTATGAGGTATGTTAAAGTTATTATGTTTTATGGGTAAAGTATGATTACATTCTTATGTATATATGTACCCATGTTTGCTTTCCATATTTTTATATCCCTTACTGATCTTTTTATGCTCATCCAGTTTTTTTTTGAAATGTTTTTCACAGGTCAAGGGAAAGGTACATGATATGATGATAGTGTCGAGGAAGTGTCAAGAAAGAATCCATGTTTTATTTTAAATACGTTTCCATTGATGGAAATAAGAATACTATCTTTATGTAACCACTTTGTTTATATGTGGAATGTAATGAACGTTTTATGATCTAATTCTCTAAAACTCTAAACCCGAAAATATCCTCAATGTGTAATCTTGTTATAACTCAAGATTAAGTAAGGTTTAATGCTGGGGCCTTATAGATTGGGTATGTTTATATAGGAAAGGAGAGGGAATCCGTTATTATTTAGTTTTGTGACACCTTGCATAAAACTAATCAAAACCACAACCCAGTCCATGGTTTTTTCCCATGGTTTCATTCCAAATGGGAGTGGAAAAAAATATTTTACAAGTAAATGGATGAACTTATTAAAATAATAGGGTTTCTTATGTGGGTATGAGACACACTCTCAAGGAAAACAATTTAAAAACACAAAATTTTTTACGAGCCTTGAAGGGTCCCCTAATTCTTTGAAAAAAAATAAAAAAAACCTAAAATACAATTATTTTAATGTGAATACATATATTGGCTGAAACAGTTGTTTATTGTATTTTATTATGTCACTATTGGGTCATTAAGTAGTCATAATACACATTATATATTTAAACGGTATTTAGTTTTTACCCAAAAACTTGATTGTGTCAGAAAATTATGAAATATTAACTGTGGGATAATTTCAATGTCTTGATTCCAAAAATAATATTCATTTTTTCGAAATAATTTTTTGAATATGTGAATTTTTACTTTTAAAATAAAAACTGACATTTATATAAATTTCATGGGTTTTGACAAAAACCACATTCATACATTAATAAAATTTACGAATGAATTTATAAAATTATATGATCATTTATATTAAATTAAACATAAATTAAAAATAATAATAATATATTATTAAAATATTATTTAATTTAAAAATCCATTAATTCATCCAAATAGATTTCTTAGTTTAATATTTACTTAAAAAACTATTTTTTCTTTAAAAACTATATACAAAGTAACAATAACAAAATGAATGCACATTCTATGTAAAAAATAATGAACATAGTCATAGTGACAGGGTCTTGTTACATAACCACTTATAACACTAGCATAATCCCAAAGAGTAAGGTGTGTGATAGTGACAAACACTTAGGGTGGCTCGGATAACATTTCTCTTATTGTAATCTCTATTAACATCCACTTCTCTCATAGTCGGTTCCACTCTAACATAACATGTTCATGCTCTGGTTTGGAATGGTCCAGAGTGAAGCCCAAGGATACCACCTCCTTTTTAAGAACTGTCAAATGGGATTCATATGGGGAAAGTCTACTGGATGAGGCCATCTCTGCCTTTGTCTAAGTAAATTTGATTATTTGAAGCCCTATATTAATATTAATCATGTGATCACTGTTCAACAGAAATATTAGCAACGTTCATAATTCATAATGGCAATTCAAAATCTAGAAACATAAAACCAATTAATTTCACATTTTATATAACCAAAATAAGACATTTAGTTAGATCTAGAGGAATCTAAATTAATTATTGTTTGGGTCATTATAAACTTCCCCCCTTGAGAAATTTCTCCCCCAAAATTTCTTTTTCCCCCACTAAAATCGATGTGGGTAACATTACTTCATCACATCCTCTGATTCCCACTTCATTTCATCGAAAACTTTGTTTCACCATGACACCTTGATGAGGGGAATTGGCTTATATCATATAACTTTTTCTGTACAATCTAAGATCTTCACTGGTTTCTCCTCATAAGAAGGAACACCCTCGAACTGTACTACCTCTGAAGATATTACATGTGAAGGGTTTGGTATATACTTTCTTAAGAGGGATACCTGAAAGACATCATGTTCATTTCCCCGGTAGGTGGAAGTGCTAGTTTATAGGCCACACCCCAACACGACCAAGAATCTCAAAGGGGATTATGTGCCTAGGACTTAACATCCCATTCATTCAAACCTCATGACCTTCTTTCATGGAGATATGAGTAGAAATACCATTTCTCCAACAATACTCGCAAAGTCTCATCTATGGTTATCTGCATAACTCTTCTCTCTGCTCTGGGATGCCTTGATATGCTACTGTATGGTTTTCACCTTCTCAACCATTTCATCCCCCATTTCTGGTCCTAGAAAATTATGCTCACCAACTTCATCCCAACATGTCTGTGTTTTGTACATCTTCCCATACGGGGTATCATATGGTGCCATTGGGATGCTCGAGTAGAACATTTATTGTTGGAGAATTCAACCAGTGGAAGATGTTGGTGACACCCTCCTTTGAAGTCCATAGAACATGATCTTAAAATATCCTCCAGCGTCTGAATAGTTCGCTAAGATTGGATATCCTCTTGATGATGGTAGGTCGTACTGATGTTTAGTTCTGTATCCTACGCATCCTGAAGTATCTTACAAAACATAGAGGTGAATCTTGGATCTCGATCAGATACAACCGAAAGTGGTACACCATGTAGCCATACCACTTCCCTGTTATATATCACTAACAATTGATCCAATGAGAAATCCTCCCAAATTTTAATAATGTGTACAGACATTTTATGAATATCCACAATAACCTAATTGTATTGTTGTCTTTGGTTTTCTTTGGATGTCCAGTAACGATGTCTATGCTGATTTTCACTCATTTCCATGATAGTTTGGGCAATGGTTGCATCATCCCCTTAGACTTCGGCCTCTCTGCCTTCACTTGATGACACACTAGGCACAATGATGTATACTCAGTGATCTCCTTATTCATATTATCACACCAATAATGCTCTCAAGGATTTTGATATATCTTTGAGTTTCTTGTGTGAATAGAGAAATTTGAACTATGTGCATTATCCAAATGATCCTTCGTCAGCTTTAGACATTATGGAACACATAGTCATTCCCCAAATCTCACAATTACTTCTTTATTGACATTAATCATTGAGGATTCCCCTTTAATGATAACTTCCACTTTCTTCTGAATTCACATATCATCATTTTGACCATCCTTTTACATTTCCAAAAGAGACAGTTGAGCAATAATTTTGGAAATGTTTGGTGATATATCCTCATTTATGATTCCCATTTCCATCATCATCAAAACTAAGACGATTGGATCCTTATCAATTCTTATCAATGATAGAATCATCGGGTCCTATCTACTTAGATCATCTCACACCTTATTCGCTTTCCCAATGTCGTAATGGATTGATCAGTCATAGATGTTGATCAGCACTAACCATCATTATGGTCACATGTTCAAATCTTTCTGTGGAATATATACTTGAGGCTTTTGTGGTGTGTATATATTTCACATTTCACCCCAAAGATATTATACCGCCAAATTTTTAAATTTAATATCATTACGGACAACTCCAAATCATTTGTTGGATAATTTTACTCACGAACATTCAATTACCTTGAATCATAGGCAATGACTTTTTCATATTGCATCAACACACATCCGATGCCCTTCTTCAAAGCATCATTGAATACCACAAATGTCTCTTAACTTGTGATTAATGTGAGTATGAGCACAGTGATAAGACTCATTTTCAACTCCTTAAATATTTCTTCACATTAATCACTCCAAGAAAACATTACTCCCTTCCAAATTATCTTGTTAAGAGGGTTGGAAAATCATAATAAATTTATCAAAAACCATCAATAATATCCAACTAACCCCAAGAATCAATGAATATCTATTACTGATGATGGAATCATCCTTACCATAATTGCATCTGTTTTGGAGGGATCCACAATATCACATTGCTTGTGAGGATATCACACAAGAATGAGAAATCCTTCAACAAGAACACACACATGATGTACTTTGTATAGATATACTCCTTCTGCAATGTCTCTAGTACTATTCGTAGAGGCTCCTTATGATCCTCCTTGGTTTTGGACTCTAATAGAATATCATCTATATTTACTACCAAAAATTTGTCAAATTAATCCCTAATTAATATATTTATAAAGTCCATAAATATTACAAGATGATTTGTTAGTCTGAAAGGAATTACTATGAATTCATAGTGCCCTTATGTTGTACGAAAAATAGTCTTGGGGATACATTTTTTCTTCACCCTTACATGATAATATCCTGACCACAAATCCACCTCTGAGAAGAATTGTGCTTCACACACCTTATCTAACAAGTCATCGATTCATGGTAGAAGATATGTGTTATTTATAGTGATATTTTTATGCTCAAGATAATTGATGCAAAGGCTCTTTTACCCATGTTTTTTAATAACGAAGTGGACTGGTGCACCCCAAGGTGAAGCACTTAGGCCTACAAACATTTTATCTAGATTATCCGATAGTTGTTTCTTTAGCTCCTCAATCTCCACAAAATCTATTCTATTCAATGTCTGGGATATTGAAAATTCCACAGGTATAAGATCAATTGAGAATTCAACATCTCTTCGAGGAGGAAGACCATACAATTTCTCAGTAAACACATCACAAAATTCCCTCACAATAGGCAATTCTTCAAAGATGGTTGCCTCCTTATACTCAATCATATGATACAGATATGCATGAAAATAGGGTAGTAATATCCATGCTAGAGATGATGGAGCTAATGTAGATTAATCTTCCCCCTTGTACTTGTACAGAATCCGAGGTCAATTATCCACATGGAGATTGATTTCCCTCTTATGGCAATTTATGTTGGCTCTATATAAGGAATGCCAATCCATGCCAAGAATTTATTCAAATTCCACCAGAGGGAGTATGAAAAGGTTCTCTGGGAAATTAAATCCATAGATTATGAGAGGGGAGGAGTTATATTCATGGGATGCAATGATTTCCCCAATTTTCATACTCATCGACATCTTTACATCAATGATTTGAGGTGGTTTTTGGATTGTTCTACTAAAAATTTTAGATATAATAGAATTCATTGATCCTCAATAAAAAAGTACATTTTATATTCTTGAATGAATAACTATTGTACTTGTCACCACATTGTTGTCATGGTTCACTTCGATAGTAGTGATAGAAAAATCTCTCTCTTGATGCCTTGGTGGTTGATGGTTGCCACTTAAAACACTTGTCTTTGGGCAAAAATTTGAATGATTCCCATGTTCTTGGTAGTTGATGCAATGAACAACACATTTATAGTTGAATGGAGTGTTCCACCCCTCTATTGTAGCTACGGGTTTTTCATGTCAGCAGTTAATGGCTAGGTACCATTCTCTTCCACACCAAAAGCATTTCCTCATCCCCTTAATGTAACTTCCATGGAGCATCTTTCCACACCTTTGGTAAAGGGGTGTTGGATCTTCTTATCACCATAGGAGTTATCCATCAGACCTCTAGTATTGGAGTCCACATTATGCTTCTTATCCCCATGACACCCCTGAGATTCTTGCATCACCACTTTGACCTTGACAGAACATTAGACAATTTCCTCATAGCTGTCGAAGCCATGGATGGTTAACGCTTCCCGTATGCTCGATTTCATTCCACCAAAGAAGCGGTCAACCTTCCATTCTGGGGTAATGAAAAAGACAAGGGCATATCATGAAAGCCTTATAAAGTTTTCCTCATAATCTCCAATAGATTCATTGTCTTTTTTTATGAGGTCAAGGATGTCCCTTTCGATCTTAAGTTGGAGGTGCATGGAAAATATTTATCAAAAAACATCTTCCAGAAATCCTTTCATTCCAATTCATTGATCTGCTCCATGGGATTTTTATTTTTTCTCAATGTCCTCCATTGATCAGCTTCACCCTCCATATGATAACCATCCAAGATAACCATTTAATAATTTTATCATTTGAGGATAGAGAAGATTTTTTCAATGGATTTGATTCCTTATTAAGTGATTGAGGGATCAGATGATCCATTAAATGTTGGAGTTTTTCATCTCATGAAGGTTTGGATAGTGACTTTCTATTTCATAGGGGGGGGTTGAACGTTCTTCTTGACCCATGTTTCTAGTCAAATCTTGAGTTAACTGAGAGAGTAACATGCCAATGTTTGTGATATCCTCTCCCATCAGATTGGGGATCTCATTTGAACTATCATCACATTTCTCTTCACATCTGTTGTTAGCCTAAGTCCCCCTATCACCATCCATTTGTTGGAATAAAAGGAATTTTAGGAGTCACATATAAAGGTTAATCAAATGAAAAAATAGAGGAATTTTCAATATCTTTTATTATCATAACTAATGAATCTATTGGCTTCAGTCTATGTTATCTATGATCTACTTCCTAACATATATTCTTAGTGGCATTTTTTTAAAATCACTTAATAATGTTTTATACTAATCTTGTGATTTTACCAATGCATATCCATTGAGAGTGTCATAAAAAAGAGTGCATAAAGGCCTGTTTTCTTGCACCAGTTTCCGTTCGAGTATAGCTTAAATCCGTGTTTTCGGGTTTTACCCCTAGGATACATCTTCGCGAGAGCCACCTCTACCTTCTCGTATACATACATGGATCTATTTTCATGATAACCAACTTATTCAATACACACCAATACATAGGGATGTTTTTATTAAACTTATTCTTGTGTCTATGTCTTTAATAGGGTTTTCTAATCCTAATCCAAAAAATAAATAAACATAACCTTTGATACCAACTATAACAACCCTAATTTTATTACAAACTTAAGTCTGAGTTATTACATAAAATATTTACTTGATACAACATGGATGATCGAGATGTATTATATATCTGGTGATTATGATCATAACATAACAACATAAAACATTAAATTCAAACATCTTTATTGAAAACATCCTTAACAAGACCTCTATATTCCCTCATACATAACATTGCATGGGATTACCTAAGGAAATGTATAAAGAAAATGATGAGCTATAAAGCATAGTAAAGGAATAAACATTGAATAACATGAGGAATACAATAGAAGTTAGAAAATAGGAATATCAATGGATCATAAGAGAAACATGAAAATAATGGATTGATAAAGAATAATAATCATAACATGGAAATGCGACAACAATACTAAATATGAAATTTGTCATAATCCAAGGCTCATTGCACATGGAGCATGAGTAAACCCTCATTGCACATGAACCATGATTTAAAACCTCATTCCACTTGAATATTCACAAGTGAAAACCCTATTCAAATGATGTATAATAATAAAATACTTTACCCAATGCATTGGAACACAATTGGGGCACAACCTTCTTAACCATTTATTTTTATGCATAAGTGTTCCATATGGATCATACAACATAGAATCAACCATAATAATTTATTCCACGATCAAAGTATGTGGACTACATACATGAAACATTATAATAAATAAGTAAATATTCAAATTGGTGATTACCCTTGATAGTGAAATGGGCATGGTCTTCACTACATAATGAAATTGGCTTGGAAAATCGTTGTGCAATTTTTGAAGCATAACAACAAGAAATAAAAACTCATAAAAAATAGTTGATTACAGATAAATGAGTGTATCACAATATTTAAATGAAATATAGAGTAATGGGGTCATATAGGTACATTTCCTAACAAAAATAATGTAATTTTGAAGCATACTTCAAAATAATTACTTGTATGTAAAAGAGGAGAGAGAAATCACTCACAAACTTTTGGCTTGGTAACAGCTATACATGGGAATAATTAATGAGAGGAAAAGGGGTATCCCATCATAAAAACATATATAGGTTAGTATGGTGGAGGTTTGAAATCATACACCAACATTTGTAATTGAAATCAAAAGGGCATAACAATATTAATAAATTTGACAAAAATGAGAAAGGAAGAAATCCCATACATGGATGTGTGATTCCAAAGGCTTGGGAGAGGCTTGAGAGAGGCTTATTGAAATATTGGGTCACCATGGGAGAATTATAGAGAGATTAGGGTAGGGGTTCGCTGAACACCAAATGCTTTAAGTGAAGATTATGTGGGAGCTTAGGTGTGTTTATATAGGATAAGAGAATGAATTATTTATTATTTAGGTTTGGGAAACCTCACATTAAACAATTCTAAACCACAAACAATACCATGGTTTATTCCAATCGTTACATACAATGGGGAGTAGAAAACAATATTTGTTAAGTCCAATGGATGATCTTCTTGAAATAAAAGGGGTTCTTATGTGGAGGTGAGTCAAAACCTAATGTAATACTATTTAAAAAGACAAACTGTTTTATAATCCTTGAAGGGTCCACTAAAGCTTTGTAAAATAAATAAAACAAACCCAAAATCACATTATTTTAATTTAATAAAATATATTCGGTGATAATAATGTTTATAGTATTTTATTACATCACTATTGGGTCATTATGATGTAATTAATACACATTATATATTTAAACGGTATTTAATTGTTACACAAAAATTTTACTGTCTCAGAATATTATTAAAAATTATCTTATGGATAATTTCGACATCTTGATTCCAAAAATAATATTCATTTTATCAAAATAATTTTATAAATATGTGAATTTTTTTAAAAAATAAAAACCAATATTTATCAAAAATTCATGGTTTTTTGACAAAAACTACATTCAACCCTTAATAAAAATTACAATTTTAATTTTAAAATAACATGATGATTTATATTTAATAAAAAAATAATTTAATAATAATAATAATATTTTCTTAAAATATTATTTAATTCAAAAATCTCTTAATTCAATAAAATATATTTCTTATTTTAATATTAACTAAAAATACTATTTGTTTTTTAAAAACTATTTAAAAAGTAACAATAATAAAATGGATGAAAATTCATTATACAAAAGTAATGTACATTGTCATAGTGCTAGGTTATTGTTATATAAGCCCTTATAACACCTGTATAAGAACGAAGAGTAAGGAGTGTGATTGTGACAGACTCTTGGGGTGGCTCAGATGACATTGCTCTGGTGGTATTCTCTATTAACTTCAACATTTTCCATAGTTAGTTTCGATCAAGCTAAACATATTGATGCTCAGATTGGTCTTGCTCTAGAGTGAAGTCCAATGAGGCCATATACTTTTAGATCATCGAAAAATGGTCTTTTTATGGGGAAAGTCTACTGGATGAGGCATTCACATCCATTGTATGTGAAAGTAGGATTTGTTAAAGCCCTATACAAATACAAATCATGTGATCACTTTTCCACGACTATATTAGCAACCGTCACAATTCAAAATGGTATTTTAAAATTCATAAACATAAAACCAATGAAGTTAATATTCTATATAACCATAATAAGATATTTAATTATATCAAGAGTAATTTTCATTAATGAATGTTTGGGTCGTTAAGAATTGTTCTGATTGTAGCTTCCCCACATAAAGGTTAATGCCAATTGTCTCGAATGAAATTGAAATTTTTGGATTTTGAGCTACTAAGGTTGAATGGATTGTATTGTTGGGTGGCCCACTTGGTTGTTGTTATTATTTATATAATTGAGGTTATATTTTCTTGAAACATAATTTTATGACGATATTCTGTCTCATTTATGAGATAGTCACTTGTTTGAAATCACATTCTATGCATTCTTTCCATGACGTTTACTGAGAATAATTTATTTCATGTTATCGGGATGGATGTTGTGCTAAATATGCATGGTATTATAATAGGTAGTGTTTTTGATATTCCTACTATCTTGATAGGTGTATTGGTACCAATTATGGTTGAATTGGATGGACACAAAACATTGATCATGAGGAGTATGGTCCCTCGTGGATCAAAATTTGGTGGATCCTATTTCAGACATGATATATTATTTATGTTGTTTTGTTATATATGTGGATGCTGAGTTATAATTCACAGAGTTTATGGGTCCCACATATCATAATTTGGCACACTATTGAATTATATTACAACAGAATGGGTTTCAAGGAAGTTTCTAAGGATTTCTGTTTGGAATCCCAAACAACCCGGCATGTGGTCCAATGAACACATGGAAACCGTTATTCAATTCGAGAAGAAATGAAATTTTCCAAGAACATTCCATGTACTCTATGTACACAACTTGTGGAAGATGACTGTTTTTCCTGCCGAGTGAGAGATATCATGGGTTGTTGAGTTTTGATTAAATTATTTCATGTATCTTATGTACACCCCCTTTTTCTTTTATAAAGGATGACCAGTGTAGATCTTGTGATTTAAAAGTATATGGCCATGATAGAAGATGTGTGTATTCATTGTCTTTCCACAAACACTATGTGTACCTTGGGTGTCTACATGATCAAGCCAGTTTGAGTACATGACCATGTAAGATCTTAATATTAAATTCCATTTATTGTCATTACATATTTTGTGTCTACTTTGTTTACACACATAGGCCGATAGGAGTACACGACCATGTTAGGGATTAACTAAACATGTCATGTATGGTTCCTACACATCGTGTACTCATCTTTTGTAGACATCTGATACTTTTTACCCTATTTATTTCTTACACTCTTGAACTGCAAACCATGATGAATAATCTTATACTATGGTGTATGTGCTTGACCTAATAGAGAAATTCAAATATGATGACCTCCAGTTGTATGCTAGGAGTTTATTAATAATCATATCCCAGAGGTGGTAGGACATGGGATAATAGTGGACCATCCAGACGTGGCAGTTGTGGCTGACGTTGTTATATCAGACACATGTGTGGATACATTATTACTTGAAGTCTTATGAGGTTTATGCAGGCCATACAGGGATTACATTGGTTGGCCATATCTATAGCATAACTGATGCGAGTATTCCAACAGTAGCATCCGCCTACGTTTTCAGGGGATGGTGGACCACGGGCTACAGAGTCATGGCTGGAGTCCATGCTTTTGATCTTCATGTATCTGAAGAATCCTCCTGAGAAGAGGGTCATGATCATGACATTTATAATGTGTGATTCTTCTAACAGGTGGTGGGATTCTATCACTTGGATAGAGCATCATTGTGATAGGGAATGAGGAGATTTTCATGGTGTATTTGATGAATACTATTTTCCTGATATGTTGAGGGCTGATAGAGCTTGGTAGTTCATGCATCTTGAGTAGGGTGCTATTTTAGTGATGGACTATTCTGCTATTTCAATGAGCATTAGAGATTGACACCTATTTTAATAGGAGATGAGACAATAAGGGATAGGTGATTCGAGGATGGTCTAAGGTACGATATCCAATCGCTGGTGAAAGTTTTCAGGTTTCCTTCTATATAATCCACCTTTAATCAAGTGTTGATTACTATGCATAATCTATGGGAAGCTAGATGTGTGAACCATGGCTGTTTGGAACCGAGATCTAGTATTGTCTATGCCGAGATCAAGAAGCATCGTATGGATCTTTCTCATAGTGATATGTGCTGTCTGAATGTTTATTTTGATTTCTAGGTGAGGTTCTACCAGTGTGGAAGAGTTAGGAAAATGAGACTGCATTTCCAAATAGACCGAGTCATGTGCCGAGATTGCGACATGATTGGATATCTAAAGCGCTTCTTTAGGTAGTATCTATATGTATCTAGTGAGATAGGTTCTTCACTGACTCCATGTTCAAGATCTTGGTCACATGTTTCTCCCCAGTCTAGGAATTGGAATATGTCGGGTCATTTAAACCAAGGTGTTGGTAATGTCCATTGTAACCACACAAAAATATATCATCAACCGCAGAGCAGATCAGCTCAGGGTAGCCAGATTGTGTCTCAGGGCGGCCGTAAATGTCAAACATATACATTACAACAGACAGAGCATGAGTAGGATCCCGAACCTTCTACTATCAAAGGTTCTATTCTAGTAACCTCCATCTTATATTATGTTGTATTTGATACATTGGATTCATATAGTTTTATATATGTGCCAATTGTAGAGAGCCTTGGTCTTTGTTTATTAACTGATGATGAGTTTATGATGATAGAAATACTATTCGGGATAAGGATGTAATGTGTGTGTTAATGTATGAATCTCCCCTTTTAGTTTGGTGGGTGTCACTTCTTTTGGGATCTCTATATCACAGAGATCACATGCTTTGATTTAACGACCAAAATGGACTAGTTAGTATGATTTCAAGAATTTATCGATTGTTATCACTGCACAATGATTTGTATATCCTCATAAGGTTGATTTTTTATATTAAAGGGGGATTGGGTTTTCCATGAAAGTAGAGCAGGTTTAATGAAATTGGTCTTGAATGGGATGACCAGTCAAATTTCCATTTTATATCGGTATAAAATTGGAAATTTTTAGATATATTTACCATTACTGGTAGACCAGTTTAGGGATTTTCCATGACTAATTTTCCGGGTTAACTATGATAATAGAGGTGGAGTTCATGATTGACATAGCACCGGGAGTTAAACTGGAATCCATTCCTCCTTACAGGATGGCTAAGACCACGTTGGAGGAGCTCTAGAGGAAGCTAAGGGATTTTGAGGAAAATGGGTTTATTTCACATAGTACTTCCTTCGGGGGTTCACTGGTCCTTTTTGGAAAAAGGAATATATTAACCTAAGGCTATGTGTAGACTAAAAAAACCAAACCTACAGATGGTTAAAAACTAATATCTCTTTCAATAGATAAAAGATATGTTTGATCAGCTTCGAGGAGCCTAGGTGTTCTCAAAAAGTGAATTATGATCAGGATATGACCAGGTACGTTTTCAACCATCATTCATACCTAGTACAAAAAATAATTGTAGGTATGGTCTATATGAGTATCAAGTTATGTTTTTCATTATCACGAACACCCTAGATGTCTTCATGGAACTGATGAACTGAGTGTTCCATCCATACCCGGATTCTTTTGTGGTTGTTTTTGTGGATGATATCATGGTGTATTCTCATAATCGATATGACTACGCCAACCGTCTTGAGAAAATTTTGAATACATTGAGAGATCATCATTTATATGTTAAAATCACAATGTGAAACTTATGGACGGATAGAATTCACTTTTTACATCTAGTCATCTACTAGACATAAGTATCAGTGGGCCCCGAGATAGTGATAGTAGAAGATCCATGGGAGTGGCCCAAGAACGTCTTTGAGGCGCAGAGTATTCTTGGGCTAGGTGGTTACAACAATAATTTCATATAGGAATTCTCATAGTTATGATCACTAATAAAGGTCTTGAAAAAGAAGGGTGTGAACTTCATAATGTAATATTTTTGTGAGATGGACTTTTAGGGGTTGAAAGGGAGATTAACATCTATACCGATACTAATTTTTATAAGGTGCGGTAAGAGTTACATTGATCAATTTGATGCATCAAGTATCATGCTGGGAGTAGTGCCTATGTAGGGGGAACATGTCATTTAATAACGTATCAATAGTTGAGCCCACATGAGTGGAACTATCTGACTCATGATCACGTGTTCTCCATGGTTGTTCATGCCTTATTCTATTCAAGATATTTCTTATTGGGGGAGTGTTTTGCGGTGTAAATAGACCAAAAAAATATCATTTACATATATACTCAGTGTGATCTATATCTAAAGCAGTGATGGTGGGTGGAAAAACATTAGTGTTTCAATATATAGCTTTCCTACATAATTGGAAAAGGCAATGTAGTGGCTAATGCACTATGTAGGAAGACTCAGATGCATGTAGTGAAGGATGACAGTAGTGAGTGAGAGCTTTTGGTGTTGTTATTTGAGATAGATTGGAGGTTCACAATATTTATGAAAAAAATTATTGTATACAGTTGCTATGATTTCAACCCTCCATGAAAGATTGATGATGATATAACTATCATATTCTAAGGGCCTTTTACTTTGGGAGAGTTTTGCTATTGAGAATCCACCTCCAAGCTTGACAGTAAGTGATGATGAGATATTACATATTTGTGGAAGTGTCTGGGTTCTTAAGGAAATAGATGTGGAGTTTATGCCAAAGTTTTTTGCTTCATCTTGGGCCATATATCCCAAATTTACGAAGTTGTACCATGAGTGGTGTCGTCAACACTGGTGGCGGGGTTTGAAGAGAGAGGTGGAAGGTTAAGTTATGAGGTGTTCCACCTATCAGCAGGTGAAGGTGGAACATCAGCAGCCATTTGGGATTTTACATTGGTTACCTATTCTAGAGTGGAAATGGGTTGATGAAATAATAGATTTAATTATTGGGTTACCAATTCCACCAAGAGGTAATAATTTTGTGTGGGTGGTGGATTTCAAACATACAAATTTTTCTGAATTCTTGCAGATCACAAAGACCTTCAGTGTTGATGTGCTTTAGAAGCTGTATATTCTTGATGTTTTACGACTTCATGTGGCCCATATTTCAATCATTTCTAATAGGTAAACCCAATTTATGTCTTGTTTCGAGCATAATTTTTAGAGATTTATGGGTATATTGTTTCTTATAAGCACAATATACCAAACTCATTCTGATGGATAGTCAGAGCATACGATACCGGTAATGGAGGAAATTATTCGAGCATACATCCTAGGCATTGGGGAATCTAGGTAGATGAATATTCCTCTTATTGAAATTTACTTTAATAAAATGTTATTGGTCACTATATAGATAGAACAATAGGGGGATTTTTTTGGTAAGACATGTCGATCAACAGTGTTTCGGTTGGAGGTGGAAGAGACAGCTTTACTGGGACCACTTCTCTTGTATGAGACTTCAGAGTAAGTCTAGTGGATTTAGAAGATGATGGGAAATTCAATTTCTCATCATAAATCTTATTCCTATCACTGCAGATAACCTCTAGAGTTTGAGGTTGGGGATCAAGTTTTTTTGCATTTCTCACCACATTTGGGACATAATATAATAAAGAGAATTGGTAGGCTTCCACCGAGATACGCCGGTCCATATGAGATTTTGGAGAGGGTCGGGTTTGTCCCCTATAAATTTTAGTTACCTCATAGATATGTGGCTATGCATGATGTCAACCATGTTTCTCAGTTGTAAAGGGACATTTCTGTCCAATCTTACACATTTCATCATGAGGAAGTGGAGTAACATAAATATTCCTCCATTGAGGAGCATCACATTTTTATTGTGGCTCATAGCACAAATATTCTCTATGGTTGGTCTATAACGTTAATATGTGTGTTATGGAAGCACAGATGAGTGTAGGACCTGACATGGTAGAGGGAGGCCAACTTTCAATAATAGTAGCCAAATGCTTTCTCATATAATTCTTCATCACCATTGGAAGTGCAATTTGAGGATGAATTTCTTTAAGGGGTGTTGTTTGTAGTAACCCGGTTCATCATTTGAGGTATGTATCTTTCCTTTTATGTTTAAACTTAATAAAATTGTGGAAAAGTGGTCAAGGGCTGGCTTTAGGCCTCTTTCACAAAGTGACTAAGAAATAAACACCATATAAATATAAGTACACACCATGTACTTATAGAAAAACCTTTCGTATGTTATGCTATATACAATGGAATCCCAGTACGTGACCATGTAATGATTTGGACAGAAAATATACAGAGAAGACATGTAGTCTCAAGTACATCTCATGTACTTTTTTTCCTGATTAAATCATGTAGTAGTATCTTTTTTGAGAAAACAGACAGAGGATGTCCCATGTTGATTAGAAATATATGCTGAATGGGGTTTTCCCTCCTAAATCTCCGTCTAAATAACTATGTGATTACAGTCGAATGTTTTTTAACACAATAAGTAATCTATCGATTCCTCATTATTTGTTCTTCATGATTTTCCTCTCGAATAATTTATTTAAGGTTGAGTGTTTATCATTATTTTGTAGATATTTTTTGTTCAATGTTGAACTAGATGTTGAGGCTAGATATAGAGAGTAAAACTATGATAATGTAAGTGGAATTATTCCATTTACATAATGTTGAGTTGTTTATATGTGTTGTAGTCCCATTATCCCATGTTTAGGGTATATACATGAATGGAAATTGAACCTTGTTTTTTCCTAATGATGATTAGGTCATGAATAAAATTAATTTAGGTTTTTTGAGATTGTTTTCTTGATTAGGGGACACCTTAATGGTGTGTTTCCCTAATATGACCATTGTTTGTCCATTTGGACTATCACCCCAATAGGAATTACTTTGTATCCCTTTTTGGTTTTGTTTAAAATGTTATTGGTTAATTGAACATAGACCAACTTAGATGAAAATTTCATAAGACTTCTGACAGTTTAATTCACATGTTGGCTTACTATAAATAAACTGGCCATGTGAGTAAATTTGTTTAAGCCCTGTAATTATTATATTTCATTATGATTGTGATATGAACAACCCTTGTGAGTATAATTGGTTATGCCTTCTAATAGATTAATTATCTTTTTTTGTTTTGTAAGATTCCCACTTTAGTTGTTATTATGTTAACCTTGTAATTGTTTAATTTAAATGTGTTTTCTTTTATGATGAAATAAAGATATATCAGGAATGATGCTGCCAACTATTATGCATGCGGGGTAAGATTTGCATGCCTATGGGTGAGGAATTATATAACAATGGGCGAGGATTTGTAATTTCTACTATTGAGGATTTTTTATGCATACAGGCAAGGATTGGATATTCCTTCTGGATGGGTTTTTCAATTCTTGTAGGATAGATATGGATTTCAATATTTAAATAAAATGACTTATGACGTGTTTTCCAAGACAAAGCATAATCTTGGATTTAGTCTTGAGTTTATTTTCTTATATAGCTTTCTCACGTATTTGTTGAGAATTATTATACGGGGGATTAAAGTTCTTAGTCCATATCTAAAGAATTATATAATTCAATGTAGTTGAATGGAATAGTTTAATATAATGAATCACAATGGAAAACATGACACATATGATTGTTTACTTTTGGGTTTTTTTAGTTTAATACTTTTCCTTTTCGTACAGTATATGTTTCATATACTAACTAATAGACAGCCACAGATATTGGGTGGTTTAAATGTTGGATTGTTTTTTCACACACTATTGGGGTCATGCTTTTATGAGCAAGAAAATTATATTTTTTAGGCATTGATAAGGGAATGAACACTTCTACTGGTACTTGAGATGACATTTAGGAGTTGGAGAGCATGGGACTGAGTCAAGGCTTACGATTCTTCTTATTTTACCTTTTTTCCGAAACATATATTATTGATTTATGCACTGTACCTATTTTGGATTCATTCTTAGACCATAATATACTACTTCAAATATTTCATAAAATGATTCTTGGTTATTTATCTTATCAGTCCTTTTCTATTTATTTCAACTGTATTTTGTTATTGCATCCACTATTTTATTATTAATTATTCTGATGAGTTACACTATGCCAATGAGGGAAAATTTTCTCTACTATCACACCCTTGGCCCTTACTACTGGTTAGCAGCCTCTAGCATTTTTGGAAATCTTCATGAAGACATTTGTCTAACCAAGTATGGGGAAACAATTGAGTGACATCAAGATCTGTTCCTCTACATGAAGAACTACAAACCATATCTATAATTATTAGACATACATATCATGTTATTTGGGTAAAAAATGTCTTTTTAGGGTTGTTTTATGATATATGAAAACGTCAACTACCGTTATGACTTTTTTGTGCTTCAAAATTATAAAAACCAATGAACAAAGGAACAAACTCAAAACATCCTTGGTCATCCATTCCTACAAATAATAAAATCATCCCTCATAATGAGTATTGGAAACATGATCATTAACATTGGGAAAATGTGAATTAATATAATAATTTTTAATGAAATATCTCTACTAGGGGATATTGACGAGATTCTACCAAGAATTGGAGTGGTAGTGTTGAATGTGAACTAAATCAATATCATGTAATTGTTGAGCGATGTCAAATCAATATGTGATTTATTTCATCAGTTCACTTGAATGAAATTTTTGTCCATATATTGAATTCATTTAATATTCATAATTTATTTATTTTTCATAATCAAAAATCAATTATTAAATTATAGATTGGAAAAACATTTATTATGTACACATTCTTAACTAAAATCTAGTTATCCTCTGGTCTAAAACATATGTTCTGAGGTAAAATATTCTATCTAAAATGTTGGAAAAAGGATAATTTTCCTATTCAAAGTCTCAAAATGTTATCTAATAAATAAATTAATTTTCTTTCTTTCATAAATAAATCAAGCATTAATTATTAGTGTATAGTTAATCACTTCCTATTGTCATATATTCTTATCTCTAATCCAAAAAAGAGGGACATATTCGGGATGCCCTGAGAAGTGATAAGAAAGTTATTAGATGGACCATATCAAATATTATTAGATTATCCCACTTATAAATACTCATAATATTTTTAATGAAAAAAATTATATAACACCCCTCTATTCCAGTCAAAGACTCAATATTAATATAATTGATGTGGAATGTAATCAACTCTTTATATTATTGAATGTTGTATTTATCTAAACCATTTCTCCGACCGAGTGGGTTCACAAAATACAAGTGGTTTTAAAGATGTCATTTATTTCTATGATTACCAATGATTATAATGGTATTATCCTCCACAAGGGCATGTTTTGAATAGATAGTTTATATTTACTATAGGAAGCTAAACTAATGTACCGAAAAAATTATTTTCCTTTTCCCTTCATTAACATGCCCCTTTAGCACGTAATCGGAAATGAGATGTACTATATAGTATATAAATTCATGGGGAACAATAAAATATAGATATCTATATAATTTCAATGGTAAAACCTTAAACAATTCATTTACTACATTTAACATCATGTTATTTCACTTTAACTTTTGTAATTCACCTAGTACCATTCTGTGGTGGATGATGGGAATCATACTTGAAATAGTGTTGATTGTATTGAGGTCTTTAACGATGAATTCCCCCTTTTTAAGGATACATTTATGTTGTTACTTGAATTGGTATAAAGGTTTTTTTCTAGATTTTATGATAATAAAATCATCCTATGTTGTGATTAATGTCATTTAATTGTAAATAATGACTACTTCTTAGCCGACCGGTTTCTGGTAGTGGGATTTACTTCGATAAATCAACATATGGTATCATTAGTCACCCCACCTATCCCAATAATATCAATTAAGTGAGGTAATTCATGTGAAATAATATTTTATATAAAATGATAATGGGTTTTTATGTGTCAATAAGAAATATTATGAAATTTAGAGGAAATATATTGCATTTTCAGTGGATCTTCATGCAGTATAATATGAAACATGTGATAAAAATGGAATGAATAATTGTTGAAAATATTATGTACCTTACACCAATTATCCAATTTATCATTCTTCATATCATTAGATGAGATTTATATAGATCAAAATGTGTAAAACAATAAATTCCCACCTGTATATTGTGTCCAAAAGCCAAAAAAAATCTCCCATTATAAGATAGGTTTCAATCATTCCACAAATAATGTAATATAATGACATGTAAAGAGAAGGATGGTAAAGTGAGAAATGGTTCTGGTGATTGTTTTGGTCAATACGATGTTATCAATATATACTAACCATTCATCATAGGGATGTTGGATTTATATTTACCCAATTATTCTCTTGGGGAGTGTATACAATTAAATCGTTAAATAAAATTCATGAACAAAATATGTGGTTGATTTGTGAATCATATTTATTAATTTCCCTTGCATTCCTTACTAATATTAACTGATTCAATTTAATGGTAGCTTTTGTGAATGAAACACAAAAAAATAAATCTTTATCATTTTCCTGCAATCACATATTAGATAAAATAATATATCTGTTTGTAGGAAAATCATAATTTATATGGAATATAAAATGTACTATATATTTTATATATATACTTAGATTTATGATATATCTATATCAATCTTTATCATTACTTAAGTAATAATTGACCAATTTCATCTTATATTATATAATATATAATAACTTGTGAAACCATATCCAAAAAAACATTTTAGATATAATCGAAAACTATTTAGGAAATCCAACATTTATATCACATTGTATTACATAATATACAATACCATGTGAATATGCATATTCATTTACACTTAAACATTTTTATAGTAGATATCTGATTCAAACTCAATAACAATTTCATCAACCAAAAATTTCTACCACAGTGAATATCATATTGTAAAAAAATATGAATATTTGGATCTACATATATAATCATAGATTATGGACTATAAAAGAATGAAAAATACTAATTCTATAAAATTATATGGTGTTACCTCTGTCTAATACATGAATTTCAAGATGTGTTTCCACTAGTTTGTGTCATATAAAAATACTCCTTATCATATTTTACCCTTTTTCAAGACATCAAGTTATCATAATAAATGGAGTGTGTCAATATCATATAGCCCACACATCTATTATTTATTTTCATATTACAAAATAAAATTATTGTTGAGTAAATCATATTTTGTTAATCCACAATAATATGAACCTAACATGGCCTTTATTTATATAGATATATAATATCAATGTATAGCCACACACTCCCCTAGTCTATCTCAATCATGATCTCAGATATCATACTGGTCATATAAGAGGAACCATCCCACATTGGTTAAGATCGAACTAACGACATGATCAACAACATACCCAATAACACTTATTTTTTCTATATTAACTAGTAGACTATAATAATTAGGGGATGAATGTTTAAAAATATTAATTCATGATTTCTAACCAACAGTGGGTAGTGGGTACACAAATATGTTCCATGCACACCTAGTATAAAAAAATTGATATAACACTCCACGTGGTATGCATAATAGGTCATCCAATGTATAAAAAGCATGTGAGAATTCAATCTATAAATAATGGAATTATACTCATGATAATATTTACATTTTAACAATAACTATAATAATATATGACATACATTGGTTAGGGATAAACTCAAGGTTGTATTTTGAAGGAAAATTATCATTTAACTTTATGAAATGTATATATATATTTATTTTCATCCAACATCAGAGAATGAAAAATAAAGGCTTCTTTTAATGTGATAAATTTTAATATTCTTAAATTCATTAATAATATTTGACAAAAACAACATAAAAACTAATTTATCATATCATATAGGATGTAATGATTCATCCGCCTAATTTTTTCAGTACATTATAGGTTTTTTAATCATTATATCATATGTAATTCCAATCACATATCTATATAACTATTTGACTAATACCTTTAAAAAAAACTTTAGTGAGAACATATATGAAGTATTCTAGTTTGAATGATGGTGAGACTTAGGAATATTATTATTTTTACTATTTAACTTCTTGAACACATTCATATTTCTTAAAATAAAAATCAACAACTGTTATCATTTCAAAAACTATTATCTAATAATTATTATTTCAATGGTCAAAAACATCATAATTGAAACACTATTACATCAAAATATTCCTTAAAATAATGTTTCAATATACATTATTGTTAATTAATACAATATTAATATTATATTCTATTACATAAATTTCACTTCAAACATATATTGGTTTAATTATTTATTTTATTGAATTAAATTTCATTATGTCTATATATAATATAGATATCCTCAAAATTATTATATTCACATTTAATTTTCTTGGTAAGATACAAAAACACATATGAGAAAAGAAATAAAATTAGTTTCCTCTCACTATGAATAGTAATGAAATAAACTATATCATAAATGGAATCTCGTGTCTTTAAATAAACTCATTTATTATAAGAATATTTTATTAAAATATATCAATTTTGGGTGGTGAGAACGCTTTCCCACTTATTATAATCAACACCAACATGAACACATTAACCTTGATATACAATTTTATCAAAATTTTCTTCTCAAAACATGTTAAAGAAATTTATGAATCATAAACCATGGGTATAATCATCTCATGTTTTTAATAAAATATCTATTTTATTGAATATTATCTATTATAATATATAATAAATAATATGAAGATAAATATCATTTACTTGTACTCATTTATTCACGATAAGAAAATTACATTGAAACCCTAGAAAATGTATATATTTACTTTATCTAGAAAATACAAACAATAATATTGATCAATTATTCTACTAATTTTGAACTCTTAGAAATTTATAACACTTTCTAAAATATAAATTCAGTATCACATGCCCTTCATAATAAAATAATTAATTTCTAGAGCTTCAAAACATAATTTGTTAGTTATATGGAGTTCACAAAACTTCATTAGGTATATGTCTAGTATAATATAACACTATTGAATTATTACTCATCCATTACGAAAACAGTAGTTCATAATGACATTTATTATCTTATGAATAAATAGTACTGAAATTTCCAACATATGTTTATTTTTGCAGTATGAAATTTTATGTACTTTTACAATCTATATAGTAATTGAATCCATACATCATATGTCATGTTCAACAATTCAAATCGATTTTATATTATTGGGTATTAATTCATTGAATTCAATAATATTGTTAAACTATTTACATAGTTGAAATTAATGTAAATTCTATAACTAGAACAAGAATAGTTTTCTTTATCTTCCCAAGATATAAATAATATAAAACTACACATCATATATGAATTTTATCCACGCTTGAAATATCCATGTTGTCTATTCAAATTATCCTTTACTATTTAAATTGAAAGGAATCATCCAACATAATGTTTCAACTATTTTGATCTTAAGACCTTATATATATTTAAAACACTTTAAAATCATATATTTGATATCATATATCTATCATAGTAATATAATTTATTTCTATAACTAGTAAATCATTGAAGAAACAATTAGTCACCCCATGTCATTCAGAATATTTAATCAAATTGAATATAATATGAAAATACCAATCATATTGAGTATATGAGACTGGAATCATTTATGTTCCGAGTCACATTGAGTACATGATTGGAGGAAACGATTTATTTTTCATTTTCTCATATAATTTCATCTAAAACATAAAATGAATCACCCATGCTTCCATTACCATATTGATTCAGTTTTCTATCATTTTCAACAAATGATTACCTAGATTGTATGTATTTCTAAATTTCAAATTATATATTAGAATTTTTTTAAATTCATTAATATTACATATGAAATTACCATAAGATACTACTAAATGGTGTATCATACATTGATACTCTCCTTATATAGTATTGAACACAAGGTTTATCTTAATGATTATAATGATAATATAAAAAACAATGGTTTTTATCGAATGAGTTACATGTATCATTAAATATTTTATAAGGAATTTTATTAAATATTAACCCATAAAACTGATGACCCCATTTAAAAATATATCAAATCGATTTGTTGTCCAATATCCCTCTTTCTATATGAAAATGACCTTTTTATCAATAATCTCACTACTTAGTAATTTTTTAGTACATCAACTGAATCATATTATATCTAACACATTTTTACTTAAGAATACAAATAATTATCCAATCCTTTATATGTTCAAACCTAACTCTATTCTTATGGTATCCCAACTATTGTCTTTTTATAGCTTTTATATCCCAGAAATAAATTCAAAAATGAAAAAATCACATGAAAATAAATGGAAACTAATTTATTAGTATTAATCTTCTAAATAATTATCCAGTGACACCCATTTCATTATTTTGTTACATAATATAATCCAATTTTCCCTACATTTTATTGAAACTGCTTGATTTGATGATCAAGATCACGCCAAGTGTTTTTTTACAAGGAATATCACACATAGTATTTGAAAGGTATTTTAATATAACCAACTTATCTACTATTATTCTCTTTCATATATTCATAATTATAGTAATTTATTTTAGAATCATATTCCCAATATAGAATAAATATGTTCAATCACATTGATGTGTAACTATTTAACCAAATGAAAGGTTTGTGTTCCTCACCCAAAATTTGAAGTCAAGTATGTGCATACATATCTGAATGTAAAAAATGCATAAGGGACATGAAAAATACTTCAAATGATTTAGAATTATATGAGATTGATAATATCCACATGTGTAAGCCCATAGTGATAGATTTCAAACCCCATTCACATTCCTAGTCAAGAAAATTTCCTCCAGGTAAATAGGTAGTCTTTCCAAAGTCCAACTACCCGAGGATAGTTTACTCAAGATGGAATCAAATTCATCATGAATGTAACACCTAATATGTACAAACTGTATTCAATAACTAAATTCATGTTAATAAATTAAATTTAAAACCTAGGATAAGGTATATTAAAAATAAATTCATTAAGGATTCACTCTTAACATGATGATTCAAGGCTATATCCTAGATGAAGTTTTTAATTTTAAACTAAACATATACATCTTTCACCATATAATCATTTTAAAACAATTAATTAAATAATGAATAAATTTAAAATGAAGTAATTCATATATTTAAACCTATGAAAGGACATTTATAAAAATTTATAAATATAATTTAATTATAAACACATTTACATTTTTTTCTAGATTCAGAGTTAAAGGAATGAAATAATTATGAGTATAATCAATTTTTGTTCATTCCAATATGAACTCATCCATTTTAATCAATATATAGAATGTTTGTCATGTAATCATTTTATAAAATCTAAATTTCAAAAAATTATTCTTTATTTATTTTTTATATTATCAATCATGAAAACATTACTTCATGTCTTAAATAATATCAAAATAAGGCCACCATTCAGTTTTGGACATTTCAAAGTAACTTATTAAGATTAATTCCTAATTTAAATATAAAAATTTTAAATTATGGATTTATTCAAAAAAATTAAACTGTTTAAAAATTATGATTCTTATGAATTCAAAATAATCGCATTTATTTCTATTTTTTTAAATTTATCAATAACTATTTAAATGGTATTTTATAAATGGTAATTTAATATATGGAATTAGAAAGATCTACAAAATATTAATCATTTAAGAAAATTTATAATGATTTTATTTATAAATATTTTCTAAATTATAATATAATAAAATACAATTTATAAAAATTTATAAACATTATATGATCCTTCTCAGTCTTTTCAAATAATATTTTAAAATAATTAAAACAAATCTGATTCCACTTACGCATAGGTGTATTTTGAAGTATGTGTAAAGCCTTTATCCCTTGTACATGCCATGTAAAACACATTACATAATTCTAAGTAACAAAATTAATTTACAAAACATATTTATAACACATTACATCCAGGTAATTCATAGATTAAATTTGCACATCTAATTCTATGTAAGGGTTAAAATGATATTACTATTACATGATCACCTCACATAAGGATTGGCCTCATTTACCTTTATGTAGCCTTCCAGCAGGACCTTGTAAGGTTAAAACCTTTATTTTAAGCATTTTTTAACAGTAAAAATTGGTGACCCATATGAAAACATTTATCATAAGGGTATCATTTACGTAAAAGGGTTCAGTCACATATATGTATCCCTTTTAAAAATTCAAAATCCGTTAGACAGCCCTTGTGTAATGTAATGGAATTCGTTAATGACCCTTGTGAAGAAGATTTTCGGTAACGGTCGTAACATAGTTACTCATAATCATTATTTCAATATAAGGTTAATCTGTTAGTTACCTTTATATAAAATATCTATGTAAGTGTAAACCCAATTATGATATTGAAATTCAAAAAATGTGAAACATCTTTTTTTTCAATTATTCTTAATATCATGCACGATTGGATAAATCTAAATACAAACCTCATCTGATACCGTTGAATGGGATTTTAAGAGATTAATAATAATTATTAGATGAAGAAGATTTTATATAATTCATTTTATTCTAATATCCAGGAATGTTATTAAGAAATATGTGATTAAATTAAAATTAGGAACTGATGTAAATTTAGAATATCATACATCGAAGAGCCACTACATGATTTTTTGATGTCTTTCAGATGTCTGAAAACAATATTCCCACCTCTCTACTATATCCATGGACAGAACTAAATCTCTAATTTCATTTGTGAGATGCATTTTTCCCTTCCTGTGGTGCTGTAATATCATCTAAAATGAAGTAAGATAAATTGTGTTGTTGGTATTGGGTAGTTTTTTCCTTGCATGAGGATATCAATCTATTCACACCAACCATCACAATGAATATGGGTTTTTATTAAACCTGAGAGTTGTCTTGGGTGTTATTTTCATTAACTCATACATTAAAAAATGTATAAATTTTATGGTTGATTCATGTATCATATTCATTTACTATATTTAAATTTCAAATAATTATTAAAGGATCTCATTTAATTATTTACCATATATTTGATACCCAAAATGATCTTTTTTTATCATATTTGTCTGTCATAGATTCTATACAATAATATAACCTTATGTGAATGAAAATTATAAATTTCAGGCAGTAAGAAATTATATATATATATATATTTATATATTCTTATGTTTACATGGTTTTACTGAATATCCCAATAAAAAATTTCATTACAAAATTTCGCATTATTCAACAACTTATTTTTTCTCTTCATATGAAATATCATATATTAATTTGGTTAGAAATTTGTGAGGAATCATTACCAATTGTTGGATAAAAATTAGATGATGTGGAATAAATAAGGAAGGGGTACAAAAGGAATAGTAAAATGTTTTTCATAGAGAAGTCACATTTCAAATACCTCATGCATCACGTCCTCCGAAAAGCCGCATGGAAGGATTATCCATGACCACCACAATGATAGTGAAAAATTCCTTTGTGTGACTGAGGAACATGGTTGGAACCTCCTTGACCGCAAAAAAGGAAGCGATGGAAGCCTTTATGAGTCAGAGGAACCTGACCTGGGAATTTGAGACCACTATAACTGTATATAAGAAATCCCCTATGAGTCTTATAAACATTATAGATCGTCCACCTATTTTGAAGCTTGATTTTATTCATATGGTGTATTTAGAGAATTGTGATTCCCATTGAATATAAATACTCATTGCACCACCACTTAAAAGGATTGAGACACAGACGATTCGCATTATGCACCCTCAAATAACGAATCACCCTATACTCTTCTAACCATTGATAAAAGGAACAATATTAGGTATTTGAGAATTGTAAACACACATTCCCTATGCTCCATTTTACCTCTGATTCAAGTGGAGATACCCTTCGTGAAACCATTTGGCCATAATGAAGATATAAGACCCCTTTGGGTACTCAGAACATCGTGAAGATCTCATCCTTCAAGAATCACCCTCCACACAGAAGTAGACTTCATGACTAGGATTGGTTAAAATGCATCATGAAGCCCCTTCACCTTCAAAAGCACTAGATCTTCATTAATCCCCTCTCTACAGGGCCTTAAGCTTCGGGAACCCCTCTTCTGTGTGGCCCTCCATGAAATTAGATAGTAATTACATGGTACCCCTATTGTTGAATATTGTTGCTTTTACCTAACTCATGCTTCATCGCATAGTAACTCTAACTGTTATAGCTTCTACATATATCTATGATAACGTGGACACTTCAATCGATCACTCTACAACCTCATTAATTCATGGAATTTCTGGTGCCTTCCCTTCACCATGGGGAAAAGTAAGAAGGTTATGTATATCAAAGGGGTGAGTTGAAAGTCCTCATCATATATTCTAGATGACTTTAAAGTATAAATTTTCTTCATCCTCAACACATGATGTGAAATTGTGTTCCCCGCATGTGTGGCACACTTGGGATTATTTGACGAAGGTTTATTTCCAGCTCCGCCCCACCCCCCCCCCCTCTCTCTCCTATTATACGTTGTCTCCATGTGTGTTGTTGAATGTCTCTGTATAAGTACTGACACCCCAAGATTGGGTGCTCTTGGTATAATATTCGTGTCCTTATCATACATATGGACACCCTCCCCTATAATTGGTCCCCCATTCATGAGTATGATCCAATCATCATCTCTTGGGGATGCTAACCATGCATAATCCTCACACCATCCCTTGTGTCACATTGTTCACAACATGGTCATGAGGCATGTTTCTACCTCTCATTTCATACACCATGCATGACTCAAATGGTCTTAGAGTAAGTATCAATCATGAAATTCAATTTGGGATACCGTATTTTGGAATCCCCAAGCCCATATCCACTGAAATACTGTTAATTTGATCTCTTCCTTCTATGAAGGGTAAATAAGAAACTGATAGAGCACTGTCGTGGGTGCCCTCAAATGATTAGTGTGATTTTGGGGTACTTAGGTGCAGCAGAGTGGCTGACCAAGGTCGTCTCTCAATGGAGGAAGTGAATTAAAACAACTTCTTAGAGGTATTCTAAAAATAAAATAAATGAGAATAAAAATACTAATTTAATGGATGTGGGTTTTTATAGTTTATAGATCTAGAAGAAGTTTGCTGGAAGAAGATTTCATTTTTTGTTTTTAATTTTGAAATGATGTTTGATTAAAAAGACACAACAAGAAGATGTTTTTTTAGAAAATATTTTAAAAGGTGTGATCGATCTAACTCTACATATTCACTATATTATTAATCATTATCATTTAAATTAACATTCACTTAATTATGATCCCTTAATTTGTTAAATCCCGAACCCTATAATAATTAACTTTACCACGAAGATGAAGTGAATTTAACCTTAGGCTAACTTCGGAACATGCAATCACAACACCCTGCTTTGATTGATGTTCTAAGATTATCTTATGGTCAGTGATAAATTAAGGCACATAACCACTCCGGAAATGAGGATTAATTGTGTTTAGGGATTGTATTTGAACTCTACAAATTGATCCCGTGTGGTCTTGTATTACCGATTAAGATTACGCTCTCACAATTCACACAAATCCCGACCTTGCGCATTTTGTGTTTATTGTTCAATTGCTTTCTTAGTTTCATTTAAATTGAAAACTCAATTAATAGATAATATTTAGTGAATTATAGTAGATCATTGATTAAAAATAAATTAATGAACAAGGTGAGAGGTGGATCGATTACTAAAAGACTACTCTTCCATGGGTGGCGTAATCATCGTAGAAGCGTTTTGCATGTGCAAAGGATTATAATGGGAATAACCCAATAACGCTTATACTCAAGAATTCCAAACCAATTAGGAAGATTAAGAGAATAAATTTAAATATAACAGAAGATAAGAGAATAAATAAAATAAGAACAAAGAAGTTTATTACACAAATGAATACATTACAAAATGAAGAAGAGAAGGACGCTTCGATGAGGGGATCCATGCTTCAAGAGCTACCCCTCTTAAAATGGTTGTAGAATTTGGGTGAAACAAATTCTCTTCTCCCTACAATCTCCTAATTCACGTACCAACCCCTCCAAATGAGAAAAACTCCAATTTATAGAGGGGAGGGTATGAGAGGTTACAAGTGGTTCCATGTGTGAATGTGGAAATTCGGCAAATATTTTAATGAAATTTGAACCGCCCATTTGACCACCAAAACGCGTGAATTGGCCGGCCATCTAGAAAAATAATATGTGAGTATATGGGTCCTCTATCTCCTCTAAATATTTGGGCTTAATACAGCACTATATTAAGGAGTTATGGCTGAACTATAGAAGCTTTTCCATTCTGGCGAGTCTAGCCCAACTTTGACTTCATGGCCAATTGTCAACAACCTAATGCACTCTTTATCTTTAGTGTCCTGAATAAACGTTGTAGATAATTATGTTAGAAATACTATTAAAAAATTTAAAATTCAAATAATAAATATAAAAATATTTAGTATTGAAATACTACAGTGAACTATAAAGGGTAAAACTGGAATTTTCATCAAATATTCAAATGAACGATCTAATTCCAAATATTTTATAAATAAACATATCTATCATAATGTGAGGAAATTATATCATATATAATAAATAAAATATTCAATAAAATAGTGTTTTATCAACTCCACCACACTTACCCTTTTGCACTCCTGGGAAAAACCTCATATCAAGTAAACATCAATATCAAATCAAAACCAATTTTAAAACACATATCCTTAAGATCAATAAATTTCACACCAAGAATCAAAAGATATCATCCTTCATAAAAAACCTTATTTCAAGTTCTACATTTATATCATTCAATATATTTCCACTTCATTTATCCGCCCATGCACAAAACACTTACCTCGATTGAATTTTCTCTCATCACTCAAATATCAATTTTATTTGCAATGTCTTTCTCATCCAAACTCATACAAGGGTCACCATAGGCTTGATATATTCCTACATCGCTGCCCGATGTGAGTCAAGGACATATGTTTATCATGAGGACTTTTCAGGGTTATTTTGTGGCTTTCGGTTGGTAGGATTTAGATGTGAAAAATTCTGAGGCTGAATGAGGCGGGATTGACTCTTTTGGAAGCAAAATTGCATTAATCTAATTTTAACTTAAATATGGTCTTCTCCTCAATCCCCATAGTATCAATTCAGCTCCATCATAATGAAAAGTCATGAAAAGCTTACACCATTCATCATTTCAGCATAAAAAAGGTCAATCTTCTCAAACATGATTTTCTTGACAGCTCCAGATGGGCACAACTTTCCACCTCAATTAGAAACTCCAGAAAAGGAACAGCTACACTTGTCATGAAAGCTCCAGAAAAGGCACAGATTTCAATATAATTGTTTTCTTCAGCAGAAAACACATCTCTTAAGAATTTAATTTTCCACCCAAAGTATCACAAAATGTGGTAGCACAACACAAGACAGCTTCCCCCACACATAAGTTCAACCAGCTTATGCAATTTCACTTCAAGAGTTGGTTGGATAGGGAAAATTGGCTTGAAATGTGGCTAACCTAATAGGTTGTGCATGGATTCTAAGGGCTACAAGGATTTAATATTTGAGGTAGGCCATTATAAAAAATGATTCTTTTATATAGGGTCTTTAATACCAAACAAATGCCTTAATCATTTAAACATAAGTACCTCAAACTCTCATGTTTTGATAGGAATAGATCAAATTCTGGTTAAATCAAGTATGGTTTGGTTCTCTCAAGAAGTGCGGTGAATGTAAAGAATATGAACATAATGGTTCAGAAGCCTCACAGGAAAGTGATATCAAATATAAAGACAGTGAGATGTGGCATGGGATTCAAAATTTAGTGTACTTTTCATGAAATTACTAAATATTTGAATGTGAAACAAAGTCATTCTCAGCATTCATTTAAGCTCAGTTTCAAGGGATAAATTTTTTTACTCATTGATATGCATGTCAGAATTGTGATGAGAATCATTTAAGCTCAAAAATTTTAAAAACACAAAGAAAACTGAAAAAAAAAACACACAAAAGTTGAAAAAAACACAATTTTTTTAGTTTTGTTTTTTTAAAGGAAAACTATTGAAAATACTAAACTAAATGGTTCCCTCCCCCCAAACTTAAAATATTGCATTTTCCTCAATGTGAACCCATGATATGATATATGCACATGAAATACAGAATTTTTAAATAGGAAAAATAATATAAAAGTGAAAGGGTTAGGAACAGCCTGATGTGATCAAGTGATGATGAGGTCATGCAGTGTGATAAAATCCACTGCATCAGTAGGAAGTCCCTCAATGTATCTCTTCAAACGTTTCCCATTGACTGTAAATCTCCTTCCTGTGTCCTCTTGTGTGATATCCATTGCACCATAAGGAAAAAGGTTAGATATAATATAAGGACCTAACCATCTGGAACACAACTTACCAGGCATCAGCTTGAGTCGTGAACTATAGAGAAAGACTTTCTCTCCAACATGAATCTATCTTTGTTGGATCATTTTGTCATGAGATGATTTTGATATTTCCTTGTAGAGCCTTGAGTTCTCATATGATGAAAGTCGAATCTCCTCAATCTCTTGAATTTGCAACATCGTTTGACTTCCATCTTGGGCCAAATCCATGTTGCATTTCTTTATAGCCCAATATGCCCGATGCTCAACTTATACTGGGAGATGACACGCTTTCCCGAAAACAATCCGAAATGGGGACATACCAATGGGGGTCTTTTATGCTATTCTATAAGCCCACAATGCATCATCCAATCCCTTGCTCCAATCCTTCCTATTTGGCTGCACAGTTTTCTCCAAAATTTGTGTCAACTCACGATTTGAAACCTTAGCCTGGCCATTTGTTTGGGGGTGGTATGGTGTTGATGTTTTGTGTTTCACCCCATACTTTCGAAGGAGGGAAGCGAAATTACTATTTCAAAAGTGTGTCCCTTGGTCACTGATAATGGCCTTTGGTACTCCAAACCTACAGAAAATTTGAGCCTTGAAAAAATCCACTACAAAATGAGAATCATCAGTCCTAGTGGCTTTGGCCTCCACCCATTTACTCACATAATCAACAGCAACCAAAATATACAAAAATCCAAATGAACTAAGAAAAAGACCCATAAAATCAATGCCCCATACATCAAAAATTTCATAAAATAGTATGGGTTTTTGGGGCATCTCATGTCTCCAAGAAATGTTCCCAGTGTGTTGGCAATGAGAGCATGACTTACAAAACACATGGGCATCATGGAATAAAATAGGCCAATATAATCCAGAGTCCAAAATTTTCCTAGCTTTCTTTTGGGGTCCAAAATTTCCACCACAAGAAAGTGTATGACAAAAATGAAAAACAGACTCAAACTCATGATCGGGAACACACCTCCTAATGACTTGGTCACTACACATGTAACAGCCCGAGATTTTATGAAAAATATTCTTTTTAATTTTATTAATGTCTTGTGTTGTACGCTACACCAAAAGGAGCTTTCACAACACGCATCCTTGACTTTCCTTTCATTACACGCAATCGCAACCTTCCTCGATAGCGTGTGTAGTACGCAATACTGAGTTTCACGAAACAACGTTATGCTATTAAAATATTATTAAAACTAGCCGTTATGAATAGTAATAACCACTTTTTAAATTTTAGAAATTTTATCTCTCAAAATGGAATTCATTTTTGGATTCGGAGTATCGAATTTAGCCTAAGGTGAAATTTTGGTACTTTTCGGATAACTTTCATATTTTGATTAATAGTGAAAATTACTAAATTATAATTAAAAACAAATTTTTTAATCGAAATAATTAATAGTGATAAATTATTAATTTGAGTGGTTTTAAAGTATATTTAGACTATATTTTTAAAATTTAATACAATGTTGGTCATTGGATGTAATTTCACATTTACACCAGACATAAACAAGTTTTAATCTTTTCATAGTTATTATCTCTTAAAAACACACTATTTGTTGTGACAGTGGAAATTAATTATAAAATTAATTAATGCAACTTATATGTTGGGAATTTTGTAAAATAGAAATCATTTTTGAATTCGGAATATCAATTATAGCTTAGGGTGAAATTTTGGCATTTTTCTGAAAAACATCAATTTTTGATGAATAGTGAAACTACTAAGTGATAGTTAAAAAATTAATTTTTCTTCATAAATATTAATTTTACCACTTCTGTGAATGGAATTTCAAAAATCCGAGAGACACGGTTGATGTCAGTAAGTAAAATGTGGTTCAATGAGATGAAAATAATTGTTGGTGAATAGTAACTTTTTACTTTTAATTACCACGGTTAAAAGTAAATAGGGTAATTAAGGGTAAAAATGATATTAATATTACCCTGACACATGTCCTAATCCTATTGGACAAGTGTATCTCGAACAAAAACAACCTTAAGTGTAAAATATTTTCATTTAGGCCCACTTGGATTAGATTAGGACATTTATTATTATTTAATTCAAAGAAAAGTTAAAAGAGTTAAAATCAAAGTTTATTTACTAAAACATTTTTAATATAGGGTTATACATAATATAATTTCGACTATAAATATTAATTATAAAGATAAAAATATTTCCTACATAATGGTATTTTATTTGTAATTTTTATACTTTAAATAATTTAATTTATTTATGACACAACGATGATGCAGTAATTACCTTTTTAAGAAAATATTTACATAATTGATGTTATAAACACCAAAATAAATGTAATTTGAGGCTTTTTATGAATCCCACTAATTTTATAGGTTAATATGACATGTTATTATTGATTTAAGTAACTTGGTTAGAACTTATCATTCTGTTATAAATTTCATAAAAATCATGTACCGAATAGTGTCAAAATTGACATAAATTAGTTTTTAAAACAAATATTATATTATTAGTTGTTATTTAATTCTTAAAAATATAAGGTTCGGCAAAATGACTTAGATAAGGATAGATATATTAATAATAAACAACTTGGGGTTCTTTTGGCTTCATATATTAAGTTTATTAACCATATAGTGTAAGAAAACAAAAAGACACGGTAAAAGTTAAATTATTTAACTTAGAGTTAAATCTAATTGATAAGGTTAAAATAATAACCTAAACTTGTCTAAATCCTATTGTATGAGAGGCTTTCGACCCATCCTCACTTTATCTTCGAAATAAGACCATTTGGAACCATTATAAACCGAATTTGACCTTAATATAAAATAATATTTTGAGATTTTCCTAAGATGCCCCTCTCCTCCCTTATAAAAGGGCACCTCCTCCCCCTCCTCCTCACAACAATTTTAGCACTCAAGCTCGGACAACCCCTACCAAAATCCCTTCTCCACTTCCCTAGAATAATCCTAGAGTTTCTGGTCTTCTTCAAAGACCAATCTTAGTTCCCTAAGTGGAGGATTCAAAGAGGCGTTTCAAAGAAGAGGTAATATCCATTACCGAACTTTTTTAATTTCTTTCTTCTTCAACTTCTTCTTCTTTAGTTGTTTCATGATAAAGTAATAACATAAGTATTTCTTATATACTGATATGTTATTATAAATATGAAACAACTCTAATTACCCTTCTATCCATCCTATGGAAAAAGGAAATCACCGCGCGTGCGTACGTACGGAATACCGTCTCCACGCCGTGGTGTAATCTATTTTCCGCCACCACCTTAATTGGATGGGTATAATGGTTTAATGAATAACTATATATGATTATTATAAAGTGATATTGATACTGAAATAGTATACATACACTTCAACACAATTCCATGACCATAGGAACGATATCATCCCTCGTGCGTACGTACGGACTACCGTCTCCACGACGCGATGAGATTCATTCTCAATGATTAACCATTCATGAATGATTATAAAGTATATATAATAAGTACTAATGAAATATATGACAAAATAATTATACTAGAATTATTTATATTTATATCTATGTCATCTACTTAATTCCATTCAATTCAATAAGGAAACGAAAACAACGTTCATGCGTACGTACGGACTACCGTCTCCATGAACGGTGTATCTCATTCCATTTATCAATATATTATATATATTTATATTCTGAATATATATATATATTATATATAAATCATGTTTTACATTCTGGATATAAGTAATGATGATCCAAGTAATCATATTAATAATTACAAGTTAAAAACATGAACGACAAATGAGACGATTTTACCCAAAACGCTACTTTAACATGAATTTACAAAAGAACGGGTAATATAAATTCTTGAGTGGACCATATATGATATAATAACAATGAATATGATTCTGGAATAAGTCAATAACATGATTTAAATCATTATACAGGAGTTTCGGACACGTACAAAGCAAGTCGGACCTAAGGTAAGGGAAATATCACAATCTCATTTTTATCTGAGATTGTTTATACTTTAGTATTTACTGGAGTGTATTTATCATCCAAATCCATGTTTCCTCAATATGTAATATTATTTCCATCCACCTTAAATTTTTTTTAAATCCAATTTTACCCTTCAGTGAGTTTTTAGTAAATGATATGAAAGGAATCTTTTGTCGTTTTTCGTACGAGGTACTTTTTGAATTTTCCGACAAAAGTTAGAAGAATGTTTTTTTTAACTTAAAAGTCATGAATGGATTTTTAAAAAATTATTTCAAAGAAGCTTCCTTTACAAGTTTTCAAGTTTATTTTTAATCAACATCTTTTAGTTTAAAGCTGTATGACAAGTTAAGAAAGGAAAAATGTTTTTTAAGAAGAATGGATATTTTCTTCAAGAATGGAGTTCAAGTGTTTTATCAAAATTATTTTCCATCTAAGATAATAAAGGGTTCTGTTTTTATCCCTATTATAACATTGATTTGATCATGTTGTGATGGAATTATTTTTATGAATTCCTTTATCTTATATGAATTGTTTTATGATGTCATGATGTTTAAGATTCCCATTTGTATTACATGGGTTATGCAATGATGTATGATTTATGATTTTGTGGCACACATAAGAATGGTATCATTATGAGATGGGTGGGACCTATATCTCCCTCCAATGCATTGGGTAAAGATTTTATATCTCATGAGATAGACATGGCTGGAACGGTAGGTTATACCGGTTCAGTGAAACAGGACTGGAACGAGGGTGACTCGATTCAGAAAGGGACTTTGTCCACTAAGATAGTCTTGGCAATGAGTCTTGACTAACAAGAAATGATTCTCTATGATTATGTGTGTATGACACAAAGTTTCATGTTTTAAGTTATGCTTATTGGGATTTCATTTCACTACTATGATTTATCCCATGATATGAAATTATGATCTCTTTTGCAGGTTAAGATTTCCAAAAGCTATGTTCTTATGTATGTGATGTGATTGATATTTCTTTTGTTTACCCTTACTGAGCATTTGAGCTCACCCTTTTATGTTTTCTTTTCCCCAGTATATAAAGAAAGGTTTTAGGAATAAAAAAAAGGAAGATCTTTATGGGAGATGTTAAAGATCTTTCACTAGGATTAGAAGATTATATTCCGAGTTTCCAAAGACACTAAACTATTACGATCCTTGTGTTTGTGTTTTTGTTATGTAATAAGTATTCCGCAAATGTAATGTAATGTCAATGTACGTCAAGCTTCGGGTGTCTACAGTTGGTATCAGAGGCAAAGGAGGTAGGAATGTATCTGATCCTTGGGAACTCTCACATGTGAGCGTTGGACGAAGCATGGCTCTCGGCCCAAGGGCTTCATGAGGAAATGGCTGCCACTGGGGATGGTGGTGTGTCCCGCCCAGGGGGTGTAGTCGCCCCTGGAGTTCCCTGATAGGTATCAATTATACTCCACTGGAAGTAATTCCAGACCGCTATAGTTGGTATCAGAGGAAAGGTTTAGTCAACCTTTGGAAACTAGGATGCGAGAACTTTAGTGAGATCCCTATAGATATTCTAAGGTATGTCTAGGGATGTCCCTAAGGTTAAGTATATGTATAGGTTATAGTACTAGAATTATGCTAACGATCATAGAATTAATCCTAAGATGTTAGATATTGAAGGTACTCCCCCTTTATTATGTTGTTTTCCCTAGCATGATTTTTGCCTCTCACACTATTCTTTTTGGATTTTAGACGATGGCTGGAACCCGAAGGAACCGTGTTGATCAATGCAATGGACAATGCAATGATTGCCCTCCTGAACAAACAAATGTTATGGGAGATGGAGTGAAAAATCTTATTGCTATACTTACACAAGCTATGAATCATTCTGGACTATCAAATGAGCAGAGAAGGGAACAATATTCTATTGAGTCCTTCATGAGGCAACGTCCACCTTCTTTCAGTGGGTCTTCTGATCCACTTGTTTCTGAACAATGGATCAGTACCACTGAAAAGATATTTTTAGTTCTTCAATGTTCTGAACATGATAAAGTCATCTTAGCAGTATATCGTTTGGAAGGTGAAGCTGATCAATGGTGGAATCTTATCAAGAATACGAGGCAAAGAGATGAAATTGAGTCCATGGAATGGGACGAGTTCAAGAACTTGTTTTTCAGTAAGTACTTCCCTCGTATTCTTTGAACAAAGATAGAAAAGGAGTTTCTTGAGCTGAAGCACAAGGATGATGAATCTGTTGGTATATACGAAGCAAATTTCACAAGACTTGGAAGGTATGCATCTGGCATTATCATCCAACCTGAAAGTAAAGTTGATCGATTTTTCAGTGGCTTAAAACCAAGTCTTCGAAGGGCATTAGCTATAAGAGACATCAGTAGATATGAAGAAATTGTGCGTTGTGAAATCAAGGTAGAAATGGAAGTTGGTGTTACATATCAATCTCATGGTTTTGACAAGAAATGAAAGATGGAGTTCAAGGAGAAATCTCAGAATAATGGTGAAAAGAAGATGAATGTTTCCTTATGCACAAAGTGTGGAAAGAAGCATGGTGGAGATTGTCTTAAAGGGACTAGAAAATGTTTTAGGTGTGGAAAAGAAGGTCATCGAGCAGCTGAGTGTCGAAGTAATGGAAAAAAGGGTTTCTAATGATGTGAATAAAGCAAACACTGCAGAGAACGCACCACCAACACTTCAATGCTTCAAGTGTAAGGAAATGGGGAATTATGCTAATAAATGCCCTAATCCAAGGGTTAGTGATGATCGACATGAGCAACCACTTAAGGAAAAGGACAAAGGGAAGTTACATGCGATCACTATTGGCGATGTTGAATATGACAACGATGTGGTGGAATGATTAAGTGTTTATGTAATGGGATTCCAAAATAATGTTGTATCATGGAGTATTGAAATATTTATGTATTGGTCTAATGTGGTATTCAAAATGATTGAGATATTTTTGAAAATAAGATGATATGCGCATAATGAAGGGAAAACGAGAAAATGAAATGATTAACATTATTCATGATCTCATGATTGATATAAGGACTAAGTGATATCATGGTTTGAGTATATAAAATTTTGAGGATTTTGGTATGTGGAAAGTGTTAACTTTTAACTGCATTCATGTTTTCACTAAGGTTCAATGGGTATTCAAGAGAATACATGATTAAGGCCTTTGAATGTTTGGAATGTGACCAACAAAACATATCTTATGATATATGGGGTTCAACGATGGTATTAAATCTCTGGTAATCGTTTTCACTATGTTATGATAGTAGACTGCAGTATTATGGATAAGCCTAAAGATTGGAATGGATTATGTTGGACATAAGTTAGTATTGTTTAAGGATAGAAATTTTTTTTCGATATTATTTATGGGATGTTATAGTAATATAGTTTTAGAAAAAGGACAACCTACAGGATGGGCGACAGCCCATCGCGTCGGACAAGGCTGTGGAAATCGAACCCACAACCGAAGTGCGACTGGCCTTTATCGCCTACCACTGGCCTACAGGAAGTCCCTGGTTAGTAGAAACTAGTTTTATTTTATTAAGTGGTATGATATATGAAGTATAAGTTCATTTTTGGAACCATATACGATTAATCTCACTATAAGATGGACTTATAACTTTTGCTAACCGTTTGTTTGAAATAGATGGAATGACCCATCATATCACATGATCTTCTAATGCTTCACGAATAACAAATTCAACTTCATTTCTTTATGATATGAAGTGGAAATTGTTCAATTCACGAACAACAGTGAGATTGTACCAAAATCATGTAAGTATTTCATTGAATTCATCAACTTTAGGGAAATGATCTTGAAAACCAAAAATGTTGTCCTAGTGATCTTATATCTGATGAATCAAATGGTACCTTAGATCGTCACAAATTTATGGCTTTGTGATTGTTGGATTTTCCATAGCCATGTTCTCTACCACTCTCCATCAGAACATGATGGTTAGATTTCTCTTCCATATCCATATTTTCACCTATGTGGAAACCCAGTGATTAGTTTATTTGGGTAACCGTTACGTTTCATACTTTCGTTTTTAAAGATTGGTTTTGGTATTACTTTTTATGATTTGGGTTTCGATTAAAGAAACTTTCGAATAGTAAACCATTTATAACCCCGACGAATTTCGAGGGAGAAATTCATTTTAAGGGGGGTAGAATGTAACAGCCCGAGATTTTATGAAAAATATTCTTTTTAATTTTATTAATGTCTTGTGTTGTACGCTACACCAAAATTAGCTTGCACAACACGCATCCATGACTTGCCTTGCATTACACGCAATCGCAACCTTCCTCGATAGCGTGTGTAGTACGCAATACTGAGTTTCACGAAACAACGATATGCTATTAAAATATTATTAAAACTAGCCGTTATGAATAGTAATAACCACTTTTTAAATTTTAGAAATTTTATCTCTCAAAATGGACTTCATTTTTGGATTCGGAGTATCGAATTTATCCTAAGGTGAAATTTTGATACTTTTCGGATAACTTTCATATTTTGATGAATAGTGAAAATTACTAAATTATAATTAAAAACAAAATTTTTAATCGAAATAATTAATAGTGATAAATTATTAATTTGAGTGGGTTTAAAGTATATTTAGAATATATTTTTACAATTTAATACAATGTTGGTCATTGGATGTAATTTCACATTTACACCAGACATAAACAAGTGTTAATCTTTTGATAGTTATTATCTCTTAAAAACGCGCTATTTGTTGTGATAGTGGAAATTAATTATAAAATTAATTAATGCAACTTATATGTTGGGAATTTTGTAAAATAGAAATCATTTTTGAATTCGGAATATCAATTATAGATTAGGGTGAAATTTTGGCATTTTTCTGAAAAACTTCAATTTTTGATGAATAGTGAAACTACTAAGTGGTAGTTAAAAAATTAATTTTTCTTCATAAATCTTAATTTTACCGCTTCTGTGAATGGAATTTAAAAAATCTGAGAGACACGGTTGATTTCAGTAAGTAAAATGTGGTTCAATGAGATGAAAATAATTTTTGGTGAAAAGTAACTTTTTACTTTTAATTACCACGGTTAAAAGTAAATAGGGTAATTAAGGGTAAAAATGATATTAATATTACCCTGACACATGTCCTAATATTATTGGACAAGTATATCTCGACCCAAAACAACCTTAAGTGTAAAATATTATCATTTAGTCCCACTTGGATTAGATTAGGACATTTATTATTATTTAATTCAAAGAAGAGTTAAAAGAGTTAAAATCAAAGTTTATTTACTAAAACATTTTTAATATAGGGTTATACATAATATAATTTCGACTATAAATATTCATTATAAAGATAAAACGATTTCCTACATAATAGTATTTTATTTTTAATTTTTATACTTTAAATAATTTAATTTATTTATGACACAACGATGATCCAGTAATTACCTTTTTAAGAAAATATTGACATAATTGATGTTATAAACTCCAAAATAAATGTAATTTGAGACTTTTTATGAATCCCACTAATTTTATAGGTTAATATGACATGTTATTATTGATTTAAGTTACTTGGTTCGAACTTATCATTCTGTTAGAAATTTCATAAAAATCATGTACCAAATAGTGTCAAAATTGACAAAAATTAGTTTTTAAAACAAATATTATATTATTAGTTGTTATTTAATTCCTAAAAATCTAAGGTTTGGCCAAATGACTTAGATAAGGATAGATATATTAATAATAAACAACTTGGGGTTCTTTTGGCTTCATATAGTATGTTTATTAACCATATAGTGTAAGAAAACAAAAAGACACGGTAAAAGTTAAATTATTTAACTTAGAGTTAAATATAATTGATAAGGTTAAAATAATAACCTAAACTTGTCTAAATCCTATTGTATGAGAGGATTTCGAACCATCCCCACTTTAGCTTCGAAATAAGACCATTTGGAACCATTATAAACCGAATTTGACCTTAATATAAAATAATATTTTGAGATTTTCCTAAGATGCCCCTCTCCTCCCTTATAAAAGGGCACCTCCTCCCCCTCCTCCTCACACCAATTTTAGCACTCAAGATCGTCCAACCCCTGCCAAAATACCTTCTCCAATTCCCTAGAATAATCCTAGAGGTTCTGGTTATCTTCAAATACCAATCTTAGTTCCCTAAGTGGAGGATTCAAAGAGGCATTTCAAAGAAGAGGTAATATCCATTACCGATCTTTTTCAATTTCTTTCTTCTTCAACTTCTTCTTCTTTAGTTGTTTCATGATAAATTAATAACATCAGTATTTCATATATACTGATATGTTATTATAAATATGAAACAACTCTAATTAACCTTCTATCCAGCCTACGGAAAAAAGAAATCACCGCGTGTGCGTACGTACGGAATACCGTCTCCACGCCGTGGTGTAATCTATTTTCCGCCACCACATTAATTGGATGGGTACAATGGTTTAATGAGTAACTATATATGATTATTATAAAGTGATATTGATACTGAAATAGTATACATACACTTCAACACAATTCTATGACCATGGGAACGATATCATCGCTCGTGCGTACGTACGGACTACCGTCTCCACGACGCGATGAGATTCATTCTCAATGATTAACCATTCATGAATGATTATAAAGTATATATAATAATTACTAATGAAATATATGAAAAAATAATTATACTGGAATTATTTATATTTATATGTATGTCATCTACCTAATTCCATTCAATTCAATAAGGAAACGAAAACAGCGTTCATGCGTACGTACGGACTACCGTCTCCATGAACGGTGTAACTCATTCCATTTATCAATATATTATATATATGTATATTCTGAATATATATATATTATATATAAATCATGTTTTACATTCTGGATATAAGTAATCATGATCCAAGTAATCATATTAATAATTACAAGTTAAAAACACGAACGACAAATGAGACGATTTTACCCAAAACGCTACTTTAACATGAATTTAAAAACGAACGGGTAATATAAAGTCATGAGTGGACCATATATGATATAATAACAGTGAATATGATTCTGGAATAAGTCAATAACATTATTTAAATCATTATACAGGAGTTTCGGACACGTACAAAGCAAGTCGGACCTAAGGTAAGGGAAATATCACAATCTCATTTTTATCCGAGATTGTTTATACTTTAGTATTTACTGGAATGTATTTTATCATCAAAATCGATGTTTCCTCAATATGTATTATTATTTCCATCCACCTTAAATTTCTTTTAAATCCAATTTTACCCTTCAGTGAGTTTTTAGTAAATGATATGAAAGGAATCTTTTGTCGTTTTTCGTACGAGGTACTTTTTGAATTTTCCGACAAAAGTCCAAAGAATGTTTTTTTAACTTATAAGTCATGAATGTATTTTTAAAACATTATTTCCAAGAAGCTTCCTTTACAAGTTTTCATGTTTATTTTTAATCAACTTCTTTTAGTTTAAAGTTGTATGACATGTTAAGAAAGGAAGAAAAAATTTTATGAAGAAAGGATATTTTCCTCAAGAATGGAGTTCAAGTGTTTTATCAAAATTATTTTCCATCTAAGATAATAAAGGGTTCTATTTTTATCCCTATTATTACATTGATTTGATCATGTTGTGATGGAATTATTTTTATGAATTCCTTTATCTTATATAAATTGTTTTATGATGTCATGATGTTTAAGATTCCCATTTGTATTACATGGGTTATGCAATGATGTATGATTTATGATTTTGTGGCACACATAAGAATGGTATAATTATGAGATGGGTGGGACCTATATCTCCCTCCAATGCATTGGGAAAAGATTTTATATCTCATGAGATAGACATGGCTGGAAAGGTAGGTTATACCGGTTCAGTGAAACAGGACTGGAACGAGGGTGACTCGATTCAGAAAGGGACTTTGTCCACGAAGATAGTCTTGGCAATGAGTCTTGACTAACAAGAAATGATTTTCTATGATTATGTGTGTATTACACAAAGTTTCATGTTTTATGTTATGCTTATTGGGATTTCATTTCACTACTATGATTTATCCCATGATATGAAATTATGCTCTCTTTTGCAGGTTAAGATTTCCAAAATCTATGTTCTTATGTATATGATGTGATTGATATTTCTTTTGTTTACCCTTACTGAGCATTTGAGCTCACCCTTTTATGTTTTCTTTTCCCCAGGATATAAAGAAAGGTTTTAGGTATAAAAAAAGGGAAGATCTTTATGGGAGATGTTGAAGATCTTTCACCAGGATTAGAAGATTATATTCCGAGTTTCCAAAGACACTAAACTATTATGATCCTTGTGTGTGTGTTTTTGTTATGTACTAAGTATTCCGCAAATGTAATGTAATGTCAATGTACGTCAAGCTTCGGGTCTCTACAACACATGCGCCAGAGGTAAGGATCATCCCACACATAAAACCTAGACTCACTTTTTAATTTTTGGACATGATGTTTCTTTAAATTTGCAGGGATTTCATAGGCAACCATGTAGTTCACTAAATCAGAATACCAAGGATGCATACCTGAGATGGAATAAAGATTCTCATCAGGAAAAGTGTCCCGAAGTGGTACCTGGTCCAAGGTGTCATCCTCTAGTGTGTGACTAAGCCTACTCATGTGGTCCACCACCAAATTCTCTGATCCCTTTTTGTCCTTTATCTCAATATCAAACTCTTGAAGAAGGATCACCCAACGGATAAGTAGTGGCTTTGCATATCGCTTATTCAAGAGGTACCTCAAAGCAGCATGGTCAGAAAAAAAAACTACTTTAGAGCCCAATAAATATGAACGGAATTTATCTATTGAAAATATGACAGCAAGAAACTCCTTTTCCGTGGTTGTGTAGATTGATTGGGATGAGTCCAATGTCCTTGATGCATAGGCAATCACATGTGAACGTCCTTCCTCCCTCTGAGATAAGACAGTTCCAACCACGAAGTTGGAGGCGTCACACATGAGTTCGAAAGGAATCTCCCACCGTAGGGGTTGTATGATCGGTGGAGTGGTCAGACACTTCTTTAGCTCATAAAAGTAAGTCCAACAAGAATCACCAAACACAAAATTAGAATCTTTTTGAAGTAATCGTGACATAGGAAGGGTGATCTTACTAAAATCATTGATGAAGCGCTGATAAAATCCTACATGCCCTAGGAAAGATCTAACATCACGCACACATGAAGGATAGTGTAAGGATGAAATAATTTCTACCTTAGATCTATCAACCTCTATCCCATGTTTTGACACTACATGCCCTAAGACAATGCCATGTTCTACCATAAAATGACACTTTTCAATGATCAGGACCAGATTCTTCTCAATAAAACGATTCAACACCTTTCCTAATCTACTTAGACATTCATCAAATGAAGACCCATACACTGTAAAATCATCCATAAATACCTCCATGCAGGTGTCAATAAAATCAGAAAAAATACTCACCATACATCTCTAGAAGGTACATGGGGCATTGCAAAGTCCAAATGGCATCCTCCGGTAGGAAAATGGGCCAAAGGTATAGGTGAATGTAGTCTTATCCGGATCCTCTAGAGCTATAGGAACCTGAAAATATCCAGAAAATCAATCTAGGAAACAATACAATGTTTTCCCAGCTAGTCTCTCAAGCATTTTATCAATAAATGGAAGGGGTTAAATGGTCCTTGCGAGTGGTCTAATTTAGTTTCCTATAATCAATACACACACGCCAACTGTTTTGCACCCTCATTGGAACTAAATCACCTTTCTCATTTTTAACAGTAGTAAAACCAGTTTTCTTAGGCACAACCTGAATTATACTTACCCACTGAGAATCTGAAATGGGAAATATTATACCTGCCTCGAGCAATTTCTCAACCTCAATTTTAACATCTTCTAGGAGGGTGGTATTGAGTCTACTTTGTGGTTGTCTCACCAGTTTAGCCCCATCCGCCAAGAGAATCCTATGCATAAAAATGGAGGGGCTAATACCTGATATGTCAGCCAAGGTCCGCCCAATCGCCCTGATGTTCTCCCTCAAAATATTGAAATGAGTTTCTTCATGTTCAAAAGGGATATTGTTAGCAATGATAACAGGTAATCTCTCACCACTAAACAAGTATGAGTATTTCAGATTTGGTGGAAATGGATTGAGTTCTAATGAAGGAGGGTGTAGTATGGATGGAGACATTGAAGGAACCGAAATATGTGCACAAAGAGCATCGGTATCAGAATATACATCATCAAAATCAGATAATAAAGCATAAAATCCATCAGCATACTCTATAACCATGTCATAATCAGAGTTCACATGACAAGATCATAATATGAATCCATTTCAAAATCAAATCTTAGAGAGTCTTGTTCATTAGAAACCGGTGTGGATGTTCTCTTAGACATTAAACCAGAACCAATACTCATAATCTCCCTAAGCATATGACAATCAAAATCCATGGAGTTTTTACCTGGTGGTTCAAAATGGGAGATAACAGAAGCACAATGGTCCTCAGAGTGGTACTTCATGGAATCCATAAAATTAAATATCACAACTTCATCCCCAAATTCCATGGAAAGTGTACCCTCATTGAAATTTATGATAGTTTTTGCAGTTTTGAGGAAGGGACTACCTAAGATAATGGGGGCATGAGAACTTACCTGATCATCCTCCATGTTAAGAACATAGAAATCTACTAGAATGATCATGTCTCTTACCCGGACAAGTACATCCTCAAGGAATCCCGCTGGATATACTGTAGTTCTATTCTCTAATTCCACCACTACTCTTGTCGGCTTCAACTCACCAACCTGCAAGGAAGAGAATACATAGTGATGCATCACATTTATTGAAGCTCCTAAATCACAAATAGCATCAGAGAAGTGAAACTCCCCTATGGTACATGGGATGGTGAATGTCCTGGGATCCTTGCACTTTATTGGCATTGCTAGAGTTGGTTTAATGAGTTCCGAGACATTCCTTCCAAGTATGGTCCTCTCATTTCCCTTTAGCCCTCTTCGATTGGTGCAGAGTTCTTTTAAGAATTTATCATAAATTGGGATTTTCTTAATGGCTTTAAGTAGAGGAATGTTGATCTCCACATGCTTGAATGTGTCCAAAACATCCATTTGCATTGCTTCTTCATCCATCTTCTTGGTTTGAACAACCCTATTTGATAAAAGAAGGGGTTTAGGAGGAACATCACCAATCATTTTCTTACCTTTATCTTTCTCCTTGGATTGATCATCAGTTGGTGTGGAATGCGGCTTCTCTGGAGTTGAGGTGAATCCCGGTGGAATGGTAGGTACAGATGTATAATTAATTTGCTTCCCCCTTCTCAATGTGATGGCACTAACATTCCCCTTTGGATTTGGAGTGGGTTGAGAAGGTAGATTTCCAGAATTCTTACTCACAAGTTCATGGAGGGCGGTTGCAATCTAGCTCATTTTAGTCTTCAACTCCCTCAGCTCGGCACTTTGACTCTTCAGCTCATACTATTGATTAAGAACAATTTTCTTCAAAAGATCATCAGTATTAGAATCTACCTTTGGTGGGGGATTCCCTTGTTTTTGGCTTGTTGATGCTTAGTCTTATAATCTCCTATGGGGTTGTTTGAAACCCTGTTGGTAAGGTGGAGGATGCTGGAATTTTGGTTGAAAAGAGGGCCTTTGTTGTTGTCCAGAGCCATACCTCATGTCCGACTGATATTTCCACCCTTGGTTGTATGTTGGAGCAAATGAATCAATCTTATTTTGGGGATATGGTTGTTGTTTCTGCTGAAAAGGTCTCCCTGGGAATACTGCTGCACAATCCTCTGTCTCTTGTAGTTGTGGGCAACAGTCAGTTGGGTGGCTTGTCTCAGTGAAAATGACACGAGGCCTTGAAGGAGGGGGTAGATATTTCTTTTGTGCCAAATAAATTTTCCTCACCATAGTTTTCAATTCATCTAACTTAGTATCAATCAAATGACTCTCAAGAGAAGAAGGACTCACCTGATGTACTCCCCTGATATGTGGTGTACCTCGATCACCAAATTTTTGGGAGTTTTGGGCCATCTTGTCGATCAATGCACATGTGACTACTGGTGTCTTGTCCACCAATGATCCTCCAGCTACAGCGTCCACCATGCTCCTCTCCATGGGTTTGAGTCCTTCGTAGAAGTATTAGATGAGGAGTTTCTCACTAATTTGGTGATGAGGACAGCTTGCACATAACTTTTTGAATTGCTCCCTATAACAGCCTGAGATTTTATGAAAAATATTCTTTTTAATTTTATTAATGCCTTTTGTTGTACGCTACACCAAAAGGAGCTTGCACAACACACATATTTGACTTTCCTTGCATGCAATCGCGACCTTCCTCGATAGCGTGTGTAGTACGCAATACCGAGTTTCACTAAACAATGATATGCTATTAAAATATTTTTATAACTAGCCATTATGAATAGTAATAACCATGTTTTAAAATTTTAGAAATTTTAGCTCTCAAAATGGACTTCATTTTTCGATTCGTAGTATCGAATTTAGCCTAAGGTGAAATTTTGGTACTTTTCGGATAACTTTCATATTCTGATGAATAGTGAAAATTACTAAATTTTAATTAAAAACAACTTTTTTAATCGAAATAATTAATAGTGATAAATTATTAATTTGAGTGGTTTTAAAGTATATTTAGAATATATTTTTACAATTCAATACAATGTTGGTCTTTGGATGTAATTTCACTTTTACACCAGACATAAACAAGTGTTAATATTTTGATAGTTATTATCTCTTAAAAACATGCTATTTGTTGTGACAGCGGAAATTAATTATAAAATTAATTAATGCAACTTATATGTTGGGAATTTTGTAAAATAGAAATCATTTTTGAATTCGGAATATCAATTATAGCTTAGGGTGAAATTTTGGCATTTTTCTGAAAAACTTCAATTTTTGATGAATAGTGAAACTACTAAGTGGAAGTTAAAAAAAATTATTTTCATAAATCTTAATTTTACCGCTTCTGTGAATGGAATTTCAAAAATCCGAGAGACACGGTTGATTTCAGTAAGTAAAATGTGGTTCAATGAGATGAAAATAATTTTTGGTGAATAGTAACTTTTTACTTTTTTTTACCACGGTTAAAAGTAAATAGGGTAATTAAGGATAAAAATGATATTAATATTACCCTAACACATATCCTAATCCTATTGGACAAGTGTATCTCGACCGAAAAACACCTTAAGTGTAAAATATTATCATTTAGGCCCACTTGGATTAGATTAGGACATTTATTATTATTTAATTCAAAGAAGAGTTAAAAGAGTTAAAATCAATGTTTATTTGCTAAAAAATTTTTAATATAGGGTTATACATAAGATAAATTCAATTGTAAATATTTATTAGAAAGATAACAATATTACATACATAATGGTATTTTATTTGTAATTTTAAGAGATCATATAATTTAATTTATTTTTGACACAAAGATGATGCTGTAATTATCTTATTAATGAAATATTGACATAATTGATGTTATAAATACCAAAAAAAATTTAATTTCAGACTTTTTATGAATCCCACTAATTTTCTAGGTTACTATGATATATTATTGTTGATTTAATCAACTTTGTTCGAACATATAATTCTGTTATGACTTTCACAAAAATCATATATCAAATAGTGTCAAAATTGACACAAAATAGTTTTTAAATCAAATATTATATTATTAATTTTTATTTTATTCCTAAAAATATAAGGTTCGTCCAAATGACTTATATAAGGATATATATATTAATAATAAATAATTTTGGGTTCTTTTGGCATGTTATAGTAAGTGTATTAACCATATAGTGTACGAAAACAAAAAGACACGGTAAAAGTTAAATTATTTAACTTAGAGTTAAATATAATTGATAAGGTTGAAATAATAACCTAAACTTTTCTAAATCCTATTTTTTGATATTATTTCGACCCATCCCCACTTTAGCTTCGAAATAAGACCCTTTGGAACCATTATAAACCGATTTTGACTTTAATATAAAATAATATTTTGAGATATTCCTAAGGTGCCCCTCTCCTCCCTTATAAAAGGGCACCTCCTCCCCCTCCTCCTCACACCAATATGAGCACTCAAGCTCGGCCATTTCCTGACAAAATCTCTTCTCCACTTCCCGAGAATAATCCTAGAGGTCCTGGTCTTATTCAAAGACCAATCTTAGTTCCCTAAGTGGAGGATTCAAAGAGGCGTTTCAAAGAAGAGGTAATATCCATTACCGATCTTTTCAATTTCATTCTTCTTCAACTTCTTCTTCATTAGTTGTTTCATGAAAAAGTAATAACATCAGTATTAATTACATACTGATATGTTATTATAAATATGAAATAACTCTAATTAACCTTCTATCCATCCTACGGAAAAAGGAAATCACCGCGCGTGCGTACGTACGGAATACCGTCTCCACGACGTGGTGTAATCTATTTTCCGCCACCACATTAATTGGATGGGTATAATGGTTTAATGAGTAACTATATATGATTATTATAAAGTGATATTGATACTGAAAAAGTATACAAACACTTCAACACAATTCCACGGCCATGGGAACGATATCATCGCTTGTGCGTAAGTACGGACTACCGTCTCCACGACGTGATGAGATTCATTCTCAATGATTAACCATTCATGAATGATTACAAAGTATATATAATAAGTACTAATGAAATATATGACATAATAATGATACTGGATTTATTTATATTTATTTGTATGTCATCTACTTAATTCCATTCAATTCAATAAGGAAACGAAAACATCGTTCATGCGTACGTACGGACTACCGTCTCCATGAACGGTGTATCTCATTCCATTTATCAATATATTATATATATGTATATTCTGAATATATATTATATATAAATCATGTTTTAAATTCTGGATATAAGTAATCATGATCCAAGTAATCATATTAATAATTACAAGTTAAAAACACGAACGACTAATGAGACGATTTTACCCAAAACACTACTTTAACATGAATTTACAAAAGAACGGGTAATATAAAGTCATAAGTGGACCATATATGATATAATAAAAATTAATATGATTCTAGAATAAGTCAATAAAATTATTTAAATCATTATACAGTAGGTTCGGACACGTACAAAGCAAGTCGGACCTAAGGTAAGGGAAATATCACAATCTCATTTTATCTGAGATTGTTTATACTTTGGCATTTACTGGGGTGTATTTTATCATCCACATCCATGTTTCCTTAATATGTAATATTTATATCCTTATACAATAGTTTATATTCAATTTTACCCTTCGGTAAATTTTTAGTAAAGAATATGAAAGGAATCCTTTGTCGTTTTTCATACCAGGTACTTTTTTGACTTTTCCGACAAAAGTACGAGAAGAATGTTTTTTTAACTTATACAGCATGAATGGATTTTTAAAACATTATGTCCAAGAATCTTCCTTTACAAGTTTTAAAGTTTATTTTTAATCAACTTCTTTTTTTTTAAAGTCGTATGACATGTTAAGAAAGGAAAAATGTTTTTGAAGTAGAAAAGATATTTTCCTCAAGAATGGAGTTCAAGTGTTTTATCAAAATTATTTTCCATATAAGATAATAAAGGGTTCTGTTTTTATCCCTATTATTACATTGATTTGATCATGTTGTGATTGAATTATTTTTATGAATTCCTTTATCTTGTATGAATTGTTTTATGATGTCATGATGTTTAAAGATTCCCATTTGTATTACATGGGTTATACAATGATGTATGATTTATGATTTTGTGGCACACATAAGAATGGTATCATTATGAGATGGGTGGGACCTATATCTCCCTCCAATGCATTGGGTAATGATTTTATATCTCATGATATAGACATGGCTGGAATGGTATGTTATACTGGTTCAGTGAAACAGGACTGAAACGAGGGTGACTCGATTCAGAAAGGGACTTTGTCCACTAAGATAGTATTGGAAATGAGTGTTGACTAACAAGAAATGATTCTCTATGATTATGTGTGTATGAAACAAAGTTTCATGTTTTATGTTATGATTATTGGGATTTCATTTCACTACTATGATTTATCCCATGTTATGAAATTATGCTCTCTCTTTTGCAGGATAAGATTTCCAAAAGTTATGTTCTTATGAATATGATGTGATTGATTTTTCTTTTGTTTACCCATACTGAGCATTTGAGCTCACCCTTTTATGTTTTCTTTTCCCCAGGATATAAAGAAAGGTTTTAGGTAAAAAAAGGAAGATCTTTATGGGAGATATTGGAGATCTTTCACCATGATTAGAAGATTACGTTCCGAGTTTCCCAAGACACTAAACTATTACGATCCCCATGTGTGTGTTTTTTGTTATGTACTAAGTATTCCGCAAAAGTAATGTAAAGTCCATGTAAGTCAAGCTTCGGGTCTCTACAGTTGGTATCAGAGGAAAGGTTTAGTCAACCTTTGGAAACTAGGATGCGAAAACGTTAGTGAGATCCCTAGAGATATTTCTAAGGTATGTCTAGGGATGTCCCTAAGGTTAAGTATACGTATAGGTTATAGTACTAGAATTACGCTAATGATCATAGAATTAAACCTATGATATTAGATATTGAAGGTACTCCCCCGTTATTATGTTGTTTTCCCTAGCATGATTTTTTCCTCTCACACTATTCTTTTTGGATTTTAGACGATGGCTGGAACCCGAAGGAACCGTGTTGATCAATGCAATGGACAATGCAATGATTGTCCTCCTGAACAAACAAATGTTATGGGAGATGGAGTGCAAAATCTTATTTCTATACTTACACAAGCTATGAATCATTCTAGACTTCCAAATGAGCAGAGAAGGGAACAATATTCTATTGAGTCCTTCATGAGGCAACGTCTACATTCTTTCAGTGGGTCTTCTGATCCACTTGTTGCTGAACAATGGATCAGTACTACTGAAAAGATATTTTCAGTTCTTCAATGTTCTGAACATGATAAAGTAATCTTAGCAGTATATCATTTAGAAGGTGATGTTGATCAATGGTGGAATCTTATTAAGACTACGAGGCAATGGGATGAAATTGAGTCCATGGAATGGGATGAGTTCAAGAACTTATTTTTCAGTAAGTACTTCCCTTGTGTTCTTCAAACAAAGATGGAGAAAGAGTTTGTTGAACTAAAGCAAAAGGATGATGAATCTGTTGGTATATACGAAGAAAATTTTACAAGACTTGCAAGGTATGCATCTGGCATTATCATCCAACCTGAAAGTAAAGTTGATCGATTTTTCAGTGGCTTAAAACCAAGTCTTCGAAGGGCATTAGCTATAAGAGACTTCAGTAGCTATGAAGAAATTGTGCGTTGTGCTATCAAGGTAGAAATGGAAGTTGGTGTTACATATCCATCTCATGGTTTTGACAAGAAATGAAAGATGGAGTTCAAGGAGAAATCTCAGAATAATGGTGAAAAGAAGATGAATGTCTCCTTATGCACAAAGTGTGGAAAGAAGCATGGTGGAGATTGTCTTAAAGGGACTAGAAAATGTTTTAAGTGTGGAAAAGAAGGTCATTGAGCAGCTGTGTGTCGAAGTAATGGAAAAAGGGTTTCTAATGATGTGAATAAAGCAAACACTGCAGAGAACGCACCACCAACACTTCAATGCTTCAAGTGAAAGGAAATGGGGCATTATGCTAATAAATTCCCTAATCGAAGGGTTAGTGATGATCAACATGAGAAACCACTGAAGGCAAAGGAAAAAAGGGAAGTCACATGCGATCACTATTGGCGATGTTGAATATGACAACGATGTGGTGGAATGATTAAGTGTTTATGTAATGGGATTCCGAAATAATATTGTATCATGGAGTATTGGAATATTTAGTTATTCGTCTAATGTGATATTCAAAGTGATTGAGATATTTTTGGAAATAAGATGATATGTGCATAATGAAGGGAAAATGATAAAATGAAATGTTTAATAGTATTCCTGAGATCATGATTGATATAAGGACTAAGTGATATCATGGTTTGAGTATATAGAATTTTGAGGATTTTGGTATGTGGAAAGTGTTAAATTTTAACTGCATTAATGTTTTCACTAAGGTATTCAAGAGAATACATGATTAAGGACTTTGAATGTTTGGAATGTGACCAACAAAACATATCTTATGATATATGGGGATCGACGATGGTGTTAAATCTCTGGTAATCATTTTCACTATGTTATGAGAGTGGACTGTAGTATTATGGATAAGCCTAAAGATTGGAATGGATTATGTTGGACATAAGTTAGTATTGTTTAAGGATAGAAGTTTTTTTGATATTATTGATGGGATGTTATAGTAATATAGTTTTAGAAAAAGGACAACCTGCAGGACGGGCGACAACCCATCGCGTCGGACAAGGCTGTGGAAATTGAACCCACAACCAAAGTGCGACTGGCCTTTATCGCCTACCACTGGCCTACAGGAAGTCCCTGTTTAGTAGAAACTAGTTTTATTATATTAAGCTGTATGATATATTATGTATAAGTCCATTTTAGGAACCATATATGATTAATCTCACTATAGATCGACTTATGTATATATTTTTTGCTAACCTTTTGTTTGAGACAGATGGAATGACCTGTCATTCTATCACATGATCTGCTAACACTTCACGAATAACAAATTCAACTTCATTTATTTAAGAGATGAAGTGGAAATTGTTCAAGGCACGAACAATAGTGATATTGTACCAAAATATAGTAAGTATTTATTCTAATTCAAATTTTCAACTTTAGGGAAATGATCTTGAAAACCAAAAATGTTGTCCTAGTGATCTTATACCTGATGAATCAGATGGTACCTTAGATCGTCACAAATTTATGGATTTGTGATTACTGGCTTTTCCATAGCCATGTTCTCTACCACTCTCCATCAGAACATGATGGTTAGATTTCTCTTCCGTATCCATATTTTCACCTATGTGGAAACCCAGTGATTAGTTTATTTGGGTAATAGTTACATTTCATACTTTAGTTTTTAAATCCAAGTTTTGGTATTTCTTTTTACGATGTGGATTTCTATTAAAGAAACTTTCGAATAGTAAACTATTTATAACCCCGACAAATTTCGAGGGCGAAATTCATTTTAAGGGGGGTAGAATGTAACAGCCTGAGATTTTATGAAAAATATTCTTTTTAATTTTATTAATGCCTTGTGTTGTACGCTACACAAAAAGGAGCTTTCACAACACACATCTTTGACTTGCCTTGCACGCAATCACGACCTTCCTCGATAGCGTGTGTAGTACGCAATACCGAGTTTCACTAAACAACGATATGCTATTAAAATATTATTATAACTAGCCGTTATGAATAGTAATAACCACGTTTAAAATTTTAGAAATTTTAGCTCTCAAAATGGACTTCATTTTTGGATTTGTAGTATCGAATTTAGCCTAAGGTGAAATTTTGGTACTTTTCGGATAACTTTAATATTCTGATGAATAGTGAAAATTACTAAATTTTAATTAAAAACAATTTTTTTAATCGAAATAATTAATAGTGATAAATTTTTAATTTGAGTGGTTTTAAAGTATATTTAGAATATATTTTTACAATTCAATACAATGTTGGTCATTGGATGTAATTTCACTTTTACACCAGACATAAACAAGTGTTAATATTTTGATAGTTATTATCTCTTAAAAACACGCTATTTGTTGTGACAGCGGAAATTAATTATAAAATTAATTAATGCAACTTATATATTGGCAATTTTGTAAAATAGAAATCATTTTTGAATTCGGAATATCAATTATAGCTTAGGGTGAAATTTTGGCATTTTTCTGAAAAACTTCAATTTTTGATGAATAGTGAAACTACTAAGTGGAAGTTAAAAAAAATTATTTTCATAAATCTTAATTTTACCGCTTCTGTAAATGGAATTTCAAAAATCCGAGAGACACGGTTGATGTCAGTTAGTAAAATGTGGTTCAATGAGATGAAAATAATTTTTGGTAAATAGTAACTTTTTAATTTTTTTTCCACGGTTAAAAGTAAATAGGGTAATTAAGGATAAAAATGATATTAATATTTCCCTAACACATGTCCTAATCCTATTGGACAAGTGTATCTAGACCAAAAACAACCTTAAGTGTAATTAATATCATTTAGGCCCATTTGGATTAGATTAGGACATTTATTATTATTTAATTCAAAGAAGAGTTAAAAGAGTTAAAATCAGCATTTATTTACTAAAACATTTTTTATATAGGGTAATACATAAGATAAATTCAATTGTAAATATTCATTAGAAATATAAAAAGATTTCCTACATAATGGTAATTTAGTTGTAATTTTTAGAGATCAAATAATTTAATTTATTTATGACACAAATATGATGCTGTAATTATCTTATTAATGCAATATTGACATAATTGATGTTATAAATACAAAAATAAATTTAATTCGAGACGTTTCATGAATCCCACTAATTTTCTAGGTTACTATGATATATTATTGTTTATTTAATCAAATTGGTTAGAACATATAATTCTTTTATGACTTTCACAAAAATCATATATCAAATAGTGTCAAAATTTACACAAAATAGTTTATAAATCAAATATTATATTATTAAATGTTATTTTATTCCTAAAAATCTAAGGTTTGGCCAAATGACTTAGATAAGGATATATATATTAATAATAAACAATTTTGGGTTCTTTTGGCATGTTATAGTAAGTGTATTAACCATATAGTGTGAGAAAACAAAAAGACATGGTAAAAGTTAAATTATTTAACTAAGAGTTAAATCTAATTGATAAGGTTAAAATAATAACCTAAACTTGTCTAAATCCTATTGGTTGATAGGATTTAGACCCATACCCACTTTATCTTAGAAATAAGACCCTTTCGAACCATTATAAACCGATTTTGACTTTAATATAAAATAATATTTTGAGATATTCCTAAGGTGCCCCTCTCCTCCCTTATAAAAGGGCTCCTCCTCCCCCTCCTCCTCACACCAATTTGAGCACTCAAGCTCGGCCAACCCCTGCCAAAATCCCTTCTCCACTTCCCTAGAATAATCCTAGAGGTCCTGGTCTTCTTCAAAGTCCAATCTTAGTTCCCTAAGTGGAGGATTCAAAGAGGCGTTTCAAAGAAGAGGTAATATCCATTACCGATCTTTTCAATTTCTTTTTTCTTCATCTTCTTCTTCTTTAGTTGTTTCATGATAAAGTAATTACATAAGTATTACTTACATACTGATATGTTATTATAAATATGAAACAACTCTAATTAACCTTCTATCCATCCTACGGAAAAAGGAAATCACCGCGCGTGCGTACGTACGGAATACCGTCTCCACGCCGTGGTGTAATCTATTTTCCGCCACCACATTAATTGGATGGGTATAATGGTTTGATGAGTAACTATATATGATTATTATAAAGTGATATTGATACTGAAATAGTATACAAACACTTCAACACAATTCCACGACCATGGGACCGATATCATCGCTCGTGCGTATGTACGGACTACCGTCTCCACGACGCGATGAGATTCATTCTCAATGATTAACCATTCATGAATGATTATAAAGTATATATAATAAGTACTAATGAAATATATGACATAATAATGATACTGGATTTATTTATATTTATATGTATGTCATCTACTTAATTCCATTCAATTCAATAAGGAAACGAAAACAGCGTTCATGCGTACGTACGGACTACCGTCTCCATGAACGGAGTATCTCATTCCATTTATCAATATATTATATATATGTATATTCTGAATATATATTATATATAAATCATGTTTTACATTCTGGATATAAGTAATCATATTAATAATTACAAGTTAAAAACACGAACGACAAATGAGACGATTTTACCCAAAACGCTAATTTAACATGAATTTACAAAAGAACGGGTAATATAAAGTCATAAGTGGACCATATATGATATAATAACAATGAATATGATTCTGGAATAAGTCAATAACATGATTTAAATCATTATACAGGAGGTTCAGACACGTACAAAGCAAGTCGGACCTAAGGTAAGGGAAATATCACAATCTCATTTTATCCGAGATTGTTTATACTTTGGCATTTACTGGGGTGTATTTTATCATCCACGTCCATGTTTCCTCAATATGTAATAATTATATCCTTATACAATAGTTTATATTCAATTTTACCCTTTGGTAAATTTTTAGTAAAGGATATGACATGAATCTTTTGTCGTTTTTCGTACGAGGTACTTTTTTGACTTTTCCGACAAAAGTACGAGAAGAATGTTTATTTTAACTTATACGGCGTGAATGGATTTTTAAAACATTATTTCCAAGAATCTTCCTTTACAAGTTTTAATGTTTATTTTTAATCAACTTCTTTTATTTTAAAGTCGTATGACATGTTAAGAAAGGAAAAATGTTTTTGAAGTAGAAAGGATATTTTCCTCAAGAATGGAGTTCAAGTGTTTTATCAAAATTATTTTCCATCTAAGATAATAAAGGGTTTTGTTTTTATCCCTATTATTACATTGATTTGATCATGTTGTGATTGAATTATTTTTATGAATTCCTTTATCTTGTATGAATTGTTTTATGATGTCTTGATGTTTAATGATTCCCATTTGTATTACATGGGTTATGCAATGATGTACGATTTATGATTTTGTGGCACACATAAGAATGGTATCATTATGAGATGGGTGGGACCTATATCTCCCTCCACTGCATTGGGTAAAGATTTTATATCTCATGAGATAGACATGGCTGGAATGGTAGGTTATACCGGTTCAGTGAAGCAGGACTGAAACGAGGGTGACTCGATTCAGAAAGGGACTTTGTCCACTAAGATAGTCTTGGCAATGAGTCTTGACTAACAAGAATTTATTCTCTATGATTATGTGTGTATGCCAAAAAGTTTCATGTTTTAAGTTATCATTATTGGGATTTTATTTCACTACTATGATTTATCCCATTTTATGAAATTATGCTCTATCTTTTGCAGGATATGATTTCCAAAGATATGTTCTTATGAATATGATGTGATTGATTTTTCTTTTGTTTACCCTTACTGAGCATTTGAGCTCACCCTTTTATGTTTTCTTTTCCCCAGGATATAAAGAAAGGTTTTAGGTAAAAAAAAAGGAAGATCTTTATGGGAGATATTGGAGATCTTTCACCACGATTAGAAGATTACGTTCCGAGTTTCCAAAGACACTAAACTATTATGATCCTTGTGTGTGTGTTTTTTGTTATGTACTAAGTATTCCGAAAAAGTAATGTAAACTCCATGTAAGTCAAGCTTCGGGTCTCTACACTCCCAGTACTCATACATTGACTCCCCTTGTGCTTTCTTGATCCCAGATATCTCCTTTCGAATAGAAGAGGTTCTTGATGCTGGAAAAAATAATTGCAAGAAAAGACATTTCAAATCCTTCCAACAAGTTACATCTTCGGGTTGTAAATAATACATCCAATCTTTCGCAGCTCCGTCAAGTGAGAATGGGATTGCTCTTAATTTGATTTGGTCTTAAGATACATTTCTTGGTTTCAAGGTTGAGCAAACCGCATTAAATTCTTCCAAATGTTTATTGGGATCCTCACCAGAGAGGCCATAAAACTTTGGAAGTAAGTGAATTAACCCAGATTTCAGTTCAAAGTCCGATTTGAGATTTGGGTATGCAATACAATTTGGTTGATAGTCAATATCAGGTGCAGCCAATTCTCGAATGGTTATATTAAGTTCATTTCCATTGTTTTCAGCCATTGGTTCCTCTTTTATGTTTGAATTTGAATAGATTCCAATTTCAATGTTTCCGGAAGAGAGGAATTCACCAACAGGTTGAATATTGAAACGTCCCGTAGACTGAGAATTTCTGATTCGAGCCCTAAGGCTACGTTCAATCTCAGGGTCAATATCCAAGAGATTTTCGGGATTAGTTCGTGTCATAGATAAAAAAAATGAAAAGAATGAAATTGGACCATAGTAAAATAAAAATGAGAAGTTTGAGTTGATGTTCCAAAAAGAAGTAGAAGAAAATAAAAGAAGAAGAATAATAATCAGATTGGGTAAATATGGAAGAAAGAATCGAGGAAGAGAATAAAATGTAAAATAAAATAAATACCTCTAACTGGTTGAAATAATTACATGAATCCCCGAAAACGGCGCCAATTTGATAGAGCACTGTCGTGGGTGCCCTCAAATGATTAGTGTGTTTTTGGGGTACTTAGGTGCAGCAGAGTGGCTGACCAAGGTCGTCTCTCAAAGGAGGAAGTGAATTAAAACAACTTCTTAGAGGTATTCTAAAAATAATATAAAAGAGAATAAAACACTAATTTAATGGATGTGGGTTTTTTATAGTTTATAGATCTAGAAGAAGTTTGCTGGTAGAAGATTGCATTTTTTTGTTTTTAATTTTTAAATGATGTTTGATTAAAAAGACACAACAAGAAGATGTTTTTTTTAGAAAATATTTTAAAAGGCGTAATCGATCTAACTCTACCTCTTCACTATATTAATAATCATTATCATTTAAATTAAAATTCACATAATTATGATCCCTTTATTTGTAAAATCCCGAACCCTACGATAATTAACTTTACCATGAAGATGAAGTGAATTTAACCTTAGGCTAACTTCGGAAAATGCAATCGCAACACCCTGCTTTGATTTATGTTCTAAGATTAGTTTATGGTCAGTGATAAATTAAGGCACATAACCACTCTGGAAATGAGGATTAATTGAGTTTAGGGATTTTATTTGAACTCTACAAATTGATCCCGTGTGGTCTTGTATTACCGATTAAGATTACGTTCTCACAATTCACACAAATCCCGACCTCGCGCGTTTTGTGTTTATCGTTCAATTGCTTGCCTAGTTTCATTTAAATTGAAAACTAAATTAATAGATCATATTTAGTGAATTACATTAGATCATTTATTCAAAATAAATTAATGAAGAAGGTGAGAGGTAGATCGATTACTAAAAGACTAGTCTTACATCGGTGGTGTAATCATCGTAGAAGCGTTTTGCATGTGCAAAGGTTTATAATGGGCATAACCCAATAACGCTTATACTCAAAAATTCCAAACCAATTAGGAAGATTAAGAGAAGAAATTTAATCAAAACAGAAGAAAAGAGAAGAAATAAAATAAGAACAAAGAATTTTATTACAAAAATGAAAACATTACCAAATGAAGAAGAGAAGGAGGATTTGATGAGGGGATCCTTGCTTCAAGAGCTACCCCTCTTACAATGGTTGTAGAATTTGGGTGAAACAAATTCTACTCTACCTCCAATCTCTTAATGCACGTCCCAACCCCTCCAAATGAGAAAAGATCCAATTTATAGAGGGGAGGGGAGGAGAGGTTACAAGTGGATTCAAGTGTGAATGTGGAAATTCGGCCAAATATTTTAATGCAAATTGCACCGCCCATGGGACCACAAAACGCGTGAATTGTCCGGCCTTCCAGAAAGATAATATGTGCGTATATGGGTCCTCTATCACTGCTAAATATTTGGGCATAATCTAGGCCAAGATTAAGGAGTTATGGCTGAAATACAGAAGATTCTCCATTCTGGAGAGTCCAGGCCAACTTCGAATTCATGGCCCATTATCAACAACCTAATGCACTATTTAGCTTTAGTGTCCTGAATAAAAGTTTTAGATCATTATGTTCGGAACACGGTTACAAAATTTAAAATTAAAATGATAAATATAAAAATATTTAGCTTCGAAATACTACAGTGAACTATAAATGGTAAAACTGGAATTTTCATCAAATATTCAAATGAATGATCTAATTCCAAATATTTTATAAATAAACATATTTAACACAATGTGATGAAATTATATCATTTATTAGCAATAAAATATTCAATAAAATAGTGTTTTATCAACTCCCCCACACTTACCCTTTTGCACTCCTGGGAAAAACCTCATATCAAGTAAACATCAATATCAAATCAAAACAAATTTTAAAACACATATCCTTAAGATCAATCAATTTCACACCAAGAATCAAAAGATATCATGCCTCATAAAAAACCTTATTTCAAGTTCTCCATTTATATCATTCAATATATTTCCACTTCATTTATCCGCTCATCCACAAAACACTTACCTCGCTTGAATTTTCTCTCATCACTCAAATATCAATTTTTTTTGCAACGTCTTTCTCATCCAAACTCATACAAGGGTCACCATAGGATTGATAGATTCCTACATCGCTATGCGATGTGAGTCAAGGACATATGTTTATCATGAGGACTTTTCCGGGTTGTTCTGTAGCTTTCGGTTGGTAGGATTTAGATGCGAAAAATTATGAGGCTCAATGAGGAGGGCTTGACACTTTTTGAAGTAAAATTGCATTAATATAATTTTCACTTTAATATGGTCTTCTCATCAATCCCCATAGTATGAATTCAGCTCCATTATCATGAAAAGTCATGAAAATCTTACACCATTCATCATTTCAGCATAAAAAATGTCAATCTTCTCAAACATGATTTTCTTGACAGCTCCAGATGGGCACAGCTTTCCACCTCAATTAGAAACTCCAGAAAATGAACAGCTACACCTGTCATGAAAGCTCCAGAAAAGGCACATATTTCAATATAATGGTTTTCTTCTCTTGCAAACACATCTCTTCAGAATTTAATTTTCCACCCAAAGTATCACAAAATGTGGTGGCACAACACAAGACAGCTTCCCCCACACTTAAGCTCAACTAGATTATGCAATTTCACATCAAGAGTTGGTTAGATAGGGAAAATTGGCTTGTAATGTGGCTAACCTAACAGGTTGTGCATGGATTATAAGGGCAACAAGGATTTAATATTCAAGGTAGGCCATTATAATAAAGGATTCTTTGAAATAGGGTCTTTAATACCAAACAAATTCCTCAATTATTTAAACATAAGTACCTCAAACCCTCAAGTTTTGATAGGAATAGATCAAATTCTGGTTAAATCAAGTATGGTTTGGATCTCTCAAGAAGTGAGTTGAATGTAAAGAATATGAAAATAATGGTTCATAAGCCTCACAGGAAAGTGATTTCAAATATAAAGACAATGAGATGTGGTATGGGATTCAAAATTCTGTGTACTTTTCATGAAATTGCTAAATATTTGAACTTGAAACAAAGTCATTTTCAGCATTCATTTAAGCTCAGTTTCAAGGGATAAATTGTTTCACTCATTGATATGCATTTCAAAATTGTGATGGGAATTATTTAAGCTCAAAAATTTTAAAAACACAATGAAAATTGAAAAAAATAAACATACAAAATTTGAAAAAAAAACACATTTTTTTTGTTTTGTTTTTTTTAAAGGAAAACAATTGAAATTACTAAAATATAAGGTTCCCTCCCCCACACTTAAAATATTGCATTGTCCTCAATGTGAACCCATGATATGATATATGCACATGAAATACAGAATTTTTAAATAGGAAAAATAAAATAAAAGTGAAAGGGTTAGGAACGGCCTGATGTGATCAAGTGATGATGGGGTCATGCAGTGTGATAAAATCCACTGCATCAGTAGGAAGTCCCTCAATATATCTCTTCAAACGTTTCCCATTGACTGTAAATCCCCGTCCGGTGTCCTCTTGTGTAATCTCCACTACACCATAAGGAAAAAGGTTAGATACAATATAAGGACCTAACCATCTGGAACGCAACTTACCAGGCATCATCTTGAGTCGTGAACTATTGAGAAGGACTTTCTCTCCAACATGAAACTCCCTTTGTTGGATCATTTTGTCATGAGCTGCTTTTGATATTTCCTTGTAGAGCCTTGAGTTTTCATATGATGACAGTCGAATCTCCTCAAGCTCTTGAATTTACAACTTCCTTTGACTTCCAACTTGGGCCAAATCCATGTTGCATTTCGTTATAGCCCAATATGCCCGATGCTCAACTTCTACTGGGAGATGACATGCTTTCCCAAAAACAATCTGAAATGGGGACATACCAATGGGGGTCTTGTATGCTATTCTATAAGCCCACAATGCATCATCCAAGCACTTGCTCCAATCCTTCCAATTCGGCTGCACAGTTTTCTCCAAAATTTGTTTCAACTCACTATTTGAAACCTCAGCCTGGCCATTTGTTTGGGGGTGGTATGGTGTTGATGTTTTCTGTGTCACCACATACTTTTGAAGGAGGGAAGCGAAATTCCAATTGCAAAAGTGTGTCCCTTGGTCACTGATGATGGCCTTTGGTACTCAAAACCTACAGAAAATTTGAGCCTTGACAAAATCCACTACAACATGAGAATCGTCAGTCCTAGTGGCCTTGGCCTCCACCCATTTACTCACATAATCAATAGAAACCAAAATATAAAAAAATCCAACTGAACTAGGAAAAGGAGCCATAAAATCAATGCCCCATACATCAAAAATTTCACAAAATAGTATGGGTTGTTGAGGCATCTCATGTCTCCTAGAAATGTTCCTAGTGTGTTGGCAACAAGAGCATGACTTACAAAACACATGGGCATCATGGAATAAACTAGGCCAATATAATCCAGAGTCCAAAACATTCCTAGCTATCCGTTGGGGTCCAAAGTGTCCACCACAAGCAAGTGTATGACAAAAATTCAAAACAGACTCAAACTCATGATCGGGAACACACATCCTAATGACTTGGTCACTACACATACGCCAGAGGTAAGGATCATCCCACACATAAAACCTAGACTCACTTTTTAATTTTTGGACTTGATGTTTCTTTAAATTTGTAGGGATTTCAGAGGAAACAATGTAGTTCACTAAATCAGCATACCAAGGATGTGTACCTGTGATGGAATAAAGATGCCTATCGGGAAAAGTGTCCCGAAGTGGTACCTGGTCCAAGGTGTCATCCTCTAGTGTCTGAGTAAGCCTACTCATGAGGTCTGACACCAAATTATCTGATCCCTTCTTGTCATTTATCTCAATATCAAACTCTTGAAGAAGGAGAATCCAACGGATAAGTCATGGATTTGCATCTGGCTTCTTCAGGAGGTACCTCAAAGCTGAATGGTCAGAAAAAACAACTACTTTAGAGCCCAATAAATATGAACGGAATTTATTTAAGGCAAATATGATAGCAAGAAACTCCTTTTTCGTGGTTGTGTAGTTTGATTGGGCTGAATCCAATGTTTTTTATGCATAGGCAATCACATGTGAACTTCCTTCCACCCTCTGAGATAAGACAGCTCCAACCGCGAAGTTGGAGGCATCACACATGATCTCAAAAGGAATCTCCCACCGTGGGGGCTATATGATCAGTGGAGTGGTCAGACACTTCTTTAGCTAATCAAAGGAAGTCCTACAAGAATCATCAAACACAAAATCCGAATCTTTTTGATGTAATCGTGACATAGGAAGGGAGATCTTACTAAAATATTTGATGAAGCGCCGGTAAAATCATGCATTCCCTAGGAAAGATCTAACATCACGCACACATGAAGGATAGGGTAAGGATGAAATAATTTCTACCTTAGATCTATCAACCTCTATCCCATGTTTTGACACTACATGCCCTAAGACAATGCCATGCTCTACCATAAAATGACACTTTTCAATGTTCAGGACCAGATTCTTCTCAATAAAATGATTCAACACCTTTCCCAAACTACTTAGACATTCATCAAATGAAGACCCATACACTGTAAAATCATCCATAAATATCTCCATGCAGGTCTCAATAAAATCAGAAAAAATACTCTCCATACATATCTGGAAGGTACCTGGGGCATTGCAAAGTCCAAATGGCATCCTCCGGTAGGAAAATGTGCCAAAGGGACAGGTGAATGTAGTCTTCTCCTCATCCTCTGAAGCTATAGAAACCTAAAAATATCCAGAAAATCCATCCAGGAAACAATAGTGTGTTTTCCCAGCTAGTCTCTCAAGCATTTTATCAATAAATGGGACCGGAAATGGTGCTTGCGAGTGGTCTGATTTAGTTTCCTATAATAAATACACACATGCCAACTGTTTTGCACCCTCATTGGAACTAAATCATCTTTCTCATTTTTAACAACAACAAACCAGTTTTCTTAGGCACAACCTGAATTGGACTTACCAACTGAGAATATGAAATGGGAAAGATTATACCTGCCTCGAGCAATTTCTCAACTTCTTTTTTAACAACTTCCGGGAGGGTGGGATTGAGTCTCCATTATGGTTGTCTCACCGGTTTATCCCCATCCTCCAAGATAATCCTATGCATGAAAATGGAGGGGCTAATACCTGATATGTCAGCCAAGGTCTGCCCAATCGCCCTGATGTTCTCCCTCAAAATATTCAAAAGATTTTCTTCATGTTCAAAAGGGATATTGTTAGCAATGATAACAGGTAATCTCTCACCACTCAACAAGTATGATTATTTCATATTTGGTGGAAATGGCTTGAGTTCTAATGAAGGAGGGTGTAGTATGGATGGAGACATTGAAGGAACCGAAATATGTGGACAAATAGCATCGGTATCAGAATATACATCATCAAAATCAGAGAATAAAGCATCAAATCCATTAGCATACTCCATAGCCATGTCATAATCAGAGTTCACATGAACAAGATCAGAATATGAATCCATTTCAAAATCAAATCTTAGAGAGTCTTGTTCATTAGAAACAGGTGTGGATGTTCTCTTAGACATTAAACCAGAACCAATACTCATAATCTCCCTAAGCATAGGACAATCAAAATCTGTGGAGTTTTTACTTGGTGGTTCAAAATGGGAGATAACAAAAGCAGAATGGTCCTCATAGGGGTACTTCATGGAATCCATAAAATTAAATATCACAAAATCATCCCCAAATTCCATGGAAAGTGTACCCTCGTTGACATTTATGATAGTTTTTGCAGTTTTGAGGAAGGGCCTACCTAAGATAATGGGGGCATGAGAACATACCTAATCATCCTCCATGTTAAGAACATAGAAATAAACTGGAAAGATCATGTCTCTTAACCGGACAAGTACATCCTTAAGGACTCCCGCTGGATATGTCGTAGTTCTATTCGCCAACTTCACCACTACTCTTGTTGGCTTCAACTCACCAACCTTCAAGGAAGAGAATACAGAGTGAGGCATCACATTTATTGAAGATCCTAAATCACAAAGAGCATCAGATAAGTGAAACTCCCCTATGGTACATGGGATGGTGAATGTCCCGGGATCCTTGCACTTTGTTGGCATTGCTAGAGTTGGTGTAATGAGTGCTGAGACATTCCTTCCAAGGTTGATCCTCTCATTTCCCTTGAGCCCTCTTCTATTGGTGCAGATTTCTTTTAAGAATTTAGCATAAATTGGGATTTACTTAATGGATTGAAGTAGAGGAATGTTGATCTCCACATGCTTGAATGTGTCCAAAACCACCTTTTTCATTGCTTCTTCAACCATCTTCTTGGTTTGAACAACCTTGTTTGGAAAATGAAGTGGTTTAGGAGGAACATCATCAATATTTTTCTTACCTTTATCTTTTTCCTTGGATTGATCATCAGTTCGTGTGGAATGCGGCTTCTCCGGAGTTTAGGTGAATCCCGGTGAAATGGTAGGTACAGATGTATCGTTAATTTTCTTCCCACTTCTCAATGTGATGTCACTGACATTCCCCCTTGGATTTGGAGTGGGTTGGGAAGGTATATTTCCAGAATTCTTACTCACATGTTCATGGAGGGTGGTGGCAAACTGGCTCATTTGAGTCTTCAACCCACTCAGCTCTGAACATTGACTCTTCAGCTCATTCTATTGATTAAGAACAATTTTCTTCAAAAGATCATCAGTATTAGAATCTACCGTTGGTGGGGGATTCCCTTGTTGTTGGCTTGTTGATGCTTGATCTTCTAATCTCCTTTGGGGTTGTTGGAAACCATGTTGGTAAGGTGGAGGATGCTGGAAGTTTGGTTGAAAAGGGGGACTTTATTATTGTCTAGAGCCATACCTCATGTCTGACTGATCTTTCCACCCTTGGTTTTATGTTGGAGAAAATGAATCAAACTTCTTTTGGGGATATGGTTGATGTTGCTACTGAAATGGTCTCCATGGGAATACTGCTACACAATCCTCTGTCTCCTGTAGTTGTGGGAAACAGTCAGTTGGGCGGCTTTTCTCAGTGCAAATGCCACAAGGCCTTGAAGGAGTGGGTAGAGATTTCTTTTGTGCCAAAGTAATTTTCATCATCAGAGATGTCAATTCTTCTAACTTGTTATCAATCAAAAGACTCTCAAGAGAAGAAGGACTTACCTGATGTACTCCCCCGATATGTGGTGTACCTCGATCACCAAATTGTTGGGAGTTTTGGGCTATATTTTCGATCAATGCACGTGCGGATACTGGTGTCTTGTACACCAATGCTCCTCTAGCTGCACAATCTACCATGATCCACTCCATGGGTGTGATTCCTTCGTAGAAGTATTGGATGGGGAGTTTCCCACTAATTTGGTGATGCGGACAGCTTGCACACAACTTCATGAATCGCTCCCAGTACTCATACATTGAATCCCCTTGTGCTTTCTTGATCTCCGATATCTCCTTTCAAATAGAATTGGTCCTTGATGCTGGAAAAAATCATTGCATGAAAAGATGCTTCCAATCTTTCCAACAAGTTACACCTTCGGGTTGTAAATAATACATCCAATCTTTCGCAGCTCCATCAAGTGAGAATGGGAATGCTCTTAATTTGATTTGGTCTTTAGATACATTTCCTGGTTTCAAGGTTGAGCAAACCACATTGAATTATTTCAAATTTTTGTTGGGATCCTCACCAGAGAGGCCATGAAACTTTGGATGTAAGTGAATTAACCCAAATTTCAGTTCAAAGTCCTATTCGAGATTTGGATATGCAATAAAATTTGGTTGATAGTTAATATCAGGTGCAGCCAATTCTTGAATGGTTCTATTAAGTTAATTTCCATTGTTTTTAGACATTGGTTCCTATTTTATGTTTGAATTTGAATAGCTTCCAATTTCAACGTTTCCAGAAGAGAGGAATTCAACAACTGGTTGAATATTGAAACTTCCCGTAGACTGAGAATTTCTGATTCGAGCCCTAAGGCTACGTTCAATCTCAGGGTCAAGAACTAAGAGATCTTCTGGATTAGTTCGTGTCATAGATCAAATAAAAATTAAAAGAAAGAAACTGGACCATAGTAAAATAAAAATGAGAAGTTTGAGTTGATGGTCCAAAAATAAGTAGATGAAAATAAAAGAATAAGAAAAACAATCAGATTGGGTAAAGATGGAAGAAAGAAGAGAGGAAGAGAATAAAATATAAATATAATAAATACCTCTAATTGGTTTAAATAATTACTTGAATCCCCGGCAATGGCGCCAATTTGATAGAGCACTGTCGTGGGTGCCCTCAAATGATTAGTGTGATTTTGGGTTACTTAGGTGCAATAGAGTGGCTGACCAAGGTCGTCTCTCAAAGGAGGAAGTGAATTAAAAAAACTTCTTAGAGGTATTCTAAAAATAAAATAAAAGAGAATAAAAACACTAATTTAATGGATGGGGGTTTTTTATAGTTTATAGAACTAGAAGAAGTTTTCTGGAAAAAGATTTCATTTTTTGTTTTTAATTTTGAAACGATGTTTGATTAAAAAGACACAACAAGAAGATGTTTTTTAGAAGATATTTTAAAAGGAATAATATATCTAACTCTACCACTTCACTATATTATTAATCATTATAATTAAAATTAAAATTCACTTAATTATGATCCATCAATTTGTTAAATCCTGAACCCTACGAGAATTAACTTTACCACGAATATGAAGTGAATTTAACCTTAGTCTATCTTCGGAACATGCAATCGCAACACCCTGCTTTGATTGATGTTCTAGGATTAGCATATGGTAAGTGATAAATTAAGGCACATAACCACTCTGTAAATGAGGATTAATTGTGTTTAGGGATTGTATTTGAACTCAACAAATTGATCCCATGTGGTCTTGTATTACCGATTAAGATAACGTTCTCACAATTCACACAAATCCCAACCTCGCGCGTTTTGTGTTTATTGTTTAATTTCTTGCTTAGTTTAATTTAAATTGAAAACTCAATTAATAGATAATATTAAGTGAATTACAGTATATAATTGATTCTAAATAAATTAATGAAGAAGGTGAGAGGTAGATCGATTACTAAAAGACTATTCTTCCATGGGTGGTGTAATCATCGTAGAAGCGCTTTGCATGTGCAAAGGTTTATAATGGGCATAACCAAATAACGCTTCTACTCATGAATTTTAAACCAATTAGGAAGATTAAGATAATAAATTTATACAAAACAGAAGAAAATAGAAGAAATAAAATAAAAACAAAGAATTTTATTACACAAATGAAAACATTACAAAATGAAGAAGAGAAGGAGGCTTCGATGAGAGGATCCTTGCTTCAAGATCTATCCCTTTTACAATGGTTAGATAATTTGGGTGAAACAAATTCTCCTCTGCCTCCAATCTCCTAATGCACGTCCCAACCCCTCCATATTAGAAAAACTCCAATTTATAGAGGGGAGGGGAGGAGAGGTTACAAGTTGTTTCAAGTGTGAATGTGGAAATTCGGAAAAATATTTTAATGCAAATTGCACCGCCCATGTGACCACCAAACTCGTGAATTGTCCGTCCTTCCAGAAAGATAATATGTGCGTATATGGGTCCTATATCTCATATAAATATTTGGGCTCAATCCAGGCCAAGATTAAGGCGTTATGGCCGAAATACATAAGCTTCTCCATTATGGCGAGTCCATCCCAACTTTGACTTCATGGACCCTTTTCAACAAACTAATACACTCTTTAGCTTTAATTTCCTGAATAAAAGTTGTAGATAATTATGTTAGGAACACGGTTACAAAATTGAAAATTCAAATAATAAATATAAAAATATTTAGCTACGAAATACTACAGTGAACTATAAAGGGTAAAACTGGAATTTTCATCAAATATTCAAATGAATGATCTAATTCCAAATATTTTATAAATAAACCTATTTAACACAATGTGATGAAATTATATAATTTATTATCAATAAAATATTCAATGAAATAGTGTTTTATTAGAAACCTCTATGAGTCCCAATCCCATTATACCTATTTCCCAACCATTTCACATCGGGTCATTCACCTTTTTAAATCACATTAATTTGTATGCCCCACCCTAAACTACATGGGTTTTGATCCCTTTCAGTTATGTAAGAAACATCTTCGATGTTAAATACCAACAAATGGTAAACTTTGGTGCTCCGTCACAGTTATTACCATCCTGATGTAACATCTTCATTCTATGGGACACATCCCCCTAATCCTCCTCCCTTATGTGTTCTAATACCCCCATTCAGGTCATTGTTATTTCAATAAACCATGGATCGATATCTCATTATCCTGGGTAGTAACATTGTTTATCTCCCCCAATCAATCCATAAACCTCAAACTAAGAGTCCCCATCATGAGATGGGCTACTAACCATGCATAAGCCCAGATATTTCACCATGTTGATGTCCTTTGTGTACACTCTGATTCTATGCACCATATCCGAACTACATGGACATCGATATATTCCCCATTTTGAGAAAGGTATGAATGAAGCCACACTAAGTTTCAAACCTGTATTCTATTTCTCATCCTAGTCTCTCCCTCAAGTCATTGTGTCTCAGAAAGATCATTCATTAACCCTGTTTGTTCTATTTCCTTCGGGGCCACATCCATTCATCCATTATATCGATATCCCTCGTCAGGTGACTCATCACCCTAATTCCAAAAATATGTTGAATTTGATTCCACATAATGTTGATATGTTGGATGAAACATCAAAGTTCATGCCCCATATAATAACCATTAAACTTCTTTTTGATTATATCCCCATTCGTTCCATCCTTTAACACATCATCCATATCCATCCTTATTTTTCTTGGGCCAACAAATCCAAGTAAAATTATTCATTCAGTATGGGAAACTAACCCTGCGTAATCCCTGGAATATATCCAAGTAATTTTCCCTTGTGTATAACATAATTTCATGCCCCCAAATTCAAAATCTGTGTGTATTGATCCCTTCCTTCAAAATAGTGTTCGTAGAAATCCTCTTCGAGGTTCAATCCCAGTTAGTTGTAAACATCGGTGTACACTTTACGTGGACCCATCATCCACATTGATTCCACCTTTTAGATGTCTAAATAAGTCTTCATGATGTGAATCCTTACACTTTGTGGGACATTCCATCTGGGGTCCATCCTTATTCGTCTTTCTCATCCATCCATCAGGTATAATTTCTAGATCCTCCCTCTTAAGTATGTACCCATATAGTTCAATATCATCAGTTTTCCAATCAGATTGAATAGTCTCTTCAAGAAGTAAAGCTCATGGAATACCCTGTGTTAAACATGGGAAGGTGTGAAAATCCTTTGATGCATGCATCTCGCATACAATTCCCCAAATTCGACATGGGATGCCTCTATCTTACTCACCCTTGATAAGCCCTATGATAAGAGAAAATACAGATATACCAGTGACTCAAAATCCAAACATGTTGGCAATGACCAAAGTGAATACTCTAGTCACCGAAGGTCACTTCCCTAAAAGTTCCCTTTGCATTGTCATGAATGAAGTAGCATTATGAACCAGTGTCCACGATGATATAGAAACGATTAGAGTTTCATGAAATATTCCGAAATCTTTAAGGGAGTCCAGTTCTATGTGATGAGTTATATGGAGGAATCCAATGAAGGAGGAATCAATATCTCATCATTCTTTTTTGATCATAAAGAAAATTTCCCTTATTATGGTGATGGATAATGCACACCTTTGGAAAGTGGGAATGTTGGATAACAATGAGACCATTGTCCAAGCATCCCAACACATGTACCACGATGAGGAACCCCCAATTTGAAAAGCATCAGAAACATAAAAGTTAAACACGATCTGATATTATTTTATTTAATATGGGTACTATTATAATTTCATACATCCAAAAATAAGTTTGTCACCGAATCCACCTATCTGGTGCTAGGTCCTGATAATAAAATAGTGGGCATGTCATGAAACTCATAAGTATTTTGTGCAGTTAATCATTAAGAATAAAAATATGAGGTGTTGTTATCATGGATCTTTCTATCTAGACATAAAATATAGACCGACATTAAGGCCTTGATCATTGATTTCATAATATCTATTCGGATGGATGAATCTTCCTTCTTTGCAGGACCTAAGGAACAGCTACATGAAATCAATCAACTCACAAGCACATACGTAGGGGAAGGGGTAGGGGAAATAAAAATATAGAAATCCCACATGAATCCACCTATTCAAAAACAGTATCCACCACCACAACTACCAGTCACACCTATTGAAATAATTCAAAGGAGGGTAACATGCATTATTTTTCATCTATACAAACAAGAGTGGGTCATTCCTAAGAGGGATATGGGCCATACATATGTAGATCCCTAAGTGCCCCCTCCCTACAACCCACATGATCCGTGTAGGGATACACTAATCCCCACTCCATTTTTCAATTGTTTTTTGGAGCCTCTCCTTAGAATGATCTAATGATCCACCCACTTTTCCACCATTGTAAGGGTAGTCTATGTCCTCCTGACAGCAAATTTTTTCATGGAGCCACTAAGAAGGGAACCCAACATGCCATGAAAATTTCACCAACCAATCCCATAGGCCATGTAGAAGGTGGTCCATATCCATAAATAGCCGTCCCTAGATCGATTGGCCCAATAAAACATAGGGCACAAGCTCATGAGGATGCCCACCAGGTCGCATCATCTTCTATGGATTCAGTGGGCAAAGCCACTGCCGACATGTTCTATCACCTTCAAACTGATTTTGAATTGGGGTAGATCTATGTTTGATCCTGATTGAGTCCTCAACCCCCTAGCGGGTAGGCATGACTGACTCCCCGGTTCATCGGCATAAGTAGCATCCATCATGGGTCGACACACGATGATATGATTAATTATGTATGTCCTCTCTGTACAACAATTATCGATAGTGGAGTTAATACCTGCTCCCATATTTATAATATATCTCCTCCCTATTATACCATTACAAGTCAAAACATAGCCCCACCCCATGTTCATGACCCCGGATATGGGGGTTCTCACCTTGTTTTAGAAAATCAATGTGAAAGTCCTCCGCACATCATCACCTGCTCGAGCGAGGGACCTCCCAGTGGTGAAACAAACTAGAGTGAATGTCCTCCTTTCTCTATCACCCATTAACATGGTGGTCCCCCATGTTCCATTAATCATTATTCATGTGCCACCGCCCCCTATCTCATCCAAGTGGGAGTCCTCCTCACCATAACACCAACCCACATAGAGGGCCTCGCCGTGTTGTAAATACATCCTATCCTAAAGAAATATCCCAATCCTAGAGGGAAGGTCATCTCCACCAGAGTAATAACATTATGAAACCTCCTATCATGTTGAATCACATCCTCTATTTAGACTCTGAAGAAATGTGTTACTTGTTGATGAAACCCTCACCACAAACCTCTGTATCAGTGTCTCTGATATGAAAAAGGCATGTTATATTTGTTCTCTTGGAACACAAGATTCAATGGATCCCTCAATACCTTATTAGATAAATAAAAGATGAGGAATATTTGTATCCCTTCTAGGGTCTTGTTGTTCAATCCATCATGTCTCAGTAGGACTATTCTCAACAACAACAAGAGATCACATAGAATTGTTATGAGGACTAGTTGAGGAAATTAACTAGACTGATTCACCAAAAATCGACACCACAATTTAATAAAAATTAATAGAATTATTCCATATTATAGGTATATTGTGGTACAATAAGTGGTTTACCCTAAAGACAGACCAAGATTATTTAGTTTTTCAACTTGTGCACTATACTCTCCACCTACCAGTTCACCATCGCAGCAGTCCATGACAGTGTCATTAACAATCCCTCAACCTCACCATGTAGAATAATGGTTACCCCAATATCTAGATATTGTTTATGAGCCAAAAAAAATTTGGGATTTTTTTAAACTGGACCACCTCCCTGAGTTGTTCTGTCCAATTCAAAATACTATCTTAAATAATCCAAATTCTCTCACACATGGAGAGGTTGTGTGAATCTAACAAACCTTATAGATGATGCATTTACATATACATCATAGATGGTTTTCTTAACCCTATTTTCTGGAACATATCGACAATATTGGGTAGCAGTGCCTCCTAGTTGAGTGTAAGGTCTAAGAATTTATATATATATATATATATATATATTTAATTATATGGAATTATTTTGATAGTGTGAAATCTGACGGCATATGATTTTGATGCCCGGAGTTCCCTAAATGATTTGTTGAAGTTTTTTTAAACTTCAAATAGCATGTGTAATCAGTTTTCCTAAAATAGATGAATAACTCTTAAAATGATTCTCAGATCAGAAATTGGAGGGCACCATTGCGCTATGGATGGCGGGTTTACCCTAGGTGAAACTTATGTTTAGTCGGTATGGGCCTCTTGTGAGGATACCTAAAAATGGCGTAACCGTAAATAAAATAATAAAATAAAATAATTTTGTTTTTGAAATGTTTATAACTCATGAATCATAACATATATTAGAAATCTGGTACCACCACTGAACTCGTGAGGGTATGCTTCATTTAGGAAAAAAAACATTGTCTGACGTGGGCCACCAATGAAAGTTAGTTTTTGTCCGTAAATGTAATAATTAAGTAACAATTATTTTATGGTTAAATCCATAACATCTAAATGGTAACTCAGATTGAATATCTGGGAGTATTGTTGAGTTAATGGAAGAGTTTTATCCTTAGGCAAAGCCTAACCACAACCGGTGCAGGGGGAGGGTGAACGCTAATAATTTTTGAACTTTTTTTGTGTATGTTAAGAAAATGTGTGAGTGGTGTTTTCTATCATTTGAACTGTTGCATGGATTAAAAATCTGAGGGCATTGTTGAATCTAAAGCTTCATGATTCAAATAAGTTAGGATTTACTTTGACCATAATATGTCTGGAGAAAATGTTTTGTTTTGAGAATTTTTAAAAGAAAAGAAATGAAATAATTTTATTTCATTATTTTACATCATCCAATGGACATGTAAAGGGGTGGGGTCAGTGATGTGTCCAGCCAATAAATGGATTGAACTGCGAATACTATGTAACGACATAATTGGTAAATTATAAAGCTAAATAATTAATATTCCCCAATAAATTCTAACGTCTTTATATACCCTCCCCCTCAAATTTATAAATCTTGAGCTTAGGGAGGGTTACCGGCACAACTTTTCCAAGAAACGAACTGTTGAAGGAGCACCACGATGTCAGACACATTGAAGATAGATCCAATACCAGTTGGAGGTGATGTGTGACATCGAACCACAAACCAGAGGATGACGTGCGAGCAACATCTTTAGAAGCTTGTTTCGTGAATGAAGAACACCCACCCGCCTTCAAGTGTGGGCATTTCTCCAACGATTCAAGGTAGGGGGTTTATTAATTTACATTTCCTTAAAGGATTCCATCCTCCACATTCATGAAAGTTATATGAAGAATGCAAGTAAACTGATTGATAGGTTGATCTGTAAATCATTCGTTTTCCAAGAGGTTGTTATGGGGTACCCTTGAGGGGTTTTGTTTGGTGTTTAATACAAGAAATTTTTGAAGGGATTTTATCCTCCATTTTATCACGAGCTATTGAGGAGGGTGTGGGCCTAACAAAACTAGAACAAACCCTTCACAACATTTTCACCCTTATTCCTTCTATGGAAGGCCACCGGCGTGACGACAACAACTGGATATGAAGGAGGTCACCCGCCAATGCACACCGCTAGTGGGGGTCACGACTCTAAGCCATGGTGAACACCAGAGTGGCCAGCACTAGAAGGCCATGGAGGATGTGTGGCGCGCCTTCAAATGGTACCAGTTTGCATAGGGGACATGGCTCATCAGCCGTGGATGATGGAGAAGTTTTCCAGCTTGTTGGCTGACCGCGGAAGGGAAGGGTAGTGAGCCATCATGTGCTGCCTATGAGCAGAAGACCACGGCTGAAGCTGTGGTTGAAGAGGTAGAACCTGCACCTCTAACAGGTTACCTGGGAACCTGGTGGTGCCCACATGGCACCACCATTTTAATGGTTGAACGGCCTTTGACCGTTCAACATCTCTGGGGAGCGGCTCCCTCGAGTCTTCTAACTGATGCACCGTAGGTCGTGCCCTTGGCGGTCGGAACGCCCTCATGTGGGATTCCGGCATTGGGCTGGGTCGCCTGCCCAGTAGGCACCCGGCTAGCAAGTCGGGCATCCCCCCAGCAGGGCAGTGCCTTACCACGGGTCGAGATGTGTTCCACCGCAGGTCGGGCCGCCCCATTGAGGGCCCCACCTTATAAAGGTCCAGATGTCCTTGTGGTCCACCCCTTTTTGAGGGCCTGGCTGGACCACAACCAAACGTTCCATGTCCGCCATGGAAAATACTAGACCCAGTCGGGCCAGGTTGGTCTGACCGGGCCAAAATGGAACCTGACCCAACTAGACCCAAGCCCAACCAGGACCAGAAACACTTAATGGGATTTATATCGAGAACTTGACCTTTCTTTGATGAACCTTATACACCGTTGGTATCCTTGGAGTGAAACGGTACTTTTTAATAACTTCATGAGGGTTTTGGAGAAACCTAGAGTATTTCCAGGTTGGATCGCACCAGAATCCTACCAGGCCCTAGCCAATTAAATGCCAATAACACATAGACCGAGTGTAACGACCCAAAATTTTGTTAATAAAAATCCATCAATATCTAATTAAATTTCTTAAAATCTGAAACGGTTATAAAAAATATTCCCTTATTTAGTTTTATGTTTTTGGATTTCAAAAATACCATTATCAATTGTCATCGTTGCTATTGTAGCTGTTGAACAGTGATCACTTGATTAGTAAAAATATGGGCTTTTAAAATTCCAATTTATTCCGAAAAAGGAAGAGATTTCCTAATCCAGTAGACTTTACCCATATGAAGAAAATATTTCGAAGCTCGGAAAGGAGGTGGCATCCTTAGGATTCACTATTGACCAAGCTCAAGCCATGCTTGAACATGTTATGCAAGAGCAGAACCGCATACGGGAAAAGTGGAATTTGGTAGAGATTACCACCTGAGCGATGTTATCTGAGCCACCCCAAGAGTCTTTCACCACCACACACCTCACCCATCAGTCTTATGTGTGATTTTGAAGAGGTTATTTAAAAAAGCAACAGTACTATGGTTATGTACAGTATTTTTGTATATAACAATGAATATACATTCATTTTATTGTTACCTTCTAAATAGTTTTTGAATCAAAAATTGTATTTTTAGTCAATCTTCAACTAAGAAATATATTTAGATAAATTAATAGATTTTTCAATTAATTAATATTTTAATAAAATATTTTAATTATTAAATTTATTTTTATTAAATATAAATTATCTTATAATTTTATGAATGCAATTATACTTTTTACTAAGATTTGAAAGCCATTTTCGTCAAAACCCAATAATTTTCTATAAATATCAGTTTTTCATTTAAAAGTATAAATTAAAATATTTAAAAAATTATTTAGATAAAATGAATATTATTTCTGGAATCAAGACGTCAAAATTATCCAACGGTAAATTTTTCATAATTCTCTGAGATTGTCATGTTTTTGGGTAAAAATTAAAAACCGTTTAAGTATATATTGTGTTTTATGACATAATAATGACCCAAGAGTTATGTAATAAAAAACTATAAACATCATGATCGGCCAATATTTGTTTTAAAATTATGATAATGTGATTTTGGGTTTGTTTGATTTATTTTACAAAGCATTATTGGACTCTTCAAGACTTATTAAACATTTTGTCTTTATAAATTGTTTTCCTTCGTGGCGTGACTCACCTCCACATAAGCATCCCAATTATTTTAAGATGATAGGACTCTGTCCTTATAAAATATTTTTTTCCACTTACCTTTTCCAGAAGCCATGGGAAAAAACCATGGGCTGGTTTGTGGTTTAGGTTTCATTAATGTGAGGTGTCCCAAACCTAAATAATAAAGACTTCCCTCACCTTTCCTATATAAACCCACTCCAGATCCCACTTCCTCCTCACTAAAATCCTTTGGTGTTCATGAAAACTCTTACCTCCACTATCTAGATTCCTCCCAAGGTGCCCCAAGCTCCCAAGAATCCTCTCTCAAGCCTCTCTCAAGCGTTTGGAAGCACACTTCCTAGTAAGGGATTTTTCTTCCATTCTCATTTTGTCCAATATTCGTTAAACTGTTATGCCCTTTTAATTTAAATTATAAAAATTTGGTTATGGATTCACACCTCCCCCATACTGACCTATTTATGTTTTAATTTTAAGAGACCATATTCTCTCTCAATAAATGTCATCCATGTACACCACTTACTATGCCTAAATTCCGAAAGGAATTTGTCTCTCCTCACTTATATTCAAGCAATTATTTGGTATCATGAATCTAAATTTCATTAAAATTGTTGGGACATGTATCTATATGACCCCATTACTTTCCATTTCATGTAAATATTATTACACAACACTTTCTCTCTCATCATCCATTTTTATGAATATCTTATGCCACATCATTATGCTGCCAAAATTGTTTCGATTTTCCAAGCCACTATCTTTATATATTGAATACCATGCCCATTTCACTATCAAGTGTATTCACCTGTATGAAAAGTTACATATTGTTTAAAAGGTTTCATGTATTTATTCCACATTTTGTATCATGTTATAAAATATTATGTTGAATGATTCAATTTTTTATGATCCATGTGGCACACTAATGCATAAAATGAAATGTTTAACAATAGTGCGTTGTGATTTCTCTCCAATGAATTGGGTAAAATATAGTATCAGGATACACCAGGTGCAATGGGTGTTGAATAATGCTAATTAAAGTGCAAAATGGTTTTACTCATGCTTTATGTGAAATGAGTATTTACTCATTTTCCATATGAAATGATCCTTAGATCATGAAAATTCAATGTTAAGCATTGTTGCCACATTTCCATGTTATGATTATCATGCTTTATCATGCCTTTATGTTTATGCTTCTCTTGTGATATTTTAATATGCCTATTTTATAACATGTATCAAATTCCTCATGTTATTCCATGATTATTCCCTTACTGGGCTTCATATCTCACCCTTTTTTCTGCATGTCCCCAGGTTATCCCATGAAATGCTAAGTACGGGAGAATGTAGTGGTCATGTAAAGGATGTTTTCAATAAAGATGTTGTATATAATGTTTAAAGAGGTTATGTAATGATCTAAATACCCAAAAAATATACCTCTTTATCTCTTATGTTGTATCAAGTGTAGTTTATGTAATAAATTATGTTTAGTTGTGTAATAAAAAGTAGGGTTGTCACAGTTGGTATTAGAGGATAGGTTTAGTTATATTTGGGATTAGGATTACAAAACCATAGGAAATCATTAGAAATAAGACTATGTATAATAAAAACATCCATTTGTTTTTATGAGTATTAAGTAAGTGGTTTATTAAGAAAATACACCCCTCTCTGGATACGAGCATGTAGAGGTAGCTCTGGGACAGCTGTATACTTGGGGTAAAACCCAAAATCACCACTTTGAGCTAGACTCAAACAGGAACTGGTGCATGACAAAGGGCCTTGGTGCACTTTTTTTACGACACTACTAGGGGATATGATTTGGTAAATTCAAATGCTTAGTATGAACCATTATTAAGGGACAAAAAAAGCCCTAAGAATATATGTTAGAATGTAGATAATGGATAACATAGACTGAAGACAATAGATTCTTATGTTAAGGAAGTATGAGTTACTTATAATTCATCAGTTTTTTCCATGTATTACCCTTTATGTGTTACCCCTAACATTCCTTTTCTTCCATCCAATGGATGTTAATAGGATGACGAGGCCTAATAATCGATGTGAAGATCAATGTGATTATTGTACTAATGAGATTCCCAATCCAATGGGAGCGGGAATCACAAAATTTTTCATGATTCTCTCATATCTAACTCAAGATTTGAATATAATAATGGGTCAAGAGGAACTTTCAAACCCACCCCCTAGAAAGAACACATCGTTATCGAGATCTTGATGAGACAAAGGCCTCCTGCATTTAATGGATCATCTGATCCCTCAATTGATGAACAATGTATCAACACCATTGAAATGATTTTCTCCATCATTCAATGTTCTGGAAAAGAGAAGTTTATCCTGTCTACTAATATTATGGAGGGTGAAGCTGATAAATGGTTGACTTTGATCAAAAATTCAAAGCCTGTGGAGGAGATTGAGACGTTGGAATGGAAGGATTTACCGAAGCTGTTTTTCGATAAATATTTTCTGTGCACCCTCCATCTTAAGATAGAATGAAAATTCGTTGCCCTAAATCATAAATATGATGAATACGTTGGAGAGTATGAGGAGAAATCCACAAGGAATGAATTATAAACCTCCAAAATTTTTCATTACCCCCGAATGCAAGGTTGACTGCTTCTTTGGTGGGATGAAACCTAGCCTACGGTAAGCACTGATGATCCGTGACTTCAACAGCTATGAAGAAATTGTCTGATGTGCCCTCAATGTTGAAATGGATGCTGGAAGAACTCAAAGGATTCATGGGGATAAGAATCATAAGGTGGAATTCAATGAATGTAGTCTGATGGATAAATCCAATGGTGCTATGAAGATCCATCACCCACTTTCTAGAGGTGCGGAAAGATACACCTTGGAAACATCATGAAGTGGATGAGGAAATGCTTTAGGTGTGAAAGAGAAGGGATCCTAGCTATTAACTGTGGGCCAGAAAGACCCATGGCTACAATGTAGGAGAGGAATTCTCCGTTTGATACTCAGAATGAGGTTCATTCAAAGAACTACAAATAACCGGGGCATCTTGAAAATATGTTCTCTATGCCAATGGTTTTTTAGGCAACCAATGTCCTTCAAGGCAGCTGGGGTGAGCTTTTTCTTTCACTACAGCTGAAGTGAACCCCAACAATGATGTGGTGATAGGTACACTAGTTATTCCTTCAAGAATAATGAATCTAATTTTTTATTCATGTTCTATGAATTATTTTATATCTAGAATTTTTAGTATAACAATACTAGCACCAAAAAAATCATGCGAGTGAAAATTTGGTGAGTATGAAAATTGGGGAAATCATTGCATCCCAGGAATATAACTCCTCCCTATCTTAATATGTGGATTGAAAATCCTGTAGATCCTTCTCATACTCCCTATAGTGTAATTTTATGCAACTATTCGAATATATTGGATTTACTTATATAGAGACAACATAAATTGTTGTGAGAGGGAAATCACTCTCCTTGTAGAGAATCGACCCCCGATTCATCACAAGTGCAAGGATGAAGCTGAATCTTTTTTATCACAATAATTTCCAAAGTAGATATTATTGCACTATGATCAAGCATATCTTGCTCAGATGATTGAGTCTACGGAGGCAACCATCATTGAATACATGCCTAATGTGAGGGAATTCACAGATGTGTTTCCCGAGGAATTGTCTAGTGTACCTCCTAGAAGAGATGTTGAATTGTCAATTGATCTTATACCAGGCACATTGAAAATATCAAGAACACCATATAGAATGGCTGTTGTGGAGCTTTATGAGTTGAAAAAACAATTACAGGAGAATCTAGATAAAGGTTTTATATGCCCAAGTGCTTCACCATAGGGTGTACCAGTTCTCTGGACCATGAAGAAGGATGGGTCAATGCGTCATTGCATCAATTAGCATATGTTTAAAAAAATCACAATAAATAACAAGTATCCTCCCCCAGGAATTGATGACTTGTTCTATCAGCTGCGTGGAGCACAATACCTTTAAAAGGTGGATTTTTTTGAAATTGAATCATGTAAGGGTGAAGAAGGATGATAACCCCATGAATTAATTTCATACAAGATATAAACACTGTGAATTCAATGTAATGATCATCAGACTCACTAATTCTCCAGAAATAGTCATAGAACTGATGAATAGAGTCTTTAGATAATACCTCGAAAAATTTGTGGTAGTATTTATATATTATATTCTGATTTTCTCCAAAACAAAATAGGATCATAAGGAGTATCTAAGAACTATACTAGAGACCTTGCCGAAGGATAAGATCTATGAAAAGTATAGAAATGGGAGTTATGGTTGATTGAGGTCCCATTCATGGGCCATATCATCACAAACAATGGGATATCTATAGATCCCTCCAAAACAGATGTAATTGAGTGATGGATGAGGCCAACATCAGAAACAGATATACCTAGCCTCTTGGGGTTATCTGGATATTTTCGATAATTTGTGAGAAATTTCTCATAATTTTCCAACACTCTTACCAAGCTAACTCGGAATGGAGTAATGTTATCTTGGAGTTATGAATGCGAATAATGATTCAAGGAGTTGAAAAGGAGGCTTATCAATGTGCTCATTATCACATTACACACAAGTGGATAACTTTTTGTGGTATTCAGTGATGCATTGAAGAAGGGCCTGGGTTGTTCGTTGATGAAAAATGAAAAATGTCAATGCCTATGCTTAAAGGCAATTGAATTTTCATGAACCAAACTATCCAACACATGACTTTGAGTTGCCTAAAGTGATCATAACTTTGAATATATGGAAGCATTATCTGTTTGGGGAGAAGTGTGAAATATATAATTCCACAAAAGCCTCAAGTATATATTCACATAAAAGGATTTGAACATGTAACAATGAAGATGGTTAGAGATGATCAAAGACTTTGACTGCTCAATTCATTACCACCCTGGGATAGCGAACAAGGTGGTGTATGCCCTACAAAAAATGGACACATTGATTATATCATTGATGAGAATTGAAAAGGATCCAATCTTTTATATTTATTGAAGATGGACATGGGAATCATAATAAAAGGAACATCATCAATACATTAACAAATTATTGTTCAATCATCACTTTTAGAAAGGCTAAAGGATGCTCAAAAGGACGATGTGGGAATTTTAGAAAATGAGGAAGCTATTAGAAAAGGGAAATCCTCAGATTTTAATGTTAATGAAGAAGGAATTGTGAGATTTCGGAATAGAATATGTGTTCCATAAATTCTAGAGCTGAAGATGAATCTTTTTGATGATGCACAGAGTTAAAACTTTTCTATTCACCCACGAAACCCAAAGATGTATCGTGATATCTAAGAGCATTATATGTGGGATAATATAAAGAAGAATATCGCTAAAAATATATCAATGTGCCTGGTGTGTTAGCAAGTGAATGCAGAGAGGTATAAGTATTAGTGGATGATGCATCCATTACCCATACTAGTACGGAAATGGAAGAACATCATCATGGACTTTGTCACCGGACATCTGAAGACATCCAAAGGCAACAATGCAATCTAGGTTGTTATGGTTCGTCTTACAAAGTATACAAACTTCATTACTATTCAGCTGGATTTCTCACTGTACCAACTCGCACAAATATATATCAGGGAAGTGGTAAGGCTACATAGAGTACCAATATCTATTCTATCCAATCGAGATCCAAGATTCACCTACAGGTTTTGGAAGATTCATCAACATGCTCTGAATACTGAACTGAACTTCAATACGGCCTATCATCCTCAAACTAATGGCCAATCCGAGCGGACTATCCAAACACTTGAGGGAATGTTTATAGCATTTTATATGGACATTAAATTAGGATATGATCAATAACATCCTATAGTTGTGTTCTCCAATAATAACAGTTTCCACTCGAGTATCCAAATGGCACCATATGAAGCCATTTATGGGAAATGTTTCAGAATGTCAGCGTGTTGAGATTAGGTCAGTGTGAGTATGATTCATGGACCAGAAATGGTCGATGAAATGGTGGAAATGGTGAAAACAATTCAGCATCATATCAAGCAGCCCAGTGTCGACAGAAGAGTTATGCAGATAACCGTCGATGAGGCCTTTAGTTTAATGTTATAGAAATAATCATTCTACACATATCCCCATGGAATAAGGTCATGAGCTTTAGAAAGAAAGGGATGTTAAGTCCAACATACATCGGGCCCATCAAGATTCATGATCATGTAGGGGCTATGGCCTATCGACTATAACATCCACCTACCATGAACAATGTACATGATGTCTTCCATGTATCCCTCTTAAAGAAGTACATACCTCACCCTTCACACGTAATCTCTTCATTGGTGGTACAGATAGAGGATTATCATTAATATAAGGAGCAACTAGTGAAGATATATCGTAGTGAAAATAGTTCTATGAAATAATTCAATTCCCCTCGTCAATGTGTTGAGGCGAAATCACATGTTTGAAGAACCAACGTGGGAATCATAGGAAGTGATGAAGTAGAGTAACCCAGATTAGTTTTACTATGGGAAATGTAAATTTAGAGGGTGAAATTTTTTAACGGGGGATATTGTAATGACCCAAACTACTATTAATGAAAATACCTCTTGATCAAATTAAATGTCTAAATATGTGAAATAATTATACAACATATGCACTTCTTCTATTTTGTGTTTTTTTATTTTAAAATACCATAATGAATTGTGACTTTAGCTATTGTAGATGGTGAATATTTATAACATGATTAGTATAAATATGGTCTTTAACAAATCCAATTTACTCAAACAAAGGAAGTGATGACATCACCCTGTAGACTTGCCCCGTATGAAGCCCATTTGTCGGAGCACGGAAAGGAGGTGGCATCATTGGGCTTCAATCCTGGCCAAGATCAATCTGAGATGGAAAATTTTAATCATGAGTGGAACCACCCACGGGAAAAGTGTAAGTTCATTGATATTACTAATCGAGCGATGTTATCTGAGCCACCTGAAGAGTCGGTCACCATCGCAAACCTCAACATTCGATCTTATGCGGGTGTCTTAAGGGGTTATTTAACAGGACCCTAGTACTATTGTTATGTACTTTATTTAATTATATAATAATGAATATACTTTCATTTTATTGTTATGTTGTAAATAGTTTTTAATGCACAAATGGTATTTCTAGTTAACGTTCAACTAAAAAATCTAGTATGATGAATTAATGGATTTTTTAATTAAATAATATTTTAATAAAATATTATTATTATTATTAAATTAATTTTTATTAAATATAAAAGATCAAATAATTTTATGAATGCAATTAGAGTTTTTATTAAGGTTTGAAATCCGTTTTCGTCAAAACCCATTAATTTTCGAAAAATGTCAGTTTTTTATTTTAAAAGTGAAAATTAACATATTTAGATAATTATTTAGATAATATGAATATTATTTCTGGAATCAAGACGTCTAAATTATCTAACAGTTATTTATTCATAATTTTCTAAGACAGTCAATTTTTTGGGTGAAAATTTAATATCGTTTAAATATATAATGTGTTTTATGACATCATAATGACCCAATAGTGATGTGATAAAATACTATAAACTTTACTTTAGGATAATATATTTTTTAAAATTAAAATAATTTGATTTTTGGTTTGTTTTATTTATTATATAAATCTTTAGTGGACCCTTCAAGAATTGTAAACCATTTTGACTTTTTAAATTGTTTTCTTTCGTGGTGTGACTCACCTTGACATAAGCATCCCCATTATTTTAAGATGTTTGTACTTTGGACATATCAAATATTATTTTCTACTTTCCTATGCCAAAAACCATGGGCAATACCATGGTCTGGATTTTGGTTTGGATTAGTTTAATGTGAGGTGTCCCAAACCTAAATAATAAAGAATTCCCTTCCCTTTACGATTAAAACCCACCCATGCTCGCACTTCCTCATCAATCGAAGACATTTTAGTTAGTTTAACATCTTCCATCCTTTATCTATAAATCTCCAAAGGTTCCCCATGCTCCAAAAAGCCTCCCTCAAGCCTTTTGAAGCACATTTCTATGTAATGGTATTTTCTTCCATTTTCATTTTTGTAAAAAATTAATTAAATTGTTATGACCTTTTAATTTCAATTGTAAATGTTGGGATATGGTTTTGAACCTCCCCCATTCTGACCTCATTAAGTTTTTTATGAGAAACCCATTTCTCTCTAAATTAATGCTTCCCATGTACACCTCTTACTATGCCGAAATTCCAAAAGGAATATATATCTTCTCATATAATTTAAAGCAATTATTTTGTATCATGAATATAAATTCGATTTCAATTGTTGGTACATGTATCTATATGACCCCCTTATTCTCTATTTTCTGTAAATGTGATGAGACACACCTTTCATTCTAATGAAATTGTCTTATGAATTCTTACGTCACGCCGTTACACTGCTGAAATAGCACTGATTTTCCATGACAATGTAATTGTGTCGTGAATATCATACCCATTTCTCTATCAAAGATATTCACCATTATGAAAATTTTCTTATTGTTTAAAGAGTTTCATGTATTTATTAAGAATTCATTAATCATGAAATAAAAGATTATGTTTAATGATTCAATGTTTTATGATCCATGTGGCACACATATGCATGAAATGAAAAGTTTAAGAATCATGTGCCCTGATAGCGCTTCAATGCATTGGGTAAAGTATAGTGTCATGATACATCATGTGAAATGGGTTTTGAATCATGATAATTCAAGTTAAACAAGGTATTACTCATGATTCAGGTGCAATGAGGGTATACTCATTCTCCATGGGCAATTATCCTTGGATCATGTTAATTCCATGTTAAGTGTTGTTTCCACACTTCCATGTTATGATTATCATGATTTATCATGCCTTTATATTTATGCTTCTCTTTTTCACAATTTATATTCCTTTTTTCTAACATGTATTTTATTATTCATTTTATTCCATGATTATTCCCGTACATGTCTTTATAGCTCACCCTTTTCTTTTGCATGCCCTCAATTTATCCCATGTAATGCTAAGTATGAGGGAATGTAGTGGTCATGTAAATGGTGTTTTCAATACAGATGTTGTATTTATGTTTTATGTTTTTATTTAATGATCATAATCACCAAATACACTATAACTCTCAATCTTTGATGTTGTATCAAGTGATGTTTATTTAATAAATTATGTCTAATTGTGTAACAAAAAGAAGGATTGTCATACCGGACGTCCGGTTGACATGCTGTTTGTTGAGTTGGAACCCTTGTGAAATGATAGATCATTAGGATACATAATTTTGAGACATAATTCTGGTTGATATACAATAGATATACTGGGGAGTGGTTCTCCCATTAGCGCTACGTATGAAACCCTGCGACTGGCTGAGACCTGACGACTGCTGACTTTTCAACTCAGAGTGACACGACAGCCACAATATGCGATGTCAAAGAGTACCTATACTGGTCATGGTGAGGAGTGGCCATGGTATGTGATGAGGATGAGTACCTTATTAGTTCAAGGTTAGTGGGGAATGCCTCTGTGTGACACAGAAGGTCCATTGTACTTGATAGAGGAAGAGTTCCCCAACAACTAAGTAGTTTTACTTTCTGACTGGGAATGTAACTTGTTCATAGGCCTAATGAATTCATTAATGGCTATCAAAATTCATAGTGATATTGTGTGGGTCAGCATCATAATCCTTTTTCTTTGACTTTTATACCGGATTGGAGCTGAGGCTATGTTTGATCTAAGTCTTTTACCATCGTGGTACTATCATTGTGGTGTTACTTGTGTGGTACTTCTACCTTGATGGTGATACCTTTTGGTATAATTCCCTCATGTATGATATGAGTATATCTTGATAACTTAGGTATATTTATTGTAATATATGTATGTATAGTTGACGACTTGTTCTGTGGTTTTTCCATTGTGGAATGTTATGATACCTATGGGGTCTCAGAATCCCTACTGAGTATCGTTATACTCAACCTAACACGGGCTTCACCCAAACCTTGTTCTGTCTTGTGAAGGGGACGTTCTAAATTGATCGGCACTAAGTGATCTAAGACTGGATGGTGCTCAAAGGTGGACCATTTGGTGTGATGAGATGGAGGGACTACTGATCGCGAGCTGTACCTACCCTTCAGGTTGAATCTTGGGTGGATCATTTGGTGTGACGCGACGCAGGTACTACTGATCATGAGCTGTACCAACCATTGAATTTGGATCAGTGTTGGAAACTATAGTGATTCTTTCCCCTTTTTCATTTGAAATGATACATTCAATTGTGTTATTACTTTTTAGTTGTACTCATACTTTCAGTTGGTCATGTATTGTGGCCCCATTTTCATTCAGCGCTCCATTTTTACTACAACAGTTTACTTCACATTAGTTTCTTGTGGTCTTCTTGGATAGTGTGTCTATACCGGATTAAAGGAAACACCTTTCATTTTTGGGTATATGTCTTTTGCTACTAGTCTCTAGCCCCTATCCTATGGAAGGTGGGTTTGGGGTAGTCACGACAGGGGCCCCGTGGGACATTTTGTAACGAAGTGGAAACAGAGGAGTTCAGTTCTCTTAGAGAACTAGGACTCTGATATTTTCTATGAATCAATATTATTATGTTTTATGAGTGTGGTTTTTAGTTTAGGGATTCCAGTGTTGGTGCGGAGGCCGACGTATCCATACCCCAGGACCCTGAATTCTGATTCCAAAAATAGCGCATGAAAACACTGATAGCGTGTGTTTTTGAAGTGTTTTTCTTGTGATTGCATTGATCTCAACTCACCAAGTATACCATAATGATTGTGGCAGAGCTGTTCCTTATCAGGATGAAGCCACATGGATAGAAATCTATGATTCCATAGATATTAAATGATGACAACCCACCGAGCGACGATGCTCTGGTGTAGGGCCCTCTTACGATGTTGGTACCCTCAGGTGGTGTACCAGCAGCACCACCACCCGTTGGGAAGATGTTACCTCCAGCCACTATAGAGGATGGTTCCAGATGACGCTATGGATTTCAGAAGTTCTAATGGAAGAGGCCTCTAAGGTTTTTAGGTGATACAGATTCCAAGGAAGCTGAGGACTCACTGGAGGCTGTGGCGCGAGTTTTCCACCTAGTTGGGAGACCAATTGAGTAGATGGTGATCCTAGCTGCTGTTCTTTTCCATTATCTGACCATGACGATGGGCCATAAGGTAATGAGGATTTATTATGTGGATAATTTACCAAGATAGTACCTTATGTTAGTGTGTCAACTATATCAATGCTCGTAGGTCAACAATTACAACTAGCTTTACCAGTATAGGAAATATGTAGGCTTAGTTCCTTACACATGTTTCAGCATCAGATACCCATTAGGTTCCAAGTCGATCCCATCTCACAGGCAGCTAAGGACTGGCATGAGGAGGTGGTCGAGTTTCCATCTATCAAGGGCACCAATCAATTGGAATGTGGTCCTGGAAGTGAGCCATTTACGTGGCTTGGTAGGATGATGACAAGGATTAGGTTACCCTCATCATGCGAATAGGTGAATTTTTTATATGTACAAGATTGAGAACCTTCCTCAGAGAAGGGTGTATCTTACCATAAAGATCTAATGTATGAGTGTTCCCAAGATCTTCTATGGCATTGGCAGGATGACATGTCAGTAGCTGAGTATTCATCAAGGCATACCGACCATTCCTGGTACTCGAATAATAAGATATGATCAGGGCTTTGGGGATCGAACTAATAAGAAGGGCGTGCATAAGGACATCTGAGCCATCACTATTCGTCTTTTAATTTCTACCTTATGTTAGGGTGCTAGAGGGAACATTAGTGGTTGAATGTTATTTGACAGAGTGGATAAAACCATTGAATGTTAACAGTGGGAAAGTAGGAAACTTGCGCCAGTCTTAGAGACTTGGTCGTGTAAAATTATTCAGGAAGAGGATGTAATAGGGACAGACGAATCTGTTTGGATAAAGATGTGGAAGTAGAGCTAAGAGAGAAACATGAGGTGGTGTACATTTTGACAAGTTAAAATCCACCCCCAATGTGGTCCCCACCAGGATCGGGGAGCTAAAGGACAGGGGAAGGGAGTAGCTGGATGCAGTCACGAAGTGAGAACCAATGTATCTTGGAATGATTATTGTTATGGTCTATATCTACTACTAGTTTAAATAATAATAATCACAAATTCCAATCATTCATGACATCAATGAATCTTGTCTATGAACTAGAGTTTCTGGTTAAACCATTGACATGACCCTCACGTCTACAGAAAACATTGTTAGGAGACTCAATAATCACACTTACGCTGACGATGTGATCAAACCCTTGATGATAGAGTTTTGGTTGGAACCACATTGTGGATGCGTCGAGGCCTTATGACACTAGTTTCAGTATGGACTGGACATCCACACTTCATACTCTGATTGATTGTATTAGGGAAAAAGTTGTAGTTTATCTACAAAGTTAGAATAGGGTTTTCCTTTTTTGGAAAAAAGAAAACCCATGAAGCATAGTATAAACTAACACATATTAGGGTCCAACTGATCACTATTGAGTCGGCCAGACATACCATCGTGGCAGTAGTAGTTTTGATTTTTCAGTTCCCAACAAGAGTGTAACAGTGTGAGAAAATCATTTCAAAAGATTTTTCCCGAATTACAACCTGGAATGGAGAGGGGCATATAATTTGGCTGGGTACTACCATGGATTCATGCCTGACATTTCTAGAGTTACATCATGCTTTTCAGATTTGAGGATGAAGCGACAACCCTTCGTATGGGCAGAGAGATCCCATCAGTGTTTCTAGGAGCTGAGGTAGAGACTGACGAGTGTCCCCTTCTTGAGTCTCCCAGAGGAGGGAATTGGGTATGTATTCTACTACAATGCATCAGGGACCAGTCATGGGTGTGTCCTCATGAAGAATATTGTAGTGATCTCTTATTGCTTGCAACATCTGAGAGAGCATTATCAAAACTACGCTACCCATGACCTAGAGTTATGAATAGTGGTCTTTGCGCTAAATATGTAGGGGAATTATTTGATGGGAGAATGTTTCACCCTCTACTATAATCACAAGAGTATCAGGTAAATCTTCTATCACATGGACCTGATCCCAAGATAGTGTCCATGGCTAGTGTTCATCCGGGACTATGACCTTGATATAGTCTATACTCTTAGGAAGGGGAACATGGTAACAAACGCTCTCAACAGGAGTTCCAGTCTATAATTTCTGAGTGAGGCTTTATAGCAGTTATAAGCACAATGGATATACTTCATGGATATGTATTGGGAACTATACCTCTAGTATAGTACATTCATTCCCCCAATTCATCAGAAAATTCTAGGGGGGGACAACATGAGATGTTGACTGCGAGACACGACGTGCTCAGATATTCTCAAGATGGTCTCCTGAAAGATTCTCTAAAGGTGGGGAACACATCATCCTCTTCAAAGGACGCACCATGGTATCCGTGATGCTTAGGAATGAGGTTTTGTGGTAGATCCATACATTCACTTTAATGGAACATCGTAGAATGGTGAAGATGCACCATAATCTCCGGCATCAGTACTAATGTCCAGGGATAAAGAATGTAGTTGAAGAGTTTTTATCACGATGCCTCATATGTTAGTAAGTGAACACTACACAGAGCTGGAAGTAGTCACATGCCAATTAGACGAGGGAGACCATGACATCCTAGGAGTCTCACCTCAACATGGAATGCATAGATTTGGTTTGGGCGGCTTTCTAGAATCTTATCAGAGTGGGCGTTGTGGTGTAACCTCTATCCATTTCCCCATTTATTCACTAGGAGTATATTATTTTTCATGTGTCGTAGCTAATGTGATGCATGCATGATCCATTTTACGCTATCAACTAGGCGGAATTTAACTTTTACAACATGGTAAATTTTACAGAGTTATTGGTGGTGTATGAATATAGACAGGAGCTGGTCCATTGTGGATGGTCGATACCTCTGGTGCACATTCGTTGGCAGCACATGAACCTCTAGGAGAGCACATGGGAGTTGAAGGATCATATTAGTGCTCAGTATCATCAATTGTTTTTTAACATTGTTTTGGCATTCATGGACAGAAATCCCTAAGTTGTGGAGAACGCAATGTCCCGTAATTTCCTTTTAAATGTTTTAATTGTTTGGAATTTTTTCAAAACCGTGAAATCTGACTGCGCGTGATTCTGATGCACAGAGTTCCCAGAATGATCCGTTGAAGATTTGTTAATCATTAAATTGCATGTGTATGCAGTTTTTCTAAAAAATTATTATAAAACATAAATGGATTCCCAGATCAGAAATCTGAGTGCACCATTTTGCTCAAGATGGCATGTTTAACCTAGGTACGACATAACATTAGTCAGTGCATGCCTCCTGTAAGAAAACCCAAAAATGAAATAACTGTAAATAAAATAAAAAATTAAAATTATTTTATTTTTCAAATTATTATAACATAAAAATAGTAACATGGATTAAAAACATAAGACCACCGTTGAAATCGTGAGGGTATACATTCTTCAGGCATATACTAGAATTGGCCAGTGTGGGCCACCAGTGAATGTTCGTTTTTTGGCTGTATGTAAAATAATTAATAGAAAATATTTTATTGTAAAATCCATACAATCTAATTGGTAACTTGGTTTGAAAATCCAAGAGTACCATTGAGTTCATTAGTGAGTCTTCTCATTAGGAGGAGCTTAACATCGACCGGCGCGGGTCGAGGTTGAACACTAATAATTTTTGGAACTTTTTTTCGTGTACATTCAGTAAATGCATGAGTGGCATTTTCTAACTTCTAAATCATTTCTCAGATTAAAAATCTGATGGCACCATTGAATTCGCAACATCAGGATTCTCTTAAGGGAGGATTTACATTGACCGTAGTAGGTATATAGAAAAATTTATGTTTTTTATCTTTTTCAAAGAAATGAAATGAAATAATATTATTTTTTTATAACATATCCTCCAATGGACATGTAAAGGGGTGGGGCCAGTGATGTGTCAAGCCAATAAATGGTTTGAACTTCCAACCATAAGTAAAAATGTCGTTGGGTAATTTAGAATATTTCTAATTGATGAGCCCCATAAAATTCTCACGTCTTTACTTACCCTCATACTCTCCTATATGTGTAGAGATTAAGTAGGGGTATTAACACTGCTTCACCATGCAATGACGGGCTAATAGAGCCCCATGATGACAGACCCTTAGATGATGGATTTGATCTCAACAGAAGGTGACAAGTGGCATCGAACCATGAACTAGAGGATGACGTATGAGCGACATCGTTAGAAACCTGTTTTGGGAATGAAGAACAACAACCAACCTTCATGAACATGTAATTCTCTGAAGATTAGAGGTGGGAAAATTATTCATTTACATTTCCATAAAAGATTCCCACTTTCTTGTTCTGGAATATTATATGAAGAATTCGGGTCAACAGAGTAACGCGTTGATATGTGAATAATTCATTTTTCTAGAGGTTCTTACGGGGTAATGTTTTGGAGTTTTGTTTCTCGTTTTATTCAAGAAATTGTTAAAATAAATTTATCCTCCCATTGATCACGAGCTAATGCAGAGGGCATGGGCCTAAAAAAAACATCTTGAACCTTTCGCAACTTTGATACACATGCTCTTTCCTTGGAAGAATGTCGGTGTGACGACACCAACCTACTACGAAGGAGGTGACATGCCAACACACGCCACAAGAGTATTCTGTGACACGAAGCCATGAAAAAAACTATAGTGGCTGGCAACAGTCGGCCATAGAGGAGGCGCGGCATGCCATCTCATGCCACCATTGTGAAAAGGGTCCACCACTCGTCAGACGCTATAAACGGAGAAGGTGACGAGCTTTTCGGCCAACACCATAATTGGTGGGTGATGCACCCTCGCTCGGTGTTGGTGAGCAGGAGATCGCGATTGAAGTCGTGGAAGAGGTGGAAGGACCCACACCTGTCATGGATTTTGAAGAAACCGTAAATCACCCATGTGGTGCTGCCGCTTTAAAGACTGAATGACCTTTGGCCATTCGAGATCTCAGGGGAATGACTCCCCCGAGCAGCCTGGCGGAAGCACCGTGGGTTGCACCCTTCATGGCCAAACCACCCTCCAACAGGTGGCCGCCAGTGGGTAGGACCACCCACACAGCTGGCTGCTGCCTACGGGTTGGGCAGCCTGCCCTGCGGGTGGCCGCCCCACATTCTAGCCATGCGCCTCCAGCAGGTCCATCGCCCATTGGGTAGGGCCGCACCCCACCAGTAGGGTCTCTCCCCACAACAGGTCGGTTGCCTCTTTGTGTGCCCTTTCCTCTGAGTGCTAGGACACCCCTTTTTTGCGGGCCATGCCGGACCTTGGCCCAGTGGGCCGAGTCCTCTGTGGCCTAGCCTAGACTGGGTCGGACTGGACTCGAGCCCAACCTGGCCTCGAAACACTTAAAGGGCCTTACCTCGAGAACCAGACGTTTGTTTGACAAACTATCTACAACATTAGGATCCTTGGAGTGAGATGTTCCTTTTTACTTAATCCACTGTAGTATTGGAGAAACACGGAGTATGGTAGGGTTGGATAGCACCCGAATCCAACTAGGCCCTCGACACTGAAATGCCAATAATGCACAGATAGGTCGTCCGGTTGATGCTCCTTCTGTTGCATTAGAACCCTTATGACACGACAGATCATCGGGTTACTTCTTTGGGACACATCATAGTGGTTGAAATTTGCATGATGGATTGGGGAGAAGTTCTCCAAATATCTCTACGTATATAACCCTACGACTGGCTGAGACATGATGACTAAATACTTTTCGACTTGGAGTGACTCAATAGCCAAGAAACATGATGAGAAGGAGTATCATAGTAGGCCATGGTGGAGAGCGGCCACAATACACCATGGGGAGGAGTACATAAGCAGGCCATGGTGGCAGAGTGACTCTGTGTCACCCTGCAGTCCCACGGTACATGACAGGGAGGAGTACTTACGCAGTTCAAAGTTAGTGGGAAGCGCCTTTGTGGGACGTGGCATGCCCACTATACATGATAGAGGAGGCATTCTCCAGCAGCTGAGGTGTTTGACATTGTGACTGGGAAGGTTACTTTTTCCTAGTCCTATAGAATATGTGGCTGGCTATTAGCATTAATAAGGATCATGTGTGGGTCAGCATCATAATCATGTTTCTCTGAGTTGTATACCTGGTTTGAGCTGATGTTCTATTTGAATTATGTCTGTTACCTTTAATGTACAATCTTCATGGTGTTACATCTGTGGTACTTCTACCTTCGTGGTGTTACCTTTTTGGTATACATCCCTCATAAATGAGATGATTATATATTGATAACATAGTTATATATATGATCATATATGTAAGTAGAGTTGATGTATTACTTTGTGGTTTTTTTCTTTTGTCGAATTATAGGAGACATATGGGGTCTCGGGGTCCCTACTGTGTATTGTTATACTGACCCCGGCATGGACATCACCCGCACCTTGTTCTATCAGGTGCATGTAACGTACAAAATAGATTGAGTCTGGGGGATCCGGGATAGGATGATGCTTGAAGGTGGACCATTTTGTGTGACACGACACAAGAACTATTGATCGTGAGTTGTACCTACCCTTCAGGTAGAATCCGGGGTGGACTATTTAGCGGGACACGACGCAGGGAGTACTGATCGTGAGCTGTACCAATAATTCAAGTTAAATCTATGATGGATGATCTGGGAGATGAATTTCCCATTTCTAGTTTTACTATTCTTTTCAGTTGTATTAGAACTTTTTATTTGTACTCGTACTTTAAGTTGGGCTTTTATTCCTTCCCTTTTTTCTTACAGCACTATTTTTCACTATAGCAGTTTACTTCACAGTTGTTTCTTATTGTGTTCTCAGACCATTTGTTTTTACCTGATTAAAGGAAACACCTTACCTTTTTAGGCAATATGCCTTTTGGTGCTAGCCGCCAGCCCCTTGCCTATAGAAGGTGTTCTTCAGGTAGTATTGACACATGACCTGAGGGATAGGTTGTGACAAGTTGGTTGTACTCTCTAGTGCTCAGCACCTTTCATCCTTCGATTATCATCAGAACCTCCATCAACGATGCTTCCAAATTTTCCCTGTGCTCTGTAGAATTATCGTGTAGGCATCCCCAAATTTCTAGGTCCACGGATGGGGGATGTATGTTGCCATGTATTTTATTCCTATCCTACACTAACTTAGTTCACTCGGTGATACCGACAATATGATTTTAGCCATCGTCACATTATTCATGGACTTTATTGAGATATACATGAAAGAGGGAATCAACACAAGGACTGGAGAATATATACAACCCACTTGTGCAGCACAACACCCGACATACCAAGAAGGTGTCCATACTCACCAAAAAAAGACAATGATTTTCCTTCCTGATTCTTCTTAATCATTGCCTCTTGGTCAACATCCTAACAAGGGAAACGAACACACTATAACTTTTATCCCTTCCAATCCATCTGGTTTAGTGCAACAGACAGAAGATGATCCCAAAAATACTATGATACTTCAATATATCACAAAAAAAAAAGAATAACATTAATGAAAAACTTATCATACGTGTTAAAAAATAACTAAATGACTATAGTAACCCTCAACTGGGGATGTAGGGGCATGCACAACTCCCCCTCAACATGCGGCCTCCTAGTGATCTCGACAACTCTACCCATATTGATCAGGTAGAATCTAGAGGTTATGTCCAATGAACATGGTATATATCACTAAATCTACCAGCGATGTATGAAAATATTTCTCAAGACCTAGAAGAAGTACTATTAACCACTCCTCATGTTCTACCATCCACTCCATAGTTACCTCAAGCGGCCCCTCAGAACATTCCACCAACCTCTCCACAAGATGCTCAACTAGAATACAACATTAAAGAACCTACCAATGCTTTGGTAGTTATGAATTTTTTACTAAATTAGAATAATTAAAAATATGATCCAATAGCTACTATCGTAGGTCACCTCAAGGATCTGGAATCCAGAAAGGTGGTAATCCTGCCTGATGGTATGGTATATCCTACATAAGTGGATGATATTTCTGAACCCATCACATTTTTGAATCCTATTTTCTCCCCATTTTATGTTATCGATGATCTACTACAACATTTAGCACACTTCATTTCAATATGTGAACCCATACTGGGAACCCCAACACAGTAGTAAGCCACTAGGATCTGGTTTCTTATACAATTGTTTGAGGGGGCCACATTCATTCGGTACATTAGGTTACCCATTGGATCCATAGAGGGTTTGGGGGATCTCTATAGGTAGTTTTGGTATCTATTATGATCCACCACCTATAAGACTAGTATTTATGACATATTCAAGTGGAAGAAAAATGTCAAACGAACGAGTCCCAAACATTGTCTCCATGTGTAAGGGACTCATATATTAACTAAATATTCCATTGAATTTGGAATATTTGATAACGTTGTGCATAAGAAATTTGAAAACTAAACTGAAACCTTATTGATTCACTCAAAACATACTTGGAAAGGTATATGAGTTTTCAAAAAAAGATTTCAATCTGTAAGAATCCTTATCAAAATCCATTTAGATATGTTCGTTTCCTCCTACAGCTCTTACCAGAAGAGTCACCAATTACGAGAGTGCTACTGTTAGATAGATTGAGGTTTCTAGAAAGCAGAAATTGTAACTGGAAGAGCCACTTCTACAACCTCACTGAGGTATTCCTCATCAGGATCAACAAATGAATTAGAACTTCCCACCTCAAAATCGGTAGGTGCCACCAAAAAATTCCCCACCGCTGCAGAGGAATGACAGACAGGTTCCACCACCTTGCTAGATACTTTCCCCTCATCAAGGCCAAGATTCTAGAGCCCCGTTAGGACATTGAGAATCCATATCTACTCATTAAATGAGGCCCTGATCAACAGAAATATTCAGAGTTCCTTGGACTATGTAATCATGTGGTTGCTAGAATGCAGGAGGCTTGAGGAGGCAGATCTCATTTCTCTCCCCATTTACATCCCCTATCCTCGATTCAATAGACAAAATCTTGAAGAGTATTATGATTTGAATGACTTTTTGTATGTCCATGTTAATTATAATATTGTCAGATTGGTTCTATCCTTGACATAAGTGATAAGTCTTTCTACAAAGATTAAATGTGACAACAAGGGTGAATTGTAGTAGGTCTATCATCGTGGGTCTCAAAAATATGATGACTGTATAGAACGCTAGGAATTTTCTTATTCCCATGGTATAATCTGTGGCTATTTGAATCAACATGACTGATCCAATGTCATTTTTCAACCACTAGATAATACTTTTTCCTCAACATTTCATCTTTCTATCTCCTAGAATGGCAGGTGCAAATATCACAAGGGAGATCAATGACTTTCACATATGCCAAATAAAACCAATACTCATGGAAATTTCAAGCCCCAATGATGCAGATTTCCCCCAAAATCTTCCCAGAAATAGTTGAATCATCATGGGATGATCAGGAGTATGCCTTAGTGAATACTATTAAACAGGTGGACACTTACATGGTACCCACTGATGAAGATAACAAGGTAAACCCTCATAACATCCTCGATTGATTCAAACATTGATGGAGCTGTGATATTTGTCAGAATGTCCAGTCTAGTGCTCCTATGCCAAGCTATGCATACAACCATGGCTTGGGAACATGCCCACATCATATCTCATCATGCACAATTTTCTCATTCTATTTTTTCAGATTCACCCCCACTGTTGTTCATATGGCATGATCTGTGAGAGCCACCATGGTCATGCTATGATCAGATGCATTTATCTGTGGTTAGAACTCATCCATGTGGTCTTCAGCCAGTGGTATCTCTACATGGTTAAAGAGATGAGCATCGAGATATCCCCCAAACTATCCAGAATCCATCATTTTGAATAGAAATTCTCGTCATACCTTCTACCACCATGCGACCTCCTACCAGCTGAAATGTGCACCTGGAACAGAAGTATAATGTCATCAAGAAACTTTCCTGTATTCCATCAAGGATCATGATCCTCAAGATTTTCTTCTTGTCTACAGATATGTTTGAATCCCTCACACAAGCTTTATGAATCCCCCTCCATTTTGAGACAGATGTAGAGGCAATAAAAGCCTTCCATGCTGAGAAATTAGATCATGCAGAATGTTAGGACATCATTTCATTTTCAAGAAAATATGAAGGTTATCCTATATATGAGAACACCCTCCCACAATACATCACTATCCATTTCAATGGCATGGAATTCCACCATAGTTTTATTGGCATAGGTTCTTGGATCAATCTTATCTTAACCAAGGCACTTCACAAGTTGGGGATTTGGAAAAAAATATGTATACCTCTAACCTGATGATTCAATGTTATGACAAAAAAGACTATATTTATTTGGGATAAATATGCATGAATACCATTTTCAGTGGCCTTATTGCCATCAAATAGTTCATGCCTGTCTTACAGTACACTAGCTGCATTGTGCTGAAGGGAAGACCATGTCTCCATCTTCACGCAGTTGTCCCCTCCTCACATCACTAATGTCTCAATTACTCTTTTAATGGTCGAGTGGTCATTCTCCCTGGGGATGAGTTTCCCTTTTCCCCTAATGAATCCCACAACCAAGATTTTTACTACTACAGGATAAATGACAAGTATGTTTTGACCAATGATTTTGAGCATACTACAATTGTGGATGACCAATGGAAAGAACTAGATGATGCCTAAATTTTTTCAATTCCATGATTGGAGGCGAAAACCATAGACATGGGACACTACATTAGAATCTCTATGAAAAGGGTAAGGCATGTTACTATATTCGAGGAGGGCCTGAAGAACACTCTATACTCTTTCAGGAATCAGGTTCAACTGATCCCAAAACCCCCCACCCTGATATTTTATTATGATGTTTAACCCATGTAAATAACAATACACCATTCTTGATTGTTCTAATAGGTAGGGTTGAACTGGCTCAAGATGAAGTGCCACTACTCCATTGATATTATCAATCCGTGAGCCATTTGGTCAAATTCATGATGGAATCAGATCTATATTTATCATCACTATAATTTTAGTAGCACATGATTCAACCAATGAATATTTCACTGCGTCTCAGGTTTGACAGGAACATTATTTCAGAATTAGCAAATTCATTATAATTTCCAATGTTTTTGATATCAGTATAGACAAATAAAATACTTTTAAGGACCCCCCCCCCCCCCCACCCATTTCGGGAAGGTATATACCCCATTGTTGATATGTTGGTATAAGTGAACCTCAAGAACAAGATAGACCCAAATCCAACACTGGTCAGTGAATCCATGTCTGCAGAGGAGGAAAAAAATATATTGGTTTCATGAATTATCATTGAGATGAATTATCATGGAGCTATAGAGAGATGTTAGGGCTCGATCCTTAGGTCACCATCCACCACCTTGGTCTCAAGATGAACCATTGTGGGTTCAAAAACCTCCCTGAGGGATGCACCCTTCTCAATATTCCATGTTCATGGCTAATGTTGATAATATATTTAAATACATATTCATCAAGGATTTAATGTAAAAAATTGATATCCAACATCATTCACATCAGAAATAATAATGGATTGATCAAAGTCTCTATCGACATCCAATATCTTAATGATCACTTTTGAAGAATGACTTCCACTTCTTTCAATAGAGTTGTTGATCGATGCTATAAATGGATTCAGGGCTCTCTCTTTCATGGACGTGTATTCCAACTATAACAAATTATGAATGGATCCCATGGAAGAAGTGTCTACCACATTCAGAGCACAAAAATGTACATTATGTTATAATGTAATTCCTTTTGGTCTATGGATTGTAGGTTCCACCAGTAAGCATTACATGAAATGTATGTTGAAGATGATCCGTGAGACATTGGTGGAATGATACATGGATGATTTGGTAGTCAAATCCCACCATATTCAACATTCTAGAACTTTGATACTTTTAGGGAAACATAGCCTACATAAGATGATTCATTGAAAACATGTCTGGAAAGTGTAATCCTATTTCCCAACTTATGAATAAAGTGGACGAATACCAGTGGGATCAAGAGTTTCTGGATGCATCTTTGGTGATCATGAAGTATCTTATATAGCCTCCAGTTCTAATGACACCCATCTCAGGAATGCCATTAGTCCATTATATGACTGCCCTAGAACAGTAAATGAGTTCCCTACTTACTCAAAAGAATAAAGAGGGGAAAGAGAATAGTTTATACTATCTTAAGTTCCTACACCATGATATGGAGACTAGGTATTAATTATCGAGAAGAGTTTTCTCGCACTGGTATTCGCTGACCAAAAATTGAGACATTACATGGAACACCATGTGATTCGGCTATTGTCTCATGTGGATATGCTAAATTATATTATAACATTCCCATGTTGATAGGTCATCTAGACTAGTGAGGATTGATGCTTCAATAGTTTTATATTATGTATCCCCCCATAAATCTATCAAGTGAATTGAACAAGTAGACTTCCTCACAACCTATCCAGACCCTATAGAGTAGTCTCTAGATCATGATTTCATAGAAGAGGCAATCCTATCAGTGGATCAAGTCGTACAATTTTTATAGATGCACGTTGACGGTGATTCACGAATACCAACTAGCAAGAGACTCAATGATCCCATGCTTCAAAGGGTAGACATGTGTATTGGTATTCACCATGCCTGTAAGAACTAACTTTCCCCATTCATTCCTGTTGTCCTAAAGATACATCAACAATGAGGCAGATTATTAGGCTCTTATCATTGGCCTCATGCAAGTCGTCGAGATCTATGTTCCAAACCTATATGCGAAGGAGGACTCTAAGGTGGTCATCAAATAGTTCAACATGGGATATATTTTTATGAAGCTAGAGGTTTTACACTTTCTAGAGGGACCTAGATAGTAAATAGACTAGTTCACTTCTCATCCTGAAGATAATATTGTCCCTCAGTCATAGAAAAGTTGATATGATTACTTTTCCATCCTTTCTACATCTCTTATAAAGTGTGACCATGATAATTTGATTAACCAAGCTGTGCTTCAAATATTCATTTCTCTTTTCACTTTGGATAATGATTATATCCAGCGGGTAAGTCATCTCACCACCAGTGTATCCATAGTAGAACCCCTATCTCCCCCTACCATTTTGGAAGAGACCCCTGGTCGGACAAACCCTTTGTTGAGTATCTGATATATGGAAATCTCTCGAGAGACTGAGTCAAATGTGAGTGAGTCCATCTTCACCCAATGCATTTCACACTCTAGAGTTGTACCATTCTTGATAAGATCCTCCATAGATGTGGGTTTTATTGTATTCTCCTTTTTTGTATTAATGGTGATGAGATTACCAATGTGATTCTTGAAGTTTAGGTTTGTTCATGTAGATCACATTAGCCAGGGCTGAAAATCTCTCATCAAAATTGAAGGCTGGGCTATTTTGGCCCACCATTATCCCTGAATGCATAATTTTTTCCAATAGGTTTCATGCATGAAAGATCCATGATGATTTTGTGAATTATCCTCCGTAGTCTCTTCATACTACCATGTACTATTATCTCTTTTCCTTCTAGGGATTTGATGTCATGGGACCATATCGACCAGCATCAGATCACCAGTGCAGGTTCATCCTAAAAACAATAGTTTTTTTTCATGTGGGGAGTGGAAATTCCACTCGAGGAAGTCAAGACCCATTCAATCATTGATTTTGATTTCTCTAATATCATCAGATAACTTTGATTCTTTTTTACAGTCCTCACAGATAACAACACAGACTTATGGGTAGTCGAGATGATAAAATTGTACACCCTGTAGAATATCAATTATAATCATACCTCTCACTTTCATGCACAATCAAATAGGATGATCGAAAAAAACTCCTCTCTAACATATTGTAGATGATGGTTGGTTAGAACATCAGGAGCTTTCTAGACTAGCTTCCCCATGCTCTCTACGATTACCAGATGATAACTCATAGTTCCACCCAGATGACCCCATATTCCCATGTTTATAGAATTGAAGAAGTCATGACCTTTGAGATTTAGTATCTGTCCCACCAAATAACTATTTTCGATCAGCAGATGGTAGATGAGATAGAAAAGGTATGTCTATATTAAATATAATCCCTTGATTAGAATAATATTCATACCTTTTACAATATATAGATTCATTAGAATAAGATATCTATTGATTTCAATAAAATTGTTCCCATGTGTTCCTTCTTTCATGGTGACCTGGTATTAGCCCTATGAACACCAATGATTCCTAATATGATTCCACCAAGGAAGGAACCCAAATTGGAGGGACCATAGATCATTCATAGGGTTTACCCCAGTGGTTCATACTTCTTGGTCACCATGAATGGTGATCATATGACTTCTCCCAAAAATTCTAAATTATGTAATCATTACATTTCTTGAGTGGACCACCTCAGCATGAATGACAATCAAACCAAAAATGGTGTGAGATCTAAAACCTTAAACTCTGATCCCTTTCGACCTACATGATGATAAATTGTATGAAGTTAATACACCATTTGGTCTGAGCTCAATAACCTTACATTAATATATTTTATATCTATTTCATGATTTAAAATAACCTTACAAACTCTTCCTTCATGATGATAAACAAAAAGTGGTAAAAACACCTCATGGTCTGAGAAATTCAACTTTAAACTAATATATCACTCATCCTTGCTACAAGATATTAAACTGGATACGTACTCTCATGCTTCATGAATAAATTAATTTGAGTCTTCATCATATTTCCAACAGGAAAGGATCCCCTAGAAGTTTTCCATCATGAAATTTTCGATTACCTTCCTTTATGGGCCAACGTCCCATATGATATCGAATAAAAATTTGATACATGTCCGACGTTGTGAATATGGTCAGTAGTTGATGCTCAATTTTTTTGTTCCCATTCTAGGTGACACATTGTGGATATTGTGTTGCAAACATGGTAACCAATTATCCTATGTCATTATTTCCATCCAAATGGTCTCCAAAATATCTTCTAAGGCGATTCACCTTTTTTTCTGTTGTCACATGTGCATGAAATTAAATAGGAAATATATCATCTAATCTCTACGACCCTAAACTATGATATCCCTCATCCTTACTGCATGATGTTAAAATAAACAATATTTGAGGAACACAATTTTTCTTTTTTCACATACTTTCTGGATACGTAGGAACACCAAGACATTTTGACTACATGTCTATCCCTAGGTATCAAAGATTTACATTTCTTCTGTCCTCATGGACTATGTATCCTAGGAGAAAAAGGAGTGACGTGGAATTTTGTCCCTATTCAATGCAGGCATACAACTACCACGTCACATGTACCCCATCATGACTTCCCTATTTTTCCATTACATCATTACGTTAAAGTAAATGACATAAAAAGAAATATGTGTGGCTTGATTCCTACCCTCCACAGATACTAAATAATTCCCAAATGTTTTTTCTTGGGGTCTATCACAGCAAATATCTCAACCTCCTCGGTATCCCCCTCTTGGTTTATATGTGTTCATGGGATGTAAATGGTATAATGTGGACAGATGTTTCCTCCTTCGGATTGGGTTTTTAATAGCCTCACTATGTGGCTCTCCCTCCAGAACATCCTATATTATCATTTTTCCTTATGACATGATGTTATAATTCACCTAAATTCATGAAATACATGTGTCATGATTCCCATGTTCATGGGATACGTAGGAACGCCCAAACATTTATTTTTTGGCTCTAGACTAGGTCCATTGATCATTTCTCCACCATGGCTAGAGGTTCCCCCTTGGGAGTGCGCACAGTGCTATGTTGACTTCTCTTATTCTCATTCTCGTTGGGTATGATTTATCACACCATGCAAAATATGTTTTAAACCTTTCACTTCCACATGTGTATTTACCGTATGACATTAAAATTCCTGGAATTCAAGAACTTTCTATGTCTGGATTCCCATCCGTAGGGGATACATTGGAACATCCAGACATTTTTTCTATGGGGCCAGGACCAATATCCAAAATATCAGCATTATGGAATGATATTCTTTTTGTAACCTAGTGGTGTGGTGTGGAATTTTTCCCCCATTCACATTTGGTTTACAATAGCCAAACCTAGTGCCTCCATTCATAATATCTCCCATACCTCTACACAATTACTTTATGATGTTAAACTACACCGAATACTATAACTATGAGTGTTCTGATTCCTTCCCTCAAAGGATACATTGGAACATTTAATCATTTTTCCATGGGTCTATCCTAGGCTCCACAAATTATCTCTTTTGTTCAGACCCTTAGTCATATTTCTTATGGGATTAAATGGTGTGTCATGTCGAAATATTTTACCTGATTCATATTGGGTCTATAATATTCTCACCATGTACTCCTCTTACAATATTTCTCATTTCATCTGCATCCTTATTGCATGATGTTAAACCTCATGACATTTCAATAACTATGTATACCTTGATTCCTTCCCTCGTAGGATATGTAATAATAATCTAGAATTTCACCTCGGGTCTAGCCTCGTGTTCACTAACCCTTTTCCCCCCTTTCTTCTCCATGTCTCCTAAAGTCTTTTTCCCCTGGATTATCCTTTCGACCTCTGTCCTACCTCATCAACATTCATAGATGAATAGTAGTTTAGGAACTATAGTGTTGGATTCTATATGGAAATTCTCTCATTCCATATCCACAATTCACACATCTTTTTTTTGGGTCACCATTTTCTCTCAAATACTAAAGGACCCAAAGGTGGTATAAATTGTCAACCCTATGTATTGCATATCATTTTTGTCCAATTATCTAAATGATTTCGAACTACATTTTTGACACGTCACACGTCTTGAATATGGTCACAAGTCAAACCTCACTTGTTTTTTTACATCCTTGGACACATGATACGGATAATCTTCATATAATATGGTCATATTTTATCTTCCATCATCGCACTAACCCCATTTTGACGTAAATATTTATTTCTTGATTTATATCACTTTCTATTTCATCATGTCCAGATGAATATTCGACACCCTTGGTGTTATCCCTCAATGCTCTTTTTTGCATTAAATGGATGAACCAACATCATGGTGTTATACTTGACTCCACAACTTCAATCCTTACCATGATATTCTACGTTTTGTAATGATATTATTTTACCTTGTTTCCTACACCAAGCATGTATTTCATCCTCCCTCCCCTATGTCTCGTCATGTAAAGGGTAGTTCTGCAATAAAACTCAAACTAGAGAAACTGTCCAGCCTCAGAGAACCTTCATGATCATGTCCATGATACGTATCAGATGCTCCACAAAGGAGGCATCAACATAAATTTGATCTGCATCTGGCTGAAAACATGAGATGATTATGAGTGATAGCAGCACAACTGAGACACATGTAAGACATCGTGCATGGATTGGTACATCGGAGGAAGCTGCACTTGATAGGCAACTGACACGACTCTCTCCATAATATCGAATGGCTCGACATATCTCATGAATGTTTACCCTATCTCATGTTCTTCCAGTGTCCCAACCATGATGAAACAAGCGAGAAAATTCAATCCCAGACCTCAAATCCTAGAGTTCATCTACATTGCTCGTCATAAGATTTGTGGTGATATTATACAGTAGCCATCCACTTTTCAATCAACTGGACCTACTAATAATTCTCTTGCATGATACATAGTCCTTGTAAAGCTGCCTCACCTACCTTTAACAAGAACATGGGATAATGAAATGACATTTCATATAATGTCTTGTAAGGTGACATCTATATCGTCTCAGGATAACTTTTATTGTAAAAGAAATCGACTAGGGAAATGTGCCTCTCCCCAGAGCCCCCAAAATCTAAGATTCATGCTCAAAGCATGACCTCTAGAACTTTTGTTGAACGCTCTCACTGGCTATCAGTCTGAGGGTGGTATGCTATGGTCAGAAGAAACTATGTACCCAAAGCCCTATGAAAAAATTACTAGAAATGAGAAGTCAATTGGGAATCCTTATCTGAAAGGATAGTGTGTGAGATTCCATCAAGCATTACCACATCTGTAGAGACCCGATGCTTGACGTACATAGATATTACATTACTTTTGCGGAATACTTAGTACATAAAAAAACACACACACAAGGACCGTAATAGTTTAGTGTCATTGGAAACTCGGAATATAATCTTCTAATCGTGGTGAAAGATCTTCAATATCTCCCATAAAGATCTTCTTTTTTTATACCTAAAACCTTTCTTTATATCCTGGGGAAAAGAAAACATAAATGGGTGAGCTCAAATGCTCAGTAAGGGTAAACAAAAGAAATATCAATCACATCATATACATAAGAACATAGCTTTTGGGAATCTTAACCTGCAAAAGAGCTCATAATATCATAACATGGGATAAATCATAGAAGTGAAATGTAATCCCAATAATCATAACATAAAACATGAAACTTTGTGTCATACACACGTAATCATAGAGAATCATTTATTGTTAGTCAAGACTCATTGCCAAGACTATCTTAGTGGATAAAGTCCTTTTCTGAACCGAGTCACTCTCGTTTCAGTCCTGTTTCACTGAACCGGTATAACCTACCATTCCAGCCATGTCTATCTCATGAGATATAAAATCTTTACCCAATGCATTGGAGGGATATATAGGTCCCACCCAACTCATAATGATACCATTCTTATGTGTGCCACAAAATCTTAAATCATACATCATTGCATAACCCATGTAATAAAATGGGATTCTTAAACATCATGCCATCATAATCCATAAACAATTGATACCATTCAATCATAAGAATATTGAAACCATTTAAATCATAGATACATTTTACTTGAAACATACATATCAAATAATGTCATCTTAGATGGAAAATAGTTTTGAAAAAAGTACTTGAAATGAATTCTTGAGGAAAATACCCTTTCTTCTTTAAAATCATTTTCTTTTCATAAAATGACATGAAATTTTAAAAGAAAAGGATTTTGTTGAAAATATTCATGAAATCATTTGGAGGAAGCTTCATGAAAATATGGTTATATAAAACTGTAAAAATCCTTTCATGCCGTATAAGTTTAAAAAACATTCTTCTCGTACTTTTGTCGGAAAAGTCAAGAAGTACCTCGTATTAAAACAAAAAAATATTCCTTACATACTATGTGGTAAAAGGGTAAAAATGACTTTAAACATACATGGAAGAATGGTAAACATTTTATAAAATTTTTTTTAGAAAAGATGGTCATGGTTGATAAACGTAACCCCAGTAAATACTTACGTATAAGCAATCTCGGATAAAAATGAGATTGAAAATGTATCCCTTACCTTAGGTCCGATTTGCTTCGTAAGTGTCCGAACCACATGTATAATGATTTAAATAATGTCATTGACTTATTACAGAATCATATTCATTGTTATTATATCATATATGTTTCACTTATGACGTTATATTACCCGCTCGTTTGTAAATTCATGTTAAAGTAGCGTTTTGGGTAAAATCGTCTCATTTGTCGTTCATGTTTTAACTTGTAATTATTCATATGATTACTTAGATCATTATTACTTAATTATAGAATATAAAACATGATTTATATATAATATATATTCAGAATATATTTATATATAATGGATCGATAAATGGAACGAAAAACACCGTTCATGGAGACGGTAGGCCGTACGTACACATGAACGCTGTTTTCTTTTCGTTATTGAATTGAGTGGAATTAAGTAGATGACATAAATATATATACACATAAATACAGTAGCTTTATAATTTCATATATTTCATTATTATTGCTTATATATACTTTATAATCATTCTTAAATGGTTAACATGGAGAATGAGTCTCATCACTTCGTGGAGACGGTAGTCCGTACGTACGCACAAGCGATGATATCGTTCTCATGATCGTGAACTTGTGTTGAAGTGTATGTATAATATTTCAATATCAATATCACTTTATAATAATCATATATAGTTACTCATTACACCATTATACCCATCCAATTAAGGTGGTGGCGGAAAATAGATTACACCACGGCGTGGAGACTGTATTCCCTACGTACGCACGCGCGGTGATTTATTTTTCCGTAGGATGGATAGAAGGTTAATTAGAGTTGTTTCATATTTATAATAATATATCAGTATATAAGAAATACTTATGTTATTACTTTATCATGAAACAACTAAAGAAGAATAATTTGAAGAAGAAAGAAGTTGAAAAGATCGGTAATGGATATTACCTCTTCTTTGGAACGCCTCTTTGAATCCTCCACTTAGGAAACTATGATTGGTCTTTGAAGAAGACCAGGACCTCTAGGATTATTCTAGGGAAGTGGAGAAGGGATTTTGGAAGGGGTTGGCGGAGCTTGAGTGGTCAAATTGGTGTGAGGAGGAGGGGAAGGAGGTGCCCTTTTATAAGGGAGGAGAGGGGCACCTTTGGAATTCTAAACAATATTAATTTATAATAAATCTAACCCCACTTAAAAACCTCCAAAAATGACTCATATTCGAAGATTATATGAGATAGGGTTGTAATCCCATCAACCAATCAAATTTATACAGGTTTGGATCTTATTTTAAACCGTATCATTTTGATTTATCCTTATTTAATCTATTTAAGTTTATTTGTGGTAATAAAATTCTAAATTTTAAATTATAACAAATAATTACTTATTTGTTGTGAATTTTCCATAATTGTTTACATAATAAAATTATATACCATATAAATTTAAATTTATAATTTTTAAATATTTTTGTGGTTTTTATACAATTTTATAATATGTTATTTTTACAAAATAACAATAGTGTCAATTTTGACACTATTCATTTATTTGAATTTAAATAAACTGTATACAGAATATATGTTCAAACTAAAAGCTTTAATATATTAATAAAATGTCATATGTATCTATAAAATTAGTGGATCACATTAAATAGTTCATATATTATTTATTTTATTATTTTTAAAACCTTTTATTTGGTTTATCTCTTAATAAAATAATTACTACATCATTTTTGTATAATTATTTTATATACTTATTTGTTGCATAAAAATTTAAAATAAAATCCTATGATGAATATAAATATATTACCTTTCACAATAATACTTTTACTCGAATTTATCATCTTAAAATAACAATATTTAAATTGTTATATTTATTAAATTATGAAGGTGACAAATTTGGCATCATTTAAAATAAAATACTATAAGTGTCATAATTGCTTGTATAAGACTCCAAATGGTCGAATATTCTACCATTAGATGATTATAGTTTCAATTTACATGACCAATAAGTTTTGGTCAGGGTTTTGTGCCTTTTATGGTCACTATTAGTTTAATAAAAACTATATTCTTGATTTTTCACTAGATAAATAATTTCTGCATCACTATTGTGTCACAATTAATGATAATTATTTAATCCCAAAAAATTCTAAATAAATTTTCATGATGTAGATAATTGTTTTAGCTTTCTGGAGACTATTCATGTTTTAAGTTTTATGATGTTTATCACTAAATTAAAATTATTATACTTATAAGATTTAAGAGAGTAACATTTGGTCACTTTCTTTGGTTTTAATAATAATTAAATTATTTTCATTGTCAAAAGTCCATAAAGTGAATCTAATCCGACCCTTAGTTGATATGGGTTTACTTTTAGCCATAAAATAGAATTTTGGCATGTGTTAGGGTAATTTTATAATATTATATTTACCCTTAATTGCCAGATTTACCTTTATCTATGGTAAATAAAATTTACCGTAGTTACTATTCATAATTCCCAAAAATAAAAAGTAGTCTATTAACATAATTTGGACCCACTGATTCCAAATATGGAATCCATTTTTTCAAATTCAATACACAGAAGTTTCAGAAATTAAATTAAAATTAATCCCGTTGTCGAATGAAAACGGGTTTTTGTTTAAAACATTGCAAAAGATTGAATTGATTTAACCTATGAATTCAAGGTAAAATCAATGCTAATGACATAAATTATATTAAATGGTAAAAATATATTCTATTTATACTTTAAAACCATTCAATATTATAATTTAACCACATAAGATATTACGATGAAAAGGTTGTTTTTAATTAAAATATAGCGTGTTTTTACTATTCCTGAAAATATGAAAGTTATCGGAAAAATATCAAAACATTATCTAATGTAAATTTTTATATCTTGATTCAAAAGAATAATTTTATTTTGTCAAATTGAACATATAAACATGTCAAAAACTAGATTTAATGTGGGTACGCCATCAAAAGGTGGCAAAACTGCATTTTTTGAAAAATACTTATTTTACCCGAAAAATTTATTTTGTTCTTATACCATGTTCTAGAAAATGTGTAAGATTAATAATAATGTTATAAAATTAAAAATGTAGTTAATACTATTCATAATGGCTAGTTCATGACAATATTATAATAATATATCGTTGTTTATTAAAACCTGGTATTGCGTACAACACACGCTATCGAGGAAGGTCGCGATTGCGTGTAATGCAAGACAAGTTAGGGTTGCGTGTTGTGAAAGAGTCCTTCTTTGTTTCGTATAACAGAATCCAACCATATTTTATTTAAACATTGAATATATATATGTATATATACACTCAATGTTCCGTAGAATAACTTCTATCAAACAAACTTGAAATTGTGTGTAACAAGAGCCAAGAAAAGTGTTGCGTATACTGCAAGCTAATACGGTGTTGCGTATAGCACAAGATAATAATGGTGTGTCATATAATAGAAGATATGAATGAAATATTGTATCTTATAAAATCTCGGGTTGTTACATTCTACCCCCCTTAAAATGAATTTCGCCCTCGAAATTTGTCGGGGTTATAAATGGTTTACTACTCGAAAGTTTGTTTAATAGAAACCCACATCGTAAAAAGGAATACCTAAACCAATATTTAAAAACAAAAGTATGAAACGTAATGGTTACCCAAATAAACTAATCAATGGGTTTACACATAGGCGAAAATATGGATATGTAAGAGAAATCTAACCATCATGTTCTGTTGGAGAGTGGTAGAGAACATGGCTATGGAAAAACCAGCAATCACAAAGCCATAAATTTGTGACGATCTATGGTACCATCTGATTCATCAGATATAAGATCACTAGGACAACATTTTTGGTTTTCAATATCATTTCCCTAAAGTTGAAAATTTTGAATTAGAAGAAATACTTACTTGATTTTGGTACAATCTCACTGTTGTTCGTGCCTTGAACAATTTCCACTTCATCTCTTAAATAAATGAAGTTGAATTTGTTATTCGTGAAGTGTTAGCAGATCATGTGATAGAATGACGAGTCATTCCATCTGTCTCAAACAAAAGGTTATCAAAAGTTATTAAATATACATAAGTTGATCTATAGTTAGATTCATCATATAGGGTTTTTAAAATGGACTTCTACTTCATATATCATAATACGTAGTATAATAAAACTAGTTTCTACTAAACAGGGACTTCCTGTAGGTCAGTGGTAGGCGATAAAGGCTAGTTGCACTTCAGTTGTGGGTTCGATTCCCACAGCCTTGTCCGACGCGATGGGCTGTCGCCCATCTTGCATGTTGTCCTTTTTCTAAAACTACATTACTATAACATACCATCAATAATATCGAAAAAACTTCTATCCTTAAACAATACTAACTTATGTCCAACATAATCCATTCCAATCTTTAGGCTTATCCATAATACTGCAGTCCACTCTCATAACATAGTGAAAACGATTACCAGAGATTTAATACCATCATTGATCCCCATATATCATAAGATATGTTTTGTTGGTCACATTCCAAACATTCAAAGTCCTTAATCATGTATTCTCTTGAATACCCATTGAACCATAGTGAAAACATGAATGCTGTGAAAAGTTAACTCTTTCCACATACCAAAATCCAAAAATTCTATATACTCAAACCCTGATATAACCTTCTCCTTATATCAGTCACGAGCTCATGAATACTATCAAACATTTAATTTTCTCCTTATCCCTTCAGTATGCGCATATCATCTACATTCCAAAAATATCTGAATAACCTTTCATGGATACTGGTAAAATTAATCATACACTTTCAAATCTCAAGGAAAGACAACAGTGTAACAATCCATAGATGTATTTTTATTCCATAATAGCCTAAGATTACTTATACAACATTACACATGATAAACATGTAATCATTCCACTACATTCTTAAACCATTAACCGAGCTTCAACAATTCTCTCATCTCACATATCATTTGTAGTCTCTTCATCATCATCAACATAAATACTACCCATACGACCATACTGATTCTCTTCATGAGACTTTACCTTAGGGCATTGGTTTGCATAATGCCCGTACATTCAACATTTAAAACATTTAACCATTGTTGATGTCGTAGCAATACCATTATCCTCATCCCTGGTGTTAACTGAACCTTTTCCTTTACACTTACTGGCTTTGTGTCCTTGTTCTCCACACCCAAAGCATATTCCAGTTCCTTTGAAACATTCTCTTTGATGCCTCTTCCCACATTATTTTCATAGGGGAAATGGAACTTTCTTTCCTCTATGATCATCATAAAACTCCATCTTTATCTTATTAGCCGATTCAGGAAACATACCAAATTTGAGTTTATTGATCATATTATGAGATTGCTGATTCGGCATAATAATGATGGTTGGACTTCCAAATCCCATTTCATTTGGTTTCTCATGAAGAATATCATTCCATTGTCCATCATATCCTCCATTATCGTGAATCATCTTGTTTCCAGCCATTTTCTAAAACCCAAAAAGAATAGTGTGAGAGGAAAAAATAATGCTAGGGAAAACAATATAGTAAAGGGGGAGTACCCTTAATATCTAACATCTTAGGTTAAATTCTAAGATCGTTACCGTAGTTCTAGGACTATATCCTATACGTATACTTATCCTTATGGACATCCCTAGACATACCTTAGAAATATCTCTAGGGATCTCACTAACGTTTTCGCATCCTAGTTTCCAAAGGTTGACTAAACTTTTCCTCTGATACCAACTGTAGAGACCCGAAGCTTGACGTACATAGATATTAAATTACTTTGCGGAATACTTAGTACATAACAAAACACACACACAAGGACCGTAATAGTTTAGTGTCTTTGGAAACTCGGAATATAATCTTCTAATCGTGGTGAAAGATCTTCAATATCTCCCATAAAGATCTTCTTTTTTTATACCTAAAACCTTTCTTTATATCCTGGGGAAAAGAAAACATAAAAGGGTGATCTCAAATGCTCAGTAAGGGTAAACAAAAGAAATATAAATCACATCATATACATAAGAACATAGCTTTTGGGAATCTTAACCTGCAAAAGAGCTCATAATATCATAACATGGGATAAATCATAGAAGTGAAATGTAATCCCAATAATCATAACATAAAACATGAAACTTTTAGGCATACACAATAATCATAGATAATCATTTCTTGTTAGTCAAGACTCATTGCAAAGACTATCTTAGTGGACAAAGTCCCTTTCTGAACCGAGTCACTCTCATTTCAGTCCTGTTTCACTGAACCGGTATAACCTACCATTCCAGCCATGTCAATCTCATGAGATATAAAATCTTTACCCAATGAATTGGAGGGAGTTATAGGTCCCACCCATCTCATAATGATACCATTCTTATGTGTGCCACAAAATCTTAAATCATACATCATTGCATAACCCATGTAATAAAATGGGATTCTTAAACATCATGCCATCATAATCCATAAACAATTGATATCATTCAATCATAAGAATATTGAAACCATTTAAATCATAGAGAAATTTTACTTGAAACATACATATCAAATAATGTCATCTTAGATGGAAAATAGTTTTGAAAAATGTACTTGAAATGAATTCTTGAGGAAAATACCCTTTCTTCTTTAAAATCAATTTCTTTTCACAAAATGTCATGAAATTTTAAAAGAAAATGATTTTGTTGAAAATAGTCATGAAATACTTTAGAGGAAGCTTCATGAAAATATGGTTTTATAAAACTGTAAAAATCCGTTCATGCATTATAAGTTTAAAAAAACATTCTTCTCTAACTTTTGTCGGAAAAGTCAAGAAGTACCTCGTATTAAAACAAAAAAATATTCCTTACAAACTATGTGGTAAAAGGGTAAAAATGACTTTAAACATACATGGAAGAATGGTAAACATTTTATAAAAACATTTTTAGAAAACATGGTCATGGATGATAAACGTAACCCCAGTAAATACTTATGTATAAGCAATCTCGGATAAAAATGAGATTGAAAATTTATCCCTTACCTTAGGTCCGATTTGTTTCATAAGTGTCCTAACCTCCTGTATAATGATTTAAATAATGTCATTGACTTATTACAGAATCATATTCATTGTTATTATATCATATATGTTTCACTTATGACGTTATATTACCCGTTCGTTTTTAAATTCATGTTAAAGTAGCGTTTTGGGTAAAATCATCTCATTTGTCGTTCATGTTTTAACTTGTAATTATTCATATGATTAATTAGATCATTATTACATAATTATATAATATAAAACATGATTTATATATAATATATATTCAGAATATACGTATATATAATGGATCGATAAATGGAAAGAAAAACACCGTTCATGGAGACGGTAGGCCGTACGTACGCATGAACGATGTTTTCTTTTCATTATTGAATTGAGTGGAATTAAGTAGATGACATACATATATATACACATAAATCCATTATCTTTATAATATCATATATTTCATTATTATTTCTTATATATACTTTATAATCATTCTTAAATGGTTAACATGGAGAATGAGTCTCATCGCATCGTGGAGACGGTAGTCCGTACGTACGCACGAGCGATGATATCGTTCTCATGATCGTGAACTTCTGTTGAAGTGTATGTATAATATATCAGTATAAACATCACTTTATAATAATCATATATAGTTACTCATTACACCATTATACCCATCCAATTAAGGTGGTGGCGGAAAATAGATTACACCACGGCGCGGAGACGGTATTCCGTACGTACACACGCGCGGCGATTTCTTTTTCCGTAGGATGGATAGAAGGTTAATTAGAGTTGTTTCATATTTATAATAACATATCATTATATAATAAATACTTATGTTATTACTTTATCATGAAACAACTAAAGAAGAAGATGTTGAAGAAGAAAGAAGTTGAAAAGATCGGTAATGGATATTACCTCTTCTTTGGAACGCCTCTTTGAATCATCCACTTAGGAAACTAAGATTGGTCTTTGAAGAAGACCAGGACCTCTATGATTATTCTAGGGAAGTGGATAAGGGATTTTTGCAGGGTTTGGCTGAGCTTGAGTGCTCAAATTTGTGTGAGGAGGAGGGGAAAGAGGTGCCCTTTTATAAGGGAGGAGAGGGGCACCTTTGGAATTCTTAAAAATATTAATTTATAATAAATCTAACCCCACATAAAAACCTCAAAAAATGACTCATATTCTAAGATTATATGATATAGGTTTGTAATCCCATCAACCAATCAAATTTAGATAGGTTTGGATCTTATTTTAAACCATATCATTTTGATTTATCCTTATTTAATCTATTTAAGTTTATTTGTGGTAATAAAATTCTAAATTTTAAATTATAACATATAATTACTTATTTGTTGTGAATTTTCTATAATTGTTTACTTTATAAAATTATAGACCATATAAATTTAAATTTATAATTTTTAAATATTTTTGTGATTTTTAAACAATTTTATAATATGTTATTTTTACAAAATAACAATAGTGTCAATTTTGACACTATTCATTTATTTGAATTTAAATAAAATATATACTGAAGATATGTTCAAACTAAAAGATTTAATATATTAATAAAATTTCATATGTATCTATAAAATTAGTGAATCACATTAAGTAGTTCATATAATATTTATTTTATTATTTTTAAATCCATTTATTTGGTTTATCTCTTAATAAAATAATTACTACATCATTTTTGTATAAATATTTAATATACTTATTTGTTGCATAAAAATTTAAAATAAAATCCTATGATGAAGATAAATATATTACCTTTCACAATAATACTTTCACTCGAATTTATCATCTTAAAATCACAATATTTAAATTGTTATATTTATTAAATTATGAAGGTGACAACTTTGGCATCATTTAAAATAAAATAATATAAGTGTCATAATTGCATGTATAAGACTCCAAATGGTCAAATATTCGACCATTAGATGATTATAGTTTATATTTACATGACCAATAAGTTTTGGTCAGGGTTTTGTGCCTTTTATGGTCACTATTAGTTTAATAAAAAGTATATTCTTGATTTTTCACTAGATAAATAATTTCTGCATCACTATTGTGTCACAATTAATGATAATTATTTAATCCCAAAAAATTCTAAATAAATTCTCATGATGTAGATAATTTTGTTAGATTTCTAGAGACTATTCATGTTTGAAGTTTTATGATGTTTATCACTAAGTTAAAATTATTATACTTATAAGATTTAAGAGAGTGACATTTTGTCACTTTCATTGGTTTTAATAATAATTAAATTATTTTCATTGTCAAAAGTCCATAAAGTGAATCTAATCCGACCCTTAGTTGATATGGGTTTACTTTTAGCCATTAAATAGAATTTTGGCACGTGTTAGGGTAATTTTATAATATTATAGTTACCCTTAATTACCGGATTTACCTTTAACTAGGGTAAATAAAATTTACCGTAGTTACTATTCATAATTCCCAAAAATAAAAAGTAGTGTATTAACATAATTTGGACCCACTGATTCCAAATATGGAATCCATTTTTTCAAATTCAATACACAGATGTTGCAGAAATTAAATTAAAATTAATCCCGTTGTCGAATGAAAACGGGTTTTTGTTTAAAACATTGCAAAAGATTGAATTGATTTAACCTATGAATTCAAGGTAAAATAAATGCTCATGACATAAATTATATTAAATGGTAAAAATATATTCAATTTATACTTTAAAACAATTCAATATTATAATTTAACCACATTAGATATTACGATGAAAAAAGTTGTTTTTAATTAAAATATAACGTGTTTTTACTATTCATTAAAATATGAAAGTTATCGGAAAAATATCAAAACATTATCTAATGTAAATTTTTATTTCTTGATTTAAAAGAAGAATTTTATTTTTTCAAATTTAACATATATACATGTCAAAAACTAGATTTAAAGTGGGTGCGCCATCAAAAGGCGGCAAAACTGCATTTTTTGAAAAATACTTATTTTACACGAAAAATTTATTTTGTTCTTATACCATGTTCTAGAAAATGTGTAAGATTAATAATAATGTTATAAAATTCAAAATTTAGTTAATACTATTCATAATGGCTAGTTCATGACAATATTATAATAATATATCGTAGTTTATTAAAACCCAGTATTGCGTACAACACACGCTATCGAGGAAGGTCGCGATTGCGTGTAATGCAAGCCAAGTTAGGGTTGCGTGTTGTGAAAGAATCCTTCATTGTTTCATATAACAGAATCCAACCATATTTTATTTATACATTGCATATATATATATATATATACACTCAATGTTCCGTAGAATAACTTCTATCAAACGAACTTGAAATTGTGTGTAACAAGAGACAAGAAAAGTGTTGCGTATACTGCAAGCTAATATGGTGTTGCATATAGCGCAGGATAATCTTGGTGTGTCATACAATAGAAGATATGAATGAAAGAATGTATATTATAAAATATCGGGTTGTTACAACATCTCATATGTACATTTTTTGAGATCATAAATACTGATGGTCACCTTGATTGGGAAGAAGTGTGTGATGTTTGTAATCCTTTCAATGAAACCCCACAGAACATCATTACCTCTAGGTGACATTTTCAAAATATTCATGAAATACATTGTGACATCATTTAATTTACACTATAGGATAGGTAATAGCGGTAAAACCCCAGTAGATTACTGATTTTCTGATTTCACTTAGTGATAGGTGGAACACCTCGAAACAAAACTAATTACCTCTCTCTTCATTTACAACCACCAGCACTATCGTCGCAAGTCATGGTACATCCTGGTAACCTTGGGATGCACTACCTAAGCTAAAGCATGAAACTAGCACATCAAATTCTTATGTATATCCATGGGAACCTAGAAACATCCTTGGATATGTAGGATCTCATCATCAGATACCATACCATCAGGAGGAGGGTACTCACTTTCCACAGCTTCCTATAGAACAATACCTTTTGAATATCATAACTGACTCATTATAAATATATAAAATTGGATAGAGGAAATAACTATGGATTAAATAAATGTCTATCCATTTATATCATACACCTCCAGATGAATCTCAGAAAACAATGTCATAAGCTTCCACATGATACTAGCCTATTGCACTGCATGTATCTAATTCCTCTTGTTGAGTGAATTGACTACTGCATTTCCCAAACCAGGGGTGTAGGCAAGATCGAAGTCATCAGATTGTATATACTCCACCCACCTTCTCTACCTTAAATTTATATTACATTGTGTAAAGATATATTTGAGGATTTTGTGGTTTGTGTACACCACAAAATGTTCTCCCAGAAAATAGTACCTCTGACAATGAAATGCATGAATAACCACAACTTCCTTGAGATTGTGAATAGGGTAATTCATCTGATGATGCCTTACCTGCCGAGAACCATACAATCTGACTCAATATCCCTGAATCAATAGTAACCACATCCCAATACCTAATGCTTCATAGTACACCATGTTGATCTTTCCATGATCTAGTATTATTAGTATTGGTTCTGAGGTCAGCCTCCATTTCAGCTCTTGTAATGCTGTCTCAGAAGATTCTGACAAAAAAAACATCACACCTTTCATAGTCAATTTCCTTAATGGAACACATAAGCATGAAAAGTACTGTATTAAATTCCTTTAATAAGTTGCTATAAAAAACACTATATGTCAAAAAATATTCTTGGGTTGTTCCCATGAAACTACCACTCTCACATTCTCTAGGTCCACAAACACTCATGTCTCAATGATTATATGACTAACTAAGTGAATCTGATCAATCCAAAAGTGAAAAATTGTGAGATTAACCAATAACTAATACTCTATTAGTTTTTTCAAAATTATATCTAGATGATTGTAATGGTCATGTTTTTTGTGGTAATACACCAATATATCGTATATTAATACCACCACAAAAGAATCTAGGTAATGTTAGAACACGCAGTTCATCAAATCCAGGAAAACCGTTGGTGCTTTCCTTGGGCCGAATGGATTAACCAGATACTTAGATAACCCATACCTTCTACAGAAGTTTGTATGATGTATGTCTTTATGTCAACCACACACCTACTGATATCTTTAGCTCATGTTGATATTCATGTACACTCGATCTCCTCAAAGATCATGCAACTCCATTAGTGAAACCATTGAAAATTATTGTGTCTAATAAACCCCTTCGCATCCAAATCCTCTAGCTCGCTCTTGAGATCATGGAACTCCATCATAGACATCTATTTCAAAGTAATGGAAATTGGCGCATCTCCTATAACTAGATCGATGGATAACTCCACCTCTATCTAAGGATGTAAAACAGAAAATTCATCGGGAAAGATGTCCCTGAAGCTCTCAATCACTGGAGGAATTTCTATATGACTCACTCTCTAATAATCTTGAAACAGACTTGCAATTCAGGTTTTCATCCTTCCAATACCATGTTGCTCAGGTATATATCTTCTCGCAAGGACATCCCATTCTCCATTTGTAATAAACACTACACCCTTTGGTGATGTCAAAGCCACCATCTAGCGATAGCAGTAAACATATGCTTGATATGCTATGATCCAATCGATTCCAAGAATGATGTCAAACTATATCATCTCAAGGATATAAGGATCCCAAATGAAGTGACACCATCCGACTTCAAGGGGACACTCAGTACACTGGTGTAAATCACCTATTATAATTCCCAATGGTGTGTTTAGCATCAAAATTTCCTCAAAAGGCAAAACAAAAATCCCAAGGATATTTACTACCCGTGAATAGTTCAATATGTAAGATGTGCATGTAGAAAAAGGAGCTGATAAATTATTAGTAGTTACTATGATTGTATCTCTTACCATAGATGGTCTGGGATCATTCTCATGATGGGTATGTTGCACTGCATATGTCTAGCATGTATCGGGGCACTGTGACACTTCCTGTATACCATGAGCTGATATGACCTGCTATCTTTGAGAACATGGTGTCTTGCTACCATTTACATGACCACCACAACCCTTTCCTGACCGACCTGCACTACTTTAGCTCCCATATTGACACAGAGCTTATGGTCTTTCTCATGAAACTAATGTCAGACCTGACCCCCTACCACTTCCAGCTGGAGGTAAGGTCCTACAAACTACTTCATGTGTACCATCCTACCAAAATCTCGACACTAGATGGGGTTACGGTAACACAAAATTTTCTTGTGGCATGTCCTACCACACTAATTAAAAAACACATATCTACCTACAACAACAGCCTGACTAGCACTCCCGTCATGGGAAGCCTCTAAATTGAGCATCCTACCTGAATACGTAGATCCACTGGGGTGAGAAACAACCCTCCCCTATTTTTACCCCTAGATTCTCTTAGGTACTTATGGGTAATTAGTGTCAGGTTTAAAATATTAGTGATAGAAGGAAACATGAACACATTTACCTGAGATCTGATATCATGTATGATACCATCCTAAAAGAGCCTATCCCTTCATGTCTCAGCAGTTAGATACATTGGTACAAAATTTGGTCGCTCTATAAAGAATGTCGAGTATTCTATTACTATCATCATGACGTACTCCAGATGCATAAACTCACAAGCTCTATCTACTCACAGAGTCCTGGGGGTAGAATTAGTCGTAGAAGTGGGTTTGGAATTCAGCCAAACCCATATTACACAACCCGTCAACTAGATTCCAAATGTATCACCAGTGATTTGACACTCCATGTAGAATGTATGTCGTGAGATTGACCCTCTTCTATGAATGTGTCTTCAAATGCTCTAAAATAGCTAATGTGGTCCCTAGTCATTGCTCCTTACCCTATGGTCCATCATCCCCTGAAAACGTAGGAGGATGTTGTTGTTGGGACACCTGTGTTAGCTCATCAAATGTCATGGAAGGTTGTGGTGCTCCCTAGGAAGTGTTTATTTAGCGAAAGAATCCCTTGTAGAATTGTGCCTCAACACCTATGACTATAATAGCCCCAGGTTCCACAACAGGAACTATAGAAGGATGAAGAGGTATCACCTAGCCCAACAACTTTGATATATGGTCATCTCCTCCAACACAGCATACCACCAGAGTTTGTTATGGGGGAAAGTCTCTACAATTCCAAACAAATGCCTCATAAAAGAAAAAAATTCAAGGAACAAACCACAAAATTGAATGACATGTCAAAATTCCCATAGAAACTATGTCAAACCCTCATCTTACTCCTAAATCTAAGACTGTGTAATGAATATCCAATGAACCACTAAAAACTATGCCTCTCGCCCACTAAAAGGCCATGTATAGGTCAAGTCTCATTTTCCATTCAAGTTCCCATTTCCATTTCACATTCAATCATTCATGAAATTCCACCATGGGTTTATAATTTCCCAAATCCATGAGGGCCAAAAACACCTCATAAATCCAAAACATAGGTCCCATTCAAACCATATATGTAACATGTTCATTTAATATTTACATTTCACAGGTGCATAATTTATCAATTCATAAGGTCACATTCCCTTTATGGATTGAAATATGATGTCACACCTATTTCTAATACACCCAGATAACACAACAACATTCAAAAATATCACATAAACTATAAAAATCACATGAAAAATCTAATTCATCCTAGATGACATGGCATAATTCATGCAATTTATTTCTAACAATTGTATATATGATATCTGAGATGGGCCACCCTCTACTCATCAAGTTGAAACTAAAATCGAACCAATAAATTGCATCAATAGTAATAGAATAAATAATGTGCTTCACCAAATATTGAAATCAAATCAATGGTAATAGTCAAAAACTAGAAAATCACAATTCAATTAGGGAATTTTTTCAATTCCCTGTATGTGGGGTTTCTACTCCAAGGAATAGTTTATTACAAAACACTATTTCCATCATATCTCTGCCTATTTTCACCAAATATAATTTTAATACCTAATAGAAAAATCCTCTGATACCACTTTGTAACATCCCAGAACCAGATGCCACTGAAAACAGTTCCCCAATCATGTTTGGCCATAGGGCCTCAAGTGTGTCTCCCGAAAAACTAGAGGCTTCCGACTAGCTACGAGGGACTAGGTGGGTTAGTGGGGAGACAGTTTCCTCATTACCATAGTACCACAATAGATGTCAAATATATAAAATATCATAAGGGAAATAAATAGAATACAACTAAAAGTAATATAGGCAGACAATAATATACATATCAATATCCATAAGTAGCTTATATACAATAATTATGATTATAGTACAGGAGTATAAAAATTTCTAAAAGAATTACAAGGCGATGTAATAAAGTACATTTCCCAAAAATAAAAAATGAAAAAAAGTTATTCCAGCATTGAAATCCTTAGTTTCATCCTTTTCTCCCCTACTCCAAAGCCACAATTGACAAACTGTACTTGCGAACTTTCCCCTATCATCCCCTACAACTATATAATCATTTTGGGTCCCCACGGATGTCCAAATAGGGTGTGAGATAATCAACCCAGTAGGCTACCACCCAAGTCTACAATGTTCAAACATCAATCCTATAAAAGTGATAGAAAGTGTAAAAAAATAGTAAGTAACTGCATATGCCCATAAAATAAGTCTACTATCACAAGTAGAATAGAACATCCCTTAATGCTTCCTACATAAGTAATTTATCATCTAACAAAGAAGTTATTACATGTACCCGAGAAATTCCCACGACCACATGGTTCATCTATCTATAATATAAAACTCCCAGCCATGATGTAAAAAAGAATTCAATTATCCCATGGCCACAACGTATAGTAAAGTATCATCCCATGGCCATTCATTATAGTGAAATGTAGACCTTGAGGGCCATATCCAATGATTCAGTAGACCATGTAATACATGTAAGAATATCTAGACCCTAGAGGGATGGATCCAAGGATCGTTTCTAAGTAATCACATCGAGCCCCATGGGAATCCCCAGTGGATACTCTGTTAGGCACTAGATCGATTCCTAGGAGGATGGAAATAGAATGTTCTATTCAAGCCTAATGAATCCGGATCCTACGAGGTAGCAAGGCTTGAGTCATCCTATAGTATCAACACCTAATGGGTAGAATCATCCCAAGGTTTCCACTACCATGTTCCATATCCAAGGATATCTATCCATGTAATCTATCATACCATTCAATCAAGCATTCAATCCTTCAAATTAAAACTTAATAACCAGCTGAGTATACCCACTCACATCATCCAGCACAAGCCAGGAGTATACCCACTCATTCAAATAATTTATCATAAGAATATAGGCATACCCCCCCATATAATCCATTTAACAAGTCGGTAATCATTTAAATATAGATATAACCACCCAAAAAATCCATTTAATAGGTCAATATATCAAAATAGTTAAGGAATTACATGATATTCATTAATCAAGGAGGAAATACATCTTATTAACAACCCACTCAAGCTATCAAAGAATCTGAGGGAATCCTCTAACTAGGAAAGTATAAGAACAGACCCCTTAGGTGGGTTAAAAAGGTTTAAAACTCATTTCACATAATTCACACACCTCTAGGGACATCAAAATGAGCAAAAAGTTCCATCTCATAGAAAAAGAACTCATTGTCAACCTCACAATGACCAACTACAGTTACTAAAATCTACTTGCCCCAAAATGAGACCTCAACAGAATGTCTAATAAATGGAATATAAAACGAATGCTTAACAATGAAATAAAAAATATAGAACACCTACAATGCCTTGGTAGAAGATGGATCATCCAAAATCGTGTCATGATTCTCCCTGATTTGGATGAAATTTGAAGAATGGGTGAGGAATAGAAAATTAGGGAATATGAGCCTAAATCCAAAGAGTGTAGTCATTGTTTCAATAAAGAAAGAATGACCAAAAACGAATCAAATTCTTACCAATACAGTTTCAATGTGATAGATGATGCTCAAATTGGAGTCAGGATGGTTTCAATACTTGAAAAAGTATAATATATTGTTTTTTGATCCAAAAAGAAGAGGATAATATTCTGTACCACAAAAATATATGATACTTCCAATTTTATAAATGAAACACAACTAGGAAAGTACAAGGTTTGTACCTCAAGTACATGGTGGGTAATTTACCATTTATTTTTATGAACTTGAAACTCTACACATCGAGATAGAAAAGTACACAGTATGTACATGAAGTACACATCGTGTAGACCATGTACCCAATGTGCACATGGCCTACTGCCAGATTTCAGCCTTATTTCAACATTATTTCCAAAAAACAACCTAATTTTCCCTCAACCTGACCTAGGGACTAATAAAAAATGAAAATACAACCATTTATCCAAAAAAATATCTATACCCTAAGAAAACATTCATGATGTTACAATATTTCCCCCTTATAGTAGTTCTCCCCTGAATTGCTCTTTGAAGGGTGGTCAAGATTCGTCTAAAACCAACTCCGGCCACTGAGCATGTACATCTTCCCCCATATCCCAAGTCTCATCCTGTAAATGGGCCTTAGAGATCCTTTGTTCTCTTGTCAAAGATAAGAATAAAATTCTCCTCAAATGAGGAATAAACAAGTATCTCAACCAAATCAGGTTGAAAAACTGAGATGGTTTTGAGAGATAGCAGCATAGCTGAGATACGTGGAATATGTCATACATGGATTAGTAACTCTGAGGTATCATCCACTGATAGGAAACCATCCCGACTCTATCTATAATCTTGAATGGCCTGACAGATTTCAGTGACTTTTTACCATATCTCATGATCTGCAAGTGTCCCAAACTCAATGAAACAAGCAAGAAAAAATGATCTCCGACCTCGAACACTAGAGGTTGTATGAGGTGATAATCATATGATTTCAACTGAGACTTTTCAATATCCATCCTGTTTTGAATCAACTAGAACTTATTAGATTAAATCGACATGAGACGTCATCCTAGTCAAGCTGCTTCACCTACCTCTAACCGACAATGTGGATAACAACATGGTCTTCCCTATAATTCCTCGTAAGTTTCCATCATTGTCATCTCCTGATAACTATTATTGTAGTCGAACACAACATTGGGAATGTGCCTCTCCCAACAGCCCCAAATATATTATTCATGCTCAAAACATTACCTATAAGACTTGTATCATACGCTCTGACTGGCCATTAGATTGAGGGTGGTATATTCTACTCAGAAGAACTTGTGTACCAAGCGCCCTTTGAAAACCCTGCCAGAAACAAGATGTAAACTTATGATCATTAAATGAAATGATAATGTGTAGGGCTTCATTAATTTTTACCACCTCTTGGATGTAAAAAAATCATAAATAATCTACATTTAATGTCTCCTTAATTGGCATGAAGTGTGCGACCTTCATAAGACTGTCAATGGTATCCTACATGACATCATTACCTTGAGGAGACCGCAGAAATCCAGCCATAGAATCCATCAAAACATCATCCCATTACCATAATGTGATAGGTAACTACTATAAAATCACAATTTATCTTCAATGTTCCGTTTTCACATGCTGGTAGGTGGAACACCTCCTAAAAACCCATCCACGTCTCTCCTCATTATGGACCACAAGTACTGACGTCTCAAGTCATAGTTCATCTTGGTAACCCCAAGTTACACATCCCAAGATGATGCATGAAAATCCCTCATCACTGCCTCACATATATCCACTAGAACCTAGACATGTCCATGTAAACACAAGATCTCATCATTTCCTACCTTCCAACAAGGAAGAGGGTCCTAAAATATCACACCTTCACATAGAACTAGGCATTATAAATCCGATAGTTGCCTCATCCTAACTCAGTCTAGTTGGGTAGAGGTAACAGCTAAGGATAAAAGAAAAGCCTTCCCATTTTAGTCATGCACCTCAAAATGCATCTCAGAAAACAACTCTATAAGCTTCTACTAGCTAATGGAATGTTTGACTACTGGTATGTGAGTACTTATACACAATTCATCGACCACTACATTTCCCTTACTAGGAATGTATAAAATTATGTAATAAAAGGAATGTATGTATTCCACACACCTTCAATACTTCAAATTTAGATCATGATGTGTAATGATATACAAGATAATTTTGTGGTATGTGTAGACTGCAAAATGCTCTCCTAGTAAATAGTACATCCAACAGCACAACGCATGAACAACTATAGCTAACTCGATATTTTGTGTAGGGTAATTCCTCTCATAGGGCCTCAGTTAGCGAGACCCATATGATATGACCTGATACCCCAAAAAAGAACATCCTCTATCCAAATACATGAAGCATCATAGTACACCATGTATCTCTTTCCCTACTTTGCAAGTATGCATACCGATGCTGATGTCAGCCTCCCTTTCAGATCCTGATAGGCAATCTCACAAGATTTTGACTAAACAAGCATCACACCCTTCTTAGTGAAGCCCGTTAATGGTGGCTCTATGTGTGAGAAGTTCTATAAAAATTCATGGAGTAACTAGATATCCCAAATAAAATATATATGTCAAAAATATTATTGGGATGCTCCTAGGAAAATACAACTCTCACATTCTCTGGGTCCACTGACACCCGTGTCTCTGAGCTTGAGTGACCCAGAATGTGTATCTGATCTATACAATATTTGAACATTTCAAGTATAGCATATAAATAATGCTCTCTCTATGTATTAATTATGTTCTAATGATGGTTGGCATGGTCGTGTCGATTGTGAGAAGTCACCAAGATATCATCCACAAAAAACCCCCACAATAGAATCATGGTAAGGATGGAATACATGATTCATGAATATGATGATAACCACTATCGGGTTTGTGTGACCAATTGACTTAACTAGATTCTCAGATGACCCATACCTACTAATAAAGGCATTACTAGTATGTCTGGAGGTCTAACACACACCTTTTGATATCCTGACAACTAGTTGATCTTGGTGAACACTTAATCTCCTAGAACGTGATCAAACTAATCATCTATATATAGATAATGAAATTATCATGTATCCGTTAGTGGGATTAGTTTCCAATAATCAACATGTAGCCTATGGGTACCATCCCCCATATTTTCAAAAAGTTCTGGAGAACCCCCTCCAGTGAAATACTATGTATAATAAACCCATTTCCTCCAAATACTCTTGTTGCCTCTTGAGCTCTTTCAACTCCATCATAGACATCATGTAAGGGAGAATGGTTCCCGCACAACTCCTGGCATTAGATCGATGGGGAACTGTACCTCCATTTCAAGAGGTGAACCCCAAAAGTTGTTGGGAAAGATATCCCAAAAGTGATCAACCACTAGATGACTGTCTGACTGACTCACCCCATGATCAACTCAAAAAAAACTACCAATTTGGGTGATCATCCCACCAATCCCACGATGATCAGTCCGAGATCCACTCTCATGGAAATCCCATTGAACCTTTTGAATAAACAATACACCCTCTAGTGATGTGAATTTCACCCTCCAACAATATCATTCAACATAATCATGATAAGCTACGATTCAGTACATTCCGAGAATGATGTCAAACCCTGCCATCTAAAGGATGTAAATACCCTCGATGAAGGGACACCCTATATCACTAATGGGACACTACACACACTAAATTACATCATGCATTCTAACTCCCAACGTTGTGTATAGCGTCCAAACACCCTCAAAAAGAAACACAACTACCAGAAGGCTCTTTACAACTCGTGTATAGATAACGATGTTAGAGAACATATATTGAAAACAGAAAATGTAATTATTGAAGATACCAAGATCATACCTCTCACCGTAGATGGAATGAGATCTGATCTTGTTGGGTCTGTTTCACTACGTAATTCTAGATTGTACTATGACCATATTACACTACCTGGATACCCTGAGCTAATCCACCATGCTGTCTTTCAGAACTCAGTGGCTATCTACCATGGCCCCAACCACCGCTGCCCTAGCCAGAATGGACAGCGCTGCTCCATCTCCTTTCCTGATGTGGAGATAAAGGCCTTTCTCATTATGTTGACATCAGAGTTGACTCCTTCCACTCGTATTTGGAGGAAAGGTCCTATATAACCATTGCATGTGTCCCATTCTGCCACAAACTCAACACTCAAATAGTTTGCGATCACACTTATTTTTCATTTTTCCACACATAACAAAATGATGGAAAAACTCTATGTTATATGCACACACAACCAAACAATTAGTCATGTTGTGAGAGACCTCGAAATGGTGCTTCCTACCTAAAGACGTAGATCTACTAGTGCATAAAACAACACTCCCCTATGTACCCCACGCTTCCATTTGGTTACACTCTATAATTTGTTCCTAATTCACAATATCAGTTATATAAGGCCACCATAACACATTGACCTGATATTTGATAGCATATCTAATGCCTTCCTCAATGTGCCTCACCCTCGACAGATCACAAGTACGATACACTTGTGCAAAACACTAAATCTCATTAAAGTGTGCCTTGTATTCCATAACTGTCATCACACCCTGCTCCAGATGCATAAACTCACTAGCATGCTCCTATCGTAGATTCATGTGGTAAAACTAGTCATAGAAGTGGGTTTGGAATTTAGCCAAACCCATTATATATTTACCATCATCCTAGTTCAAACGTCATACTAGAGCTTTTCCGCTCCAAGTAGCATGTAAGTCGTGAGCTTGACCCTCCGCTCCAAATGCATCTCCATATTATAGAAAATCACTTACGTGGTATGTAGCCACAGCTCCTCTACCTATGTTTTTCCATCCCCTTAAAAAAGGATGATTCCACTGCTGGAACACCCATGTCTTCTCATACATAGTCAAGGGTGGCTATGGTGTTCCCTATAAAGTATGCATATAGCGAAAGAAGTTGTCATGGATTTATGTCTCAAAACATGTGTCTAAAACTAGAACTTGTTATTTTTATAGAACTATAGGAGAATAAAGAGGTATATTTTGTCCTATCATCTATGATGTATGGTCATCACCTCCATCGCAGGGTACCACTAGAGGTCATCATCATGGCATGTCACTATAATGCCGAACACACACCTCAGAAAAGAAGTACTTCAAGGAAAAATGATGAAAAGTGTAGGACATGTCAAAACCCTCCTAGAAACCAAGTCAAAACAATAACCTACTCCTAAATACAGGACTCTATAAGAAATAGACAATGAATCACTATAAACTATGTCTCTCTCCCACTCAAATTTTGGGTCTAGGTCATGTCTCTTTTACCATTCAAGTTCCTATTTCCATTTCACATTCAGTCATTCAGTAAAATATACCAAGGGTTAACCAATTCCAAAATCCCAGAGGGCCCATAACACCACATAATTCCAAAACATAGTTCCCATTAACACCATACATGTAACATGATCATTTAACATTTACATTTTAGTGGTGTATCATTTCCCAATTCATAGGGGCCCATAATCCTTATGGATTTAAAGATGACATCACACCTTTATCTAATGCACCCAACTAATATAACAGTATGCTGAATTATCACATCAACTATCACAACATCTTTAAATATCTAATTCATCCATGATGTTATGTCATAATGTATGGTATATGATTCAATAAAGAGTGTATATGATGTATGGTATGGCACACCCTCGTCTCATCATGTTGAAACTGAAATTGAATCTGAAAATTGAATCAATAGTAATAACAAAAATCAATTACATCACCTAATGGTGAAATAAAACCAATAGTAATAGTCCAAAACCATAAATTCATAATTCAATTAACGGAAATTTGGGTTTCCCTTGTACGCGGGGTAGATACTCATAAGCACAATTTATTTCCAAACTCCATTTCCTTCTTATCCCTATCTTTTATCACTAAATAGTAAGTCAAAATAGAGAAGAAATGTCCTCTGATACCACTCTATAATGTCTCTGACCCAGATGCCACCCAAAACGGTGCCCCGATCCTAGTTGGTCTAAAGGCCTCAACCGCATCTCCCCAAACGCTAGAGGCTGCCGACTAGTAGTGAGGGACTGAGCAATTTAGTGGGAAAACTATTCCATCATTACAAGAGTGTCACAAAAATCCAAATATATCCAATAGTGGAAGTGAAAAAAACCCAAAACCACACTGTATAACGAACCCAAGTATCACACGAACACATCGTATGGTGAACTAGAATTCCTTGACCATGCTGTATAGTAATGTGTAGACCCTTAGGGCTATATCAAAGGTTTCATCAAACCAAGGCATCCATGTTAGAATATGTAGACCATGGATTGATGGATCCGAGGAGTGTGTCCAAGCCATCTCATCATGTCCCATGGGCATCCTTGGTGGAACTAGTTTAGGCATAGGTTGGGGTCCTAGTAGCAATGCAATAGAAAGTCCAACATGAGCCCATGCATGCCAGATCCTATGGGGTAGCAAGGTCTGATGCATCCCATGGAATCAAGACCCATGGGGTATAATCTACCTAATGTGTCCAACACTGTATTCCGGATCCAACGATGGATTCCCAAGGAATCTATCAATCTATTCAATCTATCATTGAATCATTGAAATTAAATCATTCATAACTAGGTGAGTGTACCCACTCACATAGAAAAGCACAAGAGATGAGAATACCCACTAATGTGAAGAATTTATCATAATCATATGTGCCTACACTCCCATGTTAAACATTTAACATGTCATTAATCATTAACACATAGTTATTCCTACTCATATCATCCATTTGTCATACCATGCTATCAATATAGTTAAGTCATGAAATGATATTCACTAATCAAGGATGAAGTACATCTCTTAAACAATCTACTCAAGCTATCAAGCCATCCAAGGGCTTCCTCTATCTTGGAAAGCACAAGCACACACCACTTGGGTGGTTTAAATAGGCATAAACATGATATTTACTTATGGAGAACCCCTAGGGGGACCTCAAAACGAGAAACTACTTCCAACAACCAAAAAAGAACCCATGGTACACCTCACTAGGTCCAACTCCAGCTACTAAAATCTACTCGCTCAAAAACAAGACCACTATAGAATTTCTAATGAATTGAATATCAGACAAATTCTTGAAAAACACCATGACAAGCTGAAAGAAATTATAAAACACATACCTCACCTCATTAATAGACAAATCATCTAGTATTATGTCATGATTCATTCCTGTTTGGATGAAATATGAAGAACAGTTGAGCAACGGAAAATTAGGGAATATGATCCTAGATCGAAATATCATATTCGTTGGTCCTAATTATAAAGGATGTCTAGACATTTATTGAGTACATACTGATATTGTTCCAATGTTATACAATGTTCGAATTAGAGATCAGATGGATTCAATACATGAAAAACTAGAATATATGTTTTTGGTTAAAAATGGGAGGAAAATTTACTATGCATCGAAAATCTATGATATTGCCTATTTTATAAAAAAAACCCCCACTATGAAATTAGTTGGTGTTTACGGTTCCCATTATTTTTCATATATAGAATGTATTCACAATGTGACAGCCAAGTACACTATGTGTGCTTTATGTACACAATTTGTAGACCAAGTACATGATGTTTACATGGCCTGAGGCTAGAATTATGCATGTTTTCCACATTCGTTCTAAAAAACATCCCAACATGACCATGTCCCAATCTAGGGTCTACGAATAAAAGGAATGTAAACACATTTAACCCAAAAATAAGATCTATACCACAAGAAAAACCAAGGATCTTACACTTCCAATCCATCTGGTTTAGTGCAATAGAATGAAGTGGATCCCAAAAATGTTGTGATATGTCAATAGGTCACTAAAATGAAAATGATTTGTGTGGAACACATTGAAAAATGTGTGGGATAATGAAGTCTAGATTATAGTATTTCTCGACCTGGGAAGTAGGGGTAGGCATAGCTCCCCCACGACATGCTACCTCAAAGTGGTCTCAAAAACCCTACCCATTTAGAATAGGTTGAAGCCAATGTTTATGTCTAGAGATAATTGTTTATATCAGAGAATCCACCCGAGATGCACAAAAAACTTCCAAGGACACAAAAAAAAGTTATTCTAACTGCTCCTTGTGTTTTACCGACCACTCCAAAAGTTCCTACAGCAGCCCCTCAAGTCATTCCACATGCCACTACATGGGCCACTCATCCAAATAACAATGTTGAAGAACCTTACAAAGAAGTATTAGTTAATACTTATTTCCATGATAGGAATCCTCTTAATGATGATCCAATTCCTACTCTCATAGGTCACCTTGAGGGTATAGAAACCAAAAACAAATGGATCTCCCACCCGATGGTAAGCCATATCCATCATTGGGGGTTGATATGTCAGCACCCCTAGGCTTTGGGAATCCTAACATCTCACCTTTTAATGGGATGGGTGATCTTCTACAACATCTGGACCTCATCATTTCAAGATGTGGATCCATGATGGGAGCCCCAACATAGTAGGAAGCCACTAAACTCCAATGCCTAATACAATCATTGGAGGGGGAAACATTAGTTTTGTATATCCAGTTACTCATCCTATCTTTAGAAGGATGGGGGATCTATATAGGAAGTTCATGTATCAATTCATTTCCACCACCCGCAAGACTAGTACTGTTGACCACATCATGTTCAAGAAATGGTAAGATGAGAAAGTCACAGACTTTGTCCCTAGGTTTAAATCCTTCACATATTCACAAAATATGAATCTAACTATAGAATAGATGCTAATGGTATTTTTAGGAAATGTGATGAATTAAAGATCCCCTTCACTCATCACAAAAAACATCCTAGTAAAATTCATGATTTTTTCTAACAAAGCATAGGATCTAGAAAAATCCTTGCAGAATACCATATAGGCATGTCCATTGCCTCCAGCAGCTCATATATGAAGAGTCTCTAGGGATGAGACTACAACTATTTCATAGATAAACCCCCCATGAAAGTTTTAATTGTTATAGGTTGAGCCACATCCACAACCTCGCTATGGGATACTATGTTAGGGTCAACCACTAGCTTAGAATTTCCTACTTTAAAATCTGTAAGCAGCACCATGTATTGTACCACTACCACCTAGGCAAGACATCCACTTTCCACCAAATTTATAGATACTATCCCATCCTCAATGACAGGCTCCTAAAGGCCCTTTACTAAATTATAGAAACCTAACATACTCAGTCATTGAGGATTGCATCCCCAACTACATTTTAATTTTCATGGACTAGGGAATCCCATGGATGCTAGAATGTAAGATTATTGAGGAGGCTTGTCTCATTGATCTCCCCAATTACTGACCCTATCACTGGTTCATTGGACATATAATCAAAGAGAGTTATGTGTTCAAATACATTCTCTAGTACCAAGTCAATTATTACATAGATAGAATGGTTCTATCCTCATCATTGGTGGCATGTGTGTATGCAAATCCTGACCGTGTCACCGAGTTTGAATGGAAGTATGTCTATCATCATGGGTCTCAAAATTATGACAACTGGATAGAACTCACGACAGTTTCATAGGACCGTTGTATTACCCATGACAGTTTGAGTCAACCCAAGCAATCCACAGTCACTGTGCTACCTATAACTACTACTTTTTCATTAACATTTTAGCCATCTATCCCCTAGAATGGAAGGCACAAATAGCTCAAGAGAGAATGAATCCCTCCACCTATGGAAAATCCATACCATGCTATTTGCAATTTGATTCCCCCAAAGAGAGTGATTTCACCTATAATTCGTCCAAAAAAGTGTTATCCTCATGTTATGATTAGGAGAATTCCTCAAGGAATACCATCAAACTGGTGGACATTTACATTATACCCGACGATGAAGAGCACAAGGTAGACCCTCCTAACATCCTTGGTTGATGAAAAAACTGATGAAGATGAGTGAATCACCAGAATGATCAGGAAAATTCACCAAGCCATGTTGTTCATGCCAGCAAGACCAGATATCATGCCTATTGCAGAGCTCATTTTTCACATCCTTATCATCCTATTTCATTAGATTCATCCCCTCCACCATTAATATTTCTTAATATGTCAGAGCCACCATGGACACACTATGATTAGATGCATTCAACAATGGATTGACCTTAGTCATATAGCTATAATCTAGTGGTCACTCTCCATGTTTCTAGAGATGATAAGCGGGTTATACCAAAAACTTGCTAGAATCCTCCGTTTCGACTAGAAGCACCCGTCATACCTTCTACCACCGATAGACCAATTGTTTGTAGAGTTGTGTGCATGTAAAGGAAGTAGGATGTGATCAAGAACCTTTACATCATTCTTTTAAGGCTCTTGATCCTCAAGACTCAATGCATGTCTTACAACATGCATGAAGCCCTCACATAGGCTTTCAGTATCCCCCTCTAGTTTCAGAAACATGTTGAGTCTATAGAATCCTTCTGCGCTGAGGAATTATAGCATGAAGAATGTCATGCCATCATTTCTTTTGTAGTAAAATATGAAGGTTCTCATATATAAGGGAAAAATTGTCCATTAAACATCACTTTTCAGTCAATGGAATGGACGTTTTCCCCTATCATGTTGACATAGGTTTTGGGATCAATGTTATCCTGACCTAGACACCACACAAGATAGGGATTTTTGAAATAGATTTGAATCCCTATGACATGGTGATTCAAGGTTATGAAAAAAAGAGTAGATGTATATTGGGAAAAGTTTCTTGAACATAGAATTTGGTTTCCTTATTACTAGTATAATGTGCATTGTTTTCTCTTAGTACACTACCTACTTTGTGCTGACGGGTAGACCCTAGTTCCATATGTACATGGTTGTCTCCTCCTCAAATCACTAATTCCTCAATTACTCCCATAATGGTTTAGTGGGAATTATACATGGTGGTGGATCTCCCTTTTCATATTATGCAGCCAGCTACCTAAATGTTTACTACTACCATAGCATGGATAAGTATGCTCGGTAAATGATTTTGAGCATGCTACTATTGTGGCGGACCCATGGCAAGACCTGGATGATTACTATATTTTACAAATTCATTGATTAGAGGATACAACCCTAGACATGGGACACTGCATTGGCATCTACTGGACATGGGTAATGAACATTCCCTAGTGTATGGAGCATAGTGAGATGACATTGTGCTCTTATATGAATTAGAAAAGTGTGATCCCAAAACCCATTACCCTTGTCATGTATCACGATGCTTACCCCATGGAAACATCAATATGTCATACATTCTTGTTCTACTAGGCTGCGTTGAACTGGACCATCCTGATGTGCCACAACTACTTTGATATTATCAAGCATGGACCATTGTGTCGACTGCCTGATGGAATCTTGTCAAACATTTTAGTCACCAAAATTTAAAAAGCACAGGATCCCCTCAAAAAATATTTCACTACCACGTTGTTTGGAACAAACATTATGAAGGAAGAGTCCAATACAGAATATTTTCCCCTTTTGATGACTTCAGTTTAGACAATCAAGAAAATTTTGTGGATTCCCAACACCATCATTAGAGGAATGTATATACACCATTGTTGATGAGTTGGTACTGGTGAACCTCGACAACTAGATAGATCCAAAAGCAACATTGGACTGTGTAGCCATGTCTTCAAAGGAGCAACAACAATATGTCGGTTCGATGAAGTAGCATTATGATGTTTTCTACTAGAGCTATGGAGAGATGATAGGTCTATATCCTCATGTCACCATCAACAAGAATAGTCTCATGATAAACCAGTGTGGGTTCAAACAACCTCCTAGAAGGATGCACCCATCTCATATTGTTGTGGTCGAGGAAAATGTTGAGAATCTCTTAAAATAAAACTTTATAAATGAAGTCCAGTACACAAAATGGCCAGCAAAAATCATTCCAGTTAGAATGAAGAATGGATAGATCAGAGTCTATATAGTCTTCTAGGATCTCAATCATCACTATCTAGTGGATGATTTTCCCCTTCCTGTGAAGGAGCTGTTGATTGATACGACCACGGGATTCCAATCTCTCTCCTTCTAGTATGGGTATTCAGATTATAATAAAATCGGAATGGTTCTTAATGAAAAAGAGTATGCCACCTACAAAGCACCACAAGGTACCTTATGTTGCGAATTAATTAATTTTGGTACGAGGAATGAAGGTCCCACCTAGCAGTATGTCATGCACCGCATATTAGAGATAATCCTTGGGACATTGGTGGAATGATACTTGAGTGATTTGGTTTTCAAATACCACCAGAGTCAGGAAATGATCATAGATCTTGAGAAAGATTCTAACTTCCTACACTCCTTCCATCTGAAGATAAAATACTTGAAATTTGCATTTGGGGTTACCTCTGGAAAGTGTTTCGGTGTTTAAATTAGATATAGAGTTATTGAGATCGATCAAGAGAAGATCAAGGGCATCTGTTAGATTCCGCCTCTAAGAAACATTCATGAGCTCTAAGGCATTCAAGTCCACATAGACTACATACTCTGATTCGTTGAAAATATGGCTGGAAAGTGTATTACCCTTTACCGAATCATGAAGAATGTTGTTGAATACCAATGGGGTGATGTGTGTTAGGATTCGTTTTATGAGACCTGGAAGTATCTCCCACAGCTTCTATTTCTGATTCCACCCATCTCTAGAATACCACTAGTCCTTTATGTGACTAACATGGAATAGTCCATAAATAACCTTCTTAGATAGAAGAATAGTGAAGGGAAAATGATTATTTTATACTATCTCATATCCATGCTCCTTAGTATAGTGACAATATATTCTTCTATTTAGAAGAGCTTGTTCACACTGGTTTTCTCTATACAGAAATTTCGGCATACATGCAACACCATGAGATACATATAGAGTCCCTTGTGGATATGCTAAATTATACTATGATATTTCCCATGTCTATAGGTTTTCTATCTCGGTGAGTAGTGATCCTTCAATAGTTTGACCAAAAGGTATGTCCCCTAAAAAGATAATAAGGGACAAGCACTGGGAGACATCCTTGTTACCCTTTCTGCCCCTGCTGAATAGTTTATAGATCATGATTTCATAGATGAGAAAAACCTCTTGGTGGATCAGGTTGTAGCAAGTTTTCAAATTATATTTCACGGTGCATTGAGATTCCCAACTAGAAGGAGGCTCAACGATCCCAGTGATAAAAGGGTAGGCCTGGGTATCATATTCACCATGACTGCACATACTTTCTTTCCCCATTCATTCTTGATGTCTGAAGGCTGCACCAACAACGAGGCAGTGTATCATGGTCTTATCACTGGCCACATGCTAGCCCTCGAGATTGATGTTCCCCACATAATTTTGAAGGGGGACATAGAGCTGTTCATCAAACATATCAACATGGACTATATTGTTAGAAAGATAGTGCTTGTACAATTTATAGATGGTAGTAGCCAGTTGATGGCTTTGTTTTCTTTTCATCTAGATTTTAGTCATGTCATTCAGTCAGAGAACGGTCGAGCTGATTCCTTGGCCCCGATTTATACATCTCATGTACAGTCTATCCAAGATTATTTGATTATCCATGTGGTGAATCAACGATTCATTGCTCTAATCACTTAGGATGATGATGATATCCAGTGTCTAAATCATCTCACCATCAGTCTATCCACATTGGTACAACCAGCAACCTCTACCATAGTGGATGGGACCCCTGGTTGGACCACTCCCTATATTTATTAATTAGCATGAGGAGATTCCTCTTGTAACTCCCTGGCCACAGTTACCTATATTTGGTGAATTATTACATAACATTGGTATAATCACAAGAAGGATTAAATCTCGAAAGAACGATTGGTTTAGTAGCCTTGAAAACACTAAATATATTCATAATGTTTTACATTACGTCATAAGGTGAAAAACTACTACAACAACATATTCTCTCCATATTCCACACTATTATCCCCTCATAATATCCCTACAGGTCATTCGTAATTTACTTCTTCACATCCTGGGAGAAATAAAACACAGAAAAGGGGTGAGATCTAATCCCCAGTAAGGATAACAATATAGTGAAAACTTTTATAAATAAGAATAAACCTTTAAGCAAATTTATAACTAAAACCAAAGCCTTTTAAACTTGAACTTCATCATAGTATGGAAAAAATAATATGAAATAATTCCATTCACTTATTCACATGGATATTCTACTAATCGAATAATCACATGAAATATCAATAACCACTTTCATAATGATGTAATGCATGATTCCAGACTTTAATTTCTGTGTCGAGGCCTCGTGCCAAGACCTAAGGGATAACTGTAACCAGAACCCAACCCGGAGAGCCTCTGTAACCGGACTGCATCCCGAAGTGCCTCTAATAATCAGACACCATCCCGGAGTTCCTCTAATAACTGGACACCAACCCGCAGTGCCTCTAACAATCGGACACCAACCCCGAGGGCTTACTTTTACCGGCCCCCAACCCGGAACATACTAGTCCAACACAATCATCTTAAGAAGAGGATGAAATATAACATAAACATTCATATTAAAACTGACATACAAAATGTCAAAACATTAATCATAAACCATTAATGGCATAAAAATAACTCATCCATTGTAAAAAATATCCAAAAACCATAAATAAAATATGTATGATTTTAATAATAATAAATCAACTTCAAACAAGTTTAAACTTTATCAATGGATGTTGACATAGATGAAATCAATACTATTTGAGAGAAATATCTCTTTTTTGAAATAATTTAAAAGTCGCATAATTATTGAGAAAACCTTTATTTTGAAAATATCTTTATAAGCTTGTGAAGGAAGCTTCTACGGTGTAATAACTTCGGAGAATAACCGCACCCGTCGTATAATTTAAAAAAATACATTCTTACCTTAATTTTGTCAAAAGGTTAAAAAGGACTTTGTTTGGAGAACGACGGAAAGATTACTTTATTAACCTCTTATAAAAAGTCAAACAAGGGTATAAATGTCGTTAACCCATATTCTTGTAAATAGTAAAAATGTTTTGAAATACCTTTTTATGAAACATTGATGTGGATGATAAAGAGATCCCTGTAGATTATTACGTATATACAACCTCGGATAATGAAGAGATTGCGAAATAAACCCTTACCAATTTGGTAACTTATGAAATGTAAAACCATGAAAGAGGTATCATACAATGAATATTTAAATACACATAAATTAAAGTGTATTACACAATAAATATAATTATGGGCTGTACATACACCACATAAAAGGTAATGGTGGAAATATGGCATGAATCTCACGGGAATAAGGAGTGAGATAAAAACCCCTTAACCTGTACTTTTCCTTGGTTGGGGGTAGGTTAACCTCCTGTATAATGGTGAAATAATTGTTATTAAATTATAAAAGAATCATATACATTAATATGATATCATATATGATATTTTAACATTTATTTATTAATAATATCTTAGTATTATCGTTGTTTTGGGTGTTAACTTACTCATTTTATTTTATATGTTTTGTGTCGTAAGACGTGTTTTTCATGGATAGGTTGTATCTTAATCACATACAAAATGATATCAAGTCCTTAGATACTATTATTATTAATCAAATGAGAATTAGACTTGAATGGATACGATGAAGAATGAATCTCATCACGTTCGTGGAGACGGTAGTCCGTACGCACGCACGAGCGATAATATCATTCTTTTGATTTTAAAATAATATATAATAGGATGGTATATCATATATAGAGAATATTTATCATGTTAAATTCATTATTTACATGAATTAATCATCATTATTATACCCATCCAAATAATAATTTATTGAATAACAATTACACCCCGACATGGAGACGGTAAGCCGTACGTACGCACATGTGGTGACTTGTTATTCAAAGAATGGATAAAATACTGAATATGATCGTACCATATTTATAATAATATTAAAATATATATGATATACTGTATTCATTATTTTATAATGGGAATAACAATGAAAGAAGAAGTGGAAAAAGAAAGGAACTTGAAAAAGGGTGGTGAAATCATTTCCTCTTCTTTGGGTTCTTCCTATTGATTTGATCAAAAGGGCTCCCTAAGTTGGCTTTCTGACTAATGGAAGGCATCTAGGATAATGTGATGGAAGTTGAGAGAGTATTTGGGAAGATTTTGGCCGAACCAAAAGGCTTTTAAGGTGTTAGTTAATGAGAAGGGAGAGTTCCCTTTTATAAGAGGGGTGAGGGGCACCTTTGGAAAAGCTAGAAATATTATTTTACAATAAATTCATATTTGGTTTATAATGGCTCCAAAGTAGATTATTTAAATTTTAAGGTGGTTATAGGTCGAAAACCACGCAACCAATAGAATTTAGACAGGTTTGGGTCATTATACTAACCTTATCGGTAAGTATTAACTCTTAGTTAATTAGTATCACTTTTACAATGTCTCTTTGTATTTTTATATTATATGGTTAATAAACATACTATATACATCCAAGAGACCCCCAAGTGGTCCATTAATGATACAACTATCATGATATAAGTCTCTTGGCTGAACCTTAGATTTTTAGGAATTTAATATCAATTAATAATATAATATTTGTTTTAAAAACTCTTTTATGTCAATTTTGACACTATTCAATAATTGATTTATGTAAAAATCATAATAGAATTATTACTTCGAAAAAAGTTAATTAAATCATTCCTAACATGTCATATTAACCTTTAAAATTAGTTTAATTCATATCAAGTCTCAAATTATATATATTTGGGTATCTAAAATAGCAATCATTTTAATTTTTCACTATTATGGTAATTACTGCATCATCATTGTGTCATAAATAAATTAAATTATTTAATGTATAAAAATTATAAATAAAATATCATTATGTAGGAAAACTTTTTATATTTTAAATAAATATTCATAGTCGAACATACAACATATATATCCCTATGTAAATTTTTTTTTCTAAAAGATATATGCTTGTGTCTTTTTTGTATTTATTTTAACTTAATTAATATAAAGTTTCATTATCACATACAAGTGGATCCATGGGGTCCAAAATCGACCCAACGATGCCCATGGTCGGACATGTATCAACCAATAAGGTTAGGACACGCTTGAGGGTAATTTAGTATTATTATAATATTATTTTTTAACCCTTATTTACCGGATTGTCCTTTAACCATGGTAAATAAAATATTTACTGAAGTAATTATTCAAAATGTCTAAAAAATAAAAGTTACCTATTTACACTATTTTAACATCCTGATTCCAAATATGGAATCCATTTTTTCAAATTCAAAACACAGAAGTATCCAAAATTAATTTCAAATTAATTCACGTTGTTAAAACCAAAAGCGTGTTTAAAGTGATAATAACTATCAAAAGTTTGACACTTTTTTATGTCAGGTTTAATTGTAAAATTATGTACAATGACCAAAATTGGAATTAAATGGTAAAACTATATACTAAATATACTTTAATACCACTCAAATTCACAATTTACCACAAATAATTATTTTGATTAAAAAAGTTGTTTTTAATTAAAATTTAGTTAATTTTCACTATTCATCAAAATATTAAAGATATATGAAAAGTACCAACATTTCACCTTAGGCTAAATTCGATATTCTAAAACAAAAAATGAATTCCATTTTGAGAGAGAAAATTTTTAAAATTTTAAAAAGTAGGTATTACTATTCATAACTGCTACTTTGATTGGTCGTGGTGTGTGTTAGAAGTAGAAGTTGCGTACAACACATGCTACTGTATTATTCAAAGAGAAACGTACCGTGGAAGCTCAGGGTGTTACATTATCCCCTCCTTCAATAATTTGCGTCCTCACAATTTGATATTATTCTTTGAAAATAAAAGTTGAAAATAGAAATAATCATTGTGGAAAAACCCACATCGGAAATTTGGTTAATAAAATTTAGTCTTAACAAGATGAAAAGAGAAATGAAAGGGTCACCACAAAATTATGATCCCAATTAGGAGGACATTTGTTGAAATTATAGACATATAATTGGAGGAAAAATGTAAATATTTATAGGTAGTGATTGAGGTCATCAATCACAAACAAGTTTAAAATTGAGGTCCTTAAATTCATCAATCTATGATGATTTAAAATACCATCGGTTCAACAAAACATAAGGTATTAGGATAACAAATTTTTTATGTTTCAAAATATCTTAGTTGAAATCCCACATCGAAAAATGAATTAATGAGGCCTCAATTTAAAATAAAGAGTGAAAAGTATAATGATTACCGAAAATAACACATATTAGGGTTCCGTGTAGGAAAATATGGATATGGAAGAGAAATCAATCAATCAATTATCTGATTGAGAGTGGTAGAGAACATGGCTATGAAAAGGCCAACAATCCCAAAGCCATAAATTAGTGATGATCTAATGTACCATCTAGGACAACATTTTTGTTCTAAGTTCCTTTTCATAATGTTGAGGAATTTATTTATGAGATTGGCTAAGATCATAAGGAGATATAATTACTTTATAATTAGTGTTTTATCCATTAATAAATTTCTACTACAAACTCATCTTTCACTCTAAAAGATAATAGAACATAATAAAATATTCTATTTATCCTATTCATTTGGGGTTAAAAAAATAAATTTATAATTCATATACTAGACCTTCTTAAAATATACTATATTATTTAATCTAGGACATCACGTGGGCCAGTGGTAGGTGATACACCCTTGTCGCCCTTCGGTTGCGGGTTCAAGTCTCGCGGCCATGCTGGTCGTGACAGGTTGCCGCCCGACCTCCAGGTTTTCCTTTTATGGAAATCAAAAATTAATCTCAAACTAGAATTATCCAAAATACTTCTGTCCAAACTCACAGTCCAACATTTATAAGGAAGGTAAATATAATGTAGATCTCTTTTACCGCGTAATAGCATATGAATACCTTCATCATGTATTCTTTTAAAACACAGAAACATCCTGAATTACCATAATCCTTATTGATTACGTTCATGCTCCCATATTCCATAAATAATGATGGATATACTTCATCCAGCCAAAAATGTTGTAAACTCCAACAATTATGGAATATACAATTCTTTAATCGGTTTCAAGTCAGTCAAGAATATCCACTATAATTTACCCAAATCAACCATATCCTATTCCAAAATAAGTACCTCAATATTAAGACCATATTAAGGTTTATCTTTCCTTTAACCATGTAATTTCCAAAACGTTTAAATTGTTGTAGAGTCACTTTTCTTAGTATCATAAAATCACAAATCCTCAATGAAATAGTACTGCAGTACAATCCTTATACACTCCATAATTATTATAACAAGTATGTTGCTGATAAAACACTCAAATGACATAATCAACATAAGAACTCTAATCATTCCTCTTCATCATTGGTAGTATCATAACTTGATTTTTATCCAATAGCATCATTTGCGGCATAGTCTGATGATAGGTTCACGTAGTGTCCAAACTCCTTGCAAATGAAGCATTGTACATTTGAAACCATTTTCTTACCCTTGAAGTCATGTACTTGGTTCCCTTTTCCTACACACTTATAAAAAACTCCCATTTCTTTCAGGCAAGTTACAGGGTGTTTCTTTCCACAGTTATCACATATGGGAAAATTATTCTTTTCCCTCTTCCCTTTATCCATCATTCACTATTCTATCATTTTCTTCTCTTGCTACCCTTCAAAGCCATATGACTCAATAAAATCTTTAGTTATCTTATCCACACATGATACTATTTCTTCATATGATGATAATATGTGGGAGACTATTTCCCTTCTAAATGATGGCTTAATACCATGAAAGATATGATCCTTCTTACTCTTTGGTTCATACGTATTACTGGGGTTCACATTCCTTCTACTGTGTGCCATTTCTATACAATAGCATAAACTATGTCAGTTTATGAATTGTAATGAATAATTCCAAACTTGTAAAATACCTAACACAAATTGAACAGTTTATGGATATAATCCAAAATCATAAAATTTTTTCTTTGAGTAAGTATATAATCATGATCCCATCATAAGGGTTTTTAAAGAAAATGAGAATTATCCTAAGAATATCCCTCGGGAGTGTCCTAACCAAGGGTGCAGCAAGGCCCGTTGTCGTGCACCAATTCCAGATCGAGTCTAGCTCAAAGCGGTGTTTTTGGGTTTTACCCCTAGGTACATCTGTGCCAGAGCCGCCTCTAACTGCTCGTATCTAGACAGGGATGTATTGCTCGGAAAAATCACAAAATCTCTACAATGAAAAAATTCTAGGAAGTTTTTCTATACTAATCCTCAAAGTCTATCTTAGGGATATGTGCTCTAATCAGAGTTTATCAAAATCTAGTTTCCATGTTTATTGCTAAACATCCTCTGATACCAACTGTAATTCCCCGACCCTAGTTACCTAGAGTCGGTGCATTATTACATAACATTGGTATGATCACAAGAAAGATCAAATATCAAAAGACTGATTGGTTTAGTAGCCTTGGAAACACTAGATATACTCATAAAGTTTTACATTACATCATAAGGTGAAAAACTACTACAACAACATATTTTCTCCATAGTCCACACTATTATCCCCTCATAATATCAATGCAGGTTATTCATAATTTACGTCTTCACATCCTGGGAAAAATAAAACATAGAAAAGGGGAGAGCTCAAATACCCAGTAAGGATAACAATATAGTGGAAACATTCATAAATAAGAATAAACATTTTAGGAAATGTATAACTAAAACAAAAGCCTTTTAAACTTGATCTTCAACATAGTATGGAAAAAATAAAATGAAATAATTCCATTTACTTATTCACATGGATATTCTAATAATCGAATAATCACATGAAAAATCAATAACCACTTTCATAATGATGGAATGCATGATTCCAAACATTGATATCTATGTCGAGGCCTCGTGCCAAGACCTAAGGGATAACTGTAACCAGAACCCAACCCGGAGAGCCTCTGTAACCGGACTCCATCCCGGAGTGCCTCTAATAACCGGACACCAACCCGTAGCGCCTCTAATAACCGAACACCAACACAGAGTGCCTCGAATAACCAGAAACCAACCCTAAGGGCTTAATTTTACCGGTCCCCAACTTGGAACATACTAGTCCAACACAATCATCTTAAGAATAGGATGAAATATAACATAAACATTCGTATTAAAACTAACATAAAAATTGTCAAAACGTTAATCATAAAAAATTAATGGCATAAAAATAACTAATCCATAGTCAAAAATATAACAAAACCTTAAATACGAAATGGATGATATATATCATAATAAATAAACTTGAAACAAGTTTAAAATTTATCAAAGGATATTGACATAGATGAAATCAATACTATTTGAGAGAAATATCTCTTTTTTGAAATCATTTAAAAGTCACATAATTATAGAGAAAACCTTTTTTTTAAAATATCTTTATAAGCATGTGATGGAACCTTCAAAGGTGTAATAATGGCAGAGAATAACCGCACCCGCCGTATAAGTTAAAAAAAGACATTCTTACCTTAATTTTGTCAAAAGGTTAAAAAGGACCTTTTTTGGAAAACGATGGAAAGATTCCTTTATAAACCTCTTATAAATAGTCAAACAAGGGTATAAATGTCTTTAACCTATAATCTTTTAAATAGTTAAAATATTTTGAAATACATTTTTAAGAAACATGGATGTGGATGATAAAGAGATCCCAGTAGATTATTATGTATATACAACTGCGGATAATTAAGAGATTGCGAAATAAACCCTTACCAATTTGGTAACATATGAAATGTACAACCCATGAAAGAGGTATCATACAATGAATATGTAAATACAAATAAATTAATGTGTATTACACAAAGAATATAGTTATGGGTGGTACATACACCATAAAAAAGGTAATGGTGGCAATATGGCATGAATCTCACGGGAAAAAGGAGTGAGATGAAAACCACTTACCTTGTAATTGTTCATTGTTGGGGGTAGGGTAACCTCCTGTATAATGGAGAAATAATTGTTATTAAATTATACAAGAATAATATACATTAAAATGATATCATATATGATCTTTTAACATTTATTTGTTAATAATATCTTAGTATTATCGTTGTTTTGTGTGTTAACTTACTCATTTTCTTTTATATGTTATGTGTCGTAATCCGTGTTTTTCATGGATAGGTTGTATCTTAATCATATCCAGAATGATATCATGTCCATAGATAGTATTATTAATATAAAATGAGAATTATACTTGAATAGATACGATGGAGAATGAATCTCATCGTATTCGTGGATACGGTAGTCCGTACGTACGCACGAGCGACAATATCATTATTTTGATATTAAAATAATATATAATTGGATGATATATCATATATAAATAATATTTATCATGTTACATTTATTATTTACATGAATTACACATCATTATTATACCCATCCAAATAATAATTTATTGAATAACAATTACACCACGACGTGGAGACGGTAAGCCGTACGTACGCACGTATGGTGACATGTTATTCATGGGATGGATATAATATTGAATATGATTATACCATATTTATAATAATATTAAAATATATAGGATATACTATATTAATTATTTTAGAATGGTAATAACAAAGAAAGAATAAGTGGAAGGAGAAAGGAACTTGAAAAAGGGTGGTGAAATCATTACCTCTTATTTGGGTTCTTCCTTTTGATTTGATCAAAAGGGCTCCTTATGATGGCTTTATGACTAAAGGTAGGCCACTAGGATGATTTGAGGGAAGTTTAGAGAGTATTTGGGAAGAGTTTGTCCGATCCAAAAGGCTTTGAAGTTGTGAGTTAATGAGAAGGGAGAGTGCCCTTTTATAAGAGGGGTGAGGGGCACCTTTGGAAAAGCTAGATATATTATTTTATAATAAATTCATATTCTGTTTCTAATGGCGCCAAAGTGTATTATTTCACTATTATGGTGGGTATAGGTCTAAAACCACTCAACCAATAGAATTTAGACAGGTTTGGGTCATTATACTAACCTTATCTTTAAGTATTAACTCTTAGTTAATTAGTTTCACTTTTACAATGTCTCTTTGTATTTTTATACTATATGGTTAATAAACATACTATATACATCCAAGAGACCCCCAAGTGGTCAATTAATTATACACATATCATGATAGAATTCTATTGGACGAAACATAGATTTTTAGAAATTTAATATTAATTAATATTATAATATTTGTTTTAAAAACTCATTTATGTCAATTTTGACACTATTCAATAATTGATTTTTGTATAAATCATAACAGAATTATTAATTCAAAAAAAGTAAATTAAATCATTCCTAACATGTCATATTAACCTATAAAATTAGTGTAATTCATAAAAAGTCTCAAATTATATTTATTTGGGTATCTACAATATCAATCATTTTAATTTTTCACTATTATGGTAATTACTGCATCATCATTGTGTCATAAATAAATTAAATTATTTAATGTCTAAAAATTATAAATAAACTATAATTATGTAGGAAATCATTTTATATTTCTAATAAATATTCATAGTCGAAACTCCATCATATATAACCCTATGTAAAAATTGTTTTTCTAAAATATATATGCTTACGTCTTTTTTGTTTTTGTTTTAACTTAATTAATATAAAGTGTCATTATCACTTACAAGTGGATCAATGGGGTCCAAAAATGACACAAATATTCCCATGGTCGGACATGTGTCAACCAATAAGGTTAGGATACGTTTTAGAGTAATTTAGTATTATTATAATATTATTTTTTAACCCTTATTTACCGGATTTACCCTTTAACCATGGTAAATAAAATATTTACCGAAGTAATTATTCAAAATGTCTAAAAAATAAAAGATACCAATTTAATAAATTTGAACATCCGGATTCCAAATATGGAATCCATTTTTCTAAATTCAAAGTACAGAAGTGGTAGAAATTAATTTAAAATTAATTCCCATTGTTAAAACAAAACGCGTGTTTTTAAGAGACAATAACTATCAAAAGATTGACACTTTTTTATGTCAGGTTTAATCGTAAAATTTTGTACAATGACCAAAATTGTATTAAATGGTAAAAATATATTCTAAATATGTAACGCCCCGACCCCAGCTACCCAGAGTCGGTGCATTACTTCGTAACATTGGCATGATCATAAAAGATCAAGTCTCGAAAGACCGATTAGTTTAGTAGCCTTGGAAACACTAGATACATTCAGAAGTCTTACATTACATCATAAAGTGAAAAACTAATAACAAAGTCTTCATATTCCACACTCATATCCTCTTCTGACTATCCCTGCAGGTCATTCATAAAATACTTCTTCACATCCTGGAAAATATTAAAACATTGAAGGGGTGAGCTCAGATGCTCAGTAAGGATAACAATATAGCGGAAGCTTTCATCAATAAACATAAACATTTAAGGCAATGTATAACTAAAACAAAAGCCTTTTAAACTTGAACTTCAACATAATATGGCAAAAGTAAAATGAGATAATGCCATTCACTTCTTCACATGGATATTCTACTGGTCGAATAATCACATGCAATATCAATAACCACTTTCATAATGAGGGAATGTATAATGCCAGACATTCTAAAACATTTTGTCAAGGCCTCGGCCAAGACGTCTAAAATGATTAAGGCCTCGGCCAAAACCATAAATCAAATTGGGAAAGGGCCTCGGCCAATTCCACGTCTAGTTGTCTCATGAGACCTACCGATGCATCGAGGAGCTATAGCGGGCTCCACCCGTCACTTATTAAGTCCAATACATTCCTCATATGAATAGGTTTAAACATATCATAAACCATAACATAATCGTATCACATAAAACGTGCATAAAGGAAACATAAAATTTCCACATTTCAATCACAAGATATCAATACAACACATTGATATAATAAAAACGCTTTCAAAACCATTTTCAATACCAAAATAAAAGAAAGTTAAAACTTTGTATTTATTTTTCATTTAAAAAATGATGGCTTGTAGAGGAAGCCGAAACTCAAATAATGGTCACGGCGGTGGAGAAGTCGTTGTCGCCGCATAAGTATGGAAATAAAAACATTCCCTTTTTTCATTTAGCAAAACGCTTCGTATAAAAAATATTCCTTTTGAATAAACGTAAAAGTCAAAGGGGTTTATACACCGTATAAAAGAAATTTGTGTATAAAACCAAATATTCCTCAGTGAAAGGGGATTGAGACGAAGTACTTAAAAAGATCATTTTTAAAATAAAATAGATCTATTATGTGTATTCACTATAGGTACACATAAAGAAAGTAAAAATACAAAATAGGAAATAATAATATCATGATATAATTTGAAAGTAGGAGATTAACCCAAAGAATAGAAATTGGGTTAAGAAGTTCCCTTACCTTGCGTCTTGTCCTGACTCGACCGTTCTGTAACCTCCTGAATAATAAACTAGAGATAATTTCTATTTACTTAAGAACCTTTTTCATGTTCATTATTCCATTTATATCACTTATTACCATGTTATGAACATTATTTAATTATTTAAGTTAATAACGGTCATTTTGTCGATCTTTGGTACTTGAGTCAAAAGTAAACTTCTTATAATTACAAGTTGTTCATGTGGTGAAATATCCATTATATCCAGAATTATATTCATGATGTAGATATCATATATATCATATATATACAGTATATACATTCATTCATAATGTCACGTAACATTTAGAGGTAAGAAATGAAATGCACCGTTCATGGAGACGGTAAGCCGTACGTACGCATGAACACTACTTTCATTTCTGTTTCATATTTAATGGAATTAAATCATAATGATATAAATTTATAATATAATTATAGTATAATATAGTGTATAATACCATTTAATCCATCCTTTATATATCCCACATATGGCATTAACGATTCAAATCACTTTGAGGGGGCGGTAGTCCGCACTTCCTAAAATGAAATTATCGCATTTACCCATAATGGAAATCATAAAGTATGCCATAAATGAGAAATACAGAATGATAAGGAAAACATAAACATAATACATATATCATATATTAAAATAGTGTCATCAAAATGGCCACCATTATAGGTGTTAAAAGATTTTGAACAATCATCGTTTCGTGAGGCAGAAATTCGCCATCCACAGAAACAGTATGTTCTTTAACCATTAGATGTAGGTGTGTGTAAGTGTAGCTCGAATCCTTCTTATAAAAACATCCTAGTATATTGAGGATACTGGTGTTGTTACAAAAGAAAATAATAAAAATATTTTAGGGGGTTGGAGGAGCAAAATAAAACAAAATAACATAAGAGAAAACACTACCTTTAAAACGGGTAAGACTTTTTGATTTGAGGCAAAGGCTTCCTTGGGAAGAGTTCTACCCAACGTGAGGCTTCTAGGAGTAAGAGGGGGAAGTTGGGAGAGTATTTGGGCAGAGTTTGGCCAAGAAAAATGGCTTGAATGTGTGAATAAGGTGGTAGAGGTGGGGGCCTTTTATAAGTGGAGAGGAGGGGCACTCTTGGAAAGTAAAGAAAAGCCACTTTATTATAATATGAGTTTCGGATTTTAGAGGTCCCACACTTATATAATTCTAGGATAAGGTGATAAGGGTTCGAAATCTACCCATCAAATAGGCTTTGGACAAGTGTAAGCCTTGTATTTTACATTATCTTCTCATTTTATTTAAATCGTTAAATAATGAGGTCATCGCTACATCATCATGATGTCATAAATAATTTAATATATTTAATGACTAAAAATTATAAAAAAAACTACTATGATGTAGGAAATCTTTTTAGCTTTCCAATGAATATTTATAGTCAAAAATATTACTTGTATAACCCAATGTAAAAATTGTTTTAGTAAAACATTTTATGTTTGTGTCTTTTTTTACTTTAACATTAAATAAAAGGTATTTATGTCATTTTCTAACTAAAGTGGCTCCATGGGGTCCCCAAGATGACCCATGGGTTTTCTTGGTCAGTCATGACTCATCCAATAGGAGTAGAACAAGTATCAAGCTCATCTAATATTATTAAAACATTATTTTTACCTTAAACTACATTAATTACCTCTAATCGCGATTAAGAACTTAAAAGTTACTATTCACCAAAAAATTATTTTAATCTCATTGAACCACATTTTACTTCTTAATTACAAACATGTATGTCGGATTTTTGAAAATCAAATCACAAATGTGGTAATATTTCATTTAAACGAAAAATCAGTTATTTAACTTCCACTTAGTGGTTTCACTATTCATCAAAAATTGAAGTTTTTCAGAACAATGCCAAAATTTCACCCTAAGATATAATTGATATTCTGAATTCAAAAAAGATGTCTATTTTACAAAATACCAAACATATAAGTTGCATTAATGAATTTTATAATCAATTCCCGTTGTCACAACAAATAGCGTGTTTTTAAGAAACAATTTATATCAAAAGATTGGCAATTGTTTATGTCCAATTTCAATGTTAAATTAATTCTAATGACCACCATTGGATAAAATGGTAAAAATATATTCTAATTATACTTTAAAACCACTAAATAGTATAATTTATCACAATAAATTATTTTGATTAAAAAAGTTGTTTTAAGTATTTATCACTATTCATAAAAAATTGGAAGTTCTCAGAAAGTTACAAAAAATTAAACTTAGGATAATTTTGATATTACGAATACAAAAATGAAGTCCATTTTGAAATATAAAATTTCTATAATTTTAAAAGGTGGTTATTACTATTCATAACGGCTACTTTGATTAGTCGCGGTGTTTTAGAACTTGAAGTTGCGTACAATGCAAGCTATTGCATTATTGAAAGAGAGGTGTATCGTGGAAGCTCGGGGTGTTACATTCTCCCCTCCTTCAATAAATTGCGTCCTCGCAATTTGATATTTTTCATTGAAAATAAAAGTTTTAAAATAGAAAATACCTTTGTGGAAAACCCACATCGGAAATAAGGTTAATAAAATTTAGCCTTAATAAGAGGGAAATGGAAATAAGAAAGTCACCACCAAATTATGATCTCGATAAGGAGAACATTGGTGGCAATTAGAGACATATAATTGGAGGAAAAACGTAAATATTTGTAGGGAGTGATTGAGTTCATCAATCACAATCAACTGTCAAATTGAGGGCCTCAAAGCCTTCAATCTATGTTGATTTAAAATATCATCAGTTCAACAAAACATAAGGTATTAGGATAACACATTTTTTTTTGTTTTAATATCCCTTTACTAAAGTTTAAGAATTAATTTATTCATTGAATAAGAGATAGGTATATATATATATATCTTGACAATTAGAGTTTCAACCTTCAACTCATCTTTCACTCAAAATGATAATAGAACTCAAAAATATTATACTTATCCTAATTGTATAAGGTTTCAAAATGTTAACACATACCATTTAGATTAGTAAAATTATTATTTAATAACCAGGGACTTCCTGTAGGCTAGTGGTAGGAAATAAAGGCCTGTCGCACTATGGTTGTGGGTTCGATTCCTACAGCTTTGTCCGACGCGACGGGTTATGCCCCACCCTGCAGGTTGTCCATTTCCTAAAACTATAGTATTATAATATTCAAAAATAATCATCATAAATTTTTAACCTTAAACAATACTATCCAAAGATCAACTTAATCCACTCCAACCTTTATAGTTATCCAAAATACCTTTGTCCAGACTTTCTCTAAAAGGTCTCTAAATTCCAAAATCAATTGTAACATCAGATTCCCCAAACAAAGAAAAGTTTCTCTTATTGTCACATACTAAAAATAAGATTACCTTAATCATATTAAAACCTTACTGAAATCAAAAAGTACTGCAGTACAATCTTTATATATATCACATTATTCTTATAACCAGAATATAATCCTTGTGTCCAAAATCACAAATACATTAATTATTCCGCTTCAACTGTAGTCACAGCATACGAATGGTCTTGATCCCTTGGCCTTTTCTGAGGTAAGTTTCTTGACGCTTAGGACATTCATTTTCATAATGCCCCATTTCCCTACAATTGTAGCATTCAACTTTGATAGCCTCTTTCTTTCCCTTGCAATCACGAGCCCGGTGACCCTTTTCTCCACATTTATAACAAACTCTCATTCCTTTTAGACAAGTACCAGGGTGATTCTTCCCACAATTATCTCATAATGGAAAATCCTTCTTTCCCATTTTCCCTTTATCTGTCTCTTGTTCCCCCATTCTCTTCTTCTATTGCTTTACTTTGTTGTCATAAGACTTAGAGAATTCCTTTTCTGTCTTGATAGCAAACGAGACAATATCTTCTTATGATGAGAAGAATTGTGATACTAAAGCTCGACGGAGAAATGGTTTTAACCCATCAAAGAAATGACCAATCTTACTCCATGGGTTATGTATATAATCGGCAGCATGCCTCGCTAACCTTGTAAAGTTAGCCTCATTCTTTGCGACATTCTTATCCTCCTTCTGCCTCAAACTCAGAAATTGCCTTTCCATATCTGCTCGATGGTCACGAGGAAAGTATTTTTCTAAGAAAAGCTCTTTGAACTCCCTCCATTCCATATTCGATACGTCATCATCTTCCTTTGTGTTTTGAATCAACGACCACCACTGATCGGCATCTCCAGTGAGGCGGTAAACTGCCATGACTACCTTCTCCCTTTCACTACTCCCCAAAGCATGGAATATTTTCTCTAAGGAATTTATCCATTGCTCAGATACTATAGGATTTGTACTCCCATTGAAGGTTGGTGGTTGTTGCCTCATGAAACGGTCTAGCATTGATCCTCCACTTTGCGGATCAGGGTGCTCCATACGAGTAAGGTTATTATTCATAACCTGAGTGAGTTGTCCCAGTATGGTAATAAGTTGATCATCACCAGTTTTATCTCCAGATCCACAATAATTATCTTGAGCAGGAGGGAAATCCCTAAACGGAGTGCGTGCATTGATACAGTTTACATTCCTTCCACTAAGCTCCATTTATAAATAATGGCATAAACTGGATTAGTTTATGAATCAAAATACATAATTCCATACTTGTAAAACACTTAACATAAATTGAACTATTTATGGATATAATCCATAATCATAAAAAGAAATTTTTTATTTGAGGAAGTATATACTCATAACCCTTCATAGTGGTTTGTAATGAAAATGAGAATTATCCTAAGCATATCCCCCGGGAGTGTCGTAACCAAGAGTGCAGCAAGGCCCATTGTCGTGCACCAGTTCCCGTTCGAGTCTAGCTCAAAGTGGTGTTTTCGGGTTTTACCCCTAGGTACATCTATGCCAGAGCTACCTCTACTTGCTCGTATCCAGACAGGGACGTATTGCTCGGAAAACTCACAAAATCTCTATAATACCAAAATTATAGGAAGTTCTTCTATACTAATCCTTAAAGTCTATCTTCAGGCTATGTTCTCTAATCAGAGTTTATGTAAATCTAGCTTCCAAGGTTAGTACTAAACTGCCTCTGATACCAACTGTAACGCCCCGACCCCAGCTACCCAGAGTCGGTGCATTACTTCGTAACATTGGAATGATCATAAAAGATCAAGTCTCGAAAGGACGATTAGTTTAGTAGCCTTGGAAACACTAGATACATTCATAAGTCTTACATTACATCATAAAGTGAAAAACTAATAACAATGTCTTCATATTCCACACTCATATCCTCTTCTGACTATCCCTGCTGGTCATTCATAAATTACTTCTTCACATCCTGGAAAATATTAAAACATTGAAGGGGTGAGCTCAGATGCTCAGTAAGAATAACAATATAGCGGAAGCTTTCATAAATAAACATAAACATTTAATGCAATGTATAACTAAAACAAAATCCTTTTAAACTTGAACTTCAACATAATATGGCAAAAGTAAAATGAGATAATGCCATTCACTTCTTCACATGGATATTCTACTGGTCGAATAATCACATGCAATATCAATAACCACTTTCATAATGAGGGAATGTATAATGCCTAACATTCTGAAACATTTTGTCAAGGCCTCGGCCAAGACGTCTAAAATGATTAAGGCCTCGGCCAAAACCATAAATCAAATTGGGAAAGGGCCTCGGCCAATTACATGTCTAGTTGTCTAATGAGACCTACCGATGCATCGAGGAGCTATAGCGGGCTCCACCCGTCACTTATTAAGTCCAATACATTCCTCATATGAATAGGTTTAAACATATCATAAACCATAAAATAATCATATCACATAAAACATGCATAAAGGAAACATAACATTTCCACATTTCAATCAAAAGATATCAATACAACACATTGATATAATAAAAATGCTTTCAAAACCATTTTTAATACCAAAATAAAAGAATGTTAAAACTTTGTATTTATTTTTCATTTAAAAAATGATGGCTTTTAGAGGAAGCTGAAACTCGAATAATGGTCACGGCGGTGGAGAAGTCGTTGTCGCCACATAAGTACGAAAATAAAAACATTCCCTTTTGTCGTTTAGCAAAACGCTTCGTATAAAAAAGATTCCTTTTGAATAAACGTAAAAGTCAAAGGGGTTTATACACCGTATAAAAGAAAGTTGTGTATAAAACCAAATATGCCTCAATGAAAGGGGATTGAGACGAAGTACATAAAAAGATCATTTTTAACATAAAATAGATCTATTATGTGTATTCACTATAGGTACACATAAATAAAGTAAAAATACAAAATAGGACATAATAATATCATGACATAATTTGAAAGTAGGAGACTAACCCAAAGAATAGAAATTGGGTTAATAAGTTCCCTTACCTTGCGTATTGTCCGGAATCGACCGTTCTTTAACCTCCTGAATAATAAACTAGAGTTAATTTCTATTTACTTAAGAACCTTTTTCATGTTCATTATTCCATTTATATCACTTATTACCATGTTATGAACATTATTTAATTATTTAAGTTAATAACGGTCGTTTTGTCGATCTTTGGTACTTGAGTCAAAACTAAACTTCTTATAATTACATGTTGTTCATGTGGTGAAATATCCATTATATCCAGAATTATATTCATGATTTAGATATCATATTTATCATATATATACAGTATATACATTCATTCATAATGTCACGTAACATTTAGAGGTAAGAAATGAAATGCACCGTTCATGGAGACGGTAAGCTGTACGTACGCATGAACGCTACTTTCATTTCTGTTTCGTATTTAATGGAATGAAATCATAATGATATAAATTTATAATATAATTACAGTATAATATAGTGTATAATACCATTTAATCCATCCTTTATACATCCCACATATGGAATTAACGATTCAAATCACTTTGAGGGGGCGGTAGTCCGCACTTCCTAAAATGAAATTATCGCGTTTACCCATAATGGAAATCATAAAGTATGACATAAATGAGAAATACAGAAGGATAAGGAAAATATAAACAGAATATATATATCATATATGAAAATATTGTCATCAAAATGGCCACCATTATAGGTGTTAAACGATTTTGAACAATCATCGTTTCGTGAGGCAGAAATTCGCCATCCACAGAAACAGTATGTTCTTTAACCATTAGATGTAGGTGTGTGTATGTTTAGCTCTAATCCTTCTTATAACAACATCCTAGTATATTGAGGATACTGGTTTTGTTACAAAAGAAAATAATAAAAAGTGTTTAGGGGGTTGGAGGAGCAAAATAAAACAAAAGAACATAAGAGAAAACACTAACATTAAAACGGGTAAGACTTTTTGATTTGAGGCAAAGGCTTCCTTGAGAAGAGTGCTTCCCAAAGTGAGGCTTCTAGGAGTAAGAGGGGGAAGTTGGGAGAGTATTTGGGCAGAGGTTGGCCAAGACAAATGGCTTGAATGTGTGAATAAGGTGGTAGAGGTGGGGGCCTTTTATAAGTGGAGAGGAGGGGCACTCTTGGAAAGTAAAGAAAAGTCACTTTATTATAAAATGAGTTTCGGATTTTAGAGGTCCCGCACTTATATATTTCGAGGCTAAGGTGATAAGGGTCCGAAATCTACCCATACAATAGGGTTTGGAAAAGTGTAAGCCTTGGATTTTACATTATCTTCTCATTTTATTTAAATCGTTAAATAATGAGGTCATCACTACATCATCATGATGTCATAAATAATTTAAGTTATTTAATGTTTAAAAATTATAAAAAAAATACTATGTTGTAAGAAATATTTTTAGCTTTCCAATGAATATTTATAGTCAAACATATTACTTGTATAACCCCATGTAAAAATTAATTTAGTAAAATATTTTATGTTTGTGTCTTTTTTTACTTTAACATTAAATAAAAGGTATTTATGTCATTTTCTAACTAAAGTGGCTCCATGGGGTCCCCAAGTTGACCCATGGGTTGTCTTGGTCGGACATGACTCATCCAATAGGAGTAGGACAAGTGTAAAGCTCATCTAATATTATTAAAACATTATTTTTACCTTAAACTACACTAATTACCTCTAATCGCGATTAAGAACTTAAAAGTTACTATTCACCAAAAAATTATTTTAATCTCATTGAACCACATTTTACTTCTTAATGATAACCATATATGTCGGATTCTTGAAAATCAAATCACAGAAGTGGTAATATTTCATTAAAAGGAAAAATCAGTTATTTAACTTCAACTTAGTGGTTTCACTATTCATCAAAAATTTATGTTTTTCAGAACAATGCCAAAATTTCACCCTAAGCTATAATTGATAATCCGAATTCAAAAATGATGTCTATTTTACAAAATTCCAAACATATAAGTTGGATTAATTAATTTCATAATCAATTCCCGCTGTCACAACAAATAGCGTGTTTTTAAGAAACAATTTATATCAAAAGATTGGCAATTGTTTATGTCCAATTTCAATGTTAAATTAATTCTAATGAAAACCATTGGATAAAATGGTAAAAATATATTCTAATTATTCTTTAAAACCACTAAATAGTATAATTTATCACAATAAATTATTTTGATTAAAAATTTGTTTTAAGTATTTATCACTATTCATAAAAAATTGGAAGTTCTCAGAAAGTTACAAAAAATTAAACTTAGGATAATTTCGATATTACGAATACAAAAATGAAGTCCATTTTGAAATATAAAATTTCTATAATTTTAAAATGTGGTTATTACTATTCATAACGGCTACTTTGATTAGTCGCGGTGTTTTAGAACTCGAAGTTGCGTACAATGCAAGCTATTGCATTATTGAAAGAGAGCTGTATCGTGGAAGCTCGGGGTGTTACAAAATATACTTTAAAACCACTCAAATTTAAAATTTATCACTAATAATTATTTTGATTAAAAAAGTTGTTTTTGATTAAAATTTAGTTAATTTTCACTGTTAATCAAAATATTAAAGTTATCCAAAAAGTACCAAAATTTAATCTTAGGCTAAATTCGATATTCCGAAATAAAAAATGAATTCCATTTTGCGAGATAAAATTTCTAAAATTTTAAAAAGTAGATATTAAAATTCATAACAGCTACTTTGATTGGTCGTGGTGTGTGTTAGAACTCGAAGTTGCGTACAACACACGCTACTGTATTATTCAAAGAGAAATGTACCGTGGAAGCTCGGGTTGTTACACCTCTCAATGATGTAAAGGTCCTTTCTATCATGAATTTTATGAGTTCCAATATCATCCAATAATTTGGAGTCCCATATCCATTCATCATCAATAACCACACCATCATATGGGTAGCAGACATGATGAAATTTTACACGATGTACAATATCCAATATAACAATACTTATCACTATCCCACAAAAGAAAATATGTAGATTGAGGTAAAAAACTCTCTAAAATCATCTAGAAGATGGTTGGTCAAAAAAAGAAGAGCTAGCCAGGAAAGCATCTCCACACTCTCTGTTCGTACTAGATGACATGTTATAATTCCACCCAGGTGCCCTATATTCCCTGTTGTATATAACAGAGGAAGTCATGACCATTGTGATTCAGTTTCCATCACTCAGCACAACCTTTAATGATTAGATGATGGTAGAAGAGGTAGAAAAATTCTTTCTGGATTAACTGAAATACCTCTATGAGAATAATATTCATAGCATAAACAATCGTGAGATTTATTAAACCAAGATAGAGAGATAATTCAATAAAAAAGTTTCCATATATTCCTTATTTCAATGTGACATGGTATTGACACTGATAACACCAATGATTCCCGACAGGAATTCACCAATGTTGGAACCAAAATTGGAGGGAACATATATCATTCCCAATGCATAACCCAACGGTTCATAATTTCGGGTCACCATCGATGGTGATAATATCACTCCTCCCACTAATAAAAAAATCTTGAATAATTATATTGCAAGATTGGTCCCCCTTATCCCAAATGAAGATAAAACCTCCAACCATCAAAGAACAATGACCTTAAACTAATATCCTTTTCATTTTGAATGATGATAAACTACATGCAGTGAATACACCTTGTGGTATAAACTATAAAACCATAAAATAAGATATTTTACATCAGTTTCAAAAGGTAAAATTACTCTGCACCATCTTTATTCGTAATGACACAGTATAAGTTGTAAACGTACCTCATGGTCTAAGCTATACAACTTTAAACTATGATCTATCATGTCCGTGCTGGAAGATGTTAAACTAGAAAGTTAATTCCACTCATTACACATCCATTCATTTGGGTATTCAACTTATTTGACACCTGAAAGGACACCTAGAAGTTTCCTATCATGAAATTTTGAATTACCTACTATTTTAGCCCAACGTCCTAGAGGATCTGAAAAGATAATTTGATACATGTCCCACCAAGTGATTATGGATAGCAATTGATTCCCTATTTTTTGTTCTCATTCTAGGTAAAATGATATGGATATTTTGTTGTGAACATGGTTAGTAGTAATCCAATTTAATTATTTCCATCCCCATGGTCTCCCAAATATCTGGCATAATGATTCAACATTTTCTTACATTTTATCCCATGCACATGACACTAAACAAGTAATCTACCATATGATACCTACGCCCATAGCCTAAGATATCCCTCTTCGTTACCGCATAATGATAAATTTAATGACATTACGAGAACAACATATTTACTGATTCCATTAATATGGGATATGTGTGAACTCTAAGGCAATTTTACTTCAGGTCCACCCCGCGGTACTACAGATTCTTCCTTCCTTATTGCCTATCGACCTATGTATCCAGGGAGCACATTAAGTAATGTGGAATTTTGTCCCCATTCACATCAAGATTTCTACTACCATGACATGTATCCCCCATCATGGATTTCCCCTATCTTCCCTAACCACATTACATTATTCTAAAATAACTCATAGGAAATATGCGTGGCTTGATTCCTACATTCATAGGATAAAAATGATTTTCCAAATGTTTTTTATTCATCTCATGCCCAGGAAATGTCTCAATTTCCTCATTTTACCCCCTCTTGTTTTTGTTATCCTCAATGGATATATATCTATGATGTGTACCATTTTTTTCTCATTCGTGTCAGTTTGGTAATATCCTCACCATGTGCCCCTTCCTATATAACATCCCAATTTATCATTATTCATAAAATATGACGTTAAAACTCACAAAAAAATCAGGAAATATATGTGGCCTGATTCCCATCCTAATGGGATATGTAGGAATACTCGATCATTTATTCTTTGGGTCTAGACTAGGTCATTCTATCATTTCAAACCCCTTGGACTAAGGTTCCATCAAGGGAGTGCCAACAACGTGGTGTGGAATTCCCCTATACTCAATCTCATTTGGCATGATTTATCACACCATATGCATTCTATTCAGAACCTTTTCCATCAACATGTGTCCTTATCATATGACATTAAACTACATTTTATTCTAGAACTATGTATGGATTGATTTCTATCCTTATGGGATACATAAGAACAACCATACATTTTTCAATTAGTTCAGAACCATTATCACTATTTCCAGCCATATGAATGAGATTTCTTTTGTAATCATGTGGTGTGGTGGGGAATTTTTCCCCATTCACATCAGGTTTATAATAGCCGCACCATGTGTCTCCCTTAATAAAATATCCCATCCCTCAAGATTCTTACCATATGATGTTAAACTGAAAAGAATTATGTAGCTTTGTTTGTCTATATTCTTACTCTCACAGGATACGTAGGGACGCTCATGCATTTGTTCCCTGGGTATATCCTAGGATCCACATATTATCTCATTCATTCAGCCCCTCAGCCATGTTTCTTATGGGATTAAATGGTGTCACATGTGGACTTATTTTGTCCCATTTACTTTGGGTCGATAATAGTCTCACCATGTACTCTCTCTATGAGATTTCCATTTTCATATTCATCCATTTTTCTTGATGTTAAACCACACAATGTTTCAAGAAATACTTATAGATTGATACCTTAGCTCATATGATATGTTGGAACACATAGGAATTTCACCTTGGGTCTATCCATGGGTTCACTAACCTATTTTAAAACTTTCTTATTCCCATATACTCATGTATTCTTCCTCTATTTTATCTCTTCAACCTATATACTACCACATAAACATTCTTAGATACACCATGGTTTAGGACCTAGATTGTTGGATTCAATATGGACATGCTCTCATTCCACATCCACGCTTCACTCAACTCTTTGTTTGGATCACTATATTCTCTCAAATCCTATTGGACCCCTGGGTGGTATTGATTCTCATCCTTATGTATTGCCTACTATTTTGGTCCAATGTTTTGAAGATTTCATACTTCCTTTGAGATAAGTAACACATCATGAATATGCTTAGTGGTCGACCCTACTTTTTTCCCATTCCATGTCACATGATATGGATAATGTTCTTTGAATATGGTCAACAATTGTACTCCATCATTACAACAACCCCATTATTCCTTAAATATTGGTTTCATGATTCATATTTCTTTCAATTTTATCATGTTAAGATGAGGATTTTACAGACTTGGTGTTATCCGTCCTTACGCCTTTGGGTATTTAGAGGAAATACCGACATCACAGGTTAATCCTTGACTCTGCACATTCTTTCCTTACCATGCACTCCCTTATTTTGTAAAGATCTTCTATTCCCTTGTTTCACACATCGAGCATGGCTAACATGGTCTTGGATATTTGGTTAAGGTTTTGGCCTACATAGAAGAACCAAACATCCCTAGACTCATATCCTTACGACCATAAAGTAAGAACTCCAGCATCCTTACCACATGATGTTAAACTACATGGAATTTTAAAACTATGTGTGTCTTGATTCTCACCCATGTAATGTATATAGTGATGTATTGGTACTTTACCCCTAGTTACAGCCACAGTGTCCTGATCTTTTCCACCACATCTTTGTTTTGGTTTTTCTCGGTTAAAAGGTCATGTTTGATGTACACTTCATTTTTCATCATTGAAATTGGTTTGCCTCGTGACTATATTCCACTTCTCTCTCTCCATGCTATCTAACATCTATTTCATTTAATCTAATAATTCTAGTGCCCTATCTCACTTGACATTAAACTGTGCAGAAACTACGATTTTCCCCACCTATAAGGTTATCAGTTTTATTGTTATTGGCCATCTACGATGTCATCCTCAAGAACTGCGTGTGGCGTGATTCCAATTCTCATTAAATATGTTGTGATACCTATACTATTCATCTATGTTTCATCCATGACCCCTTTTATCTCTCTGGCCTCGTGGACATATCCCCAATTTTGGAACATGTGTTGTGGTTTCAAATTTTTTTTGTCTCCATTAATGTTTGGTTTATGTACTACAACACATATCTATCCTTTGGGATGACCATGTCCTTCAATACATGAACTTTATATTTTTCCCCATTTTTTATAAGTTCAAGTTTTCCCATGAAAATTATTGGATGCATTAGATTCCTCACTAGAGACTATTACACCTACAAGTGTTGGTTTCTAATCATGTAGTGAATAAAGAACTACATTCAGCTTGATTCCTCAGCTTTCCAGATACATAAGGACTCTGTGGAACCTCACCTTATGACCAACCAAATGTTCATTCATTATTCTAGCTCTTTTCCCCTAATTATTTTTCAAACTCAATGGCCATAAATTATGAGTCCCCAATCACTGTAAAAACACATTAAAACTATTTACCAGGGTATAGGTAATATGACCATAAACTATATTTTTCATCCTAACAATATAATGATAAACTATTTCATGTACCATACTAACCATAAGACACTAAAATTATGTGTTTATCATCATCATTTGAATAATGCAAACCTATAATTTATTATATGTTTTCTCCAGATAGGTCTTGTTCTAAAATAGGATTGATCTTGATTCATTCTGACACACTCTCCCAATAATCTTTCTCCATAAAGGTGTAGTTTCATGAGTGTTAGACTTCATTTTAACATCCCATCACCCAATTTCCATGAATTTTATGCCCTTTATTTTGGATCCTCATCCTCTTCCACATCCTATGGAATCCCCCATTCAGTATGGATGCTTAGCCTTGTGGATCATCAACATTTCTAGGATAACGTTCCAGAAGATATTAAACAATAGTTCATGATCTGGTCACATGTTTCTAAATCATTCAATGGATTTTCCCCCATTTTTTGACTCCATTTTAGGCTAATATGATGTTGTTGTTGTGTTATGAACATGTTCAATAATTATCCTCCATCATCATTCCTCCCACACTGTGTTCTGGATTTGGGGAATCATGAGTCACCCTTTCCATCCACCTTCATTTGTATCTATTACAATGCCCCTGGAATTATCTTACTTGTTCTCTAGAGAATATTGATAAAGGATGTTTGTCTACCTTTATAACTCAATTCATAAACCACAACCACTAATTTCCCCACAAAAACTATGAGTGGTCATTCAGACCCTGGATGTCTTAGGAATGTATGGTTCCCTTGTAATCAATGTGAAAAATTATATGGTCATCCCTTATTTCTCACATCGGTCATAACCAATATGATCTTAGGGATTGATCACTGGCTATTTCATAAATACAATTGAGATGCATTAATCTATGAAGATTAAGAGGCTTATGCACATAAACATAATATTCAATAAAACATGAAAGAATATTTTTGTGTTTTTTTAATTATAGATCCATGGATTGGACCCTTTGATAAATGGGATGACCTCATCAATGGATTTTCTTAGATCTACCACTCTATGGATTGTGGCCTCAAGTATTTTTTTGTTACATTCTAAACTCCCACTATTATTTTTTGGGTATAGGGCTCTTTTCATCATCCCTGATCCATGCCCATTCATCATCATCTTGGATTTTATCCATCTATGATGATTCTCACTCCATCTTCTCTTTTTCCACTACCAACTATGCCTTCAATCATGAAATGAGTTTGTATTGTTTGTTTATGGATGTGAAGTGCATAGCTACCCAAGACTTTTACATATAACATTTCATGATTTTAAACATAATTCATCATCAGAGTACAATCCAAGGATCGTTATGTCTAGTTTCATGGAAGACGAGGTACATATAACATAGACATGGGGCTAAAAACACTTTATTATTTAATCTCTATAATGAGATCCTAACTTCCTTTGAGCCCTTACATCTGCATAGGGTTTCCTGGGGAACACTTGAACAAAGGGATGTGCTAAAAAGCCCTGTAAGGGAAGGAACATTAGGATACATCTCACGCACATGAATTAAGAGACATGACATAATGATATCCAAAGCATGACACTTATAAAATCATTTTATATAATCATGGGATCATATAAACATGTAATCATATAAATTTGGTAGAATCATAAAGATCTTCTTTAGTATGGGTCAAGGCTAGCTGCCAATCCCATTTTCCATTTCAGTACGGGTCAAGGCTAACCGCCAATCTCGTTTCACATCGCATCTCATGAGACATAACCTTACCCAATGCACTAGAGCGCTATCTAGGCACACCCATCTCAACATATTCATGAATATTAATTCCACATAAATATTCTTTCCACATATACAATCATACATAATCAACTGTACCCAAACATAAGGGTTCCCATGGAAAGAATTGGGTACCACATTCATGACATAAAACATATCCAATGGGTGTATCATGAAAGTGTCCATGAATGGAAAGGATTAGAACATACATGGACGTTAATAGGGTAAAATGATAATATAACATGGTAAATGGTGTCAAATAGAGTGACCAAATATTAGAAACGTATTTTAGTAACATTAGTAATAAAACATTTTTGTGCGGTTTTAAGGAATACACTCTAGAGCTTTTCAAATAGAAAAGAGGAAATTAAATTATATAAAACCAAAATTTAACCAATAATGTTTTCATAATAAAAATACTGATTTTGTAAAGACAACGGTGTCTTAAAATATAAGATAGAGTGAACTTGAAATTTGGGTAAAAATTAGGGATGTCCCCTTAAAACATGTTTGCTAATCGGAATGTTCTAAGGAGGGAATCATTCAAAAACGTGTCTATCCCTGAAAGGATGTGATGAAAGGTTCATGATATAATAATCTTGTAAAAATAACCAGAATTCATAATACTCACATATATAGATAAGATAACACCATTTTGAAAGAAAGAGAAGGCAACTCGAAAGAACAAAGAATGTTCGTGTAGAATTCGTTACGATTTTATCGGCATGGTGTTGGGTGTGAACAAGAGGGAGTGATGAAAGAGAAAAGGGGATTCCCATGACTTATAAAACATTTGGGAAATATGGGGAAGGTTTATTAACATACCCCATCACTTGGTATAACACAAAAAGGCATATCAAAGAAAACAATTTCTATTAAGGTCAAAAAGGGCAGAATCCCTTACCTTAAGTCCTTTGGTGTTCTCCACATTATATTAATTACAAGAATAGTCAAATTAGGTTTATTAATAAATGGGTACAGAACCTTATACACATGTAAAATATTTATTATAACCTTTTTATGTTCATTTATACCCATTTTTATTGATTATAATGTTGAGTTTCATCGTTCGAGTCTGTTTGTTTCCTTGGTTTTAATGATCTGGTCACTTGTATTTATGTTAGGATAAAATTTAAGATGAAAGTGGTCATCCAAAATTGATGTTATATATAATTAGTGAACATAAATAAGGTTACATGGTTAAAAATTTCATTTGGTTAATTGGAGTGAAAAGGATCATTGACATAAAACATTAATGACAAACGCTAGAGTTAATGATATCGATTTTACACATAATTAATTTGTTTTGTAATATTATTTGATATCTTGAGTTTATAAGGATTACAGAACCCAAAATAGGATATATAACATTTATAATAATTTGGTTCAACCATAACATAAATGGTTTCATGACCAGAAACAATGATGATAAAAGAAATTGAGAAAACATTATCCATGACGTCGATAATTCGACACTTCACAGAAGATGTTTGAATTTTAGAATGTGAGAGAGAGGATAAGAAATATGATACATGAATTTTATCCATAAACATGATTAAAATCCAGAATATATGAGATTATGGAGCTATCATTCCTTTAGGGTAATTGAAGAGGAAGAGGGTATAAGAAATGAAGGAAATTGAAAACAAACACTTGAAAATGAAATGGGATCCTTACCCTTTGATCTAACCTCTTTGAGATTCCACTTAAGGCCTTTGATTTTGGCCTTTTAGTAAGACCAGTAGGCCTTGGACGTGGGGAAGGAGCTTGTGAGGATACTTGGGCATAATTTGTTCTAGGCACAAGGCTTGAGAGGTGTGTGGGAAAGAGGTAAGGAGGGGGTGTATTTTTAGTGAGGGAGGGAAGGTTTTTCCCTTTATTTTAAGTATTAGTTTATTATTTAAGGCCAAGACAATGAATAATTGAGCATTATCATAAATTATACTAAAATAATCAAGGATGATTCGGGATTATCATTTTACATCAGTCATAGATCATTTGTGATGCAGTATTAGCATTTATTGTAATTTATCATGTTTTACTATTCACAAAAATTCAAGTATTTCAGAAAATTCCCAAAAATTCACCTCTTGAAGCTCCTTTTGTCTCGTGTCTAAAGTAATGGAAAGGGAAATGAATTAGCACCAATTTATTCATCCATTAAAGAAAATATAAAAAAATTGACAAAGGAATGAAAATGGAGTCAAATACCTTTGGGTCGCGCAAGTTCCTCACTATCACGCAAGTACACTTGCGTGCTACCTAATGGTCATGCAAGTGACTAGAACACCCTCTTTGAAAACCGCCCAGGTTCTTCTCCAACCTATAAATACCCCCGGTGGGACCCCCATTTGAGAGGGTTTTATTTTTCTAGATTTCAGATACAGAGATCTGAACGCCCAAGTATCTTCCTCAAGTCTTAGGAACACTTCTAAGGTAATTCTTTACCTAGAATATAAGGTTTAAACAAGATAAATAAGGTCTATGTGTTTTAATTCACAAACAATTGCGTGCCTAAGTGTTTTACCCTTAAGGGAAATGGACACACTTGAGCACCTCCTTACCTACTCATTGAAACATGCACGCCACTCTTATGGAAGTTCCTCGAGAAAATTCTAATGGCTTTGGTCAAGGATCGCCCAAGTGTTACTCTACTGGTTAACCGTCTCCCAAGTATATAGGTGTGGCGCAAATATACTTGCGTGACAAAGACTTGTGTTGCCATGCAGTACATGCTCGACTACACAGTACTTGCACGCCCCTATCTTTTTGGGTTCCCTTCATGCCCATTTCACCTCTCTTATGCCATTCCACCTTTCTTATTCAAGACTCATTCTTCAAAATACTCTTCAAAGCAATTTATGGCATGTTTTCATTATTTAATTCCTTATCTGAAAAGAGTTTTGTGGAACATCTCTCAAAACCTAGTGATTTAAACATCTTTATGTCACTAAAGTTAGAGATTTCATTCATTCAACCTCATCCTTTAAGATTAGAGAACCCTATTCTTGGGCCTCCTTTTCAGGAGTAAGCCATGGTCCAAGTCCTCATTAATTTTGGCCTCCTTTTCCGGAGTATGACCCAAGTCCCCTAATATGGGAATCCTCCTAAGGAGTAATCCCCAGTATTAATTACTTTAACCTAGGATTCCTTCTCAAGATTAAGCCCCAATCTTAAAGTTCTCGAATATGGGCATCCTCCTCAGGAGTAAGCCCCAAACATAATTCCATTAACCTGGGTGTCCTTTTCATGAGTAAGACCTAGTCTAAATGTCTACAAATATTCGCATCCTCCTTAAGAGTAAGCCCCATGTCCCTTTAACATGGGCCTCCTTCTCAGGAGTAAGCCCCAGTCTTAATTTCTCTTAACTAGTCTTAATTTACTTTTGATCTGGGCTTCCTTCTCAGGAGTAAAACCCAATAATAAGTCCCCTCATAATGTTGGAATCTTCGTTAGGAGTAAGACACACGATTAGAGTATCTAAATCTACAAAACGTACATATACCTTTATGGACATTTTTCATGGGTTTCTTCCCTGAATTAAAACCCAATAAACATCTATTTTGGGTAGTCATACATTCATAAGTCCAACATAATTGCATATTTCATGGCACAATTGTCTATATTCACCAATACCACTTCTTTCTCACACCTAACATGACTCACATGAGCTTAGAGTGTAAAAGTAATCATGATATATTTCTTTGAGCCATCAATCACGTATAAACATAATACTCCCTTACTCGAACTATGTGGGTTCTAATTATTTTTAAAAAAAGGATAATTAGGTAGCCCATTTGCGGGTACGATCACAACTTTGAAATAATCCATGACCTTCTGAATGACAAGAAACTTCTAATGCCCCACTAAGAGGCTTTAAAACCTGTATGGTTATCACAATGACCAAGAGACTTTTATAAATTGAAGGATACCATTGACTAAGAATCTCTAACAAATACAGATGATTCTCTATCGATGAAGAAACTCAAATATATATAAAAGATTCTCCAAATTTCCTACACATCAATCATTGATTTTCAGATCTAAAGGAAAGCTCATTTTATACATGGTAATGTAATAGGGATTCACGAACATAACTTAAATCTATAAAGAGAGTCCCGAAGTATACAATAATTCCCCTAAAAAAGGTGTGATGAGTCCGACCTCCCATCCTCTTGACCAATGAAAATTCATAAGCCTCATCAGTTGACAACTAATGAAAGACTACCTTTGGAAACTAGGTAAAAATTGATATGGAATCATTGGATGATTCCAGTTCTATGAAAAAACCCATTAGAAACCAATTGGAATGTTTGAACATTCAATCAACGAGGTCATCACCAATTTCAAAGGAAACAAAAAAATGGTGAACCCGATGTGAATCCTTAACCATGTTAAAATGATGATTTGATTATTTGTTATGCCCCCAATTTAAACATAATAAGAGGGCAAACAAAGCAATCAATAACATATTTTCTCATCCAAAAGATTTAGTAGCCGAACTTATCTTGATTATGTCTGTTATATCAAATAGGCACACTTTTCCAAGATCTTCTATATTACGAGAATTGATTTTTTTAAGTCCACATCTGTGAATACCTCTGCAGCTAATGCCACTACTGGTACTCCTGCTAGATAGTCGTCCGCTATGAGGACGACATCACCTACTCAGCGTCTTCAACGCTGGGTATAAAATGCGCTGGTTAAGGAGTACCGTCAAAATGCTACTATTCCGACTCTGGAGGCTGATCGACAAGCCCTCCAAGACAATAATTCAACCTAGTCGTCTGGACATCGAGGACCAGTGATCAAGAAGCAGGTGGTGCTAACCACCATGTCCAACCATTTTGGGTCACTGTCCCCGTAATGCAATCACCATTCTCTCCCATATTCTGAGGAGGTGAGTGAGAAGTCCACTTATGGGATTAATTCAAGGAGACAGGTGTCCTTCCCAAGGTCTCCCATCAACAATAGCCACCAAACCCATGCGGAAGTGCACCCTCAACATGATGAGGGTGTTAGCACCAGGCGTTTGGCTCAGGTTCCTCGAACCTGAGCAGGTATGATGAATCGCCAGAGGAGAAATCAAGTCAACAGTGAGTAGTTTCTCATCTTTTCCATTTTTGAAGAAGTACACCAACCTAACTTAGTGGAAAGCAATGAGTAGGAACATACACCCATATGTTTTAATCCTTTTTTCCAGCAGACTCGTCTGGCAGCAGTATGCCAATCCCACCAGGCAATTCCGGTGGAGTACTATAGACAGGAACATACACCTGTTTATAAATCATCAGCTAGTCAGTAGGCTCGTCTGACTACATATGATGGAGCTCGTCAACCACGTTCGGCTAAGTGAAATCAGCAGACACATACACCTGCTATTATTGATAAATTTTACCAACAGTCTCATTTGGTAGAACTCGGAGAGGTCAGTTGGAAAGCTCCGACGACAAACAGGAGGCAGACTCAACTCTCTGCCCCCACAATTGAGTACTGATAGGATTATTTGACAGGAAAAGGAGGACATGAGAAGGAACACACACCTACTCCAAGCAAGGAATGGACGTATATCCATATTCCGGCTGCTGAAGTCACCAAGCACATTGTGTCAATGATAAAAGAGCAGAAGAAAATTCCTACTCATATTCTGGATACCTGCCAGGATATTATAACAGCTTCAGCAGCATCTCAGGGAAAGACACATAAATCTTTCCCTACTACTGGAGTGACAAATCAACATTTCACTCCGGAACAGACACACACATCTGTTCCAGTCCAAGAGGGTTGTGGGGTGTACTCCCCCATATCATACGGACAACCAAGTCAGGTACAGACACCTAGTTTGAGCAGAGATAATCAGCCTAACCTGATAATTTCTCCTAAGCAGGCACACACACCTGCCAAATTGATTAAGAATGTTCCAAAGAAGAGGACCTGAACACCACAGTCAAGAAATCAAGGTCCAATATGTATCAAGGCCTTACTCAATGATGGAATTCTTGATGAACTCAGACAACTATCTGTTTCAACTCAAGAGTCTAATCTCTCAATTCCCAATAGTGGGAACATTAATTCTGTAGGTATGCACCAGACACTTACTCATGAATGCTTGCTTCATGAAAATTTGGTTGATCTCAAAGTCTCATCTTCAGATGAGATCCACAAGAACCATCTGTGTGGTCATAAGATCAAGGATCAAAATGTTTCATCTTTTGCTGTAACCCACCATGGTTGTCCTCCCCATGATGAGGAATTGCGCTGCGAAATTCCTCCCGTAGTAGTGATTCACATTTCTTTGAAAATTCTCCAATAGACAATGTAGAGATAAGAATGACCACTTATCTTGAGGAACTTGAAAATGTAAAGCTAGTAATGTCTGATGCTTTACCATTAGCAGGTGAAGTACATTCTCAACATGACGATATCCCAGTGTGTAGGCCATTCTCCGAACCACCACTAAGTCATGCATCTTTTAGTTTGATCAATGATATCTCTACCTATATTGTTGAATCTGATGAAGCAACAAGTAAGAACTTTCTCTGGTCTAATCAGGTAGAAGAATCTTCATTGAATGATATAGAGAAAGTACTAAACATGAGAAAACAACTGGAGAAAGGTGAAGTGCCAGTCATGTTTTGGCCTCTGGAAGACTCTCAGTATGAAATTCTAGAGATGTTGACAGAAGATGGAATTCATGATATTCCTCTCATCATATGGAAAACTCTATGTCAGTTGAAAAATAAAGTATTATGTTATGATGAATACAAAAATCATGTGATGATAAAATAAGGGTTACAACGTAAAATTGACTTGGCATCTCTATCAGTCTCTCGATATCTGAAGGCTGAAAAGGAATAGATATCCCTTCAAAGTTCATGCCTTGGCGCAATAAGAAGATTAATCGAGTTAATTTCCGATGCCCCACCTGTTATTCATGTCATGGGATGGGGTGTTCATGGAGAACTACATTTCACTGTACTCTCCAATCCGCAAAGCCCGTCGAAAATGGTCTCATACAATGTTATTGCCCATGGACGGCCATAGTCAATGGGTTTTGTTTGTAATCAAAAGATTTTCCAAGAACATGCCTCAACTACTTCTTCTCAAAATCAAGAATACAAATAACAAGTTGTTGAATTACTCCTGCATCAAGAAAACAAGAATATTAAATAGGTCTCTCGTTTGGGGAATGCACATCACCAAGTGACAGAAGTGTCAGAAATCATCCAACTGTCTTTTGAGCCGGGTGATAAAAGTGGATGAAGGTTGATGCATCTAGCTAATTTCTGGACTAAGGTCCACAAGATCAGGAGAGATTTCAAGAAAGTCTCAAATATAGCATGTCAAGAGCCACCCATCTTGCCAGACTGGGGACTCTTTTAACTCAATCCTCAGAATCAACATATAGGATTCGAGGAATTGAGCAATGATAGAAGGAACATCCCAAGTCCACCGGACTGGGCACTTTTTCAAATCCTCAATCCCTCCCTTAGAGAAAGTCAGTCTTCTCTTGATTTGGGAAAATACTCAGGAGGAATGAAGAGACAAATTATCAAAATATTCCATCCAAATTATGGTTTTCCAAGAAGTTCCTGAGGGATAGAATCAACACACGGCAATGTCTCTTCAAAGACATGTAAGAAGACAATATCACAAAAATTTTGATAGAAGGGATGTGATGTGTTTACATCAATTAATGTCATCAATGCTGTTGTTGCTGATCCTCCAGAACATGAGGCTCACTCAGGGGACTCAGATGGAGAGGTTCCTGCTCAAGAAGTTGTACGCATAGACACAAATGATGAAAGTGTGCAGACATGAAATCTAAGGATTACATAGAACCTATTTAATCCTTCAAGTATCCTTCTTCCCCCTCTGTGAATGGTGTCCAATAAGGGGAAAGGAAAGAACCATGTTACATATCATTCCTCTAGAGAAGGCCAATCTCTATCACTAGATCAATGATTTGCGCAACAAAAGGACGAAATGAAAGAGTTAAGGAGGATGAATGCAGAACTACTTCAGGGTAGTCTTACTCCTAAACGTTCTGGAGTCAGTCAGCCAAGGGATTTTGTTGCAGTTACTGAGATGGATCAAGAATATCCTCCTCTATCAGTACACCCTCAAAGGTATAATCCTATGGGTCAAGTGCAACAATAATTGGTGGTGCTCCCATAAGTTACAGTACCAGCCACCATACCTATCCAGACTCCAGTCATTTGACCTGTTCAGGTCCACGATAAATTAGATGTTTCTCAAAAGTTAATAACTAATATTGAGTCATTAACAGCTCGGTTGGAAGCTATGGAGGGAAAGCGTGATCAAATTCAACCAAACAAGAGAGCTTACTCAGAATTGGTAGATTCAATCCCTCCCCCATCAAGTTTTGGAATCCCTGTATTCCTTATTTTCAATGGATCAGGCGATCCTAAATAGCATTTGACACATTACGTGTCTTGTTGGGATACTATGATGGGAACTTCGGAACAACAAGAAGCAGTGAAACTCAAATTCTACATTTGAACCTTGCAAGGACCAGGTTTTGTGTAGAACACAAGCTTGCAATCCCGAAAAATTACTGGATGGGAAGATCTCCATCAAAAATTCCTTCTTCAGTTCAGCTCAACATTTCCAAAGACAATAGTTTTTGATCTTCCAAACTATAAGCAAAGGGATAATGAAAGGGTTTCATATTTCATTGCTCACTGGAAGGGATTAACATATTACCTAAGCTTAGCACTCCCTCAAGAGGAATTATTGCCAGTCTGTGTGGCGAATTTATGTGATGAGTTGCGCACACCACTGATCCCTGTTAAATACACATGAGGGTTTTGAGAACATACTTCAATCAGTCAACAGATTGAAGATCCTTTTATAAAGACTAAGGATAAAGCTCGTGTAATTCCATCAGCTCTAGGAAGGAGAATGGGTAAAGCAAAGACTGTTACAGTGATGCTTAAACAAGCACATGTACCTACTTCTACTTCAAAACCTCCATCATCTCGAAGGAATCCACCTCCTAAGTGTCAGAAAAAGAGTCTGTTTCATCAATATGATCAAAGATTTCAATGAAAGATACAATTTGAGGATTTGAAGAGAAAAATATACTCTTTCCGAAATGAACATGTTCCTGGTTACTTTATTTCAGCTATGGAAAATAATTTGGTTCAATTGCCAAGGCCCAAGAAGCCGAATAAGGAAGGAGATGAAGACTGTCCTAATTATTTCCCATTTCATCAGATGTTGGGGAATCCCATTCAGTAGTGTTTTGTTTTCAAGGACCTCCTGTAAAAAATGGTCGACTTGGGACAAGTCAAACTGAAAGGTTCTTCAGCTCAGGTAGCATGTGTTACTGCTACAGATAAAGAGGAGGAGGGTGAGTGGAAAGAAGTAAAGAACAAAAATGCACAAAAATATGATGATTGGATGGTCATAAAAATGATCAACCGAACTCATGCCATTTTATGAACACAAATGAAGAAACCAATTGTTCCTTCTACCATGAATGTCGCAGCAAAACCCTCTTCATTAGAGGGAAAATCCTCAAAGAAAAGGCACAATTATAAGAAAGGGGATCAATCAGAAGAAGATGAGTATGTGTCGAAGCCTAAGTTGTCTTTAAATCTGGAAGATTTCATACCATCTACTTCGACGCCACAGGCACCGCCCAACCAAATGGCACAACCCAAACAGGCTTATTAGGCAGAGTCTACATCAGATGAAGAGTTGATCTTTGGTTCTGTTAATATGATTCAATTAACAGATCCATATGCTAGTCGCAGTTTCGATTTTGATGAGCCCAAATTCCCTATATCAAATAGAGGAATCAGAGGAAGTTACAGAGGCTCTGGATACAGGGGAATACATAGATCTTTCAGAGGACACTATTCTAATTCTAACCCTGCTTAAACTGTGTATGAGGTAGAAACTTGTGGTAGAGACCTTCAATGAGCTCAACAAAAACAAGAAAGTTCTTCCACACAAGGTAGACTCAGTCCTGGCACAATTATTCTAGAATATCGGTTGAAGGTTCCATCTTCTTCCTCTCAGCATGTAAATAGACCTAATCGGTCAAATCTTCTAAATCCAGGAGTATTACCAACTCCTATCCTAGTACAAGATACATCAAATTCCAAAGCATCAACTTCCAAGGCACCTACTAAACCACATGTTCTTGTTGGAAACATAGACCTTTGGAACAAAATTATGATATATTGAAACACCTGGCCCAATTACCAGCCAAGTTATCAATTCTGGATGCCTTGAATTTATCAATGGATCTTCGGGAGGCACTAATTGAGGCATTGTCAAGACCTCTGGAGTTTGAGACTGGAATTGATGCAGCTGAAGTCTACTATGTAGAGAATAATCCTACAGAATGCCATGCAGTAATATCTTTTACTGATGAAGATGAAGATGATGTCATGCATGGACATATTAGACCTTTGTACTTATCTGGCAAGGTCAATTGTGTAGACATCTGAAGAGCTTTCATTGATAATGGTTCAGGAGTCAACCTCATGACCATTCGTACACTTCATTGATTGGGAATCAAGGAATCTGATTTATCTCCTTCAACTATGATGCTACAAGGATATGAAAAAAAAATAACAAGAACCAGTGGGAGAGATTACCCTTAGAACTCAGTTTGGAGATCTTGTGTCCAATTCAGATTTCATGGTTGTTGATCAAGACTCAACCTTCAATATCTTTCTTGGAAGACCCTGGCTACAACAATATGCAGCTATCCCTTCATCATACCATCAATGTCTCAAATATTGTTTTGATGGTCAAGTTGGGACATTGTATGGTGATAATGCCATGTTCAAGACATGTGAATCTAAATACATTGAGGCGGAATTCTCTCACATGAAGGGAAATGAGGAATCCACAACAATAGAGATTACCAAAGTTAATGCTCCGTATGGTTTGGTGAAATTCTAGTAAATCCATTTGCACATGTGGGTACAGATTATATGTTGCCTATCAGTCAAATGGACATGATAGACCCAAATCAAAATAATCTTATGGAAAGATCCATAATTTCAATTATGGCAATCAAGCCAGACAACATGGGAGAAACTGGTGATCCACCAAGAAATGATGAAAGCTCAAATAGAGATGTCTTCATTTCAACTGCTGAAATCCAGCAAGTCTATACTTCGCCAACCAGGCCAGAAGAAGTTATAACAATGCCAGAGGTGAACAATGATGTCGATTATCAATCCATAATCATATCTTTATTACCCAAAGAATACCCTTCATCATCAATTGGGTTGGAAATGAAAGTTTCTTCTTCAAGATGTTCAAATTTTTACATCTCTTCTGATCATGGAAATTCTGCTTCATCATCTACTATGCAAGTAGAAACAGAAGAAGTAACACATGTTGAAGAAGAAGACGAAGATCTCAAAGATACTCCTCCAGCATTTGAAGAGGGTATCTCTACAATTGTGGATGATCTTAGAGAAATGAATCTGGGTACAAAAGAAGATCCACGTCCCACTTTAATTAGTGTGGCCATGACTCTTGAAGAACAAGAGATGTATATTTCCTTTTTAAAGCAAAATTGAGACTTATTTTATTTGAACTATACAAAAATGACCAGGCTTGATCCTGATGTTTCTACTCATCATTTGGGTTTACCATAAGAACATCGAGGATTTAAGCAAGACGCAAGAAGGACACACCCAACCTATGCTTCCAAAATTGAGGCTTAAGTGGATATGCTCATCAAAGCTAACATCATTAGAGAATTTCAATATCCCAAGTGGTTGGATAATATGGTCCTATTGAAAATGAATAATCGGAAAATTATAGTTTGCATTGATTTTAGAGATCTTAGTCGGCATTGTCCTAAGGATGATTTTCCAATTCCGATGATAGAAATATTTATTGATGCAACTGCTAGCTATGGAGAAATTTCCTTCATGGATGGATATTCCGGATATAATCAAATCCGAATTTCTCAAGAAGATGTGGAATCTATAGCCTTCAGAGCCCCTCAGGGTGTGTTTTTCTATCGGGTAATACCCTTTGGTTTAAAGAATGCAGGAACAACATATCAGCGTGCCATGCATCATATCTTCAAATCCTTTTTATTGATGTTTGTTGAATGTTATGTGGATGATTTGGTGGTAAAATCCCAACATCATTCTAATAACTTGGCTAATTTGGAAGTCATATTCGGCAAGCTTAGACAAAATAATTTGAAGATGAACCCCTTAAAATATTATTTTTGGGTAACCTCAGGAAAATTTCTCGGCATTGTCGTCCGCCATCGTGGTAACGAGGTCAATCCTAAGAAGGAAAAGTCAATCCTTGGTATGTCACCTCCTAGAAATTTAATATATTTGAGAGGACTTCAAGGACAATTAGCCTATATTCGGCGTTTCATCGCCAATTTGGAAGGCAAAAGTATACCCTTCACCAAATTGATGAAGAATGGAGTTACTTATAAGTGGAATGAAGAATGTCAAGAATCATTTGATATTCTCACGAATTATCTCTTGAGTCCACCGGTGTTAATGACAACTATTTAAGGAAGACCACTTATCCTCTATATGACAGCTTTAGAGAGATCATTAGGTTCCTTTCTTGCCAGATTAATGATGCTGGGAATGAGAACAACCTCTACTATCTCAGTCGGACTATGCTTGAAGTAGAAACTCGATATTAAAGTATTGAGAAGTGTTTCATAGAATTAATCTTTGTAGTTCAGAAATAGATACACTACCTGCAACATCACGATGTTAAATTGGTATCCCGCAATAACCCTCTCAAATTCATCCTTAGTCATCCAATGCCTACAGGACGTCTGGAAAGGTGGGAAATTATTTTTCATCACTTTGACATTTAGTATGTGTCTCAAAAAGAAAATATAGACTAAGCTCTGGCTGATTTCCTTGCTGAACACCCTTCAGTGGAAGACACATCTTCAGATATTTAACTTCCTGATGGGGAAGACTTCTTTATTCAAGATAGTCTTCAGGTATGGGAAATGTACTTCGGTGGTGATTCCAGATGTCCAACAGGGAAGAAAATGGAAAATCCTAAATTAAACAATGTTGGCTTTGTAATTGTACTCATTTCCCCATAAAAGGTAGTGTTACCTTGTTCCTTCTCATTGTTGGGAGGCGGTACAAATAATGAAGTGGAATACGAAGCCCTTATTGCAGGATTGGAGTTAGTGCTTCAAGAACAAGTGAATCACTTAAAGGTGAAAGGTGATTCAGGACTGGTAATCAAAAAAGTTAATGGGTATTATACAATCAGAAAAGAAGAACTAATCCCTTTGTATGATTTGTCAGAGATTTTATGGTGGAATTCCCTTTGGAAACCAAATTTTTATATGTCCCGAGATCACAAAATGCTCAAGCTGATGCACTGGATAATATTTCCACAGCTCTGGAAGATCCAAATCGGGATGAGACAACCATCATTATTGCCCACCGTTGTACAACTTCACCTTATGTTCAAGCTGGAATAGAGGAAATCAATGAAATTAGTCACATCTCTGAACCATATTGACATACAATAGGATGGATGACACTTATCAGGGAATACATTCAAAATGGAACACTTCGATCTGATAGAGCCAGGAAATAACAAATCCGGTGATGTGTGGTCTATTTTACTCTTTATGATAGCCCAGATCACATAGATAAAATTCCCTACAAGCGTGGTTTTTATGGAGTTCACTTTAGATGCATTGATGTTTAAGAGATAATGGCTATCACGAATGAAGTGCATGCAGGAGTCTGTGGTTCCCATCAGGCTAGACATATACTGTCTAATCAGATTCGAAGGCTTGGATACATTTATCCTTTAATGATATAAGATTGTCTTGATTTCACAAAGAAGTGTCCTTCATGCCAAGTACATGCCAACTTAATTCATCAACCTCTATAGTTTCTTCATACAACTAAATACTCATGGCCATTTTCCACATGGGGAATGGATGTGGTGGGACCTTACCCTTCAGCTATGACCAAGCAGTTTAAGTATATTCATACTACTGCTAAATTCTTTTCCAAATGGGTAGAGGCAATAACTCTCAATGAAGTTAGTTCAAAATGCATTGTTAGGTTCATAAAATCTAACATCATTACCAGATTTGGTGTCCCTCAAACCATATTGACATAAAATGGCACCAACTTCTGTTTATCTGAGATGAAGATGTTGTATCAAGAATAAAACATCAAATCCATTCATTCATCTCTGTATCATGCAGTGGCCAATGGCTAGATAGAAGCCTTCAACAAGACTCTATCAAATATACTAAAAAAGGTGGTGGATAAAGATAATAGGTCATGGCCTGATAAAAGATTTCATTCTTTATGAGATTATCGGACCACCGCCCACACAGCAACGTGGCCAACTCCATATTTACTTGTATATGGAACCGAAGTAGTCTTGCCCATTGATTCTTAATTAACATCGCTCAGAGTAGGCATTTGTGATCAATCATCTATAGATGACCAATCCTAAAATCTATTGAATGAATTGTAATGGTTAGATGAGAAAATATTGTGCACTCTACCCCACATGGAGGTCTATCAGAATCGAATAGCACGAGCTTTCAACAAAAAAGTTCGTCTTTGTTCGTTCGTTCAGGGAGAATTGGTATTAGTTCACAGAACTCTAATGATACCTGGAAAGAAACCTCCTATTCTTGAACCAAAGTGGGAAGGACCCTATTCAATACATAAAGTCTATTTCAATGGAGCTTATTCTTTAATCTCAATGGATGGAGAACTCATCACTACTCCCACCAATGCCATATTTCTGAAAAGTATTTTGTATAATCACCAAATACACCATCAACGGTCCATGCATATGACCATAAACTATTTTCATGTCCCTTACGGCCATCAAGACGTTAAATTTCACCATCCAGGGTCCATGCATATGACTTTAAACTATTGGTACTGACATCTAAGATGACGTTAAACTATGACGTCCAGACTACATGATGCTAAACTATACAGAAGTCCCTTACGTCCAGCTAGACGTTAAAATGCATAACCAACGGTCCATGCATATGACCTTAAACTATTCGCACTTTCGTCCAACATGACACTAAAATGTATCATCCTTTTTTTGTCCAATATGTTGTTAAACTGTGAAAAAGTCCCTAATATGTCGAACATGACATTAAAATGTGTCCTCTTTTTTCCTTACTGCATGACATTAAACTGCACAGTCCTCATTTTGTCCAACATAAAAGTAAACTGTATTGTCTCCATCGTCCTAACTAAATGACGCTAAACTGTATAGAAATCCCTTAATACATCCTACATGATGTTAAACTGTATTTTTGTACCTACTACATGACACTAAACTGTGCAACACCAATAGTCCTAACTGCAAGACTTTAAACTGCATAGTCCCTTCATATGTCTTACATAACATTAAAATGCGCATCGTTAAGGCTGTTCTTACCTCTTGTTTCTCACATTGAGTATGACTCACGTGATATTAGAGAAAATTTCAACCATAACACCGTCTTTGGGCTGCTAACCACGCATAAATCCCAACATCATGTTTTAGGTCATTGTCCATAAAAACAACTTGATCACTAATTCATTCTTTAACTGAACTATGTGGACATTGATCATTTCCTTCCAGGATGGGTACATAGGCAACCTCCCAAGGTTCAAGCCCAAACCAATCTCTTCACATCGGTTCACCTTCATCTCATATGATGTTGATAGGTGAAACCGGTCCCAAAATCAATATTTTCACATTGGTTCACCTGTGTCCTTGCTACATGATGTTAAAATGTACAACACCTTTTTTCCTATATGACAGTAAACTAAAAAATTCTGTGATGTCCTCACCTGAGAGAAAATCATTTTTTACATTTATTTTCAATCATGTTATATTTCAAAGACTATGGGCATACATGGTAATGCCTGAACCTTTTATCTTTGGTCAAACCATCATTGCACTAACGTCCCCTTTCACCAGTCACATGTATAGACTAAATTTGTATAGAGGGTATTTCTAGAACTACGTTGGCTTGATTCCCATCATTATGGGATAAGTTGGAACGTTCTTGTGTCCCCCGAATCCAGCCCCATGTCTTTTGGGCCTAACCCCAAATTCCACTTTCAGTCCCATGGCTGAAAAGTCCCCATGCAAACACACATTGTGTATTTCTTATAATGGTCCGGGCTCTATGAACCTAAACTAATATCTCTCCTACTTCAATCCAACTCGACTTTAAACTGTATTTCAAGAACTACGTATGTCTTGATTCCCATCCTTATGGGATATGTTGTAAAGTCCAGTATTTCAATTCAGGACCCTACCACAACATAATTATGGTTATCATTGATTTGTGCATCCCTACACACATTGGACAACACCCATATTTGTGTGTCAAAGTCATAACCTTAAATATTTTCAGATCTTCATAACCCTTTTCTTTACTTCTAGTCAAAAAAATGTCAACTTTCAGAGAGTTCTTTTGCCTGACTATGCAGCACATGCCTTTAGGCGGCCTTGCATAAATAGTCTCCATAACAGATTTGTCAGCCAAAAGATACTATTATTTGACTATGCAACCAATGCCCTTAGGTGGCCCTTCATAATTCAACCCCCTACCAGGTTTGTCAGATATTGGTAACTTCATTCTTTAGAAGAAAGCCTCTTTTTTTCGTTGTTGGTCTTATCAAAAATATGTAAGGATCTGTAAAAAAATATCCATCCTTAACATATTTATTTCATGTTCCTTTTTATGATCTGAAAGTATCCAAGTATATGGTTTATATTTTCCTCCCCTACCTTTGGGTTAGACCTTATTAGGAGTAACATTCATCCAATTCATTGAAAATCTTGATTGAAAATATATTCTCCATATTCAAGTACCTATTTCCATATAGAAAACTCTATTCTTTGGAAAAGTTGAATCCCCATAAACATTCCCTAGCTTCTTAGCTGTAGAAAAGTAAATATCTGAGAGTTCTTTTTCCTAACTACCCAGCACGTTCCCTTAGGCGTCCTTGCATATGTAGTCTACATAATAGATATGTCATCCAATAGATGCAATTTATTTGACAATGCAGCCAACGCCCTTAGGTTTCCCTGCATAATTCAACCCCCTAACGGGTCTGTTAAATAATGGTAACTTCATTCTTGGGAACTACTTCTTCTAATTCCTTTTATCTCTTTTTCATATCATTCCTCATATTCACATTTTCGTAATTCGTATTTTAAATTTTTTCCCCTCATACTTGACTATGGTAATATGTTTTCAGATAAATTTTCAAGGAATTGTGTCAATTTTTATCCATTTTGGTCAAAGCTATTTCGACCTTAAACATTATCCTCTTTATGTCCGATGTGGATGAATTTAAACTACCCACAAAAGACAAGGGAACTCTGAATAAAAGTCATGTTCCAGCTCACTAAACATACATTTAGTATGATTTAGGTAATATTGAGCAATTAAAAGATTCAATGTTTGTAGGGTTATATATAATAATCCTAGTAAAAAACAAACTATGCTTACTAGGCCCATTGGATTAGGTAAAATTTAAAGCAGGTAGTAGGAAAATATGTGCACAAGTGACTGAAGATGAACGAATGCTTTCCATTTGATCCACAAGAATTAGACGGACATCCACATATTGGAGTCTCCTCTCATTTCTATGAAATTACATGAGGCTGTCAACATAAGTCCTCACATGATGAACAACATCCTGAGCTTCATCAACAGCTACATGAAGCTCATCCACCCGACCAACTTCACCCTTTTCGGCATGATGGATTGCTTTCTTGGAATCTGTGATGGACTTCATACCATTCTTATGAGCTCCCTCCAATGAATTATTGAGTTGGACATGTTCCCCAATAACAGCGTCTAACTATTGCTGAAGGTGCATTTGCTGGATGACTTTATCTTAGATATTATGCTTCTGCTCCTTCATCTTGGTAGCATAGTCAGCCTCAACTCGGGATACCGCAACCTCAAATTCACTAATATTGGCAGACAGTTTCACCCTGGTCATATCTTCCTGACACATTTGCTCCTTCTCCCTCCTTAAAATGACATGATTCACCATGGCTTGGATCTTTTCATATCCAAAACCGCCAAGTCCCAATATGACAAATAGGGATGAAAGCTGGGGAATCGTCGATTACAGATCCTCTAGAGAAACTGCAGATATCATTTTCCATATGTTCTTCCATACCATGCATCGTGAAAATTGGAACGCCTTTTTAAATTCTGGGTCTGACTTAGCATCACTGTTATAGGGGGGGAGTATAATCTGGGATTAATGCACTCATGGGAGTGCCCTATTCTGCTCCTTCCCCCTGACCTGAGCTTATTCACTTTCAATTCCCACTAGGGTGGAGGCTGAGGCCTCACCTCCAGATCTAGCCACAACAATTGATGTCCCTGTATAAATAATTGAAATCTTTGGTTAGTTTCAAAGGATAATAAAAGAATCGATTGTCTTGAAAATTATGTACAATCACAAATATTGTTATTACTTACCCAACGGTAGATCAGCAACCTGAGAAGGCTACTCCCCGTCTTTCCTAGCTTCGATAGGATTTTTAGGATGTGTTTGAGGAAGCTCTACTAGATTCAGCTCCACTTGTGCTAATGTCTCTACAATGGTAGGTTTTTCTGTACCCCCTTCAGGCATGGGTAGTTCAGCATCTTACTCAGACAAAAATGCACATTTGAACCAATCATGATCAGACATGTAATAAGATGTTATTCTTAATAGGGAGAATGATAACACTCACATCCATAATCTTCTAAATTATATGGTAATTTAACATGATTTATAAAATCATAGAAAGATGCGCCAAGTTACATCATTTCATCTAATGTCATTTCAGAATCCTGGTTAGTCTCCCCAGTGGGATCATTTGATGTGTCTTCTTGGTGACCTTCGTCCTACGGTCACTGATCCTGGACAGCATCATCAGATAAAATCACAGCATCAGTTGCAATAGCCTCCAAAAGCTCTAATGATGGGGTTGAACCTGAAGTATCACAGAATGGAAGTCAGTGGATGTTTCATTCAACATTTTATGAAGCCTTTTTAACTTTCCAGCATCAGGCTCTTCTTTTCTTTCAACAGTAGTAGGAGTGATACTGGGAACAGATGATGGCTCTTCTCCCGGAGAAGCCAAGTTAGCCTGAATTTTCAATTGTTCCACAGCACCCTCCGTGGTCCTCAAAGGAGGATCAGTCCTTTCCCTCAGAGGTGAAATTGGAGAATCCCCCTTCAATCCCCAGAAATATAGGCAAAAATTTCATGGGTATAGATTCATGATTATCCGAATGACTTGAAACAACAAATTAAGAATTTAGCCATGGATTTCCTCCTTCGTTGCCTTTGCATCTATGGTTTTTTGGGAGTATTGGAAGTCTCCCTTAAAGGAACTTGAATTGGATAATTGAAGGCCATGTACATCTATTCATTCATGGCCTGCTGACCCAGATATATCTCGCACGATTCATGAGTAGATTCATCAGTAGCCCCAATGGTAGTACCACCAGGGCTATAGTGTGGTGAAGGAACATCAGTAGTTCCTTTCTTTGCAAGCTGTAGGATGAAGAAAATAATTTCCTTAATTAACAAATCTTTTACTAAAATCAAGTTGAAAGGAAAATAAGGAAAGAAAAATTATATCTTCAGGGGCCATGTAATCGTGCCACTCCTCATCAGTCCCCTCAGCGGCACCACGATCTATTATTTCCTTCACCTGCATAGTGATAGGAATATAATCGTAGGTAGCATATATGAGCATATCCAGCTCTCTGATGTAAGCTCGCACTTCATTGGGGTTATCCTCATAATGAATATCTTTAGAATCCACAAGATTCCCTATTCCAGGGAGTTGTAGACCCTCACACAAATCCAGCCAGGAAGTATCAGTACCACAATATAGAATTTGCCATGTCTCGACAGACTCTGGTCGTAGATATTCAGTATGTCTACAAGAAGGTTGTGAGGGAGGTCCTACAATCTCGGGCTTCAGTTTCTTACCAGCTCCTTCACCTATTGATAGAGAATAAGAAAATAAGACTTATTGCTCTATAAAGAAACGGTGATTAAATTGCCACAATGATGTAACTCACCAGGAGTTGATGGAGTGGGTCTTCAAGAACGAGGCCGCTTTGTTTTATGTTGTGCGTCATCATCCCCATCTTGGGAATCCGGTGAATCAGTCCTAGAGGAGGAATCTGGTGAATCAACATCAAGTGGGGAAGCATCAACTACATGAGGAAGGGTTTCTTTATCTATAGTCCTCTTCTTTTTCCCCACCTGATAAACTGGGTGATTTAGCACCCCTTTAGGGTGTGATGTTATCCAGTGCTCGGCGTACCAAGTAGTCAAGTTATGTGCCTCTCTTTCAAATGGTAGATCAAACAATGCCCCAGTCTTCTCCCTATATGTCAGCAACCATAGTTGCTGAGAAACCATTGGATGTTGCTCTAACCTGAAATGAACAAGGGGAGATTAAGAAATTTGTTTCAAACACTTGAATTGGTATGAAAATCTATATTGACCATAGGCCTTACATATAATCTATCTGTCAATCCTAGAGACCAGAACACCATCTCTGCAGGCCAGCATGTATGCCCTGAAATCCAAGTGGGTTGTTCCATCATCAACAAACCACCCGGTTGGCGTATTTCCATAGGGAAAGAAGTTGAATTCCTTAATCATGATCATCCTCAATTTCATGTCAACGGCATTAAGATCTAATGGATGAATTCCAGATAATGCTTTCACTGATGGCCTGAATGAACTTTTAGGAATTCGTACTCCATTCTGTACATTATAAGTCTTGAAGTGAGTGGCGATTCATCCCTATAAAACTTCTAATGGTCCCACTATTCTCAAAGGATATTTACCCATGAAGACATGAAGTAAACTCCTGTAAATATTTTCTAAAATGAGAGTATCCAACCCTACCATTTTTCCCTCATCCAACATTGCCTCAAAAACGAAGGTCCCTGGCCTGAAGCCTCCCTTTGAGTTCCCGAATGGAAAGAGATAAATGTTGAGCCACAAAGCCAAGAAGCCCGCTAGACGAGTCTTCTTTGGGATCCTTTGATTCACCTCATATCTCCATTTCTCAAACTCTCCTGCTTCTAGAGTTGGCCATAATGTGCCAGTAGCACCCCTCATCTCAGTTTTTAAGCAGGTGGTAGGATGGATGGGCCTCTTATCCATGGATTTATTTTTCTTGTATCTTTTATCCTTCGGCTCCTTCTCCTTTGGACCCTTCTCTATTTTATCAATAAGAAATATATTCATCCACTCTTCTAGATGAATATCCTTTCTAGAATGAGTTAAGGATGTCTCTGAACTCTTAACCCTGTGGAATATTTTAAACAATTCTCGAGACACAGAAGGAGTCTTCTCTGAGTCATTCCATGTCAACTTGGGAGAAATGAACTCATCATACATGTCACCCAAAATTGGAGCCCCTGGGATCCTGTGGACATTCCACAGACTGATGCCTAATTCTCCATGAGTTAGATGGAAATAATTGGTTTTTGGGCTCTAGTGGTTGAGTATCTCCGACCCGAAGTTATCATTTATTTAAACATATGTTTTCCTGTACCAGACATCTTCATATATAGCCACTCCTTTCAAATCCTCGACAAACTCGGCACAGGTTTGTCACACCCAATATGCCCACATCCAAGTTGGCTTCACACCTCCCCCAGGATAGATGTCCCAACATTTCTTCCAGCCTTTGGATTGATCCATCTGAGCATTTTGGATGATTGAAGGATGAAAATGTGGTTGCAGCTTAGGATTATGAGGTTTCTTATCAGGTGTACAAGGGCTATGATGCATCATGTGGGTCTTCTCAACTGTTCCAGCATTTATAAATCCTCCTCTGCATGAGATATTTTCTGAAGCAATGTTGGTGTAATTCTAAAACCACGAAAATGGGAGATAGTTCTTTGCTTCTAGAATAGTGACTTCTCACAGATGACCATAACCGTAAAAAGGTAGATAAGTACTTTGTGGGAAATCAAAGTTATATTTCTTCAGATACATGGCCAAATTCGGAAGAGTTCTATCACAGACAGTATAATAATCGTGGGCAATGATGTTCATCATATGATCAAGATGTTTTCTTGCCAGTTCATCAGCCATTTTGATTATTTTGGGAGCCATTTGAATCTTCACAAATGTTGAATAATTAAACATTAAGTAAGTTGATTTTTCGTAAAATTTGTGAAAGAATTCAAAAAAATTGTCATAGGAATTAAGGCGCGCAAGTCTGAGCTTGGCACGCAAGTGAGGATGTGTCACACAAGTATAATGTGCTGCGCAAATATTTAGCGCGCAAGTGTCACCGAGAAAATCCAAGTACCTTGATATCAGCGCGACAACAAAGGAAAAGAGGAAAAGAGAGAAACTTGCACGACCAAGGGGACCTGCTCGGCGAGATCTTGAAAATCCAAAATTTGATTCTTTGCGCGACAAAAGAGCGCATATATATAGGCCATTCCTACCACCATCGCATCTACAGCCAGTGCACTCTTGCCCATGCGTGACCCGCACATACGCGATGACAGTCGCGCACTGAACACCTTCACGTCTCTTTCCCTTTGGTTTTCATCTTTTCCTCAGAGTCACATCCTTATTCTTTCAGATCCAACTCTGAGGGGGGACTTTTGTTGACGCTCCTTTTAAACACATTGTCTAATGTAATGGAAAGGGAAATTACTTAGCACAAATTAAATCATCCTTTGAAGAATCATAAAAAAAATCAACAATGGAATGAAAAATGAGTCAAGTACCTTAGAGTCGTGCATTTTCCCTCACATTCACGCAAGTACACTTGCGCACCGCCTAATGATCACGTATGTGACTTGCGTTCCCTCTTTGGAAACCAACCAGGGTCTTCTCCAGCCTATATATACCCATAGTGGGCCCCCCATTTGAGTGGATTATTTTTTCAGAACTCAGATATAGAGCTCTGAACGCCCAAGTCTCTTCTTCAATTATTCTGAACAATTCTAAGGTAATTATTTACCTAGAATGGAAGGTCTCAACAAGAGGAATAAGGTCTAAGTGTTAGAATTCACTAACACATGCATGCCTAAGTGTTTTACCCTTAAGGTAAATGGAAAAACTTGTGCACCTCCTTACCTACTCATTGAAACTTTCCCTCCACTCTTCTGGAAGTTCCTCAGGATAATTCTAAAGGCTATGGTCATGGATCGCCCAAGAGTTAATCTACTAGTTAACCATCGCCCAAGTATATAGGTGTCACGCATGCATACTTGTGAAACAAAGGCTTGCACGACCACGCAGTACTTGCACGCCCACGCAGTACTTGCACGCCCATATCTTTTTGCGTTCCCTTCCTTACCATTTCACCTCTCTTATGCCATTCCAGCTTTCTTATTCAAGATTCAGTCTTCACGACACTCTTCAAAGCCATTTATGCAATGTTTTCAGGATTTACTTCTTTATCTGAGAGGATTTCTGTGGAACATCTCTCAAAACACAGTTATTTAAACATCTTTATGTCACTAAAGTTAGATATTTCATTCATTCACCTCATCATTTTAAATTAGTGAACCCTATTCATGGGCCTCCTTTTCAGGATTAAGCCCCAGTCCAAGTCCTCAATAATTTGGGCCTCCTTTTAAGGAGTAAGCCCCAATACCCCTAATTTGGGTATACTCTTTAAGAGTATGACCCGGTCATAATTCTCTTAACCTGGGATTCCTTATCATTAGTATGCTCCAGTCTTAAAGTTCCCAAATATGGGCATCCTCCTTAGGAGTAATCCCCAAGCATAATTCCTTTAACCTGGAATTCCTTTTCAGGAGTAAGCCCCAGTCTAAAAGTATACAAATATTGTCATCCTCATTATGAGTAAGCCCCAAGTCCCTTTAACCAGGGCCTCCTTCTGAGGAGTAAGCCCCAGTCTTAATTTCTCTAAACAACATTTATTTACATTTGATCTGGGATTTCTTCTCAGGAGTAAAACCCAATTATAAGTCCCCTCCTAATTTGGACATCTTCCTTAGGAGTAAGCCCCATGATTAGAGTATCCAAATATCCATAAAGTACATTTACCTTTATGGACCCTGTTCCTGGGTTTCTTCCCGGAAGTAAAACCCAATACTCATCTATTTTGGAAATTCATACATACATAAGACCCACATCATTGCAACTTTCATAGCACAATTGTCTGGTTTCACCAATACCTCTTGTTTCTCACTCCATGCATGACTCATGTGAGCTTAGTGTCTAAAAGTAATCATGAAATCTTTCTCTGAGCCATCAATCATGGATAAAAATCATACTCCCTTACTCAAACTACGTCGGTTGTGATTACTTTTTCCCAAAACAAAGGATACGTAGGTATACCATCTACGGGTACGATCCCAACTCTGAAATAATCCATGTCCTTCTGAAAGACAATAAACTTCAAGTTCCCCACTGAGTGAATTTAAAACTAGTATGGTTATCATAATGACCAAGATACTTTTATATACTGAAGGATTCCATTGAATAAGAATCTCTAACAAATACAGATGATTCCCTATCGATGAAGAACCTAGAATACATATAAAAGATTCTCCAAATTTCCTACATATCAATCATCGATTTTTGGATCTAAATGAAAGATCATTTTATACTTTGTAATGTAAAAATGATTCACGAACATAACATAAATCTATAAAGAGAGTCCCAGAGTAGACAATAATTCCCCTCAAAAAGGTGTGATGAGTCTGACCTCCCATCCCCTCGACCAATGCAAATTACTAAGCCTCATCAATCTACAACTAATGAGTGCCTACCTTTAAAAATTAGGTCCAAATGGATATGGAATCATTGGATGTTTCCGGTTCTACGAACAAACCCGTTAGAAACCGATTGGAATTTTTGAATCTTCAATCAATGAAGTCATCCCCAATTCCAGAGGAAACATCATTGTAACCATTTTTCGACGTGTAGAATACAAAAATGAAGTCTATTTTTCAAAAATAATTTCACAAATATTATTATTTAAAAATTTAATTAAAATCATAATTTATTATCAAAAACTAGATTTAAAACATGCATTAACTCATTCTAAAACATAGATATATTGTACTTCTAATGTAAATATTATTTTTATACTATCATAGGTGAGGTTACTATTCATTAGGGTATATCATGATTCATACAGGTATATCAATATTCATTAGGGTAGGTTACTATTCACCAAAAATTATTTTTGTTTTATTAGACTCTAAAAAACATCTTGAACACTACCGTGTATGTCAGATTTTCCAAATTCCAAACACAGAAGTGACAAACTTCTGTTTAAAGTTCACTTATCAATTATTAGTTCATTATGTTGTGCTTTAATTTGATTTTATGGAATAAATATATTAAGGTAGTTTACATTGAATAACATTGGGTCGTTACATTCTTCCCCCCTTATGAAATTTCACCCTCAAAATTTCGTTTTACATACAAACCCAAAAACATTTGTGGGTACTTTTCCTTGATTTATTCCTCTAGTTCCCATGTTACTTCCTCAAACTTATGGTTCCTCCACAACAGATTGACAAGTTGTGTTTCCTTGTCACGTAGAACCTTATCTCTCCAATCCCGAATCTTTACTGGCTGCTCCTCATAGGAGAGATCATCATCCAGCTACACCACCTCTGAGTTTAGTACATGTGTTGTCACGACTCGTCCTTGGGACCCGTGCCGTGGCTACCTCAAGCCCGCCTTCCAAAGGCCAGGGGCTGGCGACTAGCACCAAGGTGTAAAACCTGACAAAAATGGGAAGGAATTGAATTTATAAAGTAAACAAACACCACAGAGTAAGACAACAGAAGTCAACACTAAGTAAAACAGGGTACAAATGTAAGTGCAGAAAAGTAAGTGGGACAGAATACAAACCCAAACTGAACGTAATGTACAAAACAAGGACAACAACTGAAAGGTGACAAGCCACTCCTAGATTGTCCTCCGGCTTCCTACTTTAAGGGTAGGTATAGATCTCCTCCTCAGCACTCCATGTCTGTCCGTCCCCACCGGGTACCAACTCGTCGTGAGATCCTCCTCTGGGTACCGTCCAGCTCTACAAGCCTCAACCACGATCAGTGATGTCCGATGTGTGCAACCAATACAACGTAGTGCGGGAGAATCCCGTGAAAGGGTGAGTATACGCTACTAAGTAGGGATCCCGAGACCCCCGAAGGTCTCCCAGAATCCACAAAGGATAATCCACAAAGGAAAGATACAATCACAAAGTAACAACCAACACTACTTAGGTATATGCCCATATATATACCTAAGTCATCAATTCCAGTTCGGCTCCATCATCCGAGCCCATGTTCGATCACGTCCACACAGGATAGTGCAACTCAATCCACATAGGATAACACAACAAATCCACAAAGGAAATCTAGTCAATTATATCGAAGATAATGATTGAATTCAAGACTCATCTCACACAAGTATACTTCTTCGTAAGGTGATAGAGATGATCAGATGTAGCTGCTGATTCATCTAGCTGGGACCCACGTACGATACAAGTACTATAGTCGTCACTGCCGAACCAACGGAGGATTCTAGTATAGTTGTCGTCTTCATCGAACCCACGGAGTATTCCAGTACGATAGTCTTCACCGTCAAACCCACATAGGATTCTAGTACATTTTCCATCACCGTCGAACCCACGGAGGATTATAGTACGTTTTCCATCACCGTTGAACCCATAGCTACTGGTAAACTCCTCTTCTATCGAGTAAAATGGGTCTGCCGCTACAACCAAGCACTTCCCACTAACCATGGATTGCTCTAGTACTCCATCTGTCAAGTACTATGGGCTTGTTGCTACAATCAAGCGATTCCCACCATGGGTCTGCCGCTACAACCAGGCGCTCCCCCTCATAGCCTACAGAGGTATTCCTTCTGTTGAGTACCACAGGTCTACCACTACAACCAATCTCTCCTCCGACGTGGGTCTACCGCTACAACCAAGTGCTCCTCACTGGGCTATCGAAACACTCCGAGTCGATCGATCAGCATTCATCAAGTCTCACCCAGCTATAGGGTTTCCGCACACAGCACACTCATTCCGGGAGGGTCCGAACCACGAGCAGAGAGGTCGATACACCAACAATCACGTAGACCAAAGTTGATGTATTGAAAAGATCCGCCACTTATAAACGAACACAACGCGACAGACGGCGCATCAATCAGATGCCTGGTCTGAGAGTTATTCGATTTTTCAACCCAGGGGCCGGTTGGTTTTTAAGCTAAAACCAACTCGACCGTACTCCAGTTGCATCCAAAACTCGAGTGGAGTAATCCAAAAGAACCGTCTCACTAAGAGGAATCAATAAAAGTCAGCGGTATGTCAATCAGACGTTCGTTTTTAGGGGGGTTTTGGGCCCGAACTGACCCTATCCAAGACCCCCTGGGTCGGCCAGAACCGGGTCGACCAGACCTGAGACCGGGTTGGGCCCATTATGGCGGGGCCCGGCCTGGCTGGCGTGGCTCAGTTCAGCGGCATGGCACGGTCCGGTGAGGGCAGCCCGGCCCGGGAGGGCGGGACCCTCATGGCCGGTCCGCTCGACCGAGCGGGAAACGAGGGGGGGGGGGGGCTGGCTTCCCCCCTTGACTGAAATGACACAGCGTAATGTCGTGTCCTCCCCAAACCCGGAACGACAAAGCCATTCTGGTCCGCCACGGCTCAGCAACGGCAGTCTCTTCCAGGAGCGCGCGGCCGCCACCGGTCGTCGGCGCTGCCGCGCCGCCGCCGCCCTCCGCAGACCCCCGGACTTGCACCGGTTGTCCGTTTTGGCTATCGCCTGGATCTAAGGTCTTCTCGGGACCCGATCTTCACTACGGAGGTTTCAAATCCCCTCTGCGGCCTATTCCGTCATCGCCCGTCGATCCGCACATCAATTAAACAGTCTACGGAGTCTTCAAATCGCCTCTACGACCCCGTTTCCTTGTCGCCGTCAAATCACACATCGACAACAATCTGCAGAGGGTGGTCGGGCCGTGTTTGTTCGGCTCGTGCCCTCCGCGTTAGGCGTTATCAATAAACCAAGATTACCCAGGGTTTATAAAGAGATAACAATCAATTTTATCTAAATAAAATTGAATCAAATCATTCCACGATCTCTTTAATAAATTCGAAGCATTCCAAAATTCCCAACCCGCAAATATAACATTCGCATATCAACATGATTATAAGTTTATCCGCATTCTTTGTTTTTCTTTAGAACAAAAGAAACAAGGTAATTAAATCACATATAATTAAAAACCATACCTCGAAGAAGTCGCCGATCGAGGTTCTTTGAGGGAAAAAGACGTCACAGAAGACGGCATCGTGGGAAGAGGCTCCATAAGCGTCGTCGGTGTTCGCCCGATGAAGGATGTGGCGTCTTGCTTCCTTCGATGTGGAAAGAAGCTGCAAAGATGAGACGACATTCTTCTTCGAAACATCTGTTTTCTTTGCGTTCTTTGATGAGGAAGGAGATGTTCTTCAGAGTGAAAGAGTCCTCACCTTCTTTCCGCACAATGAATCTACCCCCCATAAAATAATTCATTGCATTATTTTATTAACACACACAAGCCATTAATTTGAAATTCAAAAAGATCTCATTCAAAACATTTACATAATTGAAGAGCATTTAATATTCAAATTTATCTTTGTGGGTTGACTTGCCATTAAATTGGGGGGTGGGTGAGTTACACAATTAAGTTCTCATGGGAGGTTTAAGGTATTTGAAGGGGTGGGGATCGTGTGGGCCCCACTTCACTAATATCCTACCTAGGGGAGTTAGGATGTAGTGGGTCCCACTCCAACCACCATGCATAGGTTAAAACTACATATAATAGAAAATAAAAATTATTGCACAAATTTTTATTTCTTTCCTTAGTTAATCCATTTTTTAATAACCTCACCCGAGCAAACGCAACTCCAGAAAAAATGTTCCTAAGCAATTACCAGCACTGCGATTCCATCGGTGCCCTCGGATTTCGATTCCGAGCAACGGTTCAAAAGTTAGAAAAACATGCTCGTTTGTTCATTGAACGTACCCGAGATAAACTTCGGAAATTGATTCCGGGCACATCGGGCCATGGAATTAGGTGTCGTCAGAAACTGCGTACTCGTAAAATCAAAAAGAAAATTAAGAAAAAAATTCCATTGAAATTTATAGGTCTTTACATTACTCCCACCTCAGGGCTTTACATCCCCGTAAAGATACATCACAAACTAGGGAAACAAATGAGGCTACTGAGCACGAATCTGAGCCTCCCGCTCCCAAGTGTTCTCCTAGAGGTTCCTGTGCTACTATCTGATGCACACTAGAGGAATAAACCGCCCACATAGGAGCCGATCCAATCGATACTCGATCTCCACCGGGACCTTCGTAAAAGTCACCCCATTGTCAATGATATGCAAAGGGTCATGCACGTATCTCCTCAGCTGAGATACATGGAAAACGTCGTGCGCCTGGTGCAACTCAGGTTGATGGGTCAAGCGGTAAACAACCTCTCCTACCCTGTTGAGGACCTAGAAGGGTCTGATGAAGAGTGGAGATAACTTGACGACGTGGCTAAAAATCTGCAATCCACGTCGAGATGAGACCCGTATGAAACTGTGGTCGCCACCCTCTAACTCCAGTGGTCTCCGCCTCCTGTCAGCACAAGACTTTTGTCGGCTCCGAGCTATCCTCATCCGCTCTTGGATGACCCGGACCTTCTCTAGTCCTACAAGAGCTACTAAGATTTCATCTTTGCCGATATGAGAAATATGATCTCATCCCTAGGATGATCCACGTTCTTTGCCTAATACAGTCAATACCAACATTGATGATACTAATCCACACCAAGGATGACGTCGTAAGGCCTTGATGCTACTACCAAGAGATCCAAAAGTTACTCTCACCACCAAGGGTTGAGTCACAATGTTGGCATCAGTGTGTGGTCACTAGGTCTCCTCTAGTAGGTATCTCAAATGTGAGGGTCAAGTCAACAGTTTTTGAACCGGAACCTCTTAGTAATAAGAAAAAGAGATGATAGGAAAGTAAACGCCACAAAGAAAGGTGTGTTTTATTACTACAACTGAAAGTACAAGACACATACAACCACAACATCAACAAAAATAAAGCTAGAAGAACTAATAATAAAGGTCTCTATGCTTGAAACTAGTCCCACTCTTGTCAACCTGCTTTCGGAGCTCCACTTCCTTGCCCACTGCTCGGCTGCAGCTCAAGATTTCGCAACTGCCTCCGTCTCAGTGGCTCCTCCAATGCCTGTGGATCAACTATGCGAGGATTTGGATAGTCATGTTCCATGTGACCCTGCTTTCCCCATGAATAGAACTTCCTTCTCCTCGTATGACTAGCTCTATTCTGTTTGCCTTGCACAACCAAATATATAACCTGAGGTCACCCACCTGTAGGTCTAGTCCTCTTGGACCTCTGCATCATCCATCTCCTACCTACAGATGACTCACCTACTGACGAAAAACCTAGCGGCAAGGGAATCAGCTCCTGAGAATGCTCAGAGGGTAGAGTCATAGGTAAAAACTCCACTCTGAAGAAGGTCTCGATGTATAGCCAGGTGAAGGTCATCCCGTCGCAAAACTGGAACATGTGGCTCCACCACCTCTTAGCTGCTCCATGGAAGAGGCTAATAGCAAGGTACACCATCAAGTCTGTGGGTGTCCCAGCTGCATGGAGAGCTCGTGCTACAAATTCCAGCCACTGCCTAGCCATCTGAAAATCCAACTCGCCTCGAAACCTCAGAGGCCTCTGTTGATGGAACTCGTGCATCATGCTCAAGTGGCGTGCACTCTCTACTGGTGTCTCAACTGGTGGGGGGCCATGTACTGAGGCCTCGCTGCTCGGTGGGCTATCATCTCGTACAACGCTTGGAACCCTAACTGGCTGCCATCGTGTGGCCATCCTAGAAAGAGACAGGTGTGAGATGGTCAAAACAGTATACCTGGTAAGCTGGCACAATGTAATCAAAATTAAAACCCTTGAAACACACATGCAATCAGTGTTTTCATGCACTGAGTCGGAAATCAGAAGTCATGGTCCTAGTTTACGGATACGTCAGCCACCGCACCAACACTGGACTCCCTTAACTGATAACCACACTCAATACCCTTAACACTATTTCTTCACATAGAAGAAAGATCAGTGTCCAGAGTTTTGCAGTAGAACCAAACTCCTTTGATACCAATTTGTCACAACCCCTCATCGGGACCCGTACCGTGACTACCCCAAGCCCGCTTTCCAAAGGCCAGGGGCTGGCGACTAGAAACATGGCGTAAAACCAAAAAAAGGGGAAGACATTGGATTTATTTAGTAAATAAACACCACAGATTAAGCCAGTAGAAGTAAACACTATGTAAAACAGGGTACAAAATTATGTGCGGAAAAATAAGTGGGCCAAAATACAAACCCAAACTGAAAGTAAAGTACAACATACGGACAAAAACAGAATGGTGACAAGCCACTCATGGATCATCCTTTGGCTTCCTACCTGAAGGGTAGGTACAGATCTCCTCCTCAGTACTCCACGTCTGTCCGTCTCCACCGGGTACCGACTCATCGTGAGATCCTCCTCCGGGTACCGTACAACTCTACAAGCCTCAACCACGATTAGTGATGTTTGACGTCTACAACCAACACAATGTAGTGTGGGAGAAGCCCATGCAGGGGTGAGTATACGCTACTCAGTTGGGAGCCTGAGACCCCCGATGGTCTAACATAATCCACAAAGGATAATCCACAAAAAAAAGATACAATCACAATGTAACAACCAACACTACTTAGGTATATACCCATACATATACCTAAGTCATCAATTCCAGTTCAGCTCCATCATCCGAGCCCATGTTCGATCACGTCCATACAGGATAGTGCAACTCAATCCACACATGATAACACAACCCAATCCACAATGGAATGCTAGTCAATCATATCGAAGATAATGATTAAAATCAAGACTCAGCTCACACAGGTATACTTCTTCGTAAGGTGATACAGATGATCAGATGTAGCAATTGATTCATCTAGATGGGACCCACGAAGGATACAAGTACTGTAGTCATCACCACTAAACCCACAGAGGATTCTAATACGGTTGTCATCGTCGTCGAACCCACGGAGGATTATAGTGCGATAGTCTTCACCGTCGAACCCACGAAAGATTCTAGTACGTTTGCCATCATCGTCGAACCCACAGAGGATTCTAGTATGTTTGCCATCACCGTCGAACCCATAGCTTCTTGGCAAATCCTCATCTATCGAGTACAGTGGGCATGCCGCTACAACCAAGTGCTTCCCACTAACCTTGGACTACTGTAGTACTCCACCTATCGAGTACTGTGGGCATGCTGCTACAACAAAGCGCTTCCGACCATGGGTCTACCGTTACAACCAAGCGCTCCCCCTCATAGCCTACAGAGGTAATCCTTCTATTGAGTACCATGGGTCTGCCGCTAAAACAAATCACTCCTTCACCAGGGGTCTACTGCTACAACCAAGTGCTCCCCACTGGGATATCGAAACACTCTGTGTCGATCAATCAGGTGTTGTCAAGTCTCAGCAAGCTCTAGGGTTTCCACACACAGCATGCTCGTTCCAGGAGGGTCCACTCAATGAGCCAAGAGTTTGATACCACAACTATCACATAGAACAGAGTTGATGTATCACAATGTTCCACCACATCAAAAGGTACACAACGCGATAGATGGCGCGTCAATCGGATGCCCGGTCTGAGAGTTATTGGATTTTTCGTCCGAGGGGCCTGGTTGGTTTTTGACCTAAATCCAAATCGACCATACTCCAGCTAAATCCGAACCTCGAGCAGAGTAAGCCAAAATAATCGTATCACTAAGTGGAATCCAACAAATTCGATGACACGTCAATCGGACATCCGGAGCTCAAGTTATAAGCGTTTCCGCTCTGAGGGCCCAGTTGCTTTCGTGTTCGAACCAACCCGGCCATACCCAAATTTCTCCAAAACCTTGAGTGCAATATAGATAAATGACCGTCTCAATCCAAGGATCCCATCGCAACTAACAGTGTGTCGATTGGAGGACTATAGCCTATGTTACAGGCGTTTGAACGATCCTCTCCGTTTTTAGGGGGTTTTGGGCCCGGACCGACCCGGTCCGAGAACCCCCAGGTCGGCCTGAACCGGGTCGACCTGACCCGGGCCTGGGTCTAGCCCCTTAGGGTGCGGCCTGGCCCGACTGGTGCAGCCCGACCCAATGGCGTGGCCCGGCCCGGCGCTGGCGTCCCGGCATCGGCAGGCGCGACCCACGTGGCCGGTCGGCTCGGCCAAGCGGGAAATGGGGGGAGGAACTAGCTCCACCCCTTGACTAAAATGGCGCGACATAATGTCGCACCCTCCCCCAAACATAGAACGGCCAAGCCATTTCGGTCCGCTGCAGCCCATCCACGGCGGTCTCCACTGGCGGCATGCCACTGCCACGCTCCACAGACCACAGGACTCGCAACGCTGGTCCATTTCGGCTGCCGTCTGTGTCTAAGGTCTTCCCGAGATATGATCTTCACTACAGAGGTTTCAAATCGCCTATACGGCCCATTCCGTCATCACCCGTCGATCCGAAAATCAATTAAACAACATGTGGAGTCTTCAAATTGCCTCTGTGGCCCAGTTTCCTTGTCGCTGTCAAATCACACATCGACAACAATCTGCGGAGGGTGGTCAGGCCATCATTGTTCGACCCGTGCCCTCCGCGTTAGGCGTTAACAATAAAACAAGATTACACAGGGTTTATAAATAGAAAAAAATCAATTTAATTTAAATAAAATTGAATCAAATCATTCCACGAACTCTTTATTAAATTCGAAGCATACCAAAATTCACAACCCGCAAATAATACATTCGTGGATCACCGTGATAATAAGTTGATCTGCGTTCTTTGTTTTTCTTTAGAAAAAAAGAAACAAGTGAATTAAATCACACATAATTAAAAACACTACCTTAAAGAAGTCATCGATCGAGGTTCCTCGCGGGAAAAAGACGTCGCGGAAGACGACGTCATGGGACGAGGCTCCGTAAGCATCGTCAGTGTTCGCCCGATGAAGGATGTGGAGTCTCGCTTCCTTCGACGCAAAAAGAAGATGCAATGATGAGACGCCATTCTTAGTTGAAGATTCGGTGTTCTTCGCGATCTTCGACGAGGAAGGAGATGTTCTTCACAGTGCAAGAGTCCCCTCCTTCTTTCCACACAACGAATCACCCCCCCCCCCCCAAAATAAGTCATTGCCTTATTTTTTTAACACACGCAAGTGATTAATTTGAAATTCAAAGAGATCTCATTCAATTAATTTACATATTTTAAGAGTGTTTAATATTCAAATAAATCTTTGTGGGTTAACTTTCCATTAAATTGGGGGGGTGGTTGAGTTACACAATTAAGTGCTCGTGGGAGGTTTAAGGGATTTGAAGGGGTGGGGCTTGTGTGGGCCCCACTTCACTAATATCCTACCTAGGGGTGTTATGATGTAGTGGGTCCCACTCTAACCACCATGCATAGGTTTAATCTACCTAGATTAGAAAAGAAAAATTGTTGCACAAATTTTTATTTGATTCCTTAGTTAATCCATTTTTTTAATAACCTCACCCGAGCAAACGCAACTCCAGAAGAGGTGTTGCTAAGAAATTACCGGTGCTGTGATTCCATTGGTGCCCTTCGATTTCTATTGTGAGCATCCATTCAAAATCTAGAAAAACCCACTCATTCGTTCACTGAACCTACCCGAGCTAAATATTGGAAATCGATTTCGGGAACACCGGGCCTCAGAATTAGGTGTCGTCAGAAACTGCGTACACATAAAATCCCAAAGAAAATTAAGAAAAACATTCCCATGACATTTACAGGTCTTCACATGTGAGGGATCAGGTATGTACTTTGTCAAGAGTGATACATGGAAACATCATGAACTCGATCAACATTTGGTGTATGTGCAAGCCGATAGGCCACGTCTCCTATGAGGTCAAGGATCTCAAAGGGGCCAATATACCATGGTATTAGTTTCCCTTTCTTCCTGAATCGCATGACTCTCTTCCATGGAGATATTCGAAGGAAGACTTTATCTCCAACGTCGAACTCCATGTCCCTTCAACGGTTGTCAGCATAGCTCTTTTTCCAACTTTGAGCTGCTTTGATGTGTTTCTGTATGACTTGAACCTTCTCTGTCATCTCTTGAACAAGATTAGTTCCAAGTAGCATTCATTCTCCAATTTCATCCCAACAGGTTGGAGTTCCACACCACTTTCCTTACAGAGCTTCATATGGAGCCATCTGAATACTTGAGTGGAAGCTATTGTTGTATGAGAACTCAACCAGTGGGAGATGCTAATCTCGACCACCTTTGAATTATAGAGTAGTCTCTTAGCATATCATCAATCATCTGAATAGTCCTTTCAGATTGGCCATCATTTTGGGGGTGATAGGCCGTGATGAAACTTTATTCAGTACCCAAAGCATGTTGAAGACTTATCCAGAATTTAAATGTAAACCTTGGATCATGGTCAGAGACAATTGAGAGTGGAACACATTGCAGTCTCACCACTTCATTCACATATAACTTTTCATGTTGTTGAAGTGAGATGTCTTGTGGAATAGCGATGAAATGGGAGGTCTTGGTGCGTCGGTCAACCATAAACCATATCACATTATTTACATTTGACCTCTTCAGGAGACTCATGACAAAGTCCATAGAAACATTTTCCCTTTTCCAGATGGGTATAGGAAATGGATGCATCATTCCTTTTGTACTTTTGTTGCTCAACATTATCTTTCTCACATACCAATCACCATGATATATATTCTGGAATCTCATTCTTCATGTTATCCCACCAGAAGTGTTATCGAAGACCACAGAACATTTTGGTACTCCTAGGATGGATAGAGGAGGTCGAGCTATGTGCATCATTCAATATCTCCTTATTTATCTTAGGATCATATGGTACAAATAATCATGTCCCAAATCATAAAACTCATTCCTCATCAATTTTGAAATCAGAGGATTTCCCATTTTTAACAGCTTTCAGGATTTTCTGAATTTCCACATCCTTTCTTTGAGCAACCATTATTTTCTCCAAGAGGGATGGTTGAGCAATCATTTGAGAAAAAATTTATGATGTTCCTCCCTTAATGATTCCCATGTACATCCATTTAAAATCCATGAAGATCAGATCCTTTTCAATTCTCATCATTGATAAAGATGCACGATCCTTTCTACTTAGAGTATCCTCCACCTTGTTTGCCTTTCCAGGATGGTAGTGGATTTAGCAGTAATAATACTTGATGAGATCTATCCAACTTCATTGGTGCATATTAATCTCTTTCTATGTGAATATATATTTGTGACTCTTGTGGTCAGTATATATCGTGCATTTTCCCCCATAGAGATAATGCCACCAGATTTTCAATGCAAAGATCACAGCCGCCAACTCTAGATCATGTATGGGATATTTTTTGTCATGTATTTTTAGCTTCCTTGAGGCATAGGCTATCACTTTATCATTTTTCATTAGCACACAACAGAAGCAGTTATTAGAAGCATCACTATACACCATAAATAGTTCTCCACCTGAAGGGAGTGTGAGTACCAGCGCAGTGATAAGACTATTTTTCAACTCCTTGAAATAGTCTTCACATTTCTGTGTCCAAATGAACTTTAATACCTTCCACGTCAGCTTGGACAATGGGTTTGACAATCATGAAAATTTCTTCATGAATCATTGATAATACCCAGCTAGGCCTAAAATGTTGCAGGTCTCCGTTACAGAAGTTGGCCTCAACCACTCTTTAATTTCCATTGTCTTGGAAGGGTCAACAGATATCAAATTTCTAGTGATAAAATTCCCCAATAATGATACTTCCACCATCCATAACTCACATTTATTGTACTTTTCATACAACTTATCCCTTCATAAATTCTTTAAAACAGTTTCCAAATCCTCCTCATGTTACTCCTTACTCTTTGATTATATTAGAATATCATCAATAAAGAATACCACAAATTTTTCGAGGTAATCTCTGAAGAATCTATTCATTAAATACATGAAAATTGATGGAGCATTAGTGAGTCTGAAGGGAATCACTATAAACTCATAGTGTCCGTACCTCATTCGAAATGTTGTCTTGGGAATATCTTCTTTCCTCAACATTAGTCGGTGATAACCCAACCAAAGGTCCACCATAGAGAAATAACTGGTCCCACGATGCTGATCGGACAAGTCATCTATCCGTGGAAGGGGATATTTGTTATTTATAGTGATTTTATTGAGCTACGATAATCAATGCAGAGGCACATTGATCCATCCTTCATCTTGATGAAGAGAACTAGGGGACCCCATAGTGAAGCACTCGGGCATATATAATTAATCTCCATATTCTCATGTAATTTCTTCTTCATCTCTTCCAGCTCTATGGTGGCCATTATGTAAGGTGTCCTTGATATAGGCATAGATACAGGGATAAGATCAATTGATAACTCAAACTCTTGGCCAGGAGGAAGACCAAGCAACTCTTATACGAATATGTCAGTGTATTCCCTCACGATGGGCATGTCTTCAATTAGCATTCTCTCTTTTGTCCCAATCATTTGAGTTATGTATGCATGATCATAAGGAATTAATATCCAAACATGAGATGAAGATTCTAAAGGAGACTCATCTTCCTCCGTACACTTGTAATGAATCAGAGGATGCTTCGGGATGTGAAAAGTGATTTCACTTTCCTGACAGTTGATATTGGATTTGTACAAAGATATCCAATCCATGCCCAAGATTCTGTCAAACTCTACTAAAGGATTTATGAAGAGATTTACTGGGAGGTTCACTCCTCAAAAATTTACCAGGGTGTAGTTATAAACCATGGACGCGATAATTTACCCATTCACTGTTCTCACAGATTATGTTTCCTCCAAATTCTGAGGTGGTTATTGAATAGTTATACTGAACTTACATGATATGAAAGAATGCGTAGAACCATAATCAAATAGTACATTCACTATTCCGGAATGAATAACAATCATACATGTCACCACATAGTTATCCGGCTCCACATCAGCAGCAGTGATAGCATAATCCCTTCCTTGTTGCCTTGGACATTGTTTCTTATTGCCTCTGATAACCCTCAGCTTAGAGAAATTGTTCGCATAATACCCAAACTCCTTGCAGTTAAAACACTGCACTGCACGCTGAGTGTTGATATGAACCTCCTGTTCTTCTTCAACATTAGCGGTATTTTTCATATCCCTTCTACAGTTCTTGGCAAGAGGACCAAACATTCTGCATTTGAAGCAATACTCGGTTCCCTTGAGACAGTCACCAAGATTATTCTTCTGACAATTTTTGGAAAGGGAAAAGTGAGTCTTCTCTCCATTATGGGATATTTTTGATGAACCAAACACATTGTTATCCATTTTTAGATTCTTGTTACTAGGACCATGAGACCACTTAGAGTCTCCAATATCCATTTCATCCTTGAGGGCACAACAGACAATCTCCTCATAGCTATCGATGTCTCGAATTGCCCACACTTTTCGTAGAGTCTGCTTTAGTCTGATAATGAAGCGATACAACTTGATTTCGTTGTTCATGACAAAGACAGTGGCGTACCTTGAAAGTATTTTAATGTTTTCTTCATTCTACCCGATGGACTCATCTTCCTTCTACTTGAGTCCAAGGAAATATCTTTCCATCTTGAGACGGAGGGTTTGAGGAAAATATTTGTTGAACAATATCCTCTTGAATTCCTTACATTCTAAGGAATAAATATCTTCATGCGACTTCATATTGATGATTAGTGTTCACCACTGATCACCTTCCCAATCAAAATGATAGACTACCAGTAAAACATTATCTTCTTCCGAGAACTGGAGGACAAAAAAAATATTCTCAATGGAGATAATCCATTGTTCTACATGGAGGGGATTAGAAGATATTCTATACATGGGAGGACTTTTTTGTATAAAGGATTCTATGAAAACTTTCTCTTTCCATAGAGGAGGAGGACATTCCACTTGATTCATGTTATTATTCTATAACTCGAGCCAGCTGAGCAATTATTTCCATGATGTTTTGATCACCCACATCCATCACATCAGGCATGTCATTAGGGAAATAATTACATTTCCTCTCAAATTGGTTGTTAGAATATGTTCTTATATATCCCGCCATTAACTATAAAAAAGAACGTATAATTATAGGTCTTAAATACATAGCTATTGAGCATAAAACGATACTTTGAACATAAAAGTATGAACATATAGAAAAAGTATATCCTGACTTGTGTGTCCTTAGGTTTATATCTAGGGTTTCCTCTATCTATTTATTAACATATATTACCATGGACTTCTTTTTGCCAATAAATAATGGTTTCTACTAAGCTTGTGAATCTACCAAAGCATATCCCCTGGGAGTGTTGTAACCAATAGTGCAACAATGCCCGTTGCCATGCACCAGTTCCCGTTCGAGTCTAGCTCAATGCGGTGTGTCTGGGTTTTCCCCCTAGATACACTTGTTCCAGAGCCGCCTCTACTTGCTCATATCCAGACAGGGATTTATTTTCCTTATAAACCACATACTCTATACTCACCAAAACTTAGGACTATTTTCATATACTTGGTATCATCCTTAAGGTTCTCACTAATGTGCTCTATTCATAATCACCACAAATAGCTGGACCATCCTTTGATACCAACTATAGAAACCTGAGCCTTTTACATATCACATTTCATGATTTTAAACATAATTCATCATCAAAGTACAAGCCAAGGATCATTAAGTCTAGTGTCTTGGATGAATAGGTACATATAACACAAAAAATGGCGCTAAAAACACTTCTTTATTTAATCTCCATCATGAGATCCTAACATACATTGTGCCCTTACATCTTCATAGGGTATCGTGGGGAACACATGTATAAAGGGATGAGCTAAAATGCCCAGTAAGGGCAAGAACATCAGGATACATCTCAAGCAGATGAATTAGGAGACATGACATAAGGATATCCAAAGCATGAAACTTAAAAAATTATTTGATATAAGCATGGGATCATATAAACATGGAATGATATAAATGTGGCCAAATCATAAAGCATTTTTTAGTACGGGTCAAGGCTAACCACCAATCCCATTTCTCATTTCAGTGCGGGTCAAGGCTAACCACCAATCCCATTTCACATGGCACCTCATGAGACATAAACATACCCAACGCATTGGAGTGATATCTGGGTGCACCCATCTCAAAATATTCATGAATTTTCTTGCCACATAAATATTCTTACAACATATACAATCATACATAATCAACCGTACACAAACATAAGGGTACCCATGGAATGAATTGGGTACCACATTCATCACATAAAACATATCCAATGGTTTCATCATGAAAGTGTCCTTGAAAGGAAAGGATTAGAACATAAATGGACGTTCATATGGTAAAATGGGAATATAACATGGTTAGTTCAGTCATATAGAGTGACAACATATTTGAAATGTATTTTTGAAACATTATCATTAAAACGTTTTTGTGCAGTTTTAAGGAATACACTCTATAGATTTTCAAATAGAAAAGAGGAAATTGTTTTATATAAAACCAGTATTTATCTTAAAAGGTTTTAATAATAAAATTCTTATTTTATAAATACAATGTTGTCTTAAAACATAGGATATACTGATCTTGAAATTTGGGTAAAAATTAGGGAAGTCCCCTTAAAACAGGTTTGCTTATCAGAAAATTCTAAGGAGGGAATATTTAGAAACATGTATATCCCCGAAAGAATGTGATGAAAGGGTCTTCATATAAGAATATTTTACAAATAACTAGAAGTCATAAGACTAACATAGATAGATATGATAGCACCATTTTTAAAGAAAGATATGGCAACCCGAAATAACGAAGAAGGTTTAGGTAGAATTCGTTACGATTTTATCGGCATGGTGTCGGGTGTGACCAAGAGGGATTAATGAGAGAAAAAAGGGGCTTCTAATATCTTATAAAAAATTAGGGCAGTATGGGGATGGTTTATAAACGTACCCCATCACTTGTTATTACACAAAAAATCATATCATAGAAAACAATTTCGAGTAAGAGTAAAAAAGGGAAAATCCCTTACCTTAAGTCCATTGGTGTTCTCCACATGATATAAATGACCTGAATAGACAAATTAGGGTTATTAATATATGGGTCCCGAAACACATAAACATGTAAAATATTTATTATAACTTTTTTATGTTCATTTATACCCATTATGATTGATTATAAGGTTCAATTTCATTGTTTTAGTCCGTTTTTTCCCTGGTTTTAATGATTAGTTCACTTGTATTTAGGTTTGGATAAAAAGGAAGATGAAAGTGGTCATCCAAAATTGATTTTATATAGATTTAGTGAACATCCAAAAGGTTACATGGTTACAAAATTCAATTGGTTAATTGGAGTGAAAAAGAACAATGACATAAGACATTAATGATAAACGCTTAAATTTATGTTAGTGATTTTACCCATAATTAACTTGTTTGGTATTGTTATTTGATATCTTTAGGTGTATAAGGATTCCAGAACCAAAAATAGTATATATAACATTTATAATAATCTGGTTCAACCATAACATAAATTTTTTCATGACCAGAAAGAGAGATGATAAATGAAATTGAAAAAACATTATCCACGATGTCGATAATTCGACACTTCATGGACGGTGTTTTAATTTTTGAACGTGGGGGAGATAAGAAGAAGCATGATACTTGAATTTTTTCCATAAACATGTTTAACATCAAGAATCTATGAGATTCTGGATCTCTCACGCCTTTTGGGATTGTGAATGGGAATTGGTAATAAGAAAAGAAGGAAATTGAAAACCAATCACTTGAAAATGAAAGGGGATCCTTACCCTTTGATCTCGCCACATTGAGATTCCACTTAAGGCCTTTGATTTTGGCCTTGTGTTAATACCATTAGGACTTGGATTTGGGGAAGGAGCTTGGGAGGACACTTGGGCAGAATTTGGGCTAGGCACAAGGCTTGGGATGTGTGTGGGAAAGAGGTAAGGAGTGGGGATATTTATAGTGAGGGAGGGGAGGTTTTTCCCATTATTTTAAGTATTATTCTATTATTTAAGGCGAATACTATGAATAATTGAGCATTATCATCAAATATACTAAACTAATAAAGGATTATTTGGGATTTTCATCTTACATCAGCCATACATCACCTATGATTTAGTATTTAGCATTTATTGTAATTTATCGTAATTTAATATTCATAAAAAAATCAAGTATTTCAGAAAAATCCCGAAAATTCACCCTAACCATTTTTTGACGTGTATAATCCAAAAATGAATTCTATTTTTCAAAAATAATTTTCAAAATATTTTATTTTTTTAGTTAATTAATATCATAATTTATTATCAAAATCCAGATTTAAAACATGCATTAACTCATTATAAAACATAGTTATATTGTACTTCCAACTTGAATACTATTTGTATACTATCATAGGTGAGGTTACTATTCATTAGGTTATATCACTATTCATAAGGGTATGTTACAATTTATTAGGGTAGGTCACTATTCAACAAAAATTATTTTTGTTTTATTAGACTCCTAAAAACATCTTGAACACAACTGTGTATGTCATATTTTCAAAATTTCAAACACAGAAGTGACAAACTTATGTTTAAAGGTCACTTATAACTTATTAGTTTATTATTTTGTGCTTTCATGTGATTTTATGACATAAATATGAGAAGGGAATTTCCATTGAAAAACTTTGGTTTGTTACAAAGTGTTCATTCCCCCATGCCATAAAATGCATGACCTATTGCATAGCCTCTTGAGGTTTCTAGATATTAACTGACATCCTCTACTACAAAATAACACTGAGGCCATAGTCATTCTCCCAAGTTGTCTCTGCAAAGAAAATCTCAAATGAGCATATGAGGGTGTTAGGCATCTACTCCTCTAGCATATAGTTCGTACAACCATGAATGATGTTTCCCCATATGGTATACCCATAATTCAAGTTGGTGTCTTTATAGAAATGCTTAATTAGTTTCCATGACTGGCAGAAAAAAACATTGTTATCCTATACATAATAAGTGGCTCATCCCGCTCTTCTAGGTTAGTAGGTTCATATCCTGAGAATGATTACAGAATTATTGCAGCGAGATCTTCCTATAGTTTCTTTTTAGATAGTATGGGTTCCTCATCATGAGGGTGGTTATTGTCAGTTGATCATGGCCCAATGATTTTTGATTCCATCCTGCTAGTCACTGTACCCAACACCATATCATTGGTCATATTTTTATCTTCAATATCCAATTTCATGATAATCAGTGTTCCCCATTAGAGAGGAGCCCTAGGAGCCCCATCCATCCTCCCCAGTATACCGCACACCATTTGATGAACTGTATAGATAGAAATACACAAAGGTTAGTTATCTGGGTTTGATGGACAATAGTTATGTATTTTGTGAGGGAGAAGACTTAAAAATATCAAATAATTGTTGTCTATCTAGAGTCAGTATCAAAAGAATACCATGACATGGCCCCCCCATATATGTTAGGAAGCTCCAAATATTCTGGAAGGGTTTCCCTAGATATCACCGCCCTATTGGATTCTTCACTCAAAATCAACCTAGGTGCCAATCCCAAATCTACATCCACTATCATGTGGGAACATTTTTTACATATAGGGTTCTTATGTACAGGAAAAAAATAATTTGGTATACAACGGATGACATGAGTAACTTCCATAGTGGAATGGTTTAATGTTTACCACATGAGTATTGGATAATTCATCTAGATCTAAGGCTGAAACCACCCCTTCATCCAAAGGGCTCCCCCCATTAGACAATTGTTCCAAGGAGGACTCCTCTGATTTTTTAGGCAATAGAAAATGTTCCCCCATCTCAGTAGAAAAAATTTGTGGCAGGGTTGTTCAATCGATAAAATCATTCAACCGATTCGTCATTGGATGGGGGGTGCCTCGATAATGTCCAGGGGCTTCCATCTCAATAATGTAATGTTCCACATTCTCCTAATACACTAGAAAACAACCCTTGGCATGGACTATCTCTTATAGGTCTATCATACGATGGTTAATGAAGCCACACATTTCTTAGGGTTAGAGAAATTTCTTATTGATGTCCTAGGTATCCCAAGCCATAGAAATAAATATCATCCTTAGACATGTCTATGTGTTGTATCCACATACCAAGAGCTTGAGTGGATATCCTATGGAACCCCCTTGGTGGCCTCCCTTCATGACAGCTCTTCTCATCTGGGATCTCTGGGTCCACCGCTGCCACTTGTCTCCTGCCTAATGTAGGCCCTAGAATTATTTTCCTTACCACTGCTGCAACCCTACCTCCACGCCATGTTCTTACTACTTCCTGACCTAGAACTCAATATTTAAGAGGAACCCCAACATAAAAAAAGAATGTTCATTTATTCATTATCTCCCCTAGGTTGGCTTCTTATGAGCTCTTTTCACACTTTTTAACAAGGCCATAAATGGACGTAGTTGGAGGAAGGTCATTCTGCATTTTACCTTCCATCCACACAAACAAAAAGCACATATTACTCATCACACACATATGACACACTAGGTGAAATCCTAGGAAGACATTTTAATTCCATATATATATATTCATTAGAGCTACCTTGCAAATAGGTAAAGGATATATGGCTCAAAAATGGGCTCATGGTCGACCAGTGACACATGTACTCCTCCCCAGAAGCCCATGATAAAATGCATAAGCTCCAAAGTTTCATGGATGTCATTGGTTAATACCCCTATCATTATAATAAATGTAGGATGTTGAATTTCTCTACCTTTTAGAAATTTTTCAGTGTATGTAGTTATGTAAACATGGATGGAAATCTCCCCACTACATTCATGATGGCTGGTTGGAAGTCTATCCTAGTAATTCATGTGTGTCACTATATTAATATACTAAAAGTGGAATGGTCCACATAACACTTGTTGTTTCAACCGCTCACTATTGTTCCACAACATCTTTATCAATTCCTCCAACAATGGGATCCCATGGTTGATGTGTTTCCCCATCTCTATATTGGACACCATAGTGTATGTTCTTGGTTGCACACCAATGTTTATATATATGAATGGAAGCATCTAGACATAAATAATAGAAGAGATAAATCCATCCAAACTTACCATAGGTTTCTACTTTATGATGACATTGTGCCCACATAACTTTCATTAGCTACCCTCCAGGGTTCTGTAGTAATTATTTTCTTTTATGTGTTGGGTTCCCTTATGACAAGTGGGAGGATCTGTTGGTAGCTTCATAGGCACTCTATCCCCTTCAACAACAGGATATGGTGGGATGTTTAAGAAACGTCTAAACCACTACTTGAAATGGATGTCCCTCACCAACTGTTTTCATCACCTGACTCCATTTCCATCAAAATCCTTTTCCAACTATGACATCTGCTATGAATCCTCCCATGTGTTCATTGCTGAAGGAACTCGTCACATGTCACCCCCATAATAGGAATTCATGTCAGATGATGGAGGCCCCAAAGGATGATTCCAACCACCCCATGATGGATATGGAAATTGTTGGTCCATGATGATGACCTACTCATTGCCTCTGTAATCATATGTTTCGGCTGGTAGATATAGAATTGGGTAGCCAACAAAGCTTCATACAAGGGTACCCACATTATCTTCACATTGATTTCATCACAAGAATCACGTACCCCATAATCCTAGGCCTAGTCATCCATGAAGTTTCGTTCCTATCACATGTCCCAATAACCAGTCCACCCCTTCTTGAGGTTCCCTATGACAAACTTGATGGTGTAGTACTTTTGAGGAGATACCTCTAGCCACATTTCATTCCTACCTACATTATTTATGTGATTATGAATACCTTGGGTGATAAAAGGCATGTGTCCTTACCATATCTGGTTGTCGAATGCACTGAACCACTAGAAATTACATGGCATGCTCTTGAACCAGTAATCTAGTTCATCCCTAACTACTACCAAGATGAACACTTCATCCTTCATACTAAACACATACAATGGAATTATTTTCTAAAGTGGGTAGTTCTTTTTTCCTTCTATCAGCATATCCATAATTGACTCGTGATCTGAGTGGAATTGCACATATTCTATGATCCATATATTTTCCGTCATCTCTTCTGTTCGAGTGGAATCTTCAAGGATCTTCTGAGAAGCATCTTGGTTGTAAATTTGGTTTTAGTACTTTTTAAATTTTTCTTTTCTTTTTACAGAGCTAGATCACAGAGCTAGATCACAGAGCTCGATCACAAAGCTCGATCACAGAGATCGATTATAGAGAGTGACCACAGTGCTCAACTGTAGAGCTTACTCAAAAAGAGAGTTCATAGAGTTCATGTTCATAGAGCCTAAGGACTCTCTCTATGGTGTATAGAAAAAAGGGGTTGTGGTGCACTGATTCTCCAAGAATTGTTCGGGGAGCACCAATTCCTAACACCCTGCTTGCAAAGCGCGTTTGCATAGTGCTTAGTTTTGTGATTATAGATCTCAAGAATAGGGTCATAAGGATATATTTGTAAAAAATAAGGTTCCTAATGTCCTATTTTTAGGAGATGAACTCCTAAGACTCATAGTGTAGTTTTCGATAGCATGTTTTGTGGTGTTCTTAACTCTTGTTCAGCGTACCCCCTCCATGATTCAGTGTTGTGATTTGCTTACATTTTATCATCTTACCTTCATAATCTGACCCCTTCATTTCTCTAAAGCTCCCATTCTGCAAGGATTCCTTTTTTGGAACCAAAATTCCTTACCATGGAATAAATCAGGGAAGGAAAAAAAAAGAATTATATATGGTTCAATGACCCAAAACGCCTCCTCAAGGACCAGCTACATTATGACCACTGTGAAGCTTCTTGAAAGGATTATCTATGACTGCCGAAAATGTAGTGATAGAAGACTTCATGAGTTTGTGGAACTAGATTGGATCCTATATTACTACTGCAAAGGTAGTGATAGAGGCCTTCGTGAGTTAGAGGAACTTGACTAGAGCCTCTACAACCACCAAAAAGGCATGGATGGAAGCCTCTATGAGTCCATGAATCATTATGGATATTCCTCTGATTCTAAAGCAAAATTTTATTTTTAGAGTTTCCTCAAAGAATTATGAATCCTAGTGCCTATAAATACTCGACCCACCCCCACTCCATTGGATCAAGACCATAACCTTTTTCCTTAAGTTCTCTAAATTCTCAAAACACACTTTTCTCTTTAAACCATTGAGATAATGAAACAAAAAAAATATTTGAGCCTTTATAACGCACTCTCTCTCACCTCCTTTTTACCTCTATTTCAAGTGGGGATTCCGTTCATGAATCCATTTGGATATCACAAATTATGGAGATCCCTTTGGGTACTTGTATTTCCATGAAGCAATCAGACTCCATGAAGAAAACTCCAATAAAATGTTGTCTCCGTGTGTATGCATGGTCATTATGATTCATAAATAAACTTCCATCATGAATCCCATTAACTTCATGATGCACCATATCTTTACAAATACCCTCTAGTTCAGAGAATTGGCTTTTTGATCCCATCTTTAGAGTGGCCCTCCTTGTTGTACATTGTGATTTAATGGACCCCCCGAGTAGTTATTAATATTGCATTTTCGTACCTCATACTTCTTCACATAGGCACACTAACAACTATTTCATCATCTCATAACCTCACTAACATGGTTCATTCAGTGGATCACTCCACAACCATGTTAATACATGGAATTAATGGCGCCTTAACTATAATGATTCTTATAGTACATGATTTATGTAGGATCGAAATATATTGTTGTTTCTCAATATATAAGAGGATGGGGATGAATTTTATGCGTTAAAAATTCATCCGGAACATTCAATGTTGGTATAAAACATTATATTGTTTAACAATGTTAATCAAGGTAAATTCACAAGACCTATTAGTTCTACAAACATTCAAGATTCCAGAAAAATGGATCCAGAAATAAAACTTAATAGAAGTTTACAAGGACAATGATTCTACCTTAAAGCGTAAATATTCTTAAGAATAAGTGTATAAAAATTTGATATAGTATAAGATAGCTAAAATTTACATGAGAAAAAAATGTAGCAAAGAACAAACTTGAAAAAATACATGTAACATGTCTGAAATCTTTTAATCCATGGATTAGGGTATCCAACAACCTTGGATAAGGTTCTTTGTATTTATACATTTGTGAAAGTTTGTCATTCCCACACCAGGGTGATCCCTCTATAGGAATTTTGTAGTATGTCTAGTTATCTCTGCAATCCCTCGCACATCAAGGTAGTCAGTACGTATCTCTTCTTTATCATGGAAGTACTTGAAGATTAAGGTAGTCGGCACCTCTTCATTCTTGTCCTCAGAAGCCCTTGATTGTACACAACAACAAAAATAGTCGCATAAAGCAAGCTGAAGGAGATGTTCTGTACGCACAAAGCATGAGAGTCTATCTTTCTAGAAATCACTTTAGCAATATATAATCTCTAGAGTTGTAGAACAGTGTAGAGCTCATTTAGTTGAGCTCCTATTTATAGGCATTTCTCCAACAGTCGTATCCCTCCTCCGATGATCATATTTTTAAATGAATTTCAAAGGGATCTGTACATGTGTCACTCAAATAATGGTTAGTTTGAAATAGAATGCATGAAATCATTTCATAACAATAATAAGTTTAAGAAAAATATGGTCTCTCTAGTAAAATAAATTTTTCAGAGTATACAAAAAATAACGTTTGGAGTCTAATAGTAAAACATTCAAAGTCTATATTACGTGGATATTAAGATTCTGGTTTCCAAGGATCATAGAATCAGAATTCTGTAGACTTCAGATTCTCATTTTGAAGGAATTTAGAGTGTGAATTCTAAGGAATTATGAGTCTAATCTCTATGGAATTAAGTGTCTCAACTATAAGGAATTTAGAACCTGAATTATAAGTAATTCATAACCTTAATTGTGATGATTTTGGAGTCTAAATTTAAAGGAATTCAAAATCTAAATTTCATAGAATTTGGAGTCGGAATTTCAGAGAATTCAGAATATGAATTTTAGAGAATTCAAAATCTGAATTTCAGATAATTCGAAGTCTGAATTTCAGAGAATTCAATGTCTGAATTTCATAGAATTCAGAGTCACAATTTTAGAGAATTCAGAGTATCAATTTCAGGAAATTTTGAATCTGAAATTTAGTGAATTCAGAATCTGAATTTTAGAGAATTGGGAGTATGAATTTTAGAGAATTCGGAGTATGAATTTCATATAATTCATAGTCTGAATTTTAGAGAATTTGGAGTCTGAATTCATAACCTAAAAATAGAATACACTATATCTAAGTATTTATAGACTTCCATGGTTTTAGATATGAAACCAATTTTTACACATTATAAATAAAAATAGTTAGAATATAAGTCATGAATATTGAAAACTAAGGTATGGAGAAAATTTTAATGAGGAAGGAAATGTTTTCTTATAAAAAAATATTTTCATGGAAATAAAATTTTCTTGGAGATAGAGTGTTTGTTATATTCAAAACATAAAGCAATAGAAAAGACATAAGGAAACCTTATTTACTAAACTATATCCCCCTTTTTGGAAACCACATACATCCTTATTAAAATGAATCTATGGATATAAAAATTTTATGGACATAACAATAAAAACATAAATCCCATTACTTATCGATCAATGAAAATACAACTAACTCCCCTTTAGGATTTGGAATTACTATGGATCATATTCTAGATTTCCTAAATGTTAATTTTCATTTTCTTACATTCCCAAATCATCATTGATAAGAATATTCCTCTAGATGAACTCCCCCTTACACAGAGAATTATCTGCATTACATTGGATTAATTTTGGCATTTATTTCTACCACTTTGTGATTTTCAAAAAATATTAGAGGGAATTGAATAATTGGTACCTGAATAATTAATACTAAACAAGAAAAAAAATAGAGAAGAAAAAAAATTCCATTAATATTAAAATTATTTTTACAATGAGGAAAATACAACAAAAGATCAGATTGTCATATAATTATCCCTATTTCTCTTTTGAAATCAGCTTCTTCAAAATAGTTATTTGCTTCTTGAGCTCATTGTGATCCTCTTCTTCCCACCTTAGCAACTAATCCCGATGTTCACTTTTCTTCTCTATGGATTTAATTTTCTCTTCATGATCCTTGAGAATGTCTTCCTAATCTTTCAAGAGTTTTTCTTGTTTAACATGATTCTCTTCATTCTCCATTCTACGATATCTTTCTATTTTATATTTCATGGCAACATAATTAAGCATTCCATTCAAATCCTTAACATCCTGCTTCCGAGTAGTCTATTCAAGACTCATTTTCCATCAAAACTATTTGAAATATCTGTAATATTTCGATCTTCGGTATCAAAAGATCATTGACATTATCAGGAAATTCATTATAAAATTTCCTTTCATTAATAAACTTTTTTGACCAGCATGTCATCTTCTTGCACAATCTTTTATGTTCCTCATAACCAATGAGAAGGTCTTGAAATTTTCATCTAGAGAAACATATTTATCCCTCACTTTGGAAACAAATTCTGGCTTCTGGTTTACGGTATGCTGAAGCATTTGACATCATGAATCTATTCTTTGAAATAATTGAATTATACCTACCTACATCTTCATGAATGGACAAAAAAATCATGTCCAAGTGAAGATAATTCTGAATCTAAATTTTTTGTTGGTGTGAATTCTTTTTCTATATCCTCAGCTTTTGTTTTTGAGGAACCACTGACATATTTCTTCTTCACATGGATTTACTAGGTGTATCAACAACCATATTCATTCCCTTATCTAGTCTCTAAATGATATCTTTTTCTTTAGGAAATTCATTCTCACTATCAGATAACTAAACAAACCCATCTTCCTCAAGATTGTTATTCTCTACATTATCCACGAGATCATCCAGATGAATAAAATCATGATTGATGCTTTCATCATATGTTTGATTATTCACTTCCTCCTCACCATTCTCATCTTTTCTCAGTGAATCTTTTTTTATGATTCACCTTGTGAAGTCCAAATTTATAATTTTACAAATGGAAATTCCTTGTAATGGTACTCTTCGACTTGATTTATGATACCATCAGATTCATTCCCTTCTTATTCCACCACCTCTTCTTATTATATTTGTTCTTCCAATTCCTAAACATTTTCTTCTTCTTGAATAGATTCCATAATCACCAATTTATTCCCCATAGTCTCTAGAAAAGGTTCTAACATTAAGGATTCTGGTACATAAATTTGTTCACAGGCACTTTCAGTATCCTTGATAATAGATTGAATGACTTCAGATTCCAACAACATCTTCTTTTTCTTATTTTCTTTTTCATAATATTCAAGTCTCTCAGCTACTTTCTCCATATATGATTTTTCTTCAGCAAGGTCCACACCAAAATTAGGCTCGCCTTCTTTCAAGTTTTTGTAATCCTTTCTCCAAATAGCCACTACATCATCATGATACACTTTTTGCTTCATTGGATTTGTAGGTGCTGACTGAGTTTTCTTGGCCACCTGAGTTTTTGTTTCCTAAACTGGATGCTTGTCCTTTATCTTCCTTCCACCATTCCTAAAGGGTTCAGCATCATCTGTATTCTTTGACAATAAATGTAATTCTTCTTCAGAAAGATCATATAATTTTCCGGATTCACTGGAAAATCTTATTTTCATCCTCCTTAAGGTGCCATCACTCAACAACAGAACATTGTATTTTTTCGGCTTGGAAATGCATGGTATTTGGAAATATTGAATGCAAAGAACAATAATATTTGAAATAGTGGATAGATAAATAAAAACTCGAGACATAATATTTCCATTCTTAAAATTCTCAATCGGTTCCAAGATATAGTTATCCATGTTTATCATCCATAGATTCACCAAGAAATCCAATACATAGTTTTCACTCTTCATCAATGTACCGTTACCCCCATTCCTAGGAATTATAAATCATTGAACGCACAATTCATGAAAATGAACATTTGTATAATGATGAATTATCTAATAAGTATTCACTACTTTCAAGGCAATCCATTCTATTTTCTTATCCTTGTGAAAAGAACTTGATTAATCTTGTAACATGTGAGTACAAAACTCAGCTTCCGCTTCATAAGGAATAACAATCCAACTCTAAACCTTCATATATGAACAATAGTTGGTCTTTACATAAAAATTGAATATAAATTTATATTTCCCTCCATAATTGGGGAAAAAAATTTCATAAAACTCCACTATCAATTCTGGATACACCAGATCATGTGCCTTTTTCTTCAAAATACAAAGACTCTCCCAACCATTCAGCTTAATATTTTTGGAATCAAAATTATCATACTTTTCATGGAATTTATCATCAACTAGCCTCTCTCAATATATCTTCCATTCAAATATTTCCTTAAGTGTTGAAATTTCCTTCTGAGGATAAGCTTCAAAAGAAAATAGGAATTGAGGAAACTTTTGATGATTCGGAACGCCCTTAAAATACAGCGACAGAGCTTCATAATGTAATTGTTTGAGAAAATAGTGTGGGACAACCTTATGGGGTGGCATTCTATAGGCGATTTAGGCAATGGTTCTGCTTCCATGGTTGATCTAACAGTTGTAAAAATATCTGATCGCACTTGGTGGTTGAGATGATAACCGAAGAAGGAATTTGATAGGTTTTGATATTTTGAGGTTTTATATGATAAATAAATTATGATTTAAGAAAAATAAATCCAATAAATTTTATTAGTTAAGAAAAAACCAATAAGTAAAAAGATCATTATGAAAAAATAAGAATGAAAACATTCATTCTGGATTGCTATGAAGATTATTCATAATGAGGGAAAATAATACTTGAATAACATTAGAATCTGAAAATTTGGAATGAAAAAAAAAATTAGATTATAAAAAACCGTTTTATTACGAACAATTTTGACTAAGACAAAATTTTATTACGAAAAATTTTCAGGAAGGAAAATTTTGATTATGAGAAATTTTGACTGTGGAAATTTTGATTAAGAAAAATTTGATTGTGGAAATTTTTGATTACGAAAAAATTGACTAATAAGATAATGTACTCCCCCTATGAAAATGAGTTTCTTTATTTACGGAGATAGGTTTTTAAAAGAAGTTAATATAGATGATTACCTTATGTTTATTACCCCAAAATCATGTTTAATGTATTCAAATCTATCGGAAGGTAATGATTTTGTGAAAATATCTGCAAGTTGATCTTGAGTTCCAATAAATTTATTACTGATATCTCATTTTTGTGTGTGATTCCTAAGAAAGTGATGCCTAATATCATTGTGGTTTACATGAGAGTTTGGTTTAGTGTTTTTACATAACGCAATGACACTAGTATTATCACACATTATATGAGTTCTAGTAAAACTCATACCATAGACTGTGATTGTGTGTTGTATCCACAACACTTGAGAACATCAACTTCCAGATACTACATATCCTCATTTAATAGTGGAATGTTCTGTTGAGTGTTTCTTTTTTATGAACAAGAATCTAATGAGTATTCTATGAAATGGAATATTACAGATGTTCTTTTCATATCCATTATACATCAACCATTGTCAGCATCCGAATAACTTTTTAAAACAAAATTATTTCATGAATTATAGAAGAGACCTGAATACATGGTTCCATTTAAGTATCAAATTTTTTTTCGCTACCCTTAAATGATATTCCTTAGGATTGGATTAATATATTTCACACAATCATACTGAAAACATAATGTGTGGATTACTAGCTATCAAGTATAGAAGACTTCCAATATTACCACTAAATGATGTTTGATCTATTGGTTTTCAGCTTCATCAAGATCATGTAAATTTGAGATACCAATGGGAGTAATTATACTCTTAGTGTATTCATATCCATAAATTTTAAGAAGATATTTAATATAATTTTGTTAGGATATAATGATTCCTTCTCGTTTTTGAGAAATTTTAAAACCAATGAGTAAGGTTAACTCACCCATCATACTCATTTCATAGTCAAATATCGTTAACTCTTGAAAAGGAATATGTTAAAGATTTTGAAGTTGAACCAAATATAATGTCATCAATATAAATTTGAACAATGAAAACATTTTTCTTATCATCCATTATAAAAAGGGTTAGATCATCATTTCCCATAATATAATTGTTTTGTAACAAAAACCCTGTAAATCTATCATACCATGCTCTAGGGGATTCATTAAGTCCATATAAAGCTGTGGAAAGCTTGAAAACAAATTCAGGATGTTTCAAATCTTCAAAACCAAGAGTTTGTTCAAAAAAACATCTTCTAGAAAATCACCATTAAATATGGAACATTTATCATCAAGTTGGAAATGTTTGAAGATGAATAATGCAACATAGGCAAGTAGAATTCGAATGGATTTAAGTCCTGCTATGAGAGCCTAGGTTTCTTCATAGTCTATTACTGATTTTTTACTATATCCATTAGAAACAATTCATTATTTATTTCATACTATGATTCTATTTTAATCACACTTATTTCTGAAACCCCATTTTACTCTAATAATAGAATTTTCCTTAGTTCATTCAACTATGGTCCAAACGTTATTCATTTTGAATTCATTTATCTCATATTGAATAGATTTTATCCAATCGTCATCACTTAAATCTTAATTAGTGATTTTTTTTCTAATGTTGAAAGTTAATCATGATGTTTTATTTAATTTCTTATGTATATTCTAGTCCTTACTTGTTGATTTATATCACCAATGATACTATCATGAGGATGGTTCTTAATAATCAACTGATTAGGGTTTTATAAATCATGGTCATCATCATATGGTTGGAAATATTCTGGGGTAAATGTTTCAGAAACATTTTCATGGACATTTTCTTTATGAGAAGGATCTTCTATTAAGGGTTGATATTCTATTTTTTAAAACATGTCCGAAGATGTAGGTTAAGGATTTTTAAAAACAAAATGATCAGTATCATCAAATTTAACATCAACTATTACTTCAATAGTATTATTATTTTTATCTAAAACTCTATAAGACTTCGAAGTTGTGGAGTATCCAAATAAAATTCCTTAATCATATTTTGGTGTGAATTTGTGAATATTATCATTAGTATTCATAATGAATACCTTGATACCAAATACCTTGAAGTTGGAATGTCTAGGTTTTCTACGATTCCACAACTTATAAGGATATTTATTATGAAAAGGTTGAATCAAAACATGATTTACATTAAAACAACCATTACTTATAGTTTCATCCAAAAAATGATTGGATGCCAAATATTTACTAAACATGGTTCTTGTTAACTTTTAAATAATTCTGTTTCTTCTTCCAACAACACAATTTTGTTGAGTTTTTCTTTGTGTTGAAAAGTTATGAGTAATGCCTTTTCAAATAAAAAATATTCAAAATCAGAATTTTGGAATTCTCCTCCATGGTCACTATAAATAGTTATCAAAGTATGATTTCCGTAATTTTTAACATGGGATCTAAATATTTTGAAATATTAAAAATCATTTGATTTATTTGAAAGAATATAGACCCATGTAAATCTAGTGTAATCATCAAATAAGACATATACATAGTATTTTCCTCCAATGCTTCCTATTTGTGTTGGACCAGGAAGTCCCATATGCGCCAACTGTAATGTTTCAGTGGTTGAGACTTTACTGAATGATTTAAAACATGAGTTATGTTTCATTCCATATAGACAAGGATCAAAAAAATTTTATGAATTAAATTTATGGTCTTGTCGATCCTTAGCTAGTCTTTTATTAGAGAGTTTTCTTAGGTTCCTTAGGGTAAAATGTCGTAATCCTCTATGAAAAAATAAATAATGATATTCTATTACACTAAATCAATGTAGATCATGGATCCTAATGAATTCTATGTTTAGAGTGTAAACAATCTCTATCCTTTGGGTAGAAAGAAAAAACCCATCCTTGGAATTGTGAAATAAACACTAATAAATCCTATAATTTACATGGTTACCTTCATCACATAATGGAATTATTCTAATAAGGTTGTGCCTAAGAACCTTAATGAATAAAACATTTGAAATTAATGTTTTTCCAAGAAAAACAATAATACTTATACCAATAATTTCCCCTAGAGCATTATCTCTGAAAGTTACTTTCCATCCTTTCATCTAGATAATATTTTCAAACATGTTTTTTTACCAGTCATTTTCTGAAGAAATCCACTTTCCATGTACCTTGTATTGTATTGGGTGTTATCTTTACATTCCTGAAAATAAGAGCGTTTGACTTTCGGAACCGAAACATTCATGGATCTAGATACTTCAGAAAGAAAATTTTTAGGAATCCACATTTTCTTTGAAAAATTATACTTTATGAAAACCTAAAGACTGATTTTTGTTTAAGGAATAATTTGTTTCCCAATTCCCACCACACCGACACCTAGATCATAATGGAGAACTTATAGGAACAAAATTATTGTTAATAAAAATAAGTTTTGAATGAGTATAACTATACCGAGAGTTATTCCTTAGATTTCAAATTAGGGAATACATCTTATAAAAAATTTTCTTACCTATGGTAAAGTTTAAAAAATAATTCCTCAAGGAAAATATTTCTAACATTAGTTTAATAAATATTTTTTTATCCACAAAATCATTAGTGTTATCAGTATAGTTAGTCTCTAAAACACATTTCATAAAAATTACTTTTTTCTAGATCCTTATAATTTTTATCCTTCTCAGAATGAACATCCTATACAGTTTTTAAAATAATTTCAAAATCATAAATTTTCTTATCAAGATATTTATAAACATCTGATACTTTTTTAGTATGAATAGAAATTCTAGAATTTTTCTTATCATGATTTTTCAGGACTTTAAAATTTTCATTATCAAGGAGCATATAAAACCTATACACTTCTTCAAAAGTAGGTAATGTGTTATCTTTATTAGAAGACAATTCTTCATCCGAGGATACATAACATTTACTATCACTATAATTTTCATTAATGTATACATTGGTTATAGATTCTACATTCTGTAACTTTTCCATTAAAAAATGATTTTCAATAGGTAACTTGGCAGGTAAACCAAGATTCTTATGACCAGAACATTCATACTCTAAGGATTCATCAGAGGATTCTCCACCACTGGCACTCCATGTGTCAATAGCTTTCAATAAATTATTGTCTTTATCATTGTAGTGTTTTTTTTCTATTCCTCTAAGAATGATTTTTTTATCCTTTATATTAAGCATTGGACAATCTGACCTTATTTTCCCTGCACTTTTACACTCATAACTAGTGAATTCTTAGTCTTTTTTGTCCTTTATTTCGTTCTTCATATATCTATATTGAAATTTTTCCTTACCAACTATCTTGTTCATACATAGAGCAAGATTTTCTAGTTAATTCTCAGAATGTTCACTTTAACTTCATTTAGATACAACAATGACCTTCTTCGACTTATATCTAGTAACCCTTTTATGAGTCTTGGATTTTATATGATTTGTAGTAGTTGTACAACCAACACTTCCATTTCCATTCATCTTCTTATTTAGATCAAAATCTCTTTTCATTCTTGTTTCATGTTGAAGAAGAGTTCCAAAAATCTCATCAAGAGTAATCTGTGAGACATTCCTATTATTATCAATAACAGTTCTCTTTGATTCCCACTCATTAGGCATGATATCTATAATCTTTTCCACAAGTTCCTCATCACATAGACCATTTTCACCCATGTATTGTAAACTATTGACCATAGTCATAAACCACTATTGTTCCTTGCACACTGGTTCTCCATAAGGATATAGAAATCCATGATATTCTTCTATAATCATATATCTCCTTGTTTTGATAACATTAGAAGTTCCAAAATGAGTATCCTCCAATTTAAATCAAATAAAATTTATAGCTTCACAAGAAGAAATCTGGATATATATATTCATGGTCATGGAACACAAGAATTTATTGTGTACCGTTTAGATTAGTTGATATTCTAACATATCTTGATTAGTAAAAGTTATGACTTCTTTATTTGGAATCATGTAAACTCCAGTAAGCATAACAATGTTTTCCACTCCAGTGTTAATGAAAAAATTATTTATATGATCTCTCCAATATTCATAATCATTGAAATCAAATATATGCAGTCTAGTAGGATTACGATTTTCAATCGAACCAACATTCATTTCTTCTATCTAAAAGAAAACATCTTTCCACATAATCTTGTTATTAATAAATGTATGTAAACAAGGATAAAAATCCAAAGTGAGCAAAATATTGAACAATGGAAACATGTGAATGAAAAGCTATATATGAATATAAGTATTTCATAAACGAACTCAGATACCAGTTGTAGGATCGAAATATGATGTAGATACTCAAAATAGAAGTGGGGTGAATTGTATACATTAAAAATTTCACAAGAAATTTCAATGATGCTATAAAACTTTCTATTATTTAACAATGTTAAACAAAGTTATTTAACAAGACATCTTTGTTCTACAATCATGCTAGATTCGTAAAATATGGTTCTATAAATGAAACTTAAGGGAAGATTACAAGGACAAAGAGTATACCTTAAAGAATATAGGATCTTATTAATCAGAGTATACAAGTATGAGAAAGTATAAGATAACTATACATTCTTAAATAACAAAATGTAGTAGAAAAAAAACTGCAGCAATACAAGTAGAAAGTTTGAAATATTTTAACCAAAATAGTAGGGTATCCAACAACCTTTGTTAAAGGTCCCTTGATATATACTTTCAAGAATGATTGTCTTACCTATACTTGGCTAAGCATCATCAGGAATGCCAGAGTCTGTCTTGCTATCCCCGAAATCCCTCAAACATCAAGGTAGCTAGCACCTATATCCTTCTTATCGATGAAGTCATTGAAATTTAAGGTAGTCGAAACCTTTGTCTTCTTATCCCTGGAATCCATCGATTGTACACATCAATAATCAGAGTCTCATGAAGAAAGCTGAATAAGATGTTCAGTACGCCAAAAGCATGGGCGTCTCTCTCTAGAAGTAACTTTAGTAGCATGTAATCTCTATAGTTGTAGAATATTTTTACTATCATTGAAATGTGCTCCAATTTATTGGAATTTCACCAAAGGTCAGCTCCATCCTCCAACGGTCATATTTTTCCTTGGATTTCAGAGGGACCTGTACAAGTGTCACTAAATTAACTGTTACATAGAAATAGAATGCATGACATTGATTATTAAATATAACAAGGGTAAGTAAAATATGATTTCTATATCATGTATATATTTCAATGTATAAGGAAAAATAATGGCTAGAATCTAGGAGGAAAACATTCGGAGTCTATATTACATGGATATTCAAATTATGTTTTCCATGGAATTCAGAATCTGAATTATATAGACTGTAGAGTCTGAATTATATGGAATTCGGAGTATGAATTATATGTAATTCAATGTCTGAACTCTAAGGAATTCAGAGCTGGAACTCTATGGATTTCGGAGTCTGAATTCTAAAGAATTTGGAATCTAAATTCTGAGGAATTCAGAACCTAAATTATAAGGAATTTGGAATAAGAATTTTAGAGAGTTCAGGGTCTGCATTTAAGAGAATCCAGAATCGGAATTTCAGAGAATTTGGAATCTGAATTTTAGAGATTTAGGGGTCTGAATTTCATAGAATTCAGAGTCTAAATTTCATAGAATTCAGAGTCTCAATTTCAGAGAATTCAGAATTTGAATTTTAAATAATTCTGAGTTAGAATTTCAGAGAATTCGGAATATGAATTTTAGTAAATTTGGAATCTGAATTTCACGGAATTCGGAGTTTAAATTTCATAAAATCTGGAGTCTCAATTTCAGAGAATTAGGTGTCTTAATTTCAAATAATTTGGAGACTGAATTTTAGAAAATTCAGAGTATAAATTTTAGAGAATTCAGAGTTTGAATTCAGAACCTCAAAATAGAATACTCTATATCCATGTATTTATAAAATTCTGAGGTTTCAGATATGACCCTGATTTTTACACATTAATAATAAATAGAGTTAGAAACTAAATCATGAAAAATGAAAAAAAAGGAAACGAAAAAATTTCCTTGATTAAGGAAAATATTCTTATAAAAAAATATTTTCAAGGAAATAATATTTTTCTTTAAGATAGATTGTGTTCGATTCTAAAATCATAAAGCAATGGAAAATCAATAAGGAAACCTTATTGACTCAACAATTTATGTATGTACTATGGGTGACGAGAAAGTCCACATCTTTAGAACTATAGTAAGTTAAATTCCAAAGCATCCTCATCCTCAACACGGGACATAAAAATTAGATAACTGTGTGTTAGGATAGCTTGGGATGAGTAGATGAAGGATTAGATCCAAATTCCTCTCACTGTGTATCTCCCATTGTTCTTCATTTCCACGCGCATTTCCAGAAGTCACTGCATAATCCCCAACACCCCTTGAAAAGGTGTTACATGTCTGATGGCTATGACCCCTTCGAACATTTTCACACCCTTCTCTCTCAATCATCCTCCGTTTAGGATAATTTCCCAATATTCCTCTCTTTAGGCCACTGACCATGCCTAATCCCCACTCCATCCATCATGTCACATTTTTTTGACACAATAAATAGAAATTTTTATGCCTCTTGTTTCTCACACCGGGCATGGATCACATGAACTTAAGGTAAGAATCTACCCTGACATCCTCCTTAGGCAGACGTAGCATGTAATCCCCAAGCCCCTCTACTGCGATCAACATGGACATTGATCTATAACTTCTAATCAGGGTACGTTGGATGCCTTTATGAGGTCCAAGCCAATTATCCCTATATCTCAACCATTTCTGGTCGGTTCAATCATCGTCCAACATGACATTAAACTATATGCCCTCTCTTAAACTATGTAGGATTTGATCCCTTTTAGTTATATGGGAATCCACATAGAGGTTCCATCCCATCAAATTGTAAAATATGGTGCTCCCTACTAGGGATGTACACTCATAATGTGACATGTTCCATCTATGATACACATCTCCCCGATCTACTTCTTTGATGTGATCTGATCCACTCATTCGTGTAGTTATCCTATGCATACACACTGAATCCATAACCCATTATATAGTGTAGTTTTAGAGTGAATGTATGACACTAAATCCATATTGCTCAATCCAATAGATCCCCTCTTATGATGGGCTGCTAACCATGCATAATCCCCAACATGTCTTTAGGTTTCATTCGTTTTTTACACTCTGATTCTATGCAACATATCTACACTACATGGACATGGATAATTTCCCATTTTGAACATGGTATGTAGTAAGCCTCCAAGAGGTTAAAGACCATTTCTCATATCCCATCCCAGTCTCTCCCTTGATCCTTCATTTCTCACTAATATCATACCTTAACTCGTTGTTACGATTTTCATCAGGACCCCATTCATGCATCCATTTTCACTAGCGGCCTCCTCAGGTGATTCGTTGCCCCAATTACTATATTACATGGACATTGATTCTCTAACAAGGGGTTATGTATGAATCCTCTTTGAGGTTAAAACCTAGTACCATCACCTACACACGATATTTCGATTCCAACCCCATTGGTTCCATCCTTCAACAGTTCATCAATAAATATCCTAATTTTTTCATATCCAATATATCTTGGTAAAACTATTCCATCAATATGGGATATAAACCATTTGTATGTGTCATCATATCTCTGAGTTTTTATCTATATTTACACACTAATTTCGTTTATCACCCATTCAAACTACATGAAATAGGGTATGTAGGAAGCCGCTTCAGGGTTCAATACATGTTAATGGTAAACCTCAGTGTTTCGTTTGTACAAACCCATCCTTCTCATAGATTTTCCCTCTCTGGTGTCTTAATCAGTCTTCATGGTGTGAACACTTCCCCTTTTTTGGACACACCATCTGGGTTTTTTCTTTATTTGGATTTCAGACCCATCCATCTGGTAAACATTCTATGTGATCCTTATTTGAGATGTACCAATCAGATCCACTCTCATTAGTGTTATAGTCAGTCTGATCTATCTCTACTAGAAATGAAACTCACTACATACCGCATGTTAAACATGGTAATATGAGGAAATACTCAGTGACATTCCTCTAACAAACAATTCCATATATTTTACAAGGGGGTTCCTTAGGCTTCTACTCCCTCGAGAATCCCCCTAATAAGAGAAATTATAGGTGTACCAATGTTTCAACATCCATACATGCATGTTATGTACATCATGACTAATCTCTTGATAAAATGCCACTACCTTGAACTGAACACTTTGAAATGTGTAGATATAAGAATCATAATTAACCAGCATCCACAAAGCATTGTCACAAGGAAGAGTTTTACAAACTACGTCTTAAACATTAAGAGAGATCTGGACTATACGATGAGTTCTGAGGAGGAATCCATGGAATGAGGAATCGACAAACCATCATCCAATTTTCATCAATGAGTAAAAATACCTCTAAAAGGCTATGAATGTTTTCCATCTTGGGAATGTGGGAATATGGGGCCACAATTAGATTGTCGGCTGAGCATTCCATCACACGTGGCATGACGAGGTGTTCCCCATGAGTGAGAAACACCAACTCTCAAGTCATTTATTATCTCCACACCAATCATGGAAACACCGAATTGGAAACAAAATTTCAATATAAATTGTTATTATATTTATATTTATTTAAAAGGTGGCTTATGAAATTGTTTTGATAAAAACATATTTATTTATTTCTTATACAAAAAAATAGTTACATTATTATCAAATAAACTACAAAACATGTAAGACATTACTAATTATTTTTTATTTTTCAATAGATAAATTTATATCCTATATTTCATGTCCCCCTTCATTGTTTCACTAAGAATTCATCATTGAAAGTCATTTAGAAAATGATTCCATGAATTGATTAATTTTGTGAGAAATTATATTGGAATATTATTATTTGACCATTGAGGATAGAAATGGTGTTGAAAATGATTTACTTTATCACCAATCGAGGATGTAATTCATGGATAAACCTCTTAGTTTTTTAGGTTTTATTTATTTATTTATGTGAACCGCTACTCCATGGGTGATTTTATATGATAGTCAAATATTGAAATATAATTATCTATAGATTTCCTAGAAAAAAAATTTGGTGATTAGGTTAAGAGTAAATTCATTTATGTTTCCCACTAATTTCTATTTGTTCTTCTATACTTCATTATGTATTTTCTTGATCAGTTCATTCATATATGTGATCTAGAGACAGAACAATGGTTCAATCTCAAATTCATTCCTAGTGATTCATGTGGAGGTAAATTTTAAAAAAATAAAACAACAAAAAATAACCTCTAAAGTAGTTTATTCTATCCCACCATATCTACGAACTCCAAAAAATTATTTCAAATTTTTTATCAATGGAATAAGATAGAAAAAATCACTAAAAATAATTAAATTTAACATAATTCAATTTTAGATGCTGAAATATATGATTTATGGGGAATTTATTTATTGATTCCCTTTCAAAACTGTAGGGGATATATCTATAAAATCATAGTGGTTGATTACATAATAAAATGGGCTAATGTCATTCTACTAAAGTATAATGACCATCATGTTGTCATATTACTCCTATGTAAACACATTTATTTAGATTTTTTATTTAAATGGATACCATTAGTGATCATTATACCCATTTCTACAACCATCCCTTATTGGAACTCTTTTCTATAAATGGTATCTATCATTACGTTTCCACTACTCAGCACACTCAATAAAATGATGAAACATTGTAGGTGTAAGAACCCAACATTTCCTGCAAAAGACTTTGGAATTTTTCTTGATTTTATTCCAAAGCAACGCCTTCAGATGGCGTGCGATTCCGAGCCCCGGTGTGGCCAGAATTAATTTTTCAGTGCGTTCACACTAGCACGGATAATAAATGGGATAACTCCTAAACAGAGCATCATATCGGAGATCTGAGTGTACGGATCGGTCCAGAATGGGGTGTTTACCCTAGGAAAGACATGAAACTTGTCGGCGCAGGATGTTTGGACCCCTCACCCGCTCCCGAAACGTTAAATGGGTAAATTAATTAATTAATTTATTCGTTTAATAGTAAAACTCAGGTATCTATTAAATGGTGGCTCGGATTGGAAAACAAAGGGCACATTTGAGTTCGGAGTGTGCCGTTTACCCTAGGAGGGGTGTAGTTTCGTAGGCGCGGGTCATCTGTGAAAAATGGCCCCATGGGTATTTTCGTAATTTGGCAGTCTCAGACATTCAATTTTATAATATTTGAACGGGGTCTTGAATTAAAATTCTGAGACCTCAGTTGTGCTCGAGAGGTGGTGTTTAACCTAGGGGATCTTAATCATGACCACTCTAGAAGTTTTGGACGCAGGTGTTTTCAGGGGTCGAGTCTTTTAGTTAGAGTTTATTTATTTAAACTCTCCCCTCCTCCCCTTCCTCCCCATTGGACCCCCTGGTGAAACCATCCTCCTCTCATTCTCCTCTTCTCCTCCACAAATCTGGTGAGGCGGCTCTGATAAAGCAGCTCCGGTGAACCTCATGTGAAGCTTCTGGCTACGCCTTTTGAGGTAGGAGGTTTTGTTTTTAGTTTTGAATTTCCAGGCATACTTTGATCTCAAATTGTTGTGTCGAATTTCTTCCCGAGTGCCTAATTGAGCACATGATTGCATAGTGTGTTATCTGGGGTTTCCAAAGCTTGTTACAGATTTGAATTCCGATCTCCGAGGCGTCCGCAGCTGTCCAGTGATGATATGCAAGTTTTGGGGGTCTTCTGTCCAGACCGGTGGTTTCCGGTGATCGGCAAGGTGGTCTGGTGGACTGCGGCCCATCGGCACGGTGGTGGTGAGCGCTTCGAGTAGTAGCATCGACAGAGGTTGGTGCGATGGTGAGCTCTTCCGGTAGGCGGCGATGCAGGCAGGGTCCCAGGCGTCGAGTGTTGATGGTGGGGCGCGAGACTGAGGGGTCGCGGTGTGCAGCCCCTTGCAGGATGACCGGAAACCGTGGGACGTGGGTCTCCATGTGGAAAGCGGACCGACCGTGTCGGCCGGTTAGTGGAGGCAGGCCGGCTTGAGCGGCCCAGCCGGAGCGAGGCGGACCGGCCGGACTGGGCAGGTCCGGCCCAAGAGGGGGGGTTTCCACCTATGAATTTCCGACACCCGTAACTTTCGCTACGAGGGTCCGTTTTGCGCGTTGTATACGGCAGCACAGAGCTCCTGTGAAGGTAGAATTTATGAGATCGTTAAGGGAATTTTTAATTCCCGAGACAAGGGTCTCGAGGTGCGACATGATGTTAAGCGGTTTGACGTTTTCCTGGGGGGGGATCTTGTTTTGGACGGCGCGGACGCGTCCGATGTCTGTTTGGAGAGCCGTCTGTGGCATTTGGACCCTGGCGCTAGGGTGAAGCTTCCCATTGTGGGTTAAAGTGTTGATGCCAGAGTTGAGGTGTGGGCCGCACGGCCCGTCTTTTGAGCTGCGAGCAGTGTTTAGCCACTTTCTCATTTGGGGACCGTTCGGGGCGTGCGAGTAGTCGATTCTGGATGTTTTTCCAAGGAGATTGTAATGGAGGAATCCGCCCAATCTATTTCGGCACAATGGTGTGGGCCCCACGAGGGCCGTCTGGGCGTTGACGGTGATTCTCTATCTCTATCACCGGGCGACCATTTTGGACAAGTGAATAGTCAATCTGGTGTACGTTTTCGAGAGGATCGCAACAGTGCGATCCTTTGGCAGCACTTCGGGACCGGGGTGCGGGTTCCACATGGTACCGCTCGTGCTCGGTAAGCCGAAATGTATATTTTTCTCCAGATATCCATTCCAATCAAGTGAGTAGTTCTTTTGATGTGTTTTTCCGAGATCATTGCGATGGCGCAGTTCGCTCAACCATTTTTCAGGGATGTGGTGTGGGTCCCACCTGACCTGACTACGGTGAATAATACCATTTTCACAGGGTTTCCATATTGGGCGATTGATTATTCAATCACGTGTGTTTTTATGAGGGGATCATAGTGGTGTGATCCATTTGTTCAGTTTCGGGATCCTGGGGTGGGCCCCACACGAGTTGGTTACGGTGAATCGTACCTTTTTCACCGGTTGATCATTTTGGGCGAGTAAGTAGTCTATCTAAAATGTTTTTCTAAATGGATTACAATGGTGTATTCTATTTATGTGAGCGGAGCCTCATACATGATCTTATTAAATGTAGAAATATGAAAGGTACCCCGGTGGCGGTCCTTCTACCATGTTTGATGTGAACCCTTGGCGTGTGATCGCATTCACTCCCGGGAGAGTGATGTTGGTGGTTAAAGAGATGTGGTTGGGCGTGCCTCAACTGTTGAGGTGGAAATTTGGAGTTGTTACATTTAATCCTTCACATTGACATTGGGGGCCATGTGTATGTTAGCCTTGAGCTGGAGATATAGCATACTCTGGGAGTATGCGGGAACGCTGGGAGGTACGTGTGGATGGTTGTACCAAAGAACATTTGTGTAGTTGGTTGGGGTTAATGTGGGGCCACATGTTGTGTGGCCCCCAGGTGCATGTCGTGTTCTACTTTGTGTAATTTTGACCTCTCGTGACGTAGAGGATCCCTCGGTTCTCGAATGTTGACCAGTAGGGTTGAGCTTTTTCCTTGGCTCTGCGCTTCATGGTTTAGATCAGTAGGGTTGAGTGGTTTCCCCTGGTTTTGTTCTGGAGTCAGGTGGTTGCATGATACCCACTACGTGTTCAGTTGGCCAGTGGTGTACCATCCAGTAGAGATGGCCTGAGGAGTCCTGGGTTTACCCTCCAGTAGAGACTGGGCAGTGGGTCGCTCATCGACTTCTTCAGGTTTACCCTCCAGTAGAGACTGGGTAGTGGGTTTCACACTGACTTCTAGGGTTTAACATCCACCAGAGACTGGGCAGTGGGTCACCCAACAATCTTAGGGATTACCCTCTAGCAGAGACTGGGTAGTGGGTCACCCGAAGACTCTCGAGGGTCTACCCTCCCGCAGGGTTGGGCGGTGGGTCTCTCATCGTATTGATTCAGGCCCACCCTTCAACAGGGCTGGGCAGTGGGTCGCCTATCGACTTGTTTTGGGTGTACCCTCTAGCAGGGCTGGGCAGTGGGTCACCCATCGAATTATTCCAGGTCTACCCTCCAGTAGGTCTGGAAAGTGGGTCCTCTGATGATGTATTAGGGTTTACCCTCCAACAGGACTGAGTAGTGGGTCAGCCATTGAATTTTCAGACTCAGACCTTCTTATGAGGCTATTCGATGACATTTCTCCATGATTACTGGAGCGAGAACCTTGTATTGACTTAACTTGGAACTCTCATGTATGAGGGGTGCTTTCTCCACCGATACACATCCTTGTGACGCGAACTAAAACCGTGCGGGCGAGTCAGTGCCACCCAAAGAGGATAGTGTCGAGGTGCGGTGATTTGAGTCCCTTGACTTGCAGTTCGGGGCAGACATATGGGATGCTGGTCATTGATGGTGTTTACTTCTGGGAATGTTAGTGACTCACTTTTCTTGGGCTGAGCTATGGGATGGAGGTGCCCTTACAGTATTGTTCGGGCTTCTTGATAGAGCATATATATATGTATATACCTTGTTTGAGTACCCACTTCATGGGCTTGGTTACTCTCCCTCCAGGAGAGGTGAAGACGCGCGAGGTATGCCACGTGCTTTCTGTGTCTAGATTCTTGTGGTTGGACGAGTCTACTCTCCAGCTATAGGTAGTAAAGACTCTATGAGAAGTTCATCTTCCCACCGTTTCCAGCTCCTTGCTTTTGGAAAAGTCTACTTCCTCCCTCTTGTTGGGTTGAGTTGTACTCTTCACTTCACTTTTGATTGTACATCTGTTCTATTCCCTGTTTTATTTTTTTATCACCCTTCTGTACCTCCTTTTCTGCTCCCTCGAGCCTTCGGGGTATCCTACTGAGTATTTTTATACTCACCACTACTTGGGCTTTGCCCGCACATGTTGTGCCCTTGCAGATGACGGACAGGTTGGTCATGACTTCAGTGGAGCATAGGAGTTCGGGATCTTGGACAGCGTGCGGTGGTCGTAGTCGGGTTCCAGGTGGGGAACCCTTCTAGATATTTTTCTTTTGTTCACTTATTGCCGAGTTGTGGCACTTTTCTGGTTGGGTGCTTTTTTCCCCTTTACTTTTCAGTTTACCTATAGCTTCTACTTGTACTGTTTATAGGTGGATGTACATTTGCGGTTTATATATATATCAGTTTCACTTTTCTTTACGTGTATTTTATTTTACTCTGCAGTTTTTCATTGAGTGTGATGCGCGTGTGTGTGTACAGGTACTCAGGCAAAGGCCTCCCTGAGTTTTTTAGCCTTTGGCTCTTGTCGCCAGCCCCTAGCCTATGGAGGCGGGCTTGGGGTAGTTGTGACTCGAGCCCGGGTAGGGTAGGGTCGTGACAAAGTTGTATCAGAGGTGGTTTGTTCCTAGAGACATTGTGCGAACATCCCAAAAAACAGAATTGGTTGGGATTTAGGACAATGATGTCAACGTGTCTCAAGAGCGGCTATCAAGCCACGGAGTCCAGGGATGGTGCGACGGCCGACGTATCCATTCACCAGGACCCCGATAACCCACTTTTCAACTCGGCATGCTAGGACACTTGTAGTAGGAAAAAATTGCTTGTGCATCACATAGGATTGAGTCTTTGACTATCCTTCTTGAGTCATCTCCCCATTGTTGTTATTGGTATATACATATATGCTCATCTGACTGCGACACTCTTTGATAATATTCAGGATGTGTCCATGATGACTGTCGACCAAGATACCAGCTTCGGTTCATGACGATGACCCTTTGAGCTACGAGGCCAGAGTCCAGGACTCATCATGCGAGACCCTTTCTCCGGGTGGGCCAGTAGCAGGACCCCCACCTGTTGAGCAGCTGACAGCTTTAGTAGAGCAGGCTGAGCTTGAGCACAGGTTGAGTGTGTTCCGCAAGTTCCAGCGGTAGAGAACATTGAGGTTTAGTGGTGTGCCAGACCCTCAGGTAGCAGAGGTTTGGCTAGAGATAGCGGTTTTCCTTTTCAAGCTTGTGCAGACACCGATGGATCAGAGAGTGGCTTTGGTAGCCAACCTTTTTCGTGGCGCAGCTTGGCGTTGGTGGATTCATGGTGACTCAGTTTCTTGACGAGTCGTCTCTTTCGTGGGGCGAATTTCTATTGTTTTTTCGTGAGGAGTTTTCCCCTCCTGCTTGCACTCCGTTCGGATTCAGGAGCTCCTGTAGTTTAATCAGGGAGGGATGACAGTGGCTGAGTATGCGGCTAGTTTTTCAGACCGTGCACGCTTTTACCCAGGCTTGGTTCATGACGACAACATCCGAGCGCCGAAGCTTGAGCAGGGTCTCTGTCGAGAGATTCATGTGGTCATAGTACCGTTATGAATTTCCACATTTTCCAGGGTGCTAGAGCAGGAGATGGTGACAGAGATCTTCTGGTCACGTTCTAGAGTTGCTGGAGGCAGTAGGTACGTTGGAGTCGAGACCTCTGCCGCAGCTAGCAGGCGTCGACAAGAAGGACCTCGACGCAGGTGGCTTTTTGACAACCGGACTCAGGGGCATGGTCGTACATTACAGTGGTGCTAGAGGGCACCCGTGCAGCCTGAAGAGAGTTGGTGATATGCATGCGATGGGTGAGGTCACCTGGCATGAGACTGCTCGACTAGGCATGCAGAGAGCATCGAGCAGGTAGCAGGTGCCCCACCGCGGTAGAGGCAGCACCGTTATCGGAGTAGCGCCCAAAGAGGTGGTGCTGGAAGAGGAGCGGGGAGGATCTGGTAGTTGGGGATGACCTTACGAGGTCTTCCCATCACCACCAGGCGGTCCACGTCAGGCTTCAAGAGCTGACAATTGGGACAACGGACAGCAGTGAGCTTTGGATGTCTATGATCTTTCAGAGCATTAGGTGGTAAGAGGTACACTCTATGACTCTTATACATTTTTAAGTGGAATTGATTGACTCTGTGTGTGGAATTATTTTCTCCCTGCCTCTTGTTTGAGGTATTACTAGGGTGGCGCAGGGCGTTAGTGTAACCCTGTGTTGGTAAGGAAAAGGCGTGGGACCTTTTTCTCTAGTCGATGGTGTCGACTCCTTCGCCTTTCGAGTGTGTAAGAGATTCTTGGTTGTGGTACATCTACTATGAAATAATGAGTTACTAGATAACCTTGGGTGTTTCACCATATGGATGTTCTAAAGGAGGGAATCACCGGGACTTGTTCCTGGTGCGGGCGGCGATTCCAGTCGCAGCGTGCGACGTAGGGGTTCAGTCGGGGAGGTGAGCTACCCCCGAGGTCCTTATGATCGTTTGAGACTGTGCAAAGGGATGGCGAGGTTCCCTACCACCTTATCCTAACCCCTAAGGCAGGTTTAGGTGCATAGCGTCTCCCGCGTTACTCACCTGAGGAGATGTGTGCATGCCCCTATGCATATCATTGGCAAGGGCAGACATCATGTGAAGGGGATCAATCCTTTGGTCTGTGTTCGGTGGTGTAGAGCTGTGTAAGAGTTCTTATGGGTACGGGAGTGCCCGGTGCGGGCTTGGTAACCTGATTTGTTCCCTGGTTTTTCTTTTCGGGGACAAAAATCATGAAGGAGGTAATGATGTAAGAACCCAGTTTTTGCTGAAAAAGACTTTTGAATTTTTCTTGATGTTATTCCAGAGCAGCACCTTCAGATGGCGTGCAATTCCGAGCCCCGGTGTGGCCAGAATTAAATTTTCAGTGCGTTCACACTAGACAAACCAAATGAATGGTATAACTCCTAAATGGAGCTTCGGATCGGAGATCTGAGTGCACTGATAATTCCGGAATGGGTTTTTTACCCCAAGCACAACATGAAACATGTTGGTGCGGGACGTTTGGACCCCTCGCCCGCTCCCGAAACGTTAAACGGTTAAATCAATTAATTAATTTATTCATTTAATGGTTAAACTTGGGTATCTATTAAATGGTGGCTTGTATTGGAAAACTGGGGGCACCGTTGAGTTTAGAGCGTGCCGTTTACCCTAGGAGGGGTGTAAGTTTCGCGGGCGCAGGTCATCTGTGAAAAATGGCCCAAGGGTGTTTTTGTAATTTGGCAGTCTCAGACGTTCAGTTTTATAACATTTGAATGGGGTCTCTGTAGACGCCGGAAAAGTCCGTTGCTCCCAAACGAAGCTCCGGATGCGGAAAGCGAGGTCATATTTGGAGTCGGAAGGATGTTTCGGAGGGCCCGGAGGCCTTGCGCGGAATTTCAGAGGCACGCGCGCAAAGGGGATGTTCCGCGCGCAAACCCCCCGGGATGCGCGCAATGCGCCGGTCCGGCGCGCAATTCTGCGCGCCGCGGGTCCGCGCGACCCCCTTACGCGCCGCGCCCGATTCCGCGCCCGCGAGAAGAATTTCGCGCTCGCACCCTGGATTCCGCGCTCGGGGTTGCCTATAAATACAAGGCGACCCCCAACGTTTCAAAGGTTGCTGGAAGTCGAAACGTCTCCCGTGCGCGCAATTCAACCCCTTCCGCGCGCAATGACGAACTTCAGGTAACCTCCTTTCTTTCGCGCAAGAAAGCCTCGGGGTCCGCCTTCGCGCGCAATCCCCGCTGGCTCCTTTCATTTGAATAAACACTCACCCTAAGGCCTTTGCGCGCAAAAGAACCCGCTTGCGCGCAATTGCCCCGGGGTGCGCGCAATCCGGCCTGATTGCGCGCACCCCCCCTTCTTTCAAGTGGCCATTCGTTAAAGAATGAGCCGTTGCCCCCGCGCGCTATCCGAAGCCCGGTGTGAGCAATCTGAAGCATCCGCGCGCAAGGCGCTGGCCCAATTGCGCGCCAGCCGTCCCGATTGCGCGCCGGCCCGCAGTATTGCGCGCAAAGCTTCCTTTTTGCGCGCAATCTGCCAGGGTCGCCCCCGTTGACCTCCTAAGGGTACCCGCCTGTGTGGCACCCGATGATTCTCATCCCGGGTGCCCGCACCGTGCGTTGTCTTCCCGTGCGGCCCTCCAGGCTTGCGCGAAGTGACACGCACCTATGTCCAGCATGACGTTAAACTGCATATATGTCCAGCATGACGTTAAACTGCATACTCGTCCAGCATGACGTTAAACTGCATATACGTCCTGCACGACGTTAAACTGTACATCGTCCGCGCTGCAAGACGTTAAACTGCCAAGTGCTTCGTCCGGCAACCTATGCCCAGCATGACGTTAAACTGCACACCCGTCCAAGCTGCACGACGTTAAACTGCCTAGCCCCCATCGTCCGTGCTGCAAGACGTTAAACTGCCAAGTGCCTCGTCCTCAACACATGACGTTAAACTGTACTTCGTCTGGCAAGACGCTAAACCGTCCGCAACCTGATCCCGTGCTCCGCACGCAGGGTCTCCCCCGGTTTGGACGTGGCCCCCACCCGCTCGTCTCTGCAGGGATGTCGGGATTGTCCCCCTTTTGGGACGATTTAATGGGAGTGGCTTTTCCCTACGGGGGCAGGGTATTACAAACCCCTAGTTTCTCGTGGGAGGCTGCACATGTGTATCTCCATTGCACCTCCCCACTGCCGAAGCCAGTAGAGGGTCTGACTGGGATCGAGGTGTCTTTTGCTTTCGGTCCAAGTCCCTTCCAGCTGAGTTTTGCAGCATCCGGGCTGCCCCAAGTGCGTAAGTCCTGACAGAATGAACTACGTGGACTTTGATCCCTGTCTTCTATACAGGGTACGTAGGAAGCCTCCCTGAGGCCCAAGCCCACCACCTGGTCGTTCCGGTCGTATTTACGTCCGTTCGTCCATCAGTGGACCCCTCCAGGGTTCACGCTTGCGTTGATTCACCTATGAATCCGCCCCTGTGGGAGACCGCCCGTGTGTATCTCCACGGTGCCTCCCCACAGCCCCCCTTTTCCATTTCCCCTTTTATCGTCCAGCATGACGTGAAACTGTGATCCACCCGGCCGTTCCATCCCCCTCCGTGCGAGGTGGTTCGGTTCAATCCTCCGCCCGGCGGCCTCGACCTCTTCGTGAGTCGGCTTGCCGACGTCCAGCATGACGTTAAACTGTATGCCCGAACTACGTTGACTTTGATCCGTGTTAACGCGCGGTACGTAGGAAGCCCCCCTGGGGTCCAAGCTCTTTACTCCATCATCCATCCTGATCCTTACCCGGGCCGCCACATCCCGGTGGGGTCATGCCACTTCACTCCACTCCACGTTACTTGGGAAGCCGCCCATGTGCTGGCCCCAGCGTCGGAGGTTCCCCGCAAGGGGTTCCGTCATCTGATCCACTTTTCGTGTTGATCGGTCCGATGCCGTCCCCGCTGGACGTTAAACTCGCGGCATACCCCGTGTTAAACACGGGAAGCTGAGGAAAACCTCAGGTGACACAGTTCCCCGCACCTAGTACGGGATGCCTCAGGCCATCGTGCCTTCGAGAAGCCCTATTAGGGACGGAAGACAGACGTGCAGCGCCGCAGTGTTACGACACGCCCCCAGCACCCAGAGCCACCCGGCCTTCTCACCGCAGGTTGCTGCCCCGCCCAGACTCCTTGGAACGTCCGGGCGGAAGCAGCGTAATTAACCGGTGTCCATGAAGATATGGCGCCGGGAACGAGATTCACGAACATTCTTAAGTCTATGAGGGAGACCCGGATTAGGCGACAAGTTCCGAGGAGACGTCCAAGGAAGGAGAAGCCGACATCCCATCATCCCGGTTTCGATCAAGGAGCAGACGCCCCTGAATAAGGGACGGATGCCGCCCGCCCTTGGAAAGCGGGACTGCGGGACCACAAGCCGCGCGCCCATCCCCTCGGGTTGACGGGTGCACGCGCGAACGCGTCCTGGCGGAACAGCGTAACCCGACGCACATCCGCACCGAAACAGAAAAATGGTGAACCCGACGTGAATCTCTTCTCCTCGATACGAAGACCGATGGCTTTCAGAGGTGTTGGAAGACCGGCGTGTTGCCCGGCCAAGCATTCAGTCTTACCCGCCAGGGGCTGGGGAAGGGACATCGGGCACTCCGTCTCGCAACGTCGAGGGCCTGGGTTCCCCCCACGGAAGGCGTCGTGGCGCTAATGGTTGGTTGTCGATTCCTTTTTCCTGTCAGTATTAATGGGTCATTCTCCCTGCTTTCAGAAATCAGGTCGCCCGATCTAGTGCCCGAACGCCACCCGCCCACTGGCGCAGGGACAGGGGAAACACCGACGCGGCTACTCCGCGCGGTCCCGCCCGTTCCACAGCCGTCCCAGCAGCCGCAATTGCGGGACGACCACGCCCTCTCTCCCCCTCGGAGGTCATCCAGAGAAGGGTGATCAACACCCTGGTGCGGAGATACGAGGAAGAGGGAGTCATCCCCACTAGGGACATGGCTCGCCTAGACCTTGAGGAGGCTGCGCCTCGCCACCACCGCCGCCCCCGAGGGCCGCGCAGGGAGGCACCACTGCCTACCTCAACGTCCAATCGCTTCGGGAGTTTATCCCCGGAGCGCTCTGACAGTTCCCTTCCCTATGCGGATGAAGTGGAAGATGCCCAGGATCACCCTATCCGAGGTCCGCTCCAGGGATCCACGATAAGGGCTCCCGCCAGGCCACGGCGACATCGCCGCCAGGCCCCTCAAGTCGAGGAACAGGCTCTCCACCTGCCCGCGCCGCTCATCCCGGCTCGTCTGTCTCGACGCCAACGTCGGGCACGAGCGGAAGAGGATGCCCACCTTGGGGCTCTAGCAACAGCGGCCGCATTGGCCCAAGCCACTGCTGGCTCCAGTCGCCAGGCCTCTGCGCATCCTGAGCGGGGGAACTCCTATGCCCGACCCGGATCGAGGCCCCGACCGCCCCAAAGGCAGGTTGGGTTGACTCTCCCGGTTGCTGGCACTGGCAGTAGCCACCGCGGACCACCTCGCGGTAGCGCTATTCACCGGCAGGATCTACTCTGTGTGGCCGATCCAGGAGGCATGGGTCATCCCACCTCCCGATCCCGGCCCGGAGTCCTGCCCGGGATCATCTCTCCCCGCGTCCCCTTTGATATCTGTCCCGGTGCCCCTCGCACCTTGGTTCCCAGTCCTCTCGGCCCCAGCACCAGTGCGGCCGGAGGACGCCAGGACAGAGATCAGCCCTGCCCCGAAGAACCACCCAGGGGCAGGAAGGCAAGGCGTCGACGCCGAGGGAAGAATGTTGCGGAGTTCCGGACAGAGATCCGACCGGTTTGCTTCTCTGACTCAGAGGCAGAGTACGATTCGGCGACAGAGCCCCTTCCCCAATCCCGCCAGTCAAGGGCAGGGGTAGGAATGCGGCACGTCAGCCTCGTGCTCCCCGAGAGCGAGATCGATGTGATCCCCGCGTCTCTCCGAAGGTATATCCGGAGTAACGAGGGCCTGGTAGACCCCCAAGGATCAAACTTGCGGTTGGTACCGGCCCCTCCGGAAGTGCCTTCCGTCTCGATCAGAGAAGCCGGAGACTTTTTCTGGGGACCGACGGTCGAACCACGATCTGGTGCGCCCTCGGCGAGCACCGATGCTACGGCAGGATGTTCGCTCGCCGGCCCGTCCTATCGTGATGTGGTAGCTGGGGCACCGCCACCCTCAGGGGGAGGCCCGGGATATGGAGGCCAATCGGCCTGCTCGCCGTATTCACCGCCGGCCAGCCCGTCGGCCCGACGGCCCGCCTCGGCACCACTACCAGTTCCCCGTCCGTTCCCAGCCATGGAAGAGGACCGAGGAGATCTGGGTCCCGAGTTTGAGTCGTGGAGCTTCTGGACCGTCCTTGCAGAGGGCCACTTCCCTGAGAAGTTTTGGCCAGTCGCAGGACCGGGCTTTGATGCACCCGAATCGCTCACCCCGGATGAGTTCGAGTGCTTCCGCCGAACTCTCCGGGAGACTCACTCCCGTCTTCACTGCCTACAAATGCCATACCCCGGGAGTCAACTACACCTGGAGGATATTGGTGAGCAGTGCCGTCAAATTGACCTGGCCATGCTCCCCGCGGTTCGGCACCCCGGGTCATTTGGGCACCACGAGGCCCTCCAACAACGATGCGTTGAGTGCTTTCAAGTACTCCGCAAAGTTATCGAGGAAGCCACTCCCCACGTGTATATCCGTGGATGGGGGCAGTACGCTGCCCTACGCTTCAGTGTGATCCGCCGACAGCCCGATTCGCTGGGTGGCCCTGAGGGTATATCCCCAGGGACAGGAACAGTCAATATGGCTGACCTGTCGGGAGAGGGGAACGACTTGGAACTTCTCGACGGGGGCTTCCCCCCCGAAGACAAGCCGTCGTCAGACCCATCAGTGAGAGTTACTCGTCATCAGAGGAACCTCCTGGGGCTCCCCGCACCCACTGAAGCACTGACGTTGAGCCGAAACGTCAGCAAAGGAAAAGAGCACAGCGAGGCTATAAGGCCCGCCGACCCATCTGCCTCCATGCGGAAGGCAGAGGAGGATCCCGAGAAGGCTACGCTACGTCAGCAGCTCGCCGAACAGAAGAGGCTGGTTGACCAGCTCCTCGCCGAGCGCGCTGCAGAACGGCGGCCTGACTACGGTGATCCCAGGCCAGGGCAGCAGGGACCGGAACAACCACCCCTCGATGAGACTCTCCCGGGCAACCGTGATTACGCCGTGTTCGCCGACAGGAGAGAGGCCATTGCCTACGGCAAGAGGGCGCGGTATGTTTCGCCACACCCTCCCGAGCGGCGCGACTACCCGGGAGATCCCGCTCGGATTCCTCCCGCTGCCCCAAGGGCCGCTCCGCCAGCCATCCCACGAGCTGCCGAGTTCGACGATCCGGTCGACGACCCGATTGAAGGGCCATGCAATGCGCTCGTGGTTAGAGATCCTCGCCAGGACTGGAACCCATGTCCGGACGATCCGATGGCGGCACTCATTGCCCGCTTGGAAGCCTTGGAGACTCGGCAGGTGGCGATCCCACCGGACGGCAAGCCATACCCAGCATGGGTGGATGACATGCCGGCGCCTCCGGGATTCGGGAATCCCACTTTCGCCCCCTTCAACGGGACCGGAGATCCGCCACAACATTTGGCCCATTTCAACTCGAGGTGCGGGCCTATGTTGGGGACTCCGGCGCAGCAAGAGGCCGCTAAGCTTCGCTGCTTTGTCCAGACACTGGAAGGGCCAGCATTTGTCTGGTACAGCCAGCTTCCCGTCGGGTCGATAACTAGCTGGGAGGACCTTCGTAGACAATTCCTCTACCAGTTCAGTTCCACGACCCGGAAGACGAGTATCGCAGACCTCTTCAAGTGCAAGCAGAGGCCTGATGAGCGAGTCGCGGACTTCGTCGCCCGATGGAAGGGTCTCACGTATTCCCTTGACATGCCATTGACTCAGGAGCAGTTGCTGACAATGTGCGTCGGGAATGTCAAGACCGAGCTGGTCCCTTCCCTGATTACTCAGAATTACCCCGGAGGGTTCAGGGACTTCTCAGACAAAGCTCAACGTCTTGAGGAAGCCCTGCAACAGGCCAGCCAGGCACACCCGCTGCCTCCTATGATTCCTGCAAGGAGAGCCAGCAGGGCTGAGCCCACTGCTGTGGCCCAGATAGAGGCTCCCAGGCCGTTGGAGCTGCTGCCGGTGAGGCCAGCTCCGCAGCCTCACAGGAATCCGCCTCCACGGGCTCAGTTCCCGGCCCAGCAACGGCAGCCTCAGAACCGGCCGGCCCCTCCGCGTAATGTACCGCCGCAACCCCGGCGAGATAATCAGGGTCCACCTCCTCGGCAGGCCCCTCCAGCCCCTCGTCAAGACCGCGCTCCCAGGGGCCCGCGACACCTGACGTACTCATTCCATGAGGATCAGGTCCCCGGTTATTTCCGGAGCGCCCTGGAGCAGAGGATTGTGCGACTGCCTGAGTGCTGGAGGCCAGAGGAGGCACATCTCACGGATAACCCCCGCTACTGCCCCTACCATCGGGCCCTGGGGCACACCATCCAGCGGTGCTATGTGTTCAAGGACTGGCTCCAAGACCAGATTAACAACAATGTAATCAGGTTGGGCCCAGCTCCAGCACAGGTAGCGGGCGTGTTCGTGGGATCAGATGACGATAGTGGCAACGAGGACGAATGGCAGCTGGTCTCCAACCGCGGGTCCCAGAAGTATAATAACTGGATGGCCCGCAAGACGACCATTCGCGCCCAGGGAATCATCCGTGCGCGCTTGAATCAGCCTGAGCCCCCAGAACCTGCGGGTGCTGCTTCGGCATCGTCGTCCCAGTCTGCCTCCTCCAAGAGGAGCAAACGGCGGCAGCGCAAGAAGGAAGAGCGCGCCCCGCCAGTTCCGCCACTATCCCGTACTCTCGGCGATTTCATGCCCCCGGGGATGGGGGTCCCTCCTCGGATCCGCCCGGTGATGGATGATTCGTCCGATGACGGTATTGGGTACGCTTCGGTTAACACCGTCGAGCTGGTAAATCCCTTTTCGGTTCCCGACGTTGAAGAACACCAGGTGGACCTCCCTAGCGTCCCCGGTCGTCGCCACCGTCGGAAGAACCGCAGCAGCAGGAGTCGCCGGGGCACAGCCGTCGGTACCTCCGGCCAGGCCGTGCACGCCACTGAGACTAGGCGGCAGGCTCAAGATCGAGCTCAACGTGCGCAGGCTCCCCATCCGGGGATGACGGATTCGCCTCCGCCACTGTTTGTGGTATGGGACCGGGCAGAACCGCCTCAGCCGCGTCGCGACCAGCTCCGCCCTGCCACAAGTCCATCCCGGCCTCCTGACTCCAGTACGGTGACCATTTCCCGGACTGCGACCAGTGAACAGCGAGATGCGCCAAGTACCAGTCGGCCGCCGATCCAACCGGTAAGGCCCGTCATGCCACCAACCGCAGAGCAATCTCCTGCAACCAGGAGCTCGCGCTTGGCCAAAAAGTATGATGTCCTGAAGCACTTGGCTGACATCCCAGCAAGGCTCTCCATCCTTGAGGCTATGCGCATGTCATCTGAGATGCGCGAGGCACTCGCTGAAGCCCTGAAGAGCCCCCTCCAGTTCGAGACAGAGGTTGCGGCTGCAGAGGCCTTCCACGCCGAAACGATCGAGGACGCCGAATGTCAGGCAGTTATCTCGTTCTCTGGTAAGGATGAGGACCCTCCTATACAGGGACACATCCGTCCGCTGTATGTCACTGGCCAGTTCAATGGCCTTGAAGTCCGGCGCTGTCTTGTCGACACGGGGTCCGGGATTAATCTGATTCCAACTCGGACGCTCCGGAGATTGGGGTTGTCTGAGGATGACTTGATTCCCTCCGACCTCAGGATCCAGGGGTACGACCGCACCGAGCAAACCCCGGTCGGCAAGATACGTTTGAAGACCCAGTTCGGTGACTTGGTTGCCAACACCGAATTCATGGTAGTCTCTCAGGACACTGCGTATAACGCATTGATGGGCAGGCCATGGCTTCACCTTCATGCGGCGGTTCCCTCGTCATACCACCAATGCCTCAAATACTCCCTTAATGGTCGAGTAGGCGTGCTTCAAGGAGATGCCTCTCCTTTTGCCTCATGTGAAGCCCGCTATCTGGACGCGGACTATTACAAGAGCAAGGATAAGCAGATCCTGGCAGGTGAGGTTGAGCCTGTCGCTGTTGCAAGCGATCCCTGGGCAAGTCTGGATGACGCTTACGTCCTCCCGATTCACCGGTTGGACGTCGCCATGGTCTTGACGGTCCGCGAGTCTCCTGATGAGACGGCCGCGACCGCCCGCGCCAGCACCAGTGGCCCAGCAGGATCTGGTAGCCCCAATGTAGTTTCCAACGCAGTCTCTCCCGTGGATGATCCCTCCCCGAGTGGAGAGGGTATGGAAGACGCACCCCCAGCCTTTGAGGAGGGCGTCCCCGCCACGGTCGATGAGTTAATACAGGTGAACCTTGGAACCGAGGCCGATCCAAGACCCACGTTGGTTAGTGCCGCCATGCCCTCTGAGGAGCGGCAGCAGTACGTGGACTTTCTCAGGCAGCACCGTGATGTGTTCGCTTGGGGCTATGACGAGATGCCGGGGCTAGATCCTCAGGTAGCCGTCCACCGCCTAGGTCTCCCGGCGAACCATCGCGGGTTCAAGCAGCCTCCCAGGAAGATGCACCCATCCCACGGTGCCATGGTTGAGGCCGAAGTTGACAAGCTTATCAAAGCCAACTTCGTGAGGGAAGTTCAGTACCCCAAATGGCTGGCCAACATTGTGCCGGTCAGGAAGAAGAACGGGCAGATTAGAGTCTGCATCGACTTCCGCGATCTCAACCGCCACTGTCCGAAGGATGATTTTCCCCTTCCAGTGACAGAGCTGTTGATTGATGCCACAGCAGGGTTCCAAGCCCTCTCCTTCATGGATGGATACTCCGGATACAACCAAATTCGGATGGCCCCTGAGGATGAGGAGTTCACTGCCTTCAGGGCCCCCCAAGGTACCTTTTGCTACCGGGTCATGCCCTTCGGCCTGAAGAATGCAGGTGCCACCTATCAACGGGCGATGCACCGCATATTCAAGCCAATCCTCGGCACACTGGTGGAATGCTACGTCGACGACTTGGTTGTCAAATCGCGCCAGCGTCAGGACCATCTCAAAGATCTTGAGAAAGTGTTCAGCTTCCTCCGGTCTCGCTGCCTGAAGATGAACCCGTTGAAGTGTGCCTTTGGGGTCACCTCCGGAAAGTTCCTTGGATTTGTGGTAAGATACCGGGGTATTGAGATCGACCCAGAGAAAATCAGGGCGATTAGCCAGATGCCTCCCCCGGGTACCGTCCGGGAACTGCAAGGGTTCCAAGGCCACTTAGCCTATATACGCCGATTCATCGCGAATCTGGCCGGCAAGTGTAAGCCCTTTTCTCGGCTTATGAAGAAGGGTGTCACCTATGTATGGGATAAAGAGTGTCAGACCGCTTTCGAGGAAATCAAGCAGTACCTGCTTCGACCTCCGGTCCTGATGCCGCCCGTATCCGGAAAGCCGCTGGTCCTTTATGTGACCGCCCTGGAACGGTCCCTGGGTGCCCTTCTCGCCCAGAAGAACAACGAGGGAACAGAGAATAGCCTCTATTACCTCAGTCGCATGCTCCTCGATGCGGAGGTTAGGTATTCCCCCATCGAGAAGAGCTGCCTGGCGCTCGTATTTGCCGTACAGAAATTACGGCACTACTTGCAGCACCATGAGGTACAGTTGGTTTCTCGGGTAGACCCGTTGAAATATATCCTGAGCCGACCGATGTTGACTGGCCGTCTAGCGCGGTGGGCTGTGATTCTCCAGCAGTTCGACATCAGGTATGTGTCTCAGAAGGCCATCAAAGGGCAAGCGTTGGCAGACTTTCTGGCCGCTCACCCGACCTCCGCGGATCAGCCGCTGGATCTAGGCTTTCCTGATGAGACCATTCTCTCGGTTGATCGAGCCGATCCATGCTGGCAGATGCACTTTGACGGTGCCTCCCGGAGCCCCACCGGTAGGAGACTCGATAATCCTAAGCTCAATAGAGTGGGCTTGGGCATCGTCTTCATTACCCCGGAGCGAGCCGTGCTGCCATACTCTTTCCTGTTGTCAGAGGGCTGTACCAACAATGAGGCGGAATACCATGCCCTCATCACCGGCCTCGAGTTAGCTCTCGAGATCGACGTGCCCCATCTGTGTGTGAAAGGGGACTCCGAGCTGGTCATTAAGCAGATCAATGGCTACTATGTTGTCAGGAAGCCGGAACTTGTGCCGTTGTTGGAGTGCACCCTCCTTCTGATGGCCCGGTTCCCTTCTCGGCCAGAAATTGTCCATATTCCCCGGTCGCAGAACGGTCGAGCAGATGCTTTGGCCAGCCTGGCTGCGTCACTTGCGGAACCTGAACAGGACAACCTGATCGTCCGCGTGACGCGCCGCAGGCTCATCGCTCCCGTTATCCCGGAAGAAGATCGCGGCCCGTTGGTAAGTAATCTCACCACGGTTGCCCCTATGCCCGGAGCCCCGAGTACCCCAGATATAGCAGTCGGATCAGCCCCTGATTGGAGGACGCCTTTGGTTGAGTACCTCCAACATGGCATTCTTCCGTCAGATCGGGCCGAGCGCGAGCGAGTTCGACGCCGCGCATCGCAGTTCGTCCTCCAGAGCAGTCCCGGCCTGGAGCAGATCCTCTACAAACGCGGATTTGATGGTGTTCTCCTCCGTTGCCTTCAGGGAGTTGAGATCCCACGAGTCATGCAAGAGGTTCATGCTGGTTCATGCGGCGCCCACCAAACTGGGCCGAAGCTGTCCCACCAGATTCGGAGGTTGGGATACTTCTGGCCCTCTATGATCCATGACTGCATCGAGTACGCCAGGAGGTGCCATGCGTGCCAGGTTCACGCGAACTTTGTGCATCGGCCGCCGGAGCCTCTCCATACCACAAGGTATTCCTGGCCCTTTGCAGTCTGGGGACTGGACGTTGTGGGACCTTACCCGCCGGCGACAGCTCGCCAGTGCCGGTTCATTCTGACCGCCACGGACTTCTTCTCCAAATGGGCAGAAGCGATTCCGCTCAGAGAGGTCAAATCCTGTTCGATCGCTGACTTCGTGACCTCCAACATCATCTATCGATTTGGAGTGCCTCACGCTATCCTCACGGATAACGGAACCAATTTCCGAGCAGCCGAGTTGAAGAAGTTGTACGCCAAGTATAACATCCGCTCGAACCATACATCTCGCTATCATGCGCAGGCGAATGGACAGATCGAGGCGTTTAACAAAACCCTCTCTAACATTCTGCAAAAGATGGTTGGTCAGAACAAGAAGAGTTGGCCGGACAAGCTCCCCAACGCCCTCTGGGCTTATCGGACGACGACTCGCAATTCCACCCAGATGACCCCTTATTCCCTGGTGTATGGAGCTGAGGCCGTCCTGCCCATCGAGATCCAGTTACCGTCCTTGCGCACTGCGGTCTACGACCAGCAAGCGCCGGACAGAGTTGCTGAAGCCCGTCTAGTCGAGTTGGAAGCACTGGATGAGAATAGACTTCGCGCTTTGCACAACTTGGAGAGGCATCAAAGCAGGATGGCTCGAGCTTTCAATAAGAAGGTTCGCCTCCGCTCCTTCCTACAGGGTGATCTAGTGCTAGCCCTAAGAGCACCGATGATCCCTGGCAGGAAGCCGCCCAAGTTGGAGCCCAAGTGGGAGGGACCTTTTGTTGTCCACAAGGTCTATCCCAATGGCGCGTACTCCCTAGCGACTATGGATGGTGAGCGTGTCACTCCTCCCACCAACGCTAGGTTCCTCAAGCAATACTTTGCCTGAGTGTCACCACGTCCTGCACGACGTTAAACTGCATTCGTCCAGGCTACAAGACGTTAAACTGTTTAGCATTCGTCCGCGCTGCAAGACGTTAAACTGCCAAGTGCTACGTCCTGCACGACGTTAAACTGCATTCGTCCAGGCTACAAGACGTTAAACTGTTTAGCATTCGTCCGCGCTGCAAGACGTTAAACTGCCAAGTGCTTCGTCCCGCATGACGCTAAACTGCACTACGTCCGAGCTACAAGACGTTAAACTGTTCAGCATTCGTCCTGCATGACGTTAAACTGCATCTCCAGAACTACGTATGGCTTGATTCCCATCCTTATGGGATACGTAGGACCGCCTGAACCCTCGTGTTTCAGGCCCAGCCCCATCCTTCGGGAATTTCCATCCCATCTCGGGCCCTTGGCCCAGTTGCCCCGGGGTGTGCGGCGTATGGTGTGAGTGCGGGGCTATGCCCTCATTCACGTCGGTTTGTTCGTCACGCTGTACGCCCCCCTCCACGTTTGGGGATGCCTTCTGCTCCCCCCTTCTTTTTTCCTCATCGTCCTGCATGACGTTAAACTGCACTTCAAGAACTACGTATGGCTTGATTCCCATCCTTATGGGATACGTAGGACCGCCTGGACATCATGTTTCAGGCCCAGCCCCATTTCCCGGGAATCCCTATCCCGCGTTGGGCCTCTGGCCCCAGTTCCCCTCCTTTTTGTGCGAGTCGTATCGCGTGAGCGGGGGATTATGTCCTCATTCGCGTCGGTCTACTGGCCGCGCCGTACGCCTCCCCCGTGTGTGGGACTACCTCACACCCCTCATCGTCCTGCATGACGTTAAACTGCCTTTCAAGAACTACGTATGGCTTGATTCCCATCCTTATGGGATACGTAGGACCGCCTGGACGCTTGTGTCTCAGGTCCAGCCCCGTCTCTTGGTTGATCACGGGGACCTGCCCCCTTCGGTTGCTCTCAGGGTGAGTCCTCCGACCCTTTCCGGAGATCTGTTAACATGTTTTGGGGTGCTTCGGTCTATGACTCGTAGTGTCAGATTCAATCCCGACAAGTCCTGTGTTGCTTGTCAGGCCTCGCGCTCCCTCTTGTTCGAGCCTTCACTCAAAGGGATCCTCGTTAGCGGTTTGGGTACGATGCCTCAGTGCTCTCCCACCGCTCCGGGTCGATTTACCGGCGGGTCTTGGGCCGCAAATCGATATGAATCCTGCGATTGAGCGGTTGATGCTCGTTTGCTTGCCCCGTCTTAGGCTGACGCGATCGGATGTTGTGTTGCGAATGCGTCAGCAACGTCCTTGATCGCCATGTCAGCTCTCTCGGGCTCTGAACATTGGTTGCGCAGTCCTCATCACACTCCGCCTTTGTGCGTTGTAGTGGGATCTTGACACTCTCTTCATACCGACCTCCGGTACGCCTCTACACGTTAGGCAGACCAACCAGGGTAATGATGTCGTTCGAGGCTCCCATGATCTGAGCACCAAGGATATATGCAGATATCCTCCCTAAGGGCCATGCGTAGCTGGACCCTCGTCCCCATAAGGAGGAGGGAGTCGCCCGAACAATTGCGTTCTGGGCCCAGTATATCTGGAGGCTAGCATCTCTGCCCCTCGGGTGATGGACACACGCAGACCCCTATCCCAAGACTCTTTTCCTGGAATCGTGCGTGACCGCAGGGCTGGGTATGTTCCCACCTCCGCCGTGTCCGCCGTACCGCGATAAGCGGGTTCCTCCATGGTCCGAACCACACGACCTTAAACTGTGTTGTCTGGTCCTACCACACGACCGTAAACTGTGATCGTCTTGGCCGCCCGACGAGAAACGGCACTGCATCGTGATGTCCTCCTCAGGGGACACTCATGTTGGGCGCTGGTTAATGACCACGCCATTCATCAATGCCTTCCATGGCTTGATTATTGTGGCGACGCCAGAGATTTCTCAATCACGGGCATGTCGCCGCACAAAGAAAAACCATTCATCTTTAAGGACAAACAAGAAATATCAAATGCCGCTCCTTTTGTGTGCGAGGGTCAGACCCGCACTCTTCCCTGCGCTGGTGCCCGATTGTGTTGCACCGCGCTTCAAGAACTACGTGCGGCTTGATTCCCATCCTTATGGGATACGTAGGAACGCCCGGATGTTTGAAACTTCGGGTCCAGCCCCCCACCTCTTAGAGATTCCCCCTTCTCTGGGGAATCCGCCGCCTTCAGGTCACCCTCAAGGCGTGTTCCCCGACCCCTTGCCGTGGTCCACCGGTGTCAAGAGTACTCTGGTTTATTGCCAGGAGGGTCAGGATCCGCTTGGTCAGGTTTCCTCCACTTTTCAGGCTTCGTGCTCCCTTTCATTCGGACCCATCGTCTACGCCCTGGGTGGAACCCCCGTGAACGGTTCGGACACAATGCCTCAGTGCTCTCCCACCGACTCGGGCCGGTACCCCCAATGGCCTCGGGCAGCAAATCGATATAAATCCTGCGATTGAGCGGTCGATGCTCGTTTGCTGCCTCATTCCACCAACGGTTGGTGCGATGTTGATGCTGCTTTTCCGCCACGGTCGGCAGTATTCTCATATCGTCACGCCGGTGCTCCCGGTCCTCGAGTGAATGGCCGCATGATTCACATTTTCCACCTCCCATTCTGACCAGGCGAAACCTCGACACTCTTGACACTATCCCTCAGTGCATCTTCGCATATCCAGGGGATATGACCACGATGTGGCGTGCTTTGAGCCCTTATGGTCCGAGCTCTAAGACCTTAAACTAAGATCTCCCCTTATGGTCCGAGCTCTAAGACCTTAAACTAAGATCTCCCCTTATGGTCCGAGCTCTAAGACCTTAAACTAAGATCTCCCCTTATGGTCCGAGCTCTAAGACCTTAAACTAAGATCTCCCCTTATGGTCCGAGCTCTAAGACCTTAAACTAAGATCTCCCCTTATGGTCCGAGCTCTAAGACCTTAAACTAAGATCCCCCCTTTATGGTCCGAGCTCTAAGACCTTAAACTAAGATCTCCCCTTCTGGTCCGAGCTCTAAGACCTTAAACTAAGATCTAGCCCTTATGGTCCGAGCTCTAAGACCTTAAACTAAGATCCTCTAGCCCTTATGGTCCGAGCTCTAAGACCTTAAACTAAGATCTCCCCTTATGGTCCGAGCTCTAAGACCTTAAACTAAGATCTCCCCTTATGGTCCGAGCTCTAAGACCTTAAACTAAGATCTCCCCTTATGGTCCGAGCTCTAAGACCTTAAACTAAGATCTCCCCTTATGGTCCGAGCTCTAAGACCTTAAACTAAGATCTCCCCTTATGGTCCGAGCTCTAAGACCTTAAACTAAGATCCCCCTTTATGGTCCGAGCTCTAAGACCTTAAACTAAGATCTCCCCTTCTGGTCCGAGCTCTAAGACCTTAAACTAAGATCTAGCCCTTATGGTCCGAGCTCTAAGACCTTAAACTAAGATCCTCTAGCCCTTATGGTCCGAGCTCTAAGACCTTAAACTAAGATCCTCTAGCCCTTATGGTCCGAGCTCTAAGACCTTAAACTAAGATCCTCTAGCCCTTATGGTCCGAGCTCTAAGACCTTAAACTAAGATCCTCCACCTTTATGGTCCGAGCTCTAAGACCTTAAACTAAGATCCAGCCCTTATGGTCCGAGCTCTAAGACCCTAAACTAAGATCTACCCCAAATGGGGTCCTACGTCCTGCATGACGTTAAACTGCACTCACAGAACTACGTGTGGCTTGATCTCCAGCCTGATGGAGTACGTAGGAACGCCCGGGCATTTCGACTCGGGTCCAGCCTCAGGGATCGATAAGTCCCGCCCCTCCTCGTCGCCGGCCGTCTGGCCTGACTTCGGGTAGAGTGGTGCAGTTGTGATATTCTCCCCGATTCAGCTCGGGATGCCCCATCGCAATGATGGGAAGCGACAGTTTCCTCGTCAGAGAGGTGCTGTCTGAGAATTGAGGTGACTCACGGCCAGATTAGTGCATCCGCCCAATACGCTTTCCCCACGGTGGCGCAATTTTGAGAGCGTTGGATTCTGTCCGAACAAATCGTCACTTCGCCCCACGCTTCGCATGCCCTGTTGATCTGGATTTTCCACCCTTGTGTCTGAAGGAACCCCAAAGCGGTATTCATGATGACATGTGGTCCGCCTCCTGCAATATGAATGATGGCCTTTTTCGGTCCGTCTATTGCAGTTGTTATGGTCGATCCACTGTCCGCCTACCGTCTTGGGCATTTCCTGGAAGGCCGATCGTTGTGGATGTCTGGATTCGGGACACGCGATTCACCCTTTCTCATTTCCCTATGTTCGGATAAAATCTCAACGCCCCTAGCGTTGTCCCGCTCGTGTGTTGGAACAAGTTGGGGGACGATACATTGGTTAGGTCTGAGGTCTCCTTTCCCAGGAATGACCTCCCTCTTTTCTCCAGAAACCCAGGCCCAATTATGGATGCCTGATGCTTGGTTAACGCTCCCACGAGACAATTTGTGGTTGAGCATGTTAAACCAAAAGACGCAGATAAATATGGCGATTCGTACAAGTGGATCAAATATTAAGTAGCGGAAGCAAATGTTCTGGGAATGGCAAAAAAACAGCCCTTAGGGATTAGCGTGCTGAATGAGTCTTTCTAATGCCGCTACCCTTTGGCTGGCGGCCTCCAGGGCTGCTTCTCGTTCTCTGCGTGCCCTCTCCTCGTCGGCGGTCGCAGCACGCAGTTCGTCAATCCTGGCCTGTGCACGCTCCCGCTCGACTTGGAGTGTGACCATCTGTTGGCCCGCCTCCGTCAGCTGTACCTGAGCGTCGATCAGTTGTGCCGATAGTTGCTCCACAAGCTCGGTACATGCTGCGACGAAGGCCTCCTTCTCTGCCGCCTGCCCTTCGAGGCGCCGGACTTCCTGCTCTGCCGCGATGAGCGCCTGCGTGCTCTCCAACATGTCCCGACTTTGTGCGACGTCGGAACGCCGGCGGCTCTCGCGCATCTTCTCGGCCATGAAATCACGGACCGTCAGATGGAGGCGTTGAGCATCAGCTCCCCCGGCACACAGGAAGCGCAGCCAGGTCTGAAGTGATCCCATGCGCCCCAGCCATTCCGATGGGTCTCGCTTGAGGAAGCGCTGGATGCACTTCCACCCCCTGCGTCGCGTTACCCGGCTATCCTCGACCGCCTCCGCGTCCGAGTCATCCATCTCCTCTGGGTCGGCAGGCCGGTAGGCAGGGAAGGCAGCCAGCAGGTCTGCTGTAGGGTCCGCCCCTGGGAGGTCCTCACGAGGGAAAGGTTCCCCAACATCCGGGCAACCTTCTTCTCTCTCCCCAGCGGCGCTGACACCCTCGTCAGCCCCCAGCCTCTCTCCGGTGGCAGCACCGCCGACGTCCGCAGCCCCTTGATCAGCAGTTGGTGGGGCCGGCTCGGTTTGGGAAGCCTGTTCCGGAGCAAGCGGCATGTCCACCACTGGTCCACTCGTAGATGGCCCGGGTTCGGCAACCCGACGAGCCTCCGATGTTGAGATCACTGCGCAGGGCATGCCATGGTTAGTCACGGATCGTCAATGGCAAGCACCAGCAGTAAAGTAGGGAGACTTACGGGAGTTCGGAGCATCATCTTCCGCTACCCCGGTCGCCGCAGGAACAGTTGCAGCAGGGGACCCCTTAGCGCTTGTCAATTCGATAATGGGTGCCTGGCCCCCGCCTTGTCCTGCTGGCGCCTCTCCTACTCCTGTTGAGGACGCCTGACCGACGTCCGTGTGCTCCTGAGAAGGATGGAGAAACGGGTTATAAGCTGCATAAGAGAATGGATGAAGCAAGTTGAGTAGGGATAGAAGCGGACCTCGAGGAGCTCAGTGACATCAACGTTTTCAGAGCCGGCCACCTCGCCGCTCTCCCGTGGGCTCCCCCGATGGGACCTTCCCTCGGAGCCTTCATCCTCCCCCGTCTCCTCCTCCTCCTCGGAGTCGTTACTGTCATCTTCTTCCGGCGGCATCTGTTCCGGAGCGGGCTCGAGACCGAGCATCACCTTCACCAGAAGGGATGGCTCCGCACGCTGACCACGTTGGCGCGCGTACTCGTCCATGGCCGTCAGATATGCATATTGCCGGTTGAAGTCCACCCTGTCGGTGATCTGGAGGCGCCCGACCTCTGGCAGATAGATTCCTTCTCTGAGTATCTTTCGCCAGATGACGTCGGTCCCCAGTGACTGCCGCAGGGTCATCCAGGCCGACCACAGCGCCGGGAAGACTGCATCGTGGGAGGGTTCGAGCAGACGTCTCACCTGCTTCCCGGGCCGCTCCTCGACCGCCGCATGTGCCCCCTCTCTGGGCGCTGAGGTCGTAGCGGCAGCCTGCGATGCGCCCGCCGCCGAAGTCCCTGCTCGCGCCGGCCCCGCTGCTTGGCGCGCCTCCGTTCTCCCCCGTGTGGCGGCGCCTCGCCTCCTTCCTTGACGCCCGGTCTCCGCACGGGTAGCCTCGAGCCGCCGAACTAGCTTCCGCAAGAGCCCCTCAGGGTACGCGATGGCCCAGTGTTCGGCGTACTCGGTTGCCAAGCCTGCGTTAACTCCGGTAGGAGGGAGGGTGATGACGTCGCCAGAGCCGAAGGCGACGAACATCAGCCACATCTGGCGAAGGACGCCGGGGTTCGTCTCCTCCCGGACAGCAGTGAATACCCTCTTCGGCATCCGCTGAAGGCACCCGAACTGCCTGGCGAACCGGGTCGGCACGTAAGGCTCGCAGATCACCTTCCCGTCGATCCGAGCCACGAGCACCCCGCCCCGCATGTTCAGGAAGTATTCATGCTGCTCCAGCGGGCCCTGTCCGTTGTCGATCATCTGGCCGACGGGAGTGGGGAACGGGCTGAAGTTGAAATTGGCATGATTGCCAATCCGAACCCTCACGCCCTCCTCACTGAGGGTCATCGGAGCGACCCCCGCAATGTTCAGCAGGGAGGGTCGCAGGCCGTTGCCCGGAGGACTGATGGCATTTGGGAACGTATACCCACCAAGGTGAGCAGCCACCCAGCCGTGGAAGAACTGAAAGGGCCCACAGATCCTTCGTGGCGACCCCCCTCGTGAGATGCGTCCCAGAATGGCATACAGCCTCGCCAGTACTGGGACCCCGAGGTTGTACCTCTTATTGGCAGCCATGGCGCCCGCCATCGCCAGCGTCGCCGGACGGACGCCCATCCTCGCATCCCGCACTGGCAGGAGCCACCCGCTCAGAAAGGCGGCCAGGAACGCCGCGTGTGTTATTTGGATCCTAGAAGGGATTTCATTATGATGAAAAATATATTAGTGTCTAAGAATCAAGTTCTACATCGGTTAATATTTTTTTATAAGTATCATTTCATCCATTATTTAAAATTCATTATGTCTTAACTAATGAGGTATATTTTAGTGAAATGGTGATCAAGGGATAAATTGGATTCATCATGGAATTAATCTTCATGATATTAGGTAAAATTATTCCATTTTTTTTTCAAATTTAATTTTTGGAAATCCAATCATACACTTCTTCCACTATCTGAATATTATTCTTTTTAATTAATAGGGTTAGTAAAAATCCGTTATTTCAGGACAAATGAAAATAAAATAAAACAATTTCATGTCAAATAAAACAAGGTGTGTGTGTCCGTTGGGAAAAGGGAAAATAATATTTGTGCATAAATGGGAAATAAATTTCATAAATATTTTATGTTAAAATGTAAAATTTTGACTTTAAAACTTGATATAAAATAGTTTCATTTCATTTTATTTGGAATTTACTTCAATTTTATGTTCATGAGTTTTTTTTGAAAGTGTGGTCACTTGATGGGATGGTTAAACATCAACATTATCATCATATTTAATTCACATTTCACGCAGAATGTATATTGAATTATAATTTATTAGTTTGAGTTATTTTTTCCCTAAAAAATATCATATTTTGTGTGATTGTCAAAATATAGACTAATGTATTAAAAAATAAAAATCAAAAAAGAAAAGTAAATTAAAAACAATAATTTTATGGTTAGTGTGATGGATTGACCTAATGAGTGGCTTTCAGAAATTTAGGATTGTAACCCTATAGTTTTCTAACCCATATTTTGGAATTTTATCATTATTTTTGGTAGTTATATAGTGTTATTTATTGAGTGTATGTGATATTATTGTTGAGTATATAAGCTTTTAATGGTTCCTAGTGGGTTTTGATCCTGTGAGTCGTCAAAAAAAGCTCACTAAAGGGGCTGAATTTTTTGAGTGAAGTTTAAATAACCATAGAAAATGAAAAAAATTATTTTTTGGAATTATTATACTATGATTTATCTTTTAATCCACCCATATATCCATAATTTACAACTATAAAAAAAATGAATTGCCCTGGCTATTTTAAGGCACACATCATCATTATTCTTAATTGAAATAAAATGAAGTTAAAAGATGAATTTCGAAAAAAGAATAATCATTTAAATGTGATATCAATGTGAAAAAATATTTCATTAAATTATTTTGATAGTTTTTATTATTGTTTCATGTGATTTGAATTTGGAAATAATTGAATGTTAAAATATGTTTGGTAAGTAGAATTCAATTTTAATTATTTTAATAATTTTTTACGTACTTGAAAATCTTAAATTGAAGGGGTTTCATTAGGCATTGAATAAGGTTAATATTGTTTTAAAAAAATGTTATATTATGTTGATTCAAGGTTCTTAAACATCAATACAAGTGAATTTTAAAATTTAATCTTTTTTATTATCATATTAGTAAATCCATCTTAAACTTCACAATTACTTAAGAGATTTTTTAAAACATCCAAAAACACCTAATGGTATTTATTTTAATATCATATTTGATTTTTTAGTATCCTATTTTATGAAGAATCTATTTTCATTTTTTATATAATTTCTATACTCAATTGGGACGATAATCAATGTGGATATTTATGTATGAAAATTATGGGTGAAGTAATCAAGAAAATTGTATATTTATACAGATATTATGACCCATACATAGCCCTAATGATGCTAAACTTTTAGTCAAATTTAGACTAAAACATGGAAAAAATTTCATCAAATTACAAACAGAACTAATTTAGATTTTTTAGGGGTGGTCGTGGTAGACCATCTGGACGATAAACATCTGGGAAAAATATGGTGGCATGTAATAACAACTAAATATTTTGATAATAAATACACAAAAAATGGTGAAAAATTCGATAATTTTTTTAAATTTTTTATAATATATAATGGTATAATATTTACTTTTATTCTCCCCTAAAATTCATCCATATAGATGAATATTTTGGTGCATCTTTTTGAGGTATTTTAGTCTGCAACTATTTTGGGTAAAGGGGGGAAAAGTTAAAATTCCCAAATACGTATGCCTACCTATTCCTACCATGTTATATCCAATCCATTTCATAAAAATAAACTCGGTTTATTTTCAATATATTTTAAATCCACACTAGTTTTTATTTGGGAGTTTGTAATGAATGTTGTGTTATGTAATAAATTGAATCTATGTTGATGGTGTCTTAATTTTCTAGTGTTTTACAAAAATTTAGAGATCAATTATAGGGGGAATGAGGAATGTTCCCAAATGGTGGTTTTTTGAACTGACTCTTCACAATTATGGTAAAATGATGATTTTATTCAATATGATTCTTTTTGAAAACATATAGAGAGTGGAAAAGGAATATAATGTCATGATGGTTTTATTGTTTGGGAATGCTCAATGGGATTATGATAACTCAATGTGGATATGATAAGGTTTATAAATAAGTAAAATTTAACTGGATCTTCAATTAGACATTGAAAATCAAAAATATAAATGATGAGGTTTGCAATAATTCCATTGTGATATTGGGATCTTCACGAAGGGTTATGTCTATAAATTGATGACCAAAAAACATCATTTTACACAAATAGAATTATAGAAAAGAATTAATCACTCTAAATTAAAGAAGGATGATGACATTGGGAGTTTGGAATTACTTTTTATATTATGCTATATGAAAAAACATGTGGAGTCTAATGTTATTATCTTGTTTTTTTAGAAAAGGAACTTATTGAAGACTAATAGTTTCATGTATACATAATTTTCCATGAATTTTGTGATCTCTGTGAAGGTTAGATGATTTGTAGAGGTGTGTGGGTTCATGCATGCTAAAATTTCATTGATATAAAAATGGGTGTTTAGTGAAGGATGTTATCATTTAAAATATCATTTTTTAACATATGTTCTAAGTAAAAAAGTTATTTCATGTGAATCAACTCAGAACTACGGTGAAAACATAGTCTCTTGATAATATGAGACGAAAACAGAATTTCCTAATGCTCTAAAATAACCTTCAAGTTGTTAAAATGGTAATAATTCTACAAATAAATTGTTCTACGGGAGTCACTAGAAGTATTCCATGGTAGGATGTGTGTTATACCAATAATTAGATTAAAGGAAGTGTTTCAGTTATAGAGTTTCTATGTTTTTTCATATTTAATACACGATGACAAGTGAAGATTAATGAATTTAGGTATGAAGGATACATTTGTTGTGAATGAACCTCAGAATTGCTCTTTTTTGAGAATAATGTATAACTGTTGTGTTATATCTCTTCATACGAGTGTTCAATAACAATAAGATTCCATCATACATGTTGTACAGGAGCCCACCAACATGGGAATGAGATTTTTTTTCATTAAAATAAAAATGTGACACCATGATTAAACCCTCCAATATAAGGGTGTTATGTGGTTCTACAAGTGGTATCGTTGTATACATGTTATGGGTGTTGAATCTATCCTCTATGGTTATGAAGAATTCAGTGAATGTTAAAGGATTACCCATTTTAATGGAATAAATGTATATATTTGGAAAAATATATTGAAATCACATATAATATATCTTGGGATGAATGTTTTTTACATAGTTTAAGGAATTCAAGGAAAAGATTCAACCAACCATTTTATGAATGAAATAGACAAGAAAATTTTCTATACAGAAGGTAAAGATCATTGATCTCTGACATTAGAACTATAAGATCAATTATATTAGAAGTTGATGAGTTTCACTATAGAAATATAAATGCGGGAGAATTTTTTAAACATATATATGAGGGTTATAATAATATAATGTCATCAAAACTTCTTGTTTTTCACAATCGAATCAATGATATAAAAATGAATCATAGTGAAAATGGCGATAGTTTCTTCAATCACATGTTTGAATTTTTTGGGGGCTATTAGAGTACATAGGGAATAAATTAAAGATATTTTCATTCTGAAGAATATGTTGAGAAGGATTCCACCTATATTCTGTCTAAAAGTGTAATATCTTGATGAAATGGATCTATATAAACTCTATACTGATGATATTCTAAGAAGTCTTGTGAGTTATGAAATGAGATTCAATCCCTAGGAAACAATATTTTGAGAATGTAAAGAAATTTCATTCAAATCCATATAAAATATTGACATATTTAAATTTTATTAGTTATGAAGAAGACGTCGATTATGAATTTATTTCTCTCGTTACCAAAAAATTCATGATTGGAAAAAGGAAATTTTATGAAAAGATTCCCTTTTCTTCATTTTAATGTTTTAAATTATGGCACATTGCTACATGACGCCCAAAAAAACTTGATAATATCGAAAGGGAATCATAAATAAAAAAAAAATCCCCATAAATGTGTCCATATTAAAAGAGAATTCATGTAAAGAAATAAATTATATAAAAATAGCTTCATCTACAAAAAAAACAAGATTATCATGATTTTTTAGAGGATATAGAACTGAAGACTAAATTGGAACATAAAGATTCTATGATTTCTACAGTTGAAAAGGTAGGACCTATATATGATGAAGATATTCAGTTTATTTTTTTAATCTAATTGTGGAACTTGAGTGTACCCTTAATGATCTTGATATTCAATGAAATACAAAAAACTAGTTGGGAACTATGATGATAGATTCATCAGAGTATGTTGATAATCTTGAAGCAAAAATTGATCGACTATAAGGAGAGGATGTAGAACAATTAACCACTCATAAATGCACAAAAGTTGTTGTGGAATTTAAAATCAAGATCGAAGAGAAGGAACATTTCATCAACGAACATTCACTGATTCAGGAATATAATTATAAGATAGTTGAGGGACATGAAGAAGTTGTTATTTTAATGAGTAAATCATAAACCAAATCAATATCAATAGAATCGATGAAGAAATAACATATTAAAATATTTTCATATATTCTGTTTTTAGAAATATATTAATGTGGTTATAATAGAGTATATAACTACTTGAAGGATAATACAACCAAATTTATTTGATAAAATAGAATGTTATGTGATCAAGAGATATCGAAGGCTGGAAAGGAAATTATCCAAAATAAAGGGAAGTATAAAGTTTCTCATATCAGAAAGGCACATGATGTCCCAAAAAAGAACACTTATAACAAGAAAACAAGAGATTTTGAAATAGTAATCTAGTATGAAGAGAATATAAATTCTCAAACACTTTACAAATGAATGGGATATATTAAGAAATTGAAGTGTAGAGATATTTACCCTTATAAAATTCCAGTTATGTGGATTTATAGTCCACACTATGTTGTATTATGAAGAGGAATTTATCTATTTGAATAGGGAATAAACTGGAATTCGATAAAGGATAATGATACTATATCCTTTATAATTTTGAATAAATACATTTTATGGATATTTTTTTCAATATTCTAACCAGGGCCATAATTCTGTTAATTATAGGTAGAGAAAGGGTGGGAATAATACATATAGAACTCATAAATAAGTCAATACCCATCAACCAAATAGAGTTACTCATGAAAATCGGTATTCTAGATGTGACTAAGAATATTAGTTTGATGAACCCATACATATTTTAAATAGACAGAAAATTCCATCTTCAACCTTCCGTTAATAAAGTATAACATGTAAGGAGAAGAAAAAGATTGATAAATCCAGGATTGAAAAAATAGATTCAAAATCTCTATGGAACAATATAAAATGGATTATTGATATAGGATACTCATATGATATTATTGTAAATGATGTTTTTTTGAAGAATTATTTGAAGATATTTGATGGAATAATGAGATTCATCAATGATGTTCCTTTAAAGATCAATGGTTGTGAAAATATAAATTCATCAAAGGATGATCTTGGGAAATTTGAATTTCACTAATAAGATTGGTTTCTTCTCAATATCATTAAGTTTAGTCATCTATATGACTCAATTCTGTTAGTGAAAATCATTCAGGAATGGGTGCACTGTCAAAGGTATGAGAAGTAATTTTATCATTAAATTTTATTAAAATATGGAAATTTATACCAGGTTGATAGTAAAGATAATACGTGTTACATAATTATTGAAAAACAAAACAACATCTATAATCATAGGATGGGTCACATTAACAGATAGATGATGGAATACATAACAAAGATTAAGATAGTTAATGAAGTACACAATGTGAAGCATGATCAAGAAAAGACATTGGACGTATAACAAATAGTTGAAAGGCCAGGAGTTCATATTAGAAAAAAAACAAAAGGGTATCAAATATAGAAGATCCATCCACACAAATTTATGTGGTACAATGAATTTATAAGGCACATATAGAGAGAGGTATTTTATTATTTTTATTGATGATTATAGTATAATGGAATTTGTAATGTTTATAAAGAGGAAACTGAAAGTGCTTGATTTCATGAAGAGTTATCATCAATGACAAAAGAATGAAACTAGCTACCCAATCAAGATTATATGATCAGACTATAAAAAAGATTTCACAAACATTTTAAATTAAAATTACCTAAAAAATGATGGAATAAAGCATGAGGTATCAGTAATGATAACACCTTGACAAAATGGATTCATTTAATGCATAAATTGATAGATGTACAATATTTTCTGAACTTTGTAGACTGAGAGCCGTGTTTCTCAACATTACTAGAACAATGTTTTTAATGTAGAGGTGTATACTCAAAATAAAACATGGATTTTTATTGGAGAAACTATGAAACAATATGATATATGGTATGGAAGGACTCTATAATTGAACTATTTTCATATTTTATGGATGTAAATGTTTAATTTGAAACAAAAAAGGAAATGAAGGAATGTATTGTGATTCTATAGATGGGGGAATATTACATGGATATCCATTAAATTGTAAAGTCTGAAAAAGATACAATAATCATCATTGAAATATTATAGAAATTAATGTTATCACATTCATTGAGGAAATACCCATAATAGACTAGAGGATGTAATATGTTGATATGGTTTAACATAAATTAGAATGTATAAAAGGTAAAAGATTAAATCTCGAAATAGTGTAAATCATTAAAAAAATTCAGCATCCTAAAAATTTAAGGATTCTGAAGATGAATTAGAAGAGGAAACCATTACTCTAGAATGTTTATCAAAACCCCCATTTGAAAAATATAATGGAAACATTGATTAATAGAACATATTTAGGGATTGGAAGACACCTACATAGACAAGGAGAATGATTAACTTGAAAATTATAACATAAAATCTATAGTAGAACCAAACTCTTTTGAAAATGTATTGAATGATGAATCATGGGTTAAGGCCATGAGTGGAGAACTGGATTATATTGAAAAAACCAAACATGAGATCTTTTTAGGTGGCAAAAAAATCGAAATGTGATTGGAACAAAGTGGATCATTGAAAATAAAATATATGATCACGTAAATGTGATTATAAATAAAGAACACTTGTTGTGTAAAGGATATGAATAGATTTAATGCTTTGATGTTAATGAAAAATTTTCCCATGTAGATATAAAGAGTCAATTATTCTCTACAATTCCATGTATATTCAAATATGGTTAAAATGTTATCATATAGATATAAATATGGGTTTATAAAATGGAGTTCTTGGATAAGAGGAAAAATTTTAAAAACCTGTGGGAATTTTTTAATAAATAATGAGACAAATTATTTTAGATTAAAGATGGAACCCTATGGTTTGAACTAGAAAATATTTTCATGTTATTATTGATTGGATGGTTACATAAAAAGATAGAATTTTTAATTTTAGGTTTCAAATTCAGTCCCTATAAGTTGAATTCGTAGAAAAATTAATTTATGGTTCTTGTATATGTTGATGATAATATTATTAAAGGAAGAAGACATGGATTAGTAGAATAAATTTCTTAATCAGATGAAATATGATTTTGAAAAATATATTAATGGTTAAATCACATAATTTTCGAGGTTATTGGTGGTTCAAAATAAGGATTACACCTTCATTCCTTAGGGAAAATAGGCAAAAGAGTTTCTCAAGAAATTCAATATGCATTAATCTAGACCATTGTTGAATCTGATTGTAGTTGGGAAAAAACATGCAATGAGTGAGGTGAAAAAACTATGGATCCTACATTATAAAATAGGATTACGTGGAACTAAATAAACACATTGAAACATATACAATATCAAATTTTCAACATGATTAGCTTCCTTCTTCCAATATAATGTAATGTAAGAACAATTTAAAGCGATTAAATGAATAATGAGGTATATTCAAGGTACTATAAATTTTTCCTTATACATTTGAGCCTAAAGATGTATTTAAATATATGAATTTTTCAATTCTTATTAGGCCCAAGATGTTATTGACATAAATTATAGAAGTGGTGGGGAATTCATTACTAGAACCAAATGTGTGGGCTGGATGATAAAGAAATAATAAATCACTTCTCTTAAAACAGATGATGTAGAGTATATGTCTTTTATAAGTCATGAAATCCAATATTGTGGATAAATAAATAACTAACTGCTATTATTTATGATGTGTAATAGTCGATGGTGATTTACTATTATAATAATATCATTATCGATGTAACAAAGAATCTTGTTTATCACTTTTATACACAACATATTTAGATCAAATATCACTTCATTAAAGAAAAATATAAACAATGTGTGATCAAAATGGATCATGATGGTAGTGATAACCGAGTGCATAACATCCTAACTATACACTTAATATCACAAAATTTTATGAAATATTGTTTTAATCCTAGTGTTGAGCCACCTCCCATGGAATGAGTAGTTTGTAGTTTTTCCCCTCTACGCATTGGTGTTTAACTTTTTAACATGTGTGTGGATATGATGAAGGTCTATGGGGGAGATATGATCCAAGGGGAGGTTTTTAGCTCTCAAGATACAAATATAATATCTTTGGGGTTATTTACAAAGATGTAGATAAGTTGAATTCAATAATTTATAAGTTTTTAGGATTTTGGTCTTTCAAGTCATGATATTATCATTTATAAATTTTTTTTGCACACCATGAATTTCTCATGTATAAAAATAATAATGGATATGTTTTTTAATAATTAATAGGTTTTTTATGGAGGATAGGCTTAATTTAGTTCATATACATATTTCCAATAAACCCAAATGGTTGTATTATTGGATCAAATTATTATTATAAATATAATGTAAAGGTATTTTTATCAATCAATGCTATGGTTTATCTGGGAAGTTACAAGTAAATTTATCTTAATGTGTAGATGGATTTAGTGATGATTTTGGAATCATTTCTTAGTTTGTTTCCCAATTATGGGACCATAGAATTAGATGTAAGGATAAATATTGGAAATGGTTGTCATCTATGAAATAATCAACTAAAATGTGGTAAGAATTGTAATTTAATATTACGATTTCTTGATGATATGGTGCTTCATGATAAAATCTGATGAAACCAATATTTTAATTTTTGAAAATTCATGATGGGATGATTGTAACTCTATAATAATATGTGAATATTCATGAACACGTAAATTTTTGTTGGAGCTTCATGAAGACTAGGAGTATCCAGAGCATGAATTTTCTACAGTTTTTGGAAAGATCATTGGAATCATGAGATGATAATAAAGGGATATGTCAATATATATTTAGTTATCATAGTTTATTTTACATTAATATAATTGACCAAAATTTTATATTTCTCTGGATTTTTGAAAGAGTGGGAGATTTAACAACATGAAAAGGCTTATTGAGACTAAAATGATGCAAAGGGTATTCAAAGAATTAGTATCATGAAGGCTAGGAGTTTAATAAATTATTAGTGTTATGTGAATCCTATGAGATTCATGAAGATTTGGACCTTCATGATAGTGTTAGGGTTTTCAAATGAATATTTTTTGAATTAAAAAATGGGTTTCAAAAAGATTAAGAGTTTATCAAATAGTTGTTTTGATCATCAAGTTTAGGTAAACACTACATTATTGTTCACCTAATGATGGATACATTGACAAAGATTGTTTTTCTAATTAGGGAAAAATAAATAAATTCCCAATCTTTAGAAATAACATTCTTGTTGTTAAAATGAGAATGATTTCACCCATGTAAGTGAGTTAGGGGGAGTTGAAGGATGTTTTCTGAGGCAGGTAGTGTGTTATCCCAATAAATTTTTTAATTCATTTGTGTCTGGAATAGAGTGTTGATATCAGATCTTATATACTCGGAAAAACTAGTGTTTTATAGTGTATTTAGATATGAGTGAAACATTGTCGGTGAATGGTCCTTGGACTATCCCTTGGTGGTGAATCAAGTAAAATTATTGTGTTGTCCTTCTTCATATGAATGACTAATCATTGCAGGATTAAATCAGATTGGTTTTTCATGTTCCCACCAACATGGGAACAAGATTGTTTCCCTTAATATATCAATTTGACACCATGATTCAACACTACCCTCATTGGGTATTCTAGGCTCCTAAAAACAATACTAAATTTATAAGATCCTTAATGTTGTGGTCTAAAAAGAATCAACTGGAAATTAACATATAAGGTTGTCTTATAGAAGTATTTAGATGATATATTTCTTCTATTACTTGTAATGTTCAGTTTTTAGTATTATATTATAATAATAAAAATTATCTTTTATGTTTTTATAATTCATATTACTTTTAAGATAAATTAATTTATATTATTTTATATGATCCTTCTTTACTCACTGATGTTGTTTATTCAAGGCGTGAATTTATTCATAGAAAATGTGTAAAATTCTTCCATAATGGTGGAGTGTTCTGAATTTCATGTTTTTCACTTTATTAGTTACATCTTTATATGTGTCTTATATTCATAAATTGATATAATAACATGATTAAGAGGATAACCCCATCATTATTTATCCATGGAGCCACATGGGTCCATATTGATTATTATTTCTCTCTCTATTAATAACATATCACTTATTTTAATAGATATTTTCATTTAATATTTAATTACCACCTGAAAATTATTTTTTTTGCCACACATTATGATTTATAATATGATTGTTTAAATTGGAGTGATCATGATTATGATTCCTCACGTTTATTGGGGATTAATGATAGAATGAGAATGTATTAAACTAGTAGGTGATGAGGGTGATTTTACATTATTGAATGAATCCATGTGAAATTTATAGAATTAAAATAACTAAAAATAAATTAATCCAATCACCCTGTTGAAATAACGTTGGACCAACCCATTCATATTATTTAAATGTTTCTTGATATTTTTAATAATTGGGAACCCAATCAAGTCAACCCGCAATGTTATCCACATCAAAGCCGATATCACTCTGTAAAATGACTATTTTTTTAGGTTTCTTCTTCTGTGTGTAAGGATAAGACAAGCTGATTGGAATAAAATTTAAACTCCAAAAAATTTCAAATAAATTTCTAAATTATTTTGGATTATTACAAGTATGTGATAATTACAGGTTCATGATTCTGAGGCCTATTAGGCCCAGAATGGATTTTTGAACATTTTTATGGTATGTTCAATACATGTGCGAGAAACATTTTATATCTTTAGAACTGGTGCTCAAATGAAGAATATGAAGGAACCATTGAATACACAACACTAGGATTTTCTTAAGGGAGGCCTAACATCAATTATATAAGTTTAGGTGAAAAGGTTATTATTTTCAACTTCTAAAGAAATAGTAAAACAACATAAAAATTGTTATATTATTTTCCAACCTTCTATTGAGTGGTGGTGCTGATACCAAGGGGTTTTAAATACCTTTAATGTCTTGAATCTTCAATTGTGTAACAACACCGTTGGGAATTAAGATGTTCAATTATTAATGAATCTCAATAATTCTCTCAATGGTTACTCGCCCTATCCCAAAATTTATTAGAGGCTCGGGTTGGGGTTATGGAGATACTAATGAGGAACCTCTGGCGATGTACAATGAAATCTTCTACCGACTGAGGATGGATTCTTGGGTGGAAACGATCCAGGATTGATGTACACCGACAACATCATCCAATGAGGACACTCCTCCCACAACTACTGTGACATCTCGAACGATTCTCAGGGTATGGGGTTTGGTCTTGATTAATTTTAAGTGTTTCAAAATGAATTAATCTCACCCATGTTATGATGCTAACGTAGAGGGCATGACCCAAACAAACATGTCTCAAACCCTCTGTCACTTTTTTTATTGTTGCGTTCTTAATGGGACGATTTTTCAACTTGACGGAACATTGAAACAGGGAGGAATGCAGTGACCAAGACGTCCCGGGAGGCTCGTAGGTGTAGATAGAAGTGAAAACAGAGCTCTGATGTGTCGCCAGAGCCCTGAGGAATAAGTGTCAATGTGACACCATCACGGCGGCACTGATGACCACCGATGGAGGAGGAAGACGTCATCTGACAACTACCAGCCATGGTCGATGGGCAACAGTGTGGTAGAATAAAGGGGGAAGCCTTCTATTGGTCGACCACATTGGAGGAGAGCAGCGCACTATCACACGCTGTGGGTTGTGGACGTGGCTTTGAATCCCCAACGATGTGGACTTTTTCCACAGTGGTTCAGGCTTCTAGCTGAGGTTGCACCACATAGCTGCAACAGTTACTCAGCCTGAACGGTTTTTTCCATTCAAGAAGGGGGAATGAATCCCGTGCAGATGCCAGGATGGTGGACCCTGCCTAGTCGGGGCGGGTGGGGCCAGTCTGCTACCCAGTGGGTTGTGCCTGCCACGGTCCATCCCAGTCGGTTTGGGCCGAACTGGTCTGCGGCCCAGCGGCCCGAGCCTACTACGTCCCTATAGGATAAGACTATGCCCGTCCTCTTCCAATCCAGTTTGGGCTAGTCCAGGTCATCCCGAAAAAGGTTGGGTCGTCCCTAACCGGGTTGGGCTAGCCGGACAGGACCTAAACCCATTTCGTCCAAGATACGCCTAAATGGTCATATCTCATAAACCAGAGGATGGTTTGATGAACCGTTTGTAGTGTTGGAATCATTGGGATGAGACAGTCTTTTTGAAATATTCCTCCTAATTTTTGGACAATGTTAATGTACGTCTTGGGTGGGTCATACCCTTATCCAATCAGGACCTCAGCACTATAATGCCTATACCTATTAGACCTGGAGCCGATTAACACAACTTCTATTGAGTTGGAACCCTTATGACATTAAATCTCATCGGGTTACACCATCATGGGAATTTGTGTCATTTTATGTGTGAAAAAAGGATTGAAGAGCAGATCCTCCCAGAATTAAGCATACTATGTATGGGAATCCAAAGGCAGACAGAGATGTGAATAATGAACAGCGATCCTATGTGGATTAACACCTAAAAATCCTATTAGGATAAGCACCTAACAATATTGTGTGGATAAACACATAGATTTCAGGAGTGGATCAACACCTATCAATCCTCTACGGATCAAAACCTAGTGATCTTGTGTGGATCAGCACCTAGCGATCCTGTCTGGATCAACACCTAGAGTCCCTATGTGGATCTACAATAGAACCATTGATAGAATAAGATGATCTTGATTTACAACTAATCATATGTACTTCTGTACTTATGTTATACATGATTTGAGCTGAGTATTTTCATTGTGCTTTTTGATTGATATCATGCTTTTTTGTTTCCCTATGTAAAATTCTGGGAGACCTTCAGGTGTCTCGGGGTACCTACTAGTTATTGTTATACACACCCAACCAAGGGCTTCTCCACCACCTTGTCTTGTCTTGTGCAGATGACGTGCAACTCAGCTGAGTCTATAGGAACCATGATCAGGTCATACACGAAGGAGACTTGCTGATGTGGAGAGCTATGGGGACGAGCTGTACCAACCCTTCAGGTAGGATCCTTGGTGGACGATCAGAGGAGATATCTTCCATTTTTTCGTGTAGTATTATCTTTCATTTTTCTTGTATTCCTTCCCCTTAAGAATTAGTACACAATTTTAATAAAGCAATTTTACTTCATGGTTTCATCTTGTTGTGTTCTTGGATTTTGTCTTCCTACAGGTTAATGTAAGTCTTCCCGTTTTAGGGATACACCTTTGCTATTCTAGTTTCCAAATCCAGGCCTTGGAAGGTGGGCTTGGGGTTGTCATGACATGGGCCATGGGGGATCGTCTGTGATAGAAAAAGTGACCAATTCACCCAAACAAGCGTAAATTTTGGTGATAACTTCAGTTCAAGAAGCCAAATCACATAATCAAAACAAGGGGAAATCAGACACAATACACAAATCTTATTCATTGATATACACTAATCAAAAAAAAAAAAATAACCGTTGATTTTTTAATCAAAGGCATAATCATCCAATATCAATGATTAAAAAGACATATAACAACCATGTATGTTTATTAATTATCCATATAATACACAGATCGACAACTGATAGATATCATTGATGAAGCATTTCATGGAATGTGCTGATGGAATATTTCATGTTTAATGATTTTTTACTTACCACATTCTTCTAATACCATTATTAAAATATTTTGACCATATTAATTTGTAAAATAATGTCTCATAATTCCTTTAGTTCATAAAATAATACCCACATAGTCCCCATATATGATTTATACTTAATCAAAACATAGAATAATAAATCATACATCAGATTTAGTTAAATTATTTTGTAAAATATCATTCTATTAATGGAATGAAAAATATGACATAATAAATTAGGATTATTTCAAAAGAATTTGTTTATTGTATTATGTATTCATGTTTAGTAAAATATTCCTCTATTAAAATCTAATTCCAATTCAAATACCATATGATTTTGTTAAGCATTAAATTTTTCCCATAAGACATACACGATTAACAAAAAATAATAATGATTCATGGAATTACCATTAATTTAACACATGATACATACGAACCATATTCAATCCCGATCAATATATCTTCTCACATAGAATACCATTTCTCAATAAGTATTGTAGAAAATTTTAAAGAATTATTTTTAAAAACCCCATTTAAAAAAATCTTGATATTATTATTAAAGAATTTATAATAATAAAAAATATTAACTGAAAAGAAATCATGGAAAATATGATCTTTTATAAAAGATTCTACATTAATTTTTAATTGAAATGCCTTAATTTTTTTATTTTTAAACTAATCACGAATCATTATTAAGTAATGATATTTATCTAATCATTTTAAAAAATGTAATGGGGATATTTTTAATTAGTATGAAACAATTTATAATCAATAAAATAAAATTAAAAAAAACATCATACCAATATACATTATAAAAATGAAACACTTAAAACACATTCATATATCATATCAAATATTCAACAATGGAAATTGTAGAATTTAAATTACATAATTTATTTTTAAAAAGAACATGAAGAAAATATTCAATGTTTAAAACATGAAAATTATTCCTTGAAAAATCTTAGTAAAATAATTACAGAAACCAAAAAAATTTAGAAAGGTATCCTTGTTTTCATCATGCAAATAAATTCTAATAGAAATACTTCAATTTTACTTGAATTAATTGGGTAGAATATATATATAAAACACACTAACCTAGTTTAAAATTAAACCAAAACCCATTAAAATAATTTTTAAATGAAAACATATCACTTGCGGAGATTTAATGGACATTATGATTGTAAATTATTCCAATAAGTCATTAATAAATATTTTAACTAACATAAACTATTATTAAAGGAGGTGTACTAATAGTTCAATCATAAGCACATGAATATTTTAAATCATTATTCTACTTAACATAATAAACAAGTAAAGATATTCAGAACTAGGGAATATAAGTAACCACAAAATAGAATTTATAAAACATACTGTTAAAATAATTTACATGCTAAAATTTAAATTTCTTATGGGTTTGTTAAAAACCCACTATTACAAAGATCTAATCATAATACACAATACTGAAGATTTTAATTTTCAAATTACTATTTAATATTTTTGATTTCCATAATTTCCTAGAATTTGAATTGTTGAATTCCTAATTATACTCCTTAATAAATAAATTCTTACATATCAATATGAAAAGAGTTAACAAAAGCATAAGAATCATTAGAACCAATTCACTATGATATGATATTGTCTAATTTTTGTTGAAATAAATCACTTTCAATGAATTAAAATGCATTATTAAATTAATTCATCATGATGGGGTATGCATCCCCTCTATATATGTTATTAAATCCATGACATATGAAACTAAAAATATATAAATCCAAATGCTTGGTATCATGGAATTCATTCAAATTAATTTTAGAAGGTTTATTTAATTCCAAAAAAACCACATTAAAAAACAAGAAAAAATAGACATGATGCATTAAGTATTACTATGTCTCTAACCAATATAATCTACCACTTTATGTGATCATTCAGTGGACTTATAATCATTTCATCAAACCATTTTTCCCTAAATTTATATTCCCAAGCTTGTATCCCTTTCCATCATCACTAAGAAATCACAATCGATATTATTTCCCTATCAACCAATTCAATAATTAAAGATACAAAATATAATATCTATATTATCACTCCAGCAAAAACATTGATACTACTATATCATGACCTGCCTCCCCCATTCCACAAATAACCTTCATGGGATAGTAGAGATCCACAAATATTTCATCTAATGGGACACACATTGGTGACTAGTACCAAGGTTATAAAACACACATTTAGAAGTACTATCCTCACAATTTAAGTAATGTAAAAGAGATAAAATTAAAACTAGTGATCAATACTATATCATATGAAATTCTCCAAATTCCTATGATAATAAATAAAATAATGAAACAATATCATATAGAATAAATCATTACTATTAAAATCATAAATAACCCAGAAGAACCATATTTAATGAAAATTATCTACTTCAATATAATATAGTCCTTATACGTCAGACAATCCCACTTAATAACCAAATATATATATATATATATGAGTGTTCTTAACCAGTATGCTCATTATGATCCTCTTCAATACCTCTTTTGAAAATGGGTGAAAGGAAAACAAATTCAATAATTAGTAAAACATTGAAACAAAATGAAAACATTAAGTACAATACATATTTACACAATCACCAAGGAATAATCACTAAGTATTCTATCAATCAATAGTAATATAAAATCAGACGAATATAATTATAGGCGGCCCAAAACCACTTCCCTTTGGTTTTCTTCTCTCTCACCCTAATGTCAAATATATTGTTATCCCATTCCTTCATTCATGATATGGGTTGATTCACAACCCTATCAATAAGAACATATTCAGGGTCCAATATCTAATGTTTTGAATAAGAAAAAACTCAAATCAGTTAATATAATGTCATTATCAACCACCTAATATATACAAAAAAGAATAAGTCTCGTGAAATAGTGTATCATTAAAATATAATACATAATCCTCACTCCCTCCGTATATAATTTATGACCCAGAGTACATATATACCACACCATAATAACAAAAGTATTCAGTTTATGACATTCTAGTCCTACAACATCTATGATCATACCTACCATGATCCCTCACAACTGTTCCACGGCTAATGCGATAATGGAGAAGAGGGGGAAGATTGCTATCCACCCTTGCAAACCTAGATGTATGGGGATTACAAATAGAACCCTAAAATTTTACCATTAATAGAAAACACTCATCTTAGGTTACTAATTTATATAAATAAAAAAGAACTACATTTATTGTTATTTCCACACAGATCCTAGCCTATGTGTTCACACTAACATCCTTAAGAACTCATTTATTCTAGAAATAAATCACTAATATCCATCAACAACTATATATACCTTCATAATATAAAATAACCAAAATGATACAAAAACATCAATAGTATGTATCCACATATTCTCATTTATTGATTAATTTTAATAATATAAAATTTTCCATTTATAAAAATAAATAATATCACACTCAATTTATTTATCAAATTTCATAAAAAAATATTATCATACATCGAATAACTTAATTCTTATACATTATTTATTACATTACAGACATGATATGTTTGTTTAAGTCAATTTTTTTTTATTTATATCCATTATAATTTATTTGATTTAAATAATATGCTTTTTTTCTTTATTGTGGACACATTATTTTTTCATGATTATTAATTTCATACTATCCCATGTCTGTGAGCATCACTATTATAAAACCATAGCATTAAAAACACTTATCAACCACCTGACTAATTATTATAACTAGTAAAAAAACAATACCACATCTATAAACCATACTAAATGTTATTTTGAGAATATCTTTAGCATCCCAATGTGGAGGCCACTTGACCATTTACTTGTCTAGGTTATCAATGTGACCTCATGTTCAAATATTTGTAGGCCAATGGTTGTAGACTAGAAATAAGGGTATATGGTGTGACTATGGGATGATGTAACTCCATATAAGAGTCTAAAATAATTGATAAATTACTAAATAAAATTATATAACATCACATCAAATATACATAAGAAATAATCATAACCATGTATAACAATTTAATGTAGACGTAAAATAGAATCAAATTTACAAGAACAATTTTCCATTAGATCATTTATTGAGTGGATATATGAAGGTATTTTTATTTTGATAATTAATAGAATATATTATTCTAACTCTTTTAACTATATTAGTAATTTTTCTTGTGATTTGATTAATGTTTTTTTAACTTGATTATATAATAATATATCATTCCTTAAAATATCATCTGAATTTATATTTTGATTTTGATTTTATGTTATTTATATCTTATATTGATTTACTAGGATAAATACATCATTTTGGACATTAAAATAATATTTATATAGTTTTTTTACAGTTCCCACATAGCCAATTCACATATCGCTTTCTCCCACGTAGCCGTGTATTGTTCACCATGTGTATGATTCTCTAATGTTTATTACCAAGAATATTTTTTCTATAAATTTTCACATGTAACTCCAAAAATTTGTGATTCACATTAATTATTAAAATTTAAAAAATTACTTACATATAATTAGAATATATTATTATCTGAATAGATTATTTTCATATTCAAAATTCAGAAACAATTAATACATGATTTTATTTTAAATTATACATATTTTTGGAATTTATATTTTATAGTAGTATGAAGATAAATGAACTGTAAAAGTAAAATTAAAGGGATTATTGATTATTATGAAAGATAATAAAATTATCTAAATATAAGTCAGTGTGAGATAAATATAAATTTTCTATTTATAAATTCAATTTTAGGTCATAATTTTGTATGTCGGCCTACAAATAGATTCAAGAATTCGACTATGTCAAATTTGGGATACGTGTTCAATTCACTTACATGGTGAATCACCAATGTTATTTGTATATGGTTATACTTTACCCGAATACCTTATATTAATAACTTATTTACATTTTCTTATTCAATTCACCCATTGGATTCACCTACATGATTCTCATATATGGATTTTCGAAAATTATTTTATGATTTTCAAACAGATATTATGAAACCTAGATATTTTCTTTGTTTTACACAATATATGACTTTTTATATTTTGGAATTTTTTTAATAAATAAAATAATTGTTTTTTATTTTGTAATTAATCATTAATTATATATAATTCATAAGAAAATGTTTTAATTAAATTTATGATGAATTGAATATTATTCATATGTAATTAACTATGTGTTGATATTAATGTTGAATTTTTTTAATGTGGAATATCCAAAATCAAATATTCTAAAATATGAAGGGATAATTTTATTTTTATTAAGTAATATTCTAATGATATTAATGATTGTTATTTACATTAGTATTAATTTATTATAAGTTCTAGTGTATGTTTTTTGTTAATAAAATATCAACTAATACCAACAGGAAATATATTTTTCATTTGTTAAATATTTATACATCTATCATTACCTAGGAAATTAATTTTTATCACACAAAATTATTTCTTTGTAAAATAAATGAAGCAAAAAATTTCAACATTGAATGACTACATTATAGTAGACTTGATATGCATAGAGTAGAAGGAACCAGTGTAAGTGAATTACTTTTGGGGATATTATTGAACTCTATGAGTGTAGCATTTTTCTCATGATCAAAAATTGCACCAAACCAAACTAAAATCCCATTATACATTAGTTTTTTAGAATTTGTTTCAACCTTGAATCCCAAAGAATAATTAATCTTTCTGGTTTTGTGGGTTTACAAACTATTATTATTACTCTATTTGAATAATTATAATAAATTATTCTATACATAGAAGGATAGTAATTTGTTTGTGACTCACAAAAAATTTAGGCATTGGGTTGTGACTACAATGAACAATTGGAAGGCGATTTAGGTTTTCAATCTTGGTAGAAAAAGGTAGTTTAGTTTGGGGTTAATCCTCTTGGAGGGGGATTTGTAATTTTATTATAACGCTGTGTTGAATCGATTCATGGTAATACTGTATTGAATTCATTATAGTGTGTACCAAATATCTTATTTCATGAGAGGGGTGAGGAGTGAACAAGGATAATTTTGTTAAGAACAACTATAAAATCTCTTATTTTCATTTTTTTTCCAATGCTATATCTTCAATAATTATGAATAACCTATTTATTCGTTATCTAATTTTTTTTAAAAGTATAATTCTATCCACTCTTGGATTTATTTCTATATTAATAGTAGAACACTAAATTTTATCCAAGATTGATCCCTAGATTTATTTTTCATTAGTTATAACCACTTTAAAATATAAATTTCAATGTGAAAGGGATATTTAAGATGGATGGAACTATTTCGAATGATTCATTGATAGATCAAAATCGACATCATTATAATGTTAGTTATTGTGGATATTTTCAATCAATGATAGAATCCATCATATAGAGACTCAAAATTGATCATTGTCTAATCCATTAAAAACAATATTTGATGCTTGAAGGTAAACCTGAATCATTATTTATCAGTAATGTGATAATTGATGTTCTTAGTTAGAATGTGATGAATATATTATATAATGAAATAAATGGGAATGTGTAATATCGTGTTTTACAATGTAAAAAATATCGTGACATGTGGAAAATTAATCAAGACAAAAACATAAGTTTAGATAATATTATTAAATATAATTTGTATAGGTTAAGAGCCGAGTATCAGAATATTATATTTGTAATGATGATACTATTAATAAAATTTTCATAGATTTGTTATTATTATGAATATTATGGTTTCATTATGTGAAACAAATGAAAATATTGTTCTAATTGAAATAGAACGTAGATAAATTCTTATGAAGTGGCATGCTAAAAGGTTATCTACATATGAATGAAATAATTTTTAGGAATACGCTGTTGATGATATTATCTTATAACTATACAAATATAAGATAGACCATAAAAATATTTCATAAGAATATAATTTATATATGACAGAAATTTATTTTAAATAAAATTTATCTACATACTCCTCTAATTCTGAGTTACAGAGTAATGATTTGAATGATTTGACATTTGTTAAAAATGGTGGATACATAAAGAAGAAAGGAAACTCAAGGGGATATTAGAAAAAAATATATAAATATTATCACAATGGGAATAAGTAATATAAGTAAATTTATAATGATTATCAATATGTACTTTTTTACTTGTGTACGGAAAGGGGGAACATCAAGCCAATTTTAAAAAGACTAAATAAACACAATAATAAAATATAAATACATGAAATAAAATCAGAGAATGGTTTATGTATGGTGTATTTCAAAAGATTCACGTACCAATACATAATTTAGATCAAAAACAAATATTTGAATAATCACGTTTAATGGATTATTGAAATCATGTTTTTTACACCACTTGTTATTCAACCTTTTGATCTTAATATAAAAACCCAATATTGAGGAATTTCATAAATATGTTGATATCTATGACCACAATATTAAAAATATTACTAGTTTATCTATGATACTTAGGAGGAAAGATATTTATGTTCTTATGGTGAGTAAAAATATGAATAAATCTATCTATAATGAAAAAAAAATCAACTCATTTAGATCTGGAAATTGAAATGAAAATATGAAAAATGATCTTTTTTAAAATGATAAATGTATAAAATAGTACGATTTCATATCTATGTTTTGTATATCTTAATTATTGAATTTATATACCATTCATAAGGTTAATTATTGTATAAAATACATATAATGTTAAATGTAAAACCTATAAATTTTTCATTAATGAAAGTAATTGAAAAAATGTTATGTTTTAATAAAAGGGTTAAAGGAATTCCTATCATAATTATAATAACATTTTACTAAAATTTAACACATAATTATTTTTTAAAATAAAAAATGGAATTACATATACTCTTATGTGTTTCAGATGTAATTGGAATGATAATTATTCCAATGAGTGCCTGTTGATATTTGCAACACCTCTTGTAAATACAAAGGATTATATTTAAAAATCATTAGAGTTAAGATTTCATTACTAGAATGTTTGAAATATGTTTGGATTCCTATGAATTCATATCATAATCCCCTTGGAAGAAACTTTATTTTTAGCAAAGATTTATTAAATATATTTTGGATGGAAATATTTCATTTATACCTAAAAAGGATGTTTCGTACATGGGAAGTGGATTATATAAACACATATTTGATGATATTTCCATCTCGTTACCCTTAAATTAATGTGATGAACGTAATATTACCATCAGTAATATTTTAGATAGAATGGAAAATTATTTTTTTTGATGTTGTATTTTCAAAATTTATTAATATTTCTTATGTATTATATGTTTTAGATTTGATAAATAAATTAATAATAATTTATCATCTATTTGATGATGGAATTGTTTTTAAATTTCATAATGGTAAAATAAATGGATATAATGGGAATGTCAGTTTCATTTTATGAAAACCAAAAAATACAACAATTATTTAGTAAATATTTATGAAATATATGTCAAAAAATTAATATTTTTATATTCAACTATATGATAACATAGTTTATCATACGACTTTAAGACATGTAAATTTTTGGTTTATCTACAAGCAATGTTAGAACCAAAATATTTTGATGTTAATGGAACATAATGTGGATGACACATTTGTTTGTTACTCTTTCTTAGATGGTATATAATGAAAAATAATTATCATGATTATTTAATAAGAAAAATATCTATTGCATTTTGATCTCATTCTTTTAGATCTATTTGATAATATTAATCCAACTGGTTTGGGTAGTAACATATATTATTTTTCTACTATAGATGATTTTAAATACTACGCATGTGTTAAACCCTTACTCTTAAATATGATATTTATTTAGGTTTATATCATTTTTCTAAAATGAATCAAATTTATAGAAAACACATTATAATATCAATAATAATTAATCATGTTGGATAATTCTAGATTATAAAATTTATCTAGGTCTTTGAAGAAATGCTTATTGTCAAAAATTTTCAGCAAATAGAATTCCTCAACAAAAAGCTGTAGTTGTATGCAAAAATATTAAACATCAAGAAATAAAAAACATTATATTAAATATGTTTAACATACATATATATTTCTGGGTAGAATATACTAATATTTATTATTATTTTACAAGTTATATTATTTTATGATTTTTATTGATGAAGAATAATTATGAGATTCGGAAGATATGAAATTCTAATTTTTTCTATTTTATAGTGATTTCATATAATGTTTCTTTTCATAAGACAAATTATAATTTATATAAATTTTATTCAAGATATGATAAACATACTGTCATTGGATATTAAAATAATATTAAGGCATATATATTGTATAATAAAATGACAATGGGTTTGGAATAATCAATTCCTATTATGTTTGATGAAAAAATTCGAATAAAATATATAGTTTTACTGATCAACTTGAGGAAGAAATTTTGGATTTAAATTTTTTAATGGATGTTACTCAAGATAATAATGAACCTGTTATGGGGGATATTTATTATCATCAATTAGATCATATTCATGAAAAATATTAATGGACTAATAAAGTTCATCGCATATATAATGTGATTTTTAATGATAAATCATATGTTACAATGGGAAAATATGTTATGAATATATTTTCTTACCATTATTATATTTATGATTTGTTAACAAAGAATATTAAGGATTATTTATATTTTATGAATTATATATTTTCTATAATATATTATTTTTATCATTTTATTGGGAATAATTTGTGGAATTTTTTTTATTAAAATATGTAATTCACATGTTATTGGAACCATAATGAATCTCTAGAAATAAGATTTACTAATATTTATATATATTGAAAACTAAATATATATTATTAAAAAAAATTTATCACTTGGAGGAACGAATTGATTTTCATGAATTTTTATTCAACAATTGTTTGTTTGAATGAAATTATGAAATTATTAACTTATGTTTCATTTTATGGATTAAAATTATTTTCAATGGATATCAAAATTGATTTCCAAAGAATATTTATTTTGGAAGAAGTATATGTCATATAGTTCCCAATTTTTTAAAATAAAAATAGAACTAATACTATTTTTAAAGACTCCATTGATCTTAATGGTTCTGAATAATATCTTTGACATTGGTATGAAATGTTAACTCGTTGTGTTTTAAAAAAATTTGGAAAGGAAATGTTGATTGTATATTTTTTATAATGAAATGTTATAATGATATTTTTATTTTTAAAATTTATATTAATATTAATAATTTTTGATAATCTAATTAAAAAATTCATAATGAATTTTAATAAATAATTACATATTAATTTCATACGAGTGTTATTGTGGAATTTGGAATCTTCTATGGATTAGAAATTTTTCAGAGAGGTGATGATATTTTTATAAATACATCTAATTATAAAAAATAATTGGAAATGTGATTTGGCTTAGAATATTCTAAAAGCGAAAATACATCCAAGAGAGCTACTTTGATGTTGTATTTTAATAAATATGGAAAATCATATGATGTTAAAACGTTTAAAGGAATGATTGAAATTATATTATGTTTATCTTATTTATGACCTTATTTAATGTTTTCAGTTTTGATGTGTTCTTGATATCAATGTGATCCTCTGAAAATTCAAATTTAATATATTAAAATAATTATTAGATATGTTCAAGGTTCTTTGAGTCATGGTTTATTTTCCCAAGAGCAAGCTATCTTTGATTTCAAAATCTAGTTGAATTATTATTTCTCAAATGCATTAAGGATAGAAATATCACTTTTAGAATCTACTATACATTCTAAATTATTGGTTTCTTGGGACTCAATGTAACAAAATATTGATTCTCTGGAAACTGTGAAATCTGTATATATAGTAGTTTCATCATGTTGAGAATAATAAATATGGATTCAGGAGACTATTTAATTTTTTTAAAATTTAATATGACTTGAATTTGTTTATAATAATTCTTCTATATCTATTTAACAGAATTAAAAAAATCCCGGTCTATGAACATTGATGTTATGTTTTATTTCTTTGGAGATATTGCAAAATAAGATTGTATAAGTACAGAAGTTATTTCTATAGAAAAATGAACTATCTTATATCTTCACCAATCCCCTAAATTTTTATAAGTGTTAGAAAATAAATTTTAATGATTTATTGATGGGTATTTAAATTAAAATTTATATGGAAAGAATTTAGAAGTATTTTTTGTGTTTTTATATATTGATTTTTTTATTTACATAATATTTGTAAAATTTAGAATATATTTTTATGAATAATATATCTTAATTTATATACATAATTTTTTATTATATTATTGTTTTAATAATTCATATACATAATTGATGATGTTAAAATACTATTTAAATAGTTAAATTTTCTAAAATTTTATTTTATAAAGTATTTTCATTTTTATCACAAAAATATTTACTATTTTTATTAATGTATCATGGCTCCTTTTAATATGTTTTAAAAAATGGATGGCCTAATTGTTGTTCCTTGACATATGTTTTTATTAATACTTTACTAAATCATAAAAACTATTTAAATTCATTGGGGATAATTATACATCATTCCCAAATGAATTGATAGGTAATCATTTTGATAATTTAGAAAGGGGCATCTGTCTTTGAAATTTTACACCGTTTTCCAATTATAAAAAACGTTGAGAATGTTGAGAGGAGTATTAAATAGTTTATTTTTGGATAATTAATCATATTTAAATATTCTTTTTTCAATAATATTATAAGAACATTTTTTATGTGTTGATTAATGTTTTCTTAATCATGATTAAATTATATTGTTTGAATACTATATATTCCATATTTTGGTTTTAATCGGCCATTTCATATTTTATATAATGACCCATGATTAATTTATACTAATATATCATCATTTTTGGTTAAACAAACATACAAACATCGAAATATCATATTTGTTTAGTGCCTTTGGAAACTATTAAGAAAAATACAACTTATCCATAATACATATACATCTTCTCCCATATATTTTTTGATATATAGAAGCCTTTTTGACATAACATACTTAAAAAAAATCTTCATATAATGGGGAAAATTATCATAACAAAATGGCATGCTCATATTTTTTATAAGTTTATATAAAAAAGATATGTAAGCCTACAAATGAGATTAAATAGTTTAAAAATGCGATCATATCAATAGAAGATCACACCCTGCATATAAAAGATCATGAACATAAATCATGGAATAGATATTGGCAGTTCATAATACACTAATCAAAAGGTAATCAATTAATATAATCCATGAGATAATAACCTTTATATAAGACGTGAAATTATTCCATAAACAATAACACGATATTTTATGAAGATTCAAAAATAGTAATAGGGTCACTCATTAAATTTACGATGTGATTTCTTTCCCTTGAATAAACATTTTGACATTTAATCCAGGTCCACATATAAAATCACGGACATGAAAAGTAGGTCCATGCATAAAATTGGGAACATAAAATCATGTTAACATGTAACATATGTACCCTATGAGTTATCCATTTTTACCTAATGAATTAATGAATGATATAAGATTATCTTGTCACATAATGAAAACCATACATATGTGTGTCACAAGAAAATAAATCATTAATCATATCAAAACCTATCGAATTAAATGGATTTCATAAAAATCATTTAATCATAATATAACCCATTAAAAGAAATGTGTTTCATAAATATTGTACCATAGTAAACATAAACCATTTATAGAAATAATAATAATGGTAGAATTGAATAAAATCAACTGTTAAACATAATTAAAATTAAATAATGTTGTTTGAGATGGAAAATAATTTTGGGAGACAGCTTGAAAATAATTCTTCAAGACAATATACATTCATCCTTGAAAACAATTTATTTTCATAAAATGCAACAAATTTAAAGAAACCCACTGAAACTAACCAAATAATAATGTTAAGGAAACATAAAATCATTAATGTTTCATGATAGTAGAAAATTATGTTCCTTCCATATATGTTTATAAAACATTCCTTTAGTACTTTTTCTGGAAAAATCAAATGGTTCCACATTTGAAGAAAATATAGTTCATTTCAAACAATGTAGTAAAAAGTAAAAAATTCATAAAAATGTATTCAAAAATAGAAATAATATTTGTAGAACAATTATAACGAAGATAAATACTCCCCAACTGATACATAAAACAACAATCCCAAATATTAATGACCTTGTGAAATAAATACTCATCACATTATAATAAGTAAAATTGTGTGGCCCGTCAATGAAATAAAATTTTATGTATATGAAAATATTATTACAAAATTGGTAGGACTAATAAAATACATTCTAGGGTATTATAGAAACCATGTATAAAAAATAAGTATTGTATAAGGCATGTGTCCCATAGAAAGAGAATTGAGAGAAAAATGCCTTACCATATATCTTGACTCTAGTCGTAATCATTGAATGTTGTTATATAATAAATATAAGTTTATTATAAATATATTATAGATCCATATTAATATATATAATAGAATATATTATTTACTTATGTCTTTGAATTGCCCACTTATTAACAATTCGATGTTAAAGATATGTTTAACGTTATAACAGATTTGTTTCTGGTATATATTTTGACTTGTTATTATTTGTCCTCACACATAGATAATGAACTAATTATCTCCATAATGAAAAAAATGAATAAATATCATATATATATATATATTCATTATATATATATATTTATGGTTATCTATAAAATATATAAATTGAAAATGAAATACATCATTAATAGAGATGATAGGCCATATGTATGCACGAATGCTACTTTATTTTTCCTATCATATTAAATGAAAGAAAAATAAATGAATATTTTAATTAAAAAGTAATTTTAAGGTTATATATATCATATATATTAATTAAATTCATCTTTATTACCACCAATTTGAAAAATACATGAAAAACAATGCACATCACATCAGGGAAATGGTAAGATGCACATACGCACAAATGACATTCTCATTTCTCAAAATATTAGGTGGTAAAAATGTAAATATGATGTTAAAATTAAATAATTAAAAACATTTTATAAAAATATTTTATAAAAATTAAACATCTCATAATTCCCACAAATAAAATATGTTTATGGAAGATGTATTGTATCTCTCTACGGAGATGGTAAGTCATATGTACGTACGAGCAATACCTTAACTTCATGTTCAATTGAGAAGAAGCTTCATAATTGTGCGTCCATAAATATAATAATTTTTTTAATATTTGGTATTATTAAGTTTTTATTTTATGATATATATCATATATTTATAGGGTGTATGGAATATTAGAAACATAGAGCGATCAGGTAGAACATCAACGTTTTCATCAAAATAACTACTTCAGATCATATCTATAAGACTAAAGAGTTGGTTTATTCGGGACACCAAAACCTCTAAAAAGTGTATAGGAAAGTTGAGAAGATTATTAGATTTATATTTTTTTAAGATTAAATGATAAATTTGGTGAAATAGGATGATGGAGGTGGTTCCCTTTTATAATTAAGGTGGGAGGCACTTTGGAAATATCTCAAAATATTTAATTATATAAATTACATGGAAATACAAATACCATAAAATGACAAGGAATTATAATATAATGTTGGATATAGAGTAATCTAAATAACCAATAAATTTTAAACAGTTTTAATAGTATTTTTAAACCTAATTTTTTTAAAAACCCTTTGTTAACCTAATTTATGTTTATCTTCAATAATGACATTGCCAATATTAAAATGAAGATATTTTTACTTATATGGTGAAAATTAAACCTCAAAAGGAAAATTTTGGATATTTTAGATTATAATTTAGCTCATTTTCCATATATATAATATTTATGTTATTTCTAATAATATAATATAATATTATTTTTAAAATATATCTTTATTTTCAATATTGATACCATTCATTACATTGACTTTACGAATATCAATCTTATAAGATAACTTCAAACCAATTCATTTAATACAACCATATTATGTATTATTAAATAATAAAAATCTTATTGAACTGAAATTAAATTAATTATGTATAGTTTTATATTTTTAGTACTATTTAATTCAGATTTTCATTAACTGAATTATTACAGAATCATAATTATGTAATTATTTTCGATATTCATTAATACACTTAAAATTATAAATAAATTTACATTATATAAAATCCTTTAATTTTTCATAAGAATATATATACACAATCATATCTTTTATTTGAAATAATATTAAAAATATTATACTTTTTATTTGTAAGAGTGTGATACTTTGTCACTCTATTTGATTTTAATAACTACTAATTATTTTTCAGGGAAAAATGTACATTAAATATATATTTTTTTTAATTATGATTTAAATTATTAATTAAAATAAGCCAATATAATCTTATAAAGTGTTATGGTAGTTTTATAATATTAATATTATTATTTTACCCCAAATTACCTAATTTTCCCTTAATCGGGATGAATCAAATTACCAAACTTACTTTTAATTTTATTTCAAAAAAGAGATTGTTTTACTAATTTTGGACCTTATGATTTCTAATATTGAATACATATTTCAAAATTTAAAAAATATTATTTTCATAATTTTATTATATATTAATCTTGTTGACAGATCGAAAAAATGAGTTATTAAGGTAAATACATCCAAAATTTTGAAATTTTTTTATATCCAAATTCAATGTGAAATTTAATAAAATGTACTTAATTAGATTATATAATGAGTTTTATATAAATTATATTTTATAACTAATCTAAATTATAATCTAAAAATATAAATAAATAATAAGGAAAATGGGCTTTAAATTAAAATACATTAATTTTTCAGTATTCATCAAAAAAATGATCCTTATCCATGAAATTCAAACAATTAAACAAAATTAAATATTAATAAAAATATTTCAAAGAATTAATTTATTTTCTTTCAAAAAGAATTTTTTAAACTGTAAATAACTATACATCAAAAAACTTAATAATCAAAAGGCTGTAAAAGTACATTTTTAGAAAAATACTTCTTTTTTATTTAATATTTGATTTGTTTATAGGTCATGTCCTGAAGACAGCTATGTTTAATCTTAAATAATATATTTAATAATATATATATATATATGTAGTTTATATAATTCAACAATATTTATTTCTTTTTTAATTTATTAAAGGTACAATTGTTAACATTAAAATAATTTTTTTTGAAAAACATTTACTTTCATTATAAAAAGTGTTTTAAAATCATTTATAATTAATTGGTCAAACATTATGTATAATATATAATGTCATAATCTATTTAATACTTTTCATACCCTTCATTATAATTTCTAGTTTGTAATTTTCTTGTATAAATATTTATAATAATAAAAAGGTGTGTCATAGAAACTCAATGTTGCATGTAACATATTCTAAGACAATTTTTCATTTAACACAAACCATAAAAGAAAATAAATTATTTAAAAATAATCAATATTTTATTAATATTAGGGTTTTACATTCTACCCCAGTTAAAATTAATTTATCCATCAAAATATGAATGGGTTATCTATGGGTTAATAGTTGAGGGTTTTTTCCTAGAAACCCACAACATAAAAGTGACCACTAAAACTCTCTTTATGAATCGAATGTTAGAAACAAAATGGTTACCCACTGTAAAGAATGTATATGATTCAAATTAAAATACATTGGGGAAATAGAAAAAATTCATTTCATAGATAAATCTAAAATTCAAGTAATTTTGTAGAGTTATTTAGAATATTGTAGAGATAAAGTTAACATTGATAAGGCCATAAATATATGATCATCAAAGGGACTATTTGATTTATCTGAAAATAATGTAATATGATAACATTTTATTTTTATGATCCTTTCCCTATATTTAATTATTTTTCCTGGGAGTAAATACTTTGTTAATTTCATTACATTTCACGACACTTCTCATCCTTTCAATATTTCTCAATCAATTTTCACTTCATCATTTGTTAAAAAAATGATGGTGAATTGGTATTTCCTAAAACCATAGTAGATCATGAAATCCATAGGATGATAAGTAATTCCATCTATCATAACATTACAAAAAATAGTTATAATTTTTTATCCCATATGCATAAATCTGCATATAGTTAGGTAATACTTTAATATCTAAAATCTTATGTGAAGTTTAACTAAAACTATTCCATAATTGGATAGCAGTATAACCATTCTAAAATTAAAAAGTATAAAAAAATATAAATTAGGTATGAAAATTTCTAAAAAATTGGTTAAAATTGATCCCACTCATATCTAAAATATGATATTATTTTTCCCATACTAAACATGTGAAAATCACTATATTTTATTATTGTAATACCATATTGAATATACACATGCTTCTTCATTTATTATATAATGTTTTTTCTAAAAATATTCATGTGAAGGTTGGTTATATCCTTGTACGAATTAAATATGTGATTTGATTACTATATAATCCATGTTTATAATTTCATGAAATATTACCAATGCTGGAATAATAGAATTATTGTAGGTATTATTTATTCAAAATAAATTATGAAATTCGAAAGGGTGAGAGGAGGATAACAATTACATATTAACATGGTTCATGTTTTCCATTATGATAGCTTACGATTTTCCTTTTTTTCAATTTTCTCCAATGGATATGGTGTCTTATATTCTATATTAATCCTTCGATTGGGGAATTTATTCTTATAGTGTCAAAACTCTCTACAATTATAGAACTAATGTATTAGTGGATCATTTTTTTGACATTTATCTCCATTCATTTCATTGATTGTCCTCTTTATATAACTCTAAAATTCTTTTTCTCCATGGCCATTATTCCCACACATGAATAATCTTCTTTTTAATTTTAGGCCTTCCACCGAGTATTCCTTTCAAATGTTTGAAAAACAGGAGGTTGAAAATTTTTCTTCACTCCATATGTAAAACCAAGGGAGTTTTACATATGCTCCATCATTTATTTTTTCCATAGAGCATTGAGGGATACCAAATTCCATTTTAACTTTTATTGCACACTAAAATATTTCATAATAGCTACCAATGTAACTATTGTCCATGAACTTTTAGAATCTTGGTTTTTGGCCACCATAGAATAGATCATTTTTTTATTTTAGGGCTGATGATTAACCCAAAAACATAACATTCATATATTATAATATCATCTTAATAGGTAACAATATATTAATCATCTATTTTCCTAGGTTTAAGGGGTTTTCCAATATTTTTTTGTAGAATACTTGGGAATTAATTAAAAAAATATCTCATTAAAATCATCATGTTCAATCGATTCAATTTATTCTTGCCCCTGTTATTTTTAATAAGTGTCCACCACTGAACAGATTCACCTTCTAAAGTATAAATAACAAAAAAACAGTTTTTCATGTTATGAACACTAAAAGTAGGAAATTATATTTCCAATTGTACCGATCTGTCATTCAGAAACTATTATATCAGAGTACCCACTAAAATAAGATGGATGTTTCCTCATGAAGGGATCAATGGAATGTTTTTCCATCCTCATATCTTTTGGATGTCAAGAATTATTCATATCTTTTGTGAGTAAAATGTTGAAATTTTTTATTACATATACCATAAGATTTAACCTCTCAAGAGGAAAACTATAGCATTTACTATTGCACAATTCATTAACGTGGTTCCTTTAAGATCCATCCATTGACTAAAACTGAAATGAAATGTTTGAGAAATAGTAATCATACTAGGAAAAGTTCATATAGTGAAATTAATAATCATATTTCAATCTATGACAAATTATATTTAAATTATTTTAATAATGATTGATACCAAAAACCTAGGATTGTACAATTAGGTTTCTTACTATGTTTTTCATATCATAGTTTCCAAATTTTGACTAAACCATTGCTCTGATACCAACTATAACAACTGAGGCATAACATAATTGGATGATACATCATTTAAACAGAATAATCTTACACATTCATAATTATCGTACAAGTTTGTTACCTTTGGAAACTTGAATAATAATAAAAACTGGTTCATAAGACAAATACATATTATCCATCCAATTTTTCAAATTTAGAACCCTAGATAACAAGTCAGAAATAAAAAACTCTTCATATTCCTAAAAAAACATAAGAAAAGGGAAATCATAGATGATCTGAAAGGGTATAAAAAGGAGATATTCAAGCATAACCATGACCATAAACGGTATGAGAACATTATAATAACATTAAAAGATCATAAAATGAATATTGAATATTGTCAACATGAATCATTGAATAAATATTGGTAGTTAAAAAGAGATGAATCATAGTGTAATCCAAGAACATAATTGTAACACCCCAAGCTTCCACAGTACGCTTCTCTTTGAATAATACAGTATCGTGTGTTGTACACAACTTTGAGTTCTAACACACACTACAACCAATCAAACCAGCTATTATGAATACTAATACCCAAATTTTGAAAATTTATAAATTTTATATTTCAAAATGGACTTCATTTTTGGATTCGGAATATTGAAATTAGCTTAGGGTTAATTTTTGGTATTTTTCTGAAAACATATAATCTTTGATTAATAGTGAAAAAACACTGAGTTATTGTTTAAAACCGAATTTTTATTTAAATAATAATTATTTTTATTTAATTTTAATTAGGGTCAATATAGATACATAAGTTTACCGCTTTTGTGAGTGGAATTTCGAAAATACGAGAGACGAGGTTAATATCAAGGAGTAAAATGTAGTTCAATAAGATAAAAATAATTTTTGGTGAATAGTAACTTTTTACTTTTATTTACCATGGTTAAAAGTAAATAGGGTAATTAAAGGTAAAAATGATATAAATATTACCCTAAAACATGTCCTAATTCTATTGGAAAATTGTATCTCGACCAAAAAAAACTTAGGAATAAAATATTATAATTTTGGTCCACTTGGATTAGATTAGGACATATATTATTATTTAATTCCAAGAAGAGTTAAAAGAACACCTTATCTTGAGAGCAGAATCATCACCACCTGATTCTTATCTAGATCCCCCCAGTAGCTCAACTAAATTCAATTATTGGGGAGGAAGAGAACGAAATATCTATGGGTAAGGAAAGTAATGTTCAAATAGAGTATGTACCTATAGTGAAAGAATATGTAGATGTGTTTCTGGAGGATTTACCTGGACATCCTCTAGAATGAAAAACTGAGTTTTCCATTGATTTAATTTCGGGTTCAAGGCCATTATCAAAGACCCCTTATATAATGGCCACTGTGGAATTAGTTTAAATAAAGAAACAATTAGAGGAATTGAGTAATAAAGAATTTATTCGCCCTAGTGTTTCTCAATGGGGATCCCCAGTCCTTTTTGATAAGATGAAAGATGAATCCATGATGTTATGTATCGACTATAGGGAGATCAATGATATAACAATAAAGAACAATTATCCCATACCTCGCATTGATGATTTAATTGACCAACTGCATGGAGCTCAATAATTTTTAAATATTGACCTTCGATCTGGATACCATCAGTTTTGTGTGAAGAAGGATGACATTCCTAAGACAACATTTCGAAAAATGTACGAGCATTATGAGTTTACAGTAATACCTTTTGGATTGACTAATGCACCCTCTGTATTCATGGATCTAATGAAAAGAGCTTTCAAGGAATACATCGATGATTTTGTAGTTGTAATTATTGATGATATTTTGGTATACACCAAAAGCTACGAAGATCATGAAAATCAATTTCGCATTATCCTGAAGACTCTTAGAAGACATGAATTATATGCGACGTTTAGAATGTGTTAATTCTGGCATGAGAAGAATTATTTTCTTCGCCGTATTGCCTTTAAGGAAGGAATCTCTGTTGATTCTTCTAATACCATGGAAATCCAAGAATGGCCAGCACCGACGAGTATAACTGAGGTACGTAGTTTTATTGTTTTAGCAGGTTATTATTGACATTTCATCCTGAATTTTGCCTGATTGGCTAACACACCAACAAAGCTCACATGTAAAGGGGTAAAATTTGTTTGGACAAAAGTTTGTGAAGAATGTTTTGATGAAATTAATAGAAGATTTGTCAAGTCTCCTATATTGACTCTTCCATCGGTGAATTATGGATTCATTATTTATAGTGATGCATCGAAGAATGGAATTGGTTGTGTCCTTATGAAAAATGATTGGGTTACTGCCTATTCATGAAGACAGCTAAAAATTCATGATCAAAACTATCCTACTCATGATATTGTGGTAGCTTCTGTAATCATTGCTTTAAAGATATAGAGACATTATCTCAATGGTGAAATTTGTGAGATATATACTGATCACAAGTGTTTGAAGTATATTTTCTCATAGAAATAACTCAATACGAGACAAAGGATATGGCTTGAATTACTCAAGGATTATGATTGCATGATACTCTACCACACGGGGAAGGAAAATAAGGTGGAATATGCTTTGAGTAAAAAGGATCATGGAGTTTTGAACAAGATGAGTGTTGAAAAGTATCCAATATACATGGATCTAGTAATGATGGAATGGGAATCACCATGGAAGGTGAAACATCAATACTTTTTTAAATGGATTCCAAACCATCTTTACTAGAAATGATATAGAGTTATCAGATCGATGATGAAGAGTTTCAAAAGAAGATTAAAGCTGTGAATTATTGGAGATGGACTGACTTTGTGTATGAAGATGGAATATTGAAATTTGGGAAGAGACATTGTGTTCCCAGTATACCTGATCTAAAATTGGAATTGTTGGAAGATGCTCATATTTCAAATTTCTCTATACACCCAGGGAGCACCAAAATGTATAGGGATTTGATCGAACATTTTTGGTTGGACAATATAATGAGGGAGATTGCTGATTTTGTGTCAAGATGTATGGTTTGTCAACACGTGGTAGCTGGAAGGAAACAGCCTGGAGGAGTCATGTAACCTCTTCATATACATGAGTGGAAATGGGATAATATCACGATGGACTTTGTCATGGGACTACCAAACACTTCTAGAATGAACGATGCAATACGGGTCATTGTTGATAATCTTGCCAAGTCAACACCTTTTCTTGCTATAAGGGATGATTTACCACTTGAAAGTCTATAACGACTATATATTAATGATGTTGTGAGACTTCATGGAGTACCCCTATCGATTGTTTCTAATCGTGATCCCTGTTTTACTTCAAGATTCTGGAATTGTCTTCAGAAGGCCATGGATACTGAACTTTGTTTGAGCACTGCCTACCACCCTCAAACAGATGGACAATCATAACTGACTATTCAAACCTTAGAAAACATGTTCAGATCTTGCTCACATGACATTCAGGGTATGTGGGAACAATATTTACCTCTGGTAGAATTTTCTTATAACAATAGCTTCTATTCAAGTATTCGGATGGCACCATATGAAGTGTTATACATAATGAGTTGTCACACACCAACCTGTTGGGATGAAGTTTGTGAAAGAAAACTTGTGGGCCAAGAACTGGTGGAGGAAATGGTTGAGAAGGTAAAGGTAATTCAAAACCACATCAAAGTAGCTCAAAGTAGGAAGAAGAGTTATTGCGATATCCAAAGGATGGTTTTGGAATTTCAGGTAGGAGATCTTGTTTTCGTGAATTTATCTTCATGGAAGGCTATTATATGTTTTGGAAAGAATGGAACATTGAGTCCCAGGTACATCATACCATTCGATATTCTAGAACAAATTGGGTATGTAGCTTACTGTTTGGAAATTCGGACATGTATCTTCAAAGTTCACGTTGTGTTCCACGTATCACTGTTGAAAAAATACTCGCCTGACCCAATGCATGTACTCACTTATGATGAATTAGAATTGGAACCTGATCTGTCATATTACGAAGAGACCATCAGGATTCTTGATACTAGAGAACAAGTCCTAAGAAACCGGACGAATCTTCTGGTAAAATATCTGTGGAGAAACAATAAGATAGAAGAGGCAACGTGGGAACCTGAGGAACGTATGATGAAGAATCACCCGATTCATATTATGTAGTAATATTCTTGAAATATCAATGACAAAATTATTTGAAGGATGGGAAAATGTAACACCCCTAGCTTCCACGGTACGCTTCTCTTTGAATAATACAGTAGCTTTTGTCGTAAGCAACTTCGAGTTCTAACACACACCACAACCAATCAAACTAGCAGTTATGAATATTAATACCCAATTTTTGAAATTTTATAAATTTTATCTTTCAAAATTGGCTTCATTTTTTTCATTCTGAATATCAAAATTATCTTAGGGTGAATTTTTGGTATTTTTCTGAAAATTTTCAATTTTTGAGGAATAATGAAAAAACACTAATTTATAGTTTAAAACCGAATTTCTATTTAAATAATTATTTATTTTATTTAAATTTAATTAAGGTAAAAATAGATACATAATACCTATACGTGTTCAATTTAATTCATTGGAGTTAGTTTATAATAATTTTAGATATATAAAAATTTTATTGAACATTTAACCGTATTTTACCCACCTCCTAGGAGAATTTGGAAATTCACATAAAAAATAATTTTACTGCATATGTGAGTAGAATATAGAAAATCTGAGAGACACGGTTAATATCAAGAAGTAAACTGTGGATCAATATGATAATTTTTTTTTGTGAATAGTATCTTTTAACTTTTATTTACCACAGTTATAAGTAAATACGGTAATTAAGGGAAAAATGATATTAATATTACCTTAACACATGTCCTAATTCTATTGGACAAGTTTATTTTGACCAAACACAACCTTAGGAATAAAATATTATCATTTTGGTCCACTTGGATTAGATTAGGACTTTTATTATTATTTAAATCAAAGAAGAGTTAAAAGAGTTAAAATCAATGTTTAATTACTAAAACATTTTTAATATATGGATATACATGAGATAAATTATATTGTGAATATTTATTAGAAAGATAAAAATATTTCTTAAATTACGGTATTTTATTTATAATTTTTGGATATTAAATAATTTATTTTATTTATGACAAAATGGTGATGCAGTAATTACCTAATTAATGAAAACATAAAATAATTGATATTATAAATATCCAAATAAATGTAATTTGAGACTTTTTAGGAATTAAAATAATTTTATAGGTTAATATGACATGTTAGTATTGGTTTAATAATTTTTTTTAGAATTAATCATGATGTTATAATTTTCACAAAAATCAAGTACCAAATTGTTTCAAAATTGGCATAAAAGTATTTTAAAAAAATATATTATATTATTAATTGATGTTCTATTCCTAAAAATAAAATTTTCGGCCAAAGGACTAATATAATTATATTTTTATCATTAATGTTCCACTTGGAGGTCTCCTAGAGGTATATAGTATGATTATTAACAATATAATATAAAAATACAAAGAGACATGGAAAATGTCAAAATATTTATCTAAGAGTTATATATAAATGATAAGGTTAATATAATGACCCAAACCTATCTAGACTCTATTGGATGAAATTATTTAGACCCATCCCCTCCTTAAACTTTAAATAATATACTTTAGATCCATTAGTAACCGAATATGAATTTATTATAAAATAATATATCTTGCTTTTCCAAAGGTGCCCATCACCCCTCTTATAAAAGGGTACTCCCAGTTATCTTAAATTCAAACCATCAAAGCCTTTTGGCTTGGAACAAACTGCCCAAATATCCTCCCAACTTAACCCACATCAATCTAGAGGCTTTAGTTTGTTCATAAAGCCATGCTAAGAATCCCTTTTGATTAAATGAAAAGGAAGAACCTGAAGAAGAGGTAATGTTTTCACAACCCTCTTTCAAGTTCCTTTATTCTTCCACTTCTTCATTCTTTAGGATTTTCATTATAAACTAATAACACCAGTATCTTCTATATACTGTGATGTCATTATAAATATGGAACAACCATTTTCAGTATTCTATTCATCCTTTGAGTTACATGTCACCATACGTGCGTACGTACGACTTACCATCCCCACATCATGGTGTAACTGTTATTCAATATATTATTATTTTAATGGGTATAATAATGATGTGTAATTCATGTAAATAATAAAGATAACATGATAATTATTCTTTATATATGATATACCTTCCAATTATATATTTTTCTAATATCAAAAGAATGATATTGTCGCTCATGTGTACGTACGGACTACCGTCTCCACAAACGCGATGAGAGTCATTCCCCATCGTATCCATTCAAAAATAATATTCATTTGATGGAAAAAATAATGTTTAAGGACTTTATATCATTATGTATATGAATAATATATAACCTATCGTAACAAACATGACTTATGTATCAAAACATATAAAATAAAACAAGTATGTTAACACCCGAAACGACGATAATACTAAGAAATTATTAACAAAGAATAGTTAAAAGATCATATATGATATCATATTAATGTATATGATTCTTGTATAATTTAATAAAAATTATTTCACCATTATACAGGTGTTTAACTTACCCTTAACCAAGGAAAAGTAAAATGTAAGGGTTTATTTCACAATCTTTTCATTATCCGATGTTGTTTATACGTAATTATCTAATGGGACATCCCTATCATCCACATCCATGTTTCTTAAGAATGTATTTCAAATCATTCTTAATATCTTACAAAATATGGGTTAAAGTCATTTAAACCATTTTATTACTTTTTATAGGATATTTATACAGAAATATTTTTGTCATTTTTCAAACAATGTACTTTTTAACCTTTTTGACAGAATTAAGGTAAGAATGTATTTCTTTAACTTATACGGCGGGTGCGGCTATTTTCCGATTTTATATAATTATCAAAGCATCCTTTACAAGATTATAAGAATATTTTCAAAGTAAATGATTTCTTTTATATTTATGTGACTTTTAAATGATTTCAAAAATAGATATATTTCCCTCAAATAGTTTTGATTTCATCTATGTCAACATCCTTTGATGGATTTTAAGCTTATTTGAAGTTGATTTATTATGATACAAAACATACATATTCATTGAAGGTTTTGTGATATGTTTTAATGTGGGTGTGTTATTTTTATATCATTCATATATTATGGAGAAGGAATTGATATTTTATATGCTAGTTTTAATACGAATGTTTATGTTATTTTTAAACATGTTCATATGAGGAATGAATTGGACTTAATAAGTAATGGTTGGAGCCCGAAATATCTCCTCGATGCATCGGTAGGTCTCATATGAAAAACTAGTGTCTTGGTATAAGGCATTGACAAAATCCTATTTGTAGTCTTGGGACAAGGCCTTGACTGTGTGGTTATGATAGTCTGGCATTATGCATTCAATCATTATGAAAGTGGTTATTGATATTTCATGTGGTTATTCGACTAGTATAATATCCATGTGAATATTTGAATGGAATTATTTCATTTTATCCTTTCCATATTATACAGAAGTTCAATTTTAAAAGGCCTATGATTTAGTTATACATTGCCATAAATTTTTATGCTTAATTAAGAAAGTTTCCGCTATATTGTTATCCATACTAAGCATCTGAGCTCACCCATTTAAATGTTTTATTTTTCCCAGGATCTGAAGATGTAATTTATGAATGACCTACAGGGATAGTATGAGGGGATATAATGACAAGATGTTGTTTTAGTGTTTTTAGTTTATGATGTATTGTAAGACTTATGAATGTATCTATTGTTTCCAAGGCTATAAAACTAATAGATCTTTCGATATTTGATCTTTTTTTGATCATGACAATGTTATGTAATAATGCACCGACTCTGGGTAACTGGTGTCGGGGATTTTATAATAATCCAAGAGGCCATTACATTGATATAAGAAATGAATGTATGATATAAACATATACTTGTAACTTTTTAAAAACTAATAAAAAGTAATAGGTTCACTAGTAAAATTGAGGACATTAAATTAGGCCCTTGCCTAAACATATAGACATGAAAACAAGGTAAACATATAAATAATCTATATAAAAACGAGTTCCACACAAAGAATTTTGAACATGAAATCCAATTGATGCATAACATACATACATCAGTTTTTATCCATCTTTAGCAAATATATTGGAGGGAGATATTGGTCCCACATGTCACATAATGAAAACTATATATATGTGTTCCACTAGAACATAAATCATTCATCATATCCAAACATTTGTAATGAAATTGATTTCATAAACATCATTCAATCATAATATAAACCATGAAAAGTAATAGGGTCCATAAATATCATTAAATCAATAAGATAAACCATTTTTAAAAATAATAATAATGGTATCATTGAATATTATCCCCTATAAATAGTATATAACATAAAATAATGTTATCTAGAATGGAATGAAATTTTGTGTTGTCACATGAAAATAATTCTTCAGAAAAATATCCCCTATCATTTGAAATAATTTTATTCTATTAAAATTCAACATAATTTTAAAAGAAAAAAATTGCTTAGGAAATAAAATATTGATTTTATAATAGAAACATTAAAAAATTATGGCATTATTAGGGTGGAAATTTTTGATCATTCTATAAAAGATAAATAAAAATTTCTATTGAACTTTTTTTCGAAAAGACTCAAAACACATCTTTCTGGAAAAAGGAAAAAGGTATACTTAATCTACAAAGTAAAATGTATTAAAAATGGAAAAAATGACTTCAAAAACCCGTAGGATAATATTAATATATTTGTAGGTTTTTGTTTAAAAAATGGACAATGATAATAAATATTACCCAACAATGACTTAAAATGAACCAGTCAAAAAAGTTGACGAGATTATGAAATAAATTTTCATTTCTTTATAATCACTAGAATCATATGTCCCATGAATGAAAGAAAATAATATGGAAATAAAACTAAAATATTATTATGGATAAGTCTCATAAAAAATTGATGGGTAGTATATACCCTAGGTATAAGAAAGAAGTAGTATATAAGGCATGTGTCACATAGAAATAGAAGTGAGACAAAAATCCCTTACCTTATGTATTGAATCTAATCATACTCATGTGAACCTTATGTATAAAAATTATAAATTTATTATACATATATTATAGAACCATATTAACATATATAATACCATATTCCATTTATCTAATGATTTTACACTAATTTCTTATTAATAATTCTATATTCAGGTTTTGTTAATGGTAAAAACTACTTTATATCTCTTCCATGTATTGACTTTTTATTATTATTAATCATACGTAGATAATTATTTAATTACATATATAATGATAACCATGATAAAAATACCATATATATATACATTCATTATATTTTTATTTTTTGTCACATATAAAAATATGCATAGAAAATAAAATACACCTTTCATGGAAGATGGTTGGTCGTACAAATTCCTGAACACTGCTTTGATTATCTTGTAGAATTAACAAAAAGAAATACATATGATATATTATAATTAGATAATAACATTTTTATCATTTTTATTATATACATTCATAAAAAATATCATTATTTCCACCCTTTTTAAATATATATGAATAATAAAGCACATCACATTGTTGAGATTGTAATCCAAACCTACGTGTGAGTGAGGTTATCATTTTCTAAAAGATTTGGTAAAAAATATTAAATATGATATTATCATGAATTTTTTTATCATTTTGAAATTATCATATATAAATATTAAAACAATAATTATTTAAACTCATAAAATATGTTTGTGGTAGTTGTGTTGTCTTGATATGTAGAGACAATAAGTTGTACGTATGCACGAGCAATAATTTCAATTATTGTTTGATGGGAAAGGGGATGTATGAGGGTTTGTTCATAATAACACTAAAATTTTATCATATTGGGGATGTGTAAATTATTATTTCATGATATATACAATATATTTATAGTAGTTTTAGAATATTAGAAAAATGGAGTAACTAGTTGATAGATTTCCTCTTCTTCAAAACAGCTCTGTTTGATCTTCTACAAACGACTCTATAGTTGGTATTCTTAGAAAACTATAACCACTATAAATTGGATATTGAAGTGGATAAGTTAATTTTATAGATATATTTTATGGTATAAGTCTCAACGTGGTGAAATGGGATGAGGTAGGTTGTGTCCTTTTATATTGAAGGAAAGGCGAAATTTGGGAATCACTCATATGAATAAATAAAATTAAATAAAATATAAATCCTATTGATTTAAAATAGGTAATAATTATAATATAATATGGTATTAGGAACAATCCCATAGACCAATGTATTTAAAATATGTTTTTTTAGTTTAAAATCTTATCTTTTTTTATTAAAACTATGTTGACCTATTTTAATTGTTACTATTATAACAATATTGTCAATATTAAAAGGTGGTTAATTTTTTATATAAGGTGTTAATTAAATCATAACTAGTTAATTTAGGAAATTTTATATCATAATATATCTAATTTTTTTAATTATTAATGAATTTTAAAATTATAAAATAATTTAATAAAATATTAAATTTATAAAATATCATTAGTGTTGATTTTGACACAATTCATTACATTAACCTTATGAAAATTAATCCAAAAAGGTAATTTAAGAAAACATATAAAATTAAAATAATATTTCATATTCACATATAAAATTAGTTTATCAGCTTAATAAATTCATATTATAGTTATTTTAATATTTTTAATGCCACATAATTAGTGTTTTCATTAACTTAATAATTACTACATCATCATTTTTGGGATACATATGATATATATTTATTCACAAACAATTTCAAATAAATTTCCATGATATAGATAATTCTATTAAATTACATAATTATATATATAGATGAGAATATAACATATTTAACCCTATATTATAAATATTATACTAACAAATAATAAGAGTGTGTCATTTTGTCAGCATCTGTTATTTTGATAATATCTAAGTCTTATTCTGAGAAAATATTCCAAATAAATTATTAAATATAGTTTCATAATATAATTAGTTGGAAATAATGTCATCCAATATTTTCTGAAAGATTTATTGTAATTTTATAATATTTGTAACATTATTTTTACTCTAAATTTCTTAATTTAACATAAGCTATTGTAAAAAAACTACATAAATTAATATTCATATGTTCTCCAAAAAACATATTTAATTAATTTTGAACATATTATTAAAACTATTTAATCCATTTCTATAAATAATAAAAATATTATTTTTTTAATTTTATTTAAAAGTAATCTCATTGATGGATCAATAAAACATGTTTTTAATGTAAAAACATCTTATATATTGAAATTTTTTGATGTCCATAATTAGTGTGAAATTTATTATAATGGACTTAATTGTATAAATTGATAATATATTGATATAAATAATCTTTTAAACCATTTTAATGTATAATATACAAATATAAATTAGTCTGATAAAAAAATAATTTTCAATTCAAATACATTATTTTTTCACAATGCCTTGAAAAATGAATCATATCCCTAAAACTAAAAAAATTCTGCAAAGGTAAATTTTGATAATCCAATTTCAAAAAATAAGCTTATTTTTTGAATTAAAGTTTATAAATGTGTCAAAATAATTTTTCAAAATAAGTGTTCCGTCAAAAGGTGGTAAAACTATATTGTTAGGAAAATACATCTTCTGTATCTAAAATAGGATTTGTTTTTATATAATTGATAATAACACATAGTAACAGTGTTAAATATTAGATTTATTATATTTTGTATATATATGTCATTAATATAAATCCAAAAGATTAATTTATTTATTAATTAAGCTAAATCACAAGTAAACACAATAAAATAATTTTTCCTAAAAAGATTTCATTTTATTTTAAAAAGTGTTATATATTAATTTATAAATAATTTTCAATTTATTTTTTAGAATACATTATTTCATAGTTCACATAATATTATTAATACTCTTCATTATAATGGCTAGGTTGAAATTTTATTTTTTAAATAATTACAATATTTAAAAAATGTTTCGTAGAATCATAAGGTTGCATGTAATGCAAGCTAAGATTATGTTGCGTGTAATGAAAAACCTCAAAGAAAAATATTATTTAAAAATATATCAAGTAAAAATATCAAGGCGTTACATTATTCAAGTCATATATTGATTTAGTAGGCTAAATATATCATTTGGATCCTTAAAATACCATTAATATGGGTTTTTTACTATTCCCATAGAGCCAATTCACATAACCCTTTCTCTGTTGTAGCCGATTTATTATTTAATACCAAGTAGATTTTCTAGGATGTGTTACCTTATATATTTAAATAACAAAATATTTTGTAGAAATATATATTTTGTGATTCATTTTATTTTAATAGATATCCATGTTATATATATATTTTTAGAATAAATCATGTTCTGAATCAATAACGATCATGATCTAAAATATGTTTGAATTCACTACATATTTTTAGTCTAAATAATTATTTTTTAAATACTAGTTTTTATACAATATTTTTATGATAACTGGCGACATTAAATTTCAATCAGGGTTATTCATGATAATATGTAAATATAATGAAATTATATAAATATAAATATACCAATGGTAAATCTTATTTTTATTTATAAAGAAAGTTTTATTTTGTAACATTCTAATTCAAGATGTTTACTGATTTTCAAATTCAACTACTTATAATTTTGGGTTCATGTATAATTATCTAAGGTAGTGGATATCCTACATGATTCTCCTTTTTAAATCCCTTACATGAATCTGTTACATGAAACTCATATGAAAAATGAACTATGTATTTCACCAATGTGAATAACCTATGTGGATTTAATGACATGGTTATATGAATTTCTACAAGATATTTTAAATCCTTTAAATATGATATACATTATATAATATTTTTCAATTAATATTTTCAGTTTTATTGTAGGTATAATTAGTTTTTTATTTGATCTATTAATAATCATTAATTTTTTATAAGATATATGAATTGGTTTTATGCTCTTTAATTATGTAGTAATTATGATTCCAAGGGGATTAAGTTTATGTTTATATTTATGATGAAATTTTGAGAATTTAAATTACAAAGATCCATCTTGATTAGTATAATAGTGTATTCAATGATTTTAATTAATTTTTATTATAATATTAATAATTTTTCAATTGTATATATTTTTTATGGGATATCGGTGAATACATACACTAAATAGTTTTTTCAATTATTTAATATTCACACATGGATCTTTACCATTGATATGAAAATATATAACTCAATGACGTTTCATTAGAGAAATAAATAAGAATATATTCCAATATTTAAAGTCATTGTTCAAAATTAAACTCTATATAAATTTTTTTGGATTGAAGTAGAATAAGTGACACGAGGTTATGGATAATATTGAACTTTACAAGTGCTGAATTTTTTTAGGTTTGAACTACTGATCCAATATGAATTGAAATCATATGATCCTTTAATGTTGGTGAATTTGTTTTCTTCCTCAACTCATAGACTTTGAATCATTTATATATTTCTGTGGTTTTTATTTATATATATTCTAATTATATGTGTAAAATTATAAATAGTTATAAAAGATTTAAATAGGTTGGTAATTGTGTTGTGAGTCCCAAAAAAATTTAGGCATTGAGTTGCGCCTATAAGGAAAACCAGAAGGTTGTTCGGGTTGTCCATCTAGGAATAGAATGGAAGGTCAGTTTTGGTTTAAGCCTCTAGGGGAAAAAGGATTCGTAATTGTGTTCAGAATCTAGGTGGAAAAAATCATTTTAAGATTCCATTATTTGGTTATAGTTTTTGAAAAAACTCTAATTTCATGAGAGTGGTGAAGAGTGGTGTAGATCATATAGATTTGAACTACTTAAAAAATATCTTGTGTACATTTTTTAATTTCTTCCACCTTATTTTTAACAATTTAGATATAACATATAAATACATCAGTTCATTTAAATAAATTGCATTTCACAACTGTTTTAGATGTATTTCAATATTAACCAATGAGAAAATATTCACATATACAAAATAAAATTAATAAAATTATGAATTCATGAAACTTATCTAATTCTCTCCACCGTTTCTTTTCTCACCTCTTAAATATATGATATTATTCTCAATGATCAAACAATATGCCTTTTCCAACATGTATATATAATTAAGTGAAATTGTACATTGATATCCATGTCTAGTTTCATCTCATGTATAGTGTGGGTACAAAGCTTTGTAGGGAACCACCATTGTGGTCTTATAAATACACTTATTTTTGTGAAATCTGTTTGTGATGTGATTAACTAAAATTTATAATAAAACTAAATGAAATAAATAAATAAATAAATAATCACCTAACCTCAGGTTTTTCTACTCAATCAACCATAATGTCTTTGTCCCATAATGAAGTTTCACTATGACTTATACAACACCGCATGGGGGATATATGTCTTTGCCTATGTTCCATCATACATGACTCCAATAATGTGATTACACTAGATCCTAGTGATCACTATAAAAATCCATGTAAGAAAAGGCTCAAATGGTTGTATCACATCATCAAGTGATCAACATCTAAATCCTAGGTTCACTGGGTATATATCTAATTACCAATATAGTGAATATCTCAAAGATAATTCTTGTGTACCTTGGAAATCACTAATCAGAATCATCACCATGTCACCATGAAAATTAGCTTGGTACATAGAATCATAGGAAACCAAAATAGGTGTAGGTAATTTCATCAGGTTCAATTGGCCAGATCATAACCATAACATTGGTATCTCATAATAATTAGGATAAAAATAAACCCCAAATACATAACAGTTGTATCATTTAAATTTTTGGAATCCTTTATACCCTTGGAATATAAGGTGTCCATTATAGAACTAATGATGTATCTTGACATCTTAGAGATTCATGACATGGATCAATCACCTGATCCCACGAAGTACATCAAGGCATTCACAACTACACAATCTTTATATCATATCGGCTCAAAATAAGGATCACATGAAGCCCATATATGAATCATCATTTTTATTACCATCATATCATATTGGGATCATTATCCAGATCATATTAATCGCAAATTGGGAATACTTAAATGAATTGTACATAAATAAAGAAAAAGTTAATAAAATATTAAGGTTTTTACAAATTCAAATACCCTTCATAAATATCAACAAAACCAAGGGCTCACATGTAAGTTATATGTTCTTAAAATCCACACATTACCATATCTATCCAGAACCAACAAGACCAGCTACGGGTTGGAATTAAAATGGGGAACTTACACAGCCCTCCTAGGTTTTCAAAAATCCACAGAAACACAATTGGTGACCTTTAGGCCATAGAAACTATAGAGCCACTCTCCTAGGGTCCTATTTCATGGTCTCAATTCTTATGTCAACAGTCTTCATGAGAGTGTATCACATTCTTATCGAGTCTCATACATCATATTGTTGTATAATAAATATGGATTCTCCACACTAGTGACAATGTTGAGTTATTGATCATGTCCAACCATAATATATAGGGTCATCTGGGTCAACCTTCTCGCTCAACGCCTTCATCATTTCCTCTATCTGACAACCTAAGACAACACATCTCAATGAAACGTTGTGCTCACCCCATAACAAATTTTACCATACATAATGGCTCTAATGTATCTACACGTTCATGTCAAAACCCATTTGTGATAACTATCATAAAATCATCACCTATATCCATAAGTTATTTCTATATGACCAATAGAAATATTCCCCAATTCATAACTAGGTTGTCCATGGATGTTTGTCTACACCCATCATTATGGTGGCCAATGGAACCTACTATATAGATACAAATTCCTACCTAATCTTATCACATCCAGGAAGGGGAATCTATATTTTTAGAAAAACTCATTTAGTCTCGACCTCAACTATCAATGACTAAGGCATCAGTCTAGGAACAAGGTTCTTAGTGTCCTAAGTGATTTATATATAATTTTAGGATCTTAAATTAAATTTAATATTTCACATTAAATTATGTAATGTATTGAACAAATAAATATTAAAATTTGTTCGGTGTTGAGACCACTCATCATCACCTATCAAAATGAGTGTTATAAATTCCACTGTGACATTTTTAGGACCACCTACCTCTCTGTTGAATATAATATATTTAATGTTAAATAGTTTCCATTTTTCAAGGTCACCATTAATCATATGAGGTCCAACCCAAGACCTTTTCATTACCCATTATTTTACCTCATTCTAGACAACCAAATCACTGAAAAAAAATTAATTAAACAATTTAATTTAAAAAATTCATAATGCCCCTTAACTTATTAGGGAACCATTCATTACCAAAATATCTAATAATTGGGTTTCAAATACCACAGAACACCCACCCAGTTAAATCCATGACCTAAACCTCCATTTTGACCATTAATTTAATTTATTTTAAATATAAAATTATTGAATAATTCAATACAAGGTCTAACAGAATCAAAATAATGAGTCATCACATCCATAAGATGTTTGGAGATGTCCTTTTCATTAACAGAGTGGAAGTCCCATAATATTTGAATCATTATTCCTTACTCCACTTTAATTATAATTGAATACATAACTTTAGATGTATATAACTATTATGAAGAAAATAAGAGATCAATAAGGGTATCTATAGGTTGATACATACCATGGATTGATGACAAAGTATTCTTAACCCACAGATGAGCATTAAAATGTAGAAGAATGATAAGAGGGAATGACCATAATTTTACTAATGTATAAAAATGAATATTTCCATCATATAATAATTATTGAGGTGGATTTTTTAATCCCCCAACACATTATAATCATTACTAAATAGCCGCCCATTTTTGGCTAACTAGCTGATTGTGCCATGGTGTCAATAATTTTGTCTTGATGTATCCATAACCACACTAGGTTTCCACTTACATTCTAACAAAGCCTCTAAGACACACAATGGACTTCACATAATATATAATTAAACATGATTAAGAGTTTCTCACCTTGAAAATATGAATCTAAATTCTAATTCAAAATTCAGCTGTCTATATAGCCAAAAATGAAAATTCCATTTTGAATTTCCTTACCCATACGACCATATACTATTAAAATCTACCTACCATAATGGTTCACTATTTTGAGAAATTATAAGGGTAATATAATCATAAAAATAAACATTCATTTAAGTTTATTAAACTACTAAAAAAACATTCTTAGTCCCTGACTGGGTACTGACCTTCTAAAGTATAACATTAAATTGTACATACGTAAGGCACAAAAAAATTATAATACTCAAATTAATTATAATCAATGCACAGAGATGATACTTACATTATCCCGCATATACCAAGAAACAAAAAGTATCATCACTTAATTTTCAATCAACGGTATGGAGCTACACAATATAATTTTTATCTCCTAATATAAATTTTTTTCCAATAGTGACTTTAACTAATATAATTGTCTATTGGAAACAACATTATTATGGGTTATAGACCAACACCAAAATGATGTACCTAATATAGGATATGAAACAAACAACCAAATACTTTAGAAACCATATATTAGACCTCTTATGAACTATCCTTCCCAATGATTCTCTTCTTAAACTTCAAATGCACCCATAAACCACCCAATCAATATGATATTTCCCCAAAGACATCCTATGATTCCTTTAAAAATGATAACAGAAGTTTTAACCTCGGTTCTTCTGAAATTATATATTTTAATCCTCAACATGAAAAAACAATCTATTTATATATTTTATACTTTTGGAACTAATGTACAACTTACCCAATCACAATCTGGCAACCTCAATTGACACCAAGCATGAGGATGAAACTCTAAATCCATATATGACCAACTACCGATTGAAACTTACATTATATATTAATTCATTATGAATTATCATCCACCATATCATTGGAAATATCAATAATAATGGATGTGATATGACTAAATTCATTAATCAATTACCCCTCTAGCACAAGGGTCATGTCAACATGACTGAAATTATACTCCCCATCCTATGTGTGTCATTACCATATTATCATAGAATCAAATTATTGACCACTATGAACCATGAAACATCCAAAATAATATATATATTTTAGGTTTTATAAGCTCTCTCTCACCCAATAATCAAGAAATCTTTTAAATTACTCACCTGTCACTAACTCACAGAGGCATCAACTATGATATTCATTAATTTTTTTTATAGAAAGTGTCTTGAACTAAAATGTTTGACAGTGAAATCCCCACCATAATAATTCCCTTCTACTAATACTTGATCATTTCTTAATGGTTTCATCATATGTTCATATATATCGGTCCTTCTAAGACATGCACAAAATATCCAATCTGAACATATCAGTCCTTATTTATCACACGTGTATTGATGATTCCAAATTTTAATAATACCTTCTATAAACATAATATGGTACATTGACCTTATTCGAAACTAAAGGTCATATGCTCTCCCATGACCAATACACACAATCTCAACTAATCTATGTTTCCATAGAACAACTCTTCAAAATTAGACACTTCAACCATGCTATGATCTATCACATTTCCTCTAATAAGTAACACAATTTCAAAATCACAAGCATCTATCCACACTCTCATCTCACTCAAACATGCATCTACATACAATTGGTTAGTACATGAATGATCCTTCCACTAAAAATCATCCATGAGACCAAACTCTAAAGCATTAAATGTTATTTATATTAATAAATCATTGCATCACCATTACAACCCCATAACCATGATAATAACTTCTATGCATGGATTCCCAACATAAGAATCTACAAGAATTTTCTACCATGGATTCACTAATGAATTTGACCCAACCCCTCAGATAGGTCACTCTCAGACATGACTATGAAACGATTAACAAAAAATGGTTTCACATATCAAGGTAATCTAGGGCTCCCACCTAAAACATAGGTTAGGTAAAACACAACATCCTCATACAAGACTACCCCTTGAGAATCACAATTTTATTGTCTATCATATACATATATATATATATAAAGTCATTTTCCCAGATGATCTCTATCACAGAACCATAATCATAAGGTTATGTTTGTTATAATTCCACTCCAAGATATATGGGGAAAATAAATATATCCCTATACTAGCACATAAAATATGAAAAATCAACCCACATGGGGTCAAATAATTAGATTCATGTTCCTATACTAACAAGTTCGGGTCAATGTACCTTCCACACACATGGGCCTACAACATCATTATCATCGATGAGAATCTCACCAAATATCCTCATGACCTGACATTTAATTAAAATACATATTTAAGGTGATTAATTTCAGTTGAATGGAACCCAGAAATTATAGGGGAAACCATCATATGATCATTCACATAAACATTTAACCATATGAGATCTTGGTGGTGGTAAAAACAAATAGGAAACATATATTTAATTCAAATCCTTTATTCCTAATCATGATGACTGATACACCACTAACCTCAATGGTCTATCTGCCTCAATCCAAATAAAAAAAATATGAAAACTCTATTTTCATGACACACAGTTTAATTATTTATCTATAATAGTGAGTACAAAGAATATAAATCTGAAGCCTCCACTAACCCGTAATTCCTACATGAATAGTTGTTCTTGATGCAAAAACATGGTATCTATCATAATCTCTAACACATTCCTATATATTAGTGATACTATATGCCAAATAATATGAAACAAGAAAAATTATAATTTCAAATTTTACATTGTAGCATCTTATTCCTAACGAAAATCCACTGGTTCACCATCTTGGGTCACTATGTGACCATAGAAATTCTTCCCTATATAGTAGAGACTACCGACTACCAGTGTGAGACTAGTGCGTAGTCATGGGAAGACTATACACCCCATATAATGGTGTATAGAAATGGATAAATATCTATATAAAATCCAAACAATCATATCAGTTTAAAAAGAAGAAATGATCATATCCCTGGATAATAAATCAATTCACAAGCAATATTGAATAAAAAAGATACATTCGTATTCAAAAATGGTCTCCCACTGGGTCAATAATATATACAATATTAAATGAATAACTTAAGAAATTTGAATGATAAAATACCACAATAATACATACCACATCTCTCCTCATGAAACTGAGATATCATACTCGATGATATAATCATGAGGCTCTTCACAACCAATAACTACAAATAAAAGTGTGAGTATACTCATGTACACAATTGAAGTAGCTCCAAAGATGAGTTTGTGTCAAAACATAGTCTGTCACCACCAATATGGTCCCATTCATTCTCAAAATCCAATATAATTTACATATCACATAATCAATTTAAATTAATAATTAAATTATCGGAACACGATATATAAAGAATTCACTATCTATCCATGAGTATGCTACGTAGATTGACAGTACCAAATTCAGCCCATGTTTGAATGTAACAGAGAATAATACATAACATAGGGGGAATAAATGTACTACCTTGAGATCAAATAAGCATTACAACACTAAAGTGACAAAATTGGATCCTAGCGAGTACTAAAGATAACCATACACGATTTGGATTAGAAAATTAATCATGATGTCATCAAGGGTTCAATAACCATATCCAAATAATCATAGAGAATAATTAAAAAATTATGTACAATTAATATCTCAATGTTGATTACTAAGAACCTTAGGAAATATATAATAAAAATTATATTGTCACGATCTAACATATACCAGAGCCTGAGCCATAACTACCCCAATCCCACCTCCATAGGCCAGGGGGTGGAGACTAGTGGTGACAGAACAAAAAAAATTTGGTGTCCATTCACTAGGTACACCAACACTCACACATCCAACTCGATGCAACGTGTCTAGGGAGAAATGTAAAATATGCAACATTTTTGTAAAAGTAAACCCAATCATGCATGGAAAAATAAAATTCAATGACTATAGTAATGTAAATATTAATGAAAAGTGTAAAAATACACGCCTAACTAGTGCAATGTACTAATAGGATAGAAAACAGAATATATAGTGAGGAAGCCCAACTCTGGTAACCCGAACTGTGAACACTGCATGTGTCCCAGGAACCTACAATCCTGAACCCCCTAATATACTAATCAAGCATGTCTATAATCTCGATAAAGCATGATAAGTGTGGGTAAATACCATGTTTTGGTGAGTATAATCATACGCAGCTTGGAGCCCTAAAAAAGAGGGGGAGTAGTAAGAGACGAAGAGGAAAGGAAGTGATGTAGATTGAACAAGGTACAATAAAATAATGTATCTCAACCATAAAAGGAAGTGAAGTAATCTTATCCAGAGACAAGGAGCTAGAGACAATGATAAGTGGAACTTATATTTTCATTTTTACATCCTATATTAAGAGAGTAGACTCGTCCTACTACATGAAAATAGACACAAAAAATGTATGTCATACCCCACTTGACTTCACCTCTCTTGAAAGGAGAGTATAAAAAACCCAAGGAGTGGGTGTTGGAGTAGGGTGTAAATATATATATACTCAAACCAATGATACCAAAATGAAAGTGGTTAAATGGCTCACCATCTAAAAGTTCATCCTGGGTGAAGAGTCACCAATAGTTACAGGAGTAACACCCATCAATCTCCAACATTACAATAAACTTCCTAGAACTACAAGTCAAACGGGCTCAAGAACCACACATTAATATTATCTACTTAGAATGGGTAAGTTTAGTTCATAGGGTTTTAGGTCGCATCACTAGGATGCATCCCCGTGGGAAAGATCCCCTCTTAATCATGTGTCTATGGTTACCCAAAAACATGCCATTTCACCGATTCATTGGCAACTTCCACATTTCAACCCCACAAAAGGGTGATACATTGGAGGGTAATCCCAGATGAATCATCAATGAATTCCATTTCCCATCCTCATTGGAGGTTAAACCCAAAAGGGTAGACATCGAATGCCACTACCTAGTCCCAATGGAGGGTAAGCCCAGAAGATAAAAAGGTGAACCCCACAGCCCATCCCTGTTGGATTGTAACCCAGAAGAGAATACAATGAATGCCACTGCCCAGCCCCATAGGAGGGTATATGTAGATGAGAAGACGGTGAATGTCACTACCTATCCCCACTGGATGGTAATATGAAAGGAGAAGAAAGGAAGTTCCACTGCTCAACCCTTCTTAAGGGTAATCTCAGAAGAGAATAGGGTGAACACCACTTCCCAACCCTACTAGAGGGTATGTCAATAAAAATATATTGATTCCAAGACCATCACTACCATCATTATCATCATCTAACACCACTAGCCGCTCATCGAGTTCAATACACCTCACTTCATAACCCAGATTCCAAAACAAATGTTACTATAACATTCTATGCAGAAAAACATGCAGGATAGGCTATTTATTTTCTCTAAAAAGAAAACATGTGAAAGAGGTTATTTTTCACCACAAGAGACCCGAACTTGTCAATGTGGGGCCCACATTCCAACCATAGACATCAAATTATCAATGATATCCCAAAATTTATATCTTGATGAGTGGGTCATGCATCCATCGATGGCGCATTAAATATTTGTGTTTTTCAAAAGATATGGGACTTTGAAAAATCATGAAGGGGGTCATGGGGAGGGTGGACCAACTCGCAGTAGGTCCACATGCCGAGGTGGTTGACCATTCGACCGTAATCACGTAGTAATAGATTTCACAGTGGTTGATATAAGATATGACCTATTTTTGACCTGATTTGCAGGGCCCGAATTGACTGGTCATACCTTGTTCAATAGCTCGGCCCGGCCCGCTGCTGACAAGTTGTTCGGCCAATGGTCTAGCCACTGCTGGTGTCAACGTGGTTGATCAGTTTTGCATGATTTTAGATTTTAGTCATCACATGGGTTCATGTGGTATTAAACTACCCAGCTAACATCCAGGCCACACCGTGATAGTGTCGCTACCACAGTGCCACTGGCAGAGTGACTCGTCTCTTGTGGCACCCTGACAATCTGTTCTGCATAACGTCGGGCTCAATCGTGACACATGATCAAGATTTCTTATGTGGATAAAGGACCCCACTGATGATACATTTAATGAAACATCATCAGATCTTCGATCCACTGGAGATCTTACATGCACAAAATTTTCAGAAGTAAACCTGAAGAAAAGACCAATAATGAAAATTTAAACACAGATCGATGACCATGTTTGTCCAGCCATGGATGATTTAGATATTAAATGGAATATAAAATAGCAATGAAACAGATATATGAAGCATAAATAGAACCTGAACATAAAAACATGGTAAATCCTACATCAATTTGGTCGTTAGTTGTAGGTGATTCATCCACAGAGATCCTTCTTCAATCTATCAATAATTTGGCAATGCTTTCTCCTTGTTCAAGTGGAGAACGATTAAGAATGGAATGAGAGAGAGTGGTTAAGATTTTTAGAGAGATAAAGATAGAGGTATTATGTTTTAACACTAATCTGAATCAGTTAACCCTACTTGTAGTCATCCCTCTTGGGGAGGAAAAACAAAATCTGTTATTCCCTTTAATTTTATGTCACACCTTGGAAAAAAACCTCGTTCCAAAAATAACGGTGGTCTTAGATATCCAATTCAGGGCTCTATTTAAATTTTATTTATCATGGAATTAGGGGTAAAATAATTTTGTTTAATTACAATTATATTGAGGGATAGAATTTTCCATAGTATTCCCATGCAGATGAAAGTCATACCTTCTCTAGGGTAAACAACACATTCCAGACTAAACCATGGCCTTGTAATTTTGATATGAGCCATCATTGAAGAGTTATGAAATTATCGTTTTCTACAAAGTAGAAAATATACTCAAATGTTTTGATGAAAATTTTTTGGTCCCACTGGGCCTCAAAATTACATTCCATATGAGTTCCAATATCTAGAAATATATATTGAAATATTTCAAAGTGTTTCATGGTGAAAATGGGTTTCAATAGAATTCCCTCCTTCAATATTTTTTTCCCTGAAAAAAAGGTTGGAAAAAAAATTGGATACATAGCTTGCATCGAGATCTCCCATTTCCAAGAACTCTCCTACACATTTTGGTGCTTCCACATGACTAGAACTAGTGGAATTACCCACCCACATCAAATTATCTCATGTAAATCCTCAATCTTCGTTGGGTACTCTGTGAATGTACCTCAATCATTGATGTACATCTCTCCCCTATTGATGATGCACATATGATCATGTAAATATCAACTCAATTGTAACATGTGTAATACATCATGTTCCTTCTCTAGCTATGGGGGTAGGGATTATCGGTTGGAATCATTGACAACTATCTACATGATCTTAAATGACCCAATGAACTGCAGTGATTTCTTGACTTCTCAGCAGAACCTCTACTATAGGAGATATGGGAAGACAATCATGAAGACAAGATATCCCTCCTAGAAGTCCAAGGACCTATGATAATTCTATGTGAATGATTTATGTTGGATATAGTCCTTTTTCATTCATTTACGGATGACCTGCACCTTCTCTGTCATGTCTCCCTGAAAATTTGGTCCCACGAGGGATGATTCTCCAACTTCCTTCTAGTACAAATGGGTCCTGCAAGGTCTTGTGTATAGGGCCTCATATGGTGGCATGCTAATAATGTAGTGGTAGAATATATTGAATGAATAATATACCAAATAAATAAAATATTTCCACCTCTGGTAGAAATCTAGCACACAATCCCTCCACATATCCTCCAGTACCAGGACAGTACGTTCAGTATTCCCATCCGACTAGGGTTGAAAGAAATATCTCATAAAAAATAGGGTCCCAATTTCCACTAGATGGTCAATCCAAACCATGATGTACACCAAACATCACGATCAAATAACATCGTCAAGGGAACCCTATGAAGGTAGATGATCTCCCATAAGTACAACTCTTCCAAACTCTCCCCCGAATTCTACTACCAGATTGCAAGGAAGTGCGCTAATTTAGTTAGTCATTCCACTATCACCCAGATGGAGTCTTGTACATTAGCAGGGTGTGGAATACCATTGAAAAAGTACAAAGATAAGTCATTAAACATCCACTCTAGGATATAATGGGGTTTTAGCAAGACCGTGGAAACCTGATTCTCGTCCTTCTCCTGCTAATAAGTAAAGCACCAGGTGAAAAAATCAGCAACAACTTAGTTCATGTTGGACCACCAAAACTACCTTGTATGTCCCTATAAATATTTCCCACACCAGGATATATTGATAAGGGAGAATCATGGATATCCAATGTCTCTTCCTCTCTCATCACAATTGGAAGCCCCGTCCACCCCTAGATAAGATCTCATGATTCCCTCCTTATGAATATCCATAAGAAGTCTCACCAATGTATATTATTCATGTAGAAACTCATAGATAATATACCCTAGATAGATATCTCTCCCATGTTGGATGAATGAAGGAGTCTGCACCATCGACAGTAGAAAAGTTGTACCCTTATACACCACTAGGGTCAGTTGTAGGGAAGCTAACTATTCTAATGCTTACTACACTATGATTTTCTGGGACTTCCTGCTAAGGGAATCTACTACAACATTACCCTACCCCAGGTTATAGAAGACCTCAAAGTCATAGTCCTATAGGAAATCCCACAAGCATCACTGCCTCATATTAATATCACTCTAACTTGAGATAAATATGGGGCTCTAGTGATATGAGAAAACTAAAAAGAGCTATTATAAGAGGTTGTCTATCCACATCCACAAGTCAATGAATACCAATGTAAGATATAAGTCATGAGTTTCATAGTTACCCTCATGGGGTCTCACAAGATTCAACCTATACATTATGAATGTTTGTAATTTCATCAAAACATAATTGTTCCCTACTATTGAGGCATCTTTTTAGACTACGAACATACCACCCTCATCTAGTAGTCTATAAATTGGAGAGGTCATCAACAAATAGCTGAACTCTTGAATGGCCTTATTACACTACTCATTCCAGGTAAATCTTTGTCCCTTTCATGTCTGAGTTGTCAAAGGGGTAGCGGTCCTAGAGAAGTATGCCACAAATCTCTAGTAGTACCTTTCCAAACCAAAGAACTCTGCAACCATGACACATTCTTGGGTGGTTCCCAATAATGTACTCACATGATCAATAAAATGTCTAAGGATAATCCCTCTTCAAATATGACATGCCCCAAAAAGATAACCTTATGTATCTGAAACTAACACTTCAAGAGATTTCCATAAATCTGGTGCTCTCGAAGTAAATCAATGGTTATCCTCTTGTGCTCTACTAGCTCCTCCTATGATATAGTGGAGAAAAGTATGCCATTTATGAATATTAAAAATTAGTCCATGTATGGTTGGAGGACTTGGTTCATCAAATCCATTAAGATGAAGATGGAATTTATTAAACTAATGGGCATGACTAGGAACTCATAATGTTTGTAGACACCTTAGAATGCTATCTTATGAATATCAGCATCTCTAACCATTAGCTTTTCATAGCTAGATCATTGATCAATCATAAATAACCACCTCACAGCTTACAACTGGTCAAAGTGTTCATGTATCCTTGGTACATTGTACTTGTTCTTGGCCATGCGTTGGTTTACCTAATTATAATCCACCCCGAGCCGCAATATCCTAGCATCCTTCATCATAAACAGAACTAGCACTACCCATAGGGACACAAATGGTCAGATAAATCCCTTATCACGAAGGTCCCCCAAATTTAATCATTGATCTCAGAGATTATAGGGTTCTATCTAATATGCTACATAAGATATCTAGGATTTCCCTAGTTGGAAATATATGAAAAAATCCAATTGTCACCTTGGAGGCTATCCTAGGACGTCATTAGGGAATACGTCCATGAAATACTCCATAACTGATGAACCTCAGTACCTGAAGAATATGCTAATCCATTATTCATTCTCACAGAATGAGGGGTTAAAGGTTGTTGTCTTTTACTCATATCACTCATGTCACATTCTACAAGGACTTGCTCACCGAGAAAGAAGAACCCATTCAATTAAGTGTGTTGGAATCTTACCAGACTGTGGTGATAGTTAATCTAGGCTCAAATCCAAGAATTACAATCCATTCCCATGATTCTCTCATAAAGTTCCCTCATGATGACCTGTAGGTCCCAAGGGTACATTTCTCATTAAAACTAAAGCTCGCACTACCATATTATAAATGAAATAGAAGAGGCGCATACCTTAGGATCCTTGTGAAAAAACCATTGTGATAGTGCCTATAATGGTAGCTCGAACTCTTATGCCAGGAGTAATGAGATAAAACCGTTATTGGCAACTATGTATACTAATAATGAAGTAAGAGTTGAATAAACACAATTCATACCTTGAATCATTTTGTGTTCTAGATGATCACGGACATCCATCACCTACAACTATTTGTATCCCTTTCCACAAGCTCCAAGAGCCTGCCATGGGCCACTAGGTGGTGGTGGAAGGGGAAAATCAGAACACCATCCCCCAACTCCGTTCCCCTTAATATTTTCCAACACCTCCCCCATGGGGACCACCCTATTCACGACACTACCTATGTTGCGGTGGTACCCCTACCGCTTTCCTGGGATGCTCATCTCATCAGTACATCTAGTCTAGCACCGAGTAACATCAACCATCACATCCATAGCATTGAACCTATATGGACTATCCTTGTGGTCCATGCCGCCATAACATTTTGCAACTACGTTGTCAAGATTGGTCAGGGAAAGGCCTCCTATGTTGTGGCCCTGGTACCCGATGTTTATCCCACACTGTGGATATCTCTGCTCTGAAGTGACCACCACTAGTCCTAGTTGAAAGGCATTCCTCATCAAAGAAACTCTCTATCTTGAGAAACTACTCTATCACCCTGGTAAATATTGGGATGCACAAGGGCATTAAGATAGTATGGATCGCACGATAGAGACCTTTCTCGATCTTCTCTGCTCTAAAGTAACATTCACGAATCATGTCCAAGGAGTACTATGTGAGGTATGTAAAAATAAATTCACACACATCTAATATTATGGAACACTACTGTATGTGTAGATGTTATGTAATCCTAATAGCTTGTATGCTCTAAGAGAAGTACTCCTCAACAAGCAGCAACTCGACCCATGAGAGAGTTGCCTCATCATGAATCTGGGAATCTAAAACCCACGACTTCCATGCCAATACAAGAAAATGGTTGACTTAAAATGCTACAATATAGTCTTCCAGTGTATGAGAAAACCTGGAAATGTGGATAACTGACTCCATTAAGTCCACTACTGCTTGAGAGTGTGAATCTCCACGGAACCTCAACCTTCTCTACTACTAGAACCCATGAAGCACATGCATCCTGTACTCATCTTCAGCATGTGATTTCATTACTAATAGCTACATATCTGGTGGATCTACCACTATTGTTCCCCATGTAGGATGTAGATAGTGTTATGGCTCTAAAATGAGGCCTCATCACCCACTAGTTATTTCTCACGATCTGGAGTGGGAAACCTAGCTGGCTGTATTCAGGGAGGCATCCTAAAAATTTTAAAGGAATGTTGTGATAGATAAGAATATTTATATATATATATATCAAGAACAATAAAAAATGGGATTTAAATAAAAAAACATCCATCAGTGACATGACCTTATATGATGCATGTACCACTAATCCCTAAAACAAATGTCTCGGGAAGCCACATCGACAAGCGGGTAATCACGGTTTATGTGTATGGCTATGTCATCCACCACACCATAAATGGACTCCTATGCCAGAGAGACGTCCTTGAGACATTCCAACATTTTTTCCTAATTCCAAAATGATGCCTTTTAGGGAAACATCGAAACAATGTACCATGGGTCAAACCACATATGATACGACATTGTCATGACCCGAAACTGACCGTAGCCCGAGTCACATCTACCCCAAGCCCGCCACCATAGGATAGGTTTGGATAATTTCACATAAGATACAAAAAAAATATGGAGTAAATATTCCAAGTACCGAATCGATACAAAGTGCAGTAGAGAAATGTAAAATATTTATCCTACTCTAAAAGTAAACCCAAACACATATGGACCACTAAAATGGTACAAGTATAATAATGCAAAAAATTGAAGAAGGGGAAAGAAAACATGACCAACCAGTTCTATCAGCCAACCTAAAATAAAATTGAAAAGCTACTACGGATTCCCTAACCAGGAACTAAAACTATAACCACCACATGTGGTCTGGTTAACTACAATCCTAAGCTCTCTGACATCCCAATCAAACTTGTACATCATCTGCATAAAGCAAAATACGGGCTGGAAAATCGCATTTTGGGGTAAGGATAAACATAATAATTAGTATTAACTAAAACATAGGGTGAGTAATATGAAATAAAAAAGGATGTATGTGAAACAGATATAAAAATGTAATGAAAATGAGTGCAGCTCAACCAAATAGTGAACTGAAGTATAAAAATTTAGACACAAGGAGATAGAAATGGTGAGAAGGTAAAATTATCATCTATTATGTGCTACCAGTATTAGGAGAGTATAATCATACAACAACAATAAGATAGACATGGAAATCATGTGTCATGACCCCACATGTTTTCACTTCTCTTAGAAGGAGAGTTACATGAACCCTAGGAGTGAGTGTTGCAATTGGGTGCAAATATATATATCTGCAAACAGAAGAAACCCAAATGAGAGGGAGTAAGTGGATCTCCAACTCAATGATTATACCAGTTACCAAGTCTCCAACTGTTCAGGAGTTACCACCATCGATGTCCAAAATCCCAGACATCTACCATGAACTTCATGTCAATGTAGATCACACACCACACCATAATATTATCTTCTATTAATGGGTTTGCCTTGTATAAATAGTTTTACATTGAATCACCAGGATACATCTCAGTGGTGTAATGATCCCCTCTTACTCGTAAGTCGATGGTTATTCCAAAACATGCCACACTACCAATTATTTAGAGAACACCACAACCCAGCCCTGTTGGAGGGTGATATGCTAGAGTGTAGGCCCTAATGGTTCGTTGATGACTGGCACTGCCATCCCTACTAGTGGGTAGACCAAAATATAAGATGGGGAATGCCACTGCCTAGCCTCTTTGGAGGGTAATCTCAGAAGAGAAGATGTGGAAGTCCACTGGCCATCCCTACTGAAGCGTATGCCTGAAAGACAAGACATAAAATGCCACTTCCCAACCTCATTATAGGGTAAGACCGAAAGAGAAGACATATAATTCCACTACCCTCCAACTTTCGATGATAATACCAGAAGAGAAGATAGTTAATTCCACTTACTAACCACCCATAAGGGTAGGATTGGGAGGGATGACAATGAACAACACTACCTAGCCCCACTCCAGGGTAAGGAGGTAATGATCTAGTGATTCTAAAACCATCATTGCCATCACAATCACCATCGAACAATGATTGATGATCATCATGTTCAAAACACGTATCTTTGTAACCCAGATGTCATAACTGAGGCCATGATCACATTCTACATAGAAAAACAGGAAGGATATATTATTTATTTACCCAAAATGTACAACTAGTTAAAAAGGTGCATTTCACCACAAGACACACAAATAGATCAAATTGGGCACGCATCCAGACCCCAAATGTAAAATTTTCAAAATTAACTCAAACGTTTGCATCAATGATAGGGTCATGATTTTGTAGATGGGTCATCAAACATTCACCCGGTTCAAAAGTTATGTGTATTTGAAATACCAAAACAGGGATTATATGGCTAGTAGACTGACTCATGTTCAGTATGTATACCATACAGGTCGACCGTCGCTAGACCCCAGGTCGACTAGGGATCCGACCCGGTTAACTGGGTCCCTCCCGTTAGGTCAGACCTTATGCACCAACCCGACCCAGCCTTCTGGCGCTAGGCCTAACCCACTATCTCATCCCAGCCCTCATGGGTGGGCTGGTCCATGGAGGCCCTTCAAGCATGTTGATGCATCCCTGTCCACTGTAGACAATGGTTTTGGCCTATGGCTGGTCACTATGTATGTGAACATAGCCGACCGGCCGTGCGGGATTCACTGTGGTGATCAATGCCTATGACCGAGTGGTGAAAACTCACATGACTGACAGCTAGGCTACATCGTTGTACCACTACTACCACAGTGTCACCACCTCTCTAGAAACAACCTCTTGTTCCAGATAAATTCACTCCACATATAGTTAGGGTCAATCTTATCATTCGATCGCAATTTCAAAAATAGATTGAGGACCCTACGAATATTCATTCAGTATAATGACCTCATATAATGGATCAACTGGTGATAAAACACCCCAAAAAACTATTGTAAAATAACCATAAAAATAATCCAAGAATGATAATATAATCACAGATCGATGGTCGTTTCAATGTGGCCATCCAGATTTATAAAGTACAAAATGTTCTAAAACTAATGAAACATATATTAAATTACTAAATAGAACTAGAACTCAAAAAACATGGTAAATCCTTCCACAATCTAACTGTTCATTATAGGTGATGCAGCCTTGGTGCTTCTGCTTAGATCCATAAAAGATTTTTTGATTTTTTATCAATGTTCTAAAGAATAATGTAGAACAAAAACTATATATAGAGAGATTGGTCAATTGAGAGAATGAGAGAAAGATTATGTGTTAGTGATTAGGGTATTACCCTAATCCGAATCACATAACCCTATTTATTGCAACCTTTCATAGCACAGAAAAACCAAAAACTGCCATGCCCATTAAATTTATTTCATTCCTAGGAAACACCTCATTCTAAACATAACAGTGGTCTTAGATTTCCAATATGAGCCTCCATTCGAATGTTATTTAGCATGAAATCAAGGGTAAAATAATTTCATTTAATTATGATTCATCCCCTGGAATGTGTTTTCCACAGGATTCCCACACCGTCAAAAGTCATGACACGCCTAGGGTATGGTCCATGTTCCTAAGTCATATTTGTCCTCAGATTTCCAAGAAGATCCAAAATTTAAGATTTATCCCATTTTAGTTGCATAAATTGTATAAAATGTACTCAAACTTTTTATAAAAATAATTCCAGGTACATGAGGCCTCCGAATTACACACCATCTCAGTGCCTCTATTTGGAAATATATATAGAATTATTACCAAGTGTTAAATTGTGAAAATAGGGTCTATATATATATATATATCCATTTCACCATTTCATTTGATAGATCCTAGTAATTGTTGTCATCCAAAATAGGCATATAAAATATAATCATGAGAAATTATCTTGATCGATGGGTTGACCTATTAATCTCCCAAAAATCATGATAATAATAATCTCCCAAGATGAAAGGGTTGGAATATTATCATGCAAGGCATCCAAAGGACGCTTAGCATTTAGAGCATCACCAATAGAACCCGAGGTCGAATCCCAATGTCCCAACAATTTATCGAGTGTCTAAACAGATAGATCATTGTAATAATATTTAAGAGTCTACAACCACACCATTATTATATTAGAAGATATCAAAATAAAATTCCTAGTAAAGATATACAAGCTTCCCCTTGGTCGCTAAAATCATATCATATCAGACTCATAATATGAATCATAGGTATCAAGTCTTTTAATTCCCAAATGGATTACAAATAAATATATTAAATCATAAATAAATATAAGTGGATAGCCAAATTCCTACACCATTCACCATTATCAATAGTCCCATATTGTCACATGTATGTTATGTGTTCTAAGGTGACCCATATTACCATATCAATCCATTACTAATTGTACCTTATCAAAATTTTCTATTATTGTGGAACCTACTGGTTCCCCGAGGTTTTCACACATTAATGGACTGCCAATAGGTGTTCTTTAGGTCCTAAAAAGTTGTGGAAAATCACTTGGGGACCTCAATCCGAGTCTCAACTCTTGATTCAACACTCTTCACGAAAGGATAACACATTCATTGAGAGTTTCTTATATGAAAAAACCATTTAATCCTCAAGTTAATTCCACATATAAAATTTTATATAGACATGACTCATGGACCACCTATAAATTTGAGTTCATCTAAGTTAGCCATCTTACTCAACCGATTCATCCTACCCATTTTCTAACCACATAAAAATCACATCTCAAGGGAATAGATCTCTCACACTAGAACCATGAACATTGAGTCCTAATCATATAATTTTTCTCAAATTTCAAGTGGCATTCACATGATGATTACCAATATCAACTAAATACCTTAATCTAGGTGTAAGGTCCATGGGACATCTAGAAATATTCTTCATGTCCACCTAAGTACCTCCATCAATGTCATGCCTCAACTCTATAAGGAATGGGAATAGAGATAATATAATAAATACACTAAATCATCAATAATATGTTCACACACCTAAATTTTAATTCACGTTTCTAGGAAAATCATTAATTCATTGAATTAACCCATTGTGGCTGAGCCGTCATTCCAGAGTACTATGTTTGTTGTGTCCTAGGTTCATTCCATATCATTTAGATAGTTGAATTAATATTTATACTTTTTCATTAATTAATCATATATATTTAATTAAAAAAATGTGTAATTATTTTAGTGGTGATCTCCCCATACCTATACATATAAATGAGATGCATATATTCTATAGAATATGATTCAAGGATACCTCCTTCATTAATGAAGTTAGCCCAATTATTTCCCAATGCACAGTGAAATTCCATATGTCTTTCCTGCCTCATCTTTGGTATACCCCAACTCCAAATAATCACATGATCTCTGTACTCAATCCATATAACCAAATCAATCATAAAACCTTAATTATTAATTAAACAATTTAATTCCAAAATATGTTTAATTCACATTAAATCACTTGGGAAACAACAATTGTCCAAAAATCATGTAAACTGGTTTCAGCCACCCCTGCAACACCCTCTAACCCTCACCAAGAGAAATCCCTAGCCTATACAATAATATTAATTTAATATTAATGGAGAACCAAGATAAAATTCATAGTATTGAATATTGTTAAAAAATGATGAGGCTTCATTTATAGATGATGTTATGAGGATCCCACTTCTATGAAAATATAGAATCTCCACCGTTCATTTCCTATTCTACTATAATCAGGAGGAATAATAAATGAATCCACAATATGATAATATGAAAAAAAGATACAAAATGAAGAGAAAATAAATAAAGGTCAGTAGAGTTTGATCATATCCTAGATCAACAATAAATGCCTCTTAAAACACCCTCCAGAAGTGATTACAGGTGAATAAATGGGTAAGGGACCCATGGTTTCCTGAGAAATTCTATTAGAGGAACATAGGATAACCTTTTTTTTTGTTTTTTAGAGGGAAATATTAATTTTCACCATAAAAAATAGAGAATGTCTTAAATATGGATTTTGGTTTTCATCAAAAGTGGATAGGGTTGGGGGTATTTGTTAGAATGGGTCTGAAGATGTGTAAACCATGTTCACACACCATTCCACCACCAGACTAATGGGAATGATTTTAACATATCATAGGCGTCATGAAATATGCGTGAACACCATTCAAGTATCCTTCACATATGTGATGAAAGATGTGTGATCCTCTTTCACAGATACTTTATATATGGGGTGAAGGATGAGTGAATGGGGTTGGCACATAAAACTTAGGTAAATCAATAAAAGGGCGACCCCCATAAAAAGTCATTATTGTCCGATGAATTTTTCTACGAAGCCCTGCAAAATTTCTTTCTCAACAATTATTTTCTACATTTAATAGGGAATAATTTCTATTTAAAATTTTAATTTTTTAATTATGTTTATTTATTTCATATGTTTGGTTTATTTATAAGATTAGTGATATATATAAATTGATTTTTTCTATGTATGGATTATTTATTTCATATGTATTGATGTGTGATATGTACATTTGGGTCTTTTTTATGATTAAAGTTTTGAATTGTTTTCATGTTATATGAATTCATGTTGAATGATTATAGACTGTAATTATGTTAGTTCAAAAATGTTGTAGGAAATCATATTGAATGTTTATTTAAATTAAATATCTTATAAAATATGTTATTTTAAAATAATTTTAATCTAAATTATAAGATTTTATATACTAGTTATATAATTTTTCAATAATATATTAGTTATATATATCATATTTAAATTTAATAAAAATGATATAGAAAATTATTTTTGTTTATGGTGTAAAAATAGTTTTATATAAATAATAATCTTAATTTATATAATTTTAAATAATTTTTATTTTAAGTAATAAATTATAAATTAATATTTATTTAAATTATAATATTTTATAAATTATCTATATAATTATCTTATATTATATATCTTATTAAATATTTTAAAATTATATTGAAATTTATTTTGGTTAGTGGTATTAAATTTTTTTGAACAAATATTAATTTGAAACTAAATTAAGTGTAAATAATATTTATTTGATGTAATAATATATGAAATATATTTAATTAAATATTGTAATGTATAAATATGAAAAAAATTATATATATGTAATTTTTTTAAATTGAAAATTCCTAAGTTTATATTTTTTAATGAATTGTTTTTATATAAGGGTAAATTATATAAATTTTATTTATTACTAATAAAAATTTTATCCAATAATGTATAAAATATATTTAATTATATTTTGAAATTTAGTACTATGACCAAAAAATGTTTTATATATATATATACAATTTTATAAAATTGAAAATAATGTAAGTGAATATTTTTTGTAAATGTTTGTTTTGTAAATATAAATTATATTACTTATAATTTTATTTTTTACATATTATTAGTACATTTATATATATACATACAAATGGAAAATATAATTTTTTTTTGAAATGTGGTGTAGATATTTAATATATATCTTTCATCTAGTAATAGATAAAATTTTATAAAATGTTGAATATAATAAGTATACCAAAATACATTGAATGTTATGTGTTAACTGATCATGAGATGACCTGCCAATGCGTAATTAAAATTTCATGACTTATATTGTGAATAAGGTTATTTAATTTTAAAAAAATTCATTTATTTTACCACATTGATGACCTCTGAGTAATCATTGAATAAATATGCAAGGAACAATGTGTTTTCTAAAAAATAGTTTTGTATTTCATACTCCAATACCCTTTAACATGCTTGTGAGTAAATCTATAACTAAAAGGAAATCTATAAGAGGCGTCCCTAAAGAGCCATCCCCGAAGAGGCATACCTAAAAAGGATTCCGCACAGAGGTGTCCCCAAAGAGACATTCAAGAACATGAATTTTATAGGAGGCATTTTTGTTTGAATTTAGACTACTAGTTTCTAAAATATCTGATAATATAGACACCAAGAGTCCACCCATATGTATTGGTTAGTTTATCAAATAATGATACACTAATCGTAAGTATCAAGATCAAATATTGATTACTTATTAATAATTAATTAAAATAGATAATGTTATATTAAATCTTATTCTTTAATAATACCACCATCAATATAAATAAATAGTGATAAATCAATACAAATGAAATTCTAAAGGTAACGTCAATTATTCAAAACCAATTTAAATAATGAAAATTTTTTATGTATTATATAATATTTTATTAATTATTTTTTATAGTTAATAATTAATGGAAAATATAGTGAAATGGTGAGTCCATTTATACTGAGCATGGATTTAGCTATAGTGTGCCACCTTCCATAGTGGTAAATCATAATGGTTGTCTGAAAATGCATGCAGTTTTAAATAATATTCTTAATCGATTAAAATCAAGGGTCGATCAATCTATTCCTTAAATAACATATGTAAATATAAATCATCCTAAACGTTTATAGCACACCGAGTACCCTATGGTCGATGATGATGATGGGATAGATGCATATTCATCATTTAGAAAATAGTGTGCTAATGGTTTGATGGAGTTGTATATGGTAATTTCTAATACAGATGGGGTGTAACTAACTACTACATTTTCATTATTTGTAATCTATGTAGATGTTGGACCTTTACACTAGTATTCATCACTACCTCCTTCTCATATGACTCTTGTGATAAAAGTAAATTATGAATAAAATGATCCAAATTTGGACGGAAATGTAGATGACAACCATTTGTATGCTGATATTTTGAATGAATGGATATATGGGGAAGAAGAATCTGGGTATCCATTAGTAGATGATATGGGTGAGGGTGATGTGGGGAATGAACCTTCTGAGGTTCCTTTGAGAGATGTGGGAGAGTGTGATGTGGGGAATGAACCTTTTGAGGTTATTTAGAGATACAGGAATCAATGACATCAACCATTTAGTGGTAATCATCATTCAGTATAGAGTTCATTAGTTGAAATATTTTCTTGTGATCATAATTTTTATTGGGATGTTGTTACAAAAACTTCTAAATTCCATTGAATTATAGGTATTAGGATTGTATCAAATGATAATACCACCCATTTCTGGAAAGAGTTTAAAAGTGTACTGGTCATAAAAAATGTGATAAAGAATTACTATGTTGAGTGACATTTCAAATTTGTGGTAGATGACTCAATGAAGACAAAATATCTCATTTTTTGGAAAAAAATACGGTGTAGAATGAAAATTTTGATTAAGGGGAATTTTTGATATTTTTTTCATGTTGTAGAATAACCAAAGTAAGAGGGTTACACACTTGTGTGAATCCAAGATGGTTATAGGATCACACATTCCATGATTCAAAGCTCGTATCAAATGTTGTTTTTCAGATGATATGAACATGATAGGATGTTTATATTTCCATTGTTCAGGAATGAAGTCAACAATTGTATAAATATATGATATCATACAGAAAAAGTTGGAAAGTGAAAAAGAAGGAAACAATAAATGTTTATGTGGATTGGGTTGAATATTATGAAATGTTGAAACAACTTATGGAATGACCTCTCAACAATCATATTGTTTATCATATCGAAGCTATTCAGTATGTATCCCCAAATCACCGAGTTGATCGATCAAAGGTTAAGTTCAATTGGGCTTTTGGGCATTTAGGCCATGAATTTTGTAAACAATTTATTCAGGTTAATGGCATGTTTTTATGGAAATTATATAGGTGTTCCACTAATTACATCCACAAAGGATGGAAATCATGCTCCTCTTCCAAATGATTTTTCTACTGTATAAAAGGACATTTTTGAATAATGGAGCTGGTTTTTTATGGCAACTGTATGCACTCATGCCACACAAAACTAGGGAATTTTTCTAATATCTGATTCCCATCCTGAAATTATTGAGTTTGTGGATATTTATGGGGATTCATATACTAAGATGAATTCTTATCATCATTATTACATTAGACATATTATAGGTAATATTCATAAGCATTTCAGAGATGAGTCTATAAATAAGGAAATCCTCATTTTGGGTATATTTTTCAAAACAAACATTTTATGTAAAATTTAATATCCATTTTGATAAATCTTTTTCAAATCGTTTCTTCATATGTGCCTCAATAAAAATGGACTGATCGATGCCTTGATGATATTCAAACTACTAATGAAGATGTGTTTGAATATATGTGGTAGATATCAAATTAAAATTGTCATCAGCATATGATGTTGGCATAAGATACAACCATATAACTACTAATATTGTGGAGTGCATAAATGGGGTCATCAATGGTATGTGAAAAATCCTAATAAATGGGTTATTTGGAGAGACATTTTATAGATTTCTGTACTACATTGATGACCTAAACTGAAAGGCCTATCAAAGGATAGAAAATAGAATTATTTTTACTCATCATTTCCAAGGTGTTTTTGATCAAATACTGAATGAGTATTTAAGATGAAGTGTTATAGAATTTTATAGGGAAATAAGGATCTTTCATGTAATATAGTACTATAATCGAGCTACATGCACTAGTGTTCGAGTGCTTGTGCTGATGTTGGATAACAGGTATTGTAAATGCAACATCTTTCAGGCATTGAGATATCCATGTACACATGTTATCACTTCTTTTGCATCAATAAATATATCATGTTATCCATATGTTGACACATTATATCACTTTAGGACATTGGATAATTATTATAGTGAATCATGGATTATTGTTGGTGACTTACATTTTATCTCATTACCTGATGATTAGCCGACCATAGTTCCTGATATTTCAATGTTTTATAAGATGAATTTGTTTTCATTTATGATTCATTCAATTTTTTTCATTTAATAAATTATTTGATTCACACAACCAGGTTATGAACATTAGTAAGAACAAAGTCAATTTGATTTAGAAATGTTATGGATTGTCCATAGCAATGAGGTGGGAGAATACGATGCAGTATTTTCCACAAAGAAGGGAATAATCATAAAAGATGTCCCCAAGTGGTAGGATAGTGCTCCACATTCTATCATCCATTATTGAGTATGGTTATTTTATCATTAATATGTATATTTTTTTGTTGATGTATCAGCATTGTAACTTTTTTTTGACTTGCTCCATTTTTGACATGATTCGATTTTGGGTTTTCTCATTTTTAGATTCTGTAATAGTTTATTTTTGGATACTAAAAATATAAAAAAGTAATTATAGAATAAAAATATATATATATCATGATTCCATGTGTAACAGTGGCATTAATCCATCACAAAAATATATATCATAAATCATAAATAAAAACACAGTCATTTTTCTTTTTCATATTTTATATTCTGTTGAAATGAAATTATAAATTTTTTATTTAATTAACTATATAAAAGTAATTATGATATCATTTGTGAAGATGGAAGGTTTTCTATTTCTCACATCCCATGCTACTCATGTATCATGACTGCTATTAGAGGGATGTCATGTGCCTATGTTGATTGTATGTAGATCTCACTATTGCAATCATACCAGATCACCTCCCACTATCATCACCCATCTTCATCGCACTGGATTATACGGCATAATGATGTGAATCATTGCCTTTCTCGATCATCATCTCATTACATCACATGAAGATAGATGATGTGATGAGTCACATACATTCTATTGTAGAGAATAGGGATTACTATAACATTATAGTATGTGGCCATTATGTTGGGACTCCCGATCGATGGTTCCTCTCTAATAGGAAGAGTTTTAACATATTTTTCCGAGTTTGTTCATAGACTAATAGGCATAGTGCTCCCTGATAATTGTAGGAAAATCATCGATGGTATGTTATGCATGACTTGGTTTGAACAAAACATCACAAATTTATCATTGGATGATGATGAGATCACCTTGATGTGATTTTCACGTGAATATATTTTGAGAATGATATGTGGAACACTTTTCTTGGATTAGTCCTCTAATTTTGTACATCTAATGTAATTAACTTTTTTAGAGGATTTGGATGAGGCAGGTCGGTATATATGGGGGTTTGTTCGTCTATAATTTACATAAAGGTTGCAATGAAACACATGTAGCATCGATAAGATGATGATCATGGGATGCATGGTTCTTCTACAGATGTGGTTATGGGAGTGCATCCTCGATTAGCTCCACCTGCTCATGCACCATTTCCAGTAGATATTATAGTAGAGGCTCTACATGGATGTTGGTATGACATTATTTTCTCCGAATATCTAGATCAATTTTATAACATTGTATTATGAAATTTAAATATAATAATATTATATACGGGTTGAGTTCGGCACATCGACATTCAGATACACTTAGTCATGATATCCATGCCTACAGACATATGTTTGACAGCATTCGACCACATGATGTATGTGGTTACTATTTATATTGTTAACTCATTATTCATTACTAAACATATACTAATTTATTTAAACTTATACATTTTTTATTTTACATTGATGGTTTCCATATATATATTTGATATCATACTGAGTATTCCACCGTATTATAAGGCGATGCTAGCTACAGACTCCTATAAGGTTCCATTGATTAATTTTTATATTGTTGAGTACAATCATACTGATAGTGTTCTTAGAATGTTTGGATTCTTTCATACTTTTCTTGATCTGCCCAGTTAGTTAGATTCACTGTATTCCCTAAATATTTCAGAGAAGGGAGATTTTGATTGGATGAGATTTCATGCCAGATATATTGATTTTTGAGATAGATGACATGAGATTCACTTGTGAGGGGTTGGTAAAATGAGTTTTCATTTAGTGGATTAGATGGATTATGAATCCTAGTACTGCATTTCCTATTATGTCTTCTAACTTGACATGGATGGGTCTTTCAAGAGTAGGAATACATTTTTCCTTCCACTGTTCATTGTATTTTTTATTAATATTAATTAACAAAGGAATTTATTTTCCCTGCATACCCGTATTTTTCATCTACGTCAATGTTCTTATCCAATATAGATAGACTCATTAGAGCTGAAATTTTTACATCCTTATTATAGTGCTTCTTCCATCGATGGATGAGATTTATTATGAAATTTTCATTGATCCGCCGCATAATGAGGAGGCTTCAGAGATTGGTGAGAGTCATATAGATATACCAGGGAATGAAAAACCTATTATTGATGTTGTTGTCTATATGAGGAGGGTGTTCACCAAGATCAGTCAAATGATGATGTCCCACAAGAGGATGGTGTTCCACATGATCATTCAGATACTCCTCCAGTGTTTCAAGCTCAACCACAGGTAGACCCAGATGTTGACTGGGTTAAGATGGATGCTTTATTAGAGACATCCATAACACAATAACAGTCTCATTCCCATGTTGGTGAGTGTTCCAGAATGTGTCCAAATTCCGTAGATGAAAGACAACATAAAAATGGTGAGACTGCACATCCACAACATGTCACATAGAAGGATGTGGAGGTGGATGCTGATGAAGTTGGGAAACATATTCCATAATGCAGCCATAGATGGAAACGACGTGGACTCATCCAGTATACGCTTGGCTATGGGACATAAATTAATCCACAAGAGATGTGTAGATTCAGATGATTTTTGATTTATAATAAATTTTGAATATTCATTACTATTATCATTTATAGAGTACTATAATTTTAAAAAGGGTCTTCCTACTATCAAATTATATACCAAAATCTTTAATTTCTATTTGATATTAATATTATTACCTTTTATTATTATATATATATTTATATTAAATAATATGATTAAAATAATTAATAAATATTAACAATCTAGATGCAATGATTCGTGAATATAAATAAATCATTGAAAATATTAATGATCTTAATTATTTGAATGAAAAAAGAATGGAACATGATTATTTAAAAAAAAATTAAATTCCATGAAAAATAATTTGAATGATTAGTGTATATTAGTGAAGAGTATATGTTTATGATTGAATATTAGAAAAATGACAATATGAGAAGTATGGAATTAACAATTCATTAGACCAGTTTTGAGAAGATTCATATTCAGACTTTATAAAAGGAGATAATTTCTAATTGTACCCAATATTCACTGGAGGATTTTACTGATAAAATACCTCAATAATGTGATAAAAATATGGACATTATAGAAAATATTTATTTGAATTCTTCCGTAACAAGAAAGAATCCTTAAGAGGGTTATGATTGCACCATCGATAAATGTAAATAAGAAAAGAAATCTTCACAAGAATATGAATTTAATTTGAAGAGATCACATCGACACAATATAAATTTGAAAAGATATTTAGATATAAATTCATGAATACAATAGGAACTAGACCAACAACAATTAGAAAAAACCTCAACCTTCCTATTCACATTAATAAGTAAGAAAGATCCACCATACTTCTTTATTTGTTGTTTAATTTATCTATTCTTTAGATTCCAGGAAGAGGTTCATCTTTGATGAATTATAAAAATGTGCTGGGATATCCATGACAATAAGTATAAGGAAGACGTCATCATGGATTGATCATAGATTTGTTATCCTAAAATTTTTTTATTGAATAATATCATCCTTGGTGAAGTTATATAAGTTTCCAAAACTAATGTTTAAGACTGTTTCCCATAAGGGGGTGGGGTGATAGATGAAATATGAAATTACAATCATAAATTGTATATCAATCAAAATCGAAACTAATTACCATACAATGTCCATGAAAATCAAGTTATTGAAATAGGAATGTTTTTATTTATTTCATTTCATTTTTAACATAAAAATAAAATTAATATAAAGGGTTTGTAATTGAATTAATCAAATAAATAAGAAAACATCCAATATGGATGCGCTCAAATGTCACTTGTCCTTATTATTGAATTTGAATGTTTTTTATCTATCTTTTAAAGTGAGTGCATGAGTTTTAGGATGATTGTTCTAATAAATCATTTATATATCATTTAATATCATCATCCCAACATAAAATTGGATATCCCTTGATGATATGTGTATGAGTTTTCATTTCAGGTGGTATCATGATCATTTGGTAGAGGACACCATTATATCCCAAATCAAGTCCTGTTATTTTATTGATATTGTATGAATCATGTATACATCGAGTGAAATATTGGATGGCACATTATTAATTATAAACTAATACTGACGATCAAACAGTGCACAAAGAATCACACCAGTTGATCAAAATTACCACAAACACTATTATTATTATTATTAACTATTCAACCCACATAAATTAATATTTATTTACATTTATTGATATTTTATACTTAATGATGATTTTTTAATTAATAATATATTTATATTTATTTTATATTTAAAAATATTGAGGCTTTTTTATTATAATTAAAAATTATGTTGGAAGCGTGAATATTTATTATTAAATATTTAATATTTATATATTATTTACGAATATTTAATATTAATTATTATCATCAGTTAATATTCATTTAAAATGAATTACTAATTTACTAATATTTATTTATATTCATTTTTATTTAATTACTATTTATATTCTTAATAAAAGGGATTCACACTCAACCAGTTAAAATTTTTTATTAAATTTTTTTAATATATATTTACTAATTAGTATATACATTGAAATTTAATAATATATTCCAATATTTATAAATCATTACATTTAGTTTATTATTTTCTAATTAATATTTATAAATATAGAAAAATATTCTGTTCATATTTTTTAACTATTTAATTTAAATTATTGGTTATTTAATTAATATTAATTAATATTTTTTCATACCTTCATGTTTTTTAATTATTTTATATATATATATTAAATTAGTATTGATGAATTTATTTGTAATTAAACTTTCTTTAGGATTCATGTTTGGGGATCATCCATCCTTTATAAACATTATACAGTATGCATGGACCCTGTTCATGCATCCAAGCGAGAGATGATGCTTGAACGAGGTTCACGTATCTACGGACCCATTTTTAAAAATACTGCCAAACTTATCAAATTTTGATAAAAATAATTGAAAACCCATATTTAAAAATTTTCATACTGATCACACTAGCTATCCTCTAATTCCTTAGTGGTTGCAGGGATTCTGTTTCTACCTGAACTACCCCATACTACGTTCGATGATCGACTGATGCCTCATTAACACCCAAAAGACATAATTTTATGACAAATTACACATTTTTATAGGATACCATCTTTATAAACATAATTCAATTCCAATTCATAATTTGACCTTCCAACATGATGAAAATTCAAATTCCCTCTTGAATTTTCACACCCATATGGGAAATAGGTATTAAAATATCTTATAAAAACATCCTTACATACCCCAACTATAACCAAACCACATCAAGGAATAAATATTTCATAATTTAAAAAATGTTAGGAAATGCATAAAGTGTCATTAAATTGTGATTATTCATAGAAACCATTAAATGAATGGATTTAATTATTAATTCACTTATGTGATGTGTTTATAGAAACCAAACATTAAAAAATAATGTTTCCAATAGAAAAAAATTCTCATGTTTAATGTATCACCTTATATTAATTAAAACATACAATAACACATCTTTAGATAATTTCTATACATATCACATTCATAAGGTGTTCCATGTATCACATTACTTTGATAATTTTTTTGAAAGTTTAACTATCAAATTTTCATTTTGTTGTTAAATATATTTTATATTTTATAGTATTAGAAGCTCCAAAAATACATGAAATAATAAAAAATATGAATAAATATACATGTGAGAAATTATATTTATTTATCATCATCTTCAATATATATTTTATCTTCATTAGGATTGATCATTTTATTTACCCAATGAAAAAAAGCATGATAACCTCATGATTGGAAAGAAATAATTGAAAGGACTCCTAAAAACCCTATATTGATTCAAAAGGAAATATCCAATGATCCATGGAGGAAAAAACATCGATATATATAGTTAGAGGATTTATAGAATCATATGTGTCAATCATGGTTCAAGAGAATTGATATAAAATCAATCCATAGAAGTCAATGACACATAATTATAGAAGATGATTTAAAGTCCTCTAATAAAGAGTAGTAAATCAAACTACACACATGTTGTCGCTAATTAGATGGGGTTTTAAGGAAGATCATCATTTGAATCAGCCTATCCCCTTGATTTCTATGTGCATTAAAAACTATTTAAAAATCAAAATTTACTGACACTACAACAATCAGAAGGCATAAGGATAAATCCCTCCCAATTTTTTTCATACCATGACAATCAATATAGTGTGGTGATCCCAAGATCTTCATTTCATCCTCCATCATAATAAAACAAAAATATATTCAACGTACACCTCAAATAACCACCACACAAATCAAATAAATTAACAGAGAGTGCTTCAATAGTATTTATTTCACAGAAGTTGATTTTCTATAAGAATTTCTTTTTAAAACATCATTTGAAACCATTTACTACCCATGCTGCAGTATAACACCAAGAGTATTTACCATTGAATAACAAAGGATATATGAACCATACATAGATAACACCACCCTTTTAAAAGAAATAAACTCACACATTATCTATAATACTTTTACACATCATAATGGAACAGTGGAATACCATTATACAAAACCCAGAATGGTTTCGAAAAAAGCACTTGGTAGCATTTCAATCTTCATGGTGCACCAAGTGACACTGCCACAAAACATAGAAACTACCACAAAACATGGCAAGGGAAGCACCTCCATTTATTAGCACTATCTAGAATGTGTTGATAATGGGGTGAACTTTTTCAACACTAGCTAAATGGGCTTATAAATACAAAATTTATTAGAGTTAAGAAAAATGTATATATTGGTGTAACATTTATCAATTCTTTTCATAGTGCTGATAAATGGGTCATTTATCTAAGATATTTTTAACATTGGCAAAAGTTTTTAATTAATAATATTATTAATATACATAGAACTATTGTATTTATAATAAAAAATATGATTATTTGTATACATTAAATAAAAAATTCTTTTCTATAATTAAGATATGTTTTTTTAATAATTCAATAATATATATAATGTTCAAAACAATTATTTCGATGATTATAATTAAATATAAATATTTAACTAATTATAAGATTATAATAAATTTCATTAAATAATAAATATATTTATTAGACATACAAAATTTATATTTAGTCGATATATTATATTTTTTATTAGATTTATTAGAATTAGTGTTTTTATTTGATTTATTATATTCATTATGTTCATTATATTTGTTATATTTAACAAATTTACTGTATTTATAATTAATATATATAAATAATTTTGAAATATATATATTTATAAATATAATTATTAAATATATATGTGTTTCCAATGAATTTGGCCAATAAATATATTGTTCATGCATGCATAAATATATTTAATGTATTTATAATAATAGTATTATAATTATATATAATGAACTTTTAAATAAATGAATTTGTAATTATAATTATAAATATAAATTTTTTTAAATAATTATAAAATTACAATAAATACATATATTATAATTTTATAAATAAATATATATTAATATATTTATAATTATATAAAAAGATTAATAAATATATTTATTTATATTTAATTATTAGTATAAATAAATATATATTTTATAAAATTATAATAAATATATCTATTATACTACTTATAATGTAATAAATATATAATTAAATAAATATATTTAGAAATATAAAAAAATATAAATAAATAAATACTAATAATTATAGTTATAATGAAAAAAATAAATATATAGTTATTTTTAAATAATAAATAAATATAATAAATATATTAGTTATAAATAATTATATAAAAATATTATTAAATAAATAATATTAGATATAATTATAATATAAATAAATTTAGATATATTTAAACAATTAAAATATTATAATAAAAATATTAATTATATATATTATTAAAATTATAAAAAAATTTGTTATAATACTATAATTAAAAATATAAATATTCAAATATATAAATATTTATAACTAGAACTATAAATAAATATTTGTTTAATATAAATTTTAATTACAATATATATATGTATATATATATCGATTAATTACCTATAAAATAAAAAAAATTACTTATTTATTATTTTGAAATATAAATAAATATATATTTATTTAACAAATTATTAATTTATAAAAAATGTATCTAAAATTTTAATATATAATTTTATATATAATTAAATAAATATAATTATTAAAATTAATAAATAAAAACAAATATTTACATTTAAAATCATTAAAAAATAAATAAAGATATATTTGTATAAATATTTGAAATATATGTAATTAAATATATAATAAAAATAATAATTACTAATTTATATTTATAAATAAATATATAAATATGACAAATTATATATTTATTTATAGTTAATATATATATATATTTATTACATGTAACATTATAAATATAAATATAAATATAAATAGTTTATTATCAGTAAATGCTTTTTTCGCTTTCTAATTTAGCGATGATAAAAGACATATTTATCAGTTTTTTTACCAAACACAAATAAATGGTTATACCGAATTTATAATTGAACAATAACAGTCTCCTGATTTCTTCACACCACTCAACCTCTCGTAGAAGACATACCCTACTACCATTGCCTCCTCCTCCTCCACCACCACCTCAGACACCTCCTCCTCCTCCTTCATTGGCACTGCGATGTCCCCCTACGCCACTGTGAAGCTCCCATATTTTGCCTCTTCCACCTCCTCTTCCTCCTCGACTGCTGACACCTCCACCCCATCGCCGCCCCGAAGCCCACCCTCACCGCTGTGAACCCTCTTCCTCCTCCTTTTCCACTGAGTCCTACTTTCGTAAATCCCTCCAAAGGTGTTCATTGTAACTCAATTTTTTATTCACATTTTTTTTACAAGGATCATTTTTGGGTTTGTTTGTGTTTTTATCAATCGTTTATGATGGGATAATTTAGATATAATTTTGGGGTTTGTTTTATTTTCAGCTTTGTTTATTCTCCTTCCAACAAGAATTTTCAATGCAATTGTTTCATTTTGTATTTAAAAGTGGTACTTTTCTCTATAAAGTCTTTTTTTCGGATATTAGAAATATATTTGATAAAAAAGTGATGATTTAAAAAATTTTATTATGTTTTGATCTTGTAATTGCGGTTTTCTACTATAAATTTTATTTTTCTTTGTTTTAAATGGAATGTTTTCATGTATTATGATTTTTGAAATGACTATGAGGATTTTTGAAATAGTTCAAATGGTGTGTAATGTAATATAATCTTGTTTTGTTGGTCAATAAAATATAACAATATTTGATGTGGAAATTGATTTAGAGTAAGGTTTTGATTTCCAAATAATTTTAAAAGGGGATATTTTTATAAATTTCAAATGTTTATTTTAAATGAGCATTCATTTTAACAATTGTGACAAATTAATTAATGGATTCTTAATGATTTTTTAATGAAAATGGTTGTATTTTGTCTTTTTTTTATGATTTCAATGAATTAGTAACATGTTCCAAAGGGTAGATTAAATTTTTTTATAGTATATGAGATTTTAATACATTAGGTTTACATAATTCCTATTTAAATACACCACTTCATATCAAATAGATCCTATCATGTAAAGGCCTTAACATATTATTGATTTGAGAAGATTTTCACTACATTATATTTGGAATTCTTTGGTCATATAAAGATGGTTTATTTTATTTTGGAATGTGTTATACATGGGTAAAAAGGGGTTATTTATGTGACGACTTTTTAGATGTGAGATGAATAGTCTTTTTCTGTCATTCGGATTTTATATTTTTGACATCATGATTGATTTTGAACTCCACCATTTCATTTTTCCAGAGAACCCCATCAACATAGGTGGGACCTAGTACATGAACATTCTAGACATCAATCCACTCACCCTATTATGTGAATGCATCCCTAAACTTACTAGGAATCCATATGATCTCCCTAAATATGGATCCAAATGATTTACATTCTAGGCATTGTTACATTCTCACCATGAAGTATTGTTGCACCAAAACCTCGACCAATCATACTCCTTGATCTTTCTCTATATTTCACATCAACGTTTAATTGTCAACTTTGTTAAGGCATTTCGTTATTCTATCATGGATCTAGATTATCTAGGTCATAAATTTTAAAAATTTTCTAATGGTTTCATCTCATGGTTTCTCATTCTAAAAAACACCTTGGTTCTGTCAAATTAAAAAATCAATGTAACTTATAAACTATCTAAGTGTATGAGGGCCATTTCCCCCCAATGTCTGAATACTCCACAATTTAATATCAATCCAAACCTTACCCATTTCAATTTCACCACCACTCTTTTTTCTAGTGAAATTACATTAAATCATAGAAAACAACTACACTAGAGAAAGCCTAGTAGTCTGGAATCCAACAAATTCTATAGAGTTTTTCAAAAATAATCACCATATGTTATGTAACCAATTATTAAAACTAGTTTTTGTAACTTATGGTATAATAAAAATATGAGGTGATACTAGTAGTTGGATTTTATGAAAAAGAAAAATACTTGTATTGAACACCGAAACATAAATTAAACCCCCATAAACATGCTGACATCCAAAGAAATTATAGAACATACCTAAATTTAAACAATTCCCCTAACCAAATATACCATAACATTGAAGGAAATCTACAACTGTGTCACTATATACGACCTAAAACTTCTATATCCAATAACCTCACGGGTATGGAAATACCCCCCACCAGAGGAAAATGATCAATATAGGAAAACCTGCTTGACATAAATGGATAATTTACACAACATGAAATATATGTTGTTTGGATAAAAATCACATTTCATAGGGGAATAAATTGATATTTTTCTTGAGGGATAAATCATGTTATAATGGAAACACTCCTTTTTTTAGACCAACCCATCCAAATCTACATGAGATAATTTTTGGACACCCAATTCAAATAACCATAACATCACATGTAATGAATCCTTCCTCCTACGAGCACATTGTAGTGAATTCCCCCAATAGAAAAAATGATATAATTTAAATGATTATCAAATCATATTATCTTCCTAGAATATGTTTATATTTAAATATATAAATTTTTATTTTATTACATATTTACCAAATATATGAATTAATTATTAACTATTGATATTCAATATTGTGAGGTGGTCATAACATTTAGGTTGATGGATTTATCAAAAGTACCAGACCTAGATTTTCCTTATAAAAAATTCATTACCAGGTTGTACACTATTTTAGGACTTGTTCTTTTTAATCCCATGAATTTGTTTGGAGGGGTATGAATTATCTTGATACATATAACGATACTATCATCACTTTGATTATAGAGTTTACTAAAATGAGTTTAGTTAATAATTTTAGAATGAAAAGTCTTTGTACATTCATTTATAAAGTCGTTTTGATTTTTATACAAAATAAGCTATGGAAAATCATACCATATATTAGTTTAGCGTAATGTCTCAGAAATTATGCGTATTTTTTAAAATTATATGTAATTATTTGGAGACCACATGCTTTGACAACATGTGATTCTGAGGGCTGTTGAGCCCAGAACAGAATTGTGAACTCTTTTTAGCACGCTTATGTAAACATGTGAGATGGTTTTTATAACTTATAAACTGTTACTCAGATACAAAATTTGAGGGAACCATTGAACTCAAAAAACAAGTATTCACCGAGAAAATAGAAAACATTGGCCGACAAAGGCTGAATGGAAATTTTAATTTTTGGAATTTTTTAGAATATTAAAATAACATTAAAAAGTTATTTTTTTCTCATCCATTGAACAGAAGACACAGACATCGTGGTGAATCGATGAGGAACATTTATGAGGATAATTAATTGATCATTAATGGTCATAATATTATTGCTATAATTATGCATAAAAATGATGATATTTCATAAATGAAATTATGTAACGATGTGACATCGTAGCATAACAGAATCATTGTGACCAGTTTCCCTTTTACGTTGGTTGATGAAATGGTTGAATGAGGAATTAAAATTTAATTATTCTCTGATGAACCACCAAAGAACATCATCTCCAACAATGAACATCATTCCACGATGGACGACATATATCTTTGACGCACCTCAAAGAACAGAGTCGGAAGCAGCGAATGACGTCGATGTCTTTAATCCTCAAGGACCTAACGCTGAAACAGCAAACATCAAAGAGTTTGGGGTTTAATTTTTTCAATTTCATCTCCATTATTATTTGTGAAATGAAAATCATAGATTAAACCATGAACCGGTTAATCCACGGATCATGTGTTTACGCGAGAGGGTTTTTTTGGGATTTTATTTAAACAGGGTTGAAATTTTTATTCATTGATTGGAATGAAATCCTCATATCTCCCATGATTATAAACTTATATAGTGGAGGGTACAAGATAAAAATAACAAGAACTAATCCCCTTACTCAGGTGTGTTCTTTGTGTCTAAACATCTGAATCTATGGAAAGCCAGGTTTGAGAACTTCTCAATAAAGACAACGTTTCCAAGAGACCGTAGGTGCTGATATAAATGAAAAAATACCACCAAATCCACATTGGTGGCCCATGGCGATGGTTGCGGTTAGTGGACGGTGGTGTATTCTAGTGGTAAGAGATTATAGTTGGCTGGCTGTGGTAGTAGTGGGGTGATAGGGAACCAAATGGGGGTTAGGTGGAGGGGTGGCCTGCATCTGGGAAACCCGAAAAAGCGAACATCTTTGGTTTTTTGACTAAGGTAGGAGTAAGGACATGCATCTGAAGCACCAGAAGGGAGGGGATGCAGATAGCTATCACATCCTATACGTGCACCAAAGGCCACCCGTGCGGTGGGTCTTACTGTAGATGATCTACATACCCAACCAACAGGTTCTGCCCACTACTGAGTGGTACGGGGAAATCCATCACTTAGCAGGCCAGTCCCTGTCCTGGCGGGTCGGACCCGAGCAAAGTGGGACAAACTGACACTAGAAGGCCAGACCCATGCCCTTCAAGCTAGGTCAAATGGGACCAGGTTACTGGGGGACGCAGCGGGCTAGACCCTCATCCAAACTAGGCTAGGCTCAGTGAAGCACATTGGTGCTGGACCACTCACCACCACATAAATGGTTCATCTAGACCTAGATCGGGTGATTTTGAGTCATTCAGAAACAATACTACTGTATATAGGACCACCAGTCCAAGTTGGTCAGGTCAGTCTGACCGGGTCAGACCATACCCAGAAGCAATCGTCCCCTGTTTTTTAAAATTCTAATAACACAAATACTTGGCCTCTGAATGATGATCCATTTTTGGTGTTGGGAACCTCTTGATGAGGCGTATCATTATGGATTTTTCTAAGGAAGATTTCATCAAAGTTGAGATGTGATGAATGGAATAAGGATTGGTTCTCCCAGGTGCGCTACATACAGAACCCTATGGTTGGCTGATACATTAATAATGAGAAATTTCGACTCTATGTGACTCGATTGTGGCCCAATGGGAAGTAGTTATGTGTTAATTTGTAGGCCCATTGTATGCGATGAGAAAATATACCTCAGTTGGCCATGATTAGTGGGAATCACATCTATGTGACTTTGCAGGATCACAATACATGTTTAGGAGGTGTGACTATATAGTGAAATGTTAGTGGGAAGCACTTCTATGTGACATGGCTTTACCACTGTACATGATAGAGGATAAGTTCTCTAGAAGACGAGGTGTTCGGTGAAGTGATTGATGATTCTTCTATCACTACCCTAAATTTATACTTGTTTTGAGATATATCACGCTTCATTCATTACATTGACGATTTCTATGCAGTCTTTCCTTTTTTTGGGTCCCTATTGAGTATTTTGATACGCACCCCTACACGGTCTTCACCATACATGTGTGGTGTCTGTTGTATACTATAGACCACTAGATAGAGTATTCGGTGTACTAGGTCCCAGAGTTTCTCAGGGAGACAAGACCAAAGAATTCTTAGATGGTGGAATTGGTGGCCAAGGACCAGGTGATGACCAGTATGATCAAGTGGATATGACATTCTACGTATGCTTGCTGTAGTTACACTACTGTCATGATCAGGTGGGGTTATTTGTGGATGGCCAACAATTTTTTGTTTTTTCACTTTTCTATTTTCTATTCTAATGTAGGGTTCTATGTTGGACCACATATATTAGTTTTATATGTACCCGACATTGTTTTAGTGATACTTTTTTCCATTTTTGTGTGTGATAATTCATTGGTCATGTGTGTCCACACAAATACTCTAAAAAATCCCACCCACTAGAAAGTTGATTCCTTTGACACTAGTCACCATCACATGGACTTTAGGATGTACACATGGGGTCATCACAACACCGGCCCTGGGGGACTAGTCATGACATATAGTACAATTTTTCCTTTACTATTATGACATGAGACAATATGTACATAAAATGATCATGAATGAAATATAGTTTTTTTGTAGTGATGAGTGGTATAGAAAAATTCTTTGTGTAAAGGGTGTGACACTTGAGATATTTTTGATTATGTAATGGTTTGATTATCATAGAGTTATTTAGTGTATTTATAAATGATGGAACAAATATTAATTCATACGAGGGACATATACATTTTTCATGGGGATTAAAACCAATTTATTTTGTGTGAGACAAGGATCATTTTGATTTTGTAGTGCTTGTAGTAAACTGAAACACATGTATTTCATGGTTACGAGTGTAGTCAGTTACTATGTAACATATCCCTTGGGACTCTACTGTTCTAGTGAAGGAAAATTAATAAAAATGGAAAATAGAATCATAGAAAAGTGATATCCAATGGTGGGGATAAAAATATATAATTCTTATTAATGTTATTAATATTACACTTACCTTTGGAATAATGTGATGTAATCAAACAACACTAATTGATTTGGGATAAATCGAGGTTTTTTCTATGTATATTTAACAAAGAGTGTCTATTGGTATTTAAGGCTTCATGATATTTCCTAATTTTATATTTTAAAATGATTCAAGTGTTTTGAAATGTTTCTTAGAGTGATGTCGCTCATTTTAAATGATTTTGATTGTTCGGTCATGATGTTTTCATGAATGCTAAAATAAAATGAATTGTGATTTCTTGAAAGAGTGTTTGGAAGAGATTGATTTATTTTAAAAAATGTGGGTTATTATAAAGATAAATTTGTGTAAATGGTTGTGTTTTTAATGGGATTTCACTTGTTATTTTTAAATAGTATTAAAAGTACATTTGAAATGATTTTGTTTCAGAATATTTTATGTCTATATTTTTATAGAGTTATAAAAACCATTAAATAATATCAATATATTTTGTATTTATTTTGTTAAATACTGGTATCACCGAATTAGATAGGATGGATTTGAATAAAGAATGTATAGATGCCTATTTTTTGACAAAGAGAGTGTGAAGATTGAGAGAAATAGTTCCCCATTATTTCAATTGATCAAGCATATGACCCTTATCAAATCCTTTTTCCATGTTTATGTTGTTGATATTCAAGAAAAGTTAGAACATGGGGGTTAGAAGAACACCTTATCAGTCACATAATTCACTGATGTTATAAATTTTTGAATAATAATAGGGAATAAGTGTATGTAACTAGTGTCTGAGATAACAGTGTGGTTTAGGGATCATCTAATATGATTAACAGTGTGAAAATTGAAGAAGGCCGTATTAAGGATGTGATTATTGATTTGAATGATGATGATGATCAGATTGAGTAAATGAAAATGGACAGTTAAAGATGAATTTATTGATTTCCCAAAATAGGTTGAGTATTTAAATAGTTGTGCAAATAGAACATTGTATGGTACTTGAAATAAATACACAACATTTCCAGCCCTAAAAAAGTGGTATAATTTGAAAGTAGGCAATGGATGGAGTGATGCTAGTTTTTTATAATTACTTTCTATATTGAATGACATTATCCCAGAAGATAATGAGCTCTTGAGTCGATCATACAACACCAAAAAAATTCCACGTTTGATGGGTATGACCTCTGAAAAAATAGACTCCTACCCGAATGGCTGTACAAATTTTTCAAGGGCCACAATTCACATGGATAATGCCCAAAAAGTAATGCTTCTCAATACAAGAATGATTAATCAAGTATTACGATAGTTTTATTATACATTCCAATCATTCCAAGGTTTAGGATCCTATATACAAGTGCGAAGAGCACATGGAAATTAACATTACAGACACAGAAAAAGAAAAAAAGATGCAAAACTACGTCACCTAACATACTCTCCTCAGTGGAAGAGAATCTATTATGAGTATCAAGAATTTGGAAATGAACCGTCAAAACTTCATCTTGAATAATATAGAGATGGATTGAATCATTTTGGTTTTCAAAGCAGTACTCATTGTATACGGCCGATTATGTTGGTAAATTAAAAGATTCCATGGTTGGTATGAATGAAATTAAAACACATCATGCTATCTATTCCTATATCAGGACATAAAAAACACATAATGATATTGATGTTTATTTGGATCCATTGATCAAGGATTTGAAATTATTGTGGGATTCAAGTTTTATGTTGTATATTTCTTATAAAAATAAATATTTAATATTTAGATCCATGTTGTATGAGAGATTAAATTACTTTCTTGAATATAGAAATTTGTAAGGATATAACATTAATGGATATCAGGGGTGTCCCATCAACGAACATGGTATAAAATCTATTAGGTTGATACATTCTTCGAAAACCATATTTCTAGGACATCGTAGATTTCTACCCTGATGACATATGTACTGAAATTGGATGAAATCATTTAGTTGATATTCAAAATAACATAAATCACCGTATCCACTAATAGATGATCAACTACTTGAGAAAATAAATGATTTTGACATATATTTTGGTATAATTTTTGTAAAAAAACATTTTAAAACCCAATTGGAATAATAGATCGGTTTTTTGAATTACCAAGCTTAAATATTTTGTACATCAGTCACTTTTATGATGTTATACATGTGGAAAAATTGCATGTGGCAGTGTCATCATCAAGTTTCTAAATGCAATCGACAAAATAAAAGATGGAATTAAGGCCCTGATGGACATGGTTGGCATGGGAATATGAGAAGAGTTAGCGCCAGTGAAGGGTGAAAAACAAATTTCATCCTCCAACTACTTACACTCTTTTTAGGAAAGGGAGTTATCCGTTTATCACAATATTTACTGACGTAAATGTTCTAGAAGTGTATTCACTGAATATCAAAATCATCGTGTCAATGACTGATTTAATTTTAAAGGGTCTGAAATCACATGAGTTCCATATTTTAAGGCATTTTATAATTTATATTTCTTTATGTTAAATTTTCCCTTCAAATTTACATTATACATTAACAAATATATGTTTATTCATTAAATCAATATGAAAACAAATTATAGACCCGAAGAAATTATTGAGTATGGAAGGAGAAATTTCCATCTTTATATTAATTTGAAATGTTCTACCCACTAAAATTCTTTGATATGATGGTTAATATGATGGTTCAATTGTTGAAGGAGATTGGACTATGTGGTCATGTGCATTATAGATGAATTTACCACATTGAACGGTATATGAATATTTTGAAAGGCTCTGTCAAAATTTGAAGTTGGAAATAGGGTTTTATTGAAAAGAGATATATTGGTGAAGAAGATGTTGAATTATTTAATGAATACCAGTCCACTATGCAATGAATTAGTCTACCGAAATCTCATCACATGGGGTGGTTTTCAATTGAAGGATTTTTTTGAAAATTGGATGTCATAATCAATATTATATATCCGGATCAGGCTCAAAATTACGTTTTGCGTAATAGATTGTATGTGGAAAATCATGTCAAACACACTATATTATTAATATGTATTTTAATCCATCAATGGAAAAAAATTTATATCAAATACACATAATTGATATTTTATATGATGGCTTTATGACAATATATTTAGGTAGTCAGATAAAAATCCAGAATCAATTTTAGAATGGAATTGATGGCTATCCTCTAGAATAAGTCCGTATGTATCAGCATATAATTCATGTGTATTTAATGGTTATACATTCTATAATAATGAACATGATGATGAAAATACCATACAAAATATTGATGGAATACTTGTGGATGATGCGATTCTTGTTTCCAGTGATAAGGATAGGAATCCAATTTATGTGAATATGTCATACATTATCAACATTAAATAAATATTCAAGTTTGATTATATGATCTTCCAATTGAGGATTTTATTATGAATGTTGGTTGATAACTTGAGTTCTGTTAAAACATATGAGTTATTATTGATTAAAGTTGATTTATATAAAGAAGTATACAAAGTTAAACGATTAATAATGGAATGAAAAGTTGTATAAGTATTTAAAGATACAGATCCCAAAAATAGAAAGTGTTAAATTATTCTACTATCGACCAAAACCACTGATGTGTCAGAATAGAATTCAATAGAGCATGACCTTACATTGATATGTTTCAATCACTTCATAGTGGTCCCAATATAGAAACATTTTTTATGTCAGAGGAGACCAAAATGAGAAGATTATTATAGTCTATAGAGGGGTCATATCCATTCAGCCTTTAAAAAAGAGAGTTTAGTAATCAAGTTATATTATTTTGTAATATATGTCATGTTACATTATGTTATTATATGTTTGATGATTATTTTATGTAATCTAAATTAAATTTTAAACCACTTTTGCATATATTGACTTCTAAACTTGTTGATTCTCCCAATCTAGAGGCATAACAGGTCTCTCAACCTATTGTTGTTTTAATTGTAGAGGAACAACATTTCTCTCTACATGATGATGCCTGAAATGAAGAGGTCCAAGAGGTTTCTCATACTTTGATGATGTCAGTACCAATGAAAAGGTACAACCACCATCTACACTTACAGATACTAGATCTCCAAGAGGAACATGTTGATAATGTTGAAACTGAGAAAATGGTATGCAATAAAACACATGTGCACATAAAAAAACAGGAACACTGTATTTTGATAGTGTTATTAAAAATCAATAAAAAAATTGAATGGAATAAAATATGAGGTTATATGGAATAATTGGGTATATCATGTTATCTTCAACATGTCCATGTTTTGTAGTTACATTAGAATCATCACACAACAACACATGTCGATTGATGTACCATCATTGCACCATGTTGTCGTCAAGCTTTAGGCAATGATGTGGGGATATATTAAGGCAAAATTATGATACCATTTCATTAATTTACTAAAAAATCAATTAATGAAAAATGGAATTACTCTTCATCATCCCTTGTAGAGTGCATTTTTGGAGGATGACTCACACAAGGCCTATTTATTATGGGTTGTTGGAATGATTCACTGAGGATTTAACATAGTTTTAATGAGATATTTACTTGATGATGTTGAAGAGAAAATAAACCCAGACCCACCAATTTTTTTATAAACACATAATAATTGATGGAGCATGGGATGCATTTATTAGCCATCACGCAGAGAAATCTTTTCAGGTGTATTGTGTTTGGTAATACATTGATTGACGATATGTGTATTCATCACTTTTATTTTCATTTATTTATTTCCAAAATAAAAACTAAGTGTCTAAAATAAGGAATGCGTAGTAAACCTAATGTGACTCTACCATAAATTAGGAAATGGGTGTAATTCACTTAAAAAAATTTGGTACATATTTTAAATAAACCAAAATTCTTTTATGTGTTAGAAAAATACACCATAACTATGTTCCTCTATTTCTAAAAATATGGATGAATCCTAATCCAATGTCACTTCCTTCCCACACCACGTTCTATGGAAGGAGGTGTGTGTAAATAAATATGGGATACTAATAGATGAAAACAAAAAAAATTTGGTATCATGTGTAAGAATGACATAATAAAGTTTTGTTTTTTATTAAATCAATATTACAAAATAATTATTACTTATTTTCCTATATTTCATATCTAACATTGTCACCCGAATTAGAAACATCCCACCTAGATGAATACATACTTTTTGTGGACATGAGAATGGTTTAAAACTATTATTGCCTCAGATGTGGAGGTTATGGGGTGACAACTCAAAAATATTTTAAAAAAACAAGAGGAGGATAAAAGTGTAAAAACCAAAATCATGATTGAAATAATAGTCATATATTTAGAACATATGAAATTTCCAAGTGATTTCATGGAAAATGTGATGGTGTGAGGGAGAGAAGAAACTACTCAAGAACAACTAGCACATGAAGATCCCACCACACCCCCAATAGCTTTGTGCCATGACATTCCCCTAAAAAACCTATCATACCTAAGGTAACCAATGTTCTTATAATTGTTTCTATGAATTTTTAATGTGATATATAATGATAGAATTACAATACTGATATTTTATATGGTGAATATAATATTTATGTATATCTATCAACACACATGAATTTACTTGTATCATGGTATATAATGTTCAATTTCTAGAATATCGTGCCATAGAGAACAACACATCCAACATTTCATTTCAAATGGTTTATTAACATATCCCATGAGCCAGGAACTAAGAAACTTATTCCAAATAGTGATGAATATATTCCAAAGGTAATTAAATCTCTTGGAACATTCATTGCATGGCTGTCACAACTTGTAAAATAACATGATGAAAATGAGGTGTTCATTTTAAAATTATTTTCCATGACACACCATTAAATTTAAGGAAAAAATGTATAAATCAATGAATGCAATTATATATAGACCTATGGAAGGAGAGTAGAGAAAATAACATCTGAAATCCATCTCAAGGATCATCCAACAGATTGAAACAATCTACCAAAATATCTTTAATCCCCCAGGTTCTATATCTGATTTTATTATAATGGAAGGGTCATGTGAATATGATGTTGAATGAAAATGTTACTCACAAAATTCATTTTTATGAAAATATTGAAAAATGGTAAGATCAATATTTCATTAGATTCGAAAATGTAAGTGAAATCCTTGACTATGATTGGCTAGGTGGTTTTGTTGTAAATTTATATATGAGTTATGTTTTTATGATTTTATTTTCTAAAAGCTGATACACTATAATAATTATGACTAGATATATTTCATATTTTTAATAGGTGTATATTTGAAAAATAGTTGAAGGAATTTCCCCATGAAAAAATTAGTTATCATTATTTCTCATGTTACCTCAATAGACATAAAAAATAGAATCCAATAATGAAGGTGAAATAGTGGATGTGTTTCTGAAATTGTTTGACAACAATAAAATATATGAAAGAATCGTCTTAATACCAATGATGAAGTTGTAAAACTCGACAAAATAGTAATATTTAATATATTATAATTTATTTATTAATTATTATTTTTGTATTCTTAGGTAGCATTGGATGCCTATTGTATTCAATTTGGAATCACTAATGATTTTTTTCTTATATTCAATTCATGTATATCCAACAAACTCACCACACAAGGTGACATTATTCAACTTCTAATACAATACCTCCTACATATTAGAACTTAAAATATAGTTATTTAATTTATATAATCTTTTAATATGGATTCTATAATGATAGGGAAGTGGATGAACATCTCCAGGGGAATAGGAAAAGAAACATCACAACTACTAAAACTTGATACCAATGAGGGTAATTATAATACGATTTCACTATCGAAACACATATAAAAAATAAAAAAAAATCTCCATGTTTCTATAGTGTTTGAAACAAAAAAATGATAAATACTATTGTAATTATGCTTCTAAATTTATGAAAGATACTGTATTCTATTAAAAAAGAAGCATCCCTGAAGAGGTCATTTTTAAGATTATTACTATTTCATTTAAAATATTTATTAATCCTTTTTTTTCATTTTTTTCCAAAAATATAATGATATTAAAAAATACTCATATTCACAAGATAAGATATATTTTTTGGAAACAAATAGGTAAAATGCCTAATAGAATAATGTACATAAATAGCATAATCTTGTGACTCGTATGACTCAATGTGTCAATTTTTATTAAAAAATATTAGTATTTTTTGTATAAAGAAAATGTTTCCTACTATAAAATTATAAAATTAAATATAATTGTTTTGATACTTTAGAAAAATGATCCATGAATCATTTTTGACGTGTCAGAATCAACCCCACCAAAATTAGATGAATGGTGTGACCATTATGACTTTATGTCTGTTTTATAAGCTTAAAATTTAACACTCATCGAAACCCATGAAAATTCTCTCTAATTGTATTTAAAATTTAGGTAAATGATTTATTTGTTATTTATGATGCGTATGAAGTATTCTAATATCAAACCGACACCTGATGTAACCTATATGACTCAAAATGGTAGTTTCCAATTTGAAATGATATTTTAGTAATAAAACACAACCGACATACTATAAAATGTGAAAACACATTTGGATTATTATTATACATTATTAAATTGATACTTAAATCATTTTTTACATGTAGAAATCAACCATTAATAAATATGATTCCTTGTGCAATTGGTTTTACTGAAAGTGATTTTTTTTATTTAATATTGACATTAATATTCGTAAAAAAAACAAATCTAGTGTATTGAAAACCAAGAAAATGGATTCATATTGTTTTTATAATTAAGAAACGATCTACGAGTCATTTTTTATTTTTAGTAGTCATTTCTACCTCAATTTAATGCATGATGTGATTTGTAAAAATCAAAATCTATCTTTTTTATTTAAAATTGACATTAATTTGAATATAAAAAAAACTGACATACTAAAAAATGAGATAACACATTAGTATTGTTTTGATACATTAGGAATAAATATTCATGATTCATTTCTTATGTGTAATAATCATCCTTACCCCAATCTGACACACGTTGTGACTGCTATGACTAAAAGTGTTTGTTATCAATTTAAAATTTACATTTTATCTAAAAATATTCCACTCACTAAAAACTATGAAAACACATTATGAATTACTTTATAATTTAGGATAAAGAGTATTTAGTCATTTTTGATGTGTATGAAGTATAATCACATCAAATTGACACATGATTTGATTAGTATGACTTAAAAAGCATCGTTTCAGTCTGAAATGATATTTTAGTAAAAACACAACAGACATACTAAAAACCAATCAAACAAATTTGGATTGTTTAGATATCATAGAAAAATGATTCTTGAGTCATTTATGATGTGTATAAATCAAACACACGTCAATCTGACAAATGATGTGCCCGATATAAATCCAAATGTGTTTTTCAAAAAAATTGGAATTAATTTAAATAGAAAGAACACGTGACATAATGAAAACTGAAAAAACACAATCAGATTGGTTTTATAAAATAATAAAATGGTCCATGAGTTATTTTTGAGGTTCAGAAATCAACCCCACCCTTGTCTAAGGCATAGTGTGACCGGTATGACTAAAAATGCCCATTATGTATTAAAAATCGATATTTTAGCACAAAATATTTGACTCATTGAAAACCCAGAAAACTCAGTGTGATTGTATTTATAAATTAAGAGAGTTATTAATAAGTCCTTCATTAAATGTATGATTCATTATCAGCTAAATCCAATGCACAAAGAGACTTGTATGACTCAAAAAGGGTGTTCCCGATTTGAAATATTTTTTTAGCAAAAAATATAAAAAATGTCAAAATGAAAACTAAGTAAAAATGTTTAGATTTTTTAATATTTTAGAACTATGATACAAGAGTTATTTTTTATATGAAGGAATCAACCACACATCAATACAACTAATGATGTGACTGTTATTAATTAAAATATGTCATTTATATAAGCTATTAATTTTAGTCAGAAATCAAAGAACATACTCATATCCAAGAAAAACACACTTATTGATTTCATATTTTTTGACAGTGATCCATAACTCATTTTTTATGTTTATGAATCAACCACACATCAATATGACACACAGTGTGAACTGTATAACTCCAAATATTTATTTTAGAATAAAAATTGACATTTTATTAATGTATTCATTCATATTAATGTTTTATTTATTTCTTTAGAGAATTACTGACTTAATAATTTTTTCCTTATATAGGTGGAACTTTTTTTTGAGTTGGGGTGATTTGTTCTGCAACTAATACCATGGGAGGAAATTATGGAAATGGTATCATAGATGTTAATGGATTAAATGTAATTGATTTTTACTATTTTTTGAATAATTGAAAATTTAATTATATTAATCATTTTTTGAAATGTACATAGCATTGTTTTACAATAACATGATTGTACATATTTATTCTTGTGTGCACTATGCAGGTGTAGTGTGTTTTTGAGGTTGAGGTGCTGTTGGGTGTGCTGTTATATAAATAATAATTGACAAGAATCTAGGCCTTTATATGTGTTATTTCGGGCTTTGAAAAATTCACCCAATATCAACACTATTTAGTGAGATTATAATGGCCCACTTTATCAATTCTAATTAAATTGCAGATAAAGGTCCCTTTATTAGAGCTTATAGAAGGGATGATAATGTGTTCTTTAATTAGTATTAAAAATAGAGCTGATAAGGGGGGGATTAATCAGTTCCTTTTCTTACACGGATAATGATCCCCATTTATAAGTGATTTTTAATCATTTCTAAAGGGGACCCCTATATCTTCTTTGAGATTAATCCCAATATTATTACACTGTTAAAAGAATTTTATAGTTCTTTTAAAAACACTAAATGTTGTAAGGAAAAATACCTAATCCATAATGACTTACCCAATGTTTACAGATCCAAGGAACTTAAACAATAATAACCATACCCACTGATATGGTGTGGTGTCCCTCAGGATGCCCATACATATTTATAGCCTCTAAAATATAGCGAAACTCAAGAAAATAAATAAAATTTCATATAAGGGTTTCCTCTATTATTTTTTTATAATACAAAACTTTTCATACCACATTGAATTTCTCCCTAAATCGTTTTTTGAAATATAAATTTTCATGTTTTCCAATGTTAAAATTCATAAACCCTTCCTTAACCTATTAAAAACCACATATTCTATCATTAAAAATATTATCATTACATTTGAGATGAATTTATTCATCACCATTGAATGTTCTTTTGTTGTAAACTCTTTTTTCCTAACTATAATTAAAATATATATGAAATATACCATTATATGATTTTGAATTTGACCATTATAGAGAATATTTGTTATTATGAATTTAATATTTTAAACCAAATAATCCAAAATACCCAATTTTAGTATGATTTATGTCAAAAAATCATAATTTTTTAAGAAATTAATATATAAAATCATATTTTATGAATGAATGGATATGTTAATAAAATATAGCAAGAATTATTTTGGGGAAGTATATTTATTTCTCCTTATTATAAAAATTTCATGTTTAATCCCCTTTTCCCATTCTACAATAACTTTATATCATGGATTCCTTAGAGTTATGAAATTTTGATTATATCTATTCCCTTTACATAATTAATCAAATTCATTTTTATAAAACCGAAAACCTTTATAAATTATAATTGGTAAAATTACATGTCCTTTTTTTAACAAATTCAAAATATGTGATAAATTTAGAAAAGTATAATATTTGTGTGCAAGAAAATAAGTCCAGGTAGATTGGTTATAGTCATATATAACAAAAAAAATATACATTTCCCTCTTAAAATTACATTTTTTATTTGAAAAATAAGATCCTAATATAAAAGTTGAATAGGTTTACATGCCCATACCATAATTGAAAATTTAAAATACACATTATGTTTCTTATCATAAACTCATAAATTTCATATATAGGTGTTATCGAGATTTAGCATAGTATTATCTGACAACATTTTATTTATTTAAAAATTGAGTAAAAACCATAAATTTTTATGGTATTATAATTTCTTCCATAAAACAAAGTCAAAGTGTACAATATTTAAACATTTATCAATTTTCATAATCATGATTGAAAAATAAATTGAATAGATCTTATGTTTACTTTTTTTATAAAACTAAAATTATTAATTATTTAAAATAATAAACATAATATTTTTAAATCTAATAAACATTCCATCATCATAGAATTATGAAATTTTTTTCAAATTAATACTTATATAATCAACAAATAATTTATTCAAAATAGTTACACAATTTGATATTTCATCTTCTCTAAAATAGTTACTTTTCCTTTATAGTTATCACCATATGTTATTATACCACAAAAAAATTTATTGAATGATAAAATATTGATATATTTCTATTTATATGTCGAGATAGCCCATTTTCGATGTACCATTTTTCTTTTTTGACACCTCTAAGAAGTAATTCATAAAACAACACATTTTTATGATTACATCAGTGGCCATAGAAACATAATTATAATTGGATTAGAAAAATAGTTCACGGGTACCTAGACTAATTTCTATCATGTATTCATTCTTATTCTAAAAGATCAAATTTTATAGATCAAAGTATTTTTGTGACCATGACACTATGAATAATTAATTGAACATTCATTTTCATAATGAGAGATTATTTAATATCTAAGTCCTATAAAAATTAAAATACTTCATATAAAACCATTATTAGATAATGCCTTATTTATTTTAGGAAAATACTACCGTTTCGAAGACAAAACCTTTTTCTGTGATGACTTTATAAAAACATGAATGTTATCATATCTTTTCCACCCCTATAATAATTTTAAAAATTTATTTTCAAAGCATTAATTTAATTTATCCTCTTATAATTTTCTTCCAAAATGAAAATGAAATTAATTATTTGAGCTTCATGAAAATTAGTTTCATAATCATTAATTTTATTATTTTTATGTTTAATACTTTCTAAATTAATTTTTAATTTATCAATTGAGATTGAAGGATTATTTCTAATTTTCTAATTTTCTGTGAAAAATTGTTTATGTTGATGCTGAATATTTTATAATTTTCTAGTAATATTATTAATTTTATTATTATATCTATCAATTTATTTATACATCTCATATTTAGTTAGATAATAAATTAATTCATGAGAGGATCAACAATCTAATTCACTTACCTATCTTATTGATATCAGTCAACACATATTTTATGAATACTTTTTAATACCAGATTCGTCAAATGATTCTTTGTATAAGGTGGAAATCCACCAAGATTCCATTTATCTTATTTCTTTGGGATATATTTTCTCTTATTATCATTATTATTTTGCCTTAGTTATTTAGTGTTTATGTGTATTCTCTTATAAAACATAAAATATTTTTTAAGAATCCTCTTTAAAAATATCAATACCATTGATCATATTCTTTTAATAATTTCAAGATGATCCATAATGAATAATTGAGACTATACATTCTTTTATCTATTTACACAATTTGAAATATGAGTATATTCATATTTATCACTAGACTATAGCTTATTGTTATAAGAATAAGTTTAAACATTTGATTCACATGTATTTTTTTGAAATATCCCCATGATAATTATATTATTATACTAATTAATTTTGAAAAAAAGATCCAATATTCTAATATTTGATATATGATTTTAAAAAAATCATTAATTTCATCTTTATTAACTTCCCATAATGTTGGAAAAGAAATTTATTCAACTAAAACTGCATAAAATAAAATTTCATCCTAAGAACTCATTCGATTTATTATAAAATTAAATTTATGAATCATATGATATAAAATTTATTACACTCCAATTTTAAATTTTTTATACTGTTCCCTTAATATGGCTAACAAATTTTATTTCAACTTTTCTAGACCAAGGTGAGTATTATATATTATTTCCCAAATTTCATGTGATTTATTTCATGTAAAAACATTGTTTTAGTCCATCAAATTATAGTCCCAACAGAAAACATCGATTACATTATTGTTAAAAATATATATAAAACTATTATTAACGGTTAAAAATTTAGGTTCATCTTCATGGAAATTTTATTATTTAATGAAAATAGTCGAGTTATCATGTTTTATATTCTTATGATAATATTCAATAAGTGATTACCAATGCACATATTTTTTTATAAATAATGAAATTTGTATATTCTACAGTCCATCCATTATTTTCACCAGTTTCTACAATATAGATTTTTCCATTTGACTATTTTGTCATGATTTGAGTAACTATACTAAATTTTAATATTCCAATGATAGTGGTAAATCTCAAATAAAAATTGTTAGCTCCTAAAGTGAGATTAATATAAGGTTATAGAGGGGTTAATTGGGATTTATAAAATATATCCATCAATTATTGGAGATATGTTATATTTTATAGCGAAAAAAATAAAAAAAACCAAATTATTTTTATAATAGATTAGTTCTAAATGATTCTACTCATAAAATTCACACCTCTAAATATAACATATGAATGGAACTCTATAATAATGTAATCTATGAATTTTTATCTAATACAATTCCCCTTTTATTACTAGTATGCCAAACTCAAAACTAAAATTTTTTAACATGGAATCACCACATATATATAGTTATTTTTGGGTAGTGAATGAAACATGGACAAACTTTTTCTAGACCACAGGACAACCAAAAAACATACCTTTTATCTATTATAAAAATCCCAAATATACATTTATTATCAGATTGAATAACTAGAAATTTATACATTATATGGGTAGTATAAATTAAATTAAATACTGACATGGAAATAGAATAATATGATTTGAAATCACAGACCCAATTAAATAATTGTTTTTATGTTTTTTGAGTAAAAATTGTTGTCATTGGGAAGAGAATTTTCAATATTATGTTCCATCAGCAAAGATAGATTTGGTTAATGATCATGCAATTTATATTAGGCCGTACAACATGAAATTATCTCCAACCATTGGTGTGAAGAACAAGTTCTATAAATGAATTTATATAATGTTCTCATATTTTCAACTAGTTTATAAACAAGAAACCAATTAAAATTATTCTTTTTTAAATCATCATGCCCATATTATATTAATGAACTACATCAATGTTATTGAATTCACCATTACTACAAATTATATTCATGAATTATCTATTTAATTCCCATGAAAAATAATTTACTTTCTTAGTTCATTTAATATATATATTAGAAAAATGGTTGTATAATATTTAGTTAATAATAAAAATATGCTAAATTAAAATATCTCCATCATATCGAACCAATAACTCATTAGAAAAGATCTAAATTTTGTGAGGGATCAATTTTTATATTCGAAACACTTCATATTTGAAAATAATTCTTTTTTGATGATGTAATTTGAGTATTCAAAACTAATTATGTACATTTAAGCATTAATTAAATGATTTCCTGAAAATTTATTTAGTGTTTAAATTATCTGAATGTAATTAATAATTAATTATATCAATTAGAAATTTGAATTAAACGTTAATATAAATACAAATAGAAAATAATAAGAAAAAAAGAAATACTCCTCAATATGGTATAGTCAATTTCCAATTAGATGTGAACTCATACGACGATACTATCTTTGAAATATATCAATATAATTTGGATGATAAATTATTATGGAATGTCAGTTTCATCATTTGTTGGTTAGTAATAAACATGATATCGATCAAAATAAATATTTAGGTAATAAGTTACATTAAAAATTTGTATTTATGATTTATCAGATTCAATATTAGATCAATCCCTTTATGTAGTCGATCCATTCATGAGGTTATAATAAATGAGCATGTTGTAAATGAATGATTTTTTTTAGAATTTCACATAAAATATAATGATTTGTATGATCGGTCGAAACTCATTGTGTGCTTGATTTTTCATTTAGAAAAATCTATTCACTTGTCTAAAATGATCAATAAATATACATTTGATATATTACCCTTAATGTCTATTGAATACTTATGGTCAATTAATTTATTCATAGAGTTTGTAAATTTATTCATGTAATTCATTGTGGAATTAGAATAATTTTTATCCATGATCAATATTTTCTTCAGGTGGTGTATTTATTATATTAGTATCTAACACATTATCTAACTCATGGTTAATAAATATTCCATCCTAATGGTCACTATATATTAGTAGTTTATCCTACATGTATAAATATTTTGTAAACATTAAAATCTTATAATCTTAAAACATAAGAGATACCAACTGATATGGTGATGTATTTTTCCATAAATTTATTTCATAATAAAAAACATATATAAAAATAGTAAAAAATAACATAAATGTTAATAATTAAGTTTCATTTTTAATAATTTCATTAATAATAAACTTTATATTTTTTATTATCAAAACATTAAATAATTAGTTTGAGTATCCACATCCAAATGATGATATCTATAAATGATTAGAGAATTTTTTAAAAAATTATTTATAAATTATGTGTTTATTTGTACCTAAAATTAATTTCTATAGTGTTTATAGATTATTATTTAGGTCCGTTAAAACACTAAAGAGGAGTATGGAAATAACTTAAGAGGCATTCGTGGGATCCTTCATGAGAATTTCCATTCTGAAAAATTATCAACTAGTAGATTTTTGATTTACGTTGTCATGTTTGAGAAGTATGTAGTAGATGAAAAATTATTTCATCCCATGTAATCATTCTCACTATAATTGGATTAAAGTATCTATGTAAATCATAATTTTAAGCCTATTTATAAATGATGAGGAAGTATCTTATTGTATCCTCAATCCAATTTTAATAAAATCTTACTTTTTATGTTTTATTCTATGATAATGGTGTTATCATTCTAGTTTCTATCTAGAAAAAGGAAATTTATGTATTGGTATAAGGGTCAAGGGAATATATAACCCTATAATATGAACTACCACACAATCATTTATATATGGTTGTTGTGATGGATGCACATCAATATTGGTGAAATTATCTATTTTATGAGTGATTCATGGTTAATACTGATTACAAAATCTTGATATTTTTATTTTCTAAAATGGACTATAACTAATGTTGAGGAATTGGGATGACTACCTTCAAATGTTTTATTTTAATATCACCTACACGCCTGATATATGGAATTTTTTCTTTCATTCACTTATTAAACTAATGTTATCTCAGGCTTTGTAAGAGTCTAGTGTGGAATGAAACCTTATGTGTCTGATGGGTGAATATAATTTTTATGTGAAAGGGGATGATAATACCATGTTTAATTCTAATTTTCTACTAAATCTTTCCCTAGTCAAGCTTGTTTATGAAGAGTAGTAAAAAATGATGAATTCTAGTCTCTCATGACACTTTTATATTGTAGGGAGAAAACTTTTATGGCGTCACTATATTTTATAGGAATTATTTTTTTGGGATTATGTGTGTATTACCCTTATTAATGAAGAATTATTTAATAGAATAACTCTAAATATTTAATTGGTTTTCATATCCTAGAGCAACTAAAATGTATGATAATACGAGGTATCTGTATTCGAGATTTATTAAGGGTCGTATCATACTCATTTGGAATTGGATATGTTGTTGATATAATTCATCATCGTTTTAACTCATTAATGTCAAGTAAATAGTTTTTTTGGGTTTATATTGATTGGATCTAAATGACAACACTTTTTATACAATTCTAAGATAGCTTTAATATAGCTTATATCAGGATGCTCTATGTGTAATAGATTGACTTATAATTCCTTATACCATTATATATGATAGGGATCCAATGTTTTATTCATATTTATATTGTTTCCTTAGAGATGTGATATAATACCCTCATGATTTTATGTTATGTCTCTTTTTAAATTTAATTTATTGGATTTCATACATTACACCCAACCCCTAGTTTATATAAACAATGAAATTTTTATAAAATCAATTAGTTAAATTAGAATTAATAAAAATAATTAAATAAATTATGAAATTTATATATTAAATTATTAATATAATGATTGACATTTATTTTATCCATTTTCTAGAGATGATAAAAATGTAAATCACTTTTACACATAAAATTTTATATTTTTGTAAAGAAAATTTTCCTCCTTTTGAGGGCACGGTTGTTTTAAAATTAAATTTTCATATATTTATAAATTTTATTTATCATGTAATATTATACATTAATATTAGAATATAAAAATGTACATTGTTTTCATTTATGATAATTTTCTGTTAAGATTCATGTTTTGATTTATAGGGAAAAATAGTAAATTGTAATTGAAAGAATCATTTTCATCTAAATTATTTAAATTGTTAAATTATATTTTTGATCGGTTTTAAAGTATAAATATATAACGTTTATATCATTCAATCCAATTTATGGAATATGAGTCAATTTACCATTGATTTTTCATATTAAAACATTACAATATTTTGGACATTATCACTTTAAATACCCGTTTTCTCGTTCTATTAATAAGACTACATTTAACTTATTTTTTTCCATTTATATTATTTGTATTTAGTAAAATATATTCTATATATTGAATTATAATGCAGAGATTTAGTAAATAGATCCTTTTTCTTATGGGACAATAGAAATAGTAACTATAGTATTTTTTTTAATTATTGTGGTTGACTGTAAATGTAGTACCCCCAATTTGAGGATGTGGCCTTTGATTAATAATTTTTATGCGTTTGAAGTGCATGAGATGAGTTGGGAAGGGGTTGGGAGAGTTTTTAATGGTTGTGGATGGAGTGTTTTAAAGGGATGCACGGTTTTAGCATGGTTAGTGGAAACCATGCGAATTCCTCAAGAAACCATTCAAGGGAGCCAGTAGCATTCGCACGACCTGCGCACAGTTTGGAAAACCATGCCAGGAAATCATGTGGAACCTTGCTCCCGAGGCAGTAGAGTGCGCACGTTTTTCCAAACTGTGCGGCCACATAAATTTATGGTTATAAAACCCAGGCTCCCTCAGGATTGCCTCATTAAACTCCAATCCGCCTCCCACTCGAGCCTCACTCGGGATATTGTATTCTCAAGGGTTTACGGTCATCTCTCACTCGATTTGGAAGAGTTTCAAGGGGTTTCAAGGCAGTTTGAAGGTGGTTTCTCCTGGGTAAGTCTCTCATCTTTTTTATCTTGTGTTTTCCTCTAGATCTACTTCCCTCTAAATCATGGTTTTCTACATCTAAACTTTTTGTGTGTAGATCTATGGTTGGGGTTGCCTTGAATGTTAATATTAAGTCTTGTGGATGTTAGGAAAAGTGATCTAGAGATTTTTTGGTGGTGCGTTCTTCAGATTTGAGGTGCGGTGGCTTGTGGGTCGATTTCTTAGGAACCCTAAATGTAGGTGGCTTCCCTATCGACTACACTTGGTTAGAAATAGTGGTTCATTGTTACAATTAATAGTTGTGATGAAAATTAATTAGGAATTGAATGTGCGATATTTGTTGGAAATCCATCGGGAGATGTTTTGTGGATTTTTGGGATAAATGGTTTTTAATGGTGAATTTCTTTTCCTGTGGATTTTAAAATGAATATTTTAAAATGGGATGATATGTTTGATTTGTGAAAAAGGTTTATGGAATGATTTTTCAATTAAAGGTTTGTTTTATTGAAATTTTTTTTGTCATGGAAAATGTTTTTCAATAAATGGATGATTTATTTAAGTCGACTGATATGGAATAGAATTGGTTGATTGCATGTTGTTATGGCCATGGTGGGTTTATTCTTGGTTTGGTTTGATTGAAATGTTTTATGGAAGTGGGCGGGAAGTCTCACTATAAAAAGGGGATGGATAGTGGTCATAAGAACACCTATATGAGTAGTGTTCGGGAAGTACCACTAGTTGTGAATGGTTGAAACGGTTGGGTAGAAGTCCAACCATTTTGATTTTTTTGGTGCTAATGGGTGAACAGGTTGGGTAGATTTCACATCATTTTGGTTTCTTGTTGTGCATTTCTTTTCAAGATGGAATTATTGTGCTAATGTGTAAATATTGGGATGATTTTGGATTGTTTGGTTGGCTTTTCCTTGGTTGCATGGGTTGGATGAAATGGCTTGGTAAGGACATGTTTGGCTTATGAAAATGGTTTCAGTTTGTTATTCATATTATATAAACTGTTTTATAAAAATGTGTTAACTGTTATATCCTAGTGGCATGTGTAGGGAATTCATTTGGGGAAATCCTACTGAGTTTTATTACTCCACCCATACTTTGGAACATTGCTGTCTTTGCAGATGTCATGTACCGTGATATGGGAAAAGGTAAGGCATCTACCTTTTTTAGTGGAGTGTTGTGATTTCTTGGAGGAGCTTGGAGCTTGGATCTTAGTGTGAAACTGTGGTGGAGTGCTGTGATTCCTTTTTTGGTGATGGATTGTGGTGTTTGGTAGTTTAGTTTCTACTTTTTAATCGAATGTGTTGTGGACATGTCTAGTTTTATTGGGTTTGGATTGTATTGTGGAACAACTTGGTTGTTAATGAATGCGTTTGTCGGGTTTTTTGACATGCGTCATATAGTTTGTGGATTTTTGTTTGGTTTTATATTAAGGGAAAATGATTCCCCATTTTTTTCTAAGATCCCTCAGTATTTATTTCCAACATTTAGCGCCTTCGGAATGTCGGTTAAGGCCAAGTGACCCTCACCACCTCCGCAAGCCAATGAGGTAAGGGTGGGGTGTTACAAGTGGTATCGGTTTTTCCGGTCCTTTGGAGTTGATTCTCGGATTTGGTTTTGACATTAATTATAGAATACTCATTGTGTTGGGATGGTATCATGGCGTTGGACTGTCAGAACATGGAATGTATAGCATAAAAGGACGTATTTAACCCTTCTATGCTGAATATTACGTTACCAGGGAGTGTGGTACATAATTGGTTTGGAGACACTTATAGGCATTGGATATCTCATTGTCATGGGTGTAGCCAATGAGATGAGAATGGAATGCATGGTAGAAATTAATTACACTATGATGAATATTTCATTGGGTTATAATGATTAATGATATGATATGAATGTGTGAAATTGCATTGTGAATAAATTGGTATTTTAAATTGGGTTGGTTTTCAAAATGGTGAAACACGAAACATGTGGATAAGGGTGGAGATCCTTGTTTTGATAGTGTTGTATAATTATATTTGAGATGGGATTTTGTGATGTCTACTGAAGTGAGACTCATGGTTGTTTGTTTTCTATTGATAGAAATGGCATCAGGTAGGCGTCGTAGAGACCAACCAGAGGATGCTACTAAGAATGTGGTAGCACCTGATCCTTAGGTGAACTAGAAGCTAGTAGAAAGCATAGTGGAAGATTTCCAAGCTATGGAAAGTGGAAATAAAATGGATTAACCAAGGAATCTAGATTAGGCGGTTTAATTTCAAAATCAGAATACACACATCTTCAGGGGTGATTTGGAGCCGGAGAGGGCAGAAGCATGGTTGAATATAATGAACATGATCATTGAGTTCTTGGGAACACCGAAGTGATGTTAGCCAGGTATATGTGGGAAGATCATTCCCTTCAGTGGTGTGAGTTGGTAGTCCAAGCGGGGATGGACCGGGGTATGATGTGGGAAGTCATTGAAGAATTGTTTAATAAATAATTCTACTCAAATAAGTTCAGAATTCAGCATACGACTGATTACATTAGTTTGAAGCAAGTGCTTATGTTTGTGACAGAGTATGCAGCTATGATTATGAACTTAGTGTGGTTTTCACTCGAGGTGGTGGGTAGAACATCGTTGAATGAAAGGACCTTTGAAGTAGCGTTAAGGCAAGAGATCCATTCAAAGATAGCGGTGTTGGGTATATATGATTACACAGAGATGGTAAATAGAGACTCGGTGGCTGAATGAGATCTATTGTGAGCACGGGACGGAGGAAGTATGGTGGTAGCCAAGGGGAATAGTAGGAACTCTAACACTTGGTTCAAGTGAAAGAGGGACACTTATTCCTAGGGCGGGAATATGGCTCATAATCCAACAGCAAGATTGATAAATTTCCATCTGAATCCCTAGAGCAAGCCGGGATGTTTTCAGTGTGGTTCGATGATCCACACAAAGAGGGATTGTATGACACAACCTCAAACATGTCATAATTGTAATCAGATGGGGCATATGCAGCGTTATTGTCATAATGCTCCAAGTTCGGGTCTGCATGACACTCCTCAGGGATCGCAGACATCGTATTCTTCAACAGGACTGGGACAACAGCATACCCCTCGTCAGTAGAGTAAAGTGGGTCATGGTGATTCTAGAAATACCACGACCCCTCAGTAGAACAATAAAGAGGAGAGTGTGGCAGGAAAACATGTGTTCGATGCTGAGAAGGTTGTGGTGGATGATCAGTCGGGAGAATCCATGGTGCGAGGTACTATTATTATAAATTCTACCATGATGCAAGTGCTGTTTGATAGGGATGCTTTACACTCTATTATTGTTGCATGTGTGGTTGATTTTCTGGGTTTAAGGGTTAAAATGATGCCCTCAATTTTGAAAATTCAAACTCCTCTGGGTCGAAGTGTGTGTCGAGCCTTCTTGTGTAGATAATGTTATATCATTGTGTGAAATTTTGAGATAGTGTGGCAATTCACAATGCTTGAGTTGGATGGGTATGATGTAATGCTGGGAATGTATTGGCTGGTGGCATTTAAGGCCCACATCAATTGTGTTGCATGAAAGGTGGATTTTACAACACACAATGGTGTTAGACATCTCTTTAGAGGAGACAAGCATGAAAGGCAGGCTGTAATGGGTTTGTTGGCACTAGAAGTGGGTATGTTATCATATCACTTGGCAGTTTTGTCGTTATAATAGGTAGAGGGTGTTGAGAAGTGTGTTCCTCCGGCAGTGGTGGATCAGTTCATTGATTTTTTTCCTGAATAATTCACAATGTTACCTCTTGTAAGAGAAGTGGTGTTTACGATTTATCTCCTTCCACGGACCAGTCAATATCTCACTTCCATCTTATCGGATGGCACCGGCAGAATTGCGGGAATTGAAAATCCAGTTGGAAGAGTTAGAAAACAAATGGTTTATCCATCCTAGCATGTCTCCATGCGCAGCACTGGTATTGTTTGTGAAAAATCCGGATGGAACTTTGAGGATATGTGTTGATTATTGTAGACTTAACCATGTTACGATAAAGAATAGATATCCCCTTCCAAGAGTCGATGATTTGTTCAACCAGTTAAGGGGAGCCTAGTGGTTCTCCAAAATCAACCTGAGGTCAAAATATCATCAATTTCGGGTGAGGAAGGAGTATATTTATAAAACAACATTCAGAAGAAGATATGGCCCTTATAAATATGTGGTTATGCCCTTTGGTCTAACGATGTGCTAGTGGTGTTTATGGAATTGATGAATCGGACGTTTCAGAGATATCTGGATTCATTTGTGGTGGTGTTTATAGAATATATTTTGGTGTATTCAATGACATGGGTGGAACATGAGCAGCACATGCCTACAGTGTTGGGGATCTTGAGGGATCATCGGTTTTTTTCCTAATTGACAATTTGTGACTTTTGTATACGAGAAGTTTGTTTTCGTGGCCTTCTGATTTCTAAATGGGGTGATTCAGGGGATCCAAAAAAGATAGAGGCTGTTATCTCGTGGAAACCACCAAATAATGTGTTTGAAATATGGTGTTTTCTTGGTCTAGCTGGGTAATATCGGTGTTTTGTTTGTGATTTTTCATGTTTGGATTCACAGATGGCAGCTTTAAGAAGACTAAATGTTTCATTCCATTGGAACGAACAGTTTCATCAGTGCTTCGAAGAGCAAAAGGTTCTTCTTACATCAACAACAATATTGGTTTTTCCAAAATCAGGAAAATGGTATGTAGTGTATTGTGATGCATCAGGATTAGGATTGGGGTGCGTTCTCATGCAAGGTAATCATGTGGTTTCATATGTATCATGGATGTTGATAGTTCATGAGAAGAACTACCCAAATCATGATTTGTATTTGGGAGTAGTGGTCCATTCCTTGATGGTATGGCGTCATTATCTCTTTGGTGAGATATTCACTATATATACAGATCCTAAGAGTTTGAAACACATTTTCTCACAATAGGATTTGAACATGAGGCAAAGGAGATGTATGGAAGATCTCTAGATGATATATTTTGATTTGATGTGCACACTGGGTAAGGGAAATTCAGTGGCAGATGCATTAAGTAGAAAATCATATGCTTGGGTGGTGAAACATGAATCAGACCAGTGGAAGTTGATGTTGGTTATAACTGATATGTGGTTGGAATGTGATGACAAGGGTGATAGAGTGGTCTTCCTTCCGGTTTTGTTGATTCCTAACATGGTAGACCTGGATAAAGAGGTACAAATATCTGATTCTGAGTGTGTGACCATGGGGTCGAGACTCAATAGTGGGGAGAACATTGAGGGTTAGAAACTAAAGGCAGATTTTGTTTTGTATTTTCAGAATATGATGGTTGTACCAGTTTCTTGTCATGAGGATCTTCTCAGGGAGTATCATCATTCCAGGTGGGATATTCATCCTGGAATTCAGAAAATGTATAATGTGTTGAAATTGCAGTTCTGGTGGGCTGGTATGAAAAAAATTTGGATAAGTTTGTTTCGAGATTCTTGACTTGTCAACAGATCAAAGCAGAGCATCAGAGGCTAGAAATAATGTTTTAGTCCATACCAATCCCCATATGGAAGTGGGAGAAGATATAAATGTATTTTGTTACAGGTCTCCCAAGAATTGTCAGCAATCACGATGACATTTGGGTGATAGTGGATCGACAAACGAAGTCGGTCTATTTCATCCCAATTCGTGAATCTCATACGGTGGATGATCTATCCAAAATCAATATCTGGGACATGGTAAAGAGTCATTTTGTTCTAGTTTCGATTATATCAGATAGAGATCTGAGGTTTACATCTCGTTTCTATAACTCCATACAAAAATCCCTTAGAACTGAGTTGACAATGAGTATAGCGTATCACCCTCAGATGGATGGTCAGTCCAAAAGGACGATACAAACACTAGAGGATATGTTACAGGCTTGTTTCATTGATTTTGGTGGCTCATGGGAGGATCACTTGTTGTTAGATGAGTTCTCGTACAAATATTAGTTATCAGAAATCAATACATATGGCTCCGTTTGAAGCATTTTATGGAAGGCCATTGTTGTACCCCTCTTTCTTGGATTTTAATGATCATAATCACTCTTATTTTGTTCTAACTTGTTTTCAAGTGTTTTTGTTGATAGGCAAAAGGTTGCCAAGGAGTTGGGCCAAGAAGGACTGAAAGTAGACTCTCTGAGTCAACCGGCCAACCGGTGTATTCCCACCGGCCAGCCGGTGGTCTCTGGCAGTTGCAATGGTTTCTGTCCAGAGCCACCGTTCAGCCGGTGTGAGCTCCCCGGCCAGCCGATATTGTCACTAGCCAGCCGGTGGCTGACCACCGGCCAGCCGGTAGAACCTGGGCACAGAGCTTGCTATCTACCTGGAGCACCAGCGAGCCGGAGGCTCAAGACCAGCCAGCCGGTGGACCACCGGCCAGTTGGTGAGACACCACCGGCCAGCCAGTGTGCCCAGTCAAACTAGCCGTTGGGCTTTGACCAGACTTGTACTTTTGACTCCCAACGGCTCCGAAGGCCTCTCCAATGTCTCCGAAGACTCCCAACGGCCATTTGGGTGTTCCTCTCCTATAAATAGAGGACTAGGAAGCCCCGGAAACACATAGTAGCCCACGGGAACATTTTTCGATCATTTGGCGAACCTCCGGCACATTCCTTCAAGGATCCCCACCTACTCCAACTCACTTCCACAACCAAGGAGCACCACCATAGAAGCTTGGGAGCGCTCTTCATCATCACCAATCAATCCATTGGCGCCCAAGACATCTCCTCTTTACGGTTTTTATTGTTTTATCATTTTGAGCATTATTTTGAGTTTGTGCATACAAACCCTTCTTTCTCTCATCCTCCCTTTGTTTGGGTTTTCAAACCACCTTCAAGGTGTGAAGAGGTTAGTCAAGTCTTTCCTGTAAAAAACTTGAGTCATAGGTAAGCTAGCCTTCACCTGTAAGAAGGCTAGTGGGTTTCTTGCTACAACCAATAAAAAGCAAGCTGTAATAGGTTTCTAGGCTGCCTTAAAGTCTAGTGGGTTTCTTGCTGCAACCATTAAAAAGCAATCTGTCGTATAAATCTCTCAACGGTTGAGTTGGGAGCGGAGACGTAGGCTTGGGATTTAGGCCGAACTCCGTTATCAATTTTGTGTCTTGCCTCTTTTATTTCCACTGCGCTTTAACTTTTTCTTAAATTGTTAAACTTTTTTAAAAGGCAATTCACCCCCCCTCTTGCCATCACTCTCCGTCCCAACAATTGGTATCAAAGGGAGTGTTTGTGTAATACCTTAACTGGTTTCAAATTCAAGATCCATTGTGATGGCTTCATCTTCTTTCTCCCCCGAAGGTTATTCATTGGGTCGTGCTCCATTTTTTTATGGAACCGACTATACCTATTGGAAAACTCGCATGGCTACTTTTCTTAGAAGTATAGGTTATCCTATTTATAGAATTATCATGCATGGTTACTCTCTCTCTCTTCTCCCGATGAATCCAAATCGACTCAAGCCGATATTAAAAATTTCGAGCTTGATGGCAAATCCATGAATGCTCTTCATTGCGGCCTTGATCGTAATGAATTCAATCGAGTTTCCACATTCACTTCATCTCATGAAATATGGAAACTTTTGGAGGTTACCCATGAGGGGACCAACAAAGTTAAGGATACTCGATTGGATATGTACCGTCAGGATTTTGAGTCTTTTACCATGCATCCATATGAAAATATTACTGATATGTTTACTCACTTTACTGATTATGTAATGGGAGAAAGTCTCTTGGAGATGATGTTTCTGCAGAGATGATGGTCAAGAAGATCCTTTGGATCTTACCAAGTTCATGGGCACCGAAAGTCACGGCAATTCAAGAAGCAAAAGATGTCAAGAAAATGCCGGTGGAAGAGCTCATCGGATCCCTCATGACCTACGAGATCACCATGAGGAGGCAAGATGAAAAGGAAGACAAACTCATCAAAAATCCAAAGAACATCGCCTTCAAAGTTCAAAAAGAAGAAAGCTCCTCCTCCTCATCTTCTTCCTCTTCAAGCGGCGATTCAGAAATCGAGAACCTTGCCCGCAAGATGCACAAATTCATGAAGAAAAACAAAAAGAAGAAATCTCGCAAGGCTCGAAAGGAAGAACTCGACGAAAAATCCGAGCCCGAGGTAATATGCTATGGGTGCGGCAAGAAAGGCCATTATAAGCCCGATTGCCCACTCCACAAGACAAGGGCCAAGCAAAAGGAAAATAAAAAGGCATTCAAGGCCACTTGGAGTGATAGCTCCTCATCCTCAAAAGACAACGGTAAAAAATGTCTAATAGCATTTCATGAGGTAACCTCTTCCAACTCCTCTTCCTCTTTTTCTTCCAATTCATTCAATCATTTATCTTACGAGGATCTCCATCATGCGAGAGATCAATTGGAGGAAGGTTTTCATGAACTTTCTTCCAAATTTATTGCTTTAAAAAAGAAATTCAAAATTCTTTCTTCCAAAAAGGATCAACTTCTCAAAGAGAAGGAAGACTTGTCCCTCAAGATCCAAAACCATCCCGATGTTGATTCTATGGAATCAACAATCAAGGATTTAAGGAAATCCCTAGCTAAGTTCACCGAAGGTGAACATAACCTTTCGAAGCTCCTTGGTTCCCAATGCATATCCAGAACCACCCAAGGGCTTGGCTATTCCATGCAAGCTTCCTCTTCCCATGCTCCTACTATTTTTGTAAGGGGGATCTCCCAATTTAAATTTTGCAACTATTGCAAAAAGATCGGGCACTTAATTTACGAGTGCAACTGAAAAAATGCCCGGTATGGAAGGCCCAAAACCATTTCCTTTAATGATGAATTTCATAGGAGAAGACCTGCCACAAGACAAGTTTGGATTGAAAAATCCCTTTTAGTGAGTCTCTCCGGACCAAAACTAGTCTCGGTTCTAAAATCCTCTCCCCGGTGATTTGTTGTTTTTATTTAGGGGGAGTTAGGATCGTTTAAGCCTTTTTGCGTTTTTCTTTCAAAACATTCAATTCAAAACATTCAATTCAAATTTCAAAAATTTCAATTGGATTAAAATATCTATCTTTTTTTTCAATCCTTTCCTTCAATCAAATTTTATGCCCCGTGCTATTTTGATAATCACAAAGGGGGATATTTCCTTGGTTGATTGGGGGAGAAATATTTCTCATGCTTTTCTTTACTTTTAAATTTATCCATTAAAGCATGCCTTTCATTTCAGTCTTTTACATTGCTTGTTTTGGTGATTGTGATCATCAAAATAGGGGGAGATTGTTGTACCCCTCTTTCTTGGATTTTAATGATCATAATCACTCTTATTTTGTTCTAACTTGTTTTAAAGTGTTTTTGTTGATAGGAAAAAGGTTTCCAAGGAGTTGGGCCAAGAAGGACTGAAAGTAGACTCTCTGAGTCTACCGGCCAACCGGTGTATTCCCACTGGCCAGCTGGTGGTCTCTGGCAGTTGCAATGGTTTCTGTCCAGAGCCACTAGTCAGCCGGTGTGAGCTCCCCAGCCAGCCGGTATTGTCACCAGCCAGCCGGTGGCTGACCACCGGCCAGCCGGTAGAACCTGGGAAGAGAGCTTGCTCTCTGCCTGGAGCACCAGCCAGCCGGTGGCTCAGGACCGGCCAGCCGGTGGACCACCGGCCAGCTGGTGAGACACCACCGACCAGCCGGTGTGCCCAGTCAAACTAGCCGTTGGGCTTTGACCAGACTTGTACTTTTGACTCCCAAGGGCTCCGAAGGCCTCTCCAACGGCTCCGAAGACCTCCAACGGCCATTTGGGTGTTCCTCTCCTATAAATAGAGGACTAGGAAGCCCCGGAAACACATAGTAGCCCACGAGATCATTTTTCGATCATTTGGAGAACCTCCGGCGCATTCCTTCAAGGATCCCCACCTGCTCCAACTCACTTCCACAACCAAGGAGCACCACCATAGAAGCTTGGGAGCGCTCTTCATCATCACCAATCAATCCATTGGCGCCCAAGACTTCTCCTCTTTACGGTTTTTATTGTTTTATCATTTTGAGCATTATTTTGAGTTTGTGCAAACAAACCCTTCTTTCTCTCATACTCCCTTTGTTTGGGTTTTCAAACCACCTTCAAGGTGTGAAGAGGTTAGTCAAGTCTTCCCTGTAAAAAACTTGAGTCATAGGTGAGCTAGCCTTCAACTGTAAGAAGGCTAGTGGGTTTCTTGCTACAACCAATAAAAATCAAGCTGTAATAGGTTTCTAGTCTGCCTTAAAGTCTAGTGGGTTTCTTGCTATAACCATTAAAAAGCAATCTGTCGTATAAATCTCTCAACGGTTGAGTTGGGAGCGGAGACGTAGGCTTGGGATTTAGGCCGAACTATGTTATCAATTTTGTGTCTTGCCTCTTTTATTTCCGCTGCGCTTTAACGTTTTCTTAAATTGTTAAACTTTTTTAAAAGGCAATTCACCCCCCCTCTTTCCATCACTCTCCATCCCAACAGCCATGTCATTCTTCACTATGTTGGGTGGAAATGGGTGAGTCCTCGATGGTTGGACCGGGCCTTGTCCATGAGACTTTGGATAAGATAAATTTGATCAGGAAGAGAATGGAGATGGCTCAGGGTCGTCAGAAATCATATGTGGATCATCTTCAATGACCGTTTTCATTCGAGGTGAGTGATCATGTGTTGTTGAGGATATCTCCTAGGTTGGGACATCGTCATTTTGGGAAGCAGGGAAAGTTATCTCCGAGGTATATTGGTCCTTTTGTGATTCTTGAGGGGGTTGGTGAGGTGGCCTATCGTTTTTCTTTGACACCTAGGTTCAGTGCAGTGCACAATGGTTTCATGTGTCGCATTTGAAAAAGTATCAGCCAGATCATGACCATGTGATTCGATGGGATCATGTTGAGATTGAACAACATGCTTCATTGGCGCACTTGCCACTGTCGGTTTTGAATAGGCAATAGAATGTCTTGTGTGGTAAAAGCATCAGTTTAGTTCATGTTTTGTCGCATCATGGTCAGATTCGAGAAGAGACATGGAAGCGAGAGAATGAAATGGTTGAGCAGGGGCCCAAGCTCTTGCGGCAAAGGGAAGGTTCACTACTATTCGAGGACGGAAATTCCACTGTTGGGGAGAATGTAGTACCCCTGGTTAGAGGTATGTGGCCTTTGTTTATGATTTTTTATGTTTTTAAAGTGAATTGTTTGAGTTTGGAAGAGGTTGGGAGAGTTTGGATTGGTTTTGGATGAGTTTGGAGTCACTAAAAGGGGTGCACAGTTTGAGAACGGTTAGTGGAAACCGTGCAGATTCCACAGGAAACCGTGTAAGGGTGGAAGTAGGATTCGCATGGAATGCACATGGTTTTCCAAACCTTGTCAGTAAACCATGTAGACCCCTGCTCCCGAGGTAGTAGAGTGTGCACGGTTAGCGCACGGTTTTCCAAACCGTGTGGGCTAACTGTGCGACTACATAAAATTAGGGTTATAAAACCCAAGCTCACTTGGGATTTCCTCATTTCACCCCAATCCTCCTCCCATTCGAGCCTCACTAAGGACATTGGATTCTCAGGGGTTAAGGGTGCTCTCCCACTCGATTATGAAGCGTTTCAAAGGAGCTTCAAGGTGGTTTGAAGGTGGTATCTCCTAGGTAAGTCTCTTCTCTTGTTTCTCACGTGTTTTCCTCTAGATATACTTCCCTCTATTTCATGGTTTTCTATATCTACACATGTTGTGTGTAGATCTAAGGTTGGGGTTTCTTTGGATGTTAATATTAAGTCTTGTGGATGTTAGGTAAACTGACCTAGAAAGGTTTTGGTGTTGTGTTCACTGGATTTGAGGTGCGGTGGCTTGTGTGTCGATTTCTCGGGAACCCTACTGGTAGGTGGCTTGTCTATTGACTCCACATAGTTTGAAATATTGGTTCCTTGTTGTAATTAATTATTGGGCTAAAAATTAATTGGTAATTGATAATGAGAAATTGGTTTTAAATCCCACAGGTTGTGTTTTGGTGATTTTTGGGAAAAGCGGTGTTTTATGGTGAAAATCTATTCTTGTTGATTTTAAAATGCTGATTTTAAAATGGGATGAAATGGTTGATTTGTGAAGATGATTTATGGAAAGAGTTATCAATAAAAGGTTGTTTTATTGAAATTTTATTTGGAATGGAAAATGGTTTTGAATAAATGGGTGATTTATTAAAGTGGATTGATATGCAATGGAATTGCTTGATTGCATGTTGTTGTGACCCTGGTGGGTTTTTTCTTGGTTTGGTTTGATTGAAATGTTGCATGGAAGTGGTAAGGAAGTCTCACTATAAAAAGGGGATGCATATTGGTCGGAAGAACCACCATATGAGTAGTGGACGTGATGTACCGCTTGTTGTGAATGAGTGAACGGGTTGGGCGGAAGTCCCACCGTTTTGGTTGCTTGTTGTGAATTGCAATGCAAGATGGAATTGTTGTGATAATTTGTAAATGATGGTATGATTTTGGCTTGTTTGGTTGTATTTCCATTGGTTTCATGGGTTTGGTGTGATTTATTGGTAAGGACATTTTTGGATTATGAAAATGGTTTCACTTGTGATTCATTTTATATAAAATATTTTATATAAATGTGTTAATAGTTTTATCCTAGTGGCATGTGTAGGGAAATCATTTGAATAAATCTTACTGAGTCTTAGTACTCCCCCATGCTTTGGCACTTTGGTGTCTTTGCAGATGTCATGTACCGTGATATGGGAAAAGGTAAGGCATCTACCTCTTTTAGGGGAGCATTGTGATTATTTGGAGGATCTTAGAGCTTAGGGCTTCATGTGGAGCTGTTGTGGAGTCATGGATTGTGGTGTTTGGCTGTTTAGTTTCTACTTTGTACACTAATGTGTTGTGGGCATGTCTAGTTTTATTAGGTTTGTATTTTATTGTTGAACAACTTGGTTGTTAATGGATGGGTTGGTTAGATTTGTTGACATGCATCATATAGTTTGTGGATTGTTGGTTGTTTTTGGTTTAAGGGAAAATCGTTCCCCATTTTGTTCTCAGAGCCCTCAACATTTATTGCCAGCCTTTGGTGCCAGGGAATGTTTCATAAGGCCACGTAACCCTCACCATCTCATAAAGCCAATGAGGTAGGGGCAGGGTGTTAATGTAAATCATTTAATAAAGGGTTAAAATTTTATTATAAGTGTTATAAAATTCCCAAACACATATCCTAATTTTATTGCATGAGTGAATGTAGACCAAACTCAACCTTAGGATTATTTTATAGTGTCATAACTCATCCCATATGGGACTTTGATTTGACTACCCCATGCCCACCACCAATTTTATAGGGGCTGGTTTCTAGCACCAGGTAGGCATGTCACAAAAATTAGAGGCCTTAAACAAAATTAACTATACAAATGCACACAACTCCAAGCCAAAAATGCTGAAATGTAATAATTATAATTGAAAAATTCATGAAAACTGATATAACACACATCCAGAGTACAACAGTGAAGGTGCTAGAATGTATATAGGTCTCGAATACTACCCCACAAAAACGAATGTCCATAACAAAGTTCCTAAAAGTCATCCGCATAAAACCCTACCTTATCGAATGGTACTGGATCTATTTTCTGAAGACATAAGAACAACATGGTCTGTTTGATATAAAAATGCATTTTATAGTCTTGGTCTGCCTGGAATCTGTCAAAAGGTTACACGTCTACACAAGACACAACACGTGTGGGTAAATCCCCTTCATGGGTGAGTAATAAAATTCATAGTAAAAAACCTTAAAACGAAAAACCAATAAAAAAATGATGCAGCCATATCTATAAATGTATATATCTATAGAATATAACAAGAATATCCAGATATACTCAAACTGTAACACACAACCTAAAGAAAGTCATAACCTACGCATACGAATACTAGAGATTCAGTTTGAGGATTCATGAAGCACAGATCCGGGTGAATAGACTCCAGAGATAGATGGCTCTGATGATACCATTATGATAAGTATTTTTTTTTGGGAACTTCCATGAGTGAGAAAATACACTGATAGATCTGAAGAGATATATGATACATTAGAGGAGGATTTGATCTAAGGCCATATAATGATACAAACAAATCTATCTATATTAAAATTTTATGTAGAGGAGAAATGAACGTGTAGTGTTGGTCACATAAATAACAAGAACACTACCATGGGAACAAAGAAGTAAGAGAGTATCCAATATAGGCTTCTTAGGGGATTCCAACAAAAATATCTTATATGATCTATTGAGGGATCATACTCCTATGAGTATGAAAGGATACCCATAAACTACATGGAGAGACAATAATGATAATAAACTCCAATGAAGATAATACATGGTACGATGGATGAGAGAATCAAACCATGTAAAAGAGGAAGAATAGTGAGTTGTAATCATGCCCATTGTGTCCATTAACCACGTGTACTTCCTGTATAAATGGATATTGAATTGTAAGTTCATGCTGAAACCCATCATTGGTTTCAAAAGTTCTATCTGAATGCTTGGTTCCCGATTCCATAGACAATGCATCATACAGACGTATAGTTTGAATGATATGGTCATTTCAACAAAATGTTTGGACACAAATCCGGTCCAAATTTGACCTAACTAGATGGTCGTCTTGACTCGGTTTGGTCAACCTGACCCAACAGGGCATGATGAATCCAATTTAGCAGAGGACACTGGGCCACATTTCCAATCCCACTAGGCTACATTGCGTGACCCGACTCCCCTAGTCTAGATCACTCTAATGGGGGATGGCTTGTCCACCACACGCATCCCACCCCCATTTGCATGCCTCTTGGTCACCATAGTTCCAAACCACATCCCATGCAGTTAGCACACCATATCCTTGGGTACTCTTATTTACCACGGAATAACCCAGCCGCAACCCCCTTCTACAACCAAGCCATGTTCCACATGACTGATACCCCCCACGTGTAACTGGTGCATCTTTCCACTTTGGGTCACCTTTTACATCAATCCCCAGTGTCACCACTTCAGAAGGCCACAATACATCCTCCAAAGCTCCATTTTTTGAGATGGGTCCACTTTCACGATCCTCCTGTCATGAGCTACATTGATTTGGCCTCTATTCAATTATTCTTCCAATCAGGGTACCAATGGTGTTCAGAGCCTCCCAAAAAGATGATCCATGACCAAGAAGGCCCAAAAAATTAAGAACTATAAGAAATAGGGATGAAAAATGAACAAAAACACCCAGTGAAATGAACATTGTCCTTTTTTGCATCAGTCTCAAATCACTAAAATTGGAAGGAGGATCAAAAAAGAAAAAAATCAAAAGATTTTTTTCCCATTCAATCCATGAAAATAAATCCCATCTCGCAAGAACAATCGAACCATGTGTCAACCATTTCATTGGTCGATCTACATTCATCATTGATTTTATTAATTATGAAAGAATAACATGAAAAAATAACGCCCTAACTTGATTTATATTAGTCATGGGTGAAGGATCGATGTTGTTTTCATCAGTGATGTTCCTTCAAATGTGGGTGAATTGTTGATCGTCGATCAACGATCTGTCACTATATATTTCAGTGAGATCAATTGGTTTTCTTAAGAGGAATTAGAGTGTTCTGTTGTAACAAGGAATTAATAAAAATGGAATATTTTAAATTTAATTATTAATGATGTTTATGTCCTTTCTATGTTTTTCCATTGAAGGTCCACAATACCTATAGTTACATTGCATATAGGGTAAAACCACTATTTATAATTCAACGGTGCCCTCAAATTTTTGATCTAGTCACCAATTTAAGAGTTATTACACCATTTTCATGAATGTTTCCCATGTGTTTTTTTAAAAACAAACCTTTCTTCATTGACTTTTTTGGGCACAATGGGCCTCAAAATCGCACTTCATATCAACGCGTAGTTGGATAATTATTCCATATTATATTATAAAATAATAAATGTAATAATATATGATATTAAATTATCTCATCCTTAGGGATTTACATCCACAAAAATCTAAAAAAGTGCTACTAAACAGGATGTGGATACTGCACATTAATCTGATCCTACTTCTCCCACATTCTCTCATGGAGATTCCCATGATTCTACCAGAAACACAATAAGGTAATCCATCACTCATGAAGGATACTCTCATACATATCATCGATCTCCACTAGGTACTCTGAAAAAGATGCCATATCCTCAGTGTACATCTCCCCCCTGTCGATGACATATGATGGGTCAGGCATGTACATTCTCAACTGAAACATGTGGACTACATCATGTACCCAATTCTACTAAGAGGATAGAGATATGTGATTCTCCACCTCACCTACTCTACATATTGTATAGAGATTAATGATATTCCTCAAAGACAATTTTTCTTCCTAGAAAAATCATTGCAACCCAAATTGTGGTGAGACTCAAATGAACACATGGTCTACCTCCTTGATCACCAAGGGTCTCCATATTCAATCGACAAAAAACTTATTATGGTTTTGAGAAGTCTTCATCAAGTCCTGGATGATCTGCAACTTATCAGTAGTAGCGCACACCAACTCCAGGCCTATTATTGCTAACTCTCCTGGTTCAGTATAGTAATGTGGTGACCTATAGGGTCCCATTTATAGATCCTCAAAAAATTTGATACAAAGGGTGGATTGGTAGATGTAGTTGTAAAAAAACTCCAATAGTTCTTGGTTTCCTTCCCCACTATGTCTGAAGTCCATCATGGAAGCTGAGAACATTTCCCCTAAATACTGAATGGCCTTTTCTATCTGATCATATGTCTGGCGATGAATCATTGTGATCATGCATAAGAGAGTCTCAAATACATCCTAAAATCTCTTCAACAAATAATATGTGGAAGCAGCATCACGATATAAAACAATTTCCAATAAAACTCATTAAAACCAAACAATATCATGTACATATTTCTATCCTAATATCTCCACTAAATGATGCACTCAGATGGATAGAAAGTGGTCCGATGTGGTGATCTATTCAATGATTAAATAGATTAAATCATGTCATTTATAATTATGTGGTAAATAAATCTCGAATTCCATCTATATCCCATCCCAATTCATCTACATCAACACAATGGGTTGAGAAAAACCTGCTAGAAACATGGGTTCATCCCTCACATGGTGAAATTTGAAGCATCGATAAATGTACTCTACAACTCAATTCTTCATCCATGTCCACCAAAATTGATGTCTATTGTTCTATTACATCTTCAAAACACCATTATGTACCTCATATGGTGATGTGCGGAGCACCCTCAGAACATCATCTAACAACTCCACTGGTACAACATTGTTTCCTCTAAAAAGAATGATGGGGTTCCATCCTTTTTAATATAAATTAAAAGCATGTCCAATGGAAAACTGAGGATGTAGGGTTTTGTTTCCAGTATCCCCAAGATATGCCCCTTACTCAGTGTATTATTGTAGGGGTAATAACCATTGATTGCAGTTAGTCTCCCAAATCTCTATCCACAAAGGATAACTCCAAAGAGTTCATCTGCTCCAATGCATCATCCAATAAATTTGATCATGATATATAACTAAGAGCATCCTCCACCATGTTACCCTTCAATGAGTATGGGTGATCTCAAAGTCATAATACTGAAGGAAATATTTCCACCACCTCATTATCAAGTTTAGATCCATTTGTTATATGATATACCTGAGACTCTTATTACCATAGTAGAAGATAAACTTATTTCCCATCAGGTAGTGCCACCACATCCACAATGTAAAGAATACTACTACCAACTAAAGATCATGGTGTATTATTTTTAAGATCACGTGGTATTAAATAGTTTGAATCCTAGTCAATCATTTAAAAACTCTATGTCATAACACAACATATCTTGGTTCTTTATGCATCACAGAACACTACGTACTCAAAACCATCCTCCCGCAATATCAAGATCGGGGGACTCATGAAACTCCACCTAAACTGATGGAAAGCCAATTGACAATTATCCATCCATGAGAAAGGATTCCCCTTATGGGTGATATATATTAGGTGATCATATCTTGGAGAAATAATGTATGAATATATAGTAATATCATGCTATCTGAAGGAAGCACCGCACCTCCGTCACACTCTTAGGTGGATCCCATGCTAACCGTACCTCCGCCTTTCTTTGTTCCAATACATCTCATTACTCTAAGATATCATGTCTGAGAATGTATACCACCTTAATCAAGAAATAGTACTTCGATAGTTTCCCATAAATATAGTTTTTATGAAATACTTTCAAAACAATCCTTAGGTGTCTTGTGTGCTCCTCCTTGGATGTTGAGTTCCCAAGGATATCGTTAATGAAGAACACCATGAACTGTTCTATGTAGGGCCATAATATCTAGTTAATGAGTCACATGACAGATGCAAGGGAATTCATCATGAAAAAGGGTATGACCAAGTACTCATAGTGTTTGTAGTGGCATCTAAAAGTCATTTTTGATATATCCTCGACTAGTATTCATAGCTGGTGAAATCCTGATTGAATTTAAACCATCGAGAGCCCTTAGGCCACCCTTAATTGGACTAAGAGGTCATCAATACTCTGTAATAGATAATTTTTATTCATGGCCACCTGGTTCAGGCCCTGTTAATCCAAACACAACCTAAATCTCCCATCTACATTTTTAGTAAACAATACTAGGGCCACCTAGTATGAAACAATGGGTCTCATGAAGCCCTTTCTCGGAAACTGCTCCAACTACACACTCAGATTGAAAATAACTACGAGATACAAAAAATATGATGTCGAGGATATATGTTCCATCTCATGGTGTAAGGGTTTAGTATCCTCTCATATGTTTCTCCAAACATAAGGGTCGATTCAAAAGTTCTACAAAAATATCAAGGACTCATACAATATATGTGGTGAGAATGGAATGGCAAGCCCTTGTGTCTATTAGTATGTAAGATATAGCAGAAAATACATAGATTGTACCTCAAATATTCATTATTTCTCTACGTTCATAATCCTTGAACACATGCAGTATGTCAACCCCTTTCCTCCAGCTACTTGAGCCTAGAACGAACCTCTTGGGGGTGGCGGTGGTATCAATTATTAATTTTAAAGACCACCCAATGGTATCCTAGCTCTTCTTAAACATAATATATCATATGTACTCGACTTCTACTACCTCTACATCTACCTTGGTGGCCCATCCAATGTGTCCCAAACGGTAGCATGTAGGGTTGGAAAATATTGAGTAAGATGACTCCTACCGTCACATGAGTAGCAACACATCTCTAATGGAAGACTGAATCCACCCATTGAAATCTAAACTATAAATCTTATGTTCTAGGATCACCTCCTAAAATGACTCCCACATTTACATCCCTATGTGTGACATCATCTCCCTGCTACCGATGTCTCTTCAACTCAGAATCCTCTAATAAATATCACTAGTAATATCTGCTCAGCAAGGATGATCTCCACCACCGAGGCCTAATCATCAACCCTAAAAAATTAGAAATTCTAGGATGGATAATACAATATTGGATGCATCTATGAATACTCCACTTGAAGTTTTATCCCAAAAGTATATATCTCTAACCATATCCATCATGTACATGGAACGGTATGTAAACCTCGATTAATAATTAGCTACTATCATACTTCCCTATTAGAGCTGAAAAGGATCCTATGTACATACCACTCTCATCATAACTGGTGATGACTCCTCTATGGAGAGGTGCTCGATCAATGTTCATTAGATTATCACCTCATCATGAGTCTGGGTAGTGACACAAAATGATCGGTCTGCTAAGCCTTATAGAAGGCTCACTACCAGTTACACCATATTATCCACTGGTGTCTTAACTTTACAAAAAAACATAGGTTACCACCACAATCCAGTCCGCAACCACCTTAGGGATAAGCTCAGCTTAGAAGATGAGATGTATCTATCTCTGAAACACATGGAGCTAGATCATCATGTACACCATGTCTGATAGTACTGTAGGAACCAATGGTAGCTCTACATGTTTTCATATAACAAGTGCACACCCCAATGATAATATCATGGGAAATTATCTCGGTAATGAAGCCTCACCGCGGAGGGCTTTATCCTCTTTATTGAGATTCTAGAACCTTGCTGGTATGTGTTGTGGTGGCATCTGGTAAGGAAATAATATGCACCATGGTTAATGTGTATATCTGGATAGCTGACACCAAATAGAAATGTAAACCACAACCCATTCTTATATGACACACATACCATTTTTTTCACCAAAAACCATTTTATCATATACCAATTAAAAAAGAAGGATATCAGAATCTTGGTTGATAGATACATTGGCCACCACACCAACACTGGAGACCCTATCATGGAATCAAAACCCAAAAAACATAACACTTTTTCCCCAACTAAACTTATAGAATCATGGTTCTAGGGTAGAACTGAATACCAATGATAACATTATGTAATGACCCATCAAATAGGTTTACATTCCATGACTACGACAAGACTGATGCCAATGGGATAGGGGCTTGTGACTCGCACTGTGTATGAATTCCACACAAAAGAGAGGCATTGGACTAAATTACATATATTCATGTAGACATCTCCATGCTATAAATAATGAAATATTAAAAAAACTAAATAAAAATTACCTCAAAAAATTATATCCCAAAATCAAAGTCAAATATGGAATGTACTGTAATGTAAATAAGAATCCCAATAAATCTTGTAAAAAAATTCATGAAACTCATCTTTGGATAACCCTACATGAATAAAAGGTAGTATAGATAATGTCTGAAGCTGTAGGAACAACACTGTCTATCTAATTTCATAGGGCTTCGTCCGATCAATGTCTATCCTATAATCTATCAAAAGGGAACTCGTCTTCCCAAGAAACAACATGTGAGGGAAAATATCATGTAGGTAGAGTATTAAAATACTCAGTAGGACAACCTGAAACCACAAACCAACACATACATGAAATTTCCAGTCAGATCTACACAATTACATGTCTACAACTTTTAACAAGAATATCCAGATAAACTCATACCATACCACAATATATAGGGTAAGTCATTACAAATACATAAAAACACTAGGGATTTAGTTCAAACATTACACAAATCACAAAACTATGATAACATAATACTGTGTTTGATAACACAAATTTCATCCGTTTGAAAACTATTTTCTTTGGGAACCTCCATGAGAGAGAGATACACTGTTAGATCTGAAGGGAGATATGATTTATCAATATAGTATCATAGTTAGTTCCAATGGGTGATACAAAAAACTCTCTCTGTATAAACTCTCTAACATGGTGATCAGTGCCCACATAGTGTATGTCACGTTGATAGGAAGAAGTATACCTAGGGAATGAAGATGGAATAGAGGATCTTATACATGCCACTTGGTGGATTACAAAAACACTATCTTGGATGTTATACTGGAATGATCATAAACTTATGAGTATGAAATGATAACTTAAAACATTTTGGGGAAATGATAAAGAGAACAAAATATAAAGAAGATCATGCAAGGTACAATGGATGTGAGAATAAACCCATGTAGAAAGGGAGGTAGCACAATGAGTAGTTATCACACAAACCATATCCATTTACCATTAGTACTACCCATATAAATAGTTCATGTCACTATAATCTATATTAAAACCCATAGATAGCCTGAAAAGTACACACTCAATTTCATGCGATCAACCTCTAATACATCGCTCTAAACAGACGTACAATTTTAAAAATATGGTAATTTTAGTGAAAAGGTCTGACCCTAGTTCAGTCTGTATCTTACCATATCTATTGGCCTAACCTATCCAACCCAACCTACTGGGTCCCGTCCAGCCCAAGTCATTGGGCCTAGTATGGCCTAGCCCATTTGTCTTGCTGCTCGATAGGCTTCCTTGCCCAGCCCACTAGGATGCCAGGTGAGACCTGACTCCCTTCATCCAACACACATGCAAGCTTTCTTGCTGGTTCACCACATGAGTGCTACCTGGGCTGTGTACCCTCGGATAGCATGGGTTTTCACCGTATACCATGCAATTGGCCGACAACATCTGGGCGTGCCCCACAAGGTCCACCTTCCCCGAGGCCTCACCACCTCTATAGGCCCCTTTTGTGATAGTGTCGTGTTCTACACGACTGTCACCTCCAACGTGTTGATGATTCCATCCGTTATCCTACGATGCTATATTTTATGATATGAGGCCACTAACATAATTATCGGGTCATGATTTCCATTGATCATCCCTATATTCTATTTTTTCAGAAATCCAAGGGTCTGATTGCATTCAGAGCCTCCCAAAAATTCATGCTACAACCAAGACGTTCTAATGGTAATGAAGACCATGAATGATGGAATAGAAAATAAAAACACCTAGTGGAATGAAACTAGGAATTTCTTCATTTTGTACTCTATTTGTTCCCATTTAAATTAATAAATAAGAAGAAAATAATCACAAGATTCATATCCCATTAAATATTGGAAAATCTAGCCCATCTCAAAAGAACGATTGAACCGCGGGTCAATCTGTTCATTGGTTGATCCGCATTGTTTGATAGTTCTATGAATGGGGAAGAATGAAATGAAATACTAATACCCTATCATGATTTAGATTTGTCATGGATGAAGGATAGATGTTGTTATGTTCAGAAAAGTTCCATTGAATCCTAGTGTGTTGTTGGTTGTCGATCGACGATCCTATAGTGTTCGTTACAGAGAGATCTATCTATTTTCATTAGAGGAATTACATAGTTAACTCCTAAACCTGAATGTTTGTTAAAGGTATATTAAATTAATAACCAATGATGCATCAAAATAACTTCTTAATTTAATTATTAATGAATTTTGCATCTTTTTCAGGGGTTTCCATTGAAGTCCAGTGGTGACTGATGTTTTGTCACTCCTAGGGTAATCTCACCATTTCGAACTCAATGGTACCCACATATTTCTAATCTTGTAAACCTTTTAAGAGTTATTAAATTCTTTCAGGAAAACCACCAATGCTTTTTATTAAAAAAATCATTTTCAACGAATTGTTCGTGCACCCCGAGACTCTGAATCCCAAACTTCCTCAGCACACATTCTCAGAATTAATCCGTATAATATTTAACAATAATAAAAAAAAATTCACATTAAATATGGTGTCATGGATGTAATTGGAAGTCTTTAATCATTTTATAGTTTTTTTTCTATGAAACGTTAAATATGTCATACTAATGTGTTCAGTAGGTGTTACATGTTTTATATATGGTTATTCTGAAGATAAATTTAACTATAATTAGATAATAGAAATATAAAATTATTTATGGATCATGATAATTTATATATCAATATTTCAGAAAAAATAATTAATTTAAAATAATGAAAAATTATGTTGAAATTATTTGAGAAATCAGATAAATGTTTTTAAAAATAATAAAATAAAATAATTTTATATTATTAAAGTCAACCATGAATTTTATGGATGACTTAAAAATCATAGTGTTGTATTAATGTTTTTTTGCAGTTATATTATTTTTATAATATTATTAAAAATGCATGTAATGAATAGTTTCAAAATCCAAACTAAAAAAATTTTCAAATTAAAAATATTTTATTAAAGGATATAAAATATATAAAACCCAAAAATTATTACCACTGATTGTGATATTGTTCAAAATGAAATCCATGAAATATTTATGGTTTTTTTATAATTTTATTGTGACTATATTAACCTTGGTGGAGTAAAAACACATTTTGACATGATAAGAGGAAAAGGGTATTAATAAGGGTTAAAACCAAAAGATAAGGGTACAAATATGATATAAACATTTCTAAAAAATATAGTATAAAAAGGGTTAGACACAAATCAGATTATTATATAATTGGATTTATTTTATAGAAAATTTTTTATTTCAAAATTATACCTAATTTAAATCAAAGAATATTACAAAATGATAGTATCTCTGTATTTAATATCATTTCTTTGTCCACATAGTGAAAAAACCATGATATGAATAAATGTAAAAATATATTTTCACCCTAATGAAATAATATTTATTATATAAACATGTTTTTAATTATTATAAATTATATTATTACCTTAAATCTTTTAGAAATGCTAATTAAATATTTTTTTAATTAAAAATAAAAAAATTGGTTTTAAAAGTAACGCTTTTCATGTATATTGGATGCATTATGGTGTCTTGTTAATTTTCCTAAGAAATTTGATATATTATAGGTTTTTAAAGGAAATATATTATAATTCCAACTTTTTATTGATTTATTTGAAGTCAAAATTAATGAATTGCATACAATTTGACCATAATGATATTTTATTGAGTTATTATTTTATTAATTTATTAAATAAAAAAAAATATTAACTAATTACATATGAGATAAGATATTGTTGAAATGTATTCACATTTACATTTATAGTCCATTTATAAGTCTAGAGCTCTATAATATCATTATAATAATTTAATATTTTGAGGATTTTTGAAATTACCCCTCGCCTCAATTATATAAGGGGACCTCCTCCCTCACTTCCTCACATAAATTTGATTCGTTTTTCTCAACCATACACTTCCCATTTAACATAATAAAATCATTATTTATGTTATAGAGGTTCTTATAATTCTGAAATACATTCCATATATCATGAAAAAAATATTAATTTATATCCATGGAAGAAGAGGAAAACATTTTTACTATCTCATTACAGTTCATTTCATCTATTACATCCTCTTAATTTTTTGTATCTTCAAAAAAATAATAAATAACATATATTATATATTATTACATGTTACTATGGTTTTGGGATGACCCTATTTCATCATTTATCCATCCTTTGAAAATTGAAATCATTGTGCATTTGTATGCATGACTTACTGTCTCCACCCCATGGTGTAATGTTTTTTTCATCACCACTTTAACTATAAGGAAAAAATGATGAAAATAATATATATATGTTATAATAATTACATGATATTTATTTTTTCAAATTAAATATACCCTAAAATTCCTAACCCTTTTTCTAGTAAGGGAATGTTACCATCACTCATGCGAACGTACAATCTATCATATCCTCGATGCGATGTGATTCGTGTTCTATATTAAACATTAAAAAATTTACCTAAAAATTTATTAAAATATAAAATATGTAATTTATAACATTAATATATTCTGTATATATTAGATATATATCCTATTAAAATCCAAAAAGGCTTCCATGACAAAACATCAAAATTTAAATCATGATGTTAACACATTATATAATGGTAATGACGAAATATTATTAAAAAACCAATGATTATATGATATAATAGAAACAAGTATGATATAATAAAAATAAATATAGTTATTTTATAAATTAATAACATTATTTAAACCGTTATAAACAAGGATAAAACATATACATCCAAAACAAAGTGTGAATTAATGATTTTTCTCATCTAACCTTAATTTCTACGAGATATGCCTTATTTATCCCTTATTTTTATTATATAATTACCTTTGACATATCATATCATTAATATATTTATCGTCATTTTATTAAATGTTTAATTTTATAATTATTTACTTTTATGTGGAATATAACTAAACTATTAAGAAATCGAATGGGACAATTGGATTTAAACATATATTTCTTAAATTTATTATTTGATATATGTGGAATGTTTTAGACATAAAAGATGTGTTGGGGTCCGGTTAAAGAAATCATTATAGTGCATTAATATTATCTTTAGTCAAAATTATTAGGTGAAAAAATAAATCTGTTTCCTTCCATGAAGATGAGTTTCTAACCAAACACATAAATGTGAAAGAGGAATAATCTTGACGGTAAATATCTAGAGAATATAATTTGATAGATCAAAAATCCAAAATTAACCATTTCCCATATTTCATTTAATATTATCCATGGAATTTTAAAAATGAAAAATTATATATATTGATTTTTATTATCCATTTATTGATTACACGAAAAGTGTGTTCAGTTATTTACCTTTTTATATTGAATATTCTCATTTATTGAAGTTAGTTTTTTGTTGTACATTTCCCTTATTGATCATTTTAGCTCACACATTTCTTATGATTTTTTTACCCAAATCTCCAAGATGTTTACTATGATTGATATATAGAGTTTATATGGTAAAAATATGGTGTCCTAAAAAAACACTACTTACATTTTTTGTTTAGAATTTAATTTTATGATAAAATATGTATATGGTATACAAAGATTAATAAATTATTCAAATTGTTGGGATTTAACTTCTTTTTTGTTTTCCCAATGTAATAAAGCATGAAAATAGATTCTGGAAACTCTGGTATGGGGAGTATAATTTAATATTAGATAATTTTTGGTAGAATACTTGGGAATAATATTTAAGAAATCATGGATTCGATAACATTACCCTGGAAAAACAGTGATGATAAGTCTAAGTATATGATATCATCTTAAAGATTTTTAATACCATAGATAGCCACATCTTAACAAATGGAATAATATATTGAGAAAAAGGATTATTTTTTTTGATATGATATAAATTCTTTTTCATAACACCAACACTATCATTAATGTTTATCACTATGTGATTTAGGTTTTGGTCAATGGTTATAATCCACAAGATTATAAAATTAATGGATACAATGATGATATTGAAGAGAGTAAAACAATTTATAAAATGGATATATTATATAATAATAAGATCAAGAATAATTAATGGTTTAATAATGATGTGGAATGACTAATGTTCAAGTGTTTTTTATTCAAAAATTATTTCATCAATGATGTTCTGGTTATCAAAATGATTAAATATATAAGTATTGTACAATATTAATTATTATTTAGGTATTTGGAAGTAGACATGTTATCATTATTGTTTTTAAGGAGATCAAATATTTTTTATTTGATAGTAAGAGTAACACTATGTTGTTTGGTGAATCTAGTTTTACATTTTTTTATGAATATTTTGTGTTATTATTTCTGAATTTTTGGAATTTTAAATCGTAAAAAAGTATTTTTAATGATTCATAAAGTAATTAGTTTGGAATAGATTAGGTTTAACATTGGATATTATTTTTAGGGGAAAAAGTATGATTTATCATATTAGATAAACTATGATAAATTTTTTTATGATAATATTTGAAGGTAGAAGGAATGACTTATAGATCATCTGATAATTAATGTTTATAAATTAAGTTCATCTAGAATATCAATTTATTGGTTTATTAATTTATATAGAAATAGATTGAAGCACAATCAAAGGATGTGATTATACTTACGAAATAAAAAGTGATCATGTAATTTTATTTTCATTAGTGATTTATTAATATTCTAAAATAATTCCTGAACTCATGGAGATGACTTTTGGAATAAAAATGGTCTCCTCTTTGTTTTTTGAGATAAAAAATGTCATTTAATTGATCAACAATTTATTTTTTATGATGGTAAAATTTATAATGAACATGTTCTCTATCACACTCCATCTGAATATGATAGTTATATTTATCTTCCATGTCCATCATTTCACATTATGATAATGTTATCCAATCAGAAATACTGATATTGTGGTGACCTTCAGATTTCTGTTTCTCAATTTTTAAGAATATTTTTTATTAAACAAATTTTAGATATGGTTATCCCATAAAATAATTTTTTAGTATAACCCATTAATTTTTGATGTGAAATTTAAAATGTATATGAAGAAATTTATTTATATAGGGTTTAATGTAAAACCCCATGATATTTATGGTACATCTCTTGTTAAATTTTATTTCATCAATATCTTACAATTTATGGAATACCCAATAAAAACCAAAAATGAAATACTATTACAACCTTTCCATTAAATTCGAATAAATTAATATTAATTAAAAATAAAAAATTATATATTATTTTTTCATTTTATTTTTAAATATTCATCTTATGTATTTTATATATATTATATAAAAATAAATACACTTTTACATGGTAAAAAAGAAATATTTTTTCTAAAGGTATTTTTTTATGGTGATATAGATCCAAAATTATATTTTAACACTTTTATAAATTATAATTGATACAATATTTATTTTTTTAGAAATTAGAATATAAAAATTTACATTTTAGGCAATTTTATATTTTTTCAGATAAATTTAATGTTTTGATGAATAGGGAAAAATGATAAATTGTAATTAAAACAACATTTCATCTAAATAATATATTGTTTAATTTTTTTACTAATTTTAAATTAAATATAGATCAATGTTATATCATTTAATCTAATTTTGGATGTTGGAATTAATTTCAAAATGAATTGGGATATAAAAAATTTCAATTTTTACCACATTTTGACATTAAAACACTATTTTCTCATCTGTCAATGTGATTAATTCTTAATTATTTTTATCCAATTAATTTTTTTGAATTTTAGAATATTTTTTTATATTTGGAATCATAATGTAAAAATTTAGTAATTAGGTTTCATTTATATTGAAAAATATGTATAGTAACATTAATACTTTTTTATTACCATAGTTTAGGGGAAATTAAGTAATTATATGTACAAATAATATTATAATATTATAAATTTTCCCTTACCCTTATACATATTTTATTGGATGAGTTGTAGTTAAAAAAATATTACATGGGGCAATTGTATCTGATCTTTGATCCACTAGGATAAATTTTATCCTTTTATTCAATTTTACTGTAATGAAAGTAAATTTTTTCACACTCATGTTCTTAATTAGTGTTGCATTTTTTATATATGGTAATTCAAAATATATTTTGACCTATAACTTTTTTATAAATTATTAAATTTATATCTTCATAATGAGATTTATTTATTTTTTAGAGAATAAATTGTAAAATTAATGGCATGCATAAAGATGATACAATAAATATTTAATTAATATTCATATTGAATAAATGTTATTAACAATATAAAAATAAATTCAATTTGATATAATTAATGTTAGAAAGTTTTTTATAGATTCCCTATACATATTACAGATTTATTTAAGGTTTTTTATAATTATTGTTGTTTTTATGATATTTTAAAAAATTCATGTTATTAATTGTTTCAAAAATGAGAGTAACTATATTTTAAATTAAATAATATTTTATTAAATTTTATAAAATATAAAAAATTGAAAAATTCATAAAACAATATTGGTATAATGTTTAAAATTACCACAATGACTCATTAAAGATTATTAGTTAAATTTATCGTATCTATATTAACCATCAAAGAGTAAAAACCCATGTTGACACAGTAAGAGTTAAAAGAATTAAATGAGTGTTGAAACCATAAGATAAGAGTAATAAAGTGACATAAAATTTTCTAAAAACATTTTATGAAGAGGAATCCCACCTTATCAATTTAATATATAATTTTAGTTGTTTAATAGAAACTTTTTTATTAAAATAACATATATATTATATATATAAAAATGGTTATCAAATTTCACTACCATTGTATTTAATATTATTTATGTATCCACATAGTGAGAAAATAAAGATATGAATGAAACTAAAGGTATATTTGGATATTAATGAAATTAAAGTCATTATTGAAATTTATTTCTAATTTTTAGAAATTATATAATTTCATTAAATTCTTCACCAATGCCAATACAAGTTTTATTTAATCAACAAGAAAATAAAGTAACAGTTTATAAAAGTTTTTCCTTAGATATATTTTTGAAATGTTATTTTATATATTTTATGTTATAGAGAGATATTATATATTAGAGATTTTCTAATGTATTATATTTGAATTAAAACTTTGTCTTAATATATTTAAATTTCAATTAAATCAATAGTATCAAATTTGAAAATAATGATATTTTATTGGTGTATTGTTTATTAAACTATTAATAAATAATAAAAATATTTTATAATTCAAATCGGATAATATATGGTCTATGATTTCTACCCCTTTCCATTTAAATTTAATTTGCATTCCTTTCTCACTAGAATTTCTATACTATATTTTAATATTTTTATGATTTCAAAAAGCTCCATACATCATAAGTATAAATCGACACCAACACCCTGAATTAGTCACACTAATTATATCAATTTATCTCAACCAATACCTACACATTTCTCCTTAAAACATCATTAGTTGTGTTCTAGTGGTTTTGGGCCTCCTAGAATACCCACCCCATACAACTTTAGAAGAGGTTAAATGATGTTTTCTAAAGAAGAGGTAATCATTTTTAAAAACTCATTCAAGTTCATTTCTTCTTCTACATCATCTCCATGTGTTTTGTACCATGATAAATTATTATATACAATATTATAAATATTTTTATATGTTATCTCCGTTATTTAATAATCATATTCCATCATTTATCCATCCTATTAAAAATGAAATCACCGCATGTGCATACATATCTCTTATCGTCTAGACGAGGTGGTGTAATCTATTTTTCATCACCAATTTACTTAGATGGGTATACTTATGGATATATATGATATATATGATAATTTTTATTTGATATTGATTCTAGAATATTTCATTAACCATCCAATTTGTTAGGGTATAACTAATAAGGGAATCATATCGTCTGTAAAGTGTACTGATATCCTACCTTCTCCATGATGCGATGCAATTCATTTTATATGAACAACATTAATTAATTGAAAAAAAATTATCTAATTATTAAATATGATATTTTTAACATTAATATAGTTTTTGATATGTTGGATATATATATATCCTATGTAAATAAACCAAGACTAACATGACCAATCATGCACAGGAAAATATTTTGGTTAAGATATGATGCAAGGGTAATATTGAAAGATTACATACAAATAGCATATAGGATGATATAATTTGTTCATATATGATGTCATAAATATTAAAATTTATCTATTATAATTAAATTACATGCTTTAAACCCTTACATATTAGGTTAATGCAGGTATGAACTTAATGAATTGTGAGGTAAAGGTTTTTTCTCTTCTCAATTTTATTTCTGTGAGACATGCCTTATTCAAAACATATTTATTTTTGTGCGATTCAATTAACATTGATATATAATATCTTTAGTATTTTTATCATCATATTATTCAATGTTTCATTTGATAATTACTTATATTTTTGAGGATTTTGATTCAAATATTTCAAATTTGTATGAGACACGTTGATTTAAAAGATAAATTTGTAAATCGATAATTCAATATATGTGGAATGATTTTTACATGAAAGTAATTTATTGGGGACCAATTGATGAAATCCCGTTGATTAATCAGTAGAATTTTTAAAAAAAATTAGTTAGAGAAAAACCATTAACATTTGTTTCAATATAGATTTGTTTCAACCCATGGGAATAAACTTGAAAAAGGATTGACCTTGCCAGTAACTATCAAGATGAAATATCTTGATAGTTTTAGATAAACATAATTAATAATTTACTCTATTTTAGTTTTTAATATCTAATGGGTTTTCAATATGAAAAAATATATGGATGCATTTTCATTCTCAATTTATTGATTACATGGAATGTTTGTTCCGTTATTTTCCAATCTATGTTGATTATGTTAATTTATTCAATTTATTTTCCAATATAAATTATGCTTAATGGTTATTTAATCTCACCCAATTCATATATTTTATTTTCATTGATTTTAGATATTTATATTATAATGTATTTTCAAGGATAATCTTGTATAATAAATGGGTTCTCAAAAAAGTTTCTTTTTGTATTTTATGATTGGAATGTAATTTGAATTTAATATTTATATATTATAATAATACTACTAAAATATTCCATACATTGGGATGTGTTTTTTTGAATATTATATCTATGTAATAAATTAAGGAACTAGATCAAGGATACTCGGGTCTAAAGAGTTATATTTGTTATTAATGTATCTTTTGTAAAAAACTTGGGAACTCTATTTAGGGAATCATTTATTAGAAAATACAACCCTATGACTGAATTGGACGATAAGTATAAGTATAGAAAATCAACCAACAGATTTGGTAATACCATGGATAAAAAAGGTTAAGCTTATATACACATAGTTTGATAAATTATTTAATGATCTCTATATCCTATAAATGAGCCGTCATGAATATATAATTATGATTCATGATAAACACATTGTGATAAGTATTTTCATCAATGGTTAAGGAAAGAGATGTTGAATCCTAGTTATTAGTTTAATAATAAAGTGGATATCTTAAAACTCAAGTGTTTTTGGATTCAAGAATTATTTCATCAATGGTGTTATGATTATAAGAATCGTGAAATTTATAAGGGTTATTCTTCAATAATTCTTATTTAAGGATTCAGAATTAGAAATGTTTTCATTAAGGTTTTTAAGGTGATTAAATGTTTGGAATGTGAAAATAAGAGATAAATTATGTTGTTTTGGGAATATATTATTATGCTGTTTATGGAAATTTAGTGACCACCAATCTAATTTTTTGGACTTTTTATTTGGAAACATGTATTATGAGTGATTGTTATAGTAATTACATACGAAATTGATTAATTTAATATTTAGATATAATTTTTATTGAATAAAGTATAAATTATCCTATGTGACAACATGTGCCAACAATTTTGGTTTTCATAACATTTAAATGTTGAAGTAATGACTTATAAATCATTTCCTAATTGTTATCCATGCATAAAATACAACATCAATACCCATATATTGTTTTAAAAAGTGATGTTTAAATAGATCAAATAATAAATAAATGAAGAGATTTTCCTCATGACATGGGAATTAATCATTTATGTTTTTTTCTTGACTTATTTATCAAGGTATTAAATTAATCTCTCAACTATAGGATAATGTTTTTGGAACAACAACATTATCCATTTACTGTTCTTTCTAAGAAATAAATTTTCTTTTAGTTGATAAAATATTTATGGTTTTGTGATGGTACAATTTACTATTACCATTTTCTATATCAGTCTCCATCAGAAAATTAGGTTTATATATATCTTTCATTTCCATGTTTTCACTTTACGCTAATGGTATCCTTTTCGAAAGCTTAATTTTTTAGTGACCATTGCAATTCCATTTCCCTCTTTTTAGGAAGATATTTTATCAACCCTAATTCCAACATGGGTTTCCCATAAAAGAATTATTATGAATCAACCTTTGGTTTAATAATTTAAATTTAAAATTGGGAAGACAAAATTTATTTAATGATTGTTCAATATAACACCCCATGATTTTTGGGTTTTTCTATTGTTAAATTTAATTTCTTCCATATGTTACATTGCATGCAACACCGCATAAATGAACTATGTAATACAATTATATCCAATCCATTAAATTTTACAGAATAAATAATATTAAAAACATTATGAAATTAATATATTTTATGTTCAATTAAAATTTTAATATTCATCTTATATGTTTTTAAGAAAAGACTGAAAAATAAATCAACTTTTACAAATAAAAGCTATATATTACTTGATGAAATTTTCCCGCATTTTGATTACATACATGTTAAAAAAAATTAATAATGAAAATTTTATATATTAGATTTGAAAAAATATCTTCTTATTTGAAAAAGGAATATCAAAATTGACTTTTGTTAATTTTTTTGAATTCTTCTAATATGTTTCATGTATTGATAAATCATGAACATACTGAATTTTAATTGAAATATTCTTTTTTTTGTTTAAATATTTGACTATGTTAAAATATATTATTTATTAGTTTTAAAGTTTTACTAGATAAATTTTATATTAGTTGATAAAATATTGTTAATTGGATTCAAATTTTCAACTAAATTTTGATATAAAATCATTTTAGTCTTATTTAAATTTTCACATTATAAACTCGTTTTCTTGATTCATCAACGAGATTGATTTTCATTTAATTTTATAAAAGTATTTGATTATAATTTTGAAAAATGGATTTATTATTTCTGATCCAATGTTCAAAATTTATTAACTAGATCATTTATATTTTTGTAAAGTATGATTAGTATCTTTTGTATTTTTTTATTACCATGTATGAGGGTAAATTGTGTAATTAAGGGTAAAAATAATATTATTATTATTTAAACATCACCATAACTCTTGTAAAATTTTCATTGGATGGGTTAAAATCGAAAAAATCATCCTTGAGAAGATTTTTTGGCCTCTTGGATCCACATGGATATTTTTAAGCCTTTTGTAGTATTTTATTCTAATGAAAGTCAATTATAGAATAATCATGTTATTAATAAGTGATACAATATAAAAATATGATAATTTAAAGAATATATTAGAATATAAACATTTTTTAAATATAATATTTCTATATTCATCATTACAATTTATTTTTAAAATTTAGGAAAGAAATAATTAAATAAAGGGCTTACACAATGTTGATGTATTAATTATTTAATTTACAAAAAAATATGATAAATGTTATTAAAAAAATTAAAAATATTATTTGGATATAAATATTCTTCTAAAATAATATAATATATTAAATAATCATATTAATGTTTTATTAATGATTTTTTTGAAATATTTTTTTATAATATTTTAAAAAAGTAAATTAAAGAAAAATATCAAAATTGTCAGGAATGATATTTCAAAATAAATAATATATTTTTTATTCATAGAGTATTCATAAAAAATAAATAACTAAAATTATGAGGATAAGGATTATAAATCCATATTTTAAACTTTTATGTTTCATTTTCATTTTTACTAACTATATTAACCATTAAAGATTTAAAACTCTTGTTGACAGATTAAGAGTTAAATGCTTTAAATAAGGGTTAAACAAAAAATAAGGGTATGAATGTGACCTAAAATTTCCTAAAATAATAAAGGCTTAAGTGGAATATACCCTTATAACCTTATTATATATATATTTTTTTTGGTGGAAACTTTCTTATGAAATTAACACATATATTTTTTAAATGAAACATAGTTTCAAAATGCCCCAGAATTTTTTTTAATATCATTTATGTGACCACATAGTAAAAAATATATATAAATGAATATAAATTTCTATATTGATCAAAATAAATTTTTTTAATTATATAAATTTATATGAACTTGTAGAATTTTAATATAATTCTTATATTATTGAGCAATGCTAATACAATATTTATTTATATTTTAAAAAAATTGATATTAAAAGTACTAATTTTGATATATTTCAAATGTGTTTAATTTTCTAATTATATTTAAATATCAATATTATATATTATATAATTTTAAATAAATATATTCTAATTACCACCTTATCTTCATTTATTTGAAGTCATATTAAATTAATAGTATCCATGTTGACAATATAGATATGTTATTGAATTATTGTTTCATTAATTTTTGTAAGAATTATAAAATAATTAAATAAATACAAAGGTTATAATATATTGTAAAAAACGTCTTAAATTATTAATTTATATGAAATTTGGAAATATATTTCTCTATAATATCCATATTATATTTTAAAATAATGATAAAGTTTGACTGTGACCCTCGCCTCATTTATAAATGGTCACCTGATCCCTCAATTCTTCATACCAATTTGAGCCATTTATCATAAAAAACATTATCCATCTCCCATACCCAAATTATTAGTCATGTAATATCATTTTAGGTCTTTATAAAAGAGATACCCTATATCATATAAGAAGATATTAAAGGATTTCATCAGAATGAGAGTTAATCATTTTTACTAACCCATTCAAGTTCATTTAATTTTTTACTATGTATTCATGTGTTGTTTCATTGATAATGTAAAAAATTAAATATAATCTATAATAAGATATGTTATTATGGTTATTGGATTAAATTATTCCACAATTTATTCATCCAACAAAAAATGCATTATGTGTGCGAACGTTTGACATATCATCTCCATGCTGTGGTGTAGTCTGTTTTTCATCACCACATTACTTGAATGGGTATATTATTGGATATAATAGATATATATGTTAATTATGACATGATATTAACTATTTAGAATTTAATATTCCATAAAAATATTTACCCTTTCATTAATAGGGTAATTATATCATCTCTCATATGTACGTAGGGCTTACAATCCCCACAATGCGATGATATTATTTTTCTTCATATAAATTTAATGAAAGACTCTAGAAAAATATTTAGTGATTAAATGTGATATATATGAATTAAATATAATTCATATGAATTTTGATGTATATTATATGTAAAATTGCTGAGAAATTCATGACAAAACATACATTGAAAAATGTTGCAGTTAACATTTAAAACATGGGTAAAATGAGATATTATTAACAAAAATATGATAAGATTATATAACAGAATCATATATGATATCATAAATATAGATATCGGTCTTTTATAAATTAATGGAATTATTTTAACCATTATATAACAAGTTAAATCATGTATAATTTAAAGTATATGTAAGGTAAGGGTTTCTCATCTCACTTTTATTTCTGAGACATATGCCTTATTCACCATTTTTTAATTTGGTGTGGTTTAATTACCTTTAATATAACATATCATGAATCTAAATATCATTGTGTTATTCAAAATTTAATTTGATAATTATTTAATTTTACAGGGAATATGATTCAAATATTTAAAAATTCTATCAGAAACATTGATTTAAATGTATAGTTTTAAATCAATTATTCGATATATAAAGACTCTATGGAAAATGAAAGACATGGGTTGGGGACTAGTTAATGAATACCCCTTGATTCATCAAAAATCTCTTGTGACCAAATCAATTGGCAATATATCATTCACATTTTATTTCAAGAATATTGTTTTCTACCCAAAGTCTAAAACTAGAAATAGAATTGATCTTGAGAGTAACAATCTAGATTATATGGCTTGGTAATACAGATGTCTCACATTAATGTTTTACTTTACATCAGTTGTCACTCTCTAGAGGATTTCAAATAAGAAAAAATATATGGATTAATTTTCTTTATCAAAATATAGATTACATGGAATGTTGGTTTAGTTATTTATCATGCATGGTTTATTATACTCATTTAATAACGATATATTTTGTTTTAATTTACCATTACTAGTCAATTGAGATCACCACTAGTTTATGTTTTTACCCCAGTTGACATGATGTTTATTATTAATGATGTGAAGGGTTAATAATTGAGAAGAATTTTGTTCTCAAAGAAAAAATATATTTTTTATTTTATGTTTACAATGTAATTTTAATTCTAAAATTTTTATCTAGTTTAACAGGGATACTAAACTATTAAGTCCATTGGGATTTTATTTCTTATATCATATTCTAATGTAATAAATTAAGGCATCATATACCGACTACAGGGGTCTATGGTGTTACAAGTGATGAGATCCCAAGATAAATCTTTGACCACATACCATCCTAATATTGAAGGAATGATAGTGTGAGAAAATTGTATTTTAGAATATATTCTCCGAGATTATATTTTTTTGGTGGTTCTTATGATTCTCATTTAGAACTCATGGATTTTTCCCAAAATATTTTTTACCAGTCATTTATCTTTGTGGATGGTTTTGAGTATCATTATTGTATAATATTTTGTTATATGTTGTATTGGGAAGATGTGGTTGAAATGGATGGACATGGATGAAATTCAATATAAATCATATGTTGATCAACATTTTCTATACATGGAATATGTAGTTAGTGATTAGGTGTTTCCAAGTGTTTTACCCTGAACTAGTCATCGACAATTATTGAATAATTGAAAGTTGATCCGAATAGACATAGGCCCATTAAATAGTATATATAGATTAGAAAATGTGATATATTTAATGATATTTCAATAGAAATTCTAAATTTATGATGAATTTTATGTTTTTAAACTAGAGAAGTAACATCAATGTATCCTCATCTGCTAAACAAGACAAACCGTGAACTATATCCTGATGATTATATGTATGAATAACTTGTTTTTATAGTTAAATATCAATTTAATGTAATTTATGTGATGTCAGTTTAGTTGGTTTGATTTTTTTGGAAATGATATAGTGACTCCCATTAATTGTGGGGGAGGGAATCACTTGTGAAGAAGAAATGGATTAACTATTTTTAATAATGTTGCATAAAGTTGAATTTATTTGAATTGAAAGTGATATGTGGGGAGAATTTTCAAACCTTAATGTACACATTGTTTTATGGAACATACTATTTTTCTATTTTCAATAGTAACATAAATTTATAATCATTTTTACTATGAGAATTTTAAAATGATGATTTCTATATATTCCCACAATCAGTGAATGGTTGTAACAAACATTATGATAATTGAAGATGTTGGAATGTGATGATGTTAACAGTTAGAACATGGTTTATCAAGTAATATTTCTAAACAATGACGTTCTCTTTGAGATCCAGCGTTTCCCGCATATTTTTTGAATGGTTTGGAAAATAGTTTGGCCAATCCATATAGGGTAAAAAATACAAAATGTAAACAACCATTTCACCACCACTCAAACTAAAATACTAAACCCCCTTATTCCTCACATTTCACTAAATTATCCCCATCATGGTTATGTTTCCCGTATCCTCTAATCTAGGGATCCATTTTGGGGTTACTGTTAATGTTTTCATCATTTAAATTTTTATGCAATGTACTAATATATACTATTTTGGCATCATTCATCAATATTTATCAGTTTTAATTGTACCTTAAGGTTATGTTGTCCAAGGGATCAGGTTTACCAATTTTATAGTGTTGGTTTTTGATGTGTTCAGGTTCCCTCATTCTTCATTTGGTTTTTTTACCATTTCTAAGTGGTTTTACATGATTTCTAGGCAGTTTAATAATTGTCGGTTGGTGGTTATATATCATATAATTTTTAGCTTAAATATTTATTTATGGACATTTAAATTGTATTTTAAAAATTTATGGAAATATAATGTGATAGTTTTTGAACTAATTTATAGAACCCTTTATGATTAAATTTTCTTTTTTTGATTCAGAAATGAAGATGGGATATTTTCATAGAAAATATAAATTCAAATAATCATATTGATGAAAAAGAGATAATTAATATTCACTGTGAAATTATATAATCCTAATGAGAGAACCTATTAACTTGGGATAGAGAACCTAGATTAGATGAGGTCATTCCCACTACTTATTTTGTCACCCTTACTAGTGATGTATTGACTTGTGTGAACCCAATTGTCCAAGTGATAGATATAATGTTTATTTCCAATAATTGAGTGTATTCCTAACAAGTGATGTAACATTTATATATTCCATATAGGCAAAGTTACATTAGTATGTTTCTACCATGTTCTAATAATCCAATGGTTACCCATGTGATTTATTTTTTAATCGGTTTATATTTTTTAATTTTTCTACATTATATTTGTTTTTTTAAAATTTTCAATAAATTTTTTTTTATATATTCATATTCATATTTTTATATTAAAATTTTTTAGATATATATTTTCTTATTTTTATAATAAGTTGTTATGTTAATGGATTTTCAGGGAAAACATGGTGAGATGCTACTAGGATTGTATCTCACTACCAATATATAACCTCTAGGTTTATGCCAACCTTATGTATACTAATACAATTAAGGTAAAGAAACTACATAGAAGTCATGGATGATATTTTTTATCTATTTTATATTAATGTATTTAAATTGATTTGTGATCCCTCTTGTTATGTAGATATTGGTTGTTATTTTATTTATTTTATATTGTTCAATTAATTGCACATATATTTTCCTAAATTTTATCACCTCATCATATTCTAATCCCATTCCATTTCAAATTTTAATATCTCTATCAAAATGCATATATTAATTATAGTTTTTTACTCTTAATCAACTATATTAAATCATTTGATTTTTTAATACATGTTATTTCTAGTTGGGATTTTTTACATTATCATTCTTTCTTTTTTTCCTCACAGCCTACATATGAATGTGTTGTTTTAGAATCTGGGATATGATATGTTTATAAGTCTATTGGGTAAACTATTCCCGAGGATGACTCTAAATATCCATGAAGATGTTGTCTCCCACTAGGGATGGGGTATAAATTTTGGTACTTTCCATTGACCATCTTAGGTGTCTGTACATGGTTATAAGTGTTGCTTTATGGAAATAATTCAAATCAATTTATTTTTGAATCATATGAATATTTATCAATCTATTTAGAGTTGTGGTTCTCTAAAAATGACCAAAGGTGTATTTTTATAGTATTAATATATTAAAACCTATGTGTAATAATAAAACCCATTAAAAAATTAATTAATTTAATTATATTTCTAGACATTTTCTATTGAACGTTTTTAATAAATAGAAAGATAATAAATGTTAATAGAAATTATAGTTCAGTTGTAATGGCCATGTGTTCATTTTTAAAGATAAAAAATTTATCAAAATCTTGTGTATGTTGGTAAAAACCTATTTAAAAATACTATAATTCCATTAATTCATTTTAAATTAATATTTATTTAATTCTTGATGTTCAGTAAAAGGTGAAAATTCATTTTGAGTTTTCATTCTCATGGAATGAATGAAAATGATTGTTTATTTTTGTGATAGTATAAACCATGATTGTAATGGTAAAAAATGATAATGGAAATTTTTTTATGTATTGAAAAATTATATATTAATGTATTTTTACATTTAGGAAGAAACATCACATAAATATGAGTTGTGGTGTAACAACCTAGACTATTATGAATGAAATATGCTTTTTTATTTAATTAATTGATTTATAGTTATAGAAAAATATCAATTATTTTATTTAATTATTTTAATTTGATTTATATGACCATTATGTATCATTACCATTGATAATATAGTCATGGAACATTACTCACATGGACTCTATAAATATTGGTTTTTAACAAATCCCTCTGATAGAGATAAAGGAAGTGATTCCCTAAACTAGTGGTATCGTACCCAATCACACCAATTTATCCAAAAATATATGGGATATAACTCATCTATTATTTTTCCTAGTACCAGACTAAGCCTATATAGAAATAATTTAGCTTGAGAAAACCCATTTATGAGAGAAGGTCAATCATGTCGAGATCATTACACGAAACCATGTTCACCGAAAAGTACCATAAAAGCCCCACCATCATGCACATTACTATTATAGAGTATTACTGTGTATTAATGTAATATGTATGAAGACCATATAAATAGTAATATTTACAATATAATTTATAAAATAATGAATTTATATTAATCTAATTATTGTTAAATTTTAAATGATTTTAAATGTCTGAAATGTATTTTTTTGTAAATTTTCATAAATAAATTAATAAATTATAGAATTAAATGAATATTTTAAATAAATTATATTTTAATGTAAAAAATTTATTAAAATTATAAATAGAAAATATAAAATACCATATAATGTTTATGATTCCAAACTAATGTATTTAGTCTTCATAAAAATTTTATGTAAAAAACCCCATCATTTTCAATAAATATCAGTAATTATTTTAAAAGAGAAAATAAAATTATTTTAAAAAATATTTTGATAAAATTAATACTATTTTTTTATTTAGGATATCAAAATTATCCACAGGTTATTTTTTCATAATTTTCTATGATTTTCGAATTTCTGTGTAAAAATTTATTACTATAGAAATATAACTTATGTCTTATGACATAAAGATGATCAAAAAGTGTTGTAATAATGATTATAAATAGGATCCAAGACTAAATAAATGTTTTCCCTTTAAAATAATTTTATTTTAATATTAATTTTCTAATTTATTATTTCCATTACAAATCCTCGAAGAGTCATAATATATTTTATGATTTTAGAATATATTTTTTAAGAGTGTGACTCACCTCCAAGTCACTAATTGTAATATATAAATAAATTTTGACCTTGTAGTTATAGAATAATTTAAACCAATCTTATTTGGCCAAAACCATCAGCAATAAAACGGTGTGGTATTTGGTTTGGTTTTTTATTATATAGAGTCCATAACATAAATAATAAAGAAATCTACCTCCTTCCCAATATAAACCCTTCCAATCCCCCATTTCTCATTACTAAAACTCATTATATCTCGTCCACACTCTGACCTCTACTCCATAGTGTCCTACCATGGTTTTCCCATGATTACAAGAAGCCCCTCCCATTCCTTTGGTGGCACACATTCATTTATGGGATCTTTCAATATCCTCTTTTTTCATGAACTCCTTTAATGTTATGTCATATACTTATCATTTTCATAAGATGGGGTATAATATTCCATATTCCCATTAATTCCCATTTTTTGTATATACTATGATATCTTCCCTTCACTATCATTAATACCCACATGATCCTTTATTTATACCCATTACCATGCTTAAATTTTGAAAGGGTTCATTCCTATCTCATGTTTTGTCAAGTTTCATTATTATGTTACACATTATTTTTCCAATTCCATATGCTATCGAATGAATTTACATATCCATATTAAATTTAATTTCATACATAAATGATGAAGGACCCATTTCACACTCATCAACCCATTTTATTAATTTTTTAAGAATCCATTATGGTGTTAAAATTTCACCACAATTTTCAATTCCAAAAAAAAATGTGTATTGAATTACATTCCCATTTTATATCATGTGTATTCACCATTATAAAAATATACATATCTTATTGGGGGGATAAATTTTTTTATTCCACACTCCTTTATCATGGAGTAAATTATGATGATGAATGAATCCATGATGTGCGTGTTACACTAATTCATGAGAATTAAATGAATGTGAAGGGTGCACACAAAATTATGCAGTGCTCTGATGAATTGGGTAATGGTTACTATCATGATACATCACATTTGGATATATGGTTATCCTAATTTATTTATGGGATTGTCCACAATTTTTTAATTGTGGGTTTTTACTTGAAATATGTCTATGATGTAGTGTTTTAAGTTGTTACCCCATTTCCCCTATTATGATTATCAATCATTATCATACCTTTTTATTCATGTTTCATTTATGCTACATTGATATACCTATTGTTTAACATGTATTATATTCATTATGTAATGCCTTTTTTATTCCATTTCTGGGATTTGTAGCTCAACCCTTTCTTAAGTATTTCTTTAGTTTACCCCATGAAGTGTTTAGTACGAATGGACATTTTAATCATGTTAAATAAATTTCCAATAAATTAGTTTTTTCATGTTTTATGTGTTATTTAATGATCCTAATTTCTCAGAGACAATAGGCATGTTGATCTTGTGGGTTTTAATATGTGTAATATTAGGTAATATATTTTTTTTATGTTTCTAATTAATATAAGGCTTTGTATATATTGTATCATATGATAGGTTCAGTTATTTTGTAAACTAGGATTCTAAAACATTAGTGAAAGGCCTAGGTATAATACAAAGTATAAGAAAACAACCATATTTTTTAGTACATGGTAATTGGTTTACCATTGAAATAAATCTCTATCATTATACTACATGTTGATGTGGTCATGGAACAGAAGTGAAATGGGGTTCTAACTATGAAAATAATTTCCTGGACTGAATCATGTTAACCTGGTATACAAAAATAGGCCTTCATTCTCACCCAGTTTGAGACTAATAGGGGATATTCTTTGGTAAATGTATAATCTCATTATAAACCATTGTTAGGGTAATAGTAAAATTTTACATAAGAATAATAGTTATAAAATATATCATGTATTACATAGAATGAAGCCTCAAAATTCATATGTTATGGAAATAAATTTAATTACATTCGATTTCCTTTTTCTATTTTATAGATTAAATGTAATAATCCATAGGTCTGTACTGAATGATATTGAACTATAAAAAACAAGTAAAATTTAGGGCTATCATATTTTGTTATATTAATTCATTTATATCTTGAATGTTTACTAGAACTATCAAAACACAACCACGAAGCATGGAAGTAAAGATGTTGGTGAAAATTAAAAATGTGTAAATTATATCATATGAAGTATATAACCGATCTTTATCAACAATGGTGGTATAAATTTAATAGATAACATTTTCCTACTCCCATTTATCATATTTTATGCAATTCTAGGAATTTATTGGCTTTCCATATATAGAGCCAACATAAGTTTCCACAAGAACGAAATCATTCTCTATATGACGAATCTAGCCCTGATTGGTTACAAGTGATGGGAGGAGGATGAATATTTTTCAGAACCATAATCTCATGAATGTACATTATTTCCCTATTATCAATTTTATCTTGCTAAAATTATTTAGTGAATGGAAATGATTGTCATTGAAGACATGCCTATTATGAGTGAAAATGTTGATCTGTGTCCTATGAATTATCCAAGACATCCTCCAAGTTGAGAGGATGAATTTTGAATAGAGAATATACCTGGGGTGTTACCAGAATCTTAGGACCCATATAGGATCACTATTACAGAATGTGAGTAAATGAATAAAAAAATATCGAAGAGTTCGTATAATGGGCTCACATAACCAAGCGCTTCACCATAAGGTGCACATGTCATTGTTGAGTCAATAAGGTTTTACTTATGACTTTTCCATTTCTTCTTGTTTTGAAAATCACAAACACCTTTCTTTAAGGAAAGATTCTTTTATAAGGAAAACCGCTTTTATAAGGAAAATCTCTTTTATAAGGAAGATTACTTTTTTTTAAAAAATCATCCTTATCATATTTTCATTCATATATTTCTTAAGATTAAGCTTCGGTTTCATTTCTATATTCTCAGAATCGTTTGAAACATTTATATGAAGACATGCTGTTTTTAAGTACTGAATTCCAGATGAGAACTGTGATGAAGATTCATTCCAAATTCCGGATACGAACTCTGATTAAGTTCTACTCCGAATTTTGGATACGAATTCTAATTATGAATTCTGATGAATAATTCTCATTACGAATTCTAATGATGAATTCTCATTAAGAATTCTGATGACAAATTCTCATTACAAATTCTGATGTCGAATTCTCATTACGAATTCTGATGACGAATTCTCATTACGAATTCTGATAACGAATTCTCATTATGAATTCTGATGATGAATTCTCATTACGAATTCTGATGACAAATTCTCATTATGAATTCTAATGATGAATTCTCATTACGAATTCTGATGATGAATTCTCATTACGAATTCTGTTGACGAATTCTCATTCCGAATTCTCATTCCGAATTCTCATTCTGAATTCTCCTATTAAACAGAATCTGATCATCTTTGTTTTATACACTCCATATTTATTTAGACTCCAAAAAATTATTTATGGTTACACTCCGAAATTTCATTCCGAACTTTTGAGTTAGATTTTAAACGGTGTTGTACATTCGGTTACACTTGTTTTGTTATAAAACGATGTCGTCTATTCTGTTATAAACTAACTGTTGGTTATGTTACACGTGTACAAGTCCCTCCAATTTTTAAGGAAAATATTACCGTTGGAAGAGTGAGTCGACCGTTGGAAATTTGCCTATAAATAGGAGCTCATTTGAATGAGCTATATAGACAATGAAGTTGATTAATCTAGAGACCACACGCTGCTAAGGTGATTTCTAGAGAAAGAAAGATTTTCATGCCTTGTGCCTACTGAACTGCTCGTTCATTTTTTCCTTCATGTGACTCCGAATGTTGGTGATTACATTAGAGGACTTCCGGGGATAGTAAGACAGAGGTGCCGACTACCTTGAAGTTCGAGGGCTACCTTGCTGAGGAAGACGGAGGTTGCCAACTACCTTGAAGTTGAGGGCTTGCGGGGAAAGCAAGACAGATATTTCGATATTCATATCGAGGGCTTACCCTGGTGTGGGTAAGACAGACTTTCTTGAAAGTATAAATCAAAGGACCTTTATCCAAGGTTGTTGGATACCCTTCTATTTGTGTTAAATGATTTATATCTTGTTACTTGTAGTTTTACCACTCGTTTGTTTCCGCTGCATATTGTATTTTAAGGAAAATATAATTTTCTTATACTTCCTTACATGTACTCTGTTCCATTTAGATTCTATACTCTTTAAGGTAGAATCTCATATTGTAATCTTTTGTTAAGTTTTAATTTCCGAATCCATATTTCCGGAACCTACTTTCGGAATCTCTTTCCAGTTTTAAGCAAGTACATAGGACTTGAAGTTTATAACTTCATTCTTTATTCCAAGTTTCCATTTGGTATTAGAGGTGTTGTGAATTAGCTTTGTTTAACTTTGTTAAACCTAGCCCATTCCCTTGCTGAAAGAAAAATTTAGTTATTCATAACCAACAAGAAGAAAAGCTTTTTAAAGATCAAAAAGGAGTTTAATATTAGATCTTTCTAAAGATCTTGTTGGTGAGCTCATTTTCAAAGGAATGATACTCTCCCTATGAAAATGAGTTTTTTACTATTAGGAGAATTGTTCAAAAAGAAGTTAATGAAGAATGATTACCTTACAGTTATCATTACTAACTTTTGTTTAATACATTCAAATTTATCGGAGCGCAAAGATTTTGTGAAAATATCAGCAAGTTGATCTTGTGTTCTGATAAACTGAAGAATAATATCTCCTTTTTGTGTGTGATCCCTAATAAAGTGATGCCTAATATCTATGTGTTTTGCACGTGAGTGATGTGCAGGGTTCTTACATAAGGAAATGGCACTTGTGTTATCACACAAAATTTGAGTTTTCGTAAAACTTAAGCCATAATCTGTGAGTGTGTGTTGCATCCACAACCCTTGAGCACAACAACTTCCAGCTGCTACATATTCAGCTTCAGTAGTAGAAAGTGCTACAGAATGTTGATTTTTGCAGGACCAAGAAACTAATGAATCTAATAAGAAATGAAAAGTTCCGAATATACTCTTTCTATCCATTCTACATCCACCAAACTCAGCCTCAAAAAAGATTTTTAGAACAAAATCATTTCCAGAGTTATAAAATAATCCTAGATCCATGGTTCCCTTAAGGTAGCGAAAAATTATTTTTACTGCCTTTAAGTGAGATTCCATAGTATTGGATTGATATCATACACATAATCATACTGAGAACATTAAGTCTAGTCGACTAGCTGTCAAGTAAAGTAAACTTCCTATCATACCTGTAAAGGATGTTTGATCTACTGGTTTCCCAGCTTCATCAAGATCTAAAGAGTTTGAGGTACCAATAAGAGTACTTATACTCTTAGTATTTTCATAACCATACTTTTTGAGAAGATCATTAATATAATTTTGTTGAGATATGTAGGTTCCATCTAGTTTTTGAGAAATTTGAAAACCATGGAAAAAAGTTAACTCACCAATCATACTCATTTCAAACTCAGATTTCATTAGACTTGCAAAGGAGTCGGTTAAACATTGATGAGTTGATCCAAATACGATATCATCAACCTAAATTTGAATAATCAAAATTTTTTTGATATCTTTCTTTAGAAAAAGGGTTGCATCATCATTTCCCTTAATATAGTTATTTTGAAGCAAAAATCCAGTGAGTCTATCATACCAGGATCGTGGGGCTTGTTTAAGACCATACAAAGCTTTGGTAAGTCTAAAAACATGATCAGGATATTTTGTATCTTCAAAGCCAAGAGGTTGTTCAACAAAAACATCCTCTTGAACATAACCGTTAAGAAAAGCACATTTCACATCCATTTGAAAAAGTTTAAAATTGAAGAATGCTGCAAAGGCATGTATAATACGGATAGATTCAAGTCTAGTTAGTGGAACATAGGTTTCTTCATAGTCTATTACCTCTTGCGGATTATAGCTTTTAGCAACAAGTCTGTCTTTATTTCTTACTATGACTCCATTTTCATCACATTTGTTTCTGAAAACCCACATTACTCCAATAACAGAAGTTTCCTTAGGTCTTTCAACCAAGATCCAGACTTTGTTCCTTTTGAATTCATTTAGTTCATCTTGCATTTCTTTGATCCAATAATCATCACCTAAAGCTTCATCAGTGCTTTTTGGTTCTAATTGAGAAAGAAATGCTAGATGTTCTATTTCATTTCATAAGGAACTTTTAGTTCTTACAGGTTGATTTACATCACCAATGATACTATCACTGGGATGATTCTTAAGAAACACCTGATTTGGGTTTTTTAAAACATGTTCATCAACATAGGGTAGAAAGTCTTCTGGGGTAAATGTTTCAGAAGTATCTTCTTGAACAATTTCTTTATCAGAAGGTTCTTCTATCAAATGTTGACAATCAGTTTTTGAAAACACATCCGAGGATATAGGTTGGGATGGTTTAAAAACAAAATGATCTGACTCATGAAATTTTACATGCACTGTTTCTTCAACAATACAAGTATTTTTATTGAAAACACTATATGCCTTAGAAGTTGTGGAATAACCTAAGAAAATTCCTTCATCAGATTTTGGTGCGAATTTATGTATGTTATCTTTATTATTTAGAATGAATACTTTGAAACCAAAAATCTTGAAGTAGGAAAGTATTGGTTTTCTACCGTTCCATAACTCATAAGGAGTTTTATTTAGAAAAGGTCTAATCAAAACTCGACTTATATTATAGTAACAGTAATTACAGCTTCAGCCCAGAAATTTCTAGCTATAGAATATTCACTCATCATGGTTCTAGTTATCTCTTGAAGAATTATATTTCTTCTCTCAACTACACCATTCTGTTGAGGAGTTCTAGGTGTTAAAAAATTGTGAGTAATACCTTTTCTACTAAAAAAAGTTTCAAAATATGAATTTTGAAATTCTCCTCCATGATCACTATGAATATTTTTCAAACGAAGGGTTTTCTTATTTACAACTTTATCTCTAAAACTTTTGAAATAAGAAAAAGCTTCAGACTTCTTTGCTCGAAAAATGTCCCAAGTTAATCTACTGTAATCATCAACTAGAACAAACACATAGTATTTTACTCCAATACTTCTAGTTTGTGTTGGAACAAAAAGATCCGTGTGCACTAACTGTAATGCATCAGTTGTTGAGACTTCAACAATTGATTGAAAACTATATTTATGTTTCTTGACATATTGACAGGGATCACAAACATTAGAAGAATCAAATCTAAGCTCCGGTAGATCCTTAACTAGTTTCTTCAGAGAGAGTTTTCATAAGTTCCTAAGGTTACAGTGACCTAGTCTTCTATTCCATAACTAGGAATGATCTTCCATTGCACTTAGGCAAGGTAAATCTTGACTCTTGAGGTATTCTAGGTTCAAAGTGTAAACATTCTCTTTCCTATTAACTGAGATAATAAATTCTTCCTTGGAATTGTAAACTAAACACTTATCATTCCTAAAATTCACAAGGTATCTTTCATCACATAACTGACTTATGCTAATGAGGTTGTGCTTAAGACCCTTAACAAACAGAACATTTGAAATTAAGGTTTTACCAAGAAGAACAATATTACCAATACCAACAATCTCTCCCTTAGCATTGTCTCTGAATGTTACCTTTCCTTATTTCGTTTTGATAATATTTTCAAAATAGCTTTTGTTACCAGTCATGTTTCAGGAACATCCACTATCCATGTACCATGTGATTCTATTGGTACTGTGTTTATTTTCTTGAAAACAAGAAGAGAATTAGACTTTCGGAATCCAAACTTGTTTGGATCCGAGATTTTCATATAAAAAAATTTTAGGAACCCACATCTTCTTTGTGAAATAATCTTTATGAAAACCTAAAGATTTGGTTTTGTTAAGAGAACAATTTTTTTCCCAATGACCACTACATTGACACTTATTACAAAATGTGGCACTTTGAGGAACAAAAAAAATTGTTAATAAAAATAGGTTTTGCATTGGTATAACCAAATCCGGATTTATTTCTTAAAGGTCGTATTTGGGAATAAATTTTATCAAAATTTTCTTTACCATGGGTAAAGTTTGATAAACACTTCTTAAAGGAAAAAATTTTAGACTTGAGCTTTATAACCATGTTTTTATCCTCAAAATCAATAGATTTTGAACTAGTGCTAGGCTCGAAAACATTTTTCTTAGAAATTACTTTTTCTAACTCTTTAGCAAGTTTGTTCTTCTCAGAACATATTTCCTAAAGATTTTTTGAATTACATTCAAAATAATCATTTTTACTATCAAGATCTTTAGAAAGATCTGATATTTTTTCATATGAATAGAATTTCTAGAGTTTTCCTTATCATGTTTTTTATTGAGTTTTGAATTCACAATTCCAAGAAGTTTAGCAAACCTAGAAACTTCTTCATAGGTAGGTAAAGTATTTTCTTTATCAGAAGAGGATTCTTAATCAGAGAGTTATAATACTTACAATCATTACAATTCAAGGAAACATTGGTCAATTATTCAGCATTTTGTACCTTAGCCATAAAAAATGATTGTCAATAGGTAATTTGGCTATAAGACCAAGATTCTTCTGTCCTGAAGATTCATAATCAGAAGATTCTTCTGAAGAGTCACCACCACTGGCACTACAGGTGTCATTAGCTTTTAGAACATTCTTAGCTTTGGCTTTATAATACTTCTTTCTGTTCCTGTCTAAATACCTTTCTTTCCTTTCTTTCTTTTTGAGCAAAGGGAAATCTGGTCTAATATGTCCAGCTCTCTTGCATTCATAACAATTGACTTCTCCATCTTTCTTATCTTTCCTTTCCTTTTTCTTATACTTGGATTGGAAACTTCTTTGGCCAGCTATCTTGTTCATCCTTCGAGAAAGATTTTCTAACTCATTTTCAGATATTTCACTCTCACTAGATTCAGATTGGAAAAGAACTTTCTTAGACTTGGATCTGGTTACTCTCCCAAGAGTCTTAGCTTTCATCTGATTTGATGTTGTTGTAAAATCAATTGTACCATTCCCATATTTCTTTTTGATGTTCTCAGTATCTCTCTTCATTCTTGTCTCATGTTGTAGAAGAGTTCCAAATATCTCATCAAGAGATATTTGAGTGACCTTGCTGTTCTCATCTATACCTATTCTTTTGGATTCCCACTCATTGTGCATAATATCAATTATCATATTGACATGTGCTTCATCATCTAAAGCTTTCTCTCCCATAGACTGCAAGCTGTTGACTATAGTCATAAATCACTATTGAACTTTACAAATTGGTTCACCATAAGAAAAGTTGAAGCCATGATATTCATCTCTAAGCATAGCTCTCCTAGTCTCAATCACTTTAGAAGTTCCAATGTGTGTAACCTATAACTTCTTCCAGATACAATTACCTGCTTCACAAGAATAAATTTGGATATATATATTTCTAGTCATTGAACACAGTACAGTATTGCGTACCATATAATTGAGTTGATATTCTTGCTTTTCCTGGTTAGTGAATGTTCTAACATCCTTATCGGGAATTTTATAATCACCAGTAAGAATAACAAATTTGTCCACTCCAGTATTAATAACAAAAGTTTTCATTCGATCTATCTAGTACTCATAGTTATTACCATCATAGATTGGTGGTCTTGTAGGATTTTGATTATCAATTGAACCTACATTGTCCCCTGCCATACCTTAAAAAAACTTGGGCACACAAACTTGTAAGGAGAAAAAGTTCGTAATCACAAAGTTCGGAATGACAATGTTCGGAATGACAACGAAAAATGAGAAAGATAAACTTATTCATGAGTATAAGTATTTCAGAGACCTGCTCTGATACCTATTGTAGGATCGAAATTATGATGTACATGCTCAATATACAAGAGGGGGGTGAATTGTATACTTTAAAAATTCCTTAGGAACCTTTAAAGTTGGTTATGACTATAAGAGTTATGTTTAGAGCTGAATATCATGGCTTCAACTTTCCTTATGGTGAACCAATTTGTAAAGTTCAACAGAGATTTATGACTATAGTGAATAGCTTGCAGTCTATGGGAGAGAAAGGTTTAGATGATGAAGCACTTGTGGATATGATAATTGATATTATGCCCAATGAGTGGGAATCCAAAAGAACAGCTATAGATGAGAACAAGAAGGTCACTCAAATTTCTCTTGATGAGCTATTTGGAACTTTTCTACAACAAGAGACAAAAATGAAGAGAGATGCTGACAACATCAAAAAGAAAAATGGGAATGGTACTATTTCTTTTACAACAACATCAAATCAGATAAATGCTATGACTCTTGAGAGAGTAACCAGATCCAAGTCTAAGAAAGTTATTTTCCAATCTAGATCTAGTGAGAGTGAAATCTCTGAAAATGAGTCAGCAAATCTTTCTCGAAGGATGAACAATATAGCTGGCCAAAGAATTTTCCAATCCAAGTATAAGAAAAAGGAAAGGAAAGATAAGAAAGATGGAGAAGTTACTTGTTATGAATGCAAGAGATATGGACATATTAGACTAGATTTCCCTTTTCTGAAAAAGAAAGAAAGGAATGAAAGGCATTCAGACAGGAACAGAAAGAAGTATTATAAAGCCAAAGCTAAGAAAGTTCTGAAAGCTAATGACACATGGAGTGCCAGTGGTGGTGACTCTTTAGAAGAATCTTCTGATTATGAATATTCAGGACATAAGAATCTTGGTCATATAGCCACATTACCTATTGACAATCATTTTTTATGGCTAAGGTACGAAATGCTGAATCAATGACCAATGTATCCTTGAATTCTAATGATAGTAAGTATTATAGCTCTCCTAATGAAGAATCCTCTTCTGATGAAGAAAATACTTTACCTACCTATAAAGAAGATTCTATGTTTTCTGAACTTCTTGGAATTGAGAATTCAAAACTCAATAAAAAACTTGATAAGGCAAACTCTAGAAATTCTATTCTTACGAATGAAATATCAGATCTTTCTAATGATCATGAATATCAGTCCTCTGTTCCAAGAAGAAGGATGGATCAATGTTCCTTTTCATTTATTATCATGATCTCACCAACATCATGATAATGAGAAAGTATCCTTTTCCACATATTTATGATTTTTTAGATCATCTATAGGAAGAAAAATAAATCACCAAGGTGGATTTTATGTCAGTTTATTATCATGTAAGGGTGAAGAAGGAAGATATCTCAAAGACCAAATTTCATACAAGGTAAGGGCACTATGTGTTCATAGTGACTAATTTTGGTGTCACTATTTCTCTATAAATCTTCTTAGACATGATAAATAGTGTCTATAGAGATTACCTTATTAAATATGTTTTAGTATTTAAAGTCAATATTATAATATACACCAAAAGAATTAAGGCACTATTGGAAACAATATTTTTCCCAATGGACATATCCCAATGGGTGTATCAATCTGTTGGGATTGGATGTTATATCGATGGATAACCAAATTGTTTCTCCAAATTCATTCGGGTATAATAAACTATGAAAGCAATTTTAAAAACCCATGTCATAAGGGTTCCCCAAATTTCCCAATATCCAACACTCTCCCCGTTCTTCCCATTCTCCCATCCCAACTCCTAGTAGCCCTGCACTCCTCCTCCCATTCCTATCCCTAACACATGCATCCCCTCCTTCCATCACGAGTCCTTGCAGAACTCCACTAGATATCTAATACCAAGACCACATTGGCATGCACCCCAATTCTTCTCCTCCTCTGACCATTATGCTTCTTTCCACATGGTGATCAATCCTTGGTTTAATTCATTTAGTTTATTCCTCTCCAAATTTGTGATTTCGAAATGAATTATATCATCTCCCTAGATTTAGTTTTCTTATTATTCATTATGGTTACATTTATTGTAAATCCACTGAAATATATCTGATATAGTTTTTATTTGATTATTCTTTAATAAAAAATTGGTAATATCCAAATACATCATATGTGGCACTATCACATATAATTTTTTATTTTATAAATTAGTATTATTTTTTATTCCACATTGATAACATATTTGTTGATGTATGTGACTTTGATGTTATGTTATTTAATATGAATTTGTTATAATTTAATTTGTTATGTAAATATAATTATGTGGTTCATGTGCATTGGAAATATATGATAGGATTTTTTTTCATAAATCATCAAAAAAAATTTCATATATGAAGATTTTAGAATATGGAATATGCGATTTAATTGTGGTATATTGTTGGAATTTTTAAAATAATTCAAATATGGTTGTTTATTTAAATAAGTGTTGTTTATAAGTGAATTTGTTTTTATTATATTATTATAAATATATTTTTTTATTATAATATTATATATTTCATATATGGTTATTTTTTATTTATCAAAGTGATATATTCTGCATGTTCCCCCCACGTATGATTTCTCTCAATAGTGACCCAAAGCGTGATTCCAAATTATTCCCCAGTCTCAGTGACCCATCCACATAAATTTATTTTCATCCAGTTTTCTTGAATATAAAATCTGTGAGTTCTATATCCATCATTTAATATTCCCATCATATAGTTCTCTATATTCGTGTTTTGTTTCTATAAAAATGGATTTATATAATCCCACTACCATAAAAGTGCTTAAATTAATAGAGTCTAATATATTTTTTAATAAAATTAATTATATTTATAATTTATTGTTTAAGTGTTATTGTATACTCAAAAAAATTTCATTTATGTGTAAACTGCAATGTCTTAAGAAACACTCTTTATATAATCTACTATGTATTATAAATTGAACAAAATATTTATTCATACATATAATATGATATTGAAATATTCTTGAATCAATAAAATATTTATTCTGTAACCATGAAAATGTTTTTCATATATATTATAGTTTAGTTATGCTTCCATCATCTGTATAGCATACAAATTTAAAATGAAATTTATATTTTCTAACAAATAATATATAATTCATGTGGAACCATATTATAAGGGGGAATTGTGATGATGTTGAACATGGGAGAACATGAATGAAACCATAATCCTGATGATCAAAATAAGGTCCGGAATGCCAGATCCTTTACGAAAGATGTTTTGGGTTATGCCACTCATGCTGAATCAAATATCTCTTAACGTATTGATCCAAAAAATATAGACATCGAGGTCTATATGTGATTTCATTTTCTATTAATGAGTTACACATACTCTTCTCAGATCTTCAATTTTTTATCATTATCATGTTTGTCATGCTTCGACCTTCACTAGTGTTTCTGTGCAAAACCATGGGAGGTATAGGATTCATGAATTTTCATATTCGACTACAGAATTCGTGGTATGTTTGTTTTAATTTTTCCTCATAGAATGACTATTACTGATTTAAGACCCATGGTTCTTGGACATTTTCAGGATTTATTATAAAAAACTTTTAGTGGACTTTAGATTTTGATGTAGGTTCTGAACCCCCCATCATTCTTATCTGGATCGGTCTCCCTAGATTAAGTCTTTATATCTTCAAACATAACACTTTATTTCCCATTTTTGAACTATTCAGACACCTAATTTTGTTAGACACCACTACTTCGAATCTATCTAGACCTTAATTCTCTAGGATTTTTACTGAAGTAGACATCTCCCATGAATTTTCATCAAGATTATGGTTTCAAAATGTTGATAATTGGTTTATTTAAGAGGTTGTGTTTGAAAATGTACTAGATTACTTTATAAAGTGGTCCATAATCAGTCATCTTATGAAATATTTTGATACTAAAAGGGATAATCCTACACCACTCACATTTCTAGTCTATTTGGGTGGACAATTCTACTATAAAGAACAATATTGATAAGCCTGTTGAAAGCAAAAATGTTTTAATTTCATTAGATATTTCTAATACTATTATTGAGCCATAAACTTTGGATTATAATACATTTAATATTAAGGGTAGTGAAGCAATTAAAGAGGGTGAAACCTCTAATGATAAGTATGTTCTTTATTACTATATCCCAGAATCATGCCATGCATAGTCCCACTATAACCCCTTTCTTGGGGAAGAAGATAATGCTACTCAAATTGACGAGGTCTTCTTAAAATCAAGCTCTATAAAAGAGAAAAAAAAGGTGGATGCTCATGGATTAATCACTCCCAATCCCAAAAAACATGGAAATTTAGGGACAACACTCACCTGGAATAAATGTTTTTTACAAGATCATGTGATGCCTCCAAAAATGAAAATACTGAAATTACAACATCAGCAAGTGTGGTTCGTATGACTACTATCACTTTTGATGATTCCTAGAATTTTTTTCATATTTTCCAATGTAACTTAAGGTTGATCCTCTTGTACCTCCTCAGGGAATCTAAATGAAGACTCAGACCATATTGTTGAAATATCATATCAAAGGCTCAAAAATAGTGATATATCTTTAGATAATTATCATGATATAAAATGAGTAATGTTTAATAAAATGTTGATGAAAGAGTCTAAAAAAACTCCCTAATTTATTATCAGAGATCCTATTTTTGACTAACTTCTTCTTATATTCCATGGATGTGACTCTGATCCAAATGTGATGGTCCTTATTTTGGATGTGTTTCTTCTCATTTTTAGGGCATGGAGATTTCTTGATGTGTATGATGTTTAGCTGGACATGTTTTCTTACTTGGAGGATCATTTCATGGACTCTCTATGGATCACTGAACAATGTACCGATGAACTCTATTGAGGTCTATAATGTATTGAACAATATAATTTGGGTGGGTCATGTTCCGTTAATGGGAAAATAATGGAATACTTATCTTTATATATGTTTTATGGACTGAAAATGGAGGTTTCTTGGAGTTCATGTCCTTCCTACATGAGGTGATATTTTTCTTTAAAGACAATGTATGTGGCTGTTAGATTCATTCTCAACTATTGTTTGATATTTATTTCTACATCATCATGTATCTATTTCAATTTTTAGATGGTGTAGACTCATTATACCTTTAACATGCATTGTATCATTTTTTTCTATAAATTTCATTGGGGCAAGAATTGGGTGACCAATTCAGGTCACTATTTGTCTCAAAAAAAATTTATACATCATATGGAGTTATTGATGAATTAATATTGCATTTTTGATAGAAAATTAAATTAAAATTATATAAGATTATATTGTAATATTTTATAGTGAAACATAATCATCATTTAATGTGTTCATTAAAACATATAGATAAATTCGATTAGACGAATGTATTCTCATATACCCTTAAAATAGAAACCTATTGTAGTGTGGTCCATATGATTCATTTTTGACTTATATTTTAGATTCCTCTTAGTTTTCAATCGATCAATACAATGTTTTATTCCTCAAAATGAAACTAGACATTTCAGTACGACTATTTTGTTAACTTTTCTAAATGTCTCACATTACTATTAGGATGATTTTTTAATGTGGAGTGACCCAACCCACCATAACATTCCAAACCCACATATATTTATCATGGTATCATCATTACATCAAAAACATCCACTTCATTGAGAAATATACATCATTGGATTTTCATAATCAATTATTTACCCTCATATACATTGAGTTTATTAGTAACAATGAATGTTTTTAGTGAGTGTCACTTTAAAATATAAATTTTAAACACTTATGAAATACCAGTTATAGAATTGTCTCTTTCTTCAGAGTTTACCAAATCATTAATAACTACAAATTATTATTTTATTGAATAGTTTACATTGTGGCATGTAATATTACAATTTTGTATCGCTATAAGTAATATTACATAGAAGGTGATTATTATTAAATTATATTTGTTTCTTCCTATTTATACCATAATTTAGTGTGACAATAAGATGTATGCAGAAATGAAATATCTTTCTCTAGAATTGATTGATTATAGAAAACCTAAGCAGGTTTCCTTATTACTATGGAAAAATGTTGTCAACTTTGTTTACCATGATTTCTAGCATCCTCATACAACTAAGTTGTTAGAGGATATTAGATAATGGTACCAACTTATGAATTATATACAGGTGAAAATATATATGATTTAACTTCAGATAATTAGTATATGGCATTGAATAAATTTATTATCCCAACATTATGAATGAGATATTGGTTGATAGAATAAAAAATATATTTTCCAGTGACCCAATTATCAAGATATATAGTCAAATTAGTTTTGTAATGACAACCCATCCCAAGGTTATATGTGATAGATGTGAATCAATAGTTCTATTAGGTTCTCACATCTAATCTGTCATATATATATATATATTACACTAAATTAAAATGAGACATCAACCCTCCAGTATACATCTAGTAAAAATATGTACCACATTTTCACTGATAATAAACAATATAGAACTAAACAAATTGAATACAACCATATTGTACCATGTTGAATAGATCCATATCAAAAAACACCAAGACAATCCTAATATAAAATATTTTATCCAAATTAAAAAGAACAAAATTGAACTAAACTAACCCACTATGAATCAATCTATTCAAAATTGAAAAAACAAAATTGAAAAAAATCATATGAACGTGAACTAAATGTACATTACCCTGATTGATTGAAACTAGGTCAGAGTAATAATAAAATACCAAAACTGACTATAAGTAAATTTAATTGAACATTATTATATTTAATTAAAAATATAAAACAAAAATGAATCAAAATAAATTGAAACAGACCAAATTGAAGGGGAGACTCACTAAGGAACCAATATAATGGTCCATTATGCCTCATAAAGTTATTATGTTAATTACTCATCTATATAATAGAATTAAATACCATGGACTCATATTTATAGAATTTTCTTATATATATATCATATTTATTGGTCTATAATATTATTATTATCCTAGTGAGTACTATGCATGTAATTTTTTCATATAAATTGATGATTTATCATTTTAAAAAATATATTTTTAATTATAATTCAATATTATTTAATTTCATTTTTAAAATGAAATATGAATGTGTTTTTTGAATGGATAGAATATGGATGTATGATAATATTCAGATATAAACTGACTTTCAAAATAAGTTATCGATATTTCTATTTTTTTTCCATTGGTCAATGATTCAGACGGTGGTCACATATATTTCCCATGTAATAATTATATTGGAAGAACTTAGATTTTCAGTGAAGAAGTGTAACACCCCGAGCTTCCACGATACGCTTCTCATTCAATAATGCAATAGCTTGCATTGTACGCAAGTTCGAGTTCTAACACACCGCAACTAATCAAAGTAGCCGTTATGAATAGTAATAACCACCTTTTAAATTTATAGAAATTTTATATTTCAAAATGGACTTCATTTTTGTATTCCTAATATTGAAATTAGCCTATGTTGAATTTTTTGTAATTTTCTGAGAACTTCAAAATTTTTATGAATAGTGAAAAATACTTAAAACAACTTTTTTAATCAAAATAATTAATTGTCATAAATTATACTATTTAGTGGTTTTAAGGTATAATTAGAAAATATTTTTACCATTTTATCCAATGGTGGTCATTAGAATTAATTTAACATTGAAATTGGACATAAACAATTGCCAAACTTTTGATATAAATTGTTTCTTAAAAACACGCTATTTGTTGTAACAGCGGGAATTAATTATGAAATTAATTAATACAACTTATATGTTTGGAATTTTGTAAAATAGACATCATTTTTGAATTCGGAATATCAATTATAGCTTAGGGTGAAATTTTGGCCTTATTCTGAAAAACTTCAATTTTTGATGAATAGTGAAACCACTAAGTGGTAGTTAAATAACTGATTTTTCGTTTAAATGAAATATTACAACTTCTGTGATTTGATTTTCAAAAATCCGACATACATGGTTGTCATTAAGAAGTAAAATGTGGTTCAATGAGATCAAAATAATTTTTTGGTGAATAGTAACTTTTAAGTTCTTAATCGCGATTAGTGGTAATTAGTGTAGTTTAAGGTATAAATAATACATTAATAATATGAAATGACCTAGACACATGTCCCAACCTCATTGGTTGAGTCATGGCCGACCAAGACAAGCCATGGCCTAACTTGGGGACCCCATGGATCCACTTTTGTTGGGAAATAACATAAATTACTTTTTATTTAATGTTAAAGTGAAAATGACACTAACATAAATTGTTCTACTAAAACAATTTTTAATTGGGGTTATACAAGTCCAAATTTTGATTATAAATAGTCATTGGAAAGCTAAAAAGATTTCCTACATCATAGTATTTGTTTTATAATTTTTAGACATTAAATAAATTAAAGTATTTATGACATAATAATGATGCAGCGATGACATCATTATTTGACGATTTAAATAAAATGAGAAGATAATGAAAAATCCGAGGCTTACACTTGTCCAAAGCCTATTGGATGAAGATATTTCGAAACCTTATCACCTTAGCCTCGAATTATATAGATGTGGGACCTTTAGAATCCGAAAATCATTTTGAAATAATGTAACATTTCATTACTTTCCAAAAGTGCCCCTCCTCTCCACTTATAAAAGGCCCCCACCTCTCCCACCTTATTCACACCATCAAGCCATTTGGCTCGGCCAACCTCTGCCCAAATACTCTCCCAACATTCCTTCCTTACTCCTAGAAACCTCACTTTGGGCAGAACTCTTCCCAAGGAAGCCTTTAGCTCAAATCAAAAAGAGTTACCCGATTTTGAGGTAATGTCTTTTCTAATGTTGTTTTGTTTTATTTTTCTTCTCCAACCCCCTAAACTCTTCTTATTCATTTCTTTTGTAACAACACCAGTATCCTCAATATACTAGGATGTTGTTATAAGAAGGATTCGAGCTACACTTACACACACCTACATCTAATGGTTAAAGAACATATGGTTTCTGTGGATGGCGAATTTCTGCCTCACGAAACGATGATTGTTCAACACTCATATAACACCTCCAAAGGTGGCCATTAAGATGTCAATATTTTTATATATGATATATAATATGTTTTTGTTTTACTTATGCTTCTGTATTTCTCATTTATGGCATACATTATGATTTCCATTATGGGTAAAACGCGATAATTTCATTTTAGGAAGTGCGGACTACCGCCCCCTCAAAGTGATTTGAATCGTTAATGCCATGTGTGGGATGTATAAAGGATGGAGTAAATGGTATTATACACTATATTATACTGGAATTATATTATACATTTATATCATTATGATTTCATTCCATTAAATATGAAATTGAAATGAAAGTAGCGTTCATGCGTACGTACGGCTTACCGTCTCCATGAACGGTGCATTTCATTTCTTACATCTAAATGTTACGTAATATTATAAATGAATGTATATACTGTATATATATGATATATATGATATCTACATCATTAATATAATTCTGGATATAATGGATATTTCACCACATGAACAACTTATAATTATAAGAAGTTTATTGTTGACTCATGTACCAAAGATCGACAAAACGACCGTTATTAACTTAAATATTTACATAATGTTCATAACATTGTAATAAGTGATATAAAAAGGATAATGAAATTGAAAATGGTTCTTAATAAGGTAGATATTAACTCTAGTTTATTATTCAGGAGGTTAAAGAACGGTTGAGTCAAGTCGGACACAAGGTAAGGGAACTTCTTAACCCAACTTCCATTCTTTGGGTTAATCTCCTACTTTCAAATTATGTCATGATATTATTATGTCCTATCTTGTATTTTTACATTATTTATGTGTACCTATAGTGAATACACATAATAGATATATTTTATTTAAAAATTATCTTTTAAAGTACTTCGTCTCAATCTCCTTTCATTGAGGCATATTTGGTTTTATACACAAATTTCTTTTATACGGTGTATAAACCCCTTTGACTTTTACGGTTATTCAAAAGGAATCTTTTTATACAAAGCGTTTTGCTAAACGACAAAAGGGAATGTTTTTCTTTCCGTACTTATGCGGCGACAACGACTTCTCCGCCGCCGTGACCATTATTTGAGTTTCGGCTTCCTCTACAAGCCATCATTTTTTTAACGAAAAATAAATACAAAGTTTTAACTTTCTTTTATTTTGGTATTGAAAATGGTTTTGAAAGTGTTTTTATTATATCAATGTGTTGTATTGATATCTTGTGATTGAAATGTGGAAATGTTATGTTTACATTATGCATGTTTTATGTGATACAATTATGTTATGGTTTATGATATGTTTAAACCTATTCATATGAGGAATGTATTGGACTTAATAAGTGACGGGTGGAGCCCGCTATAGCTCCTCGATGCATCGGCAGGTCTCATGAGACAACTAGACGTGGAATTGGCCGAGGCCCTTTCCCAATTTGATTTATGGTTTTGGCCGAGGCCTTAATCATTTTAGATGTCTTGGCCGAGGCCTTGACAAAATGTTTCAGAATGTCCGGCATTATACATTCCATCATTATGAAAGTGGTTATTGATATTGCATGTGATTATTCGACCAGTAGAATATCCATGTGAAGAAGTAAATGGCATTATCTCATTTTACTTTTTCCATATTATGTTGAAGTTCATGTTTAAAAGGCTTTTGTTTTAGTTATACATTGCCTTAAATGTTAATGTTTATTTATGAAAGCTTCCGCATTATTGTTATCCTTACTGAGCATCTGAGCTCACCCCTTTCAATGTTTTAATATTTTCCAGGATGTGAAGAAGTATTTTATGAATGACCTGCAGGGATAGTCGGAAGAGGATATGAGTGTGGACTATGGAGACTTTGTTATTGTAGTTTTTCACTTTTTGATGTAATGAAAGACTTATGAATGTATCTAGTGTTTCCAAGGCTACTAAACTAATCGGTCTTTCGAGACTTGATCCTTTGTGATCATGCCAATGTTACGAAGTAATGCACCGACTCTGGGTAGCTGGGGTCGGGGCGTTACAGTTGGTATCAGAGGCAGTTTAGTACTAACCTTGGAAGCTAGATTTAGATAAACTCTGATTAGAGCACATATCCCAAAGATAGACTTTGAGGATTAGTATAGAAGAACTTCCTAGAATTTTAGTATTGTAGAGATGTTGTGAGTTTTCCGAGCAATACATCCCTGTCTGGATACGAGCAGGTAGAGGTGGCTCTGGCACAGATGTACCTAGGGGTAAAACCCGAAAACACCGCTTTGAGCTAGACTCAAACGGGAACTGGTGCACGACAACGGGCCTTGCTGCACTCTTGGTTATGACACTCCCGGGGGATATGCTTAGGATAATTCTCATTTTCTTTACAAACCATTATGTAAGGTTTATGAGTACATACTTCCTCAAAGGAAACATTTCTTTTTATGATTATGGATTATATCCATAAATAGTTCAATTTATGTTAAGTATTATACAAGTATGGAATTATGTATTTTGATTCATAAACTAATCTGGATTATGCCATTGTTTAGAAATGGCGCCTAGTAGAAGGAATGGAAACTGTATCAATGCACGAACTCCGTGTAGGGATTGCCCTCCTGCTCAAGATAATTATTGTGGACCTGGAGATACAACTGGTGCTGATCAACTTATTACCATACTGGGACAACTCACGCAGGTTATGAATAACAACCTTACTCGTATGGAGCACCCTGATTCGCAACGTGGAGGATCAATGCTAGACCGTTTCATGAGGCAACAACCGCCAACCTTCAATGGGAGTACAAATCCTACAGTAGCTGAGCAATGGATAAATTCCTTAGAGAAAATATTCCATGCCTTGGGGAGTAGTGAAAGGGAGAAGGTTGTCATGGCAGTTTACCGCCTCACTGGAGATGCCGATCAGTGGTGGTCACTGATTCAAAACACAAAGGAAGATGATGACGTATCGAATATGGAATGGAGGGAGTTCAAAGAGCTTTTCTTAGAAAAATACTTTCCTCGTGACCATCGAGCAGATATGGAAAGGCAATTTCTGAGTCTGAGGCAGAAGGAGGATGAGAATGTCGCAAAGTATGAGGCTAACTTTACAAGGTTAGCGAGGCATGCTGCCGATTATATACGTAACCCAAGGAGTAAGATTGATCGTTTCTTTGATGGGTTAAAACCATTTCTCCGACGAGCTTTAGTATCACAATCCTTCTCATCATACGAAGATATAGTCTCATGTGCTATCAAGACAGAAAAGGAATTCTCTAAGTCTTATGACAACAAAGTAAAGCAAGAGAAGAAGAGAACGGTGGAACAAGAGACAGATAAAGGGAAAAAGGGAAAGAAGGATTTTCCATTATGTGATAATTGTGGGAAGAATCACCCTGGTACTTGCCTAAAAGGAATGGGAGTCTGTTATAAATGTGGAGAAAAAGGTCACCATGCACGTGATTGCAAGGGAAAGAAAGAGGCTGTCAAAGTTGAATGCTACAATTGTAGAGAAATGGGTCATTACGCAAATGAATGTCCTAAGCGTCAAGGAATCTTACCTCAGAAAAGGCCAAGGGATCAAGGACAATCTTATGCTATTACTACAGTTGAAGCAGAATAACTAATGTATTGATGCTTTCGGACTCATGGATTATATTCTGGTTATTAGAATAATGTGATCTATATAAGGATTGTACTGCAGTACTTGTTGGTTTCAGTAAGGTTTTAATATGATTAAGGTAATCATATTTTTAGTATGTGACAATAAGAGAAACTTTTCTTTGTTTGGGGAATCTGATGTTACAATTGATTTTGGAATTAAGAGACCTTTTAGAGAAAGTTTGGACAGAGGTATTTTGGATAACTATAAATGTTGGGATGGATTAAGTTGAACTTTGAATAGTATTGTTTAAGGTTAAAACTTTTCTGAAGATTATTTCTGGAATACTATAATACTATATTTTTAGAAAAAGGACAACCTGCAGGGTGGGGAATAACCCGTCGCGTCGGACACAGCTGCAGGAATCGAACCCACAACCATAGTGCGACAAGCCTTTATTTCCTACCACTAGCCTACAGGAAGTCCCTGGTTATTACAAAATCGTTTTACTAATCTAAATGGTATGTGTTAACATTTGGAACCTTATACAATTAGGATAAATAGAATATTTTTGAGTTCCGTTACCATTTGGAGTAAAAGTTGGGTTTGTGGTAAAAATTTATTAACGAATGAAAGTATACATAACAAGTATGTATATTCCCCTACGTTCTTAGTAAATCTCATAAATAAATTCCTCAACATTATAAAAGGTAACTTAAAACAAAAATGTTGTCGGTTAACTTTTCCAACTGGGGATTCAATGACCGTTTAACCAATCACAAGTTTGTGATTTTCTTGTGGTTAAACATTCTCCTAATCCTCTTTTCTATAACTCTCCATCAGACCTTGATGGTTTGTTTCTCCTCCATATCCATATTTTCATAGAATCCTAGAATGGGCTATATCGGGTGACCTTTGTACTTATCCTGCTTTCTTTTAATGTTATATATTTATTAACCTTATTTCCGATGTGGGTTTTCCACAAAGGTATTTTCTATTTTCAACCTTTTATTATCAAAGAAAAATTTCAAATTGCGAGGACGCAATTTATTGAAGGAGGGGAGAATGTAACACCCCGAGCTTCCACGATACGCTTCTCATTCAATAATGCAATAGCTTGCATTGTACGCAAGTTCGAGTTCTAACACACCGCAACTAATCAAAGTAGCCGTTATGAATAGTAATAACCACCTTTTAAATTTATAGAAATTTTATATTTCAAAATGGACTTCATTTTTGTATTCCTAATATTGAAATTAGCCTATGTTGAATTTTTTGTAATTTTCTGAGAACTTCAAAATTTTTATGAATAGTGAAAAATACTTAAAACAACTTTTTTAATCAAAATAATTAATTGTCATAAATTATACTATTTAGTGGTTTTAAGGTATAATTAGAAAATATTTTTACCATTTTATCCAATGGTGGTCATTAGAATTAATTTAACATTGAAATTGGACATAAACAATTGCCAAACTTTTGATATAAATTGTTTCTTAAAAACACGCTATTTGTTGTAACAGCGGGAATTAATTATGAAATTAATTAATACAACTTATATGTTTGGAATTTTGTAAAATAGACATCATTTTTGAATTCGGAATATCAATTATAGCTTAGGGTGAAATTTTGGCCTTATTCTGAAAAACTTCAATTTTTGATGAATAGTGAAACCACTAAGTGGTAGTTAAATAACTGATTTTTCGTTTAAATGAAATATTACAACTTCTGTGATTTGATTTTCAAAAATCCGACATACATGGTTGTCATTAAGAAGTAAAATGTGGTTCAATGAGATCAAAATAATTTTTTGGTGAATAGTAACTTTTAAGTTCTTAATCGCGATTAGTGGTAATTAGTGTAGTTTAAGGTATAAATAATACATTAATAATATGAAATGACCTAGACACATGTCCCAACCTCATTGGTTGAGTCATGGCCGACCAAGACAAGCCATGGCCTAACTTGGGGACCCCATGGATCCACTTTTGTTGGGAAATAACATAAATTACTTTTTATTTAATGTTAAAGTGAAAATGACACTAACATAAATTGTTCTACTAAAACAATTTTTAATTGGGGTTATACAAGTCCAAATTTTGATTATAAATAGTCATTGGAAAGCTAAAAAGATTTCCTACATCATAGTATTTGTTTTATAATTTTTAGACATTAAATAAATTAAAGTATTTATGACATAATAATGATGCAGCGATGACATCATTATTTGACGATTTAAATAAAATGAGAAGATAATGCAAAATCCGAGGCTTACACTTGTCCAAAGCCTATTGGATGAAGATATTTCGAAACCTTATCACCTTAGCCTCGAATTATATAGATGTGGGACCTTTAGAATCCGAAAAGCATTTTGAAATAATGTAACATTTCATTACTTTCCAAAAGTGCCCCTCCTCTCCACTTATAAAAGGCCCCCACCTCTCCCACCTTATTCACACCATCAAGCCATTTGGCTCGGCCAACCTCTGCCCAAATACTCTCCCAACATTCCTTGCTTACTCCTAGAAACCTCACTTTGGGCAGAACTCTTCCCAAGGAAGCCTTTAGCTCAAATCAAAAAGAGTTACCCGATTTTGAGGTAATGTCTTTTCTAATGTTGTTTTGTTTTATTTTTCTTCTCCAACCCCCTAAACTCTTTTTATTCATTTCTTTTGTAACAACACCAGTATCCTCAATATACTAGGATGTTGTTATAAGAAGGATTCGAGCTACACTTACACACACCTACATCTAATGGTTAAAGAACATATGGTTTCTGTGGATGGCGAATTTCTGCCTCACGAAACGATGATTGTTCAACACTCATATAACACCTCCAAAGGTGGCCATTAAGATGTCACTATTTTTATATATGATATATAATATGTTTTTGTTTTACTTATGCTTCTGTATTTCTCATTTATGGAATACTTTATGATTTCCATTATGGGTAAAACGCGATAATTTCATTTTAGGAAGTGCGGACTACCGCCCCCTCAAAGTGATTTGAATCGTTAATGCCATGTGTGGGATGTATAAAGGATGGAGTAAATGGTATTATACACTATATTATACTGGAATTATATTATACATTTATATCATTATGATTTCATTCCATTAAATATGAAATTGAAATGAAAGTAGCGTTCATGCGTACGTACGGCTTACCGTCTCCATGAACGGTGCATTTCATTTCTTACCTCTAAATGTTACGTAATATTATAAATGAATGTATATACTGTATATATATGATATATATGATATCTACATCATTAATATAATTCTGGATATAATGGATATTTCACCACATGAACAACTTATAATTATAAGAAGTTTATTGTTGACTCATGTACCAAAGATCGACAAAACGACCGTTATTAACTTAAATAATTACATAATGTTCATAACATTGTAATAAGTGATATAAAAAGGATAATGAAATTGAAAATGGTTCTTAATAAGGTAGATATTAACTCTAGTTTATTATTCAGGAGGTTAAAGAACGGTTGAGTCAAGTCGGACACAAGGTAAGGGAACTTCTTAACCCAACTTCCATTCTTTGGGTTAATCTCCTACTTTCAAATTATGTCATGATATTATTATGTCCTATCTTGTATTTTTACATTATTTATGTGTACCTATAGTGAATACACATAATAGATATATTTTATTTAAAAATTATCTTTTAAAGTACTTCGTCTCAATCTCCTTTCATTGAGGCATATTTGGTTTTATACACAAATTTCTTTTATACGGTGTATAAACCCCTTTGACTTTTACGGTTATTCAAAAGGAATCTTTTTATACAAAGCGTTTTGCTAAACGACAAAAGGGAATGTTTTTCTTTCCGTACTTATGCGGCGACAACGACTTCTCCGCCGCCGTGACCATTATTTGAGTTTCGGCTTCCTCTACAAGCCATCATTTTTTTAACGAAAAATAAATACAAAGTTTTAACTTTCTTTTATTTTGGTATTGAAAATGGTTTTGAAAGTGTTTTTATTATATCAATGTGTTGTATTGATATCTTGTGATTGAAATGTGGAAATGTTATGTTTACATTATGCATGTTTTATGTGATACAATTATGTTATGGTTTATGATATGTTTAAACCTATTCATATGAGGAATGTATTGGACTTAATAAGTGACGGGTGGAGCCCGCTATAGCTCCTCGATGCATCGGCAGGTCTCATGAGACAACTAGACGTGGAATTGGCCGAGGCCCTTTCCCAATTTGATTTATGGTTTTGGCCGAGGCCTTAATCATTTTAGATGTCTTGGCCGAGGCCTTGACAAAATGTTTCAGAATGTCCGGCATTATACATTCCATCATTATGAAAGTGGTTATTGATATTGCATGTGATTATTCGACCAGTAGAATATCCATGTGAAGAAGTAAATGGCATTATCTCATTTTACTTTTGCCATATTATGTTGAAGTTCATGTTTAAAAGGCTTTTGTTTTAGTTATACATTGCCTTAAATGTTAATGTTTATTTATGAAAGCTTCCGCATTATTGTTATCCTTACTGAGCATCTGAGCTCACCCCTTTCAATGTTTTAATATTTTCCAGGATGTGAAGAAGTATTTTATGAATGACCTGCAGGGATAGTCGGAAGAGGATATGAGTGTGGACTATGGAGACTTTGTTATTGTAGTTTTTCACTTTTTGATGTAATGAAAGACTTATGAATGTATCTAGTGTTTCCAAGGCTACTAAACTAATCGGTCTTTCGAGACTTGATCCTTTGTGATCATGCCAATGTTACGAAGTAATGCACCGACTCTGGGTAGCTGGGGTCGGGGCGTTACAAGAAGTTAGCAACCATATTACCAGATATGGTTATAAAATTTACTACTATGTGTGATATCTTGAAGGGGGGAAAAGTAAATATCAAAATGATCATGATCCAAATGAGAGAAATGAATTAGAGAAATTATTAGATTACCAATATTTATTTATTCATAATTACAATAATTAAGGGATACCGACCAAAGATGAATTCTATACGAGAACACAAGATGTGTCTAATACAAATTATGATGTTGATAGGATGAAAAAATGGAATACTACTTCCATAACTCCAGTATATCAACAATGTGATTAAATGAATAAGATGGATTTTTTAATCCAACTATTTTAGGGGAAAACAATGTATGGGATTTCTAATACATCCACTGATTAAATTATTAACCTTTTTAGGGAATTAATTCAATATGATGAGGATATCCATTTCAACCACTATATGGCATGGAAGTTAGTTTAGGAACTTATATTTTGTTAAAAAAATTCAGGTTTGCACAAAATATTGTAGAACATTTTGGGAAGAAACTACTGAACAAAGTGATTATCTAAAATGATGTAAATATCACTGGAATCCATGAGATGATGTAAAACCATGTCATGTTCCAAAAAATGTAATTTGGAACTGTCAATTGATCCCCATACTCTATTTTTTTGGACTAATGAAATATAAATAAGTATATAATGGAATGATAATTAGTGATAGAATAATAATGATGACTTGGTTCATCTAATAGATAGATTTTCAAGGAAGGGATTTGGTGATCAATATCCTAATTTCACATCAGACATGAATAATGTGTGGCTGATTCCTTCATCTGTCAATTTTAATCTCTTTTGACTGATGATTACTTCACACAAAAGAAGGACAATTTTCATAGAAAATTGTAACCTTCCTCCATGGATGTGTGTGAAAAATCCTTTCACTTTAATGATTACACTCATATATTGATCTTATATTACTAAAACTGACATTTATGTATGAATTAAATCTTTGATCAATGAGTTTAAGCCTATTTTTAATGAAGATGTGTGCTTGTATAATGCATTTTTTAAACAGATATTTCAGATTTGTGTTGCTCCTATGAGGATGATCAATTATTTCAATACTTATAAAATGATGTCTGGATGGATCACGAATGGAAAACTATCATGTCATTTTTTTATAAAGAACACACAATCCAAAAGAGATAAATATCAATGTTTTTTAGTTTTATCAAACATGAATGAATCTTTTCAATAGACCACCCATATATGAATAATTGTTAATGATATGAAATTTCCATGGAGACCAACATTCAACTTCATCCTATGTCTGGAAATGATGTGCTCAATGATTTAAAAGACATCAATTTCTATTTCATGAAGGGTTATATTAAATATAGGAAGAGGAATAATGTTTCCACTTAAACCATACTATTGGAAGAAGAGTAGTATCATCTTTTTGTAGAATTATTGTGGAACAAATTTATTACATCATTTATTATATGTAAATTTTTTTTAAAAGAATATATATGAAACGTCACATTAAATTCTTATTAATGTCATGGGAATTCAAATGATGATTTTTGATATTATCCAAACATGATGGATTTGGGCATCAAACCAGAATTGCATGCTATGTGTATCATTGAATATAAACAGAATGTTCCCTGTGATTATATTGTGATGGAACATATTGAAAAAAGATCAAGATGTACTAGAGAATATTAATTTTTATAAAGGATATTTAGGAAACATATTGAAACCCATCAGCATAAGAGAGTTGATGATGAAATATTTGAATACTCGATATTATCACATAATTTTAAAAGATTTTATTCCAAAAGGAATCCACCATATTATGTCCAATAATGTAATGGTGTAACATATATAGATATTTAATTTAATTAGATATCTTTTATATCAGAGGGTTTTAGATAATTTCATCAAAAAATTGTTTGAAGAGGGACCATTAATTTTTTTACTGCTGAATATGGTATATTAAACTAATTAATTAGAAAGTCAAAACCAATTAAAATAATGACATAATAATAAATGGCAGAATAACGTAACCCATAATATGATCCAACAACCCTAAGAAAAATAAAAATGTAGAAATTTACTCATCAATAGAAAAATTAACCATATAACCTAATACAAATAGAAATAGAAAAATAACATAATCAATTTACCACAATGAGCTAAATGGAGTAACAAAAATTTTAATTGATTGAATTAAAAAATAGAAGAAAACTATATCATACACATGCAAGAAATTCTAATTTGAATGTATTATTTTTTATAACATATATTATGTTTTTATATTATTTCAATTAGATATAATTTTCTGTTATATCACTGTATATATTTCATTTTGTTTAACAATAGGCCTTCCTTGATTAAGTCTTGCTACATCTTTTTTCTTATTTATATTACATAGTAGTTATGGATTTCTAATTAATTCCATATTTTTTAATAAATGAAGAAAATAAAAAAGATTCTAGAGAAATGAACAAAAAATATGGTAGATTACAATCTTCCAATGAATGAGATGGGAATCCCTCCTCCCATGACAGTTGTATGTATTTAATTTAATAACATGTATCAATAATATATAATGTCATGTAGTATATTTTATTTTTAACTTTTAATCACGGTCAACCACCAAGGTGCTCATTTCATAATCACCATCCTAGTGGTTGTAGTGCCCATGATGATGATTTGAGGTGGTGGTTCTATAACTAGGTTCACTAGTTGGAATTCTCGATCACACCCCGCCCCTACCCCTAACGTACACTCAACCATAATTTCTGATCATGTGGTATCCTTATCGAAACCCTTGATATTTAGGCCACAAATGTTTGCACCACCATATTCATCTAATCTTCCCCACCTATAATTCCATTATTAACTAATTATTTGTACTCCTCATAGATATTATGTATTTTCATATCCATCAATGACATCTTCTTTTAATTATACATCCTTTTCCCAAAGCTACTATAGTCTTACTTCTTCAATTTCTACTCTAACACCTTCTGACCTTGTGGAGTATACAATTGAACCCACTATATATCTACAGTTTTATGTTCATTTAGTTAGTGAGGATCTAGTGATGATGATCGATAAAACATCCGAAATTATATTTATAGAACCCTAATTACTTTTTATTATTATTTATTTTCATTATAAGATATATTTCTATAATATATGTTTTTATTATTTAATTACTGGATCAACTGATTAACAAAATGGGAGTGTAAGCATGTGTGTGACATGAAGCACCCATATGCTTCTGATGGTGGTGTATAATGATGAAAATATAATTTTTGGAAAAATGAAATAATGGAGGATATTTTTATAGATGAATTAAAAATACTCTAACATCATTCCAATTCGTTAAATCTTTTAAAAAATCCTAAAAAATGAAATAAAGGATAAATTTTTGGAACAAATATTTGTATAAACATTTCTGGTATTTAATATTATATTATTACTATATTTAGCATAATTAATATTTTTCAGGAATAATCTTTTTATGTTTCTAGATGATGATGTTGTGAGACCAACAAAGATTATAGAATTAGGTGATCATTAGAGTGTCTATATGAATGCATTGTATATTGGTTGGCATGCAAGTGTTGGCACAGATTCGATGGTTACACTGATCATGGATGACATTATTGTGGAATATTATTTAAAAATCATTTCTCATTGCATGAGTAATGAGATAAATATATTTATCAAATTTTAGGGTTTATATTTAAAATTACAATAATATTAATTAATAATTTTATTAATATTGACTGCTTCTACAGAATCATCGAGAAATAATGAAAAAACCAGAACCTTATGACATGCCTCGACAATTTGGAGAAAAATGTGATGCTAAAACTTTAGAGTAAGCATGTATGACACTCATTTATTTATTGTTTCTTCGTATGCAAACTGTAGTTCTGTATTGGTATCATCGATGAATTAATTAATCCATTATCTAATAAGTAAATGTACATTTGTTTCATGATAAATCTACCTATAATTCCTCTAAATCCTAAAATCTCAACGTATGATCGTATAATAGGGAATAAAAATGATCATATATTGATGGTGTAGGGAAGATTACTTCCTCTAATACAATGGGAGACACTCCATTAATTCAATTGAATGATTTGATAGAAATAATATTATTCATGTCCATCACAAAAAAATAACTCTTAGAGAATGAAACAGTTATACAAACTAATAGAAGAAAATCAATTAATAATTTCTTATTTAATAATCGGAGAGGGTACATGTCTATTTAGAAACATTCATTAATAGAAGGGAAATCTCTTACGATTACTATAAATATTATACAACGTCTTATGAAATTTACAATAATATAGGCTTGATTGGATTCTATATAATTCATGTTTGAGTATTCAATAAAAGAAAAATACATCAGAATAAGGAGACACCAGGTTTGGTAACCATCACCTCCTTTAACATCGTATCAGTTGAGGTAAGTAAAATCATCCCCTCTCCATGACATTACACTCTCTTCCACGAAAATAAATTCCTTATGAAGTTAGATTGTCTACAATAATAGAATATACCCCATTCCTTATGATGATGAGTGATAAGAAAATTGCTATTATCCACTAAATTTTGACGATGGATTTTAAAAAGTATTTAATGAATTTAAGTATGTGAATTTAGGTACTAAATATGAATTAGGAACCCCATTAAGAAGTGTTGATGGGACTCTTGATGTGAAATTAAAGTAATTTACTACATTATCTAGAAAACAATAAGATTTGTATTCTGAAATCTGTATATAGGTTTTATTTTAAGAGCCAAAAGTTGTTATCTATCACAAAGTCCAACCATTATGTAATGTGGCTTCAAATAGGTAGATTTAATGACATATCTAACACTTAGTCCCATAATAGAGACTAGGGATAAAATTTAATCAAGATGAATTCCATTCATGAGGTTAAATAAACTATTTAGTTTTAAAATACTATCTCTTATGTAAAGTGGAAAAGAAACATGAAATTGGCTATTGAAATTATATATTTAAACCATAATTCCCTAATAATAATACATTCCAATACTAATCATAACACTATTTGTCAATGTAACATCGAATTTTCAATACTTATACTTAATTTATGCGTATTTGGAATATAATGATATTTATGTATATCCTATATATGAAGAAGTAATAATATTTAGGATACCTAAATGGGTATATTTTTATATGGTGATACCCTTAAATATTAGGAATTCTAGAACCACCTATTATAAGGTGATGCACCACATATTCTATCCCCTCACCAATATGATTATGTAATTATATAAAGATGAATTGGTAATCAATTCATGATAGTTTGTTAGAACACTATGTATACTAACGTATTCTTCTCAAAAAAGGTTGCACGATATAAACTTGTATTAATTGATGTATGAATATAATGAAAAATATATTAAATCCGAATATATTTTCAGAAATATGTTGGACCGTGAGTAAATTAGGATTGTTTATGAAATTACCCCACCGTGATATATATTATTTTTGAGGTGAAATAATTTTTTCCTCACATACATCAATTTATTCATTAAAAACCTTTTTTAAAAGTGTATTTCATCCGTGAAATTAATGAGAAAGTGAATAACTATTTAGTGTAATGACGATTTATAGAGAACATTAAATTTAATCAATAAATATATCTCATAGTTTCCAATTTTAAAAATAGCTACAATAATAAGGCCTCTGATTCTCTACATGGGTTTACAATAGTGATCTCCTAGTGACATCATTTCCTAAAATAATAATATAACAAAATAAAATAGTCTCTAATAACTCGTCCAATCAATATTGGGAATTAATATGCATTGTTTCACATGGAATCATTTATCATCATGGAGCTATGGGTGAATATGTGTGTTCATGTGTCATTAATTGAAACCTATATTATACATCTCAACCTATTAAATTATTGAGTCTCACTACCTCTCCGTTCCTTTTTTTCATTTAAATAATATATGTATGAATTTAAAACTATATGGAAGTATATGATTTGATAATGGGGTTCTTCTATAATATAAAAGAGTATGATTCATGTGTACGTGGATATTACACAATATGAAAAACTACTTCTCTTTTATTATCATAAAGTTTCAAAAAAATATGTATATCCTCAAAACAATTATCCTACCACCGAGTAGGTTACATGAAAGCACCAAATTTCTCCCTACATCATATATGACATCTACCAGCTCCGATTCAAATAAAAATATTACATATACCAGAACATATAATTTTCAATATTTCATAAATAGTGGGTTTATACATAGTCTTTATCCATTGATCATCATTTATATATCATGTTTAATTTCTCATCAACCCTTATAAATATACTTTACTATGACATTCACTATTATGTAAAAATAAGGAACAATCCTTTATGAAAATCACTAAAAAAATATTACATACCTAGAGAATATATTATTTTTTTAATCGGAATATTTTAAAAATTATTTGACATATATTACATATCATCCAAAATATCATATGAATCACTTGTTACCTTTTAGACTTTTCTAATCATCATTATAATATCATATTATATGCCGTCTTTGACATATTAAGTATAAAATTTGGGTTTTTTCATTTAATAAATTAATATATAAAATTCATCATATATATTTTATATGAACTAAAATAACTTACATAACAAAATTTAATAATATATAACATATAATATATGATATGTATCACATCTTAACCATTAAAGTAGTTTTCTAATTTGTTTAAAAAATTTAACCATCCTTAGAATATTTCATATCTTATTGAGCATGGGGACTTTGGAAATTTTATGAAACTAAAAATATATATTATTTATGTTTCCCAAAATCACTAAAAATTTATGAAACATTTTAAATCAATATAAGACTTACAATAACCATCTTAGGGGACCTTGTTCCAATTTATCTCCCTGTCAAAAAATATCCAAGAATATTAATTATGTAACATAATTTTTCACAATATGATAATACCTTGGATAGAACATCACATATATATTTCTCACCTACATAATAGAGATAAATATTCCATAAAAATTAATACTCTATTGAACAATTATCAATAAATAATGTCTTTAAAGCTCCTAAAATATTATTAAATTGATTCGGTATATATAAATTCAGGTAGCTTCTTCAAACATTTAACATTATTTTCCAATCATTTATAGATGGGTACATTCTATAAAATGTTGACAATAAATAAATACCCTAACCATATGTGAATATATCTATAAGAATGTATGTAAAATAATTATCTCAAATTATATCTCCTTTTCTATTAAAATTGTGGGAACAACATAGATTATTTATTATTCATTTGACGAACAAGACCCACTAACTTATTTGATGGAATGTGTTTCTTCAATACTCATTAATTATTAAAAAATCAATAAATAATGAAACCATACATGGGTTCCTCGCTAAATATTACCATCTCACAGATATTTAAACCCTTCCAACTAACATTATAGATATTGAAAAAATGTACTTCACAAAACTATGTGGGTTTAAAAATCTCTGCCTTTATATTATTTTCATTATTCACTTTCTAAAAATAAATTATTTTGATAAGGAATAATATCTCCATGAAAATATTTAATGCAATATAAAATAATATCTCCAAGACAACTTTTAATTGAACTATATGAAAAAAAATTAATTATACATAAATTAATTGAATTGATCCAAATTGACATAAATAAAAAAATGATATAACCCAAAAAATGATATGTATCCTTTCATATCTCATTATTTAAAATAATATATCATAGTCATTATATATACCATTTTAATAATACACTAAATTTTAAAATAATCATATTATTTCCTGGCTGAATTTTTTCATTAATTTTTGTTTCTATAATCTTCTTCAAATATGATATTTCTATGTATTTTTCATCACAATCATTTATAATAGTATCATGATTTACTTTGGGACTTTTAGTGGGTTATTCTACCTCTTGTATCCATCCATAACCAACTTGAGATCTTATTTATTGAAAATATATTCCATTCATATAATTTTAGTCAATGAAAAATTATATTTGATAAATTTTAGATATTATTTAGATTTTATCCAGATTCCACTCATTTTACTAATAGAAATGTCATTTAATAGAAATATTATAAATATTGAAGGTTGTATGACTCATGAAAACTTGTTTTCTCGGGTAGATATAAAAAATTTGGAGTGATGGTAAATGAACAGACCCAACATAATAATATAAATTTTACATTGTTTGTTTAAGTGTTTAATAAAAAATTTTACTTAATTTTCTTTTTAAATTTTTAAGAGTCTACATTGAAGGACCTCGATGCTCAAGAACATAATTACATTGGTCTAAACAATCACATACATCAAATTTTTGGAGATGAACACCATTTAAGAGTACACTAATGACCACATAAGAGTATTCTTGTGATGATTTATTTTCCCACGTTATGTGTAGGTTCTAGTAATTTTGATTCAGAATGGGTATCATTAGATGAGGCTAATGTAAGAAATGATTAAAAAGGGCCATATATGAGGAAGAAGAATCTCAAATAGAGAATATAGAATTTATGAAATTGATGGATGTATTATGTACGACCCTTCCAGTAGGGATAACATCATCTTATGCTTCATAAATATAGAGGACGTGTATGCTATATAGTGAACTAGGAAGTAGTGCCGATGGTGGTCAGGATGATTAAATATTTTATATGGTGATGGCAAGGATGACTATGAGGAAGAGGGTAGGGATGATGGTGAGGAAAAGGTTGGAGATAATGGTGATAGAGAGGGTAGGGATAAGGAAAAGAATGATAATGAGTATGATATTGATTATAGTGATGGTTATTATGTATATATTAATTCAATAATTTTTTATAGTAATTTATGACATTTTTTGTTTGATGATTTTATTTGAATGAATATAATTGATATTTTGTATGTTTTTATATATTGGATAAATTAATCAATTTATTTCATATGCTATAATTATTTTTATATTTTTTTTATATTTGAGTATTCTTTATTGGATTCATTAAAGGATATATGTGTTGAAGATATTGATTTAGATACATTTTTAGTGTTCTATTTTAGTTGTAGTATTCCTAGTGGTTTTCGGTTTACATTTTAGGTGTTCTTTGTTTTGAGTATATTCTAGCATATCGTTGAAGGTTCTTGAAGTTGTAGTGAGTGGGGACACTAATTGATGTTGTGTTGGGGGTGTCAATACTAATAGTTTTTATCCATGCACTATACCTCTATTCCATCAGTTCAAACTAAACCATTTGAAAAATAATATTTCATCCCCTTATACCGATGGTTTATTGTGAAATGTTGTTATAGGATTTTACCAATTTTTTTATACCATTGGGATTATTGTATTCCATGGGTTTTAAATTTAGGTATAGAAATATAATTAGAGTAATGAACCCTTGGGAAAAGTCTATAGTAACGATTCAAAATGAAGCATTAAGAAATTGAAATCCTAACCACCATACACCTATTATTGGCTATAAACCATTGGTAAAGGGCTATCCTGACTTCCTACATTACAATGATTTATAAAATAATTAGAATAGATTATCCCAATGGTTGAATGGGATATACCAATGGTTTGAAACTATTGTGATAGGTTATATTTTAATTATTTTGGATCATGAGGAGATTGTGAACACTATGCTAAATTCATTATGAAAGAATATGATTTATGCTATGTATGGAAATGGTGAGTTCTCATTGAATGAAGTCTCATTATTGGGAAATATCATCAAAAGAAATGTGATTTATTTGGATCATTCAAAGAAAAAACAAATTAAATGATTTTTGAATATAACATATGTGACAAATATCAGTAGATTCATTAGGTACGCTTGGTATTATTATAAATTTTGGAGAACATTTTCATTATTGTCAAAACCCCATACCAAAACAACTCAGAAGGGAGTTATGTTTTCATGATATTATGAATACGAAGAATGATTTATGAATGTGAAGAGATGTCTTATCTTTTCCTAGGTGCTTACACAACCCACAAGTGTATAACCATTCATGGTATTCAATGATGTTCAAAAGAAAGGATTATGATATTTTTTGATGCAGAATAGAAAATTCATATTGTATGCTTCAAGGAAGTTAAAGTTTCATGAGAAAAAACTATCCCACACATGCTCTGGAGTTGGAGGCTGTGATATATTCTTTGAAAATATGGAGGCATAATCTTTATGGGGAGAATATTGAGATATATATTCATAATAATACCATCAAATATATATTCAAAAAGAATGATCATTATATTTTTTGGACCATAAAATGCATCCCCAAAATATTCCAAATTCTTCCATAAATTATCCATGAGAATATCGCATTTCACAAGTTTCTATTGGACTGGATGTAGAGGCCGAAAACAGTTATATATTATGAGTTATGGAAATTCAAAGTTGTGCTTGAAAACAGGTTTGCAGAGCCCATTCACATAGCTCCCTCTGCGATCATGGTTTAGAGGAACTTGACTAGAGCCACTGTGAGGTTTTTAGGAAAAGGCGTCAACATTTTCCGTTTTGACCTTATGTGTATCCACATTCTACTTATGGAATAACATGATTTTGGATATTACCCGAAACTCCATGAAAGACAATGATTCGACATACTCTTCATCGTCTATTTCCAATGTTGTGAGTTGATATTCTCATCATCAATTCTAAGCGTAACTTGAGTCAATCCATTCCTATAGTAACTCATCCACACCCCATCACCTAACTCATATTCAATGTTAAACTAGAAATTATTTCTCTTGTTTAAGTCCAAACACCAGCCATCACTGGGCATCTTATGCCCTAATAATCATCTCTAAATGCCTATAAATTTTATTACACCTTATGTGACAAACATAAGATGCATACTTCTCCAAAAAACAGATTCCTTATGTTAAAAACATAAGATGCACTAATAGTCCTATCTACATGACTATAATACATATTACACCCTATGTTAAAAACGAAGGATGCCTTTGGATCCAAAAACTTTAAGCCTTATATGAAAAACATAAGATGCCAATTTTCATGTCTACGTGACAATAAAATATAGTACACCCTATGTGCGAAAAATAGGATGCATATTGCTCCAAATAAGATATGCCTTATATGAAAAAAATAATATGCCAATAGTCATGTCTACATGACAATAAAATATCGTACACCATATGTGAGGAACATATGATGCCTCTTTATCTAGATAAGAGATTCCTTATGTGACAAAAATAATTTTCCAATTTTCCTATCTACATAAATATAAAATATAATACACCCTTTGTGACAAACATAGTATACATCTTACTCCAAATAAGTGATTCCCTATGTGACAAACTTAGGATTACAATAGTCCTCTCTACATGACTATAAATTATAGTGTACCCTATATGAAAAATATAGGATGCCTATTTCACCAATCAAGATATTCCTTATGTTCCAATAATGAGATACTAATAGTCTAATCTATATGACTTTAAACCGTAGTACACCCTATGTGTCAAACATAGGATGCCTGTTGTAAAAAATAGTTGATTCATTACATTCCATGAATAATATGAAAACCATCCTCTATATATGACTATAATATATAGTAATCACTATCATTAAATAATATGAGGAATCATGTTCCAAATAATAGATGTCTTATGTGAATGCATGATATACCACATGCCATGATTATAGTGGAATAATATCATGAGCATTGGAATATATTCATATATTCCATCACTTCACCATATGCTATTCATGTCCTTCATTTGGATCTTCACCCCCTTTCATGTATGATGGGACCCCTTAATGCCCTGGTTCCATTATTTCTCAGCACTCCAACCATACTAAGTCAACAGCCGAGAAGACATTGGGCGATACATCGACTTTGGACCAGTGTTTCAAATACGGTATGCGGTCATCCCTCATTTGTTTGTTTCTATATTAGGCTATTGTGATGTGGATGCATTGATTCAAATATGGTTGTTAGTTTTCTCCCATCATCATGCCTCTCCATTGTGTTCCAAATGATGGGCATGTGATTCAATCTTTTCATTTCCCTTTGTTTAGAAAGATTCCAATGCCTATTGAGTTATCCTACTAGGGAACTAGCACATAGGTATATGCCTTAATTAAATGCCTCAATCCAGTAGTGATTTGGGACACCCTCGTGGCTATAATGAGGAATAAATTGCGAGAATCTACCATGTGTAAGACCACCCCCAATTTTCAACACTTAGTGGCACCCGAGAAACTTCTAGGCGTAAGCTCCATCCACTATTGTCACTCCTTAGCGACACTAGTGAAAATATATGTGTAATCCCCATTAACCATTTTCACACCTTCGCATCACCCGTTCAACATAATTGAGTATGCCCCATCCACTATTGTCTCTACATAAAGAAACATGATCATATTCCATGTGAATGCCCCATTCCCCATTGTCCCTCCATTGTTAAACCCAAGAAACTTCCATGTGTAATCCCCATTCTTCATTGCTACTCCTTAGCAGTACCTAGAAAACATTCATGTGTAATCCTAATTCACCATTGCTACTCCTTATAGGAAATCAGATAGATTCAAATCATAAGCAATATACACCATTTCCAATTCTCAGTGGCCCTTGAGCACCTACCATTTGAAATCTCCATTCACCATTATCGCTCTTTAGCGGCACTCGATAAGCTTCAATGAATAAGACCCATACTCCATTACCGCTATATAGAGGCATTTATACAACTTTCATCTATAATCCCCATTAAGCAACCATCATGGTCACACCATTTAACCATGATAATTATGTATTTGGTGCGTCTTGTTTCTCACACCGAGCATGACTCATGTGGGTTAGAGTAAGCACTGACCCCAAAATCCTTCTTTTTCCACACTATAATAAGTCCCAAACATCCCTTAGAAACAATTTGGACTTTGATCATTTCCCCTATCTAAGCACGGAATGTAAGAAGCCTCCCTACGGTTCAAGCCAGAAACATACTTCTCCCAACCACTTAACATCAGTTCATCATCATCCTAAACGATGTCAATCTATATTTCCATTCTGAACAACATGGAGAGTGATCCTCGATCCTTTCCAAGAATGTTACGTAGGAAACCTCCATGAGGCTCAATCCCAACACCTATTTTTTCCAACCCTTTGATGCGAGTTCACCTTCATCACACATTATGTTAAACTGTATTCCCATTCAGAACAATGTGGACATTGATCCTTGAATTTTCCATGAATGGTGAGTTGGAATAATTCATTAGGATCAATTCGAATTCCCATTGGTCTAAACCACTTCATGTCGATTCACCTCGACATACATCATGATAAACTATACGATAACTTTTCATATATCAAGACAATATACTCTATAACTCTTGAGTTACTTGGTTTTTAATCCTTTCCCCTATCTAAGCAATGTACATATAAAGCCTCACTATGGTTCAAACCCAACTAGCAATTAACCATTGAAAACTCTGACAAGCAGTAAGCTGTTTCAAACCCAAACCAACTATATGTCGTTTCATGCCCCAACATGTTGTATGTCATTTTAGTCTACATTTGATGGTAGGCTATTGTGATCCTCATCTAGAAGAAAGTTGTTTTGATCTCAAACATTTGGTAAGCTATTGTAGTATCCTTTTCTAGAACTAAAATCAATGTTCCACCACTAGGGGTTAGTCCGACCTGGTCTACAGTCTATGTGTAACCCCCAACATCATCTTCAGGTTGATGTCCTCTGCGTACAACTTGATTCTATACCCCAATCGTAAACTATGTGGACATTTATTCCCTTCCATGAGGATACATAAGAAGCTTACCTGAGGTTCAATACCATCATCTATTCCTCATCATGGTCTCTCAGCAGAGATGTTGTATTTCTAGATGGTCGGACCCCAACATGTAGGTTCTACTTCCTTCGGGTCTCATCCACACATCCATTCTCATGGGCCGACTCCTCAAGTGTCCTTGTGTACAACCAAACTACACGAAAATTGATTCCCTTCCCCAAGGATAAATGAAAATCCTCATAGAAGTTCAATCCCATACCCCATGCCTCATCCTGGTCTCTTCCTTGAGCCTTTGCGTTTTAATAATGTCATTCCCCAACCCGGGGGTTCTACTTCCTTCAGGTCCCATCAACATGTCCATAATCACAATAAACCTCTTCAGGATTCCCTTCGTCCCATTGAACTGCAAAGACTATGACTCCCTACCATAAGAATACATAGGAATCCTCCCTGACATTCAATTCCAATAGTATTATCACTTTCAGGATAGTTCTATCTAATTCCCCACCCACTTCACTCAACCATATATCATCAATCTTGATTCTTACCTGTTCCACCACATCCCGGTGATAACATGTCATCCTACCCACTATCATTATTTGTAGAACCCAGAAAACTATCCATGAATAAGCCACAGAGATTTCATAACCATAGAACCAATATTCTACCTATTGTTATGGTCCTATATCCATGCTTAAACACCAACATGTCTCTAGGTCATTGTTCATTTTGTACACACTGATTCTAGGTCTCTCCCTTCGAACTACATTTGTTTTGACCAATGTTATATACATATGGTACATAGTAATTCTACCATAGGATCAATCACAACTAGTAGTATGCCTTAGGGTCCCCCTTTCTGGGGATAATTTTCCCTAATCCCCCCTCTATGGTTTCTAAATCAACCTTCTTGGTGTGATATCTTCCCTCCATGGGACACAACACATCATATTCCCCCAAATTTGGAATTATGATCCATCTATTATGTAAACCATCTAGGTACCTCTCATAGTTATGTACCAATTTGATCCATCTCTATGGGATGTTCTGATCTCTCCCATTATGTATCCTCAATATGTTAAACACAACGCAAACCTCGTGTTAAACATGAGATTCCTAGGGAAAACCTCGAAATACATGCCTTTGTCATATCTATGTCTACATGATGCTAAACTCATGGCATACCCCATGTGGAAAATGGAATGTTGAGGAAAACCTTACAGACATGCCTCTTGGAAAAGATTCCCCATAATCGATGTAGGGATCCTCGAGATTTGTGCCCTCGAGATTTCGTCATATGTGGAATAATATTGGTGCTTCAATGTTCATGAACCCAAAGATGCCTTAACATGCCTGAGGTAACCATCTACTCCGACCAATGGTCATTTATTATAGAGGAACCACGGAATGCAAAGAAGAAGCAGTGCAATTTACTGGATTCCACCAACAAATGGAATCAGGAATTAAATACATGAACAATGACTTAAATCTATAAGGGAGACCCAAACCATGTAACAAGTTACGGGGGGAATCCACGGAATGAGTAACCAACATCCCATTATCCCGTTTCTATCAAGGAGAAAATTTTCCTAAATATGTGACAGATGTCTCCTGACATTGGTATGTGGAAATATAGGGCATAAATCAGTCCATCCTATACTGACAGATTAGTTCCTTGATGAAAGCATCAGAAATAATATTTCATTTAAGATGATTAATGCTAATTAAGGACTATGACTTCTCAATTTACTACCATACTAGTATATCAAATAATTTACCATATCCTATAAGTATATAGGATTTACCAAATTTATAATTTAAGAGATCTGAGAAGGATCCAATCATTTGATAATTGAATAGGATGGGATAGGAATCTCAATGGAACTAGAATCATAAATCCTACCACAAATTATTTATCAACCGTAGCTTCTTGAAATGATAATTGATTCTCAAAAAGATGATGTTGTAATTCAAATGAAAGTAGATAATATATGAAAAGGGAAATCATAGAGGTTCTATGTAAAGGACGAATGAACTGTAATATTTGTGTCAAGAAGATTTTTTCACTAAAATACTATGTTAATGATGGTACAATTAGATTCTTCACATCGATCATCTCTCTATAATTTCTATGTAAAAAAAAATATTTATCGAAGTCACCGAATGTACTATTGGTGGGAAAGAAAGAGATCATTGAATATACAACAATGTGATTGGTATGTCAGCAAGTTGTTGATGAAATGTATATGTCTAAGTGTATGATGAAACCATTACCAATACAAAAATGGAAATGGGAAAACATCACCACAGACATTGACACCTGACATCCCCAGACATCCGAGGGAATCCATTATATTAGGGTTGTTTTGGATCATATACAAATGGCTATGAACTTCATTGTGATTTCAGAGTATTTATCTCTATATTAAAATTTATTGATATAAATTAGATAATTGGTAATTCTTTATGGATTACCACGATTGACTATGTTCCATCAATACTTGAGACTCACCACTATTTTAGAAATGTCTGCAACATGATCTACTCACTAATGTGAACATTTTTACGGTGTATCACACTCAAACTTATCATCAATCATAGTGGAATACCCATAAACATGAGGGAATTTTGAGATATTACTCAATTGATTTCAAATAGTTTTTGATAAGAAATTTTCTCTACTCGAGTTCTCTTACAACAACAGTTTTAACCAAGAATCCTAATGGATCCCTATAATGATCTTTATGTGAAGAAATGAAGAATAGTTTTATGTCAGGATGATGTTCGGGAATAAAAACATATTGGTCCTTTATGTCATTTTTTAAATGGTGGATAAGGTTAATACCATTCTTCATCACATCAAGGATACTCAGTTTTGATTGAAGAGCTGTGATGAAAATCGTCAATGAGACATAGAGTTATATATTGGAGACATGGTATTCATCAAAATATATCCATGGAAGAAAAAATATGATGTTTGAGAAGAATATAAATCATAGTTCAATGTACATCATCCATTTTTAGATCTTTTATTTCATCAAAGATGTGGCCTATTGGTCTCTCCCAAATTTACCCTAGTATTAGGGTTAAGCGGACGAATGTAGTTTGGCTTGGGTTTTTGAATCCTCATAGACCTATGAAGAAAACTATAGACATGTACATTCCATAGACTACTTATGGATATGAAGTGGACAACATGGGTTGATATTAGATTGTATTAAGTGAACTCTAAGAGACATAAGTGAATTCAAATTAATAGAATCACTAGTACAAAAACCTTTTTTACGTTGCAATTTTTCACATCAGTTTTTGAGAACCGACGTGAAAATATCTGAAAATCAATTTTTTTACATCGGTTATTATATATTTAACGTATAAAACAATTTCCCTGATTTTTCACGTCGGTTATATAAGAACCGACGTGAAAATATATTTATTCAGATTTTTCACTTTGGTTATATAATAACCGACGTGAAAATTCATTGTATATAACTTTTCCACATCGGTTATCTAATAGCCGACGTGAAAAATCCATTTCCATGAAAATATATTAAAATATTTTCATATTTTTCTTGTTGGTTATTATAAAACGGATGTGAAAAATCTATTTTCATGACTTTTTGACGTCGTTTATTTAATAACCGACGTTAAAAGTATTTTTTCACATCAGTTATTCAATAACCAACATAAATAATGTATACAAAAATTTAGTTCATTTATCAGGATTTTTTTGACAAGTCACAGAGTTCAAACATGGTTACAGATTAATAGTTATGGCCTACAAAATTTGTCTTTCCATAAGACATCATTTAGATATGATCAACTTCTGATTGCCATAACTTTTTATCGGTAACTCCATTTGAGCTCAGAGACCTATCAAATTAATGCTCAGGCAATGAACTACATTTTTATAAACTTTTTTAATGTCTATTATTAAATAAAAAACGTGAAAAACACCTTTTAACATAATTTATTAAATAACCAATGTGAAAAAGTCATGAAAATCGATTATAAACACGAAGTGAAAAAGTGATCAAGATTGATCTCCAATGTAAATCAATTATTTCTTCTTTCCATGATGTCATCAATGTATGTTTAATCATATATCCATGATTTATGGTTTTTATAATTTGTTTAATTAATTTATATACCAGTTTTCGATCATTTCATTCGACCCTCATCGTTCCACTGAATCAACTTGTCTGATCTTCCACTTTAATCAATGATTTCTTATTTCTGTGACCTCGTCATGCTATTTGTAATTATTTTCCCATAATATATATTTTCTATGAGTAATTTTTTTAATTGATATACCATTAAATGAATATTAATTTATTATAATGATGGATGATTCTTTATGTCATAGTAAAACAATGAATCCCTATAAGGATTGAAAAATTCATTCTAATATGAAGCTATGGTTGGCTCATTCAATACTTCCTGGAAAAAAATATTAAACTTCTTATGGTCATAAATTCAGATCTGTATCTCTATTTTAGCTCTATTACCTTTCAAATAAAAGCTTAGAAAATTTTCTACAAGATGGTAAACATTATTTTGTTCAGTTATTTAATAACCAATGATAAAAATAACTAATAACATTGGTTATTAAAAAACCGACGTAAAAATGGCTTCATAACACCGTTTCCAGAATGTATTTCACATCAGTTTTTTAGAAACCGATATTAATTACCATAAAACCCCATTTTTACATTGGATATTAAATAACAGATGTAAAAAAGTCATATTTTTAACATCTCTCGCAATAACGTTGCCTAAAAACTGACATTAAAAGGAAAAACAACCGATATAAAAAATGGGTTTTCTACTAGTGAATGAGTTGGTCCTAGTTTATCACTTGGGGTGGATTGGATAAATTCCCTTTTCTTAATAATTTCAACATAATTAACTCATGTAGGATCTATTTAATTAATTCAAACTAACCTAATACGTTACTAGATAACACCTTTCAAAACACATGATAATCAAATATAAAGTTATAGGATCATTTTAATAAGGACTCCAAGTTAAATGATATTATTATCACATAATGGTGCGATGATAAAATTCAATAAGGAAGAGGAAGAGAGAAAATCCATGAATAAAATAAACTTAAGTAAAATAAATCAATAAATTTTAGAGAATGGGAAATAAAATCGAATAAATCCTCATTCTACTCCCTTGGATCAATCCATAAAAGAGTTATCTCTCAATTGATGACATGTTCTGAACACAAGTGAGAAGTAGACTTATACGGGAGAAATTCATGAAGTAAAAACAAAATTACGATCACTCCACCATTGTGTCATGAATATCACAAGGTATGATGTGAATAATTACACACCATAAAGAAATTATATCAACGGGATAAGAAGAAGAACAAAACAAGAGATGATGATGAACATTTATAATTAAGCTATGGTAATTCAAGAGCATACAGTTGAAGTAATGCGATTACAACATCAAATTGGCAGATTAACATTATAACGAAACAATGATCAAATATGATAAAATAATCAACCACCAATACATTAAATCAGAATATCACGAGGATTGGGCCAAGATCCAAATATTACAAAGGATCCCACTTGAGTATAGTAGGCCTTAGGTGGCGGAAAGTAAGAGAGAGTGGACTTCTTTATCTTTGAGCCGAAGTGGCTGCCAAAATTCATTCAATGAACAATGGTGACTAAATGTATTTCTATGTGTCTGAAGATGATTGGTATATAGAATAAAAACTTGAATCTCATGACGTATAATAGATCCTTACCAAATTTCGGTCCAAAGTTGTTTTTTTATCGACATATGATTAAATTGGTGGGATGTTTTTCTAGGCTATAGAATCAGGAAAAGAATTTTATGTCAAACATGGGCCGCTGGGACCTAGATTAAAACATCATAATAATATTTGAAATTGTATCTTTCAAAATGGACTTCAGTTTTGGATTCAGAATATCAAAATTATCCTAGGGTGAATTTTTGGTATTTTTCTGAAAACATTCAATTTTTGATGAATACTGAAAACACTCGGTTACTATTTAAAGACCGACTTTTTATTTAAATAATTATTTATTTTATTTATATTTAATTTATGTTGAAATTGATTCATAATAATTATATATGTTCAATGTAATTCATTTGAGTCAATTTATAATTATTTTAGATATAAATTTTTTTTATTGAACTATTGACCGCCTTTTACCCGCCTCCTAGGAGAATTTGAAAATTTACAAAAAACATAATTTTACCACTTCTATGAATATAATTTCAAACATCTGAGAGACCTGGTTGAGGTTAGTAAGAAAAATTTGGATCAATGAGACAAATATAATTTCTGGTGAATAGTAAATTGTTTCATTTATTTACCACGGTTAAAAGAAAATTGGGTAATTAAGGGTAAAAATGATATTATTATTACACTAAAACATGTCCTAATTCTATTGGTTATGTTTAATTCGATGAAAAACAACCTTATGAATAAAATATGACCATTTAGGTCAACTTGGATAAGATTAGGACACTTATTATTATTTTATTTAAAAAAGTGTTAAAATTGTTAAAATCAAAGATTAATAACTAAAACATTTTTAATATAGGATTATAAATAACATAAATTATACTATAAATTTTCATTAGAAAGATAAATATATTTCCTACACAATGGTATTTTATTTATAAATTTTGGTCTTTAAATAATTAAATTTATATATGTCACAATGATGATGTTGTAATTACCTTTTTAAGGAAATACTAACAAAATTGATATTATAAATACCCAAATAAATATAATATGAGAATTTTTATAAATTAAAAAATTTTATAGGTTAATATGACATGTTAGTATTTATTTAATTAAAATTGTTCGAACTAATCAGGTTTTTATGATTTTCACAAAAATCAATTACCAAATAGTGTCAAAATTGACATAAAATAGTTTTTAAAACAAATATTATATTATTAATTGTTATTTTATTTCTAAAAATATAAGGTCCAGCCAAATGACTTAGATAAGGATATTTATATTAATAATGAACCATTTGGGGTTCGTTTGGCTTGTTATAGTAAGTTTAATAACCATATAGTGTAAGAAAACAAAAAGACACTGTAAAAGTTAAATTATTTAACTTAGAGTTAAATCTAAATGATAAGGTTTATATTTTAACCTAAACTTGTCCAAATTCTTTTGGATGAGAGGATTTAGACCCATACCCACCTTATCTACGAAATAAATTAATTTTGAGCTATTAAAAACTGAATATGACTTTATAATAAAATAATATATTTAGTGTTTCCAAAGGTGCCCCTCTCCTCCCTTATAAAAGGGCACCTCCTCCCTCTCCTCCTCACACCACTTTGAGCCATCATGCTCGGTAAAACACCGCAAAATTCTCTTCTCCACTTCCCTAGAAGCATCCTAGTGGTCCTGGTCTTATTCAAAGACCAACCCTAGTGCCCTAAGAAGATGTTATGAAGAGGAACGTCAAAGAAGAGTTAATATCCATTACCGATCCTTTCCTATTTCATTCATCTTCAAATTATTCTTCTTTATTTGTTTCATTATAAATTAATAACATCAGTATTACTTATATACTGATATGTTATTATAAATATGAAACAACCCCATTTCACCTTTTATCCATCCTACAGAAAACGAAATCACCGCACATGCGTACGTACGGAATACTGTCTCCACGCCGTGCTATAATCTGTTTTTCCACCACCACCATACATGGATGGGTATAATGGTGTAAATAATATCTATATATTTATATTATAAAATCATACTGATTATGAGATATTATATCATCCACTCCAATACCATTCTAAAATTATGGGAATGATATCATCGCTCATGCATAAGTACGGATTGTCGTCTCCACAACGCGATGAGATTCAATCTCCATGTAACCCATTAACGAATGATTATAAAGTATATATAATGAATAATAATGTAATATATAACATAATAATGCTAATGGATTTATTTATATGTTATTTACATAATTCTATTCAAGTCAATAAGGAAAGGAAAACAGTGTTCATGCGTATGTACGACCTACCGTCTCCATGAACGGTGTATTTCATTTCATTTATCTATCTATTATATATATTTATACTGAATATATATGATATATATATCATGATTTACATTCTGGAAGTAATTAAATCATGATATAAGTAATAATAATATCCAGAACAACAAGTTCAAATAAGTACGATAAATAAAACGATTTTACCCAAAACGCTACTTTAACATGGAATTTACAAAAGAATGGGTAATATAAAGTCATAACTGAACCATATATGATATCATAACAATGAATATGATTCATTAATAAGTAAATGACTTTATTTAAATCATTATACAGGAGGTTCGGATACATATGATGCATATCAGACATAAGGTAAGTGATAAATTATCAATCTCATTTTTTATCCGAGATTGCTTATACGTAAGTATTTAATGGGGTTACATTTATCATCCATGGCCATGTTTTCTAAAAATGTTTTCATAAAATTTTTACTATTCTTCCATGAATGTTTATTGTCATTTTTACCCTTTATTGACTTTTTAACACATTTTATGAATCGAATATTTCCTTTAGTTACCACATAAAGCATTTTTTGAATTTTCCGAAAAAAGTATGAGGAGAATGTTATTTTTAACTTATACGGTGTGAACAGATTTTTACGGATTCATATCACCTAATTTTCAATAAGCTTCCTCTACAAGTTTTCATGGTTATTTTCAATAAAATACTTTTCTTTTAAAATTGTGTGGAATTTTGTGAAAAGAAAATGATTTTCACGGAGAAAGGATATTTTCCTCAAGAATTCATTTCAAGTGTTTTAACAAAACCCTTTTCCATATAAGATGACATTATTTCATATGTGTATGTTTCAAGTATAATGTTTCTATGATTTACATGGTTTCAGTTTTCTTTTGATGAAATATCCATTTGTTTTATATGGATTATTTGATAATGGGATGATGTTTATGAAACCCATTTTATTCTTTGGGTTATGATGAATGTTTTATGTTTATTTTGTGGCACAAGTAAGATTGATTTAATTATGAGTTTTGTGTGACCTATATCTCCCTCCAATTCATTGGGTAAAGATTTATATCTCATGAGATAGACATGGCTGGAACGGTACGTTAATCTGGTTCAGTGATACATGACTGGAATGAGGAGTGAACTCGATTCAGAATGGGACTTTGTCCACTAAGATGGTCTTGGTAGTAATGCCTTGGAAACAATTAAAATCATAACAAGTGCTGAAAGGTTTCCAAAATTATATTATTTATTCCCATTCTAGTTTATCAAGATTGATGTTCCTTTATGATATATGCCTTACATACTTCGATGATTTATGTCTTTGCTCAGGATTTTGATGTTTAGATTTTATGTTCATGTTTTTTCATTCAAATGATTATGGATTGTTTTATGTTCTCTATGCCTACACTTTCTGAGCATTTGAGCTCACCCTTTATATGTTTTATTTCCCCAGGATTTAAATAAAGGTTTTAGTTAATAAAAAAGGGGGATGATCTTTATGGGAGATGGTGAATATCATTAACCATGATTAGAAAATTATTTTTCAGAGTTTCCAAAGACACTAAACTATTACGGTCCTTGTGCGTCTTTTTTCGTTATGTATCAAGTATTCTGAAAAAGTAATGTAATTTCCATGTACATCAAGCTCTGGGTCTCTACACTAACAAGGTTAGATTCATTACTCTTATACCACACGTGAAATTTAGATATCAGTCTTTCATTATAAAAATGCGGTTTGGAAAAAGAAAAAACATGACACGACAACAATAACACAATAAGGAGAAAAAAATTGAAACCATGTGACCACATACATTAGATCTGTAGGTGTAGGCTCACCCGATATCAACCTCAGATTCACAGTATATTGGAAGGGATCTGCATTCCAGTCCAACGCCCTAAAAATTTGTTATATGAGCTTGCATCAAAATAACAAGACGAAAGGGAATATTTACCAAGGAAAGAGGCTTAGGTGTGGTAATACTTACCTTGGGTGATCCAATGCCTTTGACGGATCGAATAATGGTCACCGTTTGAAGAAACCGAAAGAGATTGAGAGAGGAGAGGGTTTAGAGCTCAAAAAGAGGACTTCCCCTGAGTTATGTCCGCTGGAATGAAAAAGGAAAGGCTTAAGTCTATAATGATATTTAAGCTCAAAACTGTAAATTTACCCAGATTTGGGTCGCACGGTTTAGGTGGACGGTTTCCCCAAACAATGTGCAAACCGTGTGCACCTCCCTACTTCCGAACCAAAGTCGAACGGTTTACCCAAACCGTGCGCAAGCCCTGCGTAGGACATGCGCCCCTATTTTCACGTCCTTTTCTCAAAATCCCGGGATCCAAACCAACATCGGACACTCCACAGACCTTCCTTAGGATGTTACCCACATTACACAAGATTAAAGGAAAAATTTGAATACAAAACTAATGATATGTAGCTTTGCCAAAGAGTCGGGTCGTTACAACCTCCCCTTCTTGAAGAAACTCTTCCCGAGTTGGCCTTCTGAGGGTACTAAGGTGATATCAATGAAAAGCTCAGGCCATTGAGAATTTTTATCAACCTCTCACTCCCAAGTCACTTCATGTACCTGATCGTGCTTCCATAGTACCCGTACAAGTGGAACAGTCCTACCACGGAGTGTCTTCATTCTCTGGTCAATAATTCTCATCAGATATTCCTTTAACGAAGCATCCAGATCTAGTTCTACCTCATCAGGCTGAAATACGTGAGTCGGATCTGAAAAGTACTGGCGTAGCTGAGATACATGAAAAACAACATGCATGGCCTGATATCTCTACAGATGTGAAAGCTAGTAAGCTACTGGCCTAATTCTCTTCACCACTTCAAAGGGTCCTATGAACCTCGGTGAAAGATTACCCTACTTCCATATATGCCATTTCCCCAACCTGGGTGAGACCTTCAAGAAAACCAGGTTCCCAACCTCGAACTCAAGAGGTCACCAGTGCTTGTTAGCATAGGACTGATGTCTAGACTGAGCTGTCTGTATACGTTTCCTAATAAACCGTATCGGCTTTGTATTCTCCTGTACAAGATATTGTCCATGAACAGGTTCATACCTTACTTCAATCAAACACAAAGCCGAGCGACAAGGCATACCATATAAGGCTTCATAGGGGGCCATCTCAATGTTAACCTGGAAGATATTGTTATAACTGAACATGACAAGAGGAATCTGTTTCTCCCATGAACCTCCAAAATCGAGGACACAGTAACGCAGTATATACTCTAGTACCTGTATAGTCCACTCAGTCTGTCTGTTAGTCTGTGCGTGATAGGACGTCCTCAAAAATACTTGCATACACAAGGCCTTCTGTAAACCCTGCTAGAACTAAGATGTAAAATGAGGATCTCTGTCCGACAAAACAGAATGAGTTGCTCCATGAAGGCACACTATTTCCTTGACATACAATCATCCCATGTCATCACCACGATAGTCTCCCACACATGTAAGAAAAGTGCATCCTTCGTTAGATGGTCGACTATAACCCATACTGCGTCATTTCCATGAGGAGACCTGGGTAAACCTGTTACAAAGTCCATAAAAACAACATCCCATTTTCACTCTGGAATGGACAATGGCTGCAAAAGCCCTGACGGACGCTGATGTTCTGCCTTCACCTACTGACAGGTGGAACAACACGTGATGAAACTGGCTATCTCCAACTTCATATTAGGACACCACTACTGTCATCGCAAATCAAGATACATTTTGGTGATGTCCGGGTGAAATTCACATGGGGAGGCATGGAATTCCTTAATCAGTACCTCTCTGATGTCTACTGGGACCCATACCTTCCCACAGAACAATAAGGTATCACCTTCATCCACGGTCCATTATATAGAGGTATCATCAGTGACCCTTTCTCATAGAACAGGGCCTTCCGGCTCTGATAATTTTCTAGCCCTGACTCGTTCCAAAAGAGTAGACGTCACCACGTAGGCTAAGAGAACAGTTTGACCCGGAACCTATTGAATATCAATGTGCGTCTCCGAAAATAGGTCCATCAAATTCCACTCCTCATTAGATTCCTGAACAACTTGCGACTCGGTTTTCCGACTCAGCGCATCAGTTACTGAATTTACATTCCCAGGAGTGTAGGATAGTTCTAAATCAAAGGATTTTAGGTACTTGACCCACCTTTGTTGCTTGAGATTTACATCCTTCTAAGTGAAGATATATTTGAGGCTTTTGTTGTCAGTTTATAACACAAAGTGCTCTCCCAAAAATAGTGTCTCCAACAGCGTAAGTCATGTACAACCGCTGCGAGCTTGAGGTTGTGCGTCGAATAATCCTGTTCACGAGGCTTTAACTGATGAGAACCATATGCAATGACTCACTCGTTCTGCATCAAGACAAATACAATACCAATACCTGATGCATCGAAAAAGACTGTATAAACTCTACTTGGTTCCAAGAAGATCAGTATCGGTGATGAAGTTAGTCTTCCCTTCAGTTCCTGAAAATCTGCTTTACAAGGTTCTGACCAATTGAATCTCACCCCCTTTTTGGTCAAAGCTGTAAGCGGTGCTGCTAGGCATGAAAAGTCTTGAACAAGATTCCTATAATATCCAGAAAGGACCAAGAAACTTAGGATATCAAAGATGTTCTTGGGCTGCTCCCAGGAAATTATAGCACTCGCCTTCTCTTGGTGAACTGAAACTCCAGACTCAGAAACAATGTGACCCCGGAATTGAACCTTGCCTATCCAAATGTGGAATTTACTAAGACTAGAATAATGCTGATTCTCTTTTAGTGTATTCAGCACGATCTCATGATGGGTTGCATGGTCATGTCTCGAGCATGAATAGACTACGATATCTTCCACAAATACAACCACAAACGAATCATGTTACGACTGAAAAATCTGATTCATAAGAGCAATAAACACAGTAGTTGAATTTGTAAGCCCAAAAGGCATGACTAGGTACTCATAGAGACCATACCTGCACCTGATCGTCGTGTGAGGTATGTCTGAAGTCCTAAAACACACCTGGTGATATACCGACCACAAATATATCTTTGAAAACACCTTCGCTCCTCGAAGATGAACGAAGAGGTCTACAATTCAAGTTAAAGGATTCTGATTCTTAATCGTAAGCTTATTTAACAAATGATAATCCACGTAAAGATGAAAGGTACCAAATTCCTTCTTGGAAAAGAGAACCGGTGGTCACCAAGTAGAAGTACTTGGATGTGTAAAGCCTTTTTCTACTAGGTCCTCCAGTTGACTCTTAAACTCCTGAAGTTCCTTAGGTGCCATCCTATAAGGAGGAATGGTCACTGGTGCTGGTCCTGGCATAACCTCAATAGTAACCTCCACCTATCACACTAGAGGTAGATCAGAGAGATCATCAGCAATGAAATCATTGAAATGTCCCAACATGGGAGGATAAATATAGGGTTCTAACCCTTGGTCATCAAGATAAATACTGGAAACCTTTGTCTTGACTCCACCTAAACACTGGTGTTCCAGTCCTGCTCATGTCGCACTAAGATCCCATTCTCCATTATGCATATGCGTGTCACCCTCTAGTCACATAAATGCCACCCTCTGATGATAGCAGTCAATCCGAGGTCTAATGGGAACTAACTAGTCCATCTCGATTATTATATCAAAACCTGTCATATCCAGAACATACAGGCTCCACACGAAAAGGTAACCACCCACCTCGAGGGGTAAATTCTAACAAGGATAAACGACATCTGAATGGATACCTAAGGGGGTATCTAACGTGAACATTCCAGGACATGCCTCAACATCGAGGCCCAAATTTCTGATAATTGCCTTCAATAAAAAGATTTAGTAGTGCATGTGTCAAACAAAGCAGATACTAATGTAGAGTGAACTAGAATCGTACCTCGTACAGTAGATGGTCTGGCATGTTGCACCTATGGAATAGGCTAGACTGCATACAACTGGCCGGTACCACAACCCTGAGTCACAGACTGGATACCCTGAGCAGACCCGTCCTGCTGGCGTTGAGAGTCATACCCCTGATTACCTCTACCTTGACTGCCGCTACGACCTGATCAGTCGGCGGTATTCCAGCCGCCTGACTGATATGATCCTGCTGATCCAGCACCAGATCATGGAGTATGTAAAGATCTCTGCTCACTGGACCTTGGGGGAAATGTCCTACAGAAGTGTTGGAGATGACCCAACCTACCACAACCTTTGCACTCCATTGGGTTTCATGTACACTAACTCTTAATATGTCCTGGAACCGCACATTGGTGACAGATAGGAGTACCAGCTGAGAAAAGGGTCTGACCACCACTAACACCGTGAGAGTCCTCAAAAAGCTGCTTCTTCCCAGAAGCAGATCCACTAGAACCCTTTGGTGCCGAACCGTCCTGGTTCACACTGTCCACTTCTCTCAAGTTCCTCTTTGTGATCAGCGCCTAATTGACAATATCTGAAACAGTCATCAACCTGAACACGTTACCCTGCGATTAGATGGTGTAACACAACCCATCCTCAAAATGCCTAGTGGCTATGAGATCATCAGTAGCATGTATAGGAGCAAAACACTATAACTCAGTTAAATGGGACGAACAATCCATGACAGTCATGCTCACTTGCTGCAGATTCATAAACTCCCTAGCTCTATCATCCGTCAAATTCTGGGGAATGAAGTAATCATAGAAGATGATCTGGAAATCAGTCTAGATCATATCACTCTGTTGCCCTGACTAGGTGATGACATCCGACCACCTCCTGGCTAAATCTTGTAGCATATTAGCTATGAGCTTGACCCTCCGTTTGGGAGGCTTTTCAAGGTGCTCGAAGATGGTCATAATAGCTTCCAACTAGGACTCAACAGCAAGTGGTCCACCATCTCTCGTAAATGTAGGAGGATGCTGTTACTGAATCTCATGATTAAACTCTGCCATACTCAGGGTTGGTCACACTCCAAGTTGCATACACTGCATCATAAGCATGAACCTCTCACGGTACTAGGTATCAGCACCCTTCTCAGGAATGTGAAGAGGAGCCACGGGTGGCTCGATAGGAAGATCAACTGGTAGCTCAGGGTCCAACACCTCAGGAACGTGATGGTCACTGCCTTCAGCATGGGCGACTAGAGGACGTCATAGAGGAATAGTTCTACAATGCCAAACAAACATCTCAAAAGAAGGAACCAAGAAAAATTAAAGGCTAAACTCTAGAAGCATGGACTAGTACTAAGCCTTCCTACACCTAAGATCACCTATACAATCACATAGGAATGCATAGTAAGGCATGAAACGTTTCCAAATTAACTCAGTCTGGTGATATGGCATTTTCCTCCCCATAAGGGCCCATACTCTTCATTAACTGAAAGAACACACACCTGGATGTCATTCCTTATTTACTTGTGCTAATCAAGAATTTAAATTTCCTTTAATGAAAATGATTGGTTTACTTGGAATGTCATTTTCTGGTCCATAATGTCCCATACACCTTATGAACCGAAGAGTGACACCCACTTAAAATCACATCATTATCCAATTCACAACATGCATGAAAGGTCCTCACAGTTTCACACATACTATCAAGGCATGAAAATAAACAGCATGTAATGCTCACTGAAAATTTAAACGTTTCATGTCAAGATGCATTGCCTAATTATATTATGCCTATCATGAATCATGTTCTAATGCATAACCCTCATTTCAGCGGGTCGAACCCTGAAATCAAAATTACAACATTGAAAATCAAAATAGCATCACAAAACATGTGAAGAACCAAATGGGTAAATGGTATCAATACTAAATAGAAGAATCAATAGCAACATAAAATTGGAAACATTCCCCATACCCCGTACATGGGTTCGCAACACCCAAGAATAGCTCATGGATATGTCCCTAACCATTACCAGTTTCCAAGTGTATCATCACCAAGTAGTAAATCAAGAAAGAAAGAACCTATGATACCACTTTGTGATGTCCCAGACCCAGGTGCCCCTCAACTAGAGCCCCAAGCCTGGTTGGCCACGTAACCCCTAGCTCATCTCCCCAGAGGCCAGGGGATACTGACTAGCAGCATGGGTGTAGTGGTAAGTCTATGGATAGACTATACCCCCATGTCAAAGTACAAAACGGAATAGCCGGAATGTAATACAAATAGCGGAAGCACAACAAATGGATAAACAGGAGAAAAAAATGGAAACATACAACCAAATAACAAAAGTATGGAAAACCCTAATAGATATACAAAATCCACACATGCAGTGTCTGATACAAAATAAATGAATGGCATGTTGATACAATGGAATTAGATTCCAAGCAAGCTATACAATAATACAAAATGAAAAAAATTAGTCCACGAGTATCTCTAGGAAAGCTCAATCATCTTCTATGGATCTCCAACTAGGACATATAAGTATCAACAACCTGAAGATGGGCCTTTTCCCCTACTAGTACATGCAGCAGTGAAGTCTACATGGGTGCCCAATAGGCTGCTAGGGAAAGGTGTGAGACAAGTCTCAGTAGGCCACCACCAACGAAGTCTATGTTTAATCCATGTAGGCGTTCCCAACCAAAGTATGTAATGGACTACATATAAGTAAAGAAAAGTAAATAAACAACCCTCTCGCTCAGGTTCCGGAAGGACACCATGCAGGTCAACCTGCTCAGCTCATGGATGGTAAACTGAACAACCACCAGAGATATATGTACATAGATATAGGTTCTCACTGGCATGAGGTAAACATGCCTCTCATCCATGCATCTCATATACGTACATTCATCAATGTCTTGAGGCATAAATGCCTCTCATCCAAAAGCACTGTATCCGGCGTGGGGTAGAAATGACTCCCACCCATAAAGGTTATATGGGACTAAGGTATAAATGCCTCTAATCCTCAATAATTGTAGCTAGAATGGGGTAGAAATGCCTCCAACCCATAAAGGTTATATGGGAATTAGGTATAAATGCCTCTCGTCCTCAATCACTGATATTACTTTGGCACAGGGTAAGAATGCCTCCCGCCCAAGACACGGGTAATCACACACATGTCAACACAACAAATCATAACCATTCACATCACATTATATAAGGAAATCCATCTTATATCATATAGCATTTGAAAAGCAAGGCATATCCATATTACGATATCACATAAAAAAACATGGCACACATTCATTTCAATTCATTAATGGGGTTCATGATTTCTCATCCATGCCAACCTTTAACCATGTCATCTCATTTTCCTAACATGGAAAATTCCCTTTTCAAGACATTTCATTAATGTTCAATGGTGAAAAGTGGCCAATTCTCAAGGCATAAAACCTATGGTTGACAACTCCTAGTCAATACCAAATCCAAACAACCTAACAAGGTTAGATTCATCACTCTTATACCTAACATTACATTTAGATATGAAGCAATCATTATAAATACATGGTTTGGCGAAAGACAAAACAAGACATGAAAACAATAACACAATAAGGCAAAAACCTAAAATGGAAACCACATGACCACCTACATTAGAGCTGTAGGCATAGGATCTCCTGATATAAACCTCAGAATCACAGTAGATTGGATGATATCTATGTTTCAGTCCAATGCCTGGAAGATAGGGCAAATGAGACTGCATCAAAATAACGAGATGACAGGCAATATTTTCCGAGGAAAGATGCTTATGTGTGGTAAGCCTTACCTTTGGTGATACAAATCTATTGACGGATCGAAGAACAGTCTCTGGATAAAGAAACGAAAAGAGATTGAGAAAGAAGAGGGTTTGGAGATGAAAAAGTGGTCCTCCCCTGAGTTCTGTCTTCTAGAATGTAAAAGGAAAGGCTTAATGCCATAATGATATTTAAGGGAAAAATGGTAAATTTTCCTAGATCTGGGTTGCACGTTTTAGGAACACGGTTTACCAAACCGTGTGAAAACCGTGCACATATCCCTGCCTCCAAAAAACGGTCTCACGGTTAATGCTCACTATTTACCCAAACCGTGCACAAACCATGCGCACCTCCCCACTTCCAGAACAATTGTCACACGGTTTACCCAAACTGTGCCCAAGCCGTGCGCAGTCTGTGTGCCCCTGTATGCAAGTACATTTCTCAAACTCCCAGGCTCCAACCCAACCTCAGACACTCCCCAGACCTTCCTTGGGATGTTACCCACATTACAGACGCTTAAAGGAAATATTTGAAAACAAAAATAAAAATCTGTACCTTTGTCAAATATTCGGGTCATTAGAAATCATGATGTTGTGTAGTGTATCAGAATCGACATGGGGAATCATTTTTTTCAAGGGGGAAATTATTGAAGGAATTGATGGTATCAAATTTCAATATTAAGATGAGTATTCAATTTTTTTTATTCTATTTGTGTTTGCAAATTTTTTCTGGTAATTGAAATTTCACTCAATAGAGTCCAACCATTTAGCGACACTTTTCCAATGACTCCCAGGATCAAAGACCTTAGGGATCCATGTGATGTCCACACACTCAAGCATTATCTCAGGTTATCTTAGTAAAAAATAAGTATATTCACCACAAATATAGATAAAATTACTAACTCTGGGCCATAAAACTATGGAGTCACTCTATCCAAGTTCCAAAATCCACACATTTGGTCATCTCATTACTCTACGCAGACATTTATTATTTTTTTGAATTTTTTTTTGTTTTATTTTGAGAATTCATATTTAAACTAAAATGATCCCCAAACATGTTCTATTTACTTAGTGGACCACATGAAATCAAAATAATACCCTAAAATTTAACGGACTTGCATTGTGATTCCTTTTTTTATTTTGATGAAAATATAAACAATGAAACATCACATAAGAAAACAAAACATTCTATAATCAATAATCATGAAATATACATGGATTATAATTATTATCAGGTTATGATAAATTATTTGATATTCAATTTCAAATTATTCAATGTTTATTATCATATTCAATGTTAAATAAATTTTACTTTCAACATATTTTTTTATACACACAAAATTAATTAATTTTTTTTTCATTGCTTTCACCCCTTATATTAGAATATCATTTTCCCCAATGTTTAAAGAAAATAAAATTGAGAATGGGGTAGTGGTAGATAATATGATTTCTAAAAGGAATTTGAAATATGGTTATCATTGAATGAAATCACTCGGTGGTTAATGATGAATTTCTTGCTGCTTCAATTTAGTCCATTAATATCCACGTCACTTGCAGAGTTTCTTAATGGAAAAAAAAAACAACAAACAAAATAACAGTATATATATATATATAATAAATAAAGTAAAATATAACTATATATCCCAAAATAATCGAATAAGGAAATAGTACAAGCCGTAGGACCGTGGTAAGTGTGCACCCCTCTCTCCCTTCAGTCTCGGGTTTGAGTCCCCGTGGCATCGTCAGTTGTGATGGGTTTTCCCCACGACCTACATTGTGTCCTTTAAAAAAATATTTTTTTTATTTTAACACAGAAAAATAAAATGAACTGAGGATATATTGTCTTATTTTTAAATTTCAAGGTGTGGTATTACCCAATGATCACGACATGTGACACAGATGAATATGGAAACTATGGGTTAACTCTCGTGTAGTGCTTTTCTTTAATGTCACTAACTCGATTTATACCCCTAATTGATTAAGTATTTTCCTCATCAATGTTTGGTTCACACATGTATTCATCAACATTATGATTTTTGAATGGTTCAATTAATGGTTTAACGATATGACCATTAACATTAAATGTTTGACCATTAGTGGGATTGTGAATTTTTACAGCCCGATGGGGGTACACATTATGCACTATGAATGGACCTGACCATCTAGACCTCAACCTTCTAGAGTGTAAATGATGTTTAGAGATATATAAAAAAATAGTTTTACATGGAACAATGTGTTTGGTTTTATGATTTTGATATTGGTAGGATTGAACTCTGGCTTTATTTATCCAAGAATATTCATAAGCCTCTATCATATGTTCCACATGTTTCATTAAGATCTAATTTCCTTTTTCGTCTAGTATATGATATTTCATAATTCCTTTTCTTAATTTCCTAAAAAATGTTATTTTCAATCTCTAATGGAAAATGGAATGAATTTCTATATATAAACCTATATGGGGGAATTCTTAACATGGTTTTATATATAGTTCTATATGACCAAAGAGCATCAAAGGGATTTCTTGACCAGTCCTTCCTATATTGACTAAGCATTTTCTCCATAATATGTTTGATTTCTCGATTGGAGAACTCATCTTGAGCATTGGTCTGAGGGAGGAATGTAGTGGACACTTTGTGAGAAATTCCATAAATTTCTATGAGTGTTGACAATGGATAATTGTAAAAATGGGTTCCATGATCACTAATTATTGCCCTAGGAATTATAAATCTGGATTGGATGATTTCTATGAGAAATGTAATCACAGTTTGATGATCATTGGATTTTTTATGAATGGAATCAATCCATTTGGATACATAATCGATATCTAAAATGATGTACAAATTACAAAATTTTTGGGAAGTGTCCCATGAAATCGATTCCCCAGTAGTCAATGATTTTAATCACTATGATTTGAGTGAGTGGCATTTCAATCCTTATTGTGGTGGAACATAATTGTTGACACCTAGAAAATCATTCACAAAATTTTTAGTAGTCCCAAGAGATTGTGGTCTAGAGGGGACCAAACTGAAGAACCTTAGAAGATTTTTTAAAGAAATGTGTCCTCCACAGGCCTCACTATGTCTAAATTTAAGAATGGGCACTTGATCAGATTCTGGGACACACCTCTTAATAACATGGTAAGGGTAGAACTTATAGAGGTATGAATCATAAAAAACATAGTGCCTAACATCATAATGGAATATAATTAGAGATTGAGTCGCTAAATATTTTGGAATGACTCTTGTAACATAGAAGCTGGAAATTTTAGCATACCGTGGAAAATCATTCACTGAATAGAGCTGTTCATCAGAAAATTAATCAGAAAGAGAATGTTGATTTGAGTTGTCCTTGAATTCTTTACTATAGGGTTGATCAAGTACACCATTTTCCCTACAGTTTTTATCCTTCATAGTGAGATCAGATTCAGGTAATAGAAGGACCAACCTAATCAATCTAGCCTTGGAATTTTGTTTTTGGAAAAGTATTTCAGGGATGAATGGTCACTGAAGAAAATGATGATTGATAGAAAGATATATGGACTGAATTTCTCTAAGGCAAAGACAAAAATAAGAAACTATTTCTCAGTGGTGGTGTAGTTTATTTGTGCATCATTTTATGATTTTTTTCATAAGCAATGACAGATGGAGTTATCATACACTATTTTCCTAAAACACCGCCTTCAATGAAGTCACTTTCATCACACATGAGCACAAAAAGAATGTTTCCAATTTGGAGATTCCAGGATATGTGGAGAGATAAGAGCTGACATTAGTTTAGAGAATGATTCGTCACGGCTTTATATCCATAATAATGGAGCATCATTCCCCATTAGAGAACAAAGTGGTCAGGAAATATAGCTGAAATATTATTGAACCTTCTATCGAAACCATCATGTCCCATTAGTACATCACTTCATTAACTGAATTTGATGATGGATGGTGATGAATGATTTCATCTTTTCTATAATCAACTTTAGTCCCCCAACCAAATACCAAATGTCCAAGAACAAATTCTTCCTTTACCATGATATGAAATTTTTTCCCATTTAGGATGAGATTATTATCCTTGAGTCGTGAAAAAACCCTTTAAAAATTGAGAAGGAATTCCTATAATGTTTCCCCAAATATGGATAAGTCATACATGAAGACCTCTGAAAAATCCCCCAACATATCTGAGAATATTCCCATCATGTACCGCTAGAAGGTACCATAGGCATTACATAACCCAAAAAGCATTCACTTCATGGAAAAAGTGTCGAATGGACTACTGAAGGTTGTTTTTTCCAAATCCTTTACAGAGACATCGATTTGATTATACCCCTAGAATCCATCATGGAAGAATTATAATTGATGACCTACCAGTTGCTCAAGGAAATTATCATTAAAGGGAAAGGGGAAATGGTAATTCATGGTACAAGAGTTAATAATACTATATTAAATAAAAAATCACAATCCACTACTAACCCATGTGGGGAGAAGGTAACTATCATCCTTGGTGATCACAGTAATACCATCTTTCTTTGGAACAACTTGATTTGGGATTACCAACTCACTCTCAGTTATGGGGTAGATGATAACCTCTTTCAATATATTAATAAGTTAATTACTTACACATTGAAAAAATTTGGATTGAGTCTCTAACGAGGTTAACGACATTGTTTGGACTCATAATCAATAATAATACAATGATATACAATGAGTGGGATAATCCCAAGAGTATAAGAAATGGTCCATCCAATTTCATTCTTATTATTTTGTAGGACATCCATAAGAATCATTTCTTCATTGGATTCAATGGAAGAATAAATGACATCCAGAAAGAATAGATTTTACCCTAAGAAAGCATACTTTAGTGATTAATTTAGGAAAATAAATTAGAGATCAAATTGGTTATAAATTTCCATAAAAGGACGAGACTTTGTATTGAACACAATATCATAGTTCATATTTCTTGACAGAATGGGTATATTTTGAACAAAACATTCATCACTAAATTACCCATATTAGTGTAATGAATGGGTGTGGGATCAGTGTTATTGATTCCACTAAAGGTATCATTTATTGGTAAGTTGATAAAATCATCAATAAGATAATCTGAAATAGATTTAAGACAAGGAGACAAATTTCCCCCATGTGAACAAATTAAATCAATATCTTCTTGAATTAGACATCCTTCAGTAAATCCATGATGGTCTTTGAGTTATATATCAACACTAACAATCCAATTAACCATAAGAATCTCTTCATCATTCCCAAATTTGTAGTTTTCAATGTAGATGTTCAATTCAATACTAATGTTGTTGAAGGTTATTTTCATGTTCCCATTTCAGAGTTAGATGACTTAGTTGATTGTTTCTAAGAAGGGATGAACAAGGATGATGGGGGTTTGCTCCATAGGACCTATGCTTGGGTGACTATCAACAACTATGATGTCTGCTGGGTAAATGAAATTTTCATCTTTCACAAAAACATCCTTCAATATCCCCATAGGAAAATGAACACTATGATGAACAAGATGAAGAGTGACAGATTTGGGATGGAGTTCTTTGAGACATAAGAAACAATACATGGCATAAAGAATTAGGTTCACACTGGCTCCTAGATAACAAAGGCCTTTGACAACATTGTAATCGCCTATATGAAAATTGATATACAGACATCTTGGATCTTTCAGCATTGGAGGAATGGTCCCTTGAATTGTAGTACTCAAATTATCAGACAAAATGACATGTTTTTAGTTGAAAATATCCTTTTGAAAATGAACATGTTTTTTCGGTACATTGAGTAGGCATTGAATGGTTTGGATTTAATTGTGGAGTGGAATGCTCAACATAATCTGAGAGAAGATTTCCCTCAAACTTTCATTTAGTTATGTTTGAGTTATTCTTCCCATGCATTGAGGGAAAGGATCATGTAGTTTGATTGTTTGGTGTGGTTGTATTTACTTAAAATAATCATTGGGTATTTTCAGAATCTATGGTTGGTACATCATCATTTTCATGCATTTTTTAAGCTCTTAACGGTTCTATAATGGATTTTCCAGGTTTTCAATGGATTTCCAACATCATAAAAAAGTCACTACTTTTTTTTGTTCATGAGAGGTTTCTGTGTAACTAGATTCTCCCCTTAAAGTTGAGGATGGTACCACTTAAATAGGAATTGGTTCCTTCTTGGGTTTAATGTTTTTTAGTTCATGTTAAAAGAATGAGACTTTTCAGATCATTTTATCCATTTTTTCATAAATGCTCGAGGATTGGAAGAGGTACATATTGAGTAGGGGTTAGTGTTGGTTGGTATATCCTAGGAGGATACTTTTCTTGTTGTATTGGTTATTTTAGGTGTAGTTAGATGGGATGTTGGTATTAGTCAAGTGGTTTTTTGTACTATAATGGTAGCGGTAGGAACTGGTTATGGTTTTAAAAAATTTATAGAGAGTTGGTTCTTGGTCCTTTTGGCTTGCTAGGTTATTGGTTTTCTTCCCAGAGGAAGCAAGGGTGGTCATTATACCTTTGGTTGAATGTGTTTTGGTATTAGGTATTTTGTATATTTTAGGGATTTACTTTAGTAAGTATTCCTCCAAGGATAATATCCTTAATGGATGGGATGGTTGGCAAGTTGTCATTCTTGTCGTCATCTGGGTCACAAATTGTGAAAATAGGTTCAATAGTTTGAATTTCATGGACCTTCCTAAGATCAATCTCCTCGACCTTCCGAGTGAGTGAAGCATGTTTCTCCATAGGGATTTCCTCCTTCTTATTTGTGTGAATTCCACCATATTTAGGAGTCTTCGCATAGTAAGGTGAATTTCCTTATATTTTATTTATTCATCCGTTTCATATAGATACTCGTAATCATCATTTGGGGCTTTTTTTAAAGTCCCAATACACATCATGTTGATGAATTGTTTTTTCCTTAGAACCAACCCTATATAAAAAATTATAACATGTTTTGGAATAGAAAAACCATGGTGTGGAACAATTTTTTTAGTGTCTTTGAACCTCTCTGTTATTTTATATAATGACTCTCCTTCTTTTTCATAGATGTTCTGGTTTCTCTTTTTAAGTGTAATTGTTTTGTGATGGGGGAATTATTTTTTGTAGAATTCTCTAGGTAATTGGTCAAAAGAGTGTATTGATGTAGGTTTAAGATTTTGAAACCAATTATTTTCTCAATCTTTAGTGATAAAGGAAAGAGCCTCATCATAGCTTACTCATGATGATGTGGTGGGTGCATGGTTTCAATAATGTCACTGAACACTTTTACATGAAGGTATGAAATTTATGAGTCAATCCCATGGAAGGTTGGATGGGCGTTTAGTACATGATGCTTGAAGGCATAGTGTGCTTATCGTAGGTAATTATTCCTAAATAAAGCGGGTTAATTTTTCTAGGTAGGTGTGACATAGTCATTCATGTTTTGATCGACTACATTCCCCATGTTTGGGGATGCCTCATTTGGATTTCCATTTTTATTCCCAATAAATTTTATTATTTTATTCGTTGATGAACTTCAATTGAAATGGGATCAATTTTTTACTCTTGAGTATTAGGAACATTAGGATTTAATTGAAATATTGCCCTTGGTGTACTGGACTCCCCAACCCGATGACTATGAACCCAAACTAGATGGTTTGATTGGTCACGAGTGCAGGCAAACATGCACCATAAGAAAAAAATAGATAAATGGAAAAGATAAGGTAAATAGGATGAGAATATAATAAATTTAGGAGAATATAATGGGTTTTTATATGACTTACTTTAGTCCACAATAAATGTGACAAAAAAATTTCTTGCCAAAATTGACCCATGTTTTATGGTAAAGTGGTCTATTATAGATTATTTGGCATGTCGAATCTTCGAAGACCTTAGATGAAAAGTATAGTCACATAAATTATATGAAATTTTTTTTTCTATGAAGTGGAAAAAATTGGTTGATTTTAGATGGATTTTTGTAAACAAAAATAAAATTATGTGTATTCAAATTAAAATACTGAGTTGATCCTACCTTAACACTTGTGGTGGACAAGATGAATTTCCTTTTTCTTATAATTTTATTCCATCAAATATAGTAGGATTAATTTAATGAATTAAAACGAACCTCATTCCTAACCAATTAAATAGTTTCACGAACACAAGATAATAGATGATACACATGTAGGGTCATTTTCATGAGAACTCCATTCTAAAGGATCTTATTTTCACTTAAAATTTGGGCGATAAAATTCCATAAGAAAGAGGAAGAATGAAAATCCATGAATAAATGAAAATCTAGTAAAAGAAATCTATAATATTTAGATATTGATAAATAACATCCTAATTATCCCATATTAACTACCTTAGATCGACCCATAAAAGAGTTAGCTCTCCATTGATGACATTTTCTCAACAAAAGTGAGAAGTAGACTCATAAGGGAGAAATTAATGATTTCAAACCCACAAAATAAAAATCAACCCCCCATTATGTGAAGAATATCACAAGTTATGGTGTGAATAAATTCACACCTTAACTAAATGATATTAATGTGACAAGAAGAAGAAAAAAATAGAATATGATGATATTTTATAACAAAGTTAATGTAATTTAAGATCATACAATTGAAGGTATGCAATTACAACTTGAAATTGGAAGAATAACAATAAAATATAAAAATTCTCAAAGATGATAAAGTCCTACACCCACACCACCTTAAATAGGAATTTAAGGAGTCATGGTTAGAACATCTAATAGTAAAAAGCATCCCACTTGAGTATGGTATGCCAAGGGTGGTGGAATGTAAGGGAGATAGGTCTTCTTTATCTTGGACCCAAAGTGGGAGATAACTTTTATCCAACAAACAATGGAACCTCAATGGCCTTCTAGATGTCCGAATTAGAGTGGTCCATTTAAGATAAAAATGAAGATCCAGTTTTCTCCTATCTCTTTAAAAATTTCAGAACAAATAATTTTGTGATTTTTGAGATAAGATTAAATTGGTGGGCTGTTTTTCAGGGCCCTCAAATATAGACATGAATTTTATCTCAAATTTGGGCCGCCTGGAACTCCATTCAAACTTCAGAATTATATTTGGTCACTCTTGAATGAAATTTTACCCAATATTTAATCTATCTTTGGTTATGTGTTCAAAATTAATGGGCTTGGATATTGGACGATACAATATATTATTGGGGTGTTGTCCAGTTCACTTCACCAAGAATGTTGTTTTTTCAAGGCCAACTATTGGGGTCCTCCAATATGAATTATAAAGTACTCCATGTGTATTTATTATTACCAATATAATGAGAAACCTGAAAATTAAATATCAATATAAAATCAAGATCATTGGGTACATTAAATGATGATAAAAAATGTACCATGTAATAGTGCATTTTAAGAAGGAACTATAATTATAATATGAAATAATGTTCAAAGTGTAAAATTCACTAAAATGGTCTTGATGAACAATAAAGAACACAAATATTATATATATTAATAGTGAATATTATCATCATTAAGTGGATAATCACTTATTGACTAGCACAGCCACCAAACCTATCTCAATTACATGATTTATTCAATGTATCCCTCTTGAGAATGTACATACCATAGCCCTTATATGTACTCAATCTAGAGTTTTTACCAATAGAAAATTATCTTTACTATGAATTGATGATGAAAAATAACTTAGATCATAGATAAATTATTCTAGGAAATAATAAAATACCCAACATAAAGGTGTTATGGAGAAACCACATGATTATAATAGAAACATGGGAACAAATGGAGGTGATGAAGTAGAGTTACCCTCATTTTTTAGTGCCAGAAAGAAATATTAATGGGAGAAATTACCAATAGGGGTAAAGATTGTAACGGCCCAATCATTAACCAATAAAATACACCTTTTAGATATAAATAAATTTATTAATGTTGTTGAAAACACATGAACTTGTTATGTAGTATTATATCCAATAGGTTTTACAAGACCTTTAGGTATCATTAACATTAAAATTATAGATGTTTATGTGTGATAAAATCACTAGTATAAATATAGGGGTTTTAAAAAAAATTGACGTAGCCAAAAGAAGTGATGAACCCAACCTGTAGGATAATACCCTATAAATCCCCTTTATCAGAGCTTCCGAGGGAGATATAATTTATAGATTTTATCTACATTATGCCCAAGCCAATATCTAACAACATAAGCATGATTGAAACTGTTTATTGGAGAAGTTCATGTTCATCAAGATCACCATCCAATCAATTTTCATTGTGTAGCCCCATGAATTCTCCATCGTCGTACACCATACTCTTAAGGAATATAATGATGTTTTAAAGGGATACATATCATGACCCTATCAAAAATAATTTGTTGATTATTTTTTATAAAATAATGTGTATATATTAATCCTATTAACGTTACTCTTTATATTATTATTGAAGAAAAAACTATCTATTTGGATAATGTTAAAACTCCATTAATTAATTTATAAATAAATTAATTTTTTAAAAAATAAAAAATATTTTAAAAGAATATTATTATTTAAATAATATTTATCAAATATAAATGATTATATAAATTTTATGATGTATACATAAATTTTTATTACGGTTTTGAAATTATTATTGTAAAAACCCATTTATCATCAATACATGATGACCATTATTTTAAAACAAAAATATAAATATATTGAAAATTATTTATATTAAATTAATATTATTTTTGGAATTACAGAATAAAAATTACCTGATGGTGATTTTTTCATTATTTTTTATGATATATCAATTTTTAGATATAAATTAATTACTGTATAAATAGACAATGTGTTTTATGAAATCTCCATGACCAAAAATATATGACGAAAAGAAATAAAAATTGGATCCATGACCACATATATTTTTACACATTATAATAATGTGGTTTTATGTTAATTTAATTTATTTTTCAAACCCATTATAAATCCTCCAAGTGTTATAATATATTTTATGATGGTTAAATCATTTCATTAAGAGTGTGAATCTCCTCCAAATCAACAATGGTAATATTTTAATAATTAACTCCATTAAAATTAGAAAATAATATATGAAAATGAATTTTTTTTCAATAACCATTGGAAAAAACATTTGTATGGATTATTTTTTTGGATATTTTATTACATTGAGTCCAAAACCAAACTAATAAGTAAATACACCTCATTTCCTATATAAACCCACACAATGACTCATTTATCATCACTCTAAATACTTGTATCACCATAATAATATTTCATCCACTCCTTAGTGTACTCCCAAGGAGCCTATAATATTTCATGAAGCCCCTCCCTATCCTTTGGATACATATATTCAAGCAAGGGATCTTTCACTCTATTCTTTTATGAATAACAACTTTTATGTTATGTCTTTTACATTTCAATTTTCTATGATGGGATATGATTTTATATATTTTCATTATTGACCATTTGATGAATAAATGTCGGGATCATCCATTCAATATCATTTATCCTACCAGGATGCTTTGTGTACACCCATTCCCATGCCAAATTTCATAAGGGTTCTTTCCTTTCTTCTCTTTCCTAATGTTTTATTATTATGTTGGATATTATATTTCCAATTCCATATTTTGCGAAATTTATTCAAATGTTTATATTACATTCCATTTAATATTAAAATTATTATAGACCCATTTCTCTATCATCAACTGATTTTATGATGTTTTATGTTACACTATTATGCTTCTGAAATTACGCCATGATTTTTTATTCCAGAACACTTCTGTAGTTAATTCCATTCCCATTTTCTATCATGGGTAATTCGATTTATATACATAAAATTAATTTATTGGGTATATACATTTATGTATTCCGCAATCCTTTACCACTGAAAAAAATTATGATGTTCAATGAATCCTTATTGATTGGTTTATGTGAAATAGCTAAGCATGAGAATGAAATGAAACTAATGGGTGCACCCAAAATTATACAATGCTCCAATGCTTTGGGTAATGGTTAGTATCATGATACATCATGATGGTACATGGGGTTTACCTGATTCATTTATGTAATTTTATCCACAATGATTTATTGGGCAGTTTATCTTTGACCTTTGTTTATGATGTAGTGTTTTAAGTTGTTGCCACATTTCCCATGTTATGATTAACACACTATATCATGCAATATTTTTCATATTCATTTTAGGCTCCATTGATATGCCTATTGACTAAACTAAATTATCTTCTTCATGTTATTAACTATTTTTTCTTGTGTTGGGCTTGATAACTCACCCCTTTCTTACGTATTTACTCAGGTTATACCGTACTGTGTTATGTATGATGGAACATTTTGTTTAGATTAATGAAGTTTGCAATAATTATGTAGTTTTTAATGTTTTATTTTATTATTTAATGTACATAATTTCCCAAATACAATAAACCTATTGATCTTCAGGGTTATATTAAGAGTTATTTTATGTAATAAATCTTGTTTAAATGTGTAGTAATGAGGAGGGTTTCTATATATAGTGTTCTTGAAATAATAAAAAAGTTGTTCTAATGATATTAATGTTTCTATGAAAATGCATTAGAGGTCCAAAACAAAGTCTAAGTCCAATAAATTCTTATAAAATTATTGATTAATAATTATTGAAGTGTTGTAAAAAATAAAATTTCATTCTATGTTAAATTTTTCATAAAATGACTAAAAATGATAGTTTATTTGTTTTAAAAGTAGGAAACATGCGTGTAATAAAAAACCAAGAAAATTAAGATTAATGTTTTTATAATTTTATAAAAATGTTTAATGAATAATTTATTATATTTTAAAATATTGAAAACATCAATATGAAATTTTGTGTTTTTTAAATTGGCACAAGAATGTTTGTAAGGATTAAAAAGTAATTACAACATGTGTTAAAAGTTAAAAACCATGAAAATAACATTAACTGTTGGGAAATTCTAATATTATGAATTGAGATAAATTTTTATCATGCGGTAATATATAGCATGATATTCTGAGTTTTTCATTTCATTCAAGGACTCAAAGTGAACTTGTACTATTTTAAAAGTCTAAAAAGTGTGTGGGGGAATTTAGAACCAATAAAATGATACCCAATAGAATTGAAATTAATTGAATATTTTTTTTGAGAATTTTTTTACTTGATAAAATTAACTTCACATAAATATTGGATGCATTGTGATCATAAAGAAAGAAAAATTAGTTTTAAAGTAAAAAGTAGAATAAAAAGAAATACATATTAAACTCAAAAATAATCATTAATTATTTTTATTATGATAAAATTTAATATAAACAAGAAATTTATTTATATGTTATAATATTTATTAAACATTTTAATAGATATTACATGAAATTTAAAAGGATTCAAGTCATGAGATGTTGATTGTATTTTAAAGGTATATTAAGTTTAATTTAGTTGTTAAATTATATGAGAAATTATTAAATTAATTATTTATAGTGAAATCAAGTGTCAAATTACTAAAATGTTATGGTCATTGTTTTTTTAAATACTTTTTTATATATACATTTATTATATTTTTTATAAAAAGACAATATCATTTTGAAATAACGAAAAATAACCAATTAATGGTACCTAGTTCGAATTATAATCTCCGCCAGAGGGAGTTTCCATAGAATACAATGGATATACGTATACTAATTGGTATTTTTCAGTCTCTATAGAATAATATGATCAACCCAATAGTTTCTCCAATATATAGTTAAGCAAAGGTTATAATGTTCAAGAAACTATGACTACAAAAAAGACACTACATGACTGGTAAATCCCATGAGAAATCACTTTTGACTATGGATAAAAGTGACATATGTAGTATGGATTATTTATTAATGAATATATAGTGCTTATAAAAGTATACATTTAAGAACCAAATTTTCTTGGATCCTCCCCTTTTCATTTCCCTGTGAATATGGATACCTAGAGGGGGGTTTCGATGTTCTAGATGTGATAGTTTGGGTTTTTACCATCATAAGGTTCACCATTCCATGGTGGCAGGCATGAAAAATTATATGGTTTAACCCATTGTGAGTCTATTGAGGTTTACTAAGGTGTTTTGGAGTATGGTCCACCACATGATCCAGAACAACCAAGTTACAATTTTGTCATGGAGATTGTTTTTATTTGAAATACGAATCAGAAATATGCTCATAGTGAATGTTATAGTCTTATTGAGTATCTAGATATCTCATTTTGTATGTCACTGTTTTTTCTATTGCTAATAGGTCTATGTTTGAAACTTTGTTGTAAATTTATTCATTTTTATAATTTACGTAAATGATACATAGAAGGTCAACATGCTATATTATATGTCATGGTGACTGTATTGAGGTGAAATTGTTTAACATGGTCTTGGAAAAAATTTGTGGGGGAAGATATTGTATTCTACATTGATAAGCATAACACATAATAATTTATTTATGATAATATAGTGTATAAGGGGGTTTTAAATATTTTCTAATAACAAGACATAGCGGTTATTTGCTGAGGTAGAGTAGAGCTATTTGACATGTGATGAAAATGGTGAGGATTGTTTTACCATATCATGTTCATAGGATGTGTGAGAATAAATGGAGAGAGAAACATACATATGTTGTGGAATAAGAAGTTGTTATTGTTAAAACAGTTTTCTAATTGGGTAATGGCCATCAATGAAGGGGGGTGATAGTTATTTTAAAGAACTGAGATTTCTGATTTATATTTGACCTAGGAAATTACGTTTTTAGACTACCAGCAAGTTGTGGTATAGTTCATTTGATTTTCCCAATGAATATGAATTCTTGATTCTTTTTTGTTAGATATTATTTATTTATATCAAATATTATCTAGTTGCAATATCACTTGTGATATATTTTTTCATCCCTTATAGATCACATCCATCTAATTTTTTTAATTTATCCTACATTAATCTAAGGGATCTTTCTTATTCCTTTTATTCGTTATTCTTATTCATTCATATGGCATAGTGAAATCAAAGCTGGTTCATGGATTTTTTGTATTATAGTTGATGTATTAATGAAAACATTAATTTTATAGATTCATAGAAACCTATCAGTAATTTATTGGTTCTTAGATATAGTTTTTTACAAAGGATTTTTATTGATCCCTAAGGTTGGGTAATTTTGATCTTAATTATATACTATAAAAATAAATATTTCATTGTATATTGTGGAAGATTTATGTTTACGTTTTTATCCTAAATTTCCTCAGTTTTATCACATAGAATTTAATGAATATAATTGTCAACATTTGGTTTATTTTTATCCCCTCTTCATGATTATTTTTAATTCCAAAATTATCCTTAGTTGAAACTCACTTCTTGAAAAATATAATCCTTTTTTAATATAAAACTATATTCATCTCTACACACCAAAAAAATCCTCTATATAGAAACTTTATTTATCTATTATCATTCATAGTGGATATGTTTTGGTCTAGGGGATGGGTAATAATTAATTATTTTTTCTATTGAGTTACTCTTCCCCTAAAAAATAGTTTTGAATGGAGGATAATTAATTTTATATATTGATTTTCCCTTACTGTAATCACATATCTTGGGGTTGAATTTCTATATTGGTATACGGGGAATAGATCTCATATGTATCATATTATTGAAAAGTTTGATATATATATTTTCACCTTTGTTGTTACATATTCTATTCTTCGGTACATTAATTTATATAGTAGTGAAATTTTTCATGATGTTATATATATTTATATAGAAGCTGATAGTTTTATAACACATGACAAATGGGTATTATGGAAAGGATATAGATTGAGAAAGGGAACCTATAATGGTATGAGATATTATATAAACAAGAACTATTCTTTTTGATATATTTTCATTAGTGAACTAACAATGAGTACATGGTTTATAACTAAATCAATGAAATTATATGTTCAGTTAAATGTGATTATAAGGATTATATGAATGAAAATGAACATGAACCATAAAATTATATATGAAATTGAAATGCTTCATTGATTTGGTTGGTTATCCCCCCAAATTCAATGAATTATATGATTTGTAAAATCTATTTTGATGATGTTGCATTGATAATGATAGATTAGACGTTGTTAGATGAAAAATATAGAAAAATGGATGCCCCAATAAATATAATATTGAACATGAAATGATTAATTAGAACCTTATAATTTATTTTTATATGAGGTACTGTTTGAAGATTCTGATTTCTGACAATCTATAATTTTAAAATTAAATTATAAAGTTCCATCTTAAGGATTGTAAATAGAATTATAAAATTGTACATTAACTTTCTTGATGGTAATTTATATATTATGGAGAATTAATGTGATATCATTATTACTATAAGTTAGGGTAACATTGAAGTAAAACTATGGATTATAAATTAGGATTTATTTCCTATCAAAGTTAGGTTATTATGTTGTTATTAATGATAGTAGTTTTGGATAGAATTTGGTACAATGATAATAATGTGGACAGTTCATTTAATTATATACTAAATATATGTTTATATATTATAACTATGGTGTGATGGGTTGTAAATTAATTTTTGATCCATATGTCTAGTATAAATAACTATGTAATTAGGTTAATGATGATTTTTGGATTTAATTGATAATTAACAACTAATACGACCAGAAAGTAATATTCAATAGAGGTCTCTTATAATTCAATAATATAGATAATTAATGGATATAAAAGTTGAGATCTTATTTTTTGGATAGTATTTTATCATAAATTGATATGAGTAGTTCGTATGATGTGAAATTGGAAGTATTTCTTATTGGGAATTGTACTACTGCACTTAAATTTATTGTTTGTGTTTGATTATTTTATAATATGATTCAATTATTATTTATTTTATTCTCTTTGATTATTCACAAGTCATATACGAGCTATAATAGATCAAGGATATAACTTGTGAAACTATCATGGTTTGTAATGGATTATTGTTATATCATTTACGCATTCCCTTCAAGTTATGATATCATAGGGTTATGTCATGTTTTGAGATGTGATGACTAATAGTTATTTAATGGGTTGATGGGGGGAAAATAAAATGTGATTTTATTGTAAATAAATTTTTGGATTAGACTATGAATCAATGTTTTCTTAATGATTTTGGGTTGTGATGGAGGGTATTATAGATTGAATCTAATATGCGAATTTGGGCCTTCCATGAGACAAGGGTAGGTATGGCTAAGGACTGACAGACATTAGAGGTAACATGATATAGTGGATTGATTTACAGTAGCCCAAATTGTATTCTTATATAAAAAGAATACATTTTATACGTTGATATTACATCTATGTAGATAAATATTCGTTACATATAATTTTTACCCGTACTAAAATCATGTAGGTCAGGTATCATTGGATACATGGAAACCTAAAAAGATTTTCTTAAAATGTCTACATTATCTCCCAATTATTTCATCAAAACAAAAGCCCTTCATATACATACCATACTTAATAAAATTCTTTATTACCTGTGGAATGAAAATATAAAAAAAATGGATCTCAGATGCTCTGTAAGAGTAAAAAAAGGATATATCAATAATCACAAAATCATAACATGAGCATAAGGGTATAAGAACAAGATATTAATGTTTGAAAAACATACCATATATGTAAATGACCATAAACCTAAGTTGATAAAAAAATTTCAATTCTTAATACATGAATAATAATATAATAAAAGAACATGAACTATGAAATCATTACATAGGCATGAAACATATAATTAATTTATACATATAAGCAAAGAAAATCATTTCCTTCATAGTTAATTATCATTTCCAAGGCTATAATTGTGGAATGGGTTTAGTAACCAATACATTATAGTAATTAATCTATACTCCCAAGACTATAATAGGAGGAAAAATCCCTTATATAATGGGATTGACCATCACTTCTAGACCTATTAATATCATGAGATATCAATATTTACCCAACACAGTGGAGAGATATATAGGTTCCACCAGTCACATAATCAAAATATTATATATTTGTGATTCCAAATCATAAGGGGTTCCTCAAATAAGATTCCATGAATGTAAATGGGTTTTATTAACATTTCATAATTTTATAACTCATAGGAAAAAAGGGTTTAATAATCATTTCATCATTTTATCACTGAATAACATGTGTAAAATAAAAATGATTCATAAAAATTATGTAATATTTTTCATAAAAAACTGGTTGAATAATTATGTCGATATCCATGGACCATAACCCGATAAAAATTAATAAATATCAAAGGATTAATCGTATATTTAAAATGATTTTTAAATAAAACTTGTAATATTTTATGAGTAAATTAACATTTCTCTTTTTAAATAATCTCTTTTTAAAATTATTCCCAATTATAAAATAAGTTTTATTTTTCAAATGATCATTATAAACCTATATTGGATGATTATTCTAAATATATAAGAATTATGGTGGGAAAATATATTCACACAATATATGGAAAAAAATATTCTTTATATACTATTTTCTGGAAAAGACACAAAATACCTCCTTTAGAAAATGGAAAAAATATTCCCTTGGAACTGTTATATAAAAATCCAATCATGGTGAAAACTGAAATTAAAAAAATACTTGGTGAATTGTGAAAACCATATTTAATTTAATTTATAAAATATGGAAATGGATGAAAATATTCCCTAATGGATTATAAAACTTAATCAATCATGAATATTGTTGAGATATTCAATTAAAGAACTTACATCAGATCTGAATTCATGTATATGTGTTCGAAACATGTATATTCTAAAATTTAGTATATTATACATATACACTTCAAACAAAAAAATATTTCATAATATATATAATTTACATATATCCATTTTTATAGGTTTATTGAAAATTATTTATTGAAATTATATTTTGGGTGATATTTATTTTTTTTCCCATATATGCTTCGATTTGGTATTTTTGGTCATTTGACAATATTCTGGATAAAAAAATCCCTCGATTTTAATCATTATATAAATATCATAATAATATGTATTTAGATTGATCCATAATAGTTAGATATAGAGAGTTAACTACATCATTCATGGAGACTGTTGGTCATACATAATAATGAATGTTATTTTTTAATTTTTGACAGTTAGAATGAATAAATGCTATATAATAATTTACCATTATTGTGAAATTGTTACATTATATATATTCGTAAAAATAAAACTCATTACCAACCCTATAAATTATATATTAAAAATGAATCACATAGCTTCATGGATGTGGTAGTCCACATATACGAACAAATGACATTATCATTTTTTAAAAATATTCGATGATAAGTTTGTAGATGTGATATTATAATTACATTAGTATAGTAATGTTTTAAATATATTATGTAAACACTAAATCCCTCATAATACCCATAAATAAAATATTGTGATGAAAAATAAATTTTATCACTGCGTGGAGATGGTATGTTGTACGTACATATGAGTGACACTTTAATTTATCACATTTTAGGGAATATGGTATAAAATAGTGTTATGATAAAAATATAATTTCTGAATATTTTAGATACTAAATTTATTATTTTAGGAAAATAACATATATTTGGATTAGGTAAATGAGTGTATAAATATGTGTCAGGTTAGGGTAATTACCTCTTCTTTGAAATGACTTTTTTAGATATCCTTTAACGGGCTCTAGGGATAGTCACCTTGGAACACCAAAACCAATAGAATTTTTATAGGGATGATGAAAGTGAATATTGGAGAGTTTGGATAATCTATAGGGCACATGGTGCTGTGAATATGTGAGGGAGGATACACCCTTTTAAAATTTATCTGACTAGAACCTTTCTAATTTTTGAAAAGAATAAATTATAAATAATTTATTTTCAATCTAATTTCCTCCCAATGGCCATAATTTCTAAGATAATATTTTATATTCAATTAATACCACCAGATAATCATATTCATACATTTATTGGGATAGTTTTTAACCTCATAATATTGAATAACAATTAATTAACCAATTTTACCTATGGTAAAAACTTTTTCGATATCAAATGTTTGTAAAGTATACATTAGTGGTAAAACATTTTTGATAAAATATGAATTTATGAAAATTTATAACATTTAATATCGATATTGCATTATATATTTATTTTTATGATATTTACAAATTGTAATAAAATACTATTTTAATAAATCATTTCAATTTTCAATTTATACGCTATTCATTTTTTTAATATTATGTACATCATGAGAAGTGGGAATGAAAATATAATGCTTTCAAACCTCCCTAATAATTCTTATAGATCAAATTTCATATTGTGTAACATTTTATACTTAAAACTATATAACATTTAATATTTTTAAAATCATTTATTATATACTATTTTTAAATGGGGAAATAGTGTATTAGTGTTGCATTAGAAATTAATGCAATTATATAATTAATAAAAATTAAATCAAAAATTACATCCTTAAAATATTTTTATTAATATATAAATAGAAAATAATATTTATTAATAACTAAATTATTTTTTATGTGGCCACATAAGACCTATTTTAAACAAAAATAATAATATTTTGAATCATTCATTGATTTAAATATTATATAAGTATTTTTTCATGGAAATGAGCCCATTAAAAAACTAAATTTCAAGACAATTTTAAGGGGGGTAAAATTAACTTCATCCAATAAGAATAATTATGACAATATTTACCCTTATTAATTATTTATAATATAAAATAACCTTATTTTCCCTTTTCTGAGGTCTTAAATTTTACCCTGATTATAATTATTTTTGACCAATAAAAAAGGGGCTAATTAAAAAATGAAACAATCTCATTTTAAATATATAATTCATTTCATATAATTCAATATGTGTAAATAGAATAAGTTAATTTTAAAAATTTATTAAACATGAAATAAAAAGATAGTTTTTATAGAAAATAAATTCTTACACATAAAAGTATATTTATTATTATCCTATTCATTATAATATGTTTTTTTGATTATTCAAAAGATTATATCACGTAAATAATATTTATATTTCATTAAAATATTTCACTAATTATGACTAATTTAGTTTATTACTCAAAAATATGTCAGCACATAACAACATTTTTTTAAAAAAAAATTTTATATTCAAATAATTTAGGTAATTAATTATATAATTTTTTTAACTGATTAATTAATTTTATAATATTGTAGACTGAAACACCTTTATTTTTAAGAATTATTTTTCTTGATTGAACTTAATCTTCTTTATTTTTTCATTTCATGTAAAACAGAATATATCTTTTGTAATATGAAAGGGAAAAGTTATTCCTACTTTTTATAAAACACTAATTTGAATCTTTAGTACAAAAAACACTTTTATCACCATATAAGACACATAAAACTATGTATAGATCCATTTAAATAAAAATTCCACGTTTCATAGATAACATGCATGACATACAAGGCATTGTTTTACAAAACTACAATTTACTGTTGATAATATTGTTAAAATATTATTACTGTTGTCATATAGCAATTTTTTTTTGTTTTTTTGAATAATAATTATTTAATAATGATGATAATAATTAAGTTTCTACAAATAAAATATAAATGAAAAGTAAACCTTTTTGAAAATATACGAAATCATTTGCTAAAAAATTTATATTTTGATAATAAAACATGTTATATAAAAAAATAATTACACCACATTTGATAATAATTTTAATGATATATATATATATATAATGTTATATATAACATTAAACTATTTTAATAATTATATATATATATATATATTAGATTAATTAAACTATTTAATTTTAATGTTATGTGTTTTCATGAATATAGAAAGAAATAAATCAAATTTTTTAAAAAAATGTTATATTTTTCTAAAATGAAATTCTAAACCCTTTTAAAAGAACACCTATTTTGAATAGGAATTTTGAGAAATTAATAATTTTTATTTGAAAAAAATATCAAATTTTAATGTCGAATAAATTTTTTTTTGGTGATTTGATTTATTTCTCTAAGTATTTTTATTTTTTGATAAATAGTTGAAAATACATGATTTTAATCTAAACAAGAATTTTTCTCAAATTTAATTATATATTTAAATTATATTTTGAAATGTTTTAAAAGTTAATGTATATCGATTATAAATATATTTCTCTAATTTATGTCATTTTAATTAATTTCACATTGGAATTGGAAATATAGATAAATAATACTATTGATCATTTTAATTATAAAAAACAATTTTAATCATCCCATCTGTTAGATTATCATTAAATTAATTTCTACATATTATGTTATTAGAATTTGAAAAAATAGATTCATTATTTATAATTATAATTATTTATAATTTATAATTTTGTAAACAATTTTTTTATATAAAATATTAGTGCATTATAATAAATTTAATTTTTGTGATTTATGTAAACATAAGATTACATAGTGGTTGAAATTTAATTTAAGGGGCCACATACCCTAAGAAAAAGTAAATAATCCATTTTATGGATATATTTAGAACTAGTAAAAATTATTCCTGATAACATATAGTAATGGGAGGCACATGATTTAAGGGATACACCTCAATAGAGATTACCATTTTATATTTACAATATTTCCACTCCTCCTCCACTATAAAAGGGAATTCAAACCTTCACATACTCACAACACTCAAGATTATTGTGACATAAAATACATTCTCATATAAGCTTTCAAATTAAATACTATAATCCTAGAGGCCTCACTCTGTTCATAAATCAACACAAGGATTCCCGTTTGTGCAAACAGATAGCAGTAACCTAAAAATAATGTAACACTCTTCAATGGGAATTTCTATTTTATTTCATTGTCCATCCAGTCAGTTATTATTATAAAATTGTTATATATGAAAATATATATACAAAATATAATTATAATTTTTTTCAAAGAGTTTTACCTACATATACACACAAACTTCCCTCAAATGTGTAGGGAACTAATTTTTTGAGTGTATGGTGAACTGTCACATAACGAAATGATGTTGTTCATTTTTTACTTTACCACCAATAATGGTTGGGAACTATGAAGTGTATACAATTTTTATTTTATATAATAGATATATAAGACGTATTTATGATTCATCAAATATTATAAAACACATTCATTAATTCTCTCTATTTTATGGAAATTTGATATCCTTGTTTTTGGATGTGTGGAATACCTTATCAGTAAAGCGATGCGATTCGTTCACACATTATATGGAATTTATTAAGGATTGGTTTATTAAATTTATATGATATATATGACACAATAATTACACAAAAATTATAATATATATATGTCTGTTTTTTTCATTTACTTTATTACTTTTAATATGATAAAAAAAGAAACATCATTCATGCATACGTGTGACTTACCATCTCCAAGAACGGTGTATTAAATTTCATAATTATGTATTTATATATTATTAAAAATATTAATATTATGAATATATATGATATATAAACCATGGTTTAAATTATTTATATAAGTAAATACTAATCTAATTAAGAGGATTAATAATAACAAGTCCAAACATGTACGATTAAATATAGTTATTACCTAAAACACAAATTTATCATGTAATTGTTGATCAATTGGAAATATAAATTAATATGTAAAACATATATAGTATAATAGATAGTAATATTATTCTATTTTATATTTAGAATAAATATATTTTTTATACAATATTTTTCATTGTTTACGATGAAATTCATGGCTAATGGTAAGGGAATTTCATCTCACTTTTTATTTCCATGAGCTACATGTAATATTCACCCATGTTATTCTTAGTGTTGTATATAATTACCTATGATATGATAAATTAAAAATATAATTTATTTAATGATATTAATTGCATCAATTAATTTAATTCTTTCATGGGCCTCATGAATCAATAGTTACTCAAATAGTAAGGGGTCCTCTTGTCTCACATTTATTTTTGTGGGACATATTACATATTCACTATGTTTCACCCCATGCTTCCATGGAGGTTAACCTACCCCCAAAAATATAAAAGTACAAGGTAAGGGTTAATTTCACAGTCTCTTTATTATCCGAGGATGTTTTTATGTAAGTATCTACGTGGACCTCTTTATCATCCACATCCATGTTTCCTAAAAATGTATTCCCAAACATTTTAACTATTTACTATACTATGGGTTAAAGTCATTTATACCCTTGTTTTAATTTTTATAATATGGTTTGAAAGGAATCATTCCATCATTTTCCAAACAAGGTCCTTTTTATCCTTTTCGAAAAAATTATGCTAAGAATGTATTTTTTTATCCTATACGGCGGGTGCCGCTATTTTTTACCATTATAAAATCATCGAAGCTTCTTGTACAAGATTATATAAAATTTTTCAATGTAAATGTTTTCTTTTATAATTATGTGCCTTTTAAATTATTTCAAATAAAGAGATATTTCTCTCAAATAGTTTTGATTTCATCTATGTCAACATCCTTTAATGGATTTTAAGCTTATTGAATGTGGATTTATTATGATACAAAACTTCCATGTTGTAGTGAAGTTTTTGTAATATTTTTTATTGTGTATGTGTTATTTTCATACCATTCATGGTTTAGGGTGAAATTATTGACATTTCGTATGCTAGTTTTAATAAGAATGTATATATTATGTTTTAACCTATTCATATGTGGAATGAATTGGACCTAGTAAGTGATGGGTGGAGCCCGCTATAGGTCCTCGATGCATCGGTAGGTCCCATGAGACAAACTACTATCTTGGCACAAGGCCTTGACAAAATATTATTTGTTTTCATGGCACATGGCCTTGACTATGTGGTTATAATAGTCTGGAATTATGCATTCCATCATTATGAAAGCTGTTATTGATATTGAATGTGATTATTAGACTTTTAGAATATCCATGTGAATAAGTAAATGGCATTATTTCATTTTATTTTTCCCATATTATGCTGAAGTTCATGTTTAAAAGGATTTTGTTTTAGTTATACATTTCCTGAAATGTTTATGCCTATTTTATAAATTTTCCGCTATATTGTTATCCTTATTGAGAATATGAGCTCACCCATTTCTATGTTTTTTTTACAGGATGTTAAGAAGTGTTTTATGACTAATCTATAGGGAAAGTCTGAGGAGATATTTCTATGGACTATAAAGACTATGTTGTCATATATTTTCACTTTATCATTTAATGTATGCCTTATGAATGTATCTAGTATTTCCAATGCTGCTAAACTAAACAGAATTTTGAGACATGAACTTCTGTGATCATGCTAATGTTATGTAATAATGCACTCAATTTGGGTAACTGGGGTCGGGGTGTTATAGTTGGTATTATATGAAATTTAGTACAAACATTGAAAACTATATTTAGATAATCATTGATTATAGCACATAACCATAAGATATACTATAAGGATTAGTATAGAATGAACATCCCAGAATTTAGGTATTGTAGAGATTCTGTGACTTTTCTGGGAAATATATATATGTCTAGATATGAGCAGTTACAAGAGGCTCTGGAACAGATGTACCTAGGGGTAAACCCCGAAAACACAGATTTGAGTTAGACTCGAATGGGAACTGGTGCTTGAAAATGGGCCTTGCGGCACTCTTGGTTATGACACTCCCAGGGGATATGCTTAGGATAATTCTCATTTTCATTACAAACCATTATGAAGGGTTTATGATTATATACTTACTCAAAGAAAACATTTGTATGATTATGGATTATATCCATAAACTGTTCAATTTATGATAAGAGTTTTACATGTTTGGATTTATGTATTATCATACATAAACTAATCTTGTGTATTCCATTGGTTAGAAATGTCGCCTAGTGGAAGGAATGAAAACTGGATCAAAGTATGCAATCAATGTAGGGATTTCCCTCCTACTCAGATAATTATAGTGGAGCTGGTGATACAACTTGTGCTGATAATCTTATCACCATACTGGGACAACTCACTCAGATTATGAATAATAACCTTACCTATATGGAGCACCCTGATCCACAGCATGGAGGATCAATGTTAGATAACTTAATTAGGAAACAACCACCATAATTAAATGGGGGTACCAATCCACTGGCAACAGAGAAATGGATAAATTCCTTCGGGAAAATATTCAATGCCTTTGTGTGTAGTGAAAGTGAAAAAGATGTCATGGCAGTTTACCGCCTCACTAAAGATGTTGATCAATGGTGTTCATTGATGCAAAAAACCAAGAAGATTATGAAGTATAAAATATGGAAGAGAGGGAGTTTAAAAATGTTTTCTTAGAAAAATAATTTCCTCATGACCATCAAACAGATATGGAAAGAAAATTTCCGAGTCTATGGAAAAAGGAGGATGATAATGTTGCAATGTATGAGTCTAACATTACAAGGATATCAAGGCATGCAGAAGATGATATAAAAAACACAAGATGTAAGATTAATCATTTCCTTGATGGGTTAAAATGATTTCTCCTTCGAGCATTAGTCTCACAATCCTTCTCGTCATACCAATATATTGTCTCATGTTCGATCAAGACATATAATGATTTCTCTAAGTCATACAACTTTAAAGCAATGCAGGAGAAGAAAAGATCTACCGATCACTCTAAAAATGGAAATAAGGGGAAGAAAGGAATGTTGAATATCCATCCTGAAGTACATGTGGGAAGAAACACCCCGATACATTCTTGAAGGGAATGGGAGTTTGTTACAAGTGGGGGGAAAATGTCCACCAAGCTCGTGATTGCAAGGGTAATAAGGAAGCTATTGATGTTGAATGCTACAATTGCAGGGAGATGGGAAATTATGAAAATTATCTCCCTAAGCGTCAGGTGATCTTACCATAGAAAAGCCCATGGGATCAAGGCCATGATTCTGATCTCACTACTGTTGATGTAGAAGCTCCGAAAGATGTGGTGGAAGGTAATTTAATGGATTCCTCATGTTTATCCATTGCTTTATTTGATTCGGAATCATAACATTGTTTCATATCTTCCTAGATTGCTATGAAAATTAGGTATTTCCAATTTTATTTAACAAGGGATCTATCAGTCAAAACTCGTAAGGGAAATATCATTGTAACAATGTTATGTGAATCAGTTCCCATTAGAGAATATAAATGTTATTTATCTGATGATCTCATGGTCATACCCATGATTGAATTTTATATAATCCTGGCTCTAGATTTCCTTTTGGACCATGATGCAAAAATGTATTTTAAGAAGAAGGAGGTTACTATTTTTGAGGATGATGATAATAAACACCTTATCATTAGATAAGAATTGTCACCACATAATTCTTATCTTGATCCCCCCAGTAGCTCAACTAAATTAAATTATTGGGGAGGAAGATAATGGAATGACTTTGGGCGAGGAAAAGAATTTTAAAATAAAGGATGAACTTGTTGTGATAGAATATGTTGATGTGTTTCTAGATTATTTACTTGAACCTTATCCATAATGAAAAATTGATTTTTCCATTGATTTAATTCTTAGATCAAGGGCCATATCGAAGACCCCTTATAGAAGGGCCACTATGGAATTAGTGGGACTAAAGAATCCACTAGATGAATTGAGTAAAAATGGTATTTATTCACCCTAGTGTTTCTCTAGGGGGAGCCCCTGTCCTTTTTGTGATGAAGAAAGATGGATCAATAAGGTTGTGCATTGACTGTAGATACATCAATGCTACAACAACAAACTAGTATCCCATACCTCACATTGTTGGTTTATTAGACCAACTACAAGGAGGTCAATACTTTCCAAATATTTAACTTCAACCTGGATACCATTAGTTGTGTGTGAAGATGGAATACATTCCGAAGACAGTATTTCGAACCAGGTATAGGCATTACGGGTTTACAGTAATGCCTTTTGGATTGAATAATGCAACCCTTGTCTTCATGGATCTAATGAACCTTGTTTTCAAGGAATAAATCGATTATTTGTAGTGGTATTTATTTATGATATCTTGGTATACTTCAAAAGCTATTAAGATAATGAAAATCACTTTCACATTATCCTAATGACTTTGAGAAGACATGAATTATATAAGAAGTTTAGCAAGTGTGTATTCTAGTTTTAGGAGATTTATTTTATTGGACATATTGTCTCTAAGGATGGAATCTTCATTGATTCTTATAAGGCAAGAGCAATCCAAGAATGTCCAGCATTGACGAATATAACTGAGGTGCGCATTTTTATTAGTTTAGCAGGTTATTGTCGACGTATCATACAGAATTTTTCCCAGTTGGCTAACAAATTATCAAAGATCACAAGAAAAGGGGCTAAATTTTTTATGAAAAAAGAGTGTAAAGAAGGTTTTGAAGAAATTAAGAGACCATTAGTCAATGATATTATACTAACAATACCATCAGGGAATGGTGGGTTTGTTATTTATAGTGATTCTTCAAAGAAAGGTCTTGGTTGTGTCTTATACATAATAATATGGTTATTGCCTATGCCTCACAACAACTAAAAATTCATGAGTAAAAATATCCTACTCATGATATTGAGTTATCAGCATGTAATCTTTGCATTAATGATAAGGAGACATAATCTATATGGTGAAAAAAGTTAGATTTATACTGATCACATGAGTTTAAAGTATATTTTTTCACAAAAATAACTCAACATGAGGCAAGGGAGATGACATGAACTTGTCACGACCCCCTCCCACCAACGATGCCCCTCTTGAGCTGGCAATGGTGAATGGGAGATAATTCCCCCTGAGTCCCGCCTCCAGTTGGCCCCGGGGGGGTGACTAGCACCAAGGATATGAGTTTTCACAAATATGGGAGGCATTACCCTTTTTTTATTATTTAGGATCGGGAAATAGGACAAGTCAACCACCCAAAAGGAAAAGAAACAAGTGTATATAAATAAACCCAAACCAAGACCACATGGATGTTTAAACAGATTATAACAAGGAACAAGTACAAGAAAGCTCAAACTAAAATACTAAAAGAAAACAAAGGTACAAAAACCGCAACAACTCAAACTGTCTGACTAGTAGGGTCCCGCACGGCCCTGGTAGTCCTCCTGGAAACCTGAAAGTAAATGTAGGGTGAGCATAAAAGTATACTTAGTAGGGAAACCTAAAGCTCTCGTACACAAGTGGGGAGACATCCTAATGTCACGTGAGAAGAACAGAAGAAACCTAGAAAAGAATTCTATCCACCCAACCTCACCATCCACACTCACCAAAACATAAGAACAACAGGTAGTAGTATATAAGAAACAAGAGTATTGGGTACCCCGCACCATTTCCCTTTAGTTAGCTGCTCTTCCTAATGACGAACGTCCTGACGCTGCAACACTCTCCCCGCCCACACACACCTGGGCCTCACAACCTCGTATCCCTCCCGCACACACCTGGGCCTCATAACCACGTATCCTGCCCGCACACACCTGGGCCTCATCCCGAAGATTCTTGGGAGACAGTAGAACCTGCCCGAAGGGTCTTGGGATAAAACCACCCCAATCAAAACCTACTCGAAGAGTCTTATGTGTAAGGTCGCCTCAAGCCATCACAGCCTAGGGGAGAAGGAGAAGGACAGAGCTAGTAACTAAGGGAAAAACACCCTCTCCCGTGAAATTGGAGTGTTCGGCATGATGTGCTCAACATGAGTGGGGTGCGATAAAACACAAAAGATATAGATATATATATATATATATATATATATATATATATATATATACCAAACTCACAGCCCAACCTATGGCTTCTAAAAAGAAAACTAAGAACGTGCCTTGACAATGCTACCACGAAGCATGCATACAATAGACAATCCCAACCCCCTTAAGGTTTTCACGTTTCAGCAGATATTAGTTTATTTAGTTCCTTAACTACTGGGAAACTATCCACAACCAAGCACATCAATCGTTCGTGTAACATATCCCTGCCATCCACAAATCAAGTTAGGAAAACAGAAGCAACACAACCAAGCCATTCTTATCAACCAACCAACCCCATTGATTATTAAACCCGTTCCATTACCACTCCCCACTATTAATTAACTCTTCCACATTTTATTTAATAATCACAACCCATAGCCTGTTCACATTTAAACCCAGCCCTACAACCCCACTGCCAACCACCATAACCACAACCGTACCTAACATCATCGCCTCTTTAATACCATTTATTATAGCCCTGCTACCCATCACCATCATAACATTCACAACAACCCACAACCAAGTCAACCACAGCCCCGCTGCTCAACCTCTGCAGAACAACCCACAAAAGACCCACATCACATCCCACATAACCAAGACAACTCCCACATGTTCATTATTTCAATTTGTTTAACCGGGGTGATCACACAAGGGTTCCAGATTTTAACAGCCAACATTACGTGATTAACCAAATTCCACATTCCACAAAGATTCCACCCATAAGAAAAATCCATAAGGAGAGGGAACATTTAATTACGCAAGAAAAGGCCCCCAACGACCATGATTTTCAGTAGGTAAATGCTTATTCAATTCACAACATAATATCACAGGATATAATGTAAATATAATCACAACTTCCAATCCCCGTTATATAATCCAGTTATTATCTTTATTTAATGGTTCAACTATTTCTCATGAAAACGAAATGATAACTTCCCCGCATGATACACAAATTAGAGAGACAACGGTGATATCCCTACCTTAACAGGTTCATATGTCCTTCTACGAACACAACCACCATGATCACAATGCTTCTCCCCGAATGACTGCACCCACCAAGGACGTCGCGGCACCACCGAATCAACAACACAAGAAACTTCCTCAACACGGAGATCACACACTGTAGCACGGAAAGAAATCGAGAGAAGTAGGATCGGAAAGAGAATACAGGAATAGAGGATTAACATACGTTTTTAGAGTTGTTCGTCAAAGACCGTCGTTCCAGTCAATTATCAACAGTCTCCTCAGTTGGAAACTGCGGAGGGGACGTTGAAGAAGAAGGAACAGAACAGGGTTTATGGTGTTCTCCTTGTCGACATGATCCCACATCCACTGACGGATCGACAATCGGTGTCTGGATGGAGAAGTTAAAGGAGGAAGACTTCTCGATCATCCAAGATCGTCGTCGTGCGAAGAAGAAGCGATTGGTTTGGAAATAATCCGCAACCCTTTCTTATATAGGCAACGAATAGGTAAAACAGTATGCAACGTGTATTAATGAATACACGGTGTGACCGTACACCCGTTACGCGTTTTGACTGGTCAACACATGACATGTCATGTGGATTCCACGCGTTTTAATAATAATGAATATTCTATTAATATTTGGTGTTTTGTTGACCTGAGTCATAAGTCATGAAAATGTATTCATAATTGGTCATAAAATGACCGTCTTAATTACAGGATTACACTACCACTGACGGTTCGTCATTCCGACACAATTTGAAGAAGTTACAGACTTTTTATGTTTTGATCACCAAAAATAATAATACTATTATTTTATTATTATTATAATAATTGAATATTTAGATCAAAAAGGCTTGTGGCGTGAATCTATCCTCTTACTCCATGCGCACTCCCTTATATCATTATTTTATTACTATTATAATATATTAAATCAACATTATATAAAATATATGATATATTAAATCAAATTATATAAAAAAATATACGATTTATACAAGGGAAAGGGGGCATTCACGCCTCCCCTCCCCATGTCATGCGCCTCCCCATTAATTTATTATAATTTATTAAATAAAACCACTTTACTTTTAATTCTATTATTATATTTATTATACGATCAATATTATTAATTTCATATTTCAATTTTGGTAGAATCTATGCACAAACATTCCATGCGACTCAAAACCATTTCATTTAATTGAATTAAATGACAATAAAAATTAATATAACTTACATATTCAACCCCATTTTAATACATTTAATTTTATTAACCTCTTTCAAATAGTTTTATGACATCATTTTTATTTATTTTTCTTCAATAACAATAACATTTCATCAACTTATTTTATTAACTCATCGATGTTATTGTTTTTAATAACAAAAATATTTACGCTCGTCGCATTGACCACGTTAAACCACCCTGTTGGATATCTGAATCCGACCATGCCACATCAATGTCGCGTAAAATCCATCAATTTAATTATTTTTATTATTTTTATTTTTATTTCACACTGATTAAATTGAAACCACTTTTATTAAATTAAAACCATTCAATTTAATAAACCCAATATAACGAACTCACCTTTAATTTTATGAACGCACCACCATGCTTCCACTTGCATCTTCATTTAATTGTTTGCAAGAAATACGATGACTCATTTCATCAATTTATCATTATTATTAATATTATGAATAATATTAATAACACAACACCCATTATTATTATTCAAATTTAATTTCAACAGTTACATAATTTATAACAAACTGTATGTTTCATTTATCAACGTCTAATGGATCACACACCTTCCCACTTCACATCATTAATAATAATAACTTCTATTAAATAATTTTATCATGATTATTCTTTTTTAGTTTAATTAATCACACAATTTATTTCATCATCATTATTATTTAACATATTCTTACGTTATCATCAGTATTAAAATTATCATTATAACGCACGTCGTGTTGACCACATCGATTTCAACAATGGAATGGACTAGAGGGGTCCGGTCCATTACATAAGATACCTCTCAAAACATTCTCATCCTCGTGATTTAAAAACCGACCCAGAAAAAAAAAAAGAAATGGATCCGAACAACCACTCCGAGAGATATCTCTTAAGGCTCTTGTCATAACAAGAAACAACCAACAACCCTAATTATATGAGTTTGGAATTCCCTCACCTATGTCGAGATATTATCCGATTTAGGTGGCACTGACTCGCCTGCACGAGTTTAATCGCATCTACATTAATGCGTCTTGATCAAGGACTGGGCCTTCCCACTTACATATATTAGGATTTTCCAACTTACACTGCCCCCAACACCGTACAACCCACACACTGCCCGGACACATGGCCTGGGGAATTCCTTCTCCCATATCGAGATATTATCTACTTTAGGCCGCACTGACTCGCCTGCACGGGTTTAATCGCATCCATATTAATGCGTCTTGATTATGGATTTGGTCTTCCCCTCCACATATGATAGGGCTCTTCACGTACATTTAATGAAAAGCGAGAAATGAAATAGCATTAAAAACACACAAAAACTAGGTCCAGGCCCAAAGAATGAGCAAAAGAGTTCTAAAAATGGAGTGTAATGCTCCCAACAAAACAAAAAGGAGATCATTCAAGAGATCCCAAACACATCTCTATCGATCCATGGTCCTTCTATAGATGATGCCTCTGATGCATGCAACTATCTGTGCCCAGCTCCTCTTCCTCTCTGTTGACGGACACCTCCTTGACCATGTCCCGATTGGGATCCTTGAGGAACTCCTTGTGGCTGGACACCACCTACTCCATCTCCCCTTAGAGGGACTGGAGCTTGTTGCTGTTGGAAGGGTCTTGCCGGTGACTAGTGCAATTGAGGCGGGTGCTGAACCGGTCCATCTGCACCATACTGAGCTTAGGTCAGGCACCGACTTTGAACGTGCCCGAAACCTCCACAAGAAAAACACTTTGGTCCTGGGCTCGTGAAAAAGGTACAAGGACCTGAAGATCTGAACTGGAGTTGTTGGGGCCTGCTCCCTAATGGCCTGAAACTGGAAGGTCCCATCATAGAAAACATGCTACTAACTGCCTTCCCCTTCGACGAACATGGCTGGATCCCCTCACGTGGTGCACCTCCCTGCGAGTGCATATTTTCTACAACCTATGCCTTCTTATGTACTGCCATGTACGTCAGAAGGGTGACGAGGGTGACAACATACTAGAGCGAAGGATGAAGCGCCTCCTCCAGACATCTCTCCCGAGACTCCTCATCCGGAAAGAGATCCGGAGAAAAGCGCAGAAGATGCTTGAACTTGATCCCTAGCTCTCGCACTGACATACTCCCCTACTGAATGTAGAGTAACTCCTGCCACTTCTCCTCCTTGATCATGGAAGAATGTAATTCCTCTCGGAATTTATTCTCAAAGTCATCCCATGGAACCTCAGCCTCTATCCTCTTTCCGAGGAAGAGCATCCACCACTGTCACGCTGCACCTCTCTGCTGACTTACTGCTAGGGGAACCCAGTACTCCCTCATAGCACGGATCAAGGTAAAAGCGAACCCTTGCTCTTCAATCCACCCCTCCATCTCCATATCCGAAGTACTACCCTCGTACTTCTTGAGGGTCTACCGCTGGAATCAACGGAGAGTCTTCTGCCACTGGCTATCATCCTCCTCTCAGTCAATCCTCAACTGATTGATCGCCTGGATCTGCTGGGGCTCGGCCGTCTGAGCCACCTGGGGATGATGTCCAGGTGCCATAACTGTACGGTAAACAAGGTTTTCCTAATCCCAAATAGTAAGGAAATTTCTCAATGTTTTATTTTATCACATTATTTAAATTTCTTTCCCAGAACACCCAAATCAAGTAAAACACAATCATGATGATGCATGTACCTTCCCTAGGGTCTCTACACTGCAATCAATGTGGTCTCACTTGGTCGTTTGGTAGGCTTAGAGTCCTTGCATCGGATCACGGGGTGCCATAAAATCTCGTGTCCCAGCTGGTGTTCCCTGGCCTATGTCATGCACAAATATTAACTAAAATTGTTGCCCTACCATCCCATGCAATCCTCACTGTTCCTAACTCCAGACTCCATCCTATCTCTCAACCATCTCCTCTGATACCATTCTGTCATGACCCCCTCCCACCAAAGATGGCCCACCTGAGCTGGAAATGGTGAAATGGAGATAATGACCCCCGATTCCGGCCTCCAGTAGGCCCCTGTGTGGCGACTAGCACCAAGGGTATGAGTTTTCACAAATATGGAAGGCATTACACTTTTTTATTATTTAGGATCGGGAAATAGGACTATTCAACCACCCAAAAGGAAAATAATCAAGTGTATATAAATAAACCCATACCAAGCCCACATTCATGTTTGAACAGTTTATAACAAGGTACAAGTACAAGAAATCTCAAAGTACAATACCAAATGAAAAAAAAGGTACATAAACAGCAACAACTCCAACTGTCCGACTAGTAGGGTCCCGCACGACCCAGGTAGTCCTCCTGGAAACCTGATAGTAAACGTAGGGTGATCATACAACTATACTCAGTAGGGAATCTTAAAGCTCTCGTGCACAAGTTGGGAGACATCCTAATGTCCCATGAGAAGAACAGAAGAAACCTCGCAAGGAATTATATCCACCCAACCTCAACAGCCACACTCATCAAAACACAAGCACAATAGGTAGTAGTATATAAGAAACAAGAGTATTGGGTACCCCGCACCATTTCCCTTTAGTTATCTGCTCTTCCTAACGATGAATGTCCTGACGCTGTCACACTCTGCCCGCCCGCACACACCTGGGCCTCACAACCATGTATCCGGCCCACACACACTTGGGCCTCACAACCTCGTATCCCACCCACACACACCTGGGCCTCACACCCAAGTATCCCGCCTGCACACACCTGGGCCTCATCCTAAAGATTCTTGGGAAACAGTTAAACCTTCCCGAAGAGTCTTGGGCTAAAACCACCCCAATAGAAACCTACCCGAAGAGTCTTAGGTGTAAGGTTGCCTCAAGCCATCACAGCCTATCGGAGAAATAAAAGGACGGAGCTAGTAACTAAGGGAAAAACACCCTCTCCCATGAAATGGGAGTGTTCATCACTAAGTGCTCAACATGGGTGGGGTGCGATAAAACACAAAAGATACAGATATATATATATATATATATATACCAAACACACAGCCTAACCTATGGCTTCTAAAGAGAAAACTGAGCACGTGCCTCGACAGTGCTACCACGAAGCATGCGTACAACAAACAAACCCAACCCCCTTTAGGTTTTCACGTTTCAGAAGAAATTAGTTTATTTAGTTCCTTAACTACTGGGAAACTATCCACAACCAACCACATGAATCGTTCGTGTAACATATCCCTGCCATCCACAAATCATGTTAGGAAAACACAAGAAACACAACCAAGCCCTTTTTATCAACCAACCAAACCCATTGATTATTAAACCCGTTCCATTACCATGACCCACCATTCATTAACTCTTCCACATTTTATGTAATAATCACAACCCATATCTCGTTCACATTTAAACCCATCCCTAAAGCCCCGCTGCCAACCACCATAACCACAACCATACCATACATCATCACCTCTTAAATACCATTTATTGCAGCACCGCTTCCCATCACCATCATAACATTCACACCAACCCACAACCAAGTCAACCACAGCCCCACTGCTCACCCTATTCACAAAAACCCACAAAAACACACCCATCACATGCCACGTAACCAAGCTAACACCCACATGTTCATTATTTCATTTTTTTTAACCGGGGTGATCACACAGGGGTTCCAGATTTTAACAACCAACTTTATGTGAGTAACCAATTTCCACATTCCACAATGTTTCCACCCATAAGAAAAATCTATAAGGAGAGGGAAACACTTAATTGCGCAAGAAAAGGCCCCCAACAACTGTGATTTTCAGTAGGTAAATTCTTATTCAATTCAAAACATAATATCACAGGATATAAAGTAACAGTAATCACAACTTCACATCCCTGTTATATAAGCCAGTTATTATCTTTATTTAATGCTTCAACTATTTCTCATGGAAACAAAAGGATACCCTCCCCGCATGATACAAAAATTATAGAGTCAAAGGTGAGATCCCTACCTTAACAGGTTCTTATGTCCTTCTACGAACATGACCACAACGATCACAAGGCTTCTCCCCGAACGACTGCACCCACCAAGGATGCCGCGGCACCACTGAATCAACAACACAAGAAACTTCCTCAACACGGAGATCACACGCCGTAGCATAAAAAGAAATCGGGAGAAGTAGGATCAGAAAGATAATACAAGAAAAGAGGTTTAACATATGTTTTTAGAGTCATTCGTCAAAGACCGTCGTTCCCATCAATTATCAACAGTCTCCTCGGTTGGAAACTGTTAAGGGAAAGTTAAAGAATAGGAAAAAAAACAGGGTTTATGGTGTTCTCCTTGCCGACACGATCCTGCAGCCACTGGTGGATCGACAATCAGAGTCCGGATGGCGAATTTAGAGGAGGAAGACTTCTCGATCATCCAAGAGCATCGTCGTGCGAAGAAGAAGTGATTGGTCTGGAAATAATCTGTGACCCTTTCTTATATAGGCAACGAATAGGTAAAATAGTATGCAATGTGTATTAATGAATACATGGTGTGACTGTACACCCGTTACGCATTTTGACTGGTCAACGCACGACATGTCACGCGGTTTCCACACGTTTTGATAATAATGATAATTCTATTAATATTTGGAGTTTCGTTGACCTGAGACATAAGTCCTGAAAACATATTCATCATTGGTCTTAAAATGACCATCTTAATTATAAGATTACACTGCCACTGACGGTTTGTTATTCTGACACCATATGAAGAAGTTACAGACTTTTTATGTTTTGATCACCCAAAATAATAATACTTTTATTTTATTATTATTACAATAAGTTAATATTTAGATCAAAAGGGCTTGTGGCGTGAATCTCTCCTCTTACTCCATGCGCACTCCCTTATATCAATATTTTATTACTATTATAATATATTAAATCAACAATATATAAAATATATGATATATTAAATCAAATTTTATAAAAAATATACAATTTATATAAGGGAAAGGGGGCATTCACGCCTCCCTTCCCCATGTCAAGCGCCTCCCCATTAATTTATTATAATTTATTAAATAAAACAAATTTCCTTTTAATTATATTATTATATTTATTATACGATCAAAATTATTAATTTCATATTTCAATTTTGGGAGAACCTATGCACAACCATTCCATGCGACTCAAAACCTTTTCATTTAATTGAATTAAAAGACAAAACAAAATTAATATAACTTACATATTCAACCCCATTTTAATACATTTAATTTTATTATCCTCTCTTACATAGTTTTACTACATCATTGTTATTTATTGTTCTTCAAATACAATTACATTTCATCAACTTATTTTATTAACTCACCGATGTTATTGTTTTTAATAACAAAAAGATTTACGCTCGTCGCATTGACCACGTTAAACCACCCTGTTGGATATCTGAATCCGACCATGCCATGTCAATGATGCGTAACATCCGTCAATTTAATTATTTTAATTATATTTAGTTTTATTTCACACTGATTAAATTGAAACCACTTTTATTAAATTAAAACCATTCAATTTAATAAACTCAATATAACGAAATCACCTTTAATTTTATGAATGCACCACCATTCTTCCACTTGCATCTTCATATAATTGTTTTCAATAAATACCATGACTCATTTCATCAATTTCTCATTATTATTAATATTATGAATAATATTAATAACACAACACACATTATTATTATTCAAATTTTATTTCAACAATTACTCAATTTATAACAAACTGCGTGTTTCATTTATCAACGTCTATTGGATCACACAGCTTCCCACTTCACATCATTAATAATAATAATGACACCCCTTAAATCATTTTATCATGATTATTCATATTAGTTTAATTAATCACACAATTTATGTCATCATCATTATTATTTAACATATTTTTACGTTATCATCAGTATTAAAATTATCATTATAACGCGCATCGTGTTAACCACATCGATTTCAACAAAGGAATGGACCGGAGGGGTCCGATCCATTATAGAACTACTCATAGATTATGATTGCACGATACACTACCACTCGGGGAAGGCATATAAGGTGGAAGATTCTATGAGTAGAAAGGATGATGGAGTTTTTAACCACATGAGATTTAAAAGGGATCCAATATTCATGGATCTAGTAAAGATGGATATGAGAATAACCATGGAAGGTAAAACATCAATGATTTTTCAAATGGTTTCCAAACCATCAGTACTAGTAAGGATAAAAAGTTCTCACGATGATGACAAGGAGTTTCAAAAAAAAATTATAGCAGTGAATGATGTGATATTGAGTGACTTCGTATATAAAGATATAATTTTGTAATTTGGGAAAAGACTTTGTGTTCCCAATATAACTGATTTAAAAACAGAATTGTTGGATGATTATCATAGTTTGAATTTCTCTATATACCCTGGGAGCACCAAAATGTATAGATATTTGATGGAAAAGTTTTACTGGGACAATATGAAGAGAGAGATTGCAGATTTTGGGTCAAGATGTATGGTTTTTCAACAAGTTAAAGCTAGAAGGCAATGGCCTGAAGGAGTCATGAAACCTCTTCCCATTCCAGAGTTGTAGTCGGATAATATTATGATGGACTTTGTCATATGACTACCAACGACTCCTAGAAGGAACGATGCAATAAGGGTCATTTTTGATCGTCTTACCATGTCATCACATTTTACTGCTAAAAGGGAAGATTTACGACTTGAATGATTGGATAGACTATATATTAATGATGTTTTATGATTTTATGGAGCACCACTATTTATTGTTTTTTATCGTGATCCACGTTTTACATCATGATTTTGGAAAAGTATTCAGAAAGCCCTAGATACCGAGCTTTGTTTTGGGCTCTGATTACCATCCCCCAATGGATGGACAATCAGAACTGACTATTCAAACCTTAGAAGACATGTTGAGATCTTTCTCACATGTCATTGAATGTTTGTGGGATCAATATTTACATCTGGAATAACTATCCTATAATAATAGATTCTATTCAAATTTTCATATGGAACCATATGAAGTGTTATACAGAAAGTGATGTCGTACACCAATCTATTGGGATGATGTTGGTGAAAGGAAACTCATAGGGCCAGAACTGGTTGAGGAACCAATGGAAAAGGTGAAGATAATCCAAAACCACATCAAATCAGCTCATAGTAGGGAGAAGAGCTATGATGGCAACCGAAGGAAGGATTTGGAATTTCAGGTAGGAGATCATGTTTTGTTGAAGGTATCTCCATGGAACGGTGTTATACATTTTGGTAAGAAGGGAAAATTGAGTCCTATGTACATCATACCATTCGAAATTATAGAACGAATTGGGTCTGTAGATTATCGTTTGGCAATGCCACTAAATCCCACCCAAGTTCACGATGTGTTCCACGCATCACTATTGAAAAAATACATGCCAGACCCAGCGCATGTACTCCCCTATGAGGAAGTAAAACTAGAACCCGATCTCTCTTATTGTGAATAGTCCATCAGGATTTTTGATACTAGAGAACAAGTGTTGAGAAACTGGATGACTCCTCTGGTAAATGTTCTAGGAAGAAACTATAAGATGGAAGAGTCAACATGGGAACCCGATGAACATATGATGAAGAACCACCCATGTCTTTTTATGCAATAATATTCTAGACATTTCGAGGACAAAATTATTTGAAGGAGGGGAAAATTCAATACCCCAAGCTTCCACATAGGTTAACCTACCCTCAACCAAGGAAAAGTACAAGGTAAGTGTTAATTTCACAATCTCTTTATTATTCGAGGTTGTTTTTACGTATGTATCTATTGGGACCTCTTTATTATCCACATCCATGTTTCTTAAAAATTTATTCCAAGACATTTTCACTATTTACTATACTATAGTTTAAAGTAATTTATACCCTTGTTTGACTTTTTATAAAATGGTTTGAATGGAATTCTTTCGTCGTTTTCCAAAAACGGTCATTTTTAACCTTATCGACAAAATTAAGCTATGAATGTCTTTTATTAACTTATACATAGGGTGCAGATATTTTCTGCCATTATACCCAGAAAGTCCGAGAGACAGGCAGAAGCCTGCTCTCAACAAAATATTATATAAAAAAGTAAACAGTACAAGACAGCTCAAGAGAGGCCCACCTTACAAACCCGAGTATGCATCACACCATTACAGTCATTCCTAGCCAGACTATCACAATAGTTGGGAAGAACAAAAGACCAACTGGAACTAACCTCCCTAACAACCCTTTTGGAAAGTGCGTCAGCAACCTGATTTCCTTCACGGTAGACATGGGTAACATCAAGGAGTAAACCTTGAGCAAGGTTTAAGCAGGATATCCAAGCAGACATCATCCTCCATGGAACATTCCTGGATCGGTCCTTCAAAATCTGGACAACAACAGAGGAATCTGATTCAAGCCATAACCTGTTCCAACCATAACAAACAGCAAACCTGATGGCCTTAATCCTGGCCCACATTTCAGCCTCGATCGCATGCGCATTTCCAACATAATGAAAGAAACATCCCTTCACAAAACCCCGATGGGTTCTGAACACTCCGCCACACCCAGCAGGACCCGGAGCACCCAAAGCAGCCCCATCAACATTCACCTTTAACCAGTTAATGATAGGGGGGATCAATCGAATGTATTTCAGCATGCATGGTTTCCTTTCCCTACCACTTACACCAAGAGAACGCAGAATAAGAAAATCTGAAATGTCATTATGCATGCAGCCTGTTTGATTTTCAGAGGCCAGCTTGATGCATCGATGAATCATCATGATCCCATCACGACGGCTGGACTTGAAATTGCTGAAGATCAGCCTATTGCGAGACTTCCATATATACGAAACAATTGAAACAGCAGCAGCAAGTAACAAGGCTTTAATCTGTTCACTAGTAGAAGACTGCAGAGCCGAACAGAACAGGGAAGCAATCGAAGAGAAATCAAAGCATAAGTGAAAAATGTCTTGCAGATATCCCCATAAATTCATGGAAAAATCACAATGAATAAACAGATGCATAAGGGATTCATCTGCCTTCATACAGAGGAAACAAATTGGAACAGTTGTGATACCTGCTCGCTGCAGCGCAGCTTGGATGGGCAACCTGCATTTCCATATCTTCCAGATGAGTAAAGAATCATTTGGGAAAATATATGACTTATGAACAGCCGCCACCCACGAAGGAATGCCTGTGTCAGGCCCGCACATAAGATTATAATATTCCCTGCTAGAGAATTGCCCATTCAAGGATGGTTTCCACATCAAAACATCAGAGTCAACATATTCATAACTGCAAATCTCATCATTAGTAGCAGCTGGGATAAGAGCAGAAATTTCAGAATTCCTATAGGCATCAGATATGGACAGATTCTTCCTAGAAGATGGAACAGAAACATAATCTTTGATGGGGGCGGACAGCCATGCAGTAGACCAGAAATTTAGGTGTGAATCAGGGAAGACCAGCCATATAGAGTGATTCATAAGCTTGTAGAAGGTAATTCTAACCGAAGACCAAACTGAGGATTGCAGAAACAAGCATTTCTTAATCTGTAATCTGTCAACGAACCTGCTAACAAGGAATTCCATAGAGAAGTCAGGCTTAGCAAGGAGCCTCCATGTGAAATTCTGAAGTAAGGAGTCATTGAATAAATTAATGTAATTTTGCCTCAATTTTCTTTCTTTGGGTCACATGTTTTGTTATGCACCTATTTTGTTCTATGAGGTTTATATATTTCAAATTTATATCATATATCATGAATATAATTAATTTAAAGATATTTTATGAGTAATTTAATGTTGTTTTCACATGATTATTTTGATTCAATTTTACTAAAATAGTAAGAGTTTATTGTTTCTATGACATCTCTTATCAAAATTCTTCATAATATTTCTTCCATTGAAGAAATATTATGATCCATCTCCCCATAATTATTATTATTTTCATCATATATGTGTTTTCTATATATCTTTATATATTGATATTGTTTTACACACTTTTATACTTAATATAATTTAAAAAAAAGTTTTTAATAAAATATGACACTATTAATCCTCAGCCAAAAATCTATTTTATTAAAAAACATCTTATTAAAAATGTTTAAAAAAATGTTTATAATTATACTTTAATCTATCTTTAAAAACAATAATTATAATAATGTTTTATATTTTTATAATTTTGTTTAAAATGGTTCTAAAATAATCCGTTATAATATTTTGAGGTTACATTTAATGAAATTAATTTTTAAAAACATTTAATAATTTTAGAAGCATATTTGTAAAAGATATGTATATTTTATTCATGTAATTTTTTAAATGATTTTAATAAATAATTTATATTTTTTCAATGTTTTTATAGAAATAAATTGTTTTTGAAATTGTGTTATGTTTCAAAAAGTGAATTTCAATGAATGGGTATTTTCCTTATGAAATACTCCATGCGATCTTTCAAAATCACTCTTCGTATAAGATGGGATAATTTTATATAGATTAATCCTTATTGGGGATAATATATAAGTATAATATTAATAATTTATCTTGAATGTTTTATGTTTTTATGGAAATATATTTATGATTCCCATTTCTATTCAATGATTTATATACTTTCATAAACTATTTAATTTCAAAAATTATTCATCGATAAAATTATTATTAAACATGTCCCTTTTCTATTGGCTAGGATGCGATGAAATATTATTGATACACATTTCAATTCATTGGTTATGATATGATATTTATAAAACTCATATCTTCTTATGGGACATGATATGAAGAATTTTTTATTGGCTTCTAGATCATGTATGTATGATTTATTTATGAGATTGGTGGGTCTTATATATCCCTCCAATGCATTGGGTAAACATTATATCTCATGAGATATTGTTTGGAAACAAGTTGGTCATCTTGATACAAAGTAGAAAATTGTTGTGTCCAAATCTACAATTGGAAATAGGTGTGTCTTGAACCATATTGGAAAAATTTGTGTCCTAATCCATAATGGGAAACATGTGGCTTCTGATCCAAAATGGGAAAAATGTGTGTCCTGTTCCACTATAAAAAATAATTGTGTCCTGATCCACTATTTTGATGGTACACATAGTTATCCTTGAGAAATGAAATATTTTTCCATATTTATGATGGTACCACACTTATATGACATGATATCATGGTTAATGACTGATTTATAATTATTTTTCACCCTTATGATTCATGAATTATGAACATAAAATATTTCTTCCAGGGCTCATGTATAAGATCTTTCATATGTTGGAAATGACCTTCAAATATAATTATCATGTTCTGTTATACTTATTTACAAGTTATGCTTACTATTATACTTTATTTCAATTTAATGTTCCATTTTAGTATGTTTCCTTTACTAATGTTATGAAAAAATGATTTTAAGTAGACTTAATAAAGGGGAAGATCACTATGGGAGATGTTGGTGATCATTCACTGAATTATAAAAATATATTCCATGTTTCCAAATATAGTAAACTATTCTGTTCCTCATATATGAATGTTTTGTAATTTGATAAATATTCATATATATATATTGATATAATATCTTGTTATATAAATCATTTATCATTTGAGTTGTTTTCAAATTAAATGATTATTCAATCATGGTAAACTAAGATGAAAAGACACTAGTGAGATCCATAGGGATATCTCAAATTATATTTCTCGGGATCTCTCTATGAATATTCCAAAGGTCTTAAATATATAATATAAAGTTTCATGATTTTGGCATATTATAAGTAAGTTTTCAAGATTATGTGGCTTTATACTCTGATATATGTCCCCACCCTATGCTTTCTGGTTTTATTTAATGGATGGAACTAGAAGAAACATGGTTAAAATTGAATCTTTAAGATGTTTAATGTTTGTTAATTATGAAAAAATTTCTTAATTAATAATATCACAATGCGAATAATGATGGTGGTATGAGTATTGTTTATAATATTGAAGAAAAATGGACATAAAATGACATGTGAAACGTAGGGGATTTTATAATAGTATTATTTACGTCAAATGTCAGAATCATGATAAAATTGATGTTTTGGAATACAAATTTTATTTTATAAGATTCCTGATTATGTAAGTATTTTCATTACATGTTGTACACTAAGGATTGCAAAGGAAATGTTTAATGGTGTAGAAGGCATTGAAAACTGAATCAATGGAATTGTGATGTTCATGAGGAATAAAATATTAAAGGAATGATTTTGAGGGCCTAACCATAAACATTAAATAATATAGTAAATTATTTGAGAATTCACTTCCTTATATCCCCAAATATAATTTTAATTTAGTGATTAAAAAAATTATAAAATAATAAATACATAACAACCCACTAGAATAAAAAGTTTGTTCTACTAAAATAGTATCCATTATGACCATAGATAATATTTTTTTATAAAAAAATTTATATTTTCATGAAAAATAATCAAAATATTCATCTTGGATGCTTATTTTCTCTTACCCACACTTGAAATGTTTGGAAATGTTTTAAAAAGTGGGATGAGAAGAAATTGGACAATAAGGCACATAAAAATAATGAAACAGTTATTCCATGAATACTTATAATCATTGGAAATCTTTTAAAAAATATATATTTCTCACCATTAAAGCATCATATACATAATTTTTTAAAACATATGATTTCCATAAAACATTGAGTCCATAAATAACACTATAATGGTAAATTAATGAACTAATTAATTATTATTGTAACAATCATTGCAAACATATTATTTGTAACCCTCATGGATTCCTTACTAAGTTACTCTCATGACTACCTTACAATGTTACACGAATGACTAACTTACGGTGTATCCATCACTGTTACACATGGAGTAACCATAGGGTCTTACCATAATATTAACAAACCCAATGCATTAGAGTTAGAAATAGGTCCAAATATTTGTCATAATAAATTCCTATTAAACAGATATAATCATTTAAAATGAATACAAGTATCATAAAATCATGCATTTGTATTTTATTAGAAAAATTAAAGGATTGTTTTTAAAGGAAACTCCCTTACATCGGGTTCATCGTACATCCAACCGGTTCAAACCTCTTATACAATGGTTTAAAAAGTGGAATTAATATAATAAATAATACTATATATAATACATAATATGATATTTTTATTACAAATATCATCCCATTTACTGATAATATGTTTTTATTTTCATTGTTTTAGGTGTGTTTATTTCATGGTTTCCATGATTAGTTTATTATTTATATTTTTGTCAAATTGATAAAAAAATAAAATATGTGGAACAAAATGCTATTGATATGTTTCAAAAAATTTAAATGATGACATATACCGTTTGTTTTTCTAATATTATGATGATTCATTAGATAAAACATTAATGAAAACATTTTAATTTATTTTTTCCGTATTTTACCACCGTCACGATTAAATATGATTATATTTAATAAAATTATGATATATTGTTTCAAGAAAATTATGTAACATAAAATGTGTATAATAAAATATTATTTTTGTAGAATAATTTTTTTATAACCTCCCTTAAAGGCGGTAAAATAAAATGAAAATTTTTCATCCACAAAGCTGGTGAATCGAGACATCTCGAGCGATGTATTCTTTTTGTAGAACAAGTGGATAATATGAGAGTTTCAAAGATGGATATTGCATTAAAATAATAAAACATTAGTGTATGTATGATATTATAGTTATAATTATAAATGGATGATAGGAGGTGAGGAGAGAGAAAGAAAATAATACAAATTTAAAAGAAATTAAAATACAATGAAATATGATTTTACCTATTTATCTTCTTCTTCTTCATAACATCTATATGGACCATGGTGTTGAGTCAATAAGGTTTTCCTTATGACTTTTCCATTCCTTCTTGTTTTGAAAATCACAAACACCTTATCTTTAAGGAAAATCGCTTTTATAAGGAAAAATTCTTTCTTAAGGAAAATCGCTTTTAAAAGGAAAAATGCTTTCTTAAGGAAAATTTCTTTTATAAGGAAAATTTCTTTCTTAAGGAAAATCGCTTTTATAAGAAAAATTATCCTTATCATATTTTCATCCATATTTTTCTTAAGTATAAGTTTCGGATTCATTTTCTCGGAATCATTAAAACTTTGATATAAAGCATTCTGTTTTAGGGTTCGGATTCTGGACAAAAACTATAAGGAAGTTTCATTCCGAATTCCGGATATGAACTCTTACTAAGTTCTATTCCAGATACATGATACGAATTCTGAAGAAGAATTCTCATTACGAATTCTAATGAAGAAATCCCATTCTGAATTCTCATTACAAATTCCAATGAAGAATTTCCATTACGAATTCTAATGAAGAAATCTCATTCCGAAATCTCATTACGAATTCTGATGACGAATTCTCATTACGAATTCTGATGACGAATTCCCATTACGAATTCTGATGACAAATTCTCATTACGAATTCTGATGACGAATTCTCATTACGAATTCTGATGACAAATTCTCATTAGGAATTCTGATAATGAATTCTCATTACGATTTCTGATGACGAATTCCTATTCCGAATTCTCATTCCGAATTCACCTATTAAACAGAATCTGATTATCTTTGTTTTATACACTCTGAATTTATTCACTCCGAACCTTCACTCCGAAATTTCTATTCCTAACTTTTATGTTAGACTTTAAAACGATGTCGTACATTCTGTTACACTTACTTTGTTATAAAACGATGTCGTCCATTTTGTTATAAACTAACCGTTGTCTAAGTGACACGTGTACAGGTCCCTCCGATTTTTAAGGAAAATATGACCGTTGGAGAGGAGCCGACCTTACCTATAAATAGGATCTCATTTGAAAGAGCTCGGTGCTGAAATGATGAAAGGCTGACAGATCTTCTACTCATGTGATTACATGCTTGAAGTGATTTCTAGAGAGAGAGGATCTTATTAACTCTCAAAGCTTCGTGCGACTCCGAATGTTGGTGATTACATTCGAGGGCTTCCGGGGATAGGAAGACAGAGGTTGCCGACTACCTTAAAGATCGAGGGCTTCCTTGCTGAGGAAGACAGAGGTGCCGACTACCTTAAAGATCGAGGGCTTCCTTGCTGAGGAGGACAAAGGTTGCCAACTACCTTGAAGTTGAGGGCTTGCGGGGATAGCAAGACAGAGACACCGATCTTCGTATCGAGGGCTTACCCTGGTGTGGGTAAGACAGACTTGCTTGAAAGTATAAATCAAGGGACCTTTATCCAAGGTTGTTGGATACCCTTCTCTTTGGGTTAAAAGACTATTATCTTGTTACTAGTAGTTTTACTACTTGTTTTATTCCGCTGCAATATTGTATCATAAGGAAAGTATAACTTTCTTATACTTCCTTACTTACTCTGATTCATTTAGATTCTATACGCTTTAAGGTAGAATCTCATTTTGTAACTTTTGTTAAGTTTCAAATTCCGGAACCATATTTCCGGAACCTACTTTTGGAATCTCTTTCCAAGTTTAGTTTGGTGTTAGAGGTGTTGTGAATTTACTTAGTTTAACTTTGTTAAACTTAGCCCTTTCCTTTTCTTAAGGAAACTCTAGTTATTCATAACTAACTTTAAAGGTTCCAAAGGAATTTTTAAAGTATACAATTCACCCCCCCTCTTGTATATTGAGCATCTCATATTATATTTCGATCCTACAATTGGTATCAGAGGTTGGAAACCTCTTACTCTATACCATTCTTACATTTGGTATCAGAGCCAAGGTTACCGAAATACTTGTACTCACATACAAGTTTTTCTTGCTCACTTTTCTATTCCGAACTTTTTCATTCCGAACTTTTCTCATTCCGAACTTTGTTATTACGAATCTTTGCTACTAACAAGTTTGTATCCAAATTATTTCTAGTATGGCAGGAATTAATGTTGGATCTATTGACAATCTGAATCCTACAAGGCCACCTATCTTTGATGGTAATGATTATGAATACTGGAGAGATCGTATGAAGACTTTTGTTATCAACACTGGAGTAGACAACTTTGTCATGCTTACTGGTGATTATAAAATTCCTGACAAGGAAGTCAGAACCTTTACTAACCAGGAGAAGCAAGAATATCAACTCAACTATAAGGTACGCAATACTTTATTATGTTCAATGACCAATGTTTCTTTAAATTCTAATGATAGTAAATAGTATAACTCTTCTGATGAAGAATCGTCTTATGATGAGGAAAATACTTTACCTACTTTTGAAGAAGTCTCTAGGTTTGCTGAACTTCTTGAGATTGAGAATTCCAAACTCAACAAGAAACTTGATAAAGAAAACTCTAGGAATTCTATTCTTACTAAAGAAATATCAGATCTTTCTAAAGATCTTGATAAGAAAAATGCTGATTTTGAAAATATTTCAAAAAATCTTGAGGAAGTAAGTTCTGAGAAGAACAAACTTTCTAAAGAATTAGAAAAAGTAATTTCTAATAAAAATGTTTTCGAGCCTAACTCTAGTTCTAAAGCTAATGATTTTGAGGATAAAAACTTGGTTGTAAAACTCAAGTCCGAAATTTTTTCCTTAAAGAAGTGTTTATCAAACTTTACCCATGGTAAGGAAAATTTTGATAAGATGTATTCCCAAATACGACCTTTAAGAAATAAATCTGGATTTGGTTATACCCATGCAAAACCAGTTTTCAGTAACAATTATTTTGTTCCTCAAAGTGCCCCATTTTGTACCAAGTGTCAATGTGGTGGTCACTGGGCAAAGAATTGTTCCTTAAACAAAACCCAATCTCTAGGATTTCACAAAGCTTACTTTTCTGAGAAGATGTGGGTTCCTAAAATTTTATTGTCTGGAAATCTCGGATCCAAGCAAGTTTGGATTCCGAAAATCTAACTTTGTTCTTAATTTCAGGAAAATAAAGAAAGTTCCAGCAGTAATATATGGTACATGGATAGTGGTTGTTCCCGGCACATGACTGGTAACAAAAGCTTTTTTGAAAAGATTATCAAAACAAGAGGAGATATTATTCTTCAGTTTATCGGAACGCAAGATCAACTTGCTGATATTTTCACAAAATCTTTGCCTTCTGATAGATTTGAATATATCAAACAGAAGTTAGGAATGATAACCGTAAGGTAATCTTCCTTAATTAACTTTCAGTTGAAAAAATATCCTTACAGTAATAAACTCCTTTTCATAGGGGGAGTACATTTGATTGTTTGTTTAAAAAAGTTTTTCAAAATTTGTTTTCAAACTTTTCGGAACGACGATTTCCGGAATGAAAACTTCCGGAATGAAACTTTTCCAGAATGGATATTTTCATACAGAATACTTCTGGAATGAAAGTATTCGTATTGAAAATTTCCGGAATGGAAAACTTTCCTACTGGGACTTTCATAACCAGATTTTCGTACTAAGTTTTGTTTTTCATATTTACTTTTTCGTATTGAGTTTTTCGTATTTACTTTTTCGTATTGACTTTTTCGTATTGACTTTTTCGTATTGACTTTTTCGTATTGAGTTTTTCGTATTTAGTTTTTTTTGTATTGAGTTTTTCGTAGTAGTCTTTATATTACCCATTACGAATAACTTTCCTAAGCTAATCCGAAAGGTATGGTTTTCTTACCGAAGTTTTCGTAATCATATTTTACTTGCTGGCAATTTCTTATAGTTTGTTTTCGGTTTTTGGATTTCTTAATTCTTTACTTTAATAAAAACCTCAAAAAGATCGGATTCAAGCTCTCAACCGTCAGATTTGATCTCAGATCATTCTAGACCGTTAGATCAACCGAGGAAGTTGAACCGTCATCCCATTGCCTATATAAAGGGGACCATTTTTTTTCGAGTCCCACATCGATCTCAAGCTCTCGCGTGCTGAAGCTCTGCCTATCTGATTTAAGGCCATTCTGAACTTCAGTCTTCTCAATTCCGAACTTCTCAGAGACTTCAGATCCGAATGTCTGCAGAGTTAGCTTCTCAAGAAATGTCTTCAACAAAGCCTATTTCTCAGTGGTTAGTCTACAGGGAAAGGTTACTCCATCTAAATTTCATCAGCAATTATGATTCCCTTATCTCAAAGAATATCAGGTTGAATGGCTGGGAGGATGTTGCGGTATCAAAAACCGGCAACCAAGATGAAGTCTACTCAGATTTGCTTGTTGAGTTTTATGAGTCGGTTGCTTTCTTCGAGGAAGACAATAGAGAAAAATTTTCTTTCAAATCGTATGGCAAGACATATAAGCTTTCTTACACCAAGGCTGCAAGCTTGGTAGGGTTAAGTTACGAAGTTGAAGCTGAATTTATTTCTCACGTACTGCCAGACTCTTTGGGTAGTTCCAACAAGGAAAAGGCATTAGAAATTCTCGGATTGGATGATGACAAGGCTCCGAAAATTGCAAGCCTATCTACAAGCTTCCGGATGCTGGAGTTATGGGTACAAGGGCTTATCGTTCCGAGAAAAGGTGATAAGGATAGCCTGAAGAAGAGTGAGATATATATCTTAGATTTCCTGATAAATCTAAGAAGGTTCAACTTGATGAAGCATATTCTTCTTAATATTGAGAATTTGAAGAAGGGGAATCTGAGAGCTCAGATCGTGATGTACCCAGCAATATTATCAAAGATCATAGTTCGGTGCCTTGAGTCCTTCAAGGTAGCTTGTAGTTCCAAACCAAGGGTGTGCAAGATCATGCTGCTTAGTGATGCCACTCTTAAGAGAATGAATATAGCTTTTGACAAGGAGTCAGGGAAGTTTATTGACCTACCTCCACAAGTAGAAGGGACTCCGAAATCTGCTGATCCGGAATCATCAAAACCAGTAGGGAAGAGAAAGCAGAAAGAAGTGGTAGTCGAATCCGAGGAACCTAAGTCTAAGGAATTCCATTCCACACCTCCTAAGCCTAAGAGGAAGAAGACCTATACTGATGAGGTTGCAGCAAAGTGGAGAGCTGAAAAGGAGAAGAGGAAAGAAGGAGATCCGCAGTTCGGATTGGATCCCACAGAGGCTAAGGCTCTGAAAGAAAAGGCTGCTAATGAGCTTGAGAAGCAAGCAAAGGAGAAAAAACTTAAGAAGAAAATGTCAGAAGCTGAGGCTGTGCAAGCGTTGTTGAAGTTCAATGAAATGGTTTCAGCAACCATTCCCGTTCCGAGATCTTTCTCTCTGGAATCTCTACCTGAGACTCCAGGAAGAAATCCTGTTACTCCGGAAGAGGCTGTTGATACTGAGGAAGTAGAGCAAGTGGAAGAAGTTGAAGAAGCTGCTGAAGGAAGTGGTGAGACAGGAGATGTGCTCAAACAAGTAGATGAATATAAGGGAACTCCTTCGGAACACCTGTCGCTCCAAACATCTGAAGCTCAATATTCGAAGCTTGTTACTCCTGAATTGGAAGAAGATAAAGGTGAAGAAGAAGTTCCTTGTCTGAGAGAAGAAGAACATCTTTTGCTTCATGCTGCTCAGAAGGAAAATGTAGAAGTTGCTGATGAGGAAGATAATATAGTACAAGTCTCTTATAGCGAGAAGAAATCTCCGGAACAGGTTTCTATTCTGGAAAAAGATAAGGGGAAAAAATTCTTGCTGATACCCCGAGTTCAGAGAAGAAGGTGAGGAAGGCAGCTGGTAGTTCTTCGAAGAGGAAGTTGGAGCTTATTGAGGAAGAAAATTCTCCTAGCAAGGTTTCGGATTCGGAGTCATCCTCGTTGGGGCATGACTTTGTTGTCCAGTCTTTGAAGAAGTTGGTGGGAACCATTCCAACCTTCTCCAGTATTGACTCTAGATGCCAGATGCTTCAACATGCGCTAAATCAGAAAACCGATTCCGTATCCATGGTTATGGATAAATGTGTTGAGATTGAAGCCCAGTTCAAAAATTTCTTTATTGGTTACGAAGCCCATAAAAGATCTTTCAAGAGGATGACAAGCTGGTCTAAGAAAACTGTGGAAGAGATGAGGTTGCTGGATGAGTTTCAGGATAATGTTAAGGATGCATTTGAAACCGAGGACAAGAAGATTAAAGAGCTGACTGCGTCATTCGAAGAGAAATTGACAGAGGAAAAGAACTTTCGGATTCAGGAAGTGAGAGATCTGAATGGAAAGCTCAATTCCGTTAATCAAAGTTGGAAATATGAAAGGGATTATCGGATCGGGATTGAAGAAAGGATGAAGGCTTAGGAAGAAAAGATGAAAGCTCAGGAAGAAAAGTTGAAGGCTCAGGAAGAAATCATTGAAGCTCAGTCAGCAAGAATAGTCGTCTTAGAGAAGCAAGCAGAGGAAGATCACAAAGACTTAAAAAAGATCAAGACGATTCTTAAGGGGCTAATGTCGAAGGAGAAAGATCCGAAATGACCAATCCGATCTTTTTGTTGTAATTATTTTGTTGCTGACATTTCAAATATAATGAGAATCGTGCTTGTTGTTTCTATTGTTGTCATTACTAATTTTTTTTCAGGAACTTTGTTAAGTTTTTCCATTCCCTCCAATTCTTTTTGAAAATCACAAAGGGGGAGAAGGAAAAGATCCTTAAGAAAAAGAGGAAATCTAATAAGTGCTTATCAAAGGGGGAGAAAGGAAAATACCAAAGGAAAAAGAACTCTAATAAGAGTTTGTTTAAGGGGGAGTTTTTCTTAAAGAAACATCACTCCGGAAATATGAATACGATCCTTAGAGTTTCAAAGACTAAGGGGGAGTTAGTCGTATTCATCTATATTCTTAAACCAAGGGAGATAAGCTTTAATGTGTTTCTTTCTTCTTAGAATAGATTTTTCATAAGGATGTTTGTTCTTTCCAAAAAGGGGGAGATTGTTGAGTCAATAAGGTTTTCCTTATGACTTTTCCATTCCTTCTTGTTTTGAAAATCACAAACACCTTATCTTTAAGGAAAATCGCTTTTATAAGGAAAAATGATTTCTTAAGGAAAATTGCTTTTATAAGGAAAAATGCTTTCTTAAGGAAAATTGCTTTTATAAGGAAAATTGCTTTCTTAAGGAAAATCGCTTTTATAAGAAAAATTATCCTTATCATATTTTCATCCATATTTTTCTTAAGTATAAGTTTCGGATTCATTTTCTCAGAATCATTAAAACTTTGATATAAAGCATTCTGTTTTAGGGTTCAGATTCTGGACAAGAACTATAATGAAGTTTCATTCCGAATTCCGGATATGAACTCTGACTAAGTTCTATTCTAGATTCAGGATACGAATTCTGAAGAAGAATTCTCATTACGAATTCTAATGAAGAAATCCCATTCCGAATTCTCATTACGAATTCCAATGAAGAATTTCCATTAGGAATTCTAATGAAGAAATCTCATTCCGAATTTTCATTACGAATTCTGATGACGAATTCTCATTACGAATTCTGATGACGAATTCTCATTACGAATTCTGATGACAAATTCTCATTACGAATTCTGATGACGAATTCTCATTACGAATTCTGATGACAAATTCTCATTACGAATTCTAATAATGAATTCTCATTACGATTTCTGATGAAGAATTGCTATTCCGAATTCTCATTCCGAATTCACCTATTAAACAGAATCTGATTATCTTTGTTTTATACACTCTGAATTTATTCACTCCGAACCTTCACTCCGAAATTTCTATTCCGAACTTTTATGTTAGACTTTAAAATGATGTCATACATTCTGTTACACTTACTTTGTTATAAAACGATGTCGTCCATTTTGTTATAAACTAACCGTTGTCTAAGTGACACGTGTACAGGTCCCTCCGATTTTTAAGGAAAATATGACCATTGGAGAGGATCCGACCTTACCTATAAATAGGATCTCATTTGAAAGAGCTCGGTGCTGAAATGATGAAAGGCTGACAGATCTTCTACTCATGTGATTACATGCTTGAAGTTATTTCTAGAGAGAGAAGCTCTTATTAACTCTCAAAGCTTCGTGCGACTCCGAATGTTGGTGATTACATTCGAGGGCTTCCGGGGATAGGAAGACAGTGGTTGCCGACTACCTTAAAGATCGAGGGCTTCCTTGCTGAGGAAGACAGAGGTGCCGACTACCTTAAAGATCGAGGGCTTCCTTGCTGAGGAGGACAGAGGTTGCCAACTACCTTGAAGTTGAGGGCTTGCGGGGATAGCAAGACAGAGACACCGATCTTCGTATCGAGGGCTTACCCTGGTGTGGGTAAGACAGACTTTCTTGAAAGTATAAATCAAGGGACCTTTATCCAAGGTTGTTGGATACCCTTCTCTTTGGGTTAGAAGACTATTATCTTGTTACTAGTAGTTTTACTACTTGTTTTATTCCGCTGCAATATTGTATCTTAAGGAAAGTATAAATTTCTTATACTTCCTTACTTACTCTGATTCATTTAGATTCTATATGCTTTAAGGTAGAATCTCATATTGTAACTTTTGTTAAGTTTCAAATTCCGGAACCATATTTCCGGAACCTACTTTTGGAATCTCTTTCCAAGTTTAGTTCGGTGTTAGAGGTGTTGTGAATTTACTTAGTTTAACTTTGTTAAACTTAGCCCTTTCCTTTTCTTAAGGAAACTCTAGTTATTCATAACTAACTTTAAAGGTTCCAAAGGAATTTTTAAAGTATACAATTCACCCCCCCTCTTGTATATTGAGCATCTCATATTATATTTCGATCCTACACATGGTTTTGGCCTTTGGGTGATTCAAAAAATGTATTGGACATGGGGAATAGGATTGGTAAGGAAATGATTTATAAATTGAATAATATACAGGACTTTGGTAGTGTTTGGAGAATAGGCGTGAGGGGTATCAATTTTTTGTGGAGGAGAGGGGTGTTTTTTATTTTTTTATTGTTAAGTTTCTTATTTTGGATCAAGATTATGAATATTTAGATAATTATCTCTATATAGGTTAAAATAATTATAGGTTGTTAGAGGTTATATTGGTTAAATCAGTGAATAGTCAAGGATTTGTTTATTTAAAATAATATATATATACTGTAAATTACTGTATTGTACTATTCCCCGAAAATTTAACCATTTCGGATCAATACAAAAAAATTCAGCCCCACCATTTTTACACTTGTGGAATTATAAAATAAACTCATTTTTATGAAAGTATTTTTTTAAATACAATAAATTTAATTTTTAAAAAAATCATCAATTATTAAAAAATATATGATTTTACAAATATAATTGCATTTTTATCACATTGAAAAATTAAATATTATATCAATTTTATCTTATAATAATAAAAAAATTAATATATGAATATATTTTATGATCTTATTTATTTTAATTCACTATATTAATTATGAAATTGAAAATAAACATATCTATTTTATAAAATACCAAACCATAATTCATCAATTTCAAAACATGTTTTTACTAATTCAATGATATAAATATATCATATTTTCACTTACAAGATACATAAAATTTATTTATACTCTCATAGATGTGTTTAATATTATATTACTATAGATTCCTTAATTCATATAAATATAAATAATTTCATTATTAATTTATATAGATTTTAGCTATTTTATTTTAAAGTGGGAAAAATTGAATTTTTATCTCATTCGTTACATTCTCCACACCTTCTAGAAATTATATCATAAAAAAAATTTACTTACTTTTTAAACAAGTGAGGAATCATTTTTCTCATATCTTTTTTAGATTCCCATGTTTGTTCTTTAACCATGTGGTTTCTCCACCAAACCATACCCTACTATATTAAATAATTCCAAAATATATGCTCTTTATAGTAAATAATATTAATAGGCCTTTCCTTATAAGAATGTATATATTATTACTATTCTACATTAGGGCTCAAAAGAATAAATGAATCTATAATATACATTCATTATATAAAAACATGAAAAAATTGTGTACCTACGATAAAATCCCAGGAAGAACTACTCATTAGGTTAGTGGTCCAAAATTATCTAGTAATTATTATATTCTAATTAGCAATGGTTTTAGATTTCCTTTTATATAAAAACACACAACACATTTACTAGGATATATTTTAAAAAAAACATGATCATATAACTCAAATGAAAATTCATTCTTCCTATTATCTTTATATATTTTATATCTTCTATAAGTTGACCACATATATTGGTTGGTTATCATTACATTCCCAACTACATCCTTTACTGATTTTGGTGTTATCAACATCATTTCCCCAAATTCATCCGAAAATACTAGAGTTTGACACCACTTTTCATATAATGCCTCAAATAGAAACATCCATATAATTGAATGAAAGCTATTATTAGAAGAAAACGCAAATAATGAAGGGTGTTTATAACAATCTCTTTGTAAAACTATTGAAAATTAATGTAACATATATTCCATGGCCAAAACATTTCACTGATTATATCAATCAGATTGGGGATTAATGGTAGTAAATAAATTTAATTAAATCCCCAATGACCTCTCTAATCCTTTCCAAATGTTATAACTGAAACTACGATCATATTCATATATAATGGAGAGAGTAACTCTATATAACAAGACTATAACATTGAGGTACATTCAAGATAGACGATCCCATTTCATAGAATATTTAATAGTAATAAATTGTAAAAATTTAGTCAGTCAATCAATAATAACCCAAATTGAATTTTATAATTCAAGAAGTATTTGGTTGTCCTACAATGAAATATAAGGAAATATTTTCACCTTTCCTCTTTAGAATTGGTAAAGGATGAGGCATTCCCTTTGGTAGTTGTCAACCTACATTAACCTATTTAAAATTCAATCATTTCAATGTAAAATATGAAATATCTATTTTTATTCCATCCCACTTGTAATACTACTATTGTTTTTTGTACATCATTGTTCAACCACGATGAGTTGAAAATGAAAAACTATGAGATTCATTTAACAATAATTTATTCAGAAATGACACACATGGATCTTGTAATCTCAATCTAAATTTCAAATAAATAATCTTTATCATTGTTAAATTAAAGAAACATACCATTTTTAACAACTTATACATTTTTATGCAACTCATGATATTACCGCTACACTTTCATAATTATATCTAATAGAGATGACTACAGTAACATAAGAAACAAAACAGAATAATTTCTTAAAAAAAACATGCAATCCAAAATTCATTAAATCATAGACCAAGGGGTCATGTTCCAAATGTGAACTTGTTAATGATGCATGATGTTTTCAACTCAAGTTAGCTTCCACTTTATTTTATTTTCTAGGATTGTAATTTATCATTAAATTTTTATCATTTATCATTTTTAAAAATATTCTTGTCCTTATGATTAATTAATTATAAGTTAATATATACTTCATAATTTGATGGTCATTACCTATTTCATATATTGATCCATATAAACAATGCTTCCAAACCATCCATGAAAAAATCATAACATCTAATTCCAAATCTTGTGTGGGATAATATAATTCATGAGGTCTCAAATTATCATTAAGAATAAGAAATTACCTGATCATTATTCATAAAAATTCAACAAATTCCCTTTAAAGAATAATCATTATAGATGAAAATTAACCATTTCTAAATGAAAGGGACAAAACTGCATCATTCACCAATATCCACATCAGTTCTTGAAATAAAACCATTCTTCAATCTAAATAAATTTATCTTCTTTTCGTGTGAACATAGATATTGGGATATATAACTATTAAAATTTTGTTACAAACAATATGTAATAACCTTATAATAAAAGAAAAATATGAATCTATATAACATTTGAAGGAATTTTTCTATAAATATCAACTTTAGTTTTGGTTGGATAAACATTTACTTCATCCTTTTTAGGATGTTCCAATTAAAATAAATCAATTTCTTAAAAAATCACATTTTAAAATTTTTTCATATAACATCTTTTATTTAAGTGTTTATAGAAAATTCCATATATTATTTGCATTCCCCGACAAATTCTTTAACGAAACCAAAATTTCAACTATAAAAAAAATAAATAAACATATCCAAATATTCATGGATTTTTCTATACATATGATCCAAAAATATAGTTATAGATTTTTTCAATCCGAAGGGAAAATCAAAAAACACATAATTCCCATTTCTGGTTTTAATATTTATTTTTAGAATGTCATCTACATTTATCTATTGATGATTGTACTCAAATCACAAGTCAATCTTGGAAAAATACTGAGCTCCGTAAATTTGATCAAATTATTCATCAATATAGGAAATTGGTTACTTATTCTTATGAGTAATGTTATTAAAATCATTATTATAAAGGAAAAGCCTCATTGAGCTATCTCTATTTTAAAACAGGTGGAAATCTCCATGGTGAGCTTATAGGATGAATGAAGCATTTATGTCAAAACTCTTATAAATAATTTTGAAATTCATGAATTTATACTAGAGACATTTGACAATGGGGTTTTTAAATAGTCTAAGCATTAGTATCTATGTCAATATTAAATTAAAACTCATGATATGGTATAACCACAAAAAACTTATCAATAAAACCCACTTTTTATTCATTTACAACGATGAAGTCATTAATCTAAAAATAAAATTGTTTTTAATAACATGATTAACATAAATTTCATTCCCATTTTTAATAGTATCTCGGTATTTGGATATGTTATAAATTGTACTGGTTCATTTTTTTATACAAATAAAAAATTTATACTTTTGGTTCTCTATAATCAATCATAGAAAGATAAACAGAAATCATATACATAGAGAGAATAACATCATACAATTCTATATAAAAAATAACAAGGAATCCAGGTAATATATTTCAATATAAAAAATTGGATTATTATTATAATTCCTTTTTTTAATAATATTTCCCCCAAATATTTTTACCATATTATTTGGTATAATTTTTTTAGGTGAAATTTATAATTTACCAAAAATTTCTCTAAAACAAAGATATTTTTAGACCATATATCAAACTTAACATTAGGAAAATTTGAATAAAAAAAGTAGAAGATATCACTTCATATGATTGATCAACAACTACTAACGTAGTCATAAAGGATCAAACTATACCATTTAATTATAATCCGTATATTTTCCATAATTCAAATCTTTTGTTGGGAAGTTATTTTAATAACACCATATCTCACACACCTTTAAAACGCACTAAATTTTCTCTATCATAACTAAATGTACCAATAATAAGATATTTTGCATTGTAACCTCATTACATATGCCCAAACATACCACATTGAAAATAATTCCATGATTTGGTAATTTCCCATGGTTCATTTTAACCACACTTCCCACAAATTGGAAACATGAATTTATTACATTCATGCTTATTTTGTTTATTTTTTTCCCATTTAATTCTATCTAAAACTTTTCTTCTGATTGTTGTCAATGTACTTTCAATGATCTGAAATCACTATTTATACCACCTTTGTATAACAAAACATTTTTAAATACATTGGAATTAATTGGAAGCCAATTCCATTTGGTATCTTCACATTAATAATGAGTAAAAATGATTGCATTTACTATCAATATATCATTTATTATTAGGAGAATACACTGCCAAACAGATAATATTTTCTTATTATAGAACCCATAAATATTCCTCTTTTGTTTAAATTGAAGGAATTTATTTTTCATCCTAAGGAGAATCACCATAATAAAAGTTTTTCCAAGGAATGAATACTTACATTCACCCCATCTAATGCATTGATCTCATCATTTTCCCTAATATTCCTAAACCCTAAAAACTATTGTTATTATTCTACTACAAAACAATATATATAAAGGGAAAACATTTGATTATAAGAACACCACATAACCTAAAATATCATTTAATGGGATTTAATTAAACCTTCATCCACCATCAGGTAAGATGATAAACTAAAAAATAAGAGGTTTTTTCTTCATAAATGTTTTCATTACCATCATGTTCCTTTGTGTTAGCTCTGATTGTTCTCTTTTATTGATTACACCACCATTTATAGTCTATGATAACTAAGAATTACTATCACAAACATCTTGGTTCTAATTCCATCGAATATAAGATGTGTATTTGAAAGAAATCATCCTCTATATTATATCATAATTCATCAACCATGTTTCTTCTACAAAAAACTATTATAATATAACATATGGTAGGTGACATAACAAGGTAATCTTCAAACAATATATCATTTTAACATAAAAATTTATAAAATAATTTATGAAAATCTATTTACATCATCATAACACGTAATGATATCTAAGACATTATCTAATACCTACTATAAGATCCTAAGCTGACACATAAAATTATATAGTAATTTTTTCTAAAATTTCACTTCATTATATTACCAAAGATAATTTTAGTTTAGTGATTTAGAAATTTATGAAATAATTTTTATGTGTCAACCCAAATCATAAAAAGTGTTTAGTAAAAAAATATTATCCCTTTCTTCCATACATACAATCATTTTCACTGAAACATGAAATATTTTCTTGAATAATATTCACAATATTCATATTGGCTTCTTATTTTCTCTTACACATTCTTAAACCCTATGGAAATCATTTTAAAACATGGTGTGTGAATAAATATTTATGAAAGGTACATAAAAGAAAAATAAATAAACTATTGGAAATAATTTTCTTAATGATATATATCTCACCCTTGAAGTATCATGTACTCTCTAAAAACATGATATTTCCAAGAAACATGGTGAACAAAAATAAAACCATATGATTAAATTATGGTATTAATTTAATATAATTATAACCATAACAAATAGAATATAATTTATAACCATAATATATACCTGAATTTGTTACCCTCACTAATAACTTATAATTAAATCCTCATGACAACCATATGGTGCAACCATCATAGTTATACTGGGAGTGACTAAGCTGTCAACCTCCAACATAAAACTACTGAATACTTTGGAGGGAGATATAAGATCTAGCCTTAATCATAAACTAATCTCAATATCCAAATCATAATAATTAATCATGAATAAATTTATAATAAAAAATCCTTTTGAATTTCATAAATAAATAGAAAATTAAAATTAGGATTTCTAAAGGAATGTCTGTTAACTGAGGTTCGTCTTACATCAAACATGTTCATACATCCTGCATAATTGTATAAATAGATTTTTTTGATATATTATAAAATTAAATTAATATCTATATACCTTATATGATATTATATAACAAATTACCATCAATTTAATGATAACATATTTTAATTTTAATTGGTTTAGATTGGTTTATTTTATGGATTCCATGGTTGGTTGAATTTTAATTTTATAATCGAGTGGATGAAAAAAAACTTAACTGGAATGAAATGGTAATGATATATCTATATAACATTAATAGATTCTATATATTATTTATGTTTTTGGTATGAGGATCATTAATTAAATTAAATATTAATTAAAATGATTATATTTATTTCGGCGGTTTTTGCAAACATCACATAATTATATCACATAATTTATTATCATTATTATATATTTGTTCCAGCACATTATATATCATATAATGTGTATAATAAAATAATATTTAACAGAAATAATTTTTTTATAGACAACATTGAAAGTGGAAAAATAAATTTAAATATCATTGTCAATTAAGGTGACAAATTGACACATAACAAAGATACATTAATTTTCTAGAATAATAGGATTAAAAAAGAGAATTCATTATTTATATTACAATTACCAAATAAAATTAAAATATATTTATGATAACTGAGTTGTAATGTCACTTTATTGAGGTTAATTGATGATAAAAATAAAATAAAATAAATTGAAATGAAAATAAAAGAAAACAAAAGTGGATTTCACATCTTCAATTTATCCTATTTGAGAACCCCCTTATTATCATTGGTTTTGGATGTTGTGTGAGACCATAAGTTCATGGACTTATTGAAGAGTGTTAGGAATGAAATTGGTTGATCCATAAACAAGTTTCAATGATTTGGAGTTGTGAGGAAATGAGGTGGTATTTATAGTGGAGAGGGGTAATTTTAAATTATTTTATTGATTTGTTTATTATTATGGATAATGAATATGAATAGAATGAGATTTATCACTACATATATTTAAATAAATAAGGTTATTTTGAGAATATTTTCATTAAATAACTAATGAATCATGTGATAGTGTATTTAACTTATAATGTATTCATACCATAAATTACCATATTTTACTATTGAACAAAAGTCAGCTATTTTAGAAACTTACCAAAAATTCACCAAAATTATTTAAGACAAACAGAATTATAAAATGAAATCAATTTTATAAAAATAATTTTCTAAGTAGAGGATATTTAATATTTAATTTAAAAAATAATTTATTGAAAAAATAATAATTTAAAAATTATGACTGATTTTATGACACATTAAAATTCAAATATAATCTCAAATAATTTCCTTAAAATAATAAGAAAAATATTTTTAATTTATTATTATATTTTCTACGATAAATGTTTATATAATTTATTATATTAATCATAAGATTTTAGATAAAAATTTATGTTTCCCCAAAATAAAAACACTTAATTTATCATTTTCAAAACATTAATTAACATATTACATGATATAAACTTATCATATTTTCACTTATAAGATGCGTAAATTTTTTTATACTATTATAGGTGAGGTTAAAATTATATTATTATATATTTATTAATATCAATAAATACAACTAATTTCAAAAAAATATTATAATGAAATTTATTAATTATTTCTAAAATGAATACAATTTATTTTATATGTTCCTGAGTAATTAAAAAGATAAAACACAATCTATTTCATATATTTAGATACATATTTTTATAAAATGATATGTTTTATATGAATATATAAATTTGACAATAAAAATTACCTAGGATCTAACTAATGATTTATTTACATGTGGTATATTCTATCATTGATGTAGTTTAATGCATTTTCCAATTAATGGAGTATACCAATAAAAATTGTAAAAAGGAAAAATGAATTTTTTTTAATAAGGATTTGTCGTAATTCAGTTAATTACCATGTTTAAGAAAATAAATGATTATGTTTTTCACATGTTTGGTATATTAAATACAAGATATAATTTATGATATATGGGTGGTCAATGGTGAGCTGTTTTTGAGAAATTCAGTGACCATATTACTATTGTTTTTTACATTTATCTTTTAGATGAGTTATAAGGTCAACCATTTATGGAATGTATTATGTTAAATATTGTATGTGGTTTTACATTAGAAATTATTACCTCATCATATGAGGATTTATGCATATTGGATGACCCATGTTTACCATTTTCATTGATGATAACTAAAACTATATGGAATAACTTAATGTTCTAAGTATTTATATATTATGATTCATTAGTGCTTTGGGAAAAACAAATTAACATCCAGTTAATGGAGTAAAAGGTGAAGTGGAAATAGATAAAGGAAAAACCAATGGATGGGATTGTGGATATGAAAGGGACTAAAATAAAGTAATTATATTTTCTTATGTACTTAGACAATAAAATAATTCATCGAATAAATGAAAAAGATATTGAAAAATATTTATCCAAATACAATTGTAACTGTTGAACGGATAGTCTTATAAATCATCACTTATTTTTGGTTTTTAGAACCATAACAGTCTATTTATCATTCTCTTACCGATGATCTATATTATTTGTCACTTTTTATAGTCATTTATGATTGTCTTCCTTGTATAATTTGCACTCTAATTTTATGTTCTCCATTGTGAAAAAATCATTATGAGGTACATTGATTATCCATTTTGTTTTTTAAATTATCTTATAATAAGAATGTTAAGTATTCATTGTAGTGATTTTGGTTTATATGAATGTAAAGTTCATTGTATTAATGTTTTGATAAACTAGAATAATTTTTTGAGATAAAGTCATTTAAATTAGTGTATAATCCACCACCCTGGATTTTTGTGAATTATTATTAATTTATTTAACTTTATTATTATGATTTCTTTCCATTTTTGTTACACAGAATATATCATGTTTTTATGAAATAACCTTCTTTTTAATTATTTGTATGAAACACTAAGTCGATATTGTGCTACTTGAAACATGTTTATTAACTTATGGAATACAAAACACTATGTCTGGATAGTGTAACATATAATTTTGACTTCCTTTGATAACTTGTGTGACATGTAAGACCTTGTATTCCTAAAATAAATTATATTATTGATAATATTATAAAGATGTTATTATAGATATCACCTAGACATTGAATTTGTGGGTATGAATTAGATTATTTAAATTATTAAAATAATAATTATTTGGTGTCAAATTTACATGAAATGAAAACAAAACCCAGTTAAAAATATAGGAATTATTTTGAAGGAAAACAATATTTATGAAATAAATCAAGGTTTAACTTAATAAATTAATTAAAAAACTTATGATAAATTATTTTAATGTAATATATGTATATTATAAAAATTCAACTATTTAACATTCCCCATATTTACTTTATAGACAAGTGTTAATAACAAATCAAATTTTATAAATAAATATTTAAATTTTTCAAAAATGTAATTTAACCGAATTTTAATGGTGAACCTATTATAAATCTAATTTATACACATTTATAATATTTATTTGAAAAAATATACTTCATTATTGAAACTTTAATCTCAAATTTTATTTTGGGTGAATTGTTGATAGTATTATGGGAAGTTTCATTTTTTTATGAAAAATGATAAATACATAATTTTAATTTAAAAATTCATTCTCATATATTAAAATTTTATAGCTAAATGATATTTTGAATTATTTTTATGTTTATTTTTGATAAATTATAAATATGTAAATCCAATTTATGTTAATTAAATCAGTTTCTTATTGAAATTAGACGTAAAAACAATTAAGAAATTTGATCATTTCCAAATAGAAAAACACGTTGTTTCATCTCATTTGGGAGATATATTTTATTTTACATTATGACACATTTGTAATTATATTTTAAAAAAATGTAATCCATAATTTTAATCATAAAAATTTATAATTTATACTATGGAAATGTGTTTTATAGAAATTTTATTATTAATTTTAATTAAAAATAATAACAGTGACTAAGGTCAAAACATGATTATTTAGTGGTTAAACATTAATTTAATGAAAAAATAACATTGAAAAATTTACTAAATTTTTTTTATAAACATATTTCAACATGTTTCATTATTATAATTGTACTTTAATATTATTGTATGCACATGATGTATGGAGACCTCTAAATTGTGTTTACCTTTTTATATTTACAATAAATCCATATATCCTCCCCTATGACATGTCACTCACCCCCAAACATCCTCACACCTATCGAAAAACAATTCTAGTACAAAACATGAACAAATTATCTCTAAATTTCACATATATAATCCTAGTTGCATTAGTTTTTTCCTAAATTAATCCATGTAATCCTTTTGGTGAAATCCAAAATCAAATACCTAAAAAAAATATGCACCACTCTTCAATTTGTTTTTTGGAATTATTTCTATATCGTCTTATTCAGTTGTTATTATTAAATTTTTTTATAATAAATAATTTATAATTAAGATAATTAAATTTTTTATTCTAATTTTTATTCATATACGTACACACACTTCATTCAAATTTGTAACGAACTAAAAGTTCTTCTATACGATGGACTACCACCTCGCAAAACGACGTCTTTTGTGTTTTTACTTTACCATCTCTAATGGTTGGGAATCATGTTTGGATTACTATTTTTATATTATATACATGATATTTAATATTATTTCATTATTTTATTATTATATAACACATAAATTCTTGTTTTCCATTTTATGGGAATATGATAACATCGTTTTGGATTTATAGTCTATATTTTTCTCAAGGTGATGTTATTCGTTCACACGTTACATGGAATGTATTAAGGATGGGTTTAGTATAAATTTTTGATATATATGAAATAAAAATTATACTATAATGATAATATATATATATATATCATTTTCTCTCATTCATTCTACACATTCATGCGTACATACAACCTATCATATCGATGAATGATGCATTCCATGTCATATTTATATCATTATTATATAACAATAAATATATAAATATAGTGAATAAATATGATATATAAATTATTATTTACAATATTTTAATAATAAAAACATTATCATAGTATGAATATAAATAATAAAATTTAAAAATATGTTTGATAAACAATTTGGTTATTACAAAAAATGCTACTTTAACATGGAATTGTTTATTTTCAGTTAATATAAAGTCATAAATAAATTATATAAGGTATAAGATATAGAAATATTATTTCCTGATATTTGTAAAATAAAATTATTTTTCCTAAACAAGGGGTTTTAATGTGTACGAATAATGTCAATATTTAGTGTAATAAATTTTCATCTCACTTTTTATGTATGTGACATACATTCCATATTAACCAACCACTTATTTTGTGTGTTGTGAAAACTGAACTATGAAAAATTATATCCTATATTTTTGTTATTTAATGATATTATAAGTTTCAATCAATTTAATTCTTTTATGGGTCTCCCGATTCAAATGTCACCCAATTAGTAAGGGACCTCCAGTCTCACTTCAATTTATGTGAGACATTTTCCATATTCAACATTCGTATATTTTTTGTGGTGTATATAAATCCCATAAATATATTATGTGATTATTATAATTATATTTATTGATATTTACGTATACATTTTCTGGAATCTATTTTATGGATATCATGCATAAAAAGAAACTATTTTAGTGATGTTATTTTTTCTCAATTTACCCACATTTGGACACATGTTTTGTTATGAAAATGTAAAATTTAATGAGGTGAATTTATTTCAATTTGAAATGTTATATCATGAATGATATTATTTTAATGATATTTTATGCTTCATGTAATAATATTCTCCCATAGGGAATTTTATTCAATGTTTCCATATTGGTAAGAGGTTATTTCTACAACCACATCGTTTATTGGGGTTGTTTATGATTATGCATCCATTAATGAAATATTTTCATCCATCTCTAAGGAATTCTAATTATTTTATTATAATATTGTTTTTTATTATATATCCTAGTATTGGTACCATTATTCCACTCTTTGGTACTTATTATAATTAAAAAATTATTTTAACAAAATTAGAAAATATTTTAATTCAGCAAGAAATCAATTTTATCCAAAAAACCGTGTTTTTGAAAAATGATTATAACTTTTATGAATAATATTTTATGATCTTTTTCGGGATTTTTATTATTTTTTTATGTATTTAATATGTGTTTATAATTGATTTAAATGATTTTTTTAAAAAAAATCTATGTTATTTTCAATGAAAAGTGTATTCAATATGGTTTAATATATAAAAATTGATTTACAATGTGGAAAATATATATTCATCAATAAATGTTTTAATTGATATTAAATATGATATTATATGTTTTCATTGTTATTTTTGAAAATAAATGGATTCTGAATATATGTTACGTTTTTAGACATGAACTTCATAGAAATGTTTATTTTCCCTAACAGATGCTCCAAATTATCATTCAGAATCCTTCTCTATAGAATATGGAATTATTTTATATATATTAATATTTATTCTGCATATTATCAAATAATAAACATAAAATTTATTACTGAACGGTTTATGTTTGTATGTAGTTTTGTTTGTACTTGAGGAAATCATTGTATTGGGACACAGTGAGAGGTACATGGGAACATACATGTCATGTTCTTTGACCTAGATACAAACACATGATATCTAAATGGAAGGAACCTAGTTTTGAAGGAATGTGGTGTGTACATACATCATTATGGATTAGAGTATTTGTCCTTTTTAACTTAGAAATGTTTTATTAGGGTTTATTCCATATATTAATTCCCTAAGGATTGGTTTGGAATCACATTCTACATATTTATAGTGATACCTTAAATAAGGCATCTTGGATATTGTTTCTGGAATTATTCCATGAGGCCCATAGTGATATCCTCTATCATATTCATAACCAATGTTCAATTCATAGTATTTTAATGACCAATACAACATGTCTTTTGATCCTCAATCTAGCGGTTTATTACAGATTGATTTGTTAGTATATCCCTTGGAATTTGGGGTGATCCTATTTCTGTTTATGATTATCTTCAAACATCTTGTGTATAAATCTGATGGTGGTGCTCAATGATCATTACATATTATAAAGGCACCTTTCTTCTTATATGAATTGTAGAGTGTGTTCTCCAAAACATATTCTATTTAGAGCCTCTGACCAAGAGTCATTTGAAGACATTATGGTTTTGATGTTACCTTGGGACTACATGTCATGTTTTTCATATATCTATATATTATTATTTTGTGGGTTGTAAATATATAAATTTGTAAAGTGACTATTAATAATTTTTATATAAGTATAGTGTTGTTGAATTTCCCTATTGGGTATTATTATAATCACACATGCTTGAGATATTACATCACTTTTTGTGTTTTGTAAAGATGGCTGACGATTTGATAGATTCTTATAGAGACCAACCCTAGGAAGTGATAAGTAATAAAGATACACTATAGTGTACTCGTATTTTTATCTTGATAGAAGACCCCATCTTTACTTTTCGGTTGGTCTTAATTTAAAAAACTTTGGGTTTTTCTTGTATTTTACACTGTTTAGTTTCCATTTTATGTTGTCATACATGTTTTATGGGATTCAGATTTAAGAAATTATGGTTTTATAGCATTATTAATTTTAATAATTATATGGAATTGGATATTTCTGTCGGTATGTGTATAGGTACCTTTTATAATTCCACCCATGTTATTGATAAACATATTCAGTACTAGTCTCCATCCCTAGGACCATGTTGGATGGGGATTCATAACATGGGACCCATTTGTATGGGTCATGATTTATTAGTATTAGAGGATATAAGTTCTACCATAGGGTGGTGGTCTTATAGATTGGTTTTTGGTGAAAGTGTTATGTTTTTCTATTCATCTTTATAGCCAGGGACTCTAGTGTTAGTCTGGTATCCAAGGTATCCATAAAATAAGATTTTTATCACATTTCTTTCATCTAACATTAAGAAACTAGTTGTAGTGAAATACAATGTTTCATCAATCATACATGAATGTGTATTGGATTCCATTTACTTATTATGTTATCTCTCCATATAAAATCATTGAATAAAGAGAATTGTTTTTTATTTCAGGATGCCTCCGAGTAGTATTCCATATATGATCATCAATAGGATCACAAGAATGATCCCCTCAATGAAGATTCATTGATACATGGGCCTATTAAAAATGGATTTCCTATTGATGGTTACACATTCATACCACAACCTGTTGAACATCAGATGGTACTTGAAATAAAAATAGTTGAGGTGCATCAGCTAAGAGAGATTCACAAGATTTAGTGATAGTGACCCATGAGGTTCCTAGGCGATCCAAGACCATAAGTAACTTTGGACAGCATAAGCTAGTGAAATGATTTTTCTATCATTTCATGACCCCGATATTTAATATGTTTGTTCGGGTAGTGAGACTTATCTATGTATCTCTAACAAGATGGTAGGATATACTAACTTAGTCTTATGGTGAGTGACTATATAATGGTTGTGTTTGAGAACCATTTAAAAGATGATTTATATCATATAATATTGAGGGATGCATTCATCCAGTTTCTTCAAAATCTTATGCAAGAAGGAATGAATAGAGATGAGAATTCATCAGGGTTGACCAACCAATTTTGGAAATTGATTGAAATGTCTCAGGATCAGTGTTTTCAGGTGTAGAAATTTCTGAGAGGAATACATAGAGACATATGAGCCATCATATTACCTATATAAATTCCTAACTATGATGGGGTGATATAGAGTGATTTGGTCTTTGAGTGTTTTATGGATGAGAATATGTAGATAAAAGTGGTAGGTAGTGGGAGTACAAGAGTGGAGACTTCATAGAAAAGTGTCAACATTAGTCTCACATACATGTAATTTTGAGGAATTTCAGGAGGAGGTCTGGAGATATATTATATATGTTTTAGGTTTCACAAATTTGTTCTAGTCATCCTAGGTATATGTGGTGCTACTCATGTGGTGATAGGTGATATATTACTCAAGATTTTCTGACCAATCATATGGATGATAGTGAGGCAATGACATAGTGGATTGGATGTCATGAAAGAGGAAACTGCAATAGAAGGCAGGTATATAGGGCGGAATATTTTGAAATGGTTCCAATAGAGATGATTTATATGTTATGCACAGTAACTTGTTATAATGACCAACCCCTGGTGGTCCACGCTAGGATTACAAAGCTAGATGAAAGGGGTCGGGGCAGCTGAAGGTGGTTGAAACATATGAACTAGAGGCTCCAGGGATGATACGAGGTATGAATTTTTTTTTCTTTTCTACCTTAAATGAAATAATTATAGACCCAAGTGCTAGTCATTCCATTAGTCACATTCATGTATTTTGAGACAAAGAGAATCCAGATGAGCCCTTTGCTTGACCCATGTGCTATGAGACTCTTACTGGAGATGACTGAGCAATCACACACTTGTACAGATAATGTGACATGACTCGTAGAGGTGAGATTTTATATTGGTATTTCAATTTTTAGAAATGTGGCATTTTGAAGTCATTTTATCTATGGATTATTTATTTGTAGTCCATTCCTAGATAAACTGTTTCAGGGGGAGGATGTGGTGATTTCGTATTGAGGAGACTAGGTTTTCCATTATTGGTGAAATGGAAATCCATACATCCCAATACGGAATCATTAATAATTTACTATAACTCGTCATTCTGATAGGATTACCCTTGGTTTATAGGATGTTTTCAGTGTTTTGTTCCCTATACTAGTGGGGGAGTATGAGGATAGATCACCTGAAGATGTTTGAGACTCACATCCTAGCCAAGTGATATAATTATACATTCATATTTCCCTATAAATAACCTAAAATATATTTTATCATGTCATATATATCACATATATATTCACGATATAATGGTGTAGTTAGTGGACTTAGAGAGGATGAGAATTTTTAGACCAAGTGTTTTGCCTAGGGAAGCATCAACGTTGTTCTATAATAATGTAGACGAGGTATTGAGGTTTTGTGCAGACTACCATTTCTTATCATATGGAACCATAAAGAACATATATTGACTACCTAGTATTGATAACCCCTTTGACCAATTTTGAGGTGTGTGACAGTTCTCGAAAATTTACATCAGTTAAAACTATCTCCAATTTCATTTTGAGGTAAGGATATAATGAGAACAACGTTCATATGTTACTAGAGTTACTATGAGTACATAGGGATTCCATTTGGAATGATGAATTATAGGACAATGTTCATGGGACTCCTGAACCATATCCTCCATCCTTTATTAGACCGATACATGGTAGTATTCATCAATGATATCAACATGTACATGATGTATGGGGGGAGCATGCGAGACACATGAGGGAAAATCTGGATGTGTTTTGAGGGAACCAATTTTTGGTAATATCTTGATGTTCCATATATGGATTTAAGAGGACTACATAATTGGAGATGTTATATTATATGATGGTGTTGACTTAGGCAAAATGACAGTCTAGGTTGTGTTATCTTTGGGTCCACCCAAGAGTGTTATAGTGGTGAATCACATCCTCAGGATGGCAGGATGTTTCGAGAGATTAATAAAACAATTCTATAGGATATCACCTCACATTACAAATTTAAGCATAAAAGTGTATCAATTCAAGTGGTATGAGATGTGCATACAGGATTTCGTAGAGTTGATATTAATGTTGAAAAGTGGTACCATATTGATTTTTTCATAGGAGGGTGTTGATTGCAAAGTGTTCTTCAATGAGTCAAGATAGAGGTATTGTTGTTTTAAAATGCAGAGGAAGGTAGTGATATCATAGGGTTCACATTAGTTGAGAACACATGAGAAATACTACCTAACAAACAATATGGATTTAGCAGTGGATGTCTTCACACTAAAGATATTATGAAACAAAATAATGTGTGGATGGTTTATTATCTATCCTAACCTCAAGAGTCTCAAATATATACTTTCAATGAAATATCATAAAATTATATATAGGTGATTTATAGAGATCATATAGTATTATGACATCATTACCACATATACTCATGTGAAGGGGAATTTGGTAGCAGATGATCTTAGTATGAGATCTTTATTGTATTTGATGAATGAATCATTAAGGCCGACAACATCATTATTGTTTCCTTTTTGGATGGATTTAGAGCATCTTACATCTAATTGATGGTTTTCAACCCATTTATTTTTTAGTGATTTAGGGTTCAATGGATTGGTGATACAAACTATGAAAGCTTATATACTTAGATATTCTATGGACATGATTTAGATTGATTTTCTAAGGGTGGGGCGTATTAACTTCTTTTAATTGTACTGACAATAGTACCAGTGGCACTGTGGGAGGAGAATTTGAGAGGGTTTAATACAGATAATATAGTGGTATATCCATGAGTGGAAAATATATACCATGATCTAAAATTCCAGTTTAAGTGGAAAGTGATAAAGAACAGAGTTGAAATCATTTTATCTCGAAATCTTTCTTGTTATCAAGTGATGAATAAACACCATGATCCACTAGGTTTAGATAAACCAATTAAGGTACTAAAGTGGAATTGGGGTGGGATATCAATGGAATTTATGATAGATTTATGCTATAAATCACGTGGACATGATTCTGAAAAGGTTATCATAGTCTGACTCTGCATGTAATTCCACCTCTTAGCTATTCATGGGAATTTTTCGGTAGAGTGCTTTGGAGGAATATTCCTATAGGATATAGTTTGACTCCATAGTGTTCCCATGAATAAGATTTATAACCCTTTTTCGTGCTTCATATATAGATATTAGAATGTATTTTAAGAGGCCTTTATAACTCAATTGTGTTTTAGAACATCTTTTCACACCCAGAATTATGACTAGACTGAGTGGTCCATTTAAGAATCGGCGGAAATGATGTGAGATTTTATGTTTAACTTTGGTTGTTTATATAAGGATCAGCAACCACTGTTGAATTTTTCGTACAAAAAATATCATTCCATAATTGGTGAAAACCATTAATGTCCTTGTATAGGTGACCTTTAGGTCACCACAAAGCTTGATTGACCCATGAGATTCATCACCCAAGTTCCCAGAGATAGTGCGAGCTACAAATGAGATGGTGTAGTTCATCTTTACACGGATGGGTATTGAATAAAACCATTAAGAGTCCTATTATGACTAACGACATAGGAACATGGACTTTAAGGTGGGATACCATGTTTTTTAATGGATTTCACCTCGATATTGATTACAAAGGTTTGGATAGGGTCGAAATGTATCGTCTAAAATCATATGCATGTACTAGATACTATATATAGTTGGAATGGTGGTGTACCGATTAGCTCTACAACTAAAATTAGCTAAGTAGATGATGAATTCCACTAGTAACAACTGACGATGTATGTTCACAATTAATCACACATTTTCATTTGGGGTGAGATAGACATTGAAGATAGAGTAACTTTGTAGAATACCAGGAGGAGATTTGAGGTTCGACCTAAAAGGATACTTTGTGTGTAAGAGATTAATTTACTATGTGTCAGGTGGCCACACATGAAACCTTATAAGATATCATGGGATCATGTGTCTTATATGAAATCTCAGTACCCACAAATCATTATGTATCCTTTGGTTTTTGAATTTTCAAATATAAATCGCTAAGGTGGATAGAATTTAGAAACTCATATCTTTCTCTTATTATTTTTGGATAATATATGGAATATTTTTGAGACTAGGTATTGGGAAGAAGTGTGACTCTGTGGCTTGATGTTCCCAAAAAAAGGTTTGGAATATATTAAATTCACTCACATGAAGTTTTATTGAAAAGAAAAAAACTTATAATGTAAGGGATATATTAAAATTTTGATGGCACCATTGAGATAAAAGAATCTTTTTTCTCATAGGTACAATATAAAATTGTAATTCACCAGGGGTTAAGGGTGAAGTGAAATCATGGGAATTTGTTTAAAATAAAATAAAATAATTAATTATTTTATATAATTTTCTGAACAAATAATAAACTCTACGAATAGATGTTCATAATGGATTATAATGTGTTTATGTAAAACCCTATAGGTCCAAAGAATAGTTGGAGAGAATTTGGTGGAACATCTATTTGCGAGTTATGAATGGATTAAAGATTGATAGACGGTGTCCAACAGAATCTGAGGATCACACCAATAACCCTAATTTAGCATCATTATTCATTAGATATCAATCCAAACTAGTGTAGGATGTTTTTTTTATTTATTCTTTTTTATTATTTCTTATGATGAACATGTATTAGTAGACTAATAGATTTTTTTTAGATCTTTCATATTATGGTTGTGTTTATCTATAGGGACATTTTTGTGGATTTATTTATATATTATTGTTCACCATTCATCATCGTTACAGAAAAAGATCATGTTTAACCTAATACCACCGATGTTCGTTGCTCTCTTTTCTATTTCTTGTTTTTCTCTTACTGTTTTACATTTGTTCAACGTTGGGGATTCTGTAGCTCAATAGTTCAGCTAATATAATGAGGAATAAAAAATTTTTCACCCATTTATTGGATCAACAATTCAATATCATAGATCCATACTTGGTTTTCTGGTGGGGATCATGTGATGGTGGTGGTAGTGATTGAATAAGATATGATTGATGGCCTATGGGTATGAACGATGTGTTTGATGGTGATTGGGGAAAATCATAATCGATACATATGTGAATTGGGTGGTGGTAAATTGGAGAGAAGTGAACATGAGGCCATGTTAGATAAGATCCTTGCGACCATGCCAGAGTCACGGTGTATTTGGAACTTGGTGAAGCAGACAAAAATACTGAGGAGAAACCAGTGAGGTCAATGAAAACTCATGGTATGTGTCATGTGTTCTTCATGAAACCCCCTTGTGTAACACCTGTTCTATATCTAGGGTTTCCATGATGGAATTTTATATTACACAGTGTGTGATTTCATCACATATCATGCACCTTGACTAGGAATCTCAATTTACTCCTCAATGAGTATAGTGAAACGACCAAGATGATAAGATAATGGAAGCACTATGTGCACCATCAAAAACTTGACCAAGCTTTGTGTACATGGGAATAGTCATGTACTAGGAAACCATTAAAATTAAACAGACATAGAAAAAATGTGTACATTGATAAAGAAAAAAATATGATCTTGTTATGGGGGAAGAGTTTAGTTTTAAAGGGACACATCATGTAAAACTAGTATATAGTGTGTACATTATTCTTGATGAAATTTTCCATTTTCCTATTTATAATAGAAATGTTTTGTTTTGGTTAATTCCCTATATCCATTCGATGGGGGTTAGTATAGAATATTTCCTAAATTTATGATATTTGTCCCTTCAACAATAAATAATGGATAGAGTTATTGGAATCCTTCTTTGAGGGACAGAGGGAGATCTGATATGATCTTTTACCCTAAGGGGGTGTTTGTGGAATCATCCAGACCAACACTACATGGGAACCAATATTCTACTTATTGGTCTATTCCAGATTGACTTTTTGGTATAAACCATAGACTAGGGTGTGGACCTCATCTCTATATCATTATCAGCATAATTCTAGTATATATATCTTAAAATGGAACCCGATGATCTATACATCATGGATATACTCCGTCTGTACTATATCACGTTTGGAGTGTGTTCCTTTGGATGAGTTCTATGTTGAACATTTGTGAAGAAATCCTTTTCTGGATGAATTTTTTCGACAATACATTGAGATTGTGGGACTTTTGTTGAGTATATCTGATTATTCTAATTTATATGTCATATATACATACTATTACAGAGTTGAATGTTATTATTTTTTATATATGGTTAGTGATTTTGGGTTCTCCAATAGGGTATTTTTATATTACCCCCTATACGGGATTTTCTTCGATGGGTATTTTCTTATACAAGTGATAAACACTTAATGAAATCCTAGAGGTACAAGGACCAGGTGGTGATTAGTGACCCAGCCAGCCATTGGTGTGTTCCTAGAGTAACCTGAAATATATTCCCTATATTTACAATCATTATCGAATATATTTTGGACTCTTTGTTGTGGGATTTTTTTGGTCCTAAATTATTTCTATTTATTTTAATTTTACTTTGGTTGTGGGATTTTTATGTATTAATGCAAGGTTCATCATTTTTTTTTACTTTTATTCATTGAATGGTATTATAAATGTCTTCATCTGTATATGTAGTTTTGGATAATTCCTCCCATGTTTGTGAAATGACTACTTGTTTCTAGTCTCCAACCCCTGACAAATTAGGTGTGGGCTTGGGGAGCCCTGGTCTGAGCCCCACTAGGATGGTTTATAGAACTATATGTGTTAATTTATTCTCAAATATGTTTCTATAATTTACTAATAATAAATATCTTTCTCCCCGTATGATAAATGTATTTTTGATAGATTAACCCTCCATTACTAAAATCATGTTTAACAATTTTATTCATAAATTCCAATAGGTTTTTATGATTAATAGTTTAAATAATGTAAATTAAAAAACCAATAAGATAATTTTAGGAATTAGAACTATTGTATTAAATTAAATCTCAGATATACTGTTATGATTTAATTGAAAGTGATGCTTTTATAAAGTTTCATGTTTACATTGTATAATTTTAAAGAATAATATTGATTGATAATGCATTTAAAAAATGTTGATTTTGATAAATGAATTTTTTTAAAAAATATTTTTAAACATGTTTTAGATTTTTAACATCTTGGAATGAAATATCATTCTACATGTTAGGTTGTACTAAAATATAAAAAAATGTTTTGCAATTAAATACATCGTGAAAGTAATAAGGTCATTGTTTTACTAAGAATGTTATTGTTATTATTTTTATTGAAAAATAAGTGATACTCAATGGAATGTTGTGATGGAAGGTGTCTACATATTGTACTTGAAGATAAATAAAAGATGTGTTATTTAAAATGAAAAATGTGATTGAAAAACTCTATGATTGGAAAATTATGAAAGCATTATAAATAATGTTACATGTTTTCATATTCCACATTGAAAATGAAAAATTTAAAAAGTTATATCATGATATAATTTTAGTACAGGGTTTTTTTGAACATAATTTGATTTACAACATGATATATTATTCTATTTTTTTAATTTTAAAATAAAATTAAAAACATTTGGTAAATATGTGGAATATCAAAATCATGATGATTTTAAAATGAAATAATAATTATAATGTTAAAATCATTTTTTATAATGTTTATGATATATATTCATGAATTAAAATTAAATATTCTAGGTGAACTTATCATGAAATGTTGATCATTTATAAAAAAACTAAATATTGGAATTCCATGTTAATGAATGTTTTTCTGATAATTTATCTTATTTTATTGATGATATATTTATTATCCAAAAATAATTATTTATGAAATAAATTATAATATAATTTTTATTAATATCCTTGGAAGATTTTGATATGGTTGATGGATGTAAGGTATGGTTAGAATTTTTTTTTGAGTATTAGCGTATTCTAGGATTATTTGGTCAACATTGTGTATGAATATTGTATTTGGTTTTAATGGGTGTCAATGTATGTCAATTATTATCAACATGAAGGAAGGAACTCTCCTAAGTGAACTAGAAAATAAAAATTAGATGTTTTTTAGCTTGATCCTATGTTCAAAATATGTGTATTAGGATGGTTGAAGTGTAATTTGGAAGGAGTTACAGAATTTGAGATGAAGGGGTTGTTGAGAAGATTTGGAATTATATGGTTAACAATGCATGAATTTTGACACAGATTGTGGCCATGAATTTCAATGCATACATAGTATTCTACAATTTTTTATGGTCCTCACATAAACATATTGTCCAACCAAGGAGGCTTGTCGATGTTCTCATTGTCAAGAACACGTGGCACCCAATGGTCAACAACACCTTAGAGAATCCCTCAAGGCCATCCCTGCAAGAGGCGCACGAGCACAAGCGATGTATAAGCCTGTATCAGCCTAAAAAGTGATCAAACAGTGTGGAAGGGTGCATGGATTTCATCCAAGGAGAAGAGAGTGGGAGCAGAAGCACACCCACAGGGTGAAAATGATACGAGGTAGTATAGTGAGGGTATGAGAATTCTGAGTCGATGCTGTCGTGACTTGATATTTTATCTGCGAGAACTCAAATTTTTATTTTTATTTTAGAAGGAATTTTATAAACAAGGATCTATTACTGGCCACACTATTCATCATGCATATCACTCAACCATTCGATCGGCATGGTATCTGATCATTTAATCCTGGATGTCATCAATCCCACGAGCTGCATGACTAAACCAGTACTATTTGATCTCCTAAACCTTGGTTCTCTTCATCCTCTAGAAATCCACTGCACCAATGAACTAGGAGGTCTATCTGAATGATGATCCCACTACTCCGACCAACATTTGAGCTCTGGTCAAGTCTGTTCTGATCGTTAAACTATCCCAATTCCATGAATGAAATTACATTTTAATTCATGATACACAATGCGATTATCAATGAATGGAAGAGGAAAATGAAGTTTCCATAGACCATACCATCAAAAGTGGATTTTTTTTTGAAATTGACTCTTGATGCATGCAGAGGTTCTTGAATGAGTTAAATAAGGGAGAGAGAGACACATTTGAAAAGGAAATAGCCAATAATCTCAACATATCTCATGCCCATGGTATGAAGAGTTCAAAACCACGATCTTAGTAAAAATATATCTAGGATATTGGGCTCCGATAATATATGATCTCTACTAATAAAAAATGGCCAACCAATCTAGGAAGATGATGTTTCTCCTAAACCAATAGAGTTCTCTTTTTCTATGAAATACAGTAACTTCAATATTTAATGGTCATGAAGTGGAATGCATGATCCATGAACTATTCTAGGTTTGTGAAGAGTATTATGCGTACTAATCGAGTTTGTCAAGAGGAGAACCGTGTACTTCTTAGGATAACGATGAAGAAGAGATACAAAACACTTCTAGTTCGTGAAGAGAATAGCACGTGTACTATTTTTGGTTCATGAAGTAAATTTCTCACATACAACTCAAATCGACCATGTACTGGTCATGTTCGCGGGGAATAGTGTCCCACAAAGGGAAGTCCCGTGTACCACCTAGATCGTATAGGAGAACCGCATTTAATAAGGTATGTGAAAGAAGTCGTGCATCACTTGTGAAAGGATGGGCCTAAAATTATCCTGGTTCGCTAAAGAGAAAATGAAACATCTGCAGAAGATAACTCTATACCCATGGTGTGTAAAATTAGAATAAGATCACCATTCCATATAAAAATGCACAAATTGATTTTTTTAATAAAAACACATTATCATAAACATTAAAAAATAAAATTTAATAGTGTGTGTTATATATGAGGGAGGAAATATTGTGCATGGTGATGGGAATTTGATGTATATATTCTTATGCATGATTTGAAGAATTACACACATATGGTGTATGAACATATAATCCATGTGGTGAGAAATGAAAAGAAAGAAAAGGGTAAAGGAGGCCACTTGTGTTCTTAACAGAACCATATCCATTTGGGGATTCACACATGAAAGTAGAAGAGTAATTGCTTGCATTCAAGCGTGCACCTGCATACAAGAATACATTGAAGAGATGAATCATAAACTGAGGGTTCATATGTGAAAATAAGTGAATAATACGATCAGGCCTAAATTGTAACATGCATGGTCACATGCATAGATGGAAGAAGAAGGGGTGATTGTGATGATGCCAAGTGGGATTTTTTTAGTGTTTGTATAGTCAAATAAGAATGTAAGATTCAAGATAAATAAAATAAGAACTCATAGTAGTTATGGTTTTTGAAATGGAGAAGAAGATTGAATTTTATTGGGCATGAACTTTGGACCTCGATGCACACAAATTCCCATGATGAACAAGAGAAAAATACTTCCGCATCTATCTCTTGAACAAACCTCAAGTTGATAAACTTAGAAAAAACATATGCAAGGTAGTGTTCCAGGTTGAGTCTATGGAAGTGATTTGAGGGAAGCAGCGAGATATCCCTTTACCATTTAAAGGAAGTGTGTCTAGGACATAGTGGTTGTTCCCGAACCATCTAATATAAAGATAGTGAAGAATATTTGTATTAGGTACAACTAAAAACCAGTTAGCGTATGCTCTGTGGATGTAGCTGTAACATCCCAGATCCTTATACCACTCCACGGGTTCCCCAAACCTGATTGGTCACATAAAATCAAGCGCATTTCCACAAATTCCAGAGGCTACCGACTACCAGCGAGGGCCCAGGTTTGATAGTGGGGAAACTATGCCCTCATTTGTCAAAGTGTAGCACAGCGGAATACAAGATAAAACATACAACAACAATGGAATCAATAAACCATACACACACAACTACAATAAAAGAAAACCAATAGTTATATATTGATGAAACATGCCTCAGGTTCTAAGAAAATGGCTAGAACCTGTTACACTAAAATACTGGACAATACAATACATAGTACAACAAAACAAAACAAAACAGCTAGTAGCATCCTGAGCCTAAACCCAGTCCAATGCTCCCCTAATACTCATAAGCAATCATGTACCTATATAGGGACCCTTTCCTTTATCCACACTTGCAGAAATGTAATCTGTTTGGGCCGAAGACATGACCAAAACATGGTGAGAGAAATAATTCCCAGTAGACACCCACCGAAGGCCCTGCTCAACTGTGTGTACACATGGAACAACAATGTGAAAAAGTAAATGCAATAAACTAAGAAGAACTCAAAAGTAACTAGAATTACCAGTTATTTTTCAATTTTAATATTCATTTAATCATTCATTATAAGGAAACCACCACTGTGAATTTCTATGTAAACAGCCAGTGTCCTCAGACACACAAACACTTACAGTCAGGTAATCAGAAACATAACTTGTAGGTAATTGCCCATAGGAATAACAGATATTTCCCTCAGGCGTACAAAGTGTCTCCCTCAGGCATAGAGTATATTGCCCACAGGCATGGAAGAAGTTGCCCTCAGGCTCAAGGTAACACTGCCCTTAGGCTAAGGAAAGAATTTCCCTTAGGCAAAGCAAGTAAATGGGTCATTCCCAGTATATGAACAAGAAATTCACATATAGTTCCTATTGAGGAAAACGTAATGTGAAAAATAAACATAGCATACCCTCAGGTATCCTGGCCAAATGGAAAAATAGAGGAACACACCTCAAGGGTTATCCTGGTTCCAAGCAGTGAACCCACACAACAATTTATTATCACATTTAATTACCTATGAAATTATAGTATTTTAAAATAGCCAAGGCCTTAGCCATAGGACACCCCAACATGGATTCGTAGCTCATCAATACACAAAAACACACAGTATTTGGAAATAATCACTAAGCCACCTACCGTAAACACCCATGAACAGTATACGCAAACGACGATCCTCTAATCATCCAAGAATAATATTGATATGAGGTGGAAGAAATCCCCGTTCAAACTCAAATAACATCCCTTAGAGTAATAATTGGAAAGAATGGCCTAAGGAGAGTGGAGGGATTACCCGTGTCATTCCAACGAGGTCGTCAGATTCGAAAACAGATTCCCGATGAACGATCTAGAGATCCTTGATGTTCCGACCTCCTCTATCGAATCCTTCCTCCGGTTCTAAACCAATCCTGTGAACAAGGTTGGATACGATGATTTTAAATGAAAAAAAACTACACACCGTGTACTGTTGACTACACGACATGTACTTTTCTCATTTAACTATTCCTCTTACGGCACCACCATACTGTTCATCTGTTGACATGAGTACATGGCATATATTTCTGATTACACGGTGTGTACTAATGCTCCACTGGCGGTAGCCTCCACCACCTTCCTATTTGCCTACTGAATTACTACAATGCATGTAAATATCCATTACACGGCGTGTAGTCAATTTTTACACCCTTCATCACCAACATGGCACCACACCATGTATAATCATCCCAGACGGTCAAAGTACACGGCCTGTGGAAAAGTACATGGTGTGTAGTCACAAAATTTAGTATTTTCCCCATTTTCCATATTTTTATCAAAAACAAATAAGTAGAAGAGAAAAAAAGAAACTTTTACCTCAAAAATAAGAACCAGATTCTTACATCTTCCCCCCTTAAAGAAATTCATCCCTGAATTTCCCTTCCAAGTGTGGTGAAGATAAAGCTCAGAACAGCTCTAGCCACTAAGCATGTACGTCGGTTTCCCACTCCCAGGTTTTGTCTTGCACTCGGCCATGATGTCATAGCACCTGTACGAGGTGAACTGACTGGACCTAGAGAACCTTCGTGCTCCTATACACGATATGAATCATATGCTCCTCAAAAGACACATTTATCTAAAGCTTAACCTTCTTGGGCTGAAAGACATGAGATGGGTCTGAATGATAATGGTGCAAGTGAGATACATGGAAGACATTGTGCATGGCCTGATACCTTTGTGGTAACTGCAACCAATAGGCAACCAGCCCGACTCTCTTGAGAATCTCAAATGGACCCACATACCTCGTTGAATGTTTACCCTATCTCCTGATCCTCCTGTGTTCCACCCTCGGAGAAACACACAAGAAAACCTGATCCCCGACCACAAACTCCAAGGGTCATGTACAGAAATCAACATAAGATTTCTAATGAGACTATGTAGTAGCCATAGGCTTCTGAATCAACTGGACCTGCTTAGATGACTCCTAGACGAGTTTTAGTCCAAGTAAAGCTACATCACCTACATCTAACCAGCAAAATGTTGATCAACATGGCCTAATATATAAAGCCTTGAAAGATGCCATCTCAATATTTTCCTAAAAACAATTATAATAGGAAAACTCGACTTAGGGTATATTCTTGTCCTAGGAGCCCCCAAATTCTAGGACACATGCATGAAGCATGTCCTCTAGCACCTGTATCGTATGCTCTAACTGACCATCAGTTTGAGGGTGGTAAGTTGTGCTCAGAAGCACCTGTGTACCGAATGCCCTCTAAAAACTCTACAAAAAAAGGGATGTAAAATGGGCTTCCCTATCTAAAAATATATAATGAGGGACCCAATGAAGATGTACGACCTCTTGGATATACAGATTCCTAAGCTCGTCAACACCGAAGGTCTCCTTGATTGGAAAAAAGTGAGCTACCTTCGTAAGTCTGTCCACAACGACCCATGCAACATCATTGCCTTGATGTGACCTCGGAAACCCAGTCATGAAGTCTATCGCGACATCATACCATTTCCACTCTAGAATGGGTAACATCTGTAACAGTCCTACTGGCCTATGATACTCTTCCTTCACCTACTGACCGGTGGAACATCTCGTAAGAAAACTAACAAATTCTATCTTCATACCCGGCCACCTGTACGGACGTCTTAGGTAGAGGTACATGTTGGTATCTCCGGGATGAACTGCCCAAGTTGAAGCATGAAACCCCTGCATATGATCCCCGCTTATAACCCTTCGAAACCATACTCGTCTATGGAAACACATAATTTCATCATCGCCTATCGTCCAACTAGGATGAGGGTCCTCACTTGCCACTGACTCCCATTGAAGTAGGTCTTTTGAATCAGATAGCTATCTTATCCTCACAATATCTCAGAGGGTAGAATTAACAACTAAATATAAATGATATGTCTTCCCCTGACTGTCATGCACCTCCAAATGCATCTCAGAGAACAAAGCCATAAGCTTCCACTCACCACTAGCATCATGAGCCACCCGTATCTAAGTCCTCCTGCTCAGCGCATCAGCAACTACATTACCCTTAGCAGGTGTATATGCCTACTCAAAATAGAAGGACTGATGTTATTCCCCCCACCCTTCGCTGCCTCAGATTCAAGTCACACTGAGTAATGATATATTTGAGACATTTGTGGTCGGAAAAAACCACAAAATGCTCTCCCAAGAGATAATGTCTCCAACAGCACAATGCATGAACAACTATAGCCAAATCGAGGTCAAGAGTCGTGTAATTTCTCTCATGTGGCTTCAACTACCGAGACCCGTACTAAACAACTCAATCACCATACATCAACACAGCTCCCAGCCGAATACCTGATGCATCACAGTAAATTGTATACCTCTTCCCTTGCTCGGGAAGTATCAGGACCGGTGCTGATGTCAACCATCCATTCATGTCCTAAAATGATATCTCACAATCTTCTAACAAAACGAACTTCACACCCTTAATAGTCAAACCCATCAACGACACTGCTAAGTGGGAGAAGTCCTGGATGAAGTGGTTGTCGTAACCATCCAGCCCAAATAATCTCTGTATTTCAAATAGGTTCTTAGGATGCTCTTATGAAATGTCTGCTCTCAGCTTATCTGGGTCCACAACAACACTTTCCTCTAAGATGATATGACCCAGGATGTGAATCTGGTCCATCCAAAAGTGGAACATTGAGAGCTTGGCATATAGATTATGCTCTCTCAGTGTACTCAATACGATCTCAAGATGGGTGGCATCATCGTGTCGAGTATGAGAGTACACTAAGATATCATCCACAATCTGGTCCATCCAAAAGTGGAACATTGAGAGCTTAGCATATAGATTATGCTCTCTCAGTGTACTCAATACGATCTCAAGATGGGTGGCATCATCGTGTCGAGTATGAGAGTACACTAAGATATCATCCACAAATACAACCACAAAAAAATCTAGGTATGTATGGAACACAAGATTCATCAGATCCATGAAAATTGTTGGCACGTTAGTGAGTCTGAACAACATAACCAAGTATTCGTACAGATCATATCTGCTCCGAAAAGCTCTAAGCGGGATATCTGTTGGTCTCACGTGCAGTTGATGATATCCTGATCTCAAGTCAAACATCGAGAACAGTCATGGACCTCAAATTTGATCAAAGAGAACATCAATCCTCGGTAGGGTATATCAGTTTTTAAACATCAACTGGTTCAGCTTCTGATAATCCACACAGAGTCTGAGGGTACCATCCACCGTTTTTGAAAAAAGGACCAGCGAACCCCGAGGATAAGTACTGGTTCTGAAGAAACATATTGATTGTAACTCCTCTAACAGCCTTTTAAGCTACTGCAACTCAAGCATATCCATCCTATAAGGAGTAATGGACACCGGTGCTACTCCTAGAACAAGCTCAATAGGGAAATACACCTATTGCTTTGAAGGTAGACCCAAAATGTCATTTAGGAAGACATCCCTGAAACGATCATCAAATGGAAGGAAATATTTATGACAAGTCCCCTGATTATCCAGATATAAACACGCAATCGGGGATGTGACTCCACCTCACCCACGATGCTCTGCTCCAGCTCGACTCGCCTGAACATCCCATTAACCCTTTATAGAAACACTCCGCCCTTCGGTGATGTGAAACTAACCCTACCATGATAGAAATATATAATGGCTCGGAAGGGATCCAACCAGTCCATTCTGATAATGACATCATAGCTCGTCATCTCTAATACATAGAAGTCCCATTGAAAGTGACACCCTCCAACCTTAATGGGGAACTCCTTACACTGACACACACATGTTGTTCTTGTTCCAAACAGTGTGTCTAGAGACACAACATCAGAAGCAAAACATGAAAACCATAGCCCAAGGATCTCCAAAATGGGCCCAGATATGACACTATGTGTAGAACCCGTATCGAAAAGTACTGAAGATAAGACAGAAGCAACTAGAATAGTACCTCTGACAGTATAAGGTCTGATATCCTGCTCATGTTGGGTTTGTTGAACTGTATATGACTGCCAAGTGTCACGGCCCTATGACACAACCTGGATACCCTGAGTTATCATGCCCTGCTGTCTTTGAGATCCTGGTGTCTAGATACCACGACCATGATCACCATCTCTGTCTGCACACCCTGACGTATTGCAATTTCTTGTCTAGTAAGAAGTTGTTGGTCCTTATCCTGTACACGGAGTCTATAAAAACCCCCTCTCAATAGCCACTGGTAGAAACGCCCTACAAAAGTGTTGCAGATGACCCAACATGCCACAAGATCAACACTCCACTAGAGCATGTGGACACTACAGACTCTTCTTCCCCTCTCTACCACACTGGTAGCACATTGTTTGACTCACTAAATAAACTGCCTAGCTGGTACTGCCACCGTGAGAGAAGTCCATATGTCTCTTCCTCATACTGGTAGAAATAGTACCAGAAGCTGGTGCTGAACTACCCTGGCATGCACCACAGGCTTCCCGTAGGTTCCTCTCTGTAATCAGTTCCTGGTTCACAATAACATGTACTGAAGGCAACCTGAAAACATTCACTAGTGCTTGGATGTCATATCGAAGACCATACTCAAAGCGTCTGGCTCTCAACGTCTCATCACCCACCAAAACAGGTGCAAAACGCTGATGCTCGATAAAATGAGCAGAATAATCCATCACCGACATAGCGCCCTGCTGCAAATTCATGAATTTTTGAGCTTTATCTGCATTCAATGTCTCCAGGAAGAAGAAGTCAAAGAAGGCTGTTTGAAAATCATCTCGTGCCATGTATCTGTGAATCTTTGACTAAGTGGTAACATCCCACCACATTATGGCGGAATCACATACCATATACGTTGCGAGATTGACCCTCTGCCCTGGAGGTGTCTCAATATTCTTGAAGATAGTCTCCACTGATCCCATCCAAGAATCCACAGCCTCTAGTCTTCCATCCCCTGAAAAAGTAGGCACATGCTGCTGCTGTAAGATACATGTCAGCTCTACCATAGATGTGGCAGCCGGCAGTGCTCCTTAAAAGGTTTGCATGAACTGCATAAAGCGTTCACGGAACTGGGCCTCCGCTCCTGTGTCCAGTATAACGGCTGGTGCTGCATCTGGCTCTATTGGAGGATCCACTGGTAGCATATGGCCTACAATCTCTAGAGTATAATCGTTGCTCCTCTCCTGGAGAGAAACATGCGGTCGTCTCGGTGGCATGACTCTAAAATATCAAACACACACCTTAGATCAATATTATTACAGTCTGTAAACGAAGGGGCCAAAAGGGGAACAGGAAGAAGAAGGCATTCAAGATTTCCAAAACAAGACTACACGGCATGTATACTGACTACAAGGCGTGTATACTGACTACACGGTGTGTACCTGACTTCTCTTCACCTCCACGGGTCCTTCTACATGGCTAAGCCACACGACTCTCATTGAACAAAACTATATGGCGTGTATATAATCTACACGGTCTGTATGGTGTAATTTTCCTACATCCCGTGTCATTTGTGACACATCCGACTACTTGTCTTGATACCACACTACATGTTACACCCGCACACAGAATGTACACCACCCCATTTCCCCAGCCACATGGCTAAAACCACATGGTCTGTCCTCAGAACAGACTACACGGCGTGTCCCACGGGTACACGACGTGTACTAGACAAGCTCCGCCGACCCGTGTTGATAGTTACAAAGTCGGATAGAAGTATACCACTACACGGATTGTCCCATATACACACATGAAATTTACACAAAAGGATTACACCAACCGGTGTTGTTCGTTACATGGTCGGACCCCCAGGTCAGACTGCACGGCCTGTTCACCATTGACATGGCATGTACAAAAGATTCCACCGACCCGTGTTGTTAGTTACAAGGACGAACTCTAGGTTTACACTACATAGCATGTACATGTAGCACACGGCGTGTATATCCAGTACACAGGGTGTTTTCCACAATCATTTCCCTTCCCCGTGTCCCCGCCCACACGGTCTATGACATAGAAAGAGACTACACGGCGTGTACTGAAGGTACACGGCATGTGCTTAAAAAGTTTTCTTTTCTTCCCAAACAGAAGATCACATGACATGTGTCTGAGGAACTACAAATCATGTATCCAAGGTTTTCTAGATATTATGTCTTAGATACTACTCTGAAACCAAGAAATTACCGAAAAAACAACACCTATGTGCCAAAATACGATCAGTGAGGGCCCATACGCCCCGCGAATCCATTTTTTACATATTATAAAGGATATAAACAAGATAAAAAGTCAATGATCCGACAAATTCCAGTCAATGAGGGCCCATACTCCCCAAAAACCAAATTATAGCGTCTATTCTATCAACAATATTATGCAACGATACCCTATCACATAATAGGTATTTTATCAATTCAGCTATCACAACAACATGCTTTTTCTAGCACCACATATATCACAATAACATGAAATTTCTAATGCACTGATATGGAATAGAAAATATCCATGGAATGTGATTCCTATCATGTGACTAAATGATGCATGAGATGGCATACCCACATCTCATCGGGTTGAAACTAAATAGAACCCATGGATAAAATATAAATAGCACAATCACAAGTGTGTCACCCAACAGTGGAATCAAATCAACTGTAAAATTTTCCAAATCCGAATCATTGCAAAAATACGAGGTTAAATGGCTTCTCTCCCGTACACGGGTCAGCTACTCCCGGGCACAGGTTATTACCATCTTCTGTTTCTATCCTATCCCTGACTAAGGCTCCAAATAGTAATTCAAAGAAAAGAACCTTCCTTTGATACCAAATTTTAATGTCCCGGATCAGGGTACCACTCCACGGGTGCCCCGAACCTGGTTGGTCACATGACCTCAAGCGCATTTCCCCAAATGCCAGAGGCTGGCAACTAGCATCAATGGCCCAGGTCTGACAGTGGGGAAACTATTCCCTCATTTGTCAAAGTCTATCGCAGCGGAATACAATATAAAACATACAACAACAGAAGAATAAATAAACCATACATACATAAATACAGTGAAAGATAACCAAAAGTTATATATAATTATGCAACATGCCTCATGTTCGAAGAAATTAACCATAACATGTTACACAACAATACAAGACAGTACAATATAGAGTACATCAAAACAAAACAAAACAGCTGGTATCATTACAAGCCTAAGCCCGCTCCCATGCTCCACTACCCCTCAGCAGCAATCAAGTACCTGTATAGGGACCCTTTCCCTTATCCACACCTACTGAAATGTAATCTATTTGTGCCGAAGACATGACCCAAAAATAATGTGTGAGAAATAATTCCCAGTAGGGACCTAGTGAAGGACCATGCTGAACTGTGTGTACACATGCAACAACAATGTGAAAATGTAAATGCAATAAACTAAGAAATACTCAAAAGTAACTAGTTTTACTTGTTATATTGCCAATTTATTATTCCTTTAATCATTCATTATAAGGAATCCACCATAGTGAATTTTTATGTAAATAGTCAGGGTCCTTAGACACGCAAACGCTTACCCTCTAGTAATCAGAAACATAACCTGAAGGTAATTTCCAATAGTCATAATAGATATTTCCCTCAGGCATACAAAGTGTCGCCCTCATGCACAGAGTCTATCGCCCATAGTCACAGAAGACCTTTCCCTCAGTCCGAGATAACCATTCCCCTCAGGCTAAAGGTAACAATGCCCTTAGGCTAAGTAAAGAACTTCCCTCAGGCTAATAAAGTAACGGATTCATGAACAACATATGAAAAATAAATTCACATACAATTCCACTTGAGGAAAATGTAATGTGAAAAATAAACATGGCATTCCCTCGGGTATCCTGGCCAAACGGCTAAACCGAGCAATGCACCCCTGGGGTGTTCTTGGATCCAAGTAGTGGTCCCACACAACAATTTATTATCACATTTAATTGCCTATGAAATTTTAGGTATTCAAAATATCCAAGGCCTTAGCCACAAAACACCACCAACATGGGTTCGTATCTCAATGATACAAAAAAATTGCAATAGTTGGAAATAAACCCTAAGCCACCTACCTTAGACACCCCTGAACGGTATACGCAAACAACGATCCTCGAATCACCTAAGAATGATGTAGATCTGAGTTGAAAGAAAGACCAATTCAAACTCAAATAACTAACCTTAGAAGAAAAATTGTAATGAACATCCTAAGGAGAGTGGAGGGCTTACCACTGCGGTTCAAACGAGATCGTCAAAGGTGAAAATGGATTTCCGACACTCGATCTGGAGATCCTGGAATGTCCAGCCTCCTCTTCTGACTCCTTCCTCCAGTTCTAAGCCAATACTATGAACAGGTTTGGCTACTACTCATTTTATAGGAAAAAAACAAACTACACGGCGTGTAATATTGACTACACGGTGTGTACTTTTCTCATTTAACTGTTCCTCTGGTGGCACCGCCGCACTATTCATCCATCGACATGAGTATACAGTGTGTATTTATGATTTCCAGGTGTGTACTACCGCTCCACTGGCGGATGCCTCAAGTGCCTTACTATTTTCCTGTCGACTAACAACATGGCGTGTAAATATCCATTACATGGTGTGTAGTCAGTTTTTACACCCTTTGTCACCAGCATGGAAACACACCATGTGTACTCATCCCACACGGTCAAAGTACACAGTGTGTGGAACATTACACGACGTGTAGTCACAAAATTTAGGATTTCCCCCATTTTCTTTATATTCTCAAAAACACTTAATGAGAAGAGAAAAGAAGAAATTCGTACCTCAAAAAGATGAACCGGGTTCTTACAGTAGCCATTAGTGGTGAACCAAGTAAAAGTGTTGTGATTTCTTTTTTAGGTGAATGTATTAATTACTACACATATCCATCAAACAGGTTTAATTATGTTCCTACAAATGTAGGAAAAATATCTAATAAAAGACATAAATAATTAAAACCCAAATTCACCCCCATCAGAGTGACATAGGGTCCTTTAATTTGTATCAGAGCCAAGGGTTTACATATGATGGATACTATTCATTAAATATATTTATAAGTAGATTATAGTTTTTTTTATGAGTCTAAAACAAAGAGAATTATTGTTGAATGTTCAGTTATCTCTGTGCAGAAGTCTATACTAAAGAAGAATATAATGAACATAAAAAATAATGAGAATAAGTATTTGAATAGGTCTCTCATGTCAAAAGTGGATTTAGCGTATGGTTCTCAATTTACATCTAATAATGATTAAATATCAGGCTTTGGATGTGAATACTAGGCGGTGTCGGTTTCTACCAGAGAAAATGAAGACAATTCTATGTCATTTTCAGAATATCGTGAGAAATTGAGAACCTATCTACATGATATTCCTGATGAAAGAGTTTCTTCTATTTGTGTAATATTTCAATGTTTGCAGGAAGATATTACATGACTATAATGAGAAGATAATAATATGAAGGAAGGATTGTTAAATAAAGTTTCTGAATATTATAAGGTATCAATCCAAACTGAAGACTTTGAAGATAAATAGGGAGTCAGTAAGAATATGGAAGAAAAGATCTATGCATTTAAAGATGATTCGAAAAAGGTCATATAATACAGGGTTCTAAATTTGAATGAAATACCTATTAAATTCATGGAGTTTGACATGTTGATACAATCCAAAGACATGTTTCTTGATGATGTGGTTGAATTATTGAAATTTTTTTTATTAGAATATGATCATTATTGATGATCAAAACAGTATCTTCAATATAAAATTCCTAAAATTGGAAGTCCAGTTGACAAATCTTGAGAAGACACATATTCTAGCTTCACAAAATAATGAAACAATATTTATATGTAGTCAATGTAACTGGATGATTCTAAAGCCAAAATACCTACCACATGTGATAATAAGACCATGAATTCACTAATTTTTCTTTCACAAGAAAAAGTGAAAGTGAAGGAACCATCCAACCCAAATTCTATTATTGTTTTTGAATATTTTTTAATAAAAGTGTAGGTTTGATGAAAAAATCAAAACAAGTATGGATGAGGAAGTGTGTGGAGAAGAAACCTACCACATTGGCTAGGGTGGATGAGAATAATAACATCAAATATGGTTACCCAAATAGAGCACAACACTTTATAAATAAGGCCAACAAACATATATTTAAGATGTCAATAAGACATGATTAGTGGGTCAATGTTGGTGCTATAACAGATTTGGGAATTGTGTACGGGATTGTTGGTACAATCTTTTAAATAAAAAATGGAATAAAAACAGAGAAGAAGAAGAAACATCAAATGATCTAGAAGTATTTGTATACTGTAAACATATTTTAAATACTAGACAACATATGTGATGTATGTAATGAGTGTTGTCACAATAATGGAGAATGTGTATCTCAATAAACATCTAGATATGATAATAACAGAATATCACATAATCCAAATAAGAAATAAGAAGCTACCATGAGAAGAAATTAGAATAATGTTGAAAAGAAATTTATTGTAAGAATACTCCTAGAAGGAAGGGTAATAAGTACTTGAATTAAAAATCAAAAAGCTAAAGAGTGGGATGTCCATAAGAATTCCTAAAAATGGTGACACTCAAAAGAGTCTATGTGGAAAATAACATACTTCCATTGTTCTAATTTACATATTGGTTATTTGGCCTGAAGACCTAAAAGAATGAGAATGAAAGAAGATGCACCGACTAAGGATTGTAAGACATGAAATAATAGGATTCCACATGAAGATAGAGTGGTCCTGTTTGTGAGGTAAAATAAGTATGGTCACACTGTTAAGAATTGATGTGCATTTATTGCATCCCCAGTATAATATCTCAGGAAGATGAATGTTTCACCTGATGATTTTAGTGTTTCAAAAGCTCTTAGAGAGTGAAGACTCACCCAAAAAGAGATCAAAGAAATATTAACATCCACAATACCATATTTAGAACAAATGATAAAATGAGAAATTGTGAGGAATGAAGAAAAAATATCTTCTTGGTTGAGAAAATCATATCATCCGTCATCTCATATTGAAGAAAGCAATGAGAGTCCACGATATTATCTTATAACATTGTGTATTTACTAATTTTATTGGGAATTTGATGTGAATAACGCACTCAGGGGAATTACCTAAAAAGTGTTCCCTTAAGGGGTGAAAAATAAAGAAGCTACCATATTTATTACTTCAATTAGTATCAACTTTAGTTGTTATCATATTCAATTAGTTTGATGATTGACTAAAGATCATGTCATTAGAAAAGGTATGTCATTTTTAAATCTCTTACCCTTGGTTAGTCAAAATAAAAATAATAATACAAAGGAGGAGTAACTAAATTAATCAGTGAAATAAAAAAAATTTATGGACCATAAAGATATGTACCTGAGTCTTCATCCCATGGGGTATCATGATCATGGGATAATGGACATATTTTTGGTCTAGATAAAGCCATATTTTTTTCTACAACGAGAATTTCTCATATATAATTAGATTGAAATGATTGATGGAAAAATTTCATATGTATGGAATGATACACTCTCTACCATTAAATTTGTATTTTTTGTCCCTAAGGGCGAGTGAATGTGAAATGTTAATGGGATAGAAAATGAAATTAATGTTGAAATGTGATAGGGATATAATATATAGAAGAATCTAATTCTGACATTGACATACTCATTTTAGATAACATTAAAGTATTGATAACAAAACCAATGGGGTATATTTTTGGGACCACGTTGTGTATAAGTATTTTATTTGTTGTGAATGGGTGTCAATGGATGTCAATGATGATCAACATGAAGAAATAATCTCCCCTACGTGATCAAGAGAATAGAAATATCATGTTTTTTGAGCTTTATCCTATGTTACAAATATGTGTATCAGGATAGTTGGAGTGTTCTTTGGAAGGACTAAAATAAGAAGATAAGAAGAGGGTTTTGAGGAGATTTTTAATTCTAAGGATTCCAATGCATGCGTTTTGAGATATAAAGTTTCCATGCATTTCAATGAATACTTATTATTCTACTATGTTTTCTATGGGAATTACACATCAAATTTCCAAACATGGAGGCCAGCCGAAGTCCTCATCCTCAAGCACATGCCAGACCCGAAAGTAAACCACGCCTGAGGAAATACCTCAAGGTCACCCCCATAAGTTATGCAGGAATACAAGCTGTGTATAAGCCCGTAGGAGCATGCACATGGATCAACATGTGTTGTAAGGTGAATATAAGGTGCTAGGATCATGCCCAAGGTACAGAGAGTGGGCACAGAAGCGCGCCATTATTGTGAAAATGGTATGGGGTAGACTTTGAGGGTGGAGGAGAATTATAAATGGTTGTTTCCACAACATGATATTTTAACTACGAGAACCCACATTTGTCTCTCAATGGGGGATGACATTTTAATAACACAGCTCCAATCTAGGACACTCATCTCATCCCACAACTCACACATCCTTTTGATCAACACATTATCAAATCATTTAATTGTGTATGACCATCAATCTCATATTGTCCATGATTAAATTGGGACCATCAAATATCCACCAACTTGTTGTCTATAACCTCCAGAAATTCTCTAAACACATGAACCATGAGCTCCATCCAAATAATTATCTTTCAACTATTTCCACCATTGGACCTATGTTCAAGCCTATTTTGATCATTTGAATATCATGTTTCCATAAATGAAATTACATTTTCATTCCGGTAACACAACATTAAAATCTACAAATTTCCAAGGAATAATAAGTTTCTATATGACATGCCATCCCAAGTGTTGGAAATTTAAATAAGTCTCTCGATGTGAGCACACATTCATGAATGCCTCATAGAAGGTAGAGTTCCCCAATGATGAAATGTAAACAGACAAGAATAATAGTGTATCTAATGAAAGTGGTTTGAAGTGTTCTAAATCGAAATATTCATGAAATATCTTGAGGATCTCAGATGAAGAAAATAATTGATCAGTAATAATAAAAAGTGATCGAACGATCTGAAAATATTCTTATTCTTACAATCCTTTCGGGAGATCATATTCTAAGAAATATAGTTCATATGATATTAAATGTTCAAGAAGGGGAATATAGGATTCACGAACCATTCTAGGTTCATGAAAATTATTTTTCATACAAATTTGGTTTGCAAAGAGTCAAACTATATTCCACATTGCTTCCCATGGAATAAGATCTGTGAACCACTTATCATTTGTTAAGAGAAGAGCCCACATACCAATTTGGGTTCATGAAGAAAATTCTCACATACCACTCAGATCAACCACATACTGATCTTGTTTGCTGTGGTGACTGTCCCACACAGGGATGTTTAGTGTACCACCAATTCATGAAAGAAAAATATGTTTCATAATGTATATAATGTAATCCCACCCATCCCTTGTGAAATTAGGGGTCTCGAATCATCTTGGATTTCATAGGAGACAATCACACTTGTACATAAGATAACTCTATATCCATGGTGTGTAAAAGGATAACTAGAACACATTTCCGTACCAAAAATCACACATTGATGTTGGAATAAACCCAAAAACATATAAATATAAACAAATCAAAGTGAAAAGTGTGTGTTGAGGAGGGGAGAATGAATATTGTACATGGTCATGGGATGTGGATGTATATATTCTTATGCATGATTTGAATAAGCAAATGCATAATGTGTTAGTAAATTATAACCAAGTGGTAAGAAAATAAAATAAAGAGAAAGGGAAAGGAGGCCACATATGTCCTTAACAGAACCATATCTATTTGTGGATTCACATATTAAATTATATGAGGAAGTGCATAAATTCATTCATGCACATGCATACGAGAATACATTGAGGAGAAGCATCCAAAACTGAGGGTTCATGTGTGTAATGAAGTGAAAAGGAAGAGCATAACAAAATATTAACAAGAATTGTCACCTGAACACATGGAACAAGAAGGGATGATACTGATGATGCATAATGAGATGTTTTTTAGTGTTTGAATAATCACAAAGGAATTTTTGATTCAACCATGAATAATAAGATCTCTTAGTATATCTAGTTTTTGAACTGGAGAAGAATATTGAATGTTAGAGAGAATTAACTCTAGACCTCGATGCAAGAAATTCCCCACACTGAATATGAGACCATGACTTCCATGCCTATTTGTTAAAGTGATCTTCATATCAATAAACTGAGTGAAAAACTATCCATGGCAGTGATTCCAGGGGAGTTTATGGAAGTGATCTAAGGTAATAAGTGAGTAATCCTTGAATATTTATAAAGGCAGTATTCTTGGGATTGAGTGACTATACATGACACTGGTAATCCATAGTTAGTGAAGAATTTTAGAATTTAGATTGAGCAAAAACCCGTTGTTGTATGCTCCATGAATGTATCCCTTAGTGTTTCTCCATGTAAATGTGTTTTGTTTTCCTTTTTCCTATGAATATTTTAATTACTATACATACACATCAAACAGGTTTAATTATTCTCCTACCAAAATTGGTACAAGATCCAATAAATGAGGAATAAATTTAACGCCCCCATTCACCCCCTCTCAAGTTGACCTAGGGTCCTTCATGTATATGGATAGATGAAATTTGGGATAATTAACTTTTGATGGATTTTCTAATTGCATAAATTCTTTATATTTTCATCATATTGGATTCATTTTTTCTAGATGAGGTATTTCTCATCCGTTTCTTGTTATTTTTATTAATATGATAAAATCCTATCATTTTTTCATGTAAAACTGATTTTATTTCTATCATAGCCACTATATAAATGGTTTTGTTTCATTTAATGTCATACATAGAGTATATTATAATGATTTTTATTGGAAATCAATGAATGATGTTACTAATATTGATAATGCTAACTATAGATGGTCATCCCATTACTGTTGGAAGCATTCAATCTTTGATGGAATCCTTGATGTTGATTATTATTATCCATTGAATATTGGGTTAAGATTTTGCTACTTAATATTTGAAGATTTCAATCCCCTATTGTGATTAATAATTTGAAACTCAATTTGGTTTGATTGATGTGATATATGCGATATATTCTAACCTCTACAATTTCTAATAAAATCTGCATGAATGAAAGATGATACTACATGGTAACTCGGGTGTGGATGACGCAATAATTCATTAAAAAAGTATGTTATTCTACACACTTTTTTTTTCTTGCGCACTATCGATTATGATATCAGGGGTCGATGAGTCTCTTAAAATTCAATGTATACTATTTAAGATGAATGTGTATTGAATATTGATTCATCAAATCTATTTATATAAAAAAATTTGAATTCAATAAAAAATTTATTTTAATGAGTTGGGTCTATTATTGTTTATATAAATGAAGATATATTTTTTCCAAAAACATAATGTTAAGAAGTAATATAAATATTTTATGTTTTAAAGGAACATGGGTGTGAAATGACACTAAACATTTCTTCCAACTAAAAAACAATTATACTACCTTTAATGTCAAAGAGGAATAATTATTTTCAAACAATAATGATTTTAAACCAATTAAATAATATCATTAATTTATATGTATTTTAGATCAACTCATAAATAGTTATTTTAAAATAAATACTTGTTTAAGGATTTTTGTTAAAGAAATATGTTTATTACATAATGATGTTTTCTTGCATCACATCACAATATTTGTGGAATATTATTTGATGAAATTGGATGAATTATAACAAATTTAAGGTCATTTTAAAAAATTTATACATCTAGGATTATAGAATTATTGAAATTCATTGATTGAATTGTGAGGGAAATTCTTGTGAGATTCCTTGATTAATTGAATTAGTTCATAGTTGAATCCCATCTCTTTTATTATAGGTGTTGGTAAGAATTTATCATATTTGTGAGGTTTCTCCCAATAGATATTATATTTGGGATTTTCATATTCTTGTCTTATATATTTATTTATAACATCTAAATATTTTATTAGGATTAATGAGGAAGATAAATTTTTCATAGGTATTTAATGTAAGAACCCGGTTTTCATGAATGATCATCTTTGTGTTTCTTTTGGATTGGTGTGTCAAGAGAGAGTTTAGTGTTATTTTGGAGGTGTGAGTTTGTTTTTTGAAAATTAAAAGGTTCCGCAATCTATGGTGATAGAAAAAATTAATTATTTTAATCATATTTTGGTTGTATTTTAATTTGTTGATTAATTTTGGTGATTAGTGAATCATAGAGTAAGAAACACCCATAGTAAAGGAAACTTTTTAGTGAGAATTTTCACATAGAAAATGGGGAGGGATAAATTCCCATAGTAAATGTATTGGGTTCACTATTTATATAAATATATCCCTTTGTTTATAAAGGAAATATACAATCCATATAGGTGGACAATTTAATTTGTATTGAAGCTTTCTTCATTCGTATTATTTATCAACAATAGATAGGTAAAGATAAAATTACATGTTTGTGGGTGAGGTGGTTGTGTTGGTGTGGTGTTTTATGTATTTGTCTTGGGGAATAATATTGGGAATTTTCACCCATGATAGGGTATTTAAGGTCAACCCTAGGGATTTGTGGAGTTTTCTATTTTGGAAACTGGGGTGGTTAAAATGGATATATGAAAAAACATGGGGGCCTGGGTCGAGGTGTAGTCAATATATATTTTTGGTGACTGAAATAGAGAGGATGTTAACACAACATTTGGTACATTGGGGTGGTGAGTTAAAAAATTGAGTGAATCCTACTTGAGTTGTAGTTTTGGTTGTGGTGGTGGGCCAATAAATTATAAATACAGGAAGTCAACAATAGAGAAGGGGAAAAATTACACATCAAATTTATAATATGAAGATCACTCTTATATTGGATCATTTATGGATTTTTTTAGTTTAACCGTGCCCTAGTATAGTTAGGTTGAGATTCTCTACAAATAAGGGTTATAAATTCCTCTTGGATCAAAATTATTTATTTCTCTAAACCCATGGTTGGTTTTGGGGAATCATGTTTCTTATTTAATCATCTTGTGTTTATGCAAGCCCGATCAAATCCTAGTATTGATCCTCAATCGGTCTAAGGTGTATTTTTCATCCATTTTCTTTATTATTCATATTCTCACCTCTAGGGTATTATAATTTCAAGGGGTTCTATTATTAAAATTATTATTTTGAATGTTTAAATGAGGAATGTGTTGTTACCGATTCGTGGAAGATTATAAAGGAATCCACAGTTCATGTACTGGAATATTTTGAGGTGTAGATTCTTGGAAGAAGTGAGGTAGATTATTTTATGAATTACTTCTATATAAATAAAATAAATACATAATGGTATGTTTTTGAACCTCTAGACATCCATTTTGATCCAAAATTTCTTCTGTTGTATCCCCCATAATGAAATGACTATAATTTTCATCATTCCATTTATTATTATTCCCATAACAGGAATACATGGAACATATAATATTTAATTTAACTGAAACCCACTATTTAAACCATATAATACATGTTTTCTTTTACTCTTATATTATGTGATCACCATACCAGTCAAAATAATTGACTTTATAAATATTTAGTCATTATGAACTCATCGACCATAGTAGGGGTTGGTTGGTTTGGGGATGGGCTGTGTTTAATTTTATATCCATCAACTATTCTATTATCCCACGACCTCATATTTTCTAGAGGAAGGGGTCATTTAATATTATCATTAATCCCATTTATAATCACTTCTATTGGGATTTATGTTATAATCTGGGTCCAAGGGATATGAATTATATGTATTTCTTCCTTCTTCAACACATAATATATATTTAGATTTTTTATGGTATATATTTCTCTCCTTCATTCATAAATCTATACACACACACTCCTATAAATATTTTAATAATAAATATTTATGGAATAAGATATTTCTATAACCCAAATTTAATATTTATCTTGTTGGGTAGGGAAATTGAAAATATGAACCAGGAAAGGAAAAGATATTTTATAAGGATTAACAAAACTCCTTGATATATTGTCATTACTCAACATGTTTTTAATATGATATATTGTATTTCGTTGATGAAATAATATATTGAAGTAAATATGATGATACTGCTTCTATGAAATCAGATCAATGAGAGGCATTAATTTGTGTAAGAATGTGGTTTTTTGGAAATCTTATTGTTCATCACCTCAATATTCCATGATTGATATGAATAATAAACTCATCATTGATTATTTTTCATTGATAAAAATATATTAGGATATGATATTTGTAAAATATAGACACTCGAGTTCTCCTATAAATCTCAGATTGAGAATAACAAGATGAAGAGAAACCTGAGAACATATGTGTATATGAGAAACATGTTGAATATAGTAGTTTTTTAAAATGTTAAATTAAAACAATAACATTAAAAGATACCTTAAGAATGAATAAAAATAAAATTTCCATTTTAAATATTTTTTAAATTATTTTAAATTGATCTAGGAATGAGAATTAATTTGATAATATTTTTAATGTGTATAAGGATTATAATTGTGTACTTTTAGAGAAAATAGTTTAGTAGTTACTTCTTAACATATTGGACATGTGGTGTTCTTATTAAGGATTTCCTTGAAGATTACATTTGGGTATCGAGTTAATTAAGTGATCAGTTCCCTCAAATATATTGTAATTTGATATTAAGGTAATTTATGGATGGTGTATGTGGATTTAATAATCTAATGTGTTCTTGATATCTGGTATAATGAAATAATTAATTAGGTGAAGGAGAAAAATTATTAATTATATGAAGATAAAAAATAATAAGGCAGCATAAATAATATCTATTATATGTTTCTAATAATTTAATGAAAAAGAGTATCACAAAATGAGATATAAGTGCAGAACTATTTTTTTGGAAAATTATTTGATCATGAAGTAATTTGATTGGTCTATAATGATGTTGTATTAATAAAAATTCTTAATTTGTAGTTTAATGTTTCATTTTTTATTGTATGTATGAAATTACATTCTAATATATATAGATGATTGTTTATTTTCATATCCTTGTTTTTTATACTACATATAAATGATGTAATGGGTGATGGATACACATCATGCACATATCATGGGAAGTTATTGATTATGTTTATAACATATAGACATTTCACTCATGTAGTGATTACATAAGGTTAGGTCTTGTTTTGGATGACAATTACTCATAATTATAATCATGTGGTTGAGTTAATATTAAAATGGTACTGTTATTTTAATGATAGATTAGTAAATTTTAAGACCTATAGTTATTTTTTCCTCTTAGTTATGTGATATGGTGGGGTCAATCATGGACCTATACCAACATAGAGTGTTGAGTCCCACTTTAGAATGGTATATTTTGGGAAAAGGCTCGAACCACATCATAGTAGGATCATTACTATATATTTTTTGACATTTTTTATTATAGGATGCCAGAACATATAATCAACTTTAGTAGGTAAGGATGATGCCATAACCACATCATATGTGTATTGGTATATTGGTTGGGTGTAATGGTTGTGGAGATATGATACACCACTAATGATTATGATTGGTTGATTAGACATATTTTTAATTACATGTTTTCTAAAATTGATATTATCTCACATACGTATCCTGAAACATTAATGTCACCTAAATAGTTTTATCCATTGAGATATAATATTACTAATAATCCTATGTGATCCCCCCTCTACAGGGTTCCTATGAAATTTTTAGGATATGTCGTAGAAGAATCGGAAGGTTGTTTTAAGGTAGATGAAGTAGATCTACATGATTTTGGCCATTCACTTCATCTGGATTTATTATTAATGTATCATATAGCTGTATTAAAGATTGGGAAATGTTTACTACATTTTTCATTGATTAATGGGAGTTGATTTGTTGATCTTATCTATCATATTTTATTTTACATATAAATTTGTTATGGCATCGAAAAATTGTACAAAAATCTAACCTTGGTGATTGCCCCCACACCGTAGCCATTTACAGGTGGGATTCAGAAGTCACTTCTCCCTTATCAACATTCACATTTTGGGTAATAGTGGTGGTGGGGGGTCTGATAATTTAAAATTGTTTAAACTTATGTTTTAAGACCTTTAAAACACTAATTATTGTATTGTTGTAGCATTGAGATTAAAATAATTTTTAGTAGCATAATTAGGTTCATTTATTAATATAGATACATCAAAGAATACTATGTTATAAAATTAAAAATAAATATAATATAATTATATTATGATTAAATTTTATGAAAACTATAAATATTATAAAATTTTTGGTTTAATTATAATAGGTATTACCAAAAATATCAATAGAGTAGTTAATTTTAACATAGTGCAATAGGGATTAAATCTACATATAATATATATTTAGTATTTTTTTATTACTTTCAATTTACCACGTGTTAATATTAATTTTTATAGATAGTCTAATATTTTTTGAAATTAAAAATAAGGCATTCAAACAATATTTAAAAATTTAAACAATGTTTATATTTTTTATGGTTATAAAAATTTAATAAACAAGACCCACATAATTATTTTTTCCTGAATCTCAAAATATCACTGAGAAACATATATAAAACCATTGAAAATTCTTTAGTATATTTAGAAAATTATTTTTAGTAAAACCTGATTTATAATTTTCTACATGGGAAACATCTCACCATTGGATGTATCATATTGAATTATTCTTACCACCAATATGAAAATTTGGAAGTGAAAAACATAATATTGGTGGAACATTGAAAAAAATAAATCATATAGGGTATATATACTAATAAAAATTATTATACTATATGGGAATCCTTCCACATATCATTTCCTATATTAGAGATCATCTACTAGTCTTTGTCATTAGTGCACTTTTTAACCCTGTAGGACCATTTTGAATCATATATCACTTTATTGATGGTCAAAGGAAATTCTTATTAGATCAATATAACTTATGATGGTTCACAGTCATTGTTTTGAAATTTAATTATGAAACTCCATTCCCCATTATTCCCAGGGAACCAATATTCTAATGAAATATGTTCCATTCTAAATAAACATGTCCTAGAATGATTATCTTCCACCATTCATTCCTATTAAAGAATAATAAAAATTAAAATTTATCCGCCAACAAATTATATAATTAATAATAACTATTTCTGAATATTCATTTATCAACACTAGAAAAGCACAAGTGTAATTAGATCCCTAAAAATTGAGAAGAATGTATTTACTCTTAAAAAGTGTTTATTGTATTATCCCTTAATGTGGAACTCTCGGATGTGAAAAAATTGTTTTGTTTACTAGACCTCAAGCACACCTCCCTATACAGAAAAGGATACCAATTAGTAGTGGGGGTGTGGCATGTATAGTGGGGAGATGATACCCATAGTTATATAATACAAAACATCCACATAATACATATTAATTACCATCAGAGTAATATAAACACAACAGAAATATTATATAATTACACTGGAATGTAAATGATAAATAAATAAAAAATGAAGAATAATGTAATGACGGTTGATATGAATCAAAATGTAATTCTAAAGCCAATAAAAAAAATTAACAGAAATAACATAATATCAAAAACCATTGTTGTAAACTCTATATCAGACCCATCATTAGACACCATCCAATCCATCAAGCAATAGAATCAGTAAAATTTTCCCTTCCCCTTATTCAATCTAGCATCTAAGTAATCATCTCGACCACTAAATGGATCAAAAAAATTGAAGTGAATCGATCTCTATAGTTTGACACCACCATGTCTAAACATAACATTTTTTATAAATAGTGTATGAAAAATGGTATAACATGGGTATTAATTATTAAATTAACAGAATATAATAATCTACATACTTTTGAACCATGTCAAAATATCACTATGAATGTATCACAGCCATTCCAACCATCATCCATACATTCAAGGGAAAATAAAAAAATAGGCCAAGACAAAAATATAGGAATTATATCATAAGACTAGGAAGAGATAACAAAGTATAATTTTTACAGCTTGGGACTAGAAAAATCCAACTCAATATAACCATTACGACATTGGACAGGGTGGATCCCACTCAATATAAGCATTATATCATATAACTATGAGGAGGTGGCTAAATATAATAATGACATAATTAAAATACAGAAATACCTATCAATATAAGAATTAAAACATGTTAAATAATATATTATAATAGTAATGATATCACAATATATCAATATAATCCTCAAATGGTTAATCATAAAAATTACCATTTGTTATTCATTACTATTTTTATTTATATTGTTGGTCTTAAACCATTTTCATGAAAACATTTATTTTTAAAAAATATATATATGGTGATTATATATCATGAAATAAACTAAATAAAATCACTTTCAAAACAGGCATTTTTCCATTATTCAATTTATTATTAATAAAAGGATTCACTCACCCAAAAAATATCCACAAGAAAAGTCACATCAATAATTGAATCCAAATGGATCCATCCAATATTAAAATGCATGATTTTCCAATGATAAATCAAATAATTATTTAGATAACATATTATGTCATCACACAAACAATATTTGTATATAAATTATGATTAAGAAACCATAGGGTTAGCATTAGAACGCCTACCATTATCTAGTGATCAAAGATACCATTCTAATGAAAAACCAAAATAAAGAACAAGGCGTAAAAGATCACAAGAAGAACAAAGATCAACTCGGATCAAGATCAAAATAGAAACCAATTTTTATCAATTTATTTAAATAGTAATCAAAAATAAATATTGGATAAATAAGTGTAATTAAAGATGAAAAAGTTAATATGTATTAGATGTTTAATTGAGAAATCAACAATAGAGGAAACGACTCTAAAATCACTTGGAATTCATACTATGTTTGAGAAGGGAGGGTATTAATTGATAGAATGATACCTATCAACATTCTTACCCACCTAACACCACTAGGTTTGAAGAATACATATCATGTAATAAAATCCCATGATTTTATAGTACACAACTTGTTATTTTATGTAGTTACACACATCTAACATTTACATGGAATTATATTTTCAAGAAAAAAATTTCATCCCTAGTTATATTTATGGGATAGACCGAACAATGAGTCATTAAAATCTCATTGAAATCCCCCATAATATCATTTAACATTTTAATACTATGAATCAAATAATTCAAATAAACGTATAACCCTAAATATTAGGTCATTCTACCTAATAAAGGATCTCTATATCTGAGTGTGACTTGACCACCATGGTCAAATGAAAACCCCAAAGATGGATGGAACATAAATAATGGTAGGTTTATATGGTCTCCCCACCAAGTAACATATAATCCCAATGATACTCCAACAACTATTATGGGGTCTTGATGAAAATTTTTGGCCACTGTGCTCAAATATAAGACTACTGCTCTTAGGTATGCTCTTAAACATGGCCATTCTAACAATACACCCTAACTAGAGGTATAGTCCTTCCATGAAGGTACTTCTCAGTACATTCCACAATCCACATTAGATGATCCGTTAAGGATGCATCAGCATAATTATCGACATCTTAGAAGTCCACCTCATGAGGCGGGTTATGATAATATAAAAAAAACTACAAGCGGTTATACATCATGTTCATGGAACTGTAGTATAGTGGAAAGTAAAATCAGCGTACTACTAGTACAACCATTTCCACTATCTCAGACTACCTAAAAAACATAGGTTATACCTTTTCTTCTGTATGGATTCAATTATTACCCAACCTATGATACAACAAAGGGATAACATAGTGAAAAACCTTATGATCATGAGGTCATATTTAAGGGTCAATATATGATTTGTGATTTCACTAGATGGTCAAAATCCATCTACAGACCAACTGATTCTTATCATATGTATCCCAAATGTGATTAAGCTCAAAAATCACTGACTTACTTACATACGGTCAAAAAATATGAAATTGACACATCTTGAAATAAAATTACTTGGTTGGTTATATATGGATTGATTCCTTAAATCTTATATAATATAAAAACTCTATGAGTCCCATATGATTCTCCAAGAAAAAAACTAAATAGAAAATAATGTCTGGTAACATATCATCTAGAACCAAATTAGTCTGGTCAAATTGACCATCAATCAAAGGATATCTATTTTTGTCAAAAGAAAATGTGATCCTAGAACCTTTTGAAGAGCCTTCTAGATCTCTGATGGGTAATATGGATTTCATTATAAAATTAAACACCTCAAAATATTTGTGAATACGAACTATCTCATTAAATTAAAGAGTACACCGATCTTTAAATGTGAAGGTCTCTCTGATAGAAATGAAATGGGATACCTTATTCAGTTCATCCATGATCACCCATAATGCATTATTCATACATGTTTTCCTTGGTAATACTATAACAAAAACTATTGTAAAATAATCCCACTTTAAATCAGCAATGTGTAGAGGATACAACAGCCCTACTAGCCTTTTCTTCTCGATATCCACCTACTATCATATGAAACATCTCATAAAAAATCATTGTACCTCATTCTTAATTCTGGACAGAAAATATTATCTACAGAGATCAAGATACATCATTTCAGCCCTGAATTTAAAATCCATCATTGATCCTAGAAATATATCATCATATCCTCTAGAAATATTATATAAACCCATACTTGTTCATCCAAAAAATGATAATTTCCACTACCAAGAGACCATCTTAATTATGTCTCCCCACCATATAATATATCTCTCAGAACTATGACCTATGGATCAGATAATAGTTTATTTTGACCTAATTCATGAGAAATGGTATAACAGATGGGGAAATCATAGCTACTCATCCATGAGACTCCAAAATATCTTAATGCATACTAATAAAGAGTGAAATCACCCACCACTCGTCATATAACTAACACCATACCTCTATCTATGTCTTCAGACATAAATAATGACAAATGAATTTTCCCTTAGCTAGGGAAAAAATACACACTTTAAAACAATTCAGATACTCAATATACCTCCTCTGTTGAAGGATCAGGCCAAGCTAAGAAAATATAAACCTGAGACTATTTTTTCTATGTATACCATAAACCTATCAATGAAAAGATTGGATCCCTAGAATATCAAGGAATGCACTACTGATGCAATCTTATGATTGTTAGTAGGGATCTTTCTATAACTAAACATTATCTGTTTGGATCAATAAGAGAACACATGATACTCGTTAATTAGAAAAAATACATGTATAACATTAGATAAAAAAGTACATGGTATATTTTTCTCGCAATACAGGTAACACAATGATAGGTTCTAAGGTCATACTACCTTTCATATTCTGAAAATATCTCTTAAAAGAATCCAACCAAATAATCTTTACTCCCTCCTTTTTCATCCCAGACATAATTACCTCAAGAAATTAAAAGCCCTGGATAAAATTCAGATAATAATGTACTAAATTAAGAAATATATGAATATAAAATACATTCTATAGTCACCCACGTGATAACTAAACGTCCTCTTTTTTTAAATCCACTATCACTCCTTCCACTGAGATGACATGGCCCAATAAGTGCACAATTTCAATTAAGATACTAAAACTGGTTATCCCCAAGAAATGATTATTATATATCAAAATTATTAGAATGATGTCAAGATGTTTGACATGATCATATGATGAAATGGTGTATGCCCATATTTTTTTTGAAAACACCACCACAAATTGGTATAGAAAATGGTTAATGATTAAATTTACCAAGGCCATGAATATGTCAATTTCATTTGATAAACCAAGAGACATCATTACAAAATCATAGAATCTATACCATATCAAAAAAGTAGTCGTAGGTATGTATTTTGGTATATGTCCCAAATTATGGCATCCTAAACTCAAATCAGTAATAGAGAAACACATAGAATCCCTAAAAATATTGAAGAGGTCACTGGTACTTGAAATAAGATTGCAGTCTATCACCATCATCTAGTTCAATCTTTCATAATACCAAAAAAATTGAATGGGATAGTTAGAAATAATGTTCAGTAAAACTGGTGAACCTCACTGAGACGTACAATGATGTATGAATTCGTTAACTTACATATCATCCATCTAAACATTCATCTCTGGATGATATGCTGGTTGCACTCTATATGGGTGGATAGATATTATCTCTGATCCTGGAACCCACATGATCATGAACTTGTTCTCCTATGTTGAGTGTATGCCATATATCTCTATAAGAAATAAATCCTAAAAACTATGAACCACTATATAAAAATAATCATGTTGTATTCCTCAATCATCAAAACAAAAGATTTATATTTGGTCTATATGACAAAAAGATCTACACTAAATTGGAGATTCATGAATAATCTAATGATCTATCTCTCCCTAGTTATAATAGATACATCATTCTATGGAAAGAAAGGTAAATCCCATCTGATAATCGTAAATATGGGATTGGTATATTACTAACCAATCTATACCCATAATAAAAATGAATCTTTCCATTTCAAACATGAATGTTTACCACAAGAAATGGTAACCACCGATCTCTTGAGAACACACCATGAAATGTTTGATATTTTATAAAAAGACTCACAATGGTGTAATGATTGTCGAAACACCATCAAATAAATACAAATCCAATCCCATACTCTATGAAAAATAGAAGATAAAAATGAATTCAATTATTTTATATCAAAAATTATAAAAAAAATCTATAGGAAATACAAGAATCTTATATATTATTGTATAAAGAACCACATAAACATTTCTTCAGTAGTATTCCAAATATATGTCTTAACATCCACTCTTCCTAGGGGTCTATCATGAATCCCATGAGATATTCCATTTTCTTAGTACATTCATCCTTACACGGGGGTACTATAACTTGTTCTATGACCTAAATGTCCAATGGAACTGTAGCAATGTGTCTGCTAAGTAGTAGCTAGGTCCTTCCTAGAATCTTATACATGTAATGAACCCCTCCAAATACACTAATGCAACATACCCCTATAAAACCCCTATAGGTGGCTCATCCTGCCCCAGAATCAACACTCCAATACAGTGTATAAACAATATGTATTATTCTAGAATGAATTGAAACACTAAAATCATTGAAATGAAACACATAATTGAGATGATTTCTCACCACCATAAATATTCTATCTTTTATTTACATAGTGATATATTTCAAAACAAATATTTTCTTCACAAGAAGTAGAGCTACCAGTTCTCCAAATTGATATAGTATGTTCGTTTCTTGGGCCTTTCTCAGATTATCTTCTGTAAATAGGCCCTAAATAATCATATAGGAAGATATAAATGAACGAATGACTTTGAACTCTTAACAAATTCCATATCAAATCTTATCCTGAAAACAAAACACCATGTAGATCTCATTTGATTCTAAAGATAGTGTAAAACACTGCATGTTGGTGCAATGTTTATGGTAGTCCATTACAAATAATCCCCCTTATTTTAGATTCATGAACATTTGAAATTACTCATCCCTCAATTTCATTGTATAAAATTTTCTAAGAACATCATATCATTGTCCTTCCAAGATAGATCCTCCTCCAAACTATTATGGTCTATAATGCACCACCAATGCTTGGCAAGTGTAACTAGAATCAATGTATTATGATTCAACCATCAATCAGAAGGTTCCTCAAGGTGCATAAAGATCATCAGTACTGATTCAATCTAGAACATAGTATCCTGGGAAAATCCCATTAAGTGAACAAATATAGATGTTAGAGTTTTAACTCTCTCATTAGTTCAATCATTAAATATATTGTACAAATAGTCCTCATTTTAATATTAGTTTTATGGACATGAATAAGTATTCATGAATATGTAAATTCCATCAATCCACAAGAGCTATAGGATGCTCTGGTTCTTATAAATTAGGAGTTGCTAATTCAAAATATCACAACGCTCAACCTGAAGAAGACGAGGGGAAATTTTGTCTAATAGATAATTAAACTCTATAAAGAAAACGATATTACAATAATGTAAACCACAAGAGGTGAAAATAGTATAGAACCACTACTCTTGGTCCTTATAAACCTAGATAACAAGAATTTTAGTATGAAATATCAGTTCATTTAACTTCATTTACTAGATGCAATTGATATCTCTTTTCATATTTTATAGTTTCAATAATGTATAACATAAAATTAAGATGTTAATATCAAAAAATATGTTGGTCAAAATACATACCTATGTGAATATCATTATGCATGTATACTCATATCGCACCATACCAGTCCATAAGTGTAAATATAATGAAAACATCATACAAACTAATTACATTAAATAACAAGTGAAATACCCTTTGTGAAGTAGCATAAACTATAACAGATGAACACAATAATCAAAAATCACATCCAAGGTCACTGATTTTCCCTATTCATAGGTTTACTAATCCCATTCAATTTGTATTTACAAAGACTTGAAACATGATAGTATAATTTTTATCATTAATAAATAGTAATCCATTATAAAAGACAAACTTGGTTCTGATACCACATTTTTATATACCACTATCTGGAACTCTAACATGTGGCCCAATCAAGTTTTTTATTCGGCCCTATGTGTGACTCCTCGTTGGCCAAGGGCTATCAACTAGAGGCAGGGTTTTTATAAGTATAGTGGTGATACTATAACCCTAATATATATTACAATAAATCCAAATAATCAATAATAACAAATATCAAATTAATGGAGAAATAGTTGAAATACTATATCATAGAACAATAATTTAAATGAGAAACCAATAATCAAATAATGAAGAATCATATAAGGAAAGATGAGATGGATCTAATGGAAAAAATGAAAACAATTCAAATAATGGAACCAACTAACACAATATAATCTCAAAATACCCATATATTAGACCATATGTTGATCTCATCTCCAAACACCATCCCATCAAATAATCAAAAAAATCAGTGACAAGTTCCATCTTCCATGCCCAAACATATATCAATGTATTCTTATTAGGTACCAAATGGTTCTAGAATAAGGTTTGAGTAAAACATGAAAGGTTAACAACACCGTGTCTAAACGTAACAAGTATGGTAATAAGTGGTTGAAATAAAGTGATAATTGATGTACTAATTAATCAACTCACACTATAAGAAAATAAACCCACTTTTTCAGGTTGAAAAAATATATCTAATCATGTAGCACAACAATACTATCAATCAAGCAAATATACATGGAAAATCACACAATGTTATCCAAGTCCATTATAAAAGCCATGCCGCATAGGTCTTGGTTGATCCCACTAAATATAGGTATTATAGAATATGACTAAGCACAGAATAATCAATATTTGCATTATCATATGGGAGAGAGAATATCCCACCCAATATGATAAATACAATATGGGACTGGGTAGATCCTTATCACTAAAATCATTCCGACATAGGAATCGGTAAAGCCTTCTCAATATAATCATTACAAATTGATAAACCAACGGTTTGTAATATTAATGATATCACTATATCACATTATATTCCTCAATGGTTAATTATTAAAATTAACATTTTTCATTAATTTACATTATCCTTAATACAATTTGTCTTTATCTATTTACATGCCAATATTTTTAGTAAATAAATTTTATTTTATGGTTATTATATATCAATAAATCTCATAAATCTCATGTGATGCTAAACACACCTTAATAAAAAACGAAATTTCCTATTAATCAATGATTTTTCTCCACCAAAAAGTAGCTATAATCATGGTCACATCAACATTGGAATTATAAAGGGTCCAAAAATTATATCAATCCATGATATAAAATAAAAAAATGAATAATCTATGTTGATCACATGTTACATTGGTGCAATCCGAGGATCCAAATCTCTTGTATTTCATATTTTCAAAATACCAATTATTGTTTCGTGGTAACCATAATCCGAATTCAAATTCTGCAAGATTTCAAAATTAAAAATTCAAATTTTAAAAAAATATATCAGAACTACATTAAAATACGAAAACAAGACCCCTTAATCGATATGAAAGATCCACTATGTGGATTGTGTTTACACGTTAGATTCATTGATTATTCCACATCAATGTCTCTATCGTACATCATAACATCATTGTCCAATCAACATATTCCAATTCCCTATTATCCTACACTAAATGTAATAACATCATCGATAAGATCAACCATCAATAAATACCTGAATTCCAACTAGTAATCATCATACCAAATATTAAAAATAATATCACCTTGGAAATCAACTATATTCAACAAAAACACCATATGTAAAATAGAAGAAAAACATATCTATCAGTATAAATGAATGAAAATAAAAAATAATAACCTACTTAAGAAAGAACACTATATGATACAAACATAATTAGAAAAATCATGTAATGCCATCAGTTTAGACGACATGATTTTCTTCATTGCTGTCTTTAAGGATGACAAAATCTAAAAACAAACTAAAAGTAAATGAAAAAAATAACACATAAAACACAATAGAAAAAATAAATAATGATGGAAAGGGGAATAAGATCAATGATGTCATTTATCCAGAAAGAAACACTAGAGAAACCGAAGATCATAATGATCTAAAAAATTAGAAAACCAATTCTTTCTAAGATAAAGCACCAATAATACTGGCATTACCCTCCAACAACATCACAGGAAGTCCCAAAACACTAATTGGGGCCATCCAATATGGGATCAAGCTTGATGGTTTCCCAAATAGGGAATAAAAGATGAATAATTCTGAATTCCAAGACCATCCCCAACCAACATCACATAAATTCCCACACGTAGATATAACATGGAGGTTTGACCTATAGGGAAATTATGAAAGATGAGAGGTGAAAGGAATAAGAATCCCATAATCTAGTGAAACAAGGAAATCTAGGAAGATTGAAAACCAAAAGTGATATGAATATATAGGAAAGAATAAATTAGGATTGATCCCATAGAAGAGTAGCACTATTGGTTCAAGGAGAATGGAAGAAGAGGTGAAATATGGGATAATGGGAGGAAGCATGTGCAATATCGATCTGCGGTGAAGGGTTTCCAGAGGAAACACAACCTAAAGAATATTATAAGAGGGAGAGAGACAAGAGAGAAGGGTCAATTCTATATCATCTCAATCCAAATATTGTGTATACTTCAGGATTATAAAGATTATTGGGTTAGGATTACACCTCCTACCATTGTCTAGAAATCAATATCACACTTCCAATGGAATAAATCAATAATGATGAAGGTGTTGAAGTTTGTAACAAGATCCTAGATCATCTTAGTTAACTAATAACTCTAAAAACCAAGCATTTTCAAGTGATATTCAATTCATAAAATATAGAAAGATATAGAGATAAGTGAAATGACGAAGAATAACATACAAGAGATTAGGTGTGATATCAGGACGTTATAAAGATAAGAAGAAACTGAAAAAAGCCTACAATTAATCCTAGGGATTAGTGAAGAGGGATTAATATTATTGAATGATATTTATCATACACGCTTCCCCCTCAGGACTATTGGGCTAAGGAATACAGATTATATATCCCGTTCATGACTAGTATTTTATCATTTATAATTTACATTGAAATAACTATCACCTCATGTTAATATTTATCTCAATCAATCATTAAAAAATTTCAATTAGGATCACAATGTATCATAACTTCACATCATGAACCATTTCAGATAATTTTTCTAGCAGTTTTTACACATCATATGACTTATAAATGGTATGTAATTTCCTAGAAAATAGTTTTCATCCTAGCTTATATGTATGTGGTCTAAATACCATTGAAGACTTCTAAACTGATGACAAACACTCATAGGACCACTTAAAATGCTAAAAAAAAGTATACATTAATTAAAATAAATATTAATACAATAACATTAGGTCATTTTTCCCAAAAAAGGACTCAATATCTAAATAATACGCAACCACCAATGTCAAATGAAAAACTCAAAGATATATTGACCTGAAAAAAATAGATAGGTTATTACAACATCACTATAATATAATTGCATGCACCAATGATAATCCTAGAATAATATTAGTGTATCAAATAATAATTCTAGGAACTATTCTTTTATATCAAACTCCCTCTACCATGTCTCCTCCTGAATATGTTGATGCTAGACCTAAATTCTAACATGAGGTATAGTCATACCATAAAGATAATTCTCACAATGGTCAAAAATATATATTCGATAATAATAGTATAAAAGACATGGTTTATCTAGAAGTATAGTTATATCATCGCTTGCTAAAGGAAATATAAAAAACACAATTATTTAGAACTATAAATGGTGTTTTAAAGGTGGTATTTAATAGTTCGTTTTACGGCTACTAATAGGGCTTATTAGTAATGGTAAAAAAGCCCTATTAAAGGGGGACTTTAATAGTTCTTGAAAAATGGTTAAAATTGCCACCCCCTTTATTAGAACTTCTTAAAACTGTTGAAAAAAAGGAAATTTATCAACGATTATTAAAAAATCACTGATAGGGGTGGTCCTTATCCACACATTTTTGGAAGTGGTCATTAAAACCCCATTTACCAATGATTTTTATTAGTGCTGATAATTGGTATGTTATAAAAATATTTTGTTATAAATAATATATAAATATATAAATATATTTTATACTGATATAATGATTCTATGTATTTTTTAACTATGTTTGAGATAAGGATAAATAGACATTGTTGCATAATATAAAACAATTTTAGTGAAAATTGAATATAAAGTAATTAAAAAAATATTTGTAATTATATATTTTATAATTTTTATAGATTACTAGACATTTACTTGAAATTTTAGGATAATAAAAAAAAGATCCAAATTATGATGAAAACATAAATTCAGATTTCAATGTCCCTATATTTTGATCTAGTTGTTTTCTTATGCTCCACCACATATCAAATCGATGCATGCGATGAGGTCTATGCTATAGAGGGATGGAATAAGATCTATGAGCAACGCCTCATTTTTCAGCCCCCGAAATGTTTTGGAAGGCCTCCAAAATAAGTTTTTAGTCTGGGAACCCAAATTTTTTAACATTTGATTATAGCCTCATTTAAGGGGGGTATTTTTTTCCCTTTATTGGGACTAAATTTATTCCTTTGTAGTATATTCATATATATCTATTTTCATTTATTTTTTATTATATTTCATAATTTTTAATTATTTCTAATCCAATATATAACAATATTTACATATTCAGTCTTTGAAATTTAATTTCATAAATAAATAATTCAACATATTTACATATAAATAATATTTTTAAATATATATACTTTATCTACATAAGAAATAAACATCATTTTAAAAATATTTATATAAATATATATTTATATAATGAAATATAATTATATATATATAAACATATATAAAAATATATGGATGAAAATTTTTAAAAAGTATACAAATAAATATAGATATATTATAAAATGTATAACCAAATTGTATAAATGAGAGGAAAAGGCAGTAGTGTATATGCTAAAGGTCTCAGGTTCAAAACATGCTAGACATTGGGGCATGCGCTGAGAGGTGGGATTATCTAAGGCACTGATAATGTGGTGGGGTAGGTGCTGAGAATGGTGTCTGGACTTCTAATAATGGTGATGGGGGATGAGATTGATAAATATATATACATAATCAGTGGGGGCTTTATCAGTTCTATTTTCAGCATTTTTAAAGGATCAATAAATTGTGCTAAAAAATTCCCACAAAGGAGTCATTTTTCAGTGCTAAAAATTTGATGATAATGAACCCCTTATCAATGATTGAGAAGTGATGATAAATGACCTCTTTATCAGTGATCTTTTAAAATGGATTAAGGGTACCTTTATCAATGGTTTTACATAATAACTGTTACATCTGACCCTGCAACATCACCTATATTATTAGTTCTTCTAAAGCACTGAAAAATCCATTTTACTAAATATCATAATGGTCTGATTTATAGTTGTGTAATAAAATATAAAAATACCACCAATCACATTTACCATGATGCATACTATATGATAAATTTATGATTATATCTCCAAAGCTATGCAAAGTGAAACATGTCATGCATGTCCTCGTATCAGGGTGGAAGGAAAAATAAGTGTTCCATTCATCCGACCTTTTTCTTTATCTCAAAACACACAATAAACATGGGTGATAGATCACCCAATTTCCAGATACAATATTACTCTAACCAATTTAACACTTATAGGGAAACATGATAATCATCCTCATACACTAGGGGTCATCTCAAATAGTCATTTTACAAATATTTCCTTCTTTTAGCGGTCAGTAGCCATATATTGATCAACTAATCCTTCTTAAAAGACACCAACACAAGGATAGTACCCAAAAGAACATACACACAAACCTCTAAATAAATATGTGGTGATTTAAATGTAATTCCATAAAAATCAATGAATTCATGTTGGAGTTGGTGGCCTAGAACCAACTAATTTGTACTTTATTCATTAATAAATTCCTTATCACATCTTGATTGTTCTTCTGCGTGACAATGCATGTGATAATGTCCAAAGGACAGCTGTTTCATTAATGGGTCATGCTGGATCCCTACTATGATGAGAACCTGAAAGTGCCATAACACTGTTCTTGAATATATGCTCTATGGCCGGATGATATTATTTGAGGGACACAAATAATACAGTTCATTGGGGTGAGGACTCATAAAACTTTGAGGCACCTTCTCATGGTGTGCGCCCTTGGTAATATCCAGGAGGATATTATGAAAACGAGACTTTCCAGTAGGACATCCACATTTCATAGAGTCATTGGATTTTCCTAATTGCGGACGTGTGTATTGGTCCATAGACTTTATGATTATTATTAATGGGTATTACAACTCACTCACTTAGATGCATTGACGAAAACTGTGACGACACACTGTTCGTAGTGAGGTAGGATACATTGGGTGCGTCACAAGTAATACTGCATTAATATATAATGCAAGAAGGGATTTGCCCCTTCTGTTCTATAGTAGAAGTAGATATCTCAGGCCCTTTGATGGAAATGATATAGCCTAAATAAATCCATGGCCATGCTAAGGTATGGGAGAGTTCAATTCAGGGAAGTCAAAGAAAGAATAATCGAGCACATTGGTTGATGGCACTAGCATGAATCCCGTTTGATTGGAGATATCGAGACAATGGGATTATATTACACAGTGAGTGTTCGTAGGAGGTGACACGTCATTGAGGAGTTAAATTATTTTCTTATGTGTGCCTTGGCATGTTTCTAGATGCTAACCTTGTAATTTAGGCTGGATCCACCTAATGTCACTGAGAAAGAGGCCTTGTAATGGACTGGACCTCTCTGTCCCATTCCTTTGTCAAAAAGAAGGTCACGAAGTGTTCTGGAGGGTAAAATGGACTTTTCCCACACTTTTCAGATTTTTTTAATTACACGCAGTGTAGTGTGAGTACACGCCATGTACCCCCTCACTGGTCATACACCGTGTTGAAGTCTGTGTCCTTGCGGTGTGAAATAAATGGGTACACGCAGTATACCCAATACTACACGCCATGTAGTCCCTCTCCGCTTATGTGTTACCCTCAAACCGTGTGTTGACCTATCAGTAGCCTTGTTCTGTGTTGGAACCGTGTCCTTGACGTGTAAAATAAATGAGTACACGCTGTGTTTTCAATACTACACGTTGTGTAGTGTCTCCCCACGTGTGCATTACCTTCAAACCATGTGTTGACCAGTCAACGGACATGTGCCGTGTTGAAGGCCGTGTTGGAAGCCGTGTGGTGATCGTTTGAAATGGCCAAGTACACGCCGTGTACCATAAAGTAAACGCCGTGTACCATAAAGTACACTCCGTGTAATTTTTTATCACACATATAAAAGGAGGGGTCCCCTCCTCCTTTTCAACACACCCCACTCCTCCCCTTTCCTCTGAGCAGAGCTCTCCCAAGAGACTCGAAGGCTCTTTTCTTCAATAACATCTTCATCCGAGCTCTGATTGACGATCCGTCAGCGGACATAGGATCGTAACGACGAGACGGAACTTCTGAGCATGGATTTGTTGGCCTTTACTTCCCAGCTTCCACCCAAGGAGGTTTTGCTGGACTTTTCCGGAAGTGACGGATGCCGACGAACGTCTTCTAAAGTTGATCCGGGGGGGAGCGTTGTTGTCAGAACCTGTTGAGGTAGGGATCATACTTTCGTCTCTCTAAATTTGTTCATATTGCAGGGTGGGTGTCCTCTTGTTTACATGAAACACTTTTGAACCAGTTTAATAATGATAATAACTGGATTATATAAATGGGATGGGATGTTTCTGATTACTATTACTTTTTCTATATCATGTGATATTATGTTGTGAATTGAATAGGCTTATGCCAACTAAAAATCACTATCGTTGGGGGCCTTTTCTTGCACAATTAAATTCATCCCTATCATTCTAGACCATGTATGGATAGAAACATCATGGAATGTGGTAATTGGTTAATCATGTAACGTTGGCTGATTAAATGAAAATATGGAACCCTTTTGTGATCACCCCGGTTGAACTAAATTTAAATAATAAACATGTGGGTGCTATTGGGGTTAATTTTTGTGAAGGGGGTGTTTTGTGGGTTGATGTGGATCGGGTGAGTTGCGGGGTTGTGGTTGGCTTGGTTGTGGGTTGGTGTGAATGCTATGTTAGTGATGGGCAGCAGGGCTGCGATGAAAGGTATCCAAGGATGATGATATACGGTGTGGTTGTGGTTATGGTAGTTGGAAGCGGGGCTATAGGGATGGGTTTGAATGTGAATGAACTATGGGTTGTGATTAATAAATAAAAGTGGAAAATTTAATGAATGGTGGGGCATGATAGTGGAATGGGAATAATAGTTAATGGGGTTGGTTGGTTAATAATAAGGGACTTGTTTGGGTTGCTTGTGTTTTCCGAACCTGATTTTTGGATGGCAGGGATATGTTTTAAAAATGATTAATGTGGTTGGTTGTGTATTGTTGCCCAGTTGTTAAGGTACTAATAAACTAATTCTGTTGAAACATGAAAAGCTAAATGGGGATGGGTTTTTTGTTGTATGCATGCTTCATAGTAGTGGTGCCGAGGCATGTGCTCAGTTTTCTGTTAGAAGCCATAGGATGGGCTGAGTGTTTGGTATATATATATATCTGTATCTTTGTGTTTTTATTGCACCCTACCCATGTAGAGAACTTAGTGCCGAACACTCCCATTTCATGGGAGAGGGTGTTTTCCCCTTAGTTACTAGCTCCTTCCTGTTCCTTCTTCCCTAGGCTGTAATGGCTTGAGGCGACCATACACCCAAGAATCTTCGGGTAGGTTCTATTGGGGTGGTTTAGCCCAAGACTCTTCGGGAAGGTTATAATATTTCCCAAGATCCTTCGGGATGAGGCCCTGGTGTGTGCGGGCGGGATAGGTGGTTGTGAGGCCCAGGTGAGTGCGGGCGGGATAGGTGGTTGTGAGGCCCAGGTGTGTGCGGGCGGGATACGTGGTTGTGAGGCCCAGGTGTGTGCGGGCGGGATACGTGGTTGTGAGGACCAGGAGTGTGTGGGTGGGATACGTGGTTGTGAGGCCCAGGTGTGTGTGGGTGGGAAGAGTGTGGTAGCATCAGGATGTTCGCTGTTAGGAAGAGCAGCTAGCTAGTGAGAGAAAATGGTGCGGGGTACCCAGTACTCTTGTTCTTATATACTACTACCTGTTGTGATTGTGTATTGGTGATTGTGGATGGTGAGGTTTGGTGGATAAAACTCCTTGCTAGGTTTCTTTTGTTGTTCTCACAGGACATTACGATGTCTCCCCACTTGTGCACGAGAGCTTTAGGTTTCCCTAATGGGTATACTTGTATGCTCACCGTACGTTTACTTTCAGGTTTCCAGGAGGACTACCAGTGTCGTGCAGGACCCTACTAGTCGGGACAGTTGGAGTTTCTGTAGTTTTCTGTACTTGTTTCTTTTGGTGTTGTACTTTTTCAGCTTCTTTGTACTTGTACCTTGTTTCATAACTATTTAAAGATGCATGTGGGATTGGTTTGGGTTTATTTCTATACACTTGCTATTTTTGTTTTTGGTGGTTGACTTGTCCTATTACCTGGTTCTAAATAATAAAAATGGTAATGCCTCCCATATTAGTGAAAAGTCATACCATTGATACTAGTCACCACCCCGGGGCCTACTAGAGGCGGGACTCGGGGGTCATTATCTCCCTTTCACCATTGCCAGCTCAGGAGGGGCATCTTTGGTGGGAGGGGGTCGTGACAGAATGGTATCAGAGGTGATGGTTGAGAGATATGATGGAGTCTGGAGTTCGGAATAGTGAGGATTTCATGGGATGGTAGGGAAACAGTGTTGGTTAATCTTGGTGTGTGACCTAGGCCAGGGAAGACAAGCTAGGACATGAGATTTTAGGGCCCCCCGTGATCCGATGCAAGGACTCTGAGCCTACCGAACAACCTTGTGAGACCACATTTATTGTAGGGTAGGGACCCTAGGGAAGGTACATGAATCATCATGATTGTGTTTTACTTGATTTCGACGTTCTGGGAAAGAAATTGAAATAATGTGATTAAATAAAACCTTCAGAATTTTTCCTTACTACTTGGGCTTTGGGGATCCTTGTTTATCGTACAGATATGGAACCTGGACGTCATCCCCGGGTGACTCAGACGGCCGAGGCCCAGTAGATTTAGGTGGTCGATCAGTTGAGGATTGACCGAGAGGAGGAAGATAGCCAGTGGTAGAGGACTCTCTGTTCTTTCCAGTGACAAACCCTCAAGAAGTACGAGGGTAGTACTTCAGATACAGAGAAAGAGGGGTGGATTGATCATATAGAGATAACTTTTACCTTGATCTGTGCTCCGAGGGATTACTGGGATCCCTTTTTTAGTTAGTCAGCTGAGAGGTGCGGCGCGATAGTGGTGGACGCTCTACCTCAGAGAGAGGATAAAGGAAGAGGTTCCATGGGCTAACTTTGAGAAGGAATTCGAAGAGGAATTATTTTCATACATGATCAAGGTGGAGAGGCTAAATGAGTTACTCTCTCTCCAGCAGGGGAGTATATCTATATGAGAGTTTCGGATCAAGTTCATGGATCTCCTACGCTTTTCTTCAGATCTCTTTCTGGATGAGGAGTCTCTGGTGAGACATTTGGAGGAGGCACTTCGTCCTTCGCTCCATTTTGATGTCATCCCCTTCACCCTTCAGACATAACATGATGTATAGAATAAGGAATAGGTTGTAGAGAGGATTCACTCTTAGGGTGTGTCACCACGCGAGGGTTTTCAGAAAGTTTCGTCGAAGGGGAAGGTAGTCAGCTGCAGGTATCCTACGACAGGACCTTCCAGGTTCAGGCCAGTGGGGAGCAGGCCCCAGCAGTTCCAGTTCAGATCTTCTGGTCCTCGTCCCGTTTCCAAGAGCCCAGGACTGAAGTGTTTCTCTTTTGGGAGTTTCGAGCACATTTAGTGTCGGTGCCCGACCCGAGCTCAGTACGGTTGAGGTGGGCAGGTTCAGCACCCACCTCAGTAACACCAGTTGTCGGTGAGGCCCTTCCAGCAGCAGCATGACCATGCTCACCTGAGGGAAGATATTGCGGGAGGAGGCCGACCTTAGGGTGCTCCTTAGGGTCCTCGACCAGGGCGTGGTCTGGGAGGTGGAAGAAATCAGAGAGGTAGAGGAGCTAGGCATGGACAGTTGCACGTAGCAGAGTTGGAAGCTCCAGCAGGACAAGAGGTGGTACGAGGTACGATTTGTTTGTTCAACACTCTCATTTATGCATTGTTCGATTCAGGAGCTTCACACTCCTTTGTTGCACCTAGTCTAGGCCATGCTTTAGGATGAGATGTAGAGAGACTTTCCAAACCAATGGTGCTAAGTACACTAGTTGGAGGACAGACCAACATATGATGTGTTTTCTGGGGATGTGGGATGACGTTGGGACCACATCGATCTAGTGGGGACCTTCTTCTGTTACAGATCCAGCCTACGATGTCATCCTAGGCATCGAATAGTTGTTTTCTGTTAGGTCCATTAATGAATGCTTCTGGAGAAGAGTCGTGTTCTCCGACGTGGACGGGCAGCGTGTAGCATTTTTTGGTGAGAGGTGCTATCAGTTGGGGAGCCAGTGTGTGGAGCCTCTCCTTTCTCTATTAGGCAGGTTATCAACGGTTCCAGCTGATTCAGAGATGATGGATGTTCCAGAGGTTGTTGGATAATTCCTTAATGTTTTTTCTGAGGAGGTTGTGACTCTACACCCCCCCCCCCCCCGACGTGATGTTGAGTTCGGGATAAACATACAACCTGGTGCCCGTCCGATTTCGATGTCCCCTTATCGGATGGCACCTTCGGGGCTGCGGGAGTTGCGGATTCAGATTGAAGATCTGATGGAGAAGGGTTTTGTTTGACCCAGCGTGTCACCATGGGGTGCACCAGATTTATTCATGAGGAAGGAAGATGGTGGTCTCAGGCTATGCATAGACTACTGATGGTTGATCCAGGTAACAATCAACAATCATTACCCCCTCCCATGGATAGATTATATCTTCGACCAGCTAAGGGGAGCAGGTTGGTTTTCTAAGATTGATCTATGATCAGGATATCATCAGCTGAGGGTGAAGGATAGTGACATCTCGAAGACATATTTCAGGTGCAGGTATGGGCACTTCGAGTTTGTAGTGATGCTGTTTGGGGTTACGAATGCACCAGTTGTGTTCGTGGGACTTATGAACTTTTTCTCCCGAGAGTTTCTGGATTGGTTCTTCGTTGTGTTTATCGATGAAATCCTGATCTACTCAAGATCAAAGGAGGATCATGTTGAGCATCTTAGGGCAGTCTTGGAAGTCATTCGACACCACCAGCATTATGGTAAATTGTCGAAATGTAGGTTCTTAACACAAGAAGTACACTTCCTTGGGCACGTGGTGTCTCAGCATGGAGTGTCAGTGGACCCGTCGAAGGTGGAGGGAGTTGTTTCTTGGGAAGTACCCCAAGATTATGGTAGAAGTTTGTAGCTTTATGGGGTTACCATATTACTATTGGAGGATCGTTTCAGACATCTCTCGAGTTGCTTCTCCATTGACAGCTTTGACTAGGAAGAATCAGTTCTTCTTATGGAGCGAGCAGTGCCGGAAATCTTTCGACTACCTGAAGGAGAAGTTGGTCAGTGCTCCCGTACTCATGTTACCAGAGGAAGGGTTGTTTAATGAGGTGTTTTATGATGCTTTGGGCCATGGTTTGGGGTGTGTAATGATGCAATAAGATTTAGCATCCCGCCTTTTTATCACATAATCATTCATTACATTTTACAAAACTGAGGATCTTTAAGGTTTAGTGTATTGGAAACCAGGAACATAAAACATGAAAACATAAAACATTCTTCTTAAACACATGAAAGGATTCTCCACATGTTCATACTAGGTTCATTACCGCATCTCATAACCAGGGGACATAAATCAAAAGAAAGGGTGAGCAGAAGGCCCAGTAAGGGAAACAATAGAAACATTTTACATGTGAACTTTAGATACATCAATAAGGTCATGAAAAGAACTTTATGGAATGAGATAGAAATCATGAGATATATCATAATATAAATAACATTTTTCATAACATGAAGATGTGGCTGCAACATTTAATATTGACAATCATTTCGTTTCACCAAGGTCCATCCCCAAGGTGCCATTAAAAATTACCATGGTTATTCACCAAGGTATTAGTCTAAAAAGTCATCTCTAGAGATTAAGTCTTTACCCAATGCATTGGAGCGCTATCTGGGCGCACCCTTGACATGTCTTTATTATCTTGTGAGCCACATATATCATCATAAATCATTTCATAAACAACCAATATAGCATAAAATAAATGGGTTTCATTTCTTAATCATAACGTTTTAAAAACCGATTTAAAGACATGATCTTTGTGTCACTTGAAACCCACGGAAAGTGAAAGTGGGTTTCATGTATGTAACTCCCAGAATTAAAAATAGAACATTTTGATATATATGTGAATACCCATTTAGGAGAATGTGCTTTGATTATTCACTTAATTAAATAAATGAATTCGAGAATAAGAGAGAGACATTTTGAGACGAAATTCTGCAGCATAACGGCTATGTTACAAGGTTTTAGAAAACATTGAAAAGAGAAGGGACATGGGTCACCCACTCATAAATAATCCATAAAACAGTAGGCGGACAGAATATAAGGGATTTAAGAACATGGTAATGTAATTTTAAAGATATACCATATGAAATGAAGAACATGAAAGGAAGACAAAAATAAGATTTCTCTTATGAAACTTCGGCAGCCTAACGACGTCAATTAACTTCATCAAAAATGAATTGACGAGATCAAATAGTGTCTCTATTCATATGAACATAAAAGATCATTATGATAAATTTTGAGATCGTACCCCAACATAATAAAAAAGTAACTTGAAATACTTTACATGAAAATAGATCTTGAAAAATGAGAAGGGAGAAAGAATACGTTACAAATATTTTGGCAGCCTAACAGCGCCACTTAAAACATCATAAAACGAAATAATGAGAGTACGAGGGGATATATCATTATATGAACATGAAATGGGATGTATGAGGAGTATAAAAGAACATTATTTAACATAAGAACATGGATCATAAATGAAATTACATTAAAGATATTTCTTGAAAAGAAAGAGAGAGGTCAGATCCCTTACCTTAAAACTTAACTCTTAAAACTCAACGGTTGGGACCTTGAGGGCTTGGGGGCACCTTGGGAGGACTCCTTGGGAGGTACTTAGACCATAACTTCGTTGGGGGAGAGTGGGGAGTCGAAATGGATGAGAGTATGGCTTGGTATTTATAGTGAAAGTGAGGGGACAAGGCATTAATGGCCAAGGGACACCCCAAAAGTGGTTTTCTCAAAACCATGTTCTCTCCCATGATATTTCCCATGAAATTAGGCCACATGGGGCCCCCCAATACAATAATTCATCACCTTTTGTCGGAAAAACCTTAAAATATCTCATGAAATCTTCATGACACATTTATGATGTCATTAAACATACTGAAACCCTAAAATGGTATTTTACTATTCACAGAAAATTCAACTTTCTCAGAAAAATCACAAAATTTCACCTTAACCAAATATCAATTCTCTGAATTAAAAAATGAACTCCATTTTATAAAAATAATTTTCTAAATATTTTTAATTTATTTTTTAAATAAATACACTATTTACCGAAAAAACTTTTTTTTCAGAAAAATCCCCAAAAATTACCTTAACATAATATCACTGCTCTGAGTTCAAAAATGAAATCCATTTTATAAAAATAACTTTCTAAATATTTTTTATTTAATTTTTTATTAAAAAACACTATTCACCCGAAAAAACTAATACTTGAATAATAAATTATGAAACCGTTATTTGACTATTTTATTAAATCACATTACTTAATCAAGGTGCCTAGATTATATTAATACTTTATTTAAGTGAGATTACTAATCCATTTGGTTACATTACTAATTCTAAGCATAAAATCACTATTCATAATTTACTATTCATCAAAAATTATGTTCATCTTATTAGACTCTAAATTCCGTACTAAACATAATTGTAGAAGTCCATTTTTTGAAAATAATTACACATTTTTAATTATTTATGTTTTACATAAACATTTTTTAAAATATCCTTTTTCTAAAATTAATCAAAAATATGAATACTATATTTATCTGGTCTTTTGAAAATTCATAAACTTCATCATAAGAAGAAAACCCAATTCTTATTTAAAACAAAGGATTACACATGGAAGTTATGGTCTCCTTACATAGCCTCTTATCACACCAGCATAGGACCTAAGTGTAAGGTGTGCTATTGTGAGGGAATCTGAGGGAGGCTCGGCTAACATCGCATGAGTAGAAATTTCTGTAAGTTTGAACTTCTCGCAAAGGAGATTCCATTCTAGCTTCACACGATGAAGTTCGGCTAGGGTTTGGTCCAGAGCATGGTCCAGTGGTGCTACCTCCTTCCCAAGTTCTATTATATGGGCTTCGATCAGTCCAAGACTACTGGGTGAGCCATCAAATCTTCATTCTATAATAAATAACCAAGATTACTTGTATTTAGAGACAATAATCAAAATGTTTAGTTTACAGCGGTCATATTGACCAATGGTCATATAATAGTCAATCCCAACAGTCTCATTTTAATAATACTCATGTTATCAAATGAAACATTTTTGTTGAGTATAAAAATAAAATAAAATGACACATAAAATTAGGAAACAAGATTTATTCAAAATTTTGAGTCGTTACAATCTTCCCCCCTAAAGAAATTGCGTCCTCGCAATTTTTAAAATTGGGTTTTAAAATTTCATTGAATTTCCCACATCAGAAAAGGAGTCCGTAAAACTATTACATTAAAATAAAGAAAGGGAAGTACAAAGTTCACCTGAGTAAACCCACAATAGGGTTCCTTGTAAGAAAACATGGACATGGAGGAGAAAACAAAGGGTCAAGTTCTGAGGGAGAGTGATAGAAAACATGATTTGGAGAAAGTTAACCATAAGAAAATCCCAAACATATGATGTGTGTAAACTTTCTTTGATTACCTAGTAGGAAACGTAAACCAACAAAGTTTTTGTTTTACATTCCTTTTCATAATTTTGTGGAATTAATTTACTACATAGAACAAAAACATAAGAAAATATACCTACCATTATGTAGAGTTTCATCCTTTAATAATTTTCTACCAAAACTAATATTTTCTCCAAACGATGAGAATTCAAAACTACTTGGTCTCATCAAAACACAAGAATCATCTTCTATAGAATCAAATAATCCACAAAAGATTAACTATCTATTTCTTAAATGTTTAAACATTATCCCAAAAAACAGAAAGGGTAAGGTAAAACAACTCTTCAAATAGAATGAATCCCATAGGAATGGAAACTACTTTTGAATCTTCAAAGTTCCATGGTACTACCCAATGTTCATCGTAGTCCATTCCATAAATAATAGTCTGTATGATTCCTCAAAATAACCCAAACTAAGATTGAAACCGAAATACAAGAAGGATTTGATAACATAGTCTTCCAAAATAAACTTCATTGTTCATCTCCAAACAACATCAAACACTCCTAACATCTTATAACAAAAGTATCTAACTTAAAAATAGTTTACCCAAGATAGGTTAATCATTCCCATAAGTAACCTAAATTAATATAAGTCCACCTTAAATTCATCGATTCTTCAAAATATAAGTCATCCTTACTCCTCAAAGAAAATACCATAGTAATCTATTTACCTAGATCATATAGGGTCCCCAAAATAGTGAACATCTTACAAAATAATAATCATCTTTTTTATCCCCAAATCATCTCTGTGATATTAATATGTAAATCATCACATTTCCGATCACATTGGTTGTTGAGACATATTCTTCCATTTCCCACCATTAACTACGAAAAGAAATTACAATTAGGGGCTTGAATGCTTAGCCAATAATCATGAAAATGAACTTAAAGCATATAAGTATAACTTATAGAAGAAAATTATACCCTAACTTGTGATCCACTAGGTTATCATCTAGGATATCCATGATTATATATTCTTATGTAAATCTTTATTTTATTTTATCTTTGTTCCTTTAACAATGGTTCATACTAATCTTATGAATTTACCAAAGCATATCCCCCGGGAGTGTCGTAACCAAGAGTGAAGCAAGGCCCGTTGTCGTGTACCAGTTACCGTTTGAGTCTAGCTCAAAGAGGTGTTTTCGGGTTTTACCCCTATGTAAATATGTGCCAGAGCCACCTCTACCTGCTCGTATCCAGGCATGGCTATATTTTCTTGGCAACCCATTACTCAATACTCACCAAAATACCAGGAAGATTTCCTATATATAATCTTTTTTATAGGCCTCTTCCTAAAGTTTTCATATACTAATTTCCAAAAATAACTAAACAATCCTCTGATACCAACTATAGCATCCCGCCTTTTTATCACATAAACTTTCATTACATTTTGAAAAACCGAGGATCTTTAAGGTTTAGTGTCTTGGAAACCAGGAACATAAAACATGAAAACATAAAACATTCTTCTTAAACACTTGAAAGGATTATTCTCATGTTCATCCTAGGTTCATTACTGCATCTCATAACCTGGGGACATACATCAAAAGAATGGGTGAGCAGAATTCCCAGTAAGGGAAACAAGAGAAACATTTTACATGTGAACTTTAGATACTTCAATAAGGTCATGAAAAGAACTTTAAGGCATAAGAAAGAAATCGTGAGATATATCATAATAAAAATAAAATTTTTCATAACTTGAAGATATGGCGGCAACATTTAATATTGACAATAATTTCGTTTCACCAAGGTCCATCCCCAAGGTGCCATTAAAAATTTCCAAGGTTCTTCACCAAGGTATCAGTCTAAAAAGTCATCTCTAGAGATTTTGTCTTTACCCAATGCATTGAAGTGCTATATAGTTGCACCCTTGACACATCTTTATTATCATGTTATCCACATATATCATCATCAATAATTTCATAAACAACCCATATAACATAAAATAAATGGGTTTCATTTCATAATTATAACGTTTTAAAAACTGCTTTAAAGACATGATCATTGTGTCACTTTAAACCCACGGAAAGGGAAAGAGGGTTTCATGTATGTAAATAACAGAATTTAAAATAAAACATTTTGATATATAAGTGAATACCCCTTTATAAGAAGGAGCATTGAGTATTCACTTAATTAAATAAATGAATTCGAGAATAATGGAGAGACATTTTGAGACAGAAATTCTGCAGCATAACGGCTATGTTACAAGGTTTAAGAAAACATTGAAAAGAGAACGGACATGGGTAAACCACTCAAAAATGATCCATAAAATAGTAGGGGGACAGAATATAAAGGATTTAAGATCATGGTAAATAAATTTGAATGATATACCATATAAAATGAAAAACATGAAAGGAAGAAAAAAATAAGATTTCTCTTATGAAACTTCGGCAGCCTAACGTCGTCACTTAAACATCAACAAAAATGAATTGAAGAGATCAAATAGGGTCTCTCATCATATGAACATAAAAGATAATTATGATAAATTTAGAGATCATACCACAACATAATAAAAAGGAACATGAAATACTTTACATTAAAATAGATCTTGAAAATTGAGAAGGGAGAAAGAATCTGTTAAAAACATTTCGGCAGCCTAACAGCGCCACATGAAACTTCATAAAAAGAAATAATGAGATTAATAGGGGATATCTCATTATATGAACATGAAAAGGCCAGTAATAGGATTATAAAATAACATCCTTTAACATAAGTACATGGAGCATAAAATAAATGACATAAAATAGATATCTTGAACAGAAAGTGAGAGGTCGGATCCCTTACCTTAAAACGTAACTTTTAATACTCAATGGTTGGGACCTTGAGGGCTTGGGGCACCTTGGGAGGACTCCTTGGGAGGTAATGAGACCCGAACGTCATTTGGAGAGAGTGGGGAGTCGAAATGGATGAGTGGATGGCTTGGTATTTATAGGGAATGTGAGGGGACAAGGCAGTAATGGCCAAGGGACACCTCAAAAGTGGTTTTCTCAAAACCATGTGCTCTCCCATGATATTTCACATGATGTTAGGCCACATGGGTCCCCAAATACAATAATGAATCACCTTTGGTCGTCCAACCCTTAAAATATCTCATGACATCATCATGACACATTTATGATGTCATTAAACATACCGAAACCTTAAAACGGTATTTTTACTATTCACTGAAAATTTAACTTTCTCAAAATAATCCCTAAATTTCAAATTAACCAAATATCAGTGCTCTGATTTCAAAAATGAACTCCATTTTATAAAAATACTTTTCTATATATTTTTAATTTATTTTTTAAATAAATACACTATTCAAAAAAAATTCATTTTTTTCAGAAAAATCCCCAAAAATTACCTTAACATAATATCGATGTTCTGAGTTCAAAAATGAAATCCATTTTATAAAAATACTTCTCTAAATATTTTTAATTTAATTTTTAAATAAAAAACACTATTCACCCAAAAAAAACTAATACTTCAATAATAATTTATGAAACCGTTATTAAACCATTTTATTGAATCACATTACTTAATCATGGTGCCTAGATTATATTAATACTTTATTTAAGTGAGATTACTAATCCATTTAGTTGCATTACTAATCCTAAGAATAAAATCACTATTCATAATTTACTATTTTTCAAAAATTAAGTTGATCTTATTAGACTCCAAATTTCATGCTGAACATAATTATAGAAGACCATTTTTTGAAAATCATTACACATTTTTAATTATTTAAGTTTTACATAAACATTTTTTAAAATATCATATTTCTATAATTCATCAAAAATATGCATGCTATATTTATCTGGTCTTTTGAAAATTTATAAACATCATCATATGAAGAAATCCCAATTTTTATTTAAAACAAAGGATTACAAAAGGAAGTTATAGTCTCCTTACATAGCCCCTTATCACACCAGCAGAGGACCTAAGTGTAAGGTGGGCTAAGGTGAGAGAATATGAGGGAGGCTCGACCAACAATGCACGAGTATTAATTTCTATCAGTTTGAACATCTCGTAAAGGCGATTCTGTTCTAGCTTCACACGATGAAGTTCGGCATGGGTTTGGTATAGAGCAAATCCCAATGGTTCTACATCCTTCCCAAGTTATGTTAGATGGGCTTCGATCGGTCCAAGACTACTAGGTGAGGCCTTCGAATCTTCTTTCTATAATAACTAACCAAGATTACTTGTATTTAGAGACAATAATCGAAACGTTTAGTTTACAATGGTCATATTGACCAATGGTCATATAACAGTCAAAACCCAACAGTCTCATTTTAATTTTACTCATGTTATCAAATGAATCATTTTTGTTGAGTATAAAAATAAAATAAAATAACACATAAAATTAGAAATCAAGATTTATTCAATATTTCGGGTGGTTATAGAAGAAGTGTATGATCTGTTATGGGTCTAGGCAGTTGTGCCCTCACGAGCGTAATTATGCCACCCATGACATGTAACATGCTGCAGTAGTGTTCACACTGATGTTGTGGTGACATTACCTCTGTAGGGAGCACATTGTGGTCTTCTCAGATCATAAGAGTATATATTATATCTTCTCTCAATGTGTCCTGAACATACAGCAACAGAGATGGGTCGAGTTCCTCCAAGACTATGACATTGAGATCTCTTACACTGAAGGTAAGGGCAACATTGTGGATGATGCCCTGAGTAGGAATTCGCATAAGGATGTTGTTCCAGAATCCACTGATGCATTGAAAGTGATGGGAGAGTTGGCTTCCTTTCACTTGGATGCAAGGGTAGAGGGTGTTAGAGGATATTTGTTTCAGATGACGGTGTAGTCCTCCTTGTCGCAGCAAGTGGAAGAGTCTCAGTGGGGAGACTCCGAGGCGGAAGTGATGCAGGATCTTGTCGATCAGGGAAACGTTCCAGAAGGGTTTTCAGAGTACAGCCGACAACGGATGCTTTTCCATGGAAGGTTGTTTGTTTCGGAGGTTATGCGTGAGGGAGTTCTCTGTGTGTTCCATATCTCAGCCTTGGAAGTACATCTGAGAGTTTAAAAAATGTACCATGGCCTAAGGGAATAGTTTGGGTGACCCGAGGTGAAAGGGGGAGTGGCAGAGTTTGTGGCTAAATGCCTAGTGTGTCAGTAAGTGAAGGTTGAACACCATGTTCCCAGTGGTTTGTTGCATCCTTTGGATGTCCCCAAGTGGAAGTGGGATGACAACTCGATGGACTTCGTCACAGGACTACCCAGATCTCAGTGAGGTTATGATGATATCTGGGTAGTGGTGGATTTTCTGATGAAATCTGCTCACTTTTTAGCAATTAAGGAGTCAGGCCCGGTGAGTTACATAGCACAGAGGTACGTAGAAAAGGTGGTGAATTTTCATGGAGTCCCATATACTATTGTCTCAGATCAGGATACTCAATTTACCTCATGAGTCTGGAGGGGGTTACAGCATGCTTTTGGCACCCATCTACGCCTTAGCACAGCTTTCCACCCCCAAACCGACGGGCAGACAGAGTGGACCATCCAGACATTGGAGGACATGTTGCGAGCATGCGTTCTGGATTTCAAAGGATCATGGGTAAGAAAATTGCCTTTAGTAGAGTTTGTCTACAACAATAGCATCCACTCTACTATTGGCATGGAACCATTTGAGACTTTGTATGGAAGACCATGTCGTTCAACAATTTGCTCGGCAGAGGTTGGTGAGATAGGTACTCTTGGGACAGAGGTAGTACAGAGCACCACAGATAATGTCCAACTTGTACGTGAGAGGATGAAGGCAGATCAGGACCGATAGAAGTCTTATGCTGATCATCGGAGGAGGCCCTTCGAGTTCGAGGTGAGAGATCATGTGTTCTTAAAGGTTTCCCCTCAACAGGGGCAGAGGAGGTTTGTTAAGGGGAGTAAGCTCTCCCCTAGGTTCATCAGACCTTTTGAGGTGCTGAGGCGTGTCAGCATGGTGGCATATCAGCTAGCCCTACAACCTCAGTAGGAGAAGGTTCATGACGTCTTCTACATCTCCCAGCTTCGTCGGTACTTACACGACGATTTTCACATTATCGACTGGGGAGAGTTGGATATGGGAGACGATGCGTCCTTTGAGGAACCACCAGTCAGAATCGAAGATTGTAAAGAGAAGGTTCTCTGTGGATGAACCATCACCTTGGTTCGTGTGTTGTGGAGGCATGGCGGCCTCGATGAGAGCACATGGGAGCGGGAGACCCAGATGTGCGCTCAGTACCCGGATTTGTTTTGACTTGTGGTTGCCTTGTACTTATGAGATTTGTTTTGATATTATACTATGTACATTTGATATATGGAATTATTGGCTTGTCGGTTATGAGACCTTTTGTTTCCCTATTCTCTAGAGGTGTGTAGCATGTCCAGATGTGTAGGAAAAAGGAAAACAATTTGATCCTTAATCGAGAAGCATTAATTTGGAAGCGATTGAACCCGTGAGGGCGAGTCAGTGCCGCCTAAAGTGGATAATATCTCGACATAGGTGATGGAATTTCCCCAAAGCACATGTTCGGTCAGTGTGTTGGTTGTGTGGTGTGGGGGGTAATGAAAGTTGAAATATCCTAATGTATGAAAGTGGGAAGTCCCAATTCTTAATCGAGACAAATTAATGAGGATGTGATTAAACCCATGAAGGCGATCCAGTGCCTCCTAAAGAGGATAATATCTCAACATAGGGGAAGGAATTCCTAACACATATGATTAGGGTTGAGGGAAGGGTTCCTGTTATAACAAGATCCCTAAGAGGTATCTTGTTGGGTTCCTCTGGGTTGTTTTTGAATTCTCAGGGATGTGAATGTTTTAAGAGGTATCTCATGTAATGGCCCATGCCTCTCTATCCCATTCCTTTGTCAAAAAGGTTAAGAAGTGTTCTGGAGTGTAAATAGAATTTTCCCACACTTTTCATAATTTTGTAAGTACACACTGTGTAGTGTGAGTACACACCGTGTACCCCCTAGCCGGGTATACCCCGTGTTAAAGTTTGTGTCCATTCCATGTGAAATAAATGGGTACACGCCGTGTAGTCCCTCTCTGCGTACACGTTACCCTCAAACCGTCTGTTCACCAGTCAATGGTCGTGTGCCGTGTTGGGGTCGTGTCCTTGTCGTGTGAAATAAATGAGTACACACCATGTAGTTAATACTACACGCCGTGTAGTGTCTCCCCGCATGTACATTACCTTTAAACCGTGTGTTGACTAGTCAATGGCCACATTCCATGTTGAAGGCCCTGTTGGAAGTCATGTGGTGACCATGTGAAATGGCCAAGTACACGTCGTGTACCATAAAGTATACGCTATGAACTTTTGTTTTACACACCTATAAAAGGATGGGTCCCCTCCTCCTTTTCAACACTCCCCTCTCCTCCCCTTTCCTCTGAGCAGAGCTTTTCCAAGAGACTCAAAGACTCTTTTTCTTCCATAACTTCTTCATTCGAGCTCCGACTTACGATCTGTCAGCGGCCACAGGATTGTAACGACGAGGCGAAAATTCTAAGCTTGGATATGTTGGCCTTTCCTTCCCATATTCTACCCAAAGAGGTTTTTCCAGACTTTTCCGAAAGTGACGGAGACCGGCAGACGTCTTCTAAAGTTGATCCGGGGGGGGGGAGCATTGTTATCAAAACCTGTTAAGGTAGGGATCTTACCGTCGTCTTTCTAAATTTGTGCATCTTGTGGGGTGGGTGTCCTCTTGTTTATGTGAAACACTTTTGAACCAGTTTAATAAAGATAATAACTGGCTTATACAATGGGGATGGGATGTTTGTGATTAGTGTTACTTTTTCTATAACATGTGATATTATGTCATGAATTGAATAGGCTTATGCCTACTGAAAATCACGGTCGTTGGGGGCCTTTGCTTGTGAAATTAAATGCTGGCCTATCTTTCTATACCATTTATTGTAGGAAACATCATGGAATGTGGAAATTGGTTAATCACGTAAAGATGGATGATTAAATGAAAATCTGGAACCCTTGTGTGATCACCCCGGTTGAACTAAATTGAAATAATAAACATGTGGGTTCTGTTGGGGTTAATTTGTGTGAAGGGGGTGTTTTGTGGGTTGATGTGGATCGGGTGAGCTGCGAGGCTGTGGTTGGCTTGGTTGTGGGTTGGTGTGAATGCTATGTTAGCGATGAGTAGTGGGGCTATGATGAACGGTATCAAGGGATGATGACATACAGTGTGGTTGTGGTTGTGGTGGTTGGGAGCGAGGCAACAAGGATGGGATTGAATGTGAACTAACTATGGGTTTTGATTAATAAATAAAAGTGGAAAAGTTAATGAATGGTGGGTCATGATAGTGGAATGGGAATAATAGTTAATGGGATTGGTTGGTTAATAATAAAGGATCTTGTTTGTGTTTCTTGTGGGTTTTTAACTTGATTTGTGGATAACAGAGATATGTTTTACTAATGATAGATGTGGTTGGTTGTGGATAGTTTCCCAGTAGTTAAGGAACTAATAAATTGATTCTGTTGAAACATGAAAACATAAATGGGGTTGGCGTTGTTTGTTGTATTCATGGTTCGTAGTAGTAGTGTCGAGACACGTGCTCAGTTTTCTATTAGAAGCCATAGGTTGGGCGGAGTGTTTGATATATATATAAATATATCTGTATCGTTGTGTTTTTATCGCTCCCCACCCATGTTTAGCACTTACTGCTGAACACTCCCATTTCATAGGAGAGGGTCTTTCCCCCTTAGTTACTAGCTCCTTCATGCTCCATCTTACCTAGGCTGTGATGGCTTGAGGAGACCTTACACCCAAGACTCTTTGGGTAGGTTTTGATTGGGGTGGTTTAGCCCAGACTCTTTGGGCATGTTTTACTATTTCCCAAGAACGTTCGGGATGAGGTCCAAGTGTGTGTGGGCGGGATATGTGGTTGTGAGGCCTAGGTGTGTGCGGGTGGTATATGTGGTTGTGAGGCCCAGATGTGTGTGGGCGTGATACGTGGTTGTGAGGCTCAGGTGTGTGCGGGAGGGATATGTGGTTGTGAGGCTCAGGTGTGTGCGGGCGGGATATGTGGTTGTGAGGCCCAGGTGTCTACGGTCGGGATACGTGGTTGTGTGGCCCAAGTGTGTGCGGGCGGGAAGTTTGTGGTAGCGTCAAGAAGTTCACCGTTAGGAAGAGTAGCTAGCTAGTGGGGGGAAATGGTGCGGGGTACCCAATACTCTTGTTCTTATATAATACTACATGTTTTGATTGTGTTTTGGTGAGTGTGGCTTGTGAGGATGGGTGGATAGAACTCCTTTCTAGGTTTCTTCTATTGTTCTCATGGAACATTAGGATGTCTCCCCACTTGTGCACGAGAGTTTAGGTTTCCCTACTGAGTATACTTGTATGCTCACCTTTCGTTTACATTCAGGTTTCCATGAGGACTACCAGGGCCGTACGGGGACCTATTAGTCGGGACAATTGGATTTTCTGTAGTTTGATGTACTTGTTTCTTTTGGTTTTGTACTTTTTGTTCTTATTTGTACTTGTACCTTGTTTCAGAACTATTTAAACATGCATCTAGGATTGGCTTGGGTTTTTTTCTATACAACTTCTCCTTTTATTTTTGGTGGTTGACTTGTCCTATTTCTCGATCATAAATAATAAAAAGGGTAATTCCTCCCATATTTGTGAAAACTCATACCCTTGGTGCTAGTCGCCACCCCAGGGCCTACTGGAGGCGGGACTCGGGGGTTATTTTCTCTCTTTCACCATTGCCAGCTCAGGAGGGGCATCTTTAGTGGGAGGGGGTCGTGACAGGGCTAGAGGGTCACACACTAGGTGTGTCCATGTATCTTAGTTAATTATTAATTTAACAGGTAAAATAAATATTATTCCTGACTGTGGTTTAATAATTATTTTAGGATGAATGATCGCATTTATATCAAAACTAGTTATTCGAGAGAATGTATTGTGGGTGAAATTATATATATATTTATTAGAGAGTAATGCAGTTTCATTTATTTAAGAAATAAATTTCCATTACTCAAGGTATAATAAATATGGTGGACGAAATAAATTATATTGAAAAATAAAATTACACGCCATCTATATTTATATACATGCCGTGTAGTTTGTTTTTTCGGGATTCATGAGAAAATATTATTTATTTAATTAAATGATATTGAATGTAATATATTGGGTGCATGTCAAGTAATAATGATAGTCAACTGTCATTATTAAGACATGGTGTATTACTAAGAATTAGATGAAATTATTAAATGATTTCGGGTAATTAATTGATTTTATTATTCTAAGTATTATAATCCCAAATTACATTATTCCTATTGAAGAAGAGGAAGAGCCATTGTGGTGCAGAATAGATTTGGAAATACTTTCAAGCCAAGAGAAAATTCCCTTTCCACCATGAACGCTTTCAAGTTATGAGAGAGAGATCCTCCACTGGATCAAGGAGAATGAAGGCAGACATTGTAAGCGAAGGATCTTTTACACTAGCACCCAGAGATCCCTTCGGTGACGTCCAGAGATATGTGGCACATGTGTGGATCACCACTAGAGGAATCCAACACATGGATTCTACGATGCAACGACGGATCACAGGATCGTGACCGGAGACTCCAACGATGAAAGAATTACATCGATGTAATTCCTATCAATTAATTAAATTAATTATAACCAACATATGATGATACTATCTCAATGGTTCTGGGACTCTTCTTTTATTTTTTGTTCTTCATTCTAATCCGATGATTCGGCATTTTATATCTTGATAGATCTCGGATTGAACGTCGTTTAACGCTAAAATTTAAGTTGGGAAAACCCACTAACGCGCTTCCGCTGCGCCCAGAACCTACAAGTGGTATCAAAGGGAGGTTATATCATTGGTTATAATTATTTAGTTTTTCGTTTGTTTTTTACACTTTTAATAATATAGTTATTTCAATTCAAGTTTGATCATTCTGGAAATCTGAATATCGAGATCTGTTCCTCCTCCCTCATTTCTCATTCACCTCACATAAACGAATTTTTCTTTTAATTTTGATTAAAATAAAATAGAGGAACTCATCTGGAGGAATGAAACGTTTCTAGCAGTACAACACCAGAATACACGACGTGTATTTGGAAGTAAACGTCAGGTAGTCTAGGTTCAATGCATTGACTGATCATCCAAATCAGGTCATGTATTGGATTATTTCTAATAATTTAAGACACTGTGTTTTGACCAGAAACAGGTGGCACACGGTTTCCAGATTACACGCCATGTGGTCCAACAGAACATGGCCTGTAGTCCCTTCGGGTTAGGGTTGGACCGTGTACCCTGTACATGGCCTGCCCGACTGGGAACTGTGTAACGCAGAAACTACACGGCGTGTGTCCCACTAGACATGCCGTTTACTCTGAAAATTTCCGAAGTACATTAACACGCCATGTCCCCAAGCATGTACTTCAGATGGATGGTGAAAAAAAGTACACACCATGTATTCAGAACTACATGTTGTGTACTCACCCAAATTATACAGATTTATTAAAATTTATTATTATATTAAACAAACCCTTGAGACGTGTACCATAGTGCAGACGTAAAGCTGCGACACAACACATGATAGGTGTTTTATATATGTGTGTATTATTTAACATCTGCGTAACAAATGGGAATTCACTAGGATGCCTCCAAGTTACAAGTTACGTACAAGGATAATTTTAAATGAATTTATTTATTTAAAGTTATTATGGATGAGAATCTCAAGGAAGTTCAGAAAAGGGTTTAAGATAAAAGGATTGATTAATTAATTATATTTAATTAATTCGAGTGTGATTTATCTTAAACAATAACTATTAAGGAATTGAATGCTAGTTTTATTTATGCGTAAATATCGTTTCATGTATGGATGATCATGAGCTATACCAAGACCTTTTTATGTGAATGGTTTATTTTAAATTATTTATATAAATTAAATTTTGTTATCCTGTGAGCCATTTCCCCATTAATATATATGGACCGCGCACCCAAGGATTCTTTTTTGTAAAAACCCTTTTTAACCCTTACCTACGTGTGAGATAAATTCATATGTAATGGATGGAGCTCCCAGGATAGTGTAGGCAGCTCAAGTCAGGAGCCATGATGAAACCAATACAAGGAGATACAATGGTGGACAGGTGGAAAGCTGTAAACCCGAACCTGAAAGGTTCAAGGTGTTTCTCCCCTGGGTCTTGGGTTAGTTTATCAACCATTAGATAAACTGACCAATAGAAAAAGCTCATGATCATTCCATTTATTTTATTTCTGTCAGTTTCATGGTTTATTTATTGTGTGTGTGTTGTCACGGTCACACAATTTAATGAATTAAACGATCATGCAAGATGGAACTAAAATAAAATAGGATTATATGTAAATATTATCATAGACATGGTTAATAAATTAAGATTATCCCACTTAGTATTAAAAAACATGTAATCAAAGATAATAAAATCAAAATTTATGTATAAGGATAAAATCCCTCAAAAGAAATATTAAGTCGGCATAGCCTTCCATAATCTTGGTTAGAATCGAACCATAGTTCAAAGTGCATGACCAACCCTAGTTGGGGTGATTTTAATTATCGCGGAATTATAATTAATGTTTTTGGGATGACATGACTTGGTTCGCATCAAGGGTTGACTCCCACAGTTGGACTTGGTGTGACCAAGAGGCAAAGGTTGAGGAAATCCAAAAAGGATATCAGGATTGCGGAGTCCACTCAGCGGATCAAGGAGCTGTGATTTAATGCAGTTGGCATTTGGAATGCCTACCTAAAACCCTTCAAGTTTCTTGACCAACCCTAGTTGGGGTAATTAGAAGGGAAATATGGATCCTTTCAACTAGAATATTCATGCAACAGAATATTATGAAGACAATGGTGAGGGCTATTGGATTTCGATAAAATAGTGGGAGACTAATAAGTGTTAATTTATTTATTTGTCTCAATTTTGTAATAAAGTACTAAAACTTTGCTCATCTTAATTTGTAGAAATGGAAATAAAATGACTTCAAACATATCATTGTTCACCATACTCGAGAAGGAAAACCTTCTCACCGGCACTAATTTCCAAGAATGGCAGAGGCGTTTACGCGTCGTCCATCGCCACAAAAGGAAATTGTATGTGATGGAAGATCCTATTCCAATAGAGCCTTGAAAAGAGGCTAGTGAAGAGAAATTATCTCTCTACATGAAACACATGGATGATGCCACAGATGTCTAGTGTTTTATGCTATCTGTTATGTCTAATGAGGTCTTGAAGCAACATGAAAACATGGACGTGTATGGCATGAAGTCTCACCTTAAGGATATCTATCAAGAGAAGGAGAGATAGGAGAGGTATGAGATCTACAAGGCTTTGTTTACCATGCATCTTTGAGAGTCTGTTCCAGCTGGGCCTCATCTAGTCAAGATTATTGGCTACATTGAACGCCTGGACATCTTAGGGATTAAATTCCCAAATGAGTTGCGTACAGATCTCATCCTATCATAACTACCCATGACCTTCTCTGGATTCATTGTCTACTATAACATGAGCGGAAATGATAAGATTCTATCGGAGCTTATGACCTTGATTCAACAGGTAGATAAGGACATGGGGTGTGACAAACCCGCAGTCCTTATGGTGAATAAGAAAAGGAAGGACAAGGCAAAGGGGCCAACGACTTATCAACAGTCTGAAGCCCCCGATCACTATCCCTCCAATAAGGGGAAGATCCAGAGGCAGGGAAAGGAATGAGGGGAAGTGTGTTTTGCATGTGGAAATCATGTCCACTGGAAGAGGAACTGCACCCAGAAGCGTGGGGATGCTAAAGGTGTGTTCGTTATCGAGTGCAATCTTTCTATTTCTACACATTGGGTATTAGATACAGATTTTGGGGCTCACATCTGTATTCAAATGTATGAACCAATTAAATTTAGAAAGATCACCATAGGAGAGGTGGATCTTCGAGCTGCCAATGGCACAAGACTGGCTACGTTGGCTATTTGCGACTATCACCACTCATTCCCAACTGGCATGATTTTGGTTTTACAAAACTGTAATTTTGTGCCAAGTGTTACCTAGAACATAATTTCTATATCTTGTTTGGATATGGATGGATTTGTTTTCATGTTTGGAAATAAGAGTGGTATCGTTTATAAGAACAATGTATGTTATGGTATAGAACATTTGAATAATTGTTTTTATGTATTTAATTACGAAAACCAAGTGCTGGAAATCAATAACGAAACAAACTCACATAACTCATACATCACCCAATTATGGCATCACCGCCTTGGTCATGTAAATGCGATGCGCTTGACAATGCTCTGCCAAGATGTCTCTTTAGACTCTACTGAACTAAATCCACTTGATAGATGTCACTCTTGTTTACAAGGAAAAATAACCAATCCGCCTTTTGGTGGACAAGGTGAAAGAGCCACAGAGCTTCTAGGATAGGTACACAGAGATGTGTGTGGACCATTTTCAGTAGAAGCTAGAGGTGGATATTCTTACTTCATTAATTTTATTGATGATTTGAGTAGATATGGCTATGTCTACTTAATGAGGTATAAGTCAGAGTACATTGGGAAATTTAATGAATTCAAGAATGATGTAGAGAAACATCTTTGTAAGACGATAAAGAAACTTCAATCGGATCGAGGTGGAGATTTTCTGAATCAAGAGTTCATAGATCTTCTATGGGAGTTTGAGATTTTATCTCAGCTCTCTCTTCCTTATACACCATAGTGGAATGGTGATATTGAAAGGAGGAACCTCACCTTGTTGGACGGGGTGAGGTAGATGATGAGTCATGTGGTTCTTTCATTATCCTTTTGGGGATATGAATTACAAACTGCTGCATACACATTAAACTGAGTACCAACTAAGGCAGAAAATGGAATTCCATCCGAGTTATGGAAAGGAAGGAAACCCGGTTTGTCACACACACGTGTATGGGGATGTGAGGTGTTTGTTATGGCCTTCTCAGGGTACAAACTAGCACCCTGGGGCACGAAGTGTATATTTATAGTATATCCCAAGGAAACGAAAGGATATTACCTATATAACCCTCAAGAAAAGAAAGTGACTGTCTCCAGACAATCCTTCTTTCTTGAGAGGGAACACATCCTCAAGAAGGATAGTGGGAGCATGATTGACTTCAATGAAGTTGATGCTCAAGATACACGGGAGTTGGTACAGGAACATGTTCCACAGGTCCCCATGGAAGAGGTTCCAGAAACACAAGTACTACATAGGATCTCATGAGAGGTAAGGGAACCAGAGAGATTTGGTTTCCTAGTCACCGAGGATGGTGAATCATTATTGTTGGGCAATGATGAACCTCTCTCCTATAAGGAAGTAGTAGAAAGCTCAGAAGCTGCAATATGGCTAGAAGATATGAATTCTGAGATGGATTCCATGTATCAAAACCATGTTTGGGTTCTGGTCGATGAGCCAGTTGAAATAAAGCATACTGGATACAAATGGGTATTCAATAGAAAGATGGACATGGAAGGTCAAGTTAGCACCTATAAAGAAAGGCTAGTGGCTAAGGAATTTAGACATCGTCAAGGAATTGACTATGATGAATCCTTCTCTCCGGTTTCCATGTATAAAACCATAAGAATCACAGTTTCCATAGTAGCTTACCATGACTACAATATTTGGAAAATGGATGTCAAAAAAACATTCCTTAACGGGAACCTTCAAGAAGATATCTATATGACACAACCAGAAGGGTTTGTGACACCAGGTGAAGACAAACGGCTTTCATGGTACAGAAATCCATTTATGGATTGAAGCAAGCATCTAGGTCATGGAAAATTCGTTTTGATGATGCCATAATGGAATTTTGTTTCATTAAGAACGAATGTGATCCATGTGTTTATATGTGGTTTAATGGGAATGCGGTCTCCATCCTAGTGGTACATGTTAATGACATATTACATATTGGAAACGACGTACCAGCCTTACAGTCAGTTAAGGACTGGTTGAACAAGTGTTTCTCTATGAAGTACATAGGAGAAGTAGCCTACATTCTAGGGATCAAGATCATTCGTGATAGATCCAAGAGGCTTCTTGGACTATGTCAGGGTACATACATTGACCAGATACTAAAGAGATTTAGTATGGAAAAATCCAAAAGGGGATTGGTTCCAGTGTCACATGGCTTACATCATTCTAAGAAAATGTTTCCTCAGACACAACAAGAGAAAGATAGAATGAGTAAGATCCCATACTCTTCGGCTATATGATCCATAATGTATTCCATGTAATGTACCAGGATTGATGTTTCCTATGCACTGAGCATGGTAGTTAGATATCAAGCAGATCCAGGAGAACAACATTGGACTGCTGTTAAGAATATCCTTATGTATCTGAGAAGAACTAAGTATATGTTCCTGGTGTATGGAGGAGACGAAGAGCTTGTCATCAGAGGGTATGCTGATGCTAGTTTTCAAACAGATCAGAATGACCTGAAGTCGCAATCTGGATATGGTTTCTGGCTCAATGGAGGATCTGTGAGCTAGAAGAGTTCAAAGCAGCAAGTTGTTGACAATTATACAGTAGAGTCTGAATATATAGCAGCTTCTGATGTAGCCAAGGAAGCATTCTGGATTTGGAACATTGTCCAGGAGCTTGATGTGGTGCCTAGCAGTAAAGATACCATTACACTGTATTGTGATAATACTTTAGAGGTGGCTCTTTCAAAAGAACCAAGGTCACATCAACGGACAAAGCACATACTCCAGAAGTATCACCTCTTGAGGGATTTATATCAAAGGGGTGAAGTTGACATGAGCAGATTCTCCATGGAAGAGAACATGGTGGACCCCATGACTAAAGGCATATCTCAGCAGAAACATGAATATCATGTGAGAGCGAGCGGGTTAAATGTTGTTATCAGATTTCTCTAGTCCAAGTGGGAGTATTTTGGAGTTGGTGGCCTAGAACCAACTACTTGGTACTTTATTCATTAATAAATGCCATATCATATCTTGATTTTTCTACTATGTGACAATGCATGTGATAATGTCCTAAGGACATCTGTTGTATTAATGGGTCATGGCAGATCCCTGCTATGATGAGAACCCGGAAGTTCCATAACACTGTTCCTGAAAACATGTTCTATGGCCGGATGATATTATTTGAGGGACACAAATAATACAGGTCATTAGAGATGACGACTCATAAAACATTGAGTCACCTTCTCATGGAGTTCTCCCTCGGTAATATTCAGGAGGATATTATGAGAATGAGACCCGCCAGTAGGAAATCCACTTTTCGTAGTGTCATTGGATGTTCTTATCTGCAGACGTGTGTATTGGTCCTTAGACTTTAGGATTATTATTAATGGGTATTACAACTCGCGCACCTAGATATATTGACAAAAACTGTGATGAAACACTATTCGCAGAGAGGTAGGATACGTTGGGTGTGTCACGAGTAATACTACATTAATAGATAATGCGAGAAAGGATTTGTCCCTTCTGTTCCATAACTGAAGTAGATATCTTAGGCCCTTTTTATGGAAATGATATAGCCTAAATAAATACATGACGATGGTAAGGTATGGAAGAGTTCAATTACAGAAGTCAAGGAAAGAATAATCAAGCACATGGGTTGATGGCACTAGAAAGCAACATGCGTGATTAGAGATATCGAGACAAAGAGATTATATTACACGGTAAGCGTTCGTAGGAGGTGACACATCATTGCGGTGTTAACTTCTTTCTCTATGGGTGCCTTGGTGTGTTTCTAGACGCTAACCTTAGACTTTAGGAAGGCTCTGCCTAATGCTAATGAGAAAGAGGCCTAGAGGGTCAAACACTAAGTGTTTCCATGTATCTCAGTTAAATATTTATTTAACAAGTTAAATAAATATTTTTCTTGACTATGGTTTAATAATTATTTAAGGATTCCTGATCGCATTTATTTCGACACTAGTTATTCGAGAGTATATATTGTGGGTGAAATAATATATATATTTATTAGTGAGTAATGAAGATAGATTTATTGAAGAAATAAAAAGCCATTTCTCACGGTTTAATAAATATGGTGGAGGAAATAAATAAAATGGAAAAATAAAAGTTCACGCCGTGTATATTTATATACACGCCGTGTATATTTATATACACGCCATGTAGTTTGTTTTTTCAGGATTTGTCAGAAAATATTGTTTATTTAATTAAATGACATTAAATGTAATATGTTGGGTGCATGTCAAGTAATAATGATGGTCAACAGTCATTATTAAGACATAGGTTATTACTAAGAATTAAATTAAATGATTAAATGCTTTCGGGTAATTAATTCAATTTATTATTATAAGTATTATAATCCAAAATTACATTATTCTTATTGAGGAAGAGGAAGAGCCATTGTGGTGCACAATGGATTTGGAAATACTCCCAAGCCAAGAGAAAATTACCTTTCCACCAAGAACGCTTTCATGTTATTAGAGCGAGATCCTCCACCGGATCAAGGCAGTTGAAGGCGGACATCGCAAGAGAAGGCTCTTCCGCGCTAGAACATAGAAATCCCTTCAGTGACATCCAGAGATACGTGCCACATGTGTGGATCCCCTCTAGAGGAATCCTACACTTGGATTCTACGACGCAAAGACGAATCACAAGATCATGACTGGAGACTCCAACGAAGAAATAATTCCATCGAGGTAATTCTTATCAATTAATTAAATTAATTATAACCAACATATGATGATCCTATCTCAATGGTTCTGGGACTCTTCTTTACTTTTTCGTACTTCATTCTAATCTGAAGATTTGGTATTTTATATCATGATAGATCTCGGATTGAATGTCGTTTAATGCTAAAATTAAAGTTGGGCAAACCCACCAACGTGCTTCCGCTGTGCTTGGAACCTACAAGGCATCCATATAGTTCAATTATTGTAAGCTATTATTATATTAAAAATATATGAGTTCTATATGACACATCAATGAAACATAAACTTCCAAAACCCAAGCTCTTAACATATACTCTATAACAAGAATAATCCACTATGATTGAAATCCCTTATAATGATGATAATTTATCCTCCAATAAACCTATAATACCATAGCCTTAAAAAGGCCCTATTAGAACTGTGATGTGAAATGACGATATCTATTTGAAAAGATAGTCCATAGAATAATGTGTAGTAGAAATATCTCACACTCATATTGATTTCCAAGATAATTAAATGTTTATTTATCCCTGATAGGAAATAATTTGCATACCTTTCGAATTCATGCCATGATCACACATAAAAAATCATTCAAACGGGTTGTCATAGGTAGTTATATAACCAAATACATTGTGACATCATCACATTTCAACATAAGAATGTGCAGAGTTTGAAAATCCCATATAGAATCTGAATCTCAACATTAACCAAATACTAAATGAAACATATATCCATGAGTAATTCTACCTCATTATTCATTCATGACCACCAATACTCTCTATAAAGATCATGATACTTATTTTTTAAACCAGGATATACCATAAACCTATAAGCATTATATGACCTCTTAATCTCCTCATTAAATCCTATAAGATTACGTACTCTTCCAATGAAAAGAAGATAATTTTCAATTAAATAGGTCATACTAATATATTCTACCCACCATACATGCTATATCTTGAAACTGATCCCTACAAATTGGATTAATTTTCTATCATATTCCTATCAGGAATAATGGTTATAAATAATTCCAATGTCAATGATACTCATCCCTCATACTCCTAAACATCCATATGCATGTATGTAATGATTAACATCATCAACCACTCATCACATGAATCATACAGTACCATTATCTACATCTTCACTCTAAATGAATCATATATTTGTTTCCGGTACATGATGTAAAATCCATTTCAAAGATGAAATAACGAAGATACTCGACCCACCTCCTCTACCAATAGTTTTGGTAATGCTACGAAAATATATACCTAATGCTATCATTTTCTATGTATACCAAAAATATCTCAACCAAAAGAAAATGTATCAAACATCTCAAGGAATATACCATTGTGTCAAAATTCCAATCATGAGTACTGTACTTCTTCTCATAAAGTGTCATATTTTTTGAGCCATAAAAAACACCTAATACTTCGGCATGAAAACTGCTCCAAGTACAACGACAGATGCGACCAAATATGTTGTATATTCCATAACCAGAAATGTTAATGTAAGGATATGTGATGAGGTTATCCTATCCTTGACCTCTTAAATATATCTCTTCCATGAATCCAAACAAAAAATATTTAATTCCTAATGGTTATCTATGACAATAGTACTACCAGATTGTAGAATTCCTCGATAAAACGTAGATAATATCTTAATAAACACATGAAAAAATGACTCTAAAATAAATTATTGGGTTTCCCAAAAGATATTAAGTATATAAATTTCTTTGATCCCACTAATACTCATACATATGGGATGACATGGACCACAATGTGCACATTATCAATATTGAAACTATACTTGGTTATCTTATCGTAATTTCAATGATCTCTCGATGTATTTAGTATGATTTCCAGATGTTTGACATGATATCCTAATGATTGTGAGTACACCATGATTTCATCCATGAAACCCCAAAAAACTGGTATATAAAAAGTTGAAATATCCATTACACCATGTCGGTAAATATAGTTTGGGATTTATCATTACTAACAGTATCACTATGAACTCATGCATGATATACCTGCTCAAAAAAGCATTTTGAGATATGTACGCTGTTGTCACCATCATCTAATGGAATTATGAATTCATATAAATCCTATAGAGGATATTATCACCCATAATTTGGTGAAAGAGACCATTGATATGAAAAAGTGGATAACATTTATTGAGAGTCAACTAGTTCAAACGCTATTAATCTACACATAAGATAAATGTATTGTCACCCTTCATGGTTAAAAAAAATATTTAATACCCTAGAGATGTACAAGGATATTTGAAAAATTAACTTATAGATCTATCAAATAGAACTCTCAACAATTTATTCTTTACTGCTTCCATTTTATAATGAGCGATTAAATCTTGATATACTACTAACACCAACTCGATCATGAACTTGATCTACCACTTGAGATTTAATACATATAAATAATTAGGAAAGACATCCTGAATTTGTTTTCTAACAGATAAATGAATCCAATTTTTCCCCTTAATAATCCAAATAAATTCTTTCTATTTAAGACATGTGATAATAGAATATAGATATAAATTTTCATGTAAAAGCATCCCAAATATTCAACTCACCATTTTGAGATTAGCTACCTTCTATTGGGGAAATAATGAAATCTCTTCTCCGATAATATATTATTTGTTTCTCCTATATGATTAACCAATCCATTCCATGATTGAAATCAAAACCATCCAGTTCATGCATTAAATGGTTCCCTTAAGAAATTTTAACCACCTATATCTATATAACATTCCTTGAAAAGATTTATATTTTCGAACCACATTCCCGACAATGTGACATTAATCAAAACACAATACTAAAATAGATTCACGTACAAAAAAACACGATAATATATTAATAAAGGTATCCAATATTTTTTATTTAATAAACTGATATAGATATGTTTTAGAAGAACTTTTTTCAGTGTTGATAATGGGAGAATTTACCGATGTTATCGTTATCTCTAATAAATGTTCCCTTTTGATAAAATTATTGTTAGTGATGATAAAAAACCTTTACAAGTAATATAAAATATAATAAAAAATATTAATGGAACACTATAGTTTCTTATAATATACAAATATTTTTTTAGTATAAATATTAAACTAAACATACAAAAAAATTTAATACATTGGTCCATCATTTACTACATAAATATAATAAACCAATTTTCAAATATATAAGTACGTTTGTTTAGAATTAGTTGAAAACAAATTGATGTAAAAATAGTAAAAAAACAAATCACTCATGTTAGGCAGTCTCTGACAATCAACCAAACCTTGTATGAAATAAGTTTTCACATGTAATAAAAACAATGTTTTTTCTAGTAATTGTACTTTAATAAATAAATAAAATTTAATTTTAGTTTCATATGATCGATTTTAAATTTCAATTGGGTTGATATGTGTTCTTAATGTACCTTTTAAAAATAAAAAAATGTGTTTTATTTTAATGTATCCTGAAAATTAAAGAGAATTTTCTCACTTTTGAGTTTCTGTTTTGTATTTTGAACTATGTACTGACTTTTGGATAAATAAATTCACATTTTGTCATACCAGCGTAACTGTGTATCTGATTGAATTGATGTAAATTTTTACATTTCATAAATGAATTTTTGATAGTTTCTAGAAAATATTATGACAATTTGAATGTATTATCATAGTTTTATGTATGTGACATATATTTGTTTATCTAAAATAACATTTTGAATTTCAATAATTCTCTATTAGTCATACAAACCACACCATGTATCATAATGATTAATGTTCAATCCTTCAAATCACAAATGAAAGAAATATTATTTTACAAATTATCATAAAACTATAATTTAAAATTATTAGTTTTGAGTATATAATTATTTTTTAAGATGGATACGTCCATTTTAAACTAAAATCACACACTTTCAGTAAATCTGAACATAATATGTATCATATTGATTTTCATTAAATTCATATACATCACAAATTAATCACATATTTATTATTAAAGTATCAAAAAAATATGATATTTTTTTAGTATTGAGTATGTCATAGACATTTTGAAATAAAATATCACTTTTAAATTAAAAAATCATTCAAGGATACTAGCCACGCAATTGTTCGGTTTCTGCACGTTTAATTCATGCTTGCCAAAAATTAATTGTTAATTTATTTCATAAAATGACATGATAATTAATGTTAATTTCCTTCTTTTTTTTGTATACGATACACTTTATGAACTAAAATGTTATTTTAAAATGAAAACATATTCTTTTAATGTATATGCATGTAATTTAATTTTACATGATTACATGATAGATCATGTTTTTCGAATAATCTAATATCATTTTATTATTTTATGTGAATCAGTATTCTAAAACCTCTTTGTATTGTAATTATTACATGAGTTTATTAATATGGAATTTTTAATTCATTTTTCATATGAATGAAAAGGAAAATATATTCATTTTACTCAACTACAACTATGTCTAATTTCATATCCAACATGATCACATTCTGATTCGAGCCTGAAGCATGGTTTAGTTTTCATGAAACATTTTTAATTTAAACTCTTCATAGTTCTATTTAGATATTAAATTATAACATAATAAATAATTATTATCATCTTAAAAAACATGTTCTATTATAAATAAAACACATTTTTCTAAATTTCACTAGAATAAATAAAATCCTGATTTATTTTTTTAAGTAGTGCATAGAATTTACGAATATTAAGAAAAAGTTCTTGTATTATGGATTTTTTAGAATTAAGAAAAATTTATTTAAATATCATTAAATTAACAATATAATCACACATATAATAATTTATTATAGAAACAAAAAAATTATTCTTTTAATTAATCTTCATTAAATTAAAAAAATTTCGTTTATGACCCACAAAAAATGGCTAAAGTACTACAATGTGTTATGCAGTATTCAAATAATGTTTTCATTTTTTTAAATGATATTAATTAATATACTTATCGAATTTAATCACATCCATTTGATTTCTAAATGTATAATATTTATACACATTAAATCATACATAAAAGTTTTCGAATTCCATCATTTATATGGGATAATTTTTATCTAATGTTTTTAATGACATACTTATGAATGAAAAGATAAAATAACCATTATTTTTTAAACTACTCCACTTTTATTCTCTGGTATAATCAAATAAATTTTTTACAACCATAATTTATGAAAATATTCCACCATTCCAAAAAATGACATTCCATAATTTGGATATATTTCAATATTTTCAATAAAGCATGTTTATAATAAATATTTTCCATAATTTCTTTGTTCTATGGTAATTTGTTATTCATTATAAGTCAATGATAATAATTTTTACGTTCCTTAAAATTCTTTAATATTATTTTAAATATATATTTCATTCTTCATGGAAAAAGTATAGCAATTTTCTATAATATACATTTGTTTTTAAATTCGAGTTTGATTATTTTTTTAACTAATGATGGATTAATTTTTTTTATAACTAATAGTGACATATTTTTAATAAATAAAATTTAAATGAATGTTATATAACTAATGGTTAATTAAATTTTTATAACTAAAGTTTTTTAATTTTGAAATAATAACACTGAATTAATTATTTATAACTAAAAGTGAATTAATTTTTTATAGCTATAGATTGATTAATTATTTATAACAAATGGTGAATTGATTTTATATAACTAACGTAGAAATAATTTTATATAACAAAAAGTTTATAAATTTTATATATATAAAATGGTGACTTATATTTTATCTTTAAAATAAAATTAATTTTTTATAACTAACGATAGATTAATATTTGATAAATAACAGTAGATTAATTTGTTTATAACCAATAGTAAATTAGTTTTTTATTTAAATGATGGATTATTTTTTTATTTCAACGGTGGAATAATGTTTTTACTTCTATAGTAAATAATTATATTTTCAAGGGTGCTTCAAATTTTTATATCAATAGTGAATCAATATTTTATTTCAAGGGTTTTAGATTTTTTCTACATCTAGTTAAAACATTTATCCTCTTGAAATTTTATAGTACTATGTTTTTCATTATTTTTAATATTTTAAATTAAAATATACATATTATAAATAATTTATTTCTTATATTAATTTAATAAATTAATATATATTATATGTTTAACATGAGAAATAATTTTAAATATTTTAATTAGGTAGAAAATAGTTTTTAAATTAGACTTTATTAATCAAAAAATGATAGAATAATTTGTGTAGGGTATTTTTTGTTTCCTATACTAATTTTTATAAATGATTCATAAATATTTATTACATATTTTGAAAAACATATAATTTATTAAAAAATGTAAATTATGACATTAAATTATATGTATTTATAGAGATCATATTCCATATAATTTTGTTAATAATAAATCTGATTTAAATATTCATTGGTGAATATAAATTGATTGTTTGAAATTATGTAAAACCGATCATTTTAATATATTATATAATTTTTGGTTTTTTTCCAATTAGTTTGAATATGTATTATTTTTCATTGTTCAAATCACAATAATTATTCTTTTTATAGTAATTGATTTTCTCTATCATAGAGAATTTATAATTGTTTTACCCATGGAAGGTGTTCATTCATGTTTGTAGATCATTATTGAAATGGTAGTTGGGAAACCCTAAAATGAATTGAATTCACTGGATAACATTTTCAACTCTATATTTTCCCATGAGAAAATGTTATGAACTTTTAAGTTGATGTCCGAACCATTGTCATATACATTACATTGTTTCATCATTTGGAAAATACTGTAATTGTCAGATTGCATCATCCTAGACTACAAATACCAAAATGAGATGAATCATTCCAATTAACTTGAAAATGTACATGTGATATAATTATTTATCATTTATTTCATCTTGTTTATGAGTCTGTACCACTATTTGTAATCTCTCACAAACACTCACTTTTTAGATTATGATTTTATATAAAAAATAAATATTATTATTCCTTTCAAGTAGGTTGTGACTCTTAGATTCAAATTTTAGGACTGTTATGGTTGGGACTCCTCATTTCTAATGTCATGTGTTTTAATTGGGTTGCCAATATTCAAACAATTTTTTTCCAATGTTTTATCTCATATTAAAAATGATCTTTTAATAGGGTTATGATTCCATTTAAAAAATTAGATTAGTGCACACATGTATTTTATAGAGTAGTGATGTAAAGAATATAGTGGGACCACTTTAGATCAAACTACTATAAAAAAACTTATGTTTGTTACTCCTTACACTTCTATCTAAAAATAATAAATAACAATAAATTTTAAATTAAATAATCAATATATTTGATGAAATTTTTTAATATAATCTATTCAAATCCATTTCTATTCCATCTTTCATTTCACTATTTTACCTAAAATTTGTATCCTAGGGTAATTTCAAAAGGATATTCGACCTATATATTTTTATAATATGATACTAATCATACTTTATCAAATGATAACCGTATTAATAATTGTGAGCTCTATCATTATATTTCCAAATACCAAACAATTTGTATTAGTGGTTGTTAATTTTTTTGTATGTCAATCACTCTATAAGGTTATCAATTATTCTTTAAATTTCCAAACTATTCCCACACCTCACAGTCAAAGAAAGAGACATTTATGATTCATTTATTAAACTAAAATGATGGTTAAATTACTTTGAAGCCACCTAACAATTAGGGAAATGATTATGGATATTGGGGATCCCTAATAGGGATATACCTCAACAAATTAATCATAGAAATCTGGCACATTAGGTTAAAATAATATACTTTACAGGAATCTACCCTGAATAAACATACTTTAAATTATTTGATTATATAAATTTTAAATTAAAATGTCTTTAGTATTTTATATTGATCATATTTACAGAAGTGTTTCTAGTCCTGTGTCCACCTATAAGACTGCTCATTTGATTTCGATTATTATAAAAGTCACTCTCCTTGGATTTAACAAATAAATTTAAACCATGAATGGAATTCTTTTAGAAATGTACCAAGACATCAAGAAGGGTGAACAGAAAACCATAAACCATATCATCCCCAAATTCAAAATATTTTTTAATGAAATAAATTCACTTGGATAAGCTCTAGAAAACCTAAAAACATTTATCAAGGCATATGAGAACTAATGAAAAAATGGATTTCTAATAAATTATCTATTGATGAATTTAATAACTTCAAAGAGTTCACTATCAATGTATTGATTGGATCACTACTTCGGTATGAACTAGCACTGAAGAACATTGTTGATGAGGAGACAAAAAAATGAAAATGTGTATCTTTTTAGTATGTGAATATTGTTTTTACTGAATCATTTGATTCTTATCTACAAGATAATGAAAAATAATATATGCAACAGATTTTGAATATAGTATAGAAGAAAATAAAAAATAAACGATTCAAGAACTAATTTAGAAGAAAAACTCAAAAAGAAAAACATAGGGGGAGATTTGAAATGTGGTATGAATAAAAATGTTTCATTTTTAACTTTTTTGGAGTATAGAAAGAAAGGATATATGAAGGTGTACCGTCCCAAACTAATGAATAAAGAAAATTAAAAAAGGTACAAAAATTAAATCCCTCCAGTTTGAGTCATACATATGAATTTGATTGAAGTGAGAAATATAAAGGTGATAAAGAGACCTCTATCTTTTTTATCACGGAATATTTGTATAAGGATTTTGATTATATGTTTTATTCATTATTTTTATATTCAAACTATTATTTTTAAAACTTTATTTTTATTTAATTAAATGACAAAAAATTCATGTGTTAGAAAAGATATTATTAATTATTTATGTTTAAATAACATGCATAAGAAAAATATTTTGACACTTTTTTCGTGAAAATAAAATTACTTTATATGATAATTAAAAAAATTTGAATGCTACTTCTGATTATCATTAGACATTTTATGAACATTCTAAATATACTAAATATTGAATGAAAGGTTAAAAAAGGATGATGAGAGACTAAATAAATGATTATCTAATTTAATTCAATGACGAGAAAAATATAATAAATTTTTTCAATAAATAAAATAATTAAAAATATAAATAGTTAAGGCGATGATTAAAAAATCTCAATTGTTTAGAACCCATTTTATAAAATTATTTTTTACTTCTACTATTATATTTTTTAAATGTTTCAAGAAAGGTCACTATAAAAATGATTTTCACTAAGATTCAAAAATTCATCGATATTTACAAAAACATATATTATTAAATATTAGTTATTTATAGTTCCATAAAATACTTCTTTAAATTCTATAAGTGTACCTAAAAAACAAATTACTAATCCTATTGAACACAATTTAGATTTGGTACCAGAATTTTCATTTAAATGATTTTTGTAGTAAAAATTCATTGGGTTTCTCAAAAATGATATATTGTACATGGTTAATGGATTTCCATGGAATATAACTATAGTACGCTCAAATATTATGATATAAAACACAAGTTATGGAGGAACTATTAAATTTGGTGATAATTCCAATGAAACATTAAATGATATTTCTATAGTTTGTATTTCCAATTCTTCTTTTATTAATAATGTTTTATATGTTTATGTATTAAAATGTAACATAATTAGTATATTTCAATTATGTGATTATGGAATGGAATTTATGTTTTAAAACTAAAAGAGTTTTGTTTTTTGGAATGAATATTTATTATTTTTTCTTATAGAAATTAAAATCACAATAGTATTGATTTTTCAAAACTAAATGTTCAACATGTATAATATTTTTTTATGTGTATGATCTCAATATGATCCTAAATAGTTTCATATTAAATCTATAAAAAATAATTATATATCATTAGGAACTATTGATAGTATATTAATTTATCTAAAATATAACAGTTTTGTTTTAATATCAGATTCAACCTCAGATTTTTGAGGCTTTATAACTGACCAAAAAAGAACATCAGGTATGTGTCGCTTTTTTGGAAAAGATTATTTTCATGGTCCTATAAGATGATAATAATTTTTCTCTATCCATGACTGATGCCATGTATATCTTTACATATTATAGATAAGATATAACCACATGAATTAGTCAAATATTATGTGATTTTGGTATTAATGTTGAATATTTTTTATTTATTTTGATAATACATTATTAATATATATTTTTGATGTTCCATTATATAATTCTATAATTAATCATATAGACCTTATAATTCATTTTATTAGAGATCACATTAATAAAATGTGATATTATTTTAGAATTTTTCAATGCTAAAAAATCAGCAATTAGACCTCATTAGTAAGGTTTTAGATATTGGTGTGTTAGAAAAACAACAGAAGTTGATCTTTGGATTTTGTATGTTTATTTGTTTTATTTTTTTATGTGTTTGAGGGGATATTTGGTTTTGTATTTTTATTTATTTACAAAAAAGGCTGAAAATTGAGTTTGAAAGTTCATTTTATGTCATAATACAAAAGGTGGAGATATTTTTTCACATTTTTCATGTAGTTATTTATTTTGATAACATGTAGGATTAATTTTTTGAATGATCCCAACCCCTTTTAATTTTTTTTGGAAACATTGTACAACCTCGATGAATTTTTATTATAACATACATTGTTGTGATATAAATTATGTAATATTTATTTCATACAAAATATTTTAAAAATATATTCATTTTATTCATCTATGACTAAATATAATTCAATCTCTACCATATTATAATTTTGAATTAAACATGGTACATGCATTTGGTTTGAAAAAATATATTTAACTTCATTTTCTATGTATTTTTATTTCATTTTTATGTTATAACATGATCTATATTGATATATTTTTTATGAAAAATATTACATTGGAAATTCAAATATTTTATCTATATTTCATTAGAATAAATGGATGTATTATTTTATTGTTTTTTTGGGACACTGAATGTTCATTTATCATACATCAGTTCTTGAATTATGGGTATTCCATCATTCATACATATTTTTTATTCTTTATTATCTCATTCAATTCACATTGGAATGACATATGGTTTGTTCCATTATAAAAATGATAACTTTTTATTATTTTAATTCAACTAAATTAAAATATAAAAATTTCATTCAGGTGCCATAAAATGGATGAATTACTGAAATTTAGTCTACAGTATTCAAATGATCTTTCTATTTTTATTGATAATATATTTTAACATACTGGTTAGATTGAAGCAATTATTCACTCTTTGGAATGATCATAATATTATTTACATATATGTAATTTGGAATGTTTCCATTTCTTCCATTTTAATGGAATCAAATTTAGTTTAAGTTTATAATGATATACTAGGTACATAAATTGAAAAATAAATTTTATTTTTTATACTATAAAAATTATTTTCTATGAAACCATTAGTTAAATTTTATTCTACCACCATTTATAAAAATATACTACCATTATAAAATTATTTTCATGCTCTTCATTTGATATATTTCTACATTTTTAATATTTCATAATTATAATACCTTTTTTATTTTATTTAATTTACAATTACATTTATTTTATGTTCAGTCTATAAGAAAATTTCTGAATATCTTTAATCATGTTATAAAATTTATTCAAATATATTTTTCATAATTCAAAGAACAAAATATATTATTTATTATAAATATTTATTAGTGGTGAAATTTTTGTTTTATTAATTTGTAACTAATAGTGAATTAAGTATTTTTTTAACTAATTAAGAATTAATGTCATTATAACTAATGGTGGATTAATTTTCTTTATAAATAAGGGTTAATTAATTATTTATAACAGATGTTGGATTAATATTTTTATAACTAATGGTGAATTAATTTTTATAAATAATGTTAAATTAATATTAAAAAATAGAAGACTTTCTATTGAGAACTTTTTTTGAGAAAAGTGAATGCAAAGCCCCTTGTATTAAAAGAAATAATAAGAGTAACAGAAGGCGAATTTAGGGAATTTTAAATTTAAATCATATTAATATAAGAACGATGTCATCAGGAAAAGAGGTCACATGATGACATTATACTATGCTTAGACATTTTATTCCAGAATATCCACAAAATAGTTGGCCTCCTGGAAAGCATTTTTGATGATGAAGTTCAAAGAGGAGGGATTTTGAAGACAGGTCACCCATATTTTTGACATCCCCCCAATGAGATTCCTCTATCACATTCATACAAATTTAACTATAGTGTTAGAGTAACATTCAATCTAAACATTATTCCAATTTCTTTTGATAATAGTATCAACCACCATAATAAGTCCCATCATCTCTGATTCATGCAATATGACACATCTAATATTTCTATATAAGCATTCAATGAGGTCTCTATTTCTATCCCTGAAGATTGTTCCAAAACCAGAGGGGCCTGGATTACCCCTCGAAGCTCCATCTATATTGCACATGACTCGTCCTTCAAGTGGTGGGGTCCAAAAATCATCCATAGTGTATCAAGGGGCATGGAAAATTCTTATAATGTTCCAATACCAAAGGACCACAAAATTTTCAATCAAATTTCTACCAGTGTCCGAGTATTGGTTGTTGGAAACACACACTGTAGTGAGGATCAAATCTACCAAATGGTATTCATTGAATGTATATTTACTATGGAAAGTTGCATTCCTACTGCACTAGATATAGTGAAACCTCTCAACACAAGCCACGTGAAAAAACAACATAATCTTCTTATAAAGAGTGAGGTGTAAGAGCTCTATGATGAAAGTGTAGATTGAAGCAGTGCATGTGATATATAATCTGAAAATCTACTTCACTACCATCCAATGTTAGGATGATGTATTACAACTCATGAATAAATGGTCGACATATTCTATGTGCTCCATGAAAAGGGAACACCAAGGGCACAAAAAACTTCAACCCTTTGATGACTGTCATCTACCGGAATATTCTTGAGTGTTAGCTTCCATAAAAGAGTGAACTGTGAGGGTGTCTTCCATATTTTGTTCAAATTTTCTATCAGATTATTCTCACAATTTATCTGATTGTTTGTTAAAACTATTTGAGTCAAACAAACCATTTGTACATCCCTCCCAGACTAGAGCATCCTCCAAAATAAAAAAGTCATAGACATTGATCATCAGTTCAATGTCATCCGGAACCATTTCCATGTTTTCCAGTTTCTCCCTAATTTGATGCTATGATCGATGTGAATATATACCATGTAAACATGATTAACAAGTGGCTCACTAGTCCTATTATCATAAAAAAAGAATTGAGAGGAATCCTAATTCACCATCCATCTTGAGTGATTTAAAATTTTGTGAAAATTTGATTTAATTATAGTATATATGGAGGAACCTAGAGAGTTGGAATTTCATTTAAAAATTCATTTTATAAACCGATTCTAAATAATGTCCAGGGAATCAGAATTTGTTTTGATGAGTTTCGAGACTAACTTGTTATCATATATAGATTAAAGCCTCGATTCTTGATGCCAAGACCTCAAGATTGTAGGACTAACACCACTTTTTCCATGAGGTAGTATTTAAGATTCTTTCAATAATATGTCCACTCCATTAGAAGTTATTTGACATCATGTTGAGATTTCTAAAGATAGAAATTGACCAAAGATACACCATGAAAGAGTAGGCCATCATTGAGATAACAACATGAATAACTAGGAAAATGAACCCGACCATTGATAGGGACTTTCCTTTCAAAGAGGACAGGGGTTTCCTCATATGTTCAAGGACATTGGAAAAATGTGACAACTTGGGTTTTCCACAGAATGTTGGGACACCCAAGTATACAAAAGGTAGAGAACCCTCCATTATTCCCATGTCAGAGGAGATATGGGTCTTCCTCAAGGCTGAAATGATCTTTCCAATGTTAATAAAATATTTTCTCCAGCTAATGACTTGACCAAACACGTACTCATAGTGCCAGAGTGACTTTTTTATATTGTTTATGTTTTTTATTCTCCATAAATAAAAATCACATTATAATCAACAATGAATAATTGATAGGGAGAATATTTACCTTGTCCTTCAATGATTGTGGATAATTCACTCTTGTTAACTATATAAATTAAAATTCATCTATGGAAATAATCACCTATAGGATAATTAATGGATGAGAGTGGATCCCCCTGTTGCACCCCATAGAGCAAGTAAAATAATATTATGGGTACCCATTTATAATAATTGAGATACAGGATGACTCAGAAAGTATCCTGATCCAATGAATGAATTTACCACTGAGGAAAAAGTAGTTAAAATAACATCTAATGAAACCCAAGTCCATTATATCAAAAGATTTGGTAATGTACTATTTAAGTGATATGTTTCTCTCTTTTGAAGCCTTTCTCATAAAGATTTACACACTCCGTGGAAGTGAGCACGAAATCTTGAATGTTCCTTCCCTTCATGAATCAACATTTATTCCAAGATATAATCTCCTCCGAGATATGAGAAAACATGGTTGAAAATTTTGTAGTAGTAACCATATAAATGGAATTGACCAGAGTAACCAGCCTGAAATGACTTTTCTCACACGCATTCTCAGCCTTTACTATATAAGTGATAAACGAGGCATTGATGCCCTGGGAAAAAATTCCATCCCGAAAGAAATTATAAAAAAGTTACAAAACATTATCTTAGATGATTTCCCTATAGGTCTGAATGAATTAAATGGTAAACCCATCAGGCCCTATATAAAATACCTTCTTGAGATGAAATAAAACATCTTTGATTTCAAAATCATTTTCATTGAGGTAAAGATATTGTTGTATTCCTCTGTAATAATATTGCAAATGATGTTTTACCTTATTAGTTACTCATTAAAGGTTCCATTGAACAGACTCATATAATAATAGTCTATATATGTTAAGAGTTCCTATCTATCTTGAAAATTATGATCCCCATCCTTCTGAAAAGCTAGTGGTATTTTAGACCTTCTAACCCTATAAAGGGTATAAAAAATTTTATTTTGGTTTCCCTCTGAAAGCCATATTATTTTAAAAATATCCTTCATAATGTTATCCCTAAGCGTGACAATACTCGCAAGCATGGATGAAATTTCAGATTCTTGTATGAGTTCCCCACTAAAGTGACTTTTGTTAAGGGACTCTTGTTTTTATGTAAAATTCATTCCATCCCATCAATTTTTTCATCCAATGTGCTAAAGTAATTTTACTCCGTTGTTTTAGCTTCATTTTAACATGATTGATTTTAGAGATAAAGACTACAGGGTGAAGAACATAAATCCTCGGGGCCTATATGCCTTGCACAATCCCTGAGCACTCTGGAAGGGAAGCCTAGGAATATTAAATCAGAAAAGGATTGGTTTATTCCTTTAAATATTCAGTTCACATACAAAAATTGGATGATTATCTGAATTATTCTTTTCTAAGGTGACACAAAATATATACCTCCATCGAGTAAGGGAGGAATTATTTAGAAAATCTTTATCAATTATATTTGATGTAATTTTATTATGATGACTTCTATACCATGTGGAAAAGGATCCTACAAGATTTTATTCTGTCAAACTAGACTTCTATATAAAATAATGAAATTCAACCACCGAGGTAGTACCATCCACTTGACTAATCTTCTCCTTGAAATGAAAAATGGATTTAAAGTCTCTTATTACCATCCAGGGATCCAAAAAATGAGGATGCTGGATTTAGGATTTGGAACCATAATGATATACTTTCATTGAATTGTTTATAACCATAAACAATTGAGTTTCACATCCTTTGACCAGCCTCTATAAGAGTGCAGGTGAGAATCATCCCATTCTCAAAATAAATAGTTGGATCAACAAAACCTTTATTCACAAATAACCAAACTCTATCTTGAGAGCTCGTAGACCTATTGAAACATAAAAGGGAGTACCCTTCTTTTCTTAATATATTCCATATATTGAGATAGGAAGTCTTAGGATCAGAAATTCCTAATATTTCAGGCATGAATTTTCTTGAAATCATCCGAATGGAGCCCATTGTGTTAGGGTTCTCCAACCATTTTTTTTTCCAAAAAATTTTACTCATTAATTTTTTAATTATGGGTAACTCCACCCCCTTACCATTTCTATCCACGTATAGTAACTTTCGAGAATCTCTTGTAGAATAGATGGGTCCTCTAGGTTTACACTCCTGGATTATATCCAAGGAATGCTTCTGTGTAAGGCCATTTTAGTCATTCCCCTAGAATTCTAGAGAGATTCATTACAGACTATTATCTCCAATGAATCCATTTCATTCTTATTTTAATCCTCGGCATGTTAAATGACCCCATCCCTTAAATTAGGCTTTAGTATAGAGGAGTTATCATGCTATAGGATTTCTCAAATATGGAAATCAGATTGGAGATGCCCATATCATGTTCCATGTCCCTTAATCAAAAAACATATAAATATTTCAAATCTGGTTTTTCCAACTCCAACAATTCATGTAAGTAACCATTGATGAGCTCCATGATATAGTTTTCACCTTCAATGAAAAGGAAAAAGAGATTAATTATGGAGATTAATCCTCCTGATCCTCTTGAAATTCTTCAATCAGACTGTCCTTGCTCAGTAGATATCTAATATTTTGATCTCCATCCTCATCTAAATCTTCCCATGAAGAGGTATTTTTTAATGGAACCCCTTTCTCATAGCTTCTTCATGATACCCCCTATCATTTTTTGACTGCTCCTTTTCCTAAAGAGACCACTCTACAATATTAGGCAACATGTGAAGGTTTTACTAGTTTCGGTTGATCAAGAAAATTTCTAATTAGATGCCCATCCATTTTAAAGAAATTGTTGAATTTGGGAAGATTTTAAAACTCATATAATTCCTCTTGTTGATTATCATCCTTATAAAAAAATAAGACCAAGAGGTGATACTTCCATGTTAATATCAATAAGGACTCATACATACAAACCTAGATCAACATTAATTGATCAATGATCAAATTTGAAATGCTTGAACAGCCTAGAGGAAATTCCAGTAATAATCATGGGATGTTGGTACAACCATGGAAGACCATGGATTCTTGTACACATATGTGCCATGCAATGGCATGGTATGTAAGGGTTGTGGTTGGGATCCCATTATGATATCTAGATAAAACTTGGCCTGAGGTTAATGTTGCAAATTCTCCAAATAGTATCTAGATCTGCCCTTATTTCCAAAATAAACTAAATGTACCTTTTCTAATTGGGAAAAGAAAAATAATTTGTGATACCCCAGCATTTCGAAATCATAATATTGAGATCCGCATAGGTTTTAGATTTCATACCTCTTTCATAAAAGGTTCGACCTACACTGGGAATTTAAAAAGATCTAGTTGTGGATTAAGAGCCTCTAGATCTGCTGCCACCACAATTAAGCCTTCTTCTAGATGCATTTTAATATGTAGTTTTTGAGGGACATATGCATAGGGTGTCACATGAACTTTTGAAAAGAGAATTGATTTTCATGGATTTGAACATCCAGGGGCCTCCTCTCCCTTTGAAAGAGTGAATGTCTTCTCCCATTCTAGATTTAACGAAACCATTTTTATTGTAGTGATAATAGATGATGAAGATTTCCATTCTCCATCTTTCCATTAATCAAAGCTATCCCTCCTACACCATTTATTATAACTAACAGTGAATTATTTTTTTATAATAAAATATTGATTAATTTTTTTATAAAAATGGAGAATTGAATTTTTTATCAAATGTTGGAATAATTTTTCTTATAACTAACATTGCAGTAATATTTTATAACTATTTGTGAATAAATGATTTCTTTCATTGGTGGATTAATTTTTAATTCAATGGTTTTTTTGTTTTTATTTATAATGTTGAGATATTTTTTATTTCAATTGTGTATTATTTTTTATTTCAAAGGATGATCAATATTTTATTTAAAAAGTGAGTCAATTTTTTTAATGGTAGTAGATTATTTGTATCAGAAGTTAAATATTTAGTTTCTTTGAAATATTTTGAGTGATATTTATTAATCATTTTTTTATTTTGAATTGTTGAATAAAAATTATAATTGTATTAATGGTGGTATTAGTTTTAAAACTCATATATACTATATGGATATGATGAAATGTTATTTTTAAATATTTTAATGTGGTATAATATATGACTTATATTATTCATCATTGAAAAACTAAAGGTAGATGGATTTTTGTAAATTAATTTTTATTACCAATATTCATTACTTTGATTATTTCTAAAGTTTTTATTAAATATTTTATAAATTTCATAAAATATTAAATGAATGAAAATTAGGTTTTCATATATTATGTATGAATATAGATCATATTCTAATGTTTTTGTTTGTAATTAATTTAATTTCAATATTTATAGAATTATTGTACTTAGTTGGAATTTGTTATTCGATATCATTTGTGACATATTTTTTGGTAATCAATTATTCAATTTACTATGGAATTAAAATTATTTTTAACTAATATTTGTTTTTTTAATTGAAATTATTCTTGTAACAAATTTTTCGTGATTGATTTTCAGTCTTCAGAAAAAAAGATTTAACTGGATTACCCAAAGACTGTGTTTTTTAAACCTGGAAAATGTGTATTTAAATGGTTTTCAAGAAGCCTCGATTGGAGTCAAATACAATTAATAGTATCATTTATATGATAAAATATGAAATTTAAAACTATTTTACAAACCAAAGTCAAATTTGTTACTATGTTTTATTTTCTAGAAAATATCTAATGTTTCAAATTATATCTACTTTGACTAAAACTACCCTAATGATATAAGAAAATCCAATTCTAAGGATCTATTACCTATTATTTCTTTTGTTTCTTATACATAATCTGGATTATATGTATATAAAACTATATCTGATTTATCATGTACTCTCACATTTTAGATTATGCTTTTAAATAAACAATAATTATTCTTCATTAATTTCATCAGTTTGGGACTTCAGGATAATAAAGTTAGGACTATTCAGGTGGTGACTCTAGGTATCAAAATTTATGTGCTGAAATTAGATTTCAACTCATAATAAAAAACAATGGGTTGTGGTAAAACATATATTTGAAAAAAATTGTAATTAGGTTATAATTCCCACAAAAAATTTAATTATTGAACATGTATATCTCACTGAGCAGAGTGGTATTAGTACTGAGTAAGACCATTTTGGACCAAACACCTATAAAACATCCTTGTGATCTTTAGTATTGCCATTTTTAACTATAAATAATAATTAACCTTAATTATTAATTTAAATAATAAATTTCATTGGATAAATTTTTTTAATCTTTTCTATTCAACCCCATCTAGACCATATGCCATTACTTTATCCATCCTAAAACACACACTATTTGAAATACTCACCACACCTTGTATCAGATTGAATTGAGTCTAGTTCATACATAGGAAAAATGAAAAATTGATCAATATATATTAATTTATAATAACTATCTCATCTTATTTTCATGGATTCATGTATGTGATGCATATTTTAGAATAAAATGTATCTTTTAAACAAAAATCATGTACTTTCAGTCAATCTGGATGTACTATATGTCATAATGACGTGTGATAAATTATAACAGGTATGAAATGAATCATATATAATTTTTATAAAGTATCAACAAAAACCTTCATGGTTTTGTTTATTTTGAATATGTAGCTAATGTTTTGAAATAAAATTTTACTTATATACTTAATACTTGAACAATTAGTCCACCACATACAAAACATTTTGTATTTATGTACTGTTTATTCAAAAAAATTAGAAATGAATCAAAGATTTTCCTCTCAAAATTATCATGAAAATTCATGAATGTTTCTGGGTTTCTAGTATGTCATGTGTATTTCGAAATAAAATATAACTTTTAAATGAAATAATTCACTTTCAATGATAGCAGACATATCATGTGAGTGATTGAGATTTTGTAAATACTTATATTAAATAATAGAATTATATATCATTTCTTGAATGTATCCTGTCAATAAGAGACTTTTTTCATAGTTTTGAGTATGGGATTCATTTTTGGAACCCAAATTTTAAATTTAAAAAAAATCTAATACTTTTAGTTATACTGAAAACTCCATTTAAAAGATTAATATGTTATTAATTATGACACAATAGAAATGAATCAATGATATTTTTACAAAATAGGACATTAAATATGTTTTTTATCATTTTTGATATTATGATGCATGTTTTGAGCTAAAATATTCATTTTATACTAACACATTCATGATGAACTGTACTGACACATCATGGGTCTGACTAACATAGAATTGATTCATATGCATTAAAATGAATAATCAATAAATTTATAGATGTATAAATGAAGTCAATGTAGGTTATCCCATTTATGACTATGTAATGTTAGTTTTGAACTATAATGTCCCTATAAAATAAAACATCCCCTTACAGTCATATGGAAAACCAATTTGTCAGATTGATGTACAGTTATTTCAAACACATATAACAAATTAATGGTATATTTTATGAAAATAATCAATAAAATCCTAGATTGTTTGATTTTTTTTCATGTGTTATGTTTATTTTGTATTAAAATGTCACTTTTTGATAAAGACATATCCTTTTATTTATTCCATCCAACTATGTGGGGTATCCACATGTGACTACATCAAACACATCAAAAATTAAATATTGTTCATTTTTTTATAATTTATTAATAAAATTAGATCAAAAATTTTTAGTTTTGAGTATTTAGTATGTGTTATGGACAAAAACATAAATTTTAAACCAAAAAAACATACTATCAGAAATAAAATCCACACCATATGTCTGATTTACATGTGATTGATTCATACAATTAAAAATGAATTATTTTCTATATTTAAAATGCATCAATTCAATTCGAGATTGGTTTTATAGTTTTGTAAATGTGATGATAATTTTTGAAAAACATATAAACTTTTAATAGAAATAGAAACTTTTAGTCAATCAAGTGTCAAGAGTGGTTGAATTTATATGGGATTAATTCTTAAACACCAAAAAAATTAAAGAATATTTTTTATAAAATATTAGCACAATCCAACAAATGTTACTCATATTCGATTATGTGATGCATGTTAATGTCATCTTTTAAATGAAGACACACACATTTGGTCATAAGAGCCACATTGTGTGTTTAATTGACTTGAGGTTATTTCAAAAATTAAAAAACTAATTCAATAATTACTATTATATGTTATAAATTTAATCTGAGTATGTTTTTTGAATTTTGAGCGTGTAAAACATATTTTTGTCTAAAATGTACGTTTTCATCTAAATCACACACATTGATTCATAATATCCAACATCATGTATTATATAAACATTTATATTATACATGCACAACATAAATGAATAAAAAAAATCAAAATAATTCAGGAAAAGTCAATGGAATTTGTTTAATTTTGACTACGTGACATGCATAGTGAGAACAAATTTACATTTTGGGGAATGAATAAAATGAAACAGTTTTTGAAAATAATGAATGGAGTTTAAAAAATGAATAAAATTGTCCCAAAGGGAGTATGTATAAATGTAGAAAATTGATAGTTTTATACCCAAATCACCTTCTCTTGTAAATTCTATTACACTGATTTTTTATCAGTAAGACATAAATTTAAATCACCACAATAATTTTAAAAGGTATTGGTATGAAAATAAATTTCAAAAAATCATTACAAAACAACATTTCTGATTTAAAAAATAAATAGATGAATGGTGATAAAATTAAATAGTACATCAATGAATCATCATCTATAAGCACGTCATGGACACCAACTAATTAAGGCCTCCCCTGTCATTGTCTCTCTTCACTCCACCTTAGGTCACCTTTAGATAACTTCATTGACATTCCTTCTCACTCCTCTCATGGAAATAAGTTTTCTCTCATTGTAGTATTGTGGTGAAATTATTGGTGAAAACATCATGGAACTTCCATCAAATTTCTAGCATGTTCTCTCTCAATCTCTTCTTCACTAGTAATGGTTTCATTTAGTGGCATGGTGAAGCCAAGTTTCATTATCCATATTCTCCTGGTCGTGGTTCGACACATGGTTCTGTGTAATATGGGAGAATGTGTGGTGGTTTAATGTGTTTTTTGGGTGGGAACGTGAAGGCCATAATGGGATCTAATTATGGTTTGTGGAATCTCCTCATGGAAGTCTTTTTGATTTTAGTTCTTACTCTTTGATTTTCTCACCTTATGAATTCATAATTCATGGAGTCGCATGCTATTTGTGATTTGGTTTTTTATATATTAAATTTTTAGATCTAGATATTCTATTTGTGGTGGATTATGGAGATGGGATGTGAATCAATTATGGAGGTGTTTTTACGTACTGTGTAAATTGAAGAGGTATTATTCTTGGTTGAACATTTCATTATCGTTTTTGTTCAGAGGTGTCGTAGGAGTTATAGTGCGGGCATGGTTGATTTTATTTGGGAACTCCTCACAAGATATATGAATCTTGTAGTAATATATGGTTTTCCCAATTCTGGATTGAAGGTATAACATAGTCAGAGGAAGTGAAGGTATAATGGTGATAGAGATCATGAATGGTCATATGGTTTTTTAGGCATGATTGATGTATGGTCATAATATGGACGATTATGATGAATTTGTTTTTGGAATTAGTTCTCTAGTTTGACAAAAATGTAATTTCTAAATGGCATGTGAACTAGTTGGTTTGTGTTTATATTTTGGTTTATGGATTTCACTGAACAATCTATGATGAAATTATTCAAATAAGGATTTGGAGAAGGTAGCTACCATTGTGCAAGACTATTCAGATTTGAAGATTGAGAGGGTATGGCCCAACCATCAGTACCAGTCCTATTTATTATTTCACGGGGCAGATCACTGAGTAGTCATTCATTTCTGGAGTCTCTCTATAATTATATTGATGCTGGGGATGGTTATTTATTATTAGTCTCTATCTATTATTATTTTGGATCTTATGACCTCTATGTTATGTTTATGTCTCCACATCATTAATGTGTTGTGATGTTTCCCCCTTTCCCCTTAAAAGGTGTTTTATCCAAAAATAAATAATAATTTAGGCATTTGGTTCATTCAATCAGTCAATGCATCATCATTTTTAGGGCTTCTTTGAAAATCTATTTTTTCTAAATATTTTCTGACAACAAAGAGAATAAAAGGCCTCTATAAATTTTCAATGATCCATTTAAATGGATAACATCATTTTCCATTTAGAAAAGAACATCATTTTAAATAATCATATCCCCTTAAAATATCAAGACCCTTCTCTATAAAATTTATTGTAGTCGTCAAGAAAGACCCTAAACTCTGTATGGATTCATTTAATTCTCTTTATAGGAACATGATAAAAGGATAAAAATAATTATGAAACAAAATCAGCATTGTCTCTATAAAAATTAACTTTATATTAATATAAATAAATTAAAAAAAATTAACCGAACATACAGCGGATAATATAATACATAAATTACTTAAATAGTTAGTAGAAAACAAACACTTCATGCACATTATGAGATAAATTAAATATAAAAAAACTGATAGGAAATAATCTTTTAATGATGTATGAAAAAATATTGATATCACGTATGCTGCCAACTCATTAAAACATAAATCTAATTTATCCTTTAATTAATTATCTATTTATAGTCTTTTTAGTTTTTAGAAAATATTTATAAACATATTAGTAAAATATATCAAAAATAAAATATAATTACCTTCAGAAAAACGTCTTCAAATATAATAGTTTGTTCATGCATTATAATATCTTTAATAAATTTTAAAATTTAATAACAATAACTATTATCACAACATTATTATGAACAATTAAAAAATTTATAAAAAAATATATAATCAATTTGGTTATATTTTTCGATAGTGAAGTACTATTAGGTACATCTTAATATATTTAAAATTGATATAATTCATTAAGTCATAATTCAAATTTTTCATCCCCCTATAATTATTTTGATGATAAGTAGACACCACAACATCATAAGATAAATATCATGAAATCATAATATAAATCCTATAATTTGATGTTTATTTGTAAATTAGGGAATATAGTTTATAAAAATTGATAAATTACTTCACGTGTGGTTGGTTGATTTGATGAACATGCTTTAGATCCTTAAAATTAATATATAATGTGTCCAAATTTACTATAATCTGAACCCATTACATCTTAAAAAGAGAAACGTTATATCTAATAATAAAAAAATATTTTTTATATGATTATTTTTTAATGTTTTACCCATCAATTATATTTATTATGAATAACATAACTTCTTTTATTTTTTGATCAAAATTTTCCATTAAATTATAATATATTGTTAAAGAAACATGAAATATTACAATTAAAAATAATTATGTAGAACGGATGTGAGGAGTAATGAGTTTATATTTTCTTTTATATGGTTTTCCATTTATATAGTAGTGGTATATACACTTATGGAATATATGATTAGTCTTCAACTATAATTAAAATAATAGATCAATTATTAGACAACATATTATGAAAATGTACTACATATATAAATTCATAAAAGATACTTCCATTCATTCATGCTTGATAATTTCATTTACACTATAAAGACCAATAATATCTATAATGGCTATTAGGGAAGATGTCCTAGGAATACACGATTGTAAACATGTTGTAAACATATTGTTACATATTTTTAGTTGTTTTTTGTTGATTGAATGTAATATTGTCCTTGAGTATTTACTTCCTTGATAAGGTCATAGTGTGTGTAATGGTACTTATATTATACGTTTATCATTAATACACTTCATGGATTGTGCACTTATATTTTCATAAAAACCATCACCCCATATGTTTTCGGTATGTATGGTAACACTGATGTATCAAAATTAACATTTTATTAATAGATAAGAAAAGCGAGTGTTTTCCCCTTTTTTATTTATGAGATTTGATGTCTCTACCACATTATTGGAATATAAACATCACATAAATTACATGGATTGGGTGTAATGAAGTGTTTATTTTAGATAGTCAAAGAAATACGTGTTCAACATATTGGTGAAAATACATCATTCATCCTATTGCATAAGATTTGGTAATAATGGAATTATACTAAATATTGATCATAAAGATGTGGTTATCATAGTGGTGACATTATGTTCAATATCTTGTGTTCTTTAACCACTTTCTTGATAATATTATTATACTTTAGGACAACACACCTAATACCAAAGAGAAAAAAACCTATAGGTTCACACAATAATTGATTCCATTGATCTAGGTTAAATTATATTTGATTTTAACTAGTGCAATAATTATTTTTCTCAATGAAATGAAATAATTCTATTAAATTTATACTGATTTAATAAATAAAATAAATTTTTAATCTACGATATGTGAAAAAAATATATGTCTAATTTATTGAATATTTCATAAATATTTATTCTTTGATTTGTTAATGAAATGATTATCTATGAATAAAATATGTATTCAAGTATTCAATAAATACATAGTAGTATAAATGGACCAAGACATTATGTATGGATAAAATAATTACGTATAATTCATTAAGTATTATTTTTTAAATTTGTGGAATTTAGTACACATAAAATTAATCATAATATTAATATGTTTTACATGGTATTTTAGTGGGTGAAAATTTTTCATGGGCGACCTGAAATTAAATAATATTTATACCTAAAACCTAACTCCATAAATAAATTATTTTTTATTTTTTGTATTACATCTAAAAATTGAGAATATATAATTCTTCACCACAATTTATTCTCTCTCAAATTCTTTTTTCTATCGCCCTCCAAAGAACAATAAAGGTAAGATATATTTCATTAAGAGAATATAATTAAAGATTATGAATGAAAATTGAAATATATTTTATTATCTATGCATGGAATCAGAGATCGAGTGGGGTTTATCAGATATCATCGGTGCATATGTGGATCATATCTATAGGTATTCTAACCTTGGATCACCACAACACAAAAAAGAATATCCAATGGGGCATTTTGTAAGATCGTCATTCATTAGTGAAGAATGTTCCTAATCCCATGTTTTTATTTCTATATATATTATATTAATTTAAGTAATCATTTTACATGAAATATACTAGCCCATGTTTTTATGTGACAATTATTTAATTAAATTGTAATATAATTTCCACCATCGAATGATTTCACTACACCTAGAACTGACACATGGTATCTGAGTGGTAATGATTCAATTAAATATTATATATTTTTTCCTTCATCTATGAAAAATTTTGGTTTGAATTTCATATTTTTATGATTTTTCCCTTAATCCTATGTGAATTAAAATGCATAATCATATTAATCTTATATATTGAAGTTTTTTTATTTTATAAAAATTTTGAGGAATAGATAATGAACATCTATATATTCCATCAGAAAACAATCAATTTGTGGATATTAAGATATGGATACATGAATTACACTTGGAATTACACATCGTGTTCCCTAGTGCACAACATATGGATTTGTTACAGGACACACGTCATTCCATATTATAATTACACATGATTTACACTATGTGTTCACTATCAAACCTGGAACACGGTTGTCGTATTACTTGGTGTCTATTTGTAGACACTTTGTGAAGTATACATGGGTTAGCGGAGTAAATCACACAATCAATGTTGTAATTATACACAGTAAAAACCATGAGAGACTAAAATCCAAGAGTATTTATTAAATTAATGATGTGTATACATTTTACAAGGTCTCTAGTACTTCGAGTTGTATGTTTAAAGAGCACTCCATGTGACTTGGTGAGAAAAAATGACACACATCTCAAAAAGATGCCTGGAATATAGTTTGCTAGTACATGACCTGTAGTCCACTAGGACAGACGCCGAATACCCACGAGTAAATTATACAGAAATATAAAGTGGAATAATACAATGTAACTACTATACACAAATCATTAGTTAGTCTGAGGTACACATCATTGACCCATGCATGTGACTTGGATATACATAGATCAAGATACACTATGATTATTTGGATGTACATATCAGGTAGTCAACCATTAATTGAAATAAAAAAAATGAAATCACGTTGGAAAATTTAAGCATTACAACTATTTTTTATTTATTCCAATACCATTGTGTGGATGGTAATTTAATATAAGTTTTAATGAATTTAAAATTCTCAATTACTTTTTTATAATTAATATGCCATTATTTGTTTATCTATTCCTTTTCTATGTATTCAATAAAGGATCAGTACCTCCAATTATGATCAGAATATCATTAAGATGAATTGAAATTAATTAATTTATTAGTCAATTAATTCTATAATTTTCAGCTTAATAATAATGAATGAATAGATAAATGAATGACGACCAGTTACCCTATGGGAATTCTCTACATGTGTGACCATTCCAAGTATTTATTAATAAATACATATGTGTTGGATGCTTTAATTTAATTTATTTAATGGGTTTTAATTAATTTATTTTTAAATTAAATTATGGTTTTTTATTTATCCGTCCATCCATTAGTATATATTCCACTTGAGTGGAAGGGGATTTATTTAATAAAAATTACAATAATCCTTTGGTTACCTAAATTTATGTGTGAGAAATAAATCCATGAACTTAACGGATTATCTCAAGGAATATTGAGGAGGTTCATGATAGAAGAATTATGATAACAACATAAGTGATGCATAGGTGGAAAGGTGGAATGTTTTAACTAACTTCAAGAGTTAAAATAGGTGTTATTTCCACATGTTAAAAGGTTAATTTAATGTCCTATCATTAAATAAACTATTATATAATGATCATGAATGCTTAATTTAATTATTTTTTGTTTATTAAAATGCAATGTTTTGTTCTATAGAGAAAATGACATGATCAGATAAATAAATAAATTAATGTGAAATGATAAAAATTAAATAATGAATTATGAATAAATTTTTTATCCATCAAGGTTAATTAGTTCAGTATCATCAGATAAATATTAACAAGAAATGTAAATAATAAAATAAGATAAATTTACAAAACATAACTTTAAAAATCTATAACATTAATATTAATCCAGACCTATAATTCTATTACATGAATAGGAATGACACTCAACAGAACTAAGTGTTTGAACAAACCTATTCGAGACACATTGTAGAGACCTAAAGCTTTACGTACATGGATATTAAATTACATTTGCGGAATACTTAGTACATAACATAAACACACATACAAGGATCGTAATAGTTTAGTGTCTTTGGAAACTCGGAACGTAATCTTCTAATCATGGTGAAAGATCTTCAATATCTCCCATAAAGATCTTCCCTTTTTTTACCTAAAACCTTTCTTTATATCATGGGGAAAAGAAAACATAAAAGGGTGAGCTCAAATGCTCAGTAAGGGTATACAAAAGAAAAATCAATCACATCATATTCATAAGAACATAACTTTTGGAAATCTTGACCTGCAAAAGAGAGCATAATTTCATAACATGGGATAAATCATGGCAGTGAAATGTAATCACAATAATCATAACTTAAAACATGAAACTTTGTGGAATTCACACATAATCATAGAGAATCATTTCTTGTTAGTCAAGACTCATTGCCAAGACTATCTTAGTGGACAAAGTCCCTTTCTGAATCGAGTAACCCTCGTTTCAGTCCTGTTTCACTGAACCGGTATGACCTACCATTCCAGCCATGTCTATCTCATGAGATATAAAATCTTTACCCAATGCATTGGAGGGAGATATAGGTCCCACCCATCTTATAATGAATCCTTTCTTATGTGTGCCACATAATCATAAACCATACATCATAGCGTAACCCATGTAATAAAAATGGGATTTTTAAACAACATGACATCATAAAAAAATTCATATAAGATAAAGGAATTCATAAAAAAGTATTCCATCACAACATGATCAAATCAATGTAATAATATGGATAAAAACAGAACCCTTTATTATCTTAGATGGAAAATAATTTTGATAAAACACTTGAACTCCATTCTTGAGGAAAATATACTTTCTTCTTCAAAAACATTTGTCCTTTCTTAACATGTCATATGACTTTAAAATAAAATAAGTTTATTAAAAATAAATGTGAAAACTTGTAAAGGAATATTCTTGGAATATATGTTTTAAAAATCCATTCATGCCGTATAAGTTAAAAATAACATTCTCCTCGTACTTTTGTCAGAAAAGTCAAAAAGTACCTTATATGGTAACCAAAGGAAAGATTCCATTCATACGATGTGGTAAAAAGTAAATAAAGGGTAAAAATGCCTTTAAACATCCATGGAAGAATGGTAAACATTTTATGAAATAATTTTTATAAATCATGGTCATGGATGATAAACATAACCCCAGTAAATACTTACGTATAAGCAATCTCAGATAAAAATGAGATTGAAACTTTATCCCTTACCTTAGGTCTGATTTGCTTCGTAAGTGTCCGAAACGCCTGTATAATGATTTAAATATGTCATTGACTTATTACAGAATCATATTCATTGTTATTATATCATATATGGTTCACTTATGACTTAATATTACCCGTTCTTTTGTAAATTCATGTTAAAGTAGCGTTTTGGGTAAATTCATCTCATTTGTCGTTCATGTTTTAACTTGTAATTATTCATATGATTACTTAGATACTGATTACTTAATTCCAGAATATAAAACATGATTTATATATAATATATATTAATAATATATATATATATAGAATATATCAGTAAATGAAAAGAAATACACCGTTCATGGAGACGGTAGACCGTTCATACGCATGAACGCTATTTTCGTTTCCTTATTGAGTTGAATGGAATTAAGTAGATGATATACATATATATAAACATAAATCCAGTAGCTTTATAATGTCATATATTTCATTATTATTGCTTATATATACTTTATAATCATTCTTAAATGGTTAACATGGAGAATGAATCTCATCGCGTCGTGGAGACGGTAGTCCGTACGTACGCACGGGCGATGATATCATTTCCATAATTATTGAATTGAATTGGAGTGGATGATAAAATATATTAGAATCATTATTATGTTATAATAACTATGTATAGTTATTCTTTACACCATAATACCCATCCATGTAAGGTGTTGGTGGAAAAGCAGATTACACCACGGCGTGGAGACGGTATTCCGTACGTACGCATGCGCGGTGATTTCCTTTTTCCGTAGGATGGATAGAAGGTTAATTAGAGTTGTTTCATATTTATAATAACATATCATTATATGAGTGATACTGATGTTATTACTTCATAATGAAACAACCTTAGAAGAAGAAGTGGAAGAAGAAATAAAGGTGAAAGAATTGGTAACGGAAATTACCTCTTCTTTGAAACGCCTCTTTGAATCCTCCACGAAGGGAACTATGATTGGTCTTTGAAGAAGACCAGGACCTCTAGGATTATTCTAGGAAAGTGGAGAAGGGATTTTGGCAGGGGTTGGCCGAGCTTGAGTGCTCAAATTGGTGTGAGGAGGAGGGGGAGGAGGTGTCGTTTTATAAGGGAGGAGAGGGGCACCTTAGGAATATCTCAAAATATTATTTTTTATTAAAGTCAAAATTGGTTTATAATTGTTCCAAAGGGTCTTATTTCGAAGCTAAAGTGGGGATGGGTCGAAATCCTATCATCCAATAGGATTTAGAAAAGTTTAGGGTATTATTTTAACCTTATCAATTAGATTTAACTCTAAGTTAAATAATTTAACTTTTACCGTGTCTTTTTGTTTTATTTCACTATATGGTTAATATACTTACTATAACATGCCAAACGAACCCCAAATTTATATTATTAATACATATATCCTTATCTAAGTCATTTGGCCGAACCTTAGATTTTTAGGAATAAAATAACAATTAATAATATAATATTTGATTTAAAAACTATTTTGTGTCAATTTTGACACTATTTGATATATGATTTTTGTGAAAGTCATAACAGAATTATATGTTCAAAACAATTTGAATAAATCAACACTAATATATCATAGTAACCTATAAAATTAGTGGAATTCATAAAAAGTCTCAAATTACATTTATTTGAGCATTTATAACATCAATTATGTTAACATTTTCTTAAAAGGGTAATTATTGTATCATCGTTGTGTCATAAATAAACTAATTTATTTAAAGTCTAAAAATTATAAATAAAATATCATTATGTAGGAAATCTTATTAGATTTCTGATGAATATTTATAGTCGAATTCATCTTATGTATAACCCCATATTAAAAATGTTTTAGTTATTAAACATTGATTTTAACTATTTTAACTATTCATTAAATAAAATAATATTAAATGTCATAATCTAATCCAAGTGGACCTAAATGGTCCTATTATATTCATAAGGTTGTTTTTTTTTCGAATTACACTTATCCAATAGAATTAGGACATGTGTTAGGGTAATAGTAATATCATATTTACCCTTAGTTACCCTATTTACTATTAACCGTGGTAAAAAAAGTAAAAAGTTACTATTCACCAAAAATTATTTTCATCTCATTGAACCACATTTTAGTCCTTGATATTAACCGTGTCTGTTGTATTTTTGAAATTCCATTCACAGAAGCGGTAAAATTATGTTTTATGCAAAATTCAGTTTTTAACCTACCACTTAGGGGTTTCACTATTCATCAAAAATTGAATGTTTTCATAAAAGTACCAAAATTTCACCCTAGGCTATAATTGATATTCCGAATTCAAAAATGATTTCTATTTTACAAAATTCCCAACATATAAGTTTCATTAATTAATTTTATAATTAATTTCCACTGTCACAACAAATAGCGTGTTTTTAAGAGATAATAACTATCAAAAGATTGACACTTGTTTATAACTGGTTTAAATGTGAAATTACATCCAATGTCCAACATTGTATTAAATTGTAAAAATATATTCTAAATATACTTTAAAACCACTCAAATTAATAATTTATCACTATTAATTATTTTTATTAAAAAAGTTGTTTTTAATTATAATTTAGTAATTTTCACTATTCATCAGAATATGAAAGTTATCCGAAAAGTACCAAAATTTCACCTTAGGCTAAATTCGATACTCCAAATCCATATATGAAGTCCATTTTGAAAAATACAATTTACAAAATTTTAGAAAATGGTTATTACTATTCATAACGGCTAGTTTTAATAATATCTTAATAGCATATCGTTATTTAGCGAAACTTGGTGTTGCATACAACACACGCTATCGTGGAAGGTCGCGATTGCGTGTAATTCAAGCCAAGTCAGAGATGTGTGTTGTGAAAGCTCCTTTTGGTGTAGAGTATAACACAAGACATTTAATGAAATTAAAAAGAATATTTTTCATAAAATCACGGGGGGTTACATTCTACCCCCCTTAAAATGAATTTCGCCCTCGAAATTCGTCGGGGTTATAAATGGTGTACTATTAGAAAGTTTCTTTAATTGAAACCCACATCGTAAAAAGGAATACCAAAACCAATCTTTAAAAAACAAAAGTATGAAACGTAACGGTTACCCAAATAAACTAATCACTGGGTTTCCACATAGGTGAAAATATGGATATGGAAGAGAAATCTAACCATCATGTTCTGATGGAGAGTGGTAGAGAACATGGCTATGGAAAAGCTAGCAATCACAAATCCATAATTTTGTGACGATCTAAGGTACCATCTGATTAATCAGATATAAGAGCACTAGGAAAACATTTTTGGTTTTCAAGATCGTTTCCCTAAAGTTGATGAATTAAAAGAAATACTTGCATGATTTTGGTACAATCTCACTGTTGTTTGTGAATTGAACAATTTCCACTTCATCCCTTAAAGAAATGAAGTTGAATTTGTTATTCGTGATGTGTTAGCAGATCATGTGATAGAATGATGGGTCATTCCATCTCTTTCAAACAAAAGGTTAGCAAAAGTTATGTTTAGATTAATCATATATGGTTCCAAAAATGAACTTATACTTCATATATCATACTTCTTAATATAATAAAACTAGTTTCTACTAAACAGGGACTTCCTGTAGGCCAGTGGTAGGTGATAAAGGCCAGTCGCACTTCAGTTGTGGGTTCGATTCCCACATCCCTGTCCGACGCGATGGGTTGTCGCCCGTCCTGCAGGTTGTCCTTTTTCTAAAACTACATTACTATAACATCCCATCAATAATATCGAAAAGAACTTCTATACTTAAACAATACTAACTTATGTCCAACATAATCCATTCCAATCTTTAGGCTTATCCATAATACGGCAGTCCACTCTCATAACATAGTGAAAACGATTACCAGAGATTTAATACCATCGTTGATCCCCATATATCAGAAGATATGTCTTGTTGGTCACATTCTAAACATTAAAAGTCCTTAATCATGTATTCTTTTGAATACCCATTGAACCTTAGTGAAAACATGAATGCAGTTAAAAGTTAACACTTTTCACATACCAAAATCCTCAAAATTCTATATTCTCAAACCATGATATCACTTAGTCCTTATATCAATCATGAGCTCATGAATACAATCAAACATCTCATTATCGTCTTATCCCTTCATTATGCGCATATCATCTACATTCCAAAAATATCGGAATAACCATTCATGGATACTGGTAACATTAATCATACACTTTTAAAACTCAAGGAAAGACAATAGTGTAACAATCCTTAGATGTCTCTTCATTCCATAGTACCATGAGATTACTTATACAACATTACAAATGATAAACATGTACTCATTCCACTACATTCTTAAACCATTGACTGAGCTTCAACAATTCATTCATCTCACATATCATTTGTAGTCTCATCATCATCATCCACATAAATACTACCCATACGACCATACTGATTTTCTTCATGAGACTTTCCCTTAGGGCATTGGTTTGCATAATGCCTGTACATTCCACATTTACAACATTTAACCATTGTTGATGTTGTAGCAATACCATTATCCTCATACCTGGTGTTAACTGAACCTTTTCCTTTGCACTTACTGGCTTTGTGTCCTTCTTTTCCACACCCAAAGCATCGTCCAGTTCCTTTGAAACATTCTCCTTGATGCCTCTTCCCACATGATTTACATAGGGGAAATTGAACTTTCTTTCCTCTATGATCATCATGAAACTCCATCTTTCTCTTATTAGCCAAGCCAGGAAACTTACCAAATTTTACTTTATTGATCATATTATGAGATTGCTAATTCGGCATAATAATGATGTTTGGACCTCCAAATCCCATTTCATTTGGTTTCTCGTGAAGAATATCATTCCATTGTCCATCATATCCTCTATTATCATGAATCATCTTGTTTCCAGCCATTTTCTAAAACCCAAAAAGAATAGTGTGAGAGGCAAAAATCATAATAAAGGGGGAGTATCCTCAATATCTAACTTCTTAGGTTAAATTCTAAGATCGTTACCGTAGTTAGAGGACTGTATCCTATACGTATAATTATCCTTAGGGACATCCCTAGACAAACCTTATAAATATCTCTAGGGATCTCACTAAAGTTCTCGCATCCTAGTTTCCAAAGGTTGACTAAACCTTTCCTCTGATACCAACTGTAGAGACCCAAAGCTTTACGTACATGGATATTACATTACATTTGCGGAATACTTAGTACATAACATAAACACACACACAAGGATCGTAATAGTTTAGGGTCTTTGGAAACTCGGAACGTAATCTTCTAATCATGGTGAAAGATCTTCAATATCTCCCATAATGATCTTCCCTTTTTTTTTACCTAAAACATTTCTTTATATCCTGGGGAAAATAAAACATAAAAGGGTGAGCTCAAATGCTCAGTAAGGGTATACAAAAGAAAAATCAATCACATCATATTCATATTCATAAGAACATAACTTTTGGAAATCTTAACCTGCAAAAGAGAGCATAATTTCATAACATGGTATAAATCATGGCAGTGAAATGTAATCACAATAATCATAACTTAAAACATGAAAATTTGTGGAATTCACACATAATCATAGAGAATCATTTCTTGTTAGTCAAGACTCATTGCCAAGACTAACTTAGTGGACAAAGTCCCTTTCTGAATCGAGTAACCCTCATTTCAGTCCTGTTTCACTGAACCGGTATGACCTACCATTCCAGCCATGTCTATCTCATGAGATATGAAATCTTTACCCAATGCATTGGAGGGAGATATAGGTCCCACCCATCTTATAATTAATCCTTTCTTATGTGTGCCACATAATCATAAACCATACATCATAGCGTAACCTATGTAATAAAAATGGGATTCTTAAACAACATGACATCATAAAACAATTCATATAAGATAAAGGAATTCATAAAAAAGTATTCCATCACAACATGATCAAATCAATGTAATAATATGGATAAAAACAGAACCCTTTATTATCTTTGATGGAAAATAATTTTGATAAAACACTTGAACTCCATTCTTGAGGAAAATATACTTTCTTCTTCAAAAACATTTGTCCTTTCTTAACATGTCATATGACTTTAAAATAAAAGAAGTTTATTAAAAATAAACATGAAAACTTGTAAAGGAATATTCTTGGAATATATGTTTTAAAAATCCATTCATGCCGTATAAGTTAAAAATAACATTCTCCTCGTACTTTTGTCGGAAAAGTCAAAAAGTACCTTATATGGTAACCAAAGGAAAGATTACATTCATACGATGTGGTAAAAAGTAAATAAAGGGTAAAAATTCCTTTAAACATCCATGGAAGAATGGTAAACATTTAATGAAATCATTTTTAGAAATCATGGTCATGGATGATAAACATAACCCCAGTAAATACTTACGTATAAGCAATCTCAGATAAAAATGAGATTGAAACTTTATCCCTCACCTTAGGTCCGATTTACTTCGTAAGTGTCCGAAACTCCTGTATAATGATTTAAATATGTCATTGACTTATTACATAATCGTATTCATTGTTATTATATCATATATGGTTCACTTATGACTTTATATTACCCGTTCTTTTGTAAATTCATGTTAAAGTAGCGTTTTGGGTAAAATCATCTCATTTGTCGTTCATGTTTTAACTTGTAATTATTCATATGATTACTTAGATACAGATTACTTAATTCCAGAATATAAAACATGATTTATATATAATATATATTAATAATATATATATATATAAATAATATATCAGTAAATGAAAAGAAATACACCGTTCATGGAGACGGTAGACCGTTCATACGCATGAACGCTGTTTTCGTTTCCTTATTGAGTTGAATGGAATTAAGTAGATGACATACATATATATAAACATAAATCCAGTAGCTTTATAATGTCATATATTTCATTATTATTGCTTATATATACTTTATAATCATTCTTAAATGGTTAACATGGAGAATGAATCTCATCGCGTCGTGGAGACGGTAGTCCGTACGTACGCACGAGCGATGATATCATTTCCATAATTATTGAATTGAATTGGAGTGGATGATACAATATATAAGAATCATTATTATGTTATAATAACTATGTATAGTTATTCTTTACACCATAATACCCATCCATGTAAGGTGTTGGTGGAAAAGCAGATTACACCACGGCGTGGAGACGGTATTCCGTACGTACGCACGCGCGGTGATTTCCTTTTTCCATAGGATGGATAGAAGGTTAATTAGAGTTGTTTCATATTTATAATAACATATCAGTATATTAGTGATACTGATGTTATTACTTCATAATGAAACAATCTTAGAAGAAGAAGTGGAAGAAGAAATAAAGGTGAAAGAATTGGTAACGGAAATTACCTCTTCTTTGAAACGCCTCTTTGAATCCTCCACTTACGGAACTATGATTGGTCTTTGAAGAATACCAGGACCTCTAGGATTATTCTAGGAAAGTGGAGAAGGGATTTTGTCAGGGTTTGGCCGACCTTGAGTGCTCAAATTGGTGTGAGGAGGAGGGGGAGGAGGTGTCCTTTTATAAGGGAGGAGAGGGGCACCTTAGGAATATCTCAAAATATTATTTTATATTAAAGTAAAAATCGGTTTATAATGGTTCCAAAGGGTCTTATTTCGAAGCTAAAGTGGGGATGGGTCGAAATACTACCATACAATAGGATTTAGACAAGTTTAGGGTATTATTTTAACCTTATCAATTAGATTTAACTCTAAGTTAAATAATTTAACTTTTACCGTGTCTTTTTGTTTTCTTTCACTATATGGTTAATATACTTACTATAACATGCCAAACGAACCCCAAATTTATATTATTAATACATATATCATTATCTAAGTCATTTGGCCGAACCTTATATTTTTAGGAATAAAATAACAATTAATAATATAATATTTGATTTAAAAACTATTTTCTGTCAATTTTGACACTATTTGATATATGATTTTTGTGAAAGTCATAACAGAATTATATGTTCGATACAAGTTGATTAAATCGACACTAATATATCATAGTAACCTATAAAATTAGTGGAATTCATAAAAAGTCTCAAATTACATTTATTTGAGCATTTATAACATCAATTATGTTAATATTTCCTTAAAAGGGTAATTATTGCATCATCGTTGTGTCATAAATAAACTAATTTATTTAAAGTCTAAAAATTATAAATAAAATATCATTATGTAGTAAATCTTTTTATCTTTCTAATGAATATTTATAGTCGAATTTATCTTATGTATAACCCCATGTTAAAAAATTTTTAGTTATTAAACTTTGATTTTAACTATTTTAACTATTCATTAAATAAAATAATATTAAATGTCATAATCTAATCCAGGTGGACCTAAATGGTCCTATTATATTCATAAGGTTGTTTTTGGTCTAATTACACTTATCCAATAGAATTAGGAATGTGTTAGGGTAATAGTAATATCATATTTACCCTTAGTTACCCTATTTACTATTAACCGTGGTAAAAAAAAGTTAAAAGTTACTATTCACCAAAAATTATTTTCATCTCATTGAACCACATTTTATTCCTTGATATTAACCGTGTCTGTCGAATTTTTGAAATTCCATTCACAGAAGCGGTAAAATTAAGTTTTATGCAAAATTCAGTTTTTAACCTACCACTTAGTGGTTTCACTATTCATCAAAAATTGAAAGTTTTCAGAAAAGTACAAAAATTTCACCCTAGGATATAATTGATATTCCGAATTCAAAAATGATTTCTATTTTACAAAATTCCCAACATATAAGTTTCATTAATTAATTTTATAATTAATTTCCGCTGTCACAACAAATAGCGTGTTTTTAAGAGATAATAACTATCAAAAGATTGACACTTGTTTATAACTGGTTTAAATGTGAAATTACATCCAATGTCCAACATTGTATTAAATTGTAAAAATATATTCTAAATATACTTTAAAACCACTCAAATTAATAATTTATCACTATTATTTATTTTTATTAAAAAAGTTGTTTTTAATTATAATTTAGTAATTTTCACTATTCATCAGAATATGAAAGTTATCCGAAAAGTACCAAAATTTCACCTTAGGCTAAATTCGATACTCCAAATCCATAAATGAAGTCCATTTTGAAAAATAAAATTTACAAAATTTCAGAAAATGGTTATTACTATTCATAACGGCTAGTTTTAATAATATCTTAATAGCATATCGTTGTTTAGCAAAACTTGGTGTTGCGTACAACACACGCTATCGTGGAAGGTCGCGATTGCGTGTAATTCAAGCCAAGTCAGAGATGTGTGTTGTGAAAGCTCCTTTTGGTGTAGAGTATAACACAAGACATTTAATGAAATTAAAAAGAATATTTTTCATAAAATCTCGGGGTGTTACACACATAAATATATAAGGGTAGTTATTATGATGGTTTTGGGTTGAATTAACCATTTTACATCGATAAGAGTATCCCTTAAGTGATATGGTTTAATTTGGAGGGATACGGGAAGGAAATACACATCAGGATTTCAAGAGAGGGGAGTCCACTCAATATAAAAAAGAAATACATCCCCATAAATGGAAAAGATATTACTTCATAATGTAACATCATGTCGATTGACTAATCCAAATTGGGGTTCTGAGAAGGTTAAAATGGATCCATTCCAAAAGAATGTCAGAGAAACTATACATTCTTTGTTCAATTGTGAGGGATATTAAAACATTATAAAATAGTGATAGATATAATAAAACCAGTTAATTTATTATATGTCACCCTAATTTTAATTAGTAAATTTATTAAATATCATCTATTTTAATTTTATAATATAATATAAATCTGAAAATCAATATTATCTCTACAGTCAATATGTGATAAATAAATCTCCAACAATTATAAAATTGTAGGCATGAATCAAATGAATTCGGGTTTTATTACTCCATGAACATAAATCATACATGTTAGAATAATAATTTCCTAATCTAACTTCTTAGGAGTAATTGGATTAATAATTCAATTCTATGAAAAACATATGAACAATGTCGTCGATGATTATTTTTTGACGCATTATTCTAGGTTTAGTGAACTCAGGAAGTCAGTTGGAAGGATTTATAGATATAGAATGCATGATACTCTATGTTATATACTAGGATATATATACTTAGGAATAGTTTTAGATTTTAATGGAACTCTTTCAACATAATATTTGATATGGTTACCCATCAAGACCTCATGTAGTTAGGATCATTAACTACATTGAGTGCTTAGAGATTTTAGGGACTAAACTCTCCAAAGGAGTGGGAAATAATCTCATTTTGGCATCACTATATTCTATATTCTCTAGAAATATTGTTAATTTTAATATTAATTAAATTTTAATGACTCTAAAATTTTTTATTAGTCTTTTTTTCCATGTACATAATACTGTAAATTGAGAAAAAACCTTTCATCCTTATGGTGACCAAATGTGAATGGAAAACAAATAAATTTCCAAAAAATACTCTTTACATCATTCTAATAAGTTGTATATATAAGTGATATAAAGAGAACAATATGACTTCTTATTTTTGATGTGGGGTGATGGACCACTATAAGAAGAACTGCACCAATCCAATAAAGTAAGGGGAAGAATCGTGTAAATTATTTGTTGAGTGCAATGTCTCTATTTCTAAAAATTGGGTATTAGAAAAAAACCTATAGATCTCACTTTTTTATTAAAATATAAGAACCTTGTATATTTTGATATTTTGAAATACATGAGGAATATCTATTAGTTTCCAATAATGCAGAAGTTTTTGGTATAGATTTCAGAGATTACCGTCTCATAATGTCAAACAAAATCATTTTAGTTTTGAATGGATTTTATTATGTTCCCTATGTTACAAGAAAAATTATTTATGTATCTTGGATTGATAAAGATATATTTATTTTCCAAATTAAGATTTATTTATTTTCATTTTATAAATATAGTAATTTTATGGTAATGGAAATTTATATAATAGTTTTTATTTGATGGATTACACTAACCATGTAATACCTATAGATAACAATGTTACATCACATGAATCATACCACATCCACCATTAGAATCATTAGTAAGTTCATTTATATGGAAATTAAATTTCTAAATTAAATAAATAATCATATTTATATTCATTTGATCTAAAACCACTTGGTTTAGATCCTGAATTTTTACATGGAAAAATGGTAAAATCACCATTTAATGGGAATGGTGAATGGGAAAAAGGGATTCTAGAAATAGTTCAGGCCAATGTGTGTTTACCATTTTATTATTGAAGCCAGGAGAGGTTAATCACAAATCATAACATTTAATAATTACTTTAGAAGATAGGGATATTTATATTGAATATGGTATATGTTTTTTAATTATGATAAATTAATGGAATATAAGAATTAAGATGCGAACCAGCTTGGTATGAATATTTAGAAACACTATTCAGAAAATGGTAGAGAATATTTTAATCAAGACTGCATTGATTACTTATGGTTTGTTGGGATCCTATACCAAGACACTCCTCCTTACACACTTCATTGGAATGGGGTAAGTGATGGGATAAAATATTCCTTGTTGGATATGGTGAGATCAATTATGAGTCACAAAAAACATATTTTTTCCTTTTGGGGATACACCTTACAGATTGAATCACATATACATAACCATGTAATAAATATATTTTTATATGTTATTCCATATGAATTTTGGTGTTTAATAAAAATGATGTTATCAAATTTTGATATGTGCGGATGTGAAGCATTTTTTGTGGCATCTTCAGATAATCAACATACTCTCTGAGGCACAACGTACACCATAATAGGATACCCCAATGAAATGAGGGGATATTACCTATATAAACACTCATATAAAAATGTTACAGTGGCTATAGGAGAAATATTCCATGATTGGGACTAAATTTCTAAATGTGTTAGTACGATTAAGATATAGATTTATTAGGTTGACGCTCAAGGAATACAAGATTTGGTAGAGTAACAGATTCCCCAAAGCCTCAAGGAAGAAGAAATACTACTAGAAATTTTAGCTATACCAATGGTTTAAAACCATAGATAATGGTTGGACAACAGTTGGGTCTTGAGCCATAGGGATAGAAATATCTCAATGGTTCTATGATAATCATTGGGATATGCCTAAAAAAATCATTATATATAAATGGTTTCAGAAATACATTGTTATATATGATTGACAAAGGTTTTCAACCATGAGTAATTTCAAGAAGTATCTCTATACCAATGGTTCTGTAAACCGTTCATATGGAAATTTACCAACTATTTTCCACAAACTGCTGTTAAATCTCAAATAAATTTATCTTTTGCAATGGTTTACAAACCATTGGCCCATACTAATACGTACGGTTTACATAAAATAGTTTGAATATTCTTTACTTTTGCAAATATTCCAATGTCTGTAAAACGATGGCATATCATTTGTACCTACAGCAAGCTGAATCATTGGCCACCCCCTGTACGGGTGTAGTAGGTGCAACATGTACAACAACAACTTTGCAGCACCAATTCTCTTTGTGCAGCTGCTACAATTCCAAAAAAAAATCAAACATAATAGTCCTGCACAATGAATACACACACAATAAGTAACACAATAAACTATTAACACATATTCCTCTATAATACGTACATAATTCATCCAACACATAATTTATAAAAAAATATATATATACCTCCTATTCTGTATTTAATTACCCTCTACACACAATCCAAATTAACACATAATTCCCAATGTAATTAATTCTAGTTTACATATACAACATGTATACCTAAACAACATTAACACATAATTCAGAAGTTAATTAAATACGTAAATATTTCAATTTAGTATTCAGGGGGTTGGGTGTGCTTTTTAGGGGTTTAGGGTGGCTCTCCAAGGGGGGTGGCATGTCAAGAGGGGTGGGGTGTCTAGGGATGGTGGGGGGTTGTCCAGGTTGGGGGGGTGTCCATGGGGTGTCCTAGGTGGTGGGGTTGTGTCTTGGGTGGTGGGATATCCACAAGGGTGTCCAGGGAGGTAGGGTGGTGTCTAAGGTGTTGGGGGGGGGGGGGGCTTTCTAGGTGGTGGGCGATGTCTAGGGGGAAGTCCAAAGGTTGGGGGGCTTTAAAGGGGAGTGGGGGTGTCTAGGGTGTGGGGGTGTCCTCGGGAGTGGCGCGACTATCCAGGGGGTCAGGGGTGTACCGGGTGGTGGGTGGGGCTATCCATGGGGGTGGGGAGCTGTCTAGAATGGTTGTGGGTGTCCACAGGGGAGGGAGGTGATGTCCAGGGGGGACATGTTGTCCATGGGTGTGCAGGTTATCCATGGGGGTAGGGGTGTCCACGAGGGTGGGTGGGGCAGTCCACGGGGGTGGGTGGCTGTTCGGGGGGGGGGGGGGGGCATTCCAGTGGGTGGGCGTGGCTGTCGAAGATGGTGGGTAGGGATGTCCAGGGGGTACAGGGTTTCCAGGGGTTGGGCGGGGCTGTCTAGGGGGTACATAGTCTCTAGGTGTGGAGAGGTTTTCCTAAGGGGGAGGGGTCGTCCAGGGGCAGGTGGGTTGACTACATGGGTGGTGGGGCTGTCTAGGGGGGTATGTTGTGTCCAGTGGGTGGGCGTTTCCTACGGGTGTGGGTGTCTAGGGGGTAGGCGAGCTATCCGTGGGGGTGGTGGGGCTGTCCAGGGGGGTAGGCGGTGTCTAGGTGGTGGGGGGGGGGGGGGGGGGCTGTCCAGGGAGGTGTGTGGGGGGGGGGGGAATCTAGGGGGTGTCCTGGGGGTGGTGTGTTGTCCAGGGGGGCTATCCATGTGTTTGACCAGGGAGTTGGGGGGTCTTTCTAGGGGGTGGGGTGTCTAGGGGGTGGTGTGGTTTCCATGGGGTGGGGGTGACCAGAGGTTGGAGGCTTTCCAATGGGGTGGGGTGGTGTCCATGTGTGTTGCGGGGCTCTCTAGGGGGGTTGGGGTTTTTCAGGGGGTTCAGGCGGTCCCCGAGGGTTGTAGGGTTGTCCAGGGGGTCAGGGTGTCCCGGGGGTTTGGTGGAGCTTTCCATGGGGGTTGGGGTTTTCCAGGGGGTAGGTGTGTCCATAGGGGTGGGAGTGGATGTCCAAGGGGTATGAGGTGTCCATGTTAGTGTGTGGGTTGTTCACGGGGGATGGGGGTGTCCAAGGGATGGGTCTGTCTAGGGGGTGGGTGTAACAGCCCGAGATTTTATGAAAAATATTCTTTTAATTTCATTAATATCTTGTGTTGTATGCTACACCAAGATTACCTTGCGCTATATGTAACACCGTATTAGCTTGTAGTATACGCAACACTATTCTTGGATCGTGTTACACAAAATTTTGATAGAAGTTATTCTATGAAACATTGAGTGTATATATATATATTCAATATATAAATAAAATATGGTGGGATTCTGTTATACGCAACAACAAAAGAGTTGTGCACTACACGCAAATCTAAATTGGCTTGCATTACACGCAATCGCGACCTTCCTCGATAGCGTGTGTTGTATGCAATACTGTTTTTTACTAAACAACGATATATTGTTATAATATTGTTATTAACTAGCCGTTATAAATAGTTTTAACTAAATTTTGAATTTTATAACATTATTATTCATCTTACACATTTCTAGAACATGGTATAAGAACAAAATAATTTTTTCAGGTAAAATAAGTATTTTTCAAAAAATGAATTTTTTCCGCCTTTTGATGGTGCACCCACATTAAATCTTGTTTTTGACATGTTTATAAGTTCAATTTGACAAAATAAAATTCTTCTTTTGAATCAGGATATAAAAATTTACATTAGATAAAGTTTTGATATTTTTCCGATAACTTTTATATTTTAATGAATAGTAAAAACACGCTATATTTTAATCGTAATATCTTATGTGGTTAAATTATAATATTGAATGGTTTTAAAGTATAAATAGGATATATTTTTACCATTTAATATAATTTATGTCATTAGCATTGATTTTACCTTGAATTCGTAGGTTAAATCAATTCAATTTTTTGCAATGTTATAAAGAAAAACCAGTTTCCTTTCGACAACGGGATTAATTTTAATTTAATGTCTGCATATTTTGTGTATTGAATTTGGAAAAATGGATTCCATATTTTTAATCAGTGGGTCCAAATTATGTTAATAAGCTACTTTTTATTTTTGGGCATTGTGAATAGTAACTACAGTAAATTTTATTTACTATAGTTAAAGGTAATTCAGGTAATTAAGGGTAACTATAAGATTATAAAATTACCCTAACACTTGGAAAAATCCTATTGGATGGCTAAACGTAGACCCATATAACCTAAGGGTCTTATTAGATTCATTTTATGGACTTTTGGCCATGAAAATAATTTAATTATTATTAAAACCAAAGAATGTGACAACATGTCACTTTCTTTAATCTTATAAGTATAATAATTTTAATTTAGTGATAAACTTCATGAAACTTTAAACATTAATAGTCTCCAGAAATTTAATACAATTATCTAAATCATAGGAATTTATTTAGAATTTTTTGGGATTATATAATTATCATTTATTATGACACAAAGATGATGCAGCAATTTTCTTATTAATGAAATATTGACATAATTGATGTTATAAATGCCCAAATAAATGTAATTTGAGACTTTTAATGACTTAGATTAATTTTCTAGGTTAATATGACATGTTATTGTTGATATACGTAACTTGGTTCGAACTTATCATTATGATATGAATTTCATAAAAATCATGTACCAAATAGTGTCAAAATTGACATAAATTAGTTTTTAAAACAAATATTATATTATTAATTGTTATTCAATTCCTAAAAATCTAAGGTTCGGCCAAATGACTTAGATAAGGATATATATATTAATAATAAACAACGTGTTGTTCTTATGGCTTGTTATGGTAAGTTTATTAGCCATATAGTGTAAGATAACATAAAGACACGGTAAAAGTTAAATTATTTAACTTAGAGTTAAATCTAATTGATAAGGTTAAACTAATAACCTAAACTGGTATAAATCCTATTGGATGAGAGGCTTTCGACCCATCCCCACTTTAGCTTCGAAATAATACCTTTTGGAACCATTATAAACCGAATTTGACCTTAATATAAAATAATATTTTGAGATTTTCCTAAGGTGCCCCTCTCCTACCTTATAAAAGGGAACCTCCTCCCTCTCCTCCTCACACCAATTTGAGCATTCAAGCTCGGCCAAGCTCTGCCAAAATCTCTTCTCCACTTCCCTAGTATCATCTTAGAGGTCCTGGTCTTCTTCAAAGACCATCCTTAGTTCATTAAGTGGAGGTTATGTGAAGGCGCGTCAAAAAGAGGTAATATCCATTACCGATCTTTTTCAATTTCTTTCTTCTTCAACATCTTCTTGTTTAGTCATTTCATGATAAAGTAATAACATCAGTATTTTTTATATACTAATATGTTATTATAAATATGAAACAATTTTAATTAACCTTTTATCCATCATACGGAAAAAGGAAATCACCGCGCGTGCGTACGTACGGAATACCGTCTCCACGCAGTGGTGTAATCTATTTTCCACCACCACCTTACTTGGATTTGTATAATGGTGTAAATAATGACTATATATGACTATTATAAAGTGATATTGATTCTTAAATAGTATACGTATACTCCAATACAATTCCACGATCATAGGAACGATATCATCACTCGTGCGTACGTACAGAATACCGTCTCCATGATGTGATGCGACTCGTTCTACATGATCTTCATTTAATAATGATTATATAAATGAATTGAATGAATGACTATGATATATGTTACACTAATACCATTCTGTAAATGAGGTATCTATATCCTAAAGAGAATAAAAAGAATTTATTCGACAAACACGCATAAGAACAAAAAGTAATAAACACCCGAATAACAAGTCGTAATGAAATATTACTAATAAGAGGCTAAGAATATGACCATATATGATATAATAAAAATAATTATGATTTTGGAATAAGTCAATAACATTATTTAAATCATTATACAGGAGGTTCAGACACTTACGAAGCATATCGGACCTAAGGTAAGGGAAATATCACAATCTCATTTTTATCCGAGATTGTTTATACTTTAGTATTTACTGGGGTTTATTTTATCATCCACATCCATGTTTCCTCAATATGTAATATTATTTCCATTCATATACAATTTTTTAAATCTTATTTTACCCTTCGGTGAGTTTTTAGTAAAAGATATGAAAGGAATCTTTTGTCGTTTTTCGTACGAGGTACTTTTTGACTTTTCCGACAAAAGTAAGAGAAGATTGTTCTTTTAACATATACGGAATGAATGGATTTTTGAAACATTATTTCCAATATTCTTCCTTTAAAAGTTTTCATGTTTATTTTTAATCAACTTATTTTGGTTTAGAATTGTACGACATGTTAAGAAAGGAAAATTTTTTTGAAGTAGAAAGGATATTTTCCTCAAGAATGGAGTTCAAGTGTTTTATAAAAATTATTTTCCATCTAAGATAATAGAGGGTTCTGTTTCTATCCATATTATTACATTGATTTGATTATGTTTTGATGGAATTATTTTTATGAATTCCTTTATCTTATATGAATTGTTTTATGATGTCATGATGTTTACGAATCCCATTTTTATTACATGGGATATGCAATGATGTATGATTTATGATTTTGTGGCACACATATGAATGGTATCATTATGAGATGGGTGGGACCTATATCTCCCTCCAATGAATTGGGTAATGATTTTATATCTCATGAGATAGACATGGCTGGAACGGTAGGTTATACCGGTTCAGTGAAACATGACTGAAACGAGGAGTGAACTCGGTTCAGAAATGGACTTTGTCCACTAAGATAGTCTTGGCCATGAGTCTTGACTAATAAGAAATGATTCTCTATGATTATGTGTGTATTCCACAAAGCATCATGTTTTATGTTATTATAATTGTGATTACATTTCACTACTATGATTTATCCCATGTTATGAAATTATGATCTCTTTTGCAGGTTAAAATTTCCAAAAGATATGTTCTTATGAATATGATGTGATTGATATTTCTTTTGTATACCCTTACTGAGCATTTGAGCTCACCCTTTTTTGGTTTTATTTTCCCCTGGATATAAAGAAACGTTTTAGGTTAAAAAATGGAAGATCTTTTTGGGAGATGTTGAAGATCTTTAGCCATGATTAGAATATTATATTCAGAGTTTCCAAAGACACTAAACTATTACGGTCCTTGTGTGTGAGTTTTTGTTATGTACTAAGTATTCCTCAAAAGTAATGTAATGTCTGTGTACGTCCAGCTTAGGGTCCTTACAGTTTGTTTCAGAGGAAAGGTTTAGTCAACCTTTGGAAACAAGGATGTGAAGACATTAGTGAGATCCCTAGAGATATTTCTAAGGTATTTCTTGGGATGTCCCTAAGGATAAGTATACATATAGGATATAGTCCTAGAACTACAGTAAAAATCTTATAATTTAACCTATGATGTTAGATATTAAGGGTACTCCCCCTTTACTATGTTTTTTTCCCTAGCATTATTTTTGCCTCTCACACAATTCTTTTTGGGTTTTAGACGATCTCTGGAACCCGAAGGAACCGTATTGATCACTGTAATGGACAATTTAATGATTGTCCTCCAGAACAAACAAGTGTTATGGGAGATGGAGTGCAAAATCTTATTGCTATACTTACACAAGCTATGAATCATTCTGGACTTCCAAATGAGCAGAGAAGGGAACAATATTCTATTGAGTCCTTCATGAGGCAATGTCCACCTTCTTTTAGTGGGTCTTCATATCCACTTGTTGCTGAACAATGGATCAGTACCACTGAAAAGATATTTTCAGTTCTTCAATGTTCTGAACATGATAAAGTCATCTTAGCAGTATATCGTTTGGAAGGTGAAGTTGATCAATGGTGGAATATTATCAAGAATACGTGGCCAAGAGATGAAATTGAGTCCATGGAATGGGAAGAGTTCCAGAACTTGTTTTTCAGTAAGTACATACCTCGTATTCTTCAAACAAAGATGGAAAAGGAGTTTCTTCAGCTGAAGTAGAAGGATGATGAATCTGTTGGTATATACTAAGCGAATTTTACAAGACTTGCAAGGTATGCATCTGGCATTATCATCCAACCTGAAAGTAAAGTTGATCGATTTTTCAGTGGCTTAAAACCAAGTCTTCTAAGGGCACTAACTAAAAGATACTTCAGTAGCTATGAAGAAATTGTGCGTTGTTCTATCATGGTAGAAATTGAAGTTTGTTTTACATATCCGTCTCATGGTTTTGACAAGAAACGAATGATGGAGATCAAGGAGAAATCTCAGAATAATGGTGAAAAGAAGATGAATGTTTCCTTATGCTCAATGTTTGGAAAGAAGCATAGTGGAGATTTTCTTAAAGGGACATGTAAATGTTTCAAATGTGGAATGGAAGGTCATCGGGCATTTGAATGCCGCAATAATGGAAAAAAGATGTCTAATGATGCAAACAAAGGAAGGGATACACAGAATGAACCTACTACACTTCAATGTTTCAAGTGCAAGGTGATGGGACATTATTCCAATAAATGCCCTAATCCAAGGGTTAGTGATGATCGACATGAGCAACCGCATAAGGCAATGGACAAAGGGAAGTCACATGCGATCACTATTGGTGATGTTGAATATGACAACGACGTGGTGGAATGATTAAGTGTTTATGTAATGGGATTCCAAAATAAGGTTGTATCATGGAGTATTGGAATATTTTTGTATTGGTCTAATGTGGTATTCAAAGTGATTGAGATATTTTTGGAAATAAGATGATGTGCGCATAATGAAGGGAAAACGAGAAAATGAAATGATTAACCATATTCATGAGCTCATGATTGATATAAGGACTAAGTGATATAATGGTTTGAGTATATTGAATTTTGAGGATTTTGGTATGTGGAAAGTGTTAACTTTTAACTGCATTCATGTTTTCACTATGGTTAAATGGGTATTCATTTTTTCAAGATAATACATGATTAAGGTATTCACATGATCGGAATGTGACCAACAATATATATATATATATGGGGGATAAATGATGGTATTCACATGCTTGGTTGATGACATTTCAAGTAATCGTTTTCTTTATACTATGAGCTTGGACCGAAGTATTTTAGATAAGCCTAAATATTGGAATGGATTATGTTGGACATATGCTACGTATTGTTTAAGGATAGAACTTTTTTCGATATTACTGATGGGATTTTATAGTAATGTAGTTTTAGAAAAAGGACAACCTGCAGGATGGCCGACAGCCCATCACGTCGGACAAGGCTGTGGGAATCGAACCGACAACCGAAGTGTGACTGGCCTTTATCGCCCACCACTGGCCTAGAGGAAGTCCCTAGTTAGAAGAAACTAGTTTTATTTTATTAGGCGGTATGATATATGAAGTATAAGTTCATTTTTGGAACCATATACGATTAATCTAACCATAATATGGACTTATAACTTTTGCTAACCTTTTGTTTCAAAGAGATGGAATGACCCATCATTCTATCAAATGATCTACTAACACATCACGAATAACAAATTCAACTTCATTTCATTAAGGGATTAAGTGGAAATTGTTCAATTCACAAACAACAGTAAGATTGTACCAAAATCATGCAAGTATTTATTTTAATTCATCCACTTTAGGGAAATGATCTTGAAAACCAAAAATGTTGTCCTAGTTCCCTTATATCCGATGAATCAGATGGTACCTTAGATCATCACAAATCAATAGCTTTGTGATTGTTGTCTTTTTCATACCCATGTTCTCTACCACTCTACATTAGAACTTGATGATTAGATTTTCTTCCATATCCATATTTTCACCTATTTCCTACTACATGGAAACCCAGTGATGAGTAAATTTGGGTAACCGTTAAATTTCATACTATAGTTCTTAAAGCCATGTTTTGGTATTCCTTTTTACGATGTGGGTTTCTATTAAACAATCTTTCGAGTACTAAACCATTTATAACCCCGACGAATTTCGAGGGCGAAATTAATTTTAAGGGGGGTAGAATGTAACACCCCGAGATTTTATGAAAAATATTCTTTTAATTTCATTAATGCCTTGTGTTGTATGCTACACCAAGATTACCTTGCGCAATACGCAACACCATATTAGCTTGTAGTATACGCAACACTATTCTTGGATCGTGTTACACACAATTTTGATAGAAGATATTTTACACAAAAATGAGTGTATATATATATATATATTCAATGTATAAATAAAATATGGTTGGATTCTGTTATACGCAACAACAATGGAGTTGTGCACTACACGTAACCCAAACTTGGCTTGCATTACACGCAATCACGACCTTCCTCGATAGCGTGTGTTGTACGCAATACCTGGTTTTACTAATCAACGATATATTATTATAATATTGTTATGAACTAGCCTTTATGAATAGTGTTAACTAAATATTGAATTTTATAACATTATTATTCATCTTACACATTTCTAGAACATAGTATAAGAACAAAATAATGTTTTCGGTTAAAATAAGTATTTTTCAAAAAATGCAGTTTTGCCGCCTTTTGATGGTGCACCCACATTAAATCTAGATTTTGACATGTTTATAAGTTCAATTTGACAAAATAAAATTCCTCTATTGAATCAGGATATAATAATTTACATTAGATAATGTTTTTATATTTTTCCGATAACTTTCATATTTTAATGAATAGTAAAAACACGCTATATTTTAATCGTAATATATTATATGGTTAAATTATAATATTGAATGCTTTTAAAGTATAAATAGAATATATGTTTACCATTTAATATAATTTATGTCATTAGAATTGCTTTTACCTTGAATTCGTAGGTTAAATCAATTCAATCTTTTGCAATGTTTTAAAGAAAAACCAGTTTCCTTTCGACAATGTGATTAATTTTAATTTAATTTCTGCATATTTTGTGTATTGAATTTGGAAAAATGGATTCCATATTTGTAATCAGTGGGTTCAAATTATGTCAATAAGCTACTTTTTATTTTTGGGCATTGTGAATAGTAACTACGGTAAATTTTATTTACTATAGTTAAAGGTAAATCGGGTAATTAAGGGTAAATATAAGATTATAAAATTACCCTAACACTTGGAAAAATCCTATTGGATGGCTAAAAGTAGACCCATATATCCTAAGGGTAGGATTAGATTCATTTTATGGACTTTTTTCCATGAATATAATTTAATTATTATTAAAACCAAAGAATGTGACAACATGTCACTTTCTTAAATCGTATAAGTATAATAATTTTAATTTATTGATAATCTTCATGAAACATATAACATTAATATTATCCAGAAAGCTAATACAATTATGTACATAATAGAAATTTATTTAGAATTTTTAGGGATTAAATAATTATCATTTATTATGACACAAAGATGATGCAGTAATTGTCTTATTAATGAAATATTGACATAATTGATGTTATAAATGCCCAAATAAATGTAATCTGAGACTTTTTATGACTTAAATTAATTTTATAGGTTAATATAACATGTTATTTTTGATATAAGTAACTTGGTTAGAACTTATCATTCTGTTATGAATTTTATAAAAATCATGTACCAAATAGTGTCAAAATTGACATAAATTAGTTTTTAAAACAAATATTATATTATTAATTGTTATTTAATTCATAAAAATATAAGGTTCGGCAAAATTACTTATATAGGGATATATATATTAATAATAAACAACTTGGGGTTTGTTTGGTATGTTATGGTAAGTTTATTAACCATATAGTGTAAGAAAACAAAACGACACGGTAAAAGTTAAATTATTTAACTTAGAGTTAAATCTAATTGATAAGGTTAAAATGATAACCTAAACTTGTCTAAATCCTATTTTATGAGATGATTTAGACCCATCCCCACATTATCTTTGAAATAAGACCATTTTGAACCATTATAATTCGAATTTGACCTTAATATAAAATAATATTTTGAGATTTTCCTAAGGTACCCCTCTCCTCCCTTATAAAAGGGCACCTCCTCCCTCTCCTCCTCACACCAATTTGAGCATTCAAGATCGGCCAACCCCTGCCAAAATATCTTCTCCACTTCCCTAGTATCATCCTAGAGGTCCTGGTCTTCTTAAAAGTCCATCCTTAGTTCTTTAAGTGGAGGTTAAGTGAAGATGCATCAAAAAGAGGTAATATCCATTACCGATCTTTTTCAATTTCATTCATCTTAAATTTCTTCTTATTTAGTCATTTCATGATAAAGTAATAACATACGTATTTCATATATACTGATATGTTATTATAAATATGAAATAACTCTAATTAACCTTTTATCCATCCTACGGAAAAAGGAAATCACCGTGCGTGCGTACGTACGGAATACCGTCTCCACGCCGTGGTGTAATCTATTTTCCACAACCAACATACATGGATGGGTATAATGGTGTAAATAATGACTATATATGACTATTATAAAGTGATATTTATTCTGAAATAGTATACATACACTCCAATACAATTCCACGATCATAGGAACGATATCATCACTCGTGCGTACGTACGGAATACCGTCTCCACGATGTGATGCGACTAGTTCTACATGATATTCATTTCATAATGATTATATAAATAAATTTAATGAATGAATATGATATATGTTACACTAATACCACTATGGAAATGATGTATCTATAACCTAAAGAGAAGAATAAGAATTTATTCGACAAACACGCATAAGAACAAAAAGTAATAAACACCCGAATAACAAGTAGTAATGAAATATTACTAATAAGAAGCTAAGAATATGACCATATATGATATCATAACAATAATTATTATTCTGGAATAAGTCAATAACATTATTTAAATTATTATACAGGAGGTTCGGACACTTACGAAGCATATCGGACCTAAGGTAAGGGAAATATCACAATCTCATTTTTATCCGAGATTGTTTATACTTTAGTATTTACTGGGGTGTATTTTATTATCCACACCCATGTTTCCTCATATGTAATATTATTTCCATTCACCTACAATTTTTTAAATCCTATTTTACCCTTCGGTGAGTTTTTAGTAAAAGATATGAAAGGAATCTTTTGTTGTTTTTCGTACGAGGTACTTTTTTGACTTTTCTGACAAAAGTACGAGAAGAATGTTTTTTTAACTTATACGGCATGAATGGATTTTTAAAACATTATTTCCAAGAATCTTCTTTTAAAAGTTTTCAAGTTTATTTTTAATCAACTTCTATTGGTTTAGAATTGTACGACATGTTAAGAAAGGAAAATGTTTTTGAAAAGAAAAGGATATTTTCCTCAATAATGGAGTTCAAGTGTTTTATCAAAGTTATTTTCCATCTAAGATAATATAGGGTTCTGTTTCTATCCCTATTATTACATTGATTTGATTATGTCGTGATGGAATTATTTTTATGAATTCCTTTATCTTATATAAATTGTTTTATGATGTCATGATGTTTAAGAATCCCATTTTTATTACATGGGTTATGCAATGATGTATGATTTATGATTTTGTGGCACACATAAGAATGGTATCATTATGAGATGGGTGAGACGTATATATCCCTCCAATTCATTGGGTATAGATTTTATATCTCATGAGATAGACATGGATGGAAGGGTAGGTTATACCGGTTCAGTGAAACAGGACTGAAACGAGGAGTGAACTCGGTTCAGAAATGGACTTTGTACACTAAGATAGTCTTGGCCATGAGTCTTGACTAATAATAAATGATTCTATATGATTATGTGTGTATGACACAAAGCTTCATGTTTTATGTTATTATTATTGTGATTACATTTCACTACTATGATTTATCCCATGTTATGAAATTATGATCTCTTTTGCAGGTTATGATTTCCAAAAGATATGTTCTTATGAATATGTTGTGATTGATATTTCTTTTGTTTACCCTTACTGAGCATTTGAGCTCACCCTTTTTATGTTTTATTTTCCCCGGGATATAAAGAAAGGTTTTATGTAAAAAAAGTAAGATATTTATGGGAGATGTTGAAGATCATTCGCCACGATTAGAAGATTATATTCCGAGTTTCCAAAGACACTAAACTATTACGGTCCTTGTGTGTGTGTTTTTGTTATGTACTATGTATTCCGAAAAAGTAATGTAATGTGTATGTACGTCCAGCTTAGGGTCTATACAGTGGGCGAGACTGTCCAGGGGGTGGGGCCTATCCAGGGAGTGGATGGGGTAGTGCAGGCGGTGGGTGGGGTTGTCCGTGGGGGTAGGTGTGGATGTCCACGAGGGTAGGTAGGGCTGTCCACGGGGGTATGGGGTCTCCGGGGGGGGGCAAGCTGTCCAGGGGGCACGGGGTGTCTATAGGGTGGGAAGGTTGTCCACAAGATGAGGGGCTATCTAGGGGGGAGGTGGGCAGGAATTCCACAAGGGTGGCGGGGAAGTCTAGGGGGTACAGGGATTCAAGGGGGGATGTGTGTGTGTGTGTGTGTGTTTGTGTGTGTGTGTGGGGGGGGGGGGGGTTCCTTGGTGGTGGGTTGGGGGGGTTATCCATGGGGGCGCCCAAGGAGGTGGGGGGGGGGGGGGTTCCATGGGGGTGTCTAAGAGGTGGTGTAGTGTCCGAGTTGGGGTGGTGTCTGGGGGTGGGGTGGGGTCCAGTAGGTGGGTTGGTGTCCAGGGGGGTTGGGGGGTTTTACAGGGGGTGTGGGTGTCTACATTGTTGGGGTGTCCAGGGGTGGGGGTGTCAAGGGGGTCGAAGGGCTGTCCATGGGGGTGGCTGAGCTGTCCATGTGGGTAGGGGTGTCCAGGGGGTGGGCAGGCTATCCACTAGTTTGAATACATTATTTGAGGGATAGAAAAAGTGAATGTTAAAAAAAATAAGAGTAACCTGTTTTTAATAAATTGGTGAAACATTCTTAACATGTTACTCAAACATGTATAACAGCATTTTCTCTATAATAATCACATGCATGGTTGTATTTATCCTTGAGATACAAAACTGTAAGTGCATATCCAACATCATTTTCTCCACACAGAATGATTTTATTTCATGTGAATTGTGTGGTATTGGATTATTTACAAACCATAAAATGGATTTAACTATTATTTTTGAGTAGAGAACTATTTAAATAAATAATTTCATGTGGATGTCTGATTTTATTGTTTAAAAAAAGCTATTATTCTTTAACTTGAGGTAATAATTGTCTCAATATAAATGATAATTAAAATAGAAACATATCATTTATATCCCCCCCTTATGTGTGTAAGATCCTTACCTTATCTAGGGTTGTCCATTGGGTTGGGCGGGCTATCCAAGGGGGTGGGTAGGTAGTCCATGGGGTTAGCAGGGATATCAAGGGGGTACAAGGTGTCCGGGGGGTGGGGGGCTGTCCTGGAGAGGGGTGAATCAGTCACAACAAATTATAATGACATGTTTTAATATTTATATATAGAAATTAAGTATAATGTGACCTACCAATTCATACAAATATTTAGGCACAAGAAATCAATAAACATCATATGATAGTAATATCAGTAAAAATATAATGCATCAATCTGTCCCTCATCACCATCACTATCATCACCATCATTATCACCATCAACCTAATCCTCATCGTTGTCCCCATCATCATCCCTACCCTCCACAAAACCCTTGTACTTAGCCTCGACCTTCTCATCGCCATCCTCCTCCACCTCATCCTCCTCCACACCCTCCTCCACGGCATCAGCCTCCTCCTCCACCTCCCCTACCTCAAAATCCTCATCCTCATCCTCTCGAGAAACACTATAACATTCACATGGTGCACCATATATATAATGCATAGATGATATATATTCATCACAAGTAGTTTTTTAATTTGGTGGAAGTGTTGACATAAAACTTCCCTCAGTTTCATAAATGCAGTGTTTGCCCTTGCAGATTGTTCTACCATCTCTGTGGCCAATTTTTCAGCTTCTTCTACCCATTCCTTAACATGCATCAACTCGGTGGAACTTCAAATCATACGTGAATAGGGCTAATATCTCATTGAAAATATACTCTTCCTGGGTTAGTAGCGTACTCTACCCGGTTTCATATCTCCCAAAACATGACGAAAGTGATCGTTTGGAACAAAACATTCAGGATCCTTGTCATTAAGAGCCTATAAAGCATCCTATTAAAAATATAAATAAATTAATAAGATAAAAATATAGATTAAAAATTTAAATATTCAATGTTAAATTTATAATCTTTTGCTGAGTTAGTTCGCTAACCGCACTTCCATCTTTGTTCTTTCTAGTTGAGCAAAACGGTTTTTCTAAAGGAACACATAATTCTATATTCAATTTATTCCACGAAAATTACATTGAATGTAAGAAAACCATAATTGAAAACCGAATACTAGAAAAAAATTATTTTTATAACAAAAATTATATAAAAACATTATCAGTCGAATAAAATGTCGAGGAAGAAATAGAAAGATAATGTCATAATAAAAATTTCTAAATTGTCATACCTACATTATCTCACGATCTGGAATCATAGTATGTGATAATGTGTGGACATATTTATTTACATCAATGTTTTTTATATTTCTTCTAGATGAATCCTAAAAAATAATTAACTAGTATTTACCAAAACATGAAAACCTTCATTTAAATTCCATTATTTTTACTTATAAAATAAATTGGCTAGTTGTCCAATATGTAATCATTTTTTGGTATTGTTTTAATAGACAATCATCCTCGACTGGGACTACCTCTAACTCTATTCCCACTGTAGCACTCTATCCAATGTACAACTCATGCTTATATTCTCTCCAATGCTCACCTAAATCCTTTAGATGTGCTGGCTATGTACCCTCACCATCAGGGAAATTAAACCGTAGCTGACACCAAAATAATAGTTCATATACATACAATAATTAATATATTGCATTAAATAAATTTTTTTTACCATATCTCTGTCTAGGTTTTTCCATGACTTTATTTGGATGCTGTCTCCATGAGAGCAGTCTGATAGGAATGATATATGAGTATTTGGAAAGTGTTGCAAAAAAACTCTAACATTGTTGCCCTGATATTTCAATCATCTAACTATATTCATTGTACTCTACCATCAACAATGTGTGGAAGTTCAACACCGCACACATTAATATATGTCCCTACCCCCACCTCCTATCAGTATATGCATTGGTCATGAATGAAAAATAATATTTTATCAATACATGTTATACGAAAAAAAATAATGGTTTAATATTTTTTCAGGGTTATACAAGTATACCTATTGTAGTCTAATCAATAGGTACCGCTATATTTTTAGAATCTCAAGGAAAACCCTGTATAGATTGAGTGGGTCCCAATGTATGCACCACAGGGACATAATCTAGTTGATCGGGAGTGGAGGAATATGGAATATAAAAACCCTGATACAAGGAAGAAGAAGTAACAAAAGATGATAGGGATGGCTGGCCGAATGCTGGATGGGTACTGTGAATCATCATTGGATATTATACAAATGGGTGAGGATGCCCAGATGTAAACAGTGGTGAATAAATGGGAGGGCAATATATCCCATGTGTTTCTAATGACACACAAGTATCAGCATGTCAGATGGATGGTATGTTAGTGGGAGGGTCAGGGTCTAATCGGGTACGCAGACTAGAATGTCTATCTCTCGTTCCCCCCCCCCCTCGTACAACCACTCTGAGAACTAGGACCACTACTAGGCTTCTCATCAAATAATTTTCGGCTCATATATGGATAATAAATTAATATTTTAAAAATCTTAATCACATGAAATTATATATTATTTAAATATTTATATTTGTAATAATATACTCACTGCTGGAACTAGTGGTGGAATTCCTAGTTCATTCATGCAGCGATTATTTCCCATAATCTATTTTCATCACCTCTCTTCAATTAGTTTCATTTCCTATATTTGGAAACAAATATGGAGTTAAATAGAAAAGTATAAATTATGTGTACACACAAACAAATAAATGAGATAGAATAGGGGGATTCATGGATAATTTAACTAATAATTGTTTTAGATCAGATAGAACAAATATATTATAATGTCAATAAATCATACATGATGTATAAAAATTTGATTTTTAGTAGGATGGATACTTACTATGTGTCATAAGTCAATTAAAATCATGGAAAATTCATTCTACTAGATTCATAAATGGTAAATCATTTGTTAAAATTAAGGAAAAATTTAATTTTTTAGCTCAGGTATATGATGCAGGTTTCAATACATGTTTTGAAGAAGAATAAATCCATCATGTTCATTGCATGGTATAATTTTAAATAGAGGCCTTAGAGTCATAAAAATATTATACAAATCAATGTTGAAGCATTGAAATATTCACCTTTTCAGAAATGATGGTTTTGTAGTTTTAAATACATTTCAATTCCAAATTAGAAGATGCAATTAAAAAAAATTGAAATAAAAAAACATTGAAAATTCACAAAACAGTCAATTCAGATAAAATATATTTTCAATCAATATTACATCAATTTTAATAGTACCAATATTAACATCCCAAGTTGAGGTAAACAAAAATAATTGAGAACATGAATAGAAGATTTTATATATTTCTCACCACAACTTTAGGTTCAAAGTCAAATCTTAAAATTGAGGTATTGGAGTAGTCAAATGTAATAAATGGATCGTATCCACTATAAGTAGGGATGGTATCAATTACATCATCAACATCATCAAAAAATATGTCTTGGAATTACTTCAATAATGACAATAAATTCAGGTCGAAGATGGTCTTTGACATAAAAAATTTGGATCGCCATTGATGCCAATACATATAGTTCTTCAGTAGAAAGTGTGAGTGTCATATAAATTAATTGAAATTCACAATCATCTATATATGTGCCCTACCTCATCATCAAATCAAACCACATACATTTCCTCATCATGACTCTTCCATGAGAGTAATAATCCAATATTGTTATTTTTTCAACAACTCTGTAATAACATACATTTTAAAATCTTGGTCTCCTATCTGATGCACTTTCATAATAGTCTATTGGGTCAATAACCATAACAAAATCATGTTGTGTTCTCATTTTCTTAGCTCTTTTAATGATAATAAATCTGTACCAATTGATAACAATTGATTTAATGTCACGAACCACGATACTAGTACCAAAAGCCAAAGCTTTTATTTACAGAGAGATAGAGTCGGTAGACAAACACAATAACTGAAATATTAATCAATATTAAATATAATTAATTATTGTTTAAATTATTTAAAATAGTAATATTATTACCTTTAATTTAACCAAGCAGCGAACACTTTTCAATGCCATGTCTCCCTTTTTCTCAATGATAATGAACGATACTTTCAATTTATCATCGTTTTATGTTTCTTGTAGATAAATATAAGAATAGTATAATATATATATATATATATATGATATAAATATACTATTTACATACAATATTCAGTCATCAAACATTACACAGTTGAAAAAAAACAATTCAATGTGACATCTCCCACTCATCATTGCTTAATTTCGTAAATATATACGATCAATTAATTCCTATTTTTTGAGGATGTGATATAAAATTTGGGTCAATTTTTTCATACTGTTCCTCTTTGTTTCTCATTTTTATGTCCATTATTGTAGTAATACCAGAAAAATACATTGAGCAGAAATCCATACATTATTTAGCCATGTACCTATTCATGATAGAGCCTTTAGGATGATTCCTGTTACGAACATAAGAATTTAATTTGTACAAATTTCTTCCAGTTTGATACATCCAATGAAATTAAGTAGGTCCTATGAAATGTATTTTAGTTTGAATATGGACATTCATACGCAACGTACATGTGAAAAATTATTGAGGAATTATTTTCACTAACTCACACAAAAATAATTGGTAATTGGCCAACATATTTTTCAAGAAATACTCAGGAATCCTATTAACACATAGATCTCTAATCAAATGGAACAAATGAATAACAACCACCCTTACGTTATTGGAAAAAATATGAAAAATTGTTATTGGAATTAACTCATGCAGAAGGATGTGATAATCATGAGTCATCATAGATTTTAGCTTCAACTCTATTCTGTTTACCTATTTGGATAAGTTTCTTGAATAGACTTCAGGAACTTTTATAGTCTCTAGAACATAGATTTTTTTTTTCTGTAGGTGTCATCACAAAAGAAGCACATGGAATTTTCCATTTATTTTCACTGATACATACATGATGCAATTCATGCCTGATTCCCAATCCACCAAGCCACTCCGAGACCATAAATCATCTTTTTTTCTTTCCCTTAACATTTAAATGAATATAAAGGAACATTTCACACATTTTTTTAAATGTGCATTATATCTATGTAATGAAATAACAAAATTGGTTGAACAATAAGTCAAATCAAAGAAGAAAATTTACTTATTCCAATTGTAACAGGTTTCAGTGCAAACATTTTTTCTCTTTCTAGATTTCATATGAACATTACCATATGAAAGAATGAAATCTTTCAATTCATTAAGCACATCAGTACCAAACATATGCCGAGGTGGATCATCAGTCTCCATGGTATTGTAAAATCATTGAATATTATTTCTATATGGATGGCCCATTGGTAAGAAACATCAATATACCACAAAACAAAAACTACAATGACGTTTCAGACTTCTGGTTCGTGTATTCATCATACAAATAGGACATGATTGTTTACATTTTTTCTCCATCAAGTCATCATTTCATAAGCCGTAAAATCATTGATATTCCACATAAAAGCAACACAAATATGAAATATTTCTTTTTAACATGCCTCGTATGTGCGCACACCCACATCCCAATGAAGCGTGAACTCTTTTATTAATGGTTGCTTCTGTACGTCTATATCATTGCAAGGATTATAAGGGCCCGATTTTAGTATACTAATGAAAGTGAACGATTTGTACATATAAAAAATGGGGGAAGATTAAAAATTTGTATAAAATTGGGCCATGTTCTATGAAACGTAAGAATCCTCCAAAATGTTCCTTAATTTTCACATGAACAACCCAACCTCACATTATGCACATCAGATGCTATATCAAGATATCGAGCATCAAATCTCTGCTATGAAAATCCATCTTCAGGGTGAACCAAATCATCATTAGTCTTAAATCTCTCTGTACCATGCCATCACATTTATATTGATATTTCATCAGACATAAAAATATTCTGGAGTCTGGGGATCAATGGAAACTACCAAATTACATTTTTTGGCACATGAGATGGAGTTCAATAAACTTTTAGGTTCTAGTGGTATGTTCCACATTTTATACATTCATTGTGTTAATTATTTTCCTCCTATAATAAACTACAATATTTCAGGCCAGCATGAATTCTGTTTCTTGAAAATATATGTTCATCAACCAAATTGAATGCCATATAGTTGTTTGACGGAATATCTGCATCATATTGAAGTATGTCCTTCAAGAATGAAAAAATGTAATTGATGGAATTATTAGAAATCCCATATATAGTTTTCCCATGAATCAATCGGATTAAAAATTCATGCTTTTACATTTTACTTCATTGTCGATATACAGGAGTCGTGGAATCATCATTTAATTTTTTCACCCTAAAAAGATATCATTTTAAATAGACACATCATGTGTGCTCATATCAAAATCATTTTGTGTCGGAATCCTTTATTTTTCATGATAATGAATAAATGGAAACTGTTCATATTAAAAATTCTCCAATCCATTCCTATCATTAGGATCGTTTGCAATTTGAGAAGTCATTTTCTCCACATTATGATACAATAGATAGTTGTTTTCTTGAAAACCATATTTTGTTATGTGGTAACTGACTTCTTCACGACTCAACCAATGTATTCCAACAGAATTGTAATAGGGGATGTGTATGTGACCATTACATGAAGCATTGTGAAATGAAATATCTAAATAGTTCTTAAAATTGTTTTGAAAATTTCTTGAGAACCGACCAATATCATACATCCAACTTTTATCCACTCAGTAAAAAAACTGTTATAAGTCATTTTGTAAAATGAAATTAAATAAGATTTGAGTTTCATCGAAAATATATTTAAATAAATGATAAATTTTCACTATATGAAACCATAATTAAAACACTTCTCTATATGAGAATAATAATATAAAAGACAAAAAAAATATTTATAAAAAAATATCTTTGAAGAACTATACATGAGTGTAAAAGATCATGTACACTTATGGAGGAAAATTAATCAAGAGTTGACAAAATATTAGATTGAAGGAATTTTATATTTCTGTAGATAATTTGAGTGATCAAATATATTGACTAAGGGGGTGGGGGTTCTTAGGGGTGCAGGGTGTCCAGGGGGTGGTGGGGCTGTCCGGGGTGTCAGAGGTATCTAGTGGGTGGGGGTTGCCTAGGTGGGTCAGGTGGTCCATGTGGGTGGGATTTCCATGGGTGTGGGGGATGTACATGGGGTACGGGGTGTCCAGGGGGTGGGAGGACTGTCCATGTGGGTGGCGATGTTGTCCAGGGGGGTCATTGTGTCCAGTGGGTGGGAGGATTTCCATGGGGGTGTGTGGTGTCCATGGGGGTGAGCGGGGTGTCTAGGGGGTGGGCAGGGCTATCTAGTGTGTATAGGGTGTCTAGGGGGTTGGGTGGGTCCCATGGGGGTGGGAGGGAAATCCAAGGGGTACGAGGTGTCCAGAGGGTGGGTGGGCAATCCAGGGGGTGGGCGGGCCATCCACGGGGGGTGGTCGGGCAGTCAATGCGGGTGGAGGTGATATCCAGGGGCCAGGGGTGTCAAGGGGGTGGTGTGGGGGCTTTCTAGGGGCTGGGGGCATCCAGGGTGATGGGTAGTGTCCGGGGGTGGTGGGACTGTATCCATGAAGGTATGGGGTGTCCAGGGCAATGAGTGGGGTGTCTAGGGGGTGGGTGGGGTTGTCCAGGGGGTACGGGGTGTGCCGGGGTGGGAGGGCTGTCTATGGGCGTGGTGAGGCTGTAAAGGGTGGTACGAGGGTTCTTGAGGGCTGTCTATGGGGGTGGGCGTGCTATCCAAGGGGGTATTCGAGCTATCCATGGTGGTAGTAGGTATTTTCAGTGGATTCAGAGGTGTCATGGGTTTGGGGTGCACTCATTGGGGTGGGGGCATCTGGGGAGATGAGGGTGTCCGGGGGGGGGGGGTTGTCCAGGGGGTGTGCGGGCTGTCTATGAGGGTTGGGCTGTCTTGGGGGTACAAGCTATCTATGTGTATGGGCGGGCTATCCATATGGTGGTTTCACTATCTAGGGGGTAAGGGGTGTCCAAGGGGTGGGTGTGGGGGCTTTACAGGGGGTGTCCAGGTGGTATGAGGGGTCGAGGGGGTGGGCATTCTGTCCAGCTGTGGGGGCGTGCAGGGGGATATGGGTGTATAGGGGGTGGTGTGCGGGTGTCCATGTGGAGAGGGTAGGTTTTCCATGGGGTGGGTGTTGTACAGGGGGTACGGGATCTCAGGGTGGTGGGCGGGTTGTCCATGGGGTGGTGGGGTTATCCAGTGGGTTAGGGGTGTTTTGAGGGAGGGTGGATTTTCCAGGGGTGGAGACAGTTCAGAGGGTATGAGGTGTCCAGGGGGTGGGAACTCTCTCTAGGTGGTGGAGGGGGTGACGGGGGTGTCCAGGGGGTACAGGGTATCCAGGGGGTGGGCAGGCTATCCACAACGGGTTGTTGGGCTATCCACGGGGGTGTCAGGGTAGTCCATTAGGGTCGAGGGTTGTAAGGGGTGGGTGGGTGGGGGGCGGGGGTTCTAGTGGGTGGGGTTGTTTAAAGGGATGGGGTTGGTGGGCATTATTCAAGGGGATGGCAGGCTGTCCACACGAGGGCTGTCCATGGGGGGAGGGAGTTTGGAGGGGGTGGGCGGGTTGTCAACGGGGGTAGTGGGGCTATCCAAGGGATGAGCTGTTTCCAGGCTGTGGGGGTGGCATTTTAGGGGATGGGGCTATCTAGGGGGTACGAGGTTTCCAGGGGGTGGGGGATATCCAGGTGGTGGTGGGAATGTCCAGGGGGTACTGGGTGGCAAGGGGTGGTGTGTGGGTGTCCACGATGCAGGGGTAGGCTGTCCATGGGAGTGGGTGTGGTCCCGGGGGTACAGGCTGTCAGGGTGGTGGGTGGGTTGTCCATGGGGGTGGCGAGGCTGTCTAGGGGGTCAAGGGTGTCTAGGGGGAGGGGGATTTTCTATTGGTGGAGACTGTTCATTGGGGATGTGGTGTCTATGGGTGGCAAGGCTCTCCAGGTGGTGGTGGGGATGGAAGGGTTTTCCAGTGGGTACAGGGTGTCTTGGGGGTGGGCAGGCCATCCACGGGGGGTTGATGGGCTATCCATGGGGGTGTCAGGGATATCCATTGGGGTCGGGGTGCTACGGGGTGAGGGGGGGGGGTCTAGATGGTGGTCTTGTTCGAGGGGATGGGGGTGGTGGGCATTATTCATGGGGGGTGGCAGGCTGTCCACATGGGGGGCTGTCCACGGGGGGAGGGGGTGTGGAGGGTGTGGGCGGGCTATCCACGGGGGTGGTGGGGCTGTCCAAGGGATCAGGTGTGTCTAGAGGGTGGGGGTGGCTTTCTAGGGGTGGGGCTTTCTAGGGGGTACGTGGAGTCTAGGGGGTGGGGGGATGTCCAGGGTGGTGGCGGTGTCCAGGGGGTGGGGGTGTCCACCCCCAAACTATGGTCGTAAAATCTGATCATTATCCAACTTTTTCTTGATTTCAAGTCCATTATAGATGACCGAGAGTACTGTTGGTGTAATCCATGAATATCATACCTATAACTCACAACACACCCATTTGTAAACACAATACCAAAGATCACAAATGGATCAGATTTTATGGCCATGTTTCGATGGGACACTACCTATAGGAGTATTAGACTTGTTATATCATTAGGTGATATGGAGTTGTATGAATGTTAAATTTGTATGATATCAATATGGATAGTGGATAAAAACCTGAGTGATATTTCATTATTGATATCACTTCTTCATCGAAGGTTAAGATTTAGTGTTGGTATGAAACATCAATAAAAGTATTAATGTTTGAAAGAAAATATACATTGGTTATTTCTTCCTATTTTTTGTAGATTATCAGAGTTGAAGAACCTCCCCCCACCCCTACAGCCCCGCAACCACCGGCACCCCCACCCGGATAGCCCCCACCCCACCTAGACACCACCAACCACCCCACCTGGACAGCCCAACCCCTCCTTTTTTGATAACCAACACCCCTCCCCCACATCGACAGGCCACCCCCACCCCCTTGGACAACCCACCACCCTTGACAACTGTCACCCATCCCTCACATGGATAGCCCACCCACCACCACCCCTGGACAACCCACCCCTCCCTAAACAACCCACAACCCTACACTACAGCCCCACCCCCAGCTACACAGTCCACAACCCCACCCCCAACTAGACATGCCCCCTTGGACATCCCACCCCCACCCCCACCCCCACCTGGACAGCCCAACCCCACCCCCACAGGGACATCCCCCACCCCCACCTGGAAATCCCCCACCCCGACCTGGACAACCCCCCCTGGATAGCCCACCCCATCCCTAGACACCTCACACGCCCTCCCCCACCTAGACACCCCACCCTGACCCCTGTGGAAATCCCACACCGCTTTATGGGGTAGCCCATACTCCCCTCCCAACACACCTATGGCCCCCTACCCCACTACAGCACCCTACCCCCTAGAAACCCCCCCACCTAGACTTCCCCCCACAGCTGGACAACCCCCTACCCCTCTTACAACCCCCTTAGTGTATTTTTATTTAAAATCATTTTATTTATTAAGAATGCCAAAAAATCATTAATTAGACATTTCATTCCAAAAAACCCCATTCAATTTATCAAAACATGAAAATTTCAACTTATCAATGCATGACAAATTTATATTATCAAAATATGAAAAATCCAATTTATAGGGATCTATGGGTCACATAAATTTTTTTTTGGGAAAATGGGAAATAAACTACATTGATAATTCTAATTTATAAATTGTGTTAGCCACTTAGGAGGTTCTGTGGTGTCTAGGTGGTGTGGTGGTGTCCAAGCGGGATGGGGGTGGGGGTGTCCAGGGGGTGGGGTGAGGGAGTCTAGGGGGTGGGGGGAGGTGGTTTTACAAAGGGTGGGGGTGTCCAAGAGGGTGGGATATCCATGGGAGGTGAGGGGTGTCTAGGGAGGGTGGGGGTGGGGATGTCCAGGTATTGGGGGAGGGAGATATCCAATGGGTGGGGGACTCCAGGGGGTGGGGGTGTAGGGTGCGGGCCTGCCCAATGTGGGGGGGGGGTGTCCATAGGGTGGGTGGGGGGTGGTTAGTCTCTGGGGTGGGAGGTGTCCATAGGTTGGAGAGGGGTGTTCAAATTTCCAATCAATCAGCAAACCAACTCAAAAATCCAATTCAAAATTTCAAACAAACTAATTTTCGAAAAAAAAACAAACAAACCCTTTACCCATTGCACTAAAAAACCCCCCATTAACCAAAGACTTTACGATTTTTTTAGTGTAGTACAAAAAAATATAAAACAAACAAAAGTGTTTGGTACTTGCATGAACTCTAATTGACCCAAAATCAAAAGCAACAAATAGAGAAAAGAAAGAACACTGACTTAGTAACAATAACTAATTTGAAGTGTAGAAATAATTTTTTTATTGAAGGTGATCTATGACTAGAAGTAGTTTCATGGCTGAGCATTAGAATATCTGAATTAGTTTTGAAATCATGCCGATTGGGTGCTGGGGCGTTGGGTATTTGGGGGAAAACATTCCCAATGGTTTTTAAAAACCATTGGGAAAGACTCTCTTTACAAATGGTTTCGTAAAACTGTTGGTATATGTTAGAGGAACCAATTATTTACCAATGGTTTTTACAAACTGCTGGGTAAGAATAACTATACTAACATATTTTCCAATAGTATGAGCCAACCATTGTAAAATGTTTCATTTCTTATAGTATTCCAATAGTTTCATCAATCCGTTGGTATATATCCATTTGGAAAACAATGATTTCTAGTAGTGAAAAGAGTGGTTAGAGAACCAAAATGATATGGTTCTGTAGTGAATGTTGATTTTTACACATTATTATTTATAATAATAGTCCTCTAACCTATAAGGAATCATGAAATGGAACAAATGTTTTAATGTTGTCTGAAACCATATATTCTGAAATGTATTACATGTACCAAAACCGTGTCTAGAATTTGGTTGGATATCTAGTATATTTAAATATTTCTGGTTGGAAAATGGTATTTGAGAACAAATTAGACATGGGAGGAGACGTTACTATATATACAGCGTGACTTTTGGTAAAAATGATTTAATAATCATAAAAGCATTAACTACGATGAATCATTATCATAAATATCTATGATGAAATACATAATAGTTATATATTTTACTATGACCTTCCATGATTATGACATTTAGAAAATTTATTTCTAAATAGATTTCCTTAATAGGAACCCTTATGGATATGTCAATAGGAATCAACCCTGAGGGTTTGGGACTCTACAGGATTCAAACAAGGTATAAAAGTTTAAATGATCGATTTATGGATTAGATAATGAATCCAGGTAATCTAAATTTAATTTTAATGAGTACATAATGGAATTTTTTAATAATTAATTAATGTTAGTCATGTTTCTAGAAATTGATTAAATGGAGTCTGGTCATTTAATTGATAGTTTATGTCAATGAAAATTCTCTTTTTGGAAATGAAATACTCATCGTACAGTCTGTTAAAGCATGGTTGAATAAATTATTCTCAATAAAGGACATTGGAAAGGAATCATATGTTATTGAGATCAATATCTATTATAATAGATTCGTGAGTTTTATTGGCCTAAGTCAACTGCATACATTGAAAAGATACTAATGTTAATTAGTATGGAAAAATTAAAGAGAGGATGGTTTCTAAAATCACATTAAATCAATATTTATAAGAAAATATTTTTTTAAATACATGATTAATGAAACAAAATGTAAAAGATTACATATGTTTCAGAGATTTGACCAGTCATGTATTATATCCTATGAACAATATTGGATGCTTCCAACACATTTAATGTGGTAGGAATATATGAATATGTTCCAGATCACCACCATCGAATGGTATTCAAGACTATCCTTATGTATTTCAATCATTCTAAGGATATGTTCCCAGTCTATATAGGAGAAAAAGAACTAGTAATTAGAGGCTATATAATGCTATTTTTCAAATTGATCAAGATGAAAGGAAGTCACAAACTGGATGCAAATTCAAATTGAATAGAGGTGTGGTGAGCTATATGAATTGAATGTAGGTTGTGGTCATAGATTATACAATAGACCGTGACATTTTTGAAGCTTCTATGGTATCTATGGAAGTAGTGTTTTGGTGAAAATTAATATATGATCGTGATGTGGTACGTTGTAGTAAAAATCACATCACATTCAAATTTAATAGTTATATTGTGGTGGATCTCCCAAAAGAGCTTTGATAAATTCAATGAATTAATCACCTGTGTTGGTAGTATATTCTCATGAGATATTTTTTTAAAGAGATGAGGTTTCAGTTAGAAGTATTTTTATATATGAAAATGTGGTAATCCCCTAAAAAATCTTTGTCTTAGTAGAAACATGATTATCATGTGAGGTATATCAGAATAAAATTCGTTGGAAGTGGGCTCTAGTTCATGTGGTAGTAGGTAATAGTTAATGGTCTAGTACCATCCTATTTCACAATAAATTCATGTATATTTTATGTATTATAGAATATTTAAAGATATTTCTACATATTTTTAATTTCTCTACATGGATTTAATGTAATATCATCCATGATTGTCTCTCACATTGATAAGGTTACAGAAGTTCCCAGCTTTGATGAGAACCATGAAGTGTTGTGAAAATATTCTTAATATATTATTGAGATTGGGTAACATTACATTATTGGACAGTTATAATTTAGGATTTCATTTGTGATTACTCATAAGAAGACAAGGCTTCTTCTCATGATGTAATCACATGGTAATCTCAGAGATGAGAGATTTTTAGAACTGACTCACTAGTAGGAATTATGCATGTTTTTTGTCAATGTTTATTTTCATCACCATTTTTTTGTAGTGTTCCTTAGAAATTATTATAATAATTAATACATGTCATGACTCTCAAAATTATATTTTAAAAAATAACTTCTCAATACTTATAATGGAGGGAATTATGGTATATTGGGTTCATCATGATTGATATTTCAACAACAGTTAAGTTGAAATTTAGTTCTCCCATCCATTTTTATGGGATTTGATATGTCAGCCTTTGATTGGAATACAAAAGTAATCTAAAATCCATGGCCATGGTGTTATGAAATGTTTATTTCACATAATAAATGTAAGAAGTGTCAAAAATATAGGTCGATGACACTGTAATTCAACCTATTTGGTATGATATTATGAAAAATGTATTATATTACACAGTGATAATTCAAATGTGGTGACTAGTTTTGAGACATAATTTTCACTCTATTGGGTACCTAGGAACATTTCCGGATAGTAATCATGGAAAATAACAAATTACTCCTAATACAAATGAAAAATTATCCAAGAGGGTCACACAATAAGAATCTATTTTGTTGTTGATATAATTATATTTTAAATTAATTAATAGAATAGATATTATTCTCAATACCCAGGAATAATATTTTTCATGTTACATTGATCAAATAAATAAAATAATTATTTATTCACATTAATGTTACTAAAAATATAATTTTTTATTTTATTTAATATTCAATTAATATTTAGTCACCATTACGTGAGTGATTTATTTAATTATAAACAAAATATTTTTTAACGTTTTTAATAAATAACAAGGAATTAGAATAGACAATGGATTGGTTTGGTGTAAAAATAATTATTAACAATATTACAAATAATATTTTTCAATATGTGCAATTTGGAACTACTAAAAATAATAAGAACACTATTATGGGAATGAGGTTTATGAAAGGTTTTATTTGTTATTTTATTTCTAGAATGAAATTTAATAATTTTAATAGCTAAACCCAAAATTTATAAATAAAAGGTTATGAATATTGTGTATTGCAACAAAAATTGATAATAGAGAATTATTAACCACTGCAATTCCCTCTCAAATACCCCATCAATCACCCTATGTTGAATGGGAATGAAAATTTAGATTTCTTCAAGTCCAAAGAAATAGAATTTACAAAAGAATAATGTATGAAATTCCATTTTTTGTACGAGTGCCTAGAGATCATGTGGTGTTTCTCAAGGATCATTGGAGCACCATTTTCATTTCTTCTAGAGGGATTCTATTCTCTTATAATCATAGCACAATGAAGTAAACATGAATGGGTATTTTAGGAAGATCTATATTCATCTATGATGAAATATCCAAAGGCTATTTATTTATAACATATGATATTAATTAAATTAATTATAAATTTTATGGGCATGATCCATTATCATTGTTTTTTATGATTATTATTAAAAAAATTAATATATCCCCCACCATCACATTATTACACTATACATGAAACAAACAATGGAGACTCTATATATATTATTTATATTTAATATTTGTCATTCCTTGATAGATTAATGTCACGTTATCATGGACTTGTATTATTAATATATGAAGTAATAAAACTGGTAAGTTATAGGTACACAAAAAATTTTCTGTAAATTTATTGGTTGGTCATCTAGATTATTCTTGACGAAAAAATTTCACATTATATTTCCCCAAAATTAATAACCTTATTTATACATGAAAAATTATTATTAATGTTCATTTTTATTGAAAATACGATGAATTGGCATGGGAATAACTCATTATGGTCATCCATCATTGTAAAATTACATGTTAAGTTGTATAGGTGTATTAGTTATCATTTCATAATAGATATATAAATCATAACTCAAATGTGATAATGTGGGCATTTTTTCTTGTTTAGAATATAGCCCTTGATATTGTATAATGTACCCCTGTCAACAATGATATGGGTGGTTGATAATAGTTTTAAATAAAAATGAATTTCACATGGTAGAATATTAGAACAAAATATGAACACTGAGTTTAATGATTATTATTTTGTAAAAAGATGTATGAAAAAATTGATTACCATGGATAATGAATTTCATTGAGGGTAATGTTTTAAATATATACATGGATATTATGGATATTCATATAATTATTTGGTAGTGTCTGTTTTTATTCACATTGATCCCTTCCCATAATTATATATAACAAATTCAATAACCATATATCTTCTTCATTGAGAGAATATTATTTTCCCTTTAAGTATTTTAATCTATAATTTGTATCATTAGATGTATTGGATTTCCTGAAAAATGTTATTGGTGTCAACATAAATCAACCCCCTCTAATATGGCCATATTTACATAGATGCATCGAGGATATGAAAAGGATTCAATCATTAGGTATAGTTGATATTGAATTTTATATGTAAATCATGTAAAATATATTGAAAAATAAGTAGTCTTTGTTATGTTATACTTCATTATAGAAGAATTAATTTCTATTATGTCATACATACCCATGATTACCATAATTGTTTTCTTTTTTAATCTACAATTATCTTTATTTAATTTATACGATCCTCATTTAACCACACATGAAGTGGTATGAAAGTGACTGTAAATTCCAATTCATTAATTTTCATATGAAGAATTGAAAAAAAATTATTTTGGATTCATATCATATAAATGTAATATCTAATATTTAAAATACAAACAAATTTTTTTAAAATAATGAATATGCCATCCAAGATTTATAGTATGGGTGGGTTTTCTTTGTTACCTTCTAATTATTTTAAACACCACATAAATATTTCATTAATTATTTATTTTAAATCAAATATAATAAAAAAACTAATTAAAAAATATATATTAAAAAATAATAAGAACATCAAATGATTCTTCCTTAAAATAGACAAATAAATAATTCTATATTTCCTGGAATATCATTTGTTAATATATGGATTGAGGTTGTGTGATTACATTTCCATATGATTATATGATATGTTGCTTCATAATAAGATTATGAAAAGATCTAAGGAAATTTCCAGAAAAAATAACAAAAAACAAATTCAAAAAAAGATTTATGATAATAATTATTTTAATGTGATAGTTAAGACTATATATATATATATATATTTTTATATTTTTTACTATAAAATAATGATTTTATATTGTAAAGTTATGACATTTTCTGCTGAATTTATTATCTTCTATGCAGAAACATTATCAAGCCATGTATCAACATTAATAGACAAATGAATTTGAGTAGTGAATCTAATGTAACTAATGAATATTTATTTTTTGTGGTTAACAGGTTTCCCATATTCATTTCAACAAACCTTGAATTATAATACTTTTCTTCTCACAAGAGTAAATTTTTTTAAGATGTCAATTTTATGACGATTATATACTTTATCAACCATATGATTTTCACCTTCAATAATTCATCAGATTAAATATATTCATTGCCATATTCCTTAGGATTGATTATATGAACATGTGGAGAATCCTTTATATTTATTTGTAGTAGAAAATTTAATTATATTATGTAAATGTAGTAACGAAAAAAATATATTACAATGTAATGTACTATATAAAAAAAATTTAACATGACCATGGAACATGATATTCTATCATTAATTTTTAAAGGGATTTACAACCTATAACATTTATCCAAATCCATGTTGATGTGGTTTCTTATGATATATAATAAATTGTCTACATTTGGACCACTGTAAGATAATTAAATCATCGAAAATGAAAGGTTTATTATCGAGGGTTTTATCATTTGAACAAATAATTATATATTTATCAATAGAACAATTAACCTGTAACACACTGAGATTTTGTGAAATATATAATTTTTTCAAAATAATTTAATCTTTTCCAATTACTTCATTTCATACAACACTAAATAATACTTTGGTTATAATAAAGAATAAATTTATTATTACATTATATGAAACAACAAGTTTATTTATCTCACAATGTAACACTTCAATTATAATTTCATATAAGATGCACTATTTTTGTCTTTTATTACACACTATTCTAAGTTCCTTCAATAAACAATGTTACAAACATGACCTAGTTTTACCAAACAACATTGTATTCATAATATTATAGTGAAAATATTTTTATATATTTCACATATACATTAGAATAAAATTTATCAATAATATTAACTATATTATGAAGATATTAATTAATTTTTTTGTGTAATTAAGCATTTTGTTATCAATTAAAAATAAATGAAATTAAAAACTATTTTGAATAAAGAAATTACATTTCTATGAAAACATTTTATTCATGTTGAAACAACAATTTATATCAGTATATATAACAAAAAATTGTATGTAATTTTTTTAATATATTTTTTAAATTATATATTAAAAGCAATTACACTCCTAAAATATGTTTTATAGGAAAAATATCATAATAAATTCAATTTTATGAAAAGAAATATGTAATATAATGAATGTTAATATTACCACCTTTGAAGGGGAATCAATTTTAAATATTATTTTGGACCTTATAAATTTTTTATTATAAAAAATAAAATTATTTTTTAAAATATGTATATCAAAATTTTATTTGGGTGAAATTTTGGTATATTTCAGAAATGTTTCATTTTTTATGAATATTGAAAACACTAAATTTTAATTAAATACATATTTATTTTTTAGTTTCTTTATATAGATAAATTATATATTAATTTTTTATTAATTCATATTGTGACAAATTATAAATATATAAATCCATTCATGGTCATTGTATCCAATTTCACATTGCAATTGGATATAAAAACATTTCAAATATTTGATCTTTTTCTCTTTTAAAAAATGTCATCCATTCGAGTCTGCTGGAATAATTTAAAATTAATTTATTCCACTTAAGAGATTTTAATTTTGAAAAATTTATTCCATACTTTTAATATTTACAATATCTAATTTTTAAATGGTTAATTTTTTTTACCAAAATCATTTGTGAGTGTAATTAAAAGTAATTACAATGTTTAAGTAAAAAAATTATTTATTACTAAAATTGATAATAGGGTTTAAAAAATACTCTAAACATGTCTAAAATATAAGTTTTGGACTTATTTAGACCAATAAACCACTAATAATATATAATAGTTGATTCTTAACCCATGTGAAAAAGTAAAACGCGGTGAGCACTCAAACGTTTTCAAGAATACCCATGGTGTCGTTTCCCAACCTATAAAAGGCCTCCTCTCCCCCTAATTTCATCCAAATACTCAAGAACATTGACATAGAATAAAACTATAGAAATATGCTCTGAAATAATCTCACTCAATCCAATATTCCAAATTTTTTATAAATCCAATCAACTAGCCCCATTTGTGCAAACCGAAATGAGTTACCCAAAGAAGAGGTAACACCCTTCAAGAAGCACTTCATTTTTATTTCTTTCTCCACCCCCTAAAATTTAAATATTCCATTATTAAATAAAACCTAATTATTATAAATATAAATATATTTATTTATATATAATGGGTTTGAGATACACTCACACTCACTTCCAACCAATTGGATACCCAATCATCATTTATGTGTACAGCGGACTACCGCCTCGTGAAATGATGTCATTTTCTATTCCATTTTGACCTTTTATGGTTCAGAATAATGATGGAATTTACCTTTTTTAATATATATATATATATATTATGTTAATTATGTTTTTATTTTTCTTAAATTATTATATAACACATACGTTCATGCATTCCATTTTGTGTAAATATGATAATTTCATTTGTGGATGTGTTGACTACTGCCTCCTCAATGTGATGATATTCATGCACTATTTACATGGAATGTATTAAGGATGTGATTAGTGAATTTATATGATAAATTTGAAATAATAATTATACTTTAAATACACTATATATATACCCAATATTTCATTTAATTTCATTCATTGAATAAAATATGAAAATATAATCAATGTTATTGCATACATACGACCTATCGTATCCCTGAAAAATGTATTTTAGTTTCCATTTATATATTTTATAAATAATTATAAATACATATACGATTAACATATATGATATTTATATAATTTTTTGCACTTCAGAAATAATAAAATTATAAACTAATTAAGAGGGTTGAGTATAACAAATTAAAACATGTTTGAAAATCAAAGAGGCTTTCACCCTAACATAACATTAATATAGAATTATTAAAAAAATAGTGTTATAAGGTCATAATAAAACCATATATTGTAGGATACATATGAATATTTTTTTTTGTTAGATATATAATAAAATTATATTTATTATACAATGTGTTTGAACATGAATAATGAATTTTAAACTTAATGTATGGGAAGGTCATCTCACTTATTTATATTCATGAGGTACGTTCCATATTAACCACCCCTTTACATTATGAATTGTATATTATTTTCCCTGACCCATTCTAGAGGGCCCCATTCTGTGAAAACCCCAAGGATGCCTATGATAGTCCAGGGTATAGTGACTAGCATTGAGTTAGATTTTCCACAAATGAGATTCATGTTCCAAATGTACCATCAAAAAGAGATATCCAAACCATGCAATGAGGAAATATAAATAAACTAATATAATTCAGGAATACAACATAGAATCCAAAACCATATTATAATATTAAGTAATTGAATAGTAAAGTAGGCTAAATAAAATCCCATTAAAATGTGTCTGTAACACAAGTACAACTAAAAATTTAAAGAGTCCAACAAGCTCCAAATGTGGGGACGAAGTCAATATATTCTCTCCGTAAAAACTGATATCTGTCTAGCTCTAGTCCTTATCCACCAAAAAAGGAACCTCTTAGGACACCCTCAAAAGAAACATCATCTTCAAAAGACACGAATCATATGGGAAATGGTTTCTCAGGTGTGAGTAAAAAAATACTCTGTAGGATACATCGAAAATACTAAACATAATGCTCCAATATAGTTAGATCAATAAAAGAGTTAGAACATTTTAAAAAAATACATGAATCACCCAACAAACTCTAATATACTCATGAGATAAACCATGTCATTAGAAGATCATAAAAAACTACCTTCCACAATATTCAACTCAATGTAATTATTATTCTCGTATAACTCACTCCTCGATACATGATATCATCAGTGACACTCAAAGATGAGTTCTATATAATTTTAACCCCTCTCAAAGAGAATACATTGGTAAAAGAAAACTCTGAAACACATAGATGAGTCACACAAAGAACTTCTAGGGGACACAAAAATCCCAATTTCAATCATCTTGAAACGTAAGGTATTGTATGCTAATGATTCCATAAACCCAATAGATGCAGTCTTCTTGATGGAGGGTCGATTCCCTTATCATGGATGTCTCATCAATTCCACATACTCTACTAGGTATGGAAAAGGATAATGCTATATTCTTGGGGAGGGACACCAAAAATCTATTTGAGACTCCTTTTATATAGGGTATTAAAATCTATTAAGGTGAATAAAATACCACATTGTACCCTCACGGAATGAACAAATAGAAGTCACTAAAACTATACTAGTCCAAAATAAGAAAAATACAATTCCAAAATATGAAGAAGAAACCAGAAATTTATTTTGGGATGACAGTCTAAATTTTAGTGTTGTGCTTCTGTTGACGACACATCGCTTGGACAATCCATTTAACAGTAATGAAAATTTGAATGAATCATACCATACACTTTACAGGGCCTACAACCCAATATCAATTTTTAGTCTAACTAGATTTATTGTAGGTCCACCTACAGCCAAGGTAGGTTCACCTACCTTTCCGAATGGTTGCTCGCAGACTATCTGTGATGGCCAGTCCACCAACTGCAGCTGGCTGGCCACTGCACTCCACAGTAGCATGAATTGCCTTCAAATGAAAATTGACCTTCATGGCCGATCTCTGTGGCCAATCGCCATAGTCGTGGCACTCCATGGTAGATAGAGTTGTTGAGACACCACAGTATACCACTATAGTCAATCACCCCAGACGAACACAATGGGGTTCATCAATGGTTTCCCTATATCTGACCCGACCCAAATCTTTACCCAAGAGCTTGACTTAGATCTATCTTTTTTACCTGACCCATTGAGATGACCAACTTTTCATCTTTCCCCGCACCCATGTCTATTACTATGTCCAAAACGACTAGTCCCGCATGCCGCCACCGCGTCAGACTCTTTTGGTTTTGGATGCACATTATGTCTATGCTGCCAATGACTACATGTGATTCCACCACCCACACTCAGGCTACCGACAAGAACCACCAGCATGAGTTGAATGTCCCTTCCATTTAACACCATACCTCTTATGATTCCCTAAAATTGAAATTATCTTAGGTGCAAGTTCCTTGATTCCGGATCTCTACTGGTCAGGCCTCCATTGTCGATTTCCCATAAATCCAATAGTCTGATCGAGTTCAAAACCTCCATAGAATGTCATGATAGGACAACATGGATCAGAAATAGAATAATGTGAAGAACATATAGAGAAATAAACAAGAAAAAATAATTTTCATAATTATCCATTCATTCTTGGATAATGATAAAAAAATGGGATTTGGGTTAAAAACCATACCAAATTAATTCTGTATAATAAATCCCGCAATACACCTGATCCTTGAATCAATCTGTTCATCAATTGATTCATGTTATTCATAGGTAAAATACAGGAGGAATAAAAAAATAAATCACTAAACCTACCACAACTTTGATCAATCATTTATGAAGAATGATGTTTCTTCACAATCGTTGCTGATATCACTTAATCTTATCTTACACTAATTTTAAATTTGTGATTTTCAATTCTGTCATCAAATTTATCATCCAATGGGGTCTCTATCTTTGATCCAAAATAATATATCCATTTTATATTATTATGTGGCTAATCATATTAATTTTCAATATGTATAAAGTTAAAACAAGAAATTTATTTATGTAAAAATAAATAAAAATTTTATACATTTAGCGTCCATGAAAAAATTTTAAAAAACAAACCACAATTACCAATGTTAGGACACACATAGGGTAAATCCTATATTATGGACTCAATTTTTCCCTCCAATTTCTAATTTGATAACTCGTTCAAGAGTTATTCTATTTTTAAGGAAATCCCTACACATGTGATAGGAAATATTTACATATTTATCAAATAATTTTTTTGGAACACTGATCCTTTGAATCACATGATATATCAATAATTGGTATTGAAATAAATACATATAACATATAAATACAATACACGTAAAAAAATATGACATGTTACATTCTCTCCACATCATGTCATTATGTCCTAGAAACACCAAAACAAGGGATTCTAAAAAAGATGGTGGAACTGTGCAAAAAATTTGAGCTTCACTCTCCCATATTCTACACTACAGAATCTCATGCTTCCATTGAATGTACTAAAAGGGTATTGATTTTCCTCTAAGGTTAATATTATATCAATCATAATTAAATATTTTTTACTCAACAATGCAAACTCCATCCATGATGTACATATCACTCCTATCGATAACATGCAATATGTCGTGCACTTACATCCTCAGATACGATACATGGATGATGTCATGTATTCTCTCATATTGAAGTGGTAGAGAAAACTGGTACGCCACATGGCCAACTATAAATATCTTATAGAAAGGGAATATGATCCTCAGAGATATCTTTCCACCCTTCAGAAATATCCATAATTCAAATCATTGTGAAACCTAAAAAAACACATGGGGGCCTTCATTAATCATTAAAAGACTCTACTAACTATTAGAATAAGTATTCCAATGTCTCTGAAAAATATTAATCCTCTCATGTATGCTTCTTACCTTTATAATATTGACATGAAAAAAACTTGTCCCGTGAGTGATGACTCACTTGGGTCTGTCCAACAGTGTGGTGACCTGCAGGGTTGGATGTAAAAACCCTCATATAGTTTCATAATAATGGTGGAATGGTATTGTATTTTGAATTAAAACTTCACATGTTGTAGGGGATTCTAGAAACTATGGAAAAAGTCTAACATTAAAGACCACAACATATCCTCATGGGCATTAATGGTGTTGTTTGTATGGTTGTCCTTATATGGAAGAAACATTGTGCTCAAGCATAACCAGGTGCCAAATGCCTCCTATAATCCACTCAACAAACGTGATGTAATGAAAGCATTATGACCAGAAAAAATAATTTATGGAACTCCATGGTTTTGAAATAACTTTTTCATGTAGAGGTGTCCCAAGATCTCTTCTAAAATATACTCTCTAATTGTTGGGATGTGGGAAAACATTTTTATTTGAACAAGGTACATCCATATGGAATTGTGTAACAAGGAATTACATGGAAAACACACCAAAAATTCCATCAATATCCCATCCCACATCCATTTTTCCACCTCAGGGGTTTGGGATGAACTTTATATAACCTGGTGCTCATCCTATATTTGCGAAAAAGGAAGTCATTGGGAAAAAAATTATGCAACTCCTTTCATCATACCTGGCTATCAAAACAGACATTAGAGGTCTTTTTACTTCTTCTCCGCATATTGATATACCACAAAAGTGTATGTATTAATATGCCTCAATATATCCTCCCACAACATCACTGTTATCATCGTGCATCCTCTAAAGAGAACAGATTACTCATATTATTTTTAATATCGATAATGGGTATGCTAGGTGGATATCAGGGCACGTATGGTGTTTCAGTTAAGATCCCAAATTTGTGCATCCCTGACTCATTGTAATAGTGGAGGCATGATAACTATCATCTGGAGGTATGATTCTCCATCTCCATCCAAAACTGATAAATGCATCAAGGAATACTGCACCAATTTCTCATTATGAAACTGTGAACTAGATCTCATACATAGTGAATCTACAACCATGTTCCCATTACCTTGTGTATTTAAAATATCTCATTCATCATCCTACAGGAACTCTTTCCATCACCTCTACCTCAAGTTAAAATCTTTCAGAGAGAAGATATACTTGAGGCTCTTTTTATCATAGTAGACAACAAACTACTCGCTCCTCAAGTCGTGATTCCAAATCATTAAAGAGATGACTACAAATTCAAAATCAAGATCTTGGGCCACGTAATTCTACACATTTGGACACAATTATAGTGAATCATAGGCAACCAATTAATTCCCTTTCATGAGGACATAACCATTATTAGTCTCTTATGCATCACTAAACACCACGTATTTGAAGACATCCAAATGTAACCTGACTATATGAGAACATTTCAACCACTACCGCATCTTTGGAAGGGACATATATCACTTTTCTATCGACAATAAAATCGTACCATTTCATGAATATTCATTCAAGTGTTCTAACACATTAGAGATCTATTTACAAGACAAATATAGTGCTATGATAATACAAGGAATTTCTAAACCTCAATAAAACTATTTGGCGTCTCCTATGAAATAACTCTATCAGCCTTCAATAGATACACTGCAACACCATCATCTGAGATGTTTTATCCTTATAAATGTTCATATATAATCAATAACAAAAAAATTGAGGGGTTTTTGTAAATATGGTTCTCTCATAGAGTTTCTAAAAATATCATTTAGTGTCCCAAAAGCTCCTCCTCACGCATTGAATGCACTCATATTTCATCGAAATAGACAACCACAAACTGGTATCATTAATTCTAAAATACTGTGTTCATGAGTCCCATGAACAATTATATGGTGTTTTTCATTTCAAACAGCATCACCATGTACTCATTGTGACTGTAACAACATCTAAAGTCCATATTCAATATATCCTTATCCCTTACTCAATCCAGATGAAATCCTAATCTAAGTTCAATCTTATAGAACCATCACACTCATTTTCATTAGTCAAATATTTAATTTATCATTGGTAGTGGATATTTATTCATCACTATCACCTAGTTTAAGTGCTAGTAATCGACACCTGAACTAAATATATCATTTTAATTATTTGAAAACAAAACTGGGGAAGCTTAGCGTGAATCCCTGGGTCTCACAAAGCCCTTCCTCTAAAAGTCCTCTAACTACACCTTTTGTTCATGAAGTTCTTATGGTGACTTTTTATGTGTAGGTGTACATATTTGAGTCATTGAAGTGGGTACGACAATGCAGATGTCGACCATTTATCATGTAGGTAAATCTGGAACATCGTAGTGAAATACATTCCCACACTCCACAACCAATGTAAGAAAATGTGGACTCAAAACATTTATTTCACCAAGGGTCGGGCTAGACAACTGATAAGTAGTCAGCTAAAACATCCTATGGGTGATTCAATCTTTTTATTATGTGACTTATTAATTTCCATAAAAGGAAAACATGGTTCCATCACTCTATACAGACCACACTCTTCACCCAAAACATTTAATACAAGCATTAACTATGGGTAACTAGTCTATAACAAGAATGATGTCATATGTTCTTCAATAATATACCAACAGATCCCTACAGAAACTCATGTCTTCATGATTCAGGTCACACTATCAGTAAATGTGTGTTATCATTGTGTCTCCTCAACTAAAATTCCCCATGAATATGGGTCTTGTGAACAGATTGATCAGAATCTCTGAGTCAAGAAAAATATTCATGGAAAAAACAAAATACCCAGAACCTTTGTATATTATTACTATATATAAGGTAAAAAATATAGACACCATACCTAGTATCTTCACTAGATCCATGTAGTTATATGTCACCATTGCTAGTTTCAGGCCTCGTCTCTATCGAATACCTCCCTGAGAATATAATAGATCACTTGTTTATAGTGGTGGTAATAGGTAAAACCTCATACCACCTCATGTTTCCCTACTGGCCCCTCTGCCCCATGTGCCACCCTATGGACCATCCTTCTCCTATTTCATTCATTTTCTAAGAAGTCCCTCGACTCTCTAATGATCAACACTATGATGTGTCGAGAAATCTCATGTCATATTTTCTCAACCATCAGATGAGAAACACCACTAGTGCCTTGGCCAATTCAAGCCACCCATGGAGCCATTGACTTATGATCCAATGTCTGGGGATCCCATCCAAAATCACCAAATCCACATGGATCCTTGTGCATGACATAAGATACTATATACAAAGGTCTCTAATACTGGTTGCATTCTGTCAGTACACACTAATAGTGTCTGCTATTCTAGAAAACATTCCTCTAATAGGGATCACCCATGTACACTATAACATGTTGAAATTTTAGGGGATACCATTAATCCCATATATCCCAGCGTAATCCCATCTCAAAAATCAATCCATAATGGAGTGGTTCATAAGATAAATAAATTTTGCAGAATACTCTACCATTGACGTACTGCCATATTGTGGATATAGAAGATCTTGTATACGTACTGATTGTAACATGGATAGATAAAAATCATATATGAATAAAGGATCGTAGTCTATCTAGGATAGAGCTTTCTCATCATGTGACTGAGTCACCACGATCCCCATAATCCAATATATTTATAAAGAATTATTGTGTAAATTACTTCTATTTGACCAGCAGATATCATCAACAAGAGTTAAGCACCAGATACTAGCTCTAGAAAATCGTTATCCAACTTAGTGTCTGGTTGACCCCAAAAACAAAAAGGTTGATTATTATGAAACTCATGCAATGAAATCAGCCTTCATTTATGATCAGATGCTAGTGATTTAAGTAGCTACTGGTTGACGAGCGATTGTATAGTTGGTAAACCACACAAAGGTACTATCTCTTCTACATGCACATGTACTGATGCATCGTCACTAGGTGAATCATCTGCATCATCACGTGGTGGAATCCTAGAAATATACCAATGTAGGTTTATCCATAAATAAAATAAGATATAAATTATTCAATAGTGTATATCTGGGGTGATGACAGAAGATGTACATGGAAGACACAAGCATCCCTATATGATGCTTTTATGATTATTTTTCCATGTAACTAGTGTTTTAAAATTTGGTGTTGAAAATAAGGTGCTCAGTGTCCTGGTTTATGGATATGTCAGTCGTTGCATTATCAATGGAGTCCTTAACCTGAAATCCCAAAATTAAACACCTTACAGTACTTTCCAAAACCAATATCACAGACTCCTTGTCTTATGTTATTACAAAACATGCACTGATACCACTTTTTTGTGATCCTTCAATGAGGGCCTTTTTCCATGACTACCCCAAGAGTGACACTAAAAGGATATGTGATGGTGAATAACATCATGTATGAATTTTCAATTAATGGGTGGAATTTTACTAACGTAGCTACAAAAACATAAACTTATTTTAGATAATCAATACTAAAATGTAAAACAGCTAATAGATTTCACGAATACATCTAAGATCAAAGAACCAGAGTACGATTAGAAAGTAATTTTTAATGAAACATGGCTAAATTCAAGCCCACCATATAGAGTCCATGACATATGTATGATAGAAAAATTAATGATTCCAACTTGCTCCAAGGGGGAGGACTACATGAAAATAATCTCTTAGTAAAAACATCAGTTTTTCCAGATCCATCTATGTTTCATATTCTCCTTATCCTTCTATAAAACCATCCAAAGTGCCTCTATCTGTAGAAGATATGACAAGTGTGGGAAATTCCTATTCAAGGGTGAGTATAACAATACTCATTAAGACACCCATTAAATAGTAAATGTGATTAATCAAGTATGGTTAGATTAATACAAGAGGTTACAATATATAATAGATATAGGATGAACAAAAATAACCTAGATATAATTAGTAGATACACCATGCCATAACTAGGTCACAACCAACTATGTAAGATCATCCATCATGGAATGGTGTGTTCTTATTTAATTTTTGGTTTCAATAACTTGTTTTGGTTAAATAGATTTTTTCTAGAAGTTTGAGGATCCTTGGATGGGTTCCAAATCTTCAGGAAAAAAAATAATGGGAAACTAGTCCGAAAAAGTGATGGGAGCAGAGTCTATGTATGGTCAAGAGAACTGTGTGGCCTACATGGGAAAATCGTGCTCCCTAAGATAGAGGATCACGCACATCTTGCAAACTGTTTACAACCTATGCATCCTGCCCAGGGAAATAGTACAAACCATTATGTCTTATAATAATTAAAATTTTTCCAGTCCATGATTTTAATACCCAACTCAGGATTTTCTCCCCATTATTCCCTCTTGACATTCGGAATGAACCAAATCTCCCATGATCTCTTATAGACCGATCTACCTCAATTCTATGTTGTTTTTGTTTTCTTTGGTTGAAGATCAAATTTCTAGGTAAGGATAATCACATATATTATTCTCTTTTGTGTTTAGGTATGGAATATTATTCTCCTCTCTTTTCGAAGATCTAAACCACTACTCTTTTGGTGAGATATAGGTTTAAGATTCTCAAGAAGGTTGAAACAAAATCCAAGTGCTATATTGAGAGTTTTTTCACCTTCAAAATTAATGTAAGTGGTTTACAAGTTATATCCCATGGTTTTTTTGTATATTTTTTAGGTGATTATTGTTCTTGAATGCCTCTTGGTATGTTTTGATCACCTTGGTTATGTTTAGATTAAATGGTTATTAAGAAGGTAAATGGAAACCCTTGTGCTTCCCATAGGGTGTGTCGAGGGTGATGAGACTAATCTAGGGCCACACATGGGGTGTGATGACTTTTCATAACCTAGGTATTTGTGAAGAACAAGTGAGATTGATATAAATTTATGTTGATCCATTGATAATAATGTTGATGTGAATTATTGTGTTTTAGTCAAAGATAGGTGGTGAACAACGTCATAATAACATCCTTTGAGATATTGGGTAAACATGGAAAAGAGTAATGACCACAATGGAATGGATTATGAGCCTGATAGTGAATACTAGTTAGTTAGGAATAATGAATGAAGCCTAGATATGTAGGAACAATGAATTCATGCTTAGTGAGAAAGAATAATAAAATGGAATTGTGATAAAAGGATAAATGATGTGAAATATGTTAATTTTATTAATATGTTAAGGTGTGATATTAACACTAATGTTACTGTAATGACATATTTTTGACAAAGGAAATGGTTTTAATGTTGTGTGAAAGGTTGATGGATATATATATATATAGTGTGCACATGACTTGGTTCAGTGGGGTATTGAATTGAGGTTCTATGACCATGTATCGAGTTAGACTAACGCTCTAAACTCCACCATTAATTCCCTGGTTAGGGAAGAGGACTGTGGATTTATTCCAATAATAGTTTCATCCATCGAAACTAAGGCTTCTAGGTGAGTATGTGGTTGACATGAGGATGTTAGTCACAGTTTGATTGGATTACATAATCTTTTCTTTATGAAAGAAATCATGTAAGTTAAGCCTGTGAAACTTTTTGTGTTTGATAAACCCATGATAAATGCATTGGAAATGTAAAGTAATCGGAAATGGGCTGAAATTGTAAGATAAATAAGTTGTTATAAATGTTGTTGATAGACTAAAACTTGCCAGGGGAAATTATTCTTTTCAATATCATTTATTATTTATTTCCTTTTCAAATGAAATTTTTTTATTCTAGATATTTTGTAGACACTGTTGGTGGAGGCCTACTTAGTTGTACTCACACCCTGCTCTGGCCGTTGTTGGGTAGCCAAGAATAATTTGTTCTTGAAGGTTAGGGGACGTGAAAAGGCTCATTCTAGGGAGTTGGGTTGGCATGCATGAATGTGGAGGATGACCCGAACCTGTTTTCTGGACCATTTTTGGATTTTGTCAGTTTTCCTTAATTTTGGGTTTTTCCAAATTTTTCACATATATCATGTCATGGAATATTTAATATTTGGATATGGTAGTACCCTCTTTTGCGGTATGTTTGTTTATGCATGCTCCTGTATTATTGATTATTATACCTCTATTTTGTTTATTTTTATTATGGGATACTTTAATAATAATGGGGTATGTTATCCCTAATTGACCCTTGATCACTTGCTACTAGTCAGCAACCATTGTTGTATTGGATGGAACACTTAAGGTCATGTAACCACCCAGTTCGTAGCACTGGTTTAGTGGATTTTGGGTCAGGGATGTTACAAAGTGGTATCGGAGGAGTTCTTTCTTCTCCTTCTCTAGAATCTTGTTATTTGGGATGGTAGATGAGGGTTATGATGTGTTGCGACATGGTAACGAGCTTGTACATGGTAGTAGCTAACCCATGTACGAGGGAAAATCCAAGTCACCCATGGTGGGAAATTATTGTTCTTGATTCTGCGATATAGCAGTTGATGATATCTCACCATTGGGTGACACACGTGTTGTGTGATGTGATTGTTTTATGATATTAGGATTTTGTGTTCCATGGTATGTGGTTGTGCATTCATGCATCATTATTGGAACATAGAGTGATAGGCTGAATGAATCCAGGTAGGCACACAAGGGTTGGGTGTGTGAGGCAATAGGGAGTATGTTGCACACTTCATTGATCTGCGATGCATTGATCCAATATGGGAAAGGGATGATTCCATATTTATGAGGCATTTTAAATATGGATTGAGACATGAGATCAGGTATCATGTGAATATATTTCCCTTTAGGATGTTTACAGAGTTATTGGATGAAGCGCCGATCTCATAAGGGAACCTAAAGAGAGCTTTAGATAGTGGGTTAGTCATGCCAGCTTGGAGGAAAAGTGGAGCCACTTCTAAGGGATGGAAAAAACATTTTGGATGATTTCAGTAGGCTGAATGTGTGAAAGGTTTTCCGAAGAGAGGTTCTACCTCTCAGTGTGGTGATCAGGTGTTTTGCTATTAGTGTTGTGGGTCTGGGAACATTTGTGGCGAGTGTCCATGACCTCCAGTTGAGTGTTGGTCATGCAGATGATTGAGATACATGTAGAGGTTCTGCAGGAACCCTCAGTTAGATAGCTTGAATGTTGGTGACATGAAGATTCCAATCAGAGGCATTGGATTTGTTGCTCTATAGTCGGTAGGTGGTTAGGTCTCCACCTGATGTAATGCACGGGGTAGTGGACATATAACTCTGGGGCAGGATCACCCATGTCAGCAGGGTAGTGCAGTACATGGAACACAGTTTGGAACCCATGGTGGAAGGGTACGTTAGATTCATCCAATTTAGTCTGCACTCAGTGATGTTAAGGATTGACCATCCACTGTTCAAGGTAAAATCCATATATATTCTACTCTTTCATGTGTGTTTTTTGACACAAGTTCAACAGATTGTTTTATTTCTAATCAGAATATGGTAGTGTTGGGTTTTCTCATGGAGAGTGTTTGTGGGATTATGTTGATTGACACTCCATTGGGGTTGTAAAGTTAAGATATCAGGTAGTGTAAGGGATATACATTGGATGTCTGTGGGTACAGTTTTCAGAGGGACTTGTTCATTCTCGAGATGTCAGGATTTTAACTTATCATATTTATGAACTAGATGGTGTTGTATCAAGTGCACATAAACTATTACCATCACATGGTATCATTCATGTCAATTGAAGGTGATTCTTATGTCCATCATGGAATGTGTCTTGTTCGAGCAAGTCGTGCATGACTGTTTTTTTAGTTGGATAAGCTCACTGCTCATGTAGCTTTTCATGTTTTGGATGATTAAATACGGGAACTGTTTGTCTTTGCTCTAGTAGTGGATCAGTTTTGAGATGTGTTTTCTAAGGATTTCTTGGGGTTTCCACACAAGAGAGATGTTGAGTCCATTATTGTGTTGTTATTGGGATCAGATCCAGTTTCTATTATTCTATATCGAAAGGAACGAGAAGAACTACAACAGTTAATGGTTCATCTTAAATAGTTTAAGAGTAAGGTGTTCATACATCCTATTACATATCCTTGGGGGTCTCATATGTTTTTTTGAAATATGGATGATAGGTCGCTATGGATGTGTGTTGATTATTTGAAGATAAATCAGATAATGATGAAAAATTGGTACCTTCTTCATAGTATTGATTGAATTTTTTAAAAACAGAGTGGTTATATTTTTGTTATATAAGATTTATTTGAGATTTTGTTATCACCAAATATCGTTTAGGCCTTCTGATATAGCACTGGATGTTTTCAGGAATCGACACATGTTTTTTGAGTTTTTGGTGTTGCCTATTAGATAGATCAATTCCCTCGTGGTTGTTATGAAATTGATGAAACAAATATTTCATCATTATCTAGATAAATGTTTCTTTGTCTTAGTGGATGACATCTTGGTATACTCAAAAACATATGATGATCATTACCAACATCATCACATTTTTCTGAGTTCACTATGGGAGCATTAACTATATGCCATGCTTTCATTGTGTCTGTTAATTATTAGAGAAGTGCATTCCTTGGGTAACATCATCATTGAGGAACGTGTGTCAGTGGATCTAGAGAATGCGAAGGTTGTAGTTTCTTGGGAGCATCCCAAGAGTGTTTTAGATGTTCATAGTTTTCTGGGTTTGGCTGGTTATTACAAAAAGATCATCCAGGATTTCTATCATTTGTAGCACCATTGGTGAGCGTGACAAAGAAGGGAATTGGTTTTGAGTGTTATAAGGCTTGTGAGAATGAATTTCAAGAGTTGAAAAAATCGATTGACAACCACACTGATCATGATATTACATGAGCCATGTAGGAAGTATATCCTATTCTATGATGCGTCCGATATCAGTCTAGGGGATGTGTTGATTCTAGAAGAGAGGTTTGTGGATTATGTGTTGATGAAATTGGTACCCCTTGATAGTAATTATTCCACTCATCATATTTATTTGGTTGTATTAGTGAATGCCTTAATGTGATAGGGGATGTACTTGTTGGGGGAATTGTTCATGTTGTCTATAATATATATTTTCACAGCGAGATCTGAATCATCAATTGTGATGTGGGTGGATTATATCTAGTATTTCGTTATTGAGATGTTATATACATTGGTGAAAGTGAAGTGTCTTTCTGAATCATTGAGTTGGAAGGCTCATAATCTTGTGGTGTAAGAATCCAACACCAGGTGGAAGGTGATGGATTTGTTCATGGAGATGCATGATGAAGATGGTCATGTGACTGTTGCTTCAATGGTGGTTGATTTTATGATTTTGAGTCAAATTAGGGAAAGTTATCTTCACGATATGGAAGGATTGTACATGAATGAATTACAAAATGGTGGGAATACAACTTTGGTTGGGACATCAGTATGGATGGGGTAGTTTGCCTTCATGGTCGTTTGGTTGTGCTAGTTTGCATGCGAGAGGAGATGATGAGGGAGTTTCAAGAATCAAAATGGAATGCACATCCTTGTTTGAAAAATAAGTATCATGATATCTGCATACAGTTTTGGTGGATGGGAAATAAAAATGGATGTTGCGGGACTCGTGGAACGATTCCTTACGTGTCAGTAGGTGAAGTCCAAGCATCAATACCAAGGTGGTTTGATACATCGATTTCCTTTTATAAAATGGAATTGGGATGATGTGGTGATGTATATTTTTTGGGTATTTTTAGGATTCCTTGGAAGAATGATTCAATCAAGGTTGTTTTTGATCGGCTAATGAAAGTGGCTCACTTCATACAGATTCTAGAGACTGACAAAGTTGACATGTTCGGTGAGTAGTATGTTCAGCAAATAGTAATGTTTCATGGGGTACCACAGACTATATTTTCATATTTTGATCCTCATTCCACATCACACTTCGGGAACGGTTTGCATAAGGAACTTTTTACACATGTTATTTTGAGTAAGGGTTTCAACTTACTATTAGACGGAAATCAGAGCTTATAGTCCAAGTGATGGAAGACATGTTGAGGGCTTGAGTCTTTATTTTTTCAGGTTACTAGGAGAAGAAACTGTCCCTTGTTGAATATGAATACAACAACAGTTTTAAGGATATGATATAGATGCAACCATTTGAATTTCTACATGGAAGTTCGTGTATATCTCTATTGTGTTCGTTAGAGGCTGGTGAATCTTAGATGTTGGGACCGAGACTCGTGCATGAGAAATCATAGAATGTTTAGTTTATTTGGAAATAGATGAAAACATGTAAGAGTATGAAGAAGTCGTATAAGAATTATATTCTTAGAACTCTTGATTTCAAGGTGGGTAATAATGTGTTCCTTCGGTTTCCACCAAGTTCAGGTCAACTACAGATTGAGAAACAAGGCATGTTGGCACAAATTTATGTGGGGATCTTAGAGATTGTCGAGAGGATTGTACCGGTGGCATACTGATTTGGTCTTATACAGTGTTATACCATGTTTCATGATGTTTTTCATCTATCATAGCTTCGATGGTATCACTCAAACCTGAATCATATGTTGGATGTCGAGGTTGTTAAGATAGAGGATGATGCGCCCTTTGAGGAGCATCTGGATTGTGGGGTGGACCGTAGTGAGAACATCTTTCTGGGAATGGTTTTTCCATTAGTGTGACTAAAAAAGAAGAATGATAAAGTTTATGAAAAAACATAGTCATGTGAATTAGATATGCGAGATTAGTGGCCCAATCTAGTTCCCTAAGAAGTACAATATAGTTTGGGAGCATGGCTCGTGGACAGTCCATTATAAGGTAGAGAAGTTGTATGATCCTGGATCTTAGATATACATGATATCATTTTATGATTTGGTTTGAATTACTTTTTTTGGTTGAAATATTGTTTCTTGGATGTTTAAGGAGACTCAGAGGTGTTCCAGCTACATGGGATATGAACAAAAGGGAAATCGGGCCAAAACAGTGCTAGGAGCACATTTTGTGCATATCTTGGAAAACCACACACTCTTCCCTAGAAAATCGTGCCCCCCAAGATAGAGATGCACACATGGCTTTTGCACCATTTACAAACCATGCAGCATGTCCCTATAAGATATGTGGCCTATTTTTCCATGGACAGTTGCATGCACACTATATGTGCACAGTTTGGAAAACTATATGGCCAATCTATGCGACCTAGTAATGATTTTTATATTTACAAATTCTACCCTATGGGATTTTAATACCCAACTCAGAATTTCTTCCCAATTATCCCTCCTCACCATATAAATTTACTGAATCTCCACCGATCTCCAAGTGATCTATCTCCATCAATTCTAAATATTTTTTGGTGTCATTGTTTATAGATCGAAGCTCTATGTAAGGCTAATCCCATCCTTTATTCTTTTTTGAGTTATGGTTTTGTTTCTTCATTTACTATCTTTGTACAACTCTAAAATATAAATCATTGGGTAAGATCTAGGTTGACGCTTCCAGGGTTGGTTAAAGCCGAATCATGGGAATTGATTAAGAGTGCATTCAGTCACAGAATAAAGGTAGTTGGTCAATAAGTTATATCCCATGGGTTTTTATTGTTTTGTGATTGTGTGGGTTTTTAATGGGTGTATCTTGGTATGTTTTGATCACCCATACCTTGATTTGGGGAAATGGTTATTATGATGTTATATGGAAACCCTCATGATCCCCATGGGAAGCGTCAAGGGTGATGAGACTAATCTAGGGCCACCTATGGGATGTGCCAACATTTCATGACCTAAGGATTTGTGAAGAACAAGTGATATTGTTTCGTATTTATATAGAGCCATTTATAAACATGTTTATTTGATTTATTTTGATGGATTAGTAGGTAAGTAATTCAACTAGGATTAATAATAACCTACAAGATATTAGGTTAACATAGAAATGATTAAAGACCGTAATGGAATGAATTACGAGCCTGGTAATGAAGCCTAATGAGTGAGGCATAATGAATGAAGGCTCATGAGATAGTCATAATCAATGAATTCTATGTCAGATAAGAATATAAAAATGAATTGGGACAAATGGATAAATTATGTGAAATGTTGTAATTGAGTTAATGGGATATGGCTTGTTTTTAAACCACAGATTTGATTTAAGATTTATGTTTACATTGGGAAATGGTTGTAATGTTGTGTGAATTTTTGATGTATATATATAATGTGATAAAATCATGGAAGATTGGGGTATTAAATTGTGGTTTACCCCCATGGGTCTTTTTGGAATGAGGCTCTAAACTCCACCCCTAATTCATGTGTTATGGTAGAGGACTGAGGTTCTATTCCCATAACGGTTGCATCCACCTCGACCAACGCATATAGGTGAGGATATGGTTGAAATGTAGAGTTTATTCCTAGTGAGATATGAGACCAGTGTGTCTTCCACATACATGAGATCATGTACATTATGACCTTGTAACTTTTTGTGTTTAGTGAACCCATGATAAATGATTTGAAATTGTATGTAATGATAAATGGGATGAAATGGTAAGATAAATAAGTGGTAATAAATGATGGTAACGAACCAATACTTTTACGAGAAATTAATCATTCTTTGTTAATTTATTATTCATTTCCCTTTCACATGCACAATTTTTTATACTAGTTATTTTATAGAAACTATTGGTGGTGGACTACTCAATTGTACTCACTCACTACTCAGGTCGCCTTGGGATACCCAAATAGAATTTAAGTTTGGATGTCAGGGGTAGGAAAAGGGATCATACTAGGGAGTTGGGTTGGAATGGGAGTATGTGGAGGAGGACATATACATCATGTATAGACCATTTTTGGTATTTTATGTTTTTCTTCATTCTGGGGTTTTTCCACATTTTCACATGTAGCATGACATGGAATATTTATTTTTGGATGTGATCATACCCAATTTTGTGGAATAATTGTTTATTCATGATCTTCCACAATTGATTATTATTCAACTATTTTGAATATTTTTCTATTGTGATATACTATAATAAAAATGGGGTATAGTTTCCCTAGATGACCCTTGGAAACCCACTGCTATTCACTAGCATTTGGCATATGGGGAGGCATGCTTAAGTTCATGTAACCACCCAGCATAGAGCCCTAGTTTATTGGATTCTAGGATAGGGACGTTACGATCTACCGGCCAGATTATTCTTCATGATGAAACACTTTTTCTAGGCGAACTCACTAATCGATCCATGAAACCATCATAAAAACTCTAGTAAAATGCCTATGTCATTTGGTCCCTACCAAAAGCCAAAACAATTTTCATTTAATAGTATGATACACATAGAGGGGGTCATACCCAGAACTACTAGGAGACACCACGAACCAAATATTGATTAACCCTATATGCAATGGAATGTATAATAATGGTTCCAAAAACCCTAATAACGAGGATAAATAGATTTAGGATCAACTCTATATAATAGGAGGTCACACAGATTTAGAAAACTCCATTGGAGATGATAGAGGATCGCACTCTTGTCCAATAGAGGGACATAAGAGCTTTATTTGTGTCTTATCATCAAGATGAGATTACTATCAACTGATGTGGTTGTAATTCCCCAATGTACCATTGAGGAAAGGACTAATTTAAAATACTCAACCTATACTTGTAAAAATATGGAAAAATAATTTTCCTAAATCAAAATAAGGTACCAAATATTTTTGTTGAGTCGAACATCTTATTGTCAGGGTAACACTGATATTGATGGAACATAGTTTGGAAGATACATTTCAGATTACTAACTATTTGAATGAAGTTTCCCACGGATCTATCAATGCATGAAGACCCACCACCATAGTCGGCCCACTTATTAACTCTAGAAGTCCACGTAAAACTACAGTTGGTCCACCTACTATGAAGACAGGACACCCATTTACTGTCTATCATGGTCAATCCATCTGTCTCAATTTACTATTTGCGATACTCTGTAGATGATCAAGAGGTCTCGTCATCATGGATGACTTCCATTATTGATATCCATGGTCATTATGCATAGGGTAGCTCGATTTACTACGAAACAACTATCGAACACCACAATCATTATCCCCGGTTAACTAAAACTAGGCTCTACCCTAGTTTCATCAGATCTTATCCGGGGCAACCCTTACTTAGATCGTTAACTGATAGCCCGACTAGGATCTGGATAGGGGACCCGACCCAAACTAGACCCATTGACTCAACCCGATTTGTGTCCAATGATGCACCAACATCTTTCGACATGTTTGTGACGATGTTTTTTGTTTTTGATCCTATAAAATACAATCACATCCACCTCCTCTGCTCCTATTAGCACCTCACGGCTTTGTCGCCCAAATGTGTGTCACCACCATGTTATTGCTGCAAGAGACTGATTTCTATGTCAATATGTCATTGTTCCATTTTATATACAACCACGCCTCCCTTGATGCCCAAAAAACATTAATATCATAGATATAATCTCCTTGGGTCCCGATCTACATTGATCAATCATTGTTTTTCCCTCAAATCTAGGGGTCCTATAGTGTTTGAAACCACCCAACAACATCATACTGGGACCATAAAAAGCCAATGATAAGAAATTCAATGAACGGTGGGAAAAAATTTACATGATCAAATTATTATCATCATTGGCCATGTATTCATGGCCAACGATCAATAAATGGGTATTTGGGTTTGAAAACCAGATCATATAAATCCCTCTAAATAAATCCAATAATATACATGATATTTGAATCCATATATTTGTCGACAGATTCAAATTCCTCATAGAAATAATCAAGAGGGAATTAATAAGAAAACACACTCCATAAATTGATTTGTATTGATCACTATGGAATAAATAAGTTGTGTCATATTCTCTGTGGAGATCCCTTGATCCTATCTCACACTGATCATCAATATTTCATTTTCAAATCCATCATTGATGATGTCCACCCATTGTGCCTCCTCCATCACTCCAAAGGTACTCATTAAATTCTTAGTGTTGTATTTCCCACACTATAAATTTTCCATATGCGTATACATATATAGAGAGTCAAACCACCATGTCAAAAAAAATTTATTATTGTAATCATTTTACTCCCAAGAATAATTTTTCACAAATGACCAGCACCATCCTCATTTTGGTCCCGCCTAGGGTAATGCCACTATTATGACCTCAAATGTTCCATATGATTTCTAATATGACTCCTATTTAAATGTTATTACACTTTTTTGGAAAATCATGTTGGGGTACTATTTAATATTCTAATATTTTCAAGAAATTGTTTTGGGCACCAAGCCTTAGAATTGATCTCCATCGTAATGCCTACTCTCCAAATTAGTCCATATAATTTTTATAAAATTACATTTAATATTTCTAGATGTTATATATTTCACTAAAAAATTTTAATACATTAAAAACTTTATCTAAAGATATTCAATGATTTAATTTATGTTATCCTTTCATGGGGATCTGGATTCTCACCATACTAAAGTAGAAAGGATTTTCTCGTCTTGCTATTATTTGATTGAGATGTATCCCCAATTCAGAACTCATTTCTTTTACATGGTGTATATAATAGACATGAATGTATTTTATGATTAATATAAATAATATTATGGGTATTTATATATCTATTTAGGGATCTCAATTTTATGGGGTGTATAAATCAAATGTAACCAAACTTTAATGTAATTTAGAATCATTTTTCCTTCTTTGAGACACATGTTATAGTATGAATCTATATTCTTCTATATTGTATATACACTTACCTTTGAAATTTTATGTCATTAATATTCTTATTTTCATGATATTTTAAGATTAATTAAATTCCATCATGGTTATTATGATTCAATGGTACCGATGTGGTAAGAGCCTATTTATAATATCTCATCAATTATCAGGATTTTTGTTTACAATTATGCTTCCTTTGATTAAATAATATAATAAATATCTCAATAACTCTCAATATATTTTATATCCAATAATTATTACCGATATATCAAATTAATTGGATAAATTTCCACTATTTGGTATTTTATATAATTAATACGTTTTTAAAGAAAATAAAAACATATATCACTCATTAGTCAGAAAAATGAGTTCGTTAAAAACCTTGTTTTCTAACGAAATTTAAAAAAAGGTTATACTTTTATCCTATTAACATTAAAATCCATTTTTACCAATGATTTAAATTTTTAACAATATTATTAAAATTAATATTCTTATCATTTTGAGAAATAACTATGACATTTTGGTAAAAGATAATGATAATGGTTTCCTTAAAATACATCAATGTATGGAAACTATAAGTGGATGTGGATCTGGAATAGATATACATATGATTAAAAACAATCAAAACATATTTTAGATCTATATTATCCCATGAACTAGTGCATTACAATGGGATTTTCTCCATATCTAGTTTGACACTCCATAGGGATATGATTTCAAAATCACCATAAAACTCTGGAACCATCATGAATGATTTATATATAATAAGACAATGAATTAACTTGTACGAAACAAATGTTTCCATAGATGAATGATGGATTCATAATTTAGACATATTTTAATTTATTTTTCCAGATTATGAATTTTTTTCAATGACAGGTGTTACCCACAATATGATTTCTTTTTTTAGTCAATGGTGGGTTCTAGAACGAAATAGGTTAATGTGCAATGTGACAGACTAATCCCTAATGAGAAACCATAGTGGATAATTGTTGGAGTAAAGGATATTGTGATCATGCCAGATTAGTTTTCAAGTGAATGATTAATAATTTTTACTGAAACCATCCCTTGGACTCACTAATGAAGGAAAAGAGAGTTTTTTCTAATAGTTCTGGTAATAGAGACCACAATGGAAACAAGATTCCATTTACATTATGTTGATATTGTGGGAAAAATATCTAAATTTAAAGACTTATAGGAACATGAATATGTTTTTACTATGGAAAATAATGATGGAAAAGTATTGTAAACAGAAAAATAAAAAGTTCATCAGTGAAATGTATGGGAGTATATGTCTCCATAATATTTAATTATCGATTGAATGCATTAAATATAGACAGAATGAGAATTATGAAAATCAATGTCCTAAGATGAAATATCATGAAGTGAACCACGAAGGTGATATGCATACCTATTATATTTTTGACAGTGAACATACTAAAAGTAAAATATGATAGGAATGATGTATAATGTAATATAATGTGTTATCCTTGTTAATGGATTAAAGATGATGTGGAATATTTGAATAATTTATGTATTTGGATAAATAAATTATGAAATAAGAATTGTGAAATATATAAGGATTTTTTAGTTTATATATTTAAGAGAATATATTGAATGGTTTTGATGGATATGAAACCAAATTTAATGGGAAGGCTTAATTTTAAATAAGGGACCTTATCCCTTAATATGTGTCGGAGGTTTAGTTAATATTATTGGTATAAAGACGAGTTGGACATTAATATGAAAATTAGATGATACTAATTATCTTATAAATGATAAATGATTTATTGAAAAAATAGTTTATAATATCATGGATGGAGTTTTCTATATTTTTTTGAGTCATGGAATATATCCAATAATATATGGAATAAGGAAACGTGATATTTTTCAATTAGTATTTATCATAATATAGGTCAATTCCAGGTTTTAAGAGAATACATGGTGAATGTATTCACATGTTTGTTTGGTGAAAAATAAGAGCTACATTATGATGTATAAGGGATCAATGTTATTATGATTTTGTGAAATTTAGTGTCCTTTTTTATAACTTTTTATATTTTTATCCATCGTAAGGGTTAAAAGGATTACCATTTGTGGAATGGTTTATATTAAACATTAGATGAGGTTCTGGAGATTAATGTATTATCTCACCATATTGGTATTTATGGATATTGTGTAACATATTCAAAACATTTTTATGAGATGAAAACTAAAGTCAAATGGAATAACTTGTCATTTATTTGCGGATTTCATTTTATTTTAATGCTTAAAGGATGAAAAATTGACTATCATTTGAGGGAGTAAGAGTTGAAGTGGAAATTGGAAAAGGAAACACCAAAGGGTGATATTGTGCATATGAAATTAAATTTAATAAGTAAATTATATCATGATATTTATAAATTCTTCAACTAAAGAAAAATTGCCCTAAATTTCTTTTCACATTATTATCATTTTGATGATAGCAATCTCCTACTTCACACTTCATCAGTTTTTTGTTTTATTATTATTATCATTCATTAAATAACCCAAATTTTTTTCATCGATGATATTTATAAATCTATTTGATTTATTTATAATTTTCTGTTAGGTAAAATATATCACATACCTCATATGTTTTAGAAAATGGAATCCTAGTTGTGTGCTACTTTAGGTAACTATTATGTTTCAATCATTCTCATTTAAAAGGAATTTTTAATGTTTATTTTTACAATGTAGGTTTCTACGAATAGAACATTCATGAAATACAACATTGATATCTAAGATCAATTTTGAATGTGAAATTCATTTTTATGGTGGTATAATGTTACACTAGAGGATTTTTAGAAATATTTTTTTTACCTAATGGAATTTTTCCAATATTCTTCATTTCACGAAACAATGAATATTTCTGTTAGAATATCGAAACCCAAGTTATTATTTCTATGTAGACATAAAGAAGTTTATTTTTTGTTTTACAAAATACATATATTATAATACCGTGAATAAAACACTAAGTTTGTCTTGTGTTACACAAAATTGGAGATCCTATAAAATCTATGTTATACACAAGACCTGGTTTTTCCGAATAATAACATATTATTAATATTATTTCAAAATATTATAATAGTTTAAAACTAAATTTTAGAATTCAATTTAATAATATCAATAAAAAAATTTATAATATATTTTAAAAATGTGTATAAAATTAATCATTTGGTTATTAATTATATAGAAATGAATGTAATAAATGTTCAAAATTTAAAAAATTCCTTTTATAAGAAAAATATATTTCTATATACAAACACAATTATATATCTGTAAATTAAATTAACAAATATTGATTAATGATTTTACCAATATATAAATATATATATATTATTATATTATAATAATAATTTTTTTACACTCATTAAATTTATTTGATAGGCATAAGATAAAAACAAATCCAATTTTATGAATAAAAAGTTGTATTTTCGTAAAAGGTAATTTTATCACCATTAATTGTATAATCCATATTAAATTTAGTTTTTTTATAATATTATAATTTTTTTAGTCGAAAAATGTTTTTTTAAAATAAGGATGTCAAAAAAAAAATTTTACTTTTTTTATATTTCTATGCGAAGATTCATTTTATGATGAATAATGTTTAAAAAACTGAATTTTAATAGAAAACATATTTTCAATATATTATATTTAAAATATAAATTTTTTTTAACAATTTTTAATGTATATTATGTTACGTAATACATTAATTAATCAAATATATGCCATTTTAACCGCTTTAAAATTAAATTGGAAATAAAAACATTTTAATTTTTTTTTAACTTTTTTACTTTACAAACATATCGTCTCATAATGTCAGCGAGATTAGGTTTAAATTAATTTCATATTTTTATATGATTTAAATTTAAAAGAATAGAAACAATATTTCAGAATAAAATAATATATATTATCTGATAGTTTTAATATATTTTAAAAAAAAATTATTTTTCAATGTCATTAAAATTAATTAGAGTGATTAATGAAAAAACAAGGATCCATAATTACTAAATGTGGAAAATAATATATTAAAATGAACCTAAAAATCTATAATAATTATTTTATGGACATATTTATACCATTACATATATAAGTATCTATAATTATCAATTGATAACCCCTTGAGATAATTAAAACTTCTGGATCACTCAAAACATTTCATGAATAAGTAATATATCCTTTACCCCACTCATAAATGGATTCCTCACCACCTCAATTTATCACAATAATAAATCAATTTTGAATTGAAAAAATATATCCAAATATCCATATAAATTCTCTCACGTCATCATAGAATCCTTCCATTGTATATAATGGTATCCAAGTAATCCATTTTGTGCAAACAAAAAGGATTTATCCAAATAAGAGGTAATATCCTTCAACAAGCACATTTTTCTATCTCTAAAACAATAAAATATAATTATATTAATCTAAGAAAAAAAATCATTAACCTAAATAAAATTATACTATTTTCATTTAATGATTCTACCTACAGTCACACACTCCAATAAAATGGGATACACATTCATAATTCATTGGTACAGAGGAAAACTGCATCTTGAAATGAAGTTGTTTAGTCTTCCATTTCCATAAATATAGGCTGCAACTAAAGATGGTATTTCTATTTTTATATGGTTTATGTTATATTTTTGAGTTATTTGTGATTAAATAATTTTTATATAACACATAACTCTATTCATTCTATTTTGTTGTAAATTTGATAACTTTATTTGTGGATGTGTGGACTACTGCATATTTAAAATGATGTGATTCAATCACAATTTTCATGGAATGTAATAAAGATTGGTTTAGTGAACTAATATGATATAAATGATATAATAATTATAATATAATTATATTATATATTTACACATATATTTTATTTACCTTCTTTCTTTTAGTACGACAATAAAATGGAATCACTGTTCATGCGCACGTACAATCCACTGTAACCATGAATTATGAAATTCATTTTATATTAATGTATTTTATAGAATAATATAAATACATATATAATGAATATATATTATATTTATATAATATTATAAATTCATTAAATAATTAAATCATAATCTCTGTAAGAGGATCAAGAATAATATGTCAAACAAGTATGAAAAGAAAAGTAGTTATTAACTAAAACAAAACATTGACACATAATTTTAAATAAATGGTTTATAAATGTTCATAATAAAATCATATATGATATTATTGTTTTTTATATTTATATTAAACTTATAGTTATTATTCTTCACTATTTAATTTTTATAAATAAATTTAAGACGTAATGTAAGGGACATTCATCAAATTTTCTTATATTCATGAGAAACATGCCATGTTCACCACCTCTTTATTATACGTGGGTTATATACTTCCATAATACATTTTATATCATATAAATGTTTTATTTAATTATATAAAATATCTCAATTGATGTTATTATTTCATAGGGATCATGATTCAAGGGTTGCATAAATAGTAAGGGTTTTCGTGTCTCACAATTATTTCATTGAGTCATATTCCTTATTCATAACTCATTTCTTCTATATGAGGTATATAATACCCTTGAATGTATTATATTTTTATTAGAAATAAATTTAAGGTCATATAATTATAAATTTTATAATATCTATTTCATGGTGTGTATGGATCAAATTATACCAAATCGACAATGTAATCATGTCTAATTTTTTCCATCATTAAGAAACAAGCCATGTTATGAACCAATATTCATCAAATGTAGTTTATAAAATACCATTTTACATGATCTATCATAAATATTATTAATTTAATGATATTTTAAGATTCACATAATTCTTTCATGTTAATTATGATTCAATTTTACCAAAATGGAAAGAGTCTATTGCTACAATATCATCATTTATCAATATTTTTTATGAGTATGCTTCAATCGATTCAATATTATCATAAATCCCTCATTTTATCTCATGAATTTTATTCTACAGTGTTTATTAATTATATATCCATGTAATGGTACCATTTATAACTATTTAATATTTTATATTTTTAAAAAAGTGTTTTTATGGAAATTCGACCTTATCTCTCACTTCAGCCAAAAATATTTGTTTTTCAATGAATTGATGGATTAAATTTCTTTTCAAAAATTTCATAATATAATTATTTAATATCTAAATAACATTTTTTTACATTTAAAAAAAATTATCTGGAATATTATTTTCAATTTCTCAGTGAGGGACTTTTTTAATCCTTTTATAGCGAAGAATGAATGTTAGATATGTATGGATTTATCAAACATGAAGTATATAATTTAATTAATGTATATTTTATATGTTTCCAAGGTTATTTTCGAATAAAATTATATTCAAAAACGTTTTATGTTTAAAATTTTCTATTTTTTTTAAATCATACATTATATTTTTTCCAAAAAATATTTTTAATGAAAATGATTTCAAAGGTTTCCATGATTCATTTATAATATAATGAATGTTTATGAACATGTGGAGAATATATGAATGGTTTCATTATAATATGGGTTGTACCAATATATCCCTCTAATTTATTAATAAATGATTTATATCTAATGAGATTATAATGGGAAACAAGTCAACGGGCTAGATCCACTAAGGGAATAAGGGGAAACATGATCCTTTATATGGAAAGGATTCTCACTAGGAATAGTTACATATCCCTCCAAATAAATATATACTAGATGAAGATAAATGATATGTTTTTGAAATATTCCTTAACTAATAGGGAATGATTTTACATGTTTATGCGACTTCCAAAAAATAAATGTCTTAATCCTATGTTGTACTCTCATGGCTTATTCTCTTGATTCCCTTATGGTTTATGCCTTATTAACTACCATTATTTAGTCAATTACACCTGTATATGATAGTTTATATGTAGTATATGATATTAAAATATATTTTTTCATATTAACATACCCTTATGTTCATTTTTTTGTCACATATCTTCTTAATTTACCATTACTGGGCATCTAAGAGCACCATTTTTTATGGTTCCTTTCCCTGAGTTATGAAGAATGGGATTAAGTAGAATAGCTAAAGAGGAAGATATTTATGTGATATTTTGAATATGTTTCACCATATTATAATAATTTATTCTAGGTTTCCAAAGACACTAAACTATTATAGTCCTTGAGCATGTAATTTAGTAATGTTCTAAATATTCATCCAAAAATATGTAATATTCATGTATGTTTATCTTGGGTCACTATATGAAAATTTTAAATTTGTAGGATCTAGGATATAATCTAATTTTAATACTTATTACTTCATTATTAACTGTTTAACATTGTACCCTTCCTTATTGATATTCAGTTTCATGAATCCTAATTCATCGATTATATGTTCAACCTTTTGTGATGCCATTTTTAAAAAAGATAGAACATTTAATCATTTATAATCCATCTCAAAATTTATTTCGGTAAAAATTTATTCCATACTAATATAAATTTAGTTATTAACCACATTACTAAATGAATGCATTATTTCCATTATAAGGAAAACTCCAGTATTTTATATCATATGTTATCTATCTTGTTCCTTTATATAGAACATATAATCATTAATTATTTAACTATTATAAGATAAATCATTTATACATGGACCCTTTATTGTACATTGAATAAATTTTGAAATTTTTATCATATTAAAAAAATCTCTATAAAAATATGCTACTGAAACTATCCTATAAACCATTGATTATTTGTATTTAATATCAATATTTTTAGCCTTCATGGATTTTATTTCCTAATAATTAATTTGACTGATTTGAAATCAGTAATGAACTATATAATATCATATAATTCATAATGGTGAGTCTAGTCAAACATTGTGATACTGATTGTGAGTATAACTCTTCTAGAAATTCTGTTACCCACAATGTGTATGTTGTAAGAACATTTTGGGAGAGCAATCCTATCAACATCAGATTTTTTGTTGACCAAATTAAATCAATTCCTCAACAGTATATATATTTGAAATATAAACCATCATTTAGAATTAATTTCTAATATACCCCCATAAAAAGATTCATATATCACTCAATGGGGTGCATGCATCTTAATGGTAGATAACCACATAGTTGGATGAATCTAACCAAGTGAAAAACCATGTGAACCACTATATTATAGAATGAATGAGGGAATAATACCTATAATTAACCTATTATTTTTGAAAATTTAATTTTATAATTCTATAAACAATCATGTGTACAAAAAATTCGAATTTATATAATTATAACGATTAATTTTTTTTAATGTGTGATAGAAATTTTTACCCTAAATTTAATGTATTGTCATTAGAGTAAAATCAAATATAAAAACATTATAGTCCTGTGATTTTATTCCAATTAACATCAAATTTGTTTTCAATATTATACGATTTATATATGATGAATACCCCTCTCTAACCATTAAAATATTCATAATGTCTGAAAACAAAAAATGTTATGGTCTAGAAATAATATGTGATACTATATTAATAAAATCATGTCTTTTACCCTTCATTATTATTCATCTTTAACCATACATACATAACAAATTTTATTTTTCATGTTATATTTAGTTATATACCAATGATAATATAACGTGAAATATTCTACGTGAATTTCATCAATAAAATAGTTGACATATAATCAAATTATATTATAGAAACTAAAGTAACAATAATATAATTTTTTAACCCATTTTCATATGTTTTTCAAAACTATTTTACAGAAATATTGAAAATAAATATTACATTCTCAAAATATGAATCACCTATTTATGGAGATTGAATTGTACAATAAGAATTTATATCGAATAATGTTTTCCAAGACTATAAATCATGCCATGATAAATTTTTATTATAATTGGATGACAAATCATATTTGATGAATTTTTCAAACTAATTAAGTGTAAAACAAGAGTATAAATGAAAAGGAATATTATTCATTTATTTTATATAATAAAAAATTTTAAATTGTCGAAAGTACATTATTATCCCATTTAACATGGAACAGCCATGAAATCTTCAATTATTTGAACATCATAAAATTTAACACTGTAATCAGAAATTAATTTTATATATTTGATCAATAGATACTAATAAATATAAGTATTATTATCCAACTTATTTTTTATTGATATAAGTAGGGAATGTTGAATTTATTTATGATTTATACATAATCACTATGGAATGCTATAAATTACTATCCTAGAAAGCCTTATACTCTGAGTTTATATTTTTACACAAAATAATCTATTCCACATATTTGTATCTAAAGATAGAGGTTTCTTAACTCTTTTTCAAATTTAGGATAGGGATGATCTAATTTCATTCACAATGGAGTGCTTGATTGGTTACACTGGTTCCAATCTAAAATTATTCTCTCTCTATTCCATGTTATATTATTTTTAGTCTCTACACCTCAATATAATCATATAATCCTTGGATTTATAATGTGATGTAAAACATTCAATCGATTGCACTCAAATTTTTTATATCAGACCACACCACATTTATAAGAAGCTTAATATGATTCAATCTTATTAATAACAAATATAAAAATAAATTTAATTGGATTTTATTCATTCTATGGTCATACCTATTTAACATAAAACATATCTGTATTCATATGTCTGATAAATAAGCTCATTATCTTTGGGTAGAATATCATTCAATAGATCATGTAATACTAAAAAAAAGTTGTTGACCAATCAATTCATATCTATTTAATTATATATCATAGGTATGGATAAAAATTATTTATATTTATTACAACCAATATACAATTTACTCATTTCATAGACATTAAACTTCCCAAATAGCTTGGAATAATCAAAGCATTCATATTCAACTACTATTGGAATTTCCTCAATATGATCTTTATCCATGTTTAAACCTTTATCCATATCATTTAATCCTTAAACCATAATGTAATTTAAAAAATATCCTACACTTATAAAAATATTAAATAATCCATAAAATGATTTTTAATCTTAGTCACTAAATATATTATTTTTTTCACATTTTTAGTTAAACATTTATAAATTCTATATATTTTAAGTTAGATCATGTATTATTCCTACTCATTTGAAACCATTAAAAATTCATAAAAACTATATAAACATTGATAAATTATTCATAAATTAAGAACCATTCCATCATTGTTTTCTACTATCCTACAATTGACACCCATCCATTTTTTATTGATAACTAGCCAATTTAGTTTAACAATATTAATATTATGTAAATACAATAGAAAGAAGGTACAAATATATTCTATTATTTTTTACATCCCAAAATTATATAAAATATAACAAAAAAATTATTTATAAATTTGGAGACATATATATTTAAATAATATAAAACATTATGTATAAACCCTATGTTTTATAATACAACAAAAATATTATAATTTAATGAAGGTTTTGTTGTAGAAATAATTAAGGATTCTATTTTTATGTGTATTATATGAATTATATGACTATAATATTTAATGGTTTTGTCATTAAAATATATGTACTTCACTTGAATATTCATTCCTATAAATTACAAAACAAATTCCACCTGTAGTATATTTCTTTCATCACTGGGATATGGGGTGAATATGTGATCTTGATTCATTCAAATATTCATTGGGAATAAACATCACCCCCTATTATGATGAGTCATGGTATTTTCCACACACATTCATAAAAAATAACACTACAATTAAAAATATTTACAATGTTCATCTCTATGTTTTAAATGGATAGTCACTATTGTGGTATAGTTTCTATTGAGATAATGTTACAAGATAGAATCATCATATACATACAACTGAGATGTGAAAATATTTGAAACATGCATTTGAATGCATCCTTCTAATCATTTGATACATATTTCAAGAAATTTCTTCCCGTATGTCATAATGATAGGAAATTTCAGCAATAATGTATATATATTCCACTTATATAATATTAATATGTTTTTTTGTAATGTGTTCATATTATTATTATATTTTTATATATATTCATGAAACCACATTAATTTACAAGTGTAACAAAATATGAATCAACATTAGACTTTATCATTAGAAAAAAAATTAGAGAATATATGGATGTATAAAATTCCTCTCTCTCTCTCTTATGAACTGCACATTCGAGTAACCAAACCTTTATTAATATGTTATTAATGTTTTATGTGTGATTTGATTATGGAATTACACACTATTTATATTTTCCATCAACAAATATGTATTCATAGAACCATGAGAATATTATTTCCCATATTTAGCCTTCATTTTTTGTCTTACACCTATAAAAAAATAATGATATTTTTATATAAATCCCTATATATTTGGTATTCCAAATATCGTGTTAATATTATATAAAACTTCTCATAAATATGTGATGATATAGAAAATAGAATAGTATTCTTCTTTAAAAACTTTAAAAAAATTTAGAATCATCCCCATTATAAAAAAGGAACTCTATTACCCACACAAGTTTGTATTGATTCATTATACAACTATAATTTTAAATTTGTCATTTGGAGTATAGAATATCCCGAAAAATACTTCAATATTATTTTTCATGGATTATTACTAAGAAATTATAAATAATACCATTATTTTTTTTTCATTAATTATTGTATTAATTAATCTTAATTATCTTATTTCATCTGATTTTTTTATGTAAGGAAATTCAAAACATTTTATTTTCAAAATAATCCAAATTTTCAAAAACTATGTAACTCATATGATTCAACAGAAACTCTTTTCAATTGACATTTATAATTTTTGTAAGACATTATAACGAATATAAAATATTAAATTCATTTCCCACTAAAATCAAATAAACACAGTGAAGACATTAAAAACACCCGAATAAGCATGTCGAATTCAAATAGGGTACCCAAAGTCATAATTTGAAGTCATGTAAACCCAAAAAAGACATATTCGACATTCTGACAGTCATTACATGAAATATTATGAATTATAAAATGTCACATGAATAACTTATTAATATTTCATTTTCCATCCATAACCCCAAAACACCATAATTCATTACGTTCATAATAGAGCCCATTATGACATGATTTAAATAAATATAAACAACTATGAACTATCAAATAAAATAAATTAACATTATAAAATATCAGTTTCAATATAATTTATACATTTACAATAAGATCTAACTAAATTTAACTTATCCACTACAAAAATCTCATAACTGTTAATTCAATAAGGTTTTCCTTATGACTTTTCCATTCCTTCTTGTTTTGAAAATCACAAACAGCTTATACATAAGCAAATAATATTATTACAAAAATAAGTAAAATTTACTTCCTTCAAGAAATTTACCTTAACATAGATTTTATTATACATAGCTACCTTTTCCCTTCAAATCAAAAACTGAAATCGCAACCAAATTTTCAGAGCCTTATAATGAAAAGTTGGAGAATTCTGTTTTTAGGATCCGAATCATGGATGTGATCTGTAATATAGTTTTAATCCGACTTCTGGACTCCAAACTCTGATGCAGTTCTAATTCGAACTCCAAAAAAAGTTTGACTCCGAACTCTTAAGAAGTTCGACTCCGAACTCTTATGTAGTTCGACACCGAACTCTTAAGAAGTTCGACTCCGAACTCAAAAGAAGTTCGACTCCGAACTCTTAAGAAGTTCGACTCTGAACTCTTAAGAAGTTCGACTCCGAACTCCTAAGAAGTTTTACTCCGAACTTTTTAGCAGTTCGACTCCGAACTCTACAGATTTAGAATCCGATCTCTGATGAAACCAGACTCTGATTTCCTATAAAATAGAATCCGACCATTTCTTAATGTAGACTCTGAACTTCATTTTCGGTTAGACTCCAAACCTTTGACTTGCTTACACTCCGAACTATTAATTAGTCTTTACTTACATTTTCTTCATTCCAAAACGATGTCGTACATTCAGTTATACAAAGTTTGTTGTAAAACGATGTCGTATATTCTGTTTCTTATTAACCGTTGGTTGAGTTACACGTGTACAGGTCCTTCCGAATTTCATGGAAAATATGACCGTTGGATGAAGGAGCTGACCGTTGGAAATTTGCCTATAAATAAGAGCTCCTTTGAAAGAGCTCAGTGCTGAAAAGCTGACTAATCTTTGACTCATGTGTTTACATTCTTGAAGGGATTTCAATAGAGAGAGGATTTTATTAACTCTCAAAGCTTCGTGCAACTCCGAATGTTTGTGATTACATTCGAGGGCTTCCGAGGATAGGAAGATAGAGGTGCCGACTACCTTGAAGTTTGAGGGATTCCTTGCTGAGGAAGACAGAGGTTGCCAGCTACCTTGAAGTTGAGGGCTTGCAGGGATAGCAAGACAGAGACTCCGATCTTCGTACCAAGGACTTACCCTGTTGTGGGTAAGACAGACTTGCTTGAAAGTATAAATCATGGGACCTTTATCCAAGGTTGTTGGATACCCTTCTCTTTGGGTTAAAAGACTTATATCTTGTTACTTGTAGTTTAACTACTTGTTTAATTTCCGCTGAATTTTGTATTGTAAGGAATGTATAATCTTCTTATACTTTCTTACTTGTACTCTGATTCATTTAGATTCTATAAGCTTTAAGGTAGAATCTCACTTTGTAATCTTTCATTAAGTTTAAATTTCCGGAACCATATTTCCAGAACCTACTTTCGGAATCTCTTTCCAAGTTTGCATTCGGTGTTAGAGGTGTTGTGAATTTGCTTAGTTTAACTTTTTTAAACTTAGATCTTTCCTTTTCTTAAGGAAAACATTGTTATTCATAATATACATTAAGGGTTCCAAATGAATTTTTAAAGTATACAATTCACCCCCCTCTTGTAAATTGAGCATCTACATCACTATTTCGATCCTACAATTGGTATCAGAGGAGGTCTCTGAAATACTTATACTTAAGAATAAGTTTTTTTTCTTTCTCACTTTTCCATTCCGAATTTCCCATTCCGAAAATTCCCAGTCCGAACTTTGTTATTACGAATCTTTTGTACTAATAAGTTTGTGTGCCGAAGGTTATTTTTAGTATGGCAGGAATTAATATTGGTTCATTTGATAATCAAAATCCTACAAAACCACCAATCTTTGATGGTAATGATTATGAGTACTGGAGAGATCGCATGAAGACTTTTGTTATCAATACTAGAGTAGACAACTTTGTTATGCTTACTGGTGATTATAAAATTCCTGACAAGGAAGTTAGAACTTTTACTAACCAAGAAACGCAAGAATATCAACTCAACTATAAGGTACGCAATACTCTACTATGTTCAATGACTAGAAATATACATAGCCAAATTTCTTCTTATGAAGCAGCTAACTGTATCTGGAAGAAGTTAGAAGTTACACACTTTGGGACTTCTAAAGTGATTGAGACTAGGAGAACTATTCTTAGAGCTGAATATCATGGATTCAACTTTCCTTATGGAGAACCAATCTGTAATGTTCAACAGATATTTATGACTATCGTCAATATTCTACAATATATGGGAGAGAAAGGTTTAGATGATGAAACTCTTGTGGATAAAATAATTGATATTATGCCCAATGAGTGGGAATCCAAAAGAACAACTATAGATGAGAATAGGAAGGTCACTCAAATTAATCTTGATGAGCTATTTGGAACACTTCTCCAACATGAAACCAGGATGAAGAGAGATGATGACAACATCAAAAAGAAAAATGGAAATGGTACTATTTCTTTTACAACAACTTCAATTCAGATGAAAGCTAAGACTCATGAGATAGTAACCAGATCCAAGTCTAAGAATGTTATTTTCCAGTCACAATCTAGTGAGAGTGAAGTCTCAGAAAATGAACTAGCAAATCTTGCTCGAAGGATGAACAAGATAGCTGGCCAAAGGAATTTTCAATCCAAGTACAAGAAAAAGGACAGGAAAGATAAGAAATATGGAGAAGTTACATGTTATGAATGCAAGAGAGCTGGACATATAAGACCAGATTGCCCTACGCTCAAAAAGAAAGAAACGAAGGAAAGGCATTCAGACCGGAACAGAAAGAAATATTATAAAGCCAAAGGTAAGAATGTTCTGAAAGCCAGTGACACCTGGAGTGCCAGTGGTGGTGACTCTTCAGATGAATCTTCTGATTATGAATCTTCAGGACAGAAGAATCTTGGTCTTATGGCCAGATTACCTATTGGAAATCATTGTTTTATGGCTAAGGTACGAAATGATGAATCAATGACCAATGTTACTTTAAATTCTAATGATAGTAAGTATTATAACTCTTCTGATGGAGAAACCTCTTCTAATGAGGAAAATACTTTACCTGCTTATAAATAAGTCTCTAGGTTTGCTGAACTTCTTGAAATTGAGAATTCCAAACTCAATAAAAAACTTGATAAGGAAAACTCTAGGAATTCTATTCTTACAAAAGAGATATCAGATCTTTCTAAAGATCTTGATAGGAAAAATGCTGATTTTGAAAGTATTTCAAAAAAATTGAGGAAGTAAGTTCTGATAAGAACAAACTTCCTAATGAACTAGAAAATGTAATTTCTAATAAAAATGTTTTCGAGCCTAACTCTAGTTCTAAAACTAATGATTTTGAGGATAAAAACTTGGTTATAAAATGCATGTCTGAAATTTTTTCTTAAAGAAGTGTTTATCAAAATTTACTCATGGTAAAGAAAATTTTGATAAAATGTATTCCCAAATACGACCATTATGAAATAAATCCGGATTTGGTTTTACCCATGCAAAACCAGTTTTTAGTAACAACTATTTTGTTCCTCAAAGTGCCCCAATTTGTACCAAGTGTCAATGTGGTGGTCACTGGGCAAATAATTGTTACTTAAAAAAAACCCAATCTTTAGGTTTTCACAAAGTTTATTTCTCTTAGATGATGTGGGTACCTAAAATTTTATTATCTGGAAATCTCGGATCCAAACAAATTTGGATTCCGAAAGTCTAATTTTCTTCTTGATTTCAGGAAAATAAAGAGAGTACCAGAAACAATACACGGTACATGGATAGTGGATGTTCCCGACACATGAATGGTAACAAAAGTTTTTTTTAAAAGATTATCAAAACGAAAGGAGGAAATGTAACTTTCGGAGATAATTCTAAGGGTGAGATTATTGGTATTGGTAATATTGTTCTTCTTGGTAAAACATTGATTTCAAATGTTCTTTTTGTTAAGGGTCTTAAGCACAAACTCATTAGCATAAGTCAGTTATGTGATGAAGGTTACCTTGTGAAATTTCGGAATGATAAGTGCTTAGTTCACAATTCCAAGGAAGAATTTATTCTCTCAGCCAATAGGCAAGAGAATGTTTACACCTTAAACTTATAAGAACATTGAATCCAAGATTTACCTTGCATTAGTGCAATGTAAGATCATTCCTGGTTATGGCATAGAAGACTAGAACCCTGTAATCTTAGAAACCTATGTAAACTCTCTAAGAAGAAACTAGTTAAGGATCTACCGAAGCTTAGATTTGATTCTTCTAAAGTTTGTGATCCTTGTCAATATGGAACGCAACATAAATCTAGTTTTAAATCAATTGCTGAAGTCTCAACAACCGATGCATTACAGTTAGTGCACATGGATCTTTTTGGTCTAACACAAACTGGAAGTATTAGAGGAAAATACTATGTGTTTGTTCTAGTTGATGATTACACTAGGTTTACTTGGGTCTATTTTCTAGCAAAGAAGTCTGAAGCTTTTTCATATTTCAAAAGTTCTAGAGCTCAAGTTAAAAATGATAAAAACCTTCCATTGAAAACTATTCATAGTGATCATGGAGGAGAATTTCAAAATTATGATTTTGAAACTTTTTGTAGTAAAAAAGGTATTACTAACAATTTTTTAGCACCTAGAACTCCTCAAAAAAAATGGTGTAGTTGAAGGAAGAAATAGAATTCTTCAAGAGATAACTAGAACCATGTTGAGTGAATATACAATAGCTAGAAATTTCTGGGCTGAAGCTGTAAGTACTGCTTGCTATACTATAAATCGAGTTTTGATTAGACCTTTTCTTAATAAAACTCCTTATGAGTTATGGAATTGTAGAAAACCAAGACTATCCTATTTCAAGGTTTTTGGTTGAAAAGTATTTATTTTGAATACTAATGATAACTTACATAAATTCGCACCAAAATCTGATGAAGGGATTTTCATAGGATATTCCACAACCTCTAAGGCTTATAGAGTTTTTAAAAAAAATATACTTGCACTGTTGAAGAAACAGTACATGTAAAATTTAATGAGTTAGATCCTTTTGTTTTTAAACCATCCCTACCTAAATCCTCATATGTGTTTTCAAAAACTGATTGTCAACCTTTGATAGAAGATCCTTCTGACAAGGAAATTGTTCAAGAAGATACTTCTGAAACATTTACCCCAGATGATTTTCTACCCTATGTTGATGAACAGGTTTTACAAAATCCAAATCAGGTGTTTCTTAAGAATCATCCCAGTGATAGTATCATTGGTGATTTAAATCAACCTGTAAGGACTATAAGTTCCTTGATAAATGAAGAATAACATCTAGCATTTCTTTCCCAATTAGAACCTAAAAGCACTGATGAAGCTTTAGGTGATGATTATTGGATTAAAGCCATGCAAGATGACCTAAATGAATTCTAAAGGAATAATGTCTAGACCTTGGTTGAAAGGCCTAAGGAAACTTCTGTTATTGGAGTAAAATGGGTTTTCAGAAATAAATGTGATGAAAATGGAGTCATAGTAAGAAATAAAGCTAGACTAGTTGCTAAAGGGTATAATCAGCAAGAGGGAATAGACTATGAAGAAACATATGCTCTAGTAGCTAGACATGAATCTATCCGTATTCTACTTTCCATTGCAGCATTATTTAATTTCAAACTTTTCCAAATGGATGTGAAATGTGCTTTTCTTAAAGTTTATGTTCAAGAGGATGTTTTTGTTGAACAACCTCCTAGATTTGAAGATACAAAACATCCTGATCATGTTTTCAGACTTACCAAAGCTTTGTATGGTCTTAAACAAGCCCCACGAGCATGGTATGATAGACTCACTGGATGTTTTCTTCAGAATAAATATGTTAAGGGAAATGCAGATCCAACCCTTTTTATAAAACAAAGATAAGAAAAATTTCCTGATTGTTCAAATTTACGTTGATGACATCATATTTGGCTCAACTCAGCAATCTTTGACAGACTCTTTTGCAAATCTAATGAAATCTGAGTTTGAAATGAGTATGATGGGTGAGTTAACTTTTTTCCTTGGTTTTCAAATTTCTCAAAAACCAGAAGGAACCTACATATCTCAACATTAGTTTATTAAAGATCTTCTTAAAAAGTATGGTTATGACTATACTAAGAGTATTAGTACTCCCATTGGTACCTCAAATTCTGTAGATCATGATGAAGCGGGGAAACCAGTAGATCAAACATCCTTCAGAGGTATGATAGGAATTTTACTTTACTTAACAGCTAGTCGACCAGACTTGATGTTCTCAGTATGCTTATGTGCAAGATATCAATCCAATCCTAAGGAATCTCACTTAAAAGAAGTAAAAAGAATTTTTATCTACCTTAAGGGAACCATGGATCTAGGATTATTTTATACTTTTGGAAATGATATTGTTCTAAAAAGATTTTCTGACGCTGATTTTGGTGGGTGTATAATGGATAGAAAAATTACATCCGGAACTTGTCATTTCTTAGGAGATTCATTAGTTTCTTGGTCCTGCAAGAAGCAACATTCTGTAGCACTCTCCACTGCTAAAGCTTAATATGTAGCAGCTGGAAGTTGTTGTGCTCAAGTGTTGTGGATGCAACACACACTCATAGAATATGGCTTGAATTTTACTAAAACTCAAATTTTGTGTGATAACACAAGAGCCATTGACCTTAGTAAGAACCCTGCACGTCACTCCCATTAAAAACACATAGATATTAGGCATCACTTTCTTAGGGATCACACACTCAATGGATATATCATTCTTCAATTTATCGGAACACAATATCAACTTGATGATATTTTCACAAAATCATTTCCTTCTGATAGATTCAAATACATTAAACTAAAGTTAGGGATGATAACCATAAGGTAATACTTCTTAATTAACCTTCTGTTGAAAAATTATCCTTATAGTAATAAACTCCTTTTCATAGGGGGAGTACATTTGTTTGTTAGAATAACAAATTATTTTTAAAGATTGTTTTCAAACTTTTCGGAACTTAGATTTCTGGAATGGAAATTTCCGGAACTGAAATTTTTCGGATTGGAATTGTTTCCCATGTATTAAAAACTTCTGGAATAGAATTCTTGTACTGAAAATTTTCAGAACGAAGATTTTTGGACTGGGCTTTTCATAACGTTTTTTACTGGACTTTTTATAATAACGTTTTTTTAAGAAAGAATATTACCAATTTCAAATAATTTTTCTTGACAATCCGTAAGTTATGATTTCCCTATTTGTAGTTTTATAATCAAATTTTTCTTATTGGTATCTTCATTGTTTAGTTCGGATTCTAGTTTTTCCTCAATTCCGAATATTTTTTTAAAAAAACCTCAAAAGATCGAAGTCATCTTATTTTTTTCGGGGTTATTCTCAACTATCAGATCAGATAAAAGTATTTTCAACCATTGGATGGCCATTGGAAGACCAACAATCATTTTCTTTGCCTATAAAAAGAGGGTCCCGAGACTCGTCCCACATCGGTTTTTAAGCTTTTGCGTTTCGAAGCCATGCTCATCCTCTTAAGTCCGGTTCCGAACCTTGTGATGTTGATCCGAATTCTACAGTCTACTTCACTCCGAATGTCTATTGAAGAAACTTCACAAGATATGTCAACTACAAAACCAATTTCAAAGTGGATAGTTTACAGAGAAAGATTTTTCCATCCAGATTTTTATAATCTTGACTCTATTATTTCGAAAAATATTAGACTAAATGGATGGGAAGATGTCTGCATAGCCAAGTCAGATAAACAGGATCTGGTTTACACTGACTTGTTGATAGAATTTTATGAGTCTGTTTCCTTCCTAGTGGAAGATGGCAGTGAAAAATTTTCTTTTAAGTCTTATGGAAAGACTTATTACCTTTATTACACTAAGGCATCAAGCCTGGTTAGTATAGAATATGAGGGAGAAGCTGAACTTTGCTCTCAAAAACTTCTGTATGTGCAAGGAAGTTTCATTAATGAAAAATCACTGCAGTGTCTTGGGCTTAAGGATGATTCAACTACTAATATTGCTTGGCTCGCTCAGAATAATAGAATACTGCAACTATGGGTGCAAAGATTTCTGGTTCCGAGAAGAGGAGATAAAGACAATATGAAGAAGAGTGATATCTATGTCTTAGATTTTTTGGTAAATCTAAGAAGGAAAAATCTGATACGGCATGTCTTGGTTACGATCAAGAATATCAAAGAAGGAAATCTGAGAGCTCAGATTATAATGTATCCATCCTTATTATCAAAGTTGATTGTTCGATGCTTAGAATCTTTCAGAGTTTCCTGCAAATCAATGATCCGGAATTGCAAGCTCATGCTTGTCAGTGATGATACGCTTAAGAGAATGAAGAAGGTATTTTCTAGTGAATCCAGAGAATTTTACCCCCTATCTGTGGAAGAATTTGAAGCAGCTGAAAAAGAAACACAATCTACAGAACCATTAAAAAAGAAAATGAAGAGGAGAAAGTCTAAGGAAGTAGTTACTGATGAAGAATTTCCTCAGCCGAAAGAAACTGAATCTACACCACCCAAACCAATGAAGCATAAAATCTATACAGATGAAGTAGTAGAAAAATGGAGGAAAGATAAGGAAATGAGGAAGGATGGGGATCCTAAATTCGGTCTCGACCCTGCTGAGGCTAAGGCTTTAAAAGAGAAGGCTGCGAAGGAGATGGAATGACAAACGATGGAAAAGAAGTTGAGGAAGAAGATAACTGAAGCTGAACTAGTACAATCGTTGCTAAAAGTTACAGATTTGGCTTCTAAAAGGATTCCAGTTCCGGAAAATTTCAGAGTCGAACATTCTTTACCAGAAACACCAGCAAAAAAAATTTTCACTTCGGAAAAGAAAAAGGGTAAAGAAGCTATAGTAGAAGCTGAGAAGCAGGTTGCTGAAGCAGTTGTGGAAGAAGAAGAACAAGTGGAGGAAGAAGAAGAAGAAGAAGAAGAGAGTGAAGATCTATATACCTTAATTAAGACATTTCAGGGTTATAAGGCTGATTCTAGAAAAATAGTATCTCCAGGGAAGGAAGATGAGGAAGCTGGAAAGCAACTTCAAGGGGAAGAAGAAGAGAATGAGCTATTTGATGAAGAAGAATCCTATGAATGGAACAATCTTGAAGAAGGACAAGAAAGACAGCAACCAGATGAAGATCAGATTGTTCAAGTTTCTGAATCTAAGGAAGTTAGTCCAAATGTGCAATCCATTCCGAAATCCAATAAAGGCAAGCAATCTTTAATGGAGACACCTATTAAGGATATCATTAGAAAGAAAGAGGTTGTGGTACCTCTAGAAGGATGCTGATGCCAGTTGAAGAAGAGGAATCTCAAAAAGAAGTCTTTGATTTGGAATCATCATCCCATGGGCATGATTTTGTTGTTCAATCTCTGAGAAAGCTGGTGGACACAATACCGATTCTTCCAACTATAGATTCTAGATGCCAGTTGCTGCAATAGTCTATGAATCAAAAATCGGATTCTTTATCCCTGGTAATGGATAAGTTTGTGAAGTTGGAAGCTGAATAGAAAAGTTTTCTAATTGATTATGACGTGCATAGGAAACCTTTTAGTAAATTAACCAAGTGGTTTAAGAGAGTGGATGAAGATTTAGTACACATTGAAACTTTTCAGGATGAAGTTCAAAGTGCTTTTAAAATGGAGGGAAAAAAGGTTAATGAAATTTCTGAGAAGATGACCCAGGAACAAAATCTCCAGAATCAACATGTCAGGGATCTGAATGGCAAGCTTAACTCAGTATCTCAGAATTGGAAATCTGAAAGAGATTTCCGGATTGAGTTTCAGAAGAGGATGGAGAAGCAGGATGAGTTGTTGAATTTGCAAAAAGAATCCTTGGAGACTCAAGAACAGTTGTTAAAATTTCAGGAAGAAAAGGTAAAAGCCTTGGAGAGGCAACGAGATGAAGACCAAAGAGACTTGAAGAAACTCAAAGCCTTGTTGAAGCAGCTTATTCCAAAGTAAAAGGCAGACAAATGAACCCACTCCGATCTTTTGTTGTAGTTGTCTTTCCTTGTAATTTTTTTCCCAACTCTAATGAAATGTTTATCTGTTTGGTTTGTATTTTGTTATATACTAATGTTTCAGGTAGCATAATTTGTTTTCCATTCCCTTCAATTATTTTTGAAAATCACAAAGGGGGAGAAGGAAAAAGAACTATTCCTGAGGAGGAGAAAAGAAAAATTTCTGAGAAAAATATCCTTAAGGAAAGGGGGAGTTTCTCACTACGTTTTGTTTCAATCTTACAATAATGAAAACTCTACTCCGGAAACCCAGAATACAATCCTTAGAGTTTCAATGCCTAAGGTGGAGTTATTTGTATTCACTTCTATCCATGAATGAAGGGAGATAAGTTTTAAATAGTCTAATGAATTTTTTTTCGAAATCCTTATATACTTTTTCAAAAGGATGTTTGTGCTTTCCAAAAATGGGGAGATTGTTAAGTCAATAAGGTTTTCCTTATGACTTTTCCATTCCTTCTTGTTTTGAAAATCACAAACAACTTATACTAAAGAAAATATTATTATTACACAAATAAGGAAAATTTACTTCCTTCAGGAAATTTACCTTAACATAGATTTTCTTATACATAGCTACTTTTTCCATTAAAATCAAAAACAGGAATCACAACCAAATTTTCGGAGCCTTATAATGAAAAGTTGGAGCATTATGTTTTTAGGATCCGAATCATGGATGTGATCTATAATATAGTTTTAATCCGACTTCTGGACTCTAATCTCTGAAGCAGTTCTAATTCGAACTCCTAAAGAAGTTTGACTCTGAACTCTTAAGAAGTTCGACTCCGAACTCTTAAGAAGTTCGACTCCGAACTCTTAAGAAGTTAGACTCCAAACTCTTAAGAAGTTCGACTCCGAACTCTTAAGAAGTTTGACTCCGAACTCTTAAGAAGTTCGACTCCGAACTCTTAAGACTTTTGACTCTGAACTTTTAAGTAGTTTGACTCCGAACTCTACAGATTTAGAATCCGATCTCTGATGAAACCTGACTCTGATTTCCTATAAAATAGAATCTGAATATTTGTTATAGTAGACTCCGAACTTCATTTTTGGTTAGACTCCAAACCTTTGACGTGCTTACACTCCGAACTATTAATTAGTCTTTACTTACATTTGCTTCATTCCAAAACGATGTTGTACATTCAGTTATACAAAGTTTGTTGTAAAACGATGTCGTCTATTCTGTTTCATATTAACCATTGGTTGAGTTACACGCGTACATGTCCTACAGAATTTCATGGAAAATATGACCGTTGGAAGAAGGAGCTGACCATTGGAAATTTGTCTATAAATAAGAGCTCATTTGAAAGTGCTCAGTGCTGAAAAGCTTACTGATCTTTGACTCACGTGATTACATGCTTGAAGTGATTTCTAGAGAGAGAGGATCTTATTAACTCTCAAAGCTTCGTGCGACTCCTAATGTTGGTGATTACATTCTAGGGATTCCGGGGATAGGAAGATAGAGGTGCCAACTACCTTGAAGTTCGAGGGCTTCCTTGCTGAGGAAGACAGAGGTTGCCAACTACCTTGAAGTTGAGGGATTGCGGGGATAGCAAGACAGAGACTCCAATATTCGTATCGAGGGCTTACCCTAGTGTGGGTAAGACAGACTTGCTTGAAAGTATAAATCAAGGGACCTTTATCCATTGTTGTTGGATACCCTTATCATTGGGTTAAAAGAATTATATCTTCTTACTTGTAGTTTAACTACTTGTTTAATTTCCGCTGCATTTTGTATTGTAAGTAAAGTATAATCTTCTTATACTTTCTTACATGTACTCTGATTAATTCATATTATATACGCTTTAAGGTAGAATTCACTTTTTAATCTTTCATTAAGTTTAAATTTCCGGAACCATATTTCCGGAACCTACTTTCGGAATCTCTTTCCAAGTTTGCATTCGGTGTTAGAGGTGTTGTGAATTTTCTTAGTTTAACTTTGTTAAACGTAGATCTTTCCATTGCTTAAGGAAAACATAGTTAATCATAATATACATTAAGGGTTCCAAAGGAATTTTTAATGTACACAATTCACCCCCCCTCTTGTAAATTGAGCATCTACATCACTATTTCGATCCTACAATAACGTTATTATTTATATAACATCCACGTTATATAAGATCATCATTAATATCATTGTAAAAATAAAGTTATCTTGAGTCATTAAAAATATACACATGTATTCTATAACTTCCAAATATCTATTGGGATTGAAAATTTCCCCATGCAATTTTGTTTGAAACCAACGATTATAATAAACTATCAAACTCAATCCTCAATGAAATGAATAACCATCTACTAATTGAAATGTTAATAGTCTAAACTGAGAATAAGAAACATGAACACCGGTTAATAATTAAATGTTTTCGATAAAAAATTATTTTCAATTATATCATCTTCAAACATGATCATATTTATTAGAAAAAGTTGATATAATATCATTTAAATAACCATTTTATAATTGATCGTTTCCTTTTTAAAACAATATTTTATAACCACATCATCATTTAATAATAGATAATTTTTATAGTGTATCATATTTAATTAATATTAGAAATCATTAATAGTATTTTTTATAAATATTGTGGAGTAAAAAATTATCATTGTATATTTGTTTTATAGGATGAGAAGATTTACATTGTTGGCATTGATTTGAATAATAATGTTTTGATAAAAAGGATTAGATGGGTAGTTTATAAAATTAAATGATAAATTTATGTTATTATTACCTTTCCTGACAAATATATTGACAAAACCCCTTAGATATATATGAAATAGATATTCAATAGAATAATGCATCAATTTAAGGATAAATTATACATTTTCATGATTACTTATAGTTGTCCCTAAATTTTATTTATCCTACATATAAAAATTATTATATTTTTTGAAAAAAATTATTATGTTTTATAAAAAATTTCATTATATATATTTATCTTTTTCCAAAATGTTATTATGTTACAAGAAGCACATGGTGCATCATTTGGGATTTTGATTGTATAGGTTTTAACATTTAAAATAATTTACATTTTCTTCTTATTAAAATTATTTTTATTATGTTTTCCCTGTTAATTAAAATAAAATATTATTATTTAACAGATTATTAATTTATATTTATTATGATATTTGGTATCATATAGAATATAAAATGGTCCTATTAAAGGAGTTTGATCCTAGAAATTTAGTTTATATCTATATATCTCTTGGATGAATCATGTAACCTAGTTGTAGATGAGGGAACACTTATTTGTTATTCATCTTTGAAATATGATCTGAGACTTCTAGAAATTCACTACGATGATTCGTGAGTATTATTTTTTCTCCAAGAATTGATTATATAGTCTTGTTGAGATTAATTAAATTTTCAAAATTTCCGGATTTTTTTATTATCATTCTAGCTCATGAATGTTTTGAAAATTGAATATTGTGATATCATTTATAGGCGAGTGTTTTACATTATTTATTTCAAAGAATCATTTATTTTATGATTATTACAAGATAAAGTATCACAGATATCATTGTGAACATTTTACGGGTGTGAAAGACATTGTACAGTGAGTCCCTCCAAGATTAATTCATATCTTGTGGTTGTATATTGATTAATTATTCTAGAGAAATATTTAGATGGTGAGCCTTATTATTTTTATTATAAACAGTTGTTTAATATTTCACGTTGATTAATGTAATATAAGACATTTTTAAAGTAGTCATTAACTTGAGGGGACAAATTATAAACTATATAGTCAGCATATGTAATATCTTAGACATACTACATGTTTATAATTTATTTTTCAGTCATATATTTTTAATTTTATACTATTATTTGAATAAAAATATGTTGTCACTGGTCAACCTAACTGTTGTTATGCTTGTGAGGCTATTCCCTTGATGATATATTCTTGTGGGTAAGGAGTCATCAGGCCTTTGAACATTATGTTATCTGAGTCATATTAAAAAAATTATTCTGAAAACAAATTGTTTATATTTTATATTGAATATTCATATTTTTATCACTTATTCATTAAAAATATCCAACATGAATCATTTATAATTGGTCAATAAAAACATCCATAGGAGTGTGGAAATTTATTTATCATAGGCAAGAGTTAAATTAGTGTATAATAGGTTGTGATTGTAATTTTTTGTCATGGATATTTGGAATAAATTTCCAATAGTGTTCAAAAATAATATGGATGGTAATTGGTTCATGCATAGATCTATAGATGAGAACACTAACTATGTTAAAATTCATAGTACATATTATAATGTGAAAAACTAATGATTGGTTTGATCATCTACGCATTGTGTATACAAAAACTCAATTACAAATTTCAGCAGTTATAAAGTAGAACGAACTATAGTGTTTTACCGGGGGTGCATAAGATCTAATATCTTATGTAAATAAGATAATAAATTATACATACACTAGTTTTTTAAATTTTGATATAAAATTTAATATTTATTTATTATTGGGTAAATTTTGTTTTAATATGAATTTTTATTAATTCATAAGTTATATTGATGTTAATGTATCAGATGAAATTATGTCAAATTTATTTTTTCCTCATTAATCATTTATTTTATAAGTTTTGGTAAAAATAATTTTTTAGTTATTATAGTGATTTTAATTAAACAAATTCAATCACATAGTATAGTTTATAATTGAGAATATATTATAAAATCATAAATATTCTTGAAATCATAAGAAAATTACCATAGATTAATTTTTTATAGGTACGAATAGAGACCAAAAAATAAATATATTATTTTCACAGAATTAATAAAGCTTTAATTAAATTATTTTAAATTTCAAAAAAATTTATATAATAGTAAAAACCATTATAAATATAGTAAATATGTTTGAATTTTTGAAATTTGATAATTTAATAATTTTTCACATGTATGATATGAAAAAACATAAATATAATGTATTTTTTTTAGAATGAATATATTTGTGTTTTGAAAGATATAAAATCGATAAAAACATGTCTGAGAGTATCAAAAATAAATATAAGACCTCATATTTTCATGAAAATCTAGTATAATGATCATCAAATTATTTTGACATGCATTAATAGATATCACATAAGTCAGATTTGAAGTTTTATCAGAATTATTTCATTTATATTTTTATTATTTTAATGTTTAAATCCTATGAGTAATGTCTAAAACTAGGAAAATAATAACCATTTTTTGTAAAATTAGGTACAAATATTTTTTAGAAATTATTTAATTATATGATTCAACATAATTTTTATAGGTTGTGTGGTGTGCTCAGAAACACCACAAGTGTGTAATTGGAGATAAAAAGAATTTAAAATTAACTATTAGTGGGACATAACCTATAAAATCTTCTTCTATCATAATGAAATACAAGGTAAATTATTGTGGATTAATTTGTGAAAAAATAGTTTAAATTGAATTTCATTTAAAGTAACAAATTTTTTAAAATTGAATAATAGTAAAATTTATCTATTTTAAAATACTTAAATTATAACGTAATTCTTAGAACCAAGAAATGAACCTCCAATTGATAGGATAATTTATTAAAACTAATTTTTATTATATTCTATGTGGAATTAATTTATTAAACATAAAAATGATCTTTTTTGGGGGTCAGAGTGACCAAAATTATATTCTTATTGATAAAAAAGTCATTAAAAACATGTATACATGGGTCAAATCCAAGCAGATGGACTACATTGTCATAAAATGCAAGTATAAATACTTTTAATTTATTTTTTTCTTATAAAAATTATTGTAATTCCATTAAGATATTATTTTTTCTTAGAATATTTCATGGGATGGGTTTATTTTCTTATAAATATAAAAAGTGTGTGTGTAATAGTTAAAACGGAATGAATAACCACAAAAAATGAAATTTATAGACCATGATCCTTGAATTTTATGTAACATGTGTGAATTGAGAGGATATAAATATGAGGTGTGATGTTCTCCAAATAACCACAAGTATTTATTTAATGATAAAATATATATTAAAATGTGAATCATTGTGTTAAAAACTAGAAGGATTCCTTTGATTGTAAAAATTCAAGTAAAATTTCTTCCAATAAATTTTTCATATGTAGGAATAGATGATACATCATCACTTGTGCCAATTTTCTTTGAATGAAGGTTATTTAAATTTTATTAATTTAATAGTCTAAATGATATATATAATGGTCAAAAAAATAGAATATAACCTCAAATATAATTATATAGACTCATACACCAATATAGTATTCTAATAACACACACTTTCCATTCATGGTTCGATATTGATTTGAGATATCCAAAATTAACCACCTCTAAATAATGTATTGATCCAAATATTTTAGTTACTTATTTATCCAAAACCATCATTTGTTTAGAGATTTCAAGAATTAGGATAAATAATAGTTCTTGAAAACCATTTCCTTCTCATCCCATGGGTATTCTTTCAATTATAACCATATTTTATTATTCTTTAATATATCACATATATTTCCCACTAAATAGTTTCATGTAATTACACTAATGACTTCATTATTGAAAATTTTTCTTCATTGAAGACAATTAACCATTTAACTTACTATAATTATTACACGTCCTTCTTCCCTATAAAAAATATTAAATTTTGGGTTGAGGAAAACAATATCGCTATGATATATAAATGAAACGAAAATGAATTAATAATTTTAAAAATCATGAAAAAACATAATTATATTTTTTATTCCTCATATTTAATTTTTACCATAAAATAATCACTTACATAATATTAAAATAATTTTTTTTCAAAATTTTTTTAATAACAAAATTACAATAAAGCGTAAATGTAAAATAATAATTCATACGGGGTTCATGAAATACAATTAATATTTTTTAATTGAAAATTGAACTTTTAACTATATCGGATTCTAAGAGTTATTTTTTAAATAAAATTTGTTTTCATATCTTTTAAAATCAAACGATTTCCATAAAAACCCATCAATTATTAGATCACGTAATATATCCATAGATAAAAACAATAAAATTTATTTTAATAAATTATTTCATAAATTAAAAGTGAATATTTTCAGTCATCATAATATCATCTTCATCCATGCTCCCAAGAATCATAAGCTTATCATCATATCCTCATTCAATGAAATCATAAATTATTAGGTAGGGATACGCCAAATAGTCATATTTTTTTGTATTAGGTGATCTAAACAAGTATTTATGGGTTATAAAAATCCCTTTCTATAAAATTTAAATTCTAATTCATTCATTAAATAAAGGAAGTGAATAAAAACCTAATAAAAAATCTACATAAACATTTGTATTGAATAAATAGCATAAATAATGTTAATATTTAATAGAAAAATATGAAGAATATTATGATAATAAATTATGAAGAAAAAAAATGTCGGTTCATTTATTAAATAATATCACAATTGAACAATAAAAATCATAAAATATGTTCCCAAAGATGAAATATCCCTTTTGTAATGATATTAAAAACTAACTTACAAAATATAATAAATATAATTTTATTTAGAAGAAGATTAAATTAAAAAAATAATAGAGTACTAAGAAAATGAATTTATTTGAAAATATCCTTGGAAAATTATAAATAGATGAAGAAATGAAATAATAGTTGTGATATTTGGAATATTCATTCATCTAATAAATAATAATAAAAAGTTTCTTTTCAAAGTTTTGGTAAAAATTAATATAAATAGTGTTAATAAAATTATATTATGAGGAAATTCAAACCAATATAAAACAATCAAATATTTTTGACATTTACATTAAATAATCATTTTAGTATATTAAAAAAACATTAACAGAAATTTGGAGATCATGAATATGGGCTATATTTATTCCCAACAAAAAATATAAATAATCTCTATTTACTATGGGATCATTTTACTGACCTATTTAAGATAGAAGGATTAGAAGATGATAAAAAAGCATGTAAAGTGCATATATAACTATTTTATAAGTAAATCAATTGATTTTAAAATACAAATGTTTTATAAATTCAATCAATTCAATTGAAAACACTGACAAACCTGAATAAAAATGTGATTGTATAACAAACCCTTACAGATTTGGGAACACCAAAATCAAAGGACATAAAAAGATGGAACATTATATGGTTCTATAAATCCAATGAAATACATGAAACATAATGGATTGTTATAATAATGAGACAATAATTAAACTATATAAAAAAACGTGTCATTCAAAATGAAACAAGTCTAACGGAGTCAAAATGGAGACCAATAGGCCATACCAAGATCACATCATTTGAGTTAAGAATAAAAAAATTATACGATAATATAAAAACAATATAAAAAATAGACGAAAAACATAAATTGAATATAAATGAATAAAATCTAATAAGAGTCATAATCTTACAATACTGTAGTCCTTGATGATGTGAAAGAACACATTAAAATGAAATTGTGTAAAAATCTATTACCTCAAGTCATGAATCGTTTTTTTCATTTTATGACACTTGAATAATATAATTATATTATTTTTTAAAATTTATTAAGAAACATTTACCATTCATAACATTATCCTTATTCCTTTTATTTAATTTATTACCATGTTTTATATAGTAAATAAATCGATTATGGTCGTGATGGATATTTTGTTGATAAAAAAATTGGTATGCTATCCAACAATCAATTTATTCATGGTATCAAAATTTTAGTAAAATTTATAAGGAAATTTTAATCATTGTTATGTTTTAAACTGAGTATTATCGGTATCATAGAATGTAATACATGATAATCTAATTACATTACTTCATGATGTAGATCTTCTCCACCTATGTATAATGGACATTGTGTTTTTCCAATGAGTGGAAGGGTCAGATGATATATAATATATCATCATTCCAAAATAATAACTATATAATGTATATATATATATATAGTTTAAATCATTCATATTAACCATCCTTGGGATGTGTCTATGAAAAATAAATCACATGACATCATTGACGTGGTTGTCCATATGTATGAACGAGGTATGTTTCCCTTTCACATATGTTGGTATAAAGTGTTTTGATATAGTCATAATAACATTTTTTTCAATTCCCAGTTTATTAATCAATTTTTTAAATTTACTTTGCAATTTTATTCTCACAAACACCATCATTTATGTCACAATGCAATTTATTTTTATGTAAAATTCAGGAAATTATTATTCATCAAAATTTTTATTCTAGAATTATAATGAAGTCATTGATTTGATGAGCTTTTTTTGAATTATTACCGACGAATTTGAACTTATTATAGAAATATTGTATATATGCTACGTTAGTAAGATTTACTAATTGATTAACTAACCGACATTTGAAATACCTCAAATGTATTATATACCCTATGATGTTGGGAAAGTGTGGATAAGAAACCCGGTTTTTGGAATAATTCCTATTTTTGAGAAAATGACATATAGTACATCAACCATACTTTCAGATCAATCATACATTCTCAAACCTAAATTGGAGTTTTTTCCTTATAATAAAGAACCATATTTTTTATTGTTCAATGATGGAATTTTATTTCTTGATATTATACTTGTTTTATGAAATAGTCATGGAACATGTAATAGTCTAATAAAATATATTTTACGAATGATAAAAATGCATGTTATGATTTTTTTAATGCCTCAAATTCAATAGCATTAATAATATCTATTTATATAGGATGTTAACATTCTATTTGATTGAATTTGAAATAAAACATTCACGATTAATTGTGAAATATTTCTGGAGTGGGTTTTTCCAGGATATGATAGACCCACTCAATAAATATTAACATTCTCTTAGTCATCATATAAAAATAATAATAAAATATTCAATAAAAATGTGATATACCTGAAAAGATGTGTTTCATTACTATCAAATATATAATTTGGATACATAAAAGTTTGGATATATTGTATCATGACTATCATTCTTGTTGGTGCTTCATTTTATTGTAACATATTCTTCTATGAGAATGAATAATAATTTTTTAGAGATACACTTGGAAGACATTAATGATAAAACGTCTACATGGTTCTTCTATATCATTTTTGATTAAATCCTACATGACAATATTGATCTATTTGATGTCATGGATTATTGAATATGTGACTATATCTATCAGTTGTTACTGCAACTATGATTTTCAACCCATATTCTTAACAAAATCAATCTATATTTATTTGGTAGATTTTTTATAACATGGACTCAGTAATGGTGAAGTGTCATCTTCTTGCATTGAGCAATGTATATATAGTTCCAATTAAAAGAAATAAGTATTTATAAATCCATATAGTATGGTGTCGAATTCTAAAACTCAGATGTTTCTTCATGGTCTTATGATAATAGTACATGGTATTGAAAATCGCTAAACTCTTTGAGTTGAGCATTGGTGGAGTAGACTAGGTGATCATTGTGACCTGAACCGCAATACCTTTCTATGTACATATTCACTAATTATTTTTTCTTCTCACTAGACTGTAAGACAAAAAAACATCACTGTGTAAAAAGAGCGGTGTCCTAAATTTATCAATGTTTTGAAAATAATAGTTTACACACCACTTCTGTCTGTATCTTCATCATTATAATCTCAAAGTAAAAATTGTTGTCAAAGGTAGTTATCTAATGGTATCGCTTGTTATTAAAAAATTATTTTTCGTATTGGATATCAAAAATATATATTAGAAGGATCTATTAAATATATAATTTCTATTACAATTCTTGGTCAATGATTTATAAAATACTTATTTATGTGATTGATTCTTGAGAATTTATCTCGATTATACATGCTTTTTACTATAATGGTTATAACAATTGATTCAATAAATCCTTTATGATCATTTATATAAATTTTTTTGGAATAATAGTATATTTAAAAGCTATATAACCTTATGAGATCCCATAAAATATTTTAATATATGAATAATGATTATGAGAAAGAAATATAATATTAATTAAAAAGCTGTGAATGCTATTTTGTTTGGATTAGTAAGAGAAAAATGCAATTAATTATATCAAAGTCCAACATCATATGATATATGGAATACTATTCTCTTTATATATGAATGAATCATAAATAAAATAAAATTAGGTTACATAACTATGAAACTAATGATTTATATATTTAGATTGCACAAAAATGAAATTATCACTTTAGTGAATGGAAGATTTATATTGATTTCCAATTATAATTATACATTGGGAGATCCAATTTCAAAATCTAAATATGTTTTAAAAGTAATTCAAATACTGCCCTAAAATTGGAATGGAAAATATATAGCCATAGGTTAATATACACCTAAGAAAAATTTATATATTAGTGATTTGATTTGACCATTAGTGATATATGAATATGAGATACAAATTGATGCTAATAATGATAAGAAACATTAATAACACTCAATACAATCTAATATGAATGAATCATCTAATTAAAATCTTCCAAATTTGGATGTTGATTTATAAAATATCTTGGAAAAATAAAAAACACTATAAATATATAAACAATAATGGACATAAGTGAATATATGATGTGAGTGTAATAGAAAAGTTCATATAATGGATAAATATAATTTAAACAAATATAAAAAATAAATCCAATTAAAAGTGAAAAAGAATAAATATAATAAATGAAACTGGGATTAATAATTCTCATTCTCATGATAAATTAATTACAAATTTTGAGACTGTGCATAAAAATCAAATGGCATGTCTTATGAATCATATCGATCATAAGGTACAATATTCACACTATCAAAAAAACTTATTATGAGATTCACTAGTATGATGAATTAAACAATTAATTATTTATTCAATAATAAAAATATAAATTATTCATAAATTTCCTAGAAAAATTAAAAATATATTATTATACTGGTATATTATATAAAGAAAATTTTCCAAAATTGATTATTTATCTGATGTCAGGTTATTATAAAAATTAAAGTGATCAACATAAAACTAAGATTAAATAATTATTAGATGATGTTTCTAAATTAAAATATTTTTCTATCATGACGATAAACATAGAAAAATATTAAAATGAATTATTGGTAATAAATAAAATACTGAACATAAAAATTGTAATATGATGCAATAGAAAAAGAAAAAAATATATATAAGAATTATTACATGCCAGGTGTAAATATAAATATCATGTCCACTATTTATTGTATTATTTTAGTATTAATGTTATTTTCGAAAATGATATATGATATAAATAAAATAAAATTTCTATTGTTAAAAAATTACTATTCCTAAAAAAAATTTGTAACTTGAGTTACTGAATTACTACAATGAATAATCAAAATGTTTTAACTATAAACATAATTTCTATCAGTACTGCACAAAAACTCGTATGGGTACTAAAAAATATTTATTTAATTTTTTATGATAAAAACCACTATGTTTTAACATTAAATATTTATGTGATTGATCGATTGGTATATAAAAATATCTATCAAAGGATTAAACAAATCGGATGGAGTTTGTTTTAAAAAACACGCAGTAATATGATAACTCATCAAGAAATTATTCTATTTTTTTCTATGATTCATTAAATATTTTCTATTATAGGAGAATTATAATTATCAAAATCTAATAAATAGTTTTCCTTATTCTTTAAATAATTTTTTGTATATTATAATTATATAAGAGATGTATTTAATTTTTTTAAATATCTATAAGATTTTTGATGAATTGGTTTAAAAAATATTGTATTTTTTATTAAATGTTTATATTTTTTATGTAATTTTTTTCCATGTTATTAAAATTTCATTTTTTAATTAAAAACTGGAATAATTTTATCAAAACATATGTTATGATTATTCAGAATTTTTTTTCTATTGAATATAAAATATGGTCTCAAATATTTAAATACATGACTTTTTACATTCACCTTAAATCATTTAAATTAAGAAATTGACTTCATTAAAATATCTGGTTCAAATTGTTGTGAAAACTCCTAACATCATGATGAACCTATCATGTTCTTCTTGTTACCCTAACTATAATTTATAGAAAATAATGAAATTCAATATACTTAATATTTTAATAGAAGAGCCTCTGTCATACGTTGTGTATTTTTTTGAATTATATTCTGAAGGAAATAATGAAGTTCAATGTCATGAAGAATTGTAATTCTCCTCATCTCAAATAACTTATGAAATGATTTTTATTTAAATTCAACACTTTAAATGATGAGAATGTGAAAATTATATTGATAGGGATGCATCTAAAAAGTAATATGAAGATCAATAGAAATAATATTTATTAAAAAATTGTTTTGATTTTTTACATCAAGTGTATAATTATATTAAATATTGTATGATATCAAAGAAAAACATTGAAGCATTCAAATTTTTATTCTGATGCAAAATAGAGTTTCTCAAAAGGGAGGATTCTTAACAGAATGATTTTGTTTCAAATTAAATAGTTATTATATTCTTTATATTGATGAAGACAACATTTTCAAAATATATTAATAGAGTTAACAAGAATTTTAGCTGCATTAAGTGAAATATTTGGTATTTTCAAATATCACGATGAACCTTAATTTTTTTAACCCTTCATTTTTTCTATTTATTTAACTTCAAATATATAAGTATTTTTTCAATATATATATATTTTTCTGATATTATGTTCTATTAGTTAGTTTATAATTTCTTTTTGTTATGTTATCGTACATGATCTTGAACCTAATATTTAATTATCTAATTGTTTGATGTAAAAAATAATTATAATAGTTTTGTTGTAAATATTTATTGTGGAAAAATTAGAATTTTTTTTTGATTTATTAGTATTTTAATTCATTGAATATCCAATATGATATGAAATAGAGGAATTTTAATGTAAATAATCATTTTAATCATTTAAATATTATAAAACTACCCTTATATAATTATATATATATATTATAAATAATGAATTTGGGGTATTTTTTTCAAATACTCTTAACTTATATCGTTTTTATGTCATAGAAGGGGTATAATTATTTTTTTTATATTTAATATATTGTGTTATATGGTAGTGGGATAATTTTGTAAAATTAATTTTATCATCATGATTTATCCTTTAATTATTCTTGATGTTTACAAAAAAAGAAAAATTTTATACAGGGTTAATGGGTGAGAAGTTACCTCTATGAAATAAATATTTTAAATATATAAATTTGGAGAAATTTATTATTCATAAATTAATAAAAAAATATTTTTTATTTTACATATTTTACCATGAGTTTGGTTACCATAAAAAGGGGTATACTTTTTACATTGTGTTAGTTACACAATTTCATTGATTTTATTTTGTTTTGATGCTAATAAACTACAACATTTATGTTACTAATGTGTTTAATTTTAATTAAACTTCAAGAAATTATTATTCATTAGAATATTTATTCTATAATTTTAATTATGTCATTGATTACATGGGAATATTTGTTGAAGTATTCTAGACATTTTTTAACTTATATTGGAAACATTATTCGTAACCTACTTTAGTAAGAGTAATGTATGTATCAAATACGAAAAATTAAAAATTATAAATGTGGATTATATACCCTAAAATGATGGTAATGTATTGTTAATATTACATTAATTTTGAATAAACTCTACATTTTAAGAGACAGACATATGGTATATCAACCATAATTTTATGATCAATTGTACACTATCAGCCATATGATTCGAGTTTTTTCATCATTGGATGTGACCTTATGGTTCAATATTAAATGATGGAGTTATATTTAATAATATTAGTTTTTATTGATGAAAATATACTAGTGGAAGTAAAGAACTATTTAAATATTTCTTATAACTAATTAAATTGTTATTTACGATTTTTTAAATCTTCATATTCAAAGTAGTAAATTGTTTCTATTCTTACAAGATGTTGCAACAGTCATGATTGATTCTAAATTAAATTGTCTAAGATTTATTATGAGGTATTTATATTTTTCAGTTGATTCATAGTTGTTCAACCCGCAATATAAGTATTGATATGTGGTAAATCATAATATACATAACACAATATAATCTTTTTTGAAAATGAAATATATATATAAATCAGTGAATAGATTCCTTCAGAGTTACACATCTGAGTCTTACATGTTTTGATCTATCATATTATATCAATTTACATAGTTGAAAATAGATTTTATTATTATTTCTTCTTCTGCATGAATGAAGAGTCATTTTTTATATATAATCATTTGTGACAAAAAAAATTTAAATTAGGTGTGGTGTTTTCTCTAAAAGTATTTTATGAAATCCTATCTGATGTTGAGGATTTATTTGCATCTATGGATTATTGATGATCTAAATACACATGTTATTTATTGATGAATCCTTGATGCTTAACATGTATTCTTAAAGAAATCAATCACTATTTATTTGTTCGTGTTTCGACTAATCGGACTATGTCATATTGAAGTGTTAGGTTATTGCACTATGTTGTGTATTTTCTACTCATTTTAAATGAACAAGAAGGCTATATAAATCTTTATTGTAATTTTCAACTTCCTACACTCAGTTACTGTCTGATGGTCTTAGAATAAGGGTAATTGATAGTGAAAAACTCCAATCTCGTGGAGTCGATCATCGGTGGAGTGGAATAGGGAATATTTTTTCCCTGAACTACAAAATGCCACTGTGTTTATTCCCATTATTTATTTACACTAATCACTAATAATTATGTGAAAAGAAAAGGATTACGAAAATATTAAGATAGGAGTTCCGAATCAATCAATGTATTGAAAACCAAATTGTGTCCCCCTATTATCTATTTTTTCTCATCATTATCATCTAAAACTAACAATTTCAGTATATTATTATATTTATTTTGTTATCTAATATTGGTAATATAAAATTTAAGGATTTGGATGAATAAATAATAAATAAAGAACAATTTTTAGAGTTATCACTCTTCTTTGGAAAACCTTCATTAGGTTACATTTTAATCATCATGGGTTAGTCCTTTTGGCTACAAGACCCTCAAGGTGATATAGATAATGTTTGGAAATGGATTTGTTATGATATTGGGTAAGATAAATTGGCACACCCCTATATTTTAAATTATTTTATTTTATTATTTCTTGGCATCGGTTAGTATTTTCAATGTGCAGATTGAGTGAATGTTTAAATTTTCTGATATTTGATGTTTTTGGTGGGCATCAAGTTAGTGCACGGGCACCGCACAGTTGGAGGTAACCGTGCGGTCGGCCGGGATGTCCATGCGGCTACAATCTACTTAAAATAATAAAACATTATGAGAATGAAATAAATTAAAATTTTAAAATACAATAATAATAACATTATTATTCATTGAAATGGATATAAATATAATAATTTTTTTGTTATTAATTTTGTATTTATTTGAAAGAAAATGAATAAAATTGTGATTATGATTGTTATTATTTTTATAATTATTGTTAGTATTATCATTAAAAAAATGTCGTTATGATTATATAATTTTTTAAAAATTATTATAAATATTGTCATTAAAATATTTTTATTATTATTGTTATTTGAATTTTTATATTTATTATCCTTATTATTATAATAATTATTGTTAATAGCATATATATTTTTTATTTGTTATGGTTATTTTTTTAGGTTTTTAATCATATTTTTGTTATCCATCACACTCACCCACTCTCCCTGTTAACCCCCCAAGCACACCCGAGTACCACTCTCTCATGCCTAAACATTAATTTTTTTGTCTTATGATATCCCTCTATCAACTCCCCACTCATTCCACCATTAATTAATTGTTTATATTCCCTCTCTCCAATCTCTCTATCTTCTTCTATTTATTTTTTTCATCTCCCCCATTATCTCCCTATCTCTAATCAAACCTCCCCACATTCATTATCATTCACGCATCACCCATATTTCCCCTTTTATTAATCTTTTATTTTATTTTATTCCTCTCTCCACTCACCCTCTTGAATCCCACCCCATGTTTTCATTATCCATCACGCACAAATCTTCCCCCTTCCCATTAATTACTTTGATTTTTTTATATCCCACACAACACTAAACTTTCCCTTACCCTCCCTCACACTAACCCCCTCTCTTCCTGTAACCCCCCATGAACACCCACATTCCCATTAATTTATTTCATTTTTTTAATATCTATCTCCCACGCACCCCTCACATTTCACATTTCCATTACCCACTCACTATCACCTCCTCTCTCCCCGCTTATCCCTCATGCACACCTCCCTTTCATCTGGCACTTCTTCTGGCGGTTTCTCCTCCCTATGGTAGTTCCATCCAGTAAGTTCCCTTCCTATATGCTCTAATCCTCACTTAATATCTAGGGTTTTCATGTGGGGTTTATTTTGGTCCAAACCCTAAATGTTAGGGTTATTATGTATCTTGGGATTCCATTAGTTTTAGGGTGTGCAATTTGTCTGTTGGGCATCGTTCTTCCTCCCATTGATGTTTTATTTCAATCATACAAGGTTTCAGTAGGTGTTTCCATGTTTTTCTTTCTTAAAGTCCTTACTTTGATGCTTTACATTTTAAATAAATTTATAAAATAGTCTCGTAGCACTATGGAACCCTTAATTAAATTATTATAGTGATTATGAATTTAATTGATTTGATAAAAATAGGGTTTAAATGAGTTTTAGTGTAAATTGCATAGATTAAGGATATCTAGAAATCTTGTTTGAATTGTATATGTTTATTTAAGAAGGAATTTATCCCTTATGAAATATATCACCATTATTTTGTTGCAACAAAATTTTTTATTACTAATTAACTTGACTTGGTTGTGTTATGACATAGTTATTATTTTAAACAATTTTGAAATAGTTTAATGAATTCAATGTTTTATTTGGAGTTCCTGTAAAATAATGTGGGTAAGTGGTGGTTTTTGAGGGAGGACATTAAAAATATTTTCTTGGTGTGAGTTTAATTTGAAAATAGGATTTATGGTGTGTATGGTTTGATGTTGGTATAACATACAAAACGTGTTAAAATGTGTTGGAAAGGTTTTAATGTTTTTTGATTGTTTTATGTTATATAAATAAAGTGGGTGGAAATTTAAGGTTTAAATGTAATTGGTGTTTTACTGTATGTTTAGTGTTCTAAATGGATTTTAGTTTTCAAATTAATTTGGCCCCCCTTGAGTGGTTTCTAAAGAGTATTTTAAATTATTTTTTGTAAAGTGTATCTTTAAGTGGATTGGAAATCATGGTTTAAAATGTGTTCTGTATGGATTGTTCCTTTGGTTTGAGACATGTTTTGGTGTGGGTCATAAAAGGGTAAAATGATGTTTGATAATTGTGAAATGTTTGAATTTGTGTTTAGAAGAGGAGAGCCCAATTAGATTTGTAAATATAAGAGTGGTGTTTGTAAGATATTTTGAATTAATGTGGGTGCCCGGTTGGAAACCACAAACAATTTTTTTTAGAAAATGGTTTCGATATGAATATTATGTGATGGCCCATTTTGTAATTTGTTTAATGTGAATGATAGAAACAATATATGAGCCGCTCCTATCTAGTGTATCCCTTTATGGGTGAATGTATAAGAAATGTCCTTGTATGTGGAAGGCAAGTGCGGTGAGATTAGTCACACGTGAGATGGAATTCCTACCTACACAGCATTATTATAACCACCATGGGTTCTTGGGCGTCTTATAGATTATCGATTGATGGTTGCTCACCATCCCTAATTATACGAGTTGGTTCCCCCTGTTAGATAGAGAGGCCATGTGTGATTTTCCGCTGATTTTTTCTTGAGGGCGATTAGTGGGTTATAGACTATGGGGATTCACTATAGACCATTAGGTTGTTCCGAACTAAGATCATCTAGGGGTTTTCTAGGGATGTTCAGGATCAAGAAAGGTTACAACTTGTATTTCTTGCTAATTTTATGTTACACTAGTTTATTTTCAGTTCGTATTTCTTGTTTATTTTTCTACAACACTGATTTATTTTCAGCATGTATTATTTAACTGTATCCATTTTTCATAACCCTGACATCACTTTTTTGGTTTTATTTATATAATAATAACCTGTTTTTCAAATAATATATGATGTGAATTTGTCCTCATTGTGGGGAAGTGGTGTTATTTAGTTTAAATGGGAAGACCTTATTTTTATTATTATTGTATTTTCAAACTTCTGTCATCAGAAAAATATGGGTATGGAAACACTTTGATTCATTGGTTTACTTTTGTCATCCCTACTGAGCATTTTGTTCTCAAGCCTATCCTTTACCATTTCAGTTGTAGGTTCAGATGTTGTTCAGAAATTTTCTTAGTGGATGCTCATGTGAGAATCGTTTTGGGCTTTAAGTTGGAGGTGACCAAGGGGTCACATGGAGATCATTATAACAAGGTCTTGTTTCCAATTTTGTTCTTTTTATTGATACTTTGTATCTTGATCAGTTTTTTTAAATTGAGTTTTTGTTTTTGTTTTGATGCATGCTCTATTTGTTCCATTTATTTATCTAGTCATCGTTTTATATGTTGTGCTTAAATCATTCCTTCTTATATAATTTGATGCCCGACACTGGTTGTCAGCCCATGGGGATTGGGAATCCCCTTCGGGCCATGTCGTTGACCAGATCAGGTGACCGGTTCAGGGTCGACCTAGGTTAGTTAATGAAAATATGGTATCAGAGGTGGTTCTTGTTATTTGGGTTGCCTGGTAGATAGAGATTAAGACTGTCGGGACTCAAGAGGTAGGTGCAGGAAGGGCATCATGAACCCTTGCTCATTCTGAACCATGAGTTTCTATGTGTAGTCCTAGATTTGAACCGCGTGTCTTTGTTTTTGGATTGAGGGATGTCAACGGAGGTGAGCTAGTATCATTTTGTGACCTCACATGGAGTAGTGAACCATGTGGAGTGCGAGGGCATGGTTTAATTTCCTCCTATATTTTGTCACTTACATGGGGTGTGACTCACTACCATGTTGATGGGTTACGTGTATCTTCTAATTCCTCATTCCGGTGGTACTTTGTATGATCTATTCAGTTTGGTTTTGCATGGTGAAAGAGTTCTTTTGGAAATGGAAGTGGGTTTTTTAAGTGAAAATGTTTTCTATAAAATGATTTTAAATTGGTAAAGGGAGTTTTAAAATGGGAAGTGTTTTAGTAAATGCATTTGTTTTGATGATGAAAGGGTGTTTCCCTTGGAACTCTTTATGGAATATTACATGTGTGTTGGTATGTACGGTAAGTGTGTGGGGGAACATGTTTATGGATGATGTGTATTGAAATGTATGGACATGCATGTGATGGTACTAAGGATGCCTTGTTTTTTTAATATATATAAAGGTTTTGTAAATATGTTTTTCCTTGAGTGGATTTTTGGCTTATGAAAAGTGGTTTTGGCATTTGATGAATGATAGTGGGATAAGGCAGTTCTGAAATTTAAATTAAATTGGTGAGTTTAGAAGAGGGTATTATTGTGTTTATATTTTATTGGATTTTAGGACAGTTTTCTTGGCATGGGGTGTTTTTTTGATTGAGTTTTGGCTTGAGTAAAGTTTTGGTTTTGTGTCTCTTTTTTTTGGAGTATGCCGCCCAGAAAGGTCCCTAGTGTTGTCGATGAGTCATGTCCATGATTTGGTTCATTTAAGTGTCATCATCCTTTGAGGTGTTAGAGGTCTGTTAGAGGTGTTGAAATGACTTTAAGGAAGTGGAGTGTGTTTTTGGGTGTTGGGGAACTCCCTAGTATGTTAAGGTTCATCCCGTTTCAGGTTTGATTAAGGGTTATGTTTGGGACTAGTGGAGGTTGGTTGTCTTACCGTTAAGTATTTTGGGGAGTAGTTGGTGACTATTTGTTTTTGTTACGGATCCCTATCTTGTGAGGAGTGTGTGTATAAGGAACCTTCCCTAAGAGGTTATCTTCATTGATCCTAGCACCTAGTTCGTCTGGATGCCTACGGATGTGAAATCAGTATGGCTGGTTCAGGAATTCCAAGCCATCGGGCCGCATCCCTCCTAAGTCCTGTCATTATTGTGGTCATTCGGGTCCCTAGGGGATGTTCGGTGGGAAGTGTCATTCAGTGAAGGAGATCTGATCTGGGGATTCTAGTGTCTGACTATGAGGCATAAGATGCTTTAGTCATTAGAGCCCCTGCCTTAGGTCTCGGTGTAATGCTTTCGCATAGTCAGCGTGTCAAAGGCATGTGAGACATTTACTTGGTTATTTATCTTTTGTCATGGAATATCGAAATTCAGGGTTCCCTTTTTATTTTTTTCATTCTATTGTATGTTCATTTTTTGGTGATGGTGAATAGAACATATCCTTTCCTAATCGTAGTAGTTTCGTTCTTCTGAATGTGTCCTCTAAAATCATTTTTTTATTAAAAGTGTTTTGGCCCTTTTGTGGGATGGTACTGGTTTTATTAGTGGTCGTTTAGAGATATGAGGTGATGGATAGTTTTTTATCGGTGTGGTGAATTCCTAGTTACAGTGGTGGTGTTATAGGGAATTCTTTATTTCGGTGCCCCGATATGTCAGGTATCCTTGTAGTGGTTTTCCGTTTATGTCTCAGCGGTCCGGTTCAACTCATGTGTAGAAGTATGTAGCTTGGGTTGGGAGATCCCTCGTTGCCCCCTCTAGGGATGGTGTGTTTAATTTCAAATTCTTATGTGAGGGTAATTATTGTGGTGGGGAGAACCCTCTCCTATTGTCCCTTTTTTTGTGCCATGTTCCACTTTGAGTGAGTCGGGTGTAACTTGTACACTGAATAGTCATCTCAAGGCTCATATTTTTTTCAAATGAATTTGGTCAGGCATTGGCATGAGATTTGGTTGTTTTTCAGCTGGGTGACTTTCTAGGGGAAGAATGTTTTGTGGAGGGGAAAATTGTCACACCCCGATCTTTTAAATTATTTTATTTTAATATTTTTTGGCTTTGGATTGTCTTGTCAAGGTGTAGATTGAGTGCATGTTTAATTTTTTTGATATTTGATGTTTTTGGTGGGTTTTAGGTCGGTGCACGGGCGCCACACGGTTAGAGGTAAACGTGTGCTCAGCCCGGATGTCCATGCAGTTACACACTACATAAAATAATGAAACATTATTAGAATGAAATAAAATAAATGTTTATGATAAAATGATAATATTAATATTTTTCATTGAAATGGATATAAATATAATTATTATTTGGTTGTTATTAATTTTGTATATATTTAAAAGAAAATGAATAAAATTATGATTATGGTTATGATTATTTGTATTATTATTTTTAGTATTATCATTAAGAAAAAAAATGGAATTATGATTATATAATTTTTTTAAAATTATTATAAATATTGTAATTAAAATATTGTTATTATTATTTCTATTTAAATTGTTATAATTTTTATCCATATTATTATAATTATAATTATTAATAGAATATTCTTGTATTTGTTAGGTTATTATTTTTTAGGGTTTTAATCATGTTTTTTGTTATCTATTACACTCACACCCCTCTCCCTATTAACCCACTAAACACACCACACTCCACTTCTCTCATGCCTAAACATTATTATTTTTATCTTATGCTATCCCTCTCTCCACTCCCCACTCTTTCAACCAATAATTATTTGATTTTTATTCCCTCTCTCCAATCTCTATATCTTCTTCATTTTTATTGTTTTTTTCTTCCCATTATCTCCCTATCTACAATCAAACCCCCCCACCCTTTCCAATATTAATTAATCTTTTTTATTCCCTCTCTCCAATCTCCCTATCTTCTTCTATTTATTGTTTTTCTTCTCCCCATTAGCCCCTCCCTCCAATCAAACCTCTAGGCTTTCATTATCTTTCACGCATCACCCATATTTCCCCATTTATTTTTCATTTATTTTATTTTGTTCCTCTCTCCACTCACCTCTCTCCAATCACACACAATCTTTTCATTACCCATAATTCACCAATCTTCCCCCTCCCATTAATTGCTTTGTTTTTTTATCTCCCACGCATCCCCAACCGTTCTATTACCATCCCCAGACTCACTCCCTCTCTTCCCTTAACCCCCCATGCACACCCACTTTCCCATTAATTCATTTCATTTTTTATATCTATCTCCCATGCACCCCTCATATTTTGCATTTCCTTTACCCCCTCACACTCAGATCCTCTCTCCTCACGTATCCCTCATGAACACCTTCCTTTCATCCAGATCATCTTGCAGCGGTTGCTCCTCCCTCCGGTAGTACCACCCGGTAAGTTCTATTCCCATATTCTCCTATACTCACTTAATTTCTAGGGTTTTCATTTGTGGTATATTGTTGGACGAACATTAAATTTTAGGGATATTATGTATATCAGGTTTCCTTTGGTTTTAGGGTGTGCATTTTGCCTGCGGGGCTTCATTCTTCCTCAAGTTGATGTTTCATTCAAATTGCACAAGGTTTCGGTAGGTGTTTCAAATGTTTTCTTTCATAAAGTCTTTCCATTGATGCTTTCCATTTAAAATACATTTATAAAATAGTCTCTCATCTCTATGGAACCCTTAGTTAAATTATTATAGCGATTTAGAATATATTTAATTTTTTAAAAATAGGTTTTAAATTAGTTTTAGTGTAAATTTCATTGCATTATGATACTAGAAAACTTGTTTGAATTTTGTATGTTTATTTTAGAAGTAATTGATCCCTTATGAAATGTATCACTGTTATTATGTTGCAACAACATTTTTGTTTTTACTAATGAACTTGGATTGGTTGTTGTATGACTTAGTTATTAAGTTAAAACATTTTTGTAAATGTTTAATGAATTCAATGTTTTATTTGGAGTTCCATTAAAATAATGTGGGAAAGTGGTGGTTTTGAAGAAATACATTAAAATGTTTTCTTGGTGTGCGTTTAATTTCAAAAGAGGATTTCGCGTGTGTATGGTTTGATGTTGGTATAGCATACAATGTGTTAAAATGTGTTGGAATGGTTTTAATGTATTTTTTTTGGATTTAATTATGTTCTATAAATAAACTAGGTGACCATTTAGGGTTTTAAGGTAATTGGCGTTTTCATTGAAGTTTAGTTTTCTAAATGGATTTTAGTTATCAATTATTTTTGGCCCCCCTTGAGTGGTTTATAAAGAGTATTTTTAATGTGGTTTCATAATGTTTTTCTTAAAGTGTTTTGGAAATTATGGTTTCTAATGTGTTCTTTATGGTTTGGTCATTCGGTTTGAAACATGTTTTGGTGTGGGTTGGAAAAGGGAAAAATGTTATTTGATAATTGTGAAGTGTTTGAATGTGTGTTTATAACGTGAGAGCCCATTTAGCTTTGTAATTGAAAGAGTGGTGTTTGCAAGATATTCTGAAAAAATCTATGTGCCCAGTTAGAAACCATAAAAACAATTTTTTAGAAAATGGTTTTGATATGGAAGTGATGTGATGACCAGTTTGGCACTTTTTTTAATGAATATGAGGCGCTCCTGTCTAGTTTCACCCTTTATGGGTGAATGTATAGGAAACATCAATGTTTGAGGAAGGAAAGTGTGGTGAGATGAGTCACGTGTGCGAAAACCTTCCTACCTAAACAGTATTATTATAACCACCATGGGTTCCAGGTTGTCTTAAATATTATCGATTGAAGGTTTCTCACCAGCACTAATTAGACCTGTTGGTGCCCCTGGTAGATAGAGAGGCCATGTGGGATTTTCCGCTGATTTTGTCGTGAGGGTGATCAATGGGTTATAGACTATGGGCCTTCACCATACGCCGATAGGTGGTTCCAAACCGAGTGTGTCTAGGGGTTGTCTAAAGATGTTCAGGATCACCCATGGTTACAACGTGTATTGATTGATTATTTTATGTTACACTAGTTTATTTTCAGTTCATATTGCTAGTTTATTTTTCTGCTACACTGATTTATTTTCAGCATGTATTATTTAACTATATCCCATTTTCACAACCCTGATATCAAATGTTTGGTTTTATTTATAAAATGATAAACTGTTTTTGAAATAATATATCACTGGAGTTGATCCTCATTGCGGGAAAGAGGTATTATTTTGTTTAAATAGGGAAAAAAATATTTTTTTATTGTATTTCTAAACTTGAACCATCAGACAACTTTGGGGAAGGAATCAATTGAATTCAGTCATTTACTCTCAGTATCCCTACTGAGCATTTTTTTTCTCATGCCTATCCTTTACCATTCCAGGTTCATGTTCAGATGTTGTTTAGGATTTTTCTTAGTGTCTTCTCATGTGGGAGTAGTTTTGGGCTTTTGGTTGGAGGTGACCAAAGGGTGACATGGAGAACAATGTAGTAGGGCCTTGTTTGTAGTTTTGTTCTTTTTAGTGATACTTTGTTTCTGGATCGGTTCATTGTTTATTTGACTTCTAGTTTTCGTTTTGATGCATGCTCTGCTTTTTCCTTTTATTTATCTAGTCTTGGGTTTATATCATGGGCACACATCATTCCCTCATTTATACTCTAATGCCCGGCAATGGTTTCCAGCCCGTGGGGATCGGGAACGCCCTTCTGGCCATGTCGTAGACCCGCTTGGGTGACTGGTTCAGGGTCGGCCTAGGTTGGTTCATGACATAAATGGGTCACATGGTGCAAGAGAGAGGGGAGAGGAGGTGTCCTCTTATATGTGATAGGGTCAAGATATTTTTAATATGTGAAATATAATTATATCTTATGTGACAGACTCATGTAAAATTACTCCCATGTGCAATATATTAAATTATAATATCATGGGAGTCTAAATAAAATGAAAAAAATAATATTTAGACACCTTTTTGTGGAAATTTTAACATTATCTCTTAGTTTAATACACTATTTTACTCATTTAAATATTATTATGTTAACATGTATTTAAATATATAAGGGCCGTGAATGTAATTTAAAAAATTAATCTTATGTGTAATTGGACCATTAAAAACAACATCAATAATTCTCCATATAACATAGATTTTACAGTATTTATTTATTGATTAAACTATTGACATAAAATAGTTAATACTATTTAAGTTCATTTTAATGACAATTTACAAATCATAACTATAAAACATTGAAGTAAATAATAGAATTGGAATATAATTAATTTCACCGCAACGAATACATTATAATTATATAATATATTTTTTTTACAAAAATACATCCAAATTCTATTACTTTTTTTTAATTTAATTTTAAAATAAATTAGAACCAAATTTTATTACTTTTAATTATATTATAAATTTTTATGATAATAAATTTTTAAATTACATAAAATCATTTAAAATTTATTCTTTTAATTAACATAAATTTACTATATTTTCATTTCATGCACAAGAACTGCAAAATAATTTTTTGTATAACATTAATAATAATTAAAAATAAATTTATCAGAAAAAATTAATTTATTCATATTCAAGACGAACATTTAGAACAATTAATATATTTAATAGTGAACAATATGATTGAAGTATATTTTTCACATCTTATTTGATGAGTATTCATTACATAATATTATGTTATAATCTTGAATAATATTGTTCTACTCCCTTTGGACACTTAGAAATGTATGAATTCACAATAACGAGTCATGGAATAATTCATGGAATTTCATTAGACATGAATTATAACTGAATCTAATAATATTCTCAATGGGAGAATAATATTGGTGTAAAACACATATTTTTGGTATAATGAAAAGCATATAAATTAATTTATTTATTAGATGAGGATCAATTATAGTAATATAATATTTTAATGGGTTCACTCCCTAAGAAATTGTATTATTAAATATTCAATCTTAATTCTACCGTAGTGGATAAATCCCCATACAGAATCAAAGTCACTCCCCATTATAGTCTTGTTTCTCTTATGAGATATCCATTTTTAATCCATTCAATATAAGGATGTATAAATATGGTGTTTACCATCATATAATGTAATTCATAGAGATTTGTTCCATATGATAATGAAAATTTCATCATATTAAAACAAAAGAAAATGAAAGTGTCTTCAAAAATATTTCATTATGGCATAATCATTGGAAACAATTTGTATCATAAACTTTTAATCAATTCACTATATCATAACCCATCTATATAGATTGATTTTCATAAAAACTATTTCCATCATTATCATAATATTCCTTGAGAATTAAAAAGTATTTTATCATTTTATAATATACCTATTAAAATTTCTCTAGTAATATTTGTTGTGGAATATTACATTTTATTTTTAAAATTCTATGATTTGAAATCAAATAACATCCCAAATATTAAGGAAAATATTTTATTTTAAAAAAACATGAAATCATTGTAATGAATCAAGTCATTTTGTGGTTATGATGGTTGCTAATTATTTTCATTTTTTATACATTAAAATAACGATTTCATTCAAATTATTGATAAAAAGTCAAAAAGTACCAAATTTGGGAAACAAAAAGAATATTTTATTTAAACCATTTAATAAAAAATAAATGATGCGTAGAAATTTATTTAATAAATAATTGTTAAGTATTAAAATCAATGTTGATTTTTAAAAAAAAAACACAAAAATGAGATAGAATTTGTTTTACATCAGATATTTAAATAAATTTTATTTTCCTTTACAACATCCTTTTTTTATCTTGAGTTATTATAGATATGAAAATGAGAGGAATACTAAAATTTCAATAAATAATAATTGGAGGAGAAAATTCCTAGGATTATTGAGAGATAATCAATAATATTTTACCATCAAAATATAACAATTAAAAATCTCTATAATCAATGAGATAGTCACATAAATCACTTACCACTTTTGTAACATTCAAAAAAAATATCATGAAGGAGAGAACCATATATAGATTAGTAAATCAGAATTATTTCCATCATTGTAATAATAATAATAATTTTGTTCTATTATATAATCTATATGAAATAAATATGTGTTGAATATGATGTGTGTCACATTTTTAAAAGTGATATGAAAATCCACTAGAACATTTTTTATATTTTCCTAGTATGTGTTCTAACCTCCATTATAATAAATATAAGTTAATTATAAAAATTTACATAACCCGTAGTCATAAATACCTTATCAAATAATTTTTTCTTATAACCCTTTTACACCAATTTTATTATCTATTAATTTTTAAAATAATTGTTTCGGGCGATAACTATAGCGCTATTCTTGTATATTAGGTTTTGTAGTTTTGGTCCGTATTAATTTATAATGGTTAAATAATATAAATAATTTGTATCATGATATAAATATAATACATTTACCGTCTTATATATTTTTAGATACATGTAACGAACCAAACATTCATCATGGAAAATTCCTCTTGATCTAATTAAATTTATTCTCATGTAATGTTTCTAAATAAAAAATGAAATTTCTTGGTTTTATGTTTTTGGATTTCAAAATACTATTACGAATTGTCATTGTTTATAATATAGTTGTTGAATAGGGATCACATGATTAGTATAAACATAGGTCTTTAACAAAGAAAATTTACTCATACAAATGAAGAGATGACCTCATCGAATAGTCTATCCCCATACAAAGCCAATTTTTCAGAGCTATGAAAGGAGGTGGAGTCATTATTTTTTTCTCTTGACCAATCACATAATGGGATTCAACATGTTAAGCTCTAATGACACCACCTATGGTAGAAGTGAATGTTGATAGAGATTACCACTGAAGCGAAACTATCTGAGCCACCCAAAGAGTCATTTATCATCACACACCATACCCTTATATCATATGGGGTTTTTATAGGGGATTATGTAACAAGACCATAACACTATGATTATGTGCATAATTTTTGTATATAATAAATAATATACATTTATTTGATTTTTGTTACTATGTAAATGATTTTTTTAAAAAAATATATTATTTTTAACTAATATTCAATTAAGAAATATATTTTGATGAATTAATGGATTTTAAAAATAAATATTATATTGATAAAATTTTATTAATAAATCAATTTTTCAATATAAATCATCATATAATTTTTCTGAATACAATTATGATTTATTTTTGTTTTGAAAGCAATTATTATCACACCCGATTTATTTTCTATAAATGATGGATTTTATATTAAAATTAAAAATTCAAATAATTAATTAATTATTTAGATAAAATTAAAAAAAATTGGAATCGGGATGTTGAAATTATCAAATTGTTAAATATTCATAATTTTCAATGACAGTCGAATTTTGGGGTAAAAAATAAATACTGTTTATATATATAAGGCGCTTTATTAAATAATAATGAACCAATAGTGTTGTAATGAAATAATATAATCATTATTTTCATCCCATATATGTTTTACCATAAAATAATTTGAGTTTAGTGAAGTTAATGATATTTTCCTGACTTATTATACACTCCCTTTACTTATTTTATATGAAATATGCATAATTTGTGAGAAATATTTATTTTTTAATAAAAGTGTAATTTTTGAGAATTTTTAGAAGAATATAAATTTAGAATGTTTACTATTTTATTTATAACAATCACCCTACTGATTAAAATTTTATGGTTCTTGTTTTTTATGATTCCTTATTCAGTTTCTGACATATCATTAAAAGGAATCATGGGGAAATTCTACCATTTGAGGGATCATTTGGTCAACACAATAAGACCTAAAAAATTTGTAATGAAACTGGACCATCAATGAAGATTGAGTTATTTGTCTAAATCAAAAAGCACAAATTTTATTTCAATCCAAAATATGTTTGATATTATCCAAATAAATCCTGTATAAAAATTTGAAGTTCCAACTCCAACAACATGGAGGCAGACTAATTCCTTGAAGTCTAGCCCACCGTTCTGGCCAAGAGCTAAAATCCGGACACAATTCATTACATATCTCATGATTTAATAATCCAATAGAGCTTAGATTTTACAGTGTGAAATATGAGATAAATTCGTCCGACTTTGTTGAATAAATCATTCAGTATTGAAGGAATATTCCTATTAAAAAACCCTTTTACATTTTGGACATTAAAAAAGACTAGATTGAAATGGACAAATTAAAATTGTTTAATCGACCAACCATTACATTTTCTCCATAGGTCCAAATGCCTCTGAATGTTGATATTAGTCAGAAAAACTTATTATCTATAAATTTGAAGTATGATATATCTATATATTCTGCTCTCTCGATGTCCAAATCATCGAGCCAAGTGGAGGAAAAGATTGGGAATGCAAACAGTCCCCTTCCTTGGGCTATAAATAAATCCCCCTTCTCTTATTCAAGTGAGTTGGCATTTCAGAAGAGAGGATCACATATTTTCATGACTAAATCCATTCCAAATGATTCGGAGGATCTTCCATACTCATGATTACACTCTAGATACCATTCCTCCTCTCTTTGTTTCCTTTAACTTTTGTGTTGTTCTTCGTTTGTAATATTGTAACTTTGTGTTTTGTAATTCTATTTTAATGCATGTTTTATCTTAAATATCAATTATTCCCATCCACCTTTTTTTGTTTAATATTATTTTTTTTGAAAATATTTTAAATTCATTTGAATCCCCTTCCATTCATTTGTTTCCTCATTCAATCGAAAGTCTTTTTTTAGATTCTAATCATGGTTTTTGTGTATGTGTGTTCGATGGACCACTCTTTTATTATCCCTTTCTGTTTATTCTATTCTAAATTTATCATCAAACTCATTATGACCTGATTATGAAACAACCAAATGTATATGTAAATCTCTCATTGGGGTGACTCAAAATTATGGGATGTTATGTGATTGAGAGTATTTTCTCGATTAGTATTCCTTAATTTAACATTGTGTATGTTGGACTTAACATGTCATTGATTAATGACATATTTTGTTTAACATGTGGTTTAAATGGATTATTATAACCATAAAAAAATACCATAGACAAGTAATGGTAATTATTAGAACCCTGTGTTATGTAAAGACATCGATTAAAATCCCGGACACTTAGGAATTCCATTCAACGTTATCTTGTGAAGTGGGTGTTAAGTTAAATGCAATATAAAGCAAAGCTAAAAGATATCACACGCTTAAATCCCTAATAATGAACTCACAATGGTATTTTTCAGTTTTTTAAATCAAAAATCATCCATAAATTATTTCATTATCCTTGCAAAAAAACCCCCCCAATCAAAAAAACAATCAACTATAAACTATCTACTATTAAAAAAAGTATCATCGTCGAGGATACGACCTGAGTGCAGCTATATACATTAGTAGAGAATCAGATCATTGAACGGTCGATAGGTGACAATCAGCCGCACACTTTCAAATGGAATCATTGTTAGTTATGTTTTTTTAAGTAGTCACTAGTCTCTAGTTATTGTAAAAAAACAAAAAAAATTTAAAAAAATTGATTAACAAAACACAAATAAAAACCCATATTCTCATAAAAATCATAAATAGAAAAAACACAAAGAAAAACATGTCTTACATTTCCTTATAACATCTCTATAATTTCCCTACAGCCTCCCAAACAATCCCTCAGATTTGTTTGATCCTGAAATTGAGCTAACACTTTGCCAACATAGGAGGAACATAAGAGATAATCAACTCACTCAAGAACCAATACGTGGCCAACCAATTGAACTAGATATGGCCAATCCCAGGGATCAAATACTAAAAGAACTTGTTTACCCTTATATGAATTACCAACATATTGGTATTAAAAATCCAAACATATAAGTTGAATTAGAACTCAAATCGGGTTTGAACCATCTTTTTCCTCATTTACACGGGCTAGCCAGTGAGGATCCACATCTCCACCTTAAAGAGTTCTAAGTGGTCTGCTCTACCATACATCCTAAAGGGGTTTCTGAGGAACAAGTCAAACATTGAGAATTCCATTTCTCCCTAGATGACACAACTAAGTCATTGATCTACTACCATTTTTCTATTTCCATAACCACATCGAATGACATGAAGTGACTCTTCTTAGAGAATTTTATTCCTGCTTCTCATACTACTTCTATTCGTAAAGAGAAAACTTTTACCCATCATTTACCAAGTGAATCACTCCATGAATACTGGGAGAGGATCAAAAAGCTTGTTATAAACTTCCCACACCACCAAATCCTTGATCACATCTTGATCCAATAATTCTATAAGGGTTTATTGGCTATGGAGAGAACTCTCATTGACGCCGCAAGTGGCGGTGCTCTTGTTCATAAAACTCATGCTGCTGCAATAGATCTAATAAGTAACATGGCTGCAAAAACATAAAAATTCCAAACTCTATCACATGATAAAGTCAAAAAACACCAAGATAATCAATAAATTGATCCGAAAAATAGGACCAAGTGGATGAGTGAACATTCAGGTCTTGTGTGACAACTAGCTATCACTACCAAATCCCAAACCTCATATTCTCTGCAATCTATGTTTCTTGGACCTGTCAAAAACTATGGAATCTGAAACTCTTCTTCTCATCCAACAGACACATGTCCAAAACTTCTAGAGGATCAATCTGATTCATCTGGACCAATGGAGCTCAATGTAGCATATGCTTAGCAGAACACCAACCCTCAACTATCAGGTCGGTTTGTTAGAAACATCAACCAACCTCACTCTGAGCCCTTCTATTCTTCCTATGACCAAAGCCTTAGGTATGGTAATCTGATATCTCATCCCCCTCAATTCAATCCTCAAAACCCAAACCAGTATCAATATGGTGAAGGTTTTGGTAATTTCTAGCAACCTTATCCTTTTATTTCTCAACCTCAAAGGAACAATCCTCCTCCTGGATTCCATTATCCTAGTGAGCCTTCCCAATTCCAAAAACACTACAATCTATTTCGAAATAACCAAAATCTAGTTAAGCCCAATTCGGGGAAGCCTCTTCTTCCATGAAACCATGGTAAAGTGCAGTGGAAGATATTTCCTCCTTCACTTGTTCCAACCTCATGAACATTGAAACCCAAATTGGTCTAATTGAATCCCACATTAGTTAGTAGAAACCATCCAATTCATCCCAAATTCCAGCTCAACCATTACCCTACCAAAGGGTAATGTAACTGCAATTACAATTATATAGGGAAAGAAAATTGATATGCCTCAAGAAAAGTCATCCAAACCACATTTGAATGTAATCCTAGAAAATGAAAAGAAAAAGAAACTTGAAATGGAATCTAAATCCATTCCCTCACCTCCTTCCATTTGAATTAAGAGTCCAATTCCTTTTCTACATGAAATCTCTAATCCAACGATGTCATTTGAAGATGTTCCTAAAATGCTTGACATGTTTAGACATGTTTATGTCAACATTTATCTCTTAGATTCCATCAAAAAAATTCCTAAAAATGCCACGTTTCTTAAGGAATTTTTCACCCACAAGAGGCAAATTTGGAACATTGAAAATGTTTCCACCCAGCAGTGTATTCCCATAATGTTCAATGATCTAGGGACCTTTACGGTTCCATGACAAATTGGAGGTTCTAACTTCGATTATGCACTCATAGACATAAGATACATAATTAATTTCATGCCCAAATCCATCTTCTACAACCTTGGTCTAGGTCCCTTACATCCAATGAGTGTTGTCATTCAATTAGCCCATTAAAGCACTGCTAGTCCTGAGGGTATAAATGAGGATGTCCTTGTATGTGTTATTGATCATATCATACCAGCAAATTTCCATGTCCTTGACATGGAAGGTGAGACAAACTCTTCACGTTCTCCCCTAATTCTAGGAAGACCATTCTTCATGACTACTAGATCCATGATTGATGTCCATTCAAGCATATTATCCATGGAATTTGGTGACCAACTAGTCATGTTCAACATTTTCCAAGCCATGTGATATCCATCTGAGGATCACTTTGCATTCTTAGTCCATGATTTTGAGGACACTTCTACGAGTCAATAGAACCCAAATCCCCCATGTTTTTTCATGTTCTAATTACAAAGGATCTTGTGAAATCAGCACCATGATTAAAAAATTCATAAATGGTGATGTTTATGTGGACCTTTCATTCATAGTATCTATAAATCTAAAGGATCTTGAAATCTCTCTTGAATCCCACAACAATTCTGATCTCTACTATTCCACCATGGATAGTATTAAGGAAAAAGAAACTAATGAATCTGAAGTCCCTTCATCCATTCCAAAGTTGTCTAACCCAAAAATGTGAGATGAGACTGATCTAAACCCACTTCCTGAACACCTAAAATATGCATTCCTTTTCCATGATCACTCATATCCTGGAATCATCTCTACTTCCCTTACTGAAACTGAGGAGTCCAAACTAGTTCAGGTGTTAGAGGAAAACAAAAAGGCCACAGGTTGGAACCTAGATGAAATACATGGAATCAACCCTGACCTTTGCATGCATCACATCCATCTTTAGGATTCATCCAAATCAATTAGACAATGACAAAGAAGACTAAATCCACTCATACTTGAGGTATTTAGAAAAGAGATCACCAAGAATCTTCATGCTGGTATTATCGACCCAATTTCTGATAGTGAATGGGTTAGTACAGTTCATGTTGGACTTAATAGGGGTGGGATAACTGTTTTCACAAATGAACATGGAGAGGTAGTCACAACTCGAGCGAAGAACAAATGGTGTGTGTGAATCGAATATATAAAATTGAATGTTGAAACAAGAAAAGATCACTACCCTCTTACATTCCTTGATCAAATGGTGGAACGATTAGCTGGAAAGTAACACTATTGCTTTATTGATGGATACACTGGCTACTTCCAAATCCCAATCGCACCTCAAGACTATGAAAATACAAGTTTCACATGCCCCTTTGGAACATAGGGATATAGAAGAATGCCTTTTAGCCTTTACAATGCTCTTGAAACATTCCAGAGGTGTATGATGAGTATCATTTCCAAATTCATTGAAAACTGCATGGAATTGTTCATGGATAACTTCACTATTTATGTTGAGTCATTTTAATCTAGTATGAACACACACTCTCCAGTCCTCCTAGAGTGTTTCAAGTGTAACCTCATGTAAAATTTTGAAAAATGTCACTTCATGGTTTCAAATGGGATTGTTCTAGGGTAGATAGTTCCAAAATATGGTATTGAGGTTGATGCTGCCAAAATTGATGTGATCCAATCACTTCCTCAACCCACATCTGTTCGATACATCTATTCATTTTTTGGTCATGCTAGTTTCTATCGTAGATTCATCCATAACTTTAGTAGGATTTCCCTCCCACTCACTCGGTTGCTCCAAAATGATGTCATTTTCCATTTTGATGAGGTTTTCAAGAGAGCCTTTGTTGAACTCAAAACTGCTCTAACATCCACCCCATTAATCCAACCCCCATATTGGTCCTTACCCTTTGAGTTGATTTGTGATGCTTCTGATAGAGCCGTTAGGGTTGTTCTAGGTTATAGAAGATAAAATATTACTCATGTCTACTATTATGCCTTCAAAACATTGGATGAAAGTCAATCTCAAAAAAATGTCACTAAAAATGATCTTTTAGCTGTGTGTTTTTCCTTAGATAAATTCTGAACCTATATCTTATGTGTCAAAATCATTATCTTCAAAGATTATTCTGCTATAAAGTTCTTACTCTAGAAAAGAGATTCCAAACAAAGGCTAATATGATGGATCCTAAGGCTCTAAGAGTTTGACCTTGAAATAAAATGTAGAGCATGTACAGAAAACTATGTGGCTCATCACTTGAGTATAATTTCTAATTCTTCTTGTTCTAAAATAATTGATCTTGAATTTACAACCGAGCATCTTTCATCCCTCGCTCCAAAAAACCATGGGATACTTCAATTGTAAATTATATGGTTTTTGGTTTTATTCCAGAATTTTTTTCAAAAGAACAAAAGTTGATGTTCAAATGTGACTCAAAATACTATTTTTGGGAAGAAAATTATCCTTGGAAAACTGGGTCTGACATGGTGATAATGAGATGTGTCGATGAAAATGAACGTTCTTCCATCTTAGAATTCTGTCACTCAATTCCTACTGTTGGCCACTTTGGACCACAAAGGACCTCCCGAAAAGTTCTAGACTCTATATTCTTTTGGCCTTTACTTTTCAAGGGCTCACAAGTGTTTTTTCAATCATGTCCCAATTGCCAAAAATTTGGCACAATTTCAATGAGAAATTAAATTCCCCAAAAACCATTAATTTTCTATGGGATCTTCGATTTTTGGGGAATCAATTCCATGGGAACATTTCCCCCTTCCAACGGATTCTTATACATCCTTCTTATGGTTTATTAGGTTTCTAGGTGGTTTGAGGCCAAACCCACTAGAAAGGATGATTCATATACTGTTAGTGAGTTCCTAAAGGCACACATCTTCCACTGATTTGGAACACCTCATGCCTTGATAAGTGAGTTAAGAACATATTTTTGTAATAAAACCATGTAATCTATTTTGAAAAAGAATAGGGTCATACATAAAACTACAACTAAATATCATCCTCAAACAAATTGCATGGATGAACTTTCTAATAAATAATTGAAATGAGTGCCTGAGAGAATTGTAAAACCCACCAGAAAGTACTTTTCAGATTGACTTGGTGAAGCCCTTTGGACTTATCGAACTGCCTATAAAACACCCATTGGGATGTCTCCTTCTAGGCATGTTTTTGGTAAAGTAAGTCATATACCAGTTGAAATCCAACATAAGTCTTTTTGGGCTATTAGAACCTATAATTTTGATTGTTAAAAATCTTGTGAAGAATGATTATTGCAATTGGAATAACTGGAGGAGCTTAGACTTGATTATTATGAGAATTCTATTCTCTATAAAGAAAAATACAAGGCACTCCTTGAGAGACACATCCTGGGAAAGGTATTATATGAAGGTGATATTGTAATTCTCTTTAATTATCGATTTCAGCATCTCCACGGTAAGCTTAATTCTCAATGGGAAGGTACTTTTGTTATTACTAATGTTTTTCCGTTTGGTGTAGTGCAAGTCCAAGACCTCTCTTCGAAAAGGACATTCATTGTTAATAGACATCGGTTAAAGAATCACCATGAGAGGATGCACAATCCTGGATCAACATCGACATCCATTGGATCCCCAACTTCTGCAGTCAACCCACCACTAGATGGAGATGGAGACCCGCAAAATCCAAACAAGGGGGAACCTCTTTCCCTTTAACTCTCTATGTCTCTCCTCTCTCTCACTCTTTCTTCTTTTTCCTATCTATTTCATTTTTTTACCACTATCTTCATGAAAGCCTTTATTTTTCACTTTCTATTTTTTGTGGGTGTGTATTTTAAAGAACAATAAAAAAATTAATAAAATTAAAAAAAACCAAAATATTTATACATACTAACCTTCAATTTTCAAATTTTTTTCCATCCATTTTTGGGAGTCAAAATACATGGATTCATTTTAAAAATTTTGTGTTTTCATTATATATTTGGACAAGGAATTTTATGTCAGGAATAATACATTTTTAATGGCCAGTTATTTATTTTGAATATGATTTTCCCCAACCATGAGAACCAACACTGGAATTCATCCTTGGGCTACCTATGGACATCTTTTAAAAATGTGAATTTTCATCCCCATTTATGAGTCCTGATTTTTTGGACCTTCGAGTGAAATTTCATACTTTATTGTGCATTAATTTGACAGATGCATTTTCTGAACCACATGAGAATCATAATATCCAAATAGCCTCCCATTTCCCTTACATTAATCTCGTTTTGAAAGCACCTTCGAGCCTGTGAAAACCTTTTCATTGATAGCCACATAACAAGCCCAATACCTTTTCCCACCCAATATCAACATGGATTTTCATTTCATTGTTTTCTTAATTTATGTGTGGGGGGGTGGATTTGATTTTGTGTACCCTTTGTTGACTTCACCATGTTATCAAATGCTTCAGGGAAAGAATCAATTTATGTGTCGAGGATAGGATGTCCTTCAGTGGGGTTTGGGTATGTATATATTTTTATCATGATCAATTGAAAAAGTGTTCAAAAAAATTAAAAACATTCAGAATAAAATGAAAAAAGAATGGGTTCTATCTTGGGTTGGTCAAAAATCACTATTTGTAAGCCTTTTATCTTATTATAACTAATACAATTATTATCGAAAGGAGATCAATCATGGGTTGGGATATGAGTGTGAGATCTGTTTCATGTTCAACTTTTAAAAAAAGAAAAAAGGGAAAATAGAACAGTTGCATTATATTCTTATGTAATTGGGAGATATTTTTTGTTTTGTAAATATTCCATCTTCTAATTCCCTTTAATATTTCCTTCCACATTTGTGTCTTATTTCACATTTTCATTCCCTCTTACATATGTGTTCCCATTTCCTTTTATGTCCTATTTCAAAAAACAAATGCGTGCATTTCTTTTTCTATGTTTGTGTTTACCCATCTTCTTCTCTCTCTTGTACATTATATTCCTACAGTCCCATAACCACAGAAAACCCTCCTAAAAATACCACTTTATTTTTGAACACTTTGGATAGGTATTGGAAGCTAATATCTCTTTCAAACTCTAAGATTTTTAATTTTGGTTGGTGAAAGAGTGAACCTCCACAAATGAATTTTATCATCTAGAGAGGTGTGAGATTTGAGTGTCCACATTTTCCATTTCTAAATTTGAGCATGAAAAAATGAATTATTTTTGGAACATTGTTTCTCTAACAACATTTTGGGGAATTCAAAATGGATCATTGAAATAGTCCAAACCTCCCCTGATTGAAGAAAACAAAATTTTACTATTTTTGGGTGAGTGAAAATGATTTTGTTATGTTTTTATATTTGTCTCACATGAGTTCATGCACAAGACTATGTGTGATAGAGTAGATTTTATTAATATTTTCATGACGTATTATATACAACCTTTACTTATTATATATGAAATGTGAACAATATGTTTGAAATATTAATGTTTTAATTCTAATTAAAATTTTTGAGCATTTTTATAAGTACTCCAATTGAGTCTGTTTACTATTTTATTTATAATTCTCACCATACTGATTCAAATTATGTGGTTCGTGTTATTCAAGATTCTTTATTCAATTTCTCACATATCATTAGAAGGAATCATGGTCCAATTCTTCCATATAAGGGATCATATGGTCAACATAAGAAGACCCAAAGAATTAGTGATGAAACTGGACCATCAATGATGATTGAGTTATTAATCTATATCCTGAAGCCCAAATTATATTAAACTCCAACATATGTTCTATATTATCAAAAAGAATCATCCTTAGAATTTTTTTTGTCTAACTACAAGAAAAAGGGGCCCAAATAATTCCTTGAAGTCCAGCCCACCCTTCTGGACGGGAATTACAATCTGGACAATATACAAGACATATCTCATGATTTAATCATCAACTAGTTCTGCATGTTTTCAGTGTGAAATAGGGGATATATAAGGCCAACATTAGTGAAGAAATCATTCAGCATTGAAGGCATCTTCTTATTCAAAAACTCTTTCAAAGTTTAGATATCAAAAAAGACTAGATTGAAATTGGCAAATTAAAATTGTTTAATAAACAGGCCATAACATTGGGCCCGTAGGTCCAAAATCCTCCAAATGTTGAGAGTATCCAGCCAGAATTATTATCTACAAAATTGAAGAAGGATATATCTCATGATTCTATTTTCTTGAAGTCCAAATCGTCGATCCATGTGGAAGGACAGATTGGGAATGCAAACAGTCAACTTCCTTGGGCTATAATTACATCCCCCTCTTCTCCTTAAAAGGAGTTGGAATTTCAAAGATAGGAGCACATATTGGCACGACAAAAGACTTTCAAATGGACTTTGATGACCTTAAATACTCATGTTTTCACTTGAGATACAATTCCTCCTCTCTTTGTTTTCATTCAATTTTGTTTTGTTCTTCATTTGTAATCTTATAAGTTTATGTTTTGTAATTCTATTTTAATGAATGTTTCTTCTTCGATATTTCATATTCTAATTCATGTTATTTAGTTTAATATTTATTTTCTTAAAAAATTTTAAATACATTTGAAACCCCTTCCCATATTTTATTCCTCATTCAATCGATTTTTTTTAATTCTCATCATTGTTCGTGTGTGTGTGTGTTCGACGCACCACTCTTTTCTTATACTTTTCTATTTATTCTATTCATTATTTATAATCATATTCATTATAACCAGATTATTAAACAACCAAATGGAAAAGTAAATTTCCCATTGCGGTGATTGAAAATTTTGGGATGTTAAATGATTGAGAGAATTAACTTTATGAGTATTCGTTTGTTTAGAATTGTGTATCTTTGACTTAACATGTCATATATTAATGAAATATTCTGTCTGACATGTGGTTTCCATGGATTATTGGAACCATAAATAAACTATCATAAACAAGTAATGGTAATGAATAGAACTCTACGTTAAGTTAAGGCTTGGATTAAAGCCTTAAAACTTAGTAATTCCAACAAATGTTATCTTGTGAAGTAGGTGTTAATTTAAATGAAATATTAAGAAAAGATCAAATATATCACAAGCATAACTCTCTAATAATTTCCTCACCCCAATATTTATGAATTTGTTAAATCAAATATCATTCATAAATTATTTCATAAGCTCTCCAAACAAACCCCCCAATCAAAAAAATCAACTAAAAACAATCGACTATTAAAAACGAAATCATCACCGAGGATTTGACCCGAGTGCTTCTATACACATTAGTAGAGAATTAGATATTTGACTGGTCAATAGGCGACAATCAGACGTAAATTTCATTTATTTAATAAATCCTTAGTGGACCCTACAAGACTTATAAAACATTTTATCTTTTTAAAATGATTTCTCTCAGATGGTGACTCACCTCTACATAATCAAGTCTAATATTTTAAGATGTTTGGTCATTGGAAATAAAACATTTCTTCCACTACCCTTTGTAAAAAAACATGTGAAAAAATATGGTATGGTTTGTGGTTTGGATTAGTTTAATGTGTAGGGTCCAAAACCTAAATAATAAATAATTCCATATCTTTTCATATATAATCATACCCAAGCTCGAACTTCTTCTTCACGGAAAAACCATAGAGCTCAACCATCCTCTTCCCTCCTCTCCCTGTAATCCACCTAAGGTACCCCAATATCTAAAAAAGCCTCTCTTAGTCCCCTCACAATCCATTGTGATCTCAATTCCTAGTAAATGATTCCTTTCGTTCATATTTTTATCCAAGTTTATTTATGTTGTAATACCCTTTTACATTCAAATATATATGTTAGGGTATAATGTATAACCTCCAAAAAGCTACCATCTTTATGTGTGAATGATTAGAGACCTTTTTATCTCTCATTTTTTCCTTCCATGTACACCCGTTACCATGTCGAAATTCTGTAAAGAATTTATCTCGCCTCGTTTGCATTGATGAAATTGTTTTGTATAATGAATCTAAAATTCCATTATGTATGTTGGGACAAGTATCTACATGAACCCCTTACTATCCATTTCATGTACATATGATGAGACACATGTTTCCCTCTCATCAACCATTTTTATGAATTCTTATGTCATGTCGTTATGCTGTCGAAATTGCACCGCGATTTTCTTAGGCAATGTCATTCTATATTGAATACCTTTCCCATTTCCCTACCAAGGGTATTCAACTTTATGCACATTTACTTATTTATTATAGAGTTAATTTATGAATTACAAAATACTTTATTGTGGAATAAATGATAATGATTAATTATTCCATGTTGTATGATCGATGTGGCACACTTATTCTTGAAATTAAATGTTTAAGAAGTGTGCGCCCTGATACCACTCTAGTAAATTGGGTAGAGATTAGTATGATGATATTTCAAGTGCAATGAGTGTTTAATCATTATAATTCAAGTGCAATGATGATTTACTCATTCTCTATGTGCCATGATCCTGGGATCATGCTACTACCATGTTATGTGTTGTTTCCACGTTTCTATGTTTTGACAACCATGCTATATATTACCTTTTTTCATGTTTCTTTTATGCTCCTTTGATATTTTCATTTCCAAACAAGTATTTTATTCATCATTTTATGCCATTTTTATTCACTTAAAGGACTTTATATCTTACCTTTTTCTTATAAATGTCCTCATGTTATCCCATGAAATGCTAAGTATGATGGAATGTAGAAGTCATGGGACAAAAGTTTTTAACAAAGATGTTGTGTTTCAAGTTTAATGTTATTTTTCAGTGTTCCTAAGACCCAATGAATCCCTAACTTTCTATATTCTTTGTTGTATCAGGCGTCACTTTTATGTAATAATTTTTTTGTGTGTTTAATAATGTTCAGGATTGTTATATTTGGTTTTATATGATAGGTTTTGTCATTTATTGGATTAGGATTAGAAAACCATAGTGAAAGAATTATGGATAAGACTATGTATAAAAAATCCTCCCATAATTTTGGTGAGTATTGAGTCATTATTTTTTCAATAAATTATGTCCTTATCAGGATATGTTCTTGTAGAGGTAGCTCAAGGATAGATGTACCTAGGAGTGAAAACATTGACAAGGAGTTTCAGGATTGATCTGGGGTATCCTTGTACTTGAAAACAGGAATTAATACAATTTTGGTTATGACACTTTTAGGGGATATGATTTGGTAAATTCACAATGTTTTTTTGCATCATTATTAATTTAATAAAATAAATTTCCATTATTGAATAATATGGGGATTAGATCATGTATACTATATATTGTAGCCAATATATTTATAAGTTAAGGAATTAAAATCTACTAATATTTCATACATTTTCGTCCAAGGTTTCCCTTTATGTATTTCCCCTAAATTTCCTTTCAGTCCAACCAAAGGCCGGTAATATGATGACTCGAGATAAAAACTGATGTGAAGATCAATGTGATGATAGTTCTAATTAGATGCACAATCCAATAGGAGAGGGAATCATGATCTTCATCATGATAATCTCTCAGTTAACTCATGATTTTAACAGAAACAGGGGCCAAGATAAATGCTCAACCCCATAAGAAAGATCAAGTATCAATTGAGATATTCATGAGAAAAAGGCCTCATATATTTAATGGATCATCTGATCCAAAAGTTACCAAATAATGGATCAACTCCATTGAAAATATGTTCATTATCCTTCAATTTTATGAAGAATAAGGGGTTCTTCATGCTTCTTATCATATGGTGGGTGAAGCTAATCAGTGGTGGACATTGATAAACAGTATAATGCATGAGGAGGAGATAGTGGCATTCCGATTGAATGAGTTCCAGAGAATGTTTTTTGACAAATATTTTCCTAGCACCCTCAGATATAAAATTGAAAGGTAATTCATTTCCTTCAATAAATAAGATGACAAATCCATCAGTACATATGAGGAAAACATCACAAGGCTAGCACAATATGCCTCTGGCTTTTTCATTACCCCCAAATTCAAGGTTAACCACTTATTTGGTGGGATTAATTGTAACACCCCGAGATTTTATGAAAAATATTCTTTTTAATTTCATTAATGTCTTGTGTTATACGCTAAACCAAAAGGAGCTTTCACAACACACATCTTTGACCTGGCTTGAATTACACGCAATCGCGACCTTCCACGATAGCGTGTGTTGTACGCAACACCAAGTTTCGCCAAACAACGATATGCTATTAAGATATTATTAAAACTAGCCGTTATGAATACTAATAACCACTTTTTGAAATTTTGTAAATTTTATTTTTCAAAATGGACTTCATTTAAGGATTAGGAGTATCGAATTTAGCCTAAGGTGAAATTTTGGTAATTTTCGGATAACTTTCATATTTTGATAAATAGTGGAAATTACAAAAATTTTAATTAAAAACAACTTTTTCAATCGAAATAATTAATAGTTATAAATTATTAATTTGAGTGGTTTTAAAGTATATTTAGAATATATTTCTACAATTTAATACAATGTTGGACATTGGATGTAATTTCACATTTAAACCAGTTATAAACAAGTGTCAATCTTTTGATAGTTATTATCTCTTAAAAACACGCTATTTGTTGTGACAGCGGAAATTAATTATAAAATTAATTAATGCAACTTATATGTTGGGAATTTTGTAAAATAGAAATCATTTTTGAATTCGGAATATCAATTATAGCCTACGGTGAAATTTTGGTACTTTTCTGAAAACTTTCAATTTTTGATGAATAGTGAAACCACTAAGTGGTAGGTTAAAAACTGAATTTTGCATAAAACATAATTTTACCGCTTCTGTGAATGGAATTTCGAAAATCCGACAGACACGGTTAATATCAAGGACTAAAATGTGGTTCAATGAGATGAAAATAATTTTTGGTGAATAGTAACTTCTTACTTTTTTTACCACGGTTAATAGTAAATAGGGTAACTAAGGGTAAATATGATATTATTATTACCCTAACACATGTCCTAATTCTATTGGACAAGTGTAATTCGACCAAAAACAAACTTAGGAATAAAATATGACCATTGAGGTCCACTTGGATTAGATTAGGACATTTATTATTAATTTATTTAAAGAAGGGTTAAAATAGTTAAAATCAAAGTTTAATAAGTAAATCATTTTTAATATGGGGTTATACATAAGATAAATTAGACTATAAATATTAATTATAAAGATAAAATGATTTCCTACAAGATGGAATTTTATTTATAATTTTTAGACATTAAATAATTGAATTTATTTATGACACAATAATGATGCAGTAATTATCTTATTAATGAAATATTGACATAATTGATGTTGTAAACACTAAAATAAATGTAATTTGAGACTTTTTATTAATTACACTAATTTTCTAGGTTACTATGATATATTAGTGTTGATTTAATCAACTTGGTTAGAACATATAATTCTGTTATGACTTTCACAAAAATCATATATCAAATAGTGTCAAAATTGACACAAAATAGTTTTTAAATCAAATATTATATTATTAATTGTTATTTTATTCCTAAAAATCTAACGTTCGGACAAATGACTTAGATAAGGATATATATATTAATAATAAACAATTTGGGGTTCGTTTGGCATGTTATAGTAAGTGTATTAACCATATAGTGTAAGAAAACAAAAGACACGGTAAAAGTTAAATTATTTAACTTAGAGTTAAATATAATTGATAAGGTTAAAATAATAACCTAAACTTGTCTAAATACTATTGGTTGATAGGAGTTCGACCCATCCCCACTTTAGCTTCGAAATAAGACCCTTTGAACCATTATAAACCGATTTTGACTTTAATATAAAAAAATATTTTGAGATATTCCTAAGGTGCCCCTCTCCTCCCTTATAAAAGGGCACCTCCTCCCCCTCCTCCTCACACCAATTTGAGCTCTCAAGCTCGTCCAACCCATGCCATTTTCTCCTCTACACTTCCCTAGAATAATCCTAGAGGTCCTGGTCTTCTTCAAAGACCAATCATAGTTTCCTAAGTGGAGGATTCAAAGAGGCGTTCCAAAGAAGAGGTAATATCCATTACCGATCTTTTCAATTTCGTTCTTCTTAAACTTCTTCTTCTTTAGTTGTTTCATGATAAAGTAATAACATCAGTATTAATTACATACTGATATGTTATTATAAATATGAAACAACCCTAATTCACCTTCTATCCATCCTACGGAAAAATGAAATTACCACGCGTGCGTACGTACGGAATACCGTCTCCACGCCGTGGTGTACTCTATTTTCAACCATCACCTTACAAGGATGGGTATAATGGTGTAATGAGTAACTATATACGATTATTATAAAGTTATATTGATACTGAAATAGTATAAATACACTTAAATACAATTCCACGATCATAGGAACGATATCATCACTCGTGCATACGTACGGAATACCGTCTCCACGATGTGATGCGACTCGTTCTACATGATCTTCATTTCATACTGATTATATAAATGAATTGAATGAATGAATATGATATATATTAAACTAATACCATTCTGTATATGAGGTATCTATAACCTAAATAAAAGAATAAGAATTTATTCGACAAAACACGCATAAGAACAAAAAGTTATAAACACCCAAATAACAAGTAGCAATGAAATATTACTACTAAGAAGCTAAGAATATGACCATATATGATATCATATCAATATGTATGATTCTGGAATTAGTCAATAACATTATTTAAACCATTATACAGGATCTTTGGACACGTACAAAGCAAATCGGACCTAAGGTAAGGGAAATATCACAATCTCATTTTTATCCGAGATTGTTTATACATTAGTATTTACTGGGGTGTATTTTATCATCCACATCCATGTATCCCCAATATATATTATTTATATCCTTCTACAATAGTTTATATCAAATTTTACCCTTCGGTGACATTTTAGTAAAAGATATGAAAGGAATCTTTTGGCATTTTTCGTACGAGGTATTTTTTGACTTTTCCGACAAAAGTACTAGAAGAATGTTTTTTTAACTTATACGGCATGAATGGATTATAAAAAAAATTATTTCCAAGAAGCTTCCTTTACATGTTTTCAAGTTTATTTTTAATCAACTTCTTTTAGTTTAAAATTGTATGACATGTTAAGAAAGGAAAATATTTTTGAAGTAGAAAGGATATTTTCCTCAAGAATGGAGTTCAAGTGTTTTATCAAAATTATTTTACATCTAAGATAATAAAGGGTTCTGTTTCTATCCCTATTATTACATTGATTTGATTATGTTGTGATGGAGTTATTTTTATGAATTCCTTTATCGTATATTAATTGTTTTATGATGTCTTGATGTTTAAGATTCCCATTTTAATTACATGGGTTATGCAATGATGTATGGTTTATGATTTTGTGGCACACATAAGAATGGTATCATTATGAGATGGGTGGGACATATATCTCCCTCCAATGCATTGAGTAATGATTTTATATCTCATGAGATAGACATGGCTGGAATGGTAGGTTATACCGGTTCAGTGAAACAGGATTGAAACGAGGGTTACTCGATTCAGAAAGGGACTTTGTCCACTAAGATAGTCTTGGCAATGAGTCTTGACTAACAAGAAATGATTCTCTATGATTAAGTGTGAATGCCACAAAGTTTCATGTTTTAAGTTATGTTTATTGTGATTCCATTTCACTTCCATGATTTATCCCATGTTTTGAAATTATGCTCTCTTTTGCAGGTTATGATTTCCAAAATGTTATGTTCTTATGAATATGATGTGATTGATATTTCTTTTGTTTACCCTTACTGAGCATTTTGAGCTCACCCTTTTATGTTTTATTTTTCCCAGGATATAAAGAATGGTTTTAGGTATAAAAAAAGGAAGATCTTTATGGGAGATATTGAAGATCTTTCACCACGATTAGAAGATTACATTCCGAGTTTCCAAAGACACTAAACTATTACGATCCTTGTGTGTGTGTTTTTGTTATGTACTAAGTATTCCACAAATTTAATGTAATTTCAATATACGTCAGGCTCCGGGTCTCTACAGTTTGTATCAGAGGAAAGGTTTAGTCAACCTTTGGAAACTAGGATGCGAGAACTTTAGTGAGATCCCTAGAGATATTTATAAGGTTTGTCTAGGGATGTCCCTAAGGATAAGTATACGTATAGGATACAGTCCTATAACTACGGTAACAATCATAGAATTTAACCTTTGAAGTTAGATATTGAGGATACTCCCCCTTTATTATGTTGTTTTCCCTAGCATGATTTTTTCCTCTCACACTATTCTTTTTGGGTTTTAGACGATGGTTGGAACCCGAAGGAACCGTGTTGATCAATGCAATGGACAATGCAATAATTTCCCTCCTGAACAAACAAATGTTATGGGAGATGGAGTGAAAAATCTTATTGCTATACTTACACAAGCTATGAATCATTCTGGACTTCCAAATGAGCAGAGAAGGGAACAATATTCTATTGAGTCCTTCATGAGGCAACGTCCACCTTCTTTCAGTGGGACTTCTGATCCACTTGTTGCTGAACAATGGATCAGTACCACTGAAAAGATATTTTCAGTTCTTCACTGTTCTAAACATGATAAAGTCATCTTAGCAGTATATCGTTTTGAAGGTGAATCTGATCAATGGTGGAATCTTATCAAGAATACGAGGCCAAGAGATGAAATTGAGTCCATGGAATGGGACGAGTTCAAGAACTTGTTTTTCATTAAGTACTTCCCTCGTATTCTTCAAACAAAGATGGAAAATGAGTTTCTTGAGCTGAAGCAGAAGGATGATGAATCTGTTGGTATATACGAAGAGAATTTTACAAGACTTTCAAGGTATGCATCTGGCATTATCATCAAACCTGAAAGTAAAGTTGATCGATTTCTCAGTGGCTTAAAACCAAGTCTTCGAAGGGAATTGTCTATAAGAGACTTCAGTAGCTATGAAGAAATTGTGCATTGTGCTATCAAGGTAGAAATGGAAGTTGGTGTTACATATCCATCTCAGGGTTTTGACAAGAAACGAAAGATGGAGTTCAAGGAGAAATCTCAGAATAATGGTGAAAATAAGATGAATGTTTCCTTATGCTCAAAGTGTGGAAAGAAGCATGGTGGAGATTGTCTTAAAGGGACTAGAAAATGTTTTAAGTTTGGAAAAGAAGGTCATCGAGCAGCTGAATGTCGAAGTAGTGGGAAAAGGGTTTCTAATGATGTGAATAAAGAAAAGACTGCAGAGAACGCACCACCAACACTTCAATGTTTCAAGTGCAAGGAGATGGGACATTATGCCAATAAATGCCCTAATCCAAGGGTTAGTGATGATCGACATGAGAAACTGCTTAAGGCAAAGGATATAGGGAATTCACATGCGATCACTATTGGCGATGTTGAATATGACAACGATGTGGTGGAATGATTCAGTGTTTATGTAATGGGATTACAAAATAATGTTGTATATAGTATCGTGGAATATTGGAATATTTATGTTTTGGATTTCAATAATTTTATGGTACCAGTAACCATGAAAAGTGATTGAGACATTTTTGGTAAACAGATGATATGAGCATAATGAAGGGATAAGAAGATAAGAAGATGTTTGATTGTATTCATGAGCTCATGATTGATATAAGGACTAAGTTATATCATTGTTTGAGTATATTGAATTTTTAGGATTTTGGTATGTGGAAAGTGTTAACTTTAAACTGCATTCATGTTTTCACTAAGGTTCAATGGGTATTCATTATTCAAGAGAATACATGATTAAGGTATTCACATGTTTATAATATGACCAACAAGATATATCTTATGATATATGGGGGATAAATGATGGAATTCACGTGATTATTCTGTGACATTTCAAGTAATCATTTTCTTTATCCTATGAGCTTGGACTGAAGTATTTTAGATAAGCCGAAAGATTAGAATGGATTATGTTGGGCATAAGTTAGGATAAAACGTTATTCAATATTATTGATGGGATGTTATAGTAATATAGCTTTAGAAAAAGGACAACCTGCAGGATGGACGACAGCCCATTGCGTCGGACAAGGATGTGGGAATCGAACCCACAACCGAAGTGCAACTGGCCTTTATCACCTACCACTGGCCTACAAGAAGTCCCTGTTTAGTAGAAACTAGTTTTATTATATTAAGCAGTATGATATATGAAGTATAAGTCCATTTTAGGAACGATATATGATTAATCCCACTATATAATGACTTATGTATATTTAATAACTTTTGCTAACCTTTTGTTTGAGACAGATGGAATGACCCGTCATTCTATCACATGATCTGCTAACACTTCATGAATAACAAATTCAACTTCATTTATTTAAGAGATGAAGTGGAAATTGTTCAAGGCACGAACATTAGTGAGATTGTACCAAAATAAATTATGTATTTATTCTAATGCTAATTCTTCAACTTTAGGGAAATGATCTTGAAAACCAAAAATGTTGTCCTAGTTCTCTTAAATCTGATTAATCAGATGGTACCTTAGATCATCACAAATTTATGGATTTGTGATTTTTGGATTTTCTATAGCCATGTTCTCTACCACTCCCCATCAGAACATGATGGTTAGATTTCTCTTCCATATCCATATTTTCACCTATGTGGAAACCCATTGATTAGTTTATTTGGGTAACCGTTACGTTTCATACTTTTGTTTTTAAAGATTGGTTTTGGTATTCTTTTTTACAATGTGGGTTTCGATTAAAGAAACTTTCGAATAGTAAACCATTTATAACCCCGACGAATTTCGAGGGCGAAATTCATTTTAAGGGGGGTAGAATGTAACACCCCAAGATTTTATGAAAAATATTCTTTTTAATTTCATTAATGTCTTGTGTTATACGCTACACCAAAAGGAGATTTCACAACACACATCTTTGACCTGGATTGAATTACACGCAATCGCGACCTTCCACGATAGCGTGTGTTGTACGCAACACCAAGTTTCGCTAAACAAAGATATGCTATTAAGATATTATTAAAACTAGCCGTTATGAATAGTAATAACCACTTTTTGAAATTTTGTAAATTTTAGTTTTCAAAATGGACTTCATTTATGGATTAGGAGTATCGAATTTAGCCTAAGGTGAAATTTTGGTAATTTTCGGATAACTTTCATATTTTGATGAATAGTGGAAATTACTAAATTTTAATTAAAAACAACTTTTTCAATCGAAATAATTAATAGTTATAAATTATTAATTTGAGTGGTTTTAAAGTATATTTAGAATATATTTTTACAATTTAATACAATGTTGGACATTGGATGTAATTTCACATTTAAACCAGTTATAAACAAGTGTCAATCTTTTGATAGTTATTATCTCTTAAAAACACGGTATTTGTTGTGACAGCGGAAATTAATTATAAAATTAATTAATGCAACTTATATGTTGGGAATTTTGTAAAATAGAAATCATTTTTGAATTCAGAATATCAATTATAGCCTAGGGTGAAATTTTGGTACTTTTCTGAAAACTTTCAATTTTTGATGAATAGTGAAACCACTCAGTGGTAGGTTAAAAACTGAATTTTGCATAAAACATAATTTTACCGCTTCTGTGAATGGAATTTCGAAAATCCGACAGACACGGTTAATATCAAGGACTAAAATGTGGTTCAATGAGATGAAAATAATTTTTGGTGAATAGTAACTTCTTATTTTTTTTACCACGGTTAATAGTAAATAGGGTAACTAAGGGTAAATATGATATTATTATTACCCTAACACATGTCCAAATTCTATTGGACAAGTGTAATTCGACCAAAAACAAACATAGGAATAAAATATGACCATTTAGGTCCACTTGGATTAGATTAGGACATTTATTATTAATTTATTTAAAGAAGGGTTAAAATAGTTAAAATCAATGTTTAATAAGTAAATCATTTTTAATATGGGGTTATACATAAGATAAATTCAACTATATATATTCATTAGAAATATAAAACGATTTCCTACATGATGGTATTTTATTTATAATTTTTAGACATTAAATAATTGAATTTATTTATGACACAATGATGATGCAGTAATTATCTTATTAATGAAATATTGACATAATTGATGTTGTAAACACCAAAATAAATGTAATTTGAGACTTTTTATGAATTCCACTAATTTTATAGGTTACTATGATATATTAGTGTTGATTTAATCAACTTGTTTAGAACATATAATTCTGTTATGACTTTTACAAAAATCATATATCAAATAGTGTCAAAATTGACACAAAATAGTTTATAAGTCAAATATTATATTATTAATTGTTATTTTATTCCTAAAAATATAAGGTTCTGCCAAATGACTTAGATAAGGATATATATATTAATAATAAACAATTTTGGGTTCGTTTGGCATGTTATAGTAAGTGTATTAACCATATAGTGTAAGAAAACAAAAGACACGGTAAAAGTTAAATTATTTAACTTAGAGTTAAATCTAATTGATAAGGTTAGAATAATAACCTAAACTTGTCTAAATCCTATTGATTGATAGGATTTCGACCCATCCCCACTTTAGCTTCGAAATAAGACCCTTTGGAACCATTATAAACCGATTTTGACATTAATATAAAATAATATTTTGAGATATTCCTAAGGTGCCCCTCTCCTCCCTTATAAAAGGGCACCTCCTCCCCCTCCTCCTCACACCAATTTGAGCACTCAAGATCGGCCAACCCCTGCCATTATCTCCTCTCCACTTCCCTAGAATAATCCTAGAGGTCCTGGTCTTCTTCAAAGACCAATCTTAGTTCCCTAAGTGGAGGATTCAAAGAGGCGTTCCAAAGAAGAGGTAATATCCATTACCGATCTTTTCAATTTCTTTCTTCTTCAACTTCTTCTTCTTTAGTTGTTTCATGATAAAGTAATAACATCAGTATTACTTAAATACTGATATGTTATTATAAATATTAAACAACCCTAATTCACCTTCTATCCATCCTACGGAAAAATGAAATCACCGCGCGTGCGTATGTACGGAATACCGTCTCCACGCCGTGGTGTACTCTATTTTCAACCATCACCTTACAAGGATGGGTATAATGGTGTAATGAGTAACTATATATGATTATTATAAAGTGATATTGATACTTAAATAGTATAAATACACTTAAATACAATTCCACGATCATAGGAACGATATCATCACTCGTGCGTACGTACAGAATACCGTCTCCACGATGTGATGCGACTCGTTCTACATGATCTTCATTTCATACTGATTATATAAATGAATTGAATGAATGAATATGATATATATTAAACTAATACCATTCTGGAAATGAGGTATCTATAACCTAATGAAAAGAATAAGAATTTATTCGACAAAACACGCATAAGAACAAAAAGTTATAAACACCCAAATAACAAGTAGCAATGAAATATTACTACTAAGAAGCTAAGAATATGACCATATATGATATCATATCAATATGTATGATTCTGGAATAAGTCAATAACATTATTTAAACCATTATACAGGAGCTTCGGACACGTACAAAGCAAATCGAACCTAAGGTAAGGGAAATATCACAATCTCATTTTTATCTGAGATTGTTTATACTTTAGTATTTACTGGGGTGTATTTTATCATCCACATCCATGTTTCCCCAATATTTATTATTTATATCCTTCTACAATAGTTTATATCAAATTTTACCCGTCGGTGAGATTTTAGTAAAAGATATGAAAGGAATATTTTGGCATTTTTCGTACGAGGTATTTTTTGACTTTTCCGACAAAAGTACGAGAAGAATGTTTTTTTAACTTATACGGCATGAATGGATTAAAAAAAAATTATTTCCAAGAAGCTCCCTTTACATGTTTTCAAGTTTATTTTTAATCAACTTCTTTTTGTTTAAAATTGTATGACATGTTAAGAAAGGAAAATATTTTTGAAGTAGAAAGGATATTTTCCTCAGGAATGGAGTTCAAGTGTTTTATCAAAATTATTTTACATCTAAGATAATAAAGGGTTCTGTTTCTATCCCTATTATTACATTGATTTGATTATGTTGTGATGGAGTTATTTGTATGAATTCCTTTATCGTATATGAATTGTTTTATGATGTCTTGATGTTTAAGATTCCCATTTTAATTACATGGGTTATGCAATGATGTATGGTTTATGATTTTGTGGCACACATAAGAATGGTATCATTATGAGATGGGTGGGACCTATATCTCCCTCCAATGCATTGGTTAATGATTTTATATCTCATGAGATAGACATGGCTGGAATGGAAGGTTATACCGGTTCAGTGAAACAGGACTGAAACGAGGGTTACTCGATTCAGAAAGGGACTTTGTTCACTAAGACAGTCTTGGCAATGAGTCTTGACTAACAAGAAATGATTCTCTATGATTATGTGTGAATGCCACAAAGTTTCATGTTTTAAGTTATAATTATTGTGATTACATTTCACTGCCATGATTTATCCCATGTTATGAAATTATGCTCTCTTTTGCAGGTTATGATTTCCAAAATGTTATGTTCTTATGAATATGATGTGATTGATATTTCTTTTGTTTACCCTTACTGAGCATTTGAGCTCACCCTTTTATGTTTTATTTTCCCCAGGATATAAAGAATGGTTTTCGGTATAAAAAAAGGAAGATCTTTATGGGAGATATTGAAGATCTTTCACAACGATTAGAAGATTACATTTCGAGTTTCCAAAGACACTAAACTATTACGATCCTTGTGTGTGTGTTTTTGTTATGTACTAAGTATTCCGCAAATTTAATGTAATGTCAATATACGTCAGGCTCTGGGTCTCTACATTAATCCTAGGTTACAAATATCCCAAACGATCTGCCACTTTGATAACTATATTGATATTTTTGGATGTTCCCTCAAGGTTGAAATATAGATTGATGAATATGAAGGATATAATGAGGATATAAAGCATAAGATGATATTTAAATATGGAAGTCATATGGATAAATCCCATGGTTCTATGAAAATCCATCACACCACTTTCCAAAGATGTGGAAAGAAAAAAAATATAATTTTCTTGAAGGGGAAAAGAAATGATTTAGGTGTGGAAGAGAAGGGAACATAGCCGTCAAATACCATCAATAAAAAACTCCTAGCTCTGATAGTGGAGAAGAACAATCCATTCGACACTCAATTATTTGTTCATTTTTTAAATGGAATGAACGAGGGATCCTTGAAAATAGAACCCTAAGACAAGAGTTTTTTGAGGCAACCAACAACCACCATGGCAGCATATGCGAGAATTTTCCATCACTACCACTGAATGGAATCCCTACAAATAAGTGGTGACATGTACGCTAGTTATTCATTCCAGAATAAGGGATGTACTTTTTGATTCTTGTTTAAAATTTCTTTTATATCCCAAATGATTAGTATAAAAATCCCACCACCACCACAAATCATAGAAGTAATGAAGTTATTTATTATGGAAAATGGTAAAATCATTAAGTACAATGAATATGACTCCTCCGCTGTCATAATTTATTTATTAACTTCCCATAGATCCTCATCATACATCCTGTGGTGGAATTTGTTTCAATTTTTTGGCATGTATTATATTTCCTTAAATATATCCGACATAAATTTCCGTGAGAGGTAACTCACTCTCCATTGAGAGAATTGACCCCCTATTCTATACATGTTCAAGGACAAAGATGAATCTTATTTATCATAATCATCTTAAGTGCGGATATTAATACCCTATGAGGACATATATTAGGCAATGATGATTGAGTTTAAGGAAGAAACAATCCTCGATGTCATCTTTATTATGAGGGCATTCTCTAAAGTGTTTCTCTATAAATGTTTTAGTCTTCATTCTAGAAGACATGTTGAATTCCCAATTGATCTTATATTTGGGGTATTTCAAATATCCAATACTCTATATATAATTTTTGTTGTGGATATTGATGATATGAAGTAACAGCTATAGGATAATCTGGATAAATGGATTATACTCCCATGTGCTTCACCAGGGGGTGAACCGGTCCTTTTCTTCAAGAATATGGAGGGGTCAATGCACCATTTAATTCATTATCATGAGCTCAAAAATATCATGATAAATAAAAAGTATACTTTTCCCCGAATTGATGACTTGTTCGATCATCTATGTAGAGCACAATACTTCTCCACGGTATATTTGCATTCGGGATATTACAATGTATGGGTGATGAAGGAGGATATCTCCAATAAAACATTTTGTGTAATGTATGGGCACTATGAAATCATAGTAATGATTTTTAAACTCACTAATTCTCTAGTAATCTTCATAGACTTGATGAATGGTGTCTTTAAAGATTTTCTCAACATATTTTTGATAGTCATTATCAGCGATATTCTAATATAACCCAAAACCCTAGATGATCATGAGGAGCATCTAAGAACTATATTATAGACCTTGTGAAAGGATAATCTTAGTGAATGGTATAGAAAGTGTGAGTTCTTGTTGAATGAGGCCTCATTCTGGGGGAATATCACCACAATTAATAGGATAACTGTATCTCCCTCCAAGATAGCTATAATTGAGGGACGTCCGAGGCTAACATTATTTACAGATTTTAGTAGCTTCCTTGGGTTAGATGGATATTATCACTAATATGTGAGAAATTTCTCATGATTTTCCAAAACATTTAACAAGATAACTCAGAAGGTAATAAGGTTTACAAGGAGTAATGAATGATAAGAGACATCTAAGGAGTAGAGAAAAGGGCTCATCACCATGCACATGCTCACATTACCCACAAGTGGATAACGTTTTGTGGTATTCAGTGATTCTTTGAAGAATGGATTAGGTTGTGTGTTGACGTAAACTGATGAAGTCATTGCCTATGATTCAAGGAAATTGAGTGTTCATGATAAAAACTACCCATCACATGATCTGGAGTTAGCTCTAGTGATCTTATCTATAAAAACATTGCATCATTACCTCTTTGGGGATAAGTGTGGAATATATATAGACCATAAAAACTCAAGTAAATATTCATAAAAATTGTTTAATAGGTGCCAACGACGATGGAAAGAGTTGATCACTGAGTATGAATACTCAATCCATTATCATGTTGGGTATACGAACAAGGTGGAAAATGCTCTAAGTATATAGGACCTATAGATTTTATCATTTATTAAAATTGAAAAGGATCCATTCATATTATATTTGATTATGATGGACATGGGAATCATACAGAATGGAGCATCATCAATCCCTTTCACCAATGATTTCTCAACAGTCTATTTTATAATGGTTAATGGATTCTCAAAATGATGGTGTGGGAATTCAAAAGGAGGAAAATTTTAGAAAATGGATATCCTTAGAGTTCAATTTCAATGAAGAAGGAATTTTGAGATTTGGGGAAAGAATATGTATTCCATTGAATCTGGAGTTAAAGAAGGAACTTTTATATGATTCACATAGTTCAATTTTATCCATTCACATAGGAAACAAAATGATGTATTGAGATTTCCGAGAGTATTATTTGTGGGATAACATGATGAAGGAGATCACTGCGTATACATCAAAGTGTGTGGTATTTAAACAAGTAAAGGTGGAGAGGAAGATGTCTAGGAGGATGATGAAACCATTACCCATATTTGCATGGAAATGGGGGAACATCACCATAGTAGTTGTCACCAGACTTCTGAAGGCATCCAATGGAAACAATGAAATTTGGGTTTTTGTGGATTGTCTTATAAAGACTGAACACATCATTAAAATTTGGGAATATTTCTCACTGGATCAACAGGAACATATATATATCAGAGACGTCGTATGGCTGGAAGTAGTACCAGTATGTATTATATCCAATAGAGATCGAAGATTCACCACTATGTTTGGAAGAGTCTTCAACATGCTCTGGATACTAATATGTACATTAGTATGACTTATCATACTCAATCTGGTGGCCAATATGAGTGGAATATCCAAAAACACGAGGACATATTGAGAGCATGCTCAATAGACTTCAAAGGGGAAAGGGATCAACATATCCCTCTAGATTTGTTCTCTTAAAATTACAGTTTCGAATCAATAATCCAAACAGATCCTTATGAATCCCTATATTTGAAGATGTGCAGAACACCGACATTTTGGGATATAGTTGGGGAGTGGAAACTCCTTGGTCTAGAAATTGTCGAAGAAATTGAGAAGAAGGTTAAGACCATCTTGCATCATATTAATTCTTTCCAGAGATGACAAAAGAGCTATGATGATAATCATCACTGAGACATAGAGTGTGATGTTTGAGAAATGGTATTCCATTGCATATCACTGTGGAATATATTTTTGAGTGTTAGTAAGAAACTAATGATTTATCCAAGGTACATCGACCCTTTTGAGAACCTTGATTGCATTGGATTAGTGTCCTATTGATTAGAACTCCATCCAATACTATTTCAAGTACATTGTTTATTCCATATATCAATCTTGAATAGTTACATACCTATCACATTGCATGTCAACAATAAAGAGGTCTCACCATTGGAGAATGACCTCTCCTGTGAAGAGATCCGATGAATATCTTATATCATAGATAAAAAGGTCTACGAAATAAGAAAATACCCCACATAAAGGTGTTATGGAGAAACCAAAAGTTGATTGAGGCAACATGGGATGTATAGAAAGTAATGAAGAAGAGTTACTGGCATATGTTTTAGTGTGGGAAACGAAAATTTTGAGGGGAAAAATTCTTAAGGGGGGATGTTTGTAATGACCCAAACATTCATTAACAAAACATAATCTTGATCTAATTAAATGGATTATTATGTAAAATGATTATATAAAATATAAAAATCCTTGGAATTGTGTGTTTGGATTTCAATTTTTTTATGAATTGTTAACATTGTTTCTATAGTCGTTTAACAGTGATTGCATGATTAGTAAAAACATAGGTCTTAACAAATCCAATTTACTCAGAAAATGGTATTGATGACCTCATATAGCAGACTTTCCCCATAAAAATTCCATTATTAAAAGCTCATTAAAGGTGGTGGAATCATTGGGCATCAATCTTGACCAAGCCTAATACGGGCTTCAACAAGTTAAGCATGAATGGAACCACCTACTAAAGAAGTTGAAGTTGATAGATATTACCCCCCAAGCGATGCAATCCCAACCACCCCAAGAGACTGTCATCATCAAACACCTTTCCCTTAGGTCATATGTGGGTGTTATAAGGGGTTACATAACAATAAATTAACACTATGATTATGTTCATCATTGTTTTATATAATAAAGGATATACATTCATATTATTGTTGTTACCTTGTAAATGTTTCTTAAAGAACATATAGTAATTTTAATAAATATTAAATTAAGAAATATATTTGGAGGAATTAATGGATATTATATTTAAATTATATTTTAATAAATTAATATTAATAAATTATTTTTTAAATATAGATTATGGTATAATTTTAATGAATACAATTGTATTTTTTTTATGTTTTGGAATCCATTTTTATCAAAACCCATGAATTATCGATAAATGTTAGTTCTTATTTTTAAAGTAAATAATTCACATATTAAGAAAAATATTTAGATAAAAAGAATATTATTTATGGAATTAGGATGTTGAAATTATCCAATGGTGTATTTTTTAATTTTTTTTGAGAAATTTGATTTTTTCCATAAAAATTATATACTCTTTAAATATATAATGTGTTTTATGACCTTATAATGAACAAATAGTGCAGTAATAAACCACCATAAACATTATTTCCAACTAATATAAATTTTACCATTAATATAATGTCATTTTAGGTTAATTTTATTTATTTTACTATGCCTCAATAGACCCATTAAGTCTTACAAATCATTTTATATTTTTTTAATGATATCCTTGAGTGTGTGACTCACTTCCACATAAGCAATAAATTTTTTTCAATAATTTATTCCATTAGCCAGATAAAATATTGTTTTCCACTCCCATTTTGAATAAATAGAGGGAAAACCCATGAGATGGTTTGTGGTTTTAATTAGTTTAATGTGTAGGGTCGAAAGCCTAAATAATAAAGAATCTCATCTCTTTTCCAATATAAACCCACCCAACCTCCAACATTATCTTTACCAAATGTCATTGGATCTAAAAGCACCTCTACCCTACTCTCTCTATAATCCTCCCAAGGCACCCCAACATCCCAATAATCCTCTCTCAAGCCCCTCCCATGCCATTGGGATCACACGTCCATGTAAAAGATTCCATCCTTTCATATTTTTATCCATGTGTCTTTATGTAGTCAAAACCTTTTAAATTCTTTTAAAAATTTTGAGATATGATTTCTAACCTCCTCAATACTTCCATATTTATTTTTGAATAATTATGGACCCCTTTCTCTCTAACTAATTATTCCCATGTATACCTATTCCTATGACAAAATTTTGTAACAAATTTCTCTGTCCTCATTTACATTCAAGCAATTATTTTGTATTATGAAACTAAAATTCTATTACTTATGTTTAGACATGTATCTCTATGACCCTTATTCATTAAATTTAATTTAAATGTATTGATGAACACATTTCACAATCATCAATCATTTTAATGAATTATTATATCACATCATTATGCTGCGAAATTACCTCGCGATATTACAAGCCTAAGTCATTGTGTTGTGAGTACCCTCCCCATTTCTCTAACAAGGGAATGCATCTTTATGCATGTTTAATAATTTACTATATATTTTGATGAATATATTACACATTACTATATATTGAAATAAATTATTATCTTTAATGATTCCATGTTGTATGATCCATGTGGCCCACTTATGTCTAAAATGAAATGTTTATGAAGAGTACGCCCAGATAGCCCTCCAATGAATTGGGTAATGACTAGTATCATTATATGTAATGGGAAATGAGGGTTTAATCATGCTAATTAAAATGAAATTAGTGTTTACTTATTCTCCATGAGCAATGATCCTTGGCTCAGGCTAATACCATGTTATGTGTTGTTACCACATTTCCATGTTATGATAATCATGATATATCATAACATTTTGTTAATGTTTTTTATGATCAATTGATATGGTTATTGAATAATATGTGATGTATTCATCATGTTATTCTTTTATTATTACCTTAATTTGATTTACATATCATCCTTTTCATATGTTTGTTCTCATGATGTCCCATGCAATGCTAGGTATCAGGGAATGTATTGTTCATGTAAGGTATGTTTTCAAAAAAGATATTGTGTTTCATGTTTAAATTCATTATGTAATGTTCCTAATCCCCAATGTCACTAGACCACTTGATCATAAACGTTTTATCAAGTGATTATTTTATGTAATAAATAGTGTTTATTTGTGTAATAATGATAAGGGTTGTTATAATTCATCCATCAAAATTAGAGATAGACATATCAATTATATCATCCATGGAGAGGATAGTTCGTTCATACAAATAAATGTTGTTTCTATTTTTTCTATAAATGGAGTCAAATAAGGATATATAATAATTCAAAATTATATATTAATTTTCATATCTTAGACATATTATTTAATCACAAAATTTGTCCTTAATACCATCCATATTAAAATAGAATGAAACATGTTTCACATCGCTTCATTGAGGTAGAAGATAAAACATACGCAAACGTGACATTGTAATCATTCAAAACCTTTGATGGTAATAATATATGTTTTTTATAATAATTAAAGAAGTAAAATAATTTCATAAATATAATAAATATACTTTAAATATATCATTATATTCATCTGTGAAATACAATAATTGACAAACAATTACAATGGTCTGTGAGGCGTTCGTCCTCCATACACATGCCTAATGGTTTTGTATACAATTTGATGAAATAGGATATGGTATAGGTAATTATGCTTTCAGGATAAAACTATTTACATTAAGGATACTATTATTAATTTTTCATTATAATTTATTATTATTTTAATGATAATGTTGATAAAAAACAACAAACAAATAGTTTTGAATAAAACCACTTCATCAAAAAACCAGTTTGGGGTTTGTACCTAAATCCTTAATATGATTTTTTCTTAATATAATAAGGGAAACATGTTCATATCGATGAATTTAAGGAAGTTTTATCAGTGCTCATTTTCATAAAATGGATCATTATTTGTAAATAAAGGAGAATAGTATGTGTTCTTTTATACGTGGGGAGGTGTCCCTATTTGAAATTTCACAAAACAATACAATATGATAAAATCATTCTCAATAGACATTATTCAAAATGGATTTATATTTGAAGGTGATATGTGATAAAGTAGAAATATATAAATTCAATAGCATTTATATGTGTTTAATTAGCAATCATACCTATAGTAATTGGTTTAACCCCAGTAAACCGATTTTAACATCATCTAGGGAAATTGATTTTTACTAATTTTACTATTCAATATTACCAAAAATTAAGGTAAATATATAATATAATAATAGTTATTATTATTATTCATAATTTGGAATCCATTTTTCTAAATTCATTTCATATAAGTGGTCATATTTTATTTGATATTAATCTGACAAGTGTAACAAAAAATGAGATTCCATATAAAAATATTCCTCATGTATAAACAGCTCTAATATCCTATTTCATCATAAAATTTCGTATAATGAAAAAAAAATTATAAATAATAATATTATTCATATAATTTTACTTTTAATTATAAATTTATTTTCATACATTCTTTAATAGAAAATGATTATTTTAAATAAATTTGTTTTCATACTTTTTATAAAAAACTAATATTTTCATAAAATTATCGAATTTTAATTATAATATAATTTTGACATATTAAATTTTATAATTAATTTATTTTTTTCATAAAAAAATTATTATTGATTTTTTATTTGAAAATTATGTGTGAAAAACACGAAGAAAATGTTTTTTTGAAAAAAAACATTTAAGCATTAATCTATATTTCTTTTTATCCCATGCCTATAAAAAATATTTGATGACTAATAAAAAATTTATCAAATATATAATAAATAAAATTAATAAATGTAATTCATATAATTTTTTTAATATCATTTGATAAGATAATATACATTTTGTGTAAATAAATATTTATAAAAAAATATCTCATTTAATTAAAAATGATTTATATATTCATTTCCAATCAATTGTTAAACAATGAATATAATTTATAAATTTCTAATAATTATATGATTTAGTTATTCATATTCATACCTTCCAATTTTTTAATGATTTTTTATATATAAAAAATAAATAATAATAATTTAAATATATTATATGGTTCAACTAAATTGTGTTTGACAAGTAATACAATTTGTCCATGAAATTAAATTAATTTAAAAAAATCATTACTTATCATGTTCTTAGATTATACACCACATTAAAAATAATTTTCCCACAAAATTTATTCTCTATGATAAAAACATTTAATTATACTTCTACCTAGTTAATCTTCAGGTTACCATTTAAATTACACAAATTAGTTCTTTTGACTTAATATTTTGACCAGCTGAGAGCTATATTTTTGGAGAACATATTATCTAACATCATTAATCTGGATCAGTTTTTCCTCAGTAGAAATATAATACTCCAGTTGTAATCCTCTAAGTTATGTACATGTGAATAGTCACATATTTAATTCATTAGGAGAGAGAAATAAAACAAATCGTGAATTATAGTGATGTTTGGTAGAAGAACCAAATGATAATTTAACATCCTAACTTGATCAAGAATCAAGGAAGGGACTATATTCATAGTTAATATATTTCCTTTATTTCTTATCCTCATTACCTTATTCCATGGATACATTTTTATAATCAATCTTTCAGCAACTTTGATCTCCATATGTCATCAAATAATTTCATCATATATTTTCAATTGAATTTTTGTTTCCCGTATATGTTTTTCAATATATCTGACATTATATTCCATTTCATCATGTAGATCAAGTCCCAATAACTTTATTTCTCAAAAATCATTCTAGAATGTTTCATTTATTCGAATATTTATATACAGGGGTTAATAAAAATCAATCTGAATTCTCTAGTGAATGATATTTTATATAAAAACATGACTAGAAGAAGATATATATCCCAACCCAAATTGAATTATATATATAATTTTCCAAATATATCTTCTATGTATTGAATGGTTATATCTTTTTGAACACCTATATGAAGATGATAAGTAGTGTAGGAACTTAACTCTGTATCATGATCTTGCAAAATATTTTTCTAAAACATCAGGGCATACCTTGATACCTGATTAAATACAGTATAATATGGTACTCAATGAATCATAATAACATTTATAAGTTATAATATGTATATATAGCCCAAATATAAATATTATCAGATGAAAATGAATTATGTTATCTTAGTTAGTTGATTGAATACTAATCAAATATAATTATGAAATTTAGACATTTTGGTGAGCCTAATGATATAATCAATGTTAATTTTTTCCAATTCCATTATGGTATGAGTAATGGTTATAAAATCCCCATAATATTATAACTATCAACCTTAACATGGGGAAGAACCATCCATCAAGATATATACTCATGAATATTTATCATTATATTATCCCACCATAAATAAATAATCAGATCACTATACATCATCACACATCAAGGATTGATCGATAATGACAAATTTTGTCCCTCCTCAAATAGATACATCTTAAAATATTGTATGAAAAATATATAAAAACTTTTGTTGAAATATATCATTCCATCATAATAATGATGTATCTATGGAACACTTCTTATGTTGTTCTATAGTTCCACATATTTATTCTCTGCCTATTAAATTATCACATCGATATTTGCTTGAAAACTTATTTGAGAAAAAAAAGATATATCCAGACAAAGCATCAACTACCTTGTTCTCTTTATTATTGTGGTAATGCATTAAGAAAATATCACCATAAATTAGACTCAACAATATTCTAATGAAAATATTCAACTGTTCATATGTAAAAATATACATTAATTTTTTTTAACAACTTCATATATCAAAACATTATTTATATATATAATTCATCCTTATGTTTAATGAAATACTTACCACAACTAACTCTAAATCATTAGTTGGGTAAGTTTTCTCATACAAATTTATTTTTATTGATGTGTTACAAATATTCATATCATTATGCATGATAACAGATCCCAATTCATTTTGTTTACACCACTCTATATTTCAAATCCTTCACCATATGAAAGTAAAGTATGCACAAGTGTCTTATCTAAATTTCTCTTCATTTACATTAATATTTTATGACATTCATATGTCGAAGTAAACCTATATCCCTACCATGTAATTTTGGATAATGGATTATATTTTCTTGAAAAAGTATCCCCAATGAATTGATAATATTTATATAAACTAAAGAAGTGAATGACCTCAGCATAGTATTTGGTATGGTCATATGTTCAATATCTTTTGTCAGTTATATATCTATAGAAATACACTCTATTGAGTTTACATGACACGATAATGATGTTTTTTAGGTAAAATTAAGACATTGTATATATTTAATATAAATTCTCAAACTATTAGCCCTTCATCACATTTATTAAGTGATATTTATAATCTTTGAATATCATTTATTATATAATAATATCTTATATAAAGAAATCATAAAATTGATAAAGATAATCTATAACAACAACATTTGTTATATCAGATATGATTGTGGGGGAATTAGTATGTGAAAATGTCATAACTATTAATTCATATGGTTTATAACGTTTTTGAGGTGTCTTCTTAGAGATATCATCCTTATGGTAGATCAGTTTTTGATATCTATAATGAATTTAAATCATGTAAATTTATTAATCCCTCTGAAGTTCATCAAAAATGACTTAAATATGGGGTAGAAGATAAATGTTCTTGATTACAATCATTTCCAGTTCCCAATAGTCAATAAATATTCAGATTGTTCTATGTTTATTATTAAGAAATAACTAGTTCACCCTAAGGATACACACTTAAATAGATAAATCCCTTCCCAATATGTCTCCATTGTTTATTCATTAATTCATATAACTCAATCATGTACATTCTCTATGGATTATTTCAAATAGTTATAGAACCATTTATGATTACCATTGATAACTAAACATCTTGATTTGGTTGGAGTTAAATAAAATCTTCTAAAAAGTCTTTTACAAACTCTCATGAAAGAGAAATATTATCAATATGGAGTTTCTACCTATCCATATTATATAAACACCACATTTGAATATAAATTGTGACTCATTGAATAAATTTTATTTTAATTGGAAGTTAATATTTATCGCCACGCTGATAGATGATCATAGGTTTTTTTATTATAAAATTTTTTATTTTTATTTTCAATTGATGTTGGATATATATATATAAATCAAATCAATGACTATAATATCATAAAATTAAATCAGAAGGAGAATAATGATATTTATAGTAAAGGTATTCCCCCAAAAAATTGCTTCATAAGAATCATTGTGATGATATGTTATCATTCCACTATTGGGGTATTTATATTCTATATCAATATTTTCTTATTGGGGTGTAGTATTTATTCCCTTCGAAAATTCATAATATATAAAATCGTGGGTAGATGTATATTCAAATAAGGCATTAGTAGTTCCAAAATAGATGGTATGAGAACTTTTCGCAATATCATTATTATATCACTTATAAGAAATATTGATTGTATGAAGTTTACCTATTTCTATATGCTAATTTTTTTTGAAATCAATCAGCACCACTATTATTTTTATTTGATCATGGGTTATAATGTTGACCAAACCCATTACATTTAAAACATTAGAGTATCTATTGTGCATTCAATGGATGTTTATCTTTACTCACATCATTAGATAACTTCTTCCTATCACATCAAAATTTGATTACAATATTGGCTTCCTTTAAAGACATAAAATATTTACTAGACCCAAAAATAGAATTTACTCTATATTTACTTCTAAAATTAAATCACCATTGTAAGATAATTGTATTATCTCCATGATTCATATAATTTCCTTTAAAATTATATAAATCTATTATTATCAAAATGATGATAAATATGTGTCATTAAAATTCCCATTTCCACCTTGATAGAACACTAAAGAATCTACTCAATGAAACTAAACTCCCTTAGGGTTAATTCCCTTTGGGGACATTGTTTTAAGCAATGGAAGAATTAATACACCTTACATTAAATTTTGATGATGATACCAGAATCATACCACAAATATCTTGTTAAATGATCCTCATAGGAACTAATAGATTCACCATCCTTTATGTTAGCTCATTTAATTCCATATCCTTTTTCATAAAAATAATATGATTAAATTAATTATTGAAAAATAAATTCTTAAAATAAACCAACTCATTGGATTTTTTTCTTCTATTTTCATAATATTATTGATAATATCCCACCAGTGATCCACTCTGTCTTCAAAATGATATAAAGGAAAAATTTATTTATCACCCTCCAAAGAGTGGAGAATTAAAAAGTAATTTTTTACTATTATAGATCAATTAATATGAAACTATTCGATAAGTGGATCCACTAAAAAAATTGGTTGTTACCTCATGAATGACATGATGTAATTTTTTCCCATCCATTAAAACTTTAGTGGTTCAATAAGATTAATTTCATTAGGAATTTTAATGAGCATAAAAACACATTTTTCTTTCAGACTCCCATAACATTTCGTTTCACAGGAGAACAATACTTTCATTTTACATCACATTAATCAATAATATAATTCCTTTAAGTTCTAGCAATTGTTAAAAGAACGAAGCATAGAGTGAGCTACAAAAATCATTGTGTAAAAGGTATAATCATGAAATATCAAACATAAGATGTAACTACCTAGGTACATAAATTTTTTCAGAAATAAAATATTTAAATTCATTAAAAATTTATAATAAAATAATATATATTTATTGAAATTGAAGAATTTATACTGATAGAGTAGTAACATAATATTTGAAATAAAAAAATTGAAATTATAGATAGTAATTTTAGAAAGTAGAATAGTATTGTATCCTATGATTTTATAAATATAATTCTTGTATATTATCAGTCTAATAATTATATATTCATATCATGTAATAAATAAATAAATGTATTATAAATTATTAATTATGTGTTGGTATTTTTTATGTTATATATATTAAATTATTGTTTTATAATTAATTAAAAATTTGAAAAAAATTTATTTCCATAAAATAGATTTATAATGTAGTATTCTAATTTCTTATGGTTAGAAGATATTTTTATGAGCCATTGATTAATTTTTCAAAGTGTTATAAAGGAATTTATAGTTTTAAAATTGTTTTTTTAAATAAATTATTATATTATTTCAAAATTAAATTTATCATATTTTAAAAAATTATTTTGATAAATTGGTGTTTCTTTTAGAATTATATATATTGAAAAATTCCTCAGGTGGATTTTTAATTTTTTAAAAAATAATTAAATTTTTTGTGAGTAGTCAAATATGAAAACTTACTAAATAAGCTAAATACCTATATTATTCAGTAATGGATGATGGTTTACTGAGGTAAGAACCATATTTTGGAACTAAAATTCACTGATTACTTTATTTAGTCAGATAAACAAACACTATATCCTATCTTGATCAAAATAATAAATTAATTAATAAATTAATTGAAACCCCCATCTCATCCTCTAAAAATACAATCACCCAACCCCTATTCTCTTCAAAAATTTAAAGCTTTGATAATTGTCCAAATGATACCAAATTTTATTACCAAGACTCCTCCCCATATTCAAGTCTTTATGGTCTCAGAAAAAGTCCAAAACCAATGTCCCTGAGGAGGTTCATAAGTAAGATAATTTAAGTGGTAAAAATCCTTTTTAAATTTGGTTTGTTTCTTTTCAATTAATTTTATTTTATAATACTCTATTTAATTATATTTATCCTAGAGGAATGAAAACTAAAGGGTCTTATATATACATTAATGTTTCATGTTTATTTAAATATTCATCATCTTAGTTATTCACCACTCTATTTTATTCTAAAAAATAAAAACATAGTTCGTGATGTGTCTATTTACCAATATCATGGACGATGGGTTCCTAGCATCAATTAGAACCTTCGTGACTGGTCAGAAAATATTTTTAAAGGATGAAAAATATTTTAATGTGTATTATATTAAATCATTAATTTTATTTATTTATAATATATCCATAATATTAAAATATATATCTATACAAGTTCGTTATTTTCGATGAACTGCCAAAATGAAATAAGTGAATTTCATTATTGTTTTATCTAATGATTCATCATCATATATCAAAAAATTTATTTATAGTATCAATTATTATTATTTAAATATATTATTATAATTTCAATTCAATTATGCAGTTTCTCTTCCATTCGATTGGAAAATATATTATGAACCGACCATTGAAGCCATGAAAAAAATGCACTTAAAAAAGTGGACATAAAAAATATTATTAATAAATGGATGGAATTATGATATAAAATTAACATATATGGTGTTATAAAAATTAATATGATTTTTAATATGATAATAACACTCTTTTTACCAATATACAGTATTTCTAAAGACATTTTAATTAAGAAGAGTTTGATGTAATGAAATTATTAAACCAATTTTAATTATTTCGGTTAACCTTATAGATAAATTATTTTTTCATGATAAGAATATTTGTGAAGTTGAATTTCAATATATTTTATTTTTTAATGTTTAATTGCAATTAATATACATATTCCTTTCAATTGATAAATTCTATCATCCATGATATGGTATTTATAAAAGAATTTTATTTTAAAGATCCCTTTTAAATTTGAATTTCTTAAGAAATTCTATGGAATGATTTTATGGAAGTATTCTTGTTTTATGATAATTTTATTATTCCCGATATTTTTTTTGAATTTAGGGTGGAAGCTATATATCTCTTTAATTCATTGGGTATGTTTATGATGGAGTCTAACTGTATGGTTACTCTAAGTGTAACTATGATTGATACACTCTAAGGTAGTCAATAGGGATACATTGTAAAGTAGCGTTAGGGTAAAAAATAACAAGATATCCATGAGGGTTACATTATAATGTAAGTGATGAACTAAGTTAAGAACATCGATTTATTTAGGTTTTCTGCTTTTTTAGGATAATCTAGTGTTTCTCAATGTATGTACATGACTCTTTAGGCGTAAAAAGTGTGTATATGTGAACATGATTGGATAAGTTTATATTTATTCATGGACTAATAGTATATACTCATCTTTATATCCTTTACTAAACATTATATGGACATCCCAAATTTTGAAATATATTTCAAACGTTTTGTGGAAGGGTGATAGAAAATTAGAAACCAAGACGAATATTAGGAAGACTATTTTTAAAAAGATATCATGTTTTAATTATAAATATTTTTATTTTGAAAAAATGTATTTTTTATGTTTTACAACGTTTTTATTCTGATGGGTTGATATATAAGAATTATTTATTAAATTTATAATACCCTAATACAAAAAATATCTTTGGTAAGGTTAAAAATTTATTTGTAATGGAATTTACTAAATTATGTAATGATTAAGGATAAGACTATATAGTTGGTATCAGAGCATGGATTAGATTACATTAGGGGTTAGGATGATTTTAATAAAATACCATATAATACTATTACCTTATGTTTATATTAAAATGATAATAAATTTGACGATTACTAAGTGTCTTCATATATGTATGATTAGAATGGTTTTCCACAGATGAAATAGGGAAACATAGATTAGATGGAACATAGCATCTGATATCATTCTGAATCAGGGGTGGTCAATGGTCATCAATATCAGGGATTTTAATGAGACTGATGCAATGTATTATGATGAATTTAATAATTTTTTCCATTAAAAATATTTTTTTAATATTGTTCAACATAGGAAGGAAAAAGATTACACGAATTTAAATAAAAGGAGATGGATTCTATGGTTTAATATGAAGTAAACATCACTCGATTGGAAATTTCCACTCCAAATTTTATTCAGGATCATGGTAGAAAAATCAATAATTTTTATTCTTGATTGACTCCATGATATTGAAGGGAATTGGACTCCAATTAATTTAAATGTTATAGGATACTTTTTATATATACTGATAGGGTATAAATGGGTTTTTAAATTATCATGTATACTTTGAAAAAAATAAGAAGAAGTGGTCCATAGAGAAACTCATGGGTAGTAATCAATCGATGAAATATGATGTTATGAATGTTTGGTTTCTAGTTTGTGAAAATTATACTAAATAAAAACATTGGGGAAATCCCTAAAAAAATTGAAAGTGTTTTTGATTTGGTTATATTGGTCATATGGCTAGATATTGTAATGAAAATGATCTTAACATTATTCCTTACAAGAAAACAATAAAGTGTTTTAAATCTGGTGTAATGGGTCATTATGTAAATAATGTCATAAAAGAATGATCTAAATGAGCATAAAAAACAAGATTATATATAAAATGGTTTAATGTGATCCTTTCTGACTACTTCAATAGATATTGGCACATACAATGAAGTGGTATTAGGTATATTGTTTGTTTAATAAGATTTTCTAAATGAATTATTTGATATGGGGAATACATGTTCCTTTCTTTTCGATATATATTCCTATAAATTAAGAATTTCACCACATGAAATGAGACCAGAACATATCGTTTAAACAAAAAGGGGAAGTATTTCACCAAAAAAAGAATTATAAGAATCTTCTTATTGTTTTATGTGGAAATACATTACTTGAAAACAATAATGTATTACACACAGTCTAGTTTTATGTCATTCTGGGTATGTATTAGAATACTTTTTATCATTCTAAGATTTATTTGAGAGGTAAAAAAGTGGTTTTATAGAATTTGATTTAGTTCATATATAATAATGAACCCATGAATATTGATAACATATCATGAAGTTGAGAAACAATTAAATGATGGAACCAAAATTTTAATTCTCAAAATGTTGAAAATAAGGGAACTGTTCCGATTAATTTTCTACAAGTGGAAAATGAATACTAAAAGATGTTTTTTAAGAGTTGTTCAGTTTTATAATAGATCTGTATGTTGAACATGCCATTGATTTCATTCATGATTGAAATAAAATTTGAAAACCCCCTTATCGAATAGATCAACTGGAACTTGATAAATTGATAAATTAGTTGTAGCAGTATCTTTAAAAATGACATATTTATCCTAGAATAACAAAATAGGGTGCTCTAATTTTTTTTAAAGATTAATGATAGTTACATGAGACTTTTAATTAATTACAGAACATTGAATAACATTTCTGTTATGAATAAGTATCATTTCCCTCACATCGATTAACTTTTTCACCATCTCTATAGAGAATCGTATTTTTTAAGGCTAGATTTGTGATATTGGTAACATCAGCTAACGGTGAAGGAGGATTTCATTTGGAAAACATCCATTCATACTAGATATGGGAATTATGTGTTTTTTTTATACCCTTTGGTTTAATAAATGGCCTTATTGTATTCATAGATTTTATTAATAGTATATTCTATGAATATTTGGTTAAGTTTATCATTATTTTATTGATGATATTTTTTTATTTTAAAAAAGATATAAGTATGATAAAAAACATATAAGTATTTTATTGCATACTCTCAAATAAATGATGTTATATAGATAATTTACCAATTGTTATTTTTTGTAGAAATATATTTCTATTCTTGGTCCCATTTTATATAGGGATGGAATTACAGTTGATCATGTCAAAAAAATAGTAGTTGATTAATGGCCAAGACCTAAAATTGTTATATATAATCAATTTTTCATAGATTATAAGGTTATTCCAGAAGTCTTGTTAGAATCCATGTAGGATTATGTTCACCACTAACTATGTTTACACTAAAAGGGGAAAAATTATTTTGGACTGATTAATGTGATGTTTGAATTAAGGAATTGAAGAACTGGTCGGTGAATGATTTAGTTTGGGTCATAACTTCAAAAAATAGTGAATATTTCCTCTATAGTGATTCTTCATTGAAGGGACTTCGTTTTACACTGATGCAGATGGATCATGTAATTGCTTATGCATCAAGACCACTAAATCCTCATGAGTAATATTATCCCACACATGATTTTGAAGATGAAATTGTGTTTTCTTCTTTGAATTTTTAGAGGAATCATTAATATAGAGCCATATAGGAAATTTATACTGACCATAGAAGTTTGAAATATATATTCACTCATAAGAATACAAACATGAGTAAAAGAATATGGCATGAACTGATAATGGATTATGTTTTCATCATCAATTACCATAAAAAATAGTAGAGGATGCCGTTAGTTTGATGCATAATGCATCTTCAAACATGTTATGTTTGTAACAATACTCATTGATAAAATATTTGATTAATGTTGGAATGGATGTTGTAGCTGTAGGAAATTCATCGGTTTTGTTTTAGTTTTTAATGCCATTGTCTCTATTAGATAAAATTATTAAATCACCAAAGTATGTCAGTTATAAATAAAATATAACTGGTTTTCATGCTTAGTTACCTAAACTTAATGTTGATAATTATTTTTTATTATGAGCAGAAAATATACTGTGATTTACTTGTGATTATTATCTAATGATATATTTTTTATGTGAATTTCATATTTCATTATTTTCAATTCATCAAGGATGTAATGATATAAATAGATACATTTAAGAGTATTATTGGTGGGGTGGAATGAAAAGATATATTATATATTTTACCATGAAATGTTTGACATGTAATCATGTTAATGAAGAGTGAAACATACCAATGGGGTTGCTTCATCTTTTATCAATGCCATAGTGGAAATTAGAAAATATATCCATGGACATTATGGTGGGATTACTGAATACATCTCTATAAAACAATGTGACTTGGGTTATTGTTCACTGACTGATGAAATCTACATATATAATTCCTATTTCTTATACTATGATGTTGGATTTTCATTCTCAATTGTTACTCAAGGATATTTTTAGTATATTCAGAGTTCCAATATACATTTTATATAAATACAATTTTAACTTCACTTCAAACTTTTATAATGTCCTTCTGAAGATGTTGGGAATAGAATTATTCTACATCTCTAATATTCAACCTCAATATGAGGGACATACTGAGTTAATATTTTCATACCAAGGATTATATGCTTTGATGTTGTTCAAGGGATTACTAATAAATTTTGTATCATTATCATTATTAGATTGAGTTTTCTTATTATAACATATTTGTTCTAGTATAAAGATGGAATAATTTTAGTAATTATACATGATGCAATGCCGATCTTCAGCATTTTGGGATGAAGATGGAGAAAAAATGTTGGTAGGACAAGAATTTTAAGAGTATGTTGTTGAGAAATTGATTTTGATCTAAAAACACAAGAGTCCAGCTCATAGCGACACAAAAATTTATGAAGATAACAAAAGGAAGGAATTTTCTTTTGAGGATGGTGATCATGTTTTTCATAGAATATCAAGTTTGAAATTTGTTATACATTTTAATATGAATGGAATGCTATGTACAGGGTTAATTATATCTTATGAAATCTTGGAGAATGTTGTAGAGACCACATTGTTGAATAAGAAACATTGGAATAAGAAAATTTTATGAGGGAATGGTACCCTCACTTGTATAATAAGTAAATAAAAAATTGTGAGGCCACAAATTATAGAAAGGGAGGATAATGTAATAACACATATACTTGTAAAATAATTTGTTTTAATCTGGAATTATAAATTTATATTATTTATAAATTAATGATTTAAAATATTATATTTGTTGAGCTCACCTATTTTAATAATCCCAATTATGCTTTCATATACATTGATAATCTCAATCTAATGATTTTCTATATATTAATTCATTCCATACGTGATCATGATGATAATAATATTAAAATAATTCCTGAGATATGTTAATCCATGTCTATCTATGTTTATACGAGTTATGAAGTTCTTCTAACCCATTTAGATGTGCTTTTGATAAAACAGACAAGTGTTAAGTCACTAATATGGGTATAGCTACTGATATAGAGCTACCGGTACTCAGTCTACCGATAGACTTAGTCTATCGATAGACAGAGTCACCGATAATCTAAGGATACTGATATGAATAGAGCTACCGACAGAAAACGATCTACCGATAGAACAGGTCTACTGATATTCATAAGTCCACCGGTAAGCAAGTCTACCGACAGATTCAGTTTACCGATACATAACACTAAGAGCTATCGATACGAGCTACTGACCGGCGTACTGATACACAGACTAGTGACTAATATGAACCGACTTACACACTCTACCAATACAATTATAGAGCTACTGATAGAACCAGTCTACCGAGCTACCGATAGAGTAAGTCTACCAATTGAAGGAGTTACTGATACCTAGAGCTACCAATACCAACAAGCTGCCGATGCACATTCAAAGAGCTACCGATGAAAGGTTCTGCTATGTAAAATACTACCATACACATTTACCGACACAAGCTACTAATGATTGACCAACTAGTCAAACTCTATAATCGCCATTTGCTGGAGCTGAAAGCTATAATAGGGAAGATAAATACCTAGTTGAAAATCATGAGAAGTAGATAACACTGGGTGTGCATACGATAAGCATAAAGGAACTAAGAAGGCACATGGGTGAAAAAGAAAAGGGATGAACATCTTTCAAACGTGGAGAATTCGTGAAAGGCTACATCCATACTTCAAGAACATTGGACATACCCTAAGATACTCATTTTCTAGGAGAACACACGCTGAACCTTGAGTGAAGAACTACCATAATCACTTCATAAACTCAAGCTGACAAGCTGGACCAAGAATCAAAGAAGAAAATGACACTATGTTTTCTGAGCAGAAACCAGAGAAGGACTCATAAGTTTTTTTTGATCAACTAAACAAGTCCAAAGCTGCACTACCAATCACTAAAGCTTTTCTAAACTCTTTCTCACTTTCATAGTGATTCTATATTTACATTTCGGGCAATGTGTGTACCATATTTATTTTACACACACACTGTCTCCTAATCTAAACTGGATTATTCTCTAATCCACACTCAAACATCATAATGCTTTGTTTCCCGCAGTGGATAGTGGTAGAGGTCTTTGGACATGGACAGTAGTGTACTGTTGTTTCCCCCCCGATCCAGGGTGTGGATCAATTTATATAAATTTTTGAGAGGACTAAGTCTCATCTTTAGACTGAACCTCTTGGTTACCTCTGCTGTGCTTTTTAGTTTATGTCATAAGCATTATATATATGTTTATTTCATAATCTAATGCTATTACTTTGAAAAACAAAACTATTTTAAATATACTTTGATAGTTATATTAACAAGTGTTTATACTTATAGTAAACCGGTAAGTTAGTTTCAAAAGATAATTTAATCTTTAGATATAGTCTACTGAGACCTAATCAATCTTTGAGAAACAAATTGAACATTTACACTCTGTATATATTGACTATAGTTTACCATTGTTTTCATTTTGAGGGATTTTAAGTGAAATATTTTTAACTGAAATTTTTATTGGAACTAAATCCCCCCCTCTTGAGTATGCACTCCGCCCATCATTTGGTATCAAAGGTTGTTGTTTTTCAAATATTTCAAAACAGTCTATTCTCAACTGTGATTTTAGTTGCATCATTAAAGATCTTAAATTTCTGTTAGTTCTAAATTCTATCTCTTTAAAATTTCATTTCTAAAATATAGCTGTGGACAATAGACTAGAGGGTGCTGTCAACAACATGCCACCTTTCTTTAATGGCACCAACTAAACCCAGTGGAAATAAAAGATCAAAATTCATTTGGAATGTATGGGTTTTGATATCTAGACTGCCACAGAGACACAATATAAAATTCTAGAAATTGAATCAACAACTTGGGATGAACCTACAATTACTACTTACAATAATAATTGTAATTCTATGATTGCCATGTACTGTGATTTAGGAGATAAAGAGTTTGATAGAATATCTTCTTACAAAACTTCTTAGGAATATGGGATACATTGGGTGTTTGTCATGAAGGAACAACCAATGTTAATGAAATGATATTGAAACTTATACTATTAAATATGATAATTTTAAAATAGAAAATGATGAACCTATTTCTGATATGTATCTCAGGTTTAATGAGATAGTAAATACAATGAGTTCACTTAGGAAGGATGTTCTAGCTAAGGAACAAATTATGATGATACTGAGATGTCTGCTAGAACGGTGGAGGGACACATCTGTTTCAATCAGAGAGTCATGTGACATTGGAGCACTGAATGTAAAAAAGATTATTGGTTAATTAATGATATATTAAGAAGAACTCAAGGTAAATAAAGGAGAAGATGATGAACCTAAGATAAGATTCGTAGCTTTCAAGTCTAATGCTTTGAAGAGAAAAGACATGGAGGCAATGCAAATACAAACTGAAATTTCAACCAGTGAAGATTTTGATTCAGACAGTGATGCAGAAATGGATCAAATAGCCAGGAGATTCAAGAAGTTCTATAGGAAGAAGAAATTCTTTATAAAATCTAACTACAAAGAAACGTATGATAACAAGGGAAATTGGAAAAAGGATTGGAAAAAGCCTAACAAGGAGGATGATATAGTCTACTACGAGTGAAAAAGGAAAGGACACATCAAGGCTGACTGTCCAAAACTGAAATTCAAAAAGAAATATGATTATAAGGACAAGAAGTACAAGAAATCTATAAAAGCAACTTGGACTGCTTTGGAGGAGAGAACAAGTGAATATTATGTTTCTGATTCTGAGAAGAATCATGCTAACATGTGCTTTATGACCGACACATCTGAGGTACCTGCTTCCCCTATTCTAAATTATTATTATTCGGTGAATAACAGTGATTCAGACAATGATGGAAATATATCTAAGGCTGAAATTTTTGAATACTATAATGTGAAAGGAGAAACATGTAATGATCTTAAAGTCAAATATAAGTCATCAAAGAAACAACATTCTCTCACTGTCACTGCTAAATCAGCCTTTGATATAGAAAAATAAAAGAATGCTTAACTATTAAAGGAAAATACTGAATTGCAAATTTCAAATGAGCAACTTAAGGACTTAGAAAAGTTCAAAAATGGAAAAGATACACTTAAAAATGTTAGGAAAGCACGGTGCACATAAATACACTACTGGTTTGGGATACCAACCTAGAAAATGATAGTTCACTAAAACATGATTTATTCCTATGTCTGGAAAAAATTCAGCTTATTCCAGTTCTGGAAATTAGTATGCTTCAACCAGTTAATCATATTTTTATAGATCAAATAATGGTTATCGGTCAAAATATATTGATTATGTAAATTAAATGAGACCCATAACACAGAAATGGGTTCTTAATGCTTTGATTGCTATCCTATTTGGACCCAAGAAGATCTGGGTACCAAAATCATTTCCTATCTAAACCTGTTTTTTAGGAAACATGTTTGAAGAGTTCTCACAATGAGGTATGGTAAATTGATAGTGGATGTTTAAGACACAAGTCTGGAGATTATTCAAGATTCAAAAGGATAATAAAGGTTGATGGAGGACATGTCACCTTTGGTGGTAATTCTAAAGGAAAAATCATCATCCTAGTCCAGATTGGTAACACTGATTCAGTTTTAATTTCTAATGTTTTATTTGTTGATGGACATAAATATAACCTGTTAAGTATTTCTCAATTATGTGATGATGGATTTAATGTAATATTTTAAAATAATTCCTGTAATGTTTTAATTCTAAGAATGTTTTAGTATTTTCTGCTTTAAGAAATGAAATGTTTATGCTGTTGATTTAAATGCTTTAGCTAAACAAAATGTTACTTGTTTAAATGCTTTTAATAGAGAATCATGGCTTTGTAGTAAAATATTAACACACTGCAACATCTATTCACTTAGATAACTGACTATGAAAAACATGGTTAGAGACCTACCTAAACATGAATTTCCAAATGACAAAGATTATAATCCCTGTCAAAAGGGAAAGAAACATAAAGTTTCTTTTAAATCAATGAAATAAGTTTCACCTTCTAAACCTCTCGAGTTGGTTCACATGGACTTGTTAGGACCGTCAAGAGTTTCTAGTTTAAATGGGAAGCACTATGTCTATGTCCTAGTAGATGAAATTATATATACTTGGGTATACTTCTTATCTCACAAAAGTGAATCCTGTTCTTACTTTATTAAATACCTCAAATCTGTAGAAAACCTTAGTGGACTTATGATTAAAACACTGAGAAGTGATCATGGCTGTGAGTTTGAAAATAAATATTTTGAATCTTATTGCTCACATAATGGCTATAGTCGCAACTTTTCTTCTCCTAGGACACCTCATAAAAATGGTGTAGTAGAAATAAGGAATAGAACCCTTCAAGAAATAGATAGAACCATGCTTAATGAGTATGATCTGCCTATTTACTTTTGTGCAGAAGTTGCAAATATAGCCTGTTATATTATTAATAGGGTCTTAATTAGACCAGTTCTCATGAAGCCCCATATTAGTTATGGAACAATAGGAAACCTAAAGATAGTTACTTTAGAGTCTTTGGCTGCAAAGTTTTCATTCATAATATAAAGGATAATATGGACAAGTTTTCTTCTAAAAGTGATGAAGGAATTTTTCTTCGTTATTATTTAACTAGAAAAGCATATAGTGTCTTTCATAAAAGAACCAAATGTGTGGATGAATCTGTTCACATCATGTTTGATGAAACTGTTCCACATGAGCCTAAAACCTCTCTTGAAAATCTTGAAGAAGAATTGAGTGTTCTGGGCCTTAATGATAAATCTAAAGAACCTACTGTAAAAATATCCAGTTTTGGACATATTCCAAAATATGCTTCTATTGAACCTGATCTTGGAGATGAACCTAAAATTTCTAGTCCTACCTTTACTAGATCAACAAGGATTCTAGAGAATAATCCTCTGGATGTTGTTGTTGGTAATCTTCATAGAGGGACACATTCTAGAGCTTCTCTAAGAAACCAGGTTGAACATCAAGCCTTTCCTTCACAGCTAGAACCTAAAAATGTCAATGATGCTTTCAATGATGAAATTTGGGTAATGAATATGCAAGAATAGTTAAATCAATTTAAAAGAAACTATGTCAAGGAATTAGTTGATAGGCCTAAGGACACTTTAACAATAACAACTAAATGGGTTTTTAGAAAAAAAATTGATGAATCTGGAAACATTGTTTGAAACAAAGATAGGCTAGTTGCACAAAGATATAGTCAAGAAGAAGGTATATATTATGAGGAAACCTTTGCACCTATAGGTAGATTTGAAGCTATTAAGATCTTACATGCCTATGATTCTCATCTGAATTTCAAGTTATATCAAATGGATGTTAAAAGTTCTTTTCTAAATGGTTTTATTGTCAAAAATGTTTTTGTTGAGCAACCATCTGGATTTACTAATCCTCATTTTCCAAATCATGTTTTAAAACATTATAAAGCTTTATATGGTCTAAAAAAAGCTCCAAGATCTTGGTATTATAGACTTAGTAATTTTCTTATTTAAAAATGTTTTACTAATGGGATTGCTCATCCAACTCTTTTTATTAAAAGAATTTCTAATGATGTTTTAATAGTTCAAATATATGTTCATGATATTATTTTTGGATCTTATAAACATTCCTTATGTACTGTTTTTCAAAGAGTATGAAAAATGAATTTGAAATGGGTTTAATGGGAGAACTCAAATATTTTCTTGGATTTCATGTTTTCCAAATGGAATATGGTATTATTTTTAATCAAAGTAAATATAAAAAGGATCTTTTAAAACAATTTGGTTTGGATAGTATTAAGGAAATTGATACTCTTATAACTATTGTTTGTAAATTAGATGCAGATGAAGTTGGGAAACAAGTGGATCAAAACAATTACAGAGGTATTATTGGAAGCATACTTTACATTACCGCTAGTCGGCCAGATAATATGTTTAGTGTGTGTATGTGTGCATGATTTCAAGCTAATCCAAAATAATCTCATTTACATGTTGATAAAGGAATTTTAATAATCTTATACATACTGTAAACTTAGGTTTGTTTTACCCAAGAGGAAATCACTTTGAGTTAACGAGTTATTCAGATGCCAATTTTACCGGTTGCATGTTCGATAGAAAAATCAATTCAGGGACATGTCACTTATTGGGAAAATACTTAGCATCATGGGGTAGTATAATGTATAATTCTGTAGGTTGTTCCACTGCTGAAGCAGTGTACATAGTTGTTGTGCACAAATTTTTTGGATGAAACACACTCTTTTGGACTATAGATATGACTTTAAGCATGTTTCTGTCAACTGTGACAACACTAGTGCAATAAACATCTCGAATAACCCTGTGTCTCACTCAAGGACCAAATACATTGAAGTAAGGCATCATTTCTTAAGAGATCATTATCAAAAGGGTGATATTACTCTTGTGTTTATAGGTATTGACTATCAATAAGCTGATATTTTCACTAAACATTCAAGTTCGGAGATGTTAAGTTACATTAGACAAGAGTTAGGTATGTTTAACCATGATAGGTAGCTAATCTCACTGATGTAAAATTATCACCGATGTAAAATTCTCACCATTTTAAAATTCTCACCGATGTCACCTCACTGATATGAATTCTCACTCATAGAGCCTACCAATGAGTGCGTTGTTTTAAACTACTGTCTACCTCTAGAATCTAAATCATTTTTTTGGTTATTTCATTTTTATATATTTATTTTATGATTCATAAATGATAAAACTAAATTCTGAGCTACTTTTAAATCCACCGAGCCTCAATGCTTTACCCTCAAACCTTATCTCCCGAATCCTTAGAGAACCCTAAATCCCTCAAATTCGAGATGGCAAAAACCAAACTCCCTTCTATTAGAGATATTTCGGTTGAGCCAAAATCAAAGATGAAAACGTCTATGCTAGATTCAAGTGGCAGTGCTAGAAGGAAAAGATCACTAAGACGACCAATAAATCCTCATCAAAAATATCGAGTTATTGAGATTGAAAAGGAGATGTGTGTAAAATGGATGCTGCATAGAAAGTCCTTAGTGCTCGAAGTTCATGAAGATAAAAAATGTGTGGAGTGTTTTTTGATCAAAAATGGTCCCTACTTTCCAATGATAGTGAAATAGTTTTTCGAGTTTGTAACTTTTGAGAAATCTGAAAATGAAAACCGAGTGTCATCATTTGTGAATGGAAAGGAGATATCATTTTCATTTGTTGAATGGGATGAGTGCTTAAAAGTTCAGCAGGAAGGGGTATCTGGATATTTCTCAAGATTCATTCCACCTAACAGTGATATTTTCAACTATGAGACTATTTTAGAAGAGCTAACTAGTGATGCAAGTCAAATACATGTAGTTGCTGGAGAAATGGATGGAGAGAACAGATTATTATTCAAATTTGTTCAAAATGTCTTGATATCTAGGAGAGGAGACTTTTCCAATTTGAGATATCAGGATATCTATCCCCATTATCTCTTAAGAAATTATGTAAAAGTTAATTTATGCAGATTGCTGATGATCCAAATAGGAGACATCACAAGGCCGAAATCAAAGACAAATACCCTATTCTATCCTAAATTGATCTCTGTGATGATCAAGGTAAAAGGGGTAGTTGAGTCTCAAGATGAGATAGCAGTAGTAAAGAATAAGTTTTGTATCACATCCACAGTGTGAAAATACATGAGGATAAATTGGAACCCTTAGAGAGGAGAAGGGGTTAATAATGACTACAAGTTATATGAAAAATTTAATCCTATGGATCATCCTTCCTGATCAAAGGATGTGAGGGATCCAGGACTGGGACCTGATGAAGAGGAGACAAAATACAGTGATGATTTAGAGGAGGAAGAGTTATCTACTGATGAAGGAGGAGACCCTAACTTACCTCTTATCCCAACTCTTGAAAATCAAGATCAACAGAAATCAGATAAGGAAGAATCTGTTGTAGAGGATGTTGAAGTAGTTGTTGTAGAGAATGAAGAAAATGTTCATGAAAGTAAAGCATCTATATCAATTGATTTGTGCCTGATTCCAGTGATTGGACAATCATTAGTGCCTACTATGGATGCAAATTACCTTGACATACCCTTTCATAGTTTGGAAGACCCTTAAGCTATTTCAGAGAAATAATTGATAGTGTAATATTCTCTAGAGAAAATAAGACGTGGTGAAAATGTTTAGAATACTGTTGTTTTATTTGAGGATGCACCAATTGAGGGGTAGCATCAAACCAATTTTGGAAGTGTTATAATGGCTGCTAGAATTGATGATTGGGCAGAAGACCCAGGTTTTATGTTCTGTGTTTTAGACTCTCCTGATTCTGACAATGAAGCTTCTCTCAATAGATCTAAGATTACTTATGATGTCGAGACTGGGTTACTACATGAAGATGTGGTCAGAATGCATGACATGGATACTTTAAATAAAAATGGTAAGGACAATTTTCTCGAAGAGGTGAAGAAAATGGATGTTTCTCTGGTCTCTTCAGTTCAATCGATCATGACTGACTGAGTGGTCTGTTTAGCATCTGAAAGAGTACCCACTACAGTTGCACCTACTGATATGATCACCAGGGCTAATCTAGAATCCTTGGAGGATGAGATGAAAGAATATTATAATGTATCATTTATTGAGATGAAGCATGGTTTTGCTGAAGAGCTGAGGACGTTGGAAAGATGATTTGAACTCTCTCTAGTTTGTAATTTTCAACCTTCCTGGCATAAATAGTGGAAGAAGTTAAAGATTTCCATGCTCAAGTTTCTGGACTTGAAGTAGATATTGAAGCTCTAAATGAATCTTCTGTTTCTTTAGACTTTTACATGAGCTCAAAATCCAAATAAGACAAGGACTTAGCCTATGTCAAGAGTGTGATATGCCAGATGGTTACAGTGTTCAAAAGTTTTAAAACATCCATGAAAGATCATGTTAAAACCCATGATCTCAAGTACAAAATCTTGTCAGTTGGATGACCAATAAATTCAAGGAAAAAATAACCTTATCTATTGGTTCAATTTCATCTAAACCCTCAGTGGATTTGAATCAAATTCTAGCTATGATGAAGGAGGAACTTTTTTCAGCTTCAACCAATGGCTCTGTGGACTCATCCGAGCTGAGAAAAGTTGTGATTTCTACTCGAGATTCAGCTAGAGAGATAATAAAGATTGTCTAAGACTATATGAGAGAAGCATATTCCTCTAAGAAAGTAGTGAAAGATAAGGTGGACTCCTATTTCTCTTAGAGTTTCACCAAGAATCAACTCAACAATCACTTCAAACATCTGGTGGAAAATAAGAAGCTGCCTCCTATCAATCATGCTTTCAGAGAAAAAGTTACCAAGCTAAGGGAATTGACTCCATTATTGGACAAATTTATAGTGAACAAGGATGACTTCATATCTGATTTGGAGAGAGGATGACGAATAATTATGGATTTCAAAAATTTGTTGCTTCCTTTTCTTCATGTTGATGCTAGGGCAGTGATTGTCCCTCCTGCCTTACCAGCCTCTGCCTCTACTGCTTCCCCAGTTCAGATGACTCATGCCCATGCAATTTGAAGCCTCACTCCTATGATCACTCAATGATCTCCTCAGTATAGACCGATAATAGTTTCTATGGCTCAGCCTCTAATGATCATTTTTGGGATTCCTAAGCCCACACCTCCAACCACTTCACCTAAATCCTCTTATGCTCCCAAGGGAAAATTTCACATTGAGGATATGGATTGAACAAGTGGCTAGACTATTTGATAGGAATCCATTATATATTTTTTATTTCTTTATACCTTATTTGGGATATGAAATGAATCTGGTTTTTATCTCTTTTCTCATTTTTATATTTATTCATCTTCTATATGGTTTCCCAGTTTTTGTTTATCAGAATGGGGAAAAAATATTTTACCAAGATTTTAAGAAGGGGGAGAAGAATTAAAGGATGAATAAATAATGGGGAGAAAGTATAAAAGGTGGAGAAATTTTTATCTTAGGAAGAGCTATCTTTCCTTGCCCCTCTGATACTGTTACATTTCATTCCCTAATACCATTTTCTCTAACTCTCTGATGCAACTAAATTTTTCTTTTGATATCATTGCATTTAATTTCATCTCTGATACTATCACATTTTCTTCCACCTCTGATTCATTATGTTCTATAACATACTGCTTCTCTAAGATAATTGCATTTAATGATATATCCTCTCATACAACTTCTCACAATTTTAAAATGCGAATATAATAATTTTTGATTATCTAAAAGTGTGAGATTGTTGACCTCACGTATTTTAATAATCCCAATTATGCTTTTATATACTTTGATAATCTTGATATAATGATTTTCTAAATATTAATTCTTTTATTCTGTGATCAAGATGATAATAATATTAAAATAATCCCTGAGATATGTTAATCCATGTTTATCTATGTTTATATGAGTTATGAAGTTATTCTAACCCGTTTGGGTGTGTTTTACATAAAACAGACATGTGCTAAGTCACTAATCTGGGTATAGCTACTAATATAGAGCTACCGGACCTCAGTCTACCGATAGACAGAGTCACCGATAAGCTAAGGCTACCGATATGTACATAGATACCAACAGAAAATGAGATACCGATAGAACACATCTACCAATATGCATTAGTCCACCAGTAAGCAAGTCTACCAATAGATTCAGTCTTCCGATACAGAGCACTAAGAGATACTGATACGAGCTACCGATCGGCCTACTGATACCCAGACTGACTACTGATATGAACCGACTGACACAGTCTATAAATTCAATTATAGAGCTACTGATAGAGTAAGTCTACCTATTGATGGAGTTACTGATACCTAGAGCTACCAATACCAACAAGCTTCCGATGCATGTTCAAAGAGATATTGATGGAAGGTTTTTCTACACAAAAGGCCACTGTACTCATTTACCAACATGAGCTACTAATGATTGACCAACTAGTCAAATTCTATACTCTCAATACTATTTATTTATTATGCTAATGGTTACATGGGATGTTTTTAATGTAGTTCATGTTATTTAATAATATCTGTTTCCATGTCAGGGAACCGTACCTAGTACCCATGAAATAGGTAATCAATCCCATTTTCTGGAGATGAATGCTATAAAATGGATGATAAATACCTAGCTGAAAAGCATGAGAAGTAGAGAACACTGGGTGTGCATATGACAAGCATCAAGGACCTAAGAAGGCACACTGGTGAAAAAGAAAAGGGTTGAACATCATTCAAACGTGATGCATTCATGAAAGTATACATCCATACTTCATGAACACTGTACATACAAGAAGATACTCATTTTCAATGAGAAAACAAGCTTCACCTTGAGTGAAGAACTATGAAAAACACTTCATACACTCAAGCTCACAAGATGGACCAAGAATGAAAGAATAAAACGACACTCTGTTTTCTGTGTTGAAACCAGAGAAAGACTCAAATGTTTTTCTGATCAACCAAACGATTCCATAGTCGCAATACCAATCACTAAAGCTTTTCTAAAATATTTCTCACATTCTTTAGTGATTCAATCTTTACATTTCGAGCAGTGTGTGTACCCTGTTTATTTTACACAGACACTGTCTCCTAATCTAAACTGGAGGATTCTTAAATCCTCACTCAAACTTCATAACCCTTGTTTTCCCACTATGGATAGTGGTAGAGGTCGAGTAAGACCTGGAAAACCTGTGTATTGTTGTTTTTGTTTCCCACATAGAACTGTGGTTGAGGTCTTTGGACCTGGACAGTAGTGTACTGTGGTTTTCCCCCGATCCAGGGTGAGGATCAATTTATATAAATTGTTGAGAGGACTAATTCTAGGCTTGAGACTGAACCTATGGGTTACCTCTCCAGTGCTTTTTAGTTTAATTCATAAGCATTATATATATATTTATTACCTAATCCACTGCTATTACTTTGAAATACAAAACTATTTTGAAGATACTTTGATAGTAAAATTAGCAAGTGTTTATACTAATTGTAAACCAGAAAGTGAGTTTCAAAATAATTTAATCATCAGATTAAGTCAACGAAGACCTAATAAATATTTGAGAAACTAATAGAACATTTAGAATCTATATAAATTCACTACAGTTTTACTTTTTTTAAAATTGGGGGATTTTAAGAGAAATATTTTTAACAAATTTATTTATTGGAACTAAATTCACCCCCCTCTTGTGTATCCACTCTGACCAAAAATATTTATATAAATTAATGAATTTACAAGGTTGGAATAGTAACATGACTTTATTAATAATGAAATGACAATTAGCAATAAAAATTTTGGCCAACATAATAGTAACCTCAACAATGAGAGTATAAATTAAATTTTGGTTTATTATATTTTTAATAATGATAAATTAATATCTTAGAAGAAAAAATTAAATGTTTTGGAAATGATAGAGTAATTGTTGGTATTTTCAGTAAGTCATAAATATTTATTTAATATTTTTAATTAATTTAATGATCTAAAATAAAATTTTTATTCGTAAACCAGAATCATAAATTAATAATTTAATGAAATATGGTTTTAAGGTAATATACTGAGGCCGTATTAATTTTTTAATGTTATTATAAAATCATTAATAGTTATAAAAAAATTAATTTTCAAATAAACTATGAATTTATTAAAAAATTATGTTTATCATATTTTGAAAACCATGTTGATAAAATAGAGTTAAATTTTAAATTATACACATCAAAAATTTATTGGGGTGATTTTGTTTTTGATTATTATGATATACTATAATGTTTGGGGGAAAATTAAACTATGATAATTCATGAAATAAGTTAATTACATGAATTATTGAGTTATGGACGATGTATTTCTTCAGTAAGAAACCTTTTTTCTAACTCAAATAAACTAATTACTATATTCAGTCAAGAAAAACAAAAATATTTCTTGTATGAATCACAATAATAAAATAATGAATATAAAAAGTGAACCCCCTCTTGTGCACTATAAATATATCCCCTCACCCCTATACTCCTCACACATATCAGGCTTTGAGAGTATTCCAAATTCTGACCAATACTATTCCAAACCTCTTCCCAACATCCAAGACCTACTAGACTCAACAAAAGTCCAAACAAAAGGCCTTAAGGTGGATAATACAAGAGGTAAAAATCCTCTTTCATTTTCTATTATTTACTTTAAAGTTATTTTTATATTCTTATCCTCTCATCAACACATCATATAAAAAATCATGAAAACGATAGTGTATCATATATAATGTAATTTTATAATTATTATGGAATAATTCATCATCATACTTATTGTCCCCTTTTTTATATTCTAAAAAATAAAACAAATCCGGTCTATGTAATGGGTCTACCTTTACACAGCCTAAATAGGTCTATAATTTCAATAATAAATTGAGGTTTAAGCCCCAACCTTTAAAAATATATATTAAAAAATAAAAAAAATGTGTGTGATGGGTCGATATACCAATATCATGGATGATGAGTTCTCAATTTCAAACACCACCTTCTTGGATGGTCATAAACCATTTTAATGGTTGAAAAATATTTTAATGTGTATGATATAACATCTTTTATGTTGTATAATTATCATATATTAATAACATTAAATTATATAATGAAACTATTATTTGATTATCGAATAACTACTAAAATGATCTAAACGATTATTAGTAATATTATATCTAATGATTCATCATCATAACTAAAAAATGATGTGAGGTAACATTTAATATTCTGTAAACATATTAATACAATTCCCTTCCAATTCACTAGTTTCACTTCTATTTATATGAAAATATATTCTGAGCCCGCCAAGGAAACCATGTAAAGAACAAACATGAAATAGTGGAAATAACAAAATATTATTAATAAATAGATGGAATCATATCATTAAATGATCATAACCTATTTTATAAAAATTAATATGATTCATTAAAATATTATTAACACTCTTTTAACCATTATAGATGAGTTTTAAAAAAAATTAACTATGATGTTCCCAAGGAAATGGAATTCTAATCCAAATTTCTTTTCATCAGGTTTATTCTTCTACATTATTGAATTTTTTATGAAAAGATTCATTGTGATATTATAATTGATTATATTATGTGTTTCTATGATTATTTTTATTTAATATACACATTTCATTCGTTTTATCAATTCTCACATCAATGATTTGGTATTCATATGAGGCCTTTCTTTAAAAATCATCTTCTAAATTTAAATTTTTACAATATTACAGGGAATGTTTTTATGAAAGTATTCTTATTTTATATTTATATTATGGTTCTTAAGAATTGTGCATTTTTATGGGTGGGACCTGTATCTCCCTATAATGCCTTTTTATATTTTTGTAGGAGGTCATCCATATATTTAATGAATGTGTTACTGCTAGAGTTACACTATAAGGTAGTCATGAGGGTTACATTGTGACGTATCTGTGAGTGTTACGAATCATAAGGTTTCCATGAAGATAACAATATTGAGTATGTAATGATGCATGGTTCCACTAAGGATTTATTTATATTTTATGTGGTTATGGAAATCCATTCTTCACAATTAATGTAGGTGATACTTTATGGGGGAGAAGTATTTCTTTGTCAAAATTATTTCTCATGTATATAAGTATTTATGGAATATTTGATTCTCTATTTAATTTTATATCCCATATTTTTTTCTGTGCCATCTAACGTTTTAAAAAATAATCATAAGGTTTAAGTATGGTTAGTATAAATTGAGAATCTAATATGATTGTTGTGAAGTCTTTTTTTGATATGTTTTCATTTTTTACAAACTATAATATTACGAAAAAATGGATTTTGTAATGTTGTACCATAATTGAATGATTGTGAGTTGATATTTATAAATTAAGACCTACCATTACATGAATCTAAACTGAAAATATCATTTGGAATGTAATAAAGAGAATACTAATTGATGTTACTTTATTATGTGATGTCCAATGTCGTGTCCATAGATAACAGTTCTAAATCGATACATATTCATTTAAATTATTGAATCCACAAGTTTATCCTTGGACATCCATGGTCATTATAAAATTATTATGATTTTATCATACACTTATAATTATCCACAATGTTCTTAATAGTTTTTGATCCTCTTAGTTTCCAAACATGATAAAACGTTATCTGAAACCAACTATATTCACCCAAACCATTCGTACATATATATCACCTCTTATTAGATGAATATAAATTACATAGTATAATAATAAAATCAACAATCATTCTTTTTAGATCATTATTAAATGATGTTGCATAAGAATCATGTTCAAATGTTATCTGTATCTTCTCCAAATAAATTATTGATAAATATAACCCATTTTATATATTTCCTATTCAATAAATTTCTTCACAACATGGGAAAAAGAAAAGATAAGAAATGAATTATTATGATTTTCTATAAGAGTAAACATTGTTGATATAAATTATCTCATAAACATAATAAGAGAATAAGGGTATGGTGGCTTGATCGTAATAATTGAAATCCGCACCATGTATAACATAGATCATAATCATGATCCAGGACTTAATATAGGGTAGTTTATAAAAAATTAAACTTAATAGAATAAAATAATATGATCCATGAGATAATAAGATTACTATAATATATATATTATTTCTACATATTAAATTATAGAATATAATTAATTTAGTAGTAATGGATCATTCCAAAGACAGTCATAATAAATAGTATCAATATTAAAACCATCATAATATTCACGTTTCAGTACCAATTCTATCATAGTGGACAATATCCATTACTAACCTGGGTTCACTTAGTATTACTGTCCTATTTTTCTCATGATATATTCATCTATACATAATTAATTTTGGATATATATAATTAATTGACACCCAAAACATAGTAGAAATCATACATATATATTCCCCAATATTATAAAATATTTATCATTTCTTAATGTGTGAAAATTAAATTTTTTTATAAACATTTCATCATTGAATAACTCTTTGGAATTAAATGGATTTCACAAAAATTTTAAAAACCCAAAATAGCATAACATGTGGAGAAAGAATGAGATTCATAAGATATTTCCTCAAAATCATATACCTTTCAAAGAAAAAATTAGGATGGTATTTTAAATCATATCCCTAGTAAAACATCTCTAACACGAATGGATGTAATCATAGATAAAAAATGTATTTAAATTTTTTGTAGTATAATTTACATAGGAAAAAACCCTTTACAATTTAAATTTATATATATAATATTTAAATATTTTAAAAAAATTATGAAAAAAAATTAATATAAAATAACATCTATATATTTCAAATTAATATTCAAATATTTTTGTGGTTATCACTATAGAAATTCTATTCATGATGTATATGTTAAAATTGATTCGGTTCTTATTATAATTTAGAGGTCATATGTAAGTCATTATAAAAAAATAGGATTAGTTCTATTTTTTTCAAAAATGGTTATAATTTCATTAATAAATAATTCTTGATTAGTAATAAGTTTTTTGATAAAATATTTAGAAAACAAGGCCATGTAAAGGATGGATTATTAACCATAGAGAGAAATATTATTTAGTTACATTGAAGACATCCTTTTAGAATATGAAGATCCTAAATAAATGAAAATGAAATGAAATAATGTAATTTCATGAAATCATAATATCATAATAATTTAAATTGGATAATTTATAGTTATACTATAATATTTCCTCATCATAACATTTCTAAAATTGATCCTAATAAGCAATGAGATCACAACATAAAATCATTACCACTTTAGTAGCATTAATATCCAAATCACGTGAAAGTGATAACCATATATGAATATTTTAATCATAATTTATCCCATGGAAATAATAACAAAAACATTCATTGATAGTATATAGACCACATTAATGAAAAAAGTGGTGGATATGGATTATACCAAATTGATTTATAAGTAACACAAAAATCTTGTACCTCGTATATAGGTTATGTCATATGCATTCTAACTAAAGGTGTTATAAATATTAATTTCATATACATACATTATAGAATAATAATAAAAAATATCATTACAAATATTTTTTATTTATAACAATTTATTATATAGTTATTAACAAATATATATTAATAATGACCTTTCTTCGTGATTAATTCATTGTTTTTCATGTATGTTTTGGGTTAGAAGTGTTGGTCCTTGTAAGTTGATTGTGATTCAATCATCTCAAGAATTATAATCATCATGTTATTATAATAAATATACCTTATATACATTAGTATATTCATATATGTAGTTTAGAGATGTAAAATTGAATTACAATATTCATAGTGACAATTGTCCATACACATGTAAGAAGGTTGTTTTAATTTTATATAGTTAAAATAAAAGAAGGTAATAAAATATTTCATCTTCAAATATTCACATTAATGTTATATATATATATATTAATTATATCAATCATTTTTAACATTCAAGACAAAATAAAAAATATATATCACATCGGAATGTGGAAGCAGTCATCCATTCATAATCATGAGAGACATTATCGTTTCTCAATAGTTTTGAATGTGTGATGGTAGATGGGATATTATAATTATGCAAGAATAATTATGTAATATATATATATATATATATATATATATATATTAAATTCATCAAAATATCTATACATGATAAGTATGGAGGGAAAAATAATTGTTTCGGTTCATGAGATTGTAGTTCACCACACACATGATAGATAATGTCATTTCCCAATTGATAGAGGTGTAGTTGTATATAGTTTGTTCCATTAACATTATAAAATATTAGTATATGGAAAATAATATTTCTATGATTTTAGTTTAATTGATGAATATTTTAAGGAGGTATAAGAATAAATAAAATAAAAACACATAGTTTATAAGTATACAACACCATTGGACAACCACTTTAGGAATATAATAAAAACCTTCCTTGGATAGGTTTTTTATAAAACCAAGAACACAAGGTCATGGGGATGGATTCATGGAATAATATTGGTAAGATTTTTTAAAATCAAAAGTTACCTTTATGTTTGAATAATGTATAAGAGGTGGTGTGCTTTTATAAGTGTTGGAGGGGTCCCTTATAGAAATTTCGAAATGTATTAGAATACAATAAGGTCATTCTCATAACAAATGATTCCAAATTTCAATATATTCGATGTTAAAATATGATAATATATAAGTATGGAAATATAATAGGATTTATAAATGATTAATTTCTAACCTCTCCCATATCATTTTGTTTCCCCCCCTCCCATGGTAACCCATTCGTAACCTTAACCACGATGATAACTTTTACCTATTTTTTAGATTCATCATGAAAAAAAAATATTTTGATCATATTAATGAATATTAATTATTTTTATTCTAAATGTGGAATATATATCACATAATTAAATACACATAACTTCCATGATACAATTTAAATTTTTCATGTAAGCGCAACAAAAATATTCTTCCTAGTGAATAATTCATCTTTATAATAATAAATTATTTTATATAAAAACATTAAATTAGATATAATTACATAAATTTTATTAATAATAATCTAATTTAAGTAATTTTAATATAAAAAAATTCATAAAGAATTTGGAATTTTAAATTCTTAAAAAAATATTTTTATAATAAAATTCAATATTTTTCAATATAGATTTAGAAAATATAATTTTTAGAAAATATTAAAAACTAAACTATATGATAATTTTGAAAAAAATTAATTCAGATAATATTTAATTTTTTCAAATACATTTTCTGAATGTGGTAATAATTAAATGTAAAATTACTCTGAATAAATGAACCAAAACATAATTTAGGGAAAATCAAATTTGAAAGGTAAAATTGAATTTATTGTAATCCCATGAAAAGAAATAATATTTGATGAATGGTAAAATATTTTGATGAATAATTAATATATAAAATTTATTAAAATCATCCCAAAAAGGTCACAAAAATATTTTTTTATAAAAACAAGTTGGGTTTCTATAAAACGTTTTTCAAAAACAATATTTCATTTATTTAAAAATGATTTTAAATTTAATTTATATTGAATTTATAAAAAACGATGTTATTCTACAAATGTGTGAACCATAATGATTTTATTATTTAGTTAATAATATGTATACCCACCAATTTAGTAGCTATATAATTACTATCACATTAAATAATAATATCATAATATAATATCACTGTTTATTTAGACACAATGTTGTTTGTAATAAAATATATTGATTGAATTAACTATATTTAAAAAAATATATTTCATAATATATCCGGTTGTTAATGATTTTATTTATATCTATGAAATATTATTAGGGAAAATAAAATATATATAATGATATTTCATAATTATGATTCATTTAAAATAATATGAAGGATATAACCAATGGAAAGGTACACAAAAATGTAATTTATTCAAAATATTGATGATTTTTTTCTAAATAAAAACATCCAATAAAATAAAGTATCTTTTTTTATTTTTTAAATAGATCACATAGTTTTAAATTTGTTAAACCCATTTTACCCTTTACTGTGTTAATAATCTTTTATTATTATTACTAGTAATTATTATTAAAAATTAAATTGATCTAATTAATTTTTTAGTATAATGAATTAATATATTTATTTATATTATAAAATTTAATTTCAAAAACGTTGTATAAATTATTTTTAAGGCTGGCATGTGAAGAATAATGAAAACTCGTTTTTAGACAAATGAAAATTTTCAGTACAAAAATATTTATATGGCAAAATAATTTATTATGATGATTACCACAGAACTAATAAATTAATGATTAATAAAATAATTAATCATTTATTTAAAAAAATATAAAATAAAAATTTATGTTGTGAAATCATGATTTAAAGAGAAAACATTGTACAATTTTTATATAAATAATTTATTTAGATTCCAAAAATTGATATAATTAGTTTGAACTCATAATTTATATTTTTTAATGAATTATACATATTATTTAATATATATTATATATTAAAAGGCTCAATGAAAAAAATTAATTATTATGGCAATATAATTTCGTGAAAGTGGCATTATAAAGATAATGGATATTTTTCTCTATTTACCCATCAATGCATTTCATTTAAAAAATAATAAAAATAAAACAAATATAATTATGAAATACTGATACCGAAAAAGACTAATTTTTTTTGAAATTTAATTTAAATTTTTTAATGTTATCATATTAATAAAATTAAAAAAAATATACTACCAAACCACTTAAAATGAAAAAGGACACTTTAAAATTTATCCTTTCAAAAAAATTTATGGAATATTTATTATCATAAAGAAAATCTCATATCTTCTCGAATAACTAATAAATAAATTTATATCAGTACAAACTTCTATAGATATTTCATAATGTTGTTAAATCTATTCACACATTCCAATCCAATGACTGGGTTGTATGGTAATATTTAAAAATATAATATTTCTATAGTATATCATTGTACATTTAATATTTTATTTTCCTATACCATATAATGTTAAATAAAATTACTTATAATAAGTTATAAAATCATTCAATGTCATTATCTACCCCTATATTTAAATTATGACCCCAATTATTTACATCATGTTTGATAAAAATGGTTTAAAATATTTTTAAAATCAATTTCATAGAGTACAAAATAAAACATCTAATCTTGAAAGGTTCAACATTTTTAGAATTTAAATATACCTTTTTTTTAAAATCCACACCATAAAGAGAGTAATAAAACAAATACATTTATATATAGGGATAAAAAATATTATGGTCAACTATAATTACATATAAATGGATTCCAAAATATTGAGAACATTTTTGGGAAGTGAAAATACTATCATTAAATAGTAAAACAACATCAATGGAATAATAGTTCTCATAGAATGATTGATCTTGAGAAACATATTGACCATAATAACACAAATAATTAATTCACAATAATGAAAATTAATTCATCCAAAATGTCGTTAAGCATATAAAAATTAATCACTTTCCATGAGTTGAAGAATTTTTTAATATCAAGATAGAGATCATCAAAATATACATATACTTGACTTTTTAACATTTCCTAAAGAAACATTTATCCTTCTTTTGATATATGATAAATTTATAAATTTATATTATATATTTATCAAAGAAATTAATACTTAATCTGATATTTTCTTGCTTGAGGCACTTAAATTAACTTTTAATTAATTATAATAACTGAAAAAACGGTGAAACGTTATATTTTATTTTTATCACTATTAAAAAATGGTTAGCAGAATATGAGATAGTATCAAATAAGAATAATATTGAATATGAAAAAATATTATATTATGAATTAAATAATCAAAAATAATATAGAATGATTATTCTAAATCATTATATATATATCAAACCTTACAACTCTATAAAATATGTATAACCAAATTCAAAATCAAATAATCTCAAATATTTGATGACCTATTATTCTTATATTAACAAAACATTCATGTTCAAGAATCATCTTTCACTCATAGGTCACATATATAATTTGAATAAACCTTAATCATATAATCTCTATGATATGATAACCTTTTCCATTAATAACCAGAGTCATCAAAAATAGACCATAAAATCATATATGATTCCAAAACCTTACTATGCCTTTATTCATCAAATAAAATCCCATATTAGTGAAAAATATTTCATATACTATAATTCTTTAATTTTTACAATATATTAAACTTCTTTTAAAATAAATTTAATCTCTTAGACCCAAAATCAGTATTCAGTCTATTGGTTATCGATTGGATAAAACATATATTCCAAATAATATAATAACCCTTCAATAACAATTATCATAATTTTTTCAACATAAAAATCATATTAAATCTAAAGGTTGTCAATATATTTCAATATATTCCCGTGAAATATAAAATCATTATTATTCATACAACCTTTTAACTAAAATAGATGTTAAACTTAGGGGTTATACAATATCCATTGAAACCCAATGTATATATCAATCATTAAATGTCTATAATAGTCCTTTTACCAAGATTTTCATTATGGTTTCATTTAACTTTCCTTCATTAATGAAATAAATGAATAATGTCCTTTTATTCGTCAACCCCAATCTAATAATGTTTTAATCATTAAACATAAGAATGGATATTGAAATAATTAATACAATTTATATGAGAGCTTCTATTTATTTTCTATCACTATTGTAATATATTTCATTTCAAAATATTTATTCATATGATCGTACTCATTCCATTATTTATATTTCATAGTTTATACTTGGTAGTTTATATCTTAATTACAACTTTTACCACATCTAAATAAAATTATATTATATGATATATTTATATAGGAGAATATTCAGAAATAATGTACAAGTATGAAGTATAATACTTTGAACTTTATGATCTTTATTAACTGAACATCTATGAATAATATTTTTTTTCATATTCATTACATTTGGAAACTCACCTAAGAGTCTGTTTTTAATTATTAATCATAAATATGGATTTTACTAACCCATCATTATTCCATTACAACTCATATCTTGTTTGGAATCTTTTTAAAATAACCCCATGATTGTTCTTTTATTCTATTATTGATATGTTTTCCAATGGATCTAGATATTTACTAAAAAATATTTTTTGAGAGTATATGAATCAAAATCATATTAATAAATCATAAAAAATGGTTAAATACTAAGATAAAAATAATAATCTACATCATACTACCTATTATGGTAATAGAGGTCTATTAACTTATGATCAAAAATATTATTGTAACAATTGAATTGCTATTATTAAAATATTAATTAAACTCTAATGATTCTTAAACCTTTAATCTCATACCAACTATAGCATCCTAGAACTACACACCTTGATTTAGTCCTAAAAACATATTCTTTAAATTCTGTCGTCAATAAAATGTAGAGTAACCCAAATTTTATGATCAATAAATACAATGATGATCATAATAATTGAGTTACTTATTGAACCAATAACATATTATGTTTAGATATTTAGAGAACTATGATAACAAATAATTATTAAAACCCATGTCTTTATAATAAAATGAGAACATTACCATTATAAAAATAGTTTATTATTCCCTCATTAATCTATAATCATATCCTAAAAAATTTGTTCTTAGGATTACACTCTTCTTTTTATTCCTGGCACTTTTGATTCATTTGACATGCTTTTCCATTGAATATTTCGTAACACATAGACATTCATAGACCCTGTCAAAACAATTTAAAATGATGGATGAGAAAACAAAATCTCATTAAGGGATATGAAATGATGAAAAACATATTAATCTATTTTTTATTCATGAAAAGTAAAAAATATATTTTATATTTATCAAATTAATGTTTTAATATAAAATAATCACTTACTTTAGAAATCATCATTTACAAATTTTATTCATAAAATATTTCATATGTAAGAAAAAATGAAAAATAGAAATACACAATTTTTTCATTATTAACATGATATACTATCCTTTCAAACAACCCTTTTACCCATAAAATATTAGGAAAATTATTTTCAAATAAAAGATCATTTTTTTATTTTATGATATCAAATTATTTACATAAATACTATAAATATATAGAAATAAAAATATTTCTATTGATAAAAAAATTCACATGTATAATAATAAAATATTCTATAACTATGGAATACATAATTCGAGAAAACATAAATATACCTCTAGGTCCTTAATACAAGACAATATAAAAATATCATCAAGGCCATCTCTCAATACATCATAAATACCTATGTAACCCTACACTAAATTACAAGGATTATTTATCTCATGAGACATACCAATGAATCAATGTGCTAAAAATATCCCCACCATTCACTAACTAATTCTATTTAACTCTTTATATAAAAGAAACAAATAATAACACATTACATAATCAACGTAAAATTCAAATTGAATAAATATCAATCGAAAATAAAATGTTTCATCTAATTAATAACTACCATAACATGATGATATTACACATGTATAAATAATTTCTATGACATAATTCATGTATATCTCCAATGAGAAATAAAAATCATTATATTATTTAGACAAAATATAGAATTTAAATTTAAAAATACAATAAAAATTTAGTTTTTGAACAAAATAAATTGTTGGACTACTAATTTTGTTACGACATATCCCATGTTCTCTATGTCTTCATGGTCTTAATACTTCACATGTTACACATTTTTTTTATTTTATGAGTATTCATGTTGTTTTATCAGCGTTACTAACAATGTTTCCGTATTTTTTCAAATTTACAAGATTGGAATAAATTTAATGTTTTGAAAATAAACTATATGGTTAAATAATCTATATAGATATTTGGTAAAATAGTGAAATTAGTTATATCAGTCATCTACATGAATGAATCCCTTACAAAAGTAATATACTTCATAGAGTCAGCTACATCACAAATTAACTATCAGAAAATATGCAACATTGATGAATTTCTATTATGAGATAATGGATAAATAGATGAAACAATTTATTTTATTTGGCTATGTGATTAAATTATCTATTTTATGAATGGATAAATGGATCAATCTGACTATATAAATTTGAATCCATGGAATTTGGATAAATGGTCATCAAGAATCATATTCATCATTTCATAACCTATATATTTCATAATGATTGAGTCAATTATGTGTAATTTATTGTTTTCATTGATGAATTAAATATGGTATTACCTATGTATGGTAAAATTAATTTTATAATGGTTTCATGTACCAAGATAAGAAAATAATATAGAATAAGTAATTGCTCACATCAATTATCAATGAATTTTCTATAAAATGATATATCAATTTTAATTCAAACCCCATATTATATGTAATATAATGTTGTGTAGTAGGATGTGAAAATATAAAATATTATTCCTAAAATAAGGTATAATAGAATAATAATAATAAAAAGATCATGAAAATCACATTCACTCTCTCTCTCTCTATGCTTTCATTCTTCTTCCCAATACCAAGAAAAATGATGAATACCATTAATGTTATATAACAATTATTCAATGTTAAATCCAAAAAAATTATAAAATTATATCTTTTAGCTATTCTTTAATCTTTTTTTCTCTTCTAGAGAACTGTCTTGTTCTATAATGTTTTTCTTTCAACTATATCCTTCAACACAAATATATATTTATTAATTCATTCTATATTATGTGAGAAATCCATTTAATGTGTGTTAAAGGACATTGTTTTTAAAGCACTATATAATAAAATTAGAAAACTCAGGTTTTAAATGATATGGTGGTTTATTTTACTCCATTGATTTTTCCATAGGAAAAGGGTAGTGCTAGTGAAAATCACCAAACAATAGATGTTGAGCATCAGTGGACTCGAGTATGGGATATATGTTTCCCATACCACTATAAATCTAGTATATGTGATCTTTTTATTTCTACATTCATATAAACATTATAATTTTTATAAGAAAATATCATAACTTATCAAACATTAATGTGGGTTATTCTAAAGTTATTGCAATTTCATGAACTATATACACCCCTTGATTCATAGTGAAACAGTTCCGAGAAAAGAAAATTGGAATCAAAGGAACTAACGTTTATGTTCATGGATATTAATGTATAAATTATTACAATCAAATTAATTTTCATTATATGTTTGATAATAATATAGAAATTTATATTCTACAATATCCACACTTCTATAGATAAATGTAAGGATCCTTGATGGAATATATGATTATCAATTCTTAGAAACATGGTCTAGTGGTTTATTTAGATGTTTTAATGACTTATAATATTCATTTATGTATAACATGTAATGTTGGATAATAGAGACCCATACATGACATACATAGAAATTACAATACGTTTGCGTAATACATAATACATGACAAAAATAGATTCCCAAAGACATTATTAGTTTAGTATCTTTAAAAACTCGAAACATAATCTTCTAATCATGGTAAAATATCATCAACATCTCCCATAAATATCTTCCCCTTTTTTTACCTAAAACACTTATTTATATCCTAGGGAAAAGAAAACATAAAAAGGGTGAGCTCAAATGCTCAGTATGTGTAATCATGGAGAACATAAAAAAAATCCATAAATATTTGAATGTAAAAACATAAATATAAGCAATGACATAAATCTGCGCAATACATAAGTAATAGATCATAAAGGAACATTAATCATGTTAAAATATCAAGGGAATAAAAAATTTAATTTTGGAAAAATATTAATCACATGATATGATTTTCATAGTGTCCATGGTATTGCTTCCAAGACCATCATAGTGGACAAAGTCCATTACTGAACCCGGTTTACTTGCCATTTCAGCCCTATATTACTGAACCAGGTTTTACTTGTCGTTATAGCCATGTCTAACTACTAAGATATAAATAATTTCCCAATTAATTGGTGGTAGATATAGGTCCAACCCATTTAATAACGTAACCATTCTTACTTTTGTAACAAAATAAATATAATTCAATCATCCTAAACCAAAGAATAAAATGGGTTTCATAAACATCATCCCATCATAACATAACCAATATAAAAAATTTGATATCATTTCATCAAGAGAGAATACAACCATGTAAATAATAGAGACATTATACTTGAAACATAAATGTACTAAATAATGTCATCTTAGATGGAAAATAGTTTTGATAAAACAGTTGAAAATAATTCTAGACAAAAACATCCATTCTTTTTCAAAATCATTTTCTTTTCACAAAATTTCTAGAAACTTTTAAAAGGAAATAATTTTTTTCCGAAAATAATAATGAAATATTATAGATTATTAATCATGAAAATAAAGCGTTATGAATTCGTAAAAATCCATTCATGCCATATAAGTCAAAAAAAACATTCTCCTCGTACTTTTGCTGGAAAAGTCAAAAAGTTCCTCGTATGGAAAACAAAAGAATGATTCCTTTCATAACACAATTTAAAATTCAGGGAGTGGTAAACATGACATTAAAAATACATTGAGTAATTTCAAACACATTATGAAAAACATTTTTATGGACATTGATGAAAAATATAACCCAGTAAATATTTACGTATAAGAAATCTCAGATAAAAATGAGATTGCAATATTATCTGTTACCTTATGTACAATTTCATTTTTATGTGTTTGAGACACTTGTATAGTGGGTTTAAAGATATTATTAACTTGTAACATAACCATAATAATATTTGTGATATCATATATTATTCACTTATTACTTTATATTATCCGTTCTTTTGTAAATTCTATGTTAAATGAGCGTTTTGGGTAAAATCATTTCACTTATCATACATTTTTTGACTTGTTATTATTAATATTAGTACTTATATAATGATTTAATTAATTCCAGAATGTATAACATGATTTAGATATAATATATATTCAGTATATAAATATATACGATATATCGATAAATGGAAATGAAATACACAGTTAGTGGAGACAGTTGGTCGTACGTACGCATGAACGCTATTTTCGTTTCCCTGTTGAATTTAATGGAATTAAGTAAATGAAAATCATATATACATAAAAACAGTATAATTATTATGTCATATATTTCATGATTATTTATGATATATAATACATAATCACTCTTGAATGGTAAACATGGAGAATAAATCTCATTATGTTCGTGGAGACAGTACTTCGTATGTACGCACAAGCGACAATATAATTCTTTGATATTAAAATAATATATAATTGGATAGAATATCATTTATAATTAATCATAATAATTTAATATTTATTATTTATGTCATTTATACCAATTATAATACCCATCCAAATGATGAAATGTTTCAATAACAAACTACACCACGACGTGGAGACGGTAAGTCGTACGTACGCATGTGTGGTGACTTTTTCATACATAGGATGGATAAAAAAACTTATATAGTCATAAAAATTTTATAATAACATAACACTATGTAGAAGATATTGGAGTTATTATTTTAGAATGGAAACCACAATAATGAAGGAAGTGGAAGAAGAAAAGAACATGAAATATGTGGTGAGATATATACCTCTCCCTTGGGTTATTCCTTTTGATTTGATCAAAAGGGATCCTTAGGATAGCATTATAACTAAAGGAAAGCCACTAAGATTATGGGAGTAATGTTGAGAGGGTATTTGGTCAGGGTTTGTTTTAGCCAACTAGCATTGGAGGTGTGAATTAGAGAGAAGGGGGAGTTCCCTTTTATAAGAGAGGTTAGGGGTACCTTAGGAAAAACATAAAATATTACTTTATAATAAAGTCATATTCTGTTTATATTGGATCCCAATTGATTTATTTACAAGATTAAGTAGGTATGGGTTGAAATCCTCTCAACCAATAATATTTAGACTGGTTTTGGTTAATATATTAACGATATCTTTTATATTTAACTCTTAGTTAAGTAGTTTGACATTTACCATTGCTCTTTGTATTTTTATATTATATGGTTAATAAACATACTATATACGTCCATGAGAACCCCCAGTGGTTCATTATTGATACACCTATCATTATATATGTTTTTTTCCGTTCCGTAGATTTTTAGGAGTTGAATATCAATTAATAATTTAATGTTTCTTTTTTAAAAAATCTTTTATGTCAATTTTGACACTATTTGGTATTTTTTTTACTAAATTCATAGTAGCATTATTACATAAAAAAACATTCATATAACCAACCATAATATTTTTTATTAACCCAAAATATTATTGGAATTCATAAGAATTCTCAAATTACATTTATTTGGGTATTTAAAATATCAATTATGTTAATATTTCATTAATAAGGTAATTAATACATCATAATTGTGTCATAAATATATTAAATTATTTAATGTGTAAAAATTATAAATAAAATTCCATTATGTAGGAAATATTTTTATCTTTCTAATTAATATTTATATTACAATTTTTCTTATTATAACCCTATATTAAAAATGTTTTACATATTAAACATTGATTTTAACTCTTTTAACTCTTCTTTGAAATAAATAATAATAAATGTCCTAATCTAATCCAAGTTGACCTAAAGGGTCATATTTTATTCTTAAGGTTGTTTTGGGCAGAATTAAACTTATCCAATAGAATTAGAACATGTGTTAGCATAATAATAATATCATTTTTACCCTAAATTACCTTATTTACTTTTAACCGTTGTAAATAAAAGTAAATAGAAACTATTCACCAAAAATTATTTTTATCTTATTGAACCAAATTTTAAATATTTATATCAACCATGTATCTCCTATTTCTAAAATTACACTCACAGAAGAAGTAAAATTATGTTTTATGAGAACCTTCAAATTCTCAAAGGAGGTGGGTAAAAGGTAGTAAAAAGTTCAATATAATTTTTATATATATAAAATTATTATAAAATTAGTCCAATTAATTAAATTAAACTTATATAGGTATTATGTATCTATATTGAAAAAAAAGATATTAAAAAAATAATTATTTAAATAAAAATATGGTTTTAATCTATAACTAAGTGTTTTTCACTGTTCATAAAAAATGATTGTTTTCATAAAAACACCATAAATTCAACCTAAGCTAATTTTGATATTCAAAATCCAAAAATGAAGACCATTTTAAAAGATAAAATTTATAACATTTCACAAAGTGGGTACTAATATTCATAACGAATAATTCATAATAATACCTCGTTTAGTTTAACTTGGTATTGTGTACAACACACAATATCAAGGAAGGTTTCTCTTGCATGGAACATAAGCCTAGAATATTTTTTGAGTATACTGAAAAAAATATGGTGTTATGTATAGAGAAAGCTATTCTTGCTATATAATAAAACACAATACATCAATGAAATTAAAAATAATATTTCTCAAAAAATCCCAGTTGTGACATTCTACCCCCCTTAAAATGAATTTCACCCTCAAAATTCGTCGAGGTTATAAACTGTTTACTACATGAAATTTTCATTAATAGAAACCCACAACATAAAAATTAATACTAAAACATTATTTTAAAAAAGATCTTTAGAAAAATCTCAGATACCAAAAGTAACTCATCACTGGTTTTCCACGTAGGAGAACATAGGTGAAAAAATAGTAATGGAACGGAAATCTAACCATCATGTTCTGATGAAGAGTGGTAAAGAACATGGATTTGAAAAATCTAAAAATCACAATTCCATAAATTTTTTATGATCTAAGGTACCATCTGATTCATCGGATATTAGGGTACTAGGAAAATGTTTTTTTTTTGTTTTCAAGATCATTTCCCTTATGTTGATGAATTTTTTCATAAGGATAAATATTTACATTATTTCAGTGTAATATCATTTTTAGTCATTCCAAGAACAAATTAAACTTCATACCTTATTAAATAAATTATGTTGAATTTTTAATTCTTGAAGTGTTAATAGATCATGCGATATGTTATTCCATCTCTCTCAAAAAGTTACAAAAATTTATTAAATATTCATAAGTCCATCTATGGTGAGATTAATTGTATCTGGTTCCTAAAATGGACTTATAAATCATATATCATACCTATTAATAAAATAGAACTAATTTTTACTAACCAGGGACATCCTGTAGACCAGAGGTAAGTGATAAAGGTCTGTCGCACTTCGGTAGTGGGTTCGATTCCTACATCCTTTTCTGACGCGATGGGTTGTCACCCATCCTACGGGGTGTCATATTTCAAAAACTATTCTATTATAACATTTCATAAATAATATCAATAATTTCCAGCCTTAGACAATACTATTTTATGTCCAACCTAATCCATTTCAATCTTTATAATTATCCGAAATACTTCTGTGCAATATCATAAGGAAAATATTTCTAAGGAGTTTATTTACCAGGCATGTAAATACAATAATTTATACCCCCATATATCATAAGATATATCTTGTTGATTACATTCCAAACATGTGAAGACCTTAATCATGTATTCCCTTTAAACATAATTTACCATATAACCTTAGTTAAAACATGAATTCTGTCAAAATTTAACACTTTGCACATACTAGAATCCCTAAAATTCTATATACTCAATCCATGATATAACATTGTCCTTATATCAATCATGAGGTCATTAATGATATCCAACATATTATTTTCTCCTTATCCCTTCATTATATGTATATCATTTGTTTTCCAAAAATTTCGGAATAACCATTCATGGTTGACGGTACCATTCAATATATACTTTCAAAAACTTTTGGAGAAATAATAGTGTAACAATCCTTAGATATTTCTTTATTCTATAGTATTATTAACATAACTCTAGATAAACATACAATCATTCAACTACCTTCTTAAACCATTGACTGAGCATCTTCTTTTTATTCCTAAGCACTTCATTCATCTAATATATCATTTGAAGTCTCATCATTATCATCAATCTAAATAATACTTATACGACCATGCTTATTCTCTTCAAGAGAATTTCCATTAGAGATTTGGTTTGCATAATGCCTTTACATTCCACATTTAAAACATTTAACCGTTATTGATGTCTTATAAATACCATTATCCTTGTCTATGGAGTAAACTGAACCTTTTCTTTTTCATTTAATGGCTTTTTATCCTTTTTTCTACCCACAAAGCATCTTCCAGTTCCTTTGAATGTTTCTCCCTGATGTCTCTTACCACATGATTTTCATGTTGGAAATTTTACTTTCATTCCTCTATGATCATCAAGAAACTCTATCTTTCTCTTATTAGTTTACTCAATAAACATACCAAAGTTGAGATTATTGATCATATTACGAGATTACTAATTAGGAATAATAACTATGTTTGGACTTCCAAATCCCATTTCATTAGGTTTCTCAAGAATAATACCATTCCATTTTCCATCATATCTTCCATTATCGTGAATCATTCGGTTTCAATCCATTTTCTAAATCCCAAAAATAATACGGTGAGAGACAAAAATCATGTTAGGAAAACAACATAATCAAGAAGATTACTTTCAATATCTAGTATCTTAGGTTTAATCTTAGGTTATTCATGATAGTTATCATAATTCTAGGACTATAACCTATACTTAGACATAACCTTAGGGACATCCCTAGACATACCTTAGAAATTACTCTAGGGATCTCACTAATGTGTTTTCATTCTAGTATCCAACGGTTAACTAAACATTTTCTCTTATACCAACTGTATGGACCCATACTTGATGTACATAGACATTACATTACTTTTTTGGAATGCTTAATACATGACAAAAACAACCACGCAAATACCGTATTAGTTTAGTGTCTTTGGAAACTCGGAAAATAATCTTCAAATCATGGTGAAAGATCTTGAAAATCTCCCCTAAATAACTTCCCATTTTGTGTTCTTCCCTAAAACATTTATTTATATCCTGGGGAAAAGAGAACATAAAAAGGGTGAGCTCAAAATCTCAGTAAGGGTAAACATGGAGAACATAAAAAATATCCGTACAAATTTGAACGTAAAAACATGAACATAAGCAATGAAATAAATATTGGAAGTACATGAGGGATAGATCATAAAGGAACATTAATTATGATAAAATATCATGGGAAAAATCATGTAACTATGGAAAACCATTAATCACATGATATGATTTACATAGTAGTCAAGGAATTGCTGACAAGACCATCAATGTGGACAAAGTCCATTACTGAACCGGGATTACATTCCGTTCCAGCCCTGTATTACTAAACTGGAATTTACATGTCATTCTAGCCAATCTCATGAGATATAAATCATTACCGAATGAATTTTCGGGAGATATATGTCCCAGAAATCTAATAATGAAATCATTAATACATGTGCCACAAAATAATCATAATTCATTTATCATAACCCAAAGATTAAAATGGGTTTCATAAACATCATCCCATCATAACATAATCCATATAAAAAATCAATATCATTTGATCATGAGAAAATTAATCCATGTAAATAATAGAGAAATTATACTTGAAACATAAAAATAATATATAATTTCCTCTTAGATGGAAAATAATTTCAATAAAACACCTGAAAATAATTCTTGTGGAAAACATCCATTCTACTTTAAAATCATTTCCATTTCACAAAATGCCCTGAAATTTTAAAAGAAAAGGATTTTTTTTGAAAATGGTCATGAAATATTGAAGGTGAAGCTTCATGAAAATAAGGTGTTATGAATCTTTATAAATCCATTCATGTCATATAATATAAAAAAACATTCTACTCGTACTTTTGCCGGAAAAGTCAAAAAGTTCCTCGTATGGTAAATAGATGAATGATTCCTAGCATAACACAATGTAAAATCCAAAGAAGTGTAAACATGACATTAAACATACATGGAAGAATATTAAACACTTTAAGAAAAACATTTTTATGGACATGGATGAAAAATATAACCCCATTAAATACTTATATATTAGCAATCTCGTATAAAAATGAGATTGCAAGATTATCCCTTACATTATGTCCAATTTCATTCGTATGTGTCCGAGACTCTTGTATTGGGGGTTTAAACAAATTTATAACTTTTAAAATAACCATAATAAGATTTATGATATCATATATCATTCAATTATGACTTTATATTACCCGTTCTTTTATAAATTCTATGTTAAAGCAGTGTTTTGGGTAGATCCGTTTCATTTATCGTTGAAGTTTCGAATTTTTGTTCTTAATATTATTACATATATTGTGATTTATTTAATTCCATAATTTAAAACATGATTTAGATATAATATATATTCATCATATAAATATATATGATAGATCAATTAATGGAAATGAAATACAATGTTCATGGAGATGGTAGGCCGCACGTACGCATAAACACTATTTTTGTTTACCTATTGAATTGAATGGGATTAAGTAAATGAAATGTATATTTAAATAAATCCAGTACCATTATTATGTCATATCATTCATTTTTATTTATTATATATACTTTATAATCACTCTTGAATGGTAAACATGGAGAATTAATATCATCGCGTTCGTGGAGATGGTAGTCCGTACATACGCACGAGCAACGATATCATTCTTTGGATATAAAAAATAATATAAAATTGGTTCGTATATCAGATATAAATAATCATAATAATGTTATATTTATTATTTATATAATTTATACTCATTATTATGCCCTTCCAAATGATGAAATGTTTGAATAAAAAACTACACCATGGCATGCAGATGGTAAGTCGTACATACGCATGTGTGGTGACTTTTTCATTCATTGGATGGATAAAATAAATAATATGGTTGAACTATTTTTATAATAACATCACAGTATATAGAATATACTAGAGTTATTATTTTACAATAGAAACAATAAAGAAGGAGGTATTGGAAGAAGAAACGAACTTGATATATGTGGTGAGATATTTACCTCTTCCCCAGGTTCTTCCTTTTGATTTGATCAAAAGGGCTCCTTAGGTCAGCTTTATGACTAAAGGAAGGCATCTAAGATGAATATAAGATAGTTAATTGGGTATTTGTGATAGGGTGTTCTTAGTCAAATGGATTTGGAGGTGTGAATTAGTGAAAAGGGTGAGTTCCCTTTTATAAGAGAGGTGAGGGGAACCTTAGGAAAAACATAAAATATTATTTTATAATAAAGACATATTTGGTTTATAATTTCACCAAATTGATTTATTTCTAATCTGAAGTGGGTATGGGTCTAAATTCTCTGAACCAATAATTTTTAGATTGGTTTGGGTCACTCTATTTACCTTATCATTTATATTTAACTCTTAGTTATGTAGTTTGACATTTACCATGACCCTTTGTATTCTTATAGTATATGGTTAATAAAAACATACTATATACATCCAAGAGAACCACAAGTTATTAATTAAGGACACACATATCATTATATACGTCGTTTGGTTGAACATTATATTTTTATGAATATAATATAAATTAATAAGTTAATATTTGATTTAAAAACTCTTTTATGTCAATTTTGACACAATTTTGTATTTTGTTTTTCTAAATTTATAAAAGCATTATTACATCAAAAAAAATTAATTTAACCAACCCTAATATATTATGATAACCCATAAAATTAGTGGAATTCATAAAAAATTTCAAATAACTTTTATTTGGGTATTTATAATATCAATTATCTTAATATTTCATTAATATGGTAAATACTGCATCATTATTGTCTCATAAATAAATTATACTATTTAGTGTCTAATAATTATGAATAAAATACCATTATTTAGGAACTATTTGTATCTTTCTAATAAATATTTATAGCCAAAATTATCTTATGTATAACCCAATATTAAAAATGTTTTACTTATCAAACATTGATTTTAACTCTTTTAACTCCTCTTTGAATTAAATAATAATATATGACCTAATCTAATACAAGTGGACCTAAAGAGTCATATTTTATTATAAGGTTTTTTTGGTCGAATTACACTTATCCTATAGAATTTTGACATGTTTTTGGGTTATAATAATATCATTTTCCTCTTAATTACCATATTTACATAAAAGTGTGTAAAATAAAAGTAAAAAGTTACAATTCACCAAAAAATATTTTTATCTTATTGAACCACATTTTACATACTAATATCAACTGTGTCTCTCAGATTTTTAAAATTCCACTCAGAGAAGCAGTAAAATTATTTTTTATGTAAATTTCCATATTCACCTTGGAGGTGGGTAAAAGACGTTAAAAAATTCAATAAAATTTTTTTATATCTAAAATTTTTATAAAATGACACCAATGAATTACATTGTACATGTATAGGTATTCTGTATATTTTTTTACCTAATTTAATTGTAAATAAAATAAATAATTATTTAAATAAAAATTCGTTTTTAAACTATAACTCAGTGTTTTCACTATTCATGAAAATTGATATTTTTCAGAAAAACACTAAAAATTAACCCGAAGCTAATTTCAATATTCTGAATCCAAAAATAAATTCCATTTTGAATGATAAAATTTATAAAATTTCAAAAAGTGGGTATTACTATTCATTATGGCTAGTTCATAATAATATTATAATAATGTCTCGTTTAGTGAAATGTAGTATTGTTTAAAACACATGATATCAAGGATGGTCTCATGGGCATGAAACACAAGCCTAGAATAGTGTTTTCATATACTTCACGCTAATACGGTTTTGTGTATAGCGCAAGATAATCTTGGTGTAGCGTACAATATAAGACATCAATGAAATTGAAAATAATATTTCTCATAAAATCTCATGGTGTTACACGAATGCTACTATGGGAAAATAGAATGATATAAACTCAAATGATATTAATTTTATAATTTTGGTAATATGACCTAATGAGATCAAAAAAGAATAAAAATATATAACAGCTCACGATATGTGGAATACTATATCGATATCCTTCAATGTATAGATAATTTATGATATAAATGATAAAAGAATTCCACGATGTAATTATACATGTTAATTGTGGATGATGGATATATAATAACCTAAATGATATAAAACACGATAGAGATCATTAATTTTTATTCCTATCTTAGAAAAAATATTTATGAATCTAATCATGAACTAAATTTTCTCATAGTTATATCGTCTAGTTGGAGTGGTATGTAAAATACTCATAGAAAATATAGTAATGATAAATATTTAAAATTTAAAATTTTGATTAGAACACTTATGTTATATAGGGATGGCATAGAAGTAGGATACATAGATTATTGATTGATTAAGATGTAATATTCTACCCTAAAAGTATCAATATCAAAATATTTTAGGAAGAAAAACCAATGATATATTATTGTGTTTTTTAATTATGACACCACATATAGTTATACATTAGTTATTGGAATTTATAATATTTATAGAAACATCACAATGTATTATAATTATATAATTTTATTTAAAAATTTTATAGAGTGTACAAGAAATATAATATAATTACTAATTAAGTAAGGTTCTATGAAAATAAAATCATTCACACACCATACAAGATTGGGAAATGACAGAAAACAAGAATAATTCTTACAAAATGTAGATGAATAATAATGAAAATAATATGAATAAAAAATATACATGAATTTTACATGTAGTTCTTCTTAAAGAATCTAGCTATATTAAATCTTCTAAATCAGAAAATTAAGTATCCAATCAATGTACAACATGTTATTAATTTCACCCACTCAAGAGTAAAACTTATTTTTATGAATATAAGCATGTGTTTTATTCATAAAATGAATATTTTTCTTCTAAATATATAAATGAATATTTTACCATGAAGGAATAAAAATATAAAATATTGATGATAAAAAATAAATCCACCGACTAATCCATTGATGTTTTTAATGGTGGAAAATGGATTTATATGATCAAATTTTAGATCATAATGTTAATCTTGACAATTTTGATATATCTTGTTTTGAACATGGTAAAAATATTAAAGTCTTAAATACGGTAGTTAATGATTGTAAAGATAACATTTATTTATTTAAAAAAGATTCATATTACTTAAATCTAATTCATGGTAACTATAAGTTTCAAAAATATAAATTTTGGATAAGTAGAATATTTGAAAAACTAAAGCATAAAAAATTATTTTATGGAATGCTACCAGAATAGAAACTTATTGAATAATTTTTTCATAATGAGAAATCATGAAACTATGATCATTATTATAGTTTAATAATTTCATATTCTTGTGGAGTAAAACATGTTTTTTATTCAATAAATTTATTTAAACAACTCATTATCTTTTGGAAAGAACATGATTATTCGGGTTCCAAAATCAGTAGTTTCTAACATAACAGGACCTAAGATAATATGAGGATGAAAAAAATTTCTTGTTGGATTTATTTTTTTAAGTAAAAATACATTTGAGAATAAGAAGTAATCGGTATATGGATAGTTTATTCTCGAATAATATAAGTGGTTATTTCTAAAAATTCCATTCTTTATCAATTACTAATGGTGCCTATTACACATTTAGAGATTTTTATAAAGGAATTGTTTTTTGTATTGGGTAAAAAATAATTCCAATCTCATTCCTCCACAATAATGTCATACTTGTGGAAGGATTGTAGAAAAAATTGATATGTTTTTCAAAATTTTGTGAAGAAGTTTATTGTTTTGATTTTTTAAATAATGTTTCTTTAATTTTAAAATATAATCTCCTAATAATTGTGTTACCGAGAATAGAGAATGTTTACAAATTATATCATAAATCATTTCACATAAAAAATTATAGAATTAAAATTCTATAAAACGAAACATGGGGTTTTCATAGAATACAATGTTATTATAAGGTTTATTTTCTGAAAAACTTATCTACGACTATATTATATTTACATTTACATAAACATAAATTAAAAAATAGATTTAATAATTTCAAAAATAGTTAAGAAAAACAATATAACGTTTAATTGAATTAAATTTATTTCTAAATAAAAGACCACTAGAACAAACCCACGTACATTTTTTTAAGATATCTAGACTAACATGCGGAAGACGAAATTATTTTTCTTATATACTTGTTGATGATAAAACATTATTAACTTGGGTTTTATTTATTCAGTTTTAAAATGTAAGCATGTTCTATTTTTATATGTTTTTAAAATTTGTTTCAAAAAGAGAATAATACAAAAATTATTTATTTATGAAGTGAACATGGGGAAAAATTCAAAACCATGAGTTCAATTCTTCTTGATTAGAACATACAATCAAATATATTTATTATTCCCCCATATCACCTCAATTGAATTGTGATTTTATGAGGAGGAATATGATAATGTAAAGGATTGCATATACTATGTTATGTTATTATAACTATCCCAATAAATTTTAATATGAAGTAGTAAATAAATCATGTTATGTTATAAAAAATGTATTAATTTAACCTATTACGAAGATAAAACACTATAAGGTATCAAACAATGAAAATATATAAGATGTATACATGAAATTAATTAAATGAAAATAATATATTATAAAAACAAAGGATAATTGAAAAAATGTCTAATTAAAATGATAATGATGGAATGTTTCTAAAACAATCTTCCACTTTCGATGATTATAGTGTTTTAATCAAAATATCATTATTTTTAAAAAATTACTTCAAGTGAAATATAATGAATGTAAACTATTTGGTCATTAAATAGATCATGTTTTTAACTATTTGATTATTTTGAAAATATGATACATGATCCTCCTAAAAAAAGCATGTTGGTATCAAACATGATTTGGTGAAACAAATCCTGATTGATTGACACTATTGAATCTGAATGATTTATACCAAGAAAACAAAGATCGCTAAAAATCATCTGATAGAATTTTTTTTGCAAACTTTGATGGAGTTATTATAACTATAGGATATATAAGACACCTTGTGGAGTTTCTACCTTTTTATCTCAAATAGAACATAAAATCATAAATGATACATTGGAAGAGGATTGTTTATTTTTTCCCATGCAATAATGGAAAACCCAGTTCAAGAGGAAGCAAGTATCTGAATAAGTTTATAGAAAATCAAAATAACCTATTGTTGGATCATAATAGTTTTCTGTAAGCAAACCAATTATCCATGGTGTGACCACTATGAATGAGAAAATACTTGCCGCTATAGGGTATAATCATGAATAAGGTATGAATTATGATTAAACATTTTCACATATAGCTAGAGTAAAAAATATTTGGATTCTCTATAACTATAAAGAACATAATGAATACAAATTAGAACATATTTAGATTAAATATAAATTTTAAATTGTTTTCTTGAGATGGATGTTTTTGTCTGGTAACCTCTTATTTGTAAAAATCTATATTTTTCCAATTAATACCAATATTATAGAATATCATTTTGACCCTAAATAATAACATATATCTATGAATGATAAATTAAATTAAATTTTTATAATATGGATTTGAAATTGGAGGGGGATATCCCATAATTTTTAATAAAACAACATAATAAAATATTTTTTTCAGTTAATATATATATTTATAATATAATTTTTTTGTCTGTAAATAAAAAATTGTCTAGTGATTTTTAAAAACTCTTGAAAACCAAATATGAAATCATTTTGATGGTGTGTTAATTTACTTTCATGGTTTTTAGATTTATCCAAAAAACATTCGGAATGTATGGAGTTAAATTATATACAATATTCACATATAAAATAGGATTGGACTCAAAAATTAAAAAGCACATGAAACTCCATTTATTTAAATGAAGATATAGGTTTGGATACATATGGGAGACTGGTTGAAAAAAAATTATACAATGGAATAATTTGGATTCTACTATGATTTACTATGTGTATACTATTAATTATGTTTATTTATTATTGTATTCTAAATTCCATATTAATCCCAAGTAATCACATTTGATATCTACCAAATTTATATAATGTAATTAAAATGGAACTATTCCTCTATCTTCAATTTTTCATAAAACATATGATTTTAATATTAGTTCATTTTTTTGATCAAAAAATTGGTTTATTAGACATTAAATAAATATAAATTTAGTATAAAAACATTTTCTAATAAAAATAACATGTATTATTTTCTATTATGAAATATAACTCGGTTTCATTATCCATTGATAATGAAAACTACAATATCATAGATAGTTAGTTTGAAAATGTGTTTTTAAAGAAACACACCATAAAAGATTATTTGGTTACATTATAATCATGTATCGAAAAATGGGATAACACTTGTTATATCAATATTTCAAATAATCCATGAATTTATTCATGAAGTGAATAATATATACCCATGGAATCATTTATTGAGATATCGAGCTCAAAAGGTGACATCAACGTTGAATTTATCTATACTACGAATCAACTATCATATATTTTTACTGAATCCATTTAATGTTATAGTTTTGATATTATGAATAGAAGAATATTGTTATTAGAAATTAAAATCCATCAACATACACTATTCCATGTTATTATAATTAGGTTTTTAATTTATACATTTATTTTTAATATCTTATTCATATAATGAAATATGGATCAAAAATGTATTTACCCTTATTTTATATATATATGTACTATATTAAATTATATAAAATGCATTTATTTTTAATTATTTTATTATTATATTATTTCATTATTTTTATTCGTACCTGACCATAAACCGAATATAGCTACATATTACATTTACAAATCTGATACATGACCTAAGATCCAAATCAACCCTTATCCATTTTAACCTTCACCTATGTCCCTTGATCACAAATTTCAAACCATCACCTTTAATTAGCATATAATCTATACAATATTCCTATGTTGGGAAAGATAAATTGGAGAGATTATGGTCATTTTGGATCCTCAATTAATGAAAAGACTGATAGTACTGTATATCATGTGCATGTAATAATATCCATCGACATAGATTGGATGAATGGAACTGAATTGTTATCAAAGAATGATATATAATTATAAGGATGGTAATATATTTATTATCCGATACAATTTGGTTCTTAATTTAAGTAAGAGGTTATTAAATTAATTTTAAATGATGAATTTTAGTTAGGACAAAAAATATATTTTTCTACCAATTTAAGTGGGAAGTCCTGTTTAGTTTTTTCTATTGATACGTTTGATATTATACACTTACCTCACAAGGGATTGAATAATTTTATCCATATGTCAGTGTATATATGAATAATGGGACCTAATAATGTTTTCAGGTTTTTTTATTGGGACAATTTATAAAAAAACTGAAAGACTTGGTAGAATAGTTGAATTTTTATTGTGATTTTTTCATTATTGGAATATATTAAAGGGACGTTAAGATAGAAAAGTGTTATATCCATAAATATACCCTTATATGTCCTAATAAACAATATGAAGTGAAATATGGATCAAAATATAATATGGTTCATGAACATATTCATCCATGGTAAATGGATGTTTAATTACTATCCATATAGAACGATTATATTATTAGTATTGAAAGAGAAATAAATATATCCCAATGAATAGGAATTTGTTAAATGTAATTCTAGAAACACACGTTCACCAGTTCCATTTAATATTTTTTGATACAAATTTCATTCAACATAAAATTCTATAAGGACTTTCGACTTGAATCAATTTATTAGGTAGTCATCGATCCTATATCACTAAATCAAGTGAATCCATCTACTACCCCACCTACTAAGGATGTTGCACCTATTGACTAGAAGATTTATATAGAATAAAAGGAGATAGTTTTTGAGAGAATATAACATATAGTTTCATTTGTTATAATTGATTTGGAATATGTTCATATACAATAATATGTGGTTCTTAGTGATACTGATCTACTCGTCTAGATTTTGTATCCATTGAGATAACATCTATGTCAGATGGGGAAAGGATAATTGAGTCTATTATAAGTGATATATCAACCAAAGATAGAGTAGAAACCATGGTTTTTCACAATGATGTTGATGCAGTCCTTGTATCACCCAATTATTATAGTGATGTAGTTATGGATATGGAAATGGATTATGTTATTCATTCAGATAGTACATTGATCATTCCATCACCTCTTCTTCTGAAAGAGTATGAGACATCTCTAATCATATGTTCTAAATATTGTGATTTAAAAAAAATATGAAACATTTTTATTTAGAAATAATGAATGATATTGATAAAATCAAAGTATATTATGATTCTAAATAGAATGAGATGATATCATCCAAATAATAAATAACATAGTTAAAAAAAAATATGTTTCTAGAGCATAATATTTAAATATTGTTTTGGAAAATTTCTTCACAAAAAAAAATAATATAGAACCCATAAAATGTTTAACTTGTTTTATTTGGTGTAAGTGATAAGGATACTGACGGAGTGATATATAAAGTGAATTATCCAATAGAATTTTGGGTATCAAAATAAAAAATAAACGTGATTACATTACTTGTGGAACCTTAAAGGGATATGTTTTTATAATATTCTCCTAGTTTAATAGAATATATCTATATATTATCTATAAAAAATTAAATGTTTCAATACTAAGATTAAAGAGAGGTTACATTCTCAAAAGGGTTTAGTTATGATTCAATTTTTGTTTTTGAATAAATTTTCACCTAGTAATACCTCAACATCAGGACATCAGTGGTTCCAAAATTTTAAAATTAGTTTAAATAGTTATCATCATATTTTTATTTAAATTCTTCTTATATTTAATATTTATATAAAGAGACTATATCCAAAATTATTTTTGAAAGAATTAAAAATGGATCTATTAGATAATTATTAGGATGCAAAATACCTTATTTTAAGACATGGTCCTAGAACTAATTTATCATTGAATAACACTTTTACCAAAGTTCAAGAATTTTTTGGTTCTCTAGATGAAGATACATTTGGAATATCAAATAAATAAGAAGATATGGATTCATTCTCGATTGGTTTAATCAATATAAACCATTAATAGATTTCCACTATACTGGTGAATATTTGTTTTAGAATTTAATATCTATATATAAACCCTTAAAAATAGTATTATAGTTACTCAATGTGTCATGAACCTTTCATTAATACAGATTCCCTTATAGGATGAGATCTTATAGTATAAAGGCCTCCTATGTTATGTTTTTAGGTATAACTAATTCTAGTGATTCTTTTCTAACTACAAACCATACTATTGTATGCCAATATCATTACAGTTCATTGAATGAAGTTCATAAAATCCTAATAGAAAATTTATTTTACATATATTAGAATTTAATTTATGAGGAAATTTGGATGATCTTACTATATGTATTTAATGACTACATTCAATATAAGCTATATGTAGAGCCTCCAGCCACTACATCGACAATAATCCCTACTTCCATGGTTAGTACATTTTAGTTTTCGTTAAGTTTATAAATTGAATAATTTCATGGGATATTTAATAATGGTCATGAGATAGTTTCTTAAATTTATCATAAAACCAAAAATTCCATTTTGTAATTCTGTAATTTTGATATCATAAAGGTAATAGATATATGATATGATGCATTATTTTCATTAAAGGTTATGAGTAACCATTCAACCAAAACCTCTAGGAACATACAGAGGAACCACATAGAGAAATGATTTCATGTTTTATTGATCCTAGGTTTATCATAATATACACTCTAATATTGTTAATATAGTTACTACTAACATTATTGAAAAAGGAGTTACATCATAAGATCATTCCATGAATCTATGTTTTATGAGTTCAATATCTTAGGAATTCAGTTTTTATATCAAAATACGGTAACAGTTTTTATAATTCTATCTCAATGTCATAGAGATAGAGTCAATTTTGGATTATATGATATTTTAGCTTTTGGTTTTGGGATACATGACCTATCTCATGTATTTTACCCTCTAAAAACATCATTATCATCTCTAACCTTCATGAAACTGACACCAAAACCTAATTTTGACTTGAAGTCTATCAAAAACATAGGGTTATATAACTAATTTTTGTAGATGTGTTTGTGTACATTGGATTATTATTTTTTGTACATGTTTTCATGATTAATTATATTATGTTATATTCTTGATTTTTAATTTTTTTTTATTTTATTGTTATTAATCTATTATAATGATTTAGTCACTGTGATTTTTTGAAATTCAGTCCTTCTAAATTTCAAATTTATAAGACACAGTATAATAAAATTGTTCATCCTTTAAGGGGAAATATTAATGTTTTACTATCCTTACTCTTCAATTTTAATGTCACAAAAGGGTTACAATATAGATCTGATAGATTATTTTGGGAAATCGGGAGAATTAAGGATATACATAAAATTTTAATGTTAAATATATATAATACCGTTTTCTATAACAATTAATTAAATTATTAGAAATTTCATGTTTATTTTTAGTGGGGATGATTATATAAAAAAATTGTAGATTGTAGGATAACTATTGTTTTTCCAATATATATTATGTTTGTTATTTTTTAGGATCATGAAAACCAATTATATGCTATTAAGTATTTGTCTTTAACTTGTGCTCATTAGTTTTCTTATTTAATTAAATTATGTTTTTATTTTTCAATTAAATATGTTTTGTAAAAATTTACCAATGCCTTGAAAATTTTCTACAATAGGTAATCATCTACATATATATTTGTCTACATAGATAAATTAGCTATGACAATTGTCTATATATAAGATAATATCCATATAAATTACCTACATCCAATAATTGGTTATGTAAAAACCAGTTATGTTGATGAATCGCTTATTTGAGAAAATTGCTACATTAGTTAAATGGGTATTTAATTTTTATATATGGAGAAATTGACTATGTGAATAATGGATATATTGTCAATTCAGCAACATAAATACTAATCCCTATCATTTGGATATGTGGGGATTTAGAATCAATAACATCATTCTCTGTCTAATATATTTATTATAGTTGGGGTAATAAAAAACAAAATTTAATGTCTTTATTTATGGGTTAAATAATGTATAAACTATTTACGGTTAAAATGATTTCCTCAATGCTTCATGTATAGAGGGAAGAAAATATTATAGAATATATAATTTTTTATTCATATTACTGAGTTATTTTCATGAAAATGAAATCTCTAAATTAGTCATGATCAATTATTTTTTGTTCTATCATGTTCTAAAATAATAAGCGGTGATATAAGAGATTATTTTGTCAATAAAAGAATGTATAAACAGAACAAGAAAAATATCATCTCATGAAATAATTTTCTATATCTCTCTCACAATGAATATGTTTTTATTCATTATACCAGGAAAAATGATAAGGGGGTTAATTTTATATATTTATTCTTCATAGTTCTATACTACGCTATTTTAGAAGAATCTCCTAGAGCTACTCTCCATTATTATTTTACCACCTTGATGATTAGTCTCATCTGTTATTTTCATCCTGAAACTACATGCTTCATCAGTATTCTATATTTATTCATTATTTCTATTGGAATTGATCACTCCATGTACTAATTTATAGGGTCAGTATTTTGTAAGTCATATAGGATATAGTTAAATGATCATATTTTTTACCAATTGATCGATTCTTTCACTCTGTTGGGAAGTCCACTAGAAAAGGACTAGTATTATTGAGAATGACCACATTTCAGGGGTGGATCATTGTTATAGATGACTAGGGGATATATTTTACCCAAACCACTATATCTCTCTTGAGTGTGATATTTTTCTTCTTGTTATAATTTCAAAACCATTCTTGTTATGTTAAATTATCAAGTCTTATAATACAATATGTTGGTAGTTCTAATGTAAAGAAAATTTAAAGAACTCAATTCAAACTCTCGAGTATTTTTTTAGTTGTTATTTTCACAACCAAAGTATCATTTTGATTTCAAAAAACTACAATGTAACTATTTATAGAAAATTTGGAAAATTGTATTATTTGAAAATAACCATTGAATATTATAAAGGAAGATTATATAATAATAATAGATATAATGATATTTAAATACATTCATTTAGTAAATGAAAAAAGTATTCCTTCCACACATTATGTATATATTCAGATGTAGACCATTCAAAAGATGATAATAATGATTATTTCAAACCATTTTAAATAAATTCATATAAATTTAAAAAATAATTTAAATAACCACTAGATAATAGTAAACCAATTTTTGAAATCATCTTATAGAACATGGATATATAAGAGAATTATTATCGACAAATAAGATCGATAAATATAGTTTACCAATTTAACATTTTATAAATAATTTTCTATATAAATAATATTAAAATGTGGTAAAAAATGGAAAATCAATATATACCTATATTTTAATAAATTTTATGCAGTTTTAAATTATAAATAACTTATAAATTCCTTAAATAAAAGCCTAGAAATAAAAAATATTGAATAAAAATTTTATTGTAGAATAAAAACATTATTTATTTTGTATTAAACGGCCTTTGTGTATTTTTTACATGATACGGTTTTATAAATCCCATTAAATAAATCAAAAATTATTTCAAAATACTCTCATGATACTATAATTACACCCTATAAAAGGAAACATTATCACAAAAACTGAGTTAAGAATAAATATTTAGAACAATTAAATGATAAAAATTAATTTTAACACACCAAAAGTATATATATAAAATAAATAAGTAATAGATCATAACACATATATTCTTTGAATAATATATTTTTCTAAGAAGACATCAAACTCAATATAATAAATATGAATTACGAATCCATTATCATGATTCCAAAATTGTTTTATACATTATCTTAATCCTGAATAATAAGATTGTAATATCTATTTAAAATTATAATAACCTTGATCTTGTTAAATATATAATAATTATTCCATTTATTTCATATATTATCATTTACTATGTAGTTATTTATTCTATTATGTTCACGCAGGACATTTTGGGGATGTTTGTTTCATAACAACATCAATTAGTTGACGATTTCAAATGGGATATAATTACATTGACTCCAAAATATTAATTAACTCATATTTATTATTTTAAAACATTTAATATAATTTCATAACCATCCATGAAAGGAAAACATGAAAAATAACTTCCATAACTTCATGGAGGTGAGGGTCGACACATATCCATGAATGATGTTATCATTTTCTAACATATCAATGGTTTTGAAGGTGAGTATTATCTAATGTTATCCAAAACACATTTAGAGGGTCGTATGTTTTTTTTCGACATGTTGTGTCTTAGTAAGGTGTTGAAGAATAAATTTTTTGGAAGATAGATCTCATATTTTAGGACTCACTCTACACAATTAAATTTGTGGTTTTTGAGAATCATAATCTATACCTCATTCAGCTATGTCTCAATTGGTTTTTGATTCCATATGTATTACCCCTTATCCAAATACCCTATCAAAAATTATACATCTCTAAAATAAATTATGGTAAAAAACAATATTGATCTATGTGTAATCTAAAATTTTACCAAATGTATGGGTAAAACCGGGCCCACATAAAGATATTTTGAAGTATCCACACCACATAGATTATGATATTACATAAACAATTATACCATGATGTAATAAAGTGACAAGGAAATTTTAGTGATATTGGAATATTTTAGGTGCCCAAAATATAGAGAGATGAATATTCCTAAATTTATTTAGATGAGATGAAGTCCACGCTATAAATAATACTTACACCATGGAAGATACCAATTTTTTATATGTATATAATTTAGGATCTGAAGACTAATAAGATATTATAAATAAGTGATGTGTCCATTTTGTGGTCATTTTGGTGTGAGAAGTGTTATTTCGAGATCCTTTGTGTGATCACAGTTTTGTTAATTAAGGTGTTACTACACAAGTATAATTGAATCTGGTTAACTATAAGGAATTATTTATTATTGTTATTGTCTAAAATTTAGTGAAGGAAGAGATGGTGGGGCAATACCCCAGTAAATGTTGACAAAAAATAGTTGATGAAAAATGGTTAATGATTTTTCATTGAATATATGACCATTTAATAGCTCTGTATATTTTTTTTGTCTATTTCATACTGAAATAAAAAGAAAACTTTTTATAGTCTTCTTATCATTATGGTTATTTCAATTTGATTAGTGTGTGAGGACCACTATAGTCAAAGGGGCCACATGGAACATTCCTATAAAATGTATGTTAAATATTAATTATCTAATTTAAGTAAAAAGTGTGATATTCCTATTGTTCAAGAAAATCAAAGATAGATAAAGAGATATAGGGAGACACTCAAGAAATGTGTTTGAGTTGGATTATTCATTATATAATATGGAAGGTTTTGATAGAGAAGAATTTATTTTTATAGAAATCCAATTCCTAGAAGAAGATGACATTATTTGGTCTAATGAGAAAACCCATTATTGGTGTATATTTGTATCACATTAATGTGAATAATTAAATATTAAATAGGAAAAGAAGTGTTTTCCTTATTAAATGAGTGTATTGAGTTTTCCAATTATTATTTGTAGTGAATTTGTAGTGTTAATGGTCTTGCACCAATTTTCACATGTAAATCGATGGGACTTAGTGATTTTGGGCTATATGCACTTTGTCATTAATAATCCTCAGATGTATATCTGTGCTGATAAACAATGTAATATCCATTATTTTATTTATTACTTCCATCCCTTATTGAGATCAAGTATAGACAAAAATAAAAGTTATCTCGAATATGGGATTACAACATCTATATATGGGAAGGAACATTTTCAAACTTCTAAACCATGGATCCCCCCCTAAGAGGGCGTAAACATCAATATTTATTTTTACAAGTGGAATTAGTATCGAGTTTATTATTTTTCTCTCTTAGATGCATTTCAATTGTTATCAACAATAAATATATCATCATATTTTAATGTACTAATTTCAAATTATAGAAAATATAGAATAAAAATTATTTCAAATCATTTTCAATGGATATTCGCAGAACAACCATTTGTGGAATGACCACTTATATTGACATAGGAGCATGGATGAATAGTTATCATCAATAATTGAATTAATATTCTAAATTCCTAAATTCATTCAGATTTTCTATAACTAAGCCCATTTTTACGTAGAAAATACTTTGTTATTGCATATTATTTAATGTGGGAATGTATTGTAAATGTTTATTAAGGTAATTTGATGTTTTGGGAGGAAACTATTTAGGTATCATGTGAAAAATATAATGAATTTATAATTAATTCATATAATATTTTTTATTCTATTTTTGATCATCTAAATATTCTTTATGAGGATCTCTGAGGGATCATTAATGAACTCATAGATGAAAATATCATAAAAAATCATGATAAGAATTTATACTCATTTCAATGAAAATGTGTCAAATTTAAAATACAATTATCCAAATGATATTTCATTTTAAATCTTTCATAGTAGTAATGTGGATTAATATATGTGAACTTAAGATAATATTTCATGAAAAAATGAAAGTACCAATATGGTGGACATTATTCTAGAAAGAATTTCCCAATAGTTAGTAATATTCAAGTAGAAAAAGATAAAAATGTTATTTCTTTTATTTCCTATAATCATAAGATAACAAGAATAATTTTTAATTATAAGATTCATTTTTGTGGTCTCCAATATTGGAAGGTGGTACATCATTAAAATAAATGTCCCAATAAAATTCAACAATATTATGATAAATACAATCAAACCTCACATATGACATTTTAAGGTAACATGAATTGTTCTTTGTAGTCATTCAAAAGAAGAAAAAATTATTATTAATTAAAAATATAGATCTAGAAAAATTGAAGCCTAAGAAGTGATAAAATTAAAGGGTGGAGTTGTGTTGAAGGATATTGTGAATAAATTATCAAAAGATAATAGTGGTATATGTAAGGTTGGATTTTTTAAAGGGTTGATCTATAAGAAGAAATTGAGGCACACCTTAAAAAAGATGTTTTGAAATAAAATACTAAAAAGACCAAAAATTGTCCATGATTCCCTATTTCAAATTAAAAAAATGAATAAAAAAATGAAATTTTGGAGTATTATATTTAAAAACACTATTATTTTATATGAAGAAATTTTTAAATGTTATTTTAACCAAAAAATAAAATTGATGGAAATAACAAATAAATTAGGGTTTAGATAAATCTATCAATTATTTAGTGGGGATAATTGAGGTCATGGAAGAAGTAGTTATGAATTATAATAATATGGTTCAATATAGAGAACAATTATTAACACTTGGTTTGATTATATTGAATTCAAATTTGTCACAATCATTTAAATAAAATGGATTTTCAATGAAATAACATATACAAATTCTTGAAGTGTAGTAACTTTGTGATATTGGATTGTCATTGAAGAATAATTTAGTCAAAATTAAGAGATATATGGTAACCTCAAATCCACAAGAATTGAATCCTTATAAGAATGTATACGTTCATACAACTAGAAAAGAATAAAATTAGGTGTCTAAGGCCTGAAGTGTTTGATGATTTTTCAATGAAAATTTATGAATCACATTTTATATGTTCTATATTGTTAGGAGTCCCTTCTGATAGAAATACCAGTCCAAATAGTCCAGAATAATTTCTAATGATTAATATGAATTTAATGAGTAGTGTATTTTAAATGATTCTAGTGTATCAAAATAATATTCACATGAAAAATGATGAGTATTTCATCAATAGTACCCAGATGTTGTTTTAATAAAAATTTGGTTCCTCTATCAAAAAGCATCAGGACTCAAAAAATATTTTCTTTTTTATAAGAATAGTAATAGATCATCGATCCAACCATTGAGGATGAAAATTTATCATTAAAATTGAATATTGGGGGTGTTTTGAGAATAATAACATTTATAGAGATTATATAAGTCAATATATTGGATAATGGAAAGCGGTTGGATATAACATATAACTGGAAATAAATACCTCTTTGTAAATATCAAGAAGAAAAATAAAGGTGTGAACTTTTTGAGAATGATGATTATCTTAAGATTTTCGGTTTTATAATGCTTATTATTGGAATAAACGACCTTATTCGGACTAAAATTCATTTTTTATGCAATATATGATATCCCATGGACTAATTCATACAAACAAAACCTATATTGTAGGATACACATCCTCATGAATTCTTCCCCATTTGCCATAGACTGCTAACTAGAAATGATAATATATTTTGTTACAGTGGTAAGACTATTACATATTAGTTAGAGTGAAAAACAATGGTAAAATAGAGGAAAATAGAATAATAAAAAACATAGTGTAGTAATAAAGTACGTAAATTAATGTTAATTGATGAACACATAATCCCTCAGATAATAATATGACGACCCAAAGTAGTAACATCATTATATAAAGTTTATATGATGATGAAAAAAATAATGAAAAAATTACATTGTATAAGGTATTAAAAAGATCAATTATGATCAAAGGAAACAAAAATGAAAAATTATTTATCCTCAGGAGAATATTGAGAACTTTCCCAATAAACTTGTCACAATATCATATTCTAAATAAAATTATATTTCTATAGATGTGTGGTTTCTTTTATTCTTACATTCATCCATGTAATTTTCATGGGTGAAAATATGGACTCCCAAATAGTATGGGAGAATGAATTAGTAGTCCACCACAAACAATTTCAAATGAAAATTCAATTAGTTAATATCAATTATAATTTTGTAATTTTTAAAAAAAATATAATATGGTAATGTAAATGAAATCTTATTATGCTAAGACTACCTATGAGATATTATACCAACCATTCCTTCGTCGACCTATGGTTTAGGTATCTATGTTATGACATTTTAATTCTATTGAGGACCTTTGATGTGTTGCCATGGAATCCAAATATTAGGACCAATAGGTATCCGGTGGTGACCTGTGGAATCTATGAGTCTATAAATTTGTTCCCACACATAGTGATGAACCATGATGTTGGGATATTTGGTTACAATTATAAAACAAAGTGTAAACCCTTTTAATTCCACATCTATGAGCATGTACCTGAGCCTAAAGATAATTTACAAAGTAATACTAGGAGTTCAATGATTTGAATACAAGGAAATTATCAAAGGAAATCTGTTTCCATGGATATGATAATGAATCATAGGATATAATCCCATGAATTCATATTTTCAATTTTTTTTGGGTGAATCATTAGTTTGATGTGGATGAATTCAATAATCAATGTAATCTAACAAATCTATGTTGGCTATATCATTTTCCAAAGAAATTAAGGAATCAGGTGGAGACGTGTGAGTTACTTGAAGGCAATCCTGGTCAAAAATGTAATCCTTTGGCAAGGAATTACATTCTCATAATATGGTGATCAGGGTCTATAACATTTGACATGAATAAAATATTAATTGATCATAAGGACATGAAAAGAATCCATTCATTTATATAACTATTTTTTTTTCATTCACATATGAAAAACCTAATACACCATAGGGGAGTTATGGTTAAATTAAATGAATGGATTTCCTGGTAGTATAAGAAATCATACCATAATGGTTTGTTCCTATCATCTTGTTCATCCTTCAATATTATCAAATTGTCAAATAGAACACCTATGTTGAGGTATAAACAATTAATTGAAGGGTTTTAAAATATTTTGTGTATTTCATGGAATGACATGAATGTGGAACAATGTCAAAATCCATAATCATCAAGATCATTCGAGAAGAGTATTAGATCACCTACCTTTTCATCATAGGTAAAACCTAATCAAGTATCATCCCCAAATTTATGCTAGAATATGATAAATTAGAAAAAACAGTAATATCAATAAATACATGGTATTAAATTTAAATATGGTGGAAGAGAGTTATGAATATTTATAATTAATGTAGGGAAACTAAATGATTATTAGATTTATTGAGGGTGTTGAAATGTGGCTAAAAGTTAGGGAATCAGTGGTGGGATGGAATATATCCTCAAAAATCAACAAGATAGTTAAGGGAGATATATATTGGTGATATTGTGTTAAAATAAAGAAAAAAGTGGAGAATTTTATTTAAATTAAATTGGGTAAAAATGATCATTTCTAGAACACTAAATAGGGAACACAGTATCTCGACATATTGAACCAAATTGTGTGCCAATAGTGTCTTCCAAGTATACATGAGGACTACAACATGATTGAATTAGTAAAATGGTTATTAAAACAGTGGAAAATATATTTAAGGATAACCTATAATAAATTACACAGGTTAAATAAATTATATTGTCCATTTAGATGATTTCGATAACCATGATTTCGTCTATTCTAGTCCAAATAGTTGAGGTGTATGGTTATCTAAACTGTGAATTAATCATGGGGAAAATCCTCTTCTCTAGAAATGCTATATTTGGACCAAGAAAACCTGATAAATCTTCTTATAACCTATACTACTAAAAGGGATATTTAACTAATGTCAAAAAATAGGATTGATATATTATAATATTTTTTTCCTAAATAAGGAAAAAGTATCTTACAGCCTCCCATATTAAATGGAAACTCGACCTTGTGATTCTATTCTAATAGTAGTTGGGATGCATCGCAAATAAAAATTGGAAACAAAGAACATAAATTAAACTAACATTCACATGTCACTTTATTGAAATTGTGATGCATCCATAGGGAAAAAAGTATTTTAACCTTCCCACCTCATAGAGTTTTCATTCCATGATAAATTTTTGAAAATTGATACTCTTCAAAAGAATCACCAGTCTCCAATGAAAATTTTTCTGGATTGAGGAAATGTAATAGTTCGACGTAATAATAATAGAACTAAGAAACATGTAATTCATCATGAATAACCATTACTACTAGTGGAAAATTATATAATATGCTACTGGATTGACCTTAACCATGATATATAAATTCTTAACATATCTATGTGATATATTTTTTTGACTTTAAATCCATTGATAAACTAATATATGCAATATTAAAAAGAAGATATGATCACCCACCTCAAACTACAGAGGCAAATAATTGTGATTAGCAAATTATTTCATCATAAATCGATCCATAACAATACATTTCATAATAAATGTTACCTATTAATATGATTGTTTAAAAAATACAATTTTTTAACAGTGATTCCTCTCCTTCATATGATGAGAACACATGTGTACCAATTGGAATACAAGGGGTTTTATCCAATGAAACCATATGAATAATTGGTTCAAAAATATAATAATAGGAAAACATAGTAAGAAAATTTTATTTTCCCAATGCCACTAAAATCATGGACATATGGATAGAGAACTTCCTCTAATACATGTATAGTGTGATGGAACTAACCATCGGTATGAGGGTGGTATGTTGTACTCAAATTTAATTATGAAACAATATCATTATGTAAATCATGCTAGAGATGAGATTCATGTCGAGCATCTATATGTGAAAAAAAATGATATATTGAATTCAATGAAGGTGTATGATTACTAGATTTTGTATCCTCATGAAATCGTCTATGTTGAAAGTCTTCTGAATCAGTACAACATGGTTGACCTTCCTCATCTTTTCCATGATCACCCATACAGAGTAAGTACCTCATGGTGAAATTTGTAACCCCATTATAAAATCCTTGATGATATTATCTCATTTTCCCTCTAGGATGTGTATTATCTATAAAAATACTTTGTGAGACTGGAGTTACACTTCCACTAGCTGATTGGTGGAACACTGTGTAATATAGAATACTATTTAAATTTTCATATAGGGCCATAGATTCTGGTATCAAAAGTCATAATACATATTTTTTAGTATGGGAAGTACCAACTATTTGAATGTATGATATTTTAAAATAATTTTATCTCATATGTATGAAGGATCCTAGGAATAACCATGAATATAAATGATATCACGCTAATCAAACCCCCATCCTAACTACAGATCATCCCCATAAACACATTCTCTCATAATGAAGGGTTTATAATATATTTTTTTCAACCTATTTACTAGATCTGTAAGGGATTTTTCCACTGATAAATTCATCAGTGTATGGTTCCTATGACACTCTGGATATTCAATATGCATTTTTGAAATAATATTCATCTACTTCCATTCACTAATATCTTCCTAAATTGTTTTTTTGATTCTTTAATCTCTGTAAATCAAAAACTTCATTTACATTCCCTAGAATATAAGAAATCATAATGTTGAATGACTCATGATATTCAACCAACATATTCATTTTGGGGCTCTAATAACAGTAAGATCATATATATTTATGGCTTGTATGGTCTGATTATACCACAAACAACTCCCACGGTAAATATTGTATACTTTAATATAAGTAAATAACAATATATAGTAGCTCAAGATCATGTATTGGGTAATTATTCTCATGAAGCTTTAATTTATGGGACTCATATTCCAAGAATCATTCCACATACATAAAAATAGACCCTATACTGATTCTTGATGCATCAACATACTCCATGTTTCCTCGACTAGGATCGGGGAAAATTATGATTTGAGTTATGTTCATCCATTCATTCATCCTTATAAATGCCTTGTCACAACTATTTGAAATTTAAACTTGTTGAGCATGTGTTGACACAAAAAGTTTATAAATTTATTTTTGATTTGGATAATCATGATCACCTTGATTTTTTATAACTATAATGGTACATCAGCTTGGATTTAGGATATTAAATACTAGAATAAAAACAAAATTCTGGAAGGGAATTCTATATATAAATGGTAAGAGTTAATCATTTTCAAAAATAAAATATTTTCTAAACATGTATTATAACTAACCTAGAAACATATTTCATACCCTATATTGTATGTGGGACATATGTTTTGGGAACCCAATGTTTATAATTAATGTATTTAACAAGAAACATTTTTTATGATTCAAAACAACATTTTTGGAACCAATATATGGTTCATTATCCCTATTTATATAATCAACCATAGGAAATAAACTATACGTTTGGTATTTATCACTAAAATGTCAAACCAAGTGTTTAACATAGTCAATGAAAATGTTTTAGATTCACGAAATCTCTTATCTTTTATGAAATGTTTTTTCAATCATAAATAAATATTTAATGTTAATCATGGGTCGATTCAGTGGCTCATGATTAATGTATTTTTTCATTCGTATTTATATTGTAATAATTTTCTTTCTATGAATGTTTTGAATTCCAATATTCCGGATTTATCAATTTATAATTTATATATATATTTTTCATGACATAATTTGATTATAATGATAAATACTATTATTTTCATCCTCAATAAAATATATAATATTATTTTAATACATATATGTGTGATTAAAATTAAAAAATAATAATTTATACTTATAAGGTGATGATTTTGAGATATTAATTTCTTCATCTATTTAATTGAATTTCGTTTTATACTACTATATTTCATCATTAATCATTTTCTACAATTAAAAATCGTTCTTTTAAAAGCATTCATTTAGGGACATACAGATTTGATCATAAAACTACATTTCTCTCTTACATCATCACATAAACCTGTACTAGATTGATTAATAGGTTAATATTGTATTGTATTAATGATTATATACAATGTCGATTTTCGCCTGCAACTATGTACTGAATTGGTTTCTACATATACATCCAATTTTTTTCTTTTTTAGAGTATTACTTTCTAATACTCAGTGATTTTTGGAGTGTTATATTATCATACTAGGATTTAGATACTTTAATAACATATAAAAGAACTATATCTCCTTTTAAAATCGTATTAGGTGTAAATAACATACACTAATTTATAAATGTCCCCAGCAAAAGGACATAATAGTGAAAATCAACAATCTCAAGGAGATCATTGGACTAGTGTACTAGGAAATTTTTTTAACTCGAACAACTATATATCATTGGTTTCTATTACTAATTTTTTCTCCTCACTTGATATTATTGAGGGAATGAATGGATAGCTTTATTCTAAGAGGGATGTTTTTTTTTCCGTTATTTTTAATGAATCATAGTTCACCGCCTCTTAGGTCTACATCCAACATTTTCTAACATAAAAATTGGTATCAAATGTTGTATTCAAATTTTTTATTTTATATTTATTTAATATTATAATATTTCTATGAGTTACCAACTAGAGATATAATTGTATGAGTACTTCGAAAATACTATGGATTTATGTTTGGATTTAACAAGCCTTTATTATACATCAAGGCATAGTTAATTTTCAATAGATGATTTTAATGAAGGTATATTGATAATATTCAATACATATTTTAATAGTGATAATTGTGGATTCAAGAAAGATAGAAAGAATATTTATTTAAAATATATCTTCATAACAGTTTAAATGATGGTAGTCAAGCATTATGAAATTCTTTTTGGTGATGTTGAATAATGAAATGATTGTCAAGAGAAATTATTTCATCTTAATTAATGAGTAATTAAAGCTATTAATTGTGTATTAGAAACATATGAATATAATCGAGTTTATCAATGTAATACTATATATGTGATTTGGTAGACTATTTATATTCCTTTGAAAGAAAAGATAATATCATGAAACATATGAAAAATACTAAAAAACAAAAAATTGATATGTTTAGGATGCATTAATTTGTGAGAATCTATTATATGAATAGAGTATTGATCAACAATGCCAATGATGTCATTACCTTAAGAGATCCATTTAAATAATCAATTTATGATATCAATGTTTTTATTATTATAACGTCTATGTGGAGTGGTATATCTCTTTCAATTTCAAATCTATATCATTTAAAGAGTTTATAATGAAATAAAAAATCCTTACAATGATGACGTTTGAAGATAAAAAGATAGCTATTCCTGAAAATTGTTTTCTATTATAAAGGACGTTACATCCATTACTACTAATGTGGATGAATAAATATATTTATTAATAACCTTACTTTTGGAATCAACCCAATAATTGAGGAAAAAATTATGTTTCATCATCCCTACATTGTTAATCAATTATACATTATCTACCATAATTCTAGCGTTTATCTCAATGCATAATAACAATTTGATTGACATAGTCAATGACAGAGTTTTCAATTTAATATATTTTTTTATTAATTGTTTTACCAGCCATAAATATTAGCATAAATTTTTTGTTGATCAATTAAAAGGATCGTGATTATCATTTGTATTCTATGCTATATTAATTCAATAAATGGATTTATTTGAATGTTCTTAATTGAAATATTAATGATTTATCTTGTGTAATTTCTTGAGTTGTTTTACCTTATGTAATTCGATCATAAGTATAAATACCATTTTTTTCAGAAAAAATAATATTCTTTGAATCACATATATTTTTATTTTAAAATAAATAATAATAATTTTCACCTCTAAATCTACCATTTTGAGACAAACATGTTGTAATATATTTTGAGAACTTTTTTTGCTACTATACTTCATTATTATTATCTTCAGGAATTCAAGTAAATATATTTATCTAGATACATATAAGAGAAACATATTTTTTATATAACTATTGTTTTATAAATCTTCATCTACAATAATCATATTGTATATTGAATAATTGTTTACCATAATATAGTATAGGAGATCATTTTCAAATATCAGTTTTTGTTTCAATTGTGTGTTTAATTTTTTTTAAAGTCTATATCCAAAAATATTGTATTATTTAAGTATTTCATTTTTATAATATGTCATTGTTGATGTTTTTGATTCTCAATATATGTTTTGAATATTTTAGTTCCCTACAAATGAGCTCGAAGACCTGTAAAATCCTTCTTTGGTTTCAGCTACATGTACATAACTGTAGAATTCAACAAAAAAAATGACTTACTAGATAAAATCACAAATCACATTGAGAGAGAATTGGTGGAGTTGTATTGTTGATTTCTATTCCATGAAATACTAAACATCATTTCATTCTCATATTTATTTCCATGTGACAAATTCTTTTAAATAAATAAGTAATATACCAGTTCATTAGTAGAGGAAAATTTTGTTGTTTTTCATTTTTTTTACTGAACTCTCTTATTTTTTTTGTAATGATCATTAATATTATGAGAGTAATTTATGATATCATCTACAACAATGACCACAATAGATTCTAGGTGTGGCCGAAACACCTAATTTATCAAAGACATGAAAATAGTAGGTGTGTTTTTAGACCATATGACATAACTAGATACTCATAAACAAATTTCCTATTTCATAATTATGTATATTGTATGTCATATGTTATAAATCTCACATTATGATATCCCAATCTCAAGCCAATTTTGAGATGACCCTGGCTCCCTGATGCTAGTCGAAGATATCATCTAGATGAGGAAGTGGGTAACTATTATTGAGCATAAGCTGATTAAACAATATTTTGTCTATACATATATTCAACGTGCTATCCTTTTTCATGGTTAAAAGAATAGAGGAAATCCAAGAATAACTATTGGATCATATATACCCATAGTATTTCTAGTCCTATATTTACCTTTTAAATTCATTTTTCTTGGTATTATCCATCTTTTTGATGAATATATATCATTTATTTTCTATGATAAATTTCAGTGGAGAAATGTTCCTCTATTATAGGAGGTACCCAAGTAAATTATTCAGGACACACATCTCTGAATTGATCTACCTTATGAAGATGTAAATTTGGTCATACCTTCAATTTATCAAGGTTAAGGCCAGAAATTTGGGTCAACACTCCACCTATACTATGATGCTCAGTTATTTATAAAGTATCTTATTCATATTATTCTAACATGTAAACATATCCACTACCCATAAGTGATGATAATTTCAACCTTTAGATATAACAATCAATTTTTTCTAAAATGTAATAACTAATCCATCTTGCAAATTATTTAATTCCATGTAATATCGTGGATGAAAAGCTTCCATATGAAATTATAGCTTCTTATATAAAAAATATATATATATCGTAGAACATACTCTAACTAGATTCTAAATTAATTATAATGAAACATCACCCCAAAAAAATATTCAATAATTCGTTTAATACATCTCATTATGGCCATGAATAAGAATGATTTTTTATGTGCCCGAGTAAAAAAACATACTACGGTCATGTATAATATGATTATCCTTGACACTATTGATAGTTTGACACTCTATATATTATGTGTCGGTAATACTATATATAACTGTTTAATTAGAAATACCTAAGCTATAACCTATATCCCTTCAAATAGTCCACCTTCACAGAACTATACAATCCATACATGTCTTCCCTGAACTCAAATACCATTTTGACAAAAATGACCAATAATACTATAAAATAATACATAAGATGGAGACATATCTAGCACTATGGAATTCAAATAATAAGTAAATTATATTCCAATGGAAACTATATTTAATATCCTAATAAATATGTATTGATATCCAATTCCATCATAGGCTCGACACTCTAACGGGTCATTGTTACAATAGGCCTTCGTGTGAACTAGCCATCCAAAATTATGGAATAATGCATAAATCCCCTAGAAAAAACTATTTCTTCCCCTTGACTCATGATTAAACTAATAGTGATGCTTCTTTGCAATAGATGATGAACTTATAGACTTAAAAGTTAACCAACCATTCCTTATAGCCCCATCATATCTCATATTATTCTTTAAGATAAGGGATCAGTTATCGGTTTGAGAGATGGTCATCAGTAAGAAATATTTCACCTCAGACCGAATGGAATACTTAGGTCGATCCATAAAATTTCCCTCCCCCCAAAACTCATCACCAATAGGATTGGGGGAAATAATTGCATATTCATGAAATGATCTGCGTAATCTATGGTGGACATAGTTCCTTGATCATGATATATGAAATCTATTTCTTTTATCATCCCTCGTTATTTCTGAGAAGTCATAGTCATAGAATGTTATATATAAGTCCCTCTAGACTGTGCCTAGATTATTATCTATCTACATGTTAACATCCTACTAGCACATAGAAAATATACACTGCATATATTATGTGGGATATAATAACTTTTCCTAAGGAATATCCAAAGGATGAAATTTTATGAGTATAGACAATATCAATGATTTATTAGCACGGGGACCACCATCCCCATATAATATAGGTGGTTAATAATTCTAGAATTCCTCTAAATCTATAAAATTGGTAGTGCATCCAATGGATATCCCTTATAGACAACACTAGAAGTCGAAAAACCCATGTTAATGAGTTTCAATTCTAATTCAAGGAATAAAAAGAGGTTGGGGTTTCACCATATCAGAATTATAGTTGATGCCACTCTCTTAAGAATAATCCCAAGTCCATATTGGGGACATATATACAAAATTCAAAGGACACACCTCAGAACAAGGTATTGTACATAATATATTACATATTGGAAAATAAGATAATTTTAAGGCCTCGATATCCAATATACTCTAGGCCAAGTCCAAATTCTAAAGTTGTGTCATATGGTTAAGATCCATTTATTAATAATTAGGGTAATTTTACATAGGGTGTCAATTACCTATTATAGTGGAAAACACTCTTTAATTGGTCATTGGAATCCCCATAAAATGGAACCCATTTTTTTCCAAAATAAAATTTAGTTTTTGAAATTATTTATATAATAGTTCCATTATAAAATCATCATTCCCAAATTATAAATATGTAAACATCATATGTTAAAATTAACATTCTATTTTCCTAAACCCATCATTTTATATTTATTTATAGAATCTACCATGTCCTTATGTAATGGTTCAGTTATATAGGGTTTCATCCCTAAATTATATTTGCATAAGATTATAAATTTCAATTATAAGTCCATTTAACTAATACAAACTAAATGAGTCAACTTATGTAATAAATGTTCTATAGCTCAAAAAAATAAAATTTTGGTACGTAAGGTTCCATCATCATGCTATGTAGGTAAACATCGTTTACGTTGATCAAAACTAGATAACTAGTAATTTTTTCCAAACAAGAAACATCACAAGTGACATATATAAAAACTATTGACCATAAAATAGGAAATATGAAATTATAGAAATGAGATATTCATGGCTTTGAATATGCATGAAATATAAATCCAAGTGTGTCTATGATGAAGAATTAAATAATGTTCACATTTTATACTATCTTATGGGAGGAATTATATTAAAATTTTGTTTCATACAATCATAAAAATTGAAAAACAATAATAAGATAAATCCATAAAAATATGTACCTTCCTAAGTGACATGGATTTTCTCCAAACATGGGTTAGCTACTCACTAGAATAGCTTATTACAATTTTCAAACACATAGTTTTCTTTTATCTAAAAAACTTAAACAGTAAGACAAATAAATATAATTCTATTATATTGGTGTAACAAATTCACCCCACATGAAACATAGTTTCCTGAAAGACACATATTATCTCCTCAAATAGGCCCACCCACAAGCCAGAAAAGGTCATCAGACAAATGAATTCCCCAAAATACTAACCCATTTCCTTTTATTCTTCATTTTCATCACTGAAAAATACTATAAAAACATTCCGGGAGGTCACCCAACCAAATCACTACACTATTCCAACCATCATTATCTACAGTGACCTAAATAATTAGTATCCTGAAAATAAATCTTCATCTTATTGACGTGGTTAGTGAAATTATTTCTTTTAACCTATTAAGATTATATGGTGATACACCCACCCCACCCCCATAGTGCTCAACATCCTCATTGTGGACATTACATCTCAAAAATTAATGTTCCACCACATTAATGGAATGTTTCTCCCTCTCATACCTCTTTTTTATGTACCTAGGACCATTTTTTACACATATGTCTAGTTTAGTTTTGCAATGGGCCTTATCTATACGTCTTGTATTACAGAGGTGTGAAACTATAAATGAGTGTGTATAGTGGTTTGGTTGGATGGATATACAATAATTTTAAAGAGAAACATTGTGGTAAAATTAAATAAAACCAATGAAAAATAATAAACACATAATAATAATAAATAATAGAAATTAAAAGTTAATAAAGGAATTAAAAAACATTAGTTAATAATAAGAAAAGATAAAATACGAACACTATCATAAATAAGATATTTTATTGTAATAAATATTATAAATTAGTCATAACATTGTAGTATGAATAAAAAAATTAATAAGAACAACAACAAAAAATGAAAATTAGTTATCCCCGTGAGTGTATCATTTACTATTTCAGTTGTCATCTCCCAAGATCCTATCATAATAATAAATCATGCATCCATAGCCTGGTTCATCAATTTATCCTTACCAATGTCCATATAATATACAAAAGTACCAATAGGTTCCTTGATATTGTGTGAGTATGAATAAGTAGGCCAACACTAATGAAGTCTAACTAAAATACATAAATTAAATATAAAATCTAATTGTTTTTAGGAATGATAAATATAGTTTAATAATGTAAAGGGAACCATGTCTATCTTGGAATGATAATGTTATTCATATATGACCCTACCTAGTTTAATAAATATAGATATATCTAAAAATATGAAATTTTATTTTGTCCAGGGGAGCCTAGGAAAATATCTAAGGAGTAAATGTATAAGAACCAAACGGCGTACAAGGGAGAATCATGGAATCCATGACTTATAGAAGATAACCACACTAATAGTGATCAACTGTGATGTTGGGTTAATTGGATATGAGGTAAATCTATGTGGTAAACATGGGGAATTATACTCCAAAAATATTCTAACCTATCTCGATGATAATGTTCATGGATGTTTTCTGATTGAACTAGTCATCACCCATGTGTACACACGACATATTAAATTAATGATTTTTCTTTGGAAATAGAATTTTATTTGTAAAATTTACATAGTAATTTTAATCGGTCTTAATTTCTTATTAGATAGTATTGGTACATATAAATGTAATAGAAGAGGAAAATATGGACACAACAAAAACAATTTGAACAAAGAACGAATACTTTAAAATCATTTACTGTTTTAGGAGAAATTTGTCAAAAAATTTCTAAATTGATACATGTATTCTTCTATTCAATTGTTGACAGAGGATTAATTTGAGTATAAAATTTCAGAACCAAATCTATAATTACGCAGTAGTCTACGAATTGCATGTTTGTATAATTTTTTCACCTAAGTGATTTTTAAGAGGTGTTCCCAGAAAAAAGGGTAATTATTAAATCTCTTTAGATTCATTTTCTAGAAAATGGACTTTACAGGTGAAAATAAAATTATATATATTGATATTTAGTAATGAATATTTACATATCAAAATACAATATAAAAATTAAATATAACTAGGTAGTAGCAATTGAAGTGGATGTTCTGGAAACGCACATAATTTTTTCATTTTACACTCAAAATCGTTAAATCATCTATAACCTTTTCAATAATATAAAATCATGAACGAGTGTTGTGACATGTATACATACACACCCATGACCTTACTCGTAAATGGAGCGGCTAGATTCATTGTCTATCATGTCAAAAACAGGTTGGTCCAATGCTACTATAACTAAAATATATTTTGTGCTAGATAAGCTCAATTACTATTCCAAGTTAATGGGGGCCATTAGAAAGCTTATTTTTCTACTCATTTTTTATCTGAGAGATAAAATATGCTTTTTATATCTTATGTATGGTCATAATGGATACCCATTATAATAACATAGGGAAATATTATTTATCAAGAACTGTGTATATATATTATATGGGAACATTTTTGATATATTCAGAAAATCTAAATATGAAATGCATGTTTTATGAATGATGATTATTTTAATATTTATAAAATGATTACTATAGAAATATATAGTGTGTAATGAAATACAATTTTAAAATAAGTGATTATCATTTTTAGAAAAACATAATAAATAAATGACAATAACTCTTTACCATGCATTCAAATACAATGTAAATGGTTTGAAACATAATAGAACATGAAATGTACTCATTATTGAAATTAAAGAGACATAAATTGTTAAAAATTAATATATATTATTACACATAAATTTTGAATGAACAATTAAAGATAATTTTTTTTCAGAAACTCAAATGCATGATTTTCCTACAATAGATGTACATATCGGTTCAAAAATAAAAACATTCATAACACATATATTATTGAGAGAAAATTCAGTAACACAATAATAACAATACATTATAGATATTTTAAAAAAATATTCCATCTTCATTAAAAAATTAAAATTGAAATATTCATTATTAAAAAATGTCAAAGAGAAAAAATATTAATTTATAGTTAACCATATAAATATATTACTGAAAATAAAAATTCATTTTAACCCAAAGGTAAATTCATTAAAAAAAATTGACAGTTTAACTATTAATAAAAAATTAAAATGGAATCTTCAATTAAAAATAAAACACCAGAGACGTATACAACAACATTAAAAAATAAAATGAACTACAAATCACAAATAACAAGGGATTTTAGGTTAAAAAAGAGAGAATATTTTTCTTTTGTATATAAACTCAACAAAATAAAATAAACATGTGTTATCTTATCTATAAAGAAGATCATAATTAATATAAAAAATGTAACATTGGAATCTTGATAAAAATTACAATGATATTGTCAATTGAAAAGACAAACTAATAACCAAAAGTGGGTTCTGATATAATTAATTAAATTTCAAAAATCAAAAATCACACCTAATAAAATGAAAACTAACAATGTGTGGATAAACATAGAAATGAAACTGATGTGGTAGAATAAATAATGATCATCATCATATAATGGTCATAACTCTGGTGGGTGTGATCAATAATAGAATAACCCATCTACAATAACAAGTGAGTAGCATGATCCAGTGAATAGTTGTTATTGGAATTCATTTACAAAGACCGTAACATCAATGGTCTACAATAATTTCATACCATCTTTCTCCATGAAATTATAATCATATCCACCGTCAATAATATCAATATTATGTTGAAAAAAAATCAGAAACCAAATTAAAGGTCTGGCCCAATACGAATGCTTAGAGAAATGTTGATTGGTATTATCTGAGAACCTATTTATATCATCATCCTCACTGCGCTCTTCATTCTCATCATATATCTATTTGTCTCCATCCTCATTTTCACCATCCTTTTTTTCCTTCAGTCTTTCATCATTGTTCCACATCCCAATTTGAATTAGTAACTTGAACCAAGAAAATTATGATAATAATTAAAAAAATATCAATGAACTTCTAGTATTTATATGAGAAAGTATATTGATATGGTATTTTTTTACATTATAAAAAACAATACCCTAATAACATCATAGATAATTAATGTTCCCATAACGATCTAGGATGACTAAATACATAGTCTAATAAACATAATTTTCCAGATGCTTATGTTTCATCTACTCAAACAAACCAAACATTATCAATTTTTAACAAAAGTACTCATGTCATTAAATATAAATGAAATCTATGAACTTAATTCGAAAATATATTTTCAATGTTTCCAAAACATAAAAAAATCTACAACTACATATTAAAATCAAAATTTTCGAGCATAACATGAATCAAGATTCCACTAAACAAGATTTTTCCTTTCGTGTTTGGAGTCTGCCTTAAATATCACAATAATATCCAGGTAGGGCATTAAAATTTATAGAAAAGAAATCTTCAAACTACAAAAAGTATATGAAAAATATAAATTTTTTATTCATCTCCCAATATTTATATAACTTTTAGATCACATACCAATTAGTTCAAGAAGATTGTAATCCTTAATGTTCTCTAAATAAACTCAAAGGTAATTTTTTCCACTTTTTTCATTAGCTAGTTATTATTTGAGAACCTCTATATGTTAGTGTCTTGGTAATATGATGTTTCGTGTAACATTTCATGTTTTGGGAACATTTTGGATTAAAATTCAAGAAACAAAATATACCATCATATATTGAAATATCCTATAATAATTGATATATATATATATATATACAATGTACCACAATTAATAGAACATGTTACCAATATTAATGGATTGTTCGTGTTTGATGATAAAAAAATCATGAAAATTCATTATAATCGTGAACATTAAATAGCAAACAATAATTTTTTGTTTGGATATAGTATTTATTTTTTATTCATTTTGGATTGTAAAATAATAATCAAAACATATTTTATTTATTATTTTTTGATTATAGTATATTTTTTATTGACATAACTATTTTAAAACAGAATGGAGATTCTCATTGTAAATGAATGATGTAATAAGTAAAAACATTTCAAATTACATTCCATTTCTGACAAAATACATTTATTTAACATTTTTCTAATTATTTCTGGCAATCAAATTCTAACCAACCAATAAGGACCTTTTCCTAATGAAAATTAAAAAATGTTGGAAAACATACATCAATATTGAATGAACACCTTTAAAATATAAAAAATGAATAAAGAATATATCCACGATGGTTTGGAATTTAAAAATATTTTCAATTCTTTGAAATACATATAATATGAAAAATCTAGGTTTACCAAACATATTCAAGATCATCTAATTAAAAAACCTATAAAAACTTCTAAATAAATATGAGCATTAAAATTTTAAAATGAAAAAAGGCATCCTTCAACACTAAAAAATAAAATAGAAATTTGACATTTATGTACAAGAAGAAACAACCAAAACAACTCATACCTACCATTTGAAGCATTATTCAAGTATTATTAAGTCATAACAATCATGTACATGATCATAAATGTATTATTAACCCTTTGAGTTGAAAAAAATGTAAAATTGATGAGTCTTTAACTATAAATAAAATCCAAATGATGAATTACATTGTAAAATAACAGCAAGATCAACCAAAATAAATCATTTTACAATAATATTTCAAAAATATGGGAAAAGATACAATAATGAAGAATGACTTCCTTACAGATCTAGAAAATTATTAAAGAAAATAACCATGAAAGGTAAAAATTTACAAAGATATTCAATTTGATTAATATGGTTAAATACTAGAAAATATAGGTATAACGAACATGTTTATCAAGTTTAATTTTGGCAAGAAAAAAAATACCAATGGAAATTAGGGGAATTTTGGCTCTATACTGAATTTGAAAAGACAATGAAAACGTCATATAATATATCCATCAATAGTAAGAACATATATAAATCTAGAAACACATTTGTAGTGGAAATACACTATATTATCATTGAACAATAAAAACTGATTACAATATTTAGATACTGAATAAAAATATATACCTATTTTGGGATGAGGAATAAGTCATTTGAAACTAGGTTTCGTAGAAATAATCGATAGTTATAGAGGTGGATGGAAATCACGAGCATGAGGGAATTAAGGAATGAGATGTTGTGAATGTTGAGGGTAACTACCAGAAATAATTCAATGTAGTAGGAAAAATGAGAAACATACGATGAGTTGATGGTATTCTAGGTAATGAACCATAGTATAAGAGAGAAAAATTAGCGTGGAAGAAACTAGTAGTTTAATGTGGGTACTGCAGGACAATGGGAGGGGAAACATGAGAAATAACCCAAGAAGCATTGATAGAGTGGGGAAGAATGAAGGAATCAAAGGAGCTACTCTAGAGGGAAAATGAAAGTGGGAACCATAGGAACAATGACATAGGTTAACTGGGATATTGGGAGAAAATCTAGAGAGGGAATCGAGAATAACAACAGAAACCATAGGGAACCCTAGTAGTAGCACAGAAGAGAAATGTGAGCGATACCATAAGAGAATATGTGTAATTTTAAGAAAACTATGTAATGAAATGGTTGAATATTGAGATTGTCGTATGTGGAAGAAAATGAAATAAGGAAAACCTATGTGCGAAAGTAGCTCGCAGTTATGTGTATGTTGGAGAAAAAATGCTAGGTGTAATGCACTAGTGCGAGCTAATAGTGGAGGGGTTAATAGTAATTGGATACATGATTTTGGTGATGTGGTGTATTTAGAAGGTCACACATAAAAAGGGATACACTGAATATGAGTATATATAATAAAGTAATTGGAATCTAATGATAATGTACACCGTAGTATGTGTCCGAAAATATCATTCCAAATCCTGGGAGCACATTCCAATCATTCTAATTTTATAGATTTTTCTTGTAAATATTAAATTTTATTATGAGGTACTCAAAAAATTATGAGATTGGATTAATCGAAGTTGGATATATCCCTTGGTAAATTCATCAATTAAATGGGTGGTATAGTAAGAGTTCTCATAAGGAATTATATGTATGAAATACAGGACCAGCACAAGGAAGGGTTCCCAAATAACAACATGATCACTGTCAATAATAGTTTTCAATAATAAAATAGTAACTAATTATGCAGAATGGTTAAGTATCTATACATTTTTACAATTCAAATAATAAAATTTGGGCATTATATTCACAAGTGGAATACCAAAAAAAACGTTGAAACGTTTTTTATTTGAAAAATATCAAATGATTGCCAATTGAATTTAAGAAAACACACCCTATAGGGTGGTTTGTGTTGTGGAATAGTGTAAAAAAATATTATAACATCTACGTCATGTTCTATATAATCAATTAAAGGATTTTTTCTATTTAGGATAAATGATTAGAATATACGGTGTGGGTGTCAATGAAAAAATTTATAATTAGAAATACTTTTAGGAAAATTTAATAGACCACATAACTTATCCTGGTAAAATAATCATTATCTAGTATCACCCTCCTATTTTGGAAGGAAAAAGTGAAATAATAAAACCAACAAAATACATAAATTTTTTTATAAACATTAAATGACGTAGAATATGTTTAGATGGAATGAGACATAAAGAAAGTAATATAATGGAATTTTAGCCTTATCAAGGGTGTAACAAAGATAGAAACACAAGAGGAATCAAATTTGGTACTGCAGAGATCAAAAAAATACACCAAGTGAGGGAAGGTAGAACCACATATGTCATTATGCATCATAATAATGAACAGGAATGTAGTGAATTGTTTTTAAAAGAATCATGATAAAATTACTCATTATTAAACATTTAAGAGGGTACTTTTTTCGGTTTGGTTTTCCAAACCATACGTCAACTGGGCACCCATACAATCATAGAGAAATACACCTCACATGGTTTTGGAACAATGCAAGAAAAGAATCCCACAAACCATGTGTGGTGAAACTATAATAAATTATAGAGGTGTCAAGGTTTATCTTCCCCATTCACATAATTTATTAAATGGTGCTCCCCCATCTATGCCACAAGGATGAGATGCATAGTTATCCAAATCGTGCGTGAAATATACCTCATCAATCATCTCCAACAATCCTAAATCCAAGCCCTATAAACCTTCTGATCACACTTAGAAAATATACTATTCTGATGAGATTATCCATCGTAATAAAATAATAGGGTTTATCAAATGTAAAATCATTTTTACCTAGATAATGAACAAGGGTCTTATTGGATAATACATAATCATCATAGTCTCCACAAATTTTGTGAACATGGAAATGTGGTTGAGTCATTGAAAATTTATGTACTTCTAGTGAAAAAAATGTATCTTATAGGGAATAGAAACCAATGTAAATTTAAAACTTCTTGGTGAAGAATTGTTTTTCATTCTATCCAAAGTAGATGGAGAATAACCTATAGCCTAAGAAACATGTCCATTTCCACAAAACATATATAAAACCCCTTCTATTTATTACACATTAATTCATGATTTATTACATGAAATAACACTTATTAGAACCCAATATATTGATCAGTAGCGTTTATTTTAGGAATTAGGTACATAACAGAACATTTTGAACATGGGATGTAACAACATTACAGAAAAAGTTCTAAAATTATTCTAAGATTTCATGGAATTTAAAAACATCACAATATTACCTAGAGAAAAACATATGAAATTTGTGAGATATAAATCCTTGTATGTGAATAAATAAGACATATCATGAAGTACATAATTAATGTTAGACAATATGCATATCAATGGGGATAAAGGAACATGAATAATAAGGATTAATATAACATTATAATCATAACATGGGAATTGTGGAAAAAATGTAAAACACATCATCATAAACATAGGACACGGATAAACTCCCCAACACATCATGGTTGAAAAATCACCATAATGGAATTAGGTTAAACCCCTATCGCAACATTATGTATCATGATACTAAACAGTACCCAAGGCTTGGATCACTATCTCGGCGCACCCATCAAATTCATTTCAATATCATGAATATGTGTTCTACATATATAACCAAACTTGTATTAATTTGTTATCATAATTTCATCAATGATTAAATATTGTGGAATAAATATTTTTATTGTCCAAATTAAAAATATATGTGATTATATGTGAAAACCATCGATAGAAAATTGTAACGGTATTTACACACAATTGTTTCTTGAATGGATAATCATGGTGAAATATTACCAGAATAAAAATACCACAGAATGATTAATAAACATGAGTTGAGGAGTGAGAAAGTGGAATCTCGTTTTAAGAACCAAATTATTATTTAATTAATTTATTCTTTGTTTTTTTGTCAATTATCATTTTAATTGATTAATTATTCCCAAATGTGGATGCACATCAGTGTATTAGAGGGCTTGAATGTTTCCCGTACTAGTTTGGATCCCTAAATCCATGTTTTGGAGTTTTGTGGCTAGGAGAATGGTTAGTAGAAATAATTTTAAGAAATATGCACAGTTTTTATAAACCATTTAAGGAAGGATAGTGTGGGCCTACTATCTGTACGGTTTGGAAACACCATACGGGAGGAGCCGCATCACTATACGATGAGGTATCCATTTTCAGAAGAACATAAAAGTGTAATTTTTCATAGTTTCAACATTATTTGTTACTAGTGAGGGGTAACAGTGAATATTCCCCTTCCATCTATAAGATACCGTGAAATTTGGCACCTGGTTTGAAAAACTGTGCACGTAAAACGTGAAAAAAAAATTGTGGGTTAAATAATGACTTTCCCCTAAAATGTGCTATAACATAAAATCATATTCTTCTTTATTCATTTCACAATAAGGTTAATTTTTTTGGGATACCTCTTGAATCCTAATATAGGAAATTATATCCCATATCCATCTGAACTCAAATTCAGGTGTTTTTTGCCTCCATCGATCTATAAGGACAAAGACTTAAATAATTTTTTTATTTTCATTATCTGTTTTTCAATGAATAGTCCATGATATTTGGATTTAGGTTCATATTCCCTAATTTCACATTCTTTTTACATTATAAAAATATATTCAAATCTATGTCAAATTAGATCTTATTACTAGATGGTCTATCTAGCATAGACATAACATAGATTTCCTCACGACATTCACAGAATGTCAATTTGTTTATAGATGTCTAGGTTACATGTGAAAAATTATTATTCATCTCATAATTTTAAATTAAATCATATAATTTATTTTTGTACCGTAATTAGTCACTGTGGTTTTCTAATGATTTTATTGGTTGAATTATTTTAAACAGAACCACCACTTTGAGGGAGTTGTCCATAAAGTGACCATTATTTGGACTTTAGCCTCAGATGTCTATGATGTAATTCCTCAACCCCATGATATGTGTTCTCAAAATGTGAATTGGATTATGAGCCAAATTAAAATGTTATGAATTTTAAATTTAATTATTTATGGGTATGGTATGGATGATCTGTATCTGTACCCATGTAATATTTTTTTATTAAATTATTTATCCTTTCCCATGTGAGAAATGTGATGTATATGCCATGAATTGATGCAATTGTCTTGAATTCGTTAAATTATTGTTCCCCTTGTTGGTTATATAATAACTAATACATGTGATAGCTTGATTATATTTTTAGGCATGTTATATTAAAAGTGGGCATGTTATTATTTGAATAGCCCTTGAATTTTATGCACATGTGGGTAAAAGAGTGTTAATTCTGTTGTATGGTTCCTTTATTCAAGTGATGTCTTGTATATGAAAATTCACATGTGATTAAAGTAGAAAAGATTCTATGTAATGTAATTTTTTTGTCATGGTAATCTTGTTATCATTGTATTCCCTTGTGGGTAAGTGAATATCCAAGACTTGTTTTATATTTCAATGATTTAGTCACACCCTTAAGGATATTATATTAAAAAATGTTCTTGGTTTTTATCTAAGAATGTTAAAATAATTTTTTAAATGATATTTAATTAGTTAAATGATAAATATCCTTATGTGGCTGATTGATAAAAATTATAATTCCATGGATATATTCATGTGACGATTTTCCATTATAACATTTTTGAAACATGGATATGTCACAAGAATTTGTTGATAGAATCAATGGTTATTTCTGATTATGCCATGGTTGATACATGGTTATAGGTGTGGGATTCTAGGGATGGACTCATTGAGGATAGAATTTTATGGCGAGAAATACATGGATTATTATGAGAATTAAATGGGTGGTCTCAAAAGGCATTTGACTATTATAGAAGGATTGATAAAGAATATTTTTTGTGATGTACAGAGGAAGCACTCGACTAGAAAAAACTTTATAAACCATATAGAGTGATATAATATTCCTTAGAGTGATGATAGGGATGGACTTGTAGTGTGTTGGTTAATATTTCATGTAGAGTTATGCTTGTACTCCAATATAAGTCTAGCAGGGAAGGGGTAAAGTTCATAATTGATTATAAAAGGAATGTCATATCATGTTTCATCCATGATGAATCACATGATTGCATCCCATCTTTACTTGTACAGTCTATAAGGCCTTATGAGGAATCATTTTTGCTTCTAGTTATTTGGAGGATTTCGGGCTTCGGTCATATCTCGAGACTTTTTAATTCAATGTAATTGAATTTTGAAAAAATTTGAATTCAATTAAGTGTACTTTAATGGAAACCACAACATGTATGATGTTTACTTTTGAGTACATACTTTCTTACAACCATTTTTACAATACAATTATATCTATATATATTCACTGAAAATTTGGAACATACCTTGTGTGGTTATATACTTGGATAATATCTCACATGTTGTTTGGATAACATTTTTGGACCCAAACAGATTTTATGATTTATAGTAATGATAAATAAAATCACCCTCTTATATGTACTTTATATGATTCATAGGATCAATATAGCATGCGACTATGCTATGGATTTCGATTCTACTTGGAGTAATTTGATCTTTTTCTACTTTCGGGACATTTATTGTATATGACAGTTGTGTACCTATATTTGGTTGTTTGTTAAAAACATGTGACATGTATCATAATATAGTTTGTGATATGAATTATTGGACTTTTATTACTATTTTTCAACCACATCTAGAATTAAATTTCAATAATACAAGTAAATCAAATTCAAACCGGCCATGGGTATCACGTAATGAAAACACCCAAAAGAATGAAAGGAACAATATATTAATATTTATAGGGTGAAATGATGTTATTAAGTTATCAAATATAGTGTTCTAAATATGAACTTGTATCAGTAAAATACTAATAACACACTTCTTACCATTATACATGAGGATTAAACAAGTTACTTCTATGAAAGACTCGAGGTAAGAGAATTCATAACCCAATTTACATTTTTTGGGTTCACCTTATACATAGTTAATTATGTGGTTCTAAGATCATTTGTGTCATCAATTATTTAGTATTATGTTGTATTAGGTTTATTTATAGTTTATACACATAATATTTTCAAACTATTTATTCTCATAATAATTAAATTATAATTGTATGTGTTTTTATCAAAAAACCACTTTTAAACATCTAGTTTTACAAAATTCAATGTGAATATTTTATACAAGTATTTTTGTTTGATGATTATGTTATCGTTATTGGGATTTTGTTATGATTTATGGTGGGAAATATATCTCTCTCATATTTTTTGGGTATGTGTATGTCGAAGATCGGTTGTATGGTTATTATAGGTGTATCTATGAGGGTTAAACCATAAGGTAGTTGTGAGGGTTAAATTGTGAGGTATCTGTGAGGGTTACCAGTTATAAGGTAGCTGCACAGGTTCATTTATATGTATATAATTCCCCAATACACCATTATGGTTCTATTTATGTTTTTTATGTTTTGTGGAATTCTTTTGAAATATCATGTATTACAATGTAAGTATATATGGGTGACATAGAAGTATATTTGAAAAAAAAATTCATATGTTCATAGACTAATGATTACTTTTTCCACTTTTTATATCCCTTACTTGGATTTTTTGCCCATTCCATATTTTTAAATGATTTTCACAGGGTATAATAATGTAAATGACAATGAAGGAATACATGATAAATGTGTCAATGATATTTCAAATAAATAAAGTTTTTTAAAATGTATTATTTTATGGAAGGAATGGCTTCTGTGTTTATGGTATCTTCCCTATAAAAATGTGTAATGTTATGAGTGTATTATATCCCATTTCGCTAAAAAACTAAAATTAAAAATATCCAAAATATGAAATTATGTGTGTTCTTGACTAAAATTCATGATTATGTAATGAAATTAGTTCAAATCCTTATAAAACATATACATTATGATTCAAAAATGAAGTGTAGCGATTTATACTTGGACCCTCATCATGATATTAATACAAACAATCCAAATGTTGGGAATTTGAGTGATGTCAAAGATTGATGGATTTTACTGGGCAATGTTACTATTGGTTCTTGTCACACATTGTTTGTGCAAGCTATCCAACAAAGAGGAAATATCAAAGTTTAGTAAGAGAGGCCTTAATGTTAGGATGTGGGGATGTTGGAAATTAGTGACATATACTCTAATATAGTAGGGCATGAAGAACCTCCTGACAGGTTCTCTGATTATGAATACCTAGAGTTGGAATCCTCCCTGAGCGTAGTCCTCCACCAAGCATGGGAAAATGAAAACATTCAGAATCATGATTTTCATGGGGATCAAGTTGAGGTGCGATTAATGTAGAAAAATACTATGAAAGATGTTTATAAATATGATGCATCATGTTCCCTGATAATAGATATATGTAACAAAATTTATAGTCCCAATAAATTTTGACGAAATTTGATATACATAGAAAATGATGAATCACCAATAAAAGACTCATATAATTATCCTATTTAAAAAAGAAAGGAAGTAAACAATGAACGATTTTCATCGACCACTAGGAAGAAGTCATAGCCAAGGAAAGAATACTCACATCTGATTCCCACCATGAAAACTAGATTCATTTTAGGTGGTATAATGACTCAATGTAATTAGTTTAGTCCATAAGAAGATAAATATTGTGGGGATATGATGGTCATAATCACGTTTAAATTGATTGATAATGTTCTTGACGTTATTTGATCTTGAATTAGGGAAGGATTTTCTATTTTACCAAATTTCTATCCTCTTCCATGTTTTTTATTTTCTATTTACTAAAATGGATTCTCCTCAACTTTTCAATATATATATATATATTTAATATATATATAAGTATAAAATTAATATATATATATATATCTAATTATATAATTATAATTATATATTTATAAATATATATATACATTTTATAAATATATCTATATATTTATGAAAGTATTTATTTAAGTATATAGTGATATATGTATATATATAAATTAAATTTAATATATTTAGTTATTTATTAATCTATGGTGTCTGAGAAATATTTTCAAAACATGAACTTTGTCCATACCAGAATGTGGTAAGGGATTATAAAGAAAAAAATTTCATGTGGTTAAATAGGGATTTCTATTGGTCATTCCTTAGAAAGCCAAAATATATTGGATTCATTGCCAAACTCAGCATGTTTTGACCATTCAAAGGAAAGAATATCTATCAAGAATACATTCCTTGCAGCTTCCTACCCAACCAAATGATCGAGAGAATGTGCGGCGATCTTATCCCTCATATATCATTGAACTAAAAATAAAAATAATCTATCTTTTAGATAATCATCAGATTAATATTGTGATAATTATCAGAAAATAAACTCTAGTATAATAAAATTAAAGGATTAGGAAGTAGAAGGGCATGCCGGAGGACATAACAAAGAAGTGGAGAAAATGGTATTTCTCACGGATTGAAACAATCTACACATTTATGGAGACATATATTTTTGTATTGAATGACTATATGGATGTTAAAAAACTACAATCAATTAACATTAAAGAAGAATTCTAATCCAGTTTTCTAATGGATTTTCAAGATTTATCATTAAAATTCGGAATCTTCTCCTCTTTGGTGGACTCATGTGCATCTTCAATGGATGAAAATTATGAAGATCAAAAAGTGGTCAAGACATTACATTGAGAGTGACATCCATAAGGGAGAATACGACATCCTAGGAATTTGGTGTCTAGATGGACTGATAGGAAAATAATTTTTGTTTCATGTATCTTATTTGTTGCATGCATGATATGGATTTTTTGACATATTTCCATCATCTCATGCTTTTCTCTTTTCAATACACATAGGGTCATGGACATGAACTCCAAATACACGATTGATCGATTTATTGTATTGTATTAATATATATAATTATATAAATAAAAAATTTAATAAGTAGATATATAATATTTTTTAAATATATTTATAATTATATTGTTAAATAAATATAATTATGTATTAATATTAAAAATATTTATAAAAATATTTTATATCAATTTATAAATTTACATAATATAAATATATATATAATTAATAATAAATGAATCATATATAAATGTATGTGATATTCGTAATTAATAAAGTATCATATGTTAATATTTTTATAAATAAATATTTAAATTTATTCAAATATATTTAAAATGTTATAAATATATTTAAATTTTATTTGTAATAAATATATTTTCATAATGATACAGCTATAATTATACGTATATTAATATCAATATAGTTATAAATATTGAAATATAAATAAATTTGAAATATATTTAAATACAAAAAAATTATATTATAACATTATTCTTATTAATTATATTTTATATGATACAAATTGAATGAATCTTTATTTATATATATATTTGACTATAGTGAAACTACTATTTAGACTCTCCTTTTATTAATGAGGGCACCAGAGCCTCCTTTTATTAAGAAGGAAAATACATCATTCTATCGGGGAAGAGGGATACACAATACATATCATGTAGGACCATGTCCAAGTGGTCTATCAACATAGCCTGTAGTCCCAATGCAGTTCCATGCTTACATCATCATGCATGTGTCTTCAGGCCTATGACATGCCCGTGTCACCACTTTCCCACATCAAGCTTACATGACCACTTGCATCGTAAATCCCCTAAGGGGATTGCATCATAAATTAATGTTTGTCTACTATATTTTTTAATTTAAATATATTTATAAATATTTTATTATATATTTATTTAGTGTGAATAATTTTATATAAATATTATATATATGTTATAATGTGCACACATTCAATATACCCTAAATAAAACATTATATATTTACTAGTATGTTCCATTAAAATCCTAAAAATGTTAATATACAAACACAATTTAAATGGAATTTTCTACATTGGTTAAATGTATATAAATTAATTGAACAAATAAAATTTAATAAACATAGTAAATAAAAAATCATTTTAAAGTGACAAAACATGATTTTTTTCAAAACATAACAATTCATTCCAAAACCCACATATTATTTTATGTGAAACATCCTTTATAATTTTCTCTCTATATTGTAACTATATCAAGAGTAATGTAGATTTTTATTTTTTAATTACAATTTAATATGAATGATAGGAATTATATCTAAATTTTATTAGACTTTGTCAAAGGTAAAATCAGTCACTATCATGTTCTCATTTGGAAGATACATACTACATGATTTTGGGTGTTAGAATGTTTTTTTAAATGAACTTATATTATTATTTAATTAATTATCTATAATATCTTCTTTATAGATTATTTTATCATGTAAAGTGTTCTATTTGATATTCAACGTATTTACATAAATTTCATTTACATAAGTTTAATCCTAAATTTGTTTCTTATGTATTGTATAAAATTCACAAATGTTTTTCAATATTTATAGAAAATTGAATTTCTAGATTTAAAAATATTATTTAATTCAATAGAATCACTTTAAATATAAATCAGAATCACAGTTTTTCTATTGGTTTGAAAATATATGTAACACCCCGAGCTTCCACGATATGCTTCTCATTCAGTAATACAATAGCTTGCATTGTACGCAACTTCGAGTTCTAAAACACCGCGACTAATCAAAGTAGCCGTTATGAATAGTAATACCTTCTTTTTGAAATATTATAAATTTTATATGTCAAAATGGACTTCATTTTTGTATTCGTAATATCGAAATTAGCCTATGTTGAATTTTTGGTATTTTTCTGAGAACTTCTAAAATTTTATAAATAGTGAAAAATACTTAAAACAACTTTTTTAATCAAAATAATTTATAGTGATAAATTATAATATTTGATGGTTTTAAAGTATAATTAGAATATATTTTTACCATTTTATCCAATGGTGGTCATTAGAATTAATTTAACATTGAAATTGGACATAAACAATTGCCAATCTTTTGATATAAATTGTTTCTTAAAAACACGCTATTTGTTGTGACAGCGGGAATTAATTATAAAATTAATTAATGCAACTAATATGTTTGGAATTTTGTAAAATAGACATCATTTTTCAATTCGGAATATCAATTATAGCTTAGGGTGAAATTTTGGCCTTATTCTGAAAAACTTCAATTTTTGATGAATAGTGAAACCACTAAGTGGTTGTTAAATAACTGATTTTTCGTTTAAATGAAATATTACCACTTCTGTGATTTGATTTTCAAAAATCCGACATACATGGTTGTCATTAAGAAGTAAAATGTGGTTCAATGGGATAAAAATAATTTTTTGGTGAATAGTAACTTATTAAGTTCTTAATCGCGATTAGTGGTAATTAGGGTAGTTTAAGGTATAAATAATACTTTAATAATATTAAATGACCTAGACACATGTCCCAACCTCATTGGTTGAGTCATGGCCGACCAAGACAAGCCATGGCCTAACTTGGGGACCCCATGGATCCACTTTTGTTGGGAAATGACATAAATTAGTTTTTATTTAATGTTAAAGTGAAAATGACACTAACATAAAGTGTTTTACTAAAACAATTTTTAAGTAGGGTTACACAAGTCCAAATTTTGATTATAAATAGTCATTGGAAAGATAAAAAGATTTCCTATATCATAGTATTTTTTTTATAATTTTTAGACATTAAATAAATTTAATTATTTATGACATAATAATGATGCAGCGATGACATCATTATTTGACGATTTAAATAAAATGGAAAGGTAATATAAAATCTATGAACTACACATGGCCAAAACCAATTGGATGAGTGGATTTCGATGCCTTATCACCTTATCCACGAATTCTATCAATGTGGGACCTTTTAAAACCGAAACACCTTTTCAAATAATGTAATGTTCCTTTACTTTCCAAAAGTGACCCTCCTCTCCTCTTATAAAAGGCCCCCACCTCTACCTCATTTCACACACTCTTCAAGCCATTGGCTCGGCCAACCCCTGCCCATTTGCTCTCTACACATCCCTCTCCTCATCCTAGAGGATTCCCTTTGGGCAGAATCCTTTCAAAGGAAGCCTTTAGGCTCAACTCAAAAGGAGTTACACTTTTTAAGGAGGTTAAAGAACGGTTGAGTCAAGTCAGACAGGAGGTAAGGGAACTTCTTAACCCAATTTCCATTCTTTGGGTTAATCTCCTACTTTCAAATTATGTCATGATATTATTATGTCCTATTTTGTATTTTTATGTTATTTATGTGTACCTATAGTGAATACACATAATATATCTATTTTATTTTAAAAATGATCTTTGTATGGGACTTCGTCTCAATCTCCTTTCGTTGAGGCATATTTTATTTTATACACAACTTTCTTTTATACGGTGTATAAACCCCTTTGACTTTTACATTTATTCAAAAGGAATCTTTTTACATGAAGCGTTTTACTAAACGACAAAAAGGGAATGTTTTTCTTTCCGTACTTATGCGGCGACAACGACTTCTCCGCCGCCGTGACCATTATTTGAGTTTCGGCTTCCTCTACAAGCCATCACTTTTTTTAATGAAAAATAAATACAAAGTTTTAACTTACTTTTATTTTGGTATTGAAAATGGTTTTGAAAGCGTTTTTATTATATCAATGTGTTGTATTGATATCTTGTGATTGGAATGTGGAAGTGTTATGTTTCCTTTATGCATGTTTTATGTGATATGATTATGTTATGGTTTATGATATGTTTAAACCTATTCATATGAGGAATGTATTGGACTTAATAAGTGACGGGTGGGGCCCGCTATAGCTCCTCGATGCATCGGTAGGTCTCATGAGACAACTAGACGTGGAATTGGCCGAGGCCCTTTCCCAATTTGATTTATGGTTTTGGCCGAGGCCTTAATCATTTTAGACGTCTTGGCCGAGGCCTTGACAAAATGTTTCAGAATGTCCGGCATTATACATTCCCTCATTATGAAAGTGGTTATTGATATTGCATGTGATTATTCGACCAGTAGAATATCCATGTGAAGAAGTAAATGGCATTATCTCATTTTACTTTTGCCATATTATGTTGATGTTCAAGTTTAAAAGGCTTTTGTTTTAGTTATACATTGCCTTAAATGTTAATGTTTATTTATGAAAGCTTCCGCATTATTGTTATCCTTACTGAGCATCTGAGCTCACCCCTTTCAATGTTTTAATATTTTCCAGGATGTGAAGAAGTATTTTATGAATGACCTACAGGGATAGTCAGAAGAGGAAATGAGTGTGGACTATGAAGAATTTGTTATTAGTTTTTCACTTTATGATGTAATGTAACATTTATGAATGTATCTAGTGTTTCCAAGGCTACTAAACTAATCGGTCTTTCGAGACTTGATCTTTTGTGATCATGCCAATGTTACGAAGTAATGCACCGACTCTGGGTAGCTGGGGTCGGGGCGTTACAGTTGGTATCAGAGGCAGTTTAGTACTAACCTTGGAAGCTAGATTTAGATAAACTCTGATTAGAGCACATAGCCCGAAGATAGACTTTGAGGATTAGTATAGAAGAACTTCCTAGAATTTTGGTATTGTAGAGATTTTGTGAGTTTTCCGAGCAATACATCCCTGTCTGGATACGAGCAGGTAGAGGCGGCTCTGGCACAGATGTACCTAGGGGTAAAACCCGAAAACACTGCTTTGAGCTAGACTCGAACGGGAACTGGTGCACGACAACGGGCCTTGCTGCACTCTTGGTTACGACACTCCCGGGGGATATGCTTAGGATAACTCTCATTTTCTTTACAAATCATTATGAAGGGTTTATGAGTATATACTTCCTCAAAGAAAACATTTCTTTTATGATTATGGATTATATCCATAAATAGTTCAATTTAAGTTAAGTGTTTTATAAGTTTGTGATTATGTATTTTGATTCATAAACTAATCTAGTTTATGCCATTATTTAGAAATGGCGCCTAGTGGAAGGAATGGAAACCGTATCAATGCACGCACTCCGTGTAGGGATTGCCCTCCTGCTCAGGATAATTATGGTGGAGCTAGTGATACAACTGGTGCTGATCAGCTTCTCACCGTACTGGGACAACTCACGCAGGTTATGAATAACAACCTTACTCGTATGGAGCACCCTGATTCGCAACGTGGAGGATCAATGCTAGACCGTTTCATGAGGCAACAACCGCCAACCTTCAATGGGAGTACAAATCCTACAGTAGCTGAGCAATGGATAAATTCCTTAGAGAAAATATTCCATGCCTTGGGGAGTAGTGAAAGGGAGAAGGTTGTCATGGCAGTTTACCGCCTCACTGGAGATGCCGATCAGTGGTGGTCACTGATTCAAAACACAAAGGAAGATGATGACGTATCGAATATGGAATGGAGGGAGTTCAAAGAGCTTTTCTTAGAAAAATACTTTCCTCGTGACCATCGAGCAGATATGGAAAGGCAATTTCTGAGTCTGAGGCAGAAGGAGGATGAGAATGTCGCAAAGTATGAGGCTAACTTTACAAGGTTAGCGAGGCATGCTGCCGATTATATACGTAACCCAAGGAGTAAGATTGATCGTTTCTTTGATGGGTTAAAACCATTTCTCCGTCGAGCTTTAGTATCACAATCCTTCTCATCATACGAAGATATAGTCTCATGTGCTATCAAGGCAGAAAAGGAATTCTCTAAGTCTTATGACAACAAAGTAAAGCAAGAGAAGAAGAGAACGGTGGAACAAGAGACAGATAAAGGGAAAAAGGGAAAGAAGGATTTTCCATTATGTGATAATTGTGGGAAGAATCACCCTGGTACTTGCCTAAAAGGAATGGGAGTCTGTTATAAATGTGGAGAAAAAGGTCACCAGGCACGTGATTGCAAGGGAAAGAAAGAGGCTGTCAAAGTTGAATGCTACAATTGTAGAGAAATGGGTCATTACGCAAATGAATGTCCTAAGCGTCAAGGAAACTTACCTCAGAAAAGGCCAAGGGATCAAGGACAATCTTATGCTATTACTACAGTTGAAGCAGAATAACTAATGTATTGGTGCTTTTGGACTCATGGATTATATTCTGGTTATTAGAATAATGTGATCTATATAAGGATTGTACTGCAGTACTTTTTGATTTCAGTAAGGTTTTAATATGATTAAGGTAATCATATTTTTAGTATGTGACAATAAGAGAAACTTTTCTTTTTATGGGGAATCTGATGCTACAATTGATTTTGGAATTAAGAGACCTTTTAGAGAAAGTCTGGACAGAGGTATTTTGGATAACTATAAAGGTTGGAGTGGATTAAGTTGATTTTTGGATAGTATTGTTTAAGGTTAAAACATTTATGAAGATTATTTTTGGAATAATTTAGTACTATATTTTTAGGAAAAGGACAACCTGCAGGGTGGGGAATAACCCGTCGCATCGGACAAAGCTGCAGGAATCGAACCCACAACCATAGTGCGACAAGCCTTTATTTCCTACCACTAGCCTACAGGAAGTCCCTGGTTATTACAAAATAGTTTTACTAATCTAAATGGTATGTGTTAATATTTGGAACCTTATACAATTAGGATAAAAAGAATATTTTTGAGTTCCGTTACCATTTGGAGTAAAAGATGGGTTTGTGGCAAAAATTTATTAACGAATGAAAGTATACATAACAAGTATGTATATTCCCTTACGTTCTTAGTAAATCTCCTAAATAAATTCCTCAACATTATAAAAGGTAACTTAAAACAAAAATGTTGTCGGTTAACTTTTCCAACTGGGGATTCAATGACCGTTTAACCAATCACAAGTTTGTGATTTTCTTATGGTTAAACTTTCTCCTAATCCTGTTTTCTATAACTCTACATCAGACCTTGATGGTTTGTTTCTCCTCCATATCCATATTTTCATATAATCCTAGAGTGGGCTATATCGGGTGACCTTTGTACTTATCCTGCTTTCTTTTAATGTTATATATTTATTAACCTTATTTTCGATGTGGGTTTTCCTCAAAGGTATTTTCTCTTTTCAACCTTGTATTTTCCAAGAAAAATTTCAAATTGCGAGGACGCAATTTATTGAAGGAGGGGAGAATGTAACACCCCGAGCTTCCACGATACGCTTCTCATTCAGTAATACAATAGCTTGCATTGTACGCAACTTCGAGTTCTAAAACACCGCGACTAATCAAAGTAGCCGTTATGAATAGTAATACCTTCTTTTTGAAATATTATAAATTTTATATGTCAAAATGGACTTCATTTTTGTATTCGTAATATCGAAATTAGCCTATGTTGAATTTTTGGTATTTTTCTGAGAACTTCTAAAATTTTATAAATAGTGAAAAATACTTAAAACAACTTTTTTAATCAAAATAATTTATAGTGATAAATTATAATATTTGATGGTTTTAAAGTATAATTCGAATATATTTTTACCATTTTATCCAATGGTGGTCATTAGAATTAATTTAACATTGAAATTGGACATAAACAATTGCCAATCTTTTGATATAAATTGTTTCTTAAAAACACGCTATTTGTTGTGACAGCGGGAATTAATTATAAAATTAATTAATACAACTAATATGTTTGGAATTTTGTAAAATAGACATCATTTTTCAATTCGGAATATCAATTATAGCTTAGGGTGAAATTTTGGCCTTATTCTGAAAAACTTCAATTTTTGATGAATAGTGAAACCACTAAGTGGTTGTTAAATAACTGATTTTTCGTTTAAATGAAATATTACCACTTCTGTGATTTGATTTTCAAAAATCCGACATACATGGTTGTCATTAAGAAGTAAAATGTGGTTCAATGGGATAAAAATAATTTTTTGGTGAATAGTAACTTATTAAGTTCTTAATCGCGATTAGTGGTAATTAGGGTAGTTTAAGGTATAAATAATACTTTAATAATATTAAATGACCTAGACACATGTCCCAACCTCATTGGTTGAGTCATGGCCGACCAAGACAAGCCATGGCCTAACTTGGGGACCCCATGGATCCACTTTTGTTGGGAAATGACATAAATTAGTTTTTATTTAATGTTAAAGTGAAAATGACACTAACATAAAGTGTTTTACTAAAACAATTTTTAAGTAGGGTTACACAAGTCCAAATTTTGATTATAAATAGTCATTGGAAAGATAAAAAGATTTCCTATATCATAGTATTTTTTTTATAATTTTTAGACATTATATAAATTTAATTATTTATGACATAATAATGATGCAGCGATGACATCATTATTTGACGATTTAAATAAAATGGAAAGGTAATATAAAATCTATGAACTACACATGGCCAAAACCAATTGGATGAGTGGATTTCGATGCCTTATCACCTTATCCACGAATTCTATCAATGTGGGACCTTTTAAAACCGAAACACATTTTCAAATAATGTAATGTTCCTTTACTTTCCAAAAGTGACCCTCCTCTCCTCTTATAAAAGGCCCCCACCTCTACCTCATTTCACACACTCTTCAAGCCATTGGCTCGGCCAACCCCTGCCCATTTGCTCTTTCCACATCCCTCTCCTCATCCTAGAGGATTCCATTTGGGCAGAATCCTTTCAAAGGAAGCCTTTAGGCTCAACTCAAAAGGAGTTACACTTTTTAAGGAGGTTAAAGAACGGTTGAGTCAAGTCAGACACGAGGTAAGGGAACTTCTTAACCCAATTTCCATTCTTTGGGTTAATCTCCTACTTTCAAATTATGTCATGATATTATTATGTCCTATTTTGTATTTTTATGTTATTTATGTGTACCTATAGTGAATACACATAATATATCTATTTTATTTTAAAAATGATCTTTGTATGGGACTTCGTCTCAATCTCCTTTCGTTGAGGCATATTTTATTTTATACACAACTTTCTTTTATACGGTGTATAAACCCCTTTGACTTTTACATTTATTCAAAAGGAATCTTTTTACACGAAGCGTTTTACTAAACGACAAAAAGGGAATGTTTTTCTTTCCGTACTTATGCGGCGACAACGACTTCTCCGCCGCCGTGACCATTATTTGAGTTTCGGCTTCCTCTACAAGCCATCACTTTTTTTAATGAAAAATAAATACAAAGTTTTAACTTACTTTTATTTTGTTATTGAAAATGGTTTTGAAAGCGTTTTTATTATATCAATGTGTTGTATTGATATCTTGTGATTGGAATGTGGAAATGTTATGTTTCCTTTATGCATGTTTTATGTGATATGATTATGTTATGGTTTATGATATGTTTAAACCTATTCATATGAGGAATGTATTGGACTTAATAAGTGACGGGTGGGGCCCGCTATAGCTCCTCGATGCATCGGTAGGTCTCATGAGACAACTAGACGTGGAATTGGCCGAGGCCCTTTCCCAATTTGATTTATGGTTTTGGCCGAGGCCTTAATCATTTTAGACGTCTTGGCCGAGGCCTTGACAAAATGTTTCAGAATGTCCGGCATTATACATTCCCTCATTATGATAGTGGTTATTGATATTGCATGTGATTATTCGACCAGTAGAATATCCATGTGAAGAAGTAAATGGCATTATCTCATTTTACTTTTGCCATATTATGTTGATGTTCAAGTTTAAAAGGCTTTTGTTTTAGTTATACATTGCCTTAAATGTTAATGTTTATTTATGAAAGCTTCCGCATTATTGTTATCCTTACTGAGCATCTGAGCTCACCCCTTTCAATGTTTTAATATTTTCCAGGATGTGAAGAAGTATTTTATGAATGACCTACAGGGATAGTCAGAAGAGGAAATGAGTGTGGACTATGAAGAATTTGTTATTAGTTTTTCACTTTATGATGTAATGTAACATTTATGAATGTATCTAGTGTTTCCAAGGCTACTAAACTAATCGGTCTTTCGAGACTTGATCTTTTGTGATCATGCCAATGTTACGAAGTAATGCACCGACTCTGGGTAGCTGGGGTCGGGGCGTTACAATATATGTAGTTTTTATACATTTCATTGAACTCAATTAATGTAAAAAGGGGCATTTAGATTCCAAAAAAATTGATTAATGTTATATAATATTTCAATTACTTTTTCTTAGTCTTTAGTTTATATATATCTCTATTTTTATGATATTATTTGATATACAAGTCTTGTTGAAGTGTTTTTTATTTTTTGTAATTCTATTTCAATTTGGTAACTATATGTTTTCAAAACAAATTTCTCATTCTAAAATTTATAAGGCCCATAATTATGAAAATAATACTTGTCATTATTTACAAGAAATGATTATTCATTTATCAACATATTCATGCAAACTAGAAAATTGTTTATTTTTATAAAATGTGGGTTTTAATAATTAATTAATTACTATTTCATAATTAATTTATAATTACATTGTCACTATTTTATAATTTTTAGTTACTAATTAACTAATTACTAATTCTAATTACATAGTTTCAAATTACTCATTCTAATTAATTAGGTTCCAATTTTAATTACTTTACTGATTAAAAATAAATAACCTAATATGAAATGACAATCAAATTAATAGTATTATTCACATTATTATTCATATTTATTAACATTTCCATTTTTATTTATCATTATAAAAAAATATTATTAATTATTTTAAAATATAAAAAATATATTTTAATAATTTTTATAAATACATTAAAAACATTATTATTAATAACAATTTCAAATAATTTAATTTATAATATAAGAATTAACAATAATTTTTCCAATAATTTTATTAAAGTATAAATATATTTTTTCTACCAATAATGTTTGTTTATTTTAATTTATTATGTATTTCAATTTTTTTAATATTAATTTAATCATAAATAATTTATTATATGATTAGTCAGTGTGTCATATTTAATTTAGATAGTATGTATATATTTTAATTTAAATATACTCAAGGTCCCCTAAATGAAACATAATAATGCTTCAATTATGTAAAATTGAATGTCTAAAAATCGTTAAGTGGGAATTAAAATGAAATGGAATTTGATACATTTAATAAAAAAATAATTACAACTAATAAAAATTCCATAATACAATGTATTTAATAATAAATGTTTGGGGAACAAAAAAAATTCATTCAAAACATAACATTTGTAATTATATATATTTAAGGCATTCCTTTCAATACTGAAAATGTGATATATAACAACAGAATAAATCAATGTCGATACCACTCAGTACAACAACCATGCATATGAACCTCATACCCACTCCATTCCCGATGACTACGTTGCTTTGATGTTCGGGCTATAGGCACATGTTTCATCACATATAGTGTGCCAAAAGCCTCATTATGCTATTGTGCAAAATAATTAACAACAATATATGTAGAGGATAGAAAAAAGTATATGTGTTGGATAAATCGGTATCATATTTGGATCTGTATGGCCCCGAAGCTCTTAAATATATATTTTTAATAATATCAAAGAACTCATCACCAGATGAAAGTTCATTTGAGCCTACTACTAGAAGTGATACCATACATAGATCCCATTTCATAAAGATACCTGATATTGAGACATTATATCAGATGTATGATTGGTAATATGTGGAACAAAAAATTATCCAGACTATGCGAGGTCCCCTGTATACTACAAAGAATCATCTCTCTGTAGAGCAGTATCATAAACATGAGCATCTATTAGGGATTTATAACCCTTTAGTTACCTAATAATTCACCCAATTCCCCATATTTATCCCCTAAATGGTTGTATGGGTGGTAGTGCATCATCCTCCATGGTAACAATTGGAACATCGTCATTTAAAGGTGCCTCAACTAGAAAATGTGGATTAGGATAAGACTATGGATTCTCATCATACATTGTATCACATATGAAATATAGAGGATCAATTGGGGCCAACATATATGGGTGAACTATTTAACATATAATAAATTATTCATCCTATAGATTTTTTATATGTAAAAATTTTAATTTTGCCTATCTGACTGTAAATGGAATTACATTCAAATTAAATTAATCATGACCTTAAAAATTATTGTAAATTCTAGTGAACATACCAACTATAGGAAAATATTTCCCTTGGTGTGTAAATTACATGATGATTTGGTATCGATACCAATATTCATAATCGTTATAATCATCTAAATGGATGTGTTCTATGAGATATTCATGAAGAATTACACATTATTTGTAACACGTGCCCCAATACTAAATGTAACATGTATGAATCTATGCACAATAAATCATATGTCAAACAATAAGTGTAATGGAATGTAACCCATCAAACATTTATGGTGCATTGTGGATATATTGTATATATCCAAATTGACACATGACATGATCCGGATGGTGACACTCAATGATATAGTAGATGATGAGTGGAACCCTTCCATAACAATATCAAACCATAGCTATGAATTATGGTTGAGTAAATACCAAGGAAAACACTGTTTACAAGTTCCACAAGCCTAAAATAAAAAATCAAAAAAATAATTCATAATTTATCACTACAGATTTAATTTTTTAACATTCAATTAACAAAATCAATTTTTCTATAAAAATTAATATTCAACTTACTCCAGTAGGTTGAATAGATCTGAATATATGTTTAAAGATATTAAATATATGTCTCAGAGTCTGTTCATAATGATGATCCTCACTCTCCCAGGACAAAAAACTAATGAACAGTATGTTTATAACTGACATTTATAAAACTAAAAAATAACTAAATTAATGACAAACAAACTAATGTTCCCAAGCACAGTCCTGAAATAGGTGACATGGAAGTGGTGAGATAACCCCAGGAGTGATGAATGGAAAACCCTATCAGGAGAACATCTATACCAATTCCACACACCATACTATCTGATTCACACCATATCAGAAACAAGTTAAAATAAATATATAAAAATTTGAGAATACAATTGATAACCAACTATATATATCCATCATCTCGTGATCCATTGTAACGGTAGATACATCATGTGTACTAATGTGGGGGAGTGGTCCACACACAAAATTCCTATAATCTGTCAAATAATATATGCATGTGCATGATGATTAATTATCTCTTTATCCACTTCATCATGAATGATGGAGAAATTCTCCCTAAGACACCCCATGCATTATCGGGAACCCTAGAAGGCTCATGGTATGCAGAATACATCAGAAACTAGTATAAGGTTTGTGAACACACACCAACCTCCAATTTATTCACAGGAAACCTCCTTTTCATTGATGGGTAGACCAATGATGTAGGCCACATCCTCTGAAGTAATGGTCATGTCAAAATTGGGAAGATTAAATGTGTGTACCTATGGCCAACATCACCCAACCAGTGCAATAATATAGCGGTGATCAATAAACATGTTTATTCACATATAGACTTCATAATATACATAACTTATAAATCATAGAATAATTACCGCTATATGTTCATCGTGATAAAAAAAAATTTATCTATGAACGCTATCATATCTAACATATCATTATTCGACACTTTATGGGAAACATGCAACTGCTGAGAATATAACAGAGGATATACCATCAAAAAATTTGAAGTGAAAAATATTGATTTGGATAATATATTAACTCATACATGGTTTTATGATATGGAATAAAGAATTATTTCATATATGTAATTTATTATTCATAAAAATGAAGACTATTATTTGACGTGACCTCATATGAACTTTTATATGGATTTTTTTATAGTGAGATCCATTCTTAAAGAAAATTAATGATATATTATTATAGAAAACAATATATCATCTAAGGAATGCTACAAAAATAAAATGATTATTAATTCTAATATCTCCAGGATACTCTCTTTTCCTAAACATTTTAGAAAAATAATTACATCACTAATCTCTTGATTTTTCATCCAATCTCTCATCTCATGCATCATATCTTCACATATATAATCATATTTTCTATTTAATCTAGATTATCATTCAAGAAGTCTTTTTCGTTTCTCGGTTTTTGTATATTTTATACATTTTTCAATAAATTAGATTATGTTTTAATACTAATAATTAAAAATAAAATTAATAGTTTTATATATTTTATGTTTTATGTAACGACTATGATATACATATATTAATTTCAAAAAGGAGGAAAATAATTTGTTCATTTTTATAATTGTGTTATGAGAAAATTTTATAGAACCTTATTGGAAGACCAAATTATATAATATCAATGTATATGTTAACTCTATGAATTTATAAATTATGGATTTTAGATTTAAATTTTCATAATAGAACAATAATTTTGTATATTTTATTCCACCCCTTCTTGAGTGTTATACTCTAAATAAAATATTTTTATAATTAGAAATAAAATTGCATTATAAAACATTAATATTAATTGATATATTACATAAAATACTTTATCTGTTAGATGATTAACCTATACATCTACTAAAATGTGGTTTTGTGTGAGCATCTTTTCTTTATAAGATGCTCCTCAGTGCACGTGACCTCTAGCTAGGCCAGACCATCTTATATTTAATAGGGGTTAATTTTTTCCACCCTATAGGTCAATGATTTTTCATGTTTGGTAGAATCATGGATGTCCCATTTGATAGAATCAAATAATGATATACACCCAAATGCATTCCAAAATAATTTAATAGGCGTTAATACTCTATAGTAGACAAACTTTATAAAAAAATATGGTCCAAAGATAAAAGTTTAGAGGCGGATGATGTGATCACATTTTTTCGATTATATTATAATACTTTAATGATTACTTAACTATTGAAATGTAGGACTAATAAAATGATTTGTACATGATGAAAACTACCAATAATAGGATCACATGGTTCAGTGAACACAAATATATGATCTGCGTGATATGATTAACATAGAAAAAATGTTGTGGCATCTCGAAACACTCAATCATTCTCACATTGGAAATGATTACCACATCACATCCATCTATTTTGACCCACTTAAATCTACTTTTCCCTTTCACGAAATATATCTACACTACAATAAATTACCTCTTGTACAGACCATATAATTTAGTTTTTTAATTATACCAAATGATTATATTATAATTATGTGTCTTATAATTAGAATATAATCTTATTATTATAAATAAAAGTTATAGATCATTTTTATAATCCCTTGAGAACACAATTTTTACATTATATGATGTCGTTCATAATATGTCTATATTTTCTCCCACCATCACACTCTAACGACCATTTATTTTTTGGAATTTTCATCATGTAATCATACAATTATATATTAGATTTTTGAATATCTTATAGACACTCCTCCATCCTCTGTTATCTATTCATGTACAAAAAAAACATGAAGTAATCTGAAAATATTTGAAAACAACTATCATAATGATTTTCTCAAAAAATGTAGGATTAGAAAAAAATTTATAGTTTCTTTCTTGATTGAATCATCCTTGAACATATTACTCCCATATAATGAATTATTTGGAATAAAATATCGATGATGAGAATATCGTTCTCTCCATGATAGACCCAAATATTTCATTTTCCACTATATTACTCAATTATGATATAAAAGGAGAAAAATACATTATATGCCTATCAGAACCAATATAACACAATACATGAACAATAACTACAAAGTGATGTTCTAAATTATGAAAAAAATTCCATAAGTATAGGGGATCAATTACCATCTTCTGTGGTGGCAATCAATATTATTCCAATAATCATTCCATGGAGAATCTATCCTTAAATTTTTATAAACAGATTTCAATGTTTAAAAATAGAAACACACTGTAAAAATGTCCAAATATTATATATAAAATAAAACCACAGAATAGTCATATTGGTTTTGATCGTTAACATATTAAATAATATGTAACCAATATATAACATGGTTTGTATGCATAAAAGCTCCATATGATAGGGTAAAACTATATAGGAGATATCATAATCACTATAAATTTTAACTATAACCTTATTTTGTGTAGGTATTGCCTTCCAATAAGATATTTTACATCCAAAAAGTTATCTAATTATATCTAAATCCAAAATGATAGGAACTTAATGACATGTTCTGATTATTTCAAAAATAATAATTAAAACAAATTTAGCATCTAATGATGAGTTATCCTATGATGGAATTATGATCAAACATGTGTGTAGAGAAAATATATTAATGAATCAATAATGAAAATCATTATCAATTATAGATCTGAATCATATATGATAGTCTAGACCATATTTATCACACCAAATAATGAAGTGAGATCTATTTGAATCCACGACAGTGTAACTCAAATGTATTTGAATCTTAATTTTTGTCACATTTTTCATTGATTGTTTTATTTAAATTGTTATTTCAAAATACAAAATATATTCATCCAAAACATGATTCATGCTACTAATATATCGTAGATATTATATTGTAAAATTAATAATCTACCAATAAAACAAGGGAAATAGTTTTAGGCCTTTGGCCGACTGTAATGAAAATAATGGAGGATTGTCCAATGGTTGTTAAAACCTCACAGTGGAAGGATGATAATGTTCTTGGACATCATTCACTGGTTCAATATTTTCATCATCATATTGTTAAAAATCCTCTGCATCCACAATATTTTGTTACCATAAAATATATATTATGTGAAGTACTATCCATGGAAACATCAATTCCTCTATGGGGAATCAAAACATGTGGATATGAAAATGTGTCATGATGATTGATTGATAATCTACAATCACTGATTAATCTACTTCAGGTTTTAAATATTGAGTTGTCATAACTTTAATAAGCATCTTTATATCATAATGTTGTCATAGTCTCCTTCAAATTCTGATAAAAATAATATTATAGTCATTGTGATATAAAACTCCATTACTTGATTATCTAATTTATTCTTAACCATTGAAAATATGTGTTCCCAATCATCATAGTAAATTACGAGATATGATATATTCCACAACACATCCTAAAATTATAGATGTTTGTATATGATAGACCCTCTAAATTGATTATTAGTCATTTTTAACATTCAATGAATGTTTACTTGAAATGATTCTAAAGTGGTACACTTACTAAGAAACACAAATCATTCTAGCCATGTACTATAACTATATATTTTTTTAGTCTCTATTATTTATCAACATCATTAAATATATGTAGGCATGTTGTATATCTATAATAAAATATTTTTATTAATTAAATCATATCAATTAAATATAATTTCATTAATAAATATACAAACATATTAATAAATTATCACAATTGGTACTTGACAAGGATTTAAGATAACCATATTATATCTTGTTATTCTACTTTATGAATGTATGTTTCTTGTAATTTTAGTTGGATGTTTATTTACTCCACCAAAACAATATGTTTAATAAATATTGATATGTAAATCTATACCAATCCCATGACTTTGTGTTGAATACCCAAAAATATAACTCAACCATATTCATTTCAATCCAGTTACATCATATACATGAGTCATAAGTTCGGGTCGACCATCACAGGTGGTGACAATGACACTGATGGGAAGCACCACCATTAGTGACATCCTTGTGTGAAGGCCACACATAAGAATAGTGTATCTGGAATTTTATTCAAACAAATGAATTTCGGGGTGCCGACCAATTTGACTTGGGTCTAATACCCCAGTGAGGCTTCATAGGCCACATAATGGGATTATTTTACCCAGTATAATAAGAGGATTCATTTTTTTCAATGTAAAAATATAATGGGGACGTTTCTGATACTTGTTAGATTTATTAGCAAATATAATTACTTGATAAATTTTTTATTATAATTTTAAAAATTGATAATTTATATATAATTATAATAAAAAAAATAATGAACATAAAAATGAATTATTATCTCTAATTACATATTAATTAATACGTAATTATAATTTCATAATAATTATTTACTAACTATAATTACTTAAAAATTAATAATTAATTTTATTCACTTAATAATTATTTAATGAATCTAATTAATTAAATCATAAATTCTTATTCTCATTTCATAATAATTAATTTATTATTATAATTAATTAATTAATAATTATTAATCACAAATAATTAATTATTAGAATTACAAAATTATACTAAATTCTTTTTTACATACCAACAAATAAGAATTAATATTTACACAAAATAACTAATAGTTAATTAAATAAATTATCAAAATATAAAAAAGAAAATAGAAATAAAAATTCAACAAAATTAGAAATATATGAATATCCATTGAAAAAGGATTACACCAAAATCATAGGAGACAGATTTGGTATAGGAGTGTGGGAGCATGATTGATTTGGAGCCTGAGATGAAGTAATGGCAGAGGGAAGCCAACCATTTATTGGGAATAAACTGAAGGGTTCCACTTGAAGTGGTTCCCAATGTGTAAAAATTAAAGGAATGGGCCCCATATCATGTTGTTCCCTTAATGATATGAAATTATAGAGAACAACACTTGTTGTGGGGTTCTTGAAAATCCCAACAAGTGCAATTTCATGTGGATATTTAATAACCCCTCCAAATGTTGTGAAATTTAGTTGTGTTGGCCAAACCCATTTAAGGATAAATTTTAAACCTACCATCACGTATTTAAGAAAACCATTCAACCAACATTATTCACAAAAAAAATAATTATTAATGTAAACAATGAAAAGATCAAATATAAGAATATAATATAAACAGTCCTAAAAGGGTTATTTTATTATTCTTATTTACAGTTCATCGTGTGGCTGGGTGGTGGAGAAATGAGGGGTTTCTGGGGTATTTCAAAAATGTTTTGAAAATTAGTATAAATTTATTTTTTTCCATATAATCCTTAAAGGCATTAGGCCCAAAAAAACATTTCACCCAACCCAATGCATTAAGGGAATTAGTTTTTTCACTCAAATCCTTGAAAAAATTCATTAATGGCTCATATTACTTCTACATAAGGACTCAAAAATATATTTATTTTTTAAAATTTAAAATATATATATATAAATTTATATTTATATTTCAATTTTCGTTCCAAACACACAAATAAATAGTACGTTATTACTGATACAATACAAATAAACACACACCCATCCACATAATGAAAGGATAGATCATATAACTCTATTTATAACCCATCTAACCACTGGTTTTTTATAATGACGAGAGGCATGAACGTCCATTGGGATTAAAAGACCATTATAATGCTCAAATCTCATATTCAATGTCAATGACAATCAGTGCTAGACTAGAAAATCTGCATAGATAAGACATGTGGTATTCAGGTTCTCCATTTCAAGTAATGAAAAATTAATATAATATCATTTACAAATCCAATTTTATAATTACATAGTAATTAATAATTTTTTGATAATTAATAATTAGTAATTAATTAAAATAATTATTATATTTTAATTATTGTATAATTAATAGTTAATTATTAGTACATATTAAATAATTAGAAATAAATTAATAATAATACTTATCAAAAATTAATATGTTTTTTCAAATAATTAGTTAAAAATATTAATAAGATACTAAAAAATAAACATTAATTACTAAAAGATAATAATTAATTAGAAATTACATAATAAAAATTTGTAATATGAAATTAATTAAGAATAAATAACAATTTTTTATTAAGTAACTATTATTAAGTAATTGATAATAAACAATTAATTAAAAATTAATAATTACTAATTATTAATAATTAATAATACACCAATAATTAATATTTAAAATATAATTAATAAATATTATTAATTAAGTATCCATTATTAATTATTCTCTCTTTATTATTGATTATTAAATAATTATTATTTACTATTTATTATCTAAAATAAACATTTATTACAATAAACAAATAATATACAAAAAATAATAATAATTTTTATTTATATGCTAAATATTATAAATTTACTACCCATTACTCACTATAATTATTATTAACATTTAATAATTATGATTTCTTATTATAAAATATAATATTTATTTTTTAATATTAATTACTATTTTTTTAAAAAAAATATTATTATTTAATAATTAAATATCTTTGACTTTTTATTAATTATTTATCGATTATAAATTATCATTAGTTGGTTAATAATAATTAAGGAATTATTACTACTTGATAAATATTATGAATAATTCCTATATTTTGAAATATTGATGATTACTTACATATTATCTATTAAGTTATACTTATAAAATTTTCTTAATTTATTTCATTTTATAAATAAATATTACTTATTACAAATAATTTATAAAAAATTATCAATTATTTTTTATTACTAAATAAAAATTAGTATAAATTATATATTTATTATATAATATTTAAATAGCTAATTAATTATTAATTGATTAACTAATAATTATTAGTTATTATTCATTACTATCAAATAATAAATAATAATAATTTAATTTGTAATTATTAATTTTTATTTATTAATCACACTTTATTAAATAGTTAATAATTATAAATTAAATAAAAATTATTAATAAATAATTGATATATAATTACTAATAATTAAGTATTAAATAATTAATAATATTTAATTACTTACAATATGTTAATAATAATATTTTACTTTTTTACATGATTGGAAAAGAGAATCTGAATCTCATATTAGAAATCTATAATTAATACCATAACCCCATCCCTTCTGAAAAGAAGCCATGAGTCAGGGTTTTAATTATATTTCTAGATTACTTTAATAGAAGTTATATGGTACTAAATAATAGTATAATTCGGTTAAATGTTTTGTCAAATATATTCATAAACAATAAAAAAACAAATATAAATTTCATTTCCAAATATTCAATTGTTAATATTATAAAAAAATGAAGGAATTTGTTCTCATTTAAGCAGATGATGTTAGATTTCAACCAATGTTTTTGGGAAAAGGTGTTTTAGTCCCAATATTTATTTCTATAGGATAATTACATTAAGTACCTAATTCAATTAATTCCACAATTTTATAAAAATAAACCTATACCTATATCCTAATATTTTTTTTTTCAAAAACAGTTATAAAATAATCTAGAGAAATGTGACATATATTAGGTTAAATTTTCAATTATAAATAATTGGACTAACATTAAATAAAAATCTTTTTGATTTGAAACAATTCGTATGTAATATATAACAGTAAAAAAATATTTCCTACATATATTAAATACAATGATGTATTCGTTAGATTCATTAATGAATAATTAATTCTCTTTGATTTTTTATTTTTTACTCAGTGTTATATGATGTTGATTTTGAATCAATTATTGATTTATGTAACATACTTAAGAGTATTTTATAAAATTTAACAACCAATTCATTAATATGTTAAGTATTTATTTTATGATATATTTTCATTTGCATTAATTTTGTCATTTTTAATGCCTTTTAATGAATATTTAATGGAAAACATATAACACGAGTTTAATATTGGTGACATGTATGTGTGATAGTATTTTTTATCCATCGTCTAAAATATATATTATTCAATATTATCCATCTTTTTTTTAATTAATATTATATATTAATTTTAAATAAACTTATATAAAAGCCTATTATGATATGATTGTTTATTGTTGGTACCAATGATTGAATAAAATATCATTTTATAATGCATCACAATCCAATAAAAGAAATCATGTGTGTGTAGGTCATTGTTAAGGTTTTTGTGTGTTCTTAGTAATATATTTATACATCCATGATTTGGGATTATAAAACATTCCACTAATTTAAATCATTAAAACCAAACCCCATATTTAAATATTTCCTAAATTATTATTCATTTTTTGATGGAATTTAATTCATAGTGATATGAATTTTGTGAAAATATATTAAAATATAGAGTTTTCAATTTGTTTGTATCATAAAATAACATAATAAATTAGTATTGAATGTAATATCAATATGTTATCTATTTTTTGGGTGTAATGGGATTTGTTTTTTATGAATATATATTCACTATCTATTTATCATCCCATAAAAACATTTAGGTTATTACTTTTTAAGTCAACAGAATGATTAACTATATTTTATTATATATAGTTTGGGGTCATTTCTTATAGTTTTGAACCCACATATAATGGCCATTGATATGATATTTTTTATGTATGATCATTTTACACGTGATTTCATTACATTAATACTAATTTTTTCTTGATTATATATTATTATGAGAGATTTTTTTTAATAATTTTTTTATGTTTTGGAAGTTATGTAATTTTTATATAAATTCTATATTTGTGTGATGTTTTTTGCGATATTAATTCATACATTATTTCTATATAATATTATTCATTGTGATTCATGACCTTAAGGAAGGATCACAATTGATAAAATCAATTAAAATTCATATATGGGGTTCAAATAGAATGTTGTTTTCACAATATAAATATTCTTGCAAATTAAATGATCCATTTCTTGATTTACTGTGATGGAATAAATTACGAAATCCTTAAAAAACATTAATTCGAAAAAAAATACTGTGTAATTGAATGAATTTATAGATATGTATGTTGTCATTAAAATTATAGACTACGCATTGATGGAAATGAAACCGCCAAATATTAATATTGAGTCCAAGTTAGTTCAAAAGGATACTAATGAATGTGGTAATAATGAAAAAGGTTGTTCTAAAGGGTGATGAAATACACTATAGTGAATTATATTAAACATATTTTCTAAAGAGTAATTTTTTTAATTTTTTTTATATTATATTGGTGAAAATTTAAAAAATATTCACAAGACATAAAGGTATCAATACATATTATCGATTTAAAATAATATATATGAGTGTGTTGGTGGTGTGTGAGACCAAATATTTAGATTGAATGGGAGTAAAATGATGAATAAAGAAACAGAGAACATCATTGAATTATTTTTTATCGAATATGATGAATCCAGTGAAAAACATATTAATATATATAACATAATTTTAGATGAAATCATAATTATTCTCAAAATAATTATCATCCAATAAATTTATTTATTTTTGTTACATTGGATCCTTGATATGAAATAAATTTTATATATATTATTTTTATTGAATTTATAAAAATTTCCTCATCTCCATTAGAATTATATACTCTTTGAGATATTTTTGAATAGGGTGTTTACCAAGAGAATCCCAATTTTGTGGAACATTTTTCCATGTTTTGATTCATATTATTTGTTTTTTATTTATTATTTTTATCAATTTCATTATTATTAAAATTTCCTTATAGTTTTTTAAATCTCATGAGTACCATCATGTCCATTCGATCAGAGTTCAAGGATTAATATCTCCTTAAATATGGATTTTTGATGGGTAATTAATTCCCCTAATCTATGTAGCTAGGTGTTTATTAGGAATGTGAATTCCATTATTCAATTATTCATTGACATTTGAGTATTTTTGGTAACATCCCAAGTAACTAATGAATTTTGGATTTTCATATCTATGTCTATTTATGAATTATAGAGTGTTTTAGAGGCTTAAAATGAGAAAAAACCCAATCATAAGCATAAAATACTCTAAATTTTTTAAAAGATCATTTTAACGCTTTTGATAGAAAACCTTTTTAAAATCAAACTTTTGAAAATTTTATAAGATCTATTTGTCAAAATTTAATTATTATTTAGTATCAGGGCACTGAAATTTACTTTGGATAAATTTTTGGTATTTTTCTGACAATGTTCATATTTTAATGAATAGTGAAAAATTCATCATTTTACTTCGAAACTTCTTTTTCATCTAATTTAATTATATGTATAGATTGTCCTTTTAATTGGTTTTATAATCTAATTACAATATATTTTTACCATTTAATCCAATTTTGGTAATTTTAATTAATTTCAATTTGAAATTGGGCATGAACAAGTGTCAAAATTTATATAGATATTCTTTCTAAAAAACCTGCTATTTGTTTTGACAATGGGAATTATTTTTAAATTAATTACTGAAATATTTATGTTTAGAATTTAGTAATATGGATTCTATATTTGGAATCACATGGTCCAAATTTTATAATTAAGACTCTTTTGTTTTTGTATATTATGAATAGTAACATCGATAATTATCTTTAATTATCGTGGTTAATTAGTATTCGGCTAGTTAAGGGTAATAAAATAATATAATACTAATATAAAATGAATCTAACATGTGTCATAATGCTATTGGTTGTGTCATGGACGATCATGGGATGCCTTGTTTCAACATTGGGAGGCCATGGAATCACTTTTTTTTTATAGTGACATTTTATCTTTTTATTTTTAAATAAGGTTAAATAAAACCAAAGTATGTGACACCTAATTAAAACAATTTTAATTTTTTCTACATAAATAATATCTTATACTATAAAAATTAATTGGAAAGCTAAAATAATTTCCCACACCATGGTATTTGTTTATAAATTTTAGACATAAGATAAATAAATTTATTTATGACATGATGATGATGTAGTGATTACCTCATTAATGAATGATTTTAATAAAATGGAAAGATAATGTAAAATCTAAGACATAAACTTGTCAAAAACCTAATGAATAGGTCGATTTAGAACCCTTGTCACCATATATTCTAAATATATCTTTTTGGGACATTTAAAATCTGAAACTCATTATATAATAAAGTAACATTTCTTGACATTCCAAGAGTGCCCCTCCTCCCTCTTATAAAAGGTCCCCGCCTATACCCCCTTACCCACACCTCTCAAGCCATTGAATCATTCATACTCTAATCTTTCTATCTACCCACATCCCTCTATCCATCTTAGAAGCTTTATCGTAGGCAGAAAGTTCTTCAAGAAGCCATTTTGGTTCAAACCATGGCGAGTTACCCGATTTAATGGTAATGTCTACCCTTATGTTGTTTTGTTTTATTTTGCTTCTCTGACCACATAAACACTTTTTATTACATTATTTTGTTATAAAAACAGTATATTAAATATACTAGGATGTTTTTATGAGAAGTATTTGATTTACACTTACACACACTTCCATCTAATGGTAAAAGAACATACTGTTTCTCTGAGTGGTGAATTACTACCTAACAAAAAGACAATTGTTCAATCTTATTTTAGCACCTTTCATGGTGGCCATTAAGATGCCAATAAATTAATATATAATATATATATTTTTTATTTTTCCTTATTCTTCTTTATGTTTCATTTATGTCATTCCTTTCTGGTTTCCATTATGGTTTAACGCGATATTTTCATTTTAGGAAGTGCGGACTACCGCCCCCTCAAAGTGATTTGATTCGTTAATGCCATATGTGGGACATATAAATGATAGATTAAATGGTATTACATATGATATAATACTATAATTATAATATAAACTTATATAATTATGATTTCATTCCATTACATATGAAATATAAATGAAAGTAGTGTTCATGCATACATACGACATACCGTCTCCATGAACGCTGCATTTCATTTCTAAAAATTAAACGTTATGTAATATTGTAAGTGCATGTATATACTGGATATATATGATATATATGATATCTACATCATGACTATAATTCTGCATATAATGGATATTTTACCACATTAGGAACTTGTAATTATTAGAAGTTTATTTTTGACTCAAGTACCAAAGGTCGACAAAACAACCGTTATTAACTTAAATAATTACATAATGTTTGTAACATGGTAATAAGTGATATAAAATAAACAATGAACTTTAAAAATCTTCTTAAACAAGTAGATATTAACTCTAGTATATTATTCAGGAGAGTAAAGAATGACCGAGTCAAGTCGGACACGAGGTAAGGGACTTCGTCTCAATCACCTTTCATTGAGGAATATTTTGTTTTATACAGAACTTTCTATTATACGGTATATAAACCCCGTTGAAATTTACTATTATTCAAAAGTAATCTATTTATATGAAGAGTTTTACTTAATGAAAAAAGGGAATTTTTTTGTCTTACGTATGTGGCGACAATGAATTCTCCGCCTCCGTGACCATTATTTAAGTATCGGCTTCCTATACAAGACATAACATTTTTTAAAAATATAAATAAATACCATGTATTAATTTCCATTTATTGTGTTATTGAAAATTATTTTTATAATGTTTTTGTTATATCATTGTGTTTTTGATATCATGTGATTGAAATTTGGGAATGTTATGTTTCCTTTATGCATGTTTTATTTGATACGATTATGTTATGGTTCTTGGGTATTGTTTATGAAGACGGGTGGTTCCATGATAAACTAAGGGCAGGTGAGCCCGATATAGCTCTCTAATGCATTGGGAAATAGAAAGGGTTAAACTCTATGGTTTCTTCAAAGAGATTTATGTAACATACAGTAATGGTTATTCCAAACATAACCATGAGGGTTACTCCCTACGTATAAATGTTATGAATTCCTCAAGTTACCTTTATGTCATATGTTTTCTAGGAGTTACTCATAAATCATATGATTTCATGAGGTATGTTAATGTTCTTATTTCATATGAGAAAAGTATGATTTCTGTGATTCTTATGTATACATGGGATAATGTTTTCTTTCCAAATTTTTATATCCCTTACTGAGCTTTTTATGCTCATCCCAAGTTTTTGAAATGTTTTTCACAGGTCAAGGGAAAGGTACATGATGGGATGAAAGTGTCAAGGAAGTGTCAGGAAAGAATCCATGTTTTATTTTAAAAATGTTTCCTCTGATGAAAAAATATTGTCTTTGATGTAACCACCTTGTTTAAATGTATAATTTAATGCATGATTTATGATATATTTCTCTAAAACTCTAAACCTGAAAAGATCCTCAATGTGTATTTTTCAAATAACTCAAGATTGTGTAATGATTAATGCTGGGGCCCTACAGTTGGTATCAATGGTCGGTTTAGATAACTTTATGAGTTAGAATTCAATTAAATGAGTATCCAAAAAATAGTTTTTTATATGGACAAATTGACATGATATATCATTTGATGATTACCATGTTGCTTCATCTAAGACATGTTTGTTTAGAATGGTTTTCCACAAAGGAAACAGGGAAGCAGCACTAGGAAGGAATACATGAGGAAATGACCATCCAAATCAGCATCGTAAGATGGTCAAAATTAGAACTGAACAATTTGTTGTAGTAATTGCGTAGTTCACTCAAGAAATAACTGGTGGAGGTATCCATGCACGAGATCAGCCAGATCAACCACATAGGAACATGTCAGTGGTGTAACATTTCATGAGGCAACATCCTACATAATTCAGAGGATCATCTGACCCTGTGCAAGCTAAAGGGGGGATTAAATCACGAGAGAATATTTTCTATGTCATGGTGTGTTCATACAATCAAAAGGATAGTCTTGCTATTTACCATTTGGAGGGAGAAGAAGATCAGTGGTGGTCGATGGTTATAAATATCAGGGACGCTGATGATATTGATTCTCTTTACTCGGATAAATTCAAAGGTATGTTTCTTGTGAAATAATTTCTGAAGGATGTTCAAGATAGGATGGAAAAACAATTCTTGGAATTGTGGCAAGAGGACGACTCAGTGGCTTCTTATGAAGAAAAGTTCATTCGATTGGGAAGCTAAGCTCTAAATTTTATCCGAGACATTGATAGTAAAATCAATCATTTTTAATCATGATTAAAGCCAAAATATCAAAGTGCTTTAGCTTCTTGTGAGTTAAAAATTTATGGAAAACTTGTTCGATGTGCTGAGAAGGTGGAAACAGAGTTTTCTTATGATCAAGTGTTCTATAACAACCAACAGAAGAGGAGACCGAGGTGGAAGGAGAATGGGAAGAACCCCTCAAAAATGACTGATGGTAATAAAATAAGATTTTAGTTTTTGATAAATGTGGTAAAAATCATGCTAGGGGATGTCTTTTGAATTATAGAAAGTGCTACCAATATGGTAAGATAGGATATAAATATCGTGATTGCACTTAAAAAGATCAGAGTGATAGTAAGACAAAATGTTATTTATAGTTAGTGAAATGTTTCAAGTGCAATGAGATGGGTCATTATGCAAACGGGTTTTCGAAAAAGAGATCAAATTATGGGAAGCAGGAAGACTACAATAATAATGGTGTGGTGAAATACTTTGCAACTACTTCAGAAAATGTTGGGGAATCAAATGAAGTGGTATCAGGTAATTTGTTTTTTTTTCATATTATGTCAATGTATTGTTTGATTTAGGGTCTACAAATTCTTTCATCTCCAAAAATATTTCTAGGAAATTAGAAATTCCATCTAAAAAAATGACTCCTGAACTAGTGGTAAAAACTCTTGGGGGGGAATATTAAAGAAAAAAAAATTTATAAGAATCTTCCTATAATTATCCGTTGAAAGAACCTACTTGCAAACCATATTGTTCTAACTCTAGTATAGTTTGAGTTTATCCTGGGTATGGATTGGCTCTCGGTTTACCATGCTATGATTGACTGTAGAGATAAATAAGTTTCTTTTCAGAAAGGCTTTCAGTTTGTGTACAAGAATGAACCCTTACTGTTGAGAACATATTAAGAGGCTGAGAAACTTGTAAATGATGGAAATGAATGTTACCTTGCACATATTGTTGAAAAAAAAGAAACGTTTCAGATTAATGATGTGCCAGTGGTAAATGAGTAACCTGATTTTTTTCCTGATGAGTTTCCTGGAATAATACTAGATCAGGAAATTGAATTTACTATTGACTTAGTTCCTGATGCTAAGCCAATTTCAAAACCCCCTTATCGAATGGCTCAGATTGATCTTTTAGAGTTGAAGGAGAAATTGCAATATTTATTAGAGAAAGGTTTCATTTGACCTATCACATCACCATGAGGTGCTCCTGTCTTATTTTTTAAAAAGAAAGATGGTTCAATGAGACTTTTCATTGATTATAGAGCCTTGAATAACATCACTATTATGAACAAATATCCTTTTCCACATATCGATGATTTATTTGATCAGCTCCAGGGAGATAAGTATTTTTCAAAGATTGACTTGAGATAGGGGAACCATCAGTTGAAGGTAAATGAAGCTAATATTCCGAAGACCACATTTCGTACAAGATATTTCCATTATGAATTTATAGTTATGCCTTATTGGTTAACTAATGCACATGTTGTATTCATGGACCTTATGAATAGAATTTTCCATGAGTTCTTGAATATGTTTGTGGTTGTTTTCATTGATGATATTTTGTTGTTTTATAAATGTAAAGAGGATCATGACCATCATTTAAGGGTTATTTTGAAAACCTTAAATGAAATGAAATTGTATGGGAAACTCAGAAAGTGTGAGTTTTGGTTGCAATAAATTTCTTTCCTTGGTCAAATTGTTTCTAAAAATGGAATAAATGTTGATCCTGCAAAAACAATGTTTGTTTAATAGTGGCCAAAACCCAAAAATGTAACCAAGATTAGTAGTTTTCTTGGTTTGGAAGGTTATTACCATAGGTTTTCTAAATGAATTAACGGTTATCTAGTCCAGTGACTAAGCTAACTCAGAAGGGTGTTAAGTTCATCTAGATAAAAGAATGTGATTATTTTTTTTAGGAATTGAAAAGAATATTGGTGAATGCTCTAGTTTTGGAACTACCTTCCAGTAACGGTGAGGTTGTTATATATAGTAATGCTTCATTGAAAAGATGTGGTTGCATCCAAATGCAGAATGATCAGGTAATTTCTTATGCTTCACGTCATTTGAAAACTCATCAGGTAAATTACCTTACCGATCACAATAGATTAAAGTATATATTTACATAGAAAGGGTTGAAAATGAGACGGAATAGATGGCTAGAATTAATCATTGATTATGATTGTACAATTTATTTCCATCTGGGAAAAAAAATAAAGTGGCTGGTTCTTTGAGTCGAAAAAGTAATTCTTCATTAACCATGTTACGTTTGGAACATTATACTTTGGTTACGGATTTGATAAAAATTGGAATAGAAGTTGTTGGTGCAGGATGTTCATCTGTTTGGTTTTAGGTATTAGTGAAATATTCTCTATCAGACAGAATTATGCAAGCACAGAAGCAAGACATTGAGTTCTAGAAAAAGGTAGAGCTGGTTCAGAAGGGTATGTTTCTTGAATTCAATAATTATAATGATTGTGTTTTGAGATTTGGGAAGATATTGTGTGTACCTTGTGATTCACAGTTGAAGAGATAGTTTTTATGTGAATCTCATAGTTCTCTATTTTCAGTTCATCCAGGCAGTACTAAGATGTATAGAGATCATTGGGAGTATTAATAGTGGGATGGAATGAAAAGAGATATTGCTGATTTTACTGTGATATGTTTGACTTTTCAACAAGTTAAAGTAGAGTGGAAGTTACCAAAAGGGACATTCCATCCTTTAACAGTTCTAGAGTGGAAATGGGAGAATATTTCCGTGGATTTCGTTGTGGGATTGTCGAAGACACCTTGAGGTAAAAATGAAATCTGGGTTATTTTTTATCGCGTGAATAATTCTGCTCACTTCATTGCAATACGATATACTTTTTCTTTAGATCAACTTTCTCGTTTGTATCTTTAATAGATAGTCAGGCTACATAGATTTCCCCTCTCCATTGTATCTGATCGTGATCCTAGGTTTACTTATAACTTTGGGAAATTACATTAGAATGTATTGGGTACTGAATTAAATTTTAGTACAACTTTTCATCCTCAATCGGATGAGCAGCTATAACGAAAAATTAATACTATGAAGGATATGCTACATGCTTGTTCGATGGATTATCTAGTATGTTAGGACCAACATAATTCTTTGGTTTCATTTTCATAAAATAATAGTTTTCATTTCAGTATTCAGATGGCACCATTTGAGCCATTATAAGGGAAGCAGTGTCGAACACCATCTTTTTGGGAAAAAGTAGGTGAAAGGAAGTTGATGGGATCAGAATTTGTAAAAGAGTTCACAGAAAAAGTTCATCTTTTACAGAAACACATGAGAACAGCTCAGAGTAGGCAGAAATGTTATGCGGACAACAGGAGGAAGGATATCTCTTTTGAGGTAGGTGATCATTATTCCTCAATGTTTACCACAGAAAAGTGTGATGCGATTGGGTAAGAAAGTAAAGGTGATTCCAAGGTTCATTGGACCATATAAAATTCTAGAGAGAGTTGGATCAATTGCATACTGAGTGGATTTACCTCCATGTTTACCACAGTTACACGATCTTTTTCATGTTTCAATGTTAAGGATGTACATTCCAGATCCATCTATTGTTTTGAGTTCCGAGGTAGTTCAGCTAGAAGAGAATATATATTATGGGGAACAACCAGTTTAGATTCATGAACACATTGAGTGTGTGTTGCGGAATAAGTTGATTCATCAGGTAAAGGTTTTTTTGGAAAAACCACATGATTGAATAGGCAACTTGGGAATCTGAAAATGCAATGAGGGATAAATACCCCCACTTATTCGATAAGTAAATAAATTATGGGGACATAATTTTCTAATGGGGGGAAGGATGTAACATCGCAAGTAAGTAAAGAATTATTTATTTTCATATCAATGTCTATGTATGAATTAGATAGTGTTTTAGAGGCTTAAAATGAGAATTAATCCAATCTTAAGCATATAATACTCTAATATTTTTAAAAGAACGTTTTACTATGTTTTGATGGAAGACCTTTTTTTAATGAAACTTTGGACAATTTTATAAGACCAATTTGTCAAAATAAATATATTATTTAATATCGGGGCATTGAAATTTACTTTGGTTAATGTTTTTCAATTTTTATGAAAATGTTCATTTTTTAATGAATAGTGAAAAATAATGCATTTTACTTCAAAACTGCTTTTTCATCTAATTTAATTATATAGATAGATTGTACTTTTAATTTGTTTTAAAGTTTAATTAGAATATATTTTTACCATTTAATCCAATTTTGGCCATTTTAATTAATTTCAATTTGGAATTGGGCATAAACAAGTGTCAAATATTTGATAGATATTGTTTCTAAAAAACCCTCTATTAGTTTTGACAATGGGAATTATTTTTAAATTAATTAATTCAATTTCTGTGTTTCGAATTTGGTAAAATGGATTCCATATTTGGAATCAAAAGATCCAAATTATGTAATTAAGACTCTTTTTTTGGACATTATGAATAGTAACGATGATAATTATCTTTAATTATCGTGATTAATTAGTAATCGGGTAGTTAAGGGTAATTAAATAATATCATAATAATTTAAAATGACCTCAACATGTGTCATAATGCTATTGGATGTATCATGGCCCGCCGTGGGATACCTTGTTACAACTTTGGGACCCCATGGAATCACTTTTTTGTGATAGTGACATTTTATCTTATTATCTTTAAAGAATGTTAAATATAACAAAAGTATGTAACACCTAAGTACAATAATTTTATTTTTGTCTACATAAATTATCTATAAGACTATAAAATTTCTTTTGGAACGTTAATAATATTAACTACATCATTGTATTTCTTATAATTTTTAGACATTAAATAATTAAATTTATTTATGACACCATGATGATGTAGTGATTAGCTCATTAATGAACGATTAAAATAAAATGAATAGTTAATGTAAAATCTAATACTTAAATTCGTCAAAAAACCAATTGTGTGGGTATATGTCGAACCCTTATCACCTTATCCTCTAAATATATCATTTTGGGAGCTTTAAAATGCGAATATCATTATATAATAAAGTAACATTTCGTGATGTTCCAAGAGTGACCCTCAACCTTATTATAAAAGGCCCCCACCCCTACCCCCTTACCCACACCTCTCAAGCCATTGTCTCGGCCAAACTCTTCTATGTTTATCAATTCACATCCCTATATTCATCATATAAGCCTTACCTTAGGCATAAAGCTCTCCAAGAATGCATTTTGGTTCAAACCAAAGGGAGTTACCCGATTTCAAGGTAATGTATTCTCTTATGTTGTTTTGTTTAATTTCGCTTCTCCAACCCCCTAAACTCCTATTAATACTTTATTTTGTAACATAACCAGAATATTTAATATACTTGGATATTTTAATGAGAAGGTTTTTATTTACACTTACACACACTTCCATCTAATGGTTAAAAAACATATTGTTTCTGTGAGTGGCGAATTACTGCCTCACGAAATGATGATTGTTCAATCTTATTTTAATCCCTTTCATGGAGGCCATTAAGATGTCACTATATTTATATATGATATATACTATGTTTATGTTATCCTAATGATTCTGTATTTTTCATTTACGACATACCTTTATGGTTTCCATTTTGGATAAATGCGATAATTTCATTTTAGGAAGTGCCGACTACCGCCCCCTCAAAGTGATTAGATTCTTTAATTCCATATGTGGAACATATAATGGATGGATTTAATGGTATTTCATATGATATCAAACAGAAATTATAATATACCTTTATATAATTATTATTTTATTCCATTAAATATGAAGTATAAATGAAATTACTTTTCATGTGTACGTACGGATTACCGTCTCCATGAACAGTGCATTTCATTTCATACCTCTAAATGATATGTAATATTATCAATGCATATATATATATATGGGATATATATGATATATATTATATCTACATCATGAATATAATTCTGGATATAATGGATATTTTACCACATGAACAACTTGTAATTATAAGAAGTTTATTTTTGACTCAAGTACCAAAGGTCGACAAAACAACCATTATTAACATAAATAATTGCATAATATTCATAAAATGTTAATAAGTGATATACAAGGAATAATGAACTTGAAAAAGGTTCTTAAGAAAGTAGATGTTAACTCTTGTTTATTATTTAAGAGATTAAAGAACGATCGAGTCATGTTGGGCCCGAGGTAAGAGACTTCATCTCAATCTCATTTCATTGAGGCATATTTTGTTTTATACATAACTTTAATTTATATTGTGTATAAACCCCTTTGACATTTACTATTATTCCAAATGAATCTTTTTATATGAAGCATTTTACAAAACAACAAAAGGGAATGTTTTTGTCATATATATGTGGCGACAACGAGTTCTCCGCCGCCGTGACTATTATTTGAGTTTTGACATCATCTTTAAGCCATAACATTTTTTAAAATGAAAAATAAGTACCATTTTTTAATTTTCTTTTATTGTGTTATTGAAAATGTTTTTGATTATATAAATGTGATTTTTATCTCTTGTGATTGAAATGTGGTAATATTATGTTTCCTTTATGCATGTTTTATTTGATACGATTAGGTTATGGTTCTTGGGAATTGTTTATGAAGATGTGTGGTTTTGTGATAAACAAAGGGAAGGTTATCCCGATATAGCTCTCCAATGCATTGGGTAATGTGAAGGAGTTCAACACTTATGTTTCTCCAAAAAGATTTAGGGAATATACTGTAATGGGTATTCAAAATGTAACCATGAGGGTTATTCCCTACGTAAGAATGTTATTAATGCCTCAAGTTACTTTATGTCTAATGTTTTCTATGAGTTATTCATAAATCTTATGATTTCATGAGGTATGTTAATGTGCTTATATTCTATGAGTAATGTATGATTTCAATGATTCTTATGTATACATGGTATAAGGATCTCAATCTGTATTTTTATGTCCCTTACTGAACTTTTTTTTTTCATCCCATGTTTTTGAAATGTTTTTCCCAAGTCAGGGGAACGGTACATGATGTGATGATTGTGTCAAGGAAGTGTCAAGAAAGAATGCATGTTTTTTTTAAATATGTTTCCTTTGATGAGAAAATATTTTCTTTGATGTAACCACCTTGTTTAAATGTGTAATGTAATGCATGATTTAAGATCTAATTCTCTAAAACTCTAAACCTGAAAAGATCCTCAATCTGTATTTTGAAATAACTCAAGATTGAGGAATGTTTAAGGGTGGGGACTTATATTTCTAATACATGGAAATGTAATCCCCTTATTTGATGTGTTTTTATAATTTAATTCATCTAATGGGATCTTTGATTTATAGGCTTCATGGGATTGCATGGCTCTTTATTTTGATTATATTTGAGTTTTCCGTTGATCACAAATTTTTACAAATCAATCTCATCATATGGTTATATCAATATAATATTGTTTTTATATTACATTATCCATTTTATAATATCCATTTAATATAACTATTTATATATTTTTCACAAAATTTCATTGGTCTAAATAATAGTTTTTGGTCTTATTTCAAAAAATATCTTGTGGTGGAACTTTCAGGGTATTAACAACCCAGAAATTATTTGGTCGCATAATTTTTAGAGGTCAAAATACTACCATGAAGTTATTTATTTCATCTGAAACAACGTTGGAAATAAACTATACGATTTGTTTAGCCACTAAAATGGGCTTCGAAAGTAATTTTTCTTTTGGGAGTCATGGTCTTATAGGTCAATTATGCATTCATTGTAAATATTATTAAGTTTTTTATATAATAAAATGACACTCAAAATAATTTTACAAGGTCTATTTAGAAATATCAGTCATTATAATAGTTCATCGTGGGTTTTTGTGGAATTTATTGTTTGATTAAACAAAAAAATGAGTTACAAGGTTTTATACCCTATGAAATGTTTGGCCCCTTATTGGTGAGACGTGCTATTTCAATACAATTATTCTATGGAATGAAAAGGAAGTGTGTGTTACCAGACTCCCATCTCTAATGGAAGTCATATATGATTTTTTGATTTCCATGGTGGTGAATTATTTAGAACATAGAGTAAACCCATTGTCTTAGTTTTTAAAAAATCCAAGGAGAACTAGGATTTTAGAATGAATGGTTAGATTTTAGGGATATTTTCAGTGGATTTGAATTTCTATTTTTTTCCACATCACTTATTTATGACAAAAATATATTTGGCCATTTTTCTATTATACTCAAAAAACATTATCACCAATGAATATTCATAATATATGTTTTTTATATTTGAATTCTTGTAGAAATGGTGGGTGCATGTAAACACGTGATCTAGTCATCAAGGTACTACTATAAGACACACTTCTATTCCAAAATTGTAAAGATTTAATATTTTATAAATATGTAGAGAACCTCTAAATTCTATAATTTTTGTAGCATGATTGACTATATTAAGAAGTTTATGAATGTATTCCATTCTCTTATATAATTAACACCAATGATCATAGAATTGTTTTTCATGAAAAATAGTGATATTATAATATCAGGATTAAAGATATATTTTGGTTTATACCTAAAAGGGAATGAAAATTTAAATAAAGAAACCAAAATACAATATATCGTAATTATAAGTATTCAAAAGTACTTACTAAAAATGTAATTTTGATTATGGAGTAACATAAAGAATTTTTACAATTATGAAGAGTGAAATCTAGGAAAATATTTTGATTTTCATTCCTGATATACACACTTATATTAGGATATATTATTTTAATATAGGTTACAACATTTTTCTCAAATGTGGGGAAATATTCTCCGGTTAATGATATTTTTAAAAAAATTATTGACAATGAGGTAAATTTGGATCTATCTTAGATATATGTCACTAAGGTCCTCAACCATGATGAGTTTCAAGTACATTTCATTCTTTAGTTGTGGAATATTTTAGGGCCTAATATCATAAATATCCTGAAATATATTTGAGAATAAAAGCCTTTATTCAAATCTATTAAAAAAATCCAATTACCCAACTTCCAAATATATAAAAAATTTATGGTGTCTCGAAATTCATGCACAAAATCCATTTTAATTTGTCATTTAAAATATTTTTTAAAAATATAAACAAATTCATTAGAATATTGTTTCAATAAATGTTTCTGAGTAGTAATATGAGTTTTTTCCCAAATTCGTATCACATATAATACCATCATTGATTATGAAAATTTATTTAATAAACATTATATATCAATAACTACAAGGGGTGTGACTATTGGAAACCTAACATGGCTAAATAATATGATAGCTTTGAATGGTAATTTATGGTTTTTTCTCATCAGATTAGGTATTTGAATACAGTGTGTGGATTTTATTATGTAGTGTGTTTTCTTGATTTTATTTTAAATCACGGGTAATGGAAATTTATTCCAGAGGATTAATATATCTCATAATATTTATCAGGGAGACCTTATATAGCCATATCTTTTTATCCATGTGAATGATGTTTTTGGTCCTATAAAAAATTCAGAAATTAAAAATATGATACATGGTGAAAAGGGTTTTCACCATAGCCCCAATTTAATTTTTTTCAAGTGGTAGTCTTTCATTTACTCACTCCATATTTGAAAAAAGTTAGATAAACAATAATATTTTGTCTATTATAATATAGATTTGGGTCCCCTAGTGTACCATTCAAAATATTAGGTCTCTTTTAGTAGTGGAATCTATATTTTATTGAATGGTTATCTTCAAGGTGTGTTTTATATAAAAGTGCTCGAAAAAACATTCTCCATGCAATGCTTTTTGGAATATGTAATATTTATATTTTATTTGATGGTGTTGATTTGATTAATAAAAAAATTTAGTGATGAACATTGAGGATGTTTTTGAAATCCAAAAAATGGACTCCCGTTATGGTCTTTTCATAAATAATCCTCACATTTGTCATATATATTAATTATCTTATTTTTTTCATTGATTAGTTACATTTGTTTTTTGATTATTTTTGGTGTGGATAAAATAAAATAGATAATACATCCAACTAGGTGGATTGTGATAATGTTTTCACACCATGGACATGTGATTTTTTGGTTTTTTTATTATTGAATTTATTTAATGATTCTTTTCAAGAAAGTATGAATGTAATATTTTTCAAGATCAGGATTCCATGACTATCTAGGCTATTCATTCCATTTATTAACCACATATATATTTTATGAATTTTTTTCTCATCCCATGTTCTTGTTTTTTATAGAAAATCAAATGGGGTTCAAGCCTTGTAATTAATAAGGATATTGATTAAGGAATTTATGATTTTGGGAGGGTCAAAATAAGGGTTAAAAATGGGTTATTTTGAATATAATTACTTTATGGTGATGAAACAATATTTGTTAGTATTATAGAATGATAAAGATTGAGAGTTATTTAATGTAAATCTAGATGAATTGTTCATGGATATGGATTTTTTGGGATTATTAATAATTAAATTGGTATTATTCAATATATTTATAAAACATTATAATCATTCCCAAAACAATTATATAGATGTAAGGTAGCCTCAAAATCATATTCAGTAATGCTAGGCAATATGATCCCTATTTACATACCTATCTCTTTTGTTCCAATGCTTTGGTTGTTCTTTGGGAATGTGTAAATCCTACCAAATTTCAGTTTTTTCTTTTATGCAATTAATTTTTTAATCCTTTCAATGGGGGAGTTAATAATTAATCCTTTATCCCCATTGCATCATATATATCCACGAAATATAGTCTTTTTCACATATAATTTTGAATTTCTCATGATGTAGGTTTGTATAGAATGTTTTATAAAATAATTTTTTAGAGGATACTAAATTTTCAATATATATTTTATTATTTATATTCCAACTAGTCTTTTAACTCCTTATTGAAAATTTTTAGTTCAATTTTGGTTTCTTGGTTAATTTTGATTAATTAGAATAAGTTTCTATTTCAATTTTTTTCTAACCAAACTAATTTTGAGTTTCATGAAGAAATTAATGGATCCTTACTTGTTATTAAACATCTTTTTTTGTTATATAAGAATAAAATATTATAATAAGGGATGATTGTTTCAACCTTTTCTTTGAGTTCCTAAATAAAAAATTGATTTGAGGCAGTTTGGGATGAGTAGGGTTGGTGTTTTTGTGGTTGTCTGGGACGATCAAAACATCATAAATATAGCTCTCCCGTAATAATTTATTTCATTTTGGATCCTTATTATTATTAAGGATCATGATATTCTTTTTGGTATTTAGTTTCATTTTCATCCTAATTAAAATTAAATTACCATTGAATCAAATTTTCAAGTTGTTATTGATGATATTTTGTAATATAACAAATGTTTTTTGTCGTATGGACATATTATGAAGACGATTAAGGTTTTGATTGAGTTATTTTACTACCACTATTTTTTCCATTTCTAGAAGAGAAGCGATCTATATTGTTCATTATATGGTTGGAAAAAGCCTAGATTGCATCACTATGTATTAGTTGTTTTGGATTTTCCCCCATGAATTTGTTATATTGAAATTATTTATTTTCAATATATATAGTTAAAGATTTACATGGAAAAAATATGATCAACATATTAATCAATAATATTCAGCATCTCTCGATATCATTCTTCACATAGGGTTCTCATATAGTCTTACCATACTTAATGCCTTTATTCAAAACTATGAAAAAATAGATATTTAAGAAAGGATGACATCAAATTCCCAGTAAGTGTAGACATGGGAGATTAAAATTATATATCCAAATTTATCCATATATAAGTTTATTAAACATGATCACAACACAAGATAATAATACAAAATATTTAATACAAAATAAATTTGGAGTAATTTAATAATAATTTGGTATACAATAAACGATTCATAAGAGTGTGGAAAAATAATTTATAAATATTTCACCTTGATATCATATAATAATAAAATAAATTATATGAGATTGTATGGAAGAAACCTAATCATGTAAAATTATTTACCATGTCAAGGCTCATTTATAATGAAATTATTGCAAAGAGGGTAGAATTTGAAAGAGGAATTGGTTAACTCCCCATTCGCTTACATATTTTCTCATGACATGTAATGAAGTATCCAATTCATTATATGGATATCTAATTAATTTACCTCTATTTATATAAATAAAATTATATGTATGTATTCCATAATTATAGAAAAAATATCATAATAGGCAAATTAACATATATGAAGCAAAAATATTAATTATTTTTTTCTAATATAATAAAAAGACATATAGATAGAGAATATAAATAGTATAAGTATAGTATATCCTCAATGATACAGAATATTCAATAAATACTATAGAAATAGTTGAATGTAAAATATTCCATTAAGGATTTCAAAATAGAAGAAAATCCTTTTATATCATTATAAATCTGATTTGGAAAAAATTAAATGAAATATACTTATATATTGGAATGTTTTTTCAAAAATATAATTTCTTAAAATAAATGGAATATTATTTTCTATAAAATACCTTGTATTATTATAAAAAATCTTTCATAATGACTATTTTACATAATTTCAGGAAATATTGGTGAAGAAATTTTTTTTATTAAAGTACTGTTTATAATCATTTATAACGATACTCAAAATTGAACCGTATAAAAAAATTAAAATGATTGTTTTTTAATCATTTTATACAATTTAAATTTAGTTTAAAATTTACATAAACAATAATTAGAGAAAATTATGTATCATTTTATAACAATGTAAATAATATCTTCATGAATGAATAAGATTTCCGAACAAAAAATTGAAATATGGTCATATTTTTCTATAAAGTTTTCTAAAATTGATTTTTCAATTATAGGGGGACATAGTGAAAATAAAACATATAAACCCAAAAAATAAATATATCAGATGAACACATATTTATTTTAATATAAAGATATCATACAATTTCCTTATTATAAATTTATGGATTCACAATCCCTATAAAACAAGTATTTTATAAAAAAACCATTCATCAATCATAGGAATGGTTGAACATAATATAACCTCATGAATAATTAACTTAAATTAATAATTGATAAATATTAAATGAAAATTTATATTTATCTAACTATAAACATTTCATATTTATTTTTTATCACCTTTTACTAATAATTTTTGTTTATATAAATATTCGTCTGTTAATAGTTTTTATTTCCATCCATGTTTTGTTTTTAAAGTTATGGTCCACGAAAAATTTTCTTTGATTTATAATATTAATAATTCCATATATTTATCATTTATTTATTTTATTCACTTTTATAATCATCCATGTAAGGTGGTGATGTAAAATATAATAAATCACTTAATGAAGGAAATTGTCTGCATGTACACACTTGTGATGTTTCCATTTTTAATGGATGAAGGGAAAGTTATAAAATAGTATATCATTCTATAGTCCTAATTTTGGAATAAATATTTCTTTAAATCCATATATATAATAATCCATGTAACATGGTGTAGGAAAATGAAAGTCATCGCTTCATGGAGGAATTGGTATGCTCTTATTCATTAGTTACATTTTTAATAACCATTAGAAGGAAAAATGGTAGATGATGATTTTTACATTAATTTAATAACATTTAAATATTCTAATGAAACTGGTTCAAATATGTTGATAAGGATTCAAGTTAATTGTGTAATTTCGAAGAATAAAAAACTAAAAGAAATCAGATATTTTGAAAACCACCTCCTTGTGAATCATCCATTTGATATATCATTAAGCATTATTGAGGTAGACCATTCATAAGAACATAAACATGTGGTCATGGTAAATTGTTTTTATAATTTATGAGAGTAATTCTCTATTGATTTAATTTACCCAAAGTCTGTGAATATGTGAGGAGAGTAGGTTTCCATTTATATGTTATAGGTGTGGTATCCATTTATAAATTATGATATTTTAATTATAATAAATTCCATTCTTAGGGATAGTAGCTCCCATTAATACCAATTTCAATTATAGGAAAAGGGGATGTTTAAAAACCCCAAAAATATAAAATAAGTATAATGTTTTTGTGATATTTTAGGCCTTATATCTTAGTTTAATCACCGTTAACCCATTTTAACACTTAGTGAGCTTATTTCCCCTTTTACCAGGGTATCTACAATGTATTAATAAAAAAAATTAACATTATAAAATATATGGACAATATAATTTAAAATAAATAATCCATTTTATCCAATTCATTTTTAACAATGGAGGATATTAATTCAATTATTCACTCACAAAACATGTAAAAACCATTTTAAAAAGGTATTTTTGTAGCATAAAATGAATTTATACATATTCTATTACTAGTAACCAATACAAAAAATAATATTTTTTTAATTTATCTATTATTTTAAAATTTAATCAAATTCATTCATCATTAGTGACAATTATGATTATCTTGGATAAATTTACATGGAACAAAAAATTAATTATTCGGATAAATATCTTATTTTTCCTTAAAATGATTTATATTTATTTAAAACCAATTGTTAATAAATGTATGAATTATTATTAAATTTTAAACATGTAAGAATATTATTTTTTATATGTTTAATACTATAAATAGTAAAATAAATTATTTAGATAAAAACATAAAAAATTGATTTTTTAAGGAACACATTTCTATTGAGATAATAATTATTAGATTAATGTTAATTATAATTATAAAATTATTTATATAATGTTAATAATTTATTTTTTAAAATCATTACATGAATATCTACCAGTATATTTTGTTTAATATCATTCCTCAAAATTTATAAATCCAGAAAATTAAAAATTCTTCAAAATATTACAAAAACGTTTTAAAAAATCAATTATATTATTTTATGTGAATAATTTTTTTATTTCATAAAATAATTTATATTATCATATTCATATTTTATGAAATTACTTATTGACTTTGGGAGTTATGTACATCACATTATTTCAAAAAAAAATCATTTGGAGGAAAAAATATACTCTAAAATCAATGGATGTTCATACCATGAATTTTTTTTATTTTTAAAATATTCATAGTTATCCCTATTTCTTCCATAAACATTTATTTTCTCTATAAAATTTCATGGTATTTTGTAATTATTTTGGAACAATTTAAACATTTAATCAAAAATATCAACTTGTTATTCATTCTATGTAATATAATACTCCTTTGGTACAACCTCTCAGTTTAGTACATATAGTGGATCTCGTATGTACAACCTCAAAAATATACAAGGGACTCCTTATTCTATTATGATATATTTTAAATTTCCATGTATATGATTCTATCTTGAACAATGTGAGAATACCCAAGGGAATGGTATTTCTAAGTCATATAATATCATTCTTTTCAAATATCATAACATTCTTCTATGTAAATGTTCAATATTATAGGATATCAATAATATAAAACTGTATATGTCATCAACTATTTTTATTTTTATTTCTTCAAATATGTGCTTCCTCAATTTAATTTTGAATAACTATTACCATCACAGCCATTTTCAAAGCTATCTCGGACCCAATATCTTTCGTTCTCCAACTTCATCCCAAACTTTTTGAATTATGAACTTATTTCCATATTAGGATTCCTAAGTACCCATCTAAACGCTCTATTAAATGTTAATATTGTGACAAATTTTACCAAAGGTAGGTGTTATGCTCAACCTACATTACAATCTAAAGAGAAGGATCCCAATATATCCTCTATGATTTGAATATTCCTCTCATAATGAACATCAATATAAGGATGAGTTATAGTGATAATATTCAACTCTATTTTCTACTCTTACTAAATTGCAAGAGCCTGGATCTTATCTTGAGGTATGGGATTCTTCTTTTCCCATTTCCTTAAGTGTTTTTGTGAAAATATGGAAAATGGGATAATTCCAATTTTTGGAATGTACACATCATGTACTTTTTCTACACACCGTGTACCTTTGTCCGTGTCGGATAAGTACACAGGGAGTGTAGTTGTGATGGGGATGAAGGGTGTAGGAAATGATCACACACCGTGTAGCGGTCCTTTAAATTTCGTGTAACTAGTCGGCAGGCCAGAATAGTAAGGCGGTGGAGCAGCCACCCGCTAGGTGACAGTACACACCGTGTAGTCGGGAGTACATGTCGTGTACTCATGTCGGCAGGTGAAAAGTGTCGCGATGGCGGGAAGCCACCAGAGGAACGGTTTAAAAAAAGGGAAGTACACGCCATGTACATTGGAGTACAAGCTGTGTACTTTGTTTTTTTCTCTTAAAATGGGAAGTAGCCTCCCCTGTTCAAAGGGAAGGCCTAGAACCAGAGGAAGGAGAGGGAGGGGACGGCCGAACCTTTGAAGATCCACCAGGTGTTCATCTAGAATCTGTTTCCGCCTCAGATGATCTCTTTGGAACTGCACGGGTCAGCACTCTGCTCCCCTTAAGTCATTCATATTAATTCTTTCCCTAACGGAAAATATTTATGTTTAAACTAGTTTTATTTTTCATCAGATCTACGTCGTTATTGGGTATTTATGGAACCGATGTTCGTCTATAGTGTTCGTTTTCATATAAGGTTGGTGGATTGGTGTTAATTTTTATAACTGATGTGCGTTTTGTGTATTCTTGTGCCATAAACCCATGTTGGGGTGTCGTCAAACTGAATTCGTGGTGATTTTGAATACCTATAATTGTATAGCTAATTAAAAGTGATATTACAGTTTTGTTTGGGATCATTACTTGGATACAAGAACATCCTGAGGGGTGAGTTCCCCTTTCTAGCCATTTGGTAAGGATGCCCGAGGGTATTCCATGTTTAAATTATTCATTACTTTTTCCTTAAGAAGAATTGTATGTAATTTTGATGTTTATATGTTGGTAATGGCCCAGTTACTTATGCCTGAGGGCGGGGTTTTTCTATATCCTGAGGGAATGACTGTATTAGCCAGAGGGCGATGTTCTATTTCCTCCTGAGGGAAAACTTTCATTCCTGTGGGCTTGAATTCTGTCCCTGAGGGCGACACATCATATGCTTTAGGGTGAGAGTTCGGTTATGCCTGTGGGCGAGATTCTAGATGCCTGAGGGCGAGGTTCTGATTACCTGAGGGTAAGGTTTTTCTTATCTGAGGATGTGGACTGTTTACCTAGAAATGCACTGTGGTGATTTCTAATATTTAATGCTATAAATGAATAATAAAATTTCTATTTAATTGTTATGTTAGTTTCATTTTAGTACTGCTTAATTTATTGCATTTTACAATTTCACACTTTTTTTTGCATGCTTATACGTAGTTGGGCACATGACTTTGGTGGGTGCCTACTGAGATATATTTCTCACACCCTGTTTGGGTCATGCATTTCAACCCAATCAGATTTTGTTGCTTCATGTTTTGATAGGGTCAAGAGTCCCTATACTGGTTCATGATTGCTGCTGAGGAGTAAGAGGTCATGGGACCGAGCCTAGGCTCGCGATGCCGCTGCCAGCTGTTCTTCTTTGTTTTGTTGTACTCTGCTTTCAGTTGTACTGTAGTGATGTATAACATGTTATAGCTGTTTTTCTTAGAACTTGAGACATGTAGAATCATTATTTATATACTGTTCGTAATATCCAATACTATTTTTTATATAATCATGTATGTTTTACGGATTCTGCTGTTTAATTTATGATTTATTTCGTAATCTACTGTGCTACACTTTGAAAAATGAGGGCATAGTTTCCCCACTATCAGATATGGGCCCTCGCTACTAGTCGGCATCCTATGATGTTTGAGGAAATGCACTTGAGGTCACATGGAGAACCGGGTTTGGGGCACCCATTGAGTGGCACCCCGAACTGGGATGTTACGATGTGGTATCAAAGGAGTTATTTTCATTGACATAATGTTTGGATCCTTAGTCAGGGATAGGATGAAATGATAGTTGGTAATAAGTTGTGCTCGGGCATAGCTAACCCGCATATATGGACAAGCCAGTTTCCCAGTTTGCCTCGTATTTTGTAATTTACTGATTTTGCAAGTTACAGTTGATATGATTTCACTGTTGGGTGACGCACTTGTATTCTGCTGTTTATATTTTATTAGTAGGTTCAATTTAGTTGCAAACCGTTGAGATGAGTGTATGACATCTCATGCATCATTTAGGCACATGCTAGAAATCACATTCCATGCATAGTGCCATGCCGTGTAGGTGCATTAGAAATTACTTGTTGTTGTCATAGTTGTTATGCTAGAAAAGCATGCTGATGTGATAGCTTCTTTATTAATACCTTATGTTTGATAAGTTATTTTTGCGTGAGCATGTTTAAAAAAGTATGGATGCCAAAATTTCGTTTTTGGGGAGTATGTGCCCCCATTTTCTAGAATTTGGTGGATATTTGACTTTTTGTTATGTTATAACACAGATAAGATGTCAAACATTGATTTGTGGGGAGTATGGGCCCTCACGGATCAGAATTTGGAACTTATGTGTTTTTTTTTTGCGGTATTTTCTGGGTTCCGGTGATGTTTTTGAGGCATACTGTCTGAAAAACCAGTATAAATGTTGTGTATGGCCTTCTGTTCAGGAAGAAAAGTGAACTTTTTGAGTACACGCCATGTACACAGAGTACATGAAGTATAGTCTCTTCTCGTGTCATAAACCATGTAGGCGGCGACACGGGTTAAGGGAAGGCTTGGGTAAAACACGCCGTGTACGAAATATACATGTCGTGTAGTGTTGACCCGGATTCCAGCCGTGTAACTAACAACATGGCTCGGTGAACTCCTTTATAGAACACGACGTGTCGATGATGAAAATGCTGTGTATTTTGACCGGGGTACTCGGCCGTGTAACTAACAACACACGTTGGTTCCACCTCTCCTTGAACACGTCGTGTACTTGTGGGACACGATGTGTAGTCTTATCCGAGGAAATACCATGTTATGTTAGCCATGTGACTGGAAAATGGTGTAGTTTACACGCCGTGTGCGGGTGTAACATGCCGTGTAGTGTCAAGCCGAGTAGACGGTCATGTCACAAATGACACGGGCAGTAGGAAATGACACCATACATGTCGTGTAGATATTACACATGTCGTGTAGTTTTGTTCAAACGGGAGCAGTGTGCCTTAGCCGTGTCGAAGGACCCGAGTAAGGGAAGGGAAGTCAAGTATACGCACTGTAGTCATTATATAGGTCGTGTAGTCTGGTTTTGAAAATCAGGATATGCCTTCTTCCTCTTGTTCCCTTTATGTTTCTTCATTTTCATTCTTTGATAATCTTAAATCTAAGGCATGTTTTTGACCTCGTAGTGTCATGCCACCGAGATGACCACACGTTGTTCACCAGGAGAGCGGAAACGAGAATACTCTAGAGATGGTGGGCCTTGGGCTACCAGTTGATCCTCTAGAAGAGCTAGATGCAGCACAAGCTTCTATAACAGACACAGGCACAGAGGCGTAGTTCCATGAAGGATTTAAGCGGTTCATGTAGACCTTTTAGGGAGCACTGCAGGCTGCCACATCTATGGCTGAGATGACTCGTATCTTCCAGCAGCAGCATCAGCCTACGTTTTTAGGGGATGGCGGACCACAGGCTGCGGAGTCATGGATGGGATCGATGTAGAATATTTCTGATCATCATGAGACGCCTCCAGGGAAGAGGGTCAAGATCGAGATATACATGCTGGGTGTTTCCACCAAGAGGTGGTGGGATGTTACCACCTAGTTAGAGCATCACAGAGACATGGCGTGGGGTAATTTTCAGACAGTCTTCTATGACTTCTTCTATCCCAAGACGTTGCGGGCAGGCATAGCTTGAGATTTCATGAATTTGCAGCAGGGTTCCATTTCTGTGATGGACTATTCATCTTGTTTCACTGAGATTCAGTGTTTTTCACCTGTTCTAGTGGGCGATGAAATGCTGAGAGCCAGACGCTTTGAGGATGGATTTCATTATGACTTCCGAGTACTAGGGAATGTTTTCAGGTTGCCTTCAGTACATGCTATTGTGAACCAGGTGCTGATTACAGAGAGGAACCTATGGGAAGCTAGGGGTGTGAGCCAGGGTAGTTCAGAACCAGTTATTGGTAATATTTCTGCTCGGAAGAGGAAGAGACAGATGAACTTCTCTCAGGGTGGCAGTACCATCCAGTCAGTTTCATTAGGTGGCCCAATCAGGTGCTACCAGTGTGGTAAATAGGGGAACAAGAGACCTTAGTTTCCACGAGACCCAGTGGAGTGTAGATCTTGCTGAAATATGGGTCATCTGAAGCGTTTTTGTTGGGCATATCCACCAGTGGCTAGCGAGAGAGGTTCTGTATAGACTTCGCATGCGGGAGCAGGACCAGTGGATTCTTACTAGTCAGGGAACTGGAATACATCAGGGCGTGTAGGCAGAGATGGTTGTCGTGGCCGTGGTAGCTAGACACCAGGATCACAGAGGCATCAGGGTGGGATAGCTCAGGGTACCCAGCCTGTTTCGCAGGGCCGCGACACTGGGCAGGCATATGTAGTGCAACAGACCCAGCAGAAGTAGGATCTCGGGCCATCAACAGTCAGAGGTACTATTCTAGTTTCTTCTATTCTATCTTCAATATTTTTTGATACGGGTGCTACACATAGTTTCATATTTGTACCTGTAGTGGATAGACATGGGCTTTGTGTCTCTACTACTTCTGATGTCATGACGCTAGACACTCTATTGTGGACTATAATGGATGGTGTGCCTCAATGCAAGGAGTGACCCCTTGATTTTGGTGGGTGTCACTTTTTTTTTGACCTTTATGTCTTAGAGATGACAACTTATGATATTATTCACTGGATGGCCTAGTTGGTTCCCTTTCGAGCCTTTCTGGACTGTTAACACAGCAGGGTGTGTTTCACGTCACCAGAGGGTGGAGAGTTTCTATAAAAGGGAGAGTGGGATGATTAGGCAAGTTGAGATGGACCAGAGCATCGTGGGCAAGGTGGAGTCACAACCCAGATTGCGAGTTTATATCTGGATGACCAGGGGACTTGTCAGACGGATTTCCCTCCAGTGGTTGATCGATTCAGGTATGTCTTCCCGGATGACATTTCAGGTCTTCCTCTTGAGCGAGAGGTGGATTTCTCTATTGATATAGGGCCAGGGGTAGCACTGGTGTCCATTCCCCCTTATAGGATGGCTACACTTGAGCTGCACGAGCTCAAGAGGAAGTTAGAGGAGTTAGAGGCAAAGGGTTTCATCCGACCTAGTACTTCTCCATGGGGTTCTCCGGTCCTTTTTGCAAAGAAGGTGGATGGTACCCTCAGACTTTGTGTGGATTATCGAAAGTTGAACCAGTTGAAGGTTAAGTACCGATATCCCTTTACGAGGATTGCTATTCTTTTTGATCAACTTCGTGGAGCACGAGTGTTCTCAAAGATTGACTTGAGATTGGGATATCATCAGCTGTGCGTTAGACCATATGATATACCTCTCACAACATTTAGGAGTAGGTATGGTCTATAAGAGTATATGGTTATGCCATTCGGACTCACGAACACACCAGCAGTTTTCATGGCACTGATGAATTGTGTGTTCCATCCTTATCTGGACTCTTTTGTGGTGGTATTCATGGACGATATTTTGGTGTACTCTCTCACTCAACATGACCATTACACATATCTTCAGATCGTATTGCATACATTGAGAGAGCATAAGATATTTTCTATGCCCTCAAAGTGACACTATTGGATGGACTAGATTCACTTCCTAGGACAAATTATCTAAGTGGCAGGAGTTTCAGTAGACCCAGAGAAGGTGAGAGCTATAGTTACCTGGGAGCAGCCTAAAAACGTGTTGGTGATAAGAAGTTTCTTAGGGCTGGCTGGTTACTACAGACCCTTCATACAGGACTTCTCCCACTTAGCAGCACTGTTAACGGGCATGACTAAGAAGGGTGTGAAATTCGTTTGGTCGGAATCTTGCTAGACAACCTTTCAGGACATGAAAGGAAGGTTGACATCAGTACCGATCCTGATACTCCCAGTGTAGGGGAAGAGCTATACAGTTTACTGTGATGTATCAGCGATTGGGCTGGGAGCAGTGTTGATTTAGGGCGATCGAGTAGTTGCATAAGGGTCTCGGCATTTGAGGCAACATGATAGGAATTACCCAACTCATGATCTCAAGTTGGCTGCAGTCGTTCAAGCGTTGCAGTACTGGATACATTACCTACTGGGAGATAATTTTGTGGTTTTCACTGACCACAAAAGTCTCAAGTATATCTTTACTCAGCGTGACTTGAATCCGAGGTAGCGAAGGTGGGTCTAATACCTACAGTCCTTCGATTTTGATCTTTCCTATACACCTGGTAAAGGTAATGCAGTAGCTGATGAACTGAGCAGGAAGACTCAGATATAGGCAGTGCAGGAGGCCAGTGGTGAGTCGCAGCTTATGGATTTGTTCTCTGAGATGCATTTTTAGGTGCACGACATTCAGGGGCAGACTTATCTTTCCCCTTTAGCTGTGACTTCTACCCTCCTGGATAGAGTGAGGATGAGACAACTATCGGATTCAAAAGGCCTAGTTCATCAGGATTCAGTGGAAAGAGAGATCACTCCTTCTAGATGGACGATAAGCGATGATGAGGTTTTGCATTTCCATGGATGTGTATGGGCTCCATTGGAAAAACACGAGGAGAAGATGTAGGAGTTTCATGCTTCATCTTGGGCAGTTCATACCCGGGTTACAAATATGTACTGTGACTTGAGACGTCACTACTGGTGGCCAAGTATAAAGAGGGAATTATATGGTTTTGTTACGAGGTGTTCCACCTGTCAGGAGATGGAGACAGTTCATCAGAGACCTACTAGGCTATTACAGTCGTTATCTATTCTAGAGTATAAATGGGATGATGTCGTGATGGACTTTGTGATTGGGTTGTTGAGGTCACGTCGAGGAAATGATGCAGTGTGGGTTGTTGTGGACGGACACACGAAGGTAGCTCAATTTTTGCCGATCAAGGAGACTTTCAGTGTTGACAAGCTTAAGAAGTGGTATATCTGAGAGATCGTATGTCTTCATGGGGTCCCTCGTTCTATCGTTTCATATAGGGATGCTAGTTTTATGTCTTGTTTCAGGCAGAGTTTTCAGAGGGTACTGGATACACAGGTGCTTCTGAGCACAGCATACCACCCTCATACAGATGGCCAGTCAGAGCGTACGATACAGGTTCTTGAAGACATGTTGCGTGCATGCGTCCTAGACTTTGGGGGCTCTTGGGAGAATCATATACACCTAGTCAAGTTTTCCTATAATAACAGCTTCCATGCAACTATCGAGATGGATCCTTAAGAAGATTAATATGGTAGGCCATGCCGATCACCTTTGTGCTAGTTAGAGGTAGGTGAGGTAGCTTTAATGGGACCACGTCTCATGCATGAGACTTCTGAGAAGGTCCAGTTGATTCAGAAGTTGATGGCTACCACACAGTCTCGCCAGAAATCTTATGCTGATCACCACAGATAACCATTGGAGTTCGTGTTCAGGGATCAGTTTTTCTTGCGTGTTTCGCCGAGGCTGGGACACAAGAAGATCAGGATATAGGGTAAACATTCACCGAGGTATGTCGGGCCATTTGAGATTCTGGATAGAGTCGGGCGAGTTGCCTATCGGTTGCAGTTACAGCAGAGGTACCGTGCCATGAAAGACGTCTTCCATGTATCTCAGTTTCACCGCAATCATTCAGCCTGTCTCACGTTTTTCATCCAGAGGAGGTTGAGTGTGAGTTAGATGTGTCTTTTGAGGAGCATCTGATTCATATTTTTGATAGGAGCACGAAGGTTCTCCAAGGCCAGTCAGTTTATCTTGTACAGGTGTTATGGAAGCACGGCTGAGTACAGGATGAAACCGGGGAGCTGGAGACCGACGTACGTGTTCAGGGGCCGGAGTTGTTCACGGCTATATCTGCACCATCCTTTGAAGGGAAATTCAGGGATGAATTGCTATAAGGGGGGATTCTTGTAAGAACCAACTTCTTATTTTGAGGTAGGGGATTCTTGTTTTCTATTTTGTTAAGTGTTTTTGTGAAAATATGGAAAATGGGATAATTATAATTTTTTGAATGTACACGTTGTGTACTTTGTCCACACGCTATGTACCTTTAGCTGTGTGGGATAAGTACACAGGGTGTGTGGTCGTGCAGGGGATGAAGGGTGTAGTAACCAACCACATGTCGTGTAGTGGACCTTTGCACGCCGTGTAGTCAGTCGGTTGGATAGAATAGTATGGTGGTGGAGCAGCCTCAAGTTAGCTGATAGTATACGCCATTTAGTCGGGAGTACATGCCGTGTACTCAAGTCGGCAGGTGAACAATGCTACGCTGGTGGGAAGCCGCCAGAGGAACAGTTTAAAAAATTGGAAGTACACACCGTGTACTTGAGAGTACACACCGTGTACTTTTATTATTCACATAAAATGGGCAGTAGCCTCCCATGTTCACATGTAAGGCTTAGAACCCGAGGAAGGAGTGGGAGGGAATGGGTGATCCTTTGAAGATCTTCCGGCTGTTCGTCTGGAATCTGTTTCCGCCTCGGACGATCTCGTTAGAACCACACGGGTAATTCCTCCGCTCTCCTTGAGCCATTCATACCAATTATTTTCCTAACAGAAATTATTTACATTTAAACAGGTTTTATTATTTTCCATATCTACATCGTTCTTGGGTGTTTCTGGAACCGACGTTTGTGTATAGATCTCGTTGGAGTATAAGTTAGGTGGCTTGGTGTTAATTTTTCCGACTGTTCTGCGTTTTATGCATTTTTGTGCCACGAAACCATGATGGGGTGTCGTGAGGCTGAGGTTGTGGCTATTTTGAATACCTATAATATTATAGGTAATTAAATGTGATATTACAATGTTTTTTGGGATCATTGTTTGGATCTAGGATCATCCCATGGGGTGCGTTATTCTGTTTAGCCGTTTGGCCAGGATACCCGAGGGTATGCCATGTTTAAATTATTCCTTACTTTTTCCTTGAGATGAATTTTATGTAATTTTCATGTTAATATGTTGGGCATGGCCTAGTTACTTATGCCTGAGGTCAGGGTTTTTCTATATCCTGATGGTGTGACTGTATTAGCCTAAGGTCGATGTTCAATTTCCACATGAAGGCAACCTTTCATGCCTGAGGGCTTGACTTATGTTCTTGAGGGCGACACATCATATTCTTGAGGGCGAGAATTCTGTTATGCCTGTGGGCGATATTCTGGATGCCTAAGGGTGAGGTTCTGATTACCTGAGGGTATGTTTTTTCTTGTCTGAGGACGTGAACTGTTTACATAGAAATGTACAATGGTGAAATATAATATTTAATAGATTAACTGAAAAATAAAATGGAAATTTAATTGTTAAGTTAGTTAATTTTTATTACTGCTTACTTTATTGAATTTTACTATTTCATACTTTTGTTTCATGCTCGTACGTAGTTGGGAACGGGCCTTTGGTGGGTGCCTACTGAGATATATTTCTCACACCCTGTCTGGGACACTCCTTTCAGCCCAAACAGATTTCATTGCTGCATGTGTGGATATGGGAATGTGTCCCTATACAGTTACATGATTTCTGCTGAGGAGTAGGAGGGCATGGGATCAAGCCTAGGCTCACAATGCCACTTCTAGCTGTTTTTCATTATTTCGTTGTACTCTTCTTTCAGTTATACTGTAGTGATGTATAACAGGTTCTGGCTGTTTTTCTTAGAACATGAGACATGTAGAATCATTATTTATATAATGTTGGTAATATCCACTGCTGTTGTTTATTTAATTGTGTATGTTTTACTACTTTCACTGTTTAATGTATGATTTATTTCTTATTCTGATGCGCTACACTTTGAAAAAAGAGGGAATAGTTTTCCCGCTATCAGACCTGGGTCCTCACTGCTACTCGGCGGCCTCTGGCATTTGGGGAAATGCACTTGAGGTCACGTGGTGAATCGGGTTTGGGGAACCCATTGAGCGGAACCCATAAACGGAAAATTACATAAATACTTCTTGAAAAGTACAAGGTAATCCTCAAATCTTTATCCGAAAAAATTGTGACTGTCACATCAATCAATAATAACACATCCATAATTTATTCCAAGAAAATTTGTTCAAGTATGAAATTTTCATTGAAAAAATGAAATAAAATGATTTTATAAGGTGGATAACTATATCCCAACAATAGTGATATAATCTAGATAGATTAGGGAGTCTTTTGATTAAATATATGAAGATTTTTTTTATATTTCCATAAAGGTATGGGTATTGGTTTCACCAGACCCATAAATTATAATATTAAAAATTAACATAAATACAAACCATGTATCGAGTTTCATACACTATAATAATCCTTTTCATATATTACCGCAAATAACAGTCCATGTGATATATTTATATCTTCATTATTATAGGAAGAATAATGAATGGTGAGCTATATTATTCTACTAACCGTCCCTTCTTCAATTAGGGTATTAAAGAGAAACATATCTTCTTCCAAAATCAGATATTTTCATCCTAGTCATGTTTGAATTGTAAAATAATCAATGCCATCCATTACAGTTCCATATCCTCATAATGTTTCATTTAACCATCACATTAATGGATGGTTCAACACTTAATTGTGAATGTTATGATTTATAACATTAACCAAATATTTAATGTACAATTCGATGAAAATGAAATTCTTATATCTCTTAATATATGTATTAGTGTAAAACTAACATAATACTTCTGACTCAGAGTATCAACTACCTAGTTCATCTTCATAGGGCGGTAAATTATTATGTATTAATAATTTTTAAACAATTATAATAGTCATATTTGTATCTTATTTGACTCTTTCTTCATGAAAATATACATCATGATTTTATGATTTTTATATACATCAGACCTTTCACTGTAAATAAAATTCCTATACATTTTCATTGAAAAAATTAGCATTTCCCAATCTGAATCATAATTCAAGTAATTTTTCTAATGAATATACATTATTGGGAGGCATGTGCTACCACTATGTACACATTCATGACTGAAAATACCATTCCCATCTTTAATGCATTACTGCATATCACAAAACCATACAATGATAATTGTACAGTTAAAATAAATGATGTAAGTAATATTCTCTTCATCTACATGCATTTATATTTTTTATTCATATGTGAAATGTTACTTGGATCACTTTCAAACTAACTCAATTAATTGAATTAATTTTTTTTTAAATTTCTCAGAATGATTCAATTGAATACACAAATAACAAGAAACATGTGGATCTCTACCACAATGGGTGGTTTGGGTCATTGTTTATGACCACTATATTTTAAGGATTCACATATATAATTTATCATGTTATTACATAACTCAATAATGATACATTTTATATCTTGAATTTATATTATCTATCTTTTTCATTCATCTTCTCTTTTCTCAAGAAATTCAAAACAATCCTCAAAGGTTCGTTATTTAATTTCATACTATTTGAATATATGATAAAATAATCAATAAAGGCTACTAAAAAAACCAATATAACATGTAATGACATCACTCACTACATATATAGAGATAATATAGCAATTAGTATGTCTGAATAATATCACATTAAATTAATGGAGTCCATACCTCTTATTAAAGGATTTACTGGTTATATCATCACTTTTTATCCTCAATTGTTGATATCTAGACAGAAATAATATATATGAAATTTATTAAGCAATGATCAGTTGATTAAAGAAGCTGTAAATATGGGGTACATGGAACTTTTTATTGATAGTGATGTTAATAAGTTATCAATAATCATTGAAAGGACACATTGACCAATATTTCTTCAAACTAAAAAATGTCAACTTCACCACATGGTGACATAATTATGAATATGAAATAATTTTCATTATATTTATGTAGTTTTATTTTGAATTATTATTAAAATATTTGACCCATTCAATAATGTAAATTTGAAAAACACATACCAAATTTTTTTATTTATATAACCTTTAATATTAAATGTTATAATAATCAACTCTTTAATAAATACATTATTGTATTATAGAACAACATACACATCCTAAATATTGATTTTCTCCCAAAATAATTTTTTTGTCAACCCCTCATGTGTTGGTATTAAGACCCAGATAATGGATATTATTTACATGGAATGTTCCTATTCATCCTCCCATTAAAATATGATCAATGGTTGATTAATGATAAAAAAGTTGACCACCATTAGACCAAAATTGTTTTTGAATTTACATAGAGATAATCGATAAATTCCAAAAATCATATCAAATCCAACATTAAAGAGAATAAAAATAATTTTTAGATGTATATTACCAAAATTTTCTTTTAGAGAGGATTTATTTACATTGATTTAATCCTTATAACAGTAAATTTTTTTACTAATAGTCTCATAAATAATTTTTTATGCAATTATATGATATAATTAGAAACTTCTCTTGAAATAATCGAGTCTGTATAACCTAAATCAAATTAAGAGGTTTTATTTTGATATTTGATGATAACTGTAACCTTCACCACTATAATATTAGGACCCAAATAAGTATTTATAAATTAATATAATTTCACTTTTTATACTCTATTTTTTGGTTACAGAAGATGATAATAAACATCAATAAACATTGGATTCATTCAATAATTTGATTAATTTACATCATCATTTTAATTGAATAATTGCATTGAGGGTGGTGTTCAAAGATAGGGATTTTTATCCCCTCACCTTTATCATGCACTTCATGTATCATTGAAATTAATTTACCAAACTATTGTATTTTTCACTAATGAAACATTTAGATATAACCTTATGTATATTTCCTTTAATATTCAATTCAAAATTTTTTCTCAATGAAATAATAATTTTATTTTCACTATGAGTTAGTTGTTTTATTTTTTTAACTCTATTATTCCTAGATTTTCCCGACACTATGAAATCAATTATTGTATCCAATTTCAATATTTACCTTGAGATCACATCAAATATTTTCATCATATCTATCAGAACCACTAATAATTAATGAATTTTAGACACTTTTTTATTCCATTAATGAATCAAATCATTATTCTTTTAGTAACATCAATTAATCCATTATCATAATTTTATGTTCATTGAAATATTACTCATATATAATAATAGATTAATCATCCTTAAACATATGTTATTGTAATTATCTATCTATATTAATGTGGAAATTTAATGCAAAATACATATTTAATAGTTTCTTCATAAACATTACCCATGTCATAGAGTAAATTAATTTATTTTTCCTCATGGAAATCATAAGGGTAACCATTGATGTGATTTATGTTTAAAGTGCTACAAAACCCAAAATATTATCATGGGCTATGAAATGGATAACTAGAAATATTTTTTCAATCGAACTAGTCCATCACATGGAAATTAGATTGCAAGAGAACCATCTGAAGGAGTGTTAGAATACCTACATAATATAGTCAATGGTTTTTTTGTTCTTATCCTTTATCATTGGAAAATTCAACATAGATCAAAATATTTTTAATTTCAGGATATATTTGGATATGAAATACCATAATAATTTTCATACAAACTCCAATTCCATTTTTTATTCCCTAATGAACTATCATTACATTGTCCATCACATAAATTGTTCTCACAATTCATCCTTGTCGCATCCCGTTTATAAAACAAAAATAATTTGTGTGAGTATAAATAGAAATTAATCATATTAAGTAATCAATGGATAATTAATATCATTCATAAGATATCATAAACAATATTTCACTATATTTCCTCCCAATACAAACTATGTACTACCAAAATGACATTAACAATAGGTTGTTCTAGGTTATACTATATTATCATTCATATCATAATTTAAAAAAAATAAAAACTCATATTATGATACAAAATAACGTTAACTAGACATAGTATAAATATATATGATAAATAAGTTATCTAAAAACATAACAACACTCACAATAATTCAATCCTAAAAACTGTAATGGTGTAATGTCTTCCTAAAATAGATACATAATAATATTATTTATTAATAATTTTCAACCTAACCAACAATAATTCTTCACACATTGAATCCTTCTAGAGTTATCATTCATAATTAATTTCGTCAAAACCTTGGGAAATAGAAAATTAAAAAAGGGAGAGCATATATTATAATTAAAGATAAAATATGGAGATTATATTCGAATATAATAAATGAGATCAACCTGTGTATATGGTTATGAAAAACTTATTATAATAAATAATATTTATTCCTAATTTATCATAGATCCTAAATCATGAATCGTGACAAAAGGATTTGTCATAAAACACACGAGTATTATGTGTGAGGAAATATAGTTAATAAATAATGAGTCTTGTTATCATATCATATGATTATGAATATGAAATAATAGTTTTTAAAAGACAAAATAATATAAAATAATATCCATTTTCTAGGATCACTAAAAATATTATAATCATATATTGGACAAATTTCCATTGTGGATTGGGGTCACTCCCACACCCCTTTTAAAAAATTATGGATAGAGTTACATAATGGAATGTATTTACTCCATATTCATTTATATATTATCTCATAAGAAATATATATCTAAAAAATTAATTTTAAAGATATATAATTCTGTTCCCACAAACATATAATGAAAACCACATATGTGTGCATTCATAAATCGTCCAAAATATTATCATTACTTAATTACCCCATGGTAATGGAATTGGATTCCATAAATTTTCATAAAATATAATAATAAACCATAGAGAGAAAGATGATAAATAATACCACTCTATAATATCCTAGTTGAAACATTATAATTAATAATGGAGATTGACTTTTATGAAAAACAAATATATAAAATCATTTTAAATATTCTTTGAAAAAAAACTAATAAAAATATTATTTTATTTTAATACTATAAACTATTAAAAAAATGGGAAAAGCATTTTATTATAAAGTTAATGTAAACTTTTATTATATCATTAATGAATTATAATGGTATTTTAATTATGAAAAACCATATATGTGATGCTTGTTAAGAACAATATTTTTACAACATTTTAATTAATATAAAAATAGAACTATAAGAAAATAATTAAAAATAAACCTTATAAATACTTTATAAAATAATTAAATATATTTGATAATATTCTCAATAATAATTGTAATATTAAAATTAAATATTTATAAATAATATAAATAATTTAGACAATGACGAAATATATATCTAACTAAAAGGAAGAATATGGTTTGATATTCTTATGATAACTATTTCATCATATTTTTGCATTAAAGTGGTATGATATTATAAGAAGACATCCAAAAATGATAATTCCCAAAATAGAATAAAATTTATAGGGTTTAATATTGAGAGATATTTTCTGTCTCTATGTCTGAGTATAATTCCCCTTTAGAAATTTAAATATAGACAATCTCAATTAAAAGTGAGATTGTTACATAATCCATTCCCTCTGACTTATGTTTAGTTAAACCGTATCTAAACTCATGAATTATAAATTTAAATATATTTTACTCCTAAATGAATGTAAAATTAATATTTATCTTACATGAAACTCTTCAAATATAATTTATTAATAAATTTTTTTCAAATCAATATATGTATTTTAACTATTTTCTTTTCCATACATGTATTTGATCGATGGTTCTGGTCCATGAACCTTGTTCATGGTTTTATATTCACAATAATTCATTAAATATAATATATATTTATTATTCAAACTTTTATAGAAATATATTTTAAGAAAGGATTAAAAATAAAATACATCGTTTCATGGACGCAGAAATACACATGTACCAACAAATGATAATTGCATTTTTAAATTGATGGAATGAAGATAGGTAGATAATAATTTATATTTATATAACTAGTATTATGTAATATATATCATTTTTATTTTTTTAGTAAATCTTTATAACTAACCAAGAACGGTGGTGATGAAAAGTGAATCACATCAATTCCTAGAAGAAGTAGTCCAAACGTACGCCAGACTTTTGATTTCATCTTCCATTAGATAGAACACAAATAGATAGTTCATATAGAATCAACATAAAAAAATGTAAATATATTTATTATATGAATTTAATTATTTATAGTTGTCTATATAATATTTTGATGATGTAGATGAATAAAAAACCTAAAAGAACACAGATAATTTGGTTCCCTTTTCTTTGCATAACATATTTCGAATTTATCCTTAAGCCCTACTGGGATAGTCCATTAGTGAACCCAAAAATATAGGACACGATAAAGGGTGTTTCTATGTTATATGTGTGGTTCTTGGTTCATCTAAACTGTGTAATATTTGTAAAATAGTGAGGATAGGCATTCTGTTTTATAAGTGAATGATGTGAGACTCTTGTAAATATTAAGCACAATTAAATATAATACATTTCAGTTTTATGATGAGTGTATCCATTTTAGCCCAATGTAAAGGATGAGATCAAGTGAGTTTTTCTTCCACTATAGAAATAAAATAAAGAGAATGTTTTTGATTTATATGGTGTCTTGTCTCATAGTACATCTTTTACAATGGTAACCAGTGTTTATAGCTAAAAAATTAACATGAATATGTTAAAAAATTTAAATTTAAAGTTCAAAATATGTGAACCATTTAATCAAAAAATAAATTTACTGTTGGTATAAATTAAATATTATAGGCACACAAAAAAACCCAAAAAAATACAGTTAGATAAAAATATATTAATAGAGCACAAAAATAATGTTTCCCTTTAAAATTTCTAGCACAAACAATTAATTTAATGATAATTCATTTTATTGGATATAAATTTAAATACATAATTAAAATAATTTATCAATTGTGATTAATTATATTTATTATGATGAAAATAAAATCACACAATGTAAATAATTTTTGGAAAAAAAATTAATTTTAATTAAAATTGATTTTATCATCTTTTATATCAATTAAAACCCAATGCATAACAAATTAATAGTTTTTATATATTTACGAAAAATAAAATATTATAATATTAATACTCTAAATAACAAAAATTTATATTTTATATTAAAATATACGAAAAATTACATTAAGAAAATATTTAAATTTACTGATTAATTATTAGATTAGTATTACTTATAATAATATTATTATTTCATGGATGATCCAGATTGATTTTAGTAAATTTTATTTCAATTTTTATCTACATATTTTATTTATATAATTCCACTATGCTAAAAAATATAATAGTAATAGATAGTTAATAATTCATCAAAACTATTCAAAACATCAACGTCAAAATCAATGTAATTTTTTAAAATGAATGAAACCAATTGTTATATAATAATTAATTTATTATACATTTATAATAAAGTATTTAATTATTCTAAGAAGTTTGTTGTTATGAATATCGTAATTTATTGAAGTAATTTATTTATTTTAAAGTAAAATATATATAATGAAATCATGGACTGTTACGAATTGTATTTAATTTTCCACCCAATGTTTCCAGTTTAGACTCAGGTGAAAAAATTCCTTTTCAAAATTTTATAGAGTGGATCAAAAATATGAGAAAACCAAGTCATTCAATGTCAAAAATAATTATGGTTAATGGGGATAAATCTTATTTTAAAAATAATATCATTGGTAAAATTCTAATATTCATGTAGATATGTATTTAATTGAATGATTCAGCTTATGTTTCAATAATGAGAATAATACTGATTTATGTTATGTCTTTATACTATGTATGATATTGATGCACCCATCTTGAAAAATTAATATTATTCCACCCCAACTACAATATGTTATATCAGAGTATTAATGTAAATACTTATATAAGAATAGTTGTAAACATGAATAAATAATTTCTTTATAGAGTATTCATGTTGGGATGTGATGTGAGAATCAAATGCATGAATTTTCATGAAATTGAAAAAAAATATTGAAATGAAATATGAAACTAAAAATGAAAAGAACATTTTATGTGTCTCAATTTTGATTATAATGATTTTTGGAAAACATACCCTAAAGTATCATATTATTTATGAAAATAAGTTCTCATGTGGATACTAAAATGTAATTTTTTCTAGTTTCAACAATAGATAAATGTTTCTTTAAATATTTTATACATTTGGTCAAATATATAATTGATTCAATTGAATCAATGATGTTTTTTATTTTGAAACATGCAAAAAGTTTATTTTATATCTTTTTTAACATTGTAATTGTTGATTATATTATATATGTATAGTTTATATCTTTTCACCATTTAAATTACGGTGAACAATATGTTGAAACATTGTATTAGAACATGATAATGGAAAATAATAAATTTAGTGCTTTGTAAAATAGAATTAATCGTACGAAGAAAATATAAATCAAATGATGTTGATATTGATTTAAAAGATCTCAGAATAAGATCATTGATAATTATTATGCGATCTTGTATAATTTCACCCATGATTTTAAGGAGAAATCATGTCACATTGTCCGATAGAGTGATTTATTCATTTAAGATTTTTAATGCCGGAATAATATCATTTTTTTACAACTACTAATTATATTTTTGAATTCTGTGTGTTTCTCTATGTGACACGATTACAATATGAATCATTGTAAAAGTGTTATTTTAGAAATTCTAATCACATATTTTTATCTACTTTATTGATGAGATTCTCATGACAGATAATTTTATTATTATGATTGGGATAAATGAGACCCTAGGGGTAGAAGAAAATTTCATGTAAACATTTGATTGATGATGTATAAGGCTGCTGACCTTGCTTCCAACCAATGAGATCAAATTTGTTCCTTGAGATAGATTTAAATTCATCTAACACTTATAAGATTAAAATTACTTATGCATAGATTTCTATTAACAAATGGATATTCAAAGGGTGATTTAGTGTTTAGAATCTATTGATACTGTATATTTGATTTATAGACCCTATAACCACGTGATATGAAAAGATGATACTTCTAATGATGTGATGTGTTTTATAATATATAATTCATAATGGATATTAGAATTATAATCTAATACATGACACATTATGTCTTTTTTTATTTTAATAAAAAAAAATTTACCTTTGCTACTGTACTTATTTAATAGAAATTTGTCTTATTATCTATTATGAATTTAGTTTAGTTGTATATTTATAAATATTTTATGTTGGTTTAATAGAATTTATATTTTCATCTTATTTTAATTATTTTCTGGGAAAAAAATTGTGATTCAGATCTAATATTAAATTCATCCTCCCTATTGAACCAGTCATACATTTACCCATTTTAAAAATTTGGGTATCAAATATTTTCTCCTCAATTTGAATAAGACATTACAAATAGAATCACGTATCTCCATTTTCACAAATAAATTTTTCATATGTGAAATTTCTTTACAAGGGATCAGATCATAAAAAATTTAACCATTGGAAGTACATAAGACATATATCATAAAGGAACATCAATCCTGATAATATATCATTGGAATAAAACATGTAATTGTGTCAACCATTACTAACATGATATGATTTTCAAAGTAGCCATGGCATTGCTGCCAAGACCATCTTAGTGGACATTGTAACTTATTGAATCGAGATCACTCCTTGTTCTAGTCATTTATCACTGAACCGGATTAACATACCATTCCATCCATGTCTATATAATGAGATATAAATCATTACCCAATGCATTGGAGGTAGATATAGGTCCCACACATCCCATATTAGAATCATTCTTATGTGTTCCACAACATAAACATAAATCATTCATCATAACCCAAAGAATCAAATGGGTTTAATAGACATCATCCTATCATAACATAATCCATATAAAACAAATGGATATCATTTCATTATAAGATATGTATAAGCATATAAATCATAGAGACATTATACTTGAAACATACACATATGAAATAATGTCATCTTGGATTAAAAATGGTTTTGATAAAACACTTGTAAATAAATCTTGACGAAAATATCCTTTCTTCTTAAAAATCATTTTCTTTTAAAAAAAATTCCATGCAGTTTTAAAAGAAAAGAATTTTTTTCAAATATTCATGAAATCTTATACAGTATGCTTCATGAAAATTATGCATTATAAAACCTTAAAAATTCATTCATGCCGTATAAGTTAAAAAAATTTCATCTCGTACTTTTTCCGGAATAGTCAAAAAGTACCTTGTATGGTAAACAAAACAAGGATTTGTTAAATAAAATGTAGTAAATTTATAAATGAGTAAAAACGACATTAAACATAAATGAAACCATTTTTATAAATCATGGACATGGATGATAAATATAACCCTAGTAAATACTTACAAATAAACAATCTCAGATAAAAACAAGATTGGAAAAGTTATCCCATACCTTAGGTCTGATATGTTTCGACCGTATTTGAACCACCTGTATAATGATTTAAATAATGTCATTTACTTATTAAAGAATCATATTAATTGTTATGATGTCATATATGGTTCACTTATGACGTTTTATTACCCGTTCTTTAGTAAATTTCATGATAAAGCAGTTTTTGTGTCAAATCGTTTTATTTATCGTACGTGTTTGGACTTGTTGTTCGTGATATTATTATTATTTTATCATGATTTAATTAATTCCAGAATTTAAATAATGATTTATATATCATATATATTCAGTATATATATATATATAATAGATTGATAAATGAAATGAAATACACCATTCATGGAGACGGTAGGTCGTAAATACGCATGAATGATGTTTTCATTACCTTATTGACTTGAATGGAAGTAATTAGATAATATATATATATATACATAAATAAAGTAGCTATATCATATCATATATTACAGTATTAGTAATTATATATACGTTATAATCATTCTTGATTGTGTTTACATTGAGAATGAATCTCATCGTGTCGTGGAGACGGTAATCCTTACGTACGCACGAGTGATGATATCATTCACATAATTATTGAATTCAATTGGAGTGGATGATATAATATCTCAGAATAAGTTTGATGTTATAATAACTGTGCATAGTTATTCTTTACACCATTATACCCATCCATGTAAGGTGGTGGTGGAAAACATATTACACCACGACGTGGAGACGGTATTCTGTACGTATACACGTGCGGTGATTTAATTTTACGTAGGATGGATAGAAGGAGAAATATGTTTCATTCATATTTCTAATAACATATAAGTATATGAGTGATACTGATGTTATTAATTTATGAAAAAAACAACTAAATAAGAATAAGTAGAAGAAGAAATAAATTGGAATGAATTGGTAAAGGACATTACCACTTCTTTGAAGCACCTCTTCTTAACCTTATCATAGGGAACTAAAGATGGTCTTTGAAGAATACCAAGACCTCTAATATGTTTCTAGGGATGTGGAAAAGAGATATTGGAATGGTTTGTCCGAGCTTGAGGGCTCAAACTGGTGTGAGGAGGAGAGGGAGGAGGTGCCTTTTTATAAGGGAGGAGAGGGGCACCTTAGGAATAACGTAAAATATTATTTTATAATAAAGTCATATTTGGGTTTTCATAGCTCCAAATAGATTTATTTAAAAGAAAAGGTTAGTATGGGTCTACATCTTCTCAACCAATAGGGTTTAAAGAAGTTTAGGTTATTATTTTAACCTTATCATTTAGATTTATCTCTAAGTTAAATAATTTTACTTGTACCGTGTCTTCTTTTTTTCTTACACTATATGGTAAATAAACTTACTATGACAATCCAAACGAACCCAAAGTGGTTAATTATTAATATATATAACATTATCTATGTAATTTTTCCAAACCCAAGATTTTTAGGAATAAAATAACAATTAATAATATAATATTTGTTTTAAAAACTATTTTTGGTTAATTTTGACACTTTTTGGTAATTGATTGTTTTGAAACTAATAATAGCACGATTAGTTAGAAAAAAGTTAATTAAACCAATAAAAACATTTCATATTAACCTATAAATTTAGTATAATTCATAAAAAGTCTCATATTAAATTTACTTTTCTATTCACAATATCAATTATGTTAATATTTCATTAATAAGGTAATTACTGCATCATCATTGTGTCATAAATAAATTAAAATATTTATGTCTAAAAATTAAAAATAAAATACCATTATGTAGGAAATCTCTATAGATTTCTAATCATATTTATAGTCGAATTTATCCTATGTATATCACTATATTAAAAAATTTTAGTTATTAAACATTTAATTTAACTCTTTTAACTCTTCATTAAATAAAATTATAATAAGTGTCCTAATATAATCCATTTCGACCTAAATTGTCAGATTTTATTTCTATAGTTTTTTTGGTGGATTTAAACATATACAATAGAATTAGGACATCTGTTAGTGTAATAATAATATAATTTTTACCCTTAATTACCCAATTTACATTGTACCGTGGAAAATAAAAGTAAAAAGTTACTATACACCATTTTTTTATTTTATTAAACCACATTTTACTCCTTGATATTAATCGTGTCTCTTAGATTTTCGAAATTCAACTCACAGAAGCGGTAAAATTAGGTTTCATGTCCAATTGCAAATGCTCTTAAGAGGTGGGTAAAAGACGGTAAGAAGATCAATAAAATTTATATATATATATAATTATTATAAAATGACTCCATTGAATAAAATTGAACTTATATAGGTATTATGTACCTATTTTGACCTAAAATAAATTTAAATAAAATAAATAATTATTTAAATAAAAAATCGGTTTCAAACTATAACTCATTATTTTTCACTATTCATCAAAAATTGAACGTTTTTAGAAAAATACCAAAAAATCGCCCTAGGTTAATTTCGATATTCCGAATTCAAAAATGAAGTCAATTTTGAAAGGTAAATTTTATAAAATTTTAAATAGACGATATTACTATTCTTAATGTCTAGTTTATATAATATTTTAATAACATATCATTGTATAGTGAAACCTGATATTGCGTACTACACACGCTATCATGGAAGGTTGCGATTGCGTGTAATGCAAGAAATTTCAGGGTTGTGTGTAGTGAAAGATTCCTTTTTTTGTTTCATATAATGGAATCCAAACATATTTCATTTATACATTGAATATATATATATACACACTCATTGTTGTGTAGAATAACTTCTATCAAATGAAGTTGAAATTGTGTGTTACACGATCCAAGATTAGTGTTGCATATACTACAAGCTAATACTGTGTTGTGTATAGTGCATGATAATCTTGGTTTAGCGTACAATAGAAGATATTAAACAAATTAAAAAGAATATATCTGATAAAATCTCAGCATGTTACATTCTACCCCCCCTTAAAATGAATTTCGCCAACGAAATTCATCAGGGTAATAAATTGTTTACTACTTGAAATTTTCTTTCATAGAAACCCACATTTTAAAAAGGACTACTAAGAATTAATATTAGAATAATAATATATGAAATCTAACGGTTACCCAAATTAACTTATCTCGGGGTTTACACATAGGATAATATAGGTTAAAATATGGATATGGAGGCAAAATATAACCGTCATGTTCTGATGGATAGTGGTAAGGAACATGGCTATGAAAAAGCCAACAATCTCAAAGCCATAAATTTGTGATGATTTAAGGTACCATCTGATTCATTAGATATGATAGTACTAGGACAACATTTTTTCTTTTCAAAATCATTTCCCTATCATTGATGAACTTTTACATAAGGAGAAATACTTACTTGATTTCAGTGTAATGTCATCATTTTTCATTCGATGAACAATTTCCACGTCATCTCTATTTAATGAAATGAATTTGAATTTTTCATTCATATAGTGTTAGCAGATCATGAGATAGAATGATAAGTCATCCCATCTGTTTCTATCACAAGAAAATATTAGCATAATTTATTAAATATACATAAGTCCATCTATGGTGAGATTAATCGTATATGATTCCAACAATGGACTAATAATTCATCTATCATACCACTTAATAAAATAAAATTGGTTTCTACTAACCAAGGACTTCCTATAGGCCAGTGGTAGTCAATAAAGGCGTGTTACACTTCGGTTGTGGGTTCATTTCCCGCAACATTGTCTGGCGTGATGGGTTATCGCCCATCTTACGGGTTGTCCATTTTTTAAAACTACACTATTACAACATTCCATAAATAATATCAAAAACTTATAGCCATAAACAATAATATCTTATGTCCAACTTAATGCATTAGATCCTTTATACTAATCAGAAATAATTCTGTCCAATATCATAATATAAAGAAAATGATTAATAGAAATGTCATCAACCAAGAATGTGAATTCCATCATTTATCCCCCATATATCGTAAGATAAATTTTGGTGATCTCATTCCAAACATGTGAATACCTTAATCTTGTATTCTCTTGCAACATGAATTACCATAGAACCTTAGTGAAAACATGAATGTTGTCAAAAGGTAACTCTTTCCACATACCGAAATCACAAAAATTCTATATATTCAAACCATGATATCACTCTGTCCTTATACCTATCATGAGATCATTAATACTATCAAACATCTCATTATCTCCTTATCCATTCATTATGCACATATCATCTACCTTCCAAAAATATTTGAATATCCTTTCATGGTTATCAGTATAATTCATCATATACATTCAATAACCCATGGAAAGATAAAAGTGTAAGAATACATAGATTTTTCTTTATTCCATAGTATGATACATTATTCTTAATAAACATAAAATAATTCGACTACATTCTTAAACCACTGACTAAGCTTAATCATTTCTTTTATCTCATATATCATTTGTATTCTCTTCATCATCATCCACATAAATACTACCCATATGACCATGCTAATTCTCTTCATGATTTTTCCCTTAATGGATTGGTTTTCATAATGCCTGTACATTCCACATTTAAAACATCTAACAATTGGTGATGTCTTAGCAATACCATTATCCGTGTCCATGGTGTGAACTGAACATTTTACTTTAAAATTACTGGCATTGTGTACTTCTTTTCCCCACCCAAAGAATCATCCAGTTCCTTTGAAAAATTCTCCCTGATGCCTCTTCCCACATGATTTACATGAAGGAAATTGAACATTCTATCCTCTATGATCATCATGAAACTCTATCTTTCTATTATTAGCTGAGTCGGGAAACTTACCAAAGTTGATATTATTGATCATATTATGAGATTGCAGATAAGGCATAATAATTATAGGTGGACATAAAGATCCAATTTCATTTGGTTTCCCATTAATAATATCATTCAATTGTACATTATATCCCCCATTATCATGAATCTTCCAGTTTCCATCCATTTTATAAAACCCAAAAAGAATAGTTTGAGAGGCAAAAATAATAATCAAGGGAGTTTACCTTCAATATCTAACATATTAGGTTTAATTATAATATCGTTACCATAATAATAGGACTATAACCTATTCATATACTTAACCTTAGGGACATCCATAGACAAACCATAGAAATATCTCTAGGGATCTCACTAAAGTTTTCACATCCTAGTTTCAAAAGGATAACTAAACCTTTATTCTGATACCAACTATAAAGACACAACCATGACATACATGGAAATTACATTAATTTTGTGAAATACTTAATACATCACAAAAACAAACACCGAAGCACTATAATAGTTTAGTGATTTTGGAAACACAGAATATAATCTTTTAATCGTGGGGAATGATCTTAAATATCTCCCATAAAGATCTTCCCCTTTTGCTTTCCTAAATAAAACCATTCTGTATATCCAGGGGAAATGAAAACATAAAAATGGTGAGCACAAATTCTTAGAAAGGGTAAACATAGGGAATTTAAACCAATCCACAATCATTTGAATGCTAAAACTTTAACATAAAATCTAAACATCAAAATCTTGAGCAATGACATAAATCATAGAAGTATGTAAGGCATATATCATAACGGAACATCAATCATGAGAAAATAGCATGGGAATAAAACATGTAATTGTGGAAACCATTAGGCACATGGTATTATTTCCATTTTAGCAAAGCCATTTGTGCCAAGACCATCTTAGTGGACAAAGTCCCTTACTGAGTCAAGTTCACTCCTAATTCCAGTCCTGTATCACTAAACCAGATTAACATTCCAATCCATCCATGTCCAACTCATTAGATATAAATCATAACCCAATTAATTGGAGGTAGATATAGGTCCCACCCATCTCATATTGAAATCATTCTAACGTGTGCCACAATATAAACATAAGTCATTCATCATAACTAAAAGAATAAAATGTTTTTCATAAACATCATCACTTCATAACATAATCCATATAAAACATATTGATATCATTTCATCATAAGGAAAGTGTATCAGTGTAAATCATAGAAAAATTATTCTTAAAACATACAGATATGAAATAATTTTACCTTGGATGTAAAATGGTTTTGATAAAACACTTGAAATTAATTCATGGAGAAAATATCCTTTCTTTTTTAAAATAATTTTTTTCCACAAAATTCCATGCAGTTTTAAAAGAAAATGATTTTTTAAAAAAGTCATGAAATCATGTAGTGTAATCTTCATGAAAATAAGGTGTTATGAAACCATAAAAATTCATTCATTCCATATAAGTAAAAAAACATTCTTCTCGTACTTTTTCCAGAAAAGTCAAAAAGTTCCTGGTATGGTAAACAAAAGAAGAATTTATCACATGCAATGTAGTAAAAGAAAAAATGGAAAAAAAGGACTTTAAAAAAACATGAAACCATTTTTCGAAATCAAGGACATGGATCATAAATATGACCCTAGTAAATACTTACGAATAAAAAATCTCGGATAGAAACGATATTGGAAATGTTATTCCTTACCTTAGGTATGATATGATTCATTCGTATCCAATCCTCATGTATAATGATTTTAATAATGTCATTGAGTTATTAAAGAATCATATTCATTGTTATGTTATCATATATACTTCACTTATGACTTTTTATTACCTGTTCATTTGTAAATTCCATGTTAAAGCAGCGTTTTGTGTAAAATCGTTTTATTTATCTTACGAGTTTCGACTTGTTTTTCATGATATTATTATTACATATATCAGGAATTAATTACTTCCAGAATGTAAATCATGATATATATATATATAACATATATATTCAGTATATATATATAATAGATAGATAAATGAAATGAAATACACCATTCATGGAAATAGTAGGTCGTACGTACACATGAACGAAGTTTTCCTTTCAATATTGACTTGAATTGAAGTATGTAGATGAGAAACACACACATATATATATATACATAAATCCATAACCTTTATCATATCATATATTTCATTATTATTCATTATATATACATTATAATCATTCTTGAGTGGTTATCATGGACAATTAATCTCATCGTGTCGTGGAGACGGTAATCTGTACGTACACACGAGCGATGATATCGTTCCCATAATTATTGAATTAAATTGGAGGGGATGATATAATATTTCAGAATCATTGTGCTATTATTATAACTATACATAGTTATTATTTAAACCATTATACACATCCAATTAAGGTGGTGGTGGAAAACATATTACACAACGGTGTGCAGATGGTATTCTGTACGTACGAAGACGTGGTGATTTCATTTTCTGTAGGATTGATAGAAAGTGAAATATGTTTGTTTCATATTTATAATAACATATAAGTATATTATTGATACTGATTTTATTAATTTATGATGAAACATATAAATAAGATGAAGTATAAGTATAAATAAATTGGAAAAAATCGGTAAAGGGCATTCCCTCTACTTTGAAGGGCCTCTTCTTATCCTCCTTTTAGGGCACTAAAGATGGACTTCGAAGAATACTAGGACCCCTATTATGTTTCAAGGGAATTGGAGAAGTGAACCTGGTAGGGTTTTCCCGAGCATGAAGGATCAAACTGGTGTGAGGAGGAGAGGGAGGATGTGCCCTTTTACAAGGGATGAGAGGGGAACCTTAAAAAAACATAAAATATTATTGTATAATAAAGTCATATTCGGTTTTTAATAGCTCAAAATTAATTTATTTCAATGATAAGGTGGGGATGGATATATATACTCTCAACCAATAGGTTTTAGACAAGATTAGGTTACTATTTTAACCTTATCATTTAGATTTAACTCTAAGTTAATAATTAAACTTTTACCGTGTATTCACGATTTCTTACACTATTTGATTAATAAACATACTATAACAAGAAAAATGAACCCCAAGTGGTTCATTATTAATATATATAACCTTATATAACTCATTTTTCCAATCCTTCATGTTTTAGGAAGAAGATAACAATTAATAATATAACATGTTTTTATAAAAACTATTTTATATCAATTTTGAAACTATTTGGTAATTGATTTTTCTGAAAATCATAACAGCATGATTAGTTCGAAAAATGTTCATTACATCAATACTAATATGTAATATTAACATATAAAATTAGTTTAATTTATATGAAGTCAAAAATTGTATTTATTTGGGTATTCATAATATCAATTATGTTAATATTTCATTAATAACGTATTTACTACATCACCATTGTGTCATACATAAATTAAAATATTTAATTTCTAAAAATTATAAATAAAATACCATTATGTAGGAAATGTTTCTAGCTTTATATTGAATAGTTATAGTCTAATTTAGCTTATGTATTACCCTATATGAAAAATGTTTTACTTATTAAACATTGATTTTAACTCTTTTAACTCTTCTTTAAATAAAATAATAATAAGTGTCCTAATATAATCCAAGTGGACCTAAATTTTCATATTTTCTTTCTAAGTTTTTTTTAGTTCGAATTAAACTTATCCAATAGAATTAGGACATGTTTTAGTGTAATAATAATATCATTTTTACTCTTAATTACCCTATTTAGTTTTAACCGTGGTAAATACAAGTAAAAAGTTACTATTCACCGAAAATGATTTTTATCTTATTGAACCACATTTGACTACTTGATATTAACCATGTCTCTCAGATTTTTGAAATTCAACTCACAGAGGCGGTAAAATTAAGTTTTATGTACAATTGAAAATGCTACTAAGAGGTGGGTAAATGACGGTAAGAAGTTCAACAAAATTTATATATATATAAAATTATTATAAAATGACTCCAATGAAATATATTGAACATATATAGGGATTATGTATCTATTTTGACCTAATATAAATTTAAATAAAATAAATATGTTTTTAAATAAAAATTCAGTTTTAAACTATAACTCGGTGTTTTTCACGATTCATCAAAAATTGAATGTTTTCATAAAAATAAAAAGTTTCACCCTAGACTAATTTCGATATTCTGAATCTAAAAATGAAGTCCATTTCGAAGGATAAATTTTATAAAATTATAAAAAATGGGTATTACTATTCATAATGGCTTGTTTATATAATATTTTAATAACATATCGTTGTTTAGTGAAACCCGATATTTCGTACTACACATTCTATCATGGAAGGTCGTGATTGCATGTAATGCAAGCCAAGTCATGGTTGCGTGTAGTGGAAGTTGTGTATAATAGAATCCAAAAAAATTTCATTTATAAATTGATTATACATATATATATACACACTAAATGTTCCATCGAATAACTTCTATCAAGATAACGTGATCTTGTTTATAACACGATCCAATATTAGTGTTGCGTATACTGCATGCTAATACAGTGTTGCGTATAGTGCAAGATAATCTTGGTTTAGCGTACAATAGAATATATAAAAGAAATTAAAAAGAATATACCATATAAAATCTTGGGGTGTTACATGTTTTATAGAGTTTACAAGATTACTTTCATGACCTAAGGGATAATTTTTTGATAAACCATAGAGTATGTAATTATTAGATGATGAAATGAAATTATAAAATATAAAAAGTTGAAATATGACATTTTATTTATAAAACATTAACAATATCAATCTAACCATAATGTCTAGAAAACATCTATATTCACTATGATGAGGATCATTTATTGTAAAATATAAAACTGTGAAATAACTAATCATGTTTTTGGAAATATAGATATTGCTGACTACAGAATATATATTTTTATAGAAACTATATGACATATTATTTATGAATATTTTCAATATTTATATTTTATTATTGGAGAATAAATGGATCATATACAACAGATGTTGTTGAATTTACTATGGCCTTTAGTAAATATATGACAATGTAATCTTGGATGATCATCGTGTAAAGAAGATAATATCCATGTTACCAACATAATCGGAGTTAATGTAGATTGTTATTGATGATACTAGTTATTTAATAAATATATATATTTAATGATTTATAATATATATGTATTTTTAATGGAACTAATCATAGGTGAAGATAGTAAGAATTCAATGATGTCAGATGTTATATGATGCAGAACCTTCCTATGCCTAGTATATGAGATATCGAAACATTCAATAACATATTTTCTTGGTAATAATATTATTCATTTATCCCAATCCTCGATAGTGGTAAAATAATGTCATAAATCTCGTAGTCCGAGTTCATGTAATCGTCAAAGTGACTCAATAACTTCCTATAAGTGATTTTTGGATAGTTTCTTCCATTATAGTGGGATATTGATCCCCATATGAACTCGTTTATGGGCCCATTTAATCACATTATGGTAGTATTTTGGATTATCAAATTGTTAACACACATAAATCTAAAGAGGAAAATTGTGCATTGGTTGGGTATCTAGTGTCCCTATTATTTCCCCTGATTCATTTATTTCAAATGAAATGGCGTATTTATATCTCACATAAAACAAGCATTTATCTTAAACTTTTTTGTATTAGGTTCAAACTAACTTCAATACCACTATATATCCCTTTGGAATTAATGATCCTTTCTTATGATTTGTATAATCTCTATTATTTTGTTTCTTAAAATGATCATTGAGGCACCAGTCCATGTCCTGGATTTGTGTCAACATAAAATTCATTAAACTCATATCCTAATTCATCAATATTGTAATGGAAATTGATATTCATTATAGATAATGATATATGTATGAATATAATATTTTACACTTGAATTCATTTCATTATTGAGGGTGAAATTTGAAAATTTACTATAAGAGACTGAAGTTATTGATCTTCACATATGATTATATAAAGAAGTGATGGTTACTACTAATATTGGAGTTACAATAAAAGGTGATAGTGAACAAAGTTATGTTATAATGGTTGGGAGTAATGTATATCCATGTCCAATTTAAGAAGATAGTTCCATAGGAGGATTTTTTTAGTTCACTGAAGGACATTCCTTACAGTTCAATTGTGGGTAATGAAGAAGATAAGCTCATGTTTTCAAGGGCTTCCAATAAGGTAGTGACCTAATCAGAATACACGTATTAGTTTTAAATAGAGGAAATTGATGATATAGGGGAAGAAATTGGTCTGATGGAAATGGTTTCTAATTTAATTATACTAAAAATGTCTGACACCTTGTTGTTATTAGATTGATGAAAATGGATACAGGAAAATTTGTATGGATTTTCATACTTGCTAAGGTAGAAGGAATTATGTGGACAATACAATGTAGTGTAGATGATTATTTTGAGTAGCTATGACAAGAGTATGAAGAAAGGCTATCACATATACTAAAACACATAGAATAGGTGGTGATACAACATCTTGTTAATGGTGAACAAGTAATACATTCATAGATAAAGGAGAAAATAAATTATTAATATATTAATAATTGTTAATATTTATATAATATAAAATATTTTTTGTTATAGGATCAGTATGTTATATTTGGATTGATTATGAGTTCATAGGTGATTCTAATGTGGGAATACTAGATTAATGATATAAATTCCATTAATTTATTTTTTATTTAATTATTTATTTTTAAATTATTTGTAATGACCATTTCCTAGTTCATTATGATATTTTAATTAAATAAAACGTGTCTTATAGAGTTCTATTAGACTCAAAATTTTACAAAAGAATTTTATTTCTTATTAAATCATTGGAAAAAAATTGTTGATTGATTTTTTACTTGTAAAAATAGACAACCCATAATTATGAAATGCAATTTTCTTGTAATGACTAAATATGATGTTATATTATTATAATTATTTTAATAGAGCATTTATGTGTGAAAAACTATAATAAATAGAAAAACTAAATTAATTTTTTTTAATCATGATGACATAATAATGTTTAACTATTACTAATATATAAAACATCAATATTCAGTGTATTATTCTCGAATGAAGACATGTTTATTATTAATGATAAAAAATATTTATTGATACACATCAATGGTTCAAGATATAATAAGTTACTATGGATTTTCAATAAGATGTTATAAAAACAACCAATAAAATTTTTACTTTTAGTAAAAGAAAACATATCACTGTGAGTTGTGGTTTTCATTAAATGATCCAATGTAATGATTTCATATTATAAAATTCTAAAAATTTCCTATATTTATAAAAATTCCTAAAATGACCAACAATAGATTCGAAATTTAAGAAAAATAGTTACAAAATAATTTTTTGACTTCATCAAACAAAACACAAGTGAATCCATGTATATGTGTTCTCAGAATGGTGTAAAGTGTGTCATTAATGATAATAATATCTCTAAAAATAACCGTGAGAGGCTGAAAACCTAGAAAATATTTTCATATTATCTAAAAATCAATAAAAAATTTACTAATGATTAATTTATGAAAAATAAAAATAGTCAACATGTCTTTACATGGAACAATTTCCATTAATTGATTTTATGTGAACATTTAATTTATATGAAGACAAAAATTCTTGTGTAATGATAAAAAAAAATTAGTAAATATCATAAAATTATTTGAAATTACAGAAAAATGATTTTTCTTTTTTTACATATATGAATAAAGAGAACATAGATATGATGTATTTTGTATTCAAAATGACTATACGTAAATTTTAAAAGATTAAAAATCACTATAAAACAAATCAGATGGTCAAACATTACAGGAGATCTAAGGTTGATGTGAAATCATATAATATTGGATTTTGACTAATTATCAAATTAAACTAAAGTATAGAACATCATTTATAGTTATAGTTTTATCTGAATGAAATCAAGATTATATTTATAATTTTAAATGTCAAAAATTCATGTTACCATTAAAACATATAAAATAATTAAGTATTGATATAATATTGAAAAATGGTCATTAAATATTATAGGGATTAAATTACCAAAATTATCCTAAAATATGAGGTGTGGTGTCCTTAAAATGTAAATAATAATATATTTTAAGGTAAAACATTCTTTTAAAAGATGTGTTTGATGGTCAAAAACAAAAATATAAAACCATCTTTTTTTGAAATCATATGGTAATGTTTTTTTATACATATGTTTATATACAAGTAAAGATGCAACATCATTTTTATTTTTTGCTTTATCATAATTATAAAATGTGTAAATTTATTTATGTAACAAATTAAAATCTGATTGTAATAATCAAAACAAAGAAAATTATCTCCATTTGATGTGAAATTTAATGAAAATTATCATTGTAAATGTTTTGAAACGTTTTAATAGATGAAATGTCATTCTGATGTGTGGTGTGATGAAAATAATTTTTTTTTGAAATATATAATAGTGAATAAAATCATCCATCAAAGGTTCAACATAAAGAGTGAAATTATTGATAATAAGGTAATACTACTGAATTGAACAACAATTAATTCATGGTTTTTTGGGATATACAACATGTCCTTTAGTACCACCGTTAACCTATATTTATTGAAAGTGTAGTTTTATTATTTTAAATGTCTGAAAATTCACTTAAGGACCAAATTACGGATAACAAATTACAATTTATATATTGATAAAAATGTTTTCAAAAATGGCTATCAAATAATTTTTACATGTATGAATGGAAAAATGTAAATTTGAGTGTTAGTTTTATTTAAATGAATAATCAATAAATTTTAAAGAAATAATTTTTTTCTAAAATTTCCATGTGATATTCAAAACATAAAAAATGAAACATTATTTTCATGAAACTCGAAGACAATTTTTTCAATTAATTTTTGAGATGTTGGTATAGAAAACACATCATTCTATGATATGAATTTCGAAGAATAACAAAATTTGATGTTTCATCTTTGTAAAAGATAAAAACTGACTTATTAATAAAATATATAAATTGATTATTAATGGAAATGAAAATTTAGGAATATTTTATTTGAATAAACTAAGAAAAGTATTAATAGAATACATGTAAGTAAAATTTATGGTGTGATTGAAATGAAATGATTTGTGTTTTTTAAGATACAAATCATTTAAAAAGATTCAGATAGAAAAACATAAAAATGTCTCTGTATTTTAATGAAAGACATGTATAATGAGAAATATATAAATTTTTAACATGTATAAATAGATGACATGTCATTATAGATTGGGGTTTGACCAGAATGATTGAATGTACATTTTAATTTTTTTATGTCTAAGTCATTTTTTTAATTTTTTAAACATAGAATATGTCTATGAATTGAGATGAATTTATAGGAAAAAAATCATTGAATAATTATTCACAGATATATATATATATATATTTTTAAAAACATATATCGAAGGTGTAGTGTGGTTGTAATGATAAAATGTATGTTTTTAAAGATAAACAACTATTAAAAATGTGCAGGAGAGGGACAAAACCAAATAAGAAACTGTGGATTGTATCGAATTATTGTCAAATTATCATCATTTAACTGGTGGGATGAAAGAATAAATAACATTCTATTCCATGTTAATATCTTCAAATATCCATTACAAATACTGTTTTTCTGATTTTGGAGGCCAAAACAATCTTATAATAATCAAAACCTTTTAAATGATTGTGAATTGAAATGAAATATTATAATATAATCTCTAAGTATATTTATACATTTTAAAGGAGATGGTATATCAATTCATTGTACAATGTGGTTTCAATTACCACATTTCTATTCCTAAAGATAAAATATCTTTAAAATTGTTCATTCGGGGGTCTGTTCATGTAATGCTACACTAAATTATCATGAAGTCAATTCAAAATGACTATCTGTCAATTTTTGACATATATTACTAAATGAAACATCCTTATGTGTTTTGGTTTCTTTCAAAATGACTAATAGTGTTTTTTTATTTAATTAAAACAATGAAAATAACAATTACTGGTCAAAACATAGATTATGATCAAGATTTGATTTTAAAATTTGGAGAATAATTTCACTATATTTTTTAAATTCATGAAATCATGATACATCTTTCTTAGTTGTGAACTGGTTTTACTATTAACAATTTCATTTATATGGATAATAAATTGGTTAATATAATACATTAAATAGTTCTAACCTAGAAGAGGATATTTTATTTTAATGAAATACTTTGGAAACCGCCATCAATTGAATTATTATTTTATGGAATATGAAGATGTTAGTTTATAGTTATAGTTCACTCAAAATGACATAATGTGTACTTTAATTGTTTTAACATTCTATATTAGGATTTTAATGATAATTAAGCAGATAATGAATGTTAAATAACATGATGTCCTCACCCCCTCCGCCTAATGTCACCACTCATGGGGTTAAAATGACATGTGGGAGATAATAACACCCTAACTCCACCTATAAAAGGCCCAATGTGGGTGATGAGAACCTATGGTATATCATACACACAAAATAAATTGCATTACACTCTATAAAGAACACGAGGAGAGAGAGATAAGAAAAAAACCAAACATATCCTTTTAATGATAATATATAATTTCTAGATAGATGCCTGTAATGACACAAAACTAGAAAACTATAAATTAAGGTAAAAATTCAAGAAGAAATTCTTTGAAAGCATCCTTAAAGCCCAATTATCTATTGAATTACACCATGGAATACTATATTCTTGTGATATCGCCATCTATATCATACATTAATAATAAAATTTCCTATATACATAGGTTGAAAGAGATACGTATACTAAGTATCTTTTTCCCCATATCATTTTGTAAAAAATATAATGAAAGCATAATAAATCCCATTGAATAAATAAGTGATGATAACTCATCACCCTAACATGTATGATATGTTTCCACCTATCCTTGGATATCTGACTAAGTATCGAATAAAATTAATCAAATAATATTTCCATTAATATAAAAATAAGGTACCCTTTTCCCCTTCCTCGTTGGTTTTTTCTCAAAACAAACATTGCACATCTCAAGCGTTCTCTCTCTAAAATTATAACATCCGAAAGACACATTGACTACTATAAAATATAACGCACCATATGAATCACATCTTCTCATAATCACATACCATGAAACCCATGAATAACATCATTTCATCATCTAATTCCACATATCCAGATAGTGATCATGTTGTTTTTGGGATACACCATGTTTCGTATATCCAATTTAATACCTAAATCCATTATAACTCACACACAATATGCATATAATTAAAAATATGATACAATATCCATAAATACATGTGTCTAAAATATCTATAATCCATTGCATGCATCTACAATCATTTATGAGAAATGTACCCAGCTTTCATATCATTACATGATACTACCAAGATAATAGAGTAGGGTAATAGGGTGTAGTTATCCACCCATTACTTGACAATGTAGACAATAAAGAAAAATCCTCTAAGATTCCACAAGGTGTTAGAGTCCAAATATAAAGGGGTGGGGTAGAATAAGAAATAAAAAAACATACCTGATATATAACTTACAACAACACCCTGTTAATCAACCTAGTCTTATCCTCAACTATACTTTTTGTCACTAAGTCACTGAACCACCACTACTAAGATTTAGATATCCTGTAAGCACAAATGTGTTACATAAAGAATTAAATTTAATTCAATCTCTTATGTGTATCACATAAATAAACTTACTATTTAAAAATATTAAATAATTTAAAACAAATTTTAATTTATAATTATTATCTTATGGATTAAATTCCAAAAAAAGCACATTCAAAATGAAATTCATACCTTCCTGGCATAAACCAATCAACATCACAGTTCATGAATATTATTATCATTTCAAAATTTCATCATCAACCAAACTAATGGTTTAATTATATATATTCTTAAATAACATTACATACTTCATGGTAATTTAGGACTCATCATAAGTTACCAGAAAATAGATGCATAGTCAATTCCCATCAACCTGATTCAAATAGAAGGGAAATTAATGCTAGTAATAAAAGAAACAAGACCATATGAAAATGAATGAATATTAAATATAATGGATGTATTACAACATTTTGTATGAAAAAGGGAAATCTGAATATCAACTTGGTCGATTAGTCATAGTTCAATTCCATACACCACTGTAGAGACCCTAAGCTGAACGTACATGTACATTACATTACTTTTGCAGAATACATAGTACATAACAAAAACACACACACAAGGACCGTAATAGTTTAGTGTCTTTGGAAACTCAGAATATAATGTTCTAATCATGGTGAAAGATCTTCAACATCTCCCATAAATATCCTCCTTTTTTTACTTAAATCATTCTTTATATCCTGGGGAAATGAAAACATAAAAGGGTGAGCTCAAATGCTCGGTAAGGGTAAAAAATATAAATATCAATCACATAATATTCATAAGAACATTACATTTTGAAAATATTAACCAGAAAAAGAGATCATAATATCATAACATGGGATAAATCATAGTAGTGAAATGTATTCCCAATAATCATAACTTAAAACATGAAAATTTGTGGCATACACACATAATCATATAGAATAATTTATTATTAGTCAAGACTCATTTCCAAGACTATCTTAGTAGACAAAGTCCATTTCTGAACCGAGTTCACTCCTCATTTCAGTCCTGTTTCACTGTACCGGTTTAACCTGCCGTTCCTGCCATGTCTATCTCATTAGATATAAAATCTTTACCCAATGCATTGGAGGGAGATATAGGTCCCACCCATCACATAATGATACCATTCTTATGTGTTCCACAAAATCATAAATCATACATCATTGCATAACCAATGTAATAAAAATGGGAATCTTAAACATCGTGACATCATAAAAGATTTCATATAAGATAAAGAAATTCATAAATATAATTCCATGACAACATAATCAAATAAATGTTATAATAGGGATAGAAGATGGAAAATAATTTTGATAAAACACTTGAACTCCATTCTTGAGGAAAATATTCTTTCTACTTCAAAAACATTTTTCCTTTCATAACTTGTCATACAGTTTTAAACTAAAATAAGTTGATTAAAAATAAACATGAAAACTTCTAAAGGAAGATTCTTGGAAATAATGTTTTAAAAATCCATTCATGCCGTATAAGTTAAAAAAAAATTCTTCTCATACTTTTGTCGGATACGTCAAAAAGTACCTCGTATGAAAAACGACAAAAGATTCCTTTCATATCTTTTATTAAAAACTCAACGAAGGGTAAAATTGGATATAAAATATTTTAGAGGGATATAAATATTACATATTGAGAAAACATGGATGTGGATCATAAAATACACCCCAGTAAATACCAAAGTATACACAATCTCGGATAAAAATGAGATTGTGATATTTCCCTTACCTTAGGTCCGATTTGATTCGTATGTGTCCGAACCTCCTGTATAATGATTTAAATAATGTCATTGACTTATTCCAGAATCATACTCATTGTTATGATATCATATATGGTTCACTTATGACTTTATATGACACGTTCTTTTGTAAATTCCATTTTAAAGAGCGTTTTGAGTAAAATCGTTTCATTTATCGTCCGTGTTTATTACTTGTAATTATTCATATGATTACATTGATCATGATTACTTAATTACAGAATATAAAACATGATTAATATATAATATATATTCAAAATATACATATTTATAATAGAGAAGTAAATGGAATGAAATACACCGTTCATGGAGACGGTAGGTCGTACGTACGCATGAACGCTGTTTTCGTTTCCTTATTGAGTTGAATAGAATTAAGTATATTACAAACATATATATACACAGAAATACAGTATAATTATTATGTAATATATTTAATGATTACTTATTATATATACTTTATAATCATTCATGAATGGTTAACGTGGAGAATGAATCTCATTGCGTCGTGGAGACTGTAGTCTGTACGTACGCACGAGCGATGGTATCGTTCTCATGATCGTGGAATTGTATTGGAGTGTATTTATACTATTTCAGAATCAATATCACTTTACAATAATCATATATAGCTATTATTTACACCATTATACCCATCCAAGTAAGGTGGTGGTGGAAAATAGATTACACCACGGCGTGGAGACGGCATTCTGTACGTACGCACGTGCGGTGATTTCATTTTCCGTAGGATGGATAGATGGTGAAATAGGGTTATTTAATAATTATAATAACATATCAGTATATGATTTATACTTATTTTATTACTTCATAATGAAAAAATCTAAGAAGAAGAAGTGGAAGAAGAAATAAAGTTGAAAGATTCGGTAACGAACATTACCTCTTCTTTGAAGCTCCTCTTTGAGATCTCATTTTAGGGCACTAAAATTGGTCTTTGATTAAGACCAGAACCTCTAGTATGTTGCTAGGGAAGTGGAGAAGAGAATTTATTAGGGTTTGTCCAGGATTGAAGGCTCAAAATGGTGTGAGGAAGAGATAGAGGAGGTGCCCTTTTATAAGGGAGGAGAGGTGCACCTTTGGAATAACAAAAAATATTATTTTTTTATAAATCCAAATTTGGTTATAAATAGCTCCAAATTGATTATTTTTGAAGCTAAGGTGGGTATGGGTCAAAATAATTTCATCCAATAGAATTTGGACAAGTTTATTTTACTATTGTAACCTTATTATTTAGTTTTAACTTTAAGTTAGATAATTTTACTTTTACCGTGTCTTTTTGTGTTCTTACACTATAAGGTTAATAAACATACTATAAGCATCCAAAAGAACCCCAAGTTGTTTATTATTAATATATATAACCATATCTAAGTCATTTGGACGAACCATTGATTTTTAGGAATAAAATAACAATTAATAATATAATACTTGTTTTAAAAGCTATTTTATGTCTATTTTTACACTATTTAGTAATTGATTTTTGTGAAAATCATACCAGAATGATTAGTTCAAAAAAGTTAATTAAATAAATACTAACATGACATATTAACCTATAAAATTAGTGGAAGTCATAAAAAGTCTCAAATTACATTTATTTTGGTATTTATAACATCAATTATGTAAATATTTCATTAATAAGATAATTACTGCATCATCATTGTGTCCTAAATAAATTAAATTATTTAATGTCTAAAAATTGAAAATAAAATACCATTATGTAGGAAATATTTTTAGCTTTATAATGAATATTTATTGTCGAATTTATCTTATGTATAACCTTATATTAAAAATTATTTACTTATTAAGCATTGATTTTAACTATTTTAACCCTTCTTTAAATAAATTAATAATAAATGTCCTAATCTAATCCAAGTGTGCCTAAATGGTCATATTTTATTACTCAGATTGTTTTTGGTCGAATTACACTTATCCAATAGAATTATGACATGTGTTAGGGTAATAATATTATCATTTTTACGCCAAATTACCCTATTTACTTTTAACTGTGGTAAAAAAAGTAAAAAGTTACTATTCACAAAAAATTATTTTCATTTCATTGAACCAAATTTTACTTACTGAAATAAACCGTGTCTCTTGGATTTTTTAAAGTCCACTCACATAAGTGGTAAAATTATGATTTATGAAAAATTCATTTTTTTAACTACCACTTAGTGGTTTAACTATTCATCAAAAAATGAATGTTTCCAGAAAAATACCAAAAATTAGGCCTAAGATATATTTGATATTATGAACTCAAAAATGATGTCTATTTTAACAATTTCAAAACATATTAGTTGCATTAATTAATTTAAAAATTAACTCCCGTCGTCAAAACATATAGCGTGTTCTTAAGAGATAATAACTATCAAAAGATTGACACTTGTTTATGTCTAGGTTTAAATTTAAAATTACATCCAATGACCAAAATTGTATTAAATTGTAAAAATATATTCTAAATATACTTTAAACCCACTAAAATTAATAATTTATCAGTATTAATATTTTCGATTTAAATGGTTGTTTTCAATTAAAATTTAGTAATTTTCACTATTCATCAGAAAATGAAAGTTATCCGAAAATTACCAAAATTTCACCCTATGCTAATTTCGATATTCAAAATTCAAAAATGAATACAATTTTGAAAAATAAAATTTTAAATATTTCAAAAAGTGGTTATTACTATTCATAACGGCTAGTCTAAATAATATTTTAATAGCATATCGTTGTTTAGTGAAACTCGTTATTGCATACTACACATGCTATCGAAGAAGGTCGCGATTGCATGTAATGCAAGGAAAATCAAGGATACGTGTTGTGAAAGCCCCTTTTGGTCTAGCGTACAACACAATACATTAATGAAATTAAAATGAATATTTTTCATAAAATCTAGGGGTGTTACATTCTACCCCCCTTAAAATGAATTTCGCCCTCGAAATTCGTCGGGGTTATAAATAGTTTACTACTCAAAAGTTTTTTTAATAGAATCCCACATCGTAAAAAGGAATAACAAAACCAATCTTTATAAAACAAATGTATGAAACATAATGGTTACCCAAATAAACTAATCAATGGGTTTCCACATAGGTGAAAATATGGATATGGAAGAAAAATCTAACCATCCTGTTATGATAGAGAGTGGTAGAGAACATGGCTATAGAAAATCAAACAATCACAAAGACATAAATTTGTGACGATCTATGGTACCATCTGATTCATCAGATATAAGAGCACTAGGACAACATTTTTGGTATTCAAGATCATTTCCCTAAAGTTAAAGAATTTAAATTAGAATAAATACTTACTTTATTTTGGTAAAATCTCACTGTTGTTCGTGCCATGAACAATTTCCACTTCATCTCTTAAAGAAATTAAGTTGGATTTGTTATTCATAAAGTGTTAGAAGGTCATGTGATAGAATGACGAGTCATTCCATCTGTCTCATACAAAAGGTTAGCAAAAGTTATTAAGTATACATAAGTCGATCTATAGTGAGATTAATAATATATGGTTCCTAAAATGGACTTATACTTATTATATCATACTACTTAATATAATAAAACTAGTTTCTACTAAACAGGGACTTCCTGTAGGCCAGTGGTAGGCGATAAAGGCCAGTCGCACTTCGGTTGAGGGTTCAATTCCCACAGCCTTGTTCGACACGATGGGCTGTCACCCATCCTGTAGGTTGTCCTTTTCTAAAACTACATTACTATAACATCCCATTAATAATATCGAGAAAATTTCTATCCTTAAACAATACTAACTTATGTCCAACATAATACATTCAAATCTTTAGGCTTATCTAAAATACCTTGGTCCAAGATCATAGTATAAAGAAAATGATTACTTGAAATGTCACATAACAATCACATGAATGCCATCATTTATCCACCATATATCATAAGATATATCTTTTTGGTCAAATTACAAACATGTGAATACCTTAATCATTTATTCTCTTGAAGAACGAATACCCATTGAACCTTAGTGAAAACATGAATGCAGTTAAAAGTTAACACTTTCCACAAACTAAAATCCTCAAAATTATTTATACTCAAGCCATGATATCACTTAGTCCTTATATCAATCATGAGTTCATGAATACAATCAAACATCTCATTATCTTCTAATCCCTTCATTATGCGCATATCATCTACTTACCAAAAATATCTCAATCACTTTCCATGGTTACCGGTACCATAAAATTATTGAAAACCACAATAGACAATACATAAATATTCCAATATTCCATGATACTATATACAACATTATTTTGGAATCCCATTACATAAACACTTAATCATTCCACCACATCGTTGTCATATTCAACATCGCCAATAGTGATTGCATGTGACTTCCCTTTGTCCTTTGCCTTAAGTGGTTGCTCATGTCGATCATCACTAACCCTTGGATTAGTGCATTTATTATCATAATGCCCCATTTCCATGAACATTAAGCATTGAAGTGTTGGTGGTGCTTTCTCTATAGTCTTTTCTTTATTCACATCATTAGAAACCCTTTTTCCATTACATTGACACTCAGCTACTCGATGACCTTCTTTTCCACACTTAAAACATTTTCTAGTCCCTTTAAGAGAATTTCCACCATGCTTCTATCCACACTTTGAGTATAAGGAAACATTCATCTTGTTTTCACCATTATTCTGAGAATTATCCTTGAACGCCATCTATCGTTTCTTGTCAAAACTATGAGATGGATAAGTAACACGAACTTCCATTTCTACCTTGATATCACAACGCACAATTTCATCATAGCTACTGAAGTTTCTTATAGCTAATGCCCTTTGATGATTTGGTTTTAAGGTACTGAATAATTGATCAACTTTACTTTCAGGTTGGATGATAAATTCTGATGCATACCTTGCAAGCCTTGTAAAATTCACTTCGTATATACCAACAGATTCATCATCCTTTTTCTTTAGTTCAAGAAACTCCTTCTCCATCTTTGTTCTAAGAATACGAGGGAAGTACTTATTGAAAAAAAATGTTCTTGAACTCGTCCCTTTCCATGGAATCAATTTCAACTCTTGACCTCGTATTCTTGATAAGATTCCCCCATTGATCAGCTTCACCTTCCAAACGATATACTGCTAAGATGAATTTATCATGTTCAGAACATTAAAGAACTGAAAATATCTTTTCAGTGGTAATGATCCATTGTTTAGCAACAAGTGGATCAGAAGACCCACTGAAAGAAGGTGGACATTGCCTCATTAAGGACTCAATAGAATATTGTTCCCTTCTCTTCTCATTTGGAAGTCCATAATGATTCATGTCTTGTGTAAGTATAGCAATAAGATTTTTCACTCCATCCCCCATAACATTTGTTTGTTCAGGAGGACAATCATTGCATTGTCCATTACATTGATCAACACGGTTCCTTCAGGTTCCAGCCATCGTCTAAAACCAAAAAAATAGTGTGAGAGGAAAAAATCATGCTAGGGAAAAAATATATTAAAGGGGGAGTACCTTCAATATCTAACCTCTTAGGTTACCGTAATTCTAGTACTATAACCTATACTTATACTTAACCTTAGGGACATCCCTATTCATACCATTGAAATATCTATAGAGATCTCACTAAAGTTCTCGCATCCTAGTTTCCAAAGGTTGACTAAACCTTTCCTCTGATACTGACTATAAAGACCCTAAGCTTAACGTACATGGAAAATACATTACTTTTGCGGAATACTTTGTACATAACAAAAACACACACACAAGGACCGTAATAGTTTAGTGTCTTTGAAAACTCGAAATATAATCTCCTAATCATGGTGAAAGTTCTTCAACATCTCCCATAAAGATCCTTCTTTTTATTACCTAAAGTAATTCTTTATATCTTGCGGAGAAGTAAACATAAAAGGGTGAGCTCAAATGCTCAGTAAGGGTAAAAGAAATAAATATCAATCACATCATATTCATAAGAACATAACATTTTGGAAATCATAACCAGCAAAAGAGATCATAATATCATAACATGGGATAAATCATAGTAGTGAAATGTAATCCCAATAATCGTAACATAAAACAGGAAACTTTTTGGCATACACACATAATCATAGGGAATCATTTCTTATTAGTCAAGACTCATTTCCAAGACTATATTAGTGGACAAAGTCCATTTTTGAACCGAGTTCACTCCCCATTTCAGTCCTGTTTCACTGAACCGGTTTAACCTGCCATTCCAGCCATGTCTATCTCATGAGATATAAAATAATTACCCAATGCATTGGATGGAGATATAGGTCCCACCCATCTCATAATGATACCATTCTTATGTGTTCCACAAAATCATAAATCATACATCATTGCATAACCAATGTAATAAAAATGGGAATCGTAAACATTGAGACATAATAAAACAATTCATATAAGATAAAGTAATTCATAAATATAATTCCATCACAACATAATCAAATCAATGTAATAATCGGGATAGAAATAGAAGCCTTTATTATCTTATATGGAAAATAATTTTTATAAAACACATGAACTCCATTCTTGAGAAAAATATCCTTTCTACTTAAAATACATTTTTCCTTTCTTAACTTGTCATAAAATTAAAAACTAAAAGAAGTTGATTAAAAATAAACATGAAAAATTGTGAAGCAAGATTCTTGGAAACAATGTTTTAAAAATCCATTCATGTCGTATAAGTTAAAAAAACATTATTCTCGTACTTTTGTCGGAAAAGTCAAAAAGTACCTCGTATGAAAAACAACAAATGATTCCTTTCATATATTTTACTAAAAACTCAACGAAGTGTAAAATTGGATATAAAATATTTTATAAGATTATAAATGTTAAATATTGAGGAAACATGGATGTGGATGATAAAATACACCCCAGTAAATACCAATGTATAAACAATCTCGGATAAAAATGAGATTGTGATATTTCCCTTACCTTAGGTCTGATTTGCCTCATAAGTGTCCGAACCTCCTGTATAATAATTTAAATAATGTCATTGACTTATTCCAGAATCATACTCATTGTTATGATATCATATATGGTTCACTTATGACTTTATATTACCCGTTCTTTTGTAAATTCCATGTTAAAGGGCGTTTTGGGTAAAATCGTTTCATTTGTCATCCGTGTTTTGAGTTGTAATTATTAATATGACTACTTAGATCATGTTTACTTAATTACAGAATATAAAACATGATTTATATATAATATATATTCAAAATATACATATATATTATAGATCAGTAAATGGAATGAAATACACAGTTCATGGAGACGGTAGGCCGTACGTACGCATTAACGCTCCTTTCGTTTCCCTATTGAGTTGAATGGAATTAAGTAGATTACATACATATATATACACATAAATCCAGTATCATTATTATGTCATATATTTCATGATTACTTATTATATATACTTTATAATCATTCATGAATGGTTAACGTGGAGAATGAATCTCATCGCGTCGTGGAGACGGTAGTCTGTACGTACGCAGGAGCGATGATATCGTTCTCATGATCGTGGAATTGTATTGGAGTGTATGTATACTATTTCAGAATCAATATCACTTTACAATAATCATATATAGTTATTATGTACACCATTATACCCATCCAAGTAAGGTGGTGGTGGAAAATAGATTACACCACAGCGTGGAGACGGTATTCCGTACGTACGCATGTACGGTGATATCGTTTTCTGTAGGATGGATAGATAGTGAAATAGGGTTGTTTCATAATTATAATAACATATCAGTATATGAGTGATACTTATGTTATTACTTCATAATGAAACAACCTAATTAGAATAAGTGGAAGAAGAAATAAAGTTGAATGAATCGGTAACGAACATTACCTCTTCTTTGAAGCGCCTCTTTGAGATCTCCTTTTAGGGCACTAAAATTTGTCTTTGAGGAAGACCAGAACCTCTAGGATGTTGCTAGGGAGGTGGAGAAGAGAATTTTTCAGGGTTTTGCTGAGCTTCAAGGCTCTAAGTAGTGTGAGGAAGAGAGGGAGGAGGTGCTCTTTTATAAGGGAGGAGTCGGGGACCTTTGGAATAACTACAAATATTATTTTATTATAAAGCCAAATTTGGTTTTAAATAGCTCCAATTGATTTTTGGAAGATAAGGTGGGGATGGGTCTAAATACTCTCATCCAATAGAATTTGAACAAGTTTAGTTTACTATTTTAACCTTATAATTTAGATTTAACTTTAAGTTAGATAAATTTACTTTTAACGTGTCTTTTTGTGTTCTTACACTATAAGGTTAATAAACATACTATAAGCAGCCAAACGAACCCTATGTTTTTTATTATTAATATATATATCCTAAATAAGTCATTAGGGCAAACCATAGATTTTTAGGAATAAAATAACAATTAATAATATAATATGTATTTTAAAAGATATTTTATGTCAATTTTGACACTATTTAGTAATTGATTTTTTGTGAAAATCATACAGAATTATTAGTTCAAAAAAAGTTAGTTAAATCAATAATAACATGTCATATTAACATATAAAATTAGTGTAATTCATAAAAAGTCTCAAATTACATTTATTTTGGTATTTATAAAATCAACTATGTCAATATTTCATTAATTAGATAATTACTGCATCATCTTTGTGTCATAAATAAATTATATTATTTAATGTATAAAAATTACAAATAAAATACCATTATGTAGTAAATCGTTTTAGATTTCTAATCAATATTTATAGTCGAATTTATCTTTTTTATAACCTTATATTAAAAATTATTTACTTATTAAACATTGATTTTAACTATTTTAACCCTTTTTTAAATAAATTAATAATAAATGTCCTAATCTAATCCAAGTGGGCCTAAATGGACATATTTTTTAACTAAGGTTGTTTTTGGTCGAATTACACTTATTCAATAGAATTATGACATGTGTTAGGGTAATAATAATATCATTTTTACGCTTAATTACCCTATTTACTTTTAACCGTGGTAAAAAAAGTAAAAAGTTACTATTCAGCAAAAATTATTTTCATCTCATTGAACCACATTTTACTTACTGACATCAACCGTGTGTCTCGGATTTTTGAAATTATACTCACAGAAGCGGTAAAATAATGTTTTATGAAAAATTCATTTTTTTAACTACCACTTAGTGGTTTCACTATTCATCAAAAAATGAAAGTTTCCAGAAAAATACCAAAAATTAGGCCTAAGATATATATGATATTATGAACTCAAAATGATGTCTATTTTAAAAAATTCAAAACATATCATTTTTATTAATTAATTTAAAAATTAATTTCCGTCGTCAAAACATATAGCATGTTCTTAAGAGATAATAACCATCAAAAGATTGACAGTTGTTTATGTATGGTTTAAATTTAAAATTACATCCAATGACCAACATTGTATTAAATTGTAAAAATATATTCTAAATATACTTTAAAACCACTAAAATTAATAATTTTTCACTATTAATTATTTTTATTAAAACGGTTTTTTTAATTAAAATTTAGTAATTTTCACTATTCATAAGAAAATGAAAGTTATCCGAAAAGTACCAAAATTTCACCCTAAGCTAATTTCGATATTCCAAATCCAAAAACGAAGTCAATTTTGAAAAATAAAATTTCAAAAATTTCAAAATGTATTTATTATTATTCATAACGACTAGTCTTAATAATATTTTAATAGCATATCATTGTTTAGTGAAACTCGTTATTGCGTACTACACACGCTATCAAAGAAGGTCACGATTGCATGTAATGAAAGGCAAGTCAAGGATGCATGTTGTGAAAGCTCCTTTTGGTGTAGTGTACAACACAAGACATTAATGAAATTAAAAAAAATATTTTTCATAAAATCTCTAGGTGTTACAACCACGATGCATCCCACCATCATAGAAATAAACAACATCCATAAACATGGGCCTCCCTGACCAAATAATACGAATCCATTAACCTTTATTGGGACTTATAACATCATATAACCAGGGAAAAATCCATACAAAATACACAAGAATGCATGAAAAACACAAATTCAATATGGAATATAGTCCAAAAAATTTTTTAACCCTTCATAGGAAAATTGGATCACTCATCCCTATTCATTAATCATTATCTAACAATTGATTAAATACTATCTTATACTAACCAATTTATTTACAACATTTTACAGACACAATAATCGTTAGATATCAACTATAAAAATTATAAGATATTTAATCATAATTCCAATTATAAAATATAGTCTTTAAATATTAAGGATGATTTATATCTCTCAATAAAACTACATGAATCCATATTATTCATATCAAATTATTAGAATAATTTTCATTAAACATGCCTAATTGTTAATTTTCCAAAAAATATAATTACAATGTCGCTTGTTCATTATGCAAAAAAAATTATAGCTCAATATTATTTAACTAATTTACTTATATCAAACATGGTAATAAATTACAAAAAAACATGATATTTCAAATCACAATCATAGTTAAAACACTATCACCAAAATAAATATGTAATCATTTATTATGGAAAAAACAAAATAAAACCCAAAATCAAAAAAACCAAATGTTTTCATTATTTTTGTAAAAATATTCATTAATGATAATTTAAAAAATAGAAAAAATTGATAAATCATGATAACCATGTGAATTCACATGAAATAATAGTATAATAAATGAGTCCCCTACAATAATTCAATCAATGTTCATCGAATTATAACATAAAAAACATAGATCTATCATCACCAATCCAAAAAAGGGAAATAAGTCAATTCAAGCACATTACAATATAAAAATAAGAAAACATGAAAATAACTCCATGATAATGAATTATATTAACCAAAACAACATTGAGATATTGTTTTTAATATATTGAAAACATATACAGAAGAATCCAAAAGATATATTGGGAAATAACCATCGATAACGATGGAAAGAAGTCAAGAATATAGTGATCAATTCCATATGAATGTGATTCAAAATAAGATGAAATAACACCTCTATTAACCTAGGGAATACCTGTAAAGGGGATAACACACAACATTATTCATAACAACAATATGATTTCCATTCTATAATTCCAATGCATGGTTTTGTGACACTGAGAATGGTAGAAGGAATGAAACATTCTTTTTGATATTCAGCACTATAGACTATAGTCCCTGTCATTGGTGTAAAAAATTGTAAGAATCCCTAAACCCTGAATCATTGAGTTTTTACACTATAACAATTTACCCACACCCCAACCCCATTTCCTCCATGGATACCATTATATTTCATAGGTATCTGCAATACAATACCATAATGTAGTTGAAATATCTGTTTAACTTCAATCCATATTCTAATTCTCCTCTCACAAACAAAAACACAAAAAAAACACAACGGAATTGGATACAGGGATCTAATTATCTACATAAGATACCTATTAAAAAATTTATGACCAAAATAATTAAAACCACACACATAGAGTATGAGAGGATTGGGGGCAAATAAAATACAACCCCATGTGATACAACTTAAGAATATCACCATCACACGAGAACAACCATCTCACATAAATGAAAAAAGAATAAAACATCACATAATTATCAACAATATCCACAAAATACATCAAGAATGATACCTTTTAGACAATCATAAAGACAAGAAAAATTCATCAAGTAAGAGATTAAATTATATCAAATTCACGATAAAGGTTAACAGCATTAAAACAAGCATCACTAAAAGGAAATATCATGAACCAAATGACTCACGATATAGGAAAATATCTAGGAATAATGTTCCTAGTATATCTACTTTATGGGATCATGTCACCATTTGATATAAATAAACTAAATAACATGCCCATGTAACACTGTCATCTACTAAACCAAGCTTTTCACATTACACTCCTTGAATATCACATCATCCTCAATGTTTATATCACTACAACTGATAATTTTGGAGCCCACATTTTGATAATATAAATACTAAAACACATTAATTAAATCCAGAATCTAATGAATTTGTAAGGGAAGTTATATTTGATTTGTGAAAAAAGAAAATGATCATACTATTTGAGGGGACCAACAATTTTGGAAGAAACTTACTCCAAAGAACAAACATTCACTACATATGATATAGAGTTTCCATATGGAACACATTATATCTAACTTCATAATCCATAGGTCATATAATATGTTCACCATAAAAATTATAATGATTATTCTCTAGATTTTTTCTCTTGAAAACCACTGAAAAATACTCTTTCATGTGTTATATTAGTTTGGGACTAATAATTATTTATTATTTAAATTTAGACTACCATAATGGAGAACATAATGTTTATCAAATCAATTCCTTATATATTGTAATAATTCTAACACTATCTTATTACGTGAGGGAATGAAGTACCCAATTAAAATACATCATGTAATGGAGAATCAAATGGAATCAAATGTCACATGCATTCATCCAAGTGGTACCACAAATGGCCCTAGCTGTGAACATGCTATAATCATGAATGTATAACCTACGCACACAACATAATCACATAAGATTAATAATACCATTTTGCGACTTATGCTTGTCTAGACAAGAAGGTATGAATCATCACATAGGTCCCACATACATTAGTGACCAGAATGAGAGAATTGAATAAGTGACATGTACAGACCACCTTTTTCCTATGGTACTGAGATTTCATATAAATAAGACCTAGGTATCTCTATTTTATTTGACTATAATACATAGCGTTAACATAGGTTTCGTATTTCCATAATCATCAACACATTTCCCCATTACCATATTAGTATCTATATAAGAATTAAAATATGTGGCAATTAATGGGAGTATAGGGATTAAAGTTACTCCTAGTATTGAAACACCATGGACGTACATTATGATCCACTTCACCCTGGCCCAAAATTATTAGGGTGATTCCCCCTTCTATGGATAATGACTTATGAAATAATCTTATAGGGGAACCGATGTAGACATTCAGAGATCTGAGAAAGGTCTCACACATGTATGGTCACCCATGCAAGTCTTTATCGAAAATCTACAATGTAATACTTTCATTTGGTTCCTTAAAAATCCCCCAAGTAATACTTAGTTTAGGAACATCCAAATTAAACTAATTAAATACATATGAGATGATACCAAAATTTTATCACACATGTTCCACCTTGGTGAAGAATAACTCTATTCTCCCATGTATCACTCGGGAAATGAAAAGGCATCATTGATCAAGTATCACCTAGATGAGGCCCCTATAACTCACCCATACATCACCTCGTAAAAGAACCTTCTCGGACATTTTTTCACATATACAATGATTGAAAACCCCTTTTTATGGTCCCTCGCCTGAGGGGGAACAAACCACAGCCTCCTAAAAATCCTCTTAACATTCATTATTTGAACCTAGGACACACCTATGATACCTATACATTATAAATTCCCATTGTCATAGAAGTACCATATATATCCTACATTATAGGTAGGATCCTCATAATGTCCTCAATCATACATTACTATGTTAATGAGAATCCTAGTAATATATATAGTGGTTGATTTCTTCATTGTGTAGGATGTGACATTTTTTCATTAAATCTAATGATAATAGGCTGATAATATCCCCTTATAATTCAACACCTCACCTGTCACCCTCTCTTCCACCTATTAGAGGGGTTCAAATTCCGTGGAAATCCCCACTCGAGTAATCCCATATTCATTACTGTGGGACATCCTGGGACATGTATACTCTCAACCTCAACATCCAATAGAAAAATTGGATTAAAAAATATCAATATATTATAAATACTCTTATTTTTTAAAAATGTCATGAATCGTGTGGTCTTAGAGGTTAGTAAAAATCATGACACCAACGATATCATATATGACCATATTGGTCTCCTTCTAGGCATTACCCCCAAAATTGTGTTACCATCATCTCAAAGGACAACATTTCCACTACAAAATAATTAAAATGGATATATTCCCACATGAATCATCCAATTGATCCTCCACTATATTCTTATGATCTAACCATTTCAGACTATGTGGGATTTGATTCTTTTCCAAACAGGACAAGGAGGAAATCACCATGAAGTTCAAACCCAGCACCCTAGAATCACCCTAATATTCAATAGGACATATTTACATTAGGTTTTATATTTATCAATGGGGGATATATTAATTATATTACCCTTGGTAAAATTCTCCCTATGCACGACAAATTATTTTTATAGAACCCCTTTTATAGAAATGACTTTTCTACATAATGTTAAAATGCATTGTACAATCATTTTAAAAGGCCTTAAAATGTATAGTTTTCAATATTAAGTGGAAATAAACTATGAGGGTTATTATTTATATCATGAGGATATTATTTAATCCTATACTATGAGATTGATCCAAATATCGAAACAACTCACATCTCCTTAAATAACAATAAATTCATTAGTGCCATAATGTGTCACATAAAACCAGCACCAAAATAAAAAAAGGTATCCAAGATTTCCCATCAATTGATAACATATAATACATATATATGGATCCTTTAATGTATAACATCACATAAATGAAAATTATCTTCCATAAACACATTCCTATAACTTATTTTTAATACATATGGGTAACCAGGTTCATTTTTTAAATTTATGAGGGATTCATAAATATGACTTAAAAATCCGATAGTGTCTTGAAGATTTAAATAATTTTTCCAAAAAAGATTTTTATAAAAAAAATTTATCCATTTTGTTAATGTGAGTTATTTTTTTTTACGACACCTAATTTCCACGTGTCTTTTGAATGTAGTTCTGTGAGAAATCATAGATATGAGATCCAATGGGTGTTTTACATTACAAACACAATCCCCATTGGAAAAAAACCATCCATGAATGGGTGATAAAACAATGGTGAATCTTATTTTAATATTTAATTAAAAAATACAACTACATCGCCGAAATGTTATGGCCCTTTCATACTATTATGAAGTGAATGAGTTCAAAACATGGATAACTTAAGAAAATAAATTTCACATATGTTCACCCATTATAATGATTATTTTCTGAATTCCCCTTTTTGTTTGTTATAAGAATAATATGAGAACATTCATCAATGATATATTCAATAAAATATGAGTCTACAAATTGACACAAATATATGCACCAACTATTTTAATAGCTGGATAATTATCAAATGAAAGGAAAATGTCTACCACCCAATATATTCAACATTAGTTTATAAACACAATGGTTTAGTAATTTCATATTAATAATACTAGACCAACCATGTAACATACTCAAAAATCCTCAAAGATATAAATCCACAGAAGCCTTCCACTCAATGACATCTTGTGGTAAAAAATTAGACACTTATTTTAATCTAAAAAAATCGGGTCCCTCTCCCAAGAAAATTACATTTTCATCCCTTACTAAAGGGAGGCATTCAAGTAAGTCAGCATTAGACATATTTAAAATACACATGGGGAACACCATGGGGCTACTAAAAAAATTATCACCACAAATTCTATATGGATCAACGTCATCCTCCTAATGATGATGTTGACTAATGGGATTCGACATATGTCTCCCATACTCCAGCTCCTAGGACATCCCACTAGGGGATACAAAAGAACTGGTTGGACCAATTAATATGGATGGTTTTAGAACATATGATTATGGTTTCAGGATTTTTTAATTTTTTTATTATAATTATAAATATATTAAAATTTTATTTATTGGTGATAAGATAAATGGGGATTAAGAATCATAAGATCAAACATAAAGTTATTATGAATGGATAGCTATTTCAGTTTTCTACTGTACAAATGATTTTTGAGTGATGTTTAATTTTGGAGTACAATATGTATGTAATGATTTTTTTTGATCGATGGGAGATTTTATATTGCAGTATAAATATCATTAAATATATTCAATAAATTCTAGATGATTCTATGGTAATCAAAATGTTTTCATCATCTTTATCAAATCATGATATGTGAAGGAATTTGCAATAAAAGATATTATGATTTCATATTATTATGGTCATAGTTCATTGGTGTGACAAACATCCCAACGACACATTGACTAATATAAAATTTCATGCACCCTATGCATCACATCCTCTCATAATCACATACCATGAAACCCATGAATCACATCATTTCATCATCTAATTCCACATCTGAAGATATTGATCAAGTAGTTTTTGGGTTAAACCACGTTCTGTATATCCAGTTTCATAGCTAATGCCCTCATAACTCACCCAAAATATACATATAATAAAAAATTTGATAAAATATCAATAAATACATGTGTCTAAAATAACTATAATCCATTACATGAATCTAAAATAATTTATGATAAATGTACCCACCATTCATATTGTTACATGATATTACCAAGATAATAGAGTAGGGAAAGTGGGTGTATTTATCTAACCATTACTCCACAATGTTGATATTATGGAAAATCCTCCTAGATTCCACTATTTGTTAGTATCCAAATATAAAGGGGTGGGGTAGAATATGAAATCACATAACATACATGATACATAACTTACAACCACACCATGTGAATCGACATAGTCTTATCCTCAAATATACTTAATGTCACTAAGACACCAAACCACAACTACTAAGATTTAGATATCCTATATGCACAAATTTGTTTCATAAGAAATTAAATTAAATTTATTCTCTTATGTTTTTCACAAAAATACATATATTATTTAAAAAAATTAATTAATTTAAAAAATAAATAATTTTTAATTTTTATCAGATGGGTTCAATTCAAAAAAGCACAACCAAAATGAAAGTCATACCTTCCAGGCATAAACCAACTGACAACACAGTTCATGAATATTATTATATTTTCAAAATTTCAACATGAACCAAAATAATGGGTTAAATGTATATATTTTTAAATAACACTGCATACTTCAGGGTAATTTAGGACTCATCATAAGCTACCAGAAAGAGATGCATAAAATATTCCCAACCATCTGATTCAAAAATAAGGGATAGGAATGCTGGTAAAAAATAAATAGGGCCATATGAAAATTAATGAATATTAAATATCATGAATGAATTACAACATTTAGTTTGGAAATGTGAAATTCAAACATCGAATTGTTCTATTAGTCATTGTTCAATCCCATACACCATCATGAATCCAACCGTCATAGAAATAAACAATATCCATAAACTTGGGCCTCCCTGGAAAAATCATACCTATCCATTAGCCATCTTTGGGTCTTATAACATAGCATAGCTTGGGAAAACCCCATACAAAATGCACACGGATTCATGAAAACCACAAATTCAATATGGAATATAGTCCAAAAAAGTACCTAACCCTTCATAAGAAAATGGGATAAGTCATCAATATTCATTTATAATAATCTAACCATTGATTAAATACCATATCAGATTAACTAATTTATTTATAACATTTTACAAACACTATAATCCTAAGGAATCATCTATAAATAATTACAAGATATTTATTTATAATTCCAAGTATAAATTATAGTCTTGAAAATCTATAAAGATGATTGATATCATCCAAATAAGCATCATGAATCTGTTTTATTTATTTTAAATTATTAGAATCCTTCTCAGTAAACATTCCTCTTTGTTAATTATTTAGAAAATATAATTACCATGCCTCTTGTTCATTATGCAACAAAATTATAGCTCAATATTTTTTAACTATTTTACTTATATCAAACATTGTTATTATTTAGGAAAAAAACATGAAATTTCAAATCATAATCATAGTTAACACACTATCAACAAAATAAATATGTAAAGTTTTATCCTGGAAATAACAAAATAAATCCAAAAATCTAATAAACCAAATGTTTTCATTATTTTTGGAAAAATATTCATTAAAGATAAATAAGAAATCCAAAATTTGATAAATGATGATAACCATGTGACTTCACATGAAATAATCGTATAAGAGATGAGTCCCCTAAAATAAGTCATTCAATGTTCACTACATGATATCCTGAAAACAACATAGATCTATCATCACCAACCCAAAAAAAGGAAAATATGTCAATTCAAGAACATTACATTATAAATGTATGAATATAATAAAATCACTCCATGATAATGAATGATATTAACCACATCAACTATGAGTTATTGTTTTTTATAATTTGAAAGCATATACAGAAGAAACCACAAGATATAATGGGAAATAACCATCGATAATGATGGAAGGAACTCAAGAAACTAGTGATCAATTCAATTTGAATAGGATTCAACATAATATGAAATAACTCCTCTGTTAACATAGGGAATACGTTTAAAGGGGATGTAAAGACCCAGAAATTTTAAGGATATTTTTTTCCAAAATTCATTCAAATTTTCCAAGTCTATTGTTTGTGATGGAATATAAGGCCCCAGCCTTAAACCTTACTTAATCTTGAGTTATTACAAGATTACACATTGAGGATCTTTTCGGGTTTAGAGTTTTAGAGAATTAGATCATAAAACATGCATTACATTCCACATATAAACAAAGTGGCTACATAAAGATAGTATTGTTCATTCCCATCAATGGAAACACATTTAAAATAAAACATGGATTATTTCTTGACACATCCTTGACTCTATCACCTTATCATGTACCTTTCCCTTGACCTGTGACGAACATTTCAAAAACATGGGATGAGCATAAAAACTCAGTATGGGTTATAAAAACATGGAAAGGAAACATGGGTACATATATACATAAGAGTGAAATCATACTTTACCCATAAAACATAGGCATTTTAACATACCTCATACAATCATGAATAAATCATAGAAATCATAAGACATAAAGGTAACTTGAGGCATTCATAACATTCTTACGTAGGGATTAACCCTCTTGGGTACGTTTGGAATACCCATCACAGTATATTCCCTAAATCTCTTGGGAGAAACCTTAACGTTTCACTCCTTCACGTTACCCAATGCATTGGAGAGCTATATCGGGCTCACCCGCCCTTAGTCTATCACGGAACCACCCGTCTTCATAATAATGCCCAAGAACCACAACATAATCGTATCACATAAAACAAGCATAAAGGAAACATAACACTTCCACCTTTCAATCACAAGATATCAATACAACACATTGATATAAAAACATCATGAAAACCATTTTCAATACCAAAATAAAATAAAAGTAAAACATGGTATTTATTTTTCTTTTAAAAATAGGTATGGCTTGTAGAGGAAGCCGAAACTAAAATAACAGTCACGGCGGCGGAGAAGTCGTTGTCGCCGCATACATACGACAAAAACATTCCCTTTTGTCGTCTAGTAAACGCTTCGTATAAAAATGATTCCTTTTGAATAAATGTAAAAGTCAAAGGGGTTTATACACCGTATAAAAGAAAGTTGTGTATAAAACAAAATATGCCTCAATGAAAGGAAATTGAGACGAAGTCCCATACCTCGGGTCCGACTTGACCCGATCGTTCTTTAATGTCCTGAATAATAAATCTGAGTTAATTTCTACTTGATTAAGAACCTTTTTCAAGTTCATTATTCCTTTTATATCACTTATTACCATGTCATGAACACTATGTAATTATTTAAGTTAATAACAGTCGTTTTAACGATCATTAGTACTTGAGTAAAAAATAAGCCCTTTATAGTTACATGTTGTTCATGTATTCATTATATCCAGAATGGTATTCATGATGTAGATATCATATATGTCATATAAATAGAGTACATACATGCATTTATAATATTACATAATCATTTAGAGGTAAGAAATGAAATGCACCGTTCATGGAGACGGTAAGCCGTACGTACGCATGAACGCTACTTTCATTTCTATTTCATATTTTATAGAATGGAATCATAATGATATAAAGGTATATTATAATTCTAGTATAATATCATATATAATATCATAGTTCCATCCTTTATATGTCCCGCATATGGTATTTAACGAATCAAATCACTTTGAGGGGGCGGTAGTCCGCACTTCCTAAAATGAAGATATCGTGTTTACCCATAATGGAAACCATAAAGGTATGCCCAAAATGAAAAAAAAAACAGAAGCTTAAGGAAAAAATTAACATATTATATATCATATATAAAAATAGTGACATCATAATGGCCACCTTTGAAGGTGTTAAATGTGTGTTGAACAATCATCGTTTCGGGAGGCAGAATTTCGCCATCCACGGAAACCGTATGTTCTTTAACCATTTGATGTAGTTGTGTGAGAGTGTAGCTCGAATAAATCTTATAACAACATCCTAGTATATTGAAGATACTGGTGTTTTTACAAAAGAAGTAAATAAAATGAGTTTAGAGGGTTGGAGAAGCAAAATAAATCAAATGAACAAGAGATGATAAATTACCTTTAAAAGTGTAACTACTTTTGATTTGAGCCTAAAGGCTTCCTTTGAAAGGATTATGCCCAAAGGGAATGATCTAGGATGAGGAGAGAGATGTGGAGAGAGTAAATGGGCAGGGGTTGGCCGAGCCAACGGCTTGAGGAGTGTGTGAAATGAGGTAGAGGTGGGGGCCTTTTATAAGAGGAGAGGAGGGGCACTTTTGGAAAGTAAAGAAATATTACTTTATTTGAAAATGTGTTTCGGTTTTAAAAGGTCCCACATTGATATAATTCGTGGATAAGGTGATACGGGTTCGAAATCCACCCGTCCAATAAGTTTTGGACATGTGTAGTTCGTAGATTTTACATTATCTTTCCATTTTACTTAAATCGTCAAATAATGATGTCATCGCTGCATCATTATTATGTCATAAATAATTTAATTAATTTAATGTCTAAAAATTATAAAAAAAATACTATGATGTAGGAAATATTTTTAGCTTTCCAATTACTATTTATAATCAAAAATATGATCTTTATAACCCCATGTAAAAATTATTTTCATAAGACATATTATGTTTGTGTCATTTTTACTTTAACATTTAATAAAATGTTATTTATGTTATTTCCCAACCAAAGTGTCTCCATGGGGTCCCCAAGTTGACCCATGGCTTGTCTTGGTCGGCCATTACACATCCAATGAGGTTGGGACATGTGTCTAGGTCATTTCATATTATTAAAGCATTATTTATACCTTAAACTACCCTAATTACCACTAATCGTGATTAAAAACTTAATAAGTTACTATTCATCAAAAAATTATTTTAATCTCATTGAACCACATTTTACTTCTTAATGAAAACCATGTATGTCGGATTTTTGAAAATCAAAACACAATGATGGAAAAATTTCATTTAAACAGAAAATCAGTTTTTATAAGTACCACTTAGTGGTTTCACTATTCATCAAAAATTGAAGTTTTTCAGAAAATTACCAAAAATTCACCCTTAGTTATATTTGATTTTACGAATTCAAAAATGAAGTCTATTTTACAAAATTCAAAAAATATAAGTCACATAAATTAATTTATTAATTAATTCCTGCTGTCAGAGCAAATACCGTGTTTTTATGAAACAATAAGTATCAAAAGATTGACACTAGTTTAAGTCCGATTTCAAAGTGAAATTAATTCCAACGACCAATATTGGATTTAATGGTAAAAATATTTCCTAATTTCACTTTAAAACCAATTCAAAAGATAATCTAATCATATAAATAAATTAGATTAAAAATAGGTTTTGAATTAAAATACAACATTTTACACTATTCATTAAAAAAAATGAACTTTATCAGAAAGGTACCAAAAATTTACACAAAGTAAATTTTGATGTCCCGATTCTAAAGAAGAGTTATATTTGGTCCAATAGAATTTATAAGATCGATCAAAACTATATTTAATGACGGTTCTCCGTCAAAAGGGGATAAGTGGACCTTTCGTGAAAATTAGGGTATAACTGCATAAAATTGAACTCTTTCCGTATTTTAAGCCTTTATCTTTTATTAGGTAAATGTAAAAACATTTAAAAACATATATAATCATATTTTAGTTATTTCTATCCATTCCCGCCAGTACAACGGCTACTCGTTAACTAACATTTAAAATAATATTATTTTATTACTTGTGTGCAACGTAAGTTTTCAAAGAAACTCATTGTTGCCTACCGAGTACGCTATCGAACGTAGAAACCCCTTTTAATTAAAATTAATATTTAATTCGTAAATATTAATAAATATGAAAATTCTTTATTCTTTATTTACCTGGGATGTTACATCCTTCCCCCCTTTTGATAATTGCGTCCTCGCAATTTTATTTACTTATCGAATAAATGGGGGTACTCATCCCTTATTGAATTTTCAGATTCCCATGTTGCCTCTTCAATCATTTGGTTTTTCCACAAAACCTTTACCTGGTGAATCACCTTATTCCGTAACACTTGCTCCCTGTGGTCAAGAATCTGGACTGGTTTTTCCTCATAAGATAGGTTCTCTTCCAGCTGAACTACCTCTGGACTCAAAACATGAGATGGATCTGGCATATACTTTCTCGACATCGAAACGTGAAAAACATTGTGTACCTGAGATAAACTCGGAGGTAAAGCCACTCGGTATGAAACTGATCCAACTCTCTCCAGAATTTCGTATGGTCCAATGAACCATGGACTCAACTTTCCTTTCTTACCAAATCTCATCACACTTTTCCAAGGAGAAACCTTGAGAAAAACATGATCACCTACCTCGAAAGATAGATCCTTCCTCCGGTTATACGCATAACTCTTCTGCCTGCTCTGAGCTGTTCTCATGTGTTTCTGAATTAGCTGAACTTTTTCTACCATCTCTTCTACCAATTCTGGTCCCATCAACTTCCTTTCACCCACTTCATCCCAGAAAGCTAGAGTTCGACACCGCTTCCCATATAATGCCTGAAATGGTGTCATCTGTATACTGGAATGAAAACTGTTATTATATGAAAATTCAACCAAAGAAAGATGTTGGTCCCAACTTCCTTGATAATCCATAGAACAAGCTCGTAGCATATCCTCCAATGTCTGAATTGTTCGTTCTGACTGCCCATCTGATTGAGGATGAAAAGCTGTACTAAAATTTAATTCAGTACCCAACGACTTCTGAAGGCCTTTCCAAAAGTTAGAAATAAACCTGGGATCATGATCCGATACAATGGAGAGAGGAACTCCATCTAACCAGACTATCTCTTTAAGATACAAATGGGAAAGTTGATCAAGAGAGAAAGTATCTCGTATAGCAAAGAAATGAGCTGATTTGGTCAAGCGATCAACAATAACCTAGATTGCATTATTACCTGGAGATGTCTTCGGTAATCCAACAACAATGTCCATGGATATATTCTCCCATTTCCACTCTGGCACTGGTAAAGGCTGAAGCATCCCTTTCGGTAACTGCCGCTCTACTTTAACCTATTGACATGTCAAACACTTCACAGTAAAATTAGTAATGTCTCTTTTCATTCCATCCCACCAGTAATACTCCCGCAGATCTCTATACATCATAGTGCTGCTAGGATTAACTGAAAACGGGGAACTATGAGCCTCACATAACAACTCATTCTTAAACTATGAATCACAAGGCACACATAACCTCTTCCCAAACCTCAAAACACAAACACAAACTTATCCAAGAACTCATGGAAAATTTTATTCATAAGTTCCATGAATACAGAAGGTGCATTGGTTAACCCAAAAGGCATAACTACAAATTCATAATGGCCATATCTAGTACGGAACGCAGTCTTCGGAACGTCTGCTTCTTTTACTTTCAACTGATGGTACCCCGACCTCAAGTCAATCTTCGAAAAATACTGAGCTCCCTGGAGCTGATACCACTTCATTCGATGGCCCAACATCTGTGGAAGTTGTTGCAAAGGATTTCATCACCCCTTTCTTCTTGTAGTCTCGCTGCATTCCCCCATTTGAGTTCTTCGTTGGACACTCGTTTGCATAATGACCTGTTTCATTACACTTAAAACATCTTACCGTTGGCTTTTCATTTCCTGCTTGATCATCTTCCTTACAGTTACGAGCAATATGTCCAGACTTACCACACCGAAAGCACTTACCAGACTTGGATAAACATTCTCCAGGATGCATTTTATCACACTTCTCACAGGATAGATATTTGGTTTTCTTACCTCCTTGCTTCATTGATGAATTCTTCCCCTTTGCCTGCCAACTAGACCTCTTATTCTATTGTTTGTCATAGAACACCTGATCATCGGCAAACTCCATTTCCACCTTCTCCGCACATCGAACAAGTTTTTCATAACTTTTGAACTCACGAGAAGCTAAAGCCCTTCGATACTTTGGATTTAACCCTATGTAAAAACGGTTTATTTTACTACCAAGATCTCGTATGAAGTTTGGAGCATACCTTGCCAATCGAGTGACCTTTTCTTCATAAGCAGCCACTGAATCATCCTCCTGCCTCAATTCTAGGAACTGTTTTTCCATCCTAAGATGAACCACCTTAGGAAAATATTTCTCAAGAAACATACCTTTGAATTTGTCCCAGTCAAGATCCTCAATCTCATCACTATCCCTTATATTTTTCACCATCGACCACCACTGATCAGCTTCACCTTCAAAACGGTAAACATCAAGACTAACCTTTTTATGTTCTGAACACCCCATAACATCAAAAATTTTCTCCAGTGCTTTAGTCCACCCATCAGCTTGCACAGGGTCAGATGATCCTCTGAATGATGGGGGATGTTTCCTCATGAAATGTTCCACCACTGACATGTTCCTCTGCGGTTGATCTGGCTGATCTCGTGCATGGATACCACCACCATTTATAGGCTGAGTCAACTATGCCATCACTGCAAAAAACTGTTCAGTTCCGATTCCGACCATCTAAGGTTTCTGATTTGGAAGGTTATCTTCCTCCTGATGTTGTCCCAACATAGCTTCTTTGTTTCCTCTGCGGAAAACCATTCTGAACACAGAAATATCTTAGGCGAAGCAACATGGTAATCCGTAAATGCTATATCATTTCAATCATATTATAATTTAACACTTTTCTAACTCCTAAAGTTGTCTAAACCGACCTTTGATACCAACTATAAGGCCCCGGCCTTAAACATTACTTAATCTTGAGTTATTACAAGATTACACATTGAGGATCTTTTCGGGTTTAGAGTTTTAGAGTATTATATCATAAAACTTGCATTACATTCCACATATAAACAAAGTGGTTACATAAAGATAGTATTTTTCATTCCCATCAATGTAAAGACATTTATAATAAAACATGGATTATTTCTTGACACATCCTTGACTTTATCACCTTATCATGTACCTTTCCCTTGACCTGTGAAGAACATTTCAAAAACTTGGGAAGAGTATAAAAACTCAGTATGGGTTATAAAAACATGGAAAGGAAACATGGGTACATATATACATAAGAGTGAAATCATACTTTACCCATAAAACATAGGCATTTTAATATACCTCATAAAATCATGAATAAATCAGAGAAATCATAAGACATAAAGGTAACTTGAGGCATTCATAACATTCTTACGTAGGGAGTAACCCTCTTGGGTACGTTTGGAATACCCATCACAGTATATTCCCTAAATCTCTTCGGAGAAACCTTAACGTTTCACTCCTTCGCGTTACCCAATGCATTGGAGAGCTATATCGGGCTCACTCGCCCTTAGGGATACACAATGAATGAAAACTGTTAGTTTTTCAAAATCAAGTAAACCATGTATACTCTATCAAAGTAATACCTTCACCTTCATGATGTTGTAAAAACTCTTCACTGAATAAAGTATCATTACTTACCTTTTTGTAACCAAAGGATTAGCATAAAATCCATAAAAAGAACACATAACATTTATAAAGGTAACCTGGGACATAAACATACTTAAGTGGAATAACCATATGGTCGACTTCCACACATATCACTTAATGGAATAGCCATACGGCCAATTTCCATACATACTTAATGGAATAGACATACAGCCGACTTCCATACCCAATGCATTGGAGGTTATAACGTAACCACCAGTCCTGGTATTCACGGCACCACCCATCATATGGTTTATAACGTAACCACCCGTTAAAATGTCCAAGAACCAGTATAAAATCATAAAACATAAAACCAATATAAATGAATGATAACATTTCCAAATTTCAATCACAATATATCATAAATATATTGACATAATAGAATCCTTTTTCAAAACCAAAATAAAATAAAAGTAAAACATGGTATTTATTTTTCTTTTAAAAATAAGGTATGTCTTGTAGAGGAAGCCGAAACTCAAATAACAGTCACGGCGGCGGAGAAGTCGTTGTCACCGCATACGTACGACAAAAACATTCCCTTTTGTCGTCTAGTAAACGCTTCGTATAAAAAAGATTCCTTTTGAATAAATGTAAAAGTCAAAGGGGTGTATACACCGTATAAAAGAAAGTTGTGTATAAAACAAAATATGCCTCAATGAAAGGAGATTGAGACGAAGTCCCATACCTCGGGTCCGACTTGACTCGATCGTTCTTTAATGTCCTGAATAATAAACCTGAGTTAATTTAAACTTTCTTAAGAACCTTTTTCAAGTTCATTATTCCTTTTATATCACTTATTACCATGTCATGAACACTATGTAATTATTTAAGTTAATAACAGTCGTTTTAACGATCATTAGTACTTGAGTCAAAAATAAGCCCTTTATAGTTACATGTTGTTCATGTATTCATTATATCTAGAATGGTATTCATGATTTAGATATCATATATGTCATATATATCCAGTACATACATGCATTTATAATATTACAGAATCATTTAGAGGTAAGAAATGAAATGCACCGTTCATGGAGACGATAAGCCGTACGTACGCATGAACGCTACTTTCATTTCTATTTCGTATTTTATAGAATGGAATCATAATGATATAAATTTATATTATACTTCTAGTATAATATCATATATAATATCATAGTTCCATCCTTTATATGTCCCACATATGGTATTTAACGAATCAAATCACTTTGAGGGGGCGGTAGTCCGCACTTCCTAAAATGAAGATATCGTGTTTACCCATAATGGAAACCATAAAGGTATTCCCAAAATGAAAAAAAAACAGAAGCTTAAGGAAAACATAAACATATTATATATCATATATAAAAATAGTGACATCATAATGGCCACCTTTGAAGGTGTTAAATTAGTATTGAACAATCATCGTTTCGGGAGGCAGAATTTCTCCATCCACAGAAACCGTATGTTCTTTAACCATTTGATGTATTTGTGTGAGAGTGTAGCTCGAATAAATCTTATAACAACATCCTAGTATATTGAAGATACTGGTGTTGTTACAAAAGAAGTAAATAAAATGAGTTTAGCGGGTTGTAGAAGCAAAATAAATCAAATGAACAAGAGAGAATGAATTACCTTTAAAAGTGTAACTACTTTTGATTTGACCCTAAAGGCTTCATTTGAAAGGATTCTGCCCAAAGGAAATCCTCTAGGATGAGGAGAGGGATGTGGAGAGATTAAATGGGCAAGGGTTGGCTGATCCAAAGGCTTGAGGAGTGTGTGAAATTAGGTAGAGGTGGGGGCCTTTTATAAGAGGAGAGGAGGGGCACTTTTGGAAAGTAAAAAAATGTTACTTTATTTGAAAATGTTTTTCGGTTTTAAAAGGTCCCACATTGATATAATTCGTGGATAAGGTGATAAGGGTTCGAAATCCACCCATCCAATAAGTTTTGGACATGTGTAGTTCATAGATTTTACATTATCTTTCCATTTTATTTAAATCGTGAAATAATGATGTCATCGCTGCATCATTATTATATCATAAATAATTTAATTTATTTAATGTCTAAAAATTATAAAAAAACTACTATGATGTAGGAAATCTTTTTATCTTTCTAATTAATATTTATAATAAAAAATATGATCTTTATAACCCCATGTAAAAATTATTTTCGTAAGACATATTATGTTTGTGTCATTTTTACTTTAACATTTAATAAAAAGTTATTTAGGTCATTTCCCAACCAAAGTGTCTCCATGGGGTCCCCAAGTTGACCCATGGATTGTCTTGGTCGGCCATTACACATCCAATGTGGTTGGGACATGTGTCTAGGTCATTTCATATTATTAAAGCATTATTTATACCTTAAACTACCCTAATTACCACTAATCGCGATTAAAAACTTAATAAGTTACTATTCAGCAAAAAATTAATTTAATATCATGGAACCACATTTTACTTCTTAATGATAGCCATGTATGTCAGATTTTTGAAAATCAAAACACAATGATGGCAAAATTTCATTTAAACGGAAAATCAGTTTTTATAAGTACCACTTAGTGGTTTCACTATTCATCAAAAATTGAAGTTTTTCAGAAAATTACCAAAAATTCACCCTAAGTTATATTTTATATTACGAATTCAAAAATGATGTCTATTTTACAAAATTCAAAACATATAAGTCACATTAATTAATTTATAATTAATTCCCGCTGTCAGAGCAAATAGCGTATTTTTATGAAACAATAAGTATCAAAAGATTGACACTAGTTTAAGTCCGATTTCAAAGTGAAATTAATTCCAACGACCACTACTGGATTTAATGGTAAAAATATTTTCTAATTTCACTTTAAAAACAATTCAAAAGATAATCTAATCATATAAATAAATTATATTAAAAAGAGGTTTTGAATTAAAATACAACATTTTACACTATTCATTAAAAAAAATGAACTTTTTCAGAAAGGTACCAAAAATTTACACAAAGTAAATTTTGATGTCCCGATTCTAAAGAAGAGTTATATTTGGTCCAATAGAATTTATAAGATCGATCAAAACTATATTTAATGACGGTTCTCCATCAAAAGGTGATAAGTGGACCTTTCATGAAAATTAGGGTATAACTGCCTAAAATTGAACTCTTTCCGTATTTTAAGCCATTATCTTTTATTGGGTAAATGTAAAAACATTTAAAAACATAAATAATCATATTTTAGTTATTTCTATCCATTCCCGCCAGTACAACGTCTACTCGTTAACTAACATTTAAAATAATATTATTTTATTACTTGTGTGCAACGTAAGTTTTCAAAGAAACTCATTGTTGCCTACCGAGTACGCTATCGAACGTAGAAACCCCTTTTAATTAAAATTAATATTTAATTCGTAAATATTAATAAATATGAAAATTCTTTATTCTTTATTTACCTGGGATGTTACACGGCACCTGATTCCGAGGACAGGTGTGCCTGCAATAATTTTCTGAAGTTTTTTTAAGTTTAAAATAATGTGCATATGTTGTTTTACTAAAAAATTTGAATAAATATTAAACAGTTAATCAGATCAAAAATCTGAGGGCACCGTTGCACTCATGATTGCAGTTTTACCCTAGGCGCGACTTATGATTAGTCGGTGAGGGCCTCCGGTGAGAAATTCCAAAAATGGCATTACCATAAATAAAATAATTAAATAAATTATTATTTTTTAAATGCTTATGACTCACAAATAGTAGTTCGGATTAAAAATTTGATACCACCGCTGAATTCATGAGGGGAAGATTTATTCATGCAGATACTAACATTGGCAGGCACGGGCCACCAGAGAAAGTAAGTTTTTGGCCAAAAATAAATAATTAAGTGACAATTATTTTATTGTAAAATTAATATCATCTTAAGGGTATCTCAGATTAAAAATATAAGAGTATCGTTGGGGTTATTGGGGAGTGTTTTACTTGGGCAGAGCCTAACCTCTATCAGTGCTTGTTGAGGGTGACTGATAATAATTTTCCGAACTTTTGTTCCGGTACGTTTAGTAAACGTACATGCATGTTTTCTATCATATGAAGTGGTCCTCGAAATCAAAATCTGAGGACACTGATGATCTCACAACACTGGTATTCGCTTAATGGGAGCTTGACCACAGTTGTGTTTTATACCGGATGAACATTATAATTGGGGTATCAAATTAAAAATTCAAAATTAAATAAAAATGTGTGTGCAACACATTTTTATTTGAAAGGTGGTTAATGTATCTAGGTGGATGAAAGGAGTCAGTCCAACCACACCCTAACCTCTTATGGGAGGATATAACTAGGTTTGGGGCCCACATGAACACCTCACCCCACAACTCCCTCTTTAAACACTCCTTTAAACTCTTGGACTCTCTTTATTTAATTTGGAGCTTCTTCATCCGCTCGCTTCCATTTAATGAGCCATCCCACCATTTAAATTAATGGATGTAACTTAATGAATTTAAATCAGTTTAAATTCATGAAGCTATCCTTTTATATAGGTGGTGTTTTTTTCTTTTATGTTGGTTGAACATATTACTTTGGATGGCTTTGGAGGATTAGAAACGAAGAATTCATCCAACGAAAAACACGGAGAACATCCCCAACATGGAACAATGTCCTCTTCATGAATAATACTATTTCATCATAAGAATGAGGACATGTATTCTTCCTTTCCTCGACCTCCTTCCATGTTAAGGTTGTAGATGTCGCCCGCAAAAAACATCGACGACCCTCTATCCTAGAATGTTTCTCGACATCAACGAAATCGACGTCCGCCCTCTTTCCCGCAACTCTACCTAGAGAGCACTGATTATGAGGTAGGGGTTTTATTGATTTGTTTATATTTCCAAACATTGTCATTATAATTGCGGAATGTAAATTTTCCATCGTTAATGTCACAACGAGGAGGGTTTGGGCCCCCACGAACACAGCCCGAACCTCCCCCATACTTGTTGGTTTTATTGGCGATAGCGGTGGAGTCGGAAGGGCGTGGTGTCGTCACACTGCACCACATGAAGGAGGCCACGACCAAGTAGGCCACGACAGTCGAAATAGGTGGTGGAAAACAAAGGTGGTGGTGGCGACCGAAGGCCATGGCTAGGACGGGCCGTGACGGGGGTGGACCGGCACTGTTGTGCTGACCGCGGGGAGGAAACTGCGGCCTGCAACCGCCGTTTTCTCGGACGTACCAAACTAGTAGGCCGAAGCTGTCCAGGATGCAGGATCATGACACCAAAATGGAGCCATGTTATAGTGAAGACTGCAGCCCACTGTGCGGGCCGCATTGCAGGGCGAACCTGCCGACCGCCTGCCGCCTAGGCTGGGAAAAATTGCGGCGCATGTACGTGCTGCATGTGGAGGAATCGCGACCCGCTACTGCAGGCCACTCGCACCAAACAGAACTGACTAGCAAAGGCCGGTCGTGCAGGAGTGGCGGCGCCACCGAATGAACTGAACCAGACCTCTCTGCATGCTGGGTCCGCCGGTGGGTTGCGCCCCACTGGTCTAGGCTGACCCCACAACTGGGTCGGACCCATCAGGCTGGGTCCCTAGGGGGTCGTGCACCACTGGGCCGGGCAGACCCCCCAACCAGGTCGGACACATAGGGTTGCGTCCACGGGTGAGCCTCGCACCACCGGGACCGGCCAACCCCCAGCCGGGTCGGGCCGACCCGCCAGCCCACTGTGCATGATGGGCCGGGCCCGTTTCTCTTAAACGTGAATAAGTTCTAGACCGCACATCCGATCGGCCCGCCTTCTACAACACTGGAAATATCACGACGAGACAGTCCTTTTTCGATAATCTATGTGATTTTTTGACAACACTGGAAATTGTGTGGGTTTGGAACGAGCGTAAATCCAACCTGGATCCTAAAATGGAAAATCCAATAACTCTCAGACCAGACGTCCGATTGTCGTGCCTTCTGTCACATTGGGTTCCTTTTGATGAGATGGAACATCGGGATACATCAACTCAGAACTTCGTGATAGTTGATGTATCGACCCCTTTGCTGGAGGAGCGGAACCTCCCTGGATCTAGCGTGCTGGGAACCTTATATCTGTCTACGACGACTACCTTACTGGAAACCTTCGTGGGTTCAACGATGATGAATCCCTTACTAGAAAACTCTGTGGGTTCGATGACAACAACTAACATGATAGAATACTCTGTGGGTTCAACGATGACATCTACCATACTAGGATCCTCTATGGGTTTTACAATAGTGAATTCTATACTATTATCCTACGTGGGTTTGACAGTGACAACTTCTGTACTAGGATCCTATATGGGTTCGAAAGTGACGACTTCTGTACTACAATCCAACGTGGATTTGACAGTGATGACTTCTGTACTAGGATCCTACGCGGGTTAGATAGTGACAAATTCTGTACTAGGATCCGACATGGGTTCGACAGTGATGAATAATGTTTTTGTATGGTGTTTGGGTTCAATAGCTTAGATGAATCAGTGACTACAACTGATCATATCTATTGCTATACGGAATATGTATACCTATGTGAGCTATGTTTGGAATTTCAATCGCTAACATCGATGTGATTGACTTTACATTCTCTGTGGACTAGGTTGTGCTTGGGCTTGGGAGTTGGAACCGAACTGAGATAGATAACCTAGGTATATGTATGGGAATATACCAAAGAAGTGTTCATTGATACTTTGTGATTGAATCTTTCTTCTGTGGTTTAACCTACAGGGATTCTAGGAGACCTTCTGGGGTCTCAGGTTCTCTACTGAGTATCGTTATACTCACCCATGCATGGGTTATGCCCGCACTTCATTTTTTTCGTTGCAGACGACGGACAGAACTGATCGAGTTAGAGACTTGTAGAGCTGGATGGTACCCGGAGGTAGACCAAATGGCAAGACGTACACTGAGTGGGTGGACGGACCTGAGGTTTTTAAGATTCCATCTATACCCACCCCTCAGGTGGGATTCCCAGAGGACAACTCTGTAGTTGCGGTTTACTTTTCTGCAGCTGTACTTTACTACTGGGCTTGTATTTTCGGCCCCTTTCCCTTCAGCACTTTATCTTGTATTTAGTTTTACTTAGTGTTTATTTCTAGTTGTTTCCTCTACTGCTTGAGTTCAGACTGTGTGTGTGTTACATGATAAAAAGGAAATCTCATCCCTATTATCAGATTACACCTTTGGTTCTAGTTGCCAGCCCCTGGCCTATGGAAGGTGGGCTTGGGGTAGTCATGGCATGGACCCCGATGACGGTTCGTGACAAATTGGTATTAGAGGAGTCAGTTCTACCATAGAAATCATGAATCTGATCAATCTTTTCTGTGAAGTAATATTTTTAAGAGTATTGCGTGTGGTTTTTAGTCCAAGGAGTCTTGTGTTGGTGAGGCGGCCTATGTATCCATACTCCAGGACCCTGACCACTGATTTCTAACTCAGGGCATGAAAACACTGATTGTGTGTGTGTTTCCTTTGAAATGTTTTGGTTTTTATTACTTTTTGTCAACTCAGCAGGTAATATTTTTGAACATTGAGCACCTGTTTCTTTTCAGGATGTCTTGACCTATTCATTCAGCGCAGGTTCTGAGTGGAGAGCGCGATGGTAGCCCACCGAGCAACAATGCCACGGTGTAGGGCACCATCACAGTGGAGGCACCAGCGGTACGACTAACCGTTGGGATACCAATGCCACCAGCACCAGCAGTAGAGGCTGCATGCTTCTTGAGTACGTTGCACATGATCTTGCGACAGAGGCCTCCATGTTTTCGAGGCAAGATAGATTTTTAGATGGCTGGATGCTGGCTGGAGGTTGTAGCACGATTTTTCTACATAGTTGGAAAACCCGCTGACTTGATGGTTTACATAGATGTTAGTATCATTCTGGGAGCAATTGAGATGTGTTGGAACCTGATGCTCTAGTTTTACAATGAGGCAAACGTCACCTGGGGAGACTTTGAGAGTATTTTTAGGGTGGAGTTTTTATCAGTGACTCTATGCTCTGTGCGTGCTCAGGAGCTACTGCTCTTTCCACAGGGATTTATGACCATCGTGGAGACATCTGCAGCTAGCAGTAGAAATATGTCACAGAGGTCCCGGAAAACTAGAGCAATAGGTGGGAGACCCTAGGATACAGGTACAGTTTTGCGGGGTACATGAGATAGAGTCATATATACGAGGTGCAGGCAGTGCAATGCATGCGGCAGGCAGGGTCACATGGCTCAGGACTGCCCGACCGACCATGCGGACGAGTAGAAGGTAGTAGAGTGACCTCCCGGGAAAAGGCGGAGGTTCAACCATGGTGTTCCGCCGGGAGAAGGAGGACATAGAAGAGGAGCTGGCCAAGCCGGAGGCGGTGGACAACTTTTCGAAGCCCAACCACCACCACCACCACTAGGAAGTCCACCCCGACCGCAGAGAACATGTGGAAAAGGGAGAGCTCAGCTTCAGGCAGTTGTGGCCTACAACCATAGTGCTTCGGGAGGAGGAGGAAAAGAGTGGGAATATTTCCAGGCATAGGGACCTTTGTCCATGAGGCTTCTAGCTTCGTTGATGTCATTGTTTGTGGTTGCTTTGTGTTTTTGTTCTATGATCTGCTGTAATAAAAGACACTTTTCCATGTGATGTTTTCTTTGCTACCTATTTGGTATTGTTGATACTGAGAGGATCTGGTAAAAACCGTTAACTTGACCCTGACATTCTATATTCCTACTAGAGGAGACCTAGTGACCACACACTACTGCCGACATTGTGACTCTACCCTTGGAGGCGAGAGTAACAGATGGATCTCTTTCTAGTGGAATCTAGGCCTTACAATGTCGTCCATGGAATGAAATGTACCATTCATGTCAGGATTGACTGTATTTGGCAAAGAACATGATTTATCCAGGTGATAAGATCAGATTTCTCTTCTCGGAAAAGGATAAATCCTACAGCTCTTATAGGACGTAGGTGAAGTGTAAGGGTGGGTGTCCTGAGAACCAATTGTTTTGTAAATTGATTACATTAATGTACTCTTGTAATATATTGTTCATTTTTCTTCATGACTATAATATAATAAGGTCATGAAATATTTGATACATTAATAAGGTCATGGAAGATCCCCGCTATGATGAGAACCTTGAAATGGTATAACAATATTCTTAAATAAAGTTCTACGGTTGGATGACATACTATTATTGGACACATAGTATACCGACCATCATGTGAGAGTACTCGTAAGAAGACAAGACCCTCTCTCATGGAGTTCACACTTGGTAATCTCCAATAAGGGATATTTTTAGAATAGACCCGCTGGTATAAATTCCGCATGTCTTGGTGTCATCAAACATTGTTATCTACAAGCGTGTGTAATGGTCCTTATACTTGAAAATTATCATTAACTCATGTCATGACTCACACACATAGATTTACTGATGAAAACTATCATGTAGACATTTGGCAGGAAGTAGATTATGTTGGGTGCATCATGAGTGACATATAGTTAATAGATAAGTCATGGAAGGATTTTTACCTTCCATTTATAGATGTTGATATCTTGGCCCTTTGATTGAAATAGAACTGTCACATTAAATTATATGGCCATGGTGTAAACGACGAGTTTATTTCAAGTAGTCAATGAATGACATATCAATAATATAGGTTTTTGAAACTTCCATGAAACCTACATGATGAGATATTGAGACAATGGGATTAAATTACTCAGTAAGAGTTCATATTAGGTGATATGTCAATGTGGCACAACTTCTTTCTCTTGGGTTCCTTGACCAATTTCTAGACAGTAATCTTGGACTTTAGACAAGCCCACCTAATGCCAACGAGAAAGAGGCCTAGATGGTAACACACTAATAGTATTCAAGTATCTCAAGTATAATAAATATTATTCATGTAAGTGGTATAATAATTATTCAAGGAAGCCTAAACTGTTTTAATGTCGGAGGAAGAATAAAATGAAAAACAATTACATGCCTTGTATTAATTATTACACACTGTGTATTTTTTATTTTGAAAACAAGTACTCACCGTGTATTATTAAATGTACACACCATGTAGTTTTCATCTTAGAAAGTAAATGATAAATGAAAACAATATATACACACTATGTAAATTTAATGTACACACTGTGCAGTTTTCACAGGAAAAAAATTACACGCCATATATTTATTATTAGACGCCTTGTAGTTTTTCTAGTCGGGATTTTATGGATATAATATTGTTTTATTAAATGATATTTATTATAATCAGTGTGATCTCATGTCAAGAAATTAATTATTTTACATGGGGGTTTTCAATAAGACTTAATGAAATAAATGAAACACATAACACATTTATTTATTGTTATTACTCTACAACCTCAAACATGATTATAAATATCCTCATAACCACAACTTTTTTTCTACACAAGAGAATAACTTTGCACAACAATTCTGGGGAATTTTTTCAAGGCCGATAAAACCTCTTCTTCCAAGAACGCTCTCAAGACTGATAGAGATCCTCTTCCATCATATCCATACGATCTAAGGTGAACAACGCAAGAAAAGGTTTCTCTACACTAGCCCCAGGAGAATTCTTTGGCGACGTCTAGAGATACCAGGTACACATGTGGATCACCGCTAGAGGAATTCTACACATGGCTTCTGTGACGCAACGACAAAACACATCAGAACGTGATTATGAATATCAATGAATAATGAACACCAAAAGGTACTTCTTTTCTATTGATTAAATTAATTATAACCAACCTGTAATGGTCCTACTTAGTGGTTTTGGGAATTTTTTTTCATTGTCTATTTATATTATATTATCCATGGAGACTGGCATTTATCATTGTATTGATACCCGATTGATCATTGTTAATGAAAAAAATCCATGTGGGCACATACACCCATGCCCTTCCACTGCACACGGAACCTTCAAATGGTATCAAAGCGAGGATACAATGTTGGTTATAGTTATTTAATTTTCGTTGATAATTTATGGATTTATATTTTATTCAATTCAAGATAAATCATTTTTAGATTTGAATAAACGAGATCTGTTCTTCCTCATTCATTTCTCGATTCATATGACAGAAACAACCTTTTAATTTTAATTTTTTATAAAATAAAAACGTGGAACTCATCCGGAGGAGCCGCTCGTTCTGTCTGTACAACACGGAAATAAATGGAGCGCAATGAAAACTACACGTCGTTTATTTAGGTTCAATGAACCGGTACTGGTCCTCCAAACCATGACATGTGAATAGATTACACCTAAGAATTTATTACTCCGTATTGAACAAAAATTAAAATTGTGTAGGACCAGGAATACACGGCGTGTATGTTGGAGCAACACACCGTGCAGTCCGATCCGACCCAAGAGAAACCATGTACAAAGGAGAAGCCATGTACCATGTACATGAGATCGCCAGGCCGGTTACTATGTAATAAGTAAGTACATGCCGTGTATAATTTATCTACATGCCATGTACTCCAAAATTTCCCAATTATAGAAAACGCACCAAATCCCCCAGCGTGTACTTTGGATAAAAGGTGAAAAGCAATATAGGATGTGTAAATATAAACTACATGCCGTGTACTTTCCAGAAATTTCACCAGGTTTCCTCCTAAAGTAAAAAGGCCTGTACAAGGGATTTGGATGAGAAGAATTTCAAGGAAATTCACAATGGAATTTAAGATAAAGAATTGATTCAGTATAAGATCATAATTAAATGAATTCAAGCGCAAATTATCTTGAATAAAAGAATGATTAAAAGAATTTGAATTCTAAATATGTGTAAATGTCATTTCATGATGTGGATGATCATGAGCTTGGCCAAATACCCTTTTTATGTGTGTATGGATTCATTTAAATTTTTTTCATTTAAATTCATTGGGCTGCGAGCCTTCTTCCAATAAAATGTTGGGCCTGCGTGCCCATGGTTTCTTTAATGAAAACCCCATTTAATGGAGGATCTCCCATGCTAGAGGAGATGATTTGAAATACAACGCTGAGGCGAAATCAACCCATGAAGATAAAAAGGTGGACAATTGGGAGCTGGAAAACATGAACCATTAGGTTAAAGGTGTTTTCCCTAGGTCAGGGTTAGCTTATCAAATCCGCTAGATAAGATAACCAATAGAAGCTCATGATCATTCCATCTTATTTTAATTCTATCTAATTGCATGGTTTATTTATTATGAATGTGTTGTCGCAATCACATTATTAATAAACAAGCCTGCAATGATGGAATAAAATAAAACTAGACTATGTGTAAACTTTATCAGAACATGGTTAATCACTTAAGCTAGCATCACTTAATTTTAACAAGAATGTGACAATTCAAAACTACACATAAAAGATTAAAAAACCAAAATACAATAATATGTCAGACCAAGACATTCATTACTTGATTAAGGGAGAGACTCATTAAAACTATGTGTTTGACCTACCCTTGTTGGGATACTTACTATTATAAAGGTAGCCCTTATGAAATGGTTCTAGATGACATAACCATATTACATCGTGAGGTGTATCTCTTTCTAGAAATGATGTAATATTGGAGGCAATAGTTGAGTAAGTCCAAGTCATGATTTCAGGATTGGGGAGTCCACTCAACAGATCAAGGAACTATATACTCACAGTTGGCAAAGACCCGCCTACCTAAAATACCTTCAAATAGCTTTACCAACCCTTGTTGGGGTTATGCGAAGTGGAATACGGATCCTTTCCACTAGAATGTCAAAGAAACTAGAAATTCTGAGTTCAATGGTGAGGGCCATTGGGACATGATAAAATTGTGGGAGAATTAATATTATCATTTATTATTTCTCATTAAAATGTAATCAAGAATTTACTAATTTATTTGCTCTTTTAGTTTGTAGAATCAATATGACAAACCCATCAACCACATTTTCACTGCGATCGATTATTGATAAATACAATATCCTCACCAGAAGTTACTTTCAAGAATATTTGAGGCACCTTCGGGTTATCCTATGCCATAAACGAAAGTTTTACGTTCTTGAGTCCTCCCATCCTGATCCGCCTGCCCAAGGGGCGAGTGATGAAGAATTCATGGTATATGATCAACATTTGAGTAATTAAATCGATGTTAAATGTTTGATGCTATCATAAATTTCAAGTGATATCATGATGTAACACCCCAAGATTTCATAGTACGTAATTTTGTTAAAGTAATTCAATAACTTGCACTACACGCAACACTGAGTTCAGGCGCACCATGACTTACCAAACAAGTTGTTCAAAAGTGGTTATGAATAATATTAACTGAATTTTGAACTTTATATAATCCCTATAATTTTAGAGTACATATTATTAGTTTCTTAGACATAATTTAAGAACAAATTCATTTTTTCAGATAAAAGATGTATTTTTTAAAAAGTGAAATTTTACTGCCTTTTAATGGAGAACCCTATTTAAATCCGTTATTTGAAAATTTTATATATTCAATTTGACCTAATAAAAATCTTCTTTAGAATCATGAAATATGAATTAGTTTAAATAATTTTTTGGTGTTTTACTGTTAACTTTCATATTTGGGTGAATAGTGAAAAATACAATATTTTAACTAAAAATAACTTTTTTAATCAAAATAATTTATAGTGTTGTATTGTAAATTTTAATAGTTTTAAAGTATACTTACATTAATGTTTTACCATTTAATCCAATGATGGTCATTGTATGTAATTTCACTTTGAAAATGGACATAAACAAACGGCAATCTTTTGATATTTATTATTTCTTAAAAATGCTCCTTTTGGTTTTGACAGTGGGAATTAATTTTAAAATAATAAATGGATCATCTATGTCATAAATTTGGTAAAATAGACTTCATTATTGAATTTTTAATATCGAAATTATCATAGGGTGAATTTTTGTTATTTTTCTGAAAACATTCTATTTTTAATGAATAGTGAAAAAACACTGAGTTATAGTTTAAAACCGAATTTTTAATTAAATAATTATTTATTTTATTTAATTTCATTTTAGGTCAAAATATATTCATAATACCTATATAAGTTCAATTTAATTAATTGGAGTTAGTTTAGAATAATTTTATATATATAACAATTTTATTGAACTTTTTACCGTCTTTTATCCACCTCCTAGGAGAATTTAGAAAATCACATAAAACATTATTTTACCGCTTCTGTGAGTGGAATTTAAAAAATCAGAGAGACACAATTAATATCAAGGAGTATAATGTGGTTTAATAAGATTAAAATAATTTTTTATGAATAGTACCTTTTTACATTTATTTACCACCGTTATAAGTAAATAGGGTAATTAAGGGTAAAAATTATATTATTATTACCCAAAAACATGTCATAATTCTATTGGCTAAGTATAATTCGACCATAAAAAACCTTAAAAATAAAATATGAACCTCTTTGGTAAACGTGGATTTTTATTTAATTCAAAAAAGAGTTTAAAGAGTTAAAATCGAATTTTCATAACTAAAACATTTTTAATATAGGGTTATGCATAAGATAAATTAGATTATAAATATTCATTAAAAAGATAAATATATTTAATAGATAATTCTATTTTATTTATAATTTTTAGAAATTAATAAGTTAATTAATTTATGACACAATGATGATGCAGTAATTACCTTATTAGTGAAATATTAAAATAATTGATATTATAAATACCCAAATAAATATAATATGGGACTTTAAATGAATTAAACGAATGATATTGGTTACTTTGAAATGTTAGGATACATTAAATTAATTTTTATTGAATTAATAAAGTTATTAAGACTTTAACAAAAATCAATTATTAAATAGTGTCAATATTGACATAAATAAGTTTTTAAGATAAATATTATATTATTAATTGATATAATATTTATAAAAATCTAAGGCTCTACAAAAGGACTTATATGATGATAGGTATGTGGTTAATTAACCACTAGGGGTTCCCTTGGCAGTTTATAGTAATATTATTAACCATATAATATAAAAATACAAAGAGACATGGTAAATGTCAAACCATTTAACTAAGAGTTAAATTTAAAAAATAATGGTAAAATAGTGACCCAAACATGTCTAAAACTTATTGGTTGAGTTTTTTTCAACCAATCCCCACCTAATAATTTGTATAATCCACATTGGATTCATTATAAATGGAATATCATTTTATTAGAAAATAATACATTATGTTTTTCTTAAAGAACCCCTCCCCCTTATAAAAGGACACCGCTTATAACCAATTATCCCACCTATAAAGTCGTTTGGATCATACAAACTCTGCCCAATTAATCTCCCTACATCCCTCTCCTCCTCCTAGAATCCTTAAATTAGTCATAAGGCACTTCAAAAGTCCTCTTTGGTTCAAACTAAAGGGAGTTACCCAAATTAAAGGTAACACTTTCTCTTAGCTTCTTATCTTTTATTTTACATCTCCAACCCCTAAACTCTTATTATTATTTTTATTTGTAACAAAACCAGTATCCTAAATATACTAGGATATTATCATGATAAGTATTCGAACTAAACTTACACACACCTCCATCTAATGGGTGATCAACATAATGTTTCTGTGGGTGGAAACCAAACGCCTCAGGAAATAATGATTGTTCAATTCTCTCCTACTGCATCTCATGGTGGCCATTATGATGGCACTATAATTAAATATAATATTAATGATATTTATTTTGTATATAAGCTTATGTTATTCCATTTTATAGCATATCATTATTCGTTTCATGTTGTATATATATACGATAATTTCATTTCAGGAAGTGCGGACTACTGCCCCCTCAAAGTGATATGACTCGTTCATACCATACATGGAACGTATAAAGGATGGTTTTTATGAACATAAGTAATACATATAAGATATTATATTATAATTTAATAATAATATACCTATTTATAAGTGTTCTTTTATTCTGGTTAAAATGTAAAATGAAATAGAAGTAGCATCTGTGCGTACGTACAGACTACAGTCTCCACGAACCCGATAAGATTCATTCCTTATCGTATCCATTAAAATATAATTCTCATTTGATGAATAAAAATAATTTTTAAGGACTGTATATCATTATGGATATGAATAATATAACACCTATCCACAAAATATTCGTCTTATGTAAAAAAACATATTTAAGAAAACTAGTATGTTAACAACCGAAACGACAATAATACTAAGATATTTTTAAAAAAGCTATGTTAATAGATCATATATGATATCATAATTATGTATATGGTTCTTGTATAATTTTATAAAAATGTTTTAACTATTATACATGAGGTTTACATAACATCTACTAAGCAAAAGTACAAGGTAAGGAGTTTTCATCTCACTCCTTATTCCCCTGAGATTCAGTCCATATTTCCATTATTACCTTTTGTGTGGTGTATGTACTACCCATAATTGTATTCTTTTTTTAATACGCTTTTATTTATGTGTATTTACATATTCATGGTATTATACCTCTTTCATGGGGTGTATGATTCGAAAATTACTAAATTGGTAAGGGTTTATCTCACAATATCTTCATTATCCGAGGTTGTTTATACGTGATTATCTATTGGGACTTCTTTATCATCCACATCCATGTTTCATAGAAATGTATTTCAAAACATTTATACTATTTATTACACTATGTATTAAAGTCATTAATACCCTTGTTAGACTTTTTATAAAATGGTTTGAAAGGAATCCTTCCATCATTTTCCGAACAAGGTCCTTTATATCCTTTTCGACAAATTTAAGGTAAGAATGTCTTTTTTAACTTATACAGTGGGTGCGGCTATTTTCCACCGTTATAAAATCCTCAAATATTACCTTATAAGAATATAAGAATATTTTCAAATTAAAGGTTTTCTTTTATTGTTATGTAACTTTTAAATGATTTCAAAAAAGAGATATTTCTTTCAAATAGTTTTGATTTCATCTATGTCAACATCCTCCGATGTATTTTATGCTTATTTGATGTTTATTTATTATGATACAAAACGTCCATATTTTATTTAAGATTTTGTGATATGTTTGATTGTGGATGTGTTATTTTTATACCATTCATGGTTTATAGAGAATGTATTGACATTTCGTATGCAATTTTTAATACGAATGTTTATGTTATGTTTAAACCTGTTAATAGAAGGAATGCATTGGACTTAATAAGTGACTGGTGGAGCCCGCTATAGCTCCTAGATGCATCTGTATGTCTAATGAGACAAACTAGTTTCTTGGCACAAGGACTTGACAAAATATTATTTGTAGTCTTGGCATGAGGCCTTGGCTACATGGTTATGATAGTTTTCCATTATGCATTCTATCATTATGAATGTGGTTATTGATATTGCATGTGGTTATCCGACTAGTAGAATATCCATGTGAATAAGTAAATGGAAATATTTCAATTTATTTTTTCCATATTATGCTGAATTTTGAAGTTTAAAAGGCTTCTTTTTAAGTTATACATTGCCATAAATGTTTATACTTATTTATGAATGTTTTCATTATATTGTTATCCTTACTGAGCAGCTGAGCTCACCCCTTTCTATGTTTTACTTTTCCCATTATGTGAAAAAGTATTTTATGCCTGACAATTATGGATAGTCTGAAGAGGATATGAGTGTGGACCATTGAGACCATATTATATTAGTTTTTTACATTATGATGTAATATATCATTTATGAATGTATCCAGTTATTCCAAGGCTTCTAAACTAATCTTTCTTTCGAGACATGATATTTTGTGATCATGCCAATGATACGTAATAATGCACTGACTCCGGGTAACTGGGGTCGTGGTGTTACTGTTGGTATTAGAGGGAGTTTAGTACAAACCATGGAAGCTAGATTTACATAAACTCTGATTAGTGAACATACACCTAATATGGAATTTGATGATTAGTATAGATAATCTTCATAGATTTTTGTTATTGTAGTGATTTTGTTAGTTTTTCAACCAATACATCCCCGTCTGGATACGAGCCGGTAGAGGCGGCTCTGGCACAGATGTACCTAATGGTAAAACTTGAAACACCACTTTGATTAAGACTTGAACGGGAACTGCTTCATGACAATGGGACTTGCTGCACTCTTGGTTACGACACCCCCGGGGGATATGCTTTGGATAATTCACATATTCATTACAGACCATTGTGAAGGGATTATGAGTATAAACATTCTAAAAGAAAAAAAATTATTATGGATTATATCCATAAACCATTCAGTCTACATTATGTATTTTACAAGCTTGGAATTATTCATTACAATTCATAAACTGACATGGTGTATGCCATTTTATAGAAATGGTGCCCAGTAGAAGAAATGTAATCTCCAGAAATATGTATGATCCAAAGAGTAAGAAGGATCATATCTTTCACAGTGTTAAGATAAAATTTATAAGGGAAATAGTCTCCCATGTATTCTCAACATATGATCAAATAATATCATGTGTTCATAAAATGAGTAAAGAATTATTTATTCTGATGGCATTGAAGGCAAGAATGAGACGAAAAGGATGGAAGAGAGAAAGATAGATAAAGGGAAGAGGGAAAAGAAGAATTTTACCATATGTGTTAAATGTGGAATGAAACACCCTGGAACATGCGTCAAGGGAATGGGAGTTTTTTATAAGTGTGGAGATACATAACACCATGTATGTGACTTCAAGGTTCAAAAAGAGGTTTCAAATGTACAATGATTCATCAGTAAAGAGTTGGGACAATATGTGAAGAAATGTCCAAATCCTCAAAGTATGCCCCAATTGATGCTATTGTTTAATAATCAAGTTATGATACTACCTCAGATGAAGAATAATGATCAGTGTTCTTATATTGTTTTTATAGGATTGTATCATTTGAGTTTTGTATCAACAATATACTAGTTATATAAATTATGGAGATAAAAAAGGATTGTACTGCAATACTATTTTATTGAGGATTTTTAATTATATGGTTTTAAGAAAAGTGACTTAATAGTGAGCTACACAATTCGTAAAATACAAGGTTGATGGAAAGGTAATCATTAATAAGTTCTCGATAATGTGGTAGTGATTTTGGAATAAAAGATGGTTGATTTGAATAAATTGGATATTCTTGAATACCTTCAAAGTGATTAATGATTTTTCATTGTTGGAGTTTACAATATTTTTGGATAGATGGAGTATATCTGGTATTCTATAATGAATAAGAGAGAATGAATGTAATCAATAAGGTTTTATGGTAATTCAGGATGGTGCAGTGTTTTAAAATAATATATAATTAAGGTGTTCAAATAGTTTTGATTTCATCTATGTCAACATCCTTTGATGAATTTTAATCTTATTTGATGTTAATTTATTATGATACAAAACTTCCATATTGTATTGAAGGTTTTGTGATATTTTTGACTATGGGTGTGTTATTTTTATACCATTCATGGTTTATGGAGAAAGTATTGACATTTCGTATGCCTGATTTAATACTAATGATTTTGTAATGTTTAAACCTGCTCATATGAGGAATGCATTGGACTTAATATCTGATGGGTGGAGTCCACTATAGCTCCTCGATGCATTGGTAGGTCTCATGAAAAAAACTAGTGTCTTAGAACAAGGCCTTGACACAATATTATTTTTAGCCTTGGCACGAGGCCTTGGCTATGTGGTTATGATAATCTGGAATTATGAATTCCATCATTATGAAAGTGGTTATTGATATTGCATTTGATTATTTGACTAGTATAATATCCATGTAAATATGTAAATGGAATTATTTGATTTTATTTTTTCCATGTTATGCTAATTTTCAAGGTTAAAAGGCTTTTGTTTTAGTTATACATTTCCATAAATGTTTATGCTTATTTATGAAAGTTTTTTCTATATTGTTATTCTTACTAAGAATCTGAGCTCACCACTTTCTATGTTTTATTTTTCCAAGGATGTGAAGAAATATTTTATGACTGACCTGCATGGATAGTATGAAGGGGATATGAGTATGGACTATAGAGAATATATTATTGTAGTTTTTCACTTTATTATTTAATGTATCATTTATGAATTTATCTAGTTATTCCAAGGCTACTAAACTAATCGGTCTTTCAAGAATTGATCTTTTGTGATCATGCCAATGATACGTAATATTTCACTGAATCTAGGTTACTGGGTAGGGGAGTTGCAGTTTCAATCAGAGGGAGTCTAGTAAAAACCTTGGAAGCTTGATTTAGATAAACTCTAATTATAACACATTGACCTAATATGGACATAGAATATTATTATAGATAAACATCCATGAATTTTTATATTGTAGAGATATTGTGAGTTTTCCGAGTAATACATCCCTGTCTGGATACGAGGAGGTAGAGGTGGCTCTGGCACATATGTACCTTGGGGTAAAATCCGAGAACACTACTGTGTGTGATACATGAATGGGAACTGGTTCACAACAACGTGTTTTTTCTGCACTCTAGGCTATGACACTCCCAGGGGATATGCTTTGGATAATTCTCATTTTCGAAACAAACCATTATGAAGGGATTATGAGTATATACTTACTCAAAGAAAACATTTTTATTATGGATTATATCCATAAACTGTTCAGTTTATGTTATGTATTTCAGAAGCAAGGAATTATTCATTTCAATTCATAAACTGACCTAGTGTGTGCCATTGTATAGAAATGTATCCTAGTATAAGGAATGTGAACTCTAGCAACACATATGATCCAAAGAGTAAGAAGGATTATATATTTCACGGTATTAAGACAACATTTATAAGGGAAATAGCCTCCCATGTATTATAATCATATGAAGAAATAGTATCATGTTTTAATAAGATAAGTAAATAATTCTCTGAGTCCTATTGCATTGATGGAAAACAAGAGAAGAAAAGGATGGAATAAGGAAAGATGGTTAAAGTGAATAGGGAAAAGAATATTTTTCCCATATGTGATAACTTTGGGAAGAAACACCCTGGAACTTGCCTGAAGGTAATGGGAGTTTGTTATAAGTGTGGAGAAAAAGGACACTAAGTACATGACTGAAAGGGTGAAAAAAGGTTTCAAATATACAATGCTTCATCAGTAAAGAGTTGGGACCATATGCGAACAAATCTCCTAATCATCAGAGTCTACCCCAAATGATGCTATTGGATAATAATCAAGATATGATACTACCTCAGATAATGAATAATGACCATTGTTCTTATATTTTTATTATAAGATTATTTCATTTCAATGTTGTATCAACAATATACTAGTTATATGAATTATGATGATAATTAGGGATTCTACTGCAGTACAATTTTATTTAGGATTTTAGATTATATGGTTCTAATAAAAGTGACTTAATAGTGATCTACACTTTTGGTAAAATACTTGGTTGAAGGAAAGGTAATCCTTAATATGGTCTCGATAATGTTGTAGTGATTTTGGAATAAGAGATGGTTGATTTGAATAAATTGGATATTCTTGACTACCTAGAAACAGATTAATGATTTTTCATTGATGGAGTTTATAAAATTTTTGGATAGAAGGAGAATATATACTATTCTATAAATAATAAGGGATCATTAATGTAATCAATATTGTTTTATGGTAATTCAGGATGTTGCAGAGTTTTAATTGAATACATGATGAAGGTGCTCACATGTTATTACATGGAAAAAAGGATCTTCATTGTGTTTACCTTGCTTATGAATATTGGACTGGGATTTTGGATTGAAGGTTTTTGGATAATTATAGTTTGAGATTGTTTTTGGATTTCCATAAAAGGACAACCCGGAGGTCGGGCGGCAACCCATCGTATCTGGCAAGGTTGTGACACTTGAACCCGCAACTGAAGTGCAACAAGGGTGTATCACCTACCACTGGCCCACGTGATTTCCTAGATTAAATATTGTAGTCTATTTTTAAAAAAAATCTGGTATATGAATTATACATTCATTTTTTGAACCCTATATGAATAGGATAAATCGAATATCATTTTTCTATTCTAATATCTTTTATAGTGAATGATGAGTTTGTGGTAGAAATAAGTTAAAGGATGGGACTCTACCTGTCAAGTAAATACTTTTCTTCCTCTCTTATTCTATGAAGAAATTAATTCTTATACTTTAGTGAAGGGATCTTAAAACAAAAAATGTTTTATCATAATACCATATGTTTTGTTGAACTGATGGTATTTTAAATCATCTTAGATTGATGAATTTAAGGCCCTCAATTATACACATGTTTGTGATTGGTGACCTCATTCACTACCTATAAATATTTACGTTTTTCCTCCAATTATATGTCTCTAATAACCACTAATGTTCTCCTAATCGAGATCATAATTTGTTGGTGACCCTTTCATTAAGACTAAATTTTATTAACCCAATTTCCGATGTGGGGTTTCCCAAAGGTATTTTCTATTTTCATCCTTGCATTTTCAAAAAATAATTTCAAATTGCGAGGACACAATTTATTGAAGGAGGGAAGAATGTAACACCCCAAGATTTCATAGTATGTTATTTCTTCAAAGTAATTCAATAACTCGAACTACATGCAACACCATGTTCTAGCGCACCATTAAGAATCTATATTATGAGTTTCTTAGACATAATATAAGTACAAATTCATTTTTTTTCAAATAAAATAAGTATTTTCCAAAAAAATCAATTTTATGTATTTTTAATGCAGAACCATTTTTAAATCCAATATTTGAAAATATTATATATTCATTTTTTCAAAATAAACTTCTTCTTTAGAATCGGGACATAATAATTTAGTTTCAATAGATGTTTGGTGTTTTTCTGATAACTTTAATATTTGGTTGAATAGTGAAAAATACTATATTTTAACAAAAAAACATTTTTAATAAAAATAATTTATAAGGTTAAATTATAAATATTAATGGGTTTTAAGTATAAATAGATTATATTTTTAACATTTAATCCAATTATGGTTATTGTAAGTAATTTCACATTGAAAATGGACATAAAAAGGTGTCAAACTTTTGCTAGTTATTATTTCATAAAAATACATCTTTTGGTTTTGACATCGGGAATTAATTTTAAACTAATAGATGGAACTTATATGTTCTCAAATTGGTAAAATAGACTTCATTATTTAATTTTGAATATCTAAATTATCCTAAGCTAAATTTTTGGTATTTTTCTGAAAACTTTCAAGTTTTAATGAGAAGTGAGAAAACACTGAGTTATAGTTTAAAATAGAATTTTTATATAAATAATTATATATTTTATTTACATTTATTTTAGGTTAGAATATATAGATAATACCTATATAAGATCAATGTAATTAATTGGTGTTTGTTTAGAATAATTTTAGATATACAAGAAGTTTATTAAACTTTTCGCCGTCTTTTACCCACCTCCTAGGAGAATTTGGAAATTCACATAAAACATAATTTTACCGCTTCATTGAGTGTAATTTTGAAAATCCGAGAGACACGGAAAATATAAAGTAGTAAAATGTGGTTCAATAAGATATAAATAATTTTTTATGAATAGTATCTTTTTAATTTTATTTAACACGGTTAAAAGTAAATAGGATAATTAAGGGTAAAAATGATATTATTGTTACCCTAAGACATGTCATAATTATATTGGATAAGAATAATTCAAACAAAAACAAGCTTAGGAATAAAATATCAACCAATTTGGTCTCCTTAAATTAGATTACGACATTTATTATTATTTAATTCAACGAAGAGTTAAAAGAGATAAAATCAACGTTTAATAAATAAAACATTTTTTATATAGGGTTATCCATAATATAAATTCGATTATAAATATTCATTAGAAATATAAAAAGATTTAATCCATAATGGTATTTTATTTATAATTTTTAGAAATTACCTAAATTAATTTATTTATGACACAATGATGATGAACTAATTACCTTATTAGTGAAATATTAAAATAATTGATGTTATAAATTCAAAAATAAATATAATTTTGACTTTTAATGTATTCAACGAAATTGTTTTGTTAATATGACATGTTAGGATTGATTAAATTAATTTTGTTTGAATTAAAAATGTTATTAATACTTTAATAAAAAAAATTATCAAATAGTGTCAAAATTGACATAAAGGATTTTTTAAAACAAATATTATATTATTAATTGAAATAATATTCTTAAAAATTTAATGTTCAGCCAAAGGACATCTATGATGATAGGTATGTCATTAATGAACCACTTGGGGTTCTCTTGTCTGTTTATAGTATGTTTATTAACAATATAATATAAAAATACAAAGAGACATGGTAAATGTCAAACCATTTAAATAAGAGTTAAATCTAAAAGATAAGGTTAAAATAGTGACCCAAACTTGTCTAAAACATATTGGTTGAGTTTTTTACGACCTATACCCACCTTATAATTTGAATAATCCACTTTGGAGACATACTAAACCAAATATGATTTTATTATAAATTAATCCTTTATGTTTTTCCTAAAGAGCCCATCTTACCCCTTATAAAAGGACACCACTTCTAACCTATTCCTCACACCTTTCAATCCTTTTCTGTAACATACCATGTAAATAAAGAAGAAAACATTTTAATATTTATTAATACTAGTGAATTAAATATTAAATTTACTTTAATCGGATTGCTATGTTCGATGGCGTACCCAATACGCAACTTCGAGTTTCTTTGAAATCTTACGTTGAACTCTAATAATAAAATAATATTATTTTAAATTGTATTCAACGCCTAGCCATTATAATGGTGGTAATGAACATAAATAACTACAAAATGATTATATATGTTTGTCAAATATGTTTACTTTTTACAATAAATTATAGAGGATTTAAATGCGAATGAATCCAATTTTAATCGTAAATATTCTAATATTCATTAAAAGGTCGATTAACCACCTTTTGAAAGAGAACCCTTAAATCCTATTTTGGACAATTTTATATATTATATTGGACCATATAAAATCCTTCTTTACAATTGGGGAATCAAAATTTACTTTTTTATGTTTTTGTTATTTTTTCGATAATGGTCATTTTTTATGAATAAGTGAAAAATGTTGTATTTTAATTCAAAACCACTTTTTAATATAATTTATTTATATGATTAGATCATATTTTTAATTGGTTTTAATTTTTAGATTGAATATATTTTTACCATTTAATCTAATGGTGGTCATTGGAATTAATTTAACTTTGAAATTGGACTTAAACTAGTGTCAATCTTTTGATATATTTTGTTTCATAAAAACACGCTATTTGTATTGACAACGGGAATTAATTATTAAATTAATTAATTCAACTTATATGTTTTGAATTTCGTAAAATATACATCTTTTTTGAAATCAGAATATCAAATATAGCTTAGGGTGATTTTTTGGCATTTTTCTGAAAAACATCAAATTTGATGAATAGTGAAACCACTAAGTTGTAGTTGGAAAAGCTGATTTTTCGTTTAAATGAAATTTTACCACCTCTGTGATTTGAATTTCAAAAATCCGACATTCATGGTTGTCCTTAGAATGTAAAATGTGGTTCATTGGGATGAAAATATTTTTTTTGAATAGTAACTTTTATGTTTTATTAACCGCGATTAAGGGTAATTAGTGTAATTTAAGGTAAAGATAATGTTATAATAATATGAAATCAACATGAAACATGTCCTACCCTTATTAGATGAGTCATGGAAGACCAAGACAATCCATGGGTCAATCTGGGGACCCCATGGAGCCACATGGGTAAGAAAATGACATTAATAACTTTTTATTTAAAGTTAAACTAAAAATGTCACAAACAAGTAATGTTTTACTCAACCAATTTTTACATGGGATTATACAAGTCATAATTTTAACTATAAATAATCCTTAGAAATATAAAAATATTTCATACATCATAGTAATTTTTTTATAATTTTTATACATTAATTAAATTAATTTATTTATGACACCATGATGATGCATCAATTACCTCATTAATGAACGATTTAAATAAAATGAAACGATAATGAAAATTCTAAGATATAAACTTGTATAAAACTTTTTGTATGGGTTGATTTCGAACCCTTATCTCCTTATCTGCGAAATATATCTTTTTGGGACCTTTAAAATCTGAAAATCATATTAAAATAAATTTGCATTTCATGACTTTCCTAGAGTGCCCCTCCTCCCTCTTATAAAAGGCCCCCACCTCTACCTCCTTACCCACACCTCTCAAGCCATTGCCTCAGCCAAACTCTGATCCTTTTATCTCTCCACATCCATCTCTTCATCATATAATCCTTCCCTTAGGCATAAAGCTCTTCAAGAATCCCTTTTGGTTCAAACCAAGGGGAGTTACCCGATTTAATGGTAACATCTTCCCTAATGTTCTTTTGTTTTATTTGGCTTCTCCAACCCCCTAAAATCTTTTAATTCCTTTATTTTGTAGAAAAACCAGTATCTTAAATATACTAGTATGTTGTTATTATAACGATTCAAGATACACTTACACACACCTCCGTCAAATTGTTAAAGAACATACTGTTTCTATGGATGGAGAATTATTGTCTCACGAAACGATGATTGTTCTATCTTCTCCTACAACCTTTCATGGTGGCCATTATGATGGAAATATATTTATTTATGATATATATTATATTTATTTACTCTATATTCTTCTTTATTTTATATTTAATACATAGAATTATTCTTTTCATGTTGTGCAAATGTGATAATTTCCTTTGAGGAAGTGTGGACTACCGCCCCCTCAAGTGATGTGACTCGTTCATGCAATGCATGGAAGGTATAAATAGTGAAATTGATGAAATTATGTGAAATATATAACATATATATTTTACTGTAAATATAATATATATATATATATAATCTAGTTTTAATTCCATTAATGTTCCAAAGTAATGAAAGTAGCATTCATTTGTACGTACGGCCTACCATCACCAGGAACGGTGCATTTCATTTCTTTTAATCTCCAAATTTTATGGAATATCATAAAATGAATATATAATGGATATATATGATATTTAAATAAATAATATTATTATGAATATGATGTACTTATAACTGCATAGAAAATTCTTTTCCACCAAGTTCAATTTTTACTCATGTACCAAACATCGTCAAAAATGACTGATATGAACACACATTGTTAACCAATTATTATAAAATTATAAAATGTGATATAGAACTGAATAATAATCTTTAAATGAGGTAATTAAGAAATCATAAATTGACCAAAGTTTATTATTAAAGAATATAAAGAAACGAACAAGACAAGTTACACTTGATGTAAAGGATCCTACATCTCTCTATATTTTTAAGTACTCTCTTTTATGTCACTTATTTTATGATCATTTTAATTATGTTTGGGGATGTTCTTTTGTATCCCTCTTACTGTAAATTTTATGTTCATAGGATGAGAGACCCTATTTTATAACTTCAATCCATTTTTTGGATGTTTTACGTGGCGCCGTTAGGGTGCCGAGTTTTCGTAAGGGATTTTTCATCTCACTTTTATTCCCCTGTGATTCATGATACATTTTCCACTATTTACTTTTTTGTGGTGTTTTAATACCCATGATTGTATTCATTGTGTAATATAATTTAATTTATGGTTATTCACATCTTCTTTGTATGACACTTTTTTTCATGGGGTGTACGTTTCAGATGTTACCCAAACCCGTAAGGGAACCTTTCACCCACCTCTTTTTAAAATAATTCTTTTGTTTAAATATTATTATGTTGGGATATGTTATTATATATCTTTATTGAAGTAAAATTTATTTTTGAAGTGATGAGATACCCTGTTTGTCTTATCAACTCATTTTTTGATTTTTAAAATGATGTCGTTAGGTTGTCGATTTTTTTTACAATGGATCTTCTTAACCCAATACCATTTTCATTGTGTTCAACTTGTAGTTATTGAATATGTCATCCTTTGAATATGTGTTAATGACCTACAATTTTTTTTCACTTAATATCCACTTATATTGGGTGTATTTATATTTTCCACACATAATTATGAGATTTAATTATCCTTAATTTAAGGATACCTTTTTTATAAGGGATTTCATCTCATTTTACATTTCTATTTAGACTTCATTGTTGTTATGCACCAATTCACTCTTATATAGTGTATATACTGTCCTTTGGCATATTATATCATGAATAAATTTATTATCATGACATTATTAAGTTCTTATTAAATTTTATTCCGTAATTGTTTGTATTCACGTTTCTCTCATTTTGTTAAAAACTCTTTAACTAAAATATCATTTTAAATGTTTTAATGATTTATTCTTATAAATATTTCTCATTGATATCCATGTTTTAAAAAATGTTTTAAGGATTTATTTATTTGGATATTAATGGTTTAAAATTTTATAAATATCCAAGTGGTATGGGACACTTTGATTAAAAAATATCTTTATTAAATGTTTTAAATGGTTTTGAAAATGGTTTTTATAATTGATTTGTTATGTGAATATATTTAAGGGATATATTGTGAATTGAAATGTGGAAATGTTTTATCTCCATTATATTTGTTATATTTCTTATGATTTTATAATGTTACTTGGAAATTTTATGGGTGGTTAAGTTATAAACCATATGACGGGTGGTGTTGTGAATACCAGTACGAGTGGTTACGTTATTACCTCTAATAAATTGGGTATGGAAGTCGGTCGTATGACTATTCCATGTAGTGATATGTGTGGAAGTCGACCGTATGGTTATTCCATTTATGTATGTTTATGTCCCAAGTTACCTTTATATGTAATGTATTCATTATATGGGTTTATGGTAATCTTTTGGTTATAAAGGATAAGTGGTGATCTTTTATTCAGTGAAGAGAATTTACTCATTCTTAAAGGTGAAAAGTATTACTTTGTTAAAGTATTCATGGTTTACATGTTGATTTGAAAAAAACTAACAGCTTTCCTTCTTTGTGTATACTTTACTGGGATTTTTATTGTTCATCCCATGTTTTTTAAATCTTCTCCACATGACTTAAAAATTAATAGGGTCAAGGATGGGATCACGGAAAGACATGCTATCAAAAACATAAAACTAGACATGTTTCTTTTTAATGGTTATTATTTTATGGAAACATAGTATAATTGTCTACTTTTTAATGTTTTGATTTGTAATAGTTATTTCCTAATTCTCTAAAATTCTAATCTAGAAAAGATCCTTGGTGTGAATTATTCATTTAATTCATGATTATGTATGGTTTTAAGGCCGAACCCTTATAGTTGGTATTAGAGGTCGGTTTAGATAACTTTAGAGGTTAGGGTACTCTCTAAGCATAAGTGACATTACCATAATGGTTATGATTTCAGAAAGAGTCATAGTTTTAGATAATGATAATTAGTAATTATATCTTAGTGTTTATCTTCCTCATTAGTGCATGATAATTTTGTCTATATACTCACACTGAAATTCTTGGTTTTAGTTAATCGATGGATCTAGCAGGCACCAAAGTGACAATGGGATTGATGGAAACTATGGTGGTTCTCTGATTAAGAGACTGGATGAAATGGGTGATTCAATGAGGAATCTTATGGTGATTCTAAACCAACTATAAAGGAGTCATGATTAACCACTTGAACCTTGGTTAGTTCTCTGATGCATCATCTACAAGATAACCAACTTGATGTAACACCCAAGACTTTTATAAGAAATTTTTTGTTTTTATTTTATATAAATCATCAATTGAATCATTCACTACACACAAAACTAGCTTGGCTTGATTTACACGCACTCAGGACCTTCCATGATAGCTTGCGTCGTACGCAATACCGAGTTTCACTAAACAACGATATGCTATTAAAGCATTATTAAAACTAGCCGTTATGAATAGTAATAACCACTTTTTGAAATTTTGTAAATTTTATTTTTAAAAATGGACTTCGTTTTTGGTTTCGGAATATCGAAATTAGCCTAGGGTGAAATTTTTATATTTTTCTGGAAACATTCAATTTTTGATGAATAGTGAAAACACTAGGTTACTATTTAAAAACCGGCTTTTTATTTAAATAATTATTTATTTTATTTAAATTTATTTTAGGTCAATATTGATACATAATACCTATATATGTTCAATGTAATTCATTGGAGTAATTTTATAATAATTTTAGATATATAAAAATTTTATTGAACTTTTCACCGACTTTTACCCACCTCCTAGGAGAATTTGCAAATTTACATAAAACATAATTTTACCGCTTCTGTGAGTCGAATTTCAAAAATCCGAGAGACACTGTTGATGTCAGTAAGTAAAATGTGTTTCAATGAGAGGAAAATAATTTTTGGTGAATAGTAAATTTTTACTTTTATTTACTACGGTTAAAAGTAAATATGGTAATTAAGGGTAAAAATGATATTATTATTACCATAACACATGTCCTAATTCTATTTTATAAGTGTAATTTGACCAAAAAAACCTTAGGAATAAAATATGACCATTTAGGACCACTTGGATTAGATTAGGATATTTATTATTAATTTATTTAAAGAAGGGTTAAAATAGTTAAAATCAATGTTTAATAAGTAAATAAATTTTAATATAGGGTTATACATAAGATAAATTCTACTATAAATATTCATTAGAAATATAAAATGATTTCCTACATAATGTTATTTTATTTGTAATTTTTAGACATTATATAAGTAAATTTATTAATGAAACAAAGATGATGCAGTAATTATCTTATTAATGAATTTTTGACATAATTGATGTTATAAATACCCAAATAAATGTAATTTGAGACTTTTTATGAATTCCACTAATTTTATAGGTTAATATTACATGTTAGTATTTATTTAATTAACTATGTTCTAACTAATCATTCTGTTATTATTTTCACAAAAATCAATTACTAAATAGTGTCAAAATAGACATAAAATAGTTTTTTTAAAAATATTATATTATTAATTGATATTTTATTCCTAAAAATCTAAAGTTCGGCCAAATGACATAGATAAAGATATATATATTAATAATAAACATCTTGGGATTCGTTCAGCTTGTTATTGTATGTTTATTAACCTTATAGTGTAAGAACACAAAAAGACATGGTAAAAGTAAAATTATCTAACATAAAGTTAAATCTAAATTATAAGGTTAAAATATTAAACTAAACATGTCCAAATTCTATTGGATGAGATTATTTAGACCCATCCCCACCATATCTTCTAAATTAATCAATTTGGATCTAATTAAAAATGAATATGGATTTATATTAAAATAATATTTTTATTTTTTCCAAAGGGGCCCCTCACCTCCCTTATAAAAGGGCACCTCCTCCCTCTCTTCCTCACACCACTTTGAGCCTTCAAGCTCGGCCAACCCCAGAAAATTTCTCCTCTCCACTTCCCTATAAACATCCTAGAGGTCCTGGTTTTTTTCAAAGACAAATTTTAGTGACCTAAAAGGAGGTCTCAAAGAAGCGCTTCAAAGAAGAGGTAATGTCCGTTGCCGATTCTTTCAAATTTATTTCTTCTTCCACTTCTTCTTATTTTGTTATTTCATTATGAATTAATAACATAAGTATCAATAATATACTGATATGTTATTATAATTATTAAACAACCCTATTTCACCATCTATCCATCCTACGGAAAACGAAATCACCGTGTGTGCGTACGTACAGAATACCGTCTCCACGCCGTGGTGTGATCTATTTTGCACCACCACCTTACATGGATGGGTATAATTCTGTAAATGATGAATATATATAATTATTTTAAAGTGGTATTGATTCTTAAATAGTTTTTAGACACTCCAATACAATTCCACGATCATTGGAACGATATCATCGGTCGTGCGTACGTACGGAATACCGTCTCCACGATGTGATGCGACTCGTTCTAAATGATTTTCATTGAATAATGATTACATAAATTAATTGAGTGAATAAGTATTATATATATTACATTAATAAAATTCGGGAAATGAAGTATCTATAACCTAAAATGAAGAATAATAATTTATTCGACAAAATACGCATAAGAACAAAAAGTAATAAACACCCGAATAACAAGTAGCAATGAAATATTACTAATAATAAGCTAATAATATGACTATATATGATATCATAACAATGAGTATGAATATTTAATAAGTCAATGACATTACTTAAATCATTATACATGAGGTTCAGACACTTACGATTAAAATCAAACCTATGGTAAGGGAAATATCACAATCTCATTTTTATCCGAGAATGTTTATACTTTGGAATTTACTGGGGTGTATTTTATCATCCACATCCATGTTTCCTCAATATTAAATATTATTTCTATCCACCTATAATTGTTTAAATCCAATTTTATCTTTCGTTGAGTTTTTAGTAAAAGATATGAAAGGAATTTTTGTCATTTTTTGTACGAGGTACTTTTTGACTTTTCAGACAAAAGTACGAGAAGATTGTTTTTTTAACTTATACGGCATGAATAGATTTTTAAAACATAATTTCCAAGAAGCTTCCTTTGATATTTTTCAATTTTATTTTTAATCAACTTCTTTTTGTTTATAATTTTATGACATATTAAGGAAGAAAAACTGTTTTTTAAGTTGAAAGGATATTTTCCTCAAGAATGGAGTTCAAGTGTTTTATCATAATCTTTTTCCATCAAAGATAATAAAGGGTTCTGTTTCTATCCCTATTATTACATTGATTTGATTATGTTGTTGTGGAATTATTTTTATGAATACATTTATCATATATGAATTGTTTTATGATGTCACGATGTTTAAGAATCCCATTTTTATTGCATGAGTTATGCTATGATGTATGCGTTATGATTTTGTGGCACACATAAGAATGGTATAATTATGAAATGGGTGGGACCTATATCTCCTTCTAATTCAATGGGTAAGGATTTTATATCTCATGAGATAGACATGGCTGGAATGACATGTTAACCCGGTTCAGTGAAACAGGACTAAAACGAGGAATGAACTCGGTTCAGAAATGGTATTTGTCCACTAAGATATTCTTGGAAATGAGTCTTGATTAATAAGAAATTATTCTATATGATTATGTATGTATTCCAAAAAGCTTCCTGTTTTAAGTTATGATTATTGTGTTTACATTTAACTACCATAATTTATCCCATGTTATGAAATTATGATCTCTTTTGCAGGGTAAGATTTCCAAAATGTTATGTTCATATGAATATGATGTGATTGATATTTCTTTTGTTTACCCTTACTGAGCATTTGAGCTCACCCTTTTGTATGTTTTCTTTTCCCAGGTCAGGAAGAAGGTTATTAAGTAATATATGCCAAAAGGGACTATATATATGATGAAATAAATGGGAGACAGTGTAGACGCTTTATGAACTAGTTGTTTATGTTTCCCAGTTTCTAAAGACATTATACCTATACGGTCCTTTCATAGTTTTTTTATATATTGTAATAAGTGTAATTCAATTTTTAAGAACTAATAATTTATGTAAAGTATGGGTCGTTATAGTTGGTATCAAAGAAAAGGTATAGTCAACCTTTGGAAACTAGGATGTGAAAGCCTTAGTAAGAATCCTAAGGATAAGTCTAAGCATAGAACACAATATTAGTGTTTTAGAAATGGCCATGAATAACCTAGGATAAGACCTTAAGTGTGAACTTTTATTCATGATAATGTGGGTTTCCTATTATAATTAGTTTTTCTCACACTATTATTCTTGGTTTTAGTCAATGGATGGAACCTGAAGGAACCGTGTTAATTCGGAATGCGACCGAAAAAGCAATGATTATCCCCCAGAGCAACTAGACATTATGGGAGCTGGAATGAAAAATCTTATAGCCATGCTCACACAACTTTCTCAAGCTATGAATCATGCAGGACATCCAAACGAGAAAAGGAAAGAGCAACATTCTGTTGAATCCTTCATGAGACAGCGTCGACCTTCATTCAGCGGGTCTACTGATCCATTAGTTGCTGAACAATGGATCAGTACTACTGAAAAGATATGTTCGGTTCATCAATGTTCTGAACATGATAATGTCATCTTAGTAGTGTATCGTTTGGAAGGTGATGATGATCAATGGTGGAATATAATCAAGAATACGATGCCAAGAGATGAAATTGGGTCCATGGAATGGGACGAGTTCAAGAACATATTTTTCAATAAGTACTTCCCTAATATTCTCTAAACAAATATGGAGAAGGAGATTATTGAACTAAAGCAAAAGGATGATGAATCTGTTGGTACCTATGAGGAAAATTTTACAAGACTTGCAAGGTACGCTTCTGGTATTATTATCCAACTTGAGAGTAAGATTGATCGATTCTTTAGTGGCTTAATACTAAGTCTTCGAAGGGCATTAGCCATAAGGGACTTCAACAGATACGAGGAAATCGTTCGACGGGCTCTCAAAGTTGAGATGGAGATTGGAGTAACCCATCAGTCATATGGGTTTGATAAGAAGAGGAAAATGGAATTCAAAGGAAAATCTAAAGAGCACACTGAAAAAAAGATGATTTTTCCCTGATGCTGAAAGTGTGGAAAGAAACATGGAGGGAGTTTTCTTAAAGGGACATGTAAATGTTTCAAATGGTGAAAGGAAGGTCATCGGGCATTTGAATGCCGCAATGATGGGAAGAAGATGTCTAGTGATGTGAATAATGAAAAGGCTACACAGAGTGAACCTCATACACATTAATGTTACAAGTGCAAGGAAATGGGGAATTATTCCCATCAATGCCCTAATCCAAGGGTTGCTGATGATGATCGATGTCAAAAAACTCTTAAGGCTAAAGACAAAGGAAAGTCACATGAAATTTCTATCAGCGATGTGGAGTATGATGACGAAGTGGTGAAAGGTAAACTTACCATCCTCTCTAAAGTAGAAAATGTTTTATTTGATTTTGGATCCACCCACTCCTTTATTTATTAAGAATTTGCTAAGGGTATCATCGTATTACCTCAACAATTAGATGTTGAGTTAGCTGTGACAACGCATAATGGAACAACAATCGCATCAAAAGATTATAATTCTTCTCCGATTGAGGTTTGTGGGAAAGTGCTTCCTAAAAATCTTGTGATCCTCCCTAGAGTGGAATTTGATGTGATTCTTGGCATGGATTGGATTTCTCTATATGGAGCTCATATCAATTTCCAAAGAAGGGAAGTCGCATATCATATTCCAGATCAATCTTTGATCTTCTATCGATTCAAGGATGAACATAACCATCTAGAGGAAATTTCTTCTATATTATGGGTCTTGATTCCACTAATTGAAGGTTATTTATTGCAAATGGTTGGTGAGAAACTCACAATTAAGAATATTCCCATTGTACTGGAGTTTGATGATGTCTTTCCGGAGGAATTTTTGGGTCTTCCACCAAATCGTGAAGTTGATTTTTCAATAGAACTCATATCGGGTGCTTTACCTATTTCAAAGATACCATATAGAATGGCCCCAATTGAGTTGCAGTAATTGAAGAAGCAACTCCAAGAGAATCTTGATAATGGGTTCATACGCCCTTGTGCGTCACCTTGGGGAGCACCTGTTCTATTTGTTAAGAAGAAATATGGATCAATTAGACTTTTCATTGATTATCGAGAACTTAACAAGATCACTATCAAGAACAAATATCCCATCCCGTGCATTGATGACTTTTTTGACCAACTACAAGGAGCTCAATACTTTTCCAAGATTGATCTTCGTTCAGGGTATCATCAATTAAGGATCAAAATGGAGGATATACCAATGACGACTTTCCGTACATGGTATCGACACTGTGAATTTATAGTGATGCCATTTGGTCTTACTAATTCCCCTGCTATCTTCATGGATCTGATGAATAGAGTCTTTAGAGACTATCTTGATCAGTTTGTGGTAGTCTTTATAGACGATATTCTTGTATATTCATAGAGCAAGGAAGAACATGAAGATCACATGAGAATTATATTGAAGACCCTGAGAAAGGAGAAGCTTTATTCCAAATTTACCAAGTGTGAATTTTGGCTTCAGAAAGTTTCATTTTTGGGTCACATAATATCAAAAGAGGGGATATCTATGGATCCCGCAATAAAAGTGGTTATCGAAAGATGGTCGAGAACAACATAAGTAACTAAGATCTGAAGATTTCTTAGGTTGGATGGATATTATCGACGTTTTGTGAATGAGTTTTCACAATTATCTAATCCACTCACTAGGTTGACTCAGAAGAGAGTTAAGTTTGTTTGGACGGAGGAATGTGAAGAGAATTTCAAGGATTTGAAAAGAAGGTTATCCAGTGCACATATTCTCACACTGCCTTGTAGTGGAGAAAGGTTTGTGATCTACAGTGATGCATCCAAGGAGGGATTGGGGTGTGTTCTTATGAAAAATGATATGGTGATAGCTTATGCCTCACAACAGTTGAAAATCCATGAGTAAAATTACCCAACTCATGATTTGGAGTTAGCTGTGGTAATCTTTGCATTAAAGATTTGGAGGAATTATCATTATGGAGAAAGGAGTGACATTTATACTGATCATAAAAGTATAAAGTATATTTTCACACAAAAGGAGCTGAATATGAACCAAAGAAGATGGTTGGAGTTGATTAAGGATTATGACTGCTCAATTTATTACCACCCTGGGAAAGAAAACAAGGTGACAGATGCATTAAGTCGACAAGACCATGCCAGTTTATCCATGATTAGGATCACAAAATATCCAATATTTATGGATTTACAAAGGATGGATCTTGGAATTATAATGAAATGGGAAAATATTATCTTTCTCAAATGAATGTTCAACCATCTATACATGTTAAGATTAAAGAGGCACATAAAGAAGATATAGAGTTACAAAAGAAGGTGAGAAATGTTCCTGAATTTATCCTTGAATGTGATGGGATAATAATGTTCAGGAATCGGGTGTGTGTTCCTCCCATCCCTGAATTAAAGAAGGAGCTGCTGGATGAGGATCATAGTTCTTCATTCTATATTTATCCTGGAAGCACGAATATGTATAGGGACCTAAAAGAGTACTTCTGGTGGGATGGCATGAAAAGATATGTTGCTGAATATGTCTCTCGATGTTTGGTTTGTCAGCAAATTAAATCTGAGAGATAAAAGTCTAAGGGGATGTTACAACCATTACCCATACCCGAATGGAAATGGGAAAACATCACTATGGACATTGTCATAGAACTTCCTAAAACATCCAAAGGCAATAATGCTATCTGGGTGATAGTTGATCATCTTATAAAGTCTGCACACTTCATTGATATTAGAGAGGATTTCTCTCTGGATAAGCTTTGTAGAGACCCGAAGCTTGACGTACATAGATATTACATTACTTTTGTGGAATACTTAGTATATAACAAAACACACACACAAGGACCGTAATAGTTTAGTGTCCTTGGAAACTCAGAATATAATCTTCTAATCGTGGTGAAAGATCTTCAATATCTCCCATAAAGATCTTCTTTTTTTTATACATAAAACCTTTCTTTATATCCTGGGGAAAAGAAAACATAAAAGGGTGAGCTCAAATGCTCAGTAAGGGTAAACAAATGAAATATCAATCACATCATATACATAAGAACATAGCTTTTGGGAATCTTAACCTACAAAAGAGCTCATAATATCATAACATGGGATAAATCATAGAAGTGAAATGTAATCCCAATAATCATAACATAAAACATGAAACTTTGTGGCATACACACATAATCATAGAGAATCATTTCTTGTTAGTCAAGACTCATTGCCAAGACTATCTTAGTGGACAAAATCCCTTTCTGAACCGAGTCACTCTCTTTTCAGTCCTGTTTCACTGAACCGGTATAACCTACCATTCCAGCCATGTCTATCTCATGAGATATAAAATCATTACCCAATGCATTGGAAGGAGATATAGGTCCCACCCATATCATAATGATTTCATTCTTATGTGTGCCACAAAATCATAAATCATACATCATTTCATAACCCATGTAATAAAATGGGATTCTTAAACATCATGCCATCATAATCCATAAACAATTGATATCATTCAATCATAAGAATATTGAAACCATTTAAATCATAGAGACATTTTACTTGAAACATACATATCAAATAATGTCATCTTAGATGGAAAATAGTTTTGAAAAAAGTACTTGAAATGAATTCTTGAGGAAAACACCCTTTCTTCTTTAAAATCATTTTCTTTTCACAAAATGTCATGAAATTTTAAAAGAAAAGGATTGTAACAGCCCGAGATTTTATGAAAAATATACTTTTTAATTTTATTAAGGTCTTGTGTTTTACGCTACACCAAAAGGAGCTTGCACAATACGCATCTTTGACTTGCCTTGCATTACACGCAATCGCAACCTTCCTCGATAGCGTGTGTAGTACGCAATACTGAGTTTCATGAAACTACGATACGCTATTATTAAAACTAGACGTTATGAATAGTAATAACCACTTTTTGAAATTTTGAAATTTCTATTTTTCAAAATGGACTTCATTTTTGGATTCGGAATATTGAAATTAGCTTAGGGTGAAATTTTGGTACTTTTCGGATAACTTTCATATTCTGATGAATAGTGAAAATTACTAAATTTTAATTAAAAACAACTTTTTTAATAGAAATAATTAATAGTGATAAATTATTAATTTGAGTGGTTTTAAAGTATATTTAGAATATATTTTTACAATTTAATAAAATGTTGTTCATTGGATTTAATTTCACATTTAAACCAGTTATAAAAAAGTGTCAATCTTTTGATAGTTATTATCTCTTAAAAACACGCCTTTTGTTTTGACGACGGGAATTAATTTTTCAAATAATTAATGCAACTGATATGTTTTGAATTTGGTAAAATAGAAATCATTTTTAAGTTCATAATATCAAATATAGCTTAGGCCTAATTTTTTGTATTTTTCTGAAAACTTTCAATTTTTGATGAATAGTGATACCACTAAGTGGTAGTTAAAAAAACTGAATTTTTCATAAAACTTAATTTTACCGCTTCTGTGAGTGGAATTTCGAAAATCCAAGAGACACGGTTAATATCAAGGACTAAAATGTGGTTCAATGAGATGAAAATAATTTTTGGTGAATAGTAACTTTTTACTTTTTTTAACCACGGTTAAAAGTAAATAGGGTAATTAAGGGTATAAATGATATTATTATTACCCTAACACATGTAATAATTCTATTGGACAAGTGTAATTCGACCAAAAACAAACTTAGGAATAATATATGACCATTTAGACCCACTTGGATTAGATTAGGACATTTATTATTAATTTATTTAAAGAAGGGTTAAAAGAGTTAAAATCAAAGTTTATTTACTAAAACATTTTTAATATGGGGTTATACATAAGATAAATTCGACTATAAATATTCCTTAGAAAGATAAAAGGATTTCCGACATAATGGTATTTTATTTGTAATTTTTAGACATTATATAAATTAATTTATTTATGACACAATGAGGATGCAGTAATTATCTTATTAATGAAATATTGACATAATTGATGTTATAAATACCAAAATAAATTTAATTTGAGACTTTTTATGAATTCCACTAATTTTCTAGGTTACTATGATATATTAGTGTTGATTCGGTCAACTTGGTTCGAACATATAATTCTGTTATGACTTTCAAAAAAATCATATATCAAATAGTGTCAAAATTGACACAAAATAGTTTTTAAATCAAATATTACATTACAAATTGTTATTTTATTCCTAAAAATCTAAGGTTCGGCCAAATGACTTAGATAAGGATATATATATTAATAATAAACAATTTGGGGTTCGTTTGGCATGTTATAGTAAGTGTATTAACCATATAGTGAAAGAAAACAAAAAGACACGGTAAAAGTAAAATTATTTAACTCAGAGTTAAATCTAATTGATAAGGTTAAAATAATACCCTAAACTTGTCTAAATCCTATTGGTTGATAGGATTGCGACCCATACCCACTTTAGATTCGAAATAAGACCCTTTGGAACCATTAAAAACCGATTTTGACTTTAATATAAAATAATATTTTGAGATATTCCTAAGGTGCCCCTCTCCTCCCTTATAAAAGGGCACCTCCTCCCCCTCCTCCTCACACCAAATTGAGCACTCAAGCTCGGCCAAACCCAGCCATTTTCTCCTCTCCACTTCCCTAGAATAATCGTAGAGGCCCTGGTCTTCTTCAAAGACAAATCATAGTTCCCTAAGTGGAGGATTCAAAGAGGCGTTTCAAAGAAGAGGTAATATCCATTACCGATCTTTTTCAATTTCGTTCTTCTTCAACTTCTTCTTCTTCAGTTGTTTCATGATAAAGTAATAACATCAGTATTTCTTATATACTGATATGTTATTATAAATATGAAACAACTATAATTAACCTTCTATCCATCCTACGGAAAAAGGAAATCACCGCGCGTGCGTACGTACGGAATACCGTCTCCACGCCGTGGTGTAATCTATTTTCCGCCCCCACCTTAATTGGATGGGTATAAAGGTGTAATGAGTAACTATATATGATTATTATAAAGTGATATTGATACTGAAATGGTATACATACACTTCAACACAATTCCACGACCATGGGAACGATATCATTGCTCGTGCGTACGTACGGACTACCGTCTCCACGACGCGATGAGATTCATTCTCATTGATTAACCATTCATGAATGATTATAAAGTATATATAATATGTACTAATGAAATATATGACATAATAATGATACTGGATTTATTTATATATTTATATGTATGTCATCTACTTAATTCCATTCACTTCAATAAGGAAACGAAAACAGCGTTCATGCGTACGTACGGACTACCGTATCCATGAACAGTGTATTTCATTCCATTTATCGATATATTATATATATATATATTATGAATATATATTATATATAAATCATGTTTTACATTCTGGATATAAGTAATCATGATCCATGTAATCATATTAATAATTACAAGTTAAAAACACGAACGACAAATGAGACGACTTTACCCAAAACGCTACTTTAACATGAATTTAAAAAAGAACGGGTAATATAAAGTCATAAGTGGAACATATATGATATAATAACTATTAATATGATTCTGGAATAAGTCAATAACATGATTTAAATCATTATACAGGAGGTTCGGACACTTACAAAGCAAGTCGGACCTAAGGTAAGGGAAATATCACAATCTCATTTTTATCCGAGATTGTTTATACATTGGTATTTACTGGGGTGTATTTTATCATACACATCCATGTTCCCTCAATATGGAATATTTTTTCCTTCCTTCTACAATTTTTTAAATCCAATTTTACCCTTTGGTGAGTTTTTAGTAAAGAATATGAAAGGAATCTTTTATCATTTTTCGTACGAGGTACTTTTTGACTTTTTCGACAAAAGTACGAAGAATGTTTTTTTTACTTAAACGTCATGAATGGATTTTTATGGTTTTATAAATCCTTATTTTCATGAATATTCCTCCAAAATATTTCATGACTATTTTTAATAAAATCTCTTTCTTTTAAAATTGCATGATGTTTTGTGAAAAGAAATTGATTTTGAAGAAGAAAGGATATTTTCCTCAAGAATTCATTACAAGTGTTTTATCAAAATTATTTTCCATCTAAGATAATAAAGGGTTATGTTTCTATCCATATTTTTACATTGATTTGACTATGTTGTGATGGAATTATGTTTATGAATTCCTTTATCTTATATGAATTGTTTTATGATGTCACGATGTTTACGAATCCCATTTTTACTACATGGGTTATGAAATGATGTATGACTTATGATTTTGTGGCACACATAAGAATGGTATAATTATGAGATGGGTGGGACCTATATCTCCCTCCAATGAATTGGGTAAAGATTTTATATCTCATGAGATAGACATGGCTGGAATGGTAGGTTATACCGGTTCAGTGAAACAGGACTGAAACGAGGGTTACTCGATTCAGAAAGTGACTTTGTCCACTAAGATAGTCTTGGCAATGAGTCTTGAATAACAAGAAATGATTATCTATGATTATGTGTGAATGCCAAAAAGTTTCATGTTTTATGTTATGATTATTGTGATTACATTTCACTGCCATGATTTATCCCATGTTATGAAATTATGCTCTCTTTTGCAGGTTAAGATTTCCAAAAGTTATGTTCTTATGAATATGATGTGATTGATTTTTCTTTTGTTTACCCTTACTGAGCATTTGAGCTCACCCTTTTATGTTTTATTTTCCCCAGGATATAAAGAAAGGTTTTAGGTAAAAAAAGGGAAGATCTTTATGGGAGATATTGAAGATCTTTCACCACGATTAGAAGATTACGTTCCGAGTTTCCAAAGACACTAAACTATTACGATCCTTGTGTGTGTGTTTTTGTTATGTACTAAGTATTCCGCAAATGTTATGTAATGTCCATGTACGTCAGGCTTCGGGTCTCTACAGTTGGTATCAGAGGAATGGTTTAGTCAACCTTTGGAAACTAGGATGCGAGAACTTTAGTGAGATCCCTAGAGATATTTCTAAGGTATGTCTAGGGATGTCCCTAAGGTTAAGTATACGTATAGGTTATAGTACTAGAATTACGCTAACAATCATAAAATTAAACCTAAGATGTTAGATATTGAAGGTGCTCCCCCTTTATTATGTTGTTTTCCCTAGCATGATTTTTGCCTCTCACACTATTTTTTTTTGGGTTTTAGAAAATGGCTGGAAACAAGATGAGTCACGATAATGGAGGATATGATGGGCAATGGAATGATATTCTTCATAATGAAATGGTATTTGGAAGTCCAAACATCATTATTATGCCGAATCAGCAATCTCATAATATGATCAATAAAGTAAAATTTGGTAAGTTTCCTGACTCGGCTAATAAGAGAAAGATGGAGTTTCATGATGATAATAGAGGAAAGAAAGTTCAATTTCCCCTATGTAAATCATGTGGGAAGAGGCATCAAGGAGAATGTTTCAAAGGAACTGGAAGATGCTTTGGGTGTGGAAAAGAAGGACACAAAGCAAGTAAATGCAAAGGAAAAGGTTCAGTTAACAACATGGATGAGGATAATGGTATTGCTACGACATCAACAATGGTTAAATGTTTTAAATGTGGAATGTGCAGGCATTATGCAAACCAATTCCCTAAGGGAAAGTCTCATGAAGATAATCAGTACGGCCGTATGGGTAGTATTTATGTTGATGATGATGAAGAGACTACAAATGATATGTGAGATGAAAGAATTGTTGAAGCTCGGTCAATGGTTAAAGAAGGTAGTGGAATGATTACATGTTTATCAAGTGTAAGGAATCTCATGGTACTATGGAATAAAGAGACATCTAAGGATTGTTACATTGTTGTCTTTCCTTGAGTTTTGAAAGTGTGTGATTAATGCTACCAGTATCCATGAAAGGTTATTCAGATATTTTTGGAATGAAGATGATATGCGCATAATGAAGGGATAAGGAGAAAATTAAATGTTTGATAGTATTCATGAGCTCATGACTGATATAAGGATAATGTTATATCATGGTCTGAGTATATAGAATTTTTGGATTTTGGTATGTGGTAAGAGTTAACTTTTGAAAGCATTCATGTTTTCACTAAGGTTTAATAAGTATTCATTTTTCAAGAGAATACATGATTAAGGTATTCACATGATTGGAATGTGACCAACAAGATATATGGGGGATAAATGATGGTATTCACATGCTTGGTTGACGACATTTCAAGTAATCATTTTCTTTATACTATGAGCTTGGACCGAAGTATTTTAGATAAGCCTAAAGATTGTAATGGATTATGTTAACCATAAGTTAGTATTGTTTAAGTATAGAACTTTTTTTATGTGATGTTATAGTAATGTAGTTTTAGAAAAAGGACAACCTGCAGGACGGGCGACAGCCCATCGCTTTGGACAAGGCTGTGGGAATCGAACCCACAACCGAAGTGCGACTGGCCTTTATCGCCTACCACTGACCTACAGGAAGTCCCTGTTTAATAGAAACTAGTTTTATTATATTAAGTAGTATGATATATGAAGTATAAGTCCATTTTAGGAACCATATATCATTCATCTCACTATAGATCGACTTATGTATATAATTTTTGCTAACCTTTTGTTTGAGACAGATGGAATGACCCGTCATTCTATCACATGATCTGCTAACACTTCACGAATAACAAATTCAACTTCATTTATTTAAGAGATGAAGTGGAAATTGTTCAAGGCACGAACAACAGTGAGATTGTACCAAAATAAAGTAAGTATTTATTCTAATTCAAATTCTTCAACTTTAGGGAAACGATCTTGAAAACCAAAAATGTTGTCCCAGTGCTCTTATATCTGATTAATCAGATGGTACCTTAGATCGTCACAAATTTATGGATTTGTGATTGTTGGCTTTTCCATAGCCATGTTCTCTACCACTCTCCATCATAACATGATGGTTAGATTTCTCTTCCATATCCATATTTTCACCTATGTGGAAACCCAGTGATTAGTTTATTTGGGTAACCGTTACGTTTCATACTTTTGTTTTTAAAGAATGGTTTTGGTATTATTTTTTACGATGTGGGTTTCTATTAAAGAAACTTTCGAATAGTAAACCATTTATAACCCCGACGAATTTCGAGGGCGAAATTCATTTTAAGGGGGGTAGAATATAACAGCCCGAGATTTTATGAAATTTTTTTTTTTAATTTTATTAATGTCTTGTGTTGTACGCTACACCAAAAGGAGCTTTCACAACACGCATCTTTGACTTGCCTTGCATTACACGCAATCACAACTTTCCTCGATAGCGTGTGTAGTACGCAATACTGAGTTTCACGAAACAACGATATGCTATTATTAAAACTAGACGTTATGAATAGTAATAACCACTTTTTGAAATTTTGTAATTTCTATTTTTCAAAATGGACTTCATTTTTGGATTCGAAATATCGAAATTAGCTTAGGGTGAAATTTTGGTACTTTTCGGATAACTTTCATATTCTGATGAATAGTGAAAATTACTAAATTTTAATTAAAAACAACTTTTTTAATAGAAATAATTAATAGTGATAAATTATTAATTTGAGTGGTTTTAAAGTATATTTAGAATATATTTTTACAATTTAATACAATGTTGGTCATTGGATGTAATTTCACATTTAAACCAGTTATAAACAAGTGTCAATCTTTTGATAGTTATTATCTCTTAAAAACAGGCCTTTTGTTTTGATGACGTGAATTAATTTTTCAAATAATTAATGCAACTGATATGTTTTGAATTTGGTAAAATAGAAATAATTTTTGAGTTCATAATATCAAATATAGCTTAGGCCTAATGTTAGGTATTTTTCTGAAAACTTTCAATTTTTGATGAATAGTGAAACCACTAAGTGGTAGTTAAAAAAACTGAATTTTTCATAAAACATAATTTTACCGCTTCTGTGAGTAGAATTTCGAAAATCCGAGAGACACGGTTAATATCAAGGACTAAAATGTGGTTCAATGAGATGAAAATAATTTTTGGTGAATAGTAACTTTTTACTTTTTTTACCACGGTTAAAAGTAAATAGGGTAATTAAGGGTACAAATGATATTATTATTACCCAAACACATGTAATAATTCTATTGGACAAGTGTAATTCGATCAGAAACAAACTTAGGAATAAAATATGACCATTTAGGCCCACTTGGATTAGATTAGGACATTTATTATTAATTTATTCAAAGAAGGGTTAAAAGAGTTAAAATCAAAGTTTATTTACTAAAACATTTTTAATATGGGGTTATACATAAGATAAATTCGACTATAACTATTCATTAGAAAGAAAAAAAGATTTCCTACATAATGGTATTTTATTTGTAATTTTTAGACATTAAATAAATTAATTTATTTATGACAGAATGATGATGCAGTAATTATCTTATTAATGAAATATTGACATAATTGATGTTATAAATACCAAAATAAATTTAATTTGAGACTTTTTATGAATTCCACTAATTTTCATGGTTACTATGATATATTAGTGTTGATTTGATCAACTTGGTTCGAACATATAATTCTGTTATGACTTTCACAAAAATCATATATCAAATAGTGTCAAAATTGACACAAAATAGTTTTTAAATCAAATATTATATTACTATTTGTTATTTTATTCCTAAAAATCTAAGGTTAGGCCAAATGACTTAGATAAGGATATATATATTAATAATAAACAATTTGGGGTTCTTTTGGCATGTTATAGTAAGTGTATTAACCATATAGTGAAAGAAAACAAAAAGACACGGTAAAAGTTAAATTATTTAACTTAGAGTTAAATCTAATTGATAAGGTTAAAATAATACCCTAAACTTGTCTAAATCCTATTGGTTGATAGTATTTCGGCCCATCCCCACTTTAGCTTCGAAATAAAACCCTTTGGAACCATTATAAACCGATTTTGACTTTAATATAAAATAATATTTTGAGATATTCCTAAGGTGCCCCTCTCCTCCCTTATAAAAGGGCACCTCCTCCCCCTCCTCCTCACACCAAATTGAGCACTCAAACTCGGCCAACCCCTGCCATTTTCTCCTCTCCACTTCCGTATAATAATCCTAGAGGTCCTGGTCTTCTTCAAAGACCAATCATAGTTCCCTAAGTGGAGGATTCAAAGAGGCGTTTCAAAGAAGAGGTAATATCCATTACCGATCTTTTTCAATTTCTTTCTTCTTCAAATTCTTCTTCTTCAGTTGTTTCATGATAATGTAATAACGTCAGTATTTCTTCTATACTGATATGTTATTATAAATATGAAACAACTCTAATTAACCTTCTATCCATCCTACGGAAAAAGGAAATCACCGCGCGTGCGTACGTACGGAATACCGTCTCCACGCCGTGGTGTAATCTATTTCCACCACCACCTTAATTGGATGGGTATAAATGTGTAATGAGTAACTATATATGATTATTATAAAGTTATATTGATACTGAAATGGTATACATACACTTCAACACAATTCCACGACCATGGGAACGATATCATCGCTCGTGCCTACGTACGGACTACCGTCTCCACGACGCGATGAGATTCATTCTCAATGATTAACCATTCATGAATGATTATAAAGTATATATAATATGTACTAATGAAATATATGACATAATAATGATACTGGATTTATTTATATATTTATATGTATGTCATCTACTTAATTCCATTCACTTCAATAAGGAAACGAAAACAGCGTTCATGCGTACGTACGGACTACCGTCTCCATGAACGGTGTATTTCATTCCATTTATCGATATATTATATATATATATATATATTATGAATATATATTATATATAAATCATGTTTTACATTCTGGATATAAGTAATCATGATTCAAGTAATCATATTAATAATTACAAGTTAAAAACACGAACGACAAATGAGACGATTTTACCCAAAACGCTACTTTAACATGAATTTACAAAAGAACGGGTAATATAAAGTCATAAGTGGACCATATATGATATAATAACAATTAATATGATTCTGGAATAAGTCAATAACATGATTTAAATCATTATACAGGAGGTTCGGACACTTACAAAGCAAGTCGGACCTAAGGTAAGGGAAATATCACAATCTCATTTTTATCCGAGATTGTTTATACATTGGTATTTACTGGGGTCTATTTTATCATCCACATCCATGTTCCCTAAATATGTAATATTTTTTCCTTCCTTCTACAATTGTTTAAATCCAATTTTACCCTTTGGTGAGTTTTTAGTAAAGAATATGAAAGGAATCTTTTATCATTTTTCGTACGAGGTACTTTTTGACTTTTCCGACAAAAGTACGAAGAATGTTTTTTTTACTTAAACGTCATGAATGGATTTTTATGGTTTTATAAAGACTTATTTTCATGAAGCTTCCTCCAAATGATTTCACGACTATTTTTAATAAAATATCCTTATTTTAAAATTGCATGATGTTTTGTGAAAAGAAATTGATTTTGAAGAAGAAAGGATATTTTCCTCAAGAATTCATTTCAAGTGTTTTATCAAAATTATTTTCCATCTAAGATAATAAAGGGTTCTGTTTCTATCCATATTTTTACATTGATTTGACTATGTTGTGATGGAATTATGTTTATGAATTCCTTTATCTTATATGAATTGTTTTATGATGTCACGATGTTTACGAATCCCATTTTTACTACATGGGTTATGAAATGATGTATGATTTATGATTTTGTGGCACACATAAGAATGGTATCATTATGAGATGGGTGGGACCTATATCTCCCTCCAATGCATTGGGTAAAGATTTTATATCTCATGAGATAGACATGTCTGGAATGGTAGGTTATACCGGTTCAGTGAAACAGGACTGAAACGAGGGTTACTCGATTCAGAAAGGGACTTTGTCCACTAAGATAGTCTTGGAAATGAGTCTTGACTAACAAGAAATGATTATCTATGATTATGTGTGAATGCCACAAAGTTTCATGTTTTATGTTATGATTATTGTGATTACATTTCACTACCATGATTTATCCCATGTTATGAAATTATGCTCTCTTTTGCAGGTTAAGATTTCCAAAAGTTATGTTCTTATGAATATGATGTGATTGATTTTTCTTTTGTTTACCCTTTCTGAGCATTTGAGCTCACCCTTTTATGTTTTATTTTCCCTAGGATATAAAGAAAGGTTTTAGGTAAAAAAAGGGAAGATCTTTATGGGAGATATTGAAGATATTTCACCACGATTAGAAGATTATGTTCCGAGTTTCCAAAGACACTAAACTATTACGATCCTTGTGTGTGTGTTTTTGTTATGTACTAAGTATTCCGCAAATGTAATGTAATGTCCATGTACGTCAGGCTTCGGGTCTCTACAAGGATTTTGTTGAAAATAGTCATGAAATCATTTGGAGGAAGCTTCATGAAAATATCGTTTTATAAAACTGTAAAAATCCTTTCATGCCGTATAAGTTTAAAAAAACATTCTTCTCATACATTTGTCGGAAAAGGCAAGAAGTACCTCGTATTAAAACAAAAAAATATTCCTTACATACTATGGGGTAAAAGGGTAAAAATGACTTTATACATACATGGAAGAATGGTAAACATTTTATAAAAACATTTTTACAAAACATGGTCATGGATGATAAACGTAACCCCAGTAAATACTTACGTATAAGCAATCTCGGATAAAAATGAGATTGAAAATTTATCCCTTACCTTTGGTCCGATTTGCTTCGTAAGTGTCTGAACCTCCCCTTCTTTGGAACTCCTCTTTGAATCCTGCACTTAGGAAACAAAGATTGGTCGTTGAAGAAGACCAGGACCTCTAGGATTATTCTAGGGAAGTGGAGAAGGTATTTTGGCAGGGGTTGGCTGAGCTTGAGTGCTCAAATTGGTGTGAGGAGGAGGGGAATGAGGTGCCCTTTTATAAGGGAGGAGAGGGGCACCTTTGAAATTCTTAAAAATATTAATTTATAATAAATCTAACCCCACTTAAAAACCCCCAAAAATGACTCATATTCGATGATTATATGAGATAGGGTTGTAATCCCATCAACCAATTAAATTTAGACAGGTTTGGATCTTATTTTAAACCTTATCATTTTGATTTATCCTTATTTAATATATTTAAGTTTATTTGTGGTAATAAAATTCTAAATTTTAAATTATAACAAATAATTACTTATTTGTTGTGAATTTTCAATAATTGTTTACTTTATAACATTATAGACCATATAAATTTAAATTTATAATTTTTAAATATTTTTGTGATTTTTAAACAATTTTATAATATGTTATTTTTACAAAATAACAATAGTGTCAATTTTAACACTATTCATTTATTTGAATTTAAATAAAATATATACAGAAGATATGTTCAAACTAAAATCTTTAATATATTAATAAAATGTCATATGTATCTATAAAATTAGTGGATCACATTAAATAGTTCATATAATTTTTATTTTATTATTTTTAAAACCATTTATTTGGTTTATCTCTTAATAAAATAATTACTACATGATTTTTGTATAATTATTTAATATACTTATTTTTTGCATAAAAAATTAAAATAAAATCCTATGATGAAGATAAATATATTACCTTTCACAATAATACTTTTACTCGAATTTATCATCTTAAAATCACAATATTTAAATTGTTATATTTATTATATTATGATGGTGACAACTTTGGAATAATTTAAAATAAAATAATATAAGTGTCATAATTGCTTGTATAAGACTCAAAATGGTCAAATATTATACCATTAGATGATTATAGTTTAACTGTACATGACCAATAAGTTTTGGTCAGGGTTTTGTGCCTTTTATGGTCACTATTAGTTTAATAAAAACTATATTCTTGATTTTTCACTAGATAAATAATTTCTGCATCAATATTGTGTCATAATTAATGATAATTATTTAATCCCAAAAAATTCTAAATAAATTCTCATGATGTAGATAATTTTTTTATCTTTCTGGAGACTATTCATGTTCGAAGTTTTATGATGTTTATCACTAAGTTAAAATTATTATACTTATAAGATTTAAGAGAGTGACATTTTGTCACTTTCTTTGGTTTTAATAATAATTAACTTATTTTCATTGTCAAAAGTCCATAAAGCGAATCTAATCCGACCCTTAGTTGATATGGGTTTAGTTTTAGCCATCAAATAGAATTTTGGCATGTGTTAGGGTAATTTTATAATATTATATTTACCCTTAATTACCGGATTTACCTTTAACTATGGTAAATAAAATTTACCGTAGTTACTATTCATAATTCCCAAAAATAAAAAGTAGTATATTAACATAATTTGGACCCACTGATTCCAAATATGGAATCCATTTTTTCAAATTCAATACACAGAAGTTGCAGAAATTAAATTAAAATTAATCCCGTTGTCGAATGAAAACGGGTTTTTGTTTAAAACATTGCAAAAGATTGAATTGATTTAACCTATGAATTCAAGGTAAAATCAATGCTAATGACATAAATTATATTAAATGGTAAAAATATATTCTATTTATACTTTAAAACCATTCAATATTATAATTTAACCACATAAGATATTATGATGAAACAAAGTTGTTTTTAATTAAAATATAGCGTGTTTTTACTATTCATTAAAATATGAAAGTTATCAGAAAAATATCAAAACTTTATCTAATGTAAATTTTTATATCTTGATTCAAAAGAAGAATTTTATTTTGTCAAATTGAACATATAAACATGTCAAAATCTAGATTTAAAGTGGGTGCGCCATCAAAAGGCGGCAAAACTGCATTTTTTGAAAAATACTTATTTTACCCGAAAAATTTATTTTGTTCTTATACCATGTTCTAGAAAATGTGTAAGATTAATAATAATGTTATAAAATTAAAAATTTAGTTAATACTATTCATAATGGCTAGTTCATGACAATATTATAATAATATATCGTAGTTTATTAAAACCCGGTATTGCGTACAACACACGCTATCGAGGAAGGTCGCGATTGTGTGTAATGCAAGCCAAGTTAGGGTTGCGCGTTGTGAAAGAATCCTTCGTTGTTTCATATAACAGAATCCAACCATATTTTATTTATAAATTGCATATATATATATATATACACACTCAATGTTCCGTAGAATAACTTCTATCAAACGAACTTGTAATTGTGTGTTACAAGAGCCAAGAAAAGTGTTGCGTATACTGCAAGCTAATACGGTGTTGTGTATAGCGCAAGATAATCTTGGTGTGTCATACAATAGAAGATATGATTGAAAGAATTTATCTTATAAAATCTTGGGTTGTTACATTCTACCCCCATTAAAATGAATTTCGCCCTCAAAATTCGTTGGGGTTATAAATGGTTTACTACTCGAAAGTTTGTTTAATAGAAACCCACATCTTAAAAAGGAATACCTAAACCAATCTTTAAAAACAAAAGTTTGAAACGTAAAGGTTACCCAAATAAACTAATCAATGGGTTTCCACATAGGTGAATATATTGATATGGAAGAGAAATCTAACCATTATGTTCTGATGGAGAGTGGTAGAGAACATGGCTATGGAAAAGCCAGCAATCACAAAGCCATAAATTTGTGATGATCTAGGGTACCCTATGATTCATCAGATATAAGATCACTAGGACAACATTTTTGGTTTTCAATATCATTTCCCTAAAGTTGAAAATTTTTAATTAGAAGAAATACTTACTTGATTTTGGTACAATCTCACTCTTGTTCGTGCCTTGAACAATTTCCACTTCATCTCTTAAATAAATGAAGTTGAATTTGTTATTCGTGAAGTGTTAGCAGATCATGTGATAGAATGACGAGTCATTCCATCTGTCTCAAACAAAAGGTTATCAAAAGTTATTAAATATACATAAGTTCATCTATAGTGAGATTCATCATATAGGGTTCCTAAAATGGACTTATACTTCATATATCATATTACGTAATATAATAAAACTAGTTTCTACTAAACAGGGACTTCCTGTAGGTCAGTGGTAGGCGATAAAGGCTACTTGCACTTCAGTTGTGGGTTCGATTCCCACATCCTTGCCCGACGCGATGGGCTGTCGCCCTTCTTGCGTGTTGTCCTTTTTCTAAAACTACATTACTATAACATACCATCAATAATATCGAAAAAAATTCTATCCTTAAACAATACTAACTTATGTCCAACATAATCCATTCCAATCTTTAGGCTTATCCATAATACTGCAGTCCACTCTCATAACACAGTGAAAACGATTACCAGAGATTTAATACCATCGTTGATCCCCATATATCATAAGATATGTTTTGTTGGTCACATTCAAAACATTCAATGTCCTTAATCATGTATTCTTTTGAATACCCATTGAACCATAGTGAAAACATGAATGCTGTCAAAAGTTAACTCTTTCCACATACCAAAATCCAAAAATTCTCTATACTCAAACCATGATATAACCTTCTCCTTATATCAGTCATGAGCTCATGAATACTATCAAACATTTAATTTTCTCCTTATCCCTTCATTATGCGCATATCATCTACATTCCAAAAATATCTGAATAACCTTTCATGGATACTTGTAAAATTAATCATACACTTTCAAAACTCAAGGAAAGATAACAGTGTAACAATCCATAGATGTCTCTTTAATCCATAGGAGCATGAGATTACTTATACAACATTACACATGATAAACATGTAATCATTCCACTACATTCTTAAACCATTGACTGAGCTTAAACAATTCTCTCATCTCACATATCATTTGTAGTCTCTTCATCATCATCAACATAAATACTACCCATACGACCATACTGATTCTCTTCATGAGACTTTACCATAGGTCATTGGTTTGCATAATGCCTGTACATTCCACATTTAAAACATTTAACCATTGTTGATGTCGTAGCAATACCATTATCCTCATCCCTGGTGTTAACTGAACCTTTTCCTTTACACTTACTGGATTTGTGTACTTCTTTTCCACACCCAAAGCATATTCCAGTTCCTTTGAAAAATTCTCCTTGATGCCTCTTCCAACATGATTTTCATAGGGGAAATTGAACTTTCTTTCCTCTATGATCATCATAAAACTCCATCTTTCTCTTATTAGCCGATTCAGGAAACATACCAAATTTGAGTTTATTGATCATATTATGAGATTGCTGATTCTGAATAATAATGATGGTTGGACTTCCAAATCCCATTTCATTTCGTTTCTCATGAATAATATCATTCCATTGTCCATCATATCCTCCATTATCGTGAATCATCTTGTTTCCAGCCATTTTCTAAAACCCAAAAAGAATAGTGTGAGAGGAAAAAATAATACAAGGGAAAACAATATAGTAAAGGGGGAGTACCCTTAATATCTAACATCTTAGGTTAAATTCTAATATCATTACCGTAGTTCTAGGACTATATCCTATACGTATACTTATCCTTAAGGACATCCGTAGATATACCTTAGAAATATCTCTAGGGATCACACTAATGTTTTCGCATCCTAGTTTTCAAAGGTTGACTAAACTTTTCCTCTGATACCAACTGTAGAGACCCGAAGCTTGACTTACATATATATTACATTAATTCTGCAAAATACTTAGTACATAACAAAACACACACACAAGTACCATAATAGTTTAGTGTCTTTGGAAACTAGGAATATAATCTTCTAATCGTGGTGAAAGATCTTCAATATCTCCCATAAAGATCTTCTTTTTTTATACCTAAAACTTTCTTTATATCCTGGGGAAAGGAAAACGTAAAAGGGTGAGCTCAAATTCTCAGTAAGGGTAAACAAAAGAAATATCAATCTAATCATATACATAAGAACATAGCTTTTGGGAATCTTAACCAGCAAAAGAGCTCATAATATCATAACATGGGATAAATCATAGAAGTGAAATGTAATACCAATAATCATAACATAAAACATGAAACTTTGTGGCATACACACATAATCATAGAGAATCATTTCTTGTTAGTCAAGACTCATTGCCAAGACTATCTTAGTGGACAAAGTCCCTTTCTGAACCGAGTCACTCTCGTTTCAGTCCTGTTTCACTGAACCGGTATAACCTACCATTCCAGCCATGTCTATCTCATGAGATATAAAATCTTTACCCAATGCATTGGAGGGAGATATAGGTCCCACCCATCTCATAATGATACCATTCTTATGTGTGCCACAAAATCTTAAATCATACATCATTGCATAACCCATGTAATAGAATGGGTTTCTTAAACATCATGCCATCATAATCCATAAACAATTGATATCATTCAATCATAAGAATATTGAAACCATTTAAATCATAGAGGCATTTTACTTGAAACATACATATCAAATAATGTCATCTTAGATGGAAAATAGTTTTGAAAAAAGTACTTGAAATGAATTTTTGAGGAAAATACCCTTTCTTCTTTAAAATCATTTTCTTTTCACAAAATGTCATGAAATTTTTAAAGAAAAGGAATTTGTTGAAAATAGTCATGAAATCATTTGGAAGAAGCTTCATGAAAATATGGTTTTATAAAACTGTAAAAATCCTTTCATGCCGTATAAGTTTAAAAAAACATTATTCTCGTACTTTTGTCGGAAAAGTCAAGAAGTACCTCATATTAAAACAAAAAAAATATTCCTTACATACTATGTGGTAAAAGGGTAAAAATGACATTAACATACATGGAAGAATGGTAAACATTTTATAAAAAAAAATTTAGAAAACATGGTCATGGATGATAAATGTAACCCCGACCAGGACATCTAGGATTATTCTAGGGAAGTGGAGAAGGGATTTTGGCAGGGGTTGGCTGAGCATTAGTGCTCAAATTTGTGTGAGGAGGAGGGGAAGGAGGTGCCCTTTTATAAGGGAGGAGAGGGGCACCTTTGGAATTCTTAAAAATATTAATTTATAATAAATCTAACCCCACTTAAAAACCTCCAAAAATGACTCATATTCAAAGATTATATGAGATAGGGTTGTAATCCCATCAACCAATCAAATTTAGACAGGTTTGGATCTTATTTTAAACCTTATCATTTTTATTTATCCTTATTTAATCTATTTAAGTTTATTTGTGGTAATAAAATTTTAAATATTAAATTATAACAAATAATTAATTATTTGTTGTGAATTATCCATAATTGTATACTTTATAACATTATAGACCATATAAATGTAAATTTATAATTTTTAAATATTTTTGTGATTTTTAAACAATTTTATAATATGTTATTTTTACAAAATAACAATAGTGTCAATTTTGACACTATTCATTTATTTGAATTTAAATAAAATATATACAGAAGATATGTTCAAACTAAAAGCGTTAATATATTAATAAAATGTCATATGTATCTATAAAATTAGTGGATCACATTAAATAGTTCATATAATATTTATTTTATTATTTGTAAAACCATTTATTTGGTTTATCTCTTAATAAAATAATTACTACATCATTTTTTTATAATTATTTAATATACTTCTTTGTTGCATAAAAATTTTTAATAAAATCTTATGATGAAGATAAATATATTACCTTTCACAATAATACTTTTACTCGAATTTATCATCTTAAAATCACAATATTTAAATTGTTATATTTATTAAATTATGAGGGTGACAACTTTGGCATCATTTAAAATAAAAGAATATAAGTGTCATAATTGCTTGTATAAGACTCCAAATGGTCACATATTCAACCATTAGATGATTATAGTTTAAATTTACATGACCAATAAGTTTTGGTCAGGGTTTTGTGCCTTTTATGGTCACTATTAGTTTAATAAAAACTATATTCTTGATTTTTCACTAGATAAATAATTTCTGCATCACTATTGTGTCACAATTAATCATAATTATTTAATCCCAAAAAATTCTAAATAAATTCTCATGATGTAGATAAGTTTTTTAGCTTTCTGGAGACTATTCATGTTCGATGTTTTATGATGTTTATCACTATGTTAAAATTATTATACTTATAAGATTTAAGAGAGTGACATTTTGTCACTTTCTTTGGATTTAATAATAATTAAATTATTTTCATTTTCAAAAGTCCATAAAGTGAATCTAATCCGACCCTTATTTGATATGGGTTTACTTTTAGCCATCAAATAGAATTTTGGCATGTGTTAGGGTAATTTTATAATATTATATTTACCCTTAATTACCGGATTTACCTTTAACTATGGTAAATAAAATTTACCATAGTTACTATTCATAATTCCCAAAAATAAAAAGTAGTCTATTAACATAATTTGGACCCACTGATTCCAAATATGGAATCCATTTTTTCAAATTCAATACACAGAAGTTGCAGAAATTAAATTAAAATTAATCCCCTTGTCGAATGAAAACGAGTTTTTGTTTAAAACATTGCAAAAGATTGAATTGATTTAACCTATGAATTCAAGGTAAAATGAATGATAATGACATGAATTATATTAAATGGTAAAAATATATTCTATTTATACTTTAAAACCATTCAATATTATAATTTAACCACATAAGATATTACGATGAAAAAAGTTGTTTTTAATTAAAATATTGCGTGTTTTTACTATTCATTAAAATATGAAAGTTATCAGAAAAATATCAAAACATTATCTAATGTAAATTTTTATATCTTGATTCAAAAGAGGAATTTTATTTTGTCAAATTGAACATATAAACATGTCAAAAACTAGATTTAATGTGGGTGCGCCATCAAAAGGCGACAAAACTGCATTTTTTGAAAAATACTTATTTTACCCGAAAAATTTATTTTGTTCTTATACCATGTTCTAGAAAATGTGTAAGATTAATAATAATGTTATAAAATTCAATATTTAGTTAATACTATTCATAATGGCTAGTTCATGACAATATTATAATAATATATTGTAGTTTATTAAAACCCGGTATTGCGTACAACACACGCTATCGAGGAAGGTCGTGATTGCGTGTAATGCAAGACAAGTTAGGGTTGCGTGTTGTGAAAGAATCCTTTGTTGTTTCGTATAACAGAATCCAACCATATTTTATTTATACATTTCATATATATATATATACACACTCAATGTTCCGTAGAATAACTTCTATCAAACGAACTTGAAATTGTGTGTAACAAGAGCCAAGAAAAGTGTTGCGTATACTGCAAGCTAATACGGTGTTGCGTATAGCGCAAGATAATCTTGGTGTGTCATACAATAGAAGATATGAATGAAATAATGTATCTTATAAAATCTCAGGTTGTTACATTCTACCCCCCTTAAAATGAATTTCGCCCTCAAAATTTGTCGGGGTTATAAATGGTTTACTACTCGAAAGTTTGTTTAATAGAAACCCACATCGTAAAAAGGAATACCTAAACCAATCTTTAAAAACAAAAGTTTGAAACGTAACGGTTACCCAAATAAAGTAATCAATGGGTTTCCACATAGGTGAAAATATGGATATGGAAGAGAAATCTAACCATTATGTTCTGATGGAGAGTGGTAGAGAACATGGCTATGGAAAAGCCAGCAATCCCAAAGCCATAAATTTGTGACGATCTAGGGTACCATCCGATTCATCATATATAAGATCACTAGGACAACATTTTTGGTTTTCAATCTCATTTCCCTAAAGATGAAAATTTTGAATTAGAAGAAATACTTACTTGATTTTGGTACAATCTCACTCTTGTTCGTGCCTTGAACAATTTCCACTTCATCTCTTAAATAAATGAAGTTGAATTTGTTATTCGTGAAGTGTTAGCAGATCATGTGATAGAATGACGAGTCATTCCATCTGTCTCAAACAAAAGGTTATCAAAAGTTATTAAATATACATAAGTTCATCTATAGTGAGATTCATCATATGGGGTTCCTAAAATGGACTTATAATTAATATATCATATTACGTAATATAATAAAACTAGTTTCTACTAAACAGGGACTTCCTGTAGGTCAGTGGTAGGAGATAAAGGCTAGTTACACTTTAGTTGTGGGTTCGATTCCCACATCCTTGTCCGACGCGATGGGCTGTCGCCCTTCTTGCGTGTTGTCCTTTTTCTAAAACTACATTACTATAACATACCATCAATAATATCGAAAAAAAATTCTATCCTTAAACAATACTAACTTATGTCCAACATAATCCATTCCAATCTTTAGGCTTATCCATAATACTGCAGTCCACTCTCATAACATAGTGAAAACGATTACCAGAGATTTAATACCATCGTTGATCCCCATATATCATAAGATATGTTTTGTTGGTCACATTCCAAACATTCAATGTCCTTAATCATGTATTCTCTTGAATACCCATTGAACCATAGTGAAAACATGAATGCTGTCAAAAGTTAACTCTTTCCACATACCAAAATCCAAAAATTCTATATACTCAAACCAAGATATAACCTTCTCCTTATATCAGTCATGAGCTCAAGAATACTATAAAACATTTAATTTTCTCCTTATCCCTTCATTATGCGCATATCATCTACATTCCAAAAATATCTGAATAACCTTTCATGGATACTGGTAAAATTAATCATACACTTTCAAAACTCAAGGAAAGATAACAGTGTAACAATCCATAGATGTCTCTTTATTCCATAGTAGCATGAGATTACTTATACAACATTACACATGATAAACATGTAATCATTCCACTACATTCTTAAACCATTGACCGAGCTTCAATAATTCTCTCATCTCACATATCATTTGTAGTCTCTTCATCATCATCAACATAAATACTACCCATACGACCATACTGATTCTCTTCATGAGACTTTACCTTAGGGCATTGGTTTGCATAATGCCCGTACATTCCACATTTAAAACATTTAACCATTGTTGATGTCGTAGCAATACCATTATCCTCATCCCTGGTGTTAACTGAACCTTTTCCTTTACACTTACTGGATTTGTGTCCTTCTTTTCCACACCCAAAGCATATTCCAGTTCCTTTGAAAAATTCTCCTTGATGCCTCTTCCCACATGATTTTCATAGGGGAAATTGATCTTTCTTTCCTCTATTATCATAATAAAACTCCATCTTTCTCTTATTAGTCGATTCAGGTAACATACCAAATTTGAGTTTATTGATCATATTATGAGATTGCTGATTCGGCATAATAATGATGGTTGGACTTCTAAATCCCATTTCATTTGGTTTCTCATGAAGAATATCATTCCATTGTCCATCATATCCTCCATTATCGTGAATCATCTTGTTTCAAGCCATTTTCTAAAACCCAAAAAGAATAGTGTGAGAGGAAAAAATAATGCAAGGGAAAACAATATAGTAAAGGGGGAGTACCATTAATATCTAACATCTTAGGTTAAATTCTAATATCTTTACCATAGTTCTAGGACTATATCCTATAAGTATACTTATCCTTAAGGACATCCGTAGATATACCTTAGAAATATCTCTAGGGATCACACTAACGTTTTCGCATCCTAGTTTCCAAAGGTTGACTAAACTTTTCCTCTGATACCAACTGTAGAGACCCGAAGCTTGACTTACATATATATTACATTACTTTTGCATAATACTTAGTACATAACAAAACACACACACAAGGACCGTAATAGTTTAGTGTCTTTGGAAACTAGGAATATAATCTTCTAATCGTGGTGAAAGATCTTCAATATCTCCCATAAAGATCTTCTTTTTTTTATACCTAAAACCTTTCTTTATATCCTGGGGAAAGGAAAACGTAAAAGGGTGAGCTCAAATGCTCAGTAAGGGTAAACAAAAGAAATATCAATCACATCATATACATAAGAACATAGCTTTTGGGAATCTTAACCAGAAAAAGAGCTCATAATATCATAACATGGGATAAATCATAGAAGTGAAATGTAATACCAATAATCATAACATAAAACATGAAACTTTGCGGCATACACACATAATCATAGAGAATCATTTCTTGTTAGTCAAGACTCATTGCCAAGACTATCTTAGTGGACAAAGTCCCTTTCTGAACCGAGTCACTCTCGTTTCAGTCCTGTTTCACTGAACCGGTATAACCTACCATTCCAGCCATGTCTATCTCATGAGATATAAAATCTTTACCCAATGCATTGGAGGGAGATATAGGTCCCACCCATATCATAATGATACCATTCTTATGTGTGCCACAAAATCTTAAATCATACATCATTGCATAACCCATGTAATAGAATGGGATTCTTAAACATCATGCCATCATAATCCATAAACAATTGATATCATTCAATCATAAGAATATTGAAACCATTTAAATCATAGAGGCATTTTACTTGAAACATACATATCAAATAATGTCATCTGAGATGGAAAATAGTTTTGAAAAAAGTACTTGAAATGAATTTTTGAGGAAAATACCCTTTTTTCTTTAAAATCATTTTCTTTTCACAAAATGTCATGAAATTTTAAAAGAAAAGGATTTTGTTGAAAATAGTCATGAAATCATTTGGAGGAAGATTCATGAAAATATGGTTTTATAAAACTGTAAAAATCCTTTCATGCCGTATAAGTTTAAAAAAACATTCTTCTCGTACTTTTGTCAGAAAAGTCAAGAAGTACCTCATATTAAAACAAAAAAATATTCCTTACATACTATGTGGTAAAAGGGTAAAAATGACATTAAACATACATGAAAGAATGGTAAACATTTTATAAAAACATTTTTAGAAAACATGGTCATGGATGATAAATGTAACCCCAGTAAATACTTATGTATAAGCAATCTCAGATAAAAATGAGATTGAAAATTTATCCCTTACCTTAGGTCTGATTTGCTTTGTAAGTGTCTGAACCTCCTCTTCTTTGGAACGCCTCTTTGAATCCTCCACTTAGGAAACTAAGATTGGTCTTTGAAGAAGACCAGGACATCTAGGATTATTCTAGGGAAGTGGAGAAGGGATTTTGGTAGGGGTTGGCTGAGCATTAGTGCTCAAATTTGTGTGAGGAGGAGGGGAAGGAGGTGCCCTTTTATAAGGGAGGAGAGGGGCACCTTTGGAATTCTTAAAAATATTAATTTATAATAAATCTAACCCCGCTTAAAAACCTCCAAAAATGACTCATATTCAAAGATTATATGAGATAGGGTTGTAATCCCATCAACCAATCAAATTTAGACAGGTTTGGATCTTATTTTAAACCTTATCATTTTGATTTATCCTTATTTAATCTATTTAAGTTTATTTGTGGTAATAAAATTCTAAATTTTAAATTAGAACAAATAATTAATTATTTGTTGTGAATTGTCCATAATTGTTTACTTTATAACATTATAGACCATATAAATTTAAATTTATAATTTTTAAACAATTTTATAATATGTTATTTTTACAAAATAACAATAGTGTCAATTTTGACACTATTCATTTATTTGAATTTAAATAAAATATATACAGAAGATATGTTCAAACTAAAAGCTTTAATATATTAATAAAATGTCATATGTATCTATAAAATTAGTGGATCACATTAAATAGTTCATATAATATTTATTTTATTATTTGTAAAACTATTTATTTAGTTTATCTCTTAATAAAATAATTACTACATCATTTTTGTATAATTATTTAATATACTTCTTTGTTGCATAAAAATTTAAAATAAAATCCTATGATGAAGATAAATATATTACCTTTCACAATAATACTTTTACTCGAATTTATCATCTTAAAATCACAATATTTAAATTGTTATATTTATTAAATTATGACGGTGACAACTTTGGCATCATTTAAAATAAACTAATATAAGTGTCATAATTGCTTGTATAAGACTCCAAATGGTCAAATATTCGACCATTAGATGATTATAGTTTAAATGTACATGACCAATAAGTTTTTCTCAGGTTTTTGTGCCTTTTATGGTCACTATTCGTTTAATAAAAACTATATTCTTGATTTTTCACTAGATAAATAATTTCTGCATCACTATTGTGTCACAATTAATGATAATTATTTAATCCCAAAAAATTCTAAATAAATTCTCATGATGTAGATAAGTTTTTTATCTTTCTGGAGAATATTCATGTTCGAAGTTTTATGATGTTTATCACTAAGTTAAAATTATTATACTTATAAGATTTAAGAGAGTGACATTTTGTCACTTTCTTTGGTTTTAATAATAATTAAATTATTTTCATTGTCAAAAGTCCATAAAGTGAATCTAATCCGACCCTTAGTTGATATGGGTTTACTTTTAGCCATCAAATAGAATTTTGGCATGTGTTAGGGTAATTTTATAATATTATATTTACCCTTAATTACCGGATTTACCTTTAACTATGGTAAATAAAATTTACCGTAGTTACTATTCATAATTCCCAAAAATAAAAAGTAGTCTATTAACATAATTTGGACCCACTGATTCCAAATATGGAATAAATTTTTTCAAATTCAATACACAGAAGTTGCAGAAATTAAATTAAAATTAATCCCGTTGTCAAATGAAAACGGGTTTTTGTTTAAAACATTGCAAAAGATTGAATTGATTTAACCTATGAATTCAAGGTAAAATCAATGCTAATGACATACATTATATTAAATGGTAAAAATATATTCTATTTATACTTTAAAACCATTCAATATTATAATTTAACCACATAATATATTACGATGAAAAAAGTTGTTTTCAATTAAAATATAGCGTGTTTTTACTATTCATTAAAATATGAAAGTTATCAGAAAAATATCAAAACTTTATCTAATGTAAATTTTTATATCTTGATTCAAAAGAAGAATTTTATTCTGTCAAATTGAACATATAAACATGTCAAAAACTAGATTTAAAGTGGGTGCGCCATCAAAAGGCGGCAAAACTGCATTTTTTGAAAAATACTTATTTTACCCGAAAAATTTATTTTGTTCTTATACCATGTTCTAGAAAATGTGTAAGATTAATAATAATGTTATAAAATTCAAAATACAGTTAATACTATTCATAATGGCTAGTTCATGACAATATTTTAATAATATATCGTAGTTTATTAAAACCCGGTATTGCGTACAACACACGCTATCGAGGAAGGTCGCGATTGCGTGTAATGCAAGCCAAGTTAGGGTTGAGTGTTGTGAAAGAATCCTTCGTTGTTTCGTATAACAGAATCCAACCATATTTTATTTATACATTGCATATATATATATACACACTCAATGTTCCGTAGAATAACTTCTATCAAACGAACTTGAAATTGTGTGTAACAAGAGCCAAGAAAAGTGTTGCGTATACTGCAAGCTAATACGGTGTTGCGTATAGCGCAAGATAATCTTGGTGTGTCATACAATAGAAGATATGAATGAAAGAATGTATCTTATAAAATCTCAGGTTGTTACATTCTACCCCCCTTAAAATGAATTTCGCCCTCAAAATTCTTCGGGGTTATAAATGGTTTACTACTCGAAAGTTTGTTTAATAGAAACCCACATCGTAAAAAGGAATACCTAAACCAATCTTTAAAAACAAAAGTTTGAAACGTAACATTTACCCAAATAAACTAATCAATGGGTTTCCACATAGGTGAAAATATGGATATGGAAGAGAAATCTAACCATTATGTTCTGATGGAGAGTGGTAGAGAACATGGCTATGGAAAAGCCAGCAATCACAAAGCCATAAATTTGTGATGATCTAGGGTACCATCTGATTCATCAGATATAAGATCACTAGGACAACATTTTTGGTTTTCAATATCATTTCCCTAAAGTTGAAAATTTTGAATTAGAAGAAATACTTACTTGATTTTGGTACAATCTCACTCTTGTTCGTGCCTTGAACAATTTCCACTTCATCTCTTAAATAAATGAAGTTGAATTTGTTATTCGTGAAGTGTTAGCAGATCATGTGATAGAATGACGAGTCATTCCATCTGTCTCAAAAAAAAGTTTATCAAAAGTTATTAAATATACATAAGTTCATCTATAGTGAGATTCATCATATAGGGTTCCTAAAATGGACTTATACTTCATATATCATATTACGTAATATAATAAAACTAGTTTCTACTAAACAGGGACTTCCTGTAGGTCAGTGGTAGGCGATAAAGGCTAGTTGCACTTCAGTTGTGGGTTCGATTCCCACATCCTTGTCCGACGCGATGGGCTGTCTCCCTTCTTGCGTGTTGTCCTTTTTCTAAAACTACATTACTATAACATACCATCAATAATATAGAAAAAAATTCTATCCTTAAACAATACTAACTTATGTCCAACATAATCCATTCCATTCTTTAGGCTTATCCATAATACTGCAGTCCACTCTCATAACATAGTGAAAACGATTACCAGAGATTTAATACCATCGTTGATCCCCATATATCATAAGATATGTTTTGTTGGTCACATTCCAAACATTCAATGTCCTTAATCATGTATTCTCTTGAATACCCATTGAACCATAGTGAAAACATGAATGATGTCAAAAGTTAACTCTTTCCACATACCAAAATCCAAAAATTCTATATACTCAAACCATGATATAACCTTCTCCTTATATCAGTCATGAGCTCATGAATACTATCAGACATTTAATTTTCTCCTTATCCGTTCATTATGCGCATATCATCTACATTCCAAAAATATCTGAATAACCTTTCATGGATACTGGTAAAATTAATCATACACTTTCAAAACTCAAGGAAAGACAACAGTGTAACAATCCATAGATGTCTTTTTATTCCATAGTAGCATGAGATTACTTATACAACATTACACATGATAAACATGTAATCATTCCACTACATTCTTAAACCATTGACCGAGCTTCAACAATTCTCTCATCTCACATATCATTTTTAGTCTCTTCATCATCATCAAGATAAATAGTACCCATACGACCATACTGATTCTCTTCATGAGACTTTACCTTAGGGAATTGGTTTGCATAATGCCCGTACATTCCACATTTAAAACATTTAACCATTGTTGATGTCGTAGCAATACCATTATCCTCATCCCTGGTGTTAACTAATCCTTTTCCTTTACACCTACTGGCTTTGTGTCCTTCTTTTCCACACCCAAAGCATATTCCAGTTCCTTTGAAAAATTCTCCTTGATGCCTCTTCCCACATGATTTGCATAGGGGAAATTGAACTTTCTTTCCTCTATGATCATCATAAAACTCCATCTTTCTCTTATTAGCCGATTCAGGAAACATACCAAATTTGAGTTTATTGATCATATTATGAGATTCATGATTCGGCATAATAATGATGGTTGGACTTCCAAATCCCATTTCATTTGGTTTCTCATGAAGAATATCATTCCATTGTCCATCATATCCTCCATTACCGTGAATCATCTTGTTTCCAGCCATTTTCTAAAACCCAAAAAGAATAGTGTGAGAGGAAAAAATATTGCTAGGGAAAACAATATAGTAAAGGGGGAGTACCCTTAATATCTAACATCTTAGGTTAAATTCTAAGATCGTTACCGTAGTTCTAGGACTATATCCTATACGTATACTTATCCTTAAGGACATCCGTAGATATACCTTAGAAATATCTCTAGGGATCTCACTAACGTTTTCGCATCCTAGTTTCCAAAGGATGACTAAACTTTTCCTCTGATACCAACTGTAGAGACCCGAAGCTTGACTTACATAGATATTACATTACTTTTGCGGAATACTTAGTACATAACAAAACACACACACAAGGACCGTAATAGTTTAGTGTCTTTGGAAACTCGGAATATAATCTTCTAATCGTGGTGAAAGATCTTCAATATCTCCCATAAAGATCTTCTTTTTTTTATACCTAAAACATTTCTTTATATCCTGGGGAAAAGAAAACGTAAAAGGGTGAGCTCAAATGCTCAGTAAGGGTAAAAAAAAGAAATATCAATCACATCATATACATAAGAACATAGCTTTTGGGAATCTTAACCTGCAAAAGAGCTCATAATATCATAACATGGGATAAATCATATAAGTGAAATGTAATCCCAATAATCATAACATAAAACATGAATCTTTGTGGCATACACACATAATCATAGAGAATAATTTCTTGTTAGTCATGACTCATTGCCAAGACTATCTTAGTGGACAAAGTCCCTTTCTGAACCGAGTCACTCTCGTTTCAGTCCTGTTTCACTGAACCGGTATAACCTACCATTCCAGCCATGTCTATCTCATGAGATATAAAATCTTTTACCAATGCATTGGAGGGAGATATAGGTCCCACCCATCTCATAATGATACCATTCTTATGTGTGCCACAAAATCTTAAATCATACATCATTGCATAACACATGTAATAGAACGGGATTCTTAAACATCATGCCATCATAATCCATAAACAATTGATATCATTCAATCATAAGAATATTGAAACCATTTAAATCATAGAGGCATTTTACTTGAAATATACATATCAAATAATGTCATCTTAGATGGAAAATATTTTTTAAAAAAGTACTTGAAATGAATTTTTGAGGAAAATACCCTTTCTTCTTTAAAATCATTTTCTTTTCACAAAATGTCATGAAATTTTAAAAGAAAAGGATTTTGTTGAAAATAGTCATGAAATCATTTGGAGGAAGCTTCATGAAAATATGGTTTTATAAAACTGTAAAAATCATTTCATGCCGTATAAGTTTAAAAAAACATTCTTCTCGTACTTTTGTCAGAAAAGTTAAGAAGTACCTCGTATTAAAACAAAAAAATATTCCTTACATACTATGTGGTAAAAGGGTAAAAATGACATTAAACATACATGGAAGAATGGTAAACATTTTATAAAAAATTTTTTAGAAAACATGGTCATGGATGATAAATGTAACCCCAGTAAATACTTACGTATAAGCAATCTCGGATAAAAATTAGATTGAAAATTTATCCCTTACCTTAGGTCCGATTTGCTTCGTAAGTGTCCGAACCTCCTCTTCTTTGGAACGCCTCTTTGAATCCTCCACTTAGGAAACTAAGATTAGTCTTTGAAGAAGAACAGGACCTATAGGATTATTCTAGGGAAGTGGAGAAGGGAATTTGGCAGGGAATGGCTGAGCATTAGTGCTCAAATTTGTGTGAGGAGGAGGGGAAGGAGGTGCCCTTTTATAAGGGAGGAGAGGGGCACCTTTGGAATTCTTAAAAATATTAATTTATAATAAATCTAACCCCACTTAAAAACCTCCAAAAATGACTCATATTAAAATATTATATGAGATAGGGTTGTAATCCCCTCAACCAATCAAATTTAGACAGGTTTGGATCTTATTTTAAACCTTATCATTTTGATTTATCCTTATTTAATCTATTTAAGTTTATTTGTGGTAATAAAATTATAAATTTTAAATTATAACAAATAATTACTTATTTGTTGTGAATTATCCATAATTAATTACTTTATAACATTGTAGACCTTATAAAATTAAATTTATAATTTTTAAATATTTTTGTGATTTTTAAACAATTTTATAATATGTTATTTTTACAAAATAACAATAGTGTCAATTTTGACACTATTCATTTATTTGAATTTAAATAAAATATATACAGAAGATATGTTCAAACTAAAAGCTTTAATATATTAAAAAAATGTCATATGTATCTATAAAATTAGTGGATCACATTAAATAGTTCATATAATATTTATTTTATTATTTGTAAAACCATTTATTTGGTTTATCTCTTAATAAAATAATTACTACATCAATTTTGTATAATTATTTAATATAATTCTTTGTTGCATAAAAATTTAAAATAAAATCCTATGATGAAGATAAATATATTACCTTTCACAATAATACTTTTACTCGAATTTATCATCTTAAAATCACAATATTTAAATTGTTATATTTATTAAATTATGAGGGTAACATCTTTGGCATCATTTAAAATAAAATAATATAAGTGTCATAATTGCTTGTATAAGACTCCAAATGGTCAAATATTCGACCATTAGATGATTATAGTTTAAATGTACATGACCAATAAGTTTTGGTCAGGGTTTTGTTCCTTTTATGGTCACTATTAGTTTAATAAAAACTATATTCTTGATTTTTCACTAGATAAATAATTTCTGCATCACTATTGTGTCACAATTAATGATAATTATTTAATCCAAAAAAATTCTAAATAAATTCTCATGATGTAGATAAGTTTTTTAGCTTTCTGGAGACTATTCATTTTTGATGTTTTATGATGTTTATCACTATGTTAAAATTATTATACTTATAAGATTTAAGAGAGTGACATTTTGTCACTTTCTTTGGTTTTAATAATAATTAAATTATTTTCATTGTCAAAAGTCCATAAAGTGAATCTAATCCGACCCTTAGTTGATATGGGTTTACTTTTAGCCATCAAATAGAATTTTTTCATGTGTTAGGGTAATTTTATAATATTATATTTACCCTAAATTACCGGATTTACCTTTAACTATGGTAAATAAAATTTACCGTAGTTACTATTCATAATTCCCAAAAATAAAAAGTAGTCTATTAACATAATTTGGACCCACTGATTCCAAATATGGAATCCATTTTTTCAAATTCAATACACATAAGTTGCAGAAATTAAATTAAAATTAATCTCGTTGTCGAATGAAAACGGGTTTTTGTTTAACACATTGCAAAAGATTGAATTGATTTAACCTATGAATTCAAGGTAAAATCAATGCTATTTACATACATTATATTAAATGGTAAAAATATATTCTATTTATACTTTAAAACAATTCAATATTATAATTTAACCACATAAGATATTACGATGAAAAAAGTGGTTTTTAATTAAAATATAGCGTGTTTTTACTATTCATTAAAATATGAAAGTTATCGGAAAAATATCAAAACATTATCTAATGTAAATTTTTATATCTTGATTCAAAATAAGAATTTTATTCTGTCAAATTGAAAATATAAACATGTCAAAAACTAGATTTAATGTGGGTGCACCATCAAAAGGCGGCAAAACTGCATTTTTTTAAAAATACTTATTCTACACGAAAAATTTATTTTTTTATTATACCATGTTCTAGAAAATGTGTAAGATTAATAATAATGTTATAAAATTAAAAATTTAGTTAATAAAATTCATAATGGCTAGTTCATGAAAATATTATAATAATATATCGTAGTTTATTAAAATCCGGTATTGCGTACAACACACGCTATTGAGGAAGGTCGTGATTGCGTGTAATGCAGCCAAGTTAGGGTTGCGTGTTGTGAAATAATCCTTCGTTGTTTCATATAACAGAATACAACCATATTTTATTTATACATTGCATATATATATATATACACACTCAATGTTCCATAGAATAACTTCTATCAAACGAACTTGAAATTGTGTGTAACAAGAGCCAAGAAAAGTGTTGCGTATACTGCAAGCTAATACGGTGTTGCGTATAGCGCAAGATAATCTTGGTGTGTCTTACAATAGAACATATGAATGAAAGAATGTATCTTATAAAATCTCGGGTTGTTACAAGCTTGCCAAGATATATGTAAAGGAAGTGGTAAGATTTCATGGAGTACCACTTTCTATTATATCTGATCAGGATCCGAGGTTTACCTCAATGTTCTGGAGGAGTCTTCAGCATACTCTGGATACAGAGTTGAGTTTCAGCACTGCTTATCATCCTCAGATAGACATTCAGTCTGAGAGGAAAATTAGAACTCTAGAATATATGTTAAGATCTTGCTCTATGGATTTCAAAGGTGGTTGGGATCAACACCTACCTTTCATGGAATTTTCTTATAATAATAGCTTTCACTCTAGTGTTAAGATGACTCCTTATGAAGCTCTCTATGGAAAGAAATGTAGGACTCCAACATGCTGGGATGAAGTTGGGGAATGAAAGCTATTAGGACTAGATCTTGTTGATGAGATTGAAGAAAAGGTCCGATCTATTCAACAACACATAAGAGCAGCTCAGAGTCGACAAAAAAGTTATGCCGAAAACCGATGAAATGAATTAGAGTTTGAAGTGGGTGATAATGTGTTCTTACGAATATCTCCTTGTAAGAGAGTAATGAGATTTGTAAAGAAGGGAAAGTTGAGCCCTAGGTATATCGGTCCTTTCGAAATACTGGATCGTGTTGCGAAGCTAGCTTACCGATTGGCGCATCCACCAAATCTCTCTCAAATTCACGATGTGTTCCACGTATATCTCCTGAGAATGTACATACCTGATCCTTCACATGTAATCATCTTAGAAGTTGTACCACTAGAACAAGATCTTTCTTATGAAGAACAGCCTATAGAGAATCTAGATTGTAGTGAAAAAGTCCTACGGAACAATACCACTCGCTTGGTGAATGTTTTATGGAGGAACCACTAATTAGACGAAGCTACATGGAAGCTTGAGGATATGATGAGGGAGATGTATCCTCATCTGTTTGTTACAAGTGACGAATTTCGAGGGCAAAATTCATTTTAAGGGGGGGGGGTTGAATGTAACACACGATACTTTGATAAGAAATATTTTGTTTTTATTTTATATAAATCATAAAAGGAATCTTTCACTACACACAACACTAGCTTGACTTTCTTTACACACAATCGCGACCTTCCTCGATAGCTTGCGTCATACGCAATACTGAGTTTCACTAAACAACGATATGCTATTAAAACATTATTAAAACTAGCCGTTATGAATATTAATAACCACTTTTTGAAATTTTGTAAATTTTATTTTGCAAAATGGACTTCGTTTTTGGATTCTGAATATCGAAAATAACCTATGGTAAAATTTTGGTATTTTTCTGGAAACTTTCAATTTTTGGTGAATAGTGAAAACACTTGGTTACTTTTTAAAAACTGACTTTTTATTTAAATAATTATTTATTTTATTTAAATTTATTTTAGGTCAAAATTGATACATAATACCTATATAAGTTCAATGTAATTCATTGGAGTAATTTTATAATAATTTTAGATATATAAAACATTTATTGAACTTTTCAATGTCTTTTACCCACCTCCTAGAAGAATTTGCAAATTTACATAAAACATAATTTTACCACTTCTGTGAGTGGAATTTCAATAATCCGAGAGACATGGTTGATGTTAGTAAGTAAAATGTGGTTTAATGAGATGAAAATAATTTTTGGTGAATAGTAACTTTTTACTTTTATTTACCACGGTTAAAAGTAAATATGGTAATTAAGGGTATGAGTGATAATATTATTACCCTAAAAAATGTCATAATTCTATTGGATAAGTGTAATTCGACCGAAAACAACATTAGGAATAAAATATGGCCATTTAGGCCCACATGGATTAGATTAGGATATTTATTATTAATTTATTTAAAGAAGGGTTAAAATAGTTAAAATAGAAGTTTATTAAGTAAATATTTTTTAATATAGGTTTATACATAAGATAAATTATACTATAAATATTCATTATTAATTTAAGAAAATATCCTACATAAATGTATTTTATTTTTAATTTTTAGAAATTAAATAATTTAATTTATTTATGACACAAAGATGATGCAGTAATTATCTTATTAATGAAATATTGACATAATTGATGTTATAAATACCCAAATAAATTTAATTTGAGACTTTTTATGAATTAAAATAATTTTATAGGTTAATATGACATGTTAGTATTGATTTAAATAACTTTTTTCGAACTAATCATTCTGTTATTATTTTCAAAAAAAATCAATTTCTAAATAGTGTCAAAATTGACATAAAATTGTTTTTTAAAAAAATATTATATTATTAATTGTTATTTTATTTCTAAAAATCTAAGGCTCAGACAAAGGACTTAGCTAATGTTATATATATTAATAATAAAAAACATGGGGTTCTTTTGGCTTGTTATAGTATGTTTATTAACCTTATAGTGTCAGAACACAAAAAGACACGGTAAAACTAAAATTATCTAACTTAAAGTTAAATCTAAATGATAAGGTCAAAATAGTTATCAAAATGTGTCCAAATTCTATTGGATGAGATAATTTCGACCCCTCCCCACCTTAGATTCAAAATAAATAAATTTGGAGCTATTTAACACTGAATATGGCTTTATAATAAAATAATATTTTTAGTTTTTCCAATGATGCCCCTCTCCTCCCTTATAAAGGGTCACCTCCTCCCTCTTTTCCACACAGCATTTTGAGCCTTCAAGATCGGTCAAACCCTACCAATTTCACCTCTCCAGTACCCTAGAAACATCCTAGAGGTCCTGGTATTCTCAAAGACCAATTTTAGTGCCCTAAAAGGAGGTCTCAAAGAAGCGCTTCAAAGAAGAGGTAATGTCTGTGACCAATTCTTTCAACTTTATTTCTTCTTCCACTTCTTATTATTTAGTTTTTTCATTATGAATTAATAAAATCATTATCACTCATATATTTATATGTTATTATAATTATGAAACAACCATATTTCACCATCTATCCATCCTACGGAAAACGAAATCACCACGCCTGCGTACGCACGGAATACCGTTTCCACGCCGTGGTGTAATCTATTTTCCACCACAACCTTACTTGGATGGGTATAATGGTGTAAAGAATGGATATCTATAATTACTGTAAAGTGATATTGATTCTTAAATAGTATACATACACTCCAATACAATTCCACGATCATGGGAACGATATCATCGCTCGTGCATACGTACGGAATACCGTCTCCACGATGTGATGTGACTCGTTCTAAATGATTTTCATTGAATTATGATTACATAAATTAATTGAGTGAATAATTATGATATATATTACACTAATACCATTCTGCAAATGAGGTATCTATAACCTAAAATGCAGAATAAGAATTTATTCGAAAAAAAAGGCATAAGAACAATAATTAATAAACACCTGAATAACAAGTAGCAATGAAATATTACTAATAACAAGCTAAGAATATGACCATATATGATATCATAACAATGATTATGATTATGTAATAAGTCAATGACATTATTTAAATCATTATACAGTAGGTTCCGACACTTACAAAGAAAATCGTACCTAATGTAAGGGAAATATCACAATCTCATTTTTATCCAAGATTGTTTATACTTTGGAATTTATTGGGGTGTATTTTATCATCCACATCCATGATTCCTCAATATGTAATATTATATCCATCCACCTACAATTTTTTAAAACCAATTTTACCCTTCGGTGAGTTTTTAGTAAAAGATATGAAAGGAATCTTTTTTTGTTTTTCGTACGATATACTTTTTGACTTTTCTGACAAAAGTACGAGAAGAATGTTTTCTTAACATATACGGAATGAATGGTTTTTAAAAAACGATTTCCAAGAATCTTCCTTTAAAAGCTTTCATGTTCATTTTTAATCAACTTCTTTTAGTTTAGTATTGTATGACATGTTAAGAAAGGAAAAGTATTTTTGAAGTAGAAAGGATATTTTCCTCAAGAATAGAGTTCAAGTGTTTTATCAAAATCATTTACCATCTAAGATAATAAAGGGTTCTGTTTCTATCCCTATTATTACATTAATTTTATTATGTTGTGATGGAATTATTTTTATGAATTCCTTTATCTTATATGAATTTTTTTTATGATGTCATGATGTTTATGAATCCAATTTTTATTACATGGGTTATACTATGATCTATGTTTTATGATTTTGTGGCACACATAAGAATGGTATCATTATGAGATGGGTGGGACATATATCTCCCTACAATGCATTGGGTAACTATTTTATATCTCATGAGATAGACTTGGTTGAAACGGAAGGTTAATCTGGTTCAGTGAAACAAGACTGAAACGAGGAATGAACTCGGTTCACAAATGGACTTTGTCCACTAAGATAGTCATTGAAATGAGTCTTGAATAATAATAAATGATTCTATATGATTATATGTGTATTATTAAAAGCATCATGTTTTTTGTTATGATTATTGTGATTACATTTCACGACCATGATTTATCCCATGTTATGAAATTATGATCTCTTTTGCAGGATATGATTTCAAAAATGTTATGTTCATATGAATATGATGTGATTGACATTTCTTTTGTTTACCCTTACTGAGCATTTGAGCTCACCCCTCTGTATGTTTTCTTTCCCGAGGTCAGTAAGAAGGTTATTATGTATGATAGGCCAAAAGGGACTATAAATATGATGAAATAAATGGGAGACAATGTAGAAGATTTATGAACCAGTTTTTTATGTTTCACAGTTTCTAAAGACATTATACCTATACTGTCTGTTCATGGTTTTGTTATATGTTGTAATAAGTGTAGGTCAATTTTGAATTACTAACAATGTATGTAAATTATGGGTTGTTATACTCAATGTGGAAGTTCAGGTAATTATTATAATGGTAACCATTATAGTTTATATGATCCTTACATTTGAGTCAATTATGGGTTACTATATGATGGAAGATGAAAGGAATGTAGTAAAATTGAGGTTAAAACATGTTAGGGTTATTTTTGGAGTTTTATAAAAAGGACAACCCATTGGATGGGTGACAACCCGTCGCATCTGGTAAGGCCATAGGAATCAAACCCACAACTGAAGGGCGACAAGGGCGCATCGCCTACCACTGGACTACATGAAGTCCCTGGTTAGTAAGAATTATTCTTTTTAGTTATATAATTTTATGAATCCAGAATAAGTTTATTTTGAGTTATCTTGGAATATATTGACCTATCTTGGAGGATATATGATTAGGATAATTTCTTTTCAATATGAGACTTTATGAGCAACTGATGTTATTTGAAGATAAATGTAAATTTTTTCCTTAGAAGGCCATGTGATTAAATCCTTCAAATATTTGGGTTTCAATCTTAGTTTGGTTTAAATTGATTATTTTTATGGAAAAATTGTTTATCGAATGGTCTTCGTTGACTTTGGGTTGTGTTGGACAAATTTTGGGGATTAAGAATAGATTTTCTTTTTATAATGGATTATCCTTTTGTGGATTATCTGGTCTTGTTCTAACATTTTTGTATTTTGTAAGGATCTAAAGACATGGGAAATATATAGTTCCCTTTTGTGGATTAGGTGATTCTCTAGAAGTTGATTATAGTAATATTTATGTGAACAAGTCATTCTAAATACTCATATTTTGGATGTAAAAAATGAGTTTGGGTAAAAAATCTAGTAAGAGATGAAAGTATATATGACAAGAAAGTATGTTTCCTTGTGATTTAGTTAAGATCATAAATAAATTCCTTAATAAAGAGTAACTTAAAAATAAAATGTTTTCTGTTAACATTTCCTTTGGGGGAATCAAATACTGTTTAACCCATCACACGTTTGTTATTTTCTGGTGGTTAAATTTCTCCTAAAAATGATTTCTATCACTCCCCATCAGAACATGACTGTTTGTTTTTATCTTCAATATCCATGTTTTATTACATGGAATCCTAGTATGCATTAACTCAGGAGACCATTTCACTTTTATATATTTCTTTTAAAGTGATGGTTTAATTTACTCCTTGTATGATGTGGGGCTTTAAATGATGTTTCTGGGCCCAATTTCTTAAATTGCAAGGACGCAATTCCCAAAAGGGGGGAAGGATGTAACATCCCAGGTAAATAAAGAATAATACATTTTAATATTTATTAATATTAGTGAATTTAATATTAAATTTACTTTAATGGGGTTTCGATGTTCGATGGCATACTTAATACGCGACAATGAGTTTCTTTGAAAACATACGTTACACTCTAATAATAAAATAATATTATTTTAAATGTTAGTTAACGCCTAACCGTTGTAATGACGGGAATGAAAAAAACTAACTACAAGATTGATTATATATTTTTGTCAAATATTTTTGCTTTTTACAATAAATTTTAGAGGATTAAAATGAGAATGAATCCAATTTTAAGCGTAAATATTCTAATATTCTTTAAAAGGTCGATTAACCACCTTTTGATGGAATACCCTTTTTAAATCAACTTTTTGACAATTTTATATGTTATAATGGACCAAATAAAATCCTTCTTTAGAATTGGGACATCAAAATTTTATTTGTGTATGTTTTTGTTATTTTTTCTATAAAGTTCATTTTTAATGAATTAGTGAAAAATGATGTATTTTAATAAACCTCTTTTTAATATAATTTATTTACATGATTAAATCATATTTTGAATTGGTTCTAAAGTGAAATTAGAATATATTTTTACTATTTAGTCCAATGGTGGCCATTGGAATTAATTTCACATTGAAATTGGACTTAAACTAGTGTCAATCTTCTGATATAGTTTGTTTCGTAAAAACACGCTATTTGATTTGACAACGGAAATTAATTATTAAATTCATTAATTCATCTTATATATTTTGAATTTAGTAAAATTGAAATCATTTTTGAGTTCAGAATATCAAATATATCTTAGAGTGAATTTTTGGTATTTTTCTGAAAAACATCAATTTTTGATGAATAGTGAAACCACTAAGTGGTAGTTAAAAAAATTGATTTTTCGTTTAAATGAAAATTTACACCTCTATGATTTGAATTTCAAAAATATTACATACATGGTTGTCATTTGGATGTAAAATGTGGTTCAATTGGAGGAAAATATTTTTTGGTGAATAGTAACTTTTATGTTTTATTAATCACGATTAAAGGTAATTAGTGTAATTTAAGGTAAAGATAATGTTATAATTATATGAAATGATCATGACACATGTACTAGCATTATTCGATAAGTCATAGCCAACCAAAACAATCCATGGGTCAAAATGGGGACCCCATGGAGCCACTTGGGTATGAAAATGACATTAATAACGTTTTATTTAAAGCTCAAATAAAAATGTCACAAACATGTATTGTTTTACTAAACCAATTTTTACATAGGGTTATACAAGTCATAATTTTGACTATAAAAATTAATTGGTAAGATAAAAATATTTCCTACATCATAGTATTTGTTTTATAATTTTTATACATTATATAAGTTAAAATATTTATGACACCATGATGATGCTACGATTACCTCATTAATGAATGATTTAAATAAAAAGAAATGATAATGTAAAATCTAAGATATAAACTTGTAAAATACCTATTTTATGGGTGGATTTCAAACTATTATCACCTTAGCCTCGAAATATATCTTTGTGGGACCTTTACAATCTGAAAAGCATTTTAAATTAATGTGACATTTCATGACATTCCAAGAGTTCCCCTCCTCTCTATTATAAAAGGCTCCCAACTCTACCTCCTTACCCACACCGCTCAAGCCTTTGGCTCGGCCAAAATCTGATCATTTTATCGCCCACATCCATATCTTCAACCTAGAAGCCTTAATTTAGGTAGAAATGTTTCAAGAAACCCTTTTGGTTCAAACCAAGGGGAGTTGCCTGATTTAAAGGTAAAGTCTTCCCTAATGTTCTTTTGTTTTATTTTTATTCTCAAACCACCTAAACTAATTTTATTACTTTATTTTGTAACAATAACAGTATCTTAAATATACTAGGATGTTGTTATGATAACTATTCGAGCTACACTTACACATGCCTCCATCTAATGGTTAATGAACATACTATTTTCGTGGAAGGCGAATTACTATCTCACGAAACGATGATTGTTCTATATCCTCCTACCACCTCTCATGGTTTCCGTTATGATTGAAATATTTTTATTTATGATATATATTATATTTATCTCCTCTCTATTCTTCTTTATTTTGTAATTAATTCATAACTTTATGCTTTTCATGTTGTGAAAATGCGATAATTTCATTTGAGGAAGTGTGGACTACCGCCCCCTCAAGTGATGTGACTCGTTCATGCAACACATGGATTGTAAAAAGACTGAAATTGATGAAATTATGTGACCTATATAACATATATATTATATTGTAATTATAATATATATATATCTCATCTAGTTTTAATTCCATTAATGTACCAAATTAATGAAATTAGCGTTCATGTGTACGTACGGCCTACCATATCCATGAACGGTGCATTTCATTTCTGTTTATCTCAAAATGTTATGGAATAGTATAAAATGAATATATATTGGATATATATGATATTTAAATTATTAATACTATTCTGGAGATTATTTACTTATAACTACATGGAAAATTCTTTTCCAACAAGTTCGATTTTTACTCATGTACTGAACATCGACAAAAACGTCTGATATGAACTCAGATTATTATCCAATTATTATAACATTATAATATGTCATATTAACTGAATAATAATCTTTATATGAGGTACATATTAAATTATAAATTGCCCAATGTTTATTATTCATGAATATAAAGAAACGAACAAGACAAGTCGGACTTGAGGTAAGGGATCATACATCTCTCTTTCATTTTAAGTACTCTCTTTTATGTCGCTTCTTTTAAGATCCTCTTAATAATGTTTGGGGATTTTATTTTATATCCATATTAATGTAAATTTTATGTTCATATTATGTGATAACCTATTAGATCTCTTCAATCCATTTTTGGATGTTTGAAGTGGCGTCGTTAGGCTGCCGATTTTTCGTACAAGATTTTTCATCTCACTTTTATTCCCGTGAGATTCATGCTACATTTTCCACTATTTACTTCTGTGTGGTGTTGTAATTCCCATGATTTTATTATTTGTGTAATATAATTTAATTTATGGGTATTCACATCTTCTTTGTATGCCCCTTTTTTTCATGGGGTGTACGTTTCGGAAGTTACCCAAATCAGTAAGGGAACCATTCACCCGCCTCATTTTAAAATAATTCCATTGTTTAAATATAATTATGTTTGGATATGTTATTATATATCCTTATTGATGTAAAATTTATTTCCAAGTGAGGAGATACCCTTTTTGTCTCATGAACACTTTTTCTGAATTTTAATGTGACGCCGTTAGGCTGTCGAATTATTTACAATGGAACTTCTTAACCCAATTTCGTTTTCTTTGGGTTCAACTTGTAGTTATTTAATATGTCATCCTATGAATATGTGTGAATGACCTATGATTGTTTTACAGTTAATATCAACTTATATTGGGTGTATTTATATTTTTCACACATAATTATGAGATTGAATTATTCTAAATTTAAGGATACCTTCTTTATAAGGGATTTAATCGCATTTTACATTTCTATTGAGACTTTATTGTTTTTATGCACCAATTCACTATTATATGGTGTATATACTACCATTTGGAATATTAAATCATTAATTCCTTTATTCTCATGATATTATAAAGTTATGATTAAATTTTATTCCTCAATTATTTGTATTCAAGTGTCTCTCATTTTGTTAAAAACTCTTTAACTAAAATATCGTTTTAAATGTATTAATCATTTATTATTATAAATATTTCTAATTAATATCCATGTTTTCAAAATGGCTTTAAGGATTTATTTATATGGATTTTAATGGTTTAATATGTTAAAAGCTTCAAATTGGTATGGGGTACTTTTAATCAAAAATCGTTTTATTAAATGATTTAAATGGTTTTGAAAATGTTTTTTTATAATGGATTTGTTATGTCAATATATTTAAGGGATATATTGTGAATTGAAATGTGGAAATGTTTTCTTTCCATTATATTTGTTTTGTGTATTATGATTTTATAATGGTACTTGGACATTTCATCGGTGGTTATGTGATAAAACATATAACGGGTGGTGCGGTGAATACCAGGACGGGTGGTAACGTTATAACCTCTAATGCATTGGGTATGGAAGTCTGTTGTATGGCTATTCTATGTAGTGATATGCATGGAAGTAGACTGTATGGTTATTCCATTTATATATGTTTATGTCCAATGTTGCCTTTATATGTTATGTGATCATTATATGGGTTTATGGTAATCTGTTGGTTATAAATGATATGTGGTGATCTTTTATTCAGTGAAGAGCTTTTACTACTTCTTAAAGGTGAAAATATTACTTTGATAATGTTTTCATGGTTTACAAGTTGTTTTGAAAAAAAATAATACTTTTCCTTCTTTTTGTATCCTTTACTGGGATTTTAATGCTCATCCCATGTTTTTGAAATGTTCTCCATAGGACATAATGATGAATAGGGTCAAGAACGGGATCAAGGAAAGACATTTTATCTAAAACATGGAAATAGACATGTTTCTTTGTAAGGGTTTTTATTTTATGGAAACTTAGTAGAAGTCTCCACTTTGTAATCTTTTGAGATTTAATAGTTATGTCCTAATTCTCTAGAACTCTAAACCTGAATAGATCCTCTATGTGAGTTATTCATTTAATTTCTGATTATGTAAGGTTTTAAGGTCGGGTCCTTATATTTTGGCTCATCCAACCTCTACCCAATTAATCTTACAACATCCATCTCCTCCTCTTATAATCCTTACCATAGGCAGAAGGCACTTCAAGATTCCTTTTTGGTTCAAACCGAAGGGAGTTACCCATATTAAAGGTAACGATTTCTCATAGTTTCTTTTCTTTTATTTTAATTATCCAACCCCTAAACTCTAATTATTCTTTTATTTTGTAAAAAAACCAGTATCCTAAATATACTAGGATATTGTTATGAGAAGTATGTGAACTACACTTACACACATCTCCATCTAAGTTGTTAAGAACATAATGTTTCTGTGGATGGTGACAAAACGCTTCACGAAACGATGATTGTTCAATTATCTCCTACTGCCTCTGATGGTGGCCATTATGATGGAACTATAATTAAATATCATATTAATGATATTTATTTTATATATAACCTTCTATAATTCTATTTTATAGCATACCATTATTCGTTTCATGTTGTATCTATATACGATAATTTCATTTAAGGAAGTGCGAACTACTGCCCCCTCAAAGTTATATGACTCGTTCATACAATACATGGAATATATAAAGGATGGTGTTAATGAACATACGTAACAAATATAAGATATTATATTATACTTTAATAATAATATACCTATGTATCATTTGAGTTTTATTCCTTTTAAAAAGAAAAATGAAATAGAAGTAGCGTCTGTACGTACGTACGGACTACAGTCTCCATGAACACGATAAGATTCATTCCTCATCGTATCCATTCAAATATAATTCTCATTTGATGATTAAAAATAACGTTTAAGGACTTGATAACATTCTGGGTATGAATAATATACAACCTATTCACAACGAACATGACTTATGTAACAAAACATTTTAATGAAAATGAGTAAGTTAACATCCGAAACGATGATAAAACTAAGATATTATTAAAAAATAATTGCTAAAAGATCATATATGATATCATAAGTATGTATATGGTTTTTTTATAATTTAATAAAAATGTTTTAACTATTATACATGAGGTTATCATACCATCGACTAAGGAAAATTACATGATAAGGGGTTTTCATCTCACTCCTTATTCCCGTGAGATTCAAGCCATATTGAAACTATTACCTTTTGTGTGGTGTATATACTACCCATAATTGTATTATTTGGGTAATACACTTTAATATATGTGTATTTACATATTCATTGTATGATACCACTTTCATGGGGTGTATTTTTCATATGTTACCAAATTGGTAAGGGTTTATTTCACAATCTCTTCATTATCCGAGGTTGTTTATACGTGATTATCCACTGAGACATTTTTATAATCCACATCCATGTTTCTTAAAACATTATTTTATAACATTTTTACTATTTACTATACTATGGTTTAAATTCATTTATACCCTTTTTATACTTTTTATAAAATGGTTTGAAAGGAATATTTCCTTCATTTTACAAACAAGGTAATTTTTTACCATTTTGACAAAAATAAGGTAAGAATGCATTTTTTATCTTATACGGTGAGTGCAGATATTTCAACCATTATAAAATCTTCAAAGCTTCCCTGATAGGATTGTATGAATATTTCCAATGTAAATGTTTTCTTTTATAATTATGTGACTTTTAAATGATTTCAAAAAAGAGATATTTCTCTCAAAAAATTTTGATTTTATCTATGTCAAAATCCATTGATGATTTATAAGATTATTTTAATTTTATTTATTATGATACAAAACATCCATATTGTATTGAAGGTTTTTTGATATGTTTGACTGTGGATGTGTTATTTTTATACCATTCATGGTTTATGGAGAAAGTATTGACATTTCGTATGTTAGTTTTAATACAAATGTTTATGATATATTTAAACATATTCATAAGAGGAATGCATTGGAATTAAAATGTGGTAAGTGGAGCCCGCTATAGCTTCTCGATGCATCGGTCGGTCTCATGAGAAAAACTAGTGGCTTGGTGTGAGGCCTTGACAAATTCTTATTTGTAGTCTTGGCACGAGGACTTGGCTATGTGGTTATGATAGTATGGAATTATGCATTCCATCATTATGAAAGTGGTTATTGATATTGCATTTGAATATTCGACTAGTTGAATATCCATGTAAATATGTAAATGTAATTATTTCATTTTATTTTTTCCATATTCTGGTGAATTTCAAGTTTAAAATTACGTTTTTTAGTTATAAATTTCCTTAAATGTTTATGCTTATTTATGAAAGTTTTCGCTATATTTTTATCCTTACTGAGCATCTGAGCTCACCACTTTCTATGTTTTATTTTTCCCATGATGTGAAGAAATACTTTATGACTAACCTGCAGGGATAATCTGACGGGATATGAGTGTGGAAAATGAAAACTATATTATTCTAGTTTTTTAAATTATGATGTAATGTAACATTTATGAATGTATCTAGTGATTCCATGGAAACTAAACTAATAAGTCTATCGAGACTTGATCTTTTGTGATCATGACAATGATACTTTATAATGCACTGACTCTAGGTAACTATGGTCAGGGCACTACACATAAAGTCTCATGAAGACATAGATGCCTACAACATGCTTGAGAACCTTTGTGGTCTATACCAAGAGAGAGAAATAAAGGAAATGTTTGTGATATCCAAGGTTCTATTTCAGATCAAGCTTCGAGAGGGTGCCCCAACCGGGCCTCATGTATTAAAGCTCATTGGCTAAATTGAGCGCTTGGAGGTTCTAGGGTTTAAACTCCCTGAAGAACTGGGTATCGATCTCATTCATGAATCACTCCCCTAGAGCTTCACAAAATTTATTGTGAAATTAAACATGAAAAACATTAAGAAGTCTCTGTCTGATCTTCTTATCCTCATTCTCCAAGTGTACAATGACAAGAAGTTTGAAAAGTCTTCTATCATCATGGTGAATAAAAGGAAAGTTAAAGTGAATATAATTAATCCCAAAGCATCTTCACGGCCTTCTATGAAATGGATGATCACATGGGAGGCAAGAGAACATGAGGCAGTTTGATTCACATGTGGCTAGAAGGGCCACTGGATGAAAAACTTTTCTAAGCAATGGAAGCAATGGGAATCTTCAAGTGAATTTGTTATCGTATGTAATCTATCTCTTTCTACCTATTGGATATTAGATACTACTTGCGGTGAACACATCTGTATCCAAATACAGGAACCATGTAGATTTAGAATGATTGATCGATGTGAGGTAGATCTACGAGCAGCCAAAGGATCCAGACTTGCTTGTGTAGCTGTAAGGGACTACCACCTCACATTGCCAACTGGAATGATCTTTGCGTTAAAAGGTTGTTATTATGCACCTTCTGTTACTAAAAACATTATTTCACTATCCAGATTACATACTAATGGATTCTTGTTTCAGCTTGGAAATGAATGTTTCTACTTTTATAAAGATAACATTTCTTTTGGTAGGGAACATTTATATAATGGCCATTATGTGTTAAACAACACAAACCAAGTATTGGAAATCAATGAAAAATTTAATTCACATGACTCATACCACACCCAACTTTGGAATCACTGGCTAGGTCATTTCAATGAGGAACGTTTGACAAAATTACATCAATATGGGTATTTAGAATCATTTGAACTAAAACCACTTAGTGTATGTCATGCATATCTACAAGGTAAAATGACCAAAGACCCATTTAGTGGGAGAGGTGAAATGGCTAAAGAGCTTCTAGAATTAGTTGACACAGATGTGTGTGGTCCATTTATAGATTATGCAAGGGGTGGGTTCTTGTACTTCATAACTTTTAATGATGATTTTAGTAGATATGGATATATTTACTTAAAGATTTATAAGTCATATTCTTTTGATCGGTTCAAAGAATATAAGAATGAAGACGAGAACTAGCTTGGTAAGAAGATTAAGAAACTCCACTCAGACAGAGGAGGAAAATATCATAATCAGGAATTCATTGATTTCTTACGGGTGTTTGTGATTTTATCTCAACTCACTCCTCCTTACACACCTCAGTGGAATGGTGTAAGTGAAAGGAGGAACCACAACCTGTTGGACATTGTGAGATCAATGATAAGTCATCCAAGTCTTCCATTATCCTTTTGGGGATTTTCATTACAAAAAACAGAATGCATACTAATCCAAGTACCAACTAAATCGATAAATGGTTTTCCATACGAGTTATGGAGTAGACAAAAATCCATGTTATCAAAATTACATGTGTGGGGTATAAAATCATTTTGTAAGGCCTCTTCATGTAACAAAATTTCACCCTAAGGCACAAAGTGTATCTTTATAGGATATCCCAATGAAACAAGGGGATATTACTTATATAACCCATCAAAAAAAAATTTTACAGTAGCAAGACACGCCATATTCCATGAGAGGGATCACATCTCTAAAAGAGATAGTGGGAGTGAGATAGAATTCGATGATGTAGAGGCTCAAGATACACAAGATTTGGTACGAGAATAGATTCCACAAATCTCCGTAGAAGAAAAATTTGTTCCAGATACACAAGAACTATGTAGGAAAATTAGAAATGTGAGAGAACTAGAACGATGTGATTTTCTTGTCACCAAGTATGGTGACTCATTATTTGTTGACAATGATGATACTCTTACCTACATGGAGGTAGATGAAGGCACATATGTTCCCAAGTGGCAAAATGCCATGATTTCTGAAATGGATTCCACATACCAAAACCAAGTCTGGATTTTGGAAGATCCTCTAGATGGTGTAAAGCCTATTGGTAATAAATGGGTATTCAAGAAGAAACTGGACATGGAGGGGCAATTCAGCACCTATAAATCATGACTGGTTGCGAAAGGTTTTAGACAGCGTTAAGGAATTGACTATGATAAAAACTCTTCACTGGTTGCGATGATGAAATCCTTCATAATCCTATTGGTCATTGCTGCATACCATGACTATGAAATATAGAAAATGGATGTCAAAATAGCATTCCTTAATGAGAACCTCCAAGAATATGTCTACACGATACAACCTGAAGGGGTTATGACTCCAAAAGATGCCACCAAGGCATGCATGTTGTAGAAATCCATTTATGGATTAAAGCAAGCATCAAGGTCATGGAACATTCGTTTTGATGAAGTTGTAATGGAATTTAGATTTGTTAATAATGAATGTGTGCCTTGATTATATAAAATGTTCAGCGGAAGTGTTTTCGTTTTCATAATTTTATATATTGATGACATATTACTAATTGGAAATGAAGTACTTGTCTTATAGTAATTTAAGGAATGGTTGCATAAATTACTCTCCATGAAAGGCTTGGGCGAGGCAGTATATATTCTTGGGATGAAGATCAATCATGATAGATCCATGATAATCAAATCCTGAGTCAATGTATATACATTGACAAGATACGGAAGAGATGCAGTATGGAACAGTACAAGAGGGGATTGTTTCCAGTGTCTCATGGCATTAATATTTCCAAGAAGATGTGTCCTTAGAAACATGAGGAAAGAAAGAGAATGGAAAATATCCCTTATGCATCCGTGATAGGGTGTGTTATGTATGCTATGATATGTATGAGTCCTGATGTTGCTAATGAATTTTGTGCGGTAGGCAGATATCTAGCTGATTCAGGTGACTTCCATTAGATGGCAGTCAAGACTATCCTTAATTACTTGAGGCGTACTAAGGATATGTTCCTGGTTTATGGAGGAGATGAGGAACTAGTCATCAGAGGACATGTAGATGCTAGTTTCCAGACTGATCAAGATGACATGATGTCGCAGACTGGATACATCATCAGTTTGAATGTAGGTGCAATTAGCTGGAAGAGATCAATGAAATGTGTGGTGGAAAATTCTACAGCGGAGTCCAAGTATATCGCAGCTTCTGAGGCAGCTGCAGAACAGTATGGATGCGAAGATTCGTCTAAGAGATGGATGTAGTACCGAGCAGTGAAGATCCTATCACACTCTATTGGGATTATACTGCAGCGGTGGGACTTGCAAAAGAGCCAAGGTCACATCAGTGGACAAAGCACATACATCAGAAGTATCATCTCTTGAGGGATATTCCTTAGAGAGGTGAAGTTGCAGTGAGCAGTATTTCCATGGAAGACAACATGAAGGAACCCTTTACTAAAGCCTTGACTCACCAGAAACATGATCATCTTATGAGGTCTAGAGGACTAAAAGTCGTAGGCAGTTGGCTCTCTTCCAAGTTGGAGTTTGTATGTGTTGGTGTCCTGAGAACCAACTATTTTGTAAATTGAATACATGAATTTACTCTTGTAATATATTATTCATTGTTCTGCAAGACTATAATATAATAATGTCCTGGAATATTTGTTTAATTAATAAGGTCATGGAATATCCCCTCTATGATGAGTATCATGAAATGCTATTACAATATTCATAAATAATGTTCTACAGTTGGATGCCAAACTATGATAGGACACATAGTATACAGACCACCATGTGTGAGTACTCGTAAAAAGACGAGACTCTCTCTCATGGAGTTCGCACAAGGTAATCTCCAAGATGGGAGATTTTGAGAACAAACCCTCCAGTAGAAATTTCACATGTATTGGTGTCATCTAACATTTCTATCTTCCAGCGTGTGTAATGGTGCTTAGACTGGCTGATTATCATTAACTCATGTCATGACTCGCGCACTTAGATTTACTGATGAAAACAATCACGCAGAGTTTTGGCGGCAAGTAGGTTATGTTGGGTGTGTCATGAGTGACATGTTGTTAATGGATAAGTCGAGGAAGGATTTGTCCATTCCATTTATAGAAGTTGATATCTCATCCATTTTAATGAAATAGAACTATCACATTAAATTTCATGTCGATGTTGTAAACGATGAGTTTGTTTCAAGTATTCAAATAATTATGGACCAGACATATAGGATTATGACACTGCCATAAAACCTTCTTGATTAGATATTGAGTCAAAGGGATTAAATTACATAGTAATTGTTTGGTTGAGGTGATAATTCAATGCGGTGTCAACTTCTTTCTCTTGGGTGCCATGACCTGTTGCTAGACAGTAATATTATACTTTAGTAAAGCCCGCATAATGCCAACAAGAAAGAGGCCTAGAGGGTCACACACTATGTGTATTCAAGTATCTCAAGTAGAATAAAAATTATTCTCATACGTGGTTTAATAATTATTCAAGGAAGCATAAATAGGTTTAATGTTGGAGGAGGAATAAAATGAAATAAAGTACATGGTGTGTATTAATTATTACATGTTGTGATGTTCTTATTTTGAAAACAAGTACAAGCCATGTTTTACTAAATTTACACGCCATGTAGTTTTAATTTTTGAAAGTAAATGAAAAAATGAAAACAAGATATACACTCCATTTACATTGAATTTACATGCCATTTTGTTTTCAATGAAAAACAAGTACACGCCGTATATTTATTATTACATGCCATGTAGTTTTTCCAGTCAGGATTTTGAGGATATAATATTGTTTTATTAGATGATATTTATTATAATTAGTGTGATCTCAGGTCGAGGAATTAATTAATAGACATGGGGGTTTTCCATAAGCGTTAACGAATTTAATGACACACGTAACGTGTTTATTTATTGGAATTAATCTATAAACTCAAACTCGATTATAAATATCCTCACAACCCCAACTCTTTTCCTACATAAGAGAATCATTGTGCACAACAATTCTGGAGAATTATTTCCAGGCTGAAAGAACCTCTTCCTCCCAGAACGCTCTCAAGACGAGAGTGATCCTCTTCTATCCGATCAAGACGATCTGGGGTGGACAACACAAGAAAATATTTCTCCACACGAGCACCCGGAGACTCCTTTGGCGACGTCCAGAGATACGAGGTGCACATGTGGATCACTACAAGAAAAATTCTACCCTTGGCTTCTGTGACGCAATGATGAATCACATTGGAACATGATGAAGAATATCAACGAAGAAGGTAGACCAAAATGTACTTCTTTTCAATTGATTAAAGTAATTATAATCAGTATGGAACGATCCTACTTTGTGGTTCCAGGACATTCCTTTTCATTGTCTATTTCTATGATTCGATCCATGGAGACTAGCATTTGTCACCTTATTGATCCCGGATTGATCATTGTTAATGACAAAAATCCATGTGGGCACATCCACCCACGCGCTTCCGCTGCACTCGGAACTTTAACGAAGAAGGGTGTACTTGATTTCTTTATATTTGGCTAGTCTCACTCATATTTTGATGATTGAATTGTTTACAGTCTACTCTTGTCTCTATAGTATAAGGTGTATCTTCTCGTAGAAGATCCTGAAATAGAGACAACAATGATGGCTTTAGTTCCTCCAGGACAATGACTTTGAGATAGTCCATACTCCTGGAAAGGGGAAGGTCATAGCCGATTATCTCAATAGGAGATCAGGTAATCAGCTACTAGGAGAGGCGAAAAAGTAGCTGGCCGAATTGCAGATATCCTTTGTGGATCGGGTTGAAGCATCCTTTCTACAACCTCTCACAGTAACTTCCCCAATTCTTCAGCATGTCGGGGAGGCGCAGCATGGGGAAACTAACTATGAGCCACGACGAGCTCAAATACCCTTAGGGAAAGCACCTGAAGGATTTTCTGAAGGTATGAAGCACATAACTCATTTTAGAGGACGTACCATGGTACCAGCAGGCTTGGATTATCCTTTAGAGGTCCCAATGTGGAAGAGGGATGAGATATACATGGACATCGTGACGGGTCTTCCACGTACTTCCTAGGGATACGACACGATTTGGGAGAACATTGACCAACATACCATGTCGTCCAAATTCCTATTGACCAGAGATGGTACGAGCCATCACAGATGATGTGTAGGTTAATCAGGAGAAGGTCATGCGTGAACGGTCGATTCCTCTGGTGGGAATTTGCTGGTAGCATGGGAATATCTAGAAGCGCACATGAGAGGAGGAGGATCATATGCATGCTCAGTACCCCCATTTGTTTCCCGAATGTGCGTTGTAGCTTTATGGGGACAAAATGCCTTGAGGTGGGGGTAATGTAAAGACCTGTAAATTTCATGGAAATCTTTTTCATAATATCTATGGAATTTCACGAGTCTTCAGTTTATTACGGAACCAGATTCAGAGGACAGGTGTTCATGGAATAATTTTCTAATGTTTTGTTAAGCTTAAATTAACACGTGTATATAGTTTTACTAAAAAAGTGTAATAACCCTTAAATAGTAACTCGAATAAGAAATCTGAGGGAACCGTTATGCTCAGGATGGAAGGTTTACCCTAGGCGGAAATTATGTTTATTTGTCATGGGCCTCCTGTGAGAAATTCCAAAAATGGAATAACCGTAAATAAAACAATTAAATAAATTAGTTTTTTTAAAATACATATAACTCACAAAAGGTAGCTCGGATTAAAAATCAGAGACCACCACTGAACTCTTTAGGGAATGATTTATTTATGCAGATACTAACATTTCCCGGCGCGAGCCACTAGAGAAAGTTTGTTTTGACCAATAATAAAATAATTAAGTGACAATTAATTTATTGTAAAATTCATAACGTCTTAACAGTAACTCGGATTGAAAATCTGAGAGTACCATTGGGTTTGTTGGGCAATGTTTTACTTAGGCAGGGCCTAACCTCGACCAGCACGGGTCTAGGGTGACTGATAATAATTTTCCAAACTTTTGTTTGGATACGTTCAGTAAACGTATGTGCGAGTTTTTTATCTTTTGAACCGGTGCTTAGAATCGAAATCTGAGGACACCGATGAACTCACAACACTGGTATTCGCTTAAGGGGACCTTTACCGTAGTTTCATTTTATAAAGAATATATGTTATAATTGGGGTTTCCAATTAAAAATTAAAAATTAAATAAAAATGTGTGCGCATCACATATTTATTTTAAAGGTGGTTAATGTCTCTATGTAGAGGTTAGGAGTGGGGTCCACCACACCCTAACCTCCTTTGGGAGGATATTACTAGGGGTGGGTCCCAAATGAAAACCTAACCCCTAAAAATCCCCTTTAAACCCTCCTTTAAACACTTGGACTCCCGTTATTTAATTTGGATCCTTTTCATCCCCTCCCTTACATTTAATGAGTCAACCCACCATTTAAATTAATAGATGTATCTTAATGAATATAAATCCTTTTAAATTCGTTATTCCACCTTTTTATATAGGTGGTGTTATTTTATTTTATGTTTGGTGGACATAATAATTTGGGTGGCTTTGGAGAATTAGAAAAGAAGCATTCTTCCCATGAAGAACACGAAGAACATCTCCAACATGGAACTATGTCCTCTCGACATAGAACACCATTTCAACTGAAGAACGACGACGCGTCATCTTCCATTCCTCGACCTCCTTCCGCATTAAAGGAGTAGATGTTGCCCGCATGGAATTTCGATGACACTCCAACCTTGAATGTTTCCTGACGTCAACGAAATTGACGTCTGCCATCTTTCCCGCAACTCCACCGAGCGAGCACTGTTTACGATGTAGGTGTTATTTTGAGTTGTTTATATTTCCAAACATTTTCATTCTAATTGTGGATTGTAAATTTCCAACAGTTAATGTTGTAATGAGGAGGGTTCTTTCCCGCATGAACATGGCCCAAATCTCCCCCATGCTTGCTAGTTTTATTGGAAATAGAGGCGGAGTTAGAGGGGAGCAGTGTCGTCGCACCATGCTGGAGAAAGGAGGCCATGACCATGTAGGCCGCGACGGTCTGAAGAGGCGGTGGTGATAGAAAGTGGCGGCGAGCAAAGGCGGCGGTGACCGAAGGTCACGTCCAGGACGAGCCACGATGGTGGTGGACCGGCACTGTTGTGCCAACCCCTTGGAGGAAACCGTAGTCTGCAACTGCGTGCCTCGTGGACGAACCAACCTGGTCGGCCAAAGCGAGGAGGGCTGGAGGACCGCGGTACCCACTTGGGGTCGTGCTAGGGAGAAGACCGCAGCCCGCAGTGCGGGCCGCTTTGCTGGGCGAACCTGCCGGCTGAGTTGGGAAAACCACGGCACCCGTAAGCAGCGCGCGCGGAGGAACCGTGACCCGCAACTGCGGGCTGCTCACGCAGGACAGAATGGGTCAGCTAAGGCCGGCCGGGATGGAGAGGCGGCGCCGCTCGGCAATGCCAGACGAACCGAACCAGCCTACTATGTGGGCATGGTCTGCGGGTAAGTCGCGCCCCCAATGCTGGCCGACCCCCCAACCGAGTCGGACCTTTCGGGCGGGATCTGCACGTGGGCCATGCCCCACTGTGCAGGGACAACCCCCCAACGGGGTCGGACCTGCCGGGCCGGGTCTATGGGTGGGCCGCCCACCACCAGGCCGGTCCGACCCCCAATTGGGTCGGACCCGCCAAACTAGGTCGGGATGACCCGCCAGCCCACTAGGCTTCATGGGTCGGGCCCGTTTCTATTAAACGTGTATAACATCTAGACCACGCGTCTAATTGACGCTCCATCTTCGGAACTAGAACCCTTGAAACAGGATGGTCCATTTTTTGATACTATAAGTGATTTTTGGACAACCTTGGAAAACAGTCAGTTTTGGAAGGAGTGTAAATCAAACCGGGCCCCTAGAACAGAAAATCCAATAACTCTCAGACCGGGCGTCCGATTGACGTGCCGTCTGTGGCGTTGAGTTCCTTTTAATGATATTGAACAATGTGATACGTCCACTCAGGAATTCGTGATAGTTTATTTATCTACCACATTGCTCGAGGAGTGGACCCTCTCGGAATTGAGTGTGGTGTGTGCGGGAACCCTAGAGCTATCTGTGATGTCTACCGTACTGGAATATTCTGTGGGATCGACGACGACGACTACAGTACTGGAATCCTCTGTGGGTTCAAAAATGAAGACTACCATACCAGAATCCTCCATGGGTTCGACGACGATTTCTAATATACTGGGATCCTTTGTGGGTTTTACAGCAGCGACTTTGTTACTAGGATCCTACATGGGTTCGACAGTGATGACTTCTGTACTAGGATCCTACGTGGTTTCGACACTGACGACTTCTGTATGAGGATCCTATGTGGCTTTAACAGTGATGACTTCTGTACCAGGATCCTAAGTGGGTTCGATAGCGATGACTACTGTTTTTGTATCTTGGGTGGGTTTGACAGCTTAGATGATCCAGTGACTACAACTGATCATCTCTATCTCTATACAAAAGATGTGTACATCTGTGAGCTGAGTCTTGACTTTCAATCATTATCATCGATTTGATTGACTTTACTTCCTGTGTGGACTGGGTTGTGCTTGGGCTCGAGAGTTGGAGCCGAACTGAGATTGACAACTTTGGTATATTTATGGTAATATAACTAAGTAGGGTTGATTGATACTTCATGATTGTATCTTTCTTATGAGGTTTATCCTTCAGGCAGTATGGGAGACCTTCAGGGGTCATGGGGTCCCTACAGAGTATCTTTATACTCACCCATGCACAATCTTTGCCCACACTTCATTTTGTTGGTTGCAGACAACGTGCATCACTGATCGAGGTAGATACTTGTAGAGTTGGATGGTACCTGGAGGTATACCCCCTGGAGAGTTGTACAAGGAGTGGACATACAGACCTACGGTGCTGAGGAGGCCATCTATACCCACCATTCAGGTGGGATTCCCAGAGGAGGTCTCAGTAGTTTCTGTTTATTTTCTGCAGTTGTACTTTATTGTTGGACTTGTATTTCTGGCCCCTTTCCCTTAAGAACTTTCTCCTATATTCATTTTTAATTAGTGTTTATTTCCAGTTGTTTCATCTACTGGTTGTGTTCAAACTGTGTGTGTGTGTTACAGGATAAAAATTCAATGCCTTCTCTATTATCAGGATTACACCTTTGGTGCTAGTCGCTATCCTCTGGCCTATACAAGGCGGGCTTGGGGTAGTCACGGCACGGGCCTCGAGGACGGGTCGTGTTAGGTGATACCACAAAATGACACAATATAGTTGAAACATCTGTTTAACACCAATACTTATTCTATGTCTCCTATCACAAACATGAACTCTAGAAAACACAAAGGATTGAGATACAAGGATTTAATTCTATACATAATATGCCTCTTGAACAATATATGAGCAAAAGAATTAAAACCACACCCACAGAGAATGAACGGATTAAGGGACATATAAAATACCACCCCATGTGATACCTCTTAAAAATATCACCATCAAAGGAGAACAACCACCTCACATAGATTAAAAAAGAATAAAAAATCACATAATTATCAGCTATATCCCAAAAATACATCAAAATTGATACCTTTGAAACAAGAGTAAAGTCAAGAAAAAGGTATCATGGAAGCGATAAAATTATATCAAAATCATGATAAAGTTTAACAACATTAAAACATGCATCACTAAAAGACACTATCATGCATCAAATGACTCACGATATAAGAAAATATCTATGAAAAATGGTCCTAGTATTTCAACTTTATGGGATCATGTCACCGTATGCTATAATGAAAAAAATAACATGTCTGTGTAACACTATCATCTAGAAATCCCAGCTTTCCACATTACACTCCTCGAAGATCACATAATAATCAACATCTATCTCACTGAAACAGATAATTTGGGAGCCGACATTATGATAATATAAATACTAAAACACATGAATGACATCCAGAATCTAAAGGATTTGTAAGTGAAGTTATATTTGATATGTGAAAAATTGGACAAGATCATACTATTTTAGGGGACCAACAATTATGGTAGAAACATACTCCAAGGACCAAAGATTCCCTAAATATTAGTTTCCATACAGAACACATTATATCTAAAATCATAATCCATAGGTCATATAATATGGCCACCATAATAATTATAATGATCACTCTCTATATTTTTTCTCTTGCAAACCACCCAAAAAAACTCTGGCATGTTCTATAGTTGTTTGGGACTAAGAATTATTGATTCTCTAAATGTAGACTAGCATAATGGAGAACATAATGGTCATCCAATCAAAACCATATATATTGTAATAATTCTTACAGTATCTTATTACGTGAGGTAAAGAAGTACCCAATTAAAATAACTCAAGTAATGGAGAATCAAATAGAATCAAATATCACATGCATTCAACCATGTGGTACCACAAATGTCCCATGCTGTGAACATGCTATAATCATGAAAGCATTAACTACACACACAACATTATCACCTGAGATTAATAATACCATTTTGAGACTTACGCTTGTCTATCCAAGAAGATATGAATCGTCACATAGGTCAGACATTGATTAGTGACCAGTATGAGAGAATTGAATAAGTGACATGCGCAGACCACCACCTTTTCCCATGGTCCTGAGTTTTTATATAAATAACACCCAAGGATCTATATTTTATTTGACTATAATACATAGTGTTAACATAAGTCTCTTATATCCGTAATCATTAACCCATTTCCTCATAACCATCATATTATTTCTATAATAATTAAAATATCTGGAAATTGATGAGTTTATAGGGATTAAGGTTACTCAAAGGATTGAAACACCATGGAAGTACATTATGATCCACTTCACCATGGACCAAAAGTATTAGGGTGTTCCCCGTTCTATGGATAATGACTTGTGAAATATTATTATAGGGGAACCGATGGAGAATTTCAGAGATATGAGTAACGTCTCACACATTTATAGTCACCCAAGCATGTCATTATTGAAAATCTACCATGTAAAACATTCATGAGGTACCGTAAAAATCTCTTAAGTAATATTAGTTTAGGAACATCCCAATTAAACTAATTAAATATGTATGGGATGCTACCAAAATTTTATCACACAGGTTCCACCCTTGAGAAGAATAACTCAATTCTCCCAGGTATCACTTGGGAAAATAAAAGGCATGATTTCTCATGTATCACATAGATGTGACCCCTCTAACTCACCCATACATCACCTCATAAAAGTATCGTCTAAGACCTCTTTTCACATATACACTGATTGGGAAACCCTTTTTATGGTCCCTCGCCTGAGGGGGAACAAACCATGACCTCATAAAAATCCACTTAACATTCATTATTTGAACCTATGAAACACCAATGATGTAACACCCCGAGCTTCCACGATACGCTTCTCATTTAATAATGCAATAGCTTGCATTGTATGCAAGTTCGAGATTCTAAAGCACTACGACCAATCAAAATAGCCATTATGAATAGTAAATCCCACTTTTTGAAATTATATATATTTTATATTTAAAAATTGAATTCATTTGTTGATTAAGAATATCAAAATTAGCCTATGTTGAATTTTTGGTATTTTTCTAAGAACTTCCATTTTTTTATGAATAGTGAAAAATACTTAAAAACAACTTTTTTAATCAAAATAAATTATAGTGATAAATTATACTATAGAGTGGTTTTAAAGAATAATTAGAATATATTTTTACCATTTTATCCAATGGTCGTAATTATAATTAATTTTACTTTCAAATTGGACATAAACAATTGTCAATCTTTTGATACATATTGTTTCATAAAAACATGCTATTTGTTGTGACAGCGTGAATTAATTATAAAATTAATTAATGAAAATTATATGTTTGTAATTTTGTAAAATATCCATAATTTTTGAATTCATAATATCAATTATAGATTAGGGTTAAATTTTGGCACTATTCTGAAAAACTACAATTTTTTATGAATAGTGAAACCACTAAGTGGTAGTTAAAAAACTGAATTTTTTGTTTAAATGAAACATTACCACTTCTGTGATTTGATTTAAAAAAATCCAACATACATGGTTGTCATTATGAAGTAAATTGTGCCTCAATGGGATTAGAATAATTTTTTGTTGAATAGTAACTTTTAAGTATAATTAATCGCGATTAAAGGTAATTAGTGAAATATAAAGAAAAATGATATTATAAAAATATGAAATTACTTTTAAAATTGTCCTAACCTTATTGGATGAGTCATGGCCGACCAAGACAACACATGGGTCAACATGGGGACCCCATGGAGCCACTTGGGTAAGAAAATGACATTAATAACTTTTTATTTAAAGTCAAAATAAAATTGTCACAAACATGTGTTGTTTTACTAAAACAATTATTACACAGGGTTATGTAAGTTAAAATTTTTACTAAAAATATTAATTGGAATTTTAAATAGATTTCCTACATCATGGTAATTTTTTTATAATTTTTAGACATTAAATAAATTAATTTTTTTATGACTCAATGATGATACATCGATTACCTCATTAATTAACGATTTAAATAAAATGAAAAGATAATGAAAAATATAAGACTTAGACTTGTCCAAATCCTATTAGATGAGAATATTTCCAACCCTTATCACCATATACTCGAAATATATCATTGTGGGTCCTTTAGAATCTGAAAAGCATTTCATAATAATGTAACGTTTCAATCTTTCCAAGAGTGCCTCTCCTCTCATCTTATAAAAGGCCCCCACCTCTACCACCTTATTCACACCATCAAGCCATTTGGCTCGGCCAAAATCTACCCAAATACTGTGTCAACTTACCTCTATTACTCCTAGAAGACTCGCATTGGGCAGAAGTCTTCCCAAGGAAGACTTTGGTTCAAATCAAAAAGATTTACCCGATTTTAAGGTAATGCCTTCTTTTATGTTATTTTGTTTTATTTTTCTTCTCCAAACCCCTAAACTATTTTAATTCCTTTAATTTGTAACAACACTATTTTATTAAATATACTAGTATGTTGTTATGATTATTACTTTATCTACACTTACAGACACCTTTGTCTAATGGTTAAATAATATACTGTTTCTGTGGGTGGCGAATTACTGCCTCACGAAACGATTATTGTTCAATATTCTTTTAACACCTCTCATGGTGGACATTATGATGACACTATTTTCATATATGATATATATATTGTGTTTATGTTCTCTTTATTCTTCTGTATTTTTCATTTGTGGCATACCTTTATGATTTCCATTATGGGCAAACGTGATAATTTCATTTTAGGAAGTGCGGACTACTGCCCCCTCAAAGTGATTTGAATCATTAATGCCATATGTGGGATGTATAAAGGATGGATTAAATGGTATTATAAATTATATTATACTGTATTTATAGTATAACTTTATAAAATTATAATTTCATTTCATTAAATATGAAATAGAAATGAAAGTAGTGTCCATGCGTACGTACGGCTTACCGTCTCCATGAATGGTGCATTTAATTTCTTACCTCTAAATGTTATGTAATATTATAAATGCACATATATACTGGATATATATGATATATATGATATCTACATCATGAATATAATTCTGGATATAATGGATATTTCACCACATAACAACTTTTAATTATAAGAAGTTTATTTTTGACTCAAGTACCAAAGATCGAAAAAACAACCGTTATTAACATAAATAATTACACAATGTTCATAACATGGTAATAAGTAATATAATAGGAATAATAAATTTGAAAAAGTTTCTTAAAAAAAATAAAATAACTCTAGTTTCTTATTCATGAGGTTAAAGAACGGTCGAGTCAAGTCGGACACGAGGTAAGGGAACTTCTTAACCCAATTTTCATTCTTTGGGTTAGTCTCCTACTTTCAAATTATGTCATGATATTATTATGTCCTATCTTGTATTTTTACATTATTTATGTGTACTTATAGTGAATAAACATAATAGATCTATTTTATTTAAAAATGATCTTTGTAAGGACTTCGTCTCAATCTCCATTCATTGAGGCATATTTTATTTTATACACAAATTTCTTTTATACGGTGTATAAAACCCTTTGAAATTTACGTTTATTCAAAAGGAATCTTTTTATAAGATGTGTTTTAATAAACAAAAATAAGGAATGTTTTTCTTGTTGTACATATGCGGTTACCACTACTTCTCTGCCGCTGTGACCATTATTTGAGTTTTGGCTTCCTCTACAAACCATAATTTTTTTTAAATGATAAATAAATACCATGTTTTAATTATCATTTATTTTGGTATTGAAATTTTTTTTGAAAGTGTTTTTTTAATATATCAATGTTTTTTATTGATATCTTGTGATTGAAATGTGTAAATTTTATGTTCCCTTTATGCATGTTTTATGTGATATGTATATGTTATGGTTTATGATATGCTTAAACTTTTTCATATGAGGAATGAATTTTACTTAATAAGTGACGGGTGGAGCCCGCTATAGCTCCTCGATGCATCAGCAGTCCTCATGAGAAAAACTATTGTCTTGGCAAGAGGCCTTGACAAAATCTTTTTTGTAGTCTTGGCATGAGGCCTTGGCTATGTGGTTATGATAGTCTGGAATTATAAATTCCATCATTATGAAAGCGGTTATTGATATTGCATGTGATTATTTGACCAGTAGAATATCCATGTAAATAAGTAAATGGAATTATCTCATTGTACTTTTTCCATATTATGTTGAAGTTCAAGTTTAAAAATCTTTTGTTTGAGTTATACATTGCCTTAAATGTTTATGTTTATTTATGAAAGCTTCTGCTATATTGTTATCCTTACTAAGAATCTGAGTTCACCCCTTTCAATGTTTTAATTTTTCCAGGATGTGAAGAAGTATTTTATGAATGACCTGCAGGTATAGTTGGAAGGGGATATGAGTGTGGTCTATGAAGACAAGATGTTTTTCTAGTTTTGTTTTTTTATGATGTAATGTAAGACATATAAATGTATCTAGTGTTTCTAAGGCTACTAAACTAATTGGTGTTTTGAGACATGAATTTTTGTGATCATGCCAATGTTACCTAATAATGCATTGACTCTGGGTAACTGGGGTCGGAGCGTTACTGTTGGTATTAGAGGCAGTTTTGGACTAACTTTGGAAGATAGATTTAGATAAAATCTGATTAGAGCACATAGCCCAAAGATAGACATTGAGGAATAGTATAGAAGAACTTCTTAAAATTTTGGTATTATAGAGATTTTGTTAGTTTTTCGAGCAATACTTTCCTGTCTTGATACAAGCAGGTAGAGGTGGCTATTTCACATATGTACCTAGGGGTAAAACCCGAAAACATTGATTTGACCTAGACTCGAACGGTAACTGGTGCACGATGATGGGCCTTATTGCACTCTTGGTTAGGACACTCCCAGGGGATATGCTTAGGATAATTCTCATTTCCTTTACAAACCATCGTGGAGGGTTTATGAGTATATAATTCGTCAAAGAAAACATTTTTATGATTATAGTTTAATTTATTTTAAGTGTTTTACATGGATGGAATTATGTATATCGATTCATAAACTAATCTAGTTTATTCCATTGTTTAGAAACATCACCTAGTGGGAGGAATGGAAACTGTATCAATGCAAACACTCTATGTAGGGATTGTCCTCCTACTCAAGATAATTATAATAGAGTTGGTGATACAACTGGTGCTGATCAGCTTATCACCATACTGGGACAACTCATTCTGGTTATGAATAATAACATTACTCGTATGGAGCTCCCTGATCTGCAATGTGGAGGATCAATGATAGACTGCTTTATGAGGAAACAACCACCAACATTTAATGGGAGTACAAATACATTAGTAGCTGAGCAATGGATAAATTACTTACAGAAAATATTCCATGCCTTGGAGAGTAGTGAAAGGGAAAAGGTTATAATGGCAGTTTACCGCCACACTGGAGATGCCGATCAATGGTGGTCGCTGATTCAAAACACAAAGGAATAATAAGAAGTATCATGTATGGAATGGAGAGAGTTCAAATATTTTTTCTTAGAAAAATACTTCCCTCGTGACCATAGAGCATATGTGGAAAGACAATTTCTAAGTCGGAGGTAGAAGGAGGATGAGAATGTCACAAAAGTATGAGGCTAACTTTACAAGGTTAGCGAGGCATGCTTCAGATTTTATACATAACCCAAGAAGTAAGATTGATCGTTTATTTGATGGGTTAAAACCATTTCTCCATTGAGAATTAGTCTCACAAACCTTCTCATCGTACGAAGATATTTTCTTATGTGCTATCAAGACAGAAAAGGAATTCCCTAAATCTTATGACAATAAAGTAAAGCAAAAGAAGAAGAGAACGGTGGAACAAGAGGCAGATAAAGGGAAAAATCGAAATAAGGATTTTCTATTATGCGATAATTGAGGGAAGAATCACCACGGTACTTGCTTAAAAGGAATGGGAGTTTGTTATAAATGTGGAGAAAAAGGTCACCATGCTCGTGATTGCGAGGGAAAGAAAGAGGCTATCAATGTTGAATGCTACAATTGTAGGGAAATGGGACATTATGCAAATGAATGTCCTAAGCGTTAGGGAAACTTACCTGAGAAAAGACTAAAGGATCAAGGACAATATTATACTGTTACTACAGTTGAAGTGAAATAATTAATGTATTGGTGCTTTTGGATTCAAGGATTATATTCTGGTTATAAGGATAATGTGACATATATATAAGGATTGTACTTCAGTACATGTTGTTTTCATTAAGGATTTAATATGATGAATGTAATCATATTTTTGTTATGTGAAAATAAGAGAAACTTTACCTTGTTTGGGGAATATGATGTTACAATTGATTTTGGAATTTAGAGACCTTTAAAAGAAAGTATGGATATAGGTATTTTGGATAACTATAAAGGTTGGAATGAATTAAGTTGAACATTGGATAGTATTGTTTATGGTTATACCATTTCTGAAGATTATTTTTGGAATATTATAATACTATACTTTTAGGAAAAGACAACCTGCAGGGTGGGGGATAACCCGTCGCGTCGGACAAATCTGCAGGAATCGAACCCACAACCATAGTGCGACATGCCTTTATTACCTACCACTACCCTACAGGAAGTCCCTAGTTATTACAAAATAGTTTTCCTAATCTAAATGGTATGTGTTAATTTTTGGAACCTTATACAATTAGGATAAATAGAATATTTTTGAGTTCTGTTACCATTTGAAGTGAAAGATGGGTTCATGGTAAAAATATATGAAAGAATGAAAGCCTACATGACAAGTAAGTATATTTCCTTACGTTCTTATTACATCTCTTAAATAAATTTCTCAACTTTATGAAAGATAACTTAAAACAAAAATGTTGTCGGTTAACTTTTCCAACTAGGGATTCAATGACCATTTAACCAATCACAAGTTTGTGATTTTATTGTGGTTAACTTTCTCCTAATATAGTTTTCTACAACTATCAATCAGACCTTGATGGTTTTTTTTCCTCCATATCCATATTTTCATATAATCCCAATATGGGCTATCTCGGGTGACCTTTATACCTCTCTTTCTTTCTTTTAATGTTATATTTTTATTTACCCTATTTCCATTGTGGGTTTTCAACAAAGGTATTTTCTATTTTCAAACTTTTATTTTCATATAAAACTTTCAAATTACGAGGACACAATTTATTAAAGGAGGGGAGAATGTAACACCATGAGCTTCCATGATATGCTTCTATTTCAATAATGCAATAGCTTGCATTGTACGCAAGTTCGAGATTCTAACGCACCACGCACAATAAAAATATACATTATGAATAGTAATACCCACCTTTTGGAATTATATATATTTTATATTTCAAAATGGACTTTATTTGTGGATTCAGAATAACGAAATTATCCTATGTTGATTTTTTTGGTATTTTCTGAGAACTTCCAATTTTTTATGAATAGTGAAAAATACTTAAAAACAACTTTTTTAATTAAAATAAATTATAGTGATAAATTATACTATAGAGTGGTTTTAAATTATAATTAGAATATATTTTTACCATTATATCCAATTGGGGTCATTAGAATTAATTCCACTTTGAAATTAGACATAAACAATTGTCAATCATTTGATATATATTGTTTCGTAAAAACACGCTATTTGTTGTGACAATGAGAATTAATTATAAAATTAATTAATGCAACTTATATGTTTGTAATTTATTCAAATAGGCATCTTTTTTCAATTTGGAATATCAATTATAGCTTAAGGTGAAATTTTGGCATTGTTCTGAAAAACTTCAATTTTTGATGAATAGTGAAACCATTAAGTGGTAGTTAAAAAACAGATTTTTTGTTTAAATGAAACATTAGCACATCTATGATTTAATTTTCAAAAATCATACATACATGGTTTTCATTAGGAAGTAAACTGTGGTTCAATAGTATTAAAATAATTTTTTGGTGAATAGTTACTTTTAAGTTTAATTAATCACGATTAAAGGTAATTCGTGAAATTTAAGGTAAAAATGATATTATAAAAAAATTAAATTAATTTTACACTTGTCGTACCCTTATTGGATGAGTCCCATCCGACCAACACAATCCATGGGTCAACTGGGGGACCCCATGGAGCCACATGGGTAAGAAAATGACATTAATATTTTTTTATTTCAAGTAAAAATAAAATTGTCACAAACCTCTGTTGTTTTACTAAAACAATTATTAAATGGGGTTATATAAATTATCTTCTTCTCTATAAATATTCATTGGAAATATAAAAATATTTCCTACATCATGGTAATTTTCTTATAATTTTTAGACATTAAATAAATTAAATGTTTTATGACATAATGATGATGCAACGATTACCTCATTAATTAACGATTTAAATAAAAGGAAAAGATAATGAAATATCTAAGGCATACACTTGTAAAAAACCAATTGGATGAAAATATTTCGAACCCTTATCACCTTAGCCTAGAAATATATCATTGTGGGACCTTTATAATCCGATAATAATTTAATAATAATATACCTTTCAATATTTCCAAGAGTGCCCCTTCTCTTCTCTTATAAAAGGCCCCCACCTCTACCACCTTATTTACACCTTCAAGCCATTTTTCTCGGCCAAACTCTAACCAGATACTCTCTAACATTCCATATATTACTCCTAAAAGCCTCAAATTGGGCATAATTATTCACAAAGAAGCATTTGGCTCAAATCAAAAAGAGTTACCCGATTTTAAGGTAATCCCTTCTTTTCTGTTCTTTTGTTTTATTTTTCTTCTCCAACCCCCTAAACTCTTTTTATTCCTTTCTTTTGTAACAACACCAGTATCTACAATATACTAGGATTTTTTTATGATAAGTATTCGAGCTACACTTACACACACCTTTGTCTAATGATTAAATAACATACTGTTTCTGTGGGTGGCGAATTACTACCTCAGGAAACGCTGATTGTTCAATTTTCTTTTAACACCTCTATTGGTTGACATTATGATGACACTATTTTCATATATGATATATATTTTTTTTATGTTCTCCTTATTCTTCTTTATTTTTCATTTATTGAATTCTTTTATGATTTCCATTATGGGTAAACGCGATAATTTCATTTTAGGAAGTGCAGACTACCTCCCCCTCAAAGTGATTTGAATCGTTAATGCCATATGTGGGATGTATAAAGGATGGAGTAGATTGTATTAAACATTATATTATACTAGAATTATATTATACCTTTATATAATTATAATTTCATTCCATTAATTACGAAATAGAAATGAAAGTAGTGTTCATGCGTACGTACAGTTTACTGTCTCCATGAACGGTGTATTTCATTTCTTACCTATAAAAGTTATGTAATATTATAAATTCATGTATATACAGGATATATATGATATATTTGATATTTATATCATGAATATAATTCTGGATATAATGGATATTTCACCACATGAACAACTTTTAATTATAAGAAGTTTATTTTTCACTCAAGTACCAAAGATCGACAAAACGACCTTATTAACATAAATAATTACATAATGTTCATAACATGGTAATAAGAGATATAAAAGGAATAATAAACTTGAAAAAGGGTCTTAACCAATTATAAATTAACTCTAGCTTATTATTCATGGAGTTAAATAACGGTCGAGTCAAGTCGGACATTAGGTAAGGGAACTTCTTAACCCAATTTTCGTTCTTTGGGTTAATCTCCTACATTCAAATTATGTCATGATATTATTATGTCCAATCTAGTTTTTGTACTTTTTTTATGTGTACTTATATTTAATTCACATAATAGATCTATTTTATTTAAAAACTGATCTTTGTAAGGACTTCGTCTCAATCTCCATTCATTGAGTCATATTTTGTTTTCTACACAAATTTCTTTTATATGGTGTATAAACCCCTTTGTCTTTTATGTTTATTCAAAAGGAATCTTTTTATACGAAGCATTTTACTAAATGACAAAAAGGAATGTTTTTCGTGTTGTATGTATGTGGAGACAATGACTTCTCCGCCGCCATGACCATTATTTGAGTTTTGGCTTCCTCTACAAGCCATAATTTTCTTTTTAAATGAAAAATAAATACCAAGTTTTATTTTTCTTTTATTTTGGTATTGAAAATGGTTTTGAAATTGTTTTTTATATAATATCAATGTGTTGTATTGAAATCTTGTGATTGAAATGTGGAAATGTTATTTTTCCTTTATGAATGTTTTATGTGATACGATTATGTTATTGTTTATGATATTCTTAAACCTATTCATATGAGGAACGCATTGGACTTAATAAGTGACGGGTAGAGCCCTCTATAGCTCCTCGATGCATCGGCAGGTCTCATGAGACAAACTTGTTTATTGGCACGAGGCCTTGGCAAAATCTTATTTGTAGTCTTGGCACGAGGCCTTGGCTACGTGGTTATGATAGTCTCGCTTTATGCATTCCATCATAATGAAAGTGGTTATTGATATTGCATGAGATTATTCGACCAGTACAATATCCATGTAAATATGTAAATGGAATTATCTAACTTTACTTTTTCCATATTATGTTGAAGTTCAAGTTTAAAAGGATTTTGTTTCAGTAATACATTTCCTTAAATGATTATGTTTATTTATGAAAACTTCCACTATATTGTTATCCTTACTGAGCATTTGAGCTCACCCCTTTCAATGTATTAATTTTTCCTGGATGTGAAGAAGTATTTTATGAATGACCTGTAGGGATAGTTGGAAGTGGATATGAGTATGGACTATGAAGACACGATTTTTTTGTAGTTTTGTTTTTTATGATGTAACGTAATCCTTATGAATGTATCTAGTGTTTACAAGGCTACTAAACTAATCGGCCTTTCGAGACTTGATCTTTTGTGATCATTCCAATGTTATGCAATAATGCACTGACTCTAGGTAACTGGGGTCGGGGCATTACAAATGATACTTAAACATAATAAATTCCCATTGTAATGTAAGTCCCATATTTATCCTACATAATAGGTAGGATCCTCAGAATATCATCAATAACATATTACTATGATAATGAGAATCATAGCCATATATATAGTGGTTGATTTCCTCTTTGTCTAGGATGTGACATTTTTTCATTAAATTTGATTATAATTTGATTATAATTTCCCCCTATAATTCAGCACCTCACCCTTCACCCTCTCTTCCACCTATTAGAGGTGATGCAATTCCTTGGAAATCCCCACTCGAGTAATCCCATATTCATTATTGTGGGACATCCTGGGACATCTATACTCTCATCCTCGACCTCCAATAGAAAAATTGGATTTTAAAATTTTATTGATATTAAAATTACTTTTATTTTTTAAACTAGTAATGAATCATTTGGTCATAGAGGTTAGGTAAAATCATGACTCCCACGTTATCCACTATGACCATATTGTCCTCCTAGGAATAACCCCCATAATTGTGTAGCCATAATATCAAAGGCCAACACCCCCCCCCCCCGACAAAATCATTAAAATGGATATATTCCCACATGAATAATTCAACTGTGCCTTAACTATATACTTAAGATCAAAAAATTTTAAACTAAGTGGGATTTGGTTCTTTTCCAAACAGGACAAGTAGAAAGTCACCCTGAAGTTCAAAACCATCACCCCATAATCACACTAATTTTTACTAGGACATATTCACATTAGGTTTTATATTGATCAAGGGGGTATATTTATTCTAGTTACCTTGTTAGAATTCTTCATATGCACTAGAATTTTTTTTTCTAGAACACCTTTTATTGAAATGACTTCTGCAATTATTGTTAAAGTGCATAGTATAATCATTTTCAAAGGCCTTAATATTTATTGTGTTTCATATTAGGTGGAGCTAAACTATGTGGGTTATTATTTATATTATGAGGATATGTTGTAATCTTATACCATGGTCTTGATAAAAATATATAGACAACTCCAATCTCCTCAAATAACTAGAAATTCTTATGTTCCACAATGTGTCACATTAAACTGGCACCAAAATAAAAAAAGGTAACCAAAATTTTCCATTAATAGATAATCTAGAATATATAAATATGGATCATTTAATGTATAACATCATATAAATAAAAATAGTCTTCCATAAACACATTCCTATAATTTAATTTTAATACATATGGGTAAAAAGGTTCATTTTTTTAATTTATGAGGGATTCATAATTATGTCATAAAAATATGAGAGAGTCTTGAAGATTTAAATAATTTCTCCCAAAATGGGTTTTATAAAAAAAATTATTTTTTTGATTAATGTGAGTTCTTATTTATTTATTACGACACCTAATTTCCTCCTGTATTTTGTATGTAGTCATGTGAGCCATCATAGAAATGTGAGGAAATAGGTGTTTGACATTCAACATACAAACCCCATTGGAAAAAAACCATCCATGAATGGGTGATTAAAAAAATTGTGAATCTTATTTGAATATTTAATTAACCAATATAACTACATCTCCCACATGTTATGTCCCTTTCATACTCTTATAATGTGAATGAGTTCCAAACATGGATCACTTATGATAATAAATTTCACATATATTCACACATTATAAGGATTATTTTTGGAATTCCCTCTCTTGTTTGTTATATGAAAAATATGAGAATGTTAATCATAGATATATTCAATAAAATATGATTCTACTAATTGACACAAATATATGCACCAACTATTGTAATAGCTGGATACTTATCAAATGAGAGGACAATGTCTACCACCCAACATATTAAACATTAGTTTATAAACAAAATGGTTAGGTAATATCATATTAATTGTACTAAACCAGCTATGTAGGACACTAAAAAATACGCAAATATATAAATCCACACTATCTATCCACTCAATGACATCGTGTGGTTATGAAATATACACATATTTTATTCGAAAATAAATTGGGAGCCTCTCCCAGGAAGAAAACAACATTTTCATCCCTTACTAAAGGGAGGCATTCAAGTAGGTCAGCATTAGACATATATAATATACACATGTGAAACACCATGGGGCTGTGAAAAAAATTATTCCCACCAATTCTATATGGCAATAAGTCACCATCCTAATGATTATGTTGACTAATACGCTTCTAAATAGGTCACCCATATGATAGCTCCTAGAACAACCCAATAAGGGATACAATAGAACTATTTTGACCAATTAATATTGAATGGTTTTAGAAAACATGATGACGTTTTTCATGATTTTTATATATTTTTATAATAATTATAATGATATCAAATTTTTATGTTTTGGTGATAAGATTAAAGGAGATTAAGACTCATAAGATTAAATAGAATGTTCTTAATAATGGATATTTCTTTCAGTTTTTTGTCCTACAAATGAATTTTTAGTGATTTCTAATTTGGGATCACAATATGTATGTAATGATTTTTTTGATCAATATGAGAATATATATTGGAGTATGAATTTCATTAAATATATTCAATAAATGTCCGATAATGTTTTGCTAATCATAATGTTTTTATCATTGTTATAAAATCATGATACATGATGGAATTTGTAGTATATGATATTATGATTTTAAATTATTATGGTCAAAGTTCATTTCTGTGACAAACACCATGCATTGAATTTTTATAAATTAATGTAAGATTTATGTTTTTGTTGACAAATGTTTTTAGAAGTATTAGTCAATCTATCTATCAAAATTTTTGATCCATCAGATTGTCTGATCCACAAAATGAACCAATCCATATTATGATTCAACAAATTTATGGGTTTCTTGAAGAATATAAGAATTTTCAAAAACTATTATATTATAAATGATCTTCCACCAATCCATTGGATGACTTCTAACACCTAACCATCAAAAAATGTGTTGGTAATTTTAATTAATTGGATGCAGAATTTTATTGGATGTAGACCAGAATTATATTGAGAAATTTTTATCACTGATAATTTAATCAATGTTTCTAGGACACATGATTGACCATAGATACATATATAGGTCTATTTTTTAATATTAGATACAAATCTACCAGATTTTTTTAAACAATTTAGTCATCCATTTTTATCAAAATGTAAATTCATGTGTTGTTGTTTTTAATATGTCAATAAAAATGAAGTCATGATTTGTTTTCAATTTAGTAAAGAATTACCATATAGAAGATGAAACAAATACATCATATGTTAAATTAATACTGATCCATCCGATGCATAGTAACAATAATAAGTCATCATATGTGGGAATTCATCGAACATAAGATTATCAATATGATTAAATTTTGAACACATGATGAAGTATAGAATTTTTTTCAAGAAATTTCATGATGGGTTTTCAAGGGGTTAAGGATTATATAAACATCATAATGATACTTATAAAATCAATATAATTCTATGAAATACGTAACATTTTTTTGTAATAAAATTTTCAATGGTTTAATTGGAGAATCAGAATTGGAAGACATTTCAATTTAATATTTTCAAGTTGTTCAATAAAATTATTAATTGATATTGTATCAGAATAATAATTTAATTCATAAATAAGATTTATTTATATGTATTAATAAGGATAATGGTTTGAAACATTTTGAGATGTCTTATGAATAATTACGAAAAGTTCAGAAGGGCTGATATATTTAATGATAAAGTCGAAATGAATGGGAAATGAATGTGAAATTCAATGTTTTGGAATTTATATTTATTAGATAAATCTTTTTTGATTCCAAATTTTATTAGGGAACATATAAATATATGTGAGCATAAATTGTAATTTCAGATGAATTCAATGTTCATGTGTGGGGAGAGTGATAGAATTGACATTTTTTCGATGAATTGGTATAAGACTATTTTTTAGATAAAGTGTTCATGATAAATATTTCTAGATAGAAAAATTGTAAGAATGAAGTAGTGATCAATGTATTCTGTGAGACAGAGTTATCAGAATGATATTTCAATAGTAAAAATGAGGCCAATCAAAATTGTTTCAATTGTATATTTTATTACATATTTTACGGAGTGATGAATTGAACTAAATAACATGACTGAGGAACCATACTGTGTTGTTATTGTAATTTTTACAGTGTTATTTCCTCCTACTATATGTTAGGATAATAAATAATTATATTTTGATGAATTAAAAAAGTAGAAGTTATTGAAAAAGAATAGAGACATGTTTGTAACGAACTAGTGAATGTGTCATAACAAGTTACAAAAACTATTTTAAACTATTCATGATTGAAGAACAACAATAACTGATGTATTCATCATGATTGTACATATGTTTAAGGGTATTTAATACTTTTTGTATAAAATGGATATTTTTATCCTATTTTCATGTATTGTATTATTTCCAAAACCATTTCAAGGACTCGATACTCATATTGAGTAGTGAATATTTTAAATATAAGAGTTAGACTAAATGTTTGAATGTTTTTAATTCATAAAAGTGATTATTCTTTAACAAGAGGTGAATGTTTTTATTCAATAAATACAAAATAAAATCAAATGATATCACTGATTGACCCCCTCCTCCCCTCAGTGATATATTGATCTTAGTTGCTCCTTTTAAAGTTGTATCGAATTAATGGTTCCATCAGTTTCATATTAACTACTGTTTATAAATATAAGATGTAATAGAGAATTTGATTTGTGTAAATAGTAATTAAATTCATGTCTGTGATGGAAATAAAAAACATATCTCAAATGATAGAATAATTCTATATATTATGTCCCACATGTATGATATTTATGATTCTTCCATAGTTTTAATTACTCCTATTGAAAATAATACACTTACATTTGTGGATAAGATGAATATAGGGAATGATGGAAGATATAAAAATTCTTCACTCATCAGTTACTAAAAGTGAGTTTCTAAGAGTGAAGGGAGTTTATACTACCAAATGTTTCTATAAAAAGTTTAAAAACATTTATGAAGGAAATACATAGGTGAAAAAATACATGATAAAAATATGGGGGCTAATTTATAAGGATCTAAAAATGGGAGTACATAAATATGTTGGTGATAGGTTTATAATTTGTAATTATATTTTTAGAACTATAATATGTCATGGTTAGATAGTTTTCAATTAATAATTTTTTAAATACATCGAGAATTGTTTATAATAAGTTTGAAGACAATTATTCATCTTTGGAAGATAGAATTATTGAAACATTGTCCCTAAATATCTTTTACAGTACTCTCATTAATTATGAAATCAAAAGAAATAATAAAATCAAATGAAAACTAAAAGATGATCAACAAATTTCCTTCAATTCCACGGACAAGGGGATATCTAAAACATTCATAAAGAATAATAAGATGGATATTCTGTATTAGAAATTGTGGTTATTAACAATATTGATGAATTTTTATCCTTGTTTTCTTAAAATTTGAACAATGTAATAGGAACTTATAAAGGTTCTCTACTGCTACTTTTTCTTGAATGTAGACCCTTTGGTCAATTTTCTATTAATATTTTTTCAATAAATAATAATGAGGATAACGAGGAAGTTGAAATAAGGAAATGATGATCATGAAATAACCATGGTGATATATAATAATCATATTAAAAGGTAAAATGTAAAAAATTCTCAAAATAAAAAATAAATAACAGTTTGTATAAAGGTGTTGAAGTAGAAGATATATTTGTTTAGGTAGAAACAATTACTAAATTATCTAGAGAATGTACATTCATTAAAACAATCAATGACAATGATTTTAGAAGTAGTGGTTTTGAAGAATATAAATAAAATTTGTTACTGTTTCACTTTAAGAGAGAATTGAATAAATTAATATGAAATATGGTAATATATAAAAGAGATATTAAGAGGATTAAGGAGGAATGTCCTACAATTGGAAATAAAAAATTTATTTATGATGATACAAAAATTTTAATGGAAGAGATTGATTTTCTAATGAATAATCATTTAATATTAATAGATTGGAATGGTCATATTTATGTGAATAATAATGAGAATGTTTATGTTTGACAACTTGTTCAATGATTTTCTATAAAATTGTGGAGGGAATTACCTGTCTCAAGTGATCTATATATGATGTTAGTGAAATTTCTATAATGATAGAACTTGATAAGGATATAAAATTTTAAAATTCATGGGTTCTAAAGATTTTTGATATTTTTAACAAGAGGAATAATTTTATGAGAATACTGTACATATAAAAAAACAAATATGAAAGCATAAAAGATTATAAAAATCATAGTTTAAATTAAAGGTTTCTATAACATTATATTCTACTAAATATGGTATGATATTATACTAGACGAATAAAAATTTGTGTGATAATAATAATGTTAGTTAAGAACACAGTTCTAATGTGAATGTTCAAAAAGTCACGAAGAAAATAGTACACAACTCTAGTTACTATGAAATAAATAGAGGTAAATATTCTTTTTGGGGTCAAATCATGGTATGAGGTGGATTTTAGAATATGAAAATTTTGAGTTGTAAAAATGAAAAAATTACAATTTCCACATGTTATTTAGAATGAAAATTTTAATGGGGATCCATTAACCTCAAAAGTAGAAATTGGACAATGATGTTTTGAAAGTTGAAAATGGTTCCAAACCTTCGAGAAGTATTTTTGAATGATGTTAACAATAAGAATATAATTAATCAGGGTTTATTTTTTAATCATAAAAATATTAATTACGAATATTAAAGCTAGATGTTAATAATGATAAATGGAAAAAATTATCATTTATTATAAAAATTTCTCTCTAAGTTTTAAAATGAGAATAAACTAGTATTTTGGATAGTGCATGATCATCTCATATAATCAAATATTTGAAATTGTTGAAGAATATGAATGATTTCAATGAAGTTCTAGTGATGTTTTTTAATGATGAATCCATTATCATTAAAGATGTTGGATCCACTATTATTGGGGATGAAAAATTGAAATCCAATAATTATTTGGATTTTGATGGGTTAAGAAAAATATGTTCAGTGAATCCATACATTTTGAGGAAGGAAATAGTGTATTTTTTATAATATATGGTTTTTTGTTAGAGGAGATGAAAAAGAGTTTTTTTTACAAAAGGAATCTTGTTTTCAGTTCATGAAGTAAAAAATTCATGTTACTTAATAATATTGGAAGAAATCAATTGCATAAAAAATCAATGGAAATATGTGTCATATAAATAGGATTATGTAATCAATGTGAGATAGTTTCCAACATATACATTATATTTCATGAATTAGAGTTTTGTGTATTATAATTATTTAGAAATGTATGATTACAATGTATGTGCATTTTAAATTTTAAATTTGTCCAACTAGGACCCTATAAATTAATAATTATGATATTTGTGAGCCAATGAGTAAAAAAGAATAGTTATAGTATTAATAAATAATTTCATTAGATGATGATTTTACTCAAATTAGTTGTATTATTACTTTGGAAGATAAATTAGAAGTACTAAAATTTGTTAAAACATTCAGGATAACAGATGAGAATGACTGTGGGTATTATAAAAATAAGTGTGAAAGGATAACGGTGGTGAAAATAAGAATTAAGTGTTCTGAATATATTTTTAAAGGCGTTTAATTTTAGGTGAGTTATGTAAATAGTGTAGACCACATCAAAATGTTTTTTCTGAATAGAAGAATATAATCTTTGTTGAGATGGGTTATACTATCATACATGAACATTTTATTTACCATTACTTATATTTTCAATATATGAGAAAATTTAATTATATTTAGAATTGTAATTTATATATGAAGTGTTTTATATGATTATTTACAATGTATTTCAGGATAAAAATTCATGTTTGAAATTGTTATGTATTTCCAGGAGTCCCTAGATCTTAATGAAATAATGATGAAACATTATAATGTTTTATTAGAGGTGTGAAGATAGAATCGTTCTTAGATATTATCCTTATAGAAGAGCATATATATGTTTCAATAAACAAAGATGAATATTTATTAATCCTATGGATGTAAAAATTCTTGAGAAAGTTGAGGAAGATATTTCACAAAACCATTAATATGATAAATATAATAATGTTAAATTGATTGTTGTCAAACAACATTAAAATAATTATAAAAATTATTTTGAAACATAGATTTAGTTATTTGACTCATACTTCTTGTGATGTAAATAATTTAATATTACTCATCCTAGGTTAAGGAAACATGTGAATTATCAAATTATTATTTTATATCGACATCATAAGCTTCAAACAATATGGACGCCAAATGTTGTGACACGTGCTAATTTATATTCATGAATTTGATGGTAAATATGTAAATAATGATTTTCATAATATTTAATGGGTTCATTCAATGAATAGATATTTGGATCTAATTTAGGAAGAATGATACTTTCGAACTTCTACCCAAAACAAATTACAGAAATATTATTCGTACAAAATGGGTGTTCCAAAAATATTTTAATGATTATGCTGAAGTAATAATAAACAAAGAAATATTGAATTGGAAATCTTAATCACAACATGAAGTAATTTATAATTTATTTTATATTTTATTTGATGAAGAGGTTATAAAAAATGATAAACATTCTTCAAATTTATTCACAATGATGTTATAAATTGTTTTAGAAGGAAGTGAATTACAAATTTCGGAAAAAGAAACATGATGAAAAAGTTTATATTTAACAATCATGTTGTTTTTTAATTGAGATGGATTCATGTTATATGTGCATGATGAAGAAATTTTTTTTGTTCTATAGAATCCTTTGAGGTGGTTTTATTCCAAAATGGATACCTCCTTATGAATGAAAAACATTAAGAAAGAAGAATTCATATTAATCAATTCATCAAATAATGTCATGTGATTTCCCTCAAGGTCTTGATAAAATTGATGGTATTATATTTTCTGTAAATTATAAAATATGTTTTGAAAATCTATGATAATTGTTTTGTATATGTATACCACCGGAACATACATTATTCATGTTATTACCATACGTGAAATATTAATAACAGATCTAAAAGAATCGCATATCTTGAATGGAAAAATAATTATCATATATATAAAATACCAAATATTTCACAATCATATATTATTGCTCTGGAAGAATTAATTTGCATTGGGTATCCATATTCTAATTGTGTTACAAGTGTGGTGAAAAAATATCCAAATCTAGTGGATATTTATTTAGGGACAAATTTTTTTGAGTTAGAATAATATGAAATAGAATTAAATAAATATTAGAATTGATTCAACAAAACTTATGGTGATGATGAATTAGTTGTAAGACATACCAGTTGAAATGATGTTACCTCTAGTATTGAGTATTTAAAAATAATGTGTTATAAACCAAATATGAAATTTAATTCAACATTATCATTCAAAAAATATTGATATCAAATGTCATTTCAAAAAGTATCTTTTAGAGTGTAATAATTTCAATATACAATTTTTTCCTACAATAAAACATGTTTCCAAAATTATTTGTAAACCATCTCCAAGCAATTAATTTGTATAATGGGATTTTTCCGGGGAGTCCATCCTCTTTCTATATATGGTCAGGGATTGAGCTTTAGTACAATATCTCATCTAGTATTTTGATAGTGATGTCAAAAGGAATATAAATAATATTTCATATAAGTAAATATTGATTTGTGTCAATCCTTTTAAGCAATCATATTTATATTGGGAGATTCGGGTATGATGTGAACTCAAAATATTAGTCTGTGGACTGTTCAAATAGGATGTTGACATGTTTATAGGAAACATTTTGGTCCTATAGAAAGAATAAAGTTGTGAATAAATGGAAATCATGAATATTTTTTAAGATTCTTAAATTAATACTTGTAAATCATTGGGTTGTTATTATAAATGAATATTTTTTCCTAAAATGAGTTTACTCATGTGGGTTAAATTTTTTTTATTAGTGATTTATTTCATGAGGTTACAATGTTTCAAGGATTTATGAACCATGGTGGACAAAAAATACCAAGGTGGAGATTGTTGGGACCGTGTTTGGGGGAAGTGATTTTTAGATGATGTAATATAATTGTAATAATTTTTTTGTATTTTTTGTAATAAATATATATAATTTTACATTTTAATTAATAGTGATTAAATTATAGGAGTATTATAAATATAATATTAAAATAAATTTTGATAAGAATTTACATCAGTTTCTGTTGTTATTTTTGGAGGTGTTTTCCTAGTGGATTGGTTTTTAGTCTCACACTATTTCCAGACTTATGTTTTTGATAAGTACGACAAGATTTATCTGAGTATGAATGTATTTCATGACAATATAAAAAAACTAATATAACTCTATTCAAAATTTATTTTTATCCACATCAAGAGGACATCATGATACATGTAAGAGTTCATCATAGAATATTTTACAAACATGAAATCTTCCATTCATAGCTCATCATTGTGAGAAAAACAAAATGCTGAATTTTTCTAAATGATGATAAAATTGAAATCTATGATTATTGAGGTTTTAAAAATAAAATATCATCTAATTCATCAATATAGATGATCTAGTGGATGATCCAATCCACCGAAAAACCTAGTCTATAAGATGATACAACACCTACAATGTTTTTGGATGAAAATTATAATTTTCTATGACTATTATATTCAACACTATGTGAAACAGATCAATAATAAGAGTTATAACCACAAATTATAAGGAAATGTTTTGGGATTTTAATGGAATGAGAGGTGAAATTATATAAAAGTAATATAAAGATTGTTCTTGCGAATTTTTTTAATTGAAATGTCAGTTCGGGATGTTAGGAATTATAAATTAGAAGTCATGTAGAGACCAATAAATTAGATTATACCATAGATCGATCAACTAGATGATGTTTTAGTTGTTTGTAAAACATTTCAATCGATATTAGAATTTAGACTGTATATTTTTTAGTATGTCAATATGGAAAGAAGTTGTAATTTATTAAGTGGGTAAAGAATCATCAGAGAGTCATTTACATCAATACATTAGATGGGAAATACATACTTTTCAATCAAACACATTCTAGAACTGATAAGTCATAATGTGATGGAATTCAAAAGATAAAATATTATTATTCCACGAAATTGATGAAAATTTGATTAAATTGAGGTTTTATTGATGGAATTACACAAAGATATATTAAGGTGGTGGTGAAATTAGTATAATAATAATTGATTCTTATGAAAAGTATTAAGATCCTAATAAATTCATAACACTCTTTTTTTTATGAATAAAAATTAATACTTCTATTTGGGTATTAAAATGAAAATACATCTATTTCTCAAATTCTCAAGTGGTTTAACAAAATCAAAACTAAAAATAGTATCACATTGAAAATTGAAATCTGATTAAAGAGAATGTTTGTAAGTACAAACAAAGCTGATGTTATGAAAAGGTTTGAATTGTTTTGATAAGAATAAAGAGGACATTATAATTACTAAAATAGTTGAATATGATGTTTAAATTAATTTAAAATTTAATGTTCCTGAAATTTTATTGAGTTGGAAATTATTTTTGGGTTCCATATTTTTTAGCTGGAACCTATAAATAAAATTGGATGTACAATGTAAATTCTAAAGAATTCACTATTAATGTGAAGAGAGAGAAATAGAATTGATGGTTTTGTGTAATAATTATTAGTTGATTTTTTTCCATATAGTGTTTTGTTATGTAATATTTCTGGATTGATGAATCATAACAAAAGAGTAGTGGTAAGGGATTTCAAGATCGGACAAAGTACTTAGACTAAAATTTTTATAGAAAAGAAAATTTGGTTTAGAATTTTTACTAATGTATATTATCTTATATGATTTATTTAATGATGAATTGTTCTAAAGAATTATTCTAACTAATTACACTATGATTTCATACATGTTAAAAAGGATATTTTTCTACCTACTTCTTGGTATGAAATAAAGATTTTTTTAGGAATTATAATTGTTTATATTGTTGATGTAGCACTATGATATGTTTGGAACTAGCTAGTGATGATTTCATAACTTATTAGAAAAATATGTTTTATATCATCCAAGCCAGAAGAATAAAATACATTATTATATTTGTTATAGTGAAAGATAATTGTAAGTAAACTTCATACTTGTTTAATCCAAACACAAGAATTTTTTTCTAGTTTATTAGGTGATATTGGATTATTTAAAAACCATTACATGGACTATATAAAATATAATGTAGCTAAAATTTTAAATAATGGAGTTCTTGTTGATATATGAATGTTATGTTTTTATAAAATTTAAAATTAAGTAACATGAGGTGTAGTTTGTTATTCATGAAAGATAACATGAAGGGATAATATATTACTAATTCTCCCACTCTCGCTGTTAGTGAAACATTAATATATGTTTGAACTTTTCCAGAAAAACTAGGAATAGGATCACAACCTTGTTTATAACATTGAATAATCACCACAAGATGTAGTGTAATCCTATGAGCAGGCCCATATATCAACATTCACAAGTCATGCCAATAAATAAAATTTGATCAAACCAAATAAGGATACCAGAACAGACCAACCAAAAATAGGGGCTCTCAGATGATTCTACCCTTGAAAATTGTGATTATCGATATATCAAAACAAGAATAGGTGGACCGGTGATATACCCATATCATACCAATGAATGGTAATTTATTCCAATTCAGTTAGAATATTTCACTATATAAATATTGTTGATGTTGGAATGATAGAAATTAGTTCCTTCCCACATTACAAACACCTTCCAAGATATAATGATCCCAAAAACATTAGTTTATAGTGGTTTACACATCCCCACCTCCACAATCAGAGTGTCCACATCTCTTCCCTCGTCATGGAGGGTAATCAAGAGATCTCGTGATAAATGGGAAGGATTGAGCATATATCCCCATTCTAATTAGAGGCCCCCCTTTTACATTCGTTGCAACTCCACGGAAGGAATGTATCCCAACTATAATTTCATAATATTTTTACAATATCCCAATTTCATAAGAATAGTCTCTTAGATATTATTTTTTGTATACAATCCCCTATCTATAGTATGTGACTCTAGTGACTCAAAGGAGATCACCCAAAAATATTCCCACAAATGTAAAATTGAAAATATAGTTCATATCAACGATCCTACCCCATGTAAGGAAGGTATTTTTAGGGCCATAAATAATCTATCAATAGTTTCCCATGATCCAAATGTTCTTTTACAAAATCATATATGAAATGGTAATAATTAAGAAGCTTCCCCTTATAACATTACAAAAAATGACTCTAGTGATCATCCCTAGAATATATAACATGAAGGCCTCCATCATGGTCATGAAATGATTTATCATAGGAATACTTTCCTCAGCTGTTCCACAGAAATCCTCCACAAGGTTATAAAAATTAATTGAAATAAAGTACCCAACACTCCAATGTACACCATGAAGGACATCCCAATGATATAAACTATAAAACAACTTATTAAATTTGTAAAAAATTTCTTGATAGTAGTCCTACCTATAATTAAATATTCCATGAAGGTCTTCAATATGGTAAAATATTATTATTATAAGAAGATCATCCCTTTTCTGAATTAATTATAAAAAACCATCATATTGTGAGGAGCTTAATAAGATGAGTCCAGTAATTCCTTATGCCCTATCATTGAGAACTGATAACCTTTATAAATCCAGATGTAATCCATCAAAAAAATTAACTCTCTAAACCCCCCATGGAATTCATTCCCTAGAAAATGAAGATGTTATTCCTCATAACCGCACCACTATGAGAAATGTAGCTTCTAAAATTCCACATTGGTTAGACAAGGTTGATGAATATTTAAAATAAGGAGAATTAGATGTAGTGCAGATAATGAAATTAATTTCTGAATACAATAGAGAGATCCTATTTTATCCCTTTTCCAATTCTCAATATTGTGTATAAGAACCATTTTTTGTAAGTATCTGTTTATGAATTTTTATTAAATCTACGCTAAACCCTTCAAAACCTACGGAAAAAAACATTTTATAAGATTTAAATAAGGATGATGTTATGACCATTGAGGAAGAACATATTCAAATTGAAATTGATATCAATTAATCTATTCACCATCCAAAATTATGGAAACAAAATAGGGTATCCAATACCCATGAGTTAACTTGTTTTGAGATCTATTCTATATTATCACCAATTCCCCGGCTGATGTCTGAATATGATGTTGGGTCGAGAATAGAGGATTGTGTTTCACCACACTCCTTGATTAGAAGGCCCATAAAAAAGTTACATTAGTAATTCCATTACTTTTACAAATCTCAAAAGGAATCTATTATCATGACCTACGAAACACATAACAAGAATCATCCATGAAAATTTATTAGATGAACCGGTCTTGAATGCTGATTTCTTAACCTATATGATGGAAGTGTATATTTCAATAGGTTATGAAGTTAAAATAAAAACATATCAAAATATTTAACATCAAAATGTTATTATATCATATGGTTTCATAATAATTGAATAATATATAAGAAGTAATAAATTAAAAACACTTATTTAATGACATTACCTATTATTTGGGTATTATCCTTTCATATGAACCAAAAGCCTCCCAATGATGGATTTAATCCCATAATAAGGTTTCATGGATGAGGGAAGGGAATATGCTAAGTTCTCTGTGTAGGTAATCATTAAATCTTATTTTTTTGAAGGAGGAAAGTGGATCAAAGAGGTGGTGTCCATTTATTAATGAGGTTAGTGGAACACTTGTAATTTTTAGAAAGGACTCTATCATACACACATTTTATCATCGAAAATATCCTCTAAAAAGGGTAAATATTGATCCTATAAGATATAAGATAGAACTTTGGATATATGAGGGGTGTTAAAAATGTTGTTAGGTGATTTGTAACATGTATCCTCATAGTCTAACCCCATAGTAATTAAGTTTTTAACTTACCCACTGTAAACAAATTTTAAACTGTTGTTAAAATTGTTTTTGGTTAGATCAATTAAAATCATTATAAAATGTAAATTATGATGATTAAAAACTTAGAATAAATATTTACAAACTAAAATTACAAATGTAACAATACATCATTTAAAATTAATCACACAAATGTGACATGAAAGTGTGTTTTAAGGAAAAAATAATAAAATGATTAAATTTTTTTTTAATAAATGTTTATATTGGCCTAAAAAATTGTGCTTCTAAGGAATACATGGATACAATTTTTATGGGTAACTATAGTTAAGAAGGGGTGTGATGAGTATATTTATTGTAAAATGGGTTTTTTGATGATAATGGTGGGGTCTAAATGGCCCCAAAATTCATATAGGTATAGTTTCATGAAGCTCCTCAGAAGAACTCCCTGGCCTTACGGATCATGGAAGAAACTAAGGGTACCATTGTAGGTTTGACGGTGTTCATCAGACCCCATATACTTTATGGATACCAGTTTTCATTCGTGGAGTGCCTTGCAAGAACTATACCTTACAACCTTAAAGGAATTTGATGGTACCAACATTATTCTTGGGGAGTCCGATGGATCCCAATTGACTCTCATTGTCCTTTCTTATTTTTAGAAATGAGAATTATCATCAAGAAACCCCTATTTATATAAATATCTAACTCAAACACCTTCATAACTATAGTTACCATGACATTTCTCCTTCTAAGCTCCCATTTCACGATGCTCCTATTCATCATGAACCTGAGAGAAAAATGAACTACAATTGGTACATGATCATCATGGGAAATGAATTTGTTCTTTTTAGACCCTAATTATGGTCAGGATAACCTTTGATAAGACCTCTAATGTTCACATTGAAGGCAGCCCATTTTTGTTTCTTAATGATCCAAAAAGTTGTAATCCTTCACAAATCACTGTTCTAATGAGTCTTATTCAATGTAAATTGCATGCTCTATGATTGTCTTGTATTTACAAAGTATATTCCCTCCATGAAACACATTCCCTTATCTATGAACCTTATTTTAACGAATCTCCTCTTAAAAATCCCTCAGCTTTGCGAATAACTTTCTTGTGCAGCCGTTCTGGATTGTGAGGAGTTATTTTATTTTATCATGTGTGGTGTATCATGTTGTATTTCAAAAGATAAATCTTCATAGTATAGGTATACTAATAGATATTTCTTATTTTACATGTTATGATATCATTGACCAGTCGATTGATCAACCCTCCACCCCACATTTCTCCGGCATTGCTAGTGCCTTCCATTCACTAAGTGTTATAGGGCTCTTGTTATGTATGTCATCGGGGTAAGGATTGATTCCTCATCTTCATAGCTATAGAAAGATAAACTGAAAATCACTATCCTAGTCAACAAAAAACATTAAACAATGTGGATTTTTATCCATGTCACTTGTATAGGATATGTTGGAAACATTGTCAATTTTGAATCCCAACCACTGAAAAACCATGGGTACCTCCTCTTATAAGTGCACCTATCAAATCTCAACATCCAACATCATCTATTATCACCCTAGTCCTTCCCTAGAAGCATTGTATGTCTATATTTTAATTCCCCTCTTGATATCATATCTCATTAGGGTCCACATGGGTTTCTAACCATGTGTAATCCCCAAATCCAAAAATAAGACAACATGGAATTTGATTCCAAGCCATCTAGGATATATAGGAATCCTACATGAGGCACATTTTAAAGAATGAAATCTTCATGTCAGTTCCATCTCATCAACTCCATCCACTTCACTAACCCCACCATCATTCATCCTAATTCATACCCAGACATCCACATCCCAATGGGATCACTCGACTCATTTAGTTAATTTCAGTGTGTATTCCCCACCCATATACTGAATAACCTCACCCTTATCACAGTGAGGCTACATCATCCACATGGGCCATCTTAGTGCAAAATCCAAATCCACCCAATTGTTGCTACCTTCATCCCTGGGAAGCTAACCATGAATTAGACACACATTGTCTACACTCATGCAACCGTGAGTGATCCTCCATTGAAGGGCCTCTAGCCATGTGTAAGACCAAAGTCACCCCTTATAAATACATGGGTCTAAATCAGATATTCAAAATAAGGTTTGTAGGAAGCCACACTAAGATTACATCCTAGATAATGGTAAACATTGGTATCCCCCATTCTAGTGTACACTTTTCCTGATCCCCCGTATATGTCTTTCGTATCATCTTTCATGAGGTGAAAAATTCACTTTTTGAGATGCACCACCTCATGTCTGTTCATATCAGGTGTTGTGATACACAAATATGGAAAGCCTTCCCAACACTCCCTTCCAAGTATTCACCCAAATAATCCACCATTCAATTAATTCTGATCTGCCTGTTCCTCCTCCCCTAGATGTTAAACTCATGTAATACCCAATATTAAACCAAGGAAGCTATGGAAAGTATTGTAATATATACCTCTACCATAAGATTCCCTATAATATATGTATTAATAATCACCCTTTTGTGCCATTAGGAATCCCTCAGATGAAGAATAATACAAGTGTACCATCCATTTAGTATCCGTACATTCCATCGATTCCCAACATGACTACTACACTAATCGAGGGTTGCTACCCCAACTATAACCTCTATAATGTCTAGACAGAAGCAACCTAATTAACTGGATTCCATAAATAGAAGGATCATGGAATGGTTTTCATGAAAAAAAACCTTCTCTATAAGGGAGATGTGGACTATGTGATGAATTCTAAAGATAAATCATGAGTAAGAGATAAAAAACCCCATCATTGTATTTCGATCAATGAGACAACATCTCTAAAGTAATGGTGAATGAAACACACCTTCATAAAGAAGGAATGTGGTGTATAAATACACTATCAATGAGCATCAACTTGATTACATAGGTTCTGCGCCCCACATGAATCATCAAAAACAAGAAACAGTGAGCATGTATTGAAACTAGTTCTCCTCCAAGTATGGGAATTAGTTGCACATGGGTATCAGCAGATGAGCATGTCACCGGGTGATTCTATCTGGCACCTGCTACCCCCAAGAAAATATTGGGATGGGGGTGAAACTCACCTAAATTTGAAGAATTTAATCATTTAGAATTTCGTTCTGAAGGTATTTTCAGCATGGATCATTGATGTACCATATTTTTGAATACTTTTTCTTATATATTAATGATCATAAAAACATGTTTTTCACCCAATATCAATATTTTTTAGGATTATATTCTTTATATCTGTGTTTATTATGATTTTCAAGTGTTTTATAACCATTTTCATAAATTGGGAAAGGACAAAACAATTATTCAAATATACACGGTATGTACTTATTACACACACTGTGTACTATTGCAATGACACAGAATGGTAGGATTGTATACTTTCCCATGTTTCTAAGCAAATATTACACACCATATGATTCCCATATACATGCTATTTCATCCCTTCTAGAATTAGTAGGTGGTCAGTGATCGATATTACACACCATGTAGGGAGGAACTACAAATAGTGTACCTCCACCTACCGGGTGGCACCGTGTTCCAAGTCAAGGGTGGCACGGTAGAAGAGCCACATGTAGAGAAAAGAGGTCCAAAATTGGTTGACCATGGTACATTTCGTGTGATTTCTAGTACATTACAAGAATTCCAATGTAATATAAATTAGAGGCAGGCCCACCATGTTTAAGAATGACTCATTCCATGATAGACTGAGGGGGAAAATTCTAGTGATGTCCATGAAGAGAAAAAGATATATAAATTGAAATAGATAAGGGAGGAGATAAGGTTATGTCATGCTAACATCCAGAAAAACTTAAATCTAAATATTTTTTTGGTTAATTTAGGTATTACATGTAGTTTAGTTACTATTTTCTCCATATTCCACTAAATCGCTTATGTGTTGCTAATGTGGATGATTATGCGTTGTATTTTTTAAACTGTTATATTGTACTCATGTTATTCATTATTCTCTAATTATTCAATAATAATCCATTATAAATATCACATAGAAAATAATATCAGACCAAGAATGAGATTTCTAGGGATCATAAAAAAATTATTGTTATGATCATCGATGGTCATTGGTTGTACATATAGTCTTAAAAAGGGGTTATAATTAACAAAATTAATAGAAAGAAAATCGCAGACCACATAATTTGTTTCTACAGCTTTATACAAAATTCACCATACCAAGGGGATTCTATTATCCAAAACCCAACGATGTCAGTTAACATGGACAATACAACCTAATAAGAAAATTGAATAATTAGTTATCAATAAAAATCCATAGCCCCGATGCATTCTTCCCATTTCTTATTAAGATTCCAAAAAAAATTATTTTTATTTATCATTGAATGTAATTTGGACAAAAAATGATTGTTTAATTATTCAATAATTTAAATAACAAAAAATAAAATAAAAATATTAAATGGAAAAAACTAATTAATTATAAACTAAAAAAACAAAATATAGTGACTTTATCTCCCTACAGATCGATCACAAGCATTCACTATACTAGTATTATGATTGGGTAATGCAATTTGGATTGTCAAAAGTAACAATTTGGTAGAAATGATAACAAAAATTGCACCAATATACGAGTAGTTTATCATTAATGGATATTTTATTAATTAGTTTTTATTTATTATTTTTAAAATAAGAAAACATCCTTAAAAATCATGTTCTCAATCTCATTTATGATTTTCATTAATTTTCCATCTTTATGGGTTGTTTTTTGTTGTTGTGCCTATTCAAGATTGAATGAGTGGAAGAATCATGTGTTCTAAGAGCACAGAATCATTAGATATATTTACTCTTGATCCATATATCGAATGAACTATCTTGCAGCAACGACATGAGCTTATGGATGAGCGCAACCAGAACACCCCAATGTAGAACATAGAAGAGGGAAATCTAGCTGTTCTCCAAATAGTTAGAAAACCATTTTTTCTGAATGGAAACTAGAACCAACAAATAGCTATGGCGAATGATCATATTTGTCTTCCATTGGAGAACATAATGGAGTTCATCACACATTATAAAAAAAGACAACCACCTTCATTTGTTTCAGGGTATGGCCTCCAGAAACCCCAGTAGTTCCCACCAGAGAAATTTCCATACCTACATAAAGGTTATGGGCCTTATTTCTCTCTTGAACATCAATATTTCCCCTACCTACATGACTGAAAATACCCTAATATGGTACCCTTATGGAGTATGGTCTTACTTTCATCTGAGGTGAAGCTATGAGAATTGTTAGACCACCAGAGCAAGTCCATCATTTTTAGATCAATATTTCCATAATCAAACTCATCTAAATAAAGGTGAAATTTTTAGGATTAACTAGTGAATACCTCAATACTCATATCTCCACTTTTATGGAGATTTATGTCATCATTTTCTACCATGGAGAGTCTAAGGATGCCATATGCCTTTGTTTCTTTCCCTTTTCATAACTGGATAATGAAAGCACTCTATCAAAGGATTACCACAATGCTAAATCCTCAACTAGGAGGTGTTGGCCCATGAATTCGCATCCAAATATTTATCACCTTCCAAGATGGTGACCTTTTCAAACGACATTATAAATTTATATCAGAATGATTCATAATACTTTTATGAATTATTATAATGTTTGAATGATGTTCTAAGAATGTTCCCTCATCCTGGACATCCATTATGGATTAATTTTCAAACATTATGTGTCGGTATCCCAATAAAAACCTAATATATGGTGGATGCATCTACTAGAGTAATAGTAATAAAGAAATCACTACAGGAACTCTTCGACTATCTTGAATAATTGTATGCAAACATAATTCAATGGCCCTTGAAGAAGAGAACTTAGAAATGAGCCATACACAACATTGATTACAATATGATTCTTCCCACTCAACTCGATTCTATATCCCTAAAAATTGATGCTTCAAATCTTAAAAAGGCATCTCAATATCAAATGGTGATTCACCCAGAATGAAATGAATGTGGTGGAAATCACCTCACGGGTGAATTCTCTAGGACAAGTGTTGGTCCATTAACAATTGAGGTAAGCTATGTATCAAAAAATAGTGGTCTAAAATTGTACATTCAATACTAAAACACTACATGGATAGATAAATCAAATACATACTAGGGGCAACAACCACAGACCTATCAACCCTACCCCAAAGGCAAACTGGTAATGGTCAATGAAAATACATGAATCCATATCCTAGAAAATCGTATCATAGATCATTTCAACAACACAAGTATTAAAACCGATGTTCGAGGCAACAACTTAGGTATCCACAAACTCAACAGGCTACACAACAACCCCAGTATGAACCCCCACCAAAGCTACAAGAGATAATGTCATAATTCACCACAACTATTAAAAAAAATAATTCAAAATAAAAGGTAATCAATTCAAATCCTTGATAATCATATTGGGACTCATGGAAATCATATATCATAATGGAAAACTAGTAATCCTCTAAGAAACACTGAGATAAACCCACGTGAATAATCCAATAATGTCATATTACAATGTGGGAAGATATACCTTAGAATATATCTATAAATAAAGGTGTTGTAGAAATTCCATCTCTACCAAATTCCTCCATTGAAAACTAATTCCAAGTCGAGGAGTCTCCCTCAAATCAGGAACTACCAGAGATAAAACATGGTAATGGAATTGAAGTGGTTAAACCATTTAAACCTCATTACCATTTCATGCACGAATGAAGAAAAGGAATTTTGATTAGTATATCATTAATTCTATGGATGTATTATGGAAACACCATATAATTATTCATTTCTCCATGTAATTAACTCAAATTCTTACATATGCAATGCTCATTGATCCAGGTTTTTTCATAACATCTTGGAAAATTTGATCTTATGATTTTGGGAAATCCCTTTGTGACTTGGGGGAGGAGTTTTAAACTTATTCCCTTCAATGTCTTTGAAAATCAAGGTCTAAATAAACTCAAATAAACTTGACTGGAACATTATCTAATGGATCAATCCCTAAAATATATTAAAATTATACTTGAGTATGTTCATGTAAAATTGGGACATCTAATTTATCCTTCTAACATTATCATACTAAACATGAAGGAAGATCAAGATGCACCTCTAATTATATGAAGACCCTTCTTGGGTACTGGGATGGTGTTGATCGATGTTCACTATGGTGACTTCATCTTCCATGTTGGGGATGAAAATGTCTCACTCAAAAACCTCAAAAAATTTAGATAAGTATCACATATATAGAATGATGTTTGTTTTTTCAAGACTACTATGAATGATCACTTGGGTTACATGGGAGATGACATAGAATGTTCTTTTATCACCACTGAACAAGTCATCAATGACATCCAGTCTATATATGAATTAGAAGAGGTTCAATTTCTTTTCTTTTATCAAGTTAATTATTTTCATCAAGCAATCATTTGTGATATACTAGATAAATCCAAGGTAGAACCAACAGTTCCCATAATTCGATTGGACCCTCAACCTGAACTCAAACCTCTCCTATCATCCTCAAAATATTCGTACCTGGGTAATGAGAGAACTCTGCATACATTAATATATTCTTTACTCAGAAAATGTCAAGAGGATGCGCTCCTAGAAGTTCTCATGATAATAAAACATTCCATTGGGTGGACATTGTCTAATCTTAAAGGGATCAGCAAAACCATTTTCTCCCACAAAGTGTTACATTACGAAAAATACATGTCCTCTTGGCAAACACAATGACAGTTAAATCCTCCCAAAAAGGAGGTAGTGAAGATGGAGGTAATCTAGCTCTTAGATGAGAGAATCATCTAGTCAATCTGTGACAGCCCATGAGTAAGTCCTTTTCAAGTACTGCCCAAAAAGGGGGTATGACCATAATCACTTATGATAAAATTTATCTTCTCCCAATAATAATAGTAACAAGTTGGAGAGTAAGTGGGAATTATTGAAAACATAATGATTCCACAATAAAATATCACATACCACTCCCTTTCATGGATCAAATGCTAGATTGATTAGGAGGACATGAATTCACTTTCTTTTTGGATGAGTTTTTTGGTTATAACCAAATATAAATATCCCATGAAGTTTGAGAAAAAATAACCTTTAAATTCCCATATAAAAACATTTCATATCAGTGGATATCTAGGGGTATTTTTAATGCTCCATCAACCATTTAGGGATGTATGATGGCTATATTCAATGAAATTGTTGACAAAATTTTTGATGTCCTTATGAGTTATTTTTTCATCTATGGGAAGTCATTCAAAACTTTATTTCAAAATATAGATTATGTTATGGAATGGTGTTAACACACTAATCATGTTTTAGACAAGGACATGTATCACATCATTGTATAACATGGAATCATCTTAGCCCACCTGATTTCTATGTAGGGCATTGAATATGACCCAACCAAGATTCAAATCATCTCACAATTGCCTTTTCCAACATCATTCTGGGAAATTAAAATATTTCATGCAAATAGTGGTTTATATAGGAGATTTATTTGTGATTTTTCAAATTTACTCAACCATTGACCATTATTCTTACAAATTACACTATCGTTGAATTTGAAAAACAATAAACCCAATATTTCCAACTTCCAATGAAAATAATAGTAGACGCCCTTATCATGATTTCCCAAAATTGGGAGGATTAGTTTGAGTTAATGTGATATGCAAGTGGATATGTAGTTAGAGCTATTCCTGGGAAAAGACTCAATATAATCTTCAGACTGAAATATTATACTAGTATATGCTTAAATAAATAATAGATCTACTACACTACTACTAAGAATGAAACTCCTGTCATGGTTTTTTCATTTTTTTGGTTCTATTCTTATTTAGTGATTTCTTATGTAATTGTCTACATTGACCATGCATCAAATAAATACTTACTAATGGAGAATATTTAAAAATCATGACACTTTATTTGGGTGCTGCTTCACAATTAATTTTTCTTGGAGATCAGTGATAGGATGTGTAGTGAACTATTTTTGGCTGATCATCTCCCCAGGTTATATATTACTTGTCATAAAAGGTAAAATTATAGATAAATTAAGGAATAGATCCCTAATGAGAATATCTTCCTTGTTGGATCATCACCCCATCTGTGGTATGAAGACATAGACAATTACATGGCTATGAGTGTGAATAAAATTGATTTGAAATTCCACCAAAAGAAAATATTTCATCTTGATGTGAAAATATATTTCTATGAAGATACTCTAATATTATTCTCATGTGGAGATAGTGTGATTTGACTCTGCATCCCGAAGGAAAAAATTCAAGCAATTCTGCAATTCTGTCATTCCTCCCCAATAGGGGGACATCATTGGCCAGACTGAACAATGGAAAAAAATTCTCCAAACTCGGGTTTTATAGCCCACCATGAACAAGGATTACAGAAGGATTGTGACACGCTGCAATCGATAGAAGCACACAACTAACTTGGGAATCGATCTCAAATGTCACATCACTCCATTATAGTGGTAGATATCTTCAATGTATGGGGTATTGACTTCGTTGGACCCTTTCATCCATCATTTTGAAACACTTACAAACTATTTTTTGTGGAATATGTATCAAAATGGAGGGAAGACCTTTCCATAATATAGAAAACTGCAAGGGTAATAATGTACTTCTTGAAGAATAATATTTTGAGCAGGTTTGGTGTTCTATAGGTGTTGATAAATGATAGAGGAAAACATATTGACAATGCGTTGATGTAAATTGTACTTTTGAAGTATGGTGTGAGGTATAACCGAGGGAAAACTAACCATCCCTAGACTAGTGGACAAGTGGAGGTCCCAAATTGCATATTAATATAGATCCTAGAGAACACATTGGATGCTTCAAGGAAGGACCGATCTAAGAAACATGATGATTCCCAGTGGGAATACAGGACAACCTTCAAGACACCTATGGGGATGTATACATATTGGTTGTTTTATGGGATGCAATGTTGTTTATCTATGGAGAGTTATAATAAATCATATTGGAAATTTAAATAAATGAACTACGATCTAGAGGTTCCAGATTAAATGCACAAATTTCAATTGACAAAACATGCTGAAATTAGGAGGGAGGAATATGAGAATTTCAAGATATATAAAGAGAATACTAATGAAATCCAAGTATGCATGATATATAAAAAATTATTTCAGTCAAGGGATGATGTATTATTATTTAACTCTTGTGTGAGACTGTTCATAGGTAAACTCATTTCCTGATGGTTGGGACCCTTTCAGGTAATCACAGTTTACCACTATGGTTAGAGGGACGTGGATGGAGTAAACAATCAAAACTTTAAGGAAAATGAGAATCATTTGAAATTGGATTTTTAAATGGATGATATGGTGGGTACATTATCCACCATATAATTAAAGTATCATGACGGGAAGGTAAGGTCGATCCAATGAAATAAACATCGGATCTTCCTATGATGAATCTGAGAGGTTACACACTATGTACCACCTATAAAAAGGGCGTGTACTTATATTTTTAATATATATTGAAATATTATATATATATATATATATATTAAATAAGGTAATAAACATGGATGATATTGGTGTCGATGGTAATGTCACCAGAATATATTTGAGCTATCGCTAGATCAAATCCATCCTAACCTACCGCTGACGCAGGGTTCATCCTTTTTTAACTCGTATTTAATTAAACGGAATGTGTAATACTTATTAAAAATAAAATATATAGTTTTATATAAAAAAGAAAACCTATTTTGGGGATGGATTGACTGGCTTTGGTCATAATACAATTTCAATAGTAACAAGTTTGAATCGTAACAACATGCCCATTTCTATAATTTTTAATATTAATAAAACCAAACGTCTTACATTTTGATATACTTATGGTGCGTGATGTTTTCAACGGTGAGTAAAAAAGTTTTTGATATAAGAAAATATATGTGGGTGAAGTTAGAAGATAGGTAGAGTCTCATCCCTGGATTCAAATGAACCAGGTTTTAACTCGGCTAATATTTATACATCATCCATTTTATTCTAAGTAAAAACACATATTGTTCATTTTCTTCATTCGATGTAAAATTGTACCTTTACATTAAATCATAAAAGTACCTAAAACTATATAGCACTACAACCATTAATCCAATGGCTAATGGCTTGGGTTTCGATAAACCAATCACCCGTCTGAATCGCACCCCAAGCACTAGACTAATGTTTTTCCCCTTTTTTAAATTTTCGAACACATACCATGTATATCGCAATTACATGAGGTGTATAGATTTATTTATTGAATAATATATATATATATACATATATTTATACTTATTTAAAATTATAATTATTATATATTTTACAATAATAATTATATTATACAATTTATTATCTAATAAAACCACACATGGTATGTGCACATTGATACACATCGTGTCCTTTACCAACAAATGTTTCAGCCATACCAATCTTCTTCTCGTGTCTTGCGACCTTGCCAACCACCTTGTTTTATTCTCTAACATGTCATCCACCCTCCCCAATCCCAATCCACATGTTTTTGGTTATTTGTGTCCACATTTATTACAAATTTTGATCCTCTCTCTAGGTACACCATTCCCCACCCCCTATTTCTCTTTTCATATGATATTGTGGTGTTTTTTATTCTGCCTACCATTCAGGTGTATGCACTGTACACAGTGTGGGTGAAGAACATACAATGTGTAAATATTGTATAAGACCACAAACCAATGATATTATCATTTAAATTATATGTGGCGTGTCTATTAGGGGGATGTCATTTACTGTAACTCCCCATGTCTTCTGGCACAACCAGTCTCCCCTGGGACATGACCACTACCCAGGCCACTACACATTGTTTCCTCCGTCCCTTCGATGAATCTGTGTGGATGGCTTAAACACGTTGCACACCATGTTAATTCACGCGGCATGTCCCCCATTCCAAAACAAGTGTATGCAGTCAGATTCCCTTCCATAGTCAAGCATTGTCTGGCACCTTAATTGGGAACCTATCTATGTTGTACTACATGGTGTGTAAAAATTATTACATGATGTGTACTGGGTTTTACATGAAAACATTCCATCATGGTATCTGTGTCCAGAATAAATGTCCTCTTATAGAAGTCATACTACACGCCGTGTACCCTGGATCTACACACTGTGTTATTAATTTTCCATTTTTTTCCAATTGTATATCTTTCTTAATGTTTTTTATATTATTTTTTCTTTTCCTAAAATATGAAATGTGAATATCACATGAATGTGAAGAATTGAATTTTCACAACATAGGGTGAGTTCCCCTCCCACTATTAGATTTTTTGTAGACATTCGGAGTGTCCAGCTTTGGATTTATCGGTTTTTAAGCCCCTAGTGTTTTTCTCTATGCCTCATCATCTGAAGGATCCCCACTCTGCAGAATCTATCTGTCCAGTCAATTTTGTGGCACACATATTTTCTATAGGGTCTGAGTGCTCCAATTTTGTCGCTCCATCTTCCAACTCAATGGAGTTAGAGATACCATCCATGCTAGTAGTGGACCCGATATATCCAACTCCTCCGCATACTGGCTATACCTCTGAGCCAACTCAGGTATCCACTCCTCCACATCCTACCACTTTTAAAATAACATTTCAACTGGCCCCAATACTTCAACCACCACCTACACTAGCTGCTACCCACCCTCAGCTGCATCCATTCATGATGTTTTCTGAGGGTCATCATATGGCTGATAGATTATTAAAAAATTTTCACTGCACTATCCTGTGGAGCAGCTACTACCTGGATGACATTGTTCCCCCTATATCTTGCCATATAGGATACTATTTAGATTCTATAGAGACATATGAATCATTATGAGGCACTAAAATGTATTATTCCAACTTACAATGATTTAATTTTTTAGTTCCTAGCGACCTTTGAGTTCTATGGGCCCACCTAGTCTCAGATGCCCATCGATACAGCCATCGCGATTCACTTTCAGCTAATGGGGGGGTGCCCTTTATCCTTTACCGTGGAATATTTTCATCGAGGATGCAGCTTCTTCCCCATAATTACACCATAACTCCCATATCCACCCTTACACACCCCCCGCGCTCTGATATTGTTGCCATGTGGTAGTAGGATGTTGGGGTTAACCACAAGTACACCCCCACACCACAGAAGAGAACAATCATAATTTCTCCTCCCCATTTATTCCTACATATAGGAATTAGCACATTTATTTTTATCTCCATTACAATATGGGAGTCCTTTATCACCATTAAATGGAGCTCCTTACATGTATTGGTCCAACACATCTACCCTAACCTCCCTTGCATTACCATCACCTACATATATTTTATGATTCATGACTGTCAGGGTAAAATGAATGGATGTTTCTAAACCCTGACCTTGCACACCTTTTTTGGAGTCTTTTAGCTATATAACCCTATTGAACTCTTGATCTCTCTTTAGTGTCTTGATTTTCTCATGATTATTCACATGGGGATGGTCGAGCGATGGGGGGATGGCTATAGGCTTGTGCAAGATGTCCCTTTTTTTCAGGGTTAAGAGATTACCCACCTTCTCCCATTGGTTTTTCTAATGAGGACCCCCATCCACATGCGGATGTCACCTCACCACCCCAAACAAATTCTTATTGACTTCCTTCAACCTCTTTCATTCCTTCTTCCTCATCTCCTTTCACAGCCCCACATCCACCTACAACCTTACGTGAATTATCCACCACCTTCCACCAAGTTGACATCAACCAAAATTTAGTCCTTGTTCATCTCCACCATGGTGCCCTTGCTCCAGCACATACATAGATGAATTATGTGTTTCGACTTCTCCACTAGTGCTTGGGCCTTTTACTTCCAGCAGCATCCCCTGTGCTGGTACCTCCATCTGCTCCTGGTACTTCTACTGCCCAGCAACTGGTGATATCTCTGGCCAGAGATTAATTTTTTATCTAATATTAGACCTTCTTCTACCTCCACTACTAATCTTGTGGTGACTGTTTTTCATACCACTCGGAGTGATAAGATCTTGCCTCTGATATCCGATGTGATTGCTTCTCAAATGATGGATTCTTCTGTAGCTTATGATTCCTCTTCTGATGTGACTCATTGACTGGTTATTGAAGACTTATTTCTATTATATATATATACATATATATATATATATATATCATTGGGATGTGATGATTAATGAATATGAAAATTTATTTTTTACATTCCATCACCAGTCATAGGTTCTTTAGATCAACTTGGATATCTATTATTTGAATATATTCAATATTGTTGTCTCACCATGAGGGGATTATTTATTTCTTGACATATTTTCAATTATCTTTTGGATTTACATCTTCCATTTCTTCCCATCATCTTACCCCCACTATTTCCCCTCCTCTCCTCCTCATCATTTGTAATGAATTTGGGGGACCATGTGTGGCACTACGTGTGATGGAGCGCCTCTGATTATAGCAGTAATTTCCTTGAACTGATTTAGAAGACATTATTAAAAATAAAAAATTATTAATCAATAGGACTTATTTGAAAAATTATAACTATATGTATTAAAGAAATAAAAAAATGTTTAAAATATACACGCTTATTTCAATTTTGGAAGTATTTTAAAAGGATTGTTGATATAGTTTGATACTGGATTTAATGTCATAGAAATCTATATTTATTGGAAAAATCATTTTAATTCATGTCATCACCTCATTGATCCTTTTTTACCTATTCTCGAGACAAATTATAAGCCTTTTTTGACATATTGTTACTTATACCCACATTCATGAATTATTTTTGTGATATGCATGACAACCAGAAACTGCTTGTTTTTTCTTCTCAAAACATGTAGATTTTTGTATAAAATTAAAATGATTGAAAATTTTGGCTATTTATAAACCCTGTGTAGCTTGAGACCTATCTTGCATCAAATTTTGGTAAAACCATTAACAACTACAAACTACCTTTATATGAAGCTATATTATAAGCCTATTTTCCCTTCCTACACCAATTCTTTCATAATTTTTCATGTTTAATTAGTTGATCTTTAGAATGGGATTTTGGGCCATTCATGGTATATTTTTGTGAGAAACCATGCATTTATGGGCGTGGAAGATTACTGGTTTTTCATTTGGGAATAAGGGTTTCCAAAAACACTATTAATTATATTCATAGTTGTCCATGATGTTAAAAAATGAAAATGTGGGACATGATTAATTCATTTCATATTATTCGTGGTTTAAGAGCTAATATTGGAAAGGGAGTATCATAAAGACGAGTCTATTTGAAACATCATGATCAGAGGAGAACTTTTATTAATCATTATTCTGGATATCATGCATTATTATTTCATTATTAATCCTCTTTTTCCGGACTCTGAGATTAATTTTTACCATTACATACTATCCCATAGCCTGAAAACCATTTGAACCTTTTTGAAATCCCTCATGATTTTTTTTCATTTCACATCTAATGTGTAGACTGAGAACACATGAAACCCTATAGATAGAGTCTATTAATTCAATAATGATAATAACCATGATTAAATAATTTTTTGAGTTGAGGGTAGAAATTTTTGGTGAGGTAAATCATCTAGTGTCACGTTTATTTTTGAAAAGATATATAATGTGGATGAAAGGGGAATAAATATTTAAATTAAATTATAAAGGGGGAATGATTAGAATATATATGTATTTAATATATGTTTTTCATATTTAAAATCTTCTCTTATGGATATATTATTTGCAATTAAAATTAGTTAAATTCATCCATTTTTAGAGTATGGATTCTCTTGATTTGATGTTGAGATTTTTCATGAAGCCTTGAAAATGACTATGTGTAGGGGATTTTTTTGTTCCTGATGTGTGTATGATTTTCAATATATATTAAAGAATATAAAAACTATTTTTTCACTAAATATAAATCTTTTTAGGATGAAATTAATTTTATTAGGGATTATGATGAATTTCATGTGTTTTCCATCTAATGTCACAAATCAAGAAATGATAGAAAAAAACTCAAATATACACAACATTTACATATTACACACGTTGTGTACTATTTTCATGACATAGATAGGATGGATTAGATACACAACTATGTTTCAGAACAATGATTATATGCAATGTGATTCCCATACACACATCGTGACATCACTTTTAGAAGAGGTTAGTTGCCGATGATTGATATTATCAACTACGTTGGGAAGAAAAACACGCCATGTACCCCACCTACCAGGCGGTTCTATGTTCAAAGTCAAGGGTGCCACGGTAGCTCACATAATGGCTAAGAGGGACGTACAAAATGGGTTTACCATGATACACAACATGTATTTACGATACATTCCATGTATCCAAAAATTCTGAATGTTGGAAGGAAATCCCACTTTGTTCAACAAAAAATAATTCCATGATAATAAAATTTGGGAAATTACCAAGATGCCCAAGAATAAAGGTAGATAGGGAAATATAAGGAGAGAATAGAGGATGGAAGGTTCTTTCACGCTACCATAATGATGACCATCACTCTAATTTTTTTATTGTTAATTTAGGTATCACATGTAGTTTAGTTTCTAAATACTCTATGAGTTTCTAATTATATTATGTGATGGGGCTGTGGACCATTATGGGTTTTATTTTGTAAACTCTTTTATTATACACATTTTTTCATTCTTCCGTCCTAATTCTTTAATAATACTCTCTATGTATCATTAGATATCTCATATCAGACTAATAATGAGAATTTTAGGGATCCTATTACGAATTGTGATCAATAAAATCCATGATCAATGGTGGTACTTATCATCTATAAAATGGGTTATGACAAACAAAACTAATAGAAAGAAAATTCCTGACTAAGGAATTTGTTTTTTCCATCTAAATGAAAATAACAATAGAAATGGGATTTATTTATCCAATACAAGAAGATGGTATTTATAATGTATAACACAACCTCATAAAAAATTGATTAATTAATTATCTGTAAAAATCCAAAACTCTGACTCATTCTTCCCATTTCTCATCAAGAATCAATTTTTTGTGTTTTTCTATATCTTTAAGATAATTTATCTAGAAAATTAATGTTTAATTAATATACAATTAAAACAACAAAACATAGACACTAAATTTCATTAGTCATCACCTAATTAATTAAAAATTAGAAAAACAATTAACATTATCTCCATGTGGATCAATACCATACATTTATTATACTAGTATTAACATTGGGTAATTTAATATGGATTATATAAAGTAACACATAACATGAAATGATACAAATCTTACTCTCCCTCTCAACCCATGAATTATTGAATGACGTTGGGTAATTTGTAATTTCTTTCCTAATATCAATAACAATAGCTAAATATTCCCACATTGTAGGAACTAAGTAACAAGAATTTAATCTCCACACCCAATCCCCTAGATGTTGGTTCATGTGGAATGACATGCGACATTCCAACATTGCTCACCCACCTCAACAACACCATCCACAAAAACAGATATCAAGAACCCATACCCCATATCACCCTAAGAAATTGTTTATAGGAGGGTGATAGATGATCTCATTCAACAATAAAAGTATGAGGGGGTAATTACCACACTGATATTACCCACCACAACCTAGATCCTATTGTTCCCCACCATTACTATTATCCCACAAATATCACACATACAGCCACTAATCCCCACTCTAATATGCAACTATTTCTAAATCCTCTAATGAAAACACTAATATGAATCACACCCGAACATTAGTGAGGAAAGGGATTCTTGAGTCATCCTAGTGATGAATATTAAATGGGAGACACCATGGTGGTCTTTGAATATGCCTCATCGACACCATCAACTATCAGTTCCTTAGGCTAAAGATTATGTGTCCCATACTGATGTTCAACTGTGTAAGAACCCATATTTTCATCAGGTATGGATAATTTAATTTTCTATCTAAATCATTACTTTAGAACTGTTTTGGGATGCCTAACGAGTAAATAATGGATTCATGGGTGTTCGGGTCTTGTTCAGAGCCCAGAACCCATATTTTTGTTGAAAATAGTTATTTCACATGGTTTAGGGAAAATAATGTTGACCATGTTTTTCCGAACAGTGCTTCCTGACATTGTTGGCATACAGCCTTGTGGCCTAACAGTGTGAGTGCCCCCTTTTTCCAAGGTATTGATGCAGGGGTTGAAAATGGTTTGGAAAACCATGTTGACAAAACCATTTGGACAGAGCCATCCTACACGGTTGGTGCATGGTTTGACAAACACTGTCGAAAAACTAGTCACAAGCTATTTTTTGTGTCAATTTTCCTGTTTTTCCCTTAATGATCAATTTACTCCCCTCTTATTTCTGAATAAGGAAACTAGCTGGATTTTCCTCCATTTTCAAACATTTGGAAAATTTTGAGGGAAAATTCTACGGATAAAGAGATTTCCTTTGTTAGTCATTCAATCATGTTTGTGTTCATCACGTTGGATGTGCAACGATAAATAATTGAGTCCACTTTTGAAATTCTTCTTCTCTTTCACTCTCAACCTATTTATATACATTTCACCTTTTCATAGATCTACTCTAATCTGAGGAAAATCCACGTCCAATACCGGAGGAGGAGAATCTTACAACCCTAAGGTGGGTGTTCTATAACTCATTCTTAAAGTTCGTTGATTTTGGGATATTCATGTGGGGCCCACCGATTTCATCGGGGACTGATTCTAAAATTCACAAGCCATGATTATACAAGTTAGAAAAACATTATTATGATCCTTCCAAATAAGTGATTAGTTATTAGTAGTTACACCCACAACTCAGTCTCCCTCATGTCGAAGATTATTCCATAATTAGGTTTTTAGTTTCTTGACACGTTTAATCCACCTCTCGAGTGTTACCTTGCTTGATATTCCTAAAGGTGACCCTTCTTATAATAAATGGATTATTGTTTAATGAGTATTTCATAATGTAATGTATCATGTATGCTCATCACATTACCCACCTATGGTAAGTGAATAATATAACTAGTAAACATGAAATGTGGAATGTAAAGTATAGGAAGTATATAACATGGAATTTTTAAAAGAGACTGAATAATGTTTAAATGTATGTAGAACCCCATTCCATGTGGATGGAAGGTAGAAAAGTGCACCTAAAAATTTGAGTATTTCTTAATGGTTAACAAAGACTTTATTAAATGGTTGTAGTGCTACTTTTCATATCAATGATAATAGAAGACAAGTCTTGGACCAATAAATAAATATTTTCAACTATTCATGGCCTATCCACACTGATTGAAGGAAGGAAATGAACCAAATGAAATCATTCATGATTACAATATAAATTTGGAATGGAATAACTCGATCTCACCTTGTATTATGAGAGTATGGTACCTTATATCTCGGTATCCCCATTCCGATTCATGGATTTGGTTTTCTATTGTTGATAACCACCTAGACTATGGTTCTTTTCTTTATTATAGATTCCTGATATTCTACCATTGGGTCCCATTTATTATTCATGGATACCTTGGATACACTACATGGATCCATAATTGAAAAGTATCTGCCTTGGAAACACTCATTGGACCCAGTTCTTTCTTAGCCTTGTTTTACGGTGGATGCACTCCTTCAACTCGTTATGTGAATTACTGTTGAATGGCTAGGAACAAACAATTCAGACTATAGTATTACCCTTATATAGGCTCATAAACTACGGATTTTGTGTTCCATGAGATTTATGTCACCTTGGTGTGACCCTAGAACTCCTTAATAGGATAAAATTTTCAGGACGCATTGTCATGTCATTGGACCTTAACTACATATACAATAATGGGGTGATGTCGATGCTAGATATGCCTATCGTAACATATTATCATTAAATGATATTTTCATAACATAATGAACTCGTTACATGTTCAGACACTAGTCGAGGGCTAATCAAAGTACCTGGGTATTTAGTTATATTGTAATAAACTCATCACTTATATATGCATGTTTGAACAATACTATATCCCACTACATAGACTATATATTTTAGACTCCATTGGTGGTGGAACACTGAGATTTATCTGACACCCATTATGGGTTTTATTTGTCACCTGGTGTAGATTACATGGTTTCAGGTTTTTAGGAAGGGAAGCATGAAACTTCTGACACCTAATTTTGGGCTGATATGATGGAGTATGATAGCAGATGACCGAGTTGGATCTTTGGATGCTTGGATTAGTATTTATTTTTCTTTTACCATGTGGAACATGTTATTCCTATTGTTTTTTATCATGGTTTTTCAGTTTTCCTAGTGACTTGACATCACGTCATTACATTTCAATTTGATATAATTATTGTTATCCTTGATTATGTATTTAATCAACATTCTTCTATTGTTTATTTATATTTCTTACACTATTTACTATTCCATTATATTCATTCCACTGTGCTACACTCTACAAATTATGTAATATTCTTCCAACAAACACACTGCACACCCTCGATGCTAGTAAGAAACCAATTGGATTTGGGATGATCTGCTTGAGGCCATGTGGCCCACTGGGCTTGGGGAACCTATTAAGTGGAATCTTGGTCTAGGACATCACAAAGTGGAATCATTTTTTTTAAGGTGAAGATTTTGTCAAAGACCAAAGAACAATTTATTGAAAGTCAAAAAGGATTACAAGAGGCGAAAGGAAGGGATTATTTTACAATCTCTATCAAAGAGATTAAATAAGTTAGAAGGAATAGAGTCCATCTAAGTCATGGTCTGATGAGGACCTTTGTTGGAAAGAGAGTCAGCAACTGCATTTGCTTCACGGTAGGCATGAGTCGCTATATAATCAATCCCGTGGAGTAAGTTGAGGCAGTTCATCCAACGAGCTGTAATAGACCAGGATAGATAGATGTTGCCATTCCAGATGGCGTGGATGATAGTGTTTGAATCACTTTCAATCCATAGCTTTCTCCAACCACTTTGAAGCGCGATATCAACAGCATGAATGACCGCAAGCATTTCTTCCTCTAGTGATGAATAGTAACCACAGCCAACATAGAAGCATCCTTGGCACTGGCCAGCAGAGTCTCTGAAAATAGCACCGCAACTGGCAGGGCCAGGGTTGCCTTTGGAAGCTTCATCCACGTTCACTTTGATCCATCCTGGCATTGGAGATTTCCAGAACACTTCAATGAAATGTTTAGGCTTTGGGAAGATGCCATGAATATGGAGATGACGAAGAATCTCAAAATCACCAACCGAGTTGTCACAATAGTCTTTTTGAATTGAGGCAGCATCATGAAACGCATGAAGAATCCGAGATTTTCCTACATTAAGATTGAGAGACTGATTATTGTGAATAATATCATTTCTGACAAACCAAAGCTCATCCAGAAGTTCCGCCATAATCTATTATTGGGTATCGTGAGCCCATGATCGTGGTAAAAGCCAATTTACCCAAAATGCATTTTTTTTCTATTTTTCTTATTACAGTTGATATTGTTTCTTAGTTGGGTGACACAAATGTTTTGTGGTGGTATTTATTATTACTCTAATTGATAATTTAATTCATCCTTAACCCAATGATATGAGGGAAAGGATAATTTCTACATGCATCATTATAGGCACATATAATTCCCATTTCCGGTATATTGACATGCCATATAGGTGTATTTCACTACTTTTCATTACATGATATGCATGTAAATGCTATGTGATTCTATTATAGTTTCTTGTACATGTATTATATTATCTTCTATTGAGTGATTACATGCCTCAATTCATGATTTGTATGGGACCTCAGGGGTTTGGATGTGTAATGTACTGTGTCGATCCATTATGCTATATGTAAATGGGTTTTTTTATAATTGTATAACAACAGATTCATCGGACATGGCTATCAATTAGAATGATAATCCTGAAAAATAAAATGAATTGGTTGCACATCTATATGCCTCCTTGTCATGTTTACGAATGATAATGTAGTAATCCTAGAAAAAACTAACTAATGACATGTAATATATACAGGATCAATTACTGATACATGGCTATCTAAGAGGGTAGTTTGAGTAGTATGACATGGGTTATTGAGTTTTCTTACATTCAGCTTCTGTTAGTGGTTCTATATTTTTCTCTTATTCTTGTTATAAGGTGTTTTCGTTGAATTTTTATACCAATTTCGCCAAGACGTCCTCATGTCATTCTCTTGGAGGGTAGTGACGACCGTGCTACATACATGGTGGGACATGGGCCACCAGTCCAACTTCCAAGAGTTCCACATGAGGCACCGCATGCGGTACCTAATCATGGCATTGATGCTGATGTATATGGTAGTTTCTTATTCCTGCTGCAATCCATGCAAGGTGATCCATGAGTTGAACCTACGATGGATAATCTATCCCCAAGTTCCATATGAAACATCCTCTTACTTTTTAAAGGATGATGGTTCTTAGGATAATATGTCTTTGATAGAGGTCGTGTTGTCTGTCATTGAGAATATATAAACATCTCTAGAACATATAATAAATCCTACTGCATACATGCTTCAGGATTTTTCCAAGCATTGGTGGGATGTAGTTACCAAGGTTTTCCATCTTATGGGAATGTTATTGGTTGAATTCCATATTTGCTTCAATGAATAGTTATTTCCTCAGGCATAGTGGGATGATAGAGCTAGAGAGTTCACGCATCTCAAGTAGGGTTCTATGTTAGTTATGGAGTATTCAGCACATTTAATTTATTTATAGTGGTTTCACCACTTCTAGAAATGATGAGCATTCACGTGCTAGGAATTTCAAGGATGTCCTCCAGTACAACAAAAAAACACACGTGAATGTATTTCACTTGAATACCTTTTTCCAAAATTTTATCAGGCCCTTATACATGAGCTTATCTAGATTGACGACGTAGGTTATATATTTAAAGGATAAGTGCCCCATCAAGACAGTAGTTCTTACAGAGGTAGGAAACATTCCTTTTAGGTTTCTCATTAGTGAAGTGGCAGCCAGAGTGTCCTATTTGATTTCATTGTGGACTTTTATCAGTTTGGAAAACCATGACATAATAATCTCTAATGTGATAGAGACCATATAGAGTGTCGAGATAGCAGCTGTATAGGGAAACGTCGGTGTTCCTAGAAGACCATTCCACTATATTATATTGTAAATGGGTCTTGAAAACTCCACCATCAAGAGCGAGTTCTTTTACTCCATGATAAGAGGAGTGTTAGAATAGAATCGACAGGTCTGGTGGAGGAGGAGGTCATGACCATGGTAGTTCGACCCCTGATCACTAGCAGCTCCAGCATAGAATGCATGATTTTGGTAGTCCATTTGATGCATAGGGTCGTGGATTATGTAGTTGCATGTTTTATGGCTGATACCCGAGGATCAGACTGTGTGACCAACTACAATATGATGTATTACTCTAGTAGGTTCTGCTATTTTATCTTCCTTGATTGATACAGGTCCATCAACCTCTTTAATTTCTATATCTATCATTGAATATGTCAAACTAGAGACACAATATCACTATGGGGTGATGACCCTATATACACCATTAAAAATATGGATAGAGGTCATAGTCTAGTGCAAGTATTATCCCCTTTAGGTGACAAATTACCCATTCTTGTGAAATCTCTTTGTTCTTGAGATGACAAGCTCCAATGTCCTTTTCGTGTTGTACTGGTTAGTCCACTATATTGCTTTTGTAGACTACTATAATCATGAGGTTTCTATTTCATAACCATAAGAGAGTAGTTATTTTTTAAAGGGTGAATGAGATTTCTAGGATATGAGTGCTATACTAAACCATAATGTGATAGGTGGAGTGACAACCAAGATTGAAAATATTTTCATTGGGGTCAGGGTTTTCTCTAAACTGATGTCCATCAACCTTTTGATGAATATAGGTATGTCTTTCCTAGTTAATTTATTAGATTTCTTCCTAAGAGATTGGTGGAGATTACAATTGAGTTTGTTCTTGGAGAAGATCTATTTTCCATTACACCGATATAGTGGAACCTACTATGTTTTAAGAGCTCAGTCAAGAGATAGATGTCCATGAGGGAAATGGTCTTATACGACCTAGTACATTTTCTTGAGTTTTAGCTATGATTATTGCTCAGAATAATGATGGTACTCTTAGTTTATGGGTGGATTATAGAATGTCGAAATAGATCACAGTTAATCACTGAGATCCACATCCTCAAATAGATGATCTCATTGACCATCATCGAGGAGAAAAGGTGTTCTCTTTGATCGACCTGAGATCTGGCTATCATCGGGTTTGAGTTAGTCAATCAGACCTACAACATAAAACATTCCACCGTAGGTATAGTCAGAATGAGTATCTTGTTGTGTTGTTTCATCTAATGAACACTCCCTCTATTTGGATGTCATTGATAAATAGTTGTTCCCACCATTATTTTTACCCTTTTTCGGGGACTTTTTGGATGAAATATTTATGTATTCTATCAGTAAAAACTACCATACTAAACATCATGAGATCATACTTATTACACTAATAGGGAATCATCTTTATGAAAAAATTGATATGTGTCAATTCTGGATCTTCAAGGTCCACTTCTTGGGTCATATTATTTTAGAATCATGAGTTACCATGGTCCATAAAAAGTTTTTCATGTAGTATACTAGGAGCAGTACTATAAATTGATTGATATAAAGATATTTATGGAGATGGATGGGTAATATAGGCATATAATACTGGACTTCTCATGCCTTTCATCACTCCTCAATGGACATTAAAAGAAGAGTTCTATGTTCATGTGTTTGGAAGCTTGAGAGAAATCATTTTACGATCTGAAAGAGAGGCTTGTATCTGTGCCTAATATGATCATTCCAGAACCAATAAAATATTACAATGAATTTTAGGATGCATCAGAAATTAAACTAAAATCTATTTTGATGCATGAAGACAAACAATGTCATTTTGTAAATATCTCAGTAGATTAGGCCTCATTTGAGAAAGTACTCGATGAATGGGATCGAGCTACCATTTTTTGTCCACGACATACATTTTCAGAGATAATCTCCATTTGGTGAGTGGTTTTTGGTGTATACAAACCAAAATATCCTCAATTATATCTTCTCTGTACATTTCATGAACCGTAGACAATGGAGATGGGTTGAATATATGAAATTCATTTATTTTAAGAACTTCTATTTTCATGGAAAGGGCAATGTAGTCGCAGATTCATTGGGTCAGAAAACTCCAACACATGTCGTACATGAATCCAATGATGAATGGAAGCTAACAGATTTCTTTTATTAATTTCATCTAGAGTTTCATGATAGTCATGTGTAATATTATGTCTCATCCTTAAACAATACCTCTTCCCTCATTGAGAAGGTTATGAGTAGAAAATTATCAAATTATGATCGTTTGGTTCTCTATGAGAGTATGTGACAAGATAACCCACATCTGGATTAGTCTGTTGATAGAGATGACATCTTATGTCTACATGTGTGTATTTAGGTTGCTTTAGATATGAGATATGAGTTGTTGAAAGAGTCCCATGATATATAATATGCAATTAATCAAATAATCTCAATGATGTATCAAGATATGCGATGCCAGTGTTGGCCAATTAAATGATGAACCGTTTAATTATTTTGATACCGAGGATGTTGAGTTAGATTCTAATGCTACCATTGAGGACTATCTAGTATGCATCTTGGAACGAAGCATGAAGGTTGTTTGAGGCAAGTATGTCCCTCTCGAATAGGTTCTATTGAAGAACAATTTAGTACAATATGAGATGTGGGAGAGGGAAGCTGATGTACATGTTCATTGGACAGAGTTGTTCTCATATAGTATTTAATTACCGTTGTAAGGAAAACATGGGGGTGAGTTATTTTATGGGGGGAAGAATATAATAACCTAGTTTTTCACTCAGGTATGGATCATTTAATTTTTTGTATAAAAAATTACTTTAGACATATTTTTTAATCCCTAAAGAGTCACTAAATGTTAGAAGAGGTTATATGACTTGTTTGGAGCCAGGAACCCATATTTTCTTATAAAATAGGTCATGCACATATTATAGATCAAACAATGATGAAATTACTCATTTCTCGACAAACTATGAGGATGATGTTTTTTCAGATAGAGAAACCTAACACAGTTTGAAGATGATCATGTGGCCAAACTGTGAAAGTGTTCCTTTTTCGTAGGAATCCATGAAAGCATCACCCACAGTATAGAAAATCAGGGGGAAATCCATCTAAAAAGAGCTGTACCCCATGTGTTGTGCATGATTTGATAAACCATGCAGAAAAACCATATGCATGCTATTTTTCTAAGAGATTCTTCTAGTTTGACCCTTTAATATCTATTTACTCCCCTCTTCTTTTTGAATGTGGAAACCTGTTTGATTTTCATCATGTGTTACCCATATAGTGATTTTTGTGGGCGAATTATAGGGATCCATAGATGTCCCTTGTCCAGTAAATGATTATTCATTTATTTGTCACATTTGTTGCTTAATGGTAAGATCTTGAGTCCTCTTTATTATTTCTTCTTCTCTTTCACTCTTGACCTAGTTATCTCCATGTGATCATCTTTAACCCTTTTTATTTCCACTTAAATATTAGGAAATCAAGTTCCAATACTAGAGGTGGAGGACTGTAAAACCCTATGGTTGGGTTTCTATAACACATCTCTAATGTTTGTTTATTTTGGGATATTCGTGTGGGGACAAAATATTCCATTAGGGACCATTTCCTAAATTTACATTCCATGATTATAGATGATATAATATTATTTTTATATTCCTTCCAAATATGTGATTATTTGTTTGTAGTTACACCCACAACTCAAACCACATCATGTCGTTTTTTATGCCTTAATAGGGTTTTTAGTTTCCTGGCACGTTTGAGCCACTATTTGGGTGTTCCCATGCTTGATCTTTATAAATGTGAGCCTTACTATAACAAATATTTTTCATTTAATAAGGATTTTATAATGGCATATAAAATGTATGATCACCACTTGAAATGGCTATGGTGTGTCCCTCATATAACTATTAATCGTTAAATGTGGAATAGAAATTATACTAAGTTTATTAATTTGGATTATTAAAAGATTTTGAATAATGGTTACATATCCACAGAAACCCTTTCCATGTTGAAATAAGGTATCAGAGTGAACCTAAAAAATTTAATATGCGTTAATGGATTTTATAGACTTGAATAAATGGTTTCAATGTGACTTTTCCTATCCACACTAAGAGAAGAAAAGGCATAGACAGATAAATAAATGGTTCAACTCTACATGACCTATCCCCATTAATGGAATGAAATGATTGAAACATGTGTATTACTAAAGGATTAAAATATCAAAAAGGAATGGACCACTATATCTATCCATGGATTCTGAGAGGAGAATACCTTGGGTCTCATGAACCCCATACCGATTCAAGGATGTGGTTTTATTAAGTCGATACACAACAAGACTCTGGTTCTTCTCCATTCCTTCGATTCCTAGTATACTACAATAGGGTTCCTTCCATTATTCCAGGACACCTCAAATTCCCTCCTTGGATCCATCATTGACAATTAGGATCCTTGGATACACTCCTTGGATCCAGTCCTTTCTAATCCCCATTTTACCTCAAATTCATTCTTTGGACACTACATGTGCCATATCTTTAAATGCATTGGATTATGCTCCTAGGAAAACAATTGTACCCTTAGATAAAGTTAGATATGAATGAGTTTGAATTACCTGATATCTACAGTACCTTGGTTTTTACCTAGGAACAGCCTCACTAGATATCATTTTTAAGTTGCCTTGTCATGTCATAGTACCTTCACAACATATAATATAACGATGTGATGTCATAGTTTTCTATTCCTCAAGTGACCTATTAACATGAAGTTTTAATTTCATAATAAGATGAATTGGTTACATGTTCACACACTGGCCGATGACTAATTTCTGAAAATTGGTATTTAGTTACCTTTTACTACTTGATGTACTTATATATTAATGAAATTAAACTACTATATCTCATTACATGGGCCTGATGTTATAGACAGTATTGGTGGTTTCCCACTGATGTTAATCTCACACCCACTACAGGTGCTTCTTGGTAATCAAAATAGATTTCATGGTTTTGGGTATTCGAAAAAGGAATCATACATCATCCAACACCAGATATCGTGCAAATATGATGGATCTTGATAGCAGATGACCATGTTTGATATCAGGATTCTTGGAGTAGTATTTTTTTTGTTTATTTTTCCTTGTGGAACATGTTATTACTATTCCTTTGTACACATGTTTTCTAGTATTCCTAGTGACATAACATTACATCATTTCATGTCCATTTGATATAGTTTTTGTTAAACACATTTCTTTATGGCATTAATTTGTGTCCACTATTTACTTATATTTCATCTAATGTTTACTATTCCATTATATTCCTTTAATTGTACTTCACTATACTAATGTGCGAATAGTCATCCCACAAACACAACATGGGACCACATTGCTAGTTGTAAGCCTCTGGCCTTCGTGAAAATGAACATTAGTCCATGTGGACCACCAGGCTAGGGGCACCCGTTAAGTGGCATCTGGGTCTGATTCATTACTTGTCGTCCCCTGTTCTGGTGACCTAACACCAAAGTCTGGAACAAGAACATTAAAACACCCAATTGGGGGTTCTATATTCTCAAAATTTAGTGGAACATTCCAAAACTGATACATACTACCAGTTATATACTATTACAATGTATGGTCACATTAATGCCTAATCAAGATCAAGACCTCAACCACCCCCATGTAGTTCTGGATAACTCTTCATTCTCTAGAATGATCAAAAGCGGTCACATGATAATCCTTGAAGAAGATATCCAGTACTATTGTCTTCCCCATACCATCTCTATATAGAGTGGATGTCCTCCCCACCCCAACATTTTACATGGTGTACCTCCCTACGTTACTAGCATTGATCCAAGTTGAGGTCCTCCCCACATTGTTAACACCTAGCACAAAGGCCCTCCCCATTTCTATGAAACTACATATGGGGGCCATCCATGTATCTTGGGTCATCAATGTGAAGGTCTTCCTCACATTATCCCTAGATTAAGAAGAGTTTCTCCATGTAGTAGAACTTTTTGGAGTGATGCTCATCAGTTTTCTGTCACCCATAGACATGGGCTCCCTCCCCATATTCTCCCTAATTGATGCAGAGGTCCTACCCACTCTAACAAATATCCATGTGGAGGTCCTCCTGGAATCATATAATATAAACAAGGAGTCCCCCCATGGGTAGTTAGAGTGGTACGTTGTCTCTCCTCATGATACCATTTCTAATTAGCATGGTTGTCCTCCCTATGGCACTAACATCAATCATTGAGGTCCTCCCCATGATTTGAAGAATTCCAACAATGTTCCTCCACTCTCCAGCACAACCCAATATAGAGGTCTTCCCCATGCATCCAAAAATAAATATAGAGTACCCCCTGTTTTCTATTTAACATATTCTTGGGTTCCCCCTACACATCAGATCGTCACAATGGATCTTCTCCACACTCTTACAAAAACTAATACAAAGGTCCTCCGCATGGACCACATATATCAAGAAGAGTACCTACTCACTCACGCACCATAACATAGGTATATCCTAATAGTTTTAATGATATACCATACTCCAATGTACCATATTTAGATTAAAGGATGAATCCTCTCCGAGGAAGGATGAACTATGAGAAGAACCATATCATTGTCAATATGGTCCGATTATTAGATTCTAATGTTGAATTTTACTTGATGATGGATCCTTCACCCTGATCATTTGAATAAGAGTATGGGGTAGGAACTCGGTGAGTGAGTTTCATCATATTGGAAATAGAGACATAATAGATAACTGAAACCCTCTATAGGTACATGTAGGAAGAGAATGATTTTTCTCATATATATTGAGTTTTCATAATATCTTCTCTATCATCACTAGGATAAGTCATTACCTTGATAAGAGATCACAAAAGATTTTTCATCGGTGAGATAGATTTTGAGAACTATCATGATCCACAACCAACGACTACGGCTCTCACCCATGAAGCGGTGGTTAAAATCTAATCCTAGGGGGACACGACGATGGAGTTGTTACCATACTTAAAAGATTACCCAATCTATAGAGGCCTATCAGTTTTCATAGTTTTCACTCCACCAACAATTCCTATTTCTAAGAGGTCCAAATTAGTGCCATTATTAGTTCCTCTTCTACCACCATCTGAATAAAGGAAAAACTAACTGTCGTGACCTGATTCTATGAAAATTATTCTTTGGGAAATTCTTACAGTAGACCAGTTATCTGAGTTATTCTCTGGGTCACGAATCTTGAAATTGACATCTCAGAGTACCAATACAAGGATGGAATCATCTGCTTCTACCATACCATCTCGTGGATGCATTTCTACCTCAAAAACCATTAGTTGGGTGATTTGAAGGTTCAAGAGAACTTTCACGACATCATCCAGCAATGAAACATCGTTGTCTAAACCATGATTATTTTGGCACAACACCCTTCATCACAATAATTTCATTTGAATCTTTAGTAGAGATGTGTTCAGATCTTCTATGTGCATCACTTGATCATGAAAGAGGCATCTCTATTTGTGTAGATCTAGGAAATGGGGAAGTATGCTGCCCTCGCCATTAGACAGGTCCAACGACAACCTGAGATGATCATTGCCATTGTAGATATGACACTGGGCACAATCATGGTCAACATGGTCAATCAAGGAACACATAAGGAGAGATAAATTGAAGGAGGGTCTTAATATAATGACTCACACATGTGGATAACCAAAATCCACTGAACCCCCTAGGAATTTTCACATGTCAACAAAGGAATATTCTTAGCATTATAGATACATATGATTAATTTCTGTTAGTTCGTGACAGAAAAATGCTAAAAGACCATATATGGATTCTAGACGTTCAGAACCATCTGGATTACTGCAGAAGATAGAGGTTGATTCCACTACAACTACCTTGCACCAGCATCATGTCAAAAAAATGGATCATTGATGACCTTTTGGATGAGATTCTTACTGGACAGAATCCATCTTACGGGGTTCATCAATAAAATACCATCCCTCATCCAAGGGTGCAGTATAGGATACACATTCCCTCCTTGTCTATGTGAAACCTTTAACCTCAATAACAATGTGCAACCTGATATGGTAAATACTAGAGATTAGGGAATACATCCATAATATATATCACTGAACCATATAGAACTACATGGGAACCATCATTGGGACATGGGTGAGGCAGTTCCTCCAGAATCACATTAGGTTATTCTTCCATTGTTTCTAATGACAATTACACAATCCACTGGTCCACGCAAAACATATTAAGGAATTCACCAACAACCAAATAGTCATAAACCTTCTACATGACCTGAATCCCAATTAGGTTTATCTAATGAAATCTCTCATCACCCGCATCAATCCCTTGAGACACAACAAGTGGTGATCCCACCAAATATAAATCCATATCTGGCATGGTTGGATGATATAATGGATCCATTGAATTTTAGTAACCCTAGATTTTCCCCTTTTGAAAAGATGTGAACCCCACCATCACTATTGTCACAAATTATTTCATGTTGTGGAACCATGTTTTGATACTATAAGTGCCTACGTTCATCTATAATAACTAGTAAGGCTTCAGTTCCATATCCTATTTGTAAGATCTTCATAGGTTGTTTCTATACCATTTTATCACCCCCACTCAAAATACTAGTATTGTTTACCTCCTCAAGTGTATGATATGGCTAGACAATTGAGACGCATACTATATCTCCAGGTGGAAGGGCCTCATGTACTCACTTGATATGCCACTAACTCAAGAATAGCTGATGGAGATTAAATTCAGGAATGTCATGACTAAATTGGTTCCCTCCCTCCTCACTCAGAGTTTCCCAAGTGGATTTAATGATTTATCTGACAATGATCATTGCCTATATGAGGCCTTATAGTAGTTCAAACATGCATACCTATTGTGTCCCATATCTCTTACAAGAAAAGTCACCAGGGATCATAATATTGAATTTCAATATGTAGAGGCATGTATACAATAATAATTGTTTCCACCAGGGAATCATCTGTAGCCTAGCAGAGGACAACAAACTCAATACATGTATTTTTGTTTCCCTCCTCAAATCTGACGGCACCACCACATCGAGAACCACCAACTATGCGAGTCAATATGGATCCAACCAGTCAACATGGCTAGGCTCCCAGAGTTATTTTCTAAATAGTGGAAAGTAGACCTACACATTTAATGTGGATTTGGTTCGTGGTTATTTGATTATTACCATGGGAAATAGGAACCAAAAGTTTCCTAAATGTTGAAGTCCAAAGGATGATGTCCTCATTGAACGCACTATCTATTTTCCAAATAACTAGTTCCTTTGAAATACATTCAAAAATATATTTATATAATCATGTATGGGATCCAGGGCTAGGTTTTTAACAATTTGGGAATATAGGATCGTGATCAGATGCGGGTGACGTTGGATTTGGAATGACGTCACTGTGACAATGAAGGTGATGGACAGTAGGTCTCCATTAGCAAGTGTAAGAGGTATGATGATTGGTAATCCAATAGATAAGTATTTCGGTCCCATGTTATCATTCATTATCATTTAAATAATCCCAATAATCCTAAATTTATTGTGCCTCCCCATTCTATAAATTATACATCTAAATTTCAACTTTATACTTATTAGAAGAGAATGTACTGATGTTTCCTGGGAATGTGGAGCCCCCCACTTCTGCCAAAACTATCTCTAACTATTAGTGACTACATGCCCTCAGATATAGGGGTCATACCTAAAATTCATTTAGTGTTATAGTATTATTTATTTGATGATATAGAACATGTCTTAGTTATCAAAATCTAACTTGTGGACCCTTAAATGGTCCCCAACAATAAGTAACATCAGATAGGCCATCCTAATGTTCTCAGTGAATGCCATCTCTGAAGATGACATAGAAATCTTAATCATCAAAATGCCCAAGACAATGCTTTAATCCATGTCGTGTAGGTTATTTAGACTTGACAACATGCTCATTGTAGATCCCAACATGTTCAATCCTCTAAACCCATCTCATCATGATCACTACCACCGACATCCATCCAACTCATCCAAGAAGAGCCACCACGATTGAATCATGATCATCTAAATCCATATATGGCCAGACCCCAGTAATCCGACCATCAGTTTATATAAATTATTAATGGTTTGAGCAGTGATAAATGTGAAATACTTATCACATGCTGAAATTTTCTGGTTCAAACTTCCACAATTCCCATCATTCCTCCTATCAAAGAGTGAACGTATCTTTTAATAAACGCACGTATGGAAGGAATGCATGATTTGAATAAAAATCATTACAATTGTCTTACATTTTTTCTGATTCATCAGCTATATACTAGTCAAATGATATGAATAAATCCATCGCAGAGGATCAAAAAAATTTCATTCATTAAATCACAATGATAATGTATATAGATGCATTTCTTGATGAGTAGTTCAAGCAATAAAAATAACAACCCATCTTCTCATTCCAATGAAAGGTGATGGATATCCGATAATGGGGAGCAGCTACCCATTGTATATCACATGATAGCTCAATGGCATGGATGTCTAGAACTATATCTCTCACACATGTTCTTGGATCAATATCATACTAACCTGGATTCTCCACAAGCTAGTACTATCTAATGTATATTTGAGTACCTAAAGACAAAAAATTCAATGTTTTGATTGTATTAATTAGAGGCCATGTGGCAAGATTTGCCTTAAAATCTAGTTCGGTGGCATGGAATCTTGCACTAATGTCATGGTTGTCTCGTAGAATACTGCCTAAAATGCCTTGATGGGTAGACCATGGCTCCAATTCTATATAATAGTTCCCTCCTCATATCACCAATGCCTCATGTGCTCTCTTAATGGTAAACATAGAGTGCTCGATGGTGATAAATATCTCTTATCCACATGTGATCCCCAATATCTAGATGTTGTCTACAAATAGAGTAATGAAAAATGGGTTTGAACCCATAAGGCTCGGCACATTGCTACCCTGGATCACCCCCAGATGGACCTAGATCATATCATCAGTCTACCGATTCATTAATTGGACGTCATATGCCTAGGCATGGGAAATATTTTCATATTCAATGAAATTATAGGATTTCAGGATCCAAGGTACAAGGAAAATTTAAATATTACCTCATACTTCAATATAGGATAGGACAGAGTGATATCAGAGCCTCTTACCCCTGTTAGGTATCAATATGTTCACCCTTTCCCAATGTAGTTCAATACTCCCACATTTGTTTCTGTGATATGATAAAATTACATAGACCAACACACCACCACTTCATTTAAATTATCAAGCATGATCCCCTTAGTAAATGTCTAGATGGAATTAGTTCAAATTATATTGTTGATAGGATTTCAATAGTGCATGAATATGTTGGTAAATATTACACCACTACACAATTAAACACATAAATTACTACAGTGTCAGTTAGGTTAGGAAAATTAACTCCTCTTGATGATCCCCTTTCATGAGGTGATGGAGAGTATTCGGAAGACTCTCCTCCTATGTTTGAAGAGGACGTTTCCACCACCATTTATGTGTTTTTACAGTTGATCTCAGTACTGAGGAAAACCCGAGGCTCACAGTGATCAGTACAGCAAGGCCAGTGGACTAACAGAAACAATATGTGGACTACTATGAGCATCACCATCATGTATTTTTGTGGTTTGATTATCTGTTGTTAGAACTAGATCTTCAGGTTTTCATCCACCATATAGGTCTCTGAACGAGTCATTGGCAGTTCCAATAGCCTCCTTGGAATATGAATTCATCTAACGGTGCCCTGGTTAAGGAATAATTTGATAATCTCATTGAAGAAATTCTTTTATGGAATTTATGTACCACATATGATTGGCCTATATCATTCTTTTCTAGAAGTAGAATAGATAGATAAGAGTTTTCATCAACTTTCGGGAACTCAACTATCAGTATCTGAAAAAAAAATCTCCCCTTCTGGTGATAGAGTTGTTGACCAATGCCATCATCTTATTCCATGCCCTCCCCTCCATGGGTAGGTATTCAATATATAATCAGATCCATATGGCCTTTGAATATGAATAGTCACTCACCATCAGTGAATAGTAAGGGACCCTCTTCAATCAGGACATACCCATCGGGTTGACAAATGTCTAATATAGCTATCATTATGCTATACATCACACATGATTGTAGAATTTTTTGGTATGCTAGTGGAATGTTGTGTGGATGATTTGGTATTAAATTCTATCTAGTGTTAGGACAATCATAGAGATACTAAGATTGTTTTTTTGCATCCACAATTTCCATTATTTGAAGGTGAAACCCCTGGAATATGCCTTCCTGGTTACCTTAGGGAAGTATCTCGGATTCAATGTATGATATATAGGCATTGTGACTGAAGAAGAGATAGTAAAGGATATCAGTTAGATGCCTCCTCTATGAAAACATTGAGATATCCAAGGTTTCCAATTATACATATCTTATATAATATGAATAATCGAAAATCTTGATCAAAATTTTAATCCCTTTCCAATACTCATGATGAGGGGGTCAATCTACCAATGAGATGAAGTTTATTAGGACAAATTTGGTGAAATATTGCTTTATCTACTTCAGCATCAAGTTCTATTTACACCCTTTTTGGGAAATCCACTATTCCATTATGTTCCCACCCTGGAATGATCCCTTAGTACACTTCTCACCTTGAAGAAAAATGAATGGATAGAGAAAATATTGTACTATTATTGGCCACAGTAGATTACTAAAGACCATGGGGGGTTAATTGAGTATCTATAAAATGTTTTGTTAAAATTTGGTTCTTTGAAAATTCCATAAAATGAAATATATTCTATGTCAATATTTATTGAATTTATATTTTTCCTAAAAGTTATGATAATTTCTCAAACAGTTGATTAGTTCTCAGCTATATTAATCTAAATATTAATACTACTTTTGAAACTACTGTACTAGTTCAAAAAATTATACAAACATGCTAAAATAACTCATAATGTTTAGTTATGTTTTATGAAATAGTGACAAAATAGAGTAAAACTAAATAGTAAATAACATCAGAAATAAACAATAGGTTAATTGTCAAGTTGATACATAGTCTTCCCCACTTCGAGATCACCTTCCATCAAGCAGTTTAAATTAATAAAAAGTTGGATCCACACACTGGATTGGGGTTCACAATAGAACAAAAGGTTTCCCAGGTCACAAGTGACCTCTAAAATAATTATTGTTGGGAAGAACAACAAATATTCCATACATGACCTATTATAAAATTCTATATCAGATAAAAATTGTAAAATAGAGGCTGAGTTTGTGGATTTCAATTATCCTCTAGTTTTGAACATGTGTCTGTGTGAGTGTAATAAATATATAAACAAACTCCTCTAAAATGTTAATAAAAGAACAAAAAAATACTAAAGATATAGAATAAGGTTTATAAGTTTTTGTTAGTTATGAAGTCAAGCCCTGGACTCGTTTGATGTCATGAAAATTAAGTTTGATTCCTCTTATGAATATCGGCTCCAAAACAGAGTATTTTAATCTCTGTAGTTAGGTTTTGAGGAGTGCAAAATGGGTATCTCATTTTTTGAAAGATGTTCAGTGAAAATCATCATGTTTTTTCATCTTTTTGATATCACCATATGTTCTTTTTTAATGTCTTGGAATTTTAGGAAATTCTAATGAGTTTTAACAGCTTATAGTTATTTTATTCTTTTTACATTTCAAAATTTCTCAAATGACTTAGTTTGTAATTCATTTATAATTCAAGTTATAGTAGAAACAATGATCTCCCCACATGCATGTACCACATACTGTCTACTTGATATCCTATAGAAAAAATTAATATATTTTAGAAACATTAATTTTTATAAATATGACCATTAGATATATATATATATATGAATTAATAACATAAAATTGTTTTTATGGTTGTTGGTGAGTCATAAGAATCAGTGTCTCATTGGAATATGTCTGTCTCCATTGGCTATTTGACATTGGTTACTATGTGCTTCAATGGATAAATTCATTAGAGAGATAGATGTAGTAATAGTGAGTACGTCCTTCTATTAGTGAGACAGATGAGCCAAAATTGACACATTTTAGTCGGTGTTGAGTCCATTCATTGGTAAAATTGTGATATGTTTGGCCACTTGAACTGACTGTAGATCATCTGCATCAGTATCATGTGAAACATTGAGTATTTTGAAGGTCAGTTTCATGTCCAATCATGATTCATTTCCAATAGTGTCAACATCACATACTAAGAAAATACTGCTATTTGATCTATGTTTCCATAAGTCATATGTCTGAAGGTTGGTCATCTACCTATCAGTGTGAGTGACTCTTATTTAAGAAGCTTAAGATGTTATTTCTATCCTATAATTATACAATGTTAGAAATTGGTAATCTACATAATTACACATATATAATCAATTAAAACCTATATTATACTTAAGCACACATAAATAGTTATTTGAATTAAATGATTTTATAATAAAGATATTTTTTGATCATAATACAAGATCTCCCATAAAATAAGATATATATTAATATAAGACATTATTTGTTATAATAAAAACCTTTATAGTAAGAGATAGTGGCCAAAATAATTTATGGTCCTACAATATCTTCCTTTTTGATAAAAACAAATTATCGAATTATTGATTCTGTTAGTGGTTTATCTCTGTAAATAATTCCTAATAAAATTTCTCCCAATTTTGGTAATATCAAAAAGTAAAAGAAGAAAAGTAAAAGAAAAAAGTAATGTAGAAATAATAAAATAGATTTCTGAATCTGGTTACACTAAAAAATATGACAAACAATGACTTCTCCCTATCAAATTAAAATCAGTCCACACTATATTATATGATCAAGTGGTAGGATTAAGGGTCTCATTCCCATTATCTGAAGGATAAATAGAATGTTTACTAGGGGGTTAGGATGAGGAGTAGGAGGGTCAGAACTGATTTTGAGAGGAGGTAAAGGCACTCCTTCAGAAAGTGTAGAAGCAAGCATAGGTTTTTATTGAGAAAGAATGAAATATTAAACAGTTCCGATGATGACTGTTCTGATGTGAAATATATCATGATAAACTGAAATTTTATGTTGAGAAACACAAAACTAGTAAGGATGAGCGTTGCAGCTAGAGGTGCAACAATGGATTCATATTGGACATGAATATTCCGTTCAAATATCCTGGTGAATTATTTAATAATATCTTCACCACATTTCATATGATTTTAAAAATCATTCTTTTATTCTATAATCTTATTCAACAATGAAGTAAATTCTCTATGTTTATGAATCTGATGTGTAAAGGCCTTTCTCACTGGAGGGAGAGTAAGAGTTGTGGCCAAATACATAAATTGTCTTATCATTTAGTGTTTTGTGATGAGGTTAGAGAAAAACACATTAATCACTCTAGACAACTCTTCCTGAGTCTGTGATGAAGACTAATATAATATGTCATATGATAATGAAATTTATCTAAACTATCCTAAAAATTGGATATGCTTTCATTAAAAACATGTAGCTTCTCTTTAAAGATTAAAATAATCGTAGAAAGATCTTTATATTGTGAGGAAAAAGTAGGTTGAGGAGAATATTAATAAAAGAAGAAGATGTGAGATCCTTAACTTCGATTATCATTATGGTAAACTCCAGGGCATTAAAATGGGAAACAATGGTCTCAAGACCTTTCATTACAGTTTCCATTGTATTCCTATTCTCCGTGTTAATGGTATTGATCACAATTGTCAACATCATCATATAAATTATGATCTTCTCATTGCTGGTCACAATTGTCTATTTAGTTATGATTTGATTTTGATGAATCTATTTTATCACCATCATTGATACAGAAGCTGGATCATCATGAGACAGACATGTTGAGGTAGGATAAGAACTATAAACACCATCAAGCATTACACCATCATCCACAAATCTGGTTGCATCCAAATTTTTTGTCATCATAGTATTCTATCTTCAGGCATCATAAATCTCATACCTCATTTTAGAATACCCTATGTGACTTATGGAAGAACATATATTCTTTCTGATATGTTCAAAATTGTCTCTAGTGAAATTTCCACTTGACGTGGTCTCATCCACTGGTTCCTTTGTCGAAAGTGAAAGAATTTCATCATTTGAATCATTATAATCCAATCTCTAGGATACACAACTAATATTCCATATCTATTCATCAAGAATATCAAAATCCAAAGGAGAAATGATATCAGTCCTTACTCTTCATGTTTTATGCTCTTCATCAGCTTGAGAAACTTGTCCTTGAGGCTCCCCTTATGTGTTATCTATTTTGGATGATTTCTCCCCATCCGTTAAGGTTTCCTGGACATGTTGTTTTTTCTTATGTAGATTTCTTTTCTAAGTATAAACATCATGGGCAACATCTTCATCTAGAGAAACATTTTCTTCTTAAAAAACAACCTCAACAGACACACTGGTATTAACTTCAACAACTTCAATAATCACAACATGTAAATTTTCATCAATGTTACCAGAGACACTATCACATTCATTTTCAATACTTATTTCATTATTTCCATATTCATTATTCACTTATTCAACATTCTTAACTTCTACATTCCATCCTAATTATAAACCATTATTACTACCAACAATATATTCAACATCATCATATTATTCATTAGATACACTGACATACTCTACACTGCTTTAAACATCAATTTCATCACATCCATAAGATTTTAGAATATGTTCATGAGAGGGTAAATCTAGTTGTGGACTTACATGTCCAATAGAGACTCTTTTTTATGGTCCAGTAGTGTCTGTTTCACTTCATTCACCAACTATTTATCCCACATCTCATATAGGTATTACTGGATCTTCTTCCTCATCTAAAGAATAAGTTACATGTTCATTTGTACTGAGAATAGGATCCACAAGATCCCTTTCTTTAACAATATGGTCTATGGGATTTAACTTCTTATATAAAATGTCATTATCACCAACCCATTCTTTCCTCCAAGCGTTCCAATTTTTTTCATTCTATTATAAATTTTAGATCTTATGTAGATTCTACTGTATTAATATACTTCCACATACTCATCTTTATTTACAAATCCATTCCCCTTTAGTATAGTTGAAATAATTCATTAATAGAAGAGAGAACTTGACATATACCTAGGTTTTATCATCTCATTGATGTTCACAATAATATATCTATATATATTCTATTTAACACCTTTATAATGAAAATAATCCAACTATACATCTTAATAATTTAGAGAAGGGAGGTCCCCTTTCTTGGTACAAATATGATGCCAAATAAACAAGAAAATAATTTTATATTCACCATTCAATTAAAAGGAAATGGGTCTTATGTGCTCTTGATTTTATGTTAGCTCTTTTAGAGTAGTCTCATAGAATAATAATTCACTTTCTCGAGGATAAGTACCTTGGTAATCATTAAAACTTTCTTCATGATGTACATTAATACATTGTCCAATTAATTGAGGAGAATAAAATTCTCTTCCCTTTCACAATCTACTTCACCCATGCAACATCAAATCCTTCCAGATAAAGATCCATATTCATATATAACTCATAAACCAGGTTCGAATAAAAGATAATTTCATTTTTTGGTGATCCATTCAAGCCAACCTTGATCTTTTATCACTTTCATCAACAAATATTTTCTCTCCAAGATACATTACATCAAAAAATCCTTTTAGAAGTGAAAACAAAGTTTATCATGCTTGTATTTTTCTGACCTGATGATTTTCATGATACCACTTTTGTTTCATGAATGCATGAGACTCATCCTCTTCTGGAGTGCGCATTACTCACACCATTACTATTAGTTCAGTCTAGTGGTTATAAAGTGAATGTTCCGGAGTAGAGAAAGAGAAGGGCAGTAGAGAGTGAGTAGTAGTAAAGAATGTGGAGTGGATCGATTAAAATTCATATTATTTAAGAAATTTATGATTTTTAAATCTCAAATTCATGAACATGGTTCACTGGAATTTACAAAATAATATCGTTTTTAAAAAAATAGAAAACATATAAAATTGATGAGTCATCGGTGTCGGAATGAAATATTTTTTTTAAAACACTACTGTTGTTGACCAGACAATGGTGCGAACATGGCAGTGGTGTCATAATAACCACATTGTTAGCAAGGAAATGGTTATTACATGAAAACAATATCGGCATGACAATTTCACATAAAAATATCATAGGAATGGAAAACAGAGGGTATTATTGGATGATAAATCATAACACATATCTATTGTAATTTATTTTTACAGGATTCGATGGATTAGTGAACATATAAAAATATGAATTTCAATGCTGGTAAATTATAAAGTAAAAACAATATTTTGATAATGATCTCTCAAAAAGTGGTGTCTCACATCAATATGTTTTATTACAAAGTGAGAAACTGAGTTCATAGAAATGTTAATAACACTTGTGTTGTAAAATTTTATAGGTGTGTGTCATAATTTTTAACCATCTTCCAAAAGAGTTTGGTTTTCTACAAATTTTTTTCACAATAGCTACCAGCAGCTATGTATTCTGCTTCGGTAGTAGATAATGCAACAAAATTTTGTTTCTTACAACACCATTAATCTAGATATTTTCCCAAAATTGTTATGTCCCAGAGGTACTCTCTCTATCAAACATGCATCCCCCAAAATCACCATCAGAATAAATCACTATATCTAATTATTATCCTTTGGGTTAAAATAATCCTAAATTGATAGCGTGTTTTTGGTATTTGAAAATACATTTAACGTCATTCAAGGGATATTATTTTTGGTTTCATTGAAAATGGAAACACATAAAAACACTAAACAATATATCTAGCATACTAACAGTCATGTAGAGTAAGATTCCAAGCAATCCTTTATAAGTTGATTGATCAACAGAGTTACCATCTTCATCAAGAACCAACATACATGTAATACTCCTGGAATTATCATTAAAATTAATTCTATAATAGTCACATTATATTGAATGATATTTCTAAACTTACTTTGATTTAATGTAGTAACTTATTTATATTAAATGTTTTAAAAATCAAGAATGAATTTTAGATTACACATTAAACTTATTTGAAATACATTTTTCACCATTTAATATAATTCATTATATAAATAATTTCATCAAAATAAAAAAATAATATCACCAACATTGATTTGGACTATGAAAAAATCTTTATAAATTTTCTTTATAAAAATATTAAAATCAAAAACTCATATTGTAAAAAATTTTGAATTATGAAAGTTACATTATCAATCATACCATGCTCTTGAAAATTTTTTAAACCACATTATGATTTTTTAAATTTGAAAACATGATTTTGAAAATAAGGGTTTGTAAAACAATGGGTTTGTTCAACAAAAACATCTGAACATATATATCCATTTAGGAATCCACTTTTAACATCCATTTGAAATAATTTGAAATTAATATGGGAAGCCTAAGAAATATGGATTCTAATGGACTTATGTCTAGAAACAAGTGAAATGGTTTATTCATATTAAATGTCATCCCCTTGACTATATCATTATGCAACTAATATTGACATGATTCTAACAATATAACAATATTAATCAAATTTATTTCTAATGATCCACATTATTACTATGGTCAAAGATTCTTTGGGTCTATCAAAATATTTATAAACATTTTTTATTTAAAATTTATTATGTTCTTCTTGAATATCCATCACCAAAAACTTTTCATTAATTGCACCATTGGTGCTTTTAGGATCATAAATTGACAAGAAATTATGATGTTCAACCTGATTTCTAAGGGAATCTCTAGTTTTTTTCACTTTATCTGTGTCCCCAACCACATCATCTAGAAGTTGGTTCATGAGAGTTATAGTTTTTAAAGAAAATGTAGTCCTAGTTACTTCAGGTTCATCTATATGTTCACGTTCATCATGTTCATATCCTGAAGAACTTCCGGAATTGTTTGATTTTATAGATTTCATGATATAATGTTTAGATAATTTTTCAATTTTTTTTGATATGTTATATAATCATCAAGGTTTTCTAGAGTGGTTGTAGCTTTGTGTGGATCGGTTTCATCATCTTTGATATGCATATATTCTTCCACACACTTGGTTATTTTTTTAAAGACACCATAAGATTTACTTGAAGTTCAGTAAATGAGGAGGATTCCTTTATCACTTTTAAATGTGAATCTATCAAGATTATACTTTTTATTAATAATATATACATTGAAACCAAATACTATCTAATAAAAAACATTGGGATTTCTATTGTTCCATGACTCATAATGGTTATTCTTGATGATAGGTCTAATTAAGACTCCATTAATTATGTAAAAAACCTTATTCATAGCCTCAGACCAGATGTAAATAGGTGAATCATATTCATTATGTATTGTTGTATAAAATAATCTGAATGAAAATTTTATTATTTATATAAATCCATTTTTTTGAGGTGTCCTATGGGAAAAGATGTTATTGGTATATAAATTTAATGGGAAAATGTTTAAAAGTCATCATTTTAAAACCCACATACATTATCACTTGTTTGAGAATTAATTATATGCCCACTAATATTTTATATTGTTTAAGAATTCTTGGTGAAGTATGTACATGATTCAATTTTTTGAGCTAAGAAATAAGACCATGTATAACTAGAATAGTCATCCAAAATAACATAGAAATAGTTCTTCCCTTTTAAACTAGAATCACGAGAAGGTCTAAAAAAATCCACGTGAACCAAATCTAATGGTCTAGATCATGAAACATATTTTATTGATTTGAATGATAACTTGTGTTTTTCCCTTTTGAAAAGGATTAAAAACTTTTTCATTTGGGAACTCATGTTCTGGTAGATCCTTGACTATGCTTTTCCTAGTAAGCTTTCTAAGTGAGTGTATATTACTATGTTGTCATCTCTTCTGCCAAATCCAAGACTCTTTAAAAAATTCAATTAAATAAGAGACATTTTGAAAGGCTAAAGAGTGTAAATTAAAAGGATATTTATTTTCATTTCTAAAATCATAAATTACTAATAAATCATTTGAGTTAAAAATAGTTCAAGAATCATTTTCCAAATTAACATGAAATTAGACATCACATAATTAGGAAATACTAATCAGATTATACTTTAATACATCCGCTAAATGTTCTTTGTAAATTAAAACTGAGATACAGTTACCAATATGGACTATGAGAATTAGTTTTCCATTAGAATTGTCACCAAAAGTGACATATACACCATCAATTTGGAAGAGACTCTTGAAGCTTGTGTATTCCCCTGTCATGTGCCTTGAACATCCACTATCAATGTACCATTGAATAATGTAAGAGCTCATCAAAAATAATTCCTCCAAAATAATAAAACAAAATGAATTTTGGTACCCAAACATGTTTGGGTCCTATGAGATTATTAGTCAATGATTTAGGTACACAAATTTGACTTATGAGTTTCTTATAATTATTGCGCAATATATTTGAAAAATGACCTCTATTTAGTCTAGAAAAAAATGAGAAATAAAATATTTATCATATCTGGTACTATTAATAGAGCATTGGTTTTTAGATAAAAGAATAGATTTTATATAAATTGTAATAAAATGTGTTTTAGATAAGTTTATCTGTCAAGGATGATATCCATTACCATATGAATACTCAAGAGAAATCTGTTTACCCAGAATTTATGTTAGAGTATTATTCCTATGGGTAAACTATTCTAAAATTTTCATTAATTTCCCATTATCCATTTTTAATTCAATATTTTATATATGGTTTTGAGCATTATTTTCAATTTTAGTAATAATTTCAAATTTAATAAATACAATAAGAGAATTATATATCAATAAAGATTTATACATATCTTTGTTTCATTTTATGTCTCATCCACATTGTTACTATATTCAAATAATCCATCATTTTTAATATTCTCAGACTCACTTTAATTATTAGAATAATACTAATTATGTGCATATGAGTCAATGGTTACCTTAGATGTTTTTATCATAAAACACATATTTTCCATGACATATTTCTCATCAAGAGATGATGATGATTCGATGTAGCTATCCTTATAAGCACTCTATGTGTCTTTCATAGATTTATTATATTTTATATCATTATTCTCAAAATTATTTTTGTATTTGAGCAGGGGAATGTCATATTTTACAAGTCCTCTCTTATTGCATTCATAGCATTCTATCTCATCCGACTTGTCAATTCATTTCAAAAACTTCTTCTAAAATCCCTTTTGGTCATAACATCAATTAATAATGGGATTTTTTAAAAAGTTCTTCATTTTCTAAATCTCATGGCCAACAGAGCTATCTATCTATCTTTATCATATGTTGATTCATCAGTATAGTTGATTTCCACAGAGGCAAGCACCTTATCAGTTTCATTATTCATAGATGTAGTAGTCTTAAATTCCACATATTTTCTTTTGGTTTCATCCTCCATTACCATGTTTACATTCATACCTTCTATACATTTTATTCTTTCAGTTGAGTACATTTATAGGTAATTTTCTAATTTCACATGACTCTCAAATTGAGATAGGGATTCCTCTCCAAAAAATAGGTAAGTAATTTAATAATCCTCATGATTTGTTCTTTAACATTAACATCTTTTCTCAAGGACATCATAGGGATCACTATTTCATTAAACCTGAGATACATATCAGAAATAGGGTCATAATGCTTCATCATAATGTTATCATATTTAATAGTATATGAGATAAGTCTTATTTCCATAACAGTAGATGTTTCTTCATGTGAAACATGCAAAGTATCCCAAATTTCAAGTGTTGTTTTTGAAGTATAATTTTTATTAAATTAATCATCTCTAACAGATCAGTATAAGGAATTCATGGGTTTTCAATCATTGTTATAAGAATACATATTTGGGACATCGCAAGCAGTTATTATAATATCAATAAACTTGTACTCATTTACAAATGAAGAATGAATTTCAAAATCCATAAACTCTAAATGGATTTTCATTTTGATTTACCATTGATCATAATTACTTCCATTAAACAATGAAGGTCTATTGTTAAAAACCCATTCCCGTCTATTTAACATAATAGTGTAATACTTTTAAAGTGATAGAAATTTAGAAATTATAGAAATTGGAAGATCATTAATGTAAAACCAAAATCACATTGGAAGGAATTTTTTTAAACATATCCTTTAGAAGAATAAACTCCACTAATACCAAATGCTGGTCAGAGTAGATTACTCAAGAGAAGGGGTGAACTGGGTATCTATAAAAATTTCTGATCACAATTGGGTCCTTGATAATTACCATATTAAAAATATATTCTACATCATTTTTAGTGAGTTTATAAGAGTCCTAAATGCTCTATTAATTTATCAAAACATTGATTAGTGATCAGCTATATTAATCTAAATATTAATAGAACTTCTAAAACTATCTTACTAGTTTAATATATATATAAACACATTCTAAACTAACTATGAAATTTCAATTTAGTTTTATAAAATTGTGATAAAACATAGTAATACAAAGGAGTTAAACACAATATAAATAAATAATAGGTTCAGTCTCAAGCTGAGACATAAGCATTTCCACATAGTGATAACCTTCCAACAATAATTTTAAGTTAACACATAGTTTTATCCACACCCTTGATCAGGGTTCACAATAGCACACAAGGTTTTCCATCTCAAATTTGACCTCTACCACATGTATTATTGGGAAAACACATGTCACAATTGACCTCTTACACAATTATACATGGGATACAAATAGTAATATAGAGAGTGAGTTAGAGGATATCATGTATTTTTTAGTTATGCATAGGATTTCGTGTGTGTGTAACAGAAAGATACACACAGTACTAAAAAATGTAATAAAAATAACAAAATCTAGTTAATGATGTATAACCTGATTTTGTAGTCTATGTGTGTCATGTAGTGAAGTTCTTGACTCCTTTGATGTAGATAAAATGATGTCTCTATCCTCTATTGAATGTATGCTCCAAAATAGAGTATCATAGTCTCTATATTCTGGTTTTGAGGAGTGTATAATTTTCAAAGCATTTTTTGAAATATTTTTAGTATTTCTCAACATGTTTTTATCATCTTGTATATTTATCCACATTATATTTCTTTGAGTTCTTGTGATTTTAATGAATACTCAAGAGTTACAGGAGTTTTATGTTCTCTTGTTCTTTCTACCTTTTAGCTTATCATGAATGATCCATCTTGTATGTATTTTATACATTGAGGTATAGAAAGCACAAATATCTCCTCACGTTCATATATCTCTTAATTTCTACTGAATTTCCTACAAACAACATTATTTAATGTCATCAAAATTAAATGGTCAATATATGACTGTTAGATAGAAATTTCAATTACTAAATTTAAAATATATTTTATGAATACCAGTGACTCATAAGTATATGGGTCTCATTGGAATAAATATCTCATCATTAGTGAGTCAGAATCAGTGACTATGGGTGTCAGTGTCTCCATTCATTGGTGAGAAATATGAACTAACAGTGACCCATATCAAAGGCTAGTGCATCATTCTATATGTGAGATATTTGAACCAAAAATGAATCATTTTATCTAATGGAGAATACTTTCGTTTATATCATCATGCAATTGTAGGTCACCTGAATTAACAGTAGGTCATCTACCTCGGTAGAATTTTAAATAGTGAGTATTTTGTCTGTCGGTGTCATGTAAACTTGTGAGTGATTTCCAATGGATTCAGCTTCACATTCTTAGAAAATATTCTCTTTTGATCTATCTATTAGTAAGAAATATTTTTGACAGTGAGTCATCTATCTATTGGTGTAAGGAATTCATAATTAGACAATAATATATATATTTTGGTCAAAAATTACAAACATTTTGAAACTAGAAATATTTATAATTACATATAGATAATCGATGAAAATCATTTTTAGACTTATGAACAAAAAAATATTTATAATAATTAAATGATATGATATTCAAGATAAAGTTTTTTCATAATGTTGTATCTAAAATAAAATAAGTTATATGTTAATATATGACATGATTTGTGATAATTAATCCCACAATTGTTTGAGATTGTGTCCACCATCATCTATAGGCCAACAACTATCTTAGCTGCATGCTAGAAAATATAGAGACCAGATATCATCCAATCGAGAAGATCACCTCGCAATGTTTTTTGTAGTGTAGATGTTGCGACATTATCTAAAATATCATGTTATATAGCAGGTGTCATGCATGGATCCGATAATGTTTATTATGATCATCCCCATTCTAATAGGACAACTAGCTTGGTGGGTGGGGATCATTCAGTTTTTCAAATTTAGGATTATCCCATAGAAGGAAATCAAGGGTCAGGTAATAACATACATTCTATACACCCATCCAACAGTTGAAGAAAATGACATAACCTTGATTTTATAGATTATTCCATTCTTTTATTATATCAGGATACTCCTTGTTGTTTGATTAATTTGGACGACACATCTCAAATCCCGACTTATGGAATGCTCACTGATCCATGACTCAAAATAGTTGGTCTAGGGTTTACTTCATCAAACATACACTAGATATCATGCCTTATGAATTTATTCTATCAGAAGGTTTCACCCACAAAGAGGAGGAGTATCAGAAAAACATCCATGGTCTTGTGCTGGCTCTAAATGTTTTTGTTCCCAACTTTTAGGTGAATGGGGACTCTGAGATAGTTATCAAACACATCAACAATGACTATATTGTTAGAAATCCAATATATATACCTATTCAAAAATATTATCACCAAATGTTGGGCAAGTCTCATTCACAACTAGAGGTATCTCATGTTCCTCAAGGAAAAATTGTTGATGGGATTCCCTAGAAAGCTTAGTGGCTTCCCTCCCAGAGCCAGACTAGGATGATCTATTCATTATTATAGCCCATCAAAGGATCAACACTCCCATCTCCATATTGGATGAAAACAACCAGTAACCAAGACACCTTACTGAATATTCATCCACATTAGGACCATGAAACCACCTTCTGCTGATGAATCCCCATATTAAATGTTTCCTTTAATAATTATCTCCAAAATTACAGTCTCATGATCAAAAAAGATGATAATGAAAAAATTCATTGTTGTGTAGTGCAGTTTATTCTTCACAGTTTTATTATCCTTCAGTAAATCATCTATAAGAGTTTTTTTGAGGTAATCCTCCTAAATTTTATTTATGGTGGAAAGATTCCATAGGTTATGCATGAATTCCATGCCTTTTCATGTAGAGCCCATCAGGTAGGGTCGAAAATCTCCCACCGGATTTTATTGTTAGGATAATTTTGGTCCACCATTGTCTTTGAATACATTGAGTTCCCCATGAGATTCCACGAGTATTATATTAATCCATATTTTTTGCATCAACCACCAAAACCCCTCAACACCACCTTGTATTCTTGTCCCTTTGTGGTCAGCGGATTTGATGTCATTGGACCATATCCACATGTGACCTCTGGCTAGTGGATGATAATTATGATCAATATTGATTTCTTTTCCACATGGGAAAAAAGGATCAGACTGAAGGAAGTGATGACCTATTCTATTATTGAGTTTATGGTATCCAATATCATTCATTTATTTAGATTTCCTCAGACTCTGATCACTCATAACAAGAACAACTTCTGAATTGTTGAGATGATTAAAATGTACGCCATGTATAGAATCCTGAATAACCATGCCGCTCACTTCCATGAATTTTAAAATTGATTGATTTAGGTGTTCAACAAGACCCTCTCAAACATTCTGTATATTATTGTAGGTCAACAACAAGATGAGTTTGCCCTATAATTACCCCAATTCTCTCTGGGGTTATCCGACGATGACTCCAAAAACCACCTAGGTGACCCCATATTCCATGGTGTATGGAACAAAGGTAGTCATGTCCATGAAGTTTCAATTCCCATTTATCTATATAGGTGTGTACAATTAGATGATATAAAAAATAGTAATTGATGTCAGTTTAGCTGAACTAGAAGCCCTTTATGGGAATATGTTCAGGGCCTTGCACAATCTGGGGAGGCACCATAAAAATATAGCCTGAGAATTCAGGATGATATTTCTTATCCTATACTTTCTCTAATGCGATATGGTATTGGATCAAAGGATGCCGATTATATATGGTAGGATGAAACCTATGTTGGATCCAAAATGGTTAGGACACAATATCATCCACAAAGTATACTGTAATGTTGAATACTCTTTGGTCACCATGGATGGAGAGTGAGTCCCATCCCCCACAATTTCTAATCTTTTCCAATGGTTCTTTACCTGAGTGGGGTTATCACACCCTACATGCTGTTAATCCATGGTTACATATAACACAATGTTAAAATACACATGGTAATGCTCTAAAACATTAAACTAATACCGCTCTAATCCTGAATGATGTTAAACTAAATAACATAATCTTGTATTATGATAAACTTCACCATCAGTACACGGTCTGTGCTTTAAAAACATAAACTTGGATCCCCCTCTCCCTTATCTCAAGATCATAATCCTCAAAGATATCAATTAATATGTATGTATTTATTCTAATCATTATGAGATTTGTAGGAATTCCTACACATTTCATATATGGACCAACCTCCAATTCATCTTTTTAGCCTTATGACCCGAGTTCTTCCATGGGTGTGTGTGGTACATTGTTGAGACATTCTTGGCCCTCAATCACATTGGTTTTTTTAAGATACCATACTACACAACCCTATGATTGTTTCTTCACCTCATGGTCTACGTTAAATGACTACAAAATAGGATCTATTTCTTCCATGCAACATTATTTTTCACTGTATTGTCCCATCCCACATGAAGATAAGCTGCAGAATCCAACCTTTATTACATTAAACTCAATCACATTTATGATCATTTCTGAAAGAACATAAATGTAGTGTACCCATTTTTCGTGTAGGAAATTTATCTTCCCCATCATAGATGATTCTATTTTGGAGATTTTTTCTTTGATAAAAGAGGATAAATTGAAAAAAACAATGATGACCTGATCTGAGAAGGAATCACCTTGGGAACAACATTCTTACTATGTCATATTTAATAAATATTTATGGATGTTTCCCATCATTATGGGATAAAAATACCATGAAATTTCATCTATGTTCTAGTCTAAAATTCCTTAATGTTCTATATCTAGGTTCCTCTTGGGAGTACAAGGTATAGTATGAAATTCAGTTTCCCACATTCATATCAGTATATTACCACTGCACGATGTATCTCCGACAGGTATATCTAGCCTTCTTCGTTACCAAATTACATTAAACTGCACAAAATATGATAACTATGTATGGATTGATTCCAATCATTATGGGATGTTTATGAAAACTGATACATGTTTTCTTTAGGTCCAACATAGGTTTAATCCCCCTGTAATTATAGAGATTATGTGTTGTGGAGATGGGACTCCTTTGTCACTATTCGTGTTCGGGTTATTAACACTCCATTACATGTATATCCATTAGAAGATAACTCTATGTTTCAAGATCATCAACATAAAAATAATATCTCCATAATCCTTATCACATGATGTTAAACTGCATGATATTCAATAACTACTGGTGGATTGATTCCCATCCTTATGGGATACATAATAATACCCATACATCTTGTCTTCTCATCCAGCACCATTTTGTTAACCTACCTTAAATACTCCTCATAATATTTATCAAGAATTATTCTATTAATGTTACCCATCTAGGATCTCATTTTAGGATACTTCCATTAACAATGGATTTGACTCGATATATCTGATATTCCTTATTATCATTCTCAGATGCATTGTAGTGTATAACATAGAGTGTTGGTATTTTCTTGTGCATTCTCTAATTCCATTTACATGTTTAATGTGACACTTTGTTTTGGTCTCCATCTCCTTTCACATATTAATCCCCCCTAACGGTATGGATACTCAGCCCTATAGATCACATACCTTCCTTTTATAGTTACCTATAAGACTTTGAATAAAATATTTACATTGGTTTTTTATTTCAAATACGGTCAGAAACTCACCCTCATTTGTCTGTTCAAATCCCACAACATATAATATTTACATTATTCCCCAAATTTTATATCTAGTTATCCTCCATCATTTCAACACCCCATTGTGTACTAGATATCATTTGCTTGGATTCTCATCCCCTTCTACATACCTATTATTTTCTAAACTTCAACACCCTTGGTGTATTCCCATCTGGTAAATTTTCACATTGGGTAGGCCGGTCAGCATCATTAGGATATACTTAACCCACCTCCATCGTTCTCCTATTGTTCCTCCATGTGGTGTAGGTATCCTCTATGTCGACTTTTTCTCACATTGATGATGGATATCATTGGATTAGGGGTAATGGACGGGTTTTTAACTCAATTAAACTATCAAATAATCTTACTGGACAAAAATACATGACCATAAGCATGGAGTTTATGTCCCAAGATCATGGAATTAATCTAAGAAACCATGTCCAAGCATTACAAATTCCAACAGTGTGTTGGATTCATTAGGGACTGTGTGGTGTGTTTTGGATCCCAATGAACCTAATTCATGTTGGGTTACATCATGGCACCACACCACATCATCATGATGTATTGTTTTATTCAAATAGAGAGAATTAAGTACACACAAGGACTAAAAATACTTGTCGGTAGAATGAAGACTATGTGGGTCTAAAATTATGAAGACCCTTAGAGTACCCTCTAACGATGTTAATCCCCTCCAGTTTGAGGATATGAAGGTTGTGAAAAAATAAACACCAGGCATGGTGGGTCAAGATAGGAAAGATAGCCTACTGCCATATTCCCCTATCTCTAGGTGTGAGACAATTTATTATTGTTATTAAGGATAGATTGACACTTGAAAAATATATAATGAATAGAAAATGGGATAAATCTTGGAAATTGGTGTTCTTTTTATTCTATAATTATGTTAGTTTCATCATCCATGAGATCAAATCCCCTCTGCCTACACATTGTGATACCGATACTTATCGTCATAGATCTAACCAATAGCGACATACCCTTGCCCAACCCGATTGAAAATTCCAGGATGACCAAGACATAACATGCAAAAACGATCACCCCTCTGTGCATAACTTCTGAGAAACAATTTCTATTAGTGTTTATTTTTATGCCTAAAGGGGGAGGGTACAATTTGAGAAATTGACTAGTATAAATATTGATGTAGAAATGTGTATCATGGAAATAATGTATAAGGTACTACAAATTAGGTACCTCCCTCCAAGTGTTCAGAACCCTAACTATAAAATAATATTTTTTAATTATATTATTTATCCTGAACATGAATAAAAAATAACACATTATGAATCCACTTATTCTGCTCTAGCCAAAAACACCAACACCCTCCTTGAAATACTAAGGTGAACACCCTTCTCTTAAGTCCCTCCTCCCTGTTCCATGGAACCAGAAAACCATAATGGGATTGTCGGCCATTCCAGTTATGAAAAATTTATTGAACTCTTAAAAAAATTCCAAACACCCTTCTCCCAATCTCTATCAAAGAACATGTGACTTGATCTTTTCTTCTTATGCCTCATACATCAGACAGACCTGGATTCCAAACTCATACCGCACCGCTATATATTCTCATCAGTGGGGACTTTTTTGTTACAAATTCTCCATGTGAGGATTTAATATTTTCATGGGAAGCTCTAGGTCCCTATCAAATCATTCCACTCATCCCTTATGACCTTCATGGAAGTGACCTGGCGATAGTCCTTGGTCGTGAAAGAGAATGTGAGAGATCGGATGAACCCACATATATCTAGGTCTTAGTTGAAATCAATAAACTGGAACATTTCGAACTAGTCCACATCCATGATATCATTGAATAATGATGAATAAAGGATGGCCTCTCTAATGGATATGTTTGTGGCTGGGCATCCTCTGAATCAAATGATCTCCCCACACAAGTTATCTTGCAAGAAGGACATATGAATGGTCCCTAATATCTAACATGTATGGGGTTTGAGGATGTGAAAAAGGGAACTATCTTTTTTCAGAGGGTAGATACATGTCCATACTATGAATCACAATCCATCTCATAACAGTCGTGCATTATCATCAACCATAAGGTCCTTTTCTATTGCACCATGATACATATTTCTTATTTTGAAGCCTCATTTTATTGTTTCAGATCTATGAACCTAAACATTGTTCCACCATTTTTTTGGTAGGCATGAATAAACATCATAATAGCCATCATCCTTATCATATTATGTTATACTATAAATTCTACATCCTATATGTATGATGGTAAACTACACAATTCTACTATTTCATTGGATTTGAAGATGTTTCCCCTTATCACTAGCCATCTTCAATTCCATATTCATGAACAACATGTAGAATGATTCCCATGCTTATGATATATTTTGTGATGCCCATTCATCTACTACCATGGCCCATCTATTGAATCATATGTTCATCCTTTACCCCTAGCACTAGTTATCAAATTTGAGAGTGCAGTGTGGGGTTGACCTTTTGTCACCATTCATATCATGATTCCTCATGGAGATGCACTTCACACAAACATTTTGTTGAAAGAAATCGATGAACATAAACTAGGATCTCACATGGATATGTGGAATTTCGTTATGTCTCATTGGAATTCATTTATATCATGTTTTTTCCCTCACCACCACACATATTGCACCTTTCTATCAATATAATTCTATTATAATGGTGCAAGATCCTCTGTTTTCTTTTTTAGCATTGGGTTCGTATCCCCAGAGTCATGTGCGAATTGTAGGAATAGAAATCATAATATATGAAACATTGAATTAAAAATATGTCTAGAGTATTGATTGTATGATGTTAATGTATGTGTAGTGTCTTAATCACATGATTCTAAATTGCGAAAAATATCGTGATCACTTGATAGTAAACTATACTATGCATCTTTCTCACATTCATGATGCAAAAATATAAATAATATTAGGACCTCATCAGATTGGTCCTCTTTGAAAGTGCTACTCACCCACCAAATTGTTCATTTCATCAGCCTTCGCTTGATATGAAATATGACACTGCCCAAAGAGATAGGCTTCATCCTTGTTCAGAGTAGTACGTGTTAACTGATTTTCTCTCGATAGTGATTGAGTAATTTGAACAATTATGGAACCCTTCTGAACATTCCATCACTCGACATCAATGATTTTTGTTACCCTTTTTTAGACATCCATCCCATTTCATATGTTAAGGGGCCCCCTAAAGGACTTTCCTCATGTCATTTTGTCTCACCTACCATTCTAGGCCCATGCCAAAGTAGGTTATTGACGAAACTCTGTTTTTGGCCAAGTATTTTTTAATACAGATATTGGTTGGTACTTTTCAATTTGTTTCCAAAATTTGATTAATTGATGTAGATATTGTGTCATGAATAAGGTCAGCAGTTATTATCCATCATCATGCCACCTTCACTATGCAACGAATATTGGGAATGTGATCACAAATTTTTATCCCATTTGTCTGGATTGATTCTAGTTCAGTAGTTGTTTTCCCTCTCATTCACCAGCGCACATTGGGAAAATAATTTTGGCTATTCCAAGAACCATTTTATATATCCAAGACCTCACTTATCTAGAATACCATAGGTGTTTAGCTATTAATTGCAGACCATGACTAGTGGATGATTTTATGGCATAGACACATAGAATGAACAATTACATTGTTGATCCTTGTTTCTCAAACATTTCCTCACACATTTGTGTTTAAGGATTGACCACTAGTTGTTTCATATATATTATGGAGGTATAATAATTTATATTAATCAACATATCTGTATGCTAGTCAAAATAAACTACAATGAAAGAAATATATTTTATGAGATCGGAAAAAAAACCTTTGGGATCTACCCCTTCAACTGAATGGTCCAATTTCTCCATCTTCTGTAATGTGGCTTCCAAATTCTCCTAAATCATCATATGACCTCTCTCCTCATTAACATCTATAGATAAGTTCTTATTGGCCATGGTATGAATTAGATCCCATTCTATTCGGATCTCAGCCACCTGATGGCTCACTTGTTATAGCTTCTCTGGGGCTTCATCCAACTGTGCCTTCAATCATTCAATGAGTTCTGATTAATGAAATATGATTATGGAATGATAAAATATCGGATCATCAAATAATTAGATTTATTGTGAATCCTCATGAAACTTCTGCACTTTTTCATATAACTTCACATACAAGGAATCATCCATGTGTGGGTTGCACAGTCATATATTCTCTATGAGGTAGTCATAGACCAATATGTAAAGATCTCATGCATACATCCCTCAATCACATAGATCACACAATCAATGGACATGTAAATCCATTCATTGTGTAAAATATTTTTCTTAAATATTTTTTATTACGATCCTGATTAATTTCCATGCTCAGAGTCAGGTATTCCGACTATCATCAATAGTATCAGAATTAGATTCACCCAACTTGATCGGATCAGTATGATTGAATTAGTGTAAGGATCCCATGATTTCGACAATGGGATATCCACCTATAATCCTATCATATGTGTTGGTATCAATTTCATAATATTGTTCAAAATCAATTGATTCTATTTGAATGACGTTATCCTAACCAACTCTATAGTCCACCCCACTAGTGGCTTCACCTGCAATCACAATATATTACTCATCAAAGACCACGACCCAGTTAGATAGGATACATGGATCTATATAAAATAGAATCCCTACTATTAATGGGGATTAATATCCTCTATCCATATGCACAAGTAGAATTCCCCCACTATGATAAATATTTAGACAAGGGTAGTGTATGTCAGTTTGATTGAGCAGACAACCACCAAGACTCTAGGAGATAGGAAAAAAATAGTGGTAAAGTGATGGTTCCAAATCTATCACATATATGTTGTCATCAATTGGATTCTAGGGTTTGACAACCGTAGATTAATGAATTTTCTATGGGTTAAATAGATACCACCATTTCCACCCCAAAACTACTTGACTCTGCTTCTACTATTTGTCGAGATGTCATTCCTGATTCTTTGTTTTCCTTGCCTTCCATTGTATGCTCACACATGTCATCATAGATACATTGAACAATATCAGCCTACAAATGTATATTTCAGTCTAGGAAATTTTTTTAAATGAGGGAGATGATAGGAAATGTGAATGATTTGGAGCATAAATCATGATCTTTAGATATTACACCCATTGATGTTCCCTTTGAATCAATGTTCTCACATTCCTCAAGAGACGTTTCCCATGAGGTTGTGTCCACATCATCCCCTCAAAGGTTTTCATTTTCAAACACTTCCCCCCAAGATCCATCCATGTTTTCAAGTAAGGGGAGTCATTCTTCTAACTATCACACTACCATCATAGCGGGGAATGTCATGTTCAATAACATCTTTTGTCAATTTTTCTTTTAATGGGTGGTGCCTAAATAGTGAAAATGTTCTTCTAATTCCATCATAAACCATCTCCCCTCAGTCTAGGATGCATTGAGGCATACTTTGGAGTATCTGATCCCATCCAACTCTACCCCATACCTATTTATATTATCAAGAATGTTTTCAATATTATGAAACTATTTCCAAGTGACCCTTACTTTCCTACCATTTGGATATAAAGTGTCTTGGGGATGTTCCAAAAAACAAAATTATTTCATAGGATCCAAAGTATATGCCTCACAAGAACCCCCTTGATGACTCCCCTATCTCCCGGTTCTTCTTGGATAGGGCCACAAGATCTGTTACTATAGCTTCACTCTCTATACCCCCCATTAGTACTGGTCGATTGACAACCACTCTTATTACAAAGACATCATCACTATGATTCATCACAACATAGCCCCATGATGTTCTCTTATTCCCACTCGACATCAGCCTCATGTTTCAGGGGTAAGCCTTTTACTAGCTCAAATTTCCAGATACATCATCATATAACCTTGATAAGCACCTCCCAAAATCTATTTATTTTCATGGATTATCCCAAAGACAGGAGTATGTGGAGGCAGTTCATTCCCCATATTCCAATCAACCTAGGTGAAATACAGCCAATGTTTTCATCTAACACAAGGGTGTTCCTCATGATACACTCAAATAATTACACTTAGATTCAACCTCTAAAGACACTTGAATATCATTACAAATTAGTGTGGGGTGTATGGTTTATAGATTTTCTCACATAACACTCACTCCACAAACACTCCACCATGAGGGGACAATGATATGACCGCTTCTCTATGATTAATTTTACATCAACTATAAATGAACCCATCAGAAGAGGGAATGCATGAATAATTAGTTGGTCTTCTCGCCCTAGTTTACACAATGTAGCCACCTGACTAAGATCATGTTGGAAACTCCCTATTATGGGAAGGATTGCAGGTCGAAATCGTATCATAGGGGGAGAGATAGGATTGCGGTGTTCATAAAATCTCATATGCCCTGTGACACAACTGTATAGGAAATTTAATAGCCCTAACATGCATAATGGTTTCTTCCAATCATTGGTGTTTCAAAGAAACTTATATATATTTTCCAACTCTAAGATCCCATGATTAATGTAATTTCCAATGGCTAGCATCACTACCATGATGATTTTTTTTGGCCTCACTCCCATGTGTGTGTATTGAATTAGATGAATCCATACATAGATTACTGAATAAATATATCTATCTAGCATGACTATTGTCAACTTCCTAGTCTTGATGATGTATCCACATAGTTGCCACTATATATACTCTAGGATCTTCAAATATGAACTGTCTCTACCTCACTGGGACCCCCTTGGATATGTACGAGGACTCATTATAGTTTTATTGTTTCTATCTCTCCATTTGATGGTTTCATCACTTGAAAGATTAGGAAATAAAAAACATTTCATGAAATGGACATCTATGTTGTTGTATTTGCTATTGTTCGTGCCTAGATAAACGTTCAATAGTATCTTCTCCAATTGTGGAATATGTTCTCTGTCCTCTGAAACATTTTCAACAGGGAGGAACTCAGTGTGCAAGCCATGAATGATCAAGATCACAGAAAACTTATAAGGATATCATTGGATGATTTCAACTTCCCCCTGATGTAGGTGAAATGTATTGGAACCTAGTCACCACCAGCTAGATGGCTCCAGTATTATTTCCATTTATTGAGAAATATCATATTGGGAAGCCCAGGTTGCTTCATAAAAACATACTAGTCTCAACGTTGTCCCAAATTCTATTCTAGATTTCTACAACCATGTTTCCTAGGCCTGTTCTTCCATGAAATTGATTCCCTAACGCAGATTACAATTATTTTTCGACCCCTTATAAGGGTTCTTGATCCCTTTCTTAATTATTTTTTTATTTGGAGGTAGTGATGTTTCATTCTATAATGATTTTCTATCAACGTTTTTGAGATGATTATAAATGCAGTACTCCATGATAGTGGTATGGTACATCCTTATATGGTAGTCGGTATCCCAATGCAACTGATGAAGTCCTGATGTGATCTTGAATGAGTATGCTAGATCTTCTCAACTTTTATATATGATGAATGCATCATCTCACAAGTCAAATCCATATAGTGGAATCCTTTTTAAAAGTGGATAATCCTTCTGGTAATCAGAAAAAAACTCAAACTGTGACTTATAAGAGTAAATAAATTATGTTTACTCTCCAATTAGGATGGGTTTCCAATTAATTAACTTCATGAGATGTCTATAAGAACCTCTTGAGCATCCACATGAGCAGCCATCAATCCTAGAAATTGAATATTTCATGAGTCTGTTTACATAGATCCATCATGAATATTTGTCAATAAGATCGGTCAGGGATATTTATCGAAATGTTTCTACTTGTGGAAAAAAGGACCATAGTTTATTATTTATAGGGGATGATTAGATGGGCTTTGTGGCGAACATCACCCACCCAAGCATCGTGACACCTCACACCCAATAAACCTAATTAGAAATCTTCAAGAATAGATAATTTTTTGTGATGACCACTAAGAATCAAATCCTTCTTTTCTTTAGCTTCCTTTATGATGTGAGAGGGATTTTGGGCACATAAAATCAACATAATATGGACTAGGTTAAACCTATGTCATGTTTTGTTAAAACAAACACTAAAGGACCCCAATATTCATCCAAAGTCCTATTTCTCAAAGATCCTCCATATAGATCCTTGACCACCAAAACTATGAAATATGTTGATGATAATATTGTAAGTCCAATGGTGTCCAAAAGTGATTAGCTTCATTGTGGTATCCTGTTTTCCTTTATGAAATTATGTAAAAGCATATATCCATGATGGCCACGAAGGATGTTTATGGTACCTTCATGAGTCCAACATATTCTAATGATTCCATGACATATTAAAGTGTCTTTTTTTTTCTTTACAGATTCCTCAATTACCATCATAAAACAAATTTCCAAATAACTAGTTAAATCCAACCCATCCTAAGTAATGTTTCCATGACTTTTTCCATCCATGCTCTTGTTTTAGGAAGCTCCTGAACATCACAAACATGAGAAAAGATTGGATATCCTAGGGTACATGAGCATCAAAATCCACGAATTGGTTATATAGGGACCCATATTATGATAGGGATTCCATTTCGGATGGTATCAACGCTTTACGATGAGAGGGAGACCCATCTAGTTAATTTAGGACCTGCAATGTTTTAAGCATTTGTGAAGAACTCTTCTAATGTGTACTATGCTATTGTGAGGACATTATCTATGTGGGTATTGTCTTCATTAAGAAGATTCACCTAAAAAACATATTACCTCATGAATCACCTTCCCTTAATGAATCACTTATTTTCAATCTCCCCTGCATCTCAAATGTCTTTCCCATGTTTCCCCATAAGATTGTTTGGAGTGATTTCCTATTCTTCATGGGGTGTCTCATGTTGTGTTTCCCTACCCAATGCATCATCTCATAGGTACTCTAATACCTATTTCTTATTTTATTAGCTATTCTAATGTTGAACCATTGATTGATCACTCCTCCACCCCTTTATACACCATTATCATTGGTGAATTCCATTCCCCAAGGGTTATAGGGTGTCAATCAAGTACGCCCAAGGGTTGAAGAGTGAGTCATAATCATCCGAGTTGTAGAACGTTAAACATTCAATCACCACAATCCTAAACACATGACATTAAACTATATTCTCACCCCATGAAAAGACTCTAGGGTTCCCCTCATGGGGCATTTTTCTTTTACCACTCTTATACATGAGAGTGACATATCCCTTATGTGGGATGATATCCTCCTTGCATGGGTATAATCTATCTGTTGGGAAGGAAAACCATCTTGGTGTATTCCCTTAACCATTATTATATAATGTAGAACAATTTACCATCCATTCCCAAATATCTTTCTCTCTAGGGAACTAACCATGTGTTATCCCCACACCATTCCCTGCTGACACATCTCTTGCAATGTGACTGTCAGGTCTACCAGTACTTCTTATTTCTCACATCAAATATGAATCATGTGGGCTTATAGTAACAGTGACCATGAAATTCTCTTCGGGCCTATATCAATATATAATCTCAAACATATTTTTGAGTCATTGTACATTTGTACTCCCTAATCCAATTCCATTATACACTGAACTACATTGACATTGATTTGATCCTTCTAAATAGGGTACATATGAATCAACTAGAAGGTTCAAGCCCATCACTCACAAAATCCCTTTTTTATGTCTATTTCACATTGGTTCACTATCCATTAATGAATTTAAACTTCATCCTGCCAACTGAATAGGTATTCATCTCTATTTACTATATAGGTTATGTAGGAAGCCTCCACGAGGTTCAATCCCAACCCCTAGTAAACGCTTGTGCCCTCATCCTTGGAGTCCACCTCTTGGATCTCATCATCCACCACCATAAATTCTCACCTCGTAATTTCCCTCAATCCATTGTATCTTGGGATGATCATTCCCCCTATAGGTCATATCTTGTTTGGGTCCACCTGGGTAGCTAACCAGGATTTTTCCCTAACCCCACATTAGAATTATGTGGACATTGCATCCCTACCAATTTGGATATTTAGGAAACCATCCTAATGATCAAGTCCAACATCATAATCTTCATGATGATTCAATCTCATTCACTCCATCCACTTCACCCAACCATACATCATCCATCCTGATTCATACCTAGGACACCACATTCTGGTGGGCTAACACCACTCATTTTTTCCATCTCAGTGCATAAACCCCATCCATCTTCTCCATCACCACACCCGTATCATCATTAGGTTACATCATTAACAAGGTCCATCTTATTGTGTAATCCACATTCATCCCATTTCTAATCCTAGCACCCCAAAGAAGCTAACCATGCATATTCCCAACACAATTCAGACTCATCCAACCAATTGAGAACCTCTTACCATGGGATTCTATCGAGGTGTATGCCCCAAATCAACACTTAAAACTACATGTGATTTGATATGTGTCTTTTGAACTATATTTTTAGGAATCCTTACTAAGGTTCAATCCCATCCAATAGTGAACATTAGTGTCCCTCTTTTTAGGGTGCACATTTTCTAATTAACCCTATGTGGCATTCAAATAAACCGTTATATTGTGAGACCATATAATATTTTGATGCACCACCCCATGTTCGATATTATTAGTAATACTAATCCACACATCTAGTAAAACATCACATTTCTCCATTATAGTTATGTGACCATCTGATCCACCTCCATAAGAATTATGATCAGTCTGATCATTCATTGCTAGAAGATGCACTTGTAGCATACCATGTGTTAAACATGAGAATATGGGGAAAGCCTTAGAAGCTATGCCCCTGAAATAAGATACCCCATGATCAATGTGAGAGGCAATGTGTTTTTGAACCTTGATAACCATTCTGAAGAAGAAGAAAGTAGGATTTCTAGTGTTTCAGTGTTCAAACATGCCATCAATTCCTTGCCGGACTAAACCCCTAACCAAAGGTTGATGACCTAACTATACCCATTGGAATTTATAGAGTGAACAAAAGTAATTAACCATAATCCAAAAAGAGATTTCACTATGATTGGGTTACATGAACCATGTCCCAATACTTATGGGATATCCAGAGTAGGAAATTAATTATGATGAGGAATCCACAGAAAGGGAGAATGGAATCCAATTATACCATTTTAATCATGGAGAAAACAAATTTTAATATTTGTTTAATTCTTCCTACCATTGTAAATATGTAATATGGTGTACAAAAACACCATTAGTGAGTGTCAAAATGATGACCCCGATATTGTGCTACATTGGAATCATCGGGAACAATTCCATATTAAAATGATTCCAATGAACTAAATTATATTAATAGGTATATATTTGAAATAATTTTTATTTTAAACCAATTAAATATATAATTTAACATTATAATTTTTGGAACTAAAAGGATCATTTCAATTAAAATTCATTATTTTTCACTATTCATCAAAAAAATAATCATTTCAAAAAAACCCAAAAATTAACCCTATGGTAATATTAAAATGATGATTCCAAAAATTATTAATATTTTCTAAATTGAAAATTTAAAAATTGGTAAAAATATATTTTAATTTATGTGGTCATATTGTGACTAAACCATCTAGGGCAAGTCATTGCAGAAAAATATTAATCTCTCCAAGCTTTTTGGGAACCTGTGGTGGCCGAGGCTACTGCCATCCTTGTAGGTATGATGCTCACCACGGATTGCGGATGGGATAAAATCAAACTCATATATGATTGTCTCACCATTATCAATGCTATCAATTTCAACGACGGTGGCATCCAGTCATTTGGATGCCCCATCAGGAAAATACTTTCTCTCCATTAAGGATTCTCCTTATGCACATTATCCTTTACTAAAATGGAAGGAAACAATGCTTCCCATCAGGTGGAGGCCTTTGGTCCCTACGTTGTTTATCCAGCTCTAGCTAGATATTTTCCCATCATGGATTGGCATTTGTACGTCTTCAGATTTTCGACATTAATAAATCTGTCTTTTAAAAAACCATCCTTTAGAAAAAATACACTTGTTGAGGAGACATTTCATTATCTATTCAATTATTCTAATATTATTTATAATAAATAGGTAACCATACTTTTCCAAATCCATTAAAATTAATCATAACAATCAATTAAATGTATATTTTATAAGAGTATACTATATTAATGTAAATTTAGACGTGATGTTACATGTTTCCCATGAAAAAAAATAGATTAAATTTGATGAAAAACCAGTTATTAGTAATTTAATCTCCATGTTATTTGTCACATACTCTATCAAATACAATGTTCTTTTTTTAGAATTTTAGGGTGAAACATTGTCCCAACATTTAATAAATTTAGTGGTCAATGACTAAAAATGATCTTGTTAATAAAAAGATTTATATTTCGAATAACATTGTTGATAAACCATCATAGTAAGAGGAGTTAATAAAACTACTTATTAATAATATACAATGTTATGTAGAAAGATCATATGTAAGAACACAAAAATTGGATTCTTAGTATCATAACATTTTGGTAATTTGAAGATATAGGGATGAAAGAAAAATATAAATTATTATATAGAGTGATTGAGGTAATTGATTAAAAGTATGTTAATAACCAATGGAATTATGATAACTTGAAAACCAAAAATATTTGATAAATTAAATGAACTCCTGAATTATCAAACATGAATGTAATAGGATGTGATTTTTCCCACGACCCATTTACAATGGTTTTGGAATTCTTTTATTATGAATGAATATAAGGAAATATACTTACATTATACCTTTCAATATTATATGTACAATTTTATTATTTGTGATTCAATAAATTTTCAATTGATACCTTAATCAATGAGTTGAATATATAAATATAATTTCTTTATTATTAAATCACTAAAAATAACTTTTGATATATCATAAGATCCTTAAAATATTGACAATTCATTCAATCTATCATGAACTATATTAACAAACAAATTTGGTTAGAAAAATTTATCCAATATAATATCTAAATCTCTAAATATCAATAGTAATTACACTGGTTTATAATTAATTTTTATTTTATTTAATATTTTAAATAATTAAATTTTTACCATGATATCACATTGGAAACTGGAAGGTGCTAAACTTTATCATTCATCTATCATGGGTTGAAGCCCTACAACATTTCTAGATGTAAGGGGATGCCACCTATCATGGGGGTTGTCCATTTTCTGTACAATTTTAAAATAATTCTTATAACATTTAAAAATATAATTGACAATATTTAAATAAAATCAATAATAAAATGAATTATTTACTATAGTTTTCAATACAACCATTTCCACAAAATGTTAAAAATATTATTTGACTATTATTACAAAGTCATTAATGTTTATATTAACCCTAAAGGATTCTAATACCATAATAATTATCCCTATTAAATTAATTGTATGTATACCTCATCAAATATATGAAATCATATATGTTTCATAGATTTCCCAAAATTTATTATTAACTTATGTAATTTCTTCCACACAAATTTATAAAAGTTGTGTTAGGAATTTGAACCTATGACCAACCTTAATCTCAAAACACATGATGGTTCCTATAACACGTAAGTCAATTAATTATCATATTCCTCAATAATTTATCAAAATCCATAGATGTTTCATGATTATTTAAACAAAATATCATTGGTTAAAATAATATTTTAATTAAATTCCTGACTCCTAATACATCAAAATTTCATTTATTTAATTTAAAAATTGGTCCTTCCATTGTTAAGGGTGTTGGGACCATGTTGTATGGAGAATGATGTTTGAAGAGTTAGCATTTGTAGAGTGTTATCTTTTTTTGTCAAAGTAGATAAATCATTTCGCATTGTACAGAAGTTAAAACCATACGATGCTTTACTGATATATATTTCAAGAATATCATAATTCAGGAGAACTTGTGATGCAATCCTTATGATGGAAGGGGGGGTAAATGATGATTCCAGTCATATATAGTTTTGATTGGAAGGAGTGATGATACTGAAAGATAGGGATGTTTCAGTACATCCCATTGTGATTATGACTATGCTAAATCTGGTCTATCAATGAATTTATATCACGATACTGGAGTTCATGATAAAATCTTAAGAATGGTAATGGGAACCACTGAAGAGAGAAATGACAAAGCAATGGACAATCTGGAGGTGGTAGAAAAGCACAGTATAAGGTGGCTCCATTTTCCAGTGTTTGCCAAATTTAAGGGCCTGAAAATCGGGAGATGAAGATGTGTTTTTGGAAATGAATGTTCTACAAAAGATTTAATATGGTTTATATTTTTGTGTGAAACACATGATTCAATGGGAGAACATCGAAAATTGACAAAGGATTGCAGTGCATGAAAAAATGGGCCGAGTTTGCTAAAAAATGAAGGTCACGTGAATTGTTTGCAGGATGCAGGAAATATTAGCGGGATGCAGGAAATATCAGCGGGATATACAAAATATCTATGGGATGGGAGAAAAAGATAATTGTACACGAAATATCAACCTACTGCTTGAAAAATGAAGGCTACGTGAAATATTGGTGTGGTGTGCGAAATAGAGGAATGAAATTTGTCACGCGAAAGGTGTTTCGAGATTAGAAGCTCAAAAATTGACAGAGGCATGAGGTGTGTGAAAAACTAGAGCAATGCATGAAATACGATGTTTCATGAAATAATGTTTTACACACATGAAGATGGTTTTACGCATGGATTTGTGTTTTTCACATAGGGTTAAAAATTCCTATAAATATGAGGTGAACCCCTATCATTTGTTAATGCTCTAAACTTAGATGAAATCCCATGTTGTGGTGCACATAAAATTATACGCTATGTGAGATGTGCCAAAAGAAAAAAGATTGTGCAAAATAAGGGCAGCTATGTGAAAAGAGAAAAAGTTGCGCGAAATGAGAGAAGTTGTGCGAAAAGAGAAAAAGTTGCGTGAAAAAGGGAAGTTGTGAAAAAATGTTTTTCGCGCCAAAATGGAATTTTTAAGTGAAAGGCATTTGAATTGAACACAAGATATCTTAAAGGCTGCACAAAAAATTTGGGGCCTTCGCACATATTCAGTTGTTCTTATGGGAGTTCTTACCAGCTTCTAGGTAGTATAGTGATGATTTTTACATCAGATAATACAACTATTCATATATAAAGAAGCCCTGAAATACTGTAATTCCCAATTTGTTCTACGAGGGTGTACACACTCTTGCGGATTTTTTTCCAAGTGCTACACAAGTGTAAGGGTATATCCTACTCATTTTATTCCACATCAAAGGATTTTTTTCTAGTGGATTGTGTGGTACTGGATTATTTTCGTACCTTACCAAGGACGAAGCTACTTCTGTTGAGTAGTGAACCTTGTAACTCTTGTGTTCCTATGGTTGTGTGTGTTCATTAGAGAAGAAAATATTTAATAGGAGGTGAGGGTTGTTTCAATTTTATGGAAACATAAAAAAGAAAAATATATCACTGATTCACCCCCTCCCACTCTAAGTGATACTTGGATCGTGAGTGGGAACTTCAAAGGGGTTATCCTTTAGAAGTGGGAATTGTCTTGAAGAAATTCTAGGTTCTAAAAATTTATGACAATGTACTACTAATTGGTATTATATGATATTATTTATTAACTTCTATCATACTATTCATTTTCTTTGACAGTCATTTTATTTATTCACAAATTTTTTTTACAAATTTCATTGTGAAAAATTATTTGCAATATATAACCTCATAGGCTTATCCAAGATAATTCATTTTCATTATATATTCATATAATCAAAATATTTCTATAAATAAAATTTGACTTATTCTAATAATATTGATAGGGAGTGTCGAATGAAGTTCATTAGAACATATGTTTTAATACACCTTGAGATGATCTGGTCCATCGTAATGCACAATTTTTAGAGTTATTTCCCTTAGGTAAATCTATGCTCAAACCATGTGATCCTATACTATTCAAAGATGGATTTATGTCAAGGAAAAAACACACAATATCTACTATATCAATACATTTGGATATTCTTTTATAGTTATCCTATAAGTATATCATTGTGTTATATTACCGAATTTATGTTTTCTTAAATATTAATCCCATGTTTCTTGTTAAATATCCACTGATACCAACTGTGGTTACACTAATACCAATAATCTATACTACACATCATTGAATTTTGGGGAATGGAAACAAAATAATGGTTAGATAAAATTCTCAGTAAGGGTTTACTACAATAGAATCAATCATTAACAAATAAGAGTAGTGAATATGGAATAGTTTGTAACTAAAGACATGATCAATTTAATCAATAAATTATGATGTATGTTTATCCATAGGTAATATCACAATGGATACATTATATATAATAATATTTTTGAAATTGTAATTAACATAAAAAATATTCCATTTAATCATTATCATGAATATCAGAACTGCATAAGGAATAATCAATATAAAATGAAAAATAACTACAAACACATTCCATATAATGAATAAGAAAGAATGTAATTAATCAAGAGATAATACCATTTTGAAAATATCATTGGTAATAATATATAAATTCATTACGAAGGAAATGATTAATTATTGGATTTTGTGATCTCATGCATCATGATACCTCTACTATCAACACATATCACAAGAAAATATATACTATAGGTAAAAAATTAATTAAATATTGGTTACTTTTATATCACTTGTATAATAGAATACACTTTTCATACTTATATTGTACATATTTATAGATAAATATTGAATCCATAAGAGGTAATCTGCAAGGTTTCCTGTAGAAATCATCAAATAGTGCCTTGTCAATGGTGGAGTGATAACTATTGTTGTTTGAAAACTACATTAGTGGTAGTTCGTCCTCCCAAATATGATGAAAACCAAGCACTCAAGCATGATTAATTTCCTCCATGGTCTGTCTAGTCTCCTCCATCTGACCATCTATCTATGGGTGAAAGGTTATGCTCAAGTATAGCTGAGTCCCGAACAACCCATGTAATCCCTTCCACATCATGGATGTGAAGAAATCATCACGGTCTGAGATGATCATCAAAGGAACCCAGTGTAGATGAAAAATCTCTTTGATGAAGAGGCATCCCAATCCATATACTAATCTCTTCTCTCGGATGGGTTGGTTAAGAGCTGACACGGTGAGTCAGTAAATGATCACCCATATATAATTGTGGCCGTTGGAGATTCATTGTAATCCTGTCAGAATGTTCACTGTAAAACCTTCCAATTTCCACTCTAGTGACTCATTGGTAATTAAAATCTTGCTAGAAAACAATACAAAACCTTCAAATGTTGACAAATGAAGAATCATGAAACGAACTCAGCCACAACTTTCATTATCCCAGACCACTTGTACTGACATTACATATCCTGGTCAATTTTCAACACTCTAGGATATACCACTAAGGGGGAGTTATTGAAATCCCTCAAAACATCCTCTCACAATTCCACTAGTACTATTGTTCACCCTTTGAAAAAAGTTGATGTTCTCTCTACCTATTGAAAATCCCCCAGGAGCATATCTTGAATGTAACTAAGCACGTTAATCCATGAAGACAACATCCAAAAGTTATGCCCCAAAAAATATGTATGTGTGTGGGAGTTATAGTCATTGATTTATGTTATGCAACTTCATCATCATCCATAAATGGTATATTCATCAATGCTAGCTAATATGCTGCCTCACTAAATAGCTACAAACTTGACCACATACTGACTGTGTCTACCACCATGCTCCCCTTCACGGAAGTATATACTATCTAAAAGTCATAGTCATGGAGGAACAACAGACATCACCATTATCTCATGTTCATTTACATTTTTTATAATATATACCTGAGACTCTTTTTGTCAGACTATAATAAAAACTGATCACCCATCAGGTAGTGCTTCGACATATTCAAAGAAAAGTCAAAAATTGTTAACTATAGGTCAAGGGTCACGTAGTTCTACTCATAATCCATCAACTGTAGTGAACCATTGGCTATCTATTCATGCTCCTACATCAGGAAAAAAACCAAGTATTTTCCCTGATGAATCAGTAATAACAATATACACAATGACCACTTCTAGTTGTCTCAAGCTGGGTGCACTCATATGTCTCCAGCTTAGCTCCTGGAAACTATACTTCAACTTCCCTTTCCAGTCGATGGGCTTTCCCTTCCATGTCAATTCCGATAATGGTGATTCTAATATGGAAAATGATGGAACATACCTATGTTAGTATCCAACCAACCCCAAGAAACTTTGCAGCTTAGTCATGCTCTTAGGTGGATCCCAAGAAAGCACTGCCTATATCTTTTCTGGATCCAATGAAACTCCATCAACTGATATGATGTGTCCTTGAATGTGGACATCCTGAATCTATAACTAGAAATTTCAGAGCTTCCTATAAATCATGTTCTCTCGTGGTGTATCCAAGACTATCTGTAGCTGTGTAGCATTCTCCACTTATGATTTTGAGTACACCAAGATTTCATCAATGAAGACAACCATGAAATAGTAAAGGAAAGGGTGGAAGATCATGTTTATGAGTCCCTTGAGCATTTTTGGTATGTTAGTCTTGTCGAATAGAATCACCATAAACTCGTAGTTTCCATACCAAAAATATAAAGCTATCTTCGTTACATCTCCATGCCTTACACGAAACAGGTGATAGACTGATCTGATGTCTATTTTTGAGAACCACCTCCATCCCATCAGCCGATTAAAGAGGTGATAAATTCTATGTGGTGAAAATTATCTCTTTATATTAACCTGGTTTAGGCACCAATAGTCCAGGCATATATTCAATATCTTTTCTGCCTTCTGGGAAAACAATTTGGTATTGCCATGGTGAAAAATGGGTCCCAACAAACCCCTTCTTATGATAACCCCCATGCACTACCCTCAACTGAAGAAGTTATGCGGGATCCATCAGATATGCAGATGTTGGTATCAGTGACATCTCAGTGTATATGTCGATGTCGAATTCTACCTATATGTGAGGAGGTAGTCCCAAAACATACTCAAAAAAGACTTCCTCATACTAATCCATCACAATAGGATATCATGGACTCGTCTAATCCACTACACCGAGGGTGCGGCTCTCCAATTGGTGAGTGATTTTATGAACCCTACCCCAAGAAGGTTCATACTATTCTTCAAGAGATACTTTCTCTATGTTGAAGGAAAACAGGGTACCATAGTTGTAGTCACCCAATACTCTATGCCTAATATAGTCGATCTGAGCATAAACTGCGGATATGTAGTGTATGTCCAATTTGACATTGTAGGGTATCGACACCACTACTATGATATCCCAGCCGAAGCTCTCACCTCTAATAGTATGCTCACACTACTGTAACTAATGTTTAATCGCCAAATCCACTTTTTTAGGTGTGTCTAATCATAAGGATCAATCCAATGACTCCAACATAATCTTCGTGCATCGAACATGTTCCATGGAATGGAATGAGGGACAGGAACATATGCCTATAAGTACTATAGCTTAGGTGGAGATATCATATATCATACCTCTAATCATTTAGGGAGTGACGTGGTCATAGGTCTCCACTTATTGAATAGGATAATTCCCTTATCCCATTGCTCACTATGTATAGGGTGGACAACCATGGGTCATGGTGGTAGTACCTCAAAACATCACCCGCTGGCTAATACTATTCCTCATCTACATTCATCTAAATCTCCTCACTTGAATCACTATATATAGATCATAGGTCCGTAAACAATATGTTGATCATCTGTAAGGTGGTTTGGGTTGTCACGATCCATGTATTCCTACCATCAGCACGTGTAGCACAACCTGGATCCATGCTGAATCCCTCTTCTCTGGGATCCCTCCACTACCGATCCTGAGTAGTGGGGTCGCTTTCTAGATGGTCTAGCCTTCATGGACCTATGTGTCGTCTCTTATCTTCCCTCCATGGATGACACAACCACATATTTCTAGGTGGTATCACTCATATTCGGTGCTTTATCTATGAGGAATTTTAATACCAAAATGGATCGGTACAACACCCGATACTTAGTAGGGATGCTGAGAGACACCATAGATTCGATGATCTTCTAGAGGAGTCTCTTCTCAAAGGTTCATCCCCTGATGAATGGATTTTTCACCATATCTTTGGAGTAGTGGGATAAGTCTTTAAACCACAAAGATTACTCTCCCACTGACATTATGCCCTGCTGAATGTAAAGAAGATCATATATGCGCATTGAAGACAAGGTCATGAGGAAGAACTCATCCTGGAAAATATACTTGAAGCCATCCTTAGAGTGGATAACCTCATCATGAGTCTGAGTTTTTATGCTCTACCATCTCGTGATATGCCTTGAAGATGTCTCACATCTACAATGACCATATAGTCATGTGGGGTCTTCATTAAGAGGAAGACCCATGTCACTACCTATAGCCAGTCCTTAGAGGTGTGGCGATCTATCTCTCACATGATCCCAGGAGTTATCTATCTCCGAAACACATGCAAGCTACCGATTATGTGTGCGTCCTCTACCTGTAAAATCAATAGTTAATGCTTGTCAATGGGTGGTTGTAACACTAGAGGACGACCCATTTGGGCCATCTCTAGCACTGGTCCCGGAATCGAATCCACATTTCAAGGAAAACAATCCTCCTGGTAAGGTATCAGAATCCTAGCTAGCTGTTTGCATGGTGGAATCCTAATATAGATCATGTTGTACCCAAATTAGTAAATTATACCAGGTGAAATGGATATAATTCATGAATAACATGAGGAAACACTCAATTTTTATATGAATCATGCATCCAATGTTTTTATATATAATGCTAAAAATCATAAATCAATGTCCTGGTTTACTGATAAATCGACCACCACACCAACAATGGATTCCTTAAATCTAAAAGTAAAACTCGAAACACATAACAATGTTTCCCAAAAAACAAAACAACAATCCCCCTAATATTTAATGTTTAACCAACAACCTTTGATACAACTATATTACGACCTATCCCCTGGGGCTTATGTCATGACTCCCCCAAAGCTAACCTCCATTAGGCTGGTAGATATTAACTAGCGCTGAAGGTGCTAACCTTAATGTGGTATATATTTTCTTGAGTACCTGTACAAACACACACACGACCACATAACATGAAAACTGGGAAAGAGAACATGCATTCTACTAAAAACCCAATAACTATAAAAGAACAAATAAAAGTAAATGGAATAGAATACAAACTCAACAAAATAAAACTACTACAAGAGTAAGTACTAGAACAATTGAATGTTATCCATTGAGAAAACCCACATGATGGGTAACTATAAAGTAGATGTTAGAAGAAATTGAAGCACATCCTACCAACCAGATCTCAATAGGCACCATCTAGTCCAGGGCGACAATTTCCTCCTCTATGTCGTTGCTTATCTACACTAGACAATTCACGTACAAGAGAAACTCATGTAGGGGTGAGTAACAAAATACTCAGTAGGTTTCCCAAACCAACAAGGAATTAACCCAAAGAAATCAATTAGGAAAAACAAAGAGCATGATCAAAAATCAAGATAGATAACACCACATATAATCTAGAGTAATAATGTAAGACCATTAGTATTATCACTAAAAAAATGTGGTCTACTGGGGTATTCCTCTCTAATGAGTAAAATTGTTATGCTTTGTCACATAGAGATCATCCGCACCAAGGGACTACTTGGTCCCGAATATAATCTCTCCACTAGAATTGGACTACTGTGGAACACATCCCTGTTTAGTTCCATGTGTATACGGGGTCCCATAGAGATTATCCTCACCATGGGCCTACCGGGTCACACAGAGATGCTTCCCACATTGTCCATCACTTTGAGGTACTCATCCTGATTAGTGTCTTAGGTATTCTAGGGAATATAGACCCACTCTCCATCGTGGGCCTATTGGGTATCATAGATCTGATTACTAGTAATCTATATTAGTTGATCCACATAAGTATGTTTGTCACTAGTATTCAAGACTCATTCAGTCGTAGGATCCCCGAACATATTGCGAATAATTATGAGATAAACTGCTCTTCAATCCATTATTCAATCTAGAACATCAATAATATCTATTTTAGAAGATTCCACAATATCTTCCTTGCTTTAAGGATTCCAACGCTTCAAACAACTCATCAATCAGACACCATGTTTTTATGTTATTGTTGTTTTAGTAAACATGGTATGGTTGCGTTCGGGCCTTGTCTGACCTGGTCAGATTGTCCTAACCAACACAACCCGGTTCCCCACATGACCCATCTCGGTTCGATCGACCCAACCCAACCCATTTTGGTTTTGGGATAACCTGGACAGGTCTGGTATGGACACTGAGGTAGACCCATTAGGACTCGGTGGACCAAGACCGGTTTGGCCCATTGTCCAGCCATATCGGTTGACCAGTGACCCTACCTCATCGGTCCCAGCCTGCAACAAGTTGGATGGTCTATTCCGAACCTGGGCTTTCCAATAGACTAGTGTTATTTCGCTGGCCATACCAGTTATAGTAGGCCATCTTAACCAAGCTTGGGTCACACCAGGACTCAGTATGTGACTACTAGTCTAGCCCACACAGTGAGCCAACCATACCATCTTAGAAATCCAACTAGGCTTCTGACCTTTGAGCACCGTGTTCAGTCAAATAAGGCTACCTTGGTCATCCTACATGCGTCCGCTAGACCTCATTCTAGTGAGGGAACATGGCACACAGGTGAGGGCTACTCTGCCTGAGGCAGCTGATTCATCGCTTGTTGTCCGGTAGCTGCTTGTTGTTGTGCCTACCTAGGTGTGCTGCCGCCCACCCATATCCACCGCTGCAGGTGCCCACGAGTGGTGCCGATGCACTGACAGTGCAATTCCATGGACCATCAGATTTGATCTGGTGGTCTGTTTTTCACTTCATTTGTGCCTATGGCCTCTATGGGGTTCCACCTTTCATGATAATGCCTCTCTGACACTTTACTGTATACTTGATGGGTTGTCCATGAAAAATTCCCAATAACATATGAGGTAGAGGGGTTAAGGCCATGTTTGGATCAGTCCTCCCCCTCTGCATTAGATGTTTTAAAAATATGGGGATAGAGTTTATAGTTTTATCAAATTGATCCCGATGAAAAACCCCATGAAAATCCCATCTAAATGAAAAAGTGATCCAAGGAGCATCCTGTTTGTGGGTTAATCAATATTCATTTTTTTAGAATGAAAAACATGGAAACTCAAATTATACAGGGTAAACCCCTAAATGGATAAGTTTCATAATGGTTATAATCTGTCCGTGGGGATCCTCATTCGATTCGATGACATTGGGGTTCTTCATGAACTAGTCCTGTTCTCCAAGGTGCGTAGATGTCACTAGCGATTCTTAGGCATTCTCCAATCATTGATGTTGAGTGTTTTTTCCATAGAATCATTGGAGTAATTCCACATCTAATTCTCCATATTTTTATCTCATTAATAGAGAAATTAATCCCATCAATTCTATTACATTGTTTCATTAATAAAAAAACATATTTTTATTGCTTTTGTTGATGAGTCTCAATAAAGTGTTTCATCGCCTCCTCATAATAGCATCATAGTGTTGTCGTGCCACTGCTCTACCAGAAGGAAAATAAAATACAATTAATTTTTAATTTATTTTATTTCATTTCCAAAAATTTTGAAAATTAAATTTTCTCGTTGACACTCTCAGGTCGATGTTGAGATCTTTCTAGTAAATCACTTTGTCATGTGTTTAACGGTGCCCTCTGATTTTTGACCTGAGAACTGGTTTAATAGATAGAAGAACATGCTCGCACGTTTATATAAATAAACATTAAAAAGTTCAAAATTCTATTCCAAGATCCCCGATACCCAGAATTAGGTCACCAAATTTTTCTAGTCATGAAATAATACCATATATTTTTTTAAAAAACTAACACAGAATTTACAGGACATTTTAGCTCAGTTTTAAATAATAATATTTTAATTGAAATACGAAGTTATTTTAGACCTGGTGTTATATTAAAAATAGGAAAACAAAGAAATTATGCTATTTAAAGATAATTATTTTATAAAAATCTTAGTTTTTTTTAATCCACAATAATGAAGATGAATTTATATATCAAATTTCATTACTTAGATACAAAAATTTGGGGAGAGTTATACCTAATTACATCCCCATGTTCCCACATTCCCTCCTCAAATTGATGGTTCCCCAAAAAACTTTAACTATATTATTGAACTTGTTTCATATAATATTATCTCTATGATCCATAATTGTAACACCTCAAGCTTCCACGATATGCTTCTCATTGAGTAATACAATAGCGTGTGTTGTACTCAACATCGAGTTCTAACACACCACAACCAATCTAAATAGTATTTTCAATAGTAATACCCACTTTTTGAAATTTTATAAATTTTATCATTCAAAATGGAGTTAATTTTTAGATTTATAATATCAAAATTATCTTAGGGTGAATTTTTAGTTTGTTTCTAGAAACCTTTAATTTTTTATGAACATTGAAAAACACTGAGTTATATTTTAAATATAAATTTTTATTTAAAAAATTATTTATTATATTAAAATATATTTTAGGTCAAAATAGATACATAATACCTATATAAGATCAATTTGATTAATTGGAGTCAGTTTATAATAATAATAGATATAATAAATTTTATTGAAATTTCCACTGTCTTTTACCCACCTCTTAAAAGCAATTGAAAATTTACATAAAACATAATTTTACCACTTCTGTGAGTTGAATTTTCATAAATTTAGGAGACATGGTTGATACCAGTAAGTAAAATTTGGTTCAATGAGATCTAAATAATATTTGTTGAATAGTAACTTTTTAATTTTATTTACCACGATTAATAGTAAATAGGGTAATTAAGGGTAAAAATGATATTATTATTACCCTAACACACATCATAATTCAATTGGATAAGTGTAATTAGAAAAAACAAAATGCTTAATAATAAAATATGATCCATTAGGTCCACTCAGATTAGATTATGACATTTATTATTATTTAATTCAAAGAAGTGTTAAAAGTGTTAAATTCAACATTTAATAACTAAACCATTATTAATATAGAGCTAAAAATAAGATAAATTAGACTATAAGTAATCATTATAAAGATAAATTTTTTAATACATAATGTTATTTTATTTATAATTTTTTGACATTAAATAATTTAATTTATATATGACACAATGATGATGCAGTAATTAGCTAATTAATGAAATATTAAAAAAAATTGATATTATAAATATCCAAATAAATGTAATTTTAGACTTTTAATGAATTACACTATTTAAATAGGTTAATATGACATGTTAGGGTTTTTTAGATGATTTTTTTGAAGTAATACTGTTGTTATAAATTTAGCAATGACAAAATACCAAATAGTGTCAAAATTGATATAATAGTGTTGTTAAAACAAAAATTATATTATTAATTGATATTCTAATCATAAAAATCTAATGTTTTTCCAAAAGACTCATATAATGATAGGTGTAACATTAATGAACACCTTTGGGTTCTCGTGTATTTTTATAGTAATTTTATTATCCCTATAATATAAAAATACAAAGAGACATGGTAAATGTCAAACTACTTAACTAAGAGTTAAATATAAATGATAATGTTAATATAGTGACCCAAACTAGTATAAAACCTATATTTTGAGTGGTTTTCAATCCATACCCTCATTATCATTTAAATAGTTTATTTTGGATGGATTATAAACCCAAAATAATTTTATTATAAAATAATATTTCTAGCTTTTCCTAAGGTGCCCTTAACCCCTCATATAAAAGGGCACTACCATTCTCTATTATTAACACCTTAAAAGCCATATGTCCCATCCAAAAACTACCTAAATACCCTCTCAACTATCCAAAAATCATCTTATAGTACTTCCTTTAGTTAGAAATCCATCCTATGGATCCCTTTTGATCAAATCAAAAGGAAAAACCCGACGAAGAGGTAAATATTTCATCACCTCTTTCAGGTTCCTTTAATCTTCCACTTCCTCTTTCATTGTTGATTCCATTATATAATAATAACTCCACTATATTCTATATAAGTTAATGTTATTATAAATATGGTACAACCCTATTCATTACTATATCCTACCTTTTAATGATATGTCACCATACGTTCCAACGTACGATTTATCATCTCCACATCGTGATGTAATTTTAATTCAATACATTATTGTTTTGATGGGTATAATAATGATGTGTAACTAGTGTAAATAATAAATATAACATGATAATGAATATTTAAATATTATATTACATCGATCTATATATTATTTTAATATCAAAAGAATGATATTTTCGCTCGTGCATATGTTTGGATTACCATCTTCATGAACGCAATGAGACTCATTCCCCATCATATCCATTCAAAAATAATTTTCATTAGATGATTAAAGATAACCATTAAAGAAAGTATATCATTCTGAATATGAATGAGATACAACCTATCTGTTACTAACTGTACTTCAGTAACAAAGCATAAGAAGGAAAATGAATTAGTTAACAACCGAAACGACGATAATACTAATATATTATTAACAAGGAAATCATAAAATATCATATAGTATATCATATTAATGGATATGATTCTTGTAATGTTAAATAAAAATTATTTCTTAATTATACAGGAGATTAACCTACCCTCGATCATTGAAATGTATAAGGTAAGGGTTAATTTCACAATCTCTTTATTATCTGAGGTTGTTTTTACAAAAGTATCTATTGGGACCACTTTATCATCCACATCCATGTTTCTTAAAAATGTATTACAAAACATTTTTACTATTTACTAGAATATGGTTTAATGAAATTTATACACTCATTTTAATTTTTATAAAATGGTTTGAATGGAATCTTTCCGTTGTTTTCCAAACAGGGTACTTTATGCCATTTTCCACAAAATTAAGGTAAGAATGTTTTTTTAACTTATGTGGTCGGTGTGTCTATTTTCCACCCTTATCACATCATCTAAGCTTCCCTTACAATATTCTAAGAATATTTTCAAATATAAATGTTTTTATTTATAATTACGTAACCTTTAAATGTTTTCAAAATAGAAATAGATATTTCTCTAAAAAGGTTTTAATTTCATCTATGTTAACATCCTTTGACAGATTTTATGTTAGTTTGATGTTGAATTATTAGGATACAAAACACCCATATTTTATTGATGTGATTGTGATATTTTTTACTGTGGATGTTTTATTTTATACCATTCATGGTTTTGGATAAAGTATGGACATTTTGTATGTTAGTATTAATACGAATGTTTAAGTTTTGATTAAACCTTTTCATATGGGGAATGCATTGGACTTAGTAAGTGACGGGTGGAGCCCATTATAGATCCTTGATAAATCAGTAGGTCTCGTTAGACAAACTATTTTCTTGAAACAAGGCCATGACTAAATATTATTTGTATTCTTGTCATAAGGCCTTGACTCTATGGTTATGAAATTTTGGCATTTTTCATTCCATCATTATGAAGGTGGAAATTGATATTGCATGTGATTACTCGACTAGTAGAATATCCATTTGAGTAATTAAATGGCATTATTTTGATTTATATTTTCTATATTACGATTATGTTTTTGTTGAAAAGGATTTTGTTTTAGTTATATATATTTCCTAAAATATTTATGTTTTTTTATGAATGTTCCGGATATATTGTTATCCTTACTATGAATCTAAGCTCACTCCTTTCTATATTTTATTTTTCCCAGGAGGTGAAGGAGTATATTATGACTGACCTATAGGGATAGTCTATGGGATCTCTGTGTTTTCCATGGAAACACTGTTGTTGTTATTTTTAATTATATGATTTAATGTAAACCTTGTGAATGTATATAGTACTTCCAAGGATACTAAACTAATCGGTCATTCGAGACCTGATATTTTGTGATAATCACAATGATATGTAATAATGCAACAACACTGGGCTTCTAAGGTTAGGGCGTTGTAGTTGGTATTAGGGGAAGTTTAGTACAATCCCAGGAAACTATATTTAGATAAAATCTGATTAAAGCATGTAGCCCTAATATAGAGATTGAGGATTAATATAGAAGAACTTCCTATAATTTTTGTAATGTATAAATTTTTGGATTTTTCCAAGCATTTCATACATTCATGGATACAAGTAGGTAGAGGTTGCTCCGGAACAGATGTACCTAGGGGTAAAACCCAAAAACCCCTGTTTGAGCTAGACTCGAATGGGAACTGGTGCACGAAAATGGGCCTCGATGCACTCTTTGTTATATCACTACCGAGGGATATTATTAGGATAATTCAATTTTTCTTTACAAACAATTTTGAAGGGTTTATGAGTATATACTTATTTAAAGAAATTTTTTTATGATTATCATTTATATCCATAAACTGTTCAATTTATGTTATGTATTTTACAAGTTTGGAATTACGTATTTCAATTCATAAACTAATCTAGAGTTTATTCCATTTTTTTAGAAATGGTGCCTAGTGGAAGGAATGGAAACTATATCAATGCACACACTCCATGTAGGGATTTCCCTCATGATCAACATAATTATAGTGGATCTAGTGATGCAACTGGTACTGATCATCTAATCACCATATTTTAAAAAGTCACTCAAGTTATGAACAATAACCTTGCCCATATAGAGAACCCTGATCCATAGTATGGAGGATAAATGTTATATCACTTCATAATTCAACAACCACCAACATTCAATGGGGGTAAAAATCCACTAGTAGTTGAGCAATGGATAATTTCCTTAGAGAAAAAATTACATGCCTTGGGGAGTAGCGAAAGAGAAAAAGATATCATGGTTGTTTAACGCCTAACTAGAGATGTTGATCAATTGTGGTCATTGATGCAGAACACAAAGGGATATAATGAAGTATCAAATATGGAATGGAGGTATTTTAATGAGTTTTTATTAGAAAAATACTATCCTCATGACCATCGAGCAGATATGGAAAGACAATTTCTGAGTCTGAGGAAAAAGGAGAATGAGAATGTGGCAATGTATTAAGATAAATTTACAAGGTTATCGACACATGCTGCAGATTACATATGTAACCCAAGAAGTAAGATTTATCATTTATTTTTTTTGTTAAAACCATTTCTCCATCAAGGATTAGTCTCACAATCATTCTCGTCATACAAAGATATTGTCTCATTGAAATCATGATAGAAAAAGAATTCTCTATGTCTTATGACTTTAAAGCAAAGAAAGAGAAGAAGAGATCTGCGGAACACTCTGGAAGTGTAAATAAGGGGAAGAAGGGAAATGTTGAATATCCACCCTACAGTAAATGTGGGAAGGAACACCATGGTACTTTCCATAAGGGAATGAGAGTCTGTTACAATTATTGTGAAAAAGGCCACCAAGCTCATGATTCCAAGGGGATGAATGAGGTTGTTGTTGTTGAATGATACAATTGTAAAGAAAGGGTCCATTATGAAAATGAATGTCCCATGATTTAGGGGATAATACCTCAAAAAAATTTATGGGATCAAGGCCAAGCTTATGCTATCACAACTACTGAGGTTGACGCTCTGAAAAATGTAGTGGTAGGTAAATTAATGGTTTCCTCATGTTTAGCCAATTCTTTATTTCATTCAAGATCATCGCATTGTTTAATATATTTACAGTATGCTATGAAAATTATATATTTCCAATTTGATTTAACAAGGGAGTTATAAGTCAAAACTCCTAAGGGATGTATCATTGCTACAATTTTTTGTGAATTAGTACCCATTAGGGAATATAAATGTTCTTTTCATACTGATATAATCAGCATATACATGATTGAATTCGACACAATCCATGGTATGGATTGGATTTCAGACCATGATGCAAAAATATATTCTCTGAAGAAGGAGGTTACTATTTTTGATGCTGATGAAAAAAAAACTCATCATTAGGGCAGAATCGTCACCAACTAATTCTTATCTAGATCCACTCCAAGTAGCTCAACTAAATTCAATTATTTGGGAGGAAGAGAATGAAATAATTTGGGTGAGGTAAGGAATATTCAAATAGAGTATGTACCTATTGTGAAAGAATTTTTCGATGTGTTTCCAGAATATTTACCTAGACATCCTTCTGAATGTGAAATATAGTTTTCCATTAATTTAATTCCTGTATCGAGGCCCATATCTAAGACCCCTTATTAAATGGCCATTTTTGAATTAGTGAAACTAAATAAATAAGTATCGGAGTTGAGTAATAAAGGATTTATTATCCCTAGTGTTTCTCCATGGAGAGCCCCTGTCCTTTTTGTTAGGAAGAAAGATGGATTTATGAGGTTGTGCAATAACTATAGGGAGATCAATGTGGTAACAATAATGAACAAGTATCTTGTACCTCGCATTGATGAATTATTTGACCGACTTCCTGAATCTCAATAATTTTCAAATATTGACATTTGATCTGGATATCACTAGATGTGTTTGATGAAGTATGACATTCTGAAAATAGTATTTCGAACCAGGTACGGGAATTACGAGTTTACAGTAATTCCAATTGGATTAACTAATGAACCCTCTTCCTTTAAAGATCTAATGAATAATGTTTTCATGGAATATAATGATGAATTTTTAGTTGTATTTATTGATGATATCTTGGTATACTCCAAAAGATACTAAGATCATGAAAATCACTTGCACATTATTCTGATGAATCAAAGAAGACACAGATTATATGGGATGTTTAGCTAGTGTGAATTATGGCATCAGGAGATATCTTTTCATGGCCATATTCTCACTCGGGATAAAATATATGTTGATCCTTATATTACCAATGCAATCACAAAATGGCCAGCACCTAGGAGTATAACAGAGGTACACACATTTATTGGTTTAGTAGGTTATTATTTGAATTTTGTTCTAAATGTTTCCCGATTGGCTAACCCATTAACCAAGATCACACGTAAAGGAGGGAACTTTTTTTGGACAAAATAATGTAAAGGATATTTTGATGAATTGAAGAGAAGATTAGTCATTGATTGTATCTTGACTCTTCTATCAGGGAATGATGGGTTGTTTATTTATAGTGATGCATCAAAGAAAGGACATGGTTGTGTCCTTATGTAAAATGATAAGGTTATTGCCTATGAATCATGACCACTAAAAATTCATGAGAAAAAATATGATACTAATGATATTTAGTTAGTAGCTGTAATAATTAATTTTAAGATATGGAGACATTATCTCTATGGTAAAAAATGTGAGATTTATACTGATCACAAGAGTTTGAAATATATTTTCTCACAGAATGAACTGAACATGTGGCAAAGACGATGTCTTGAACTACTAAAGGATTATGATTGCACAAATAGACTACCACCCAGGGAAGGGAAATAAGGTATAAAATGCTTTGAGTAGAAATAATCATGCAGTTTTGAACAAGATGAGAGTTGAAAGGGATCCGATTATCACGGATCAAGGAATGATATATATGGGAATAACCATGAAAGGTGGATCATCAATAGTTTTTCCAATGGTTTGCAAACCATATTTACTAGAAAGGATAATGATTTCTCAGACCGGCGATGAATAATTTCAAAAGAAGTTTTATGCTGTGAATAATGAGAGATTGAGTGACTTCATATATGAAGATGGAATTTTGAGATTTTGAAAGAGGCATTCTGTTCCCGATATACCTGATCTAAAAATGAAATTGTTCGACGATACTCATATTTCTAATTTCTCTATACAACCTTGGAGCACCAAAATGTATAGAGATTTGTAGGTAAATTTTTTGTGGGACAACATGAAAAATGAGATTTCTGATTTGTGTCACGATGTATGTTTTGTCAAAAAGTGAAAGATGGATGTCAACAACCTGGAGGAGTCATGAAACCACATACCATACCTAAATGGAAATTGGATGATATCCCAATGGACTTTGTCATGGAACTACCAAAGACTCCAAGAAGGAACGATGGTCATTGTTGATCATCTTACAAAGTCATCACATTTACTTTCTATAATAGAATATTTACCACTTGAATGATTAGAAATACTGTATAATAATGAAATTTTTTAGAATTCATGGAGTACCACTATCGATTTAATCTGATCATGATCCATGTTTTACATCAAGATTCTGGAAATGTCTTAAAAAAGCCCTGGAAACTGAACTTTGTTTGAGCACTGCCTACCATCCTGGAACTCATGGACTATCATAATGAAATATTCAAACCCTAGAAGACATTTTGAGATATTTCTCACTTGAAATTCATGGTATGTGGGATCAATATTTACCACTGATAGAATTATCATGTAATAATAGCTTCTATTCAAGTATTCAAATGGAACCATATGAATCATTATACAGAAAGAGATGTCGAACACCAACCTGTTTAGATGTTGTTGCTAAAATAAAATGTGTAGGCCCATAAAATTTAGTGTAAATGATTGGAAAAGGTGAAGGTAATACAAACCCACATTAATACAGCTTGTAGTAGGAAGAAGAGCTATGTAGATAATTGAAGGAAGGATTTGGAATTTCAGGTAGGAGATCATGTTTTCATGAAGGTATCTTCATGGAATGGTGTTATACATTTTAGTAAGAAGGGAAAATTGAGTCTCAGGTACATCGAACCTTTCCAAATTCTAGGACGAAATGGGGCTATACCTTATCATTTGGAAATTCCGCCAAGTCTCTCTAAATTTCACAATGTGTTACACGTATCACTTTTGAGAAAATACATGCATGACCCAACACATGTACTCTCCTATGATGAATTAGAAATGGAACCCAATATATCATATTGCGAAGAGCCTGTCATGGTTCTTGATACATGTGAACAAGTGGTGAGAAACTGGACGAATCGTTTGGTAAATGTTCTATGGTGAAACCATAAGATAGAAGAGGCAAAATTGGAACCTGAGGAACTTATGATGAAGAACCACCTAAGTATTTTTAAAAAGTAATACTATTAAAATTTCGAGGATAAAATTATTTGAAGGAGGGTAGAATGTAACACCCCAAGATTCCATGGTACGTTTCTCTTTGAATAAAAGAATAGCATGTGTTGTACGCAACATCGAGTTCTAACTCATCACAACAAATTAAACTAGTTTTTAGGAATAGTAATACCCTCTTATTGAAATTTTTTAAATTTTATCTTCCAAAATGGACTTCATTTTAGGATTCGAAATATCAAAATTATCATAGGGTGATGTTTTGGAATTTTTTTGAAATGTTTCAATTTGTGATGAATAGTGAAAAACACTGAGTTATGATATAAAACCGAATTTTTATTTAAATAATTATTTTTTTATTTTGAATTTATTTTTGGACAAAATAGATACATAATACCTATAAAAGTTCAATGTAATTAAATGGAGTCAGTTAAAAATAATATTAGATATAAAAAATTTTCTTGAACTTTCCCAGTCTTTTACCCACCTCCTAAGAGTATTTTCAAAGTTACATAAAACTGAATTTTACCACTTCTGTGAGTTGAATTTCAAAAATTGTAGAGACACAGTTGATATCCATATGTAAAATGTGGATCAATGAGATGAAAATAAATTTTGGTGAATAATAACTTTTTACTTTAATTTAACACGGTTAAAATTAAATAGGTTGATTATGGGTAAATATCATATTATTATTACCCTAACAGATTTCCTTATTCTGTTAGATAAGTGTAATTCGACCAAAAACAACCTTAAGAATAAAATATGATACTTTAGGTCCACTTGTATAAGATTAGGACATTTATTATCATTTAATTCAAAGAAGAGTTAGAACTGTTAAATTTAATTTTTAATAAAAAAAACATTTTTAATATAAGTTTACACATATGATAAATTCAACTATAAATATTCATTAGAAAGATAAAAATATTTCATACATAATCATATTTTATTTATTATTTTTATAAATTAATGAATTAAATTTATTTATGAGACAATGATGATGAAGTATTTATCAAATTAATGAAATATTAAAATAATTGATATTATAAATATCCAAATAAATGTAATTTAAGATTTTTTGAAAGGTATACTAGGATTAATACCATTACAGGGGGTTGGATCAGGGTATGACTAATTTAAAATTAAATCCCCTTTTGATCTTGTTTCGCTGTTAACCAAAACATTCTTCTCTCTCTTTCTCGTTGCACAATATAAACAGAAAGTAAAGCATGCACATAACACATCAATTTTACATGGTTCACCTTCACCGGGCTACGTAGAAGGACCGTACACCAGCAAGGTGCTGATGTACGAAATCCACTATAAGTACATTATTGTTTACATGGTTCAAGATATATCACTTATATGCCCAGGCTCACTGCCTTTACAAGGATTAGGTTCATCTCACTGCTTTCCCAAGGGTCACTCCCTTAGTCTCTCTCTCTGGATCACTACCGGTGGAGAGTATCCCCTTCTTTCTCTTTCTTTTCTCACTACTCTGGATAAAATCCACCAACAGTTTATAGAACTATAGGTCTCATCGTTATCACTAATGAATACAACCTCTCTTGTATGTATATGCTCTTTTGAAGTACAACTTTCACCCGTTGGTGAATCTCACTTTGCACCGAAGGTATCGGGAAATAGTTCTGATTTCATGTAACCCTAAATCACTGTCGTGCATCATCCATACATGGTTCCCTTCTCTAAGCTGGCACGCAAGTCAAAACGGGTGCGCAAGTTCAGCTCAACCACTTGTACGACACTAGCTTCTGCAAATCCAAACATGTGCGACTCACACCCTTTTATGTCTAAACCAATATTGGCGTGTAGCCACCAACTATTGTGATTATTCAAAACATGGCGCGCAAGTGTCACCAAATGACTTGCGTGACACCCCCTTCTTCAACTCAAAACATGGGTGACTCCCTTCCTTTCTCTCCCAAACCACTATGGGCGTGCAACTACCACAGGCGCGCAACTTCTACTTGCATGACCACACCACCACATGCATGACAACCACACCCACATGACGGGAGATCTGATTTTCTCTAAGTATTGAATTATAATTGAATGAGGAGGGGTAAACCTCTATTTATAGGCATTTGGACACCTTGCGCGATGGCGCACAAGTCTCTACCACCCAAGTAACTTGCGCACTCAACCCTAAAACATGGGTGCCCATTTTCCCTTTTCCATATTTTGATATTCTGATCTTGAAAAGAATATAGTGTACATGTTTCCTCTCCTTCAATACAACAGTGCACATGTCCCTTTTCCAAAACCACTTTTCACCATTTGTCGATTTTTAGGCCCAAAAATTTGGAAAACACTGGAAAATGGTGAGACCATGTATCTGCTCATTTTTTACCACATCTAGATCATCCATTCCTTTGTCGCCATTATTGAATCAAACATGGATTTCTAACCACAGCCCTAGAACATTACATGACAGAAAGAAATCCCATTTTTCAACAAATTTTTATGTCCTTGTTTTCTTTGTCAACAATCACAACACAGATGTACACTTTGTCAACAAACACAATCACCTCAATAATGCTTAAATGATCCCATGAGGGATTTTGGCCCAAAAATATACCCCTTTGGGTTTGATGAAAACTCTTCCATAAAAAGAATCATTTGTAATTATTTTTCCACCATTCGCCTATTGTGATTCCAACAGTGATCAAGGATTTACTCAACAAATACTATAAGATCACATGTGCAATGCTCGGCATGATAAACAAGAGTATATGAAATTTTCATCAATGAATCACTTCATCTCATACACTCACTGTTGACACCAAAATGATACCAATTTCTAGAAATATTCTTACCACATTCCAACACCACACATCTACTTCTATCACGATCCACAGTTTTCATGATATCTATTCTTTGATCAACCACTTCTAGCATCATCAGATTTAATATGCTCCCCCTTTTTCATTTCTCCACCTGTCAGCTTCTCCCCATATCATTCCTAATTTTTCAAATAGCCACCCTTTCTCTCCCTTTAATAATCATTATTTTCTCCACATTTGTCAATGAACACAAATTCACTCTTTTGTAGTCTTTAACAGAGTAGAGAACACATATCAGCACATTAGGGAAAAAAATCAGACCTCAGGGAGAGGGGGGGGGGTGTTACCACATCCACACTAATTTAAGTGCGGGGAGTTGACTGAACTCCCAAATCCAATCGATGCCTTTCAAATGCTTCCTTTCGTAAGGCCATTGTCAGAATATCTGCAACCAGTAGCTCTGTAGGCACATAATACAATTTCAAAAACCCTTTCTCTACCTTCTCCTTGATGAAATGATATTTGAACTCAATTTTATTTGTCCTTGAGTAATGAACTGGATTTTTTCTTAGATTGATAGCACGTGATTTATTGTATTGGATTCTAATCAGAGGCATCAATTCAACAACCATATCATCAAGCTACAACATCATCCATATTAACTGTGTGCATGCTTGAGTGGCCAAAATATACTCAGCTTCCACATTGCTCAATTAAATGCAATATTTATCCTTGCTTAGCCAAGAAATACAAAATCCACCAAGATAGAATGAACCACCTGATGTTGATTTCCTGTCATCCGCTGAACCGGCCCAGTCTGCATCTGTATATCCCAATAAATCTGTTGGTGATTTGTCATTATATGTCAAGCTAAAAGCCACCATGCCTTTCATATAGAAAATTATTCTTTTCACTGCAAGCATGTGGCTTTCCTTTGGATTATTCTAATATCTCGATGCTTGGTATGTGGCGAAAAAAATATCAAGCCTTCTGGAGGTCAAGTACAACAAACATCCAATAATTTACTTATATTCTATGATATTAACTGCCATGCCATCCTCATCTTTGGATTGTTTTTTCCTGGTAGAAACTGGTGTCTTCATTTCCTGGGAATGTTCCATTCAAATTATTTTCAAAACCTCCTTGGAATATTTTGATTGATAAATGAATTTTATATTCATTCCTTGGTTCACCTGTAGACCAAGGAAAAATGATAGATCTCCTCTAATTGACATTTCAAACTTATTTTTCATGAAATCAAAAAACTGTCTACACTGATATTCATCTGATCCACCAAATATTATGTCATAGACATACACCAAATTCATCATTGATTGATTACTGTCATTTCTAAAATAGAGATTGTAATCAACTCCCCCTCTCTAGAAACCATGATTCTACAAGTATTGATCATGCCTTGAGTACCATCCTCTTGGTGATTTTTTCAGCCCATACGACACCTTCTTCAGTCTGCAAACCTTATTATCATCCTCATTAATAAGAAAACCATTTGGCTGCTCAGTATAAACCACCTCCTCTATAATCCCATTCAAGAATGTAGATTTGACTTCCATTTGAAACACATTGAACTTCCATTGCACTGCAATGGCTATGAATAATCTGATTTTCTCCAGCCTTGCGAATGGTGCAAATGTATCAAGAACATCTATTCCCTCTATCTAAGAGTATCATTTGCACATTGGTCATGATTTGTTTCGAACCACTATTAAATCTTCACTCATCTTGTTGAGAAAGACCCATTTAGTCCCGATGACATTCTTATCTACAAGTCTCGAAACAATCTCCCAGGTCTGGTTCTTCTCAATCTGATCAAGCTCTTCATTCATAGCCTGAACCTAGTTATAATCTTCAGCTGCATCAGGAATGCATTTTGTCTCTACCTGAGATAGGAAAGATGTCTGTTGCACTGAATTCATTTATCTTGTTTGAACTAGAGCTGTATGACCACCAATGATATTTTGCCTATCAATTTCAGGTCGAATCTTTGGATTCTTTGTGGACACATAATTGACACATTCTTTTGCATCATCAATGTCTTCTTCTGAGTCAGTATCTTCTACTTCTTCTCCTCCTGTGTTACTATCCTCTTTATCATTTTCCTCCAAAAACTGTTCATTGTGCTGTTGAAAATGCTCTTCATTTTCCACAATAGTGACGTCATTTCTCTCAACTACTAATCCCAACCTCTTGTTAAATCATTTTTATGCTTTGATTTTTCCTGAGTATACCAGAAATATTCCCTCATCTCCACGTGATTCAAACTTTTTATGCTTTTATTTGTTGAGAATAAAGCACATACTTCCAAATATTAAAAAGTATTTCACTATTGGATTCTTTCCGTACCACATTTCAAATGGAGTCATTCCTTCCTTCAGAGAGAACATAACCCTGTTAGAAATGTAGACTGATGTCAATACTACATCCTCCCAAAACATTTTTGGTAGGTATTTTTCTATAAGTATTGTTCTGGACATGTTGTTGATGATAAGATTTCTCCTTTCAACCACACCATTCTATTGGGGAGTTCATACTGAAGAAACTTGATGCCTTATCCCATGTATCTCGAGATACTCCTCCACCTAACTGTTTGTAAGTTCCCTATAATTGTCTGTACAAAACATTAGAATTTTCTATCCAAGAATCCTTTCAGATTCTAATCGGTACTATTTTAGGCAACTAAACACATCTAAATTATGGGCAATGACAAATACCCAGGCCATTCTACAATTATAATCAATGAAAAGGACATGGAACCTTTTCCCATTTATGTATCGTGGTGAGATAGTTCCACATACATCAGCATGCACCAATTCAAGCACTCTGGTTGATTTCAGATCCTTTGGCTTGTATGTCATTATCATGATCTTACCTTTTTGGAAAGCATCACATGCATTATTACAATCACATGACAGTTTAGGAATGTCTCTAGAAGCATCAAACATTACCAGATCTTCCATAGATGTTTGGTATAGGTGACAAAGTTTCTTATTCCATAACTTGTTTTATTCATATCTGGATAAAAGGCACATATCTTCTTCCCCACTTACAAGGTAATGATTACCCTTTGTCCTTTCCCTAGTAGAACAAGTGCTCCATATTTTCCTTTAACAACACGCATCTTCTTGTGGAATCAGATTGAGTTCCCAGAGTCACATTGTTGACTAACACAGATCATGTTATGACTGAGACCCTCTACTACCAAGACATCAGCATTACTCATTTCTATCCCCCCAAAATTTATCCTTTCCAGAATAAATAATTCTCAACCCTTAGTCATTCCCAAACTTGAAGAAACCTTCTTTGTCATATTTAATTCCTATAATGAAATCATTGTTACCTATCACATGGGACGTGGAACCACTAATAAGGATCCAATATCCTAAACGATCTAAAAATTTAAGGGAAATTTCTGAAACTACGGACTTCTCATTCTTTTTCATTTTGAATCATATCTTTGAATTCACACTCAGTGTGGTTTGTAGACAGTGATCTTCTTTAGAGTGCGATGGGCCAGCTTCATCATGTTGAGCTGCAAATCAATATTGTGTTTTCATCTCACATGTCCATTACATAACATGCTGCTTACGACTGCTCGATTTTTGTTTTGGCACACCCCTTTATATGATTGATGTGAAATATTTAGCCATGTGCCCAAATCCTCCAGTCCAAAAAAATGTCATTCAAAGGATGTTCTATAATATTGAACTCTATTTTTCTTACACGGTTGTTATTGTGCCCTTCAGTATCTCTTGGCTATAGAACACACATTTTGTTAGTGTCCCATCATTCCACAGTAATAGCACTTAATTTAAGTAGCATTCATGTGTGTCACTTCTGCACTACTGGTTTTACATTAGGATCTACTAATATCCTAATTCTTTTTCGTACCAAAATCAAAATTCACTTTCGGAGAATATTCTTGCAAATTGACATCATTCATGACCACTTTTTGTTTTCGTTCATTTCTGATTCTAGTATAATCATTGGAACATGACTGTTGCTTCTTTTGCAATGGAGGTTTGTTATCCCCATAAATCTTTTCAGTCTTCTGAAAAAAATGTTTTCCTGGCACTGTACTATGTGTCATGAGTTTTTCTTGATCCTTAATTCTTTTTCGCAGACCAACAACTTATTTTTCGAGTTCATTGATATGTTTGACCCGCTCCTTTCCTGTGTTAGTAAAACAATCAATTTAATTATTTTGTTCCTCACTTTTAAGCTTATACTCAACAATATTTCCTGAACTCTCTGGTGTTGATGATTTTAGTTTATCAATTTCTTCTAACAACACAGACTTTTCTTCATCCTATTGTTGCATATAGAGTTTTGAATCATGAAACACTTTTCCTAAGAACAACCGACGAACCCACCATGGAATTTTCCCCCACGATCTTTGTAATTTTCATTTTCTTCAACCTTTTCAGCCTCAGGCCATTTGAAAATTCATTGTCTTGTGGAAGAAGATTCCTTTTCTTGAAGAAATTTCATTTGAACTATTTATTTCCTTTCACATAGGCTGATGAATTCTTTTTAGGGATTTCAACTTCATCCTCTTCATCATCATAAGATTTATTTGGTCACCTCACTGCAAGATATCCAACATTTACACATCTAAAGCATGCAAGTGGAATTTTCCCTTTAAAAGTTCCTTTTCCTCTTAAAGGATTGAGGAATAGAATGACATCACTTAATCTGAATCTTCATTCTCCGGATATTTTTCAATGGTGATATTATTCATGGACTTAAATGCCACCTCCTTTGTTTTCCCCTTTTACATAGAATCATTGTCATCTTTCCTCATTTCACATGCAATAAGGGTATTGTGCATGTTATCCAACATCAGCTCTTTTGGGTCTTTATCATCCAAGACTAATACATTCGGATTAAACTGACGTGGATGTTTCATCATGATATGCTTCACGATCTTCATATCTTCAATGACTTCTCAAAGACCCAACTTTTCTTCCACAACAACATTTTCACTATAGAAAAAATGCATCAACAGATTCATTCGAGCTTATTCTCAGATCTTAATACTTGTTTAATAGAACATACAGCTTTGCCTCTCTGACTTTTGTATCCCCTTCATATATATTCAAAATCCATCCCCATATATCATGTGATTTTTTTCATGATATCTCCTTTATATAGATAGAACTTTAAAGGTTTCAACCTAAATCATTAATAACCTTTGTGTCAACATCTATCTCCATTCATTCAGCTTCTGATAATGCACCTCTATTGATGTCAGCTGAGATACCATGCATAGCTGTTGTAAACACATCCATTTCCAAAGATCGGAAATAGTGTTTCATTCTATTCTTCCATATCTGAAAATTAATTCTGTCAAAGATCAGAATCCAATTATGATTGGTGACCTCAGTTGAGAGAGAAGTACTGATACCAACCTTTCACTCTGATACCAATTGTAAGGTCCACTAGGATAAATAACCTGAGGGGGGGGGGGTTAATCGGGGTATGAATAATTTAAAATTAATTCCTTTTCTAATCTTGTTTTGTTGTTAATAAAAACACTCTTCCCTCTCTTTCATGTTGCACAATATAAACAGAAAGTAAATCATGCACAAAAAACATCAATTTTACTTGGTTCACCCTCACTGGGCTACGTCCAAGGAGCATACACCGAAAATGTGTCTATGTACCAAATAAAATATAAGAACACTGTTGTTTACAATTTTCGTGCTAGCTTACTTATATTGGCAGGCTCATTGCCGTTACATGGTTCAGGGTTAGCTCACTGCTTTCCTAATGGTCACTCCCTTAGTCTCTCTCTCTCTGGATCACTACCAGTGTAGGAGATCACCTTCTTTCTATTCCTTTTCTCACTACTCTGGAAAGGATCCAATAACAAATTATAGACCTATAGTTCTTTTCATTATCACAAATGAATACATCCTCTATTGTATGTAGATGCTCTTTTGAAGTCCAACTTTCACCTGTAGGTGAATCTCACTTTGCACCGAAGGTATCGGGCAATCATACAGCTTTAACACAACCCTAAATCACTTCCATGCTTCATCCATACCTGGTTCCATTCTCCAAGCTAGCATTCATGTCAAAAATGGTGCACAAGTTCACCTCAACCACTTGCACGACACTAGCTTTTGCAACTCCACACTTGCGCGACTCACACCCTTTTATGAAGAAACCAATATTGGCGTGCAACCAACAACTGTCACTCTTATTCAAAAAATGGATCGCAAGTGTCACCAAACCACTTATGCAACACCCCCTTATTCAACTCGAATCTTGGTCAACTACCATCATTTCTGGCCCAAACCACTCTGGGCATGCAACTACCAACTAGTGCCCAACTTCTTCTTGCGCGACCACACCACCACTTGCGCGACCACCACACCTGCGCGACAGGAGCTCTGATTTTTTATAAGTGATGATCTCTTACTGAATTAGTATGGGATGAAATATATTTATAGACATTTGGACTCCCTGTGCGATGGTACACAATTCTCCCCTCAGTGCACAAGTCTCGGCGCGCAAGTCTCTGCCGCGCAAGTCACTTGCATGCTCAACCCTAAAACTTGGGTACCCCTTTTCCCTAGTCTATATTTTGATCATCTGAACCTAAAAAACATATGGTGCCATATTTTTGTCTCATTCAAGAAAATGGCGTGGTAGTCCCTTTTTCAAAAACTACTTATATCCATTTTTTGATTTTCAGGCCCAAATATTTTGGAAACATTGGAAAACGTAGCCACATTGTATCTGCTCTTCATGTACTTTCTTTAGATCATCCATTCCTTTATCGACGTTCTTGAATCAAACATGTATTTTTAACCACATCCTGTGAACTCAAAAAGCCACAATTAAATACCCTATTTCAAAAAATTTGTACGTCGTCGTTTTCTTTGTCAACAATCAAAACACAGATGTCCACGTTGTTAACAAACACAATCACCTAAAAAATTCTTCAATGAGGCCTTTAGGGATTTTGACCAACATTTTTTATGAATTAAAATAATTTTATAGGTCAATATGACATTTTAGGGTTTTTTAGATGATCGATTTTTGTAGTAATAATGATATTAAAAATTATTCAAAACCAAAATACCAAATATTGTCAAATTTTACATAAAAGAGTTTTTAAAACAAATATTATATTATTAATTGATATTATATTTATAAAAATATAAGGTTCAACCAAAATACATATATAATGACAGGTGTATCATTTATGAACTAGTTGGGGTTTTCATGGAATTTTAATGTATTTTTATTAACTGTATAATATAAAAATACAAAGATACGAGGTAAATGTTGAACTATTTAACTAAGAGTTAAATCTAATAGATAATGTTAATATAGTGACCCAAACATATCTAAATCCTATTTGTTGTGATTTTTTGGACCCATATCCTCCTTTTCCTATAAATAATTCATTTTTTAGCCATTAGAAACTGAAAATGATTTTATTATTAAATAATATTTCTAGCTTTTCATAAGGTGCCTCTCACCCCTATTATAAAAGTCCACTCCACCTTCTCTCTAATTCACGCCTTCATAGACATTTGGCTCTGCCAACCCCTACCCAAATACCCTCTAAAATTTCCTCCCTTAATTCTACATTAATTCTTTTAGTCAAAAATCAAACCTATGTAGCCCTTTAGATCAAATCAAAAAGAATAACACGAAGAAGAGTTAAATATTTCGTCACCTCTTTGAAGTTCCATTCTTCTACCAGTTTATAATTCTTTTTTGTATCCATTCTAAAACAATAACTCCTATATATTATATATATTGTGATGTTACTATAAATATGGTACAACCATATTTATTATTCTATCCATCCTTTGAAGGACATGTCACCATACGTACGTATGTACGTTTTACTGTCTCCATGTTGGGGTGTAATTGTGATTCAATACATTACTATTTGGATGGGTATAATAATGATGTGTAATTGATGTAAATTATAAATATAAAATGATAATGATTTTTTATATATGGTATACCATCCAATTATATATTATTTCAATATCAAAATAATGATATTGTCGCTCGTCCGTACGTACAGATTACCATCTCCATGAATGTGATGAGATTTATTCCCCATTGTATCCATAAAAGACTAATTTTCATTATTTTATTAATGATAATGTTTAAAGACATAATATAATTCATAATATTAATTATATAAATCCTATCCAGAAAAAACATTACTTACATAACAAATCATATTAAGGAAAACAAATTAGTTTACACCCATAACGACGATAATACTAAGATATTATTAACAAAGAAATATTAAAAGATCATATAAGATATCATATTAATGTATATGATTCTTGTATAATTTAATAACAATTATTTCACCATTATACAGGAGGTTAACCTACCCTTGACCAAGGAAAAGTACAAGGTAAGGGATAATTTCACAACCACTTTATTATCCGAGGTTGTTTTTACGTATTTATCTACTGGGACCTCTTTATCATCCACATCCATGTTTTTTCAAAATATATTCCAAAACATTTTTACTTTTTAATAGACTATTGGTTAAATTCATTTATACCCTTGTTTGACATTTTATAAAATGGTTTGTAGGGTATCTTTCTGTCATTTTCCAAACCGGGTACTTTATGACATTTTCTACAAAATTAAGGTAAGAATGTTTTTTAACTTATACGGCAGGTGCTGCTATTTTCAGCCATTATGACATCATCGAAACATACCATACGAGCTTATTAAAATATTTTTAAATATAAATGTTTTCGTTTATAATTACATGACCTATAAATTATTTCAAAATATAAAGAGATATTTCTCTAAAAATGTTTCAATTTAATCTATGTCAACATCATTTGATGGTTTTTTAGTTTTTTTGAATTTTATTTATTATCATACAAAACTTGAATATTGTATTTATGGTTTTGTGATATCTTTGACTATGGATGTTCTATTACATTCAATTGATAGTTTATAGATAAAGTACATACATTTTGTATGCCAATTTTTATATGAATGATTATGTTATGGTTGATCCTTTTCATATAGGGAATGCATTGTACTTAGTAAGTGACAGGTGGAGCCCGCTAGAGCTCCTTGATGTATCAGTAGGTCTCATGTGAAAAACTTGTGTCTTGGCACTTGTCCTTGACAAAATATTGTTTGTAGTCTAGGAACAAGGTCTTCACTATGTGGTTATGAATGTTAGGAATTATGCATTCCATCATTATGAAAGTGGATATTGATATTGTATGTGATTATTCGACTAGTAGAATATGAATGTTGAGCATATGTGCTCACCCCTTTCTATGTTTTATTTTTCCCAGGATGAAAAAAAAGTATATTATGACTGACCTGTAGGGATAGTCTATGGGATCTCAGTGTTGTCCTTGGAAACAATGTTATTGTAGTTTTCCATTTTATGATATAATGTAAACCTTGTGAATATATCTTGTACATCCAAGGAAACTAAACTAATCGTTGTTTCGAGACATGACCTTTTGTGATCATGCCAATGATACGAAATAATGTACTGACTCTACGCTTCAGGGGTTGGGGAATTACAATAATCCCTACTGGTTGTTCTCCATAAGAACGACCTCACTTGGATGTTATGATATCCAAATTTAGTACATTTGAATGATTTGATATGAACTTACTCGTGAGAAATACAAGGAACATATAATGAACTTGTGATATATGTGGTGGATGTGAAAATCGATAAGATAGAATCCCAATATAATCAATAATTTCAAAATGACTAATATACCTAGGGATTTTATTTCACTTCATTCCAAATATCAAGACACACTTCTAGAGAGATATTCATAGAAATACTTATCACCCCTTCAAACTCTATATATTTCTAGTGATTGTCCAAATATATTGTTTTTTAACACTGAGATTCTCTTATGTGTTGTTTAATAGATCTTCCCTTCTCTTCCATTTAATCAAATATATCATGTCCCAATATTTTTACTTCCTAAAAATCATTCAATCATGTTTGTTCTCTGACCTTCTTACCATAGGGGGATTCATTAGGAGCCATATGAATGCTTAAGTTAAAGCTATTTATATATGAAAATTATTACAACAGAAGGTGTTGATCCCTATGACATAAAAAATATATAAATAATGTTTTCAACATATTTCTAGAGTTTAATGATTCTATCAGAATAGAAATATGTTTAATGATGTTACATTGTACAAAAACATAACTCTATTTATGGATCATGATGAAGAATTCAGCAGATCATTGAGGTAAATCTGGGATCCCAATCAGATACTACGTATTCTTTTTTCACATGTAATCCTACCACTTCTTTCATATATATTATGAAATTACTATCATGTGATATCTCTTATCCAATAGTAATGAACTGTTTTAAATTTAAAAGGTGATAATCTATAACCCATGTATCATTTTGGCCTTTAGAAGTTTTGGGGAGTCCGACAACAAAGAATATAGTGATATTTTACCGTTTCTATTTAGGTAAGGTAAATATTGAGCACATCCACTTATGGTTCCATATCTCAAAATTAACATGATGGAAATCCAATCACTGGTAATAATACTATGTAATATCCCACTTTATAAAACCCCTCATCAAATAATCCTTAAAATATCTATACATATTTTTACCTCCAGAATACATAGGGAATGATGAACTATGAGCCTCATCTAATAGATAATTATTCAAATATGGTATAGTTGGAACACATAGAAATTTACTAATCCTTGTTATTCCATCACATTTACCATTGATCGTAAAATCATTTCTTACAATCATTTTTTTATTAGTATATTACTTTTCTGATTGTTTAACACTAAATTGGATAAAAGGATGAACATTTATTATAGAGAGATAAGATTTATCCCCCCTACATAAAAATTTCCATGTCCATCATTTATAAATCTATAAATATTGGATCTTTTTGTGATCCTAATCATAGATTACCAAGCATGATATGTGAAGTGCAATGAATTTTCTAGATTACACTTGTAACGACCCAATCTTTTTGAGTATTATATTAACCTACTCTTAATGATTTAATAAGACGTTAATGGTTAATGAAGAAAGGGGAGTTGATGGCTTCATCCAGTAGACTCAACCCTTACGAAGCCCACTTATCAGAGCTTGGGAAGGAGGTAGCATCTATGGGCTTCTCTTTGGACCAAGCCCAAGCCGAGCTCCAGCGTGTCAAGCTTGAACGAAAACGCTTGCAGGAGAAGTTCAAGTTAGTGGAGATTGCTACTAGGGCAATGTTATCTGAGCCTCCCTCAGATTCTCTCACCATAGCACACCTTACACTTAGGTCTTATGCCAGTGTTATACGGGGCTATGTGATGAGACCCTAGTTTCCTTGTGTAATCCTTTCGGATGAATAAATTGAGATTTCTTCCTTTAGTGATGTTTGTGAAATTTCAAATGTCTAGATAATTTTAGAATGTATTTTATTGATGAATTTTGAAAAAGGGATATTTTGAAATATTTATGTAACCCCTAAATAACTAATGATGTGTAATGATTTTCAAAAAATGGTCTTCTACAAAAGTGTTCATTAAGGAATTTGGAGTCTAATAAGATCAACTTAATTTTTGATGAATAGTAAATTATGAATAGTGATTTTACGCTTAGGATTAGTAATATGACCAAATGGATTAGTAATTTCACTCAAAGAAAGTTTTAATATAATTTAGACACCTAGATTAAGTAATGTGATTTAATAAAATGGGTAAATAACGGTTTCATAAATTATTAGTCAAGTATTAGTTTTTTCAGATGAATAGTGTTTTTTAATTAAAAATTTAATTAAAAATAATTAGAAAATTATTTTTATAAAAAGGACTTTATTTTTGAACTCAGAGCATCGATATTATGTTAAGGTAATTTTTGGGGATTTTTCTGAAAAAAATGAATTTTCGATGAATAGTGTTTTTATTTAAAAATTAAATTAAAAATATTTAGAAAATTATTTTTATAAAATGGATTTCATTTTTGAAATAAGATCATTGATATTTGGTTAAGGTGAAATTTTGGGGTTATTCTGAGAAAGTTGAATTTTTAGTGAATAGTAAAAATACAGTTTTAGGGTTTCAGTATGTTTAATGACATCATAATGGTGTCATGATGATGTCATGAGATCTATTGAGGGTTGGCCGGCCAAGGGTGATGAATTATTGTTTTGGGGGCCCCATGTGGCCTAACTCCATGATAAATGCCAAGGGAGAGCACATGGGTTTGAGAAAAGCACATGTGAGGTGTCCCTTGGCCATTAATGCTTTGTCCCCTCACATTCCCTATAAATACCCACCCTTTCCTCCTTTAGTTTTCACTCCCAACTCTACCCCAACGAAGTTCTAGTCTTCTTACCTTCCAAAGAGTCCTCCCAAGGTGCCCCCAAGCCCTCAAGGTCCAATCCTTTGAGTTTCAAGAGTCACGTTTTAAGGTAAGGGATCTGACCCCTCTCTTTCTTTTCATGTAATCTCTTTTATGTCATTCCTTTTCTGCTCCATGTTTTTATGTGAGAGGATGTTCTTTTATATTCCTCTTACTGCCCTTTCATGTTTATATGATTAGAGATCCCCTCTTACTCTCATCATTTCGTTTTATGAAAGTTTAAGTGACGCCGTTAGGCTGCCGAATTTTTAAGGGATTCTTTCACCCTTCTCATTTTTCAAGTTCGATTTTCATGTCAAGTCTTTCAAGTTCTTTTTTTATGTTGGGGTATGATCTCTATATCTATCATACTGATCTCTTATGATCATATGATTAGGGACCCTATTTGATCTTTCCAATTCATTTTTATTGAAGTTTAAGTGACGCCGTTAGGCTGCCGAATTTTCATAAGAGAAATCTAATTTTTTTGTCTTCCTTCCATGTTTTTCATTTCAAATGGTATGTCATCCAAATATCATTACCATGTCAATATATCCTTCTTATTCCGTCCCCCTACTGTTTTATGGATCATTTATGAGTGGGTGACCCATGTCCCCTCTCATTTCAATGTTTTCTAAAACCCCGAAACTTAGCCGTTATGCTGCAGAATTTTCCCCTCAAAATGCCTCTCTCTTTTCTCAAAAATTATTTTATGTTATAAAGTGAATACTCAAAGCTCTTATTTATACAAGGGTATTCACATATATATCAAAATGTTCCATTTTAAATTCTGGGATTTACATACATGAGACCCGCTTTCCCTTTCCGTGGGTTTAAAGTGACGTAAAGATCATGTCTTTAAAGCAGTTTTTAAAATGTTATGATTATGAAATGAAACCCATTTATTTTATGCTATGTGGGTTATTTATGAAATGTTTGATGATTATATATGTGGCTCAAATGATAATAAAGGAAAATTTAAGGGTGCGCCCTGATAGCGCTCCAATGCATTGGGTAATGATGTAACCACTAGAGATTACAATTTTCACGATACCTTGGTGAATAACCTTGGTAATTTTCAAATGACACCTTGGGGATGGACCCTGGTGATATGTTCATGATTGTCTATGTAAAATGATGTAGCCACATCTTCAAGTTATGAAAAATGTTATTTTTATTATGAAATGCCTCATGATTTCTTTCTCATGCCTTAAAGTTCTTTTCATGTCCTTATTGAAGTATCTCAAGTTCACATGTAAAATGTTCCTCTTGTTTTCCTTACTGGGCCTTCTGCTCACCCTTTCTTTTGATGTATGTCCCCAGGTTATGAGATGCAGTAATGAACCTAGAATGAACTTAAGGAGACGCCTTTCAAGTGTTTAAGAAGAATGTTTTATGTTGTTTTCATGTATTATGTTCCTGGTTTCCAAGACACTAGACCTTAAAGATCCTCAGTTTTGTGTAATGTAATGAAAGTTTATGTTATAAAATGGCGGGATGCCATAGTTGGTATCAAAGGATGGTTTAGTTATTTGTGGAAATTAGGATATAAAAACTTTAGGAAGAACCCTATAGAAAAGTTTAAATATAGGAAAACTTCCTGGTATTTTGGTAAGTATTGAGTAAGTGGTCTATCAAACAAATACATCCCTGTCTGGATACGAGCAGGTAGAGGCAGCTCTGGCACAGATGTACATAGGGGTAAAACCCGAAAACATTGCTTTGAGCTAGACTCGAACGGGAACTGGTGCACGATAACGGGCCTTGCTGCACTCTTGGTTACGACACTCCCGGGGGATATGTTTGGTTAATCACATGCTTTTTATGAATCATTATGAAGGAATTATAGAGAACTATAATTGTCTAAGCACGAAGTCTTAGTTAAAAGATTCATAAATGAAATAAGTTTCTCACTAAGGTTTTATTCTTTTAGAAAATGGCGGGCAATAGGAGAAACCGTGCCGATGGTGACCGCAATGCACCATGTGCTGACGGCCCTCCGATGGAAGCCGGAATGGAAACATTCATGCGAATGATGAACCAACTGACTCAAGTTATGAGTAATAACTTGAATCAAGCTGAGAGGCCGACCTCACCACGAAGGGAACAACTTTCGGTTGAGTCCTTCATGCGTCAACGACCGCCAACATTCAGTGGATCTACTGACCCATTGGTTGTGGAACAATGGATAAGCTCCATTGAAAAGATCTTTTCTGTACTTCATTGTTCGGAACAAGAAAAAGTCACCCTTGCTGTTTACCGCCTAGAGGGAGAAGCTGATCAGTGGTGGTCACTGATCAAAAACACGAAGCCACGAGGAGAGATGGAAGCTATGGAGTGGGAAGAATTTCGGGGGATTTTCTTTAACAAGTATTTCCCTCGTTCAATGAGAACGAAATTGGAGAAAGAGTTTCTCGAGCTGAAGCAGAAGGAGAATGAATCTGTCGGAAGCTATGAGATGAACTTCACAAGGATTTCCCGTTATACCTCAAGATTTGTCATGGACCCTAATGGGAAGGTTGATAGATTCTTTGGCGGACTACGACCACATCTGCGGAAGAATCTAGCCAACAGGGACTACGATAGCTATGAAGAAATAGTTCGAAGTGCTATGAAAGTTGAACTAGAGTTTAGGGAGACACAGTGGTCTCACAAATCTAATGAGAAGAAGAGAACTCTACAACCGAGCCTGGGAAGAAGTTTTGATCAGGAAAGAGGTGGAAAGCATATGCAACAAGCCACATGCAATAAATGTGGGAAGAAGCATCTGGGGAACTGCTTGATCGGAAGTGGCAAGTGATATAGGTGTGGAAAAGAAGGCCATATTTCTCGGAATTGTCGTGGTGATGTGAAGCCTCAGCTTCCCAACACTAACGACAGAGGAAAGATGGTTCTGGCCCTACCCGATGTCACATGCTTCAAGTGTGGAAAGCTTGGGCACTTTGCTAATCAATGTCCAAATCCGAGGGCGGTGGAGGGGAATCACCATCAACCTCAGCAGAGGCCAAGGGAGAAAGGTCGTGCTTTCGCTATCACAACAACTGAAGTTGAAGTTCCGAATGATGTGGTAGCAGGTACTCTTGTTGTCCTCTCAAAACTAGCTGGTGCTTTATTTGATTCTGGTTCTACGCATTCCTTTATTTCTTCCAAGTTTGCAAAGAATACAGAATCAATCCCCGAATTGCTTGAGGTAGATTTGTCAGTCAAGACTCCAAGAGGGATTATCCATGCATCAACAGTGTTTAGAGACTCTAGTGTTTACTTTGGTGAGCACAATCTTATCGCAAATCTAGTAGTCATTCCCATGATGGAATTCGATGTTATACTAGGGATGGACTGGCTCTCAAAGTATAATGCTAAGATCAAATGCAGAAGTAAGGAAATCTCAGTAGTCTTGAATGAACGACCTACAGTTATCTTCCGAGGAGAGATATCCCGAACTGATCCCTATCTAGAAGCACCTCCTATAGGTTTCTTTATGGAGTTAATCGGTGATGATGAAGAAGGGAAAGGGAGCATACAAATTGAAGATGTTCCGATTGTTCAGGAATACATGGATGTATTTCCTGAGGAGTTACCTGGACCTCGCCCAGAAAGAGAGGTAGAGTTCTCCATTGAACTCGTACCTGGGTCTCAACTGATATCAAAGACTCCGTATAGAATGGCAAATGTGGAGCTAGAAGAGTTAAAGAAACAACTCCAAGACTTGTTGGAGAAGGGGTTTATCCGACCGAGTGTGTCTCCTTGGGGAGCACCAGTTCTCTTTGTGAAGAAGAAGGATGGATCAATGCGGCTATGCATTGATTATAGAGAACTGAACGGGATTACAGTGAAGAACAGATACCCTCTTCCAAGAATTGATGATTTATTTGAACAACTTCGTGGGGCTCAATTCTTCTCTAAGATTGACCTTCGATCTGGTTATCATCAACTGAGGGTGAAAAAGGAAGATATTCCAAAGACTGTCTTCCGATCAAGATATGGGCATTATGAGTTTACTGTTATGCCCTTCGGCTTGACTAATTCTTCTGCTATTTTCATGGATTTGATGAATAGAGTCTTTAAGGACTACCTTGATAACTTTGTGGTAGTTTTTATTGATGATATTTTGATATATTCAAAAAGTCGTGAGGAGCATGAAGATCATCTGAGGGTTATTTTGAAAACTCTACGGAAGGAGAGGCTCTTTGGGAAGTTCAGCAAGTGTGAGTTTTAGTTACAACAAGTGGCTTTCTTGGGGCACGTCGTAACCAATGAAGGAATCTCGGTTGACCCTGCAAAGACAATGGTTGTGGAGGAGTGGCCTCAACCCACAACAGTAACTGAGATTCGTAGTTTCCTTGGTTTAGCGGGATATTATAGGAGGTTTGTGAAAAACTTTTCACGGCTTTCTAATCAACTAACCAAGTTGACTCGAAAAGGGGTTAAGTTCATCTGGACAAAGGAATGCGAGGAAAGTTTCCAAGAGCTGAAGAAGAGATTGGTTACTGCACCTGTGTTAACACTACCCTCTATCGGAGAAGGATTCTTTATTTTTAGTGATGCATCTCTGAAATGGCTTGGGTGCGTCCTCATGCAAAATGACAAAGTAATTGCTTATGCATCTCGACAGTTGAAGATTCATGAGCAGAATTATCCTACGCATGATCTAGAGCTGGCGGCAGTTGTTTTTGCTCTAAAGATATGGAGGCACTATCTTTATGGGGAGAAATGTGATATATACACTGACCACCAAAGTCTAAAGTATATTTTCACTCAGAAATAATTGAACATGAGACAAAGGAGATGTTTGGAGCTTATTAAAGACTATGATTGTTCAATTCATTATCACCCTGGAAGAGCAAACAAAGTCGTGGATGCGTTAAGCAGGAAAGATCCTGTTGTTCTGGCAACCATGAGGATCCTGGGAGATCCCTTGATTAAAGATCTAGTAAAACTCGACATGGGAATTATAAGGAAAGGGACATCATCAACCCTATCCCAAATGATTTCTCAACCTTCATTACTAGAGAAGATCAAGAAGGCTCAAAAAGAAGATCCTTTGATGTAGGAGATGTTCAAGGCTCTAAAGGATGGGAAGTTCCCTGATTTCAATATTGATCAAGAAGGTGTATTGAAATTTCATACAAGACTATGTGTTCCATCTATTCCGGAGATAAAGAAAGAACTGATGGATGAAGCTCATAGCTCTACTTTCTCTATACATCCGGGAAGCACTAAGATGTATAGAGACCTTCGTGATCATTATTGGTGGGATAACATGAAGAGGGAGATTGCCGATTACACTACAAGGTGTCTGGTGTGTCAGCAAGTAAAGGCAGAAAGGCAACTTCTTAAGGGGGTATTACAACCGCTACCCATACCAGTATGGAAGTGGGATAATATCACCATGGACTTTGTAACTGGTCTCCCAAAAACATCCAAAGGAAACAATGCGATATGGGTTATTGTGGACCATCTCACCAAGACAGCCCATTTTATCTCTATTCGGGAAGATTTCTCTCTAGATCAGCTTGCCAAGATATACGTGAAGGAAGTGGTAAGGCTGCATGGGGTACCACTATCCATCGTATCTGATCGTGACCCAAGATTCACATCAAAATTCTGGAGAAGTCTTCAGCATGCTCTGAATATTGAATTGAATTTTAGTACGGCCTATCATCCTCAAACTGATGGCCAATCTGAAAGGACTATTCAGACACTCGAAGACATGTTGAGATTATGCTCAATGGAATTTAAAGGTGGATGGGATCAACACCTCCCATTAGTGGAGTTCTCCTATAACAACAGCTTCCATGCGAGTATTCAGATGGCACCCTATGAAGCTCTGTATGGAAAGCGGTGTGGAACTCCTACTTGTTGCGATGAAACTGGTGAGAGGAAGCTTCTTGGGCCTGATCTTGTGCAAGAAATGACAGAACAGGTTCATGCCATCCAACAACACATAAAAGCTGCTCAGAGTCGGCAGAAGAGCTATGCTGACAATCGACGAAGAGACTTGGAGTTTGGTGCTGGTGACAAAGTCTTCCTTCGAATCTCTCCATGGAAGAGAGTCATGCGGTTTGGGAAGAAAGGGAAGCTCAGCCCTAGGTACATTGGCCCCTATGAAATCCTTGATCGCATAGGAGCAGTGGCCTATCGTCTAGCACTTCCACCGAACCTAGCTCAAGTTCACAATGTCTTCCATGAATCTCTCTTGAGGAAGTACATACCCGACCCTTCGCATGTACTGAACCCAGAGGTGGTACAACTTGAGCATGACTCTCTTATGAAGAGCATCCAGTGGAGATCTTAGACCGTAGAGACAAGGTTCTACGAAACAAGACTACCCACCTTGTGAAAGTGTTGAGGAGGAATCATAAGTACGAAGAAGCGACTTGGGAGCCCGAGGAAACGATGAAGCAAAAGTACCCTCACCTTTTCGTCTAGGCCTCAAGTATAAATTTCGGGGACGAAATTTCTTAATGGGGGAAGAATGTAACGACCCAATCTTTTTGAGTATTATATTAACTTACTCTTAATGATTTAATAAGACGTTAATGGTTAATTCAGAAAGGGGAGTTGATGGCTTCATCCAGTAGACTCAACCCTTACGAAGCCCACTTATCAGAGCTTGGGAAGGAGGTAGCATCTGTGGGCTTCGCTTTGGACCAAGCCCAAGCCGAGCTCCAGCGTGTCAAGCTTGAACGAAAACGCTTCAAGGAGAAGTTCAAGTTAGTGGAGATTGCTACTAGGGAAATGTTATCTGAGCCTCCCTCAGATTCTCTCACCATAGCACACCTTACACTTAGGTCTTATGCCAGTGTTATAAGGGGCTATGTGATGAGACCCTAGTTTCCTTGTGTAATCCTTTCGGGTGAATAAATTGAGATTTCTTCCTTTAGTGATGTTTGTGAAATTTCAAATCTCTAGATAATTTTAGAATGTATTTTATTGATGAATTTTGAAAAAGGGATATTTTGAAATATTTATGTAAACCCTTAATAACTAATGATGTGTAATGATTTTCAAAAAATGGTCTTCTACAAAAGTGTTCATTAAGGAATTTGGAGTCTAATAAGATCAACTTAATTTTTGATGAATAGTAAATTAGGAATAGTGATTTTACGCTTAGGATTAGTAATATGACCAAATGGATTAGTAATTTCACTCAAAGAAAGTTTTAATATAATTTAGACACCTAGATTAAGTAATGTGATTCAATAAAATGGGTAAATAACGGTTTCATAAATTATTAGTCAAGTATTAGTTTTTTTGGATGAATAGTGTTTTTTAATTAAAAATTTAATTAAAAATAATTAGAAAATTATTTTTATAAAAAGGACTTTATTTTTGAACTCAGAGCATCGATATTATGTTAAGGTAATTTTTGGGGATTTTTCTGAAAAAAATGAATTTTCGATGAATAGTGTTTTTATTTAAAAATTAAATTAAAAAAATTTAGAAAATTATTTTTATAAAATGGATTTCATTTTTGAAATAAGACCATTTATATTTGGTTAAGGTGAAATTTTGGGGTTATTCTGAGAAAGTTGAATTTTCAGTGAATAGTAAAAATACAGTTTTAGGGTTTCGGTATGTTTAATGACATCATAATGGTGTCATGATGATGTCATGAGATCTTTTGAGGGTTGGCCGGCCAAGGGTGATGAATTATTGTTTCGGGGGCCCCATGTGGCCTAACTCCATGATAAATGCCAAGGGAGAGCACATGGGTTTGAGAAAAGCACATGTGAGGTGTCCCTTGGCCATTAATGCTTTGTCCCCTCACTTTCCCTATAAATACCCACCCTTTCCTCCTTTAGTTTTCACTCCCAACTCTCCCCCAACGAAGTTCTGGTCTTCTTACCTTCCAAAGAGTCCTCCCAAGGTGCCCCCAAGCCCTCAAGGTCCAATCCTTTGAGTTTCAAGAGTCACGTTTTAAGGTAAGGGATCCGACCCCTCTCTTTCTTTTCATGTAATCTCTTTTATGTCATTCCTTTTCTGCTCCATGTTTTTATGTGAGAGGATGTTCTTTTATATTCCTCTTACTTCCCTTTCATGTTTATATGATGAGAGATCCCCTCTTACTCTCATCATTTCGTTTTATGAAAGTTTAAGTGACGCCGTTAGGCTGCCGAATTTTTAAGGGATTCTTTCACCCTTCTCATTTTTCAAGTTCGATTTTCATGTCAAGTCTTTCAAGTTCTTTTTTTTATGTTGGGGTATGATATCTATATCTATCATACTGATCTCTTATGATCATATGATGAGGGACCCTATTTGATCTTGCCAATTCATTTTTATTGAAGTTTAAGTGACGGTGTTAGGCTGCCGAATTTTCATAAGAGAAATCTAATTTTTTTGTCTTCCTTCCATGTTTTTCATTTCAAATGGTATGTCCTCCAAATATCATTACCATGTCAATATATCCTTCTTATTCCGTCCCCCTACTGTTTTATGGATCATTTATGAGTGGGTGACCCATGTCCCATCTCATTTCAATGTTTTCTAAAACCCCGAAACTTAGCCGTTATGCTGCAGAATTTTCCCCTCAAAATGCCTCTCTCTTTTCTCAAAATTTATTTTATGTTATAAAGTGATTAATCAAAGCTCTTATTTATACAAGGGTATTCACATATATATCAAAATGTTCCATTTTAAATTCTGTGATTTACATACATGAGACCCGCTTTCCCTTTCCGTGGGTTTAAAGTGACGTAAAGATCATGTCTTTAAAGCAGTTTTTAAAACGTTATGATTATGAAATGAAACCCATTTATTTTATGCTATGTGGGTTATTTATGAAATGTTTGATGATGATATATGTGGCTCACATGATAATAAAGGCAAATTTAAGGGTGCGCCCTGATAGCGCTCCAATGCATTGGGTAATGATGTAACCACTAAAGATTACAATTTTCACGATACCTTGGTGAATAACCTTGGTAATTTTCAAATGACACCTTGGGGATGGACCTTGGTGATATGTTCATGATTGTCTATGTTAAATGATGTAGCCACATCTTCAAGTTATGAAAAATGTTATTTTTATTATGAAATGCCTCATGATTTCTTTCTCATGCCTTAAAGTTCTTTTCATGTCTTTATTGAAGTATCTCAAGTTCACATGTAAAATGTTCCTCTTGTTTTCCTTACTGGGCCTTCTGCTCACCCTTTCTTTTGATGTATGTACCCAGGTTATGAGATGCAGTAATGAACCTAGAATGAACTTAAGGAGATGCCTTTCAAGTGTTTAAGAAGAATGTTTTCTGTTGTTTTCATGTATTATGTTCCTGGTTTCCAAGACACTAGACCTTAAAGATCCTCAGTTTTGTGTAATGTAATGAAAGTTTATGTTATAAAATGGCGGGATTCCATAACTCTCTTTCCTAACATGGTAATATATATAGTCTTCATAATCGTTAATAAACTCCAATCATCTTATTTATCCAATATTTAACTCTTTTTGGGTAAATGTATAATTTAATATATTTTTTTCATTACATATTTCACAACATTCTTCATAGATGTAATTACACTGAATCATTATGTAAATAATTACCTCAGCTAACTCCGAGTCATGATTTGGGTATTTTTTGTCAACGTTGAATTTTAATGAGGAATGATCTATCAATATATGATTTTTCATGAAAACCCATCCATGTACCTTCTCTAATTAATCACTTTATATCATAGACCATTCTACACAAAAGGGTAGTGTGAGAATAGGTGCAATGACCAATCATCTTTTAGCCTATTGAAATTCTCTTCACATTACTCCATCTATATGAGCATAACAACATTATGTGAAAACATAGTGAGTGGATTCATAATAATGATAAATATTAAATAAAACTATTAATATATCAAGAATACTCCTAGAATCTATATATATCAGTCATCATGGTTGGCTAATTCATTTTTTCAATAACATCTATCTTTGATGGACTTACGGCTATACCATCACTTGAGACTATATAACCAAAAAAGAGGCTTTTTGAACCCAAAATTCTGAATTTATTAATTTAAATAAATCTTATCCTTCATTATGGTCATTAGAATAATACATACGTGATCATAAGTTTCATCATTTCACATTGAAAATATAATGATATCAAAAAAAAATACTACCAGAAATAGTTCAAGATAGTATATAAAGACATTATTCATTAAATATATAAATATAAAAGGATAATTATTAAGAAAATAATTCATTAACATAAATTCATAGTGTCCATATAGTGTGTAAAATATCATAATGGGTTTATCCTCATTCATGAATATTAATTGGTGATATCTCGTTGTAAGATACGTATTATAAAATTATTGATCTCTATACAGTTGATCCAATAAGTAATTAATATGGTCTATATGAGAGTTGTTCTTGATAGTGATCTTGAAAAGTTATGAACAATCAATGTCAATTTACATTGATATATTTTTATTCCTAATTAATTGAATAGGTTCCCCCATGGTGATGGACTAGGGTGTATGAACCCCATATCAATATTATATTAGAGTTTCTTATTAACTTCTTATAAATTGATTGTGACCTTTCTATAAGGCTTATTTGAAATTGACTTCTAACCAACAATGAGATCTATTAAAAACAAAACATCATAATTAAATGTATGACCTAATAGTTTATATGGGAGTACAACATAAAACACTCATACAATAGGGGTACCTTACTATTGAGTTTCTCCCAATATATTTATATATATATAAACTTCATGTATAAAATTAAGAACAAGAAGATTTAAACAATTTCAATTGGAATTTAATATTTATTCTTGCATCAATAAATGATAACAGGTCTATTATGAATATAAAATTTGAATTCCCTTATTCAAAAATTAATATGATATTCATAAAGATAAATTCAATCCATTCCATGATTCACATTGAATTCAACTAAAAGGATAATCAATAGATTCAAAAGAATCAAATTTTCACAAACATAAATCAGAGAAAAAAATAAACAATGGATGATACCGTTGTTTAATTGAGAGATTTCATGACTTATAAAAAATCTAAATGTCAAGGTAATATAGTGATAACTATAAAAAATTCATTAGAAATAAATTTTAGGGTGGAGTAGAATGAAATAAATAATTATATATTATAAAGTGGATTACAAGTAATACATTTAACAATATTTTTGTTATAACCCATTTAAAAAGCTGAAATCACGTGATATTATCCTTTTTCATTAGACATACATGGTTTTTCACACAAATCATTAAAACCCATCATATTCCTCCACTAAATAGCACAATATCCATAATCCTATAATTTATAGAGTCAGATTTTGGGTGGTTCTATATATGGAAATTTTGGATTAGTAAGTATATTATGTCCATCCATTCAAATTTATTTTTGTAATTTCCTTCATTTTTAGACTTGAATAATTTAGTATTCCTCTAAATTAAATATTCCACATGTTTCGATGTGCACTATGAGAGAAACGGAATAGTAAACTTCAGTTATCTATGGTTTTTATAATTTCATTAGAATTTAGTCATTGTATTCTCAAAACCATTAGATTAATTGGGAACTGCAATTTCCAAGTCAACCTTCAGAGCACATCGAACAGTTTTTTATTGGTACAGATGTATCTTGTCTCTAATACACATTTAGGAATTAGTTATATTCCCAATAAAAATTGATCAATATTAATTTTAGGGGTTATAATTAAACCAAACGAATACCTTATAGGTATTGTAAAATTTTCTTCAACGGTACCAATGGATTCATAATCCTTTATATTTTGATGAAAAAACATGTTATAAATTTTCATATAACAAATATGTGGAATGTAATTATTTATAAAACATGTTATTGAACACTTATGAATCTATGTAATTAATCTCTTCTACATTCCATTTATTCATTATAATATTCATTCATTGATCTTATTTCATATCCAAATTAAAAATAGCTAGAAAACCTTTTTCATTTAACAATAATTAAATAATAAAAACTATATTCTAAAGGGTTTTGATCAACCACTCAGAATATAGTGAATCAATAGAACCTCTAAAAGAAGGTTTATAAAATATTAGTAATGATTTAATTATACATTGTTATGTACTTTTATCATTTGAAATGTTTTCCAGGTTTATATAATAAGAATGATTTATCAGTATAATAGTAATATTCCACATTATCCATCCAATAGAATATGGACTCTCAAGTGAAATATCATCAAATTGTACATCTCAATCAATATTAACTCAATTAATTTTCATTCCATCAATTGAAAAAAAAATCACAAGGAACAACATTTATAGTGGGGGAAAATGATTTTTTTTCGAATTTTGTAAATAATCACACCACTTTTTACAAATTATGTTTAACTTATGTCATTCAGGATCATTACAAAAATTTTATGATTTTATCCTATACTTAGAAATATCTATAGAGTTTTTACCTATATTTTTTAATCATCGTTTCCATTTTTTTAACTAAAACACTCTATGTTATGAACTAAAATGAACTATATATTTCATAAATAGTTTTTACATAAAAATATATGAATAACCAACTAATAAAATTAAAACCCAATTCCATAACCATAAAGGTTTAGTGTATTTGGAAACATTTAAACATATAAAACTAGTTAATAAAATATATGCATCGCCCCCTTCTATTCCATTATAACTAAAACACTTTTTGACATATCATACATTATCTCCTCCCACAAATCCTGGGGAAATGAATCATTAGAAAAGGATGAGATTAGTTGATCAGTAAGGGTAGATATGGGTGATATCAATCTTAAAAGTAACATAATGACATAAGAACATGAACATAACAATTTCAAATTATACAATGCATATTAATAATTATAATCACGAGTCATGGATTTAATATTCGCAGTCTATAAGACATGAGTAAAAAAGGATCATGAGCTATGAGAGAATTCCATTTTTATAAGATAAAAAATTTTGGTGTACATATATGCATAAAAAATAATTTACATAGAAGTCCAAGATATTTTCAAAAACTATTATATTGGAATGACCTCACTTCTCAAACCATTTATGTGGTCATGGTTCACTCCCAAGAAAATCAAAGAAGATTAAGTCCTTAAATATACTGATCTCTATTTCCATTCTAGTCATATCAGTATCATGAGATACAAATAGTTAGGAAATGAATTATAAATAGATATAGGTCCCAAAAATAACATAATTAAACAAATACATAGATGATCTAAAATAACGTAACTATTTCATCATACTAGTTTTTATAAAAAGAAAAGGGTTTCATAAAAATTTCATCATTGAATAACCTGTGGAAATGAAACAGGTTTCATAAAACAAATTCCATCATATTCTTTAACCAACTAGCTAAAGATTATAGTTGGAACCCTTGGATCATATTTTTGAAAATTATTTGTAACATAAAATAATTAAATCATATATAAAATTAATTATAAGGATCAGAAGAAATAATTATTTATGAAAATAATCTTTCTATAGTGACATAATTCATTATAGCCTCACAATTTTAAATAAAAATGTTTTATTTGAGAATAACTATGTAATACTGAAGAGGAATATAAAATTAAAGAATGATTCATGAAGGAAGTAACACTATGTCATGTTGTGTTAATATAAAAAAAATCCATCAGAAAATTTTATATTAATAAATTGTAGTATAATTTTAAACACCATTTTGATTTTTAAATAAAATGTTGAAATTGGTGAGAATATTTTTCCCTTATATACATAAATAGATGTAATCCAGAATAATGATGAGATTGTGAAATAAACCATTACCTTAAGTCCGACCTTTCCTTATTCACAATCAAATCTAATATATAAATAAAATAATTAATTTTAAATTTATTCCATAATAATATTTTTATCATAACATGTATAATTTTTTATATCATATATCCACCTATCTATTAAAAATTTGTTATTAAAATAATTGTTCTCAGTGTTAACCACATTTTCAAAGAATGATTTGGTTTTTCATTCCCAGTCCTTATACATTGATCATGGTCAACTACTTTTTATAATTTTCCTCATGATATAAAATAATATATATTCATTATATATATATATATTTATTTATTTATAATCATTCATAAAATTTGGTTACTTAAAAATGAATTACACTATTCATGGAGACGATATTCATTTTATATGCATAAACACTATTTTCATTTTACATCATAAACAGTGAATTAATAGAAAAGAATAATATAAAAATTAAATAAATTTTAAAATGTAATATATATCATATATATTTAAAAATTTATCCTTATTACCTGATATTTGAAATATTAATGAAAAACCTGAATCAAATCGCACTGTGGAGATGTTAGTCCATATGTACGAATTAGTGACAGTATAAATTATCAAATGATTTGATTGAAAGAAGGTAGAAATGATATTATCATAAAAATATATTATTATCTGATATATATAATATATAAACACTAAAATAGTCATAATCCCCATCTATATAATACAATGATGAAAAATGAATTATATCACTATGTGGAGATGAAGAGCCGTACATATGCACAATCGATACATTCAATTCTCATTTCATAGGAATGAGGGTGTATAATGGATTTTTAATAATAATAATAAAGCATCCTAATATTCATGATACTAAATTATTATTTAATGAAATATATAATAAATTTAGAGGAGGTATCAGTTAGTATAATATGAAAGTGATCGATTAAAGTGAAGACCTCTTCTTCAAAATGACACCTTTACATCTCCTCTAAATGGATATAAGGTTGTTATTTTGGGGGTAAGAAGAACCTTTATAATGTGGACATGAATGTTTGGAACATATTTTCCAGATGATGGTTATTGAAGAAGGCATTAATTGGTTAAATGATCTAATGATGATGTTTTTATTTATAACGGAGTTGAGGGGTACATATGGAATTTTTCATTATATTAAACTGTAATATGCATCTTTTTGATCGAAATTATTACAATCGAGAGATTAATTCATAGGGAATGAAATAATTGACAATATATTAACCCCTTTGTCTTTATTTAGTATGTTTATGACCATTAAAAATTTAAAATAAAATATTAATCCCATAAAATATCATTGTTATCAATTTAGACATTATTCAGTACTATGACATGAAAATAAATTGATCTTGTAATATTTTTAATTTTTTATGATATCATAATTATTTCGTGGTCATAAATTTATTTTAATCACTATACATTTCTCAAATTTTATTTATTTTAATATTATAAATAGATTTATATTATTTTTCTATTAATTGAAGAATTAATGCATTATAATTTTGAAATCATTTAAGGTAATTATATATTAAAAAAATTATAAATAAATTAAAATTAAGAATATAATTACTTTATATTGAAAAATAATATTTACTATATAACATATCATTTTTGTAACACCATATGAAAAATATTATAATTATTAAAAATAAGATTTCGACCAGTTTCACTTTTTATCAAATATAATACTGTAAATGTTGTAATATCATTAATGTGGCCATAAATAGTCATATAAAAAAATAAAGTGATTATTATGCATGAAGTGGACTCATTAAATAAAACTTATGATGATTTTTGAGTCATTTAATTATTATAATCATTCTATTTTAACTTAAATTATTATATTCAAAATTTAAAATTGTAATAAAAATTAACATTGTAACTATTAATTATGAACAAAAATTAAATGGGTATATTTAATTAATAATAACTAATATTTTAAAAATGTGGAATTCAATTTTTAATATTCAAATAATAGAAGATTTAGAACTTAATTTAAAATTAAACCAACAAAAAACAATATAAAACAAATTTTCTAAAAAATGTAAGTCATGTATAAAATGATTAGATACTAAATTAATGTATAAAATTAATTTATATAAAAATAATAAGATTTTGGAAAATATAATTTAAGTAGTTAGATATTATTATTAAACTTATATTTAATTTTACTTATAATTAAATTGGTAAATGAAAATTATTAATTTTCACTATTTATTATATTTTTATAAAAAAAAATTAATAATTTAGAAGAATATAATATTTTAGTTTTATGATTAAAAATAATGATAATTGTTTTAAATAAATTATATAAAAGAATAAAAAATTAATATATATATTTTCTCATTGAAGAAAAAAAAAATTTATTTTTGGAAAACATATTTTTGATGAATAAAATGACATTACAAGAAATAATTTATTTTTTCCAATGAATTAATAATAACATTCCATATTTTTTTTCAATTTTCAAATTTTAATTAAATAACAAAATTATTTTGGCTGTTTTAAAATAATATTATCATAATATAGTCTTGCGGCTCATATAAGAAATGTGTTGCATACTATAAAAGTTATTAATGAAAAAAAATCAATTAGAAATATTTTATAAAAATTGAATGGATTATCACCATTTGACCAACCAATTCATCAAGGGTATATCTAATATTATCCCCCACATTCACTTTAGGTTTAAAGCATTCTTCATACATTGAATAATCAATTTAATTCATGAAAAATGTTCCTTATCATCATATATCTTTATTAAATAAAGTATATAAATTTGTCAATATTTTCTGAGATAAATATACAAAATTTATTGTAGAAAAAATTGTGAAAATGAAATTCTATTTAATAAATTAATATAACAATGATAAATAATCTGGATATTTAGGGTTAATTTAATGTCTAATGACCACAGAAAATTGAATAATTCAAGGTAATGTTATTGATTACAAAGGTCAATGAAAAAAGTGAATTTCAATACTTTACATATTCAAAATGATCATAAAACATCCATATAAATTATAAGGATTGTATTAATAAAATATATTACAATTGGATTAAAAATAAACATTTTTTTTCATTGAAATATAGAAATACAATAAAAATATCATTAAAACATTACTGATGAAAATTAAATGTTCATTTTGACAATAAAATATTAAACTAAAAGTTTAATTTTTGAGAATATATATTTCATTCAGCATAATAATTGAAATGACTAAAGGAACCATTAAAATATTGAGTCTTGATTATTGATATAAATTATTTTCATTTTCATCACATTAAATAAAATATTCATTTTACTTTTTTCATAAAATACATTATAAAATTATTTTCAAAATCACATGAATATTAATTCTAAAATATTATTTAGAAAGATAATACGGATAAAAAAAATTTAATAAATAATATTTAAAACTTTTACAGATATTTTTATATTTTTTTTAGTCACAATTCCATCAAATGATAATATATTTTTGAAATATGTGATAAAGGAAGTTAGATTTTCTTAATGTCTTATCCATTATTTTATTTTACCAAGGGTGAAAAAATGGATGAAAATACATGTATGATCTTAGAAATCACCGAGGAATGTATTGTTTAAAATTTTTATTCCAATATCTAAATTTTCTTTAATTAAATTCTTATCTGGAGTATAAAAGACCTAAATGGTGTCTCATGGGTTTGGGGAATGAATAGAATAAAAAATAGTCCAACATGTTCAAGTTGTACAGTTTGCACATGGTTATGTAAACCATGCATTCAACCCATGAAAACCACATCAACATGGATAGAGGCCAATGAGATAGTTGGCACATGGTTTAGAAATCCTTACATCCTACCCAGGTAACAATGTTCTCTAACTCCTCTTTGGTAGAGGCGTACACGTAGTTTGAAAAAAAGTGAGGTAAAATTGTGTGTCCAATTAAATGTTGGAAAATTAATATTTTTCATTATGTTATTTTGATGAATCAATTCACTTTCATTCTCATTTCGTCCCTTAAAACCCTAATGATGATCATGAACCACTATATCTGTCAGGGATCAATCTCAATCATTTCTAGGTTGTTTGGATCACTGATCATTGTGGATCGAACCTACAAATAAGGATAATCCTTTCATATATAATCTTTTATAAACTATGGATCATATCATGGGAGTTTATCTTTTGAATCCCTTAAACAATAATTTTCCAATATAATATAGTTTAAATCGTCAATGAGTTCCAAGATCAAGATTTAATGATATGATTAAGAGTGTGTTTATCAACAGCATCGATGTAGGTGGTCTATAGGATCTATCCTAATGATTTTATATGGATTTATGCTTATGAGGTTTCACTCTTTAACCACTCATTTTGGTTTTAGAGAAGATAAAGAGATTTTGTAAAATGGGGGTCTAAATGAAAAATGAATCCCCTCATGATCCACGTGGGATCCATTGTGGATGATTTCACCAATTTAGGGCCACCAGTGGGGTGCTTCGACCATATTGAACATGGTAAATGAAAATATTAAGTTTGAAATTGACATATAATTGATCGTATCCCAAGGTAAACACATTAATTAATTATAGATATTACTAATAAGATAATATGGTTATTTTTCCTAGATAGTGGTAATGGACATATAATTATTTGGATTGACATTGAAATCAGCTAAAAGGGATTAATGTGAATGTTTAAAATTGATGGTGTTTTGTACATAAAATAAATAAGGTGTTGAATAAATGGAATTGATGAATTTTTTATAAAATTAATCATTTGGAATTTTTTTATATTTTGAACTTGTTAATTTAAAGGAATTGAGTATTTTGGATAATCAGTTTAAGTGTTTGAAATGGTCAATGGGATAAATGTAAATTTAATGTAAATGGAAAATGTGTCAATGGATTATGGAATAATATTAATTCATATATTGATATTTTTGCATTATGTTGTTTAATTGTGATGGTTTCATTTGGTTGTGATATGGTATATGTTTGGTGAATGGATTAATAAGAATGTGTACATGGTATAGTCGTGGTATAAAATAGTAAGACTCCTCCCATGGGTCGAGTGGGACTGAGGCATTAAACCCACCCAAGAATTCATATACTAGGAGGGTGGACTGATGCTATATTCCCATTATGTTAGAATTCAATTAAATTATGTGGACTAAGGATATATGGTATGTGGTAATGATTGATTTTAAAATATTTATCCTTCATATGTTAGAGACTTTCATTATTTTACAATGAATAGTGATGAATTCCTTGAATCCTTGTGGGATGAGTATAAATTCCTTTCCATTTAAAATCATGTTGATAATGAATTAGGTAATAAAAAGACACAAATATGAATTTATTACTATGGTTATCAATTATTTAAGAATATTCAATAAACTAATGACACTAAAATTGTACTTTATCTACCTGTCATTCTTTAAGTAATTCTGTGCAATATCGTGTTAGACCAAATGTTATGTAGACACCATTGGTGGTGGCATGTTTGATTTTTTATCACACTCTTCTTAATCAACCATGTGGTACATGAGCATACATCATTCTGGCAGGTCAGGATAAGGGAAAGGGACATATTCTTGGGTGCTGAGTCATACTTGGAATACATGTGGATGTGAATCTGGACATGGACATTTAATCTTTTTGTGGATTTATTTGTTAAAAATTATTTTGGCGTGTTTTCAATTATTGAAATATTCAAATTACATGACAATAAATTATATTTTTTTGTGTATTGTACCTTATTTTAGATATTCTCAATTATTAATGGATATTGTTTATTACCCTTTTCCACTATTTTATTAGTTATCTTCAATGTCTTACTATTGTAAAGGGGGTGTAGTCTCCTAACATGACTCATTAGATCATTTCTACATGTTTAAAAAATATGACTTTAGGGAGGCACACTCGAGGTCCTGCGGTGACCCGTACCAAGGAATCAGTTCAGTGGATGCTCATTGCGGGACATTATATAGCTGTATCAGAGGGGGTGCTTTCTAGGATATAAAATTTGGGAATTTTTGATAGGAGGATAAGACTGTTTTAAGAAATGTTAATGTGATAATTTATGGGATTTGATGACCCAGTTAAAATGAAAAACACCTATAACCTAGGTTGGGGATTGTAGTTCTTGTTGTGCATTATTACATTTGATGATATTCCACTATTCAGTGATGCACTTTTGGCTTGATGTGGCCGTTTTTTGATATTTAACACATGTTCAAAATGGCATGGGTTTTTTCATTCATGAATCATTATAGAAACCAAAGTACGTAAACAGCATAGATCATGATAGTTACTCACATTGGATTCAAGCGTGGGATATAAATGAGGGAATGAATTTGACAATCTGAGATTAACATAATGAAAACGAGGTCTAATAAAATAAAGAAAATGGGTAAAAAATAAATAAAACATTGAATATTGGTTAATTAATTATGTGTAATGATAGATATTATGTGAATTAAATTATTGGTAATGATATGATGTTAAATTGGGAGTGTGTCTAAGAATTGTTTTTTAAATATGGATTTATTTTTTGAAGTGGTGTCTAATGAAAAACTATAATTTTTTGCAATGGATTACCCATATTTGTTGTATACCTTGGTAGGGATAGTCATGGGTAGCATGTGGGATGTGACAATGATTTTTTGATAGTGTGTGTGAATTAGTTTTTTATGGCTTTCATTGTGCCATGGTTTATATGAAATTTGAATGATTTATGTAGTGTCATATAAAGCTCATGTTTGTAATTATAGAGAAATTCAACCAAAATATGTGTCAAAATTAAGTGATAATAGGATGTAGTCGAAAAATATACTCTATTAGTAGATAATAAAAACCTATATATTCAATGAAAAATAGGAGAATATATGTTCTGTGATAAATTTTCCCGTTTCAGGAATATGATGGAAAGGGACCCTAGGCGGGTATAGTGAGAATGATTAAGATGACCTGGGAGTTTCAATTAGAAAAAAAATATTATATATGTTGGAGAAGGTGGATCCATGGATATTGAAACCTAGAAATTTTATATTCATATGATTTCGGAAGACATGCATATTCCAACAATGAAGAGGTCCATCCTGGAAAGTTTTTTTCTATGAGGCTAGGCCAAATGATGGTGGGATTTTAAGGTCCATACACAGAGAGATAATGGTGTGGTTTGAAAGGATTTTCTTGTCATATTTTGTGAATATTTCAATCATGAAACCTTACGGTAAAAAATGTATATAGTGTTTATGAGGTTGATCCATTCATCTATGAATGTCAAGGAATATTTATTTGGATTCTCTAACTTACAATTTTTTTCCCATCTTTTGTGGGAGATGAGGCGTCTATGATGAGATGTATTAGTGATGGACTACGAAATTATATCATTTCATAGGTGAATATCGTTCTCTTAAAAAGGGTCACTATAGTTGTCGATCAATCAATTATTCCATCCGGAATCATCTAAAAGGTTTTTGGATTTTGACATGCAGTTCACGTTGGGTGAACTAATGGTGTGGCTTCAGACACCATGAAGTACCACATTGAGAATATTCACCATGGTTCTGGAAATGAAATCTAGAAATGAGAACTAATATCTCAGGTTATTGATAATGTTTTTTATTATCAGTGCATCAATCTATGACACTTGCATAGTAAGTGTTCTTGAAAACTGATTGAGTGTCGAGCAAGGGACAGATTGAGTATTGTGCAGAAGATCTATAAGTGATTTCGATTGTCTATAATTTATGTTGGGTTATGGAAATTTTAGATTACATTCATGGGGTTGGGTACCCAATTTCAAGAAGGTAGTTAGAACCACACCGGTTGTACCTATATGGGTTGTGGATATTGAACTATAGGGTGAGATCATCCACCCAGACAAGGTAGTTAAGTTCTAGGAACATAGGATGTATCCCATCGAAGAGGATTTTCCTATCTTCACATTGTACAGTCTACACCAGGAGGTGGTGTGGCTGGACCATCCAATGTTTATTGTTTGATCCTTGTAGTTTCCACAATTTATAGTGCTTTATTCGACAAAGGTTCTACACACACTTTTATATATTATCTTATTATTGTCTTCTGGGGCCTACTAGTTGGATATATATGTGGGGCTATGAAAATTGAAACTCTATTAGTTTGAGAATAGATAATATCAAACAATTTAAGGGCGGTTCTATGGAGGTTGGGGGTATGATTTTTTGGTACTTCATCAACCACGAATGTCTGGTATTGAAAAAAAATTCGGTATTGATTTCATGGGGTTGTACGAGGCCCATATCAACCATTACTATCACCAGGTAATGTTCACATCTCTTGAGGGATATACATTTTTCCATTGAGGTGAATGGGATGTAAAATTGAGTAGTGCATCACTATTTTTTCAATAGTTGGAGGAACTCACTAGAAAAGTGGCATGTCTTCTACTTTATAATGAAGGAGTTGAGTATAATGTCATTCCTCATGTGGTAGATAGCATTGTAGATGTTTTTTCTAGATTATTTCATTAGGATTTTACTTAGGAGGGATGCGGGTGTTTTATAGAGTTGCTGTTGAGAGTGGATCAAATTTCCATTCCACTATTTATAATGGAACTATGTTATCTCCAACAACATAAAAATCAGTTGAAATAATTTTTGATTAAAGGTTCAATACATCCTAGAATGCCACCTTCATGATATCCAACATTGTTTTCCAAAAATATTAAGTTACTATTGTAGTTGTATGTGGATTATAGAATCTGAATCAAATGGCAGGTCTGAATTAATACCATATTAGTTGATTTTATGACATTATTAACTAGATGAAAAGTGATATTAGGTTTCTAAAAAAATTATAATGGGAAATAACTATCTTAGGGTGAGGTTATTTGATATATTAAGGAAAATTTTCAGATGCAGGTATGAGTTATTTGAGTTGGATGTTATTCAATTAAGGTTGACCAAAGGACAATCTATTTTTATGGCCTTAATGAACCAAATATTTATCCAATATCCATATCATTTCATAGTTTTTCTTAATGAATACATCTTGGTTTAATATAGAAATCAAGAGGATCAGAATAAACATCTTGATATCATCTTTAGTATTCAAAGATAATATATAATTTACTCTAATCTATAGAAATTTCATGTCTGTATTGATAATGTGTAATTTTGGGATCATGTTATCTTTATGGTAGGTGTTTTAGTGGATCAAAAAAAATTAGGTTATTATATCATGAGAGTATCCCAAATATGTTTATGATGTTCAATGTTTTCTAGTATTGGTAGGTGACAATTGATGGTTTATCAAATATTTTTCCTGTTTGGATTTTTCATTTGTGTGATTAACTAAGAAGATAGTAATGCTTTAGTGGACTAAGGTATGAGAGAATGATCTTCATGTGCAGATGAAGTGGTTGACGACACGCTGATCCAGATATTACCAATAATAGGTAAGAGGAACAACATGTTCTGTTATATGTCTGATGTTGGGTATGGGGAAGTGTTGAAGAAGGATGATATAATTATAGAATATCGGTCAAGAAAGTAGAGGAATCCAAAAATCAATTAACATACTCATGATCATGAGTTAGCCATTTTGGTTTATTCCTTAACGTTTAGTAGGAATTTAATATTAGGATATTTGTTCATAGTGCTTACTGATTATAAGATTTAGAAGAACATATAATATCAGCATGATTTGATCCTTCATTAGTGAATATGTGTTGAGTAAATTAAATCTTTTGACTTTGAATTGGTTTACACATCATGAAAATGAAATAGTTTTATAGATGATATGAACTAAAAAACTCAAAATATGATTGTTTATGAATCCGTTAACGAGGTGAAAATGGTGTATTTGTTTGTTGAGATGCACCTAGAGGTGTATGATGGGCTTGGATAAATGACTATTCCATATATAATAGTTTAGTTTGTGATTTTTAGTCAGGCCAAGGAGAGTTATCTTAAAGAAACAACGTTGTTATCATTAATGGGAGGTCTTAAATGTGGGGAGTCGCCTTTTTTATTGTGATCATTATGTTGAAAGAAATTTTTGGTCATCATCCTATTTTTTTGCCAGCAGGTGTGTGACAACTGTTGTTGCATGTGTCTCAAGCATCAAGGCCGGATGTGCACCTTGGATTAACAAAGATGTGTCATAATCTTCATAGGTTGTATTGGTTGTTTGGAATAAAGAAAGAGGTTGTGGATTTTTTGGTGCGATTACTAACCTGTCAGTAGTTGTTCGATGATCACTACATCCTTGCTGGGTTGATAAAATTATTTTCCATTTCAGAGTGGAGGTGGAAAGATGTAATAATGAGTATTTTATTTATTCTTCTGAGAATTCGAGGGATGAACAATGCAATCTAGGTGGTTGTGCTTTAGTTGACAAAGGTGGAAATTTTTTTGCGATTTATGTGACATTTAATTTTTACTAGTTTATTGAGCTATATGATCTAGAAATAGTGAGGTTTCGTGGAGTACAACGGAATATAGTTTCATAGAAGAATTCACATTTCACATCATTATTCGTACAGGGAATATAGATTGAACATATTATCCCACTGTTTTTGAGCACTAATATTCACCTAAGTATTGTAATGAAGTTAGATAATAGAATATATATTTTATAGGACACGTTGTTGTCTTGTGTTCAAGATTTCAATGATTCTTGTAAATTACAATTGTTTTTTTTTGATTTTTCCTACAACAATAGGTTCCCTACAAGGATTCAAATTGATCTTATTGTTGAATATTATAAGAGGACATGTAGGTCCCTATTATGTTTCTAAGATGCTTGACTATCAGATTTCTTGGGGCATATCCTCATGTAAAATATGTTATAAAAGGGTAAGTTGATTCTGAAATTCATGGAAACAGCTTATTGTAGAAAGATGTTCTATATATATCATCATATTACACCTCATGATTATATAATTGGTGATATTTTTTTTCTTTGGGATTCTCCACCATTAGGTCACTATTAGATTTGAAAACACAAAATTTTGGCACCCATGTTTATGGGGTTATTTTAGATTTTGGAGAGGATAAGAATGGTGTATAACCGATTAGATATTCTATAGTTAGAATGTATCATGCATGATGAATCTAATGATTCAAAAATGTGTTTGTATCACCTTGATCCATATCCTATGATTAATATGTAGGATGTAGATTATGAGGCTGGTTATTCCTTTAAATATCATCCTGTTCATATTAGGTATTACCGTGAGAATGTTTTGTGAAGATAGATTGTGGCCATTGTTCAATTTTTATGGTTCTATGGTAATGTTCTGTAAGAAATGTAAGATAGGGGTCATATGTGTTGGACCATTGGACCAATAATTTTACCTTGGATAATCAATGATGATTAGGATGAGTTGGCCATTCATGATCCATTATAAGGTGGGGTGGATGTAAATAACGATATATTGAGGAGTTATGAACTTGGGTAACTTTTGATATCAATATCCTTTAATTAGATTATAAAATTTTTCACTATTGTATGACTGAAATGAAGGGTATATTAGGGGTTTTGGGCATGAAATGAAAGAAAATTGGGCCAACATATTAAACACTAATGGCTTTATCATGGTATGTAAAATGTGAACCATTAATAGGAAAACTGTACAACAATGGATTGTGGAATATCACAAGATTGGAACAGAGTTTTACAAACCATGTGGACTTCCCTAGAAAACTATAAAACAATTGAAATTGGAATATTGAATGGTTGCAACATGGTATGCAAATCCATGTAGCCTTACTAGGTAAACATGGGACACAAATCTCCAGGGTCAAGGAATTATCAGCGATTTTTGAATAATTTTAAAATTTTGTGGGTAAACGGTGGAAAAATTTAAAAGTTAGAAAAATTACAATTTTTCAATAATTATATTTTAATGCATCATATTATTTTCACCCCCATTACCTACCTTGAAATCCCAGTGATGAACAATAACCCTTGTCCAATATCAAGGATATGTCTTCCTCATTTTTAGGCCATTTGGAAATTGATGGTGGTATATCGAAACTCTGATTATGTCTAATCCTATCATTTCATCTAATTTCCAAATCCGAGATAGTCACTTGGGAAATCATATTCTGAATCCATAAAAAAACATATTTTTAGTTGGAATATAGGTTAAATATTCATGTTATGCTTGTATCTAGATATAAGAATATGATTTGATTTTCTTTCATTAAAAGATTTTATGTAGGTGGTCTAGATGTTATATCCAATGGTTTTATAATGATTTCTGCATATAAGACTCTGTTATTCCCCCTTTATTATGGTTTTAGTGCCACTACGCATGGATGACTATCACAAATCATCAATTCAATGGTCGGGTAAGAATATAATTAGTATAACAACACTTGGGTATAATCCCCGATAACGATAAAAATTTTAGAGTCGATTGTTTTTAATTGGATATCTTTTTATTTGAGGGGTTTGTTGATTTCAAGGAATAAATGAAATGATTGATTAATGAATATTAATTTAAAATTTTATTAATTTTTTAGGTGAGATCATATTTAGGGATATTTTATTAGTACATCATTATGATTTTTTTATATTGAATTAAATTAACACCAAGTTCCCAAGATGACTTTGATCAGAATTCCCATGTGTTATGGTCTTCATCGAAGACTAAATCCAAAATAGGATTATAATAAGTTAAATCATACTTAGGGTAGTTTAATTATGGTTCCAATAATCCAAATAATTCACATTTTAAACAAAATATGTCATTTATTCATGGAATTTTATGTTCAAATACACAATGTTAACCTAAAGAATAATAATCGTGAAAAAACACTCAATCACTTAACATCACCAAAATATTACTCCCCATAATTGCAGATTTACCATCCATTAATATTTATTGTAATCGGGATTTAATTTTTTTTGGTTATTATTTATAAATAGAGAAAAATAATTGAATATTAATGTTTTGTGTGTATAACACACACACACAAATAGCGAGGAAAAAATGCACATTTTATTAAGTAAGAAAGAAAAAGGGGATAGAGATTCTAACTAAATTTTAAATATTTTATGGAAATTAATATTTCACAATATAGGGTGGAAGATTATATTATGAGATGAAGAAGAAACATTCATTAAAATAACATTACAAATACAGACACTTATGGGATTACAAATGGAGAAAAATATAGAAGTAAATCAAAATAATCATGGAGGAATGGAATATGAAGTAAAATAATTACTATGGATGATCCTATCAGGGAATTGGTAAAGCCTTTTTCATTCCAAACTATCCAATTTTTATTTGAAATTCCAACTCCATGGATGAAGATTAGGGGTATTCATTTACAGTCCAATGTGCGGGACATTTGCATTCCGAAACATCCCATCCAATAGGATCACTAATGTGGAAATATAGTAATCTAAATCTCAATATATTATATAATTAAGAGTTGTAGATATTGATATTTTCTATATACTTTTAAAATTAGGCAATCATTTTAATTTTTTTACCAAATATATAGATATTTTACAAAACATTATGTAGCTGTGTATTTTTATCAGTTGAGTTTCGATGTCATGAAAGTGAGTGAATTTTTTTAATAAAAAGATTCCTTAAGATCCAAATCATTTATTCTACAAAGTTTCAAATAATTAAATATGATTAAAAATAGAAATATATAAGCTCTAATTTACATATATATCATGATAAAAGTCAATAATTGAGTAATGGTTATAACTCTCGGACCTAATGGTTGGTAAGACTTTATATAATCATTTGATCCCTTATTTTTGTATTGGGGATTTGAAATTTATATCCAATATGATTTTTATTTTTCCTCAACCATTGGTGGATAATAAAGGATTTTTGACTTCTAAATTGAGCCCAAAAATTAAATGGTCATTGATGTCCTAATTTCATTATAGATTTACTTATCCTTTTTGTGGATAATATAACCATTCAAATGGATCAATTGGACAAATAATACTTCTAATAATATTTGAGAAATTGAATAGGGAACCAAAAAATAATAATCATACAGTTTATCTAGTTAATGATGGAGTTATATTAATAATAGTAAACTAAAACGGCTGGATTAAATCAAATAATTCTCATTTAATATATTTAGTATTAGATTATGACAATATAACACTAATTATGAATATTTAAATTAAATTTACTAAAGGGAGTATAGAAAACATTATGGATAAAGGGATATCATCAAATCCCCCACACATAGTCTTATGCATGTCCTCATGTGCATAAATATAAAAACATAATAAAATCACTCTCACTCAACAATAAATATTAATATTTTGTTTCCCCAAATAAAGGATTATTAGAACATTTCACTCATCCATATTGAATTCCCCAAAAAATTGATACAGAAACAAGGTTCAAAAAACAATATATTTTTATGCTAAATTTTTGAAATGCAAAATATGGGCACTCATTACTCAATCGTGTGAAGATAATAAAAATATATTTATGGAGGTTCAAATATTAACTAATAAAATTTGAATATGTTATAATTACAAAGATCTATTTTCTTCCATTCCATATCACAATGTGGAAACGTATCATGTGGTATTTTCAGTGGGTTTTGATATATTATGATATGGTTGGAATTTTATGTTCAAAATAGTGTAAAAGAGTGGTAAAACATCAACATGGGTAAACAAAATTATTATGAAATGATACATGAAGGAAAAAGTGATCATATATTAATAAGGACATTATTGTGTGAATAAATAAATAAAGGTTGAATAAAATTTAAAGGGGACAAGAATATGAAATATTTACAATGACACAGAACTGATCCCAACAACATAGTAAAAGAGGATGTAAGTGTTTTGATCATTTAATTTATTCTATCGATAATTGAACATGAGACAAATTTCATGCTCATATACCTAACCATGATAGATCTATTTATGGAACTAATTTTTTATAAAGGCAAAGCCTCCTTTATTAAATTCAAGAGAAAGAGGAAAGCAGAGAAAAGAAAAGAAAAGAGTACGGGAAAAAACAGGGAAACCCCAAAACAATGACTATTTAATTACCTTTTTCAATAGACGCTGAGTTAGCCTTTCCTCTTCTTCTTTTAAAGCAATCTGTTTCGCTTTTTCACGTCCTCTTCCACGACCTCTAGATCGCCCTCTTCTAGCATATTCCCTGTTCGTAAGAACTTGAAGCCTTCCCTGCAATGTCTCAGCATCAGTGCTATCAGAACCCGAGCTATCCTCTGTATCTTCTTTTCCATTGATAGAAGAAGAATTTGTTTTAACTGGCGTCATCCTTTCTTCTGAAGTAGGCTTCTCAACCGCCGTAGAGGAAGCAACCGGGGACAGTGTCTTCTTGTAAGAAACAATCTGAAATCCTTCATTATCCAAAAAGGGTTTGGCAGAAGAGTGAAAATCTTTAGAGATGACTGGAGAGTCATGATCTAAAGTTTGTTTACCTTTACGATTCCCAAAGGGCATCAATTTCCTTTGAGAGAGTTGCTGATCAACCGCAATCTGTGCTTCTACTTCTCCTGCCTGCTCATTTCCTTTTCTTGTAGAATCAACATGTTGGACATTATCTGCATCCATACAAATCTTAGCCCAAGACTTCTTTTGATTTTCAGGGAAAGTACAAAACTTGGGAGAATCTGTTCGGTCTCCCAAAACATATACTTTATATGCCTCCTCATGAGTGGCACCCTGCACCTCTTTCTCAACCTGGTTAGCAACCGTGTTCAGCTCTGGCATACCCAAGTTTTTTTCATCTGCAAGCAACAACTGTGATTCAGATTTCCCAGAAGTGGCAGATTTTCCCTTCTTGAGACAATTATTGACATTATGGCCATGCAATGCACAAGAACTACACACTAAAGAACGCCTACAAGAAGAAAGATCATGACCAATGACATGGCAGTCTTTGCAGAACTTAGGCATTTTTTCATAAATGATCTTCAGCTCAATAATATCTTCATCAGTAGCAAGCATCACTTTATCAATAAGAATATCAATAGTTCATGAAGAGTGACATTGACCTACCCAATACACAATCATTTTTTCGAGTTATTTTTCTATTTTTTGGTGTTATATATTTTGTAAACATTTAAATAACATTAGAAAATTTACATAAATGAAAATCCATTCCACAAACACACCAAATGATAACCTCTCCCTAACACATAATGAAATGCTTTACATTATGAATATGATAACATGTGGAAAATAAAAAATGGATACCCAAAATGAAATCATTCCCCCATACAAATAAATTTAATTAATCAATGAAATTCAATTCCATGTAGAAGATAGACGGGACTATTTATTGGTCTTGAAATATGGAAATTAATGAAAATATATTCATATCATTGAAGGGGATTTCAAATGGATGATTAATGTAAAGGTAATGGGAGGGTATTTATGTATTTCAAATATATGATGGTTCAAAAAAAGAATATATCATATTAATGTGAACTAAAGTAGGAAAATCAAATCATAGGTCAACAAAATCAAGAATCACAATCGATGGTGAAACCAAAAAAAACTAAAATATGGTTATAAAAAACCTTATCATGAAAGATAATGTTGGTCCACATGGTTGGGAAAAAATAAATTTTCAAATAAATAATAGTGCATTCAAAATTTATTGTTTTTGAAACCAGAATCTTTATTCAAATTCATGATGAAAACAAAAAACAATAGTTTAAAACATTTCTTTTGACTCCCAAAAATAGTTGTAAAAATCTTTAAAATTTGATGTGAGTAATTACAACTCTTATTGTTTCATAAATTTTTTATTACTATTTAATTTATTCATTAATTATTAAAAAATAAACAGCCACAGAAAAATAGAAATATGAAAAAAATGATGGATGCCTAATGGGGTAAAAAAATGAGATATGAAGAAGAAGAAATATTGAAAAATATAATGATATAAGTGAAGTTAGAGAGAGAGATAATTAAAGTAAATGAGGTGCCCTGTATTTTAAATTTTTTGGTCACAATCTACATCCAATGGTGGGTCAGTTCAAGTTGATGTGCCTCCAATGGGAAGTTAAATGAAAAAGAAAAATCATTATTCATGTAATGAAAAAATAAAAATAAATTTAAACATCATAAATGTTAAATAAAACAATGGTTTCATCCCAACTATCACTTTATTTATTTTTTCTATATATAGATAGTTAGAGTGGATTACCCATAATCTATTGGTGGCCAACATATTTTCTCAATTATATTACGATTATAGAAAAACATCTCCTTGAGGAAGCTCACATGTTCATTATATAATTTATTCCCTTCCTTGTTATTGAACATGCAATTCAATGGGGGTGAAAATAGAATATGGCTATCCTATCTTTGGTACTCAACATTAGGAATGATGTTATCCACAAATTTATTGTTTTCTATACCTGAAAATAGTGTAAGATGTTTTTATATTTATGGTACATTAATCTAGGGATTAGATAACACGGAACTATATTTTGATATCATAATTTTTTAAAACACATTTATTTTTCAGTTACTACTACCTAGTAATGAGTATCAGGGGTGATTAGACTGAATAATTTTTTTCATGTACATTATATCACTATTGTTTTCCAAAGAATGGTAAAATTCAACCTCACTAGTGATCAATTTCTCAATTAAGGAACAGAACTCACAACCTTCACTCCCATTGGGACTAGTTAACATCATTGGATCACGGTTTACCTCACCTATAATAGAGTTTTTATAATACTAGATTAGATATGATAGTTTTTGGATTATCTAATAAGAATCAAAAAATGAGAATGCTAGTTCACTTTCATTTTCATCATCCAAGCTAGAGTAGTGATGGTTTGTGGAATAATGAGATTCCAAAGACTTTTCATGATCCATTAGATAGATGGAGTTTACATTTATATTGTCATCATATAATTTTCTATTTATGAATATTTTAATGAGGATGAAAAATTCACAGTCATCATTATCATTAGAGTATGATGTAAATGATGGATAAGGGTTCAATATACTCTTAGAGATACATTCAGAATCATGGATATAGAATACATATTGATTAACTTATTCATATTTCATGGACTCAAAAATATTGAACATGACCAGTTGGTCACGAAATTCCATTGATAACATGCATGTATGGACATCGATTTTGGTTTTGGATGTCATTAGGGAAGGTCATCTGAGAATCAGAGTATATTGGAAATATTTTTTCTCACATTCCATGTCAAGGACATAGAAGACAGCTAAGAATATAATTTCATTGACTGATACCAGGTTTAGATAATATGGATTTGGGAATGACAATAATAGATGATTATAGTTCAATTAGTGAATCATTAATGACCAAAACCATTATTTGGAATGGAGTAGTAAATATCCTTAGATCATTGGACTTTATGGGGTTTTAAAGGGTAATGTTGAAACCCTGTATTGGAAGCAATAAAATGAAAGTACCAAATGACATGGGAAAGGGAATACATGTAACTCCCATGAAAAAAGAAACTATTTGTTAATATTCTTTAGCTGCCGCTTGTTAAGCCTTCGTTCTACATCTTTAATAGTATCCCACTTCGCCCTTACACTCCTACATCCCTGACCTCTCATCTTCCCTCTGCTTGCACTTGCCCTATTGTCTCTGCATCAGTGCTCTCAGAATTGTCTCTGCATCAGTGCTCTCAGAATCTGAGCTATCCTCTGAGTCATCCTAGAATTTGTTAGTAGATACATTTTTACAAACCGGTGGCTTCATTTCCTCAACAATAGGCTGCTCAACCACCATTGGGGAAGCAACCGGGGGCATTTCCTGCTTGTAAGAAACAATATGGAATCCCTCATTATCCACAATATGCTTTGAAGCAGAATGTGGAACTATAGAGATGACCGGAGAGTCAGAATCTATGATTTTCATACCTTTTCAAATCACCGAGTAAACCATAGTTTCCAGTAGTTGAGCTTCTTCTTCCATAACTTTGTTCCTTTCTCAGAGGTTCAACGACTTGTATTAGGACATTATGGGTATGTACATATATGTTGAAAAAATTTCAAAGGTCCTATGTTTGATCTTATTGGTGCATAACTCTTTATGGATCTTTTCATACATAGGGATTTGTTTGATGGAATCTATTAAATAAATATTGAATTAAACACGTCTAAACATGTTGAGAATTTAAGGATACGTTTCAAATGACTTTCTTGGATTATATATGTCTTTAAAATAAAATAATAAGGATTTTTAGAGGAATGAATGGAGGTGAGGGAGTGGATTTAGAATTTTATTCATGGTTTTTTATCTTTTCTTTTCAATCTCATCATTAAAGAGTTCATTTGCAGATCCATAATGAGGCATGTTATTTTTTTTAATGATCTATGAGAAACTCAACTTACATTTCCCTAGGGGTTTGGAAATGGTTGAGTTGGTAGTTGGGATGAATTTGATTGTTTTTGTTGGCTACGGTGGAATGAAATTTTACCATGTTCAGTTTCAATTTTTTACGGATACAATGTGTGAATGAGAAAATATCGTCTAAAACACTTTCCCATGAATTCTTAGTAGAAGAGGCATGCCCTATATTAGGATTACAATGATTTTGGATCATGGTAAAGTTATTATATTTGGTTGGGAATTAAGAAGTCTCATTAGTATTTTGGAATAAAAGAGGAACATGAAGTGGATCTATCCTTTTAGGATGAGTAATAAAGGTATATGCATGTTTTAATTTACCAACACCATAACTATATTGTAATTTTTTTAGATTTTTGAGGATAGAATTGAGAGGAATGAGAAATGGGATCACCCAACCTAATTCCTTTGATAATGTTTGAAGAGAAGAGCTCATAGTAGGGTTGGTTGATGTTTATAATGAAATAACATGATTGTTAAGGGTTTGTGTTCCTCTGATAATATGCATTATTTAGATCCATTGGTCTCGATGAATCACATGGATCCTATTGAAGATGTGGACATGTGTTTGTTGGACGATCTGGTGAGCTATAGAATCCGAAATTCTTAATATGTCTAAGGAAAATCGATTGGGGATAAGATGAGGTTGGGGGTTTGCCTATCACATATCATTGTCTCACATGACCTATATATATACTCATCCACTTAGACAACTTATTGGGTTATATGGATATATTCTATTGGACCATTTTTACATGATTACATTCTCATCTGAGGAATTGCTACATATTTGTAGTCGTCTTTCTTATAAGATCTCATGAAGTTGCAGAAGTTTTATCAACAAGAGAACCACCACTTGGGGCATCAATGATAGTTATCTCCAAAGATGATATCCCCTAATTGATGTATTGGATTAAGATTTTTTATGGATTTTATGGAATGGGTAGGATTCCACTATCCTGCTACACATATCCTTGAACTCATTGATTAATTCATTGGGTAATTGTCGGATACCACATATTTAATTTTGTATAGTTGTTGTATTAGGACCCAGATGAAATTTTTTAAAAAATAGACACTTCATGTAAATTCAAGAGTTTATATAACTAGGATAGATGAAGTAGTGTAATGAATTAGAAGATTATTCTAGTGGAAAATTTGATTCTCTATGTTTGATTTGTATTTAATAATCCCTTTAAGGAATCATTCTAAAGAACACCACTTGGAACTCTTTCTAATGATGATTTGGATCCTAACCAACTAGCGAATGGAAATGTAGTAGGTGATTAATCAAACCTGATTTGAGTTTGCAATATTTCCCAGTGTTTGGATATTCTATACTAAAGGATTGGTTATTTATATCAACGGTGGAGGTTTTTTATGGAGTTTTTCTATATGATTGTCCATATCTAGTTAAATTGGTTGGATAATGACTTGCTATTGAGTAATTTGATTATCTCTAATGTTCCTCCTATGCCGGTGAAATGTTCTCCCTATATGAGTGTAAAACAGATCTAATAGACTAATAGGGAGGATACATGGAATTAATATATTTTTATAAATGTGAAGGAAGATGGGTTTTTCTTTAGGGTTTTTATGTTCATGTTTTTTATGAAAATGTTGGTTTTTAATGTGTTATATTTTCATAATTATTTTGATTAATTTTTTTCATTTTTTTATTTCCAAAAAAATGAATAATTAACATACTATCCTGGCCAATGGAAAATTCGTAATTGTGGATGATTGTCTCCTATTTAATTTTCAATGGTTTGGTTCTCTACTAATGTGTATAGCAGGAGTTGGGTTGAATCCGTAATGATGGTACAAAATTTTTGAGTCGATGGTTTTTAATTGATTGTGTTTTGATTGGTTAGGGGTTGGTTGTTATCATGACATAGAGGAAATGAATTATTATTGAATATTAATTAATAATTTTAATAATTATTATGGGTACTACTCAATTAGGCATTTAATCTTGTAATACAATTGAGATAAACATTATATTGAATTAAATTAACACCCTCTTTACAAGATGAGTTTGATCATAATTCCCATGTGTCAAGGATTTAATTCAAGACATAAATTGATTAAGGGTTATAATCAATAAAAATATGTCTATTTTATTGTATTTATGGATCCAATAATCCAATTAATCCCAAATTTAGACAACAAATTTCATTAATCAAATACATTTTATCATCAACATACACAGAGTTATCCTCAAAAATATTCATCGGGAATCTGATCAAAATAAATTAAAAATCCGAAATTAATACTCATCCTAATAGTAGACTTACTCAACCATTGAGATTTATATTAATAAGGTTATATATTTTTATGGTCATGAACTATAAAGGGAAATAAAATAATGATACAAGAAAATAGTTCTGCAACCAACACACACAGAAATGATGTGGAAACATAAAATGAACTTTGATTGGATGAGAAGGAAAATGGGGATGAATATTTTAACATAATTCAAACATGTTTACAACCAATAATATGAAAAAATATATGGTGGATGAGAATAATTGGTGAATAAGAAGAAACATACATGAAAATAAAATTACATATTTAAACACTTATGAGATTTCATACAATGGAAAATGAAAATGTAAATCAAAATAAGAATAGTGGTATTAAATATAAATTAGAAACAAGACATTAGTATATCCTACAAAGCCTTTAGTAGAGCCTTGGTCATGAAAAAAATACCCACCTATTATCTCTAATTCGAAATCCACACATGAAGAAGAGGGGGTTGAGAATATAATAGTATGTGTTGGATTGATTACATTCCAAATCTTCCCCTCTACTTGGCTCGCTAATTTTGTAATCTAAAAAGCTAAATATTGGGATATTCACTGCATAACTGTTTTATATATTATTTTTTTCTATTTAAATTAAATCATATTCAGTAATTGGATAATTTTATCCAATGGTATGATTATTTTTTTAAACAAAAAGAACATATCCACTTTTATCAACACTTTCTCAATGTTCAAAATGTGAATGGATTTTTCAATAGAAATATATCCTAAAATAAAAATCATTTTCTTTAAAATTTCATCTGACTATATCATGGATTTTCTAATGAAAAATATCACCTGTAAGTTATTTATATATCATAATAAATGTCCATAATTTTGTTATCGTTATTATTCTCATATATAATGGTGGGATTGACTTAATAGAATCACATTGGCCCTTTTTTCGTAGATTTGGGATTTAAATTTTTTTATACAAGATGATTTTTATTATCCCCAGAGCATTGGTTTATGATAAAATATTTTGGACTTCTGGATTGTGACCATAATTGGATACATAATCGATGATCCAGTTTCTTCATAGATTCATTGGGCCTTATTTTTTTGTTAATAAGACCATTAAATTGGCCGAACTGGCCAATGTTTCCTTCTAATAATATGTTGGAAATTTAATTAAAGAACCTAAAATAAAATAATAAAATAATTTGTATATTTAGGGTGAGATTTATAATTTAAATAGTAAAATGATTTGATCATATTAATTCAATGAATGATCAAAAATACTATTTACATTTAAGGAAGGAGTATGTCACAACAATTATCCGATTCTACATGAAATTTGAAAAATGGAGTAGAAAAAATGTTATGTGTATATGAATAAAATCATTCCATTCATGTGATTTTGTTAAAATCATAGTGTACATGACAAATTAACCCCCTAATATTTCTTATGGGATTCATTGAGGATGATTTGAATAATTTTAGGCTACCCGTGGGTTGCACCAACCTTCCCCAACATGATGATTAGTGATGTGAAATTTGAAATCAACATTTAATCAAGTATATCCAAAATAAAACAAGTTAATTAATAAATTAATTATTATAAATTGGTTATTTTTTGTTTTTTCTATATAAGGGTAATGTCTAAGGGATTATTTGGGTTATCATGGTAATTGGATAAAAATGGATTAATGTGAATTGAAAATATGGATAGTTTTTTCCACATGAAATTCATAATGTGTCAATACATGTATATTATGAATAGGTTATGTATGTTATCATTTGTAAAGGGTTAAATATGATGAATGTGTTAATGTAAGGGAATTGATGAATTATCTTAAAGAGTTTAGGCATATATAATGTATATCATGATAAATGTAAATGTAATGTAAATAGAAAATGTGTAAATAGATTATGTTATATTATTTTTTCCTATATTGATTTTTTATAATTGGATTAATTTTTTTTCTCATTATGTTCGTTTGAGATCTGATATATAAGTTATGATTGGGATGATAAGAATGTGAAAATTGATTAGTGGTGCAATAAAGGAATGAGGCTCCTTCCATGGGCCATGTTAGACTAATTCCCTTACATGTCCCTAGAATGCATGGGATATGGAGTCAGTCCTATACACTATAGACACAAAATTGTAATTCAATGTAACTACATTAACTAAGGCTATGAGGTTAGTGAGATTTTTCAATTGTATAAAAATTTTCACCAATGAGATAGTGAAAAGACGTATTCAGTTATTCATAATGACAAATACATTGAACCATAGTGTGAGCGGTGTAAATTTCAACCCTTGGAACACATATTGATAATTAACTATGTTACTTATAGGACAAAATTATGAATTTTCTACTATGGATATACATTGCTTACATAAATTTTGATAATTAATGGTACTCTAATTTTTTATTATATACTCATCATTGATTTAATACTAGAATGAACTATATATTTTGATAGTATATTTTTTAAACACAATTTGTGGTGGTGTACTATGTTTTAGTGACACCATTCTCAAGCCACCATGTTTTACCTTATAAGACTTCTTGCTTGCAGGTTAGGATAAGGGAAAAGTAATTATTCCTTAAGGTTTATTTGGGCTTGGAAATGCACATGGATGAGTTTTGTAACATGGAGTAAGGTATGTATGGGGGATTTATCTATTTACATTTATGTTGGGTTTCGTTCAATTTTATAACTTTTTACATGACTTGGAATTATTTACTATTTGGTTTTAAATTCTTCCTTGTCTGAGAGATTCTTGGTTAGGCATGGTAATTTGTTATTACATTATTATAATATTTTATTTACTAAATTTGGTGACTTACTTTAGTAAATATGATACAGTCTCCCAATGTGACTCATTAGACTATCTCTTCTAGTTAACAAGATTTTATGTATGGGCATGTGTGCATTAGGTCATCTAGTGTCTCTGCTCAGGGTACTAGTTAAGTGACTACTTAGATGGTGGCATAAAATTACATGTAAAAAATATGAATTAATAGAGTATAATAAAATCAAATAGGTTTATTAGCTAATGATAAAATAATTTACTTCAATATAAGCTAAAAAATAAACATTCTCAATTATATTGAGATTATGAAATAATCCATTAAAATGATTATTATGTAGAAGTTATAATTATTAAATGAATAAATTATTTTTATCAACTATAAATCCAAATAAACATATGAAATAAGAAATCATATAATATAAATAAACTACAAACTTAATATTAGATTATCAATAATAATGAAGATCTATCATAACATTGTGAAATCAAATTGAGTTATGAAATTCCTTACAACTTAGTAAATTTCAAGTAAATTCCCCTTCAAAAAAATAAATATTTAAGAATATGATTTATAATTCTGAATTCATTAGATGAAACGGTGTTGAACTTGGGTTAAACCCATGGTCCAACAAATTTATTAGAAAATGAGAGAGAAAGTACTAAATAAGAAGAGATGACAATAAACAGAAGCATGACACAAAAAATGACTTAATAAAAAAAAGAAACAAGAAAGAATCAACATTAATTACCTATGGAATATCTCCCTAGAGATCCATCCCAACCTCTCAAATGTCTACCTCTCTTACACTGTATATAACCCACCTGGCTTCATCATGATCATCCATGTCTGATGACAGTTCCTCCTCATGGGAATCATATCCCCCTCTGAGATCATTTTCACCCTTTGAATGAGTAATGTCACTTTCCTTGAGAGGATTCCTACAAATGGAATTTTTTACATATTTATATTATATGTTAATTGTTATTTTTATACACCATGTAGAAGATATTTGATCCTAATGTAAAAATTATCTCAATGAAATGAAATTGAGACCAAATCCCTTATCTCACCCCTTCTTTTGGTTGAACATGATTTAAACTATTGTATACTAGTTTTTAAAATTATATTACTTATTAAAAACAATATTAATATTTATAATATCATTTATGATACTTTTGTGTCATTTTATCACCCTTTTATTAATATTCTCTCATTATTTTTATTATTTTGGGTGTTAATTTCCATGTTTTCTCATGCATGTTTTTAATAAAAGTTCTGGTTCATACACATATTATATAGTTACCACATCCAATAGATAATAATAATGAACAAATTATCATTTTTATAAATCTATCAATATTTTAATTTTAACAATGATTGATTTTTTTATTGATGTATATTATGAACACTGAGATGGCAGGTCGTACATACATATGAGTAACATTACAATTTATTAGTGCATATTATCTTAAGTGGGTGTGTAATATTTATATATTAAAAATTATTTTAATATAAAATTAATTCCTTAAATATTCTTATACATATCATTCATGTGTTTTAGTTATTAACATATAGTCTCATTTATTCATGATGGTTGTAATCAACACGTACATGAACGATGTTACCATATTTCACAGAAAATTGAAAATTAATTAAATTTTTTTAAGAGTGATATATATTGTGTAATATAATATTAATTTAATGAATATAACATTTTTTTGTTAAATTTAATTTCATTACATTGCATGTAATTACTTTTTGGAACACTAATAACATCGATTTGTGAGGAAGTAGTCCACTGCACAGATGAGAAACGTTATTGTTTCCCCTACAGAATGGAAAGAAAAAAATTTACATATTAAATAATTATTCATTCAGTATAATTATGTTATAAATATCATATATATTTATTTTTATCCATAATCATATTGAACCATTGTATTTGGTAATATAAAAACAAATTATCTTAGTCCGTGATGTGGTAGTCCGTAGTATACATGAATGGAAATAACATATCCCATTTGAAGGTAGTGGAGATGGTTTTAGGCAATGAAATTAACATAAAAAATTTAATTGTGTGTTGGACATAAAATATATTATATCAATATAATATAATAATAATTTAAGGATGTGGAGAAAGAAATAAAATAAACATTATCATTGGATGACATTACCCCTTATTTCGGATTCCTACTTAGGATTTCACCAACATCCCTCTTAAGTGGGATTTATACCACAATTATGGATCTTAAGATGATGGAATGGTTTTTTTGAAATTATTTCGGTAGGTAACTACTAATGTTATTTTTTTAAGGTGTTAAGTGAAATGTAGAGGGGGGTTCACTTTAATAAGTGAGGTGAGTGACACACTTGTAATCATTAAAATGATTCAAGCATACCCACATTTTCATCATGCCCAAAGACTCCAAAATTAGAAATTATAAAAACAATAAGAGGTAAGGTATAAATAAATATAGAAAAATGGAGTTGGAAAAGTTGGTTGGTCTTTTATTCCAATATATTCTTATTTTAATCCATACTAAATTAGTTGATACCATAAGGGCGAATTGTTTTTCAATATTCACTATTCATTGATGTAAAATAATAATTTGACATAATCAGATAATATAAATTACTCTGATTCAAAATAACAAATCCATTTTTACAAAATCAATACTTATGTTTTAAAAAAATAATAATTTAAATATAAATAGGTATAAGTGATGACCAAGTGAGTTTTCTAATTAAAAATGTTCTGAACTTTACAGTTTTTAAATGTCAAAATACAATCTGAAAAATCTTTCCAATAAGAGTGGATTAATTGATATATAATTTTACCAAATTTTCATTAATTTATATTCAATATAGACTTTATCATTATAAAGTATGTAATGAAGATTTAGATTCCAATTAAAATTTATTATTTTTCAATATTAATCTAAATTTGAAATATTTATGAAAAATAAAAAACACTATAAGAAGATTATTTTTTATTTATAATATAAGTATTATTTTTTAAAATATATTTTATTATAGTGGTAACAAATTAATTAGATATTATGTGCACCATGGGTGAGTAAACCATCCTATATAAAAAATATTTTTTCCAAAAACCATTACATTATATTATTTGAATATTATTTAAATTAAAATAAATAAATAACCATAATACTAAAAATAATTTATTAATATTCAAAAATTTAATATAAATTTGTGGTTATAATGTTGTACTATATTATAGTTCATTTAGACTAAGGGTTTTATTTTCTATAATATATAAATGATATTAAATTTAATGAATGAAATATTTTCTAATATTTAATATATGTATTGTGTTTTTCATACTGTATTTCCGAAAATGTTCTTATTTTACAATTTTAGGGTGTTATAATGAGACAAAACTACGGGAACGTCAATGGTTTTCTATTTTAAAAAAATTATTACCAAAAACCATCATAAAAAATCAATACCCAATCCTCCCCCATATTTTATAAATTTCCATATATCGACACTATACCATTCAATGTCAATATATTGTTCATTATGGTAAACTACATTTCCATCTCTATAGAACTACAAAATAGTTTATAACATTTCAAGGAACTTTAATAATTCTTTAGAAAGCTACCCCATAGTGATAATGTTTCTCTTCCTTTATTTATAAAAGTAATTCCATTGAATATTGAAATCAAATTTCTATGTTAATTTGTTTTCATGAAAATTAAATTATTCAATTATTATCGATAAATTTTAATCACTGTAAGTCTTATATTCTATCTTATAATTTCCATTCCTAAATCCATATCTTATGCATGTTATACTACCAAAATTATCCTTTGATTTTACATTCCTCTATTTTTATGTAATGATGATCCCACTCTATTTTAATTAAAGGGCATCCATAAATATGTAATTATACTTATTCTACTATTTATTTCCATTTATGAAACACAAATTACTTTCTAGTGGGTAAACATGGAGTAATAGTCAAGTCTTTATGAACTTATATACTCAATATTATTACATTTAACTAATTATTTTTTCAGTATGAATTTTTTATAAAATTATTTATTATGAACAATTTATTTAAAATAAATTTATACATAAGATTTGTGTTCCCTATTAACATTCTATTTCTCTGGGTAATGATTAAATGATATTTTTATGATACCTATTTTAATAACCTATGTCATCTTTTTTAGGTAACCCTTGTTTTATACCTTAGGAATATAATTATGATTTCATAATTTTTTATTATTGTCAAATTTACATGTTATGTATCATATAATTTTTTTCTATCATATTATATTTCATGTTCATTCTATAATTATCACTCATGTTCATTTCTTATTTTTATCACTTACCATGATTTATGCTCACCCTTTTCTTTTAATGTATTTCCAAATGAATATGCTTATAGATATGTGACCTAGGAAGTAATATTATAGGAGAAATTTATAGGATTAAATATGTATTTTCTAATATTTTCTTATATAATTCAAGTATTATGAACCTAGTTTCCAAGATACTAAATCTCAACTAGTCCATATATATTATTGATGTAATATTTGTTTATGAAATTATGATAAGAATGTTGTACTAAAAAGATGTATTTTTTTAGTGGTTTATTTATTTATGAAGTAAATTTACCAATGTGAAATAAGGACAGTTTAATGCCAATATAAATGGGTATCGTGGATATATCAAGGTGAAATTTTATTTCTTGAAAATATGGATAATGGTGATGGATGATAAAACGTGATATAGTTGTGAGTGTATCAAAAGGGTATTTACACAGCACTTCCCTATGTAATCTTTGGAGATCAAAATATCTATATTGATAGCCATGGAGGTCATAGTGGAAATATATGATATAGGTTATGGAAATGGTAATGTAGTTCACACCTACATATTTTAATGGGAATTGTGAGATAAAATAATGATGGAATTTTCACTATGATCTATTATTGTCCATGGTAACAGTTAAAATATTTTTTAATTAAAGAAATTATCACTTATGAAGGGTCTAATATAGCCATTTAAAATAGATGAGATAACAACCCATTCATGGACCAGGGATATTGTAGAATTTCTTATTGTGCTTAAACCATGGAGGAGTTCTTTTTAGATTATCTACTAATAGAGGTTAACTAATAATGTGGGTTTGGATTTATTTATTACTCTAAAACCCTAGATATATATTTTTTATCTTGTGGAGAATTATTTTATCCTCTGTGGATCCCAAACTTATCAATTCATTACATTACTCCCCCTTTATCCAATGTTTTATTTCTTATCTCTTTTATTTTTTTCTTGATCCTTATTTGGGATAGTGGAATCAAAATTAGTTCTTATTATTGATAAATTTGGATTAACATTCTCCAAAAAATCTGAGGTCACTTATTCAAGGAATTCATTCAGGGATTCATTGATTCGCATATTTCATACTTTTGATCGGTAGTTAGATTACTTCCTTAAGGTAGGTTATTTCCTTGATTACATGTATCTTATAAAATTACATCTTTTTTAATATTCTTTGGATTATCTAATTGACAGTTATTTATTAACAATTTCATCCAGGATATTTCTTATAATTCAAGGAATGATGTTATTGGGCATTTAATTTTTTTCATCACATCTATAATAAAATTTGGAACCTCCAATATTCTGTTCAATTAAAAAAATTAAAATTATAATCCTGGTTTTTTATAACATAATAATCAATGATTATCGAACCAAAAAAATAATTCAGATACATTATGTTTTTTCTCTCTCCTCATGCTCGATAGATACATTTTTTAGAGCAGCCTTACTTTTTATTACATTATAATTAGATCATTTAAATATTATAAATCATAAATGGTGTACATTTTAGGATTAAAATATTTAGTATCTTGTAAAAAATAAGATGATAAATTATTAATACATAATATAAAATTAATGTTCTTAAAATCCTTCTTCGTAAAAAAATCAAAGGATCTCACATTTTCATTGGTACAGGTAGTCACATGAGGATATTCATCAAAGAATTCGGGGTTCAAAAATCCTAGTAAGGGGAACGATAACATTGATGAAATAAGAAACATGAATCTTTAGTACATGGGTGAGAATAAATATCATATTTTTTAATAACAATGGTATCAACATAATAAAATTGATTAATACATTTGAAAAAATCATGTAATGTTGTGATGGATAAAAATAAATTATTATCTCATAGTGGTCAAATACAACATATTATTGTCAGTGAATCTAGACTACGGTTCACACATAAAATATTTTCCAAATAATAAATTCATTGTTGAGGACAAGGTCTATATCTTGTTTATTAATAATATGCCATTTATCATGATACACATCACATATCCAAATTTTTTAGAGTGATATATAATTATATCACCAACAATTACTTATTTATATTTACATAATCAATAATGGAAAGGTGGACTTTTAAAAACAAGATTCATGAAATAACCAATGGAATGTAATGGGACTGAAAATTATCTTATAATGAATTATTTAACTTATAACAATATGTTTTCTAAATTAATATGTTAAAAAAATTTGGAACAATAATAATCATTCTTGAGCGATGAATAAAACTCAACAAGAGTGAATGAGTATTCATGGAAGGAAAAGTATTTTTTGGATGATATTTTTATTCAAAATATATATCAATATGGTAACATTTATAACCCCAAAATACAAAGGAATAATTTTTAAATGACATTCATGAAACACTATGAAAATATGAAAATAAAATTGATGTGAATGAAGGATAACCAAAGGAGAAGAAACTAGGTTTGAGTATCCCCACACCAGAAATCCACATTTATTTCTCTGCCTTCCATACTCATGATTACTAAAATTTGGCATATTAAAATATCAAAACATAATTTCTTATATACATATATATAACTATTTATGAATTATATTCATTTAATTTTAGCCCCTAATTTTTTTGGTTGATGTTGAATCACTTTGATAATATGTTTTCAATAAACATTTCTTGTTTCTCATATATTAATTTATATAGTTCAATAAAATTTGTACATAAGTAGAATAAATTGTAGAATAATAAAATAAATATTTTGATATTTATATATAATAAATAATATATTTTATCCATCCATAATATTAGTGATAATGAATGAAGTTTGAAATGTCCTTAACGGTGGTTAACAGATTGTTATCGTGAAAATTCTGCAAAGAGGATGAAAAGGTGTAATAAAATATAGATACAAAAAACAAATTATTTTATCATATATTAATAGTTTTAATATAACTGTACCATAATTCCTTCCAAATTTAATAATATTTGGTTTTGAGAATTATAGATAAATAGAGGAATAAAAATGTAAAACATAAAGAATAGTTGATGAAAACATACCCACTTCTTGGGGTTATGTCCTTTGTATAAGACTAAATTACCTTGATGATTGTAGAAATAATAATCCCAAACGTCCATATAGATTATAAATTCTTTAATATAAAGTATTTGGGCATATATTTGGCTTTGGAATGGGTTGGATGAGGGTTTTTTGGGGGAGTGAGAGGGGTTCTTTATACATTAGGAGATGAGTATTTTTAGATTAAAATATTAAATAGAATAGTATGTCGAAGGTGAATGTTTTAATAATAAAACTATTAAAATAAAAACATTATATTAATACTATATATTGGGTTTAATACATTAATACCCTTTATAATTCTAATTCATTAGTTTGTTTAAATGGGAACTGAAAATAGAAGAAAAACTATTATCTTACGTGAAGGGTTTTAATTTTAAATTATGAAATTTGATGTTATTTGTATGAAAATTAAGTTTTTATTTATTTTAATTGACGATTTATTAATTTATATATATTCCGAGAGAAAAAAAAATGCATGAAATGACTAGTTCATTATTATATCATTAATTTTTAAAATTACGATACATTAGTTACAAGAAAACTATATTATTACTATTCACACTAAAATTGATTTATTTTAGAGAACTATTAAAAAATCAGAAATGTTAAATTTTATCATATTGATTTAAAAAATTATATTCAATTTAATAAAATAAATTTATTAAAAAGGTATTTTTAATTTTTAATAAATTTTTTGATTTTTTACAAATTACTTCAATATATTGTTTATAAAAATTGTTCATATTTTATCTTTGAGATTTTTAATCATTATATTTATTATTTGAATTATAAAAAATTATTTTCTGTTATATTATCCATAAAAAATATAATTTATAAATCATTTTATTATGTAAGGTCAAATTTCAATTCCAATGGTCGGGTTACAAATCCCAATAGCCAGGTTACCTTTCATAATGATCAGGATATTGTTCACAAAGGCATGGTTACTATTCTTATAGTCATAGTTTCCCCTATAAATTATAATTAGTTCCTTTATTCAATATTCACATTAATTATTCTCAGGGTTCCATATTTCAATTTTCAATTATATTTATAGTTTTTATAATATTTTGTTTCATTTTTTATGGTTTATTAATTATGGGAGATTATTCAAGAAGTTTAGAGTGGTCCATAGTGTCCCCTTCCATTTTTTATAGTATATTTTGTTCATATTGTAATGTTATTAATTTTTATTTGTTTATCTGTTGATTATTGTAACATTATTTATTAATAAAATCATTTATATTTCAGTTTCATTCATTTTTATATGTTTATAATACTATGTAGTACAATATAATAAACAAATATTATAAAATAAAAATACCATTTATAAACTTTGGGATGTTATTGATTGTTTTGGGGGTCAGGTTGTATTTTATAGTGCTTTTACTATCTTACACTTCTATTATGTTTTTTTCATGGGGGAAGGGGTCATTATGTGTTTTCTTTATAGATTATAAAAATCACTTTAAAATTTCTCATTGTAATAATTTTTATCTATGTAAAGTCTATTCATAGTTCTGTTTTTTGATAAATTGTTTGATATTGGTTTACACAATTCTTATTTTATATTCCATTATTGGTTCCATTAATATCTATTATAGTATTCTTTTCCACCATGTTATAAGGAATTTATGTGGAAGAAAATGGTTTTATTACCATTCTATAATTGGAATTATGGAGAGGATGAAAATTGAGTGAAAGAACTTGGAGTGGTTAAGGAGATTATTAAAAGGTAAACATTAATCCTTGATATAAAATTATCACAAAACTAGAGATGAGTGTGGTTTTCTTTATTGAACTGATGATATTGTGTACTATATTAAATTAGATTATTCTTTTTCTATGAATGTTCAGTAACAAGAAAAATGAATTGGTTGATGAATGTGAAATGTATTATTGATAAAATTTGATAAACCACATATATACCTTGAATGATACTATCTGTAAAGTGGTTTTTAATACTGCTACATTGATAAGGATATATTGGTGTAGATTATATGTAGAATACATACAGATGTATGACTCTAAAATTTTGGAATTTAATATAACATTTTAAAGTGAACTCGTAGAATATATATGTATATGGGAAGATAATTGATGTTAGGGGTTTTCTATAATCATGAATTTAATCTGGAAATCTAATAAGCACAATAATTATGAATTTAAATGGCAATTTAATTAAGAATTTAAATAAAATTGATAGTAAGTAAATTTAGAATGAGAATTATTGTGATAATATTATTAATATCTGTATGTGTAATAATGATAAAAATTTGGGGATAAATGAATAGGAGTTATTTCATAAATGTGTGGTCTTATAGAGATATTTTTAAATATTCTATTTATGAAAAAGTGGGTATTGGGATAATTTGGAAGATAGTTCAATTTATTATCTACTAAATGGATAGTAATTTATTAGGAGGATTATGGGAGGGGTATTTGTATTAGGTTCTGTCATAGGGAGGATGATTAATTAACATGTATATCTGGTGTAAGAGGAAAATAAATAAATAATTTAACATACCCAGTAATAAGACTGCATAGGAAATATTCTAATGTGGTGTTTAAGGATTCCTATATCTAGAATAACTAATAAGTATTTGTTATTCAATAACACTGTTTGGAAACTAGTTGATCAAGAATTTATTTGAGTAGTTCATCTAATGATTCATCGGTTTTACTTCTTATTGTGTAGTGTAACACGACATTTAATTTAATTTAATTATTTAATATTACATAAAATATGTTTATGTGCTTTTATATATTCTTATCTTTGTTTTTTGATACAAAATACATGATATAAAATTTCATAATGATATAAATCATACACATATCATGGATTTTAATTCCCTAAATTTATGATTTATATAAATTAACTTATTAACATGATCGATTGGGGAAATATCTTGTTTTGGGTTTGAAATTATAAAAGTTATACCATTTGTTACTTTGGTTTTTTTTGATAATTCCTTGTCCTGAACGACCAAAGAACAAAATTTGTTAAAAGAAATATTACAGAACTCCAAAGTACAGGATCATATTCAATCTTGTTCATGGAATGGTGTAAGAGAAGCTGGGAGGTCTTCACACCATGCGATTTCTTCATTAACTCCTAGTTAGGAGGTCTTCACATCATTGATTGCAGATGGTTTATTCTTGACTCTGTCAAAAATAAACTTCTGAAATGTGCAGAGTTGGGTGGCTCCAAACTAATTAGAAACTTTTTCCTTACGGAGGTTTCTGAACTTCACCATGTTATCTGGTATGATCAGAATGCTATTATTCATAAAAACAACTCACTAAATCTTAATGAAGGTCATAACTAGATCCTTATTGATATATAAGAAGCTTATTTCATTTAGAAAGGTCATTTCCATAATACCGTGCATGATTATTGAATACTGAAACGTCTACAGATCAACAAAAACTTTTGTCAACCACACCGCACTCTAGATGTGTTTTGGAGAGCCCCTCTCCTTGGATGGATTAAAATTAACATTTATGGAGCCTCTAAGGGAAATCCGGGTCCCATAGGATGTGGTGCTATTTTCTGGAACCACCCATGACAAATCCTTGGATGCTTCATGGGACATTGTGGCACTGCCTCCTCCCTTGAAGTTGAGATGATGGGCTTGATTCAAGTGATCAATTTTTCCATGGCTTATAGGTAAAACAAACTATGGATTGAAAGTGACTCAATCTGTCACTGAGGTGATAATGAATTGTTCATGTCATTATTATAAGATTATTATTGTGGGATGAGGCTTGGTGAAGCATATCTTCATATTGGTTATGCGATGTGATTGTGCATTTTATATACTAATTCATCCATGTGTTGATGGTACCCATGAGGGATGATGGTATGTAGGGATGATTCTTTACCCACATTAGATGAGTTATGATAAGGTGTATTGGTGGGATGATTCGAATATGATATGTTGGGCACTACATTCGACTGGGATTTGTTGAGTCGAGGTCTAACCCATATCATAGATTGGTATTATTATTGACTATAACAGTTGTGGTTTTATGATATGATTTTCTTGTTGAACCATTTTTTATTTTTATTTTGTCTTAGTTAACCATTCTCGCATATATATTACGTAACAAATTGATTTCACATGGGTTTTTTATTATAGATATGATCATATATATTTCAATTTTTTGATTACCATTATATAGTCTTCATCAGATGTTTTATTGACTAACACAATCTACATTGGGAATTCTTCTTTTTGGGTAATTTGAGTTGTTATTTTAGATCATAGGTATACATTTTAAAGGTTTATTTTTTTTTATTTTTTATAGTCATAGTTGTGATTGGTTAATTATTACATTTCCTATATTTATTGGGTTGAGTTGATATTTTGATCTTATCTATTATATTTGATTATATATATAAATAGGGTAATTCATGACATAATATTGAAAAAATTACTCTAGGTTCAAGTGACCACACCTTTCTTATTTGTATGTTGGATTCAGTTGTTAGTCCCTCAAATTTTATCCTGGGTGGGGATCCAAAATTTATGTGTAACATCCCTAACCTAGGATCCACTAAACCGATTCGCTAGGCTGAGATGTTACACGTCCAAAAGCATCATTCCTCGTATGTTATAGGATTCTTCCTAGCAGTAAGGGTCTAATGGATCACATGGTTTACTATACCCTATTTCTATAGAGTAAATCACAACAGAAAATATATGAAATATAGGCCACACAGAATAATAAAAAACAAACATCCATTGTCAAATTATCATCATATTATGTTACAAAACAGAACCCTTTAGAATATATTCTGTGGCATGCTAACTATGTCTAATGTGTAGAAAAAAAAATAATATAATACATTGAATCCCCAAAATGGGTCATGAATCCATGTCCATATCATCATCTATGTATCTCTCATTCATAACTCAACTCCATAGATGGAGTCCTTTTTCCTTATTCCAACTTAAAACGATGAAATCAGATTGGGTACCCAATGGTGGCCAAGCATTGTGTGAGTACAACATAGTAGTCCACTACTGATGATGTCTACAAATTATCATGTCTAACTGATAGTTCATCAATATACATAAATAAAAATTTAAACATGTAAGAAAAAGTTCCATTGGTGTATCATTAACTAACTAACTCTCACCATAATTTGTGTACATGGGTTAGGTTTTCTATATATTTAACCATGGATGAAGTCGATCAAAAACTATGTATAATGTAATAAATATTGGTCCCTATCTCACTATGGTAATAATCACACAAGTATATTTATTTAACATACATTGGGGAATTATTCTTTGTGATCATACAATGTATATATAGGGGACCATCTCGTTACTTTGACTCCCAAAACTAGGTATTTTATAGTGGGGTTTTTAGAATCAGTCGAACCTAGCCTATGGGAGGATCTTTATTATTTTATCCCATACATAAATAAATTTGAACATTCTTATTCATCCATTTACCACATAAAAACATATCCATCATAACCAAATAATACACATAATGATATAAATTTTCATTTCCATCAATACATTTCCATACCACATTTAGATTTTTATTTCAAAAGAGTCAAATAAAGGTATAACCCAATTAAAACATGTGAGACCCCATATACGGTGTCCAAAAATAATGATGACCCAGGGAATCACCCCTAATCTGGTTCACCCCCTCTTGCATAAATGAAGAAACATTAGACTAACAGATCACATGAACGCCAAGGACCCCAAGGGATGACAAGTAATCCCCCACTTTTTTCCATTGAAGGCATGTATGAGTGACCCTAGCATTTTCAAAGAGGAGAGAAATAAAATGTATAATGGTATAGGTAATCAACCAAAGAGTGGTACGCCTTACAAGGAAATAATACTGGATAACCATTGAGTCTGTTTCAACCTGCGCGTCATAAAGGTTCCCCTGTTTACACACGGACAGTACTGTGAGAACTGCAAGAGCCTTCACCTGGACCGAACAACCGCTTCCATAATTAGCAGAGAAATCCAAAACCACACTTCAACTATGATCATGTAAGACCCCACCTACATGCATGGCATCCACAACATAGTACCCATCAGTATTCAACTTGAAACCTTCATTAGGCGAAATCCAACGGATTCAGCTCCCCTGCACCCTGGAACCATTTCGCATTGCCTTAGCTACCGGAGACTGCAAACAACAAAATGAAGGTTCCTCTTTCCCAATACCCACCGCACCAACTAGACCGATTAGTACACACCTAGTTCTTGACACCACCACCCACACTGTAGATGACATCCCATTATACTTGGCATGGTTCCAAGCTTCCCATAACACCCAGCAACCCGCATTGTAAACGAACGACAGTGCCTCTACCTCCCTCATATTATCACTGCTTCCTTGAAACCATTGATCCATGAACTGATCATGATTGTCATCAGGGGAAGAAAATCATGCGAACCCCACAAATAATCTCCAAACCTCATGGACCCAATCGCCATCGAAGAAAATATGATTCATTCTCTCCTCCATCTTGTCTTCACAGCAATGGGAACATGAGACGATACTAAGGCACATACTTTTGAAATTATCATTATATTGTATACTATTATATTACATCCACCAAGTAAGAATGATAAGCTTCATGGGAAAATTCTTCCACCACACCACTCTGTTCTAGCTCTCCTGAGGACTCTTATCCAAGGAGATTCTTCAAGAGAATTTGTAATTGAAACATCTGGATGAGGAGGGGGTAAACAGACACCTATCCTTCACTGAGTTGAGCAGGACATAGTCAAACACATTCTGTTGAGAGGAATTCATGACTGATCTGAAATACCGAGGGTGAAAACTAGCCTATCTAATAGAAATAAACAGATCTGGGCGCCCTGGATAACCTTTCACCTTCCCTGACCAGTTTTAATGCCAAAAGAGGGCACTCCCCTCCCCGATAATCCATTGGGAATGATGAAGTAGTAGGGGAACGATATTTCACACCAATACCCATAGAGATTCCCCCCTTGCCAATGGATGAGCCACACTGGCCTTGAATCTCTGAGACATGCATCTCCCCCACATGGAACGTTCCTCCATGATTTCCCATGAATGCATTGCATGTACCCCATGCACTGTCTCCGACATTCTTCTGACATTGATCCCCCTTCCCCAAGTGGACGGACTAACTACCCACAAGTGACCCATGAAATTTTACTTTCTAATGAGGCATACCAGATAAACCGAGCCATAATTCTATCCAAAGAGATGATGACCCCCTTTGACACTCTCGTAGTAGGCATCGTATGCACCGGCATCGCAGACAACACGTAGTTCACTAAAGTGATACGCCCCCCCAAATATAGGAAATTGTTTTTCCAGTCCAAAATGAGGGCCAACATTCTATCCAACACTTTTTCATAATCCATGGTACACTGCCTACATGATGAAATCGGTGCACCTAGGTATTCCATTTGGAAAGAACCCTTCCCCATACCTAGCTCACCGCTCAACCTGGCCACCCACCCTTAATCACATGTACTAGCAATATAAAAATTTCTCTTATCCCTATTAATAACATAGACACTCCATCGACAATACTCCCCTAGGATTTTGTTAAACACCCAGATCGACCCCTTCCTGGCATTCATGTAAATGATAATATCATCTGCATACATTAAGTGTTTGATGACTGGTCATCCATGGTTTCCCCTGAAAGGGAGAATCTACCCATTACCTACCTCTTTATTAATAATTATACTAATGGTGTGCTTAACATGTATAAAAATACTCCGAGATAAAGGATCCCCTTGCAGAAGACCATGAACCGTTTTGAAGAAAACATGCATTCTCCCCATTAAAGACACTGCAGTCTAAGGTGAGAAAACACACCTGAAGATGATATCACACACCCACTTTTAGAATCCCATTGTTGAAATAACCCTATTGATAAATCCCCATTACTCCCTATTATTCACCTTGATCATGTCCATCTTGACTGCCACGTTATATCCCAGAGCATTCACAGTCAGATCCCTCAAAAGCTCTTGATCCATCGCTGTGGCCCCCTGTATCGAACGTTTATGCATAAAACTATGTTGTTCTATGGAAACCCATCGAGGTAGACAACTTCACAGCCGCTGGATGATCATGCATGCCAAATCATTGTAGGGGAAATTGATCATACCCACCAGGAAATAATGATTGAGTGAAGAGGGGTATTTAGGATTTGGAAAGAGAATCAAAGCAATCAAGCTCACAACTCAAGGGATAATATCACCATGAAAGAAATCCTTAATAGCCCAAACCAGATCCCCATTAAGAACCTCCCCTGAACCCCTGTAGAAAGACCCTGGGAACTAGTATGTACCAGCTGCACAATCCAGATTCAGATTCCACACGACCTACTTCACATCTTTATCCTCAAGGATTCTTTCAAGCATCACATTTTATTGGTCATAGAAAATATTCAGAATATCCTCCCAATGTAAAGCCTCCCCAGAAGGATATCCCTTAGACATACTTTCTTTTGGACCTGCCAAGATGACTTTAAAAAACTACAATTCCAAACTCCCAACCACCTCCATGTCATCCAAAAATGATCCATCCTCCATCGCCACGTTAGGCTTTACATAGAACCACTTATCCCTAATGCATGCATAGATGTAGGAAGTATTCTTGTCCCCTTTACTGAGCCATTTTTCATGGATAGATCTCGTGCCCTATATTCTTGAGCCAGCATCAACTCTGCCAAGGTTTCCTTATTCTCTGTCAGTTCCTCAAACTGAGCATCATCCCAAAAACCCTTTAAACTGTCATCCAGAATCTGGATGTCTTCCTCAAGGGTATCCAGAACCCTATCCCATGGGGGGAGGGAGCTTGCCCAATGCATGAGGGCCTAATTCAACCTCCACAAATTAGAGTGTAATTTCACCCATGAATAACCCCGAGACGGGTCGTTTCGGGCCTACTACACAACAAGATGGAAGTTCAGGTTTCCCACCCACTACCTATAAAACCTAAAACACTCCTAAGAGGCCTCCAAATTACACAGTGAGAGAAGAATTGGGGAGTGGTCATAGATATTTCATGTAAGAGTTCTAACATTCATTTTTTTAAATTTATCTATTGCATGCACGCTTCCCATGCACCAGTCAAGCCTGCTCCATCTACACCTCTCCCCTATATGATTGTTGCACCATGTGAAGGAGTCGCCAGAGAACCCCACATCCCTAAGACACTATCCAGCCATACATTGAATGAATTCCAATCTCTCCCACCTCAGAAAATCATAATGAACTTTCTTCTCATAAGTCCCCGATACAATATTAAAATCCCTGCCAGCCGACCATGGATGACCGCCCAGGTCGAACACGTTCAACTCCAACCAAATAACCTCCCTACGTTATGCATCACAACATCCGTATATGAATGAAATATACCACTCCACACCCTACCTTAACACCTTCATTGTCAAATGATGGTCCCCAACCTAGATCATAATCACCGAGACACCCTACTTCTAAATTAACCATATATGGTTATTCGTCGGGGCCCCATGCATGGATGCATGCATGCCAATCTTCATGGTGACCTCCTGAATTATGGTGAACCAGAAGGGCTTCCCTAGAATGGTCGAAATAAACTCAACTCATCCCACAAGGATTTGGAGGGTTCTAAATAATTATTTACCTTTCCATTGTGCTAACAAATACCTAAGATAGATGTTTCAAAAATGGGGGAATCAATATCACAATAGAAAAGATAAAATCTATATCAAAACTATAGGATTTTCCATGTAGACCATAGAATTCAAGTTAGATGGTGAATGCACCGGTAACACTACACTTTGATCAGGATTCAATATCCCTTTTAAGATGAAACCCTAGATATGTTGGAAAAAATGGTTTTAGGGATTCAGATGAAGATGAAGAAATGTATAAGTCATAATACTATTAATTGAAGAAATAAGAATATTAGACTTACCTAGAACTTTGATTTGAATCAAATAGTGATCTAAAAGCCTAGAAATGTGGGATAATGATTCATGGGAGATCATGAGGGTTTTGGTTCATCACTATGTGAATGTCAAAAAAATAGGGTGCAAAATTAAAAAAACACAGTGGGGTATAGTAAGATTTTAATTTTTAATTGGGAACATGATATGCCTAAATAGTTTTCCAAACAATGTCTAACCACGTGTCGACCACTGGCTAAGGCATGTCAGGTCACATAGTTACATGGATAAGCATACACCATTTTAAAAACATTGTTCCAACTGTGATGAATCCCACATTCCAAATCTGCATGGTTTTCCCCTTGGATGGTTTCACCTAAATAGTGAAACATTCCTCATGCCTTTCACCGTTAGGGTGCACAGTTATCTATAATCATTCACCAACAATGAAACATGCACTGGATTGAATTGTTTTCTTTTATGTAAATTCTAAAACCCTTATAACACCACCAAACATCATTATACACCGATTAAACATTCCATTTACCAAATTTAAGAGTTTTGATCAGAAATTTAATCAAGTTCATACATCCAAAACGATCAGGATCTTACAATCTCCCACCTTAAAATGAAACTTCATTAAGCTCCACTACAAAAAATAAATATGTTTATGTAGAGAAAATATTGTACCATTGTGCACGCATATCCGATTCCATTTCCAATGTCTCTTCCCAAACATACCAACGATTCAGAAAATCTTGAACCAAAGGGATGATCATTCCCCATAAGAAAATCTCAATATGATCCATAATTCGTACCGGATGCTACTCAAATAAAACCTTAGCTTGAACCTTAACAACCACAACATCTATCACATGAGATGTTTCAGGTTGATATCATCAAAGGTATAACACATGAAATACATAATCTACACCATTTTTCTGATGAACAAGTGCCAATATGTATGCTACCAATATGATCACCTACAAAAAATTGAATGGTGCAACATACATGGGAGCCAACTTTCCTTGTTTCTTTATCCAAATATGATGTGTCTTTGGTGACAAAAAAGAGAAACACAATCAACCACAACAAACTATACATTTCTACGATGCAAATCTGTATAAAAATTATTTCTACTCTAAGAAATTTCCATACATCTTTCGTATTAACTCGATCCATTCCAACATATCATAAATGAGGCTCAGTCAAAAAAATTTCTCCCAATTATATCTATCACAACAATTATATACATGCTCAAAAATAAATTGCATTAAAATGCGCCATCTAATTCGAACCCTGGTAACAATTATTGTATGCAAACAAATCACGAAAAAATTTATTCTCCCATGATCCACAATAATTTAGGAACCATTCCCTTAACATGTCCTCTAACACAAGACATGTATGCTCTGACTACTCATTCGACTTCAGATGGAAGACCATACTCAAAAAAACCCAGGTTCCATGTGGGTTCTGTAATCCCTATTAGAAGAGTGATTTAAAACATGAATCATGATCTAAATCCATAGTCCATGGTACACAATACATTTGTACTATGTCGTAATCATATATCTCACAAAAAAATTACTTAGTGATAGTTTCTAAAATAGGAAATAAATTGTCCACCTTACTAAACCTGTCCATAACCACCAAATCACATCATTATTCTTAGGTATCCTATGAGTACCTACATTGAAGTCTATCCTGAAATCATTCAATTTTCATTCATTAATTGGAAATGGATACAAAAAGCCTCCCGACCACCGATGTTCATCCTTTACCTACATACAGGAAATGAATCACACTAGTATACTTGCAACCTATTTCTTCAACCCTAGACAGCAATACTGATGATGAAAATCAAAATAAATTTTTGTTAATAAAATAATAACTTCACAATTCAATGCATGAAAATAACACATATACTCATCTGTCAAATATTTTTCCACAACTATAGGGCCATGAAACTAAAGGATCCCTTAATCACTAAAATTTTGACCAGATGTTTGCTCCAAAAATTTATGGATTTACATTAATGATGGAAATTATGAATCCTAGTTTTTCTTCTCAATGATAAAGCTCAAATACGATCAATCAGCTGCCATGAAATTAATGGTCACCTAACCTTGGCCATCATGCACCACTAAATCCAAATCAGAAAAAACACTTTCAATCTTCACTCAACAAAAGATTCTTGGACTATATGATTTTGAGTCTCTAAACTCAAATAATATGCACAATGCTTCCCTTACACGATGTCTACACCAGTTCAAAGTCAAAATTCTAAATGAAAACAAAACTTCACCATAGATGAAGATTCAAATCATGTTGTGAGATGTTGTACATAATTCTGCTCTGATCGGTATACACTCTGATCTATTTTCCCAATAAGTAATTCAATAAACATTATACAGAATACCCTACTAACACAAATTCGATATCATGTGCAAGGTAATTTATTTCATGAGGTTTCAACTGTCGTGACTCATACACAACCACCCTATTATCTATCATCAGTAACAACCCATGTCCAACACCAAATTGATCAAAAAACGTATTACATCCATTAAAATGATATGGTAATATCCTAATATGTGTGGTATTAAACCTATTAATTTAAACATTTAATGTATTATAATATGGAGAAGAAAACTCGGAACTGACACCTCTCATGGAGAAAAATTAATGTAGTGTTTATAAATAGGAAAATTCATTTATAAAAATTCTCTGATAACACACAAATCAATTAAAATGTCATACATCTGAAAAATTATTGGATTTCTACCATGATACAATAGCTCACAGTTTCTTCAGGTCCATGAAAACATCATATTAAGTGATGATGTGACCCATGAAATTCACTCTCTTGATCCTAAATTGAAATTTATATATTTTATATTATTCATATGATATATTAGTGTACTCAAGAATATTTTAATATTTTTGTAATTTTGATCCAGTGTCTTTGAGTAATCACTGATTAAAAAAATGACTACAAATTGATCCACATATTGAGGAATGACTCGATTAATTAGATACATAAGCACTACTGGTGTGGTGTCAATCCAAAAGGCATGAAAAAAGATATACAACCCATAACTTCTCTATAAGTATATTCAGGGCACATAGTAAAGACTCAATCAAAACTTATGGAACCCCACACTCAGATTGAATTTAGATAACACTAAAACACCTCTTCGATGGCTATACAGATCTTCAATATTGGGTAATTAGGTACTTATTCATATATATCATTTGATTCATCCACCAATAATGAATACAAAAATTCATTGGACAACAATTTTTTTTCTCAAAAAACAATAGTTGATACCCCCAAGGTGACTTTCTAGGATGAATACAAACATCATTATCACATTCCACCAATAGTTTCTTATGTACTTGGAGTTCATCCAGTGCCATTTTAAATGGAGGTATGGAAATAGGTTCAGCTCATGGCAGAAATTCTATCATTAACTAACAATCACAATCAAGAGTAATCCCTAAGATTTAATATATCATAACATAACCAAACAGATTTACTAAAGGAGGAATGATATACAGCTTGAATAACCTATCATCAAGTAAGAGAAAATCCACCTAGGCTATCAATTCACCAAAATTCTGAAAAACTAACACTACACAGCCTTCCACGATATCACATTCACCACAAGGGACATACGAGTCACCCTCATGAGATTTAAAAATTACAACATTATGATAAATGTCAATGTGGGAATGATAAAACAACATCATGTTTGTTTCCTAACTCAAAGAAAAACAAGACATATCATGACTAAAAAAATCCCATAGAATGTGATACCCACCAACATCAATATAAACACCCTTACATTGAATAAATATTTATATTTGAACCCATGATAGTGTATCGATTGACATAACACCAAACATTTTTTCAACTGATATGCCCAACACATCCATAAACTGATCCAAAATAAAATAATGTAAAGCACCTGTATCGATGAATGAACTGGAAAGAGAGGATTTTATAAGAATCATTCCTCAAACTATCGATAGCTCTACCTCCCCACCTCTATATATAGGATGAGAATCATGAATATTCGTTACACTCTAAAATAGCCCCCCTTCTATATTATTGTAGTTGTTATTCCTTACTAATATGAAATCTCTCTCCTTGATATACCACATATGCCACCTCTTCTGGTATGACATGTCAAGCTCCAACTCCCTATCTGATATGGGGTAAACGACCCCTTACATTTACATTTTACTTTCCTTAAGACAACCTCATTACCCCAATACAATAGATTCCTAAAAAATCTGTATATGTCCCAATATTCTGCCCGCGCAGCACTCCCCTGGTGGTCGTTGACACTAATGGTGCACATATGCCAACCCGCAACACTGATAGATGAAAACTAAAACGCTGACCTAAGGTCCTAATTATTTGTCATGAATATAATTTTCACTACTACCATTGTGTAAAATCTCAATACAGGGACTATTTATGTATTAATAATGATGACATAGCTAGTATAAATGGAGGTAGAATTACAAAACTTGATGCTTCTATGAAATTTAATTCCAAAATATGAGCATGATCTATCACCTTAGTTAGATAATTTATGTCTAACATAATCACATCGGACATCATCACATGTCTATGTCCATCCTAGAATCACTGTTCCACTGCTTCCCCATCCCCTAAAAAAGTTAGAATCAAATGTTTTATGTTTATGAAATGGCCAGTGTACTCTATCACTTACAAGGTTCTCTAGGTCAACATCATTAATTTTATAGATTTATACTACCATAGAGTATATGGTTATTAATTATCTAGAAAATCATCCTAGAATATTTTCCACAACATTCCCTCCACTATTTCAGACTGAACAATGATGTAACACCAGTGCTTCCCCAATATTGTAAGTATATTGGATTCTAGCTTGAATTTAATCATAGGATGAGTCTCCATGTGGTCATGAATCATCTTGATGGTCTATATACATAACTCAGCTTCCTCTAGTGTACCCTCTCTTGTAATGGTTTCAGGGAGCTACAATTGAAAGTCCCTAGTTAGCTCAAACATGCTTAGTGAAACCTATCCTAGGTATCATTCATCATCTACATAAAATGACCGATAATATCACTAATCTGATCCTATCCCCTATTACCTTGGACCACCATGTGATCCCTCTCGACCTTTTTAGGATAATTCATTGTGGATTCCTCATTTAACCCCACTACACATGACATCATGGTGGAATATTACTACAATTCTAAAAAAACATATTAGAACACATAACAAAAAGATTTTATGGTTTATTAAAAAAAGGTTCTCTGATGGAAATAAAAAACCAATTTACACACACTTACCGAATAGTAATCATCACACATTAATCACTAACCACTTCCAACCCTACTATTTGTCAGGGTCATCATGGGTAAATCAAATAGCTGAGTCAAAAGTATTTTGTAAAACAGTTATTTAATAAATTTCCTATTTGGTAGATTTTTTTATTTCATATATTGTTAAATCATCTTTTAAACCATTTACACTTTTTCATTAAACAACATTATCACAACATAATTTATCTTTATTATTATTTACTCACATTCACCATCTTTATCACAAACCAATTTCCATGAGTTCTCAAGGAGATGAAATGCATTCTACTCTATAGGCCACATAGAACCATCCCATTTGTGCTTATCATGATTCATCAAACCTATATACCTAGGTGCGTAAAATTTATTCCAATTTCACCAACATAGACTATACCTATCAAGATAAAAATATCATCAAATATTCACATCAGATATCATGTGCATCACCCAATGTTGAAATATTAATCACATATAATAATTCTTATAAAAAACAATTTCCATCTTGGGTACTTGTTTTATCTCTCATATATAGCTTACACACTCCCAAGAATGAGATTATTTCCTAGATATGATACATCATAATATCTAGTCTATGATCCCAAATAGAATGAAAAAAACAACTTCTCTAATAAAAAATTTCGACATCCCTGACATGGGAGAAACTAAACAAGTGACCCATGTTGAGTAATTACATCAAATCAAGAATGTATCCCCATACACTAGAGGATGTTTACAAGCAACCATGGACTAATGAATCATGTAGGGTTACTATACCGTATTTACTAGAGTAATACATTGAATATAATATTTGAAATGGAGGGAAAAATAAAAAATAATATAGAAACATTTATATCCAAATCACTATCCTAACATGGAATAAATATATCCCAACTGAAAATATTCCACAACAAACTATTTTCTTTACGTTAAGGACAACCCAAAATAATTAAATTAGATGATTCCCAAAAATGGGTCTCGACTCCAAGTCAGGATCAACATCCTTGCAAATCCCAAGCCAAATTAAACTCCCTTGCATAATACATTTCCCTTCTATTGACCTTTAAAAATGAAATCTGCTTGGGTATGTGAAGGCGTCCTGAGCAGGGTGTGCGTGAAACACAATATTCTATGAAAAAATGTTCCTACAATATAACTAGTTTAATAGATAGTGAATTATAGTACATAAATATAAAATTAAACAAGTAGGAAAATGTTCAATTTTTAAATAATAAATCAACTAACAATCATCATCATTTATGGCCATGGTTTAGGTGTTCCATTTATTTTACTATGGACCATGATAATTGACCACTAGGTATAATGTAATAAATTTGGCTCCCTATCTCACTTGGGTAATCATCACACAATCAACATCATTTATCACCCAATAGGGTGTTAGTCTATATAATGATCAAATGCATCTATTGGGGCCAAGATCATTAGTTGCACACCCTAACCCATGAATTTCATGTTTGTGTTTATAGCATCAATCCAACCCGACCTATGGGAGGAGCCTCGGTCCTTTATTCCACCCTTAAAAAAATACATTCTTATTAATATATTTTACACACATACAACATATCCATTATACACAAAAAACACACATACTTCTCAAAATTTACATTTCCATAAACACATGAAATTTCTTTTGTCCACAACAATTTATTGAAATTTATATTTCCATAGAATATCCCACGTAAAACAATATTTATAACATATTCCTACAATTTATGAATTTCCATTACAAATTCATACGTCAGTTGATATATTTATAACAATAATTTTAAACACTTTTCGCATACTAATAAGAAATAACATATAAATTTTTCAATAAATTGAAACAAACATTGTTTGTGCCATTTAAAAATTAGAACCATCATTTCCACACATTTATCATGTGTCTCTATTTAACACAATTGTCCTTTATGTTAACCTCATAATTTTTTATGTTTCATAATATTGGTGCACCGTATGGGTGGATGTAGATTCGTCAAAATAAGCTCAAAGAACCCCACATGAATCATGAGAGTTATAAATAATTATTTAAATATCAATTATAAAATATAATACCTAGGAAAACAAATTCGTAATAAGATAGAAGAAATATTACAACAAAATTTAAAAAATCTACAACAAAATAATGGGATATGAATTGTAGACCACCTACCTCAAATCCGAATATAAACACACCATGAAACATTTTCTAGGTCGGAATTCAAGAAAAACATTTTTTTAAACCCTAGATATTTTAGAAAATGATGGTATTATGGCTGTAGAAGATGTTGAAAAATCCCCAGGCCTTAATCTGGAAAATGCAGGAAATATGAAGATTAGTCATTCCCAAAATAGAGATCAAAATAGAACGTCACTCCAAACAAACTAGAAACAATGGAGACCAATCCTTGTGATATTATTAGGCTTTAATTTAATCAGTAGTTGAAGAGGGTAGAGAAAGGGTAGAATAATCAGATTGGAACTTAAAAATCATGAAGGGGAAATAATGTAAGTATTCAATTTTTATTGGGCTGTATGGTTTATCCACGCAATTTTCCAAATGATGTGAAAACCATGCACATGACATAGTATAATGGTGGTTTGGTGTCATGGTTAGTTGGGTAGGATCAAACCGGTTTACAAAAAGTGTACAAAAAGTGCAAAATTCCACAGTACAAATCATCATAGATTGGCCTCCCCCTTGACCATTTTCACCAAAACCATGCACCCTTCCCTCAGCCTAACATGGATAGTGTGCATGATCGTCTCTAACCATGAGATTAAAATTATTACTTAATTATATGGCCATTTCCGTATTTCATATGGCCCAATACAACAAAACACCCCTTATATTCATCAAATAAGCAATAACCTATCAATTAATCTAAATAAAGTTTTTAGTGATGAAATTTAAACATGTTCATACATCCACAAAATCTGGGATATTAAAGGATGTAGTGGTAGGTTTCATGATACAATGGAATCAAAGAAGATGTTTTGTATATAGGTTTCATTTCATAGTTAAAAACATGTTATTTTTTCATGGTCCTCATAGATTTAACATTCCATTTAATATTAATCATCGATGTCTCTGGTATCTGATTAAGATTAAAATATTTAAGTCTTTATATAAAAAACTATTGAACTATTTTTACAAGGATACAACAATGTAATTGGTATCATGGCCCCACTATGATTCAATATAATATCCATTAAAATATATTAATCAAATTTAGGTGAAAATTTACCGATTTAAAAAAATTAAAAATGGTGCATCCAACATTATCATAAGTGATATTTCATATATAACATTTCTATGTATTTATGATTTGAGTGATTATTTATTCCTAAATAATATAAAATATATTATTAAATAGTTAGTTTTCACCATTTTTGGGAAATTTATTCATTCTATATTGATTTTGCTTTCTTAATGTAGATTTTAACATCTCATTTGATAATATAACATCATTTTTTTATGACAAATTCTTTACATAAGGTTAATTAAAATACATGGGGAGAATATTATAAATTGTTTTTTATATTGTAAAATAGAAACATAAAATGAATAATTTATTTAATTATAAACAAGTAATGTTTAAATGTAAGTGTTTAACATGTATATCCTTATAGAAGCATCATGTTCATGAATTCTTTAGATATTAATTGATTATGCTTATGTATTTTTAATACAAACATTTTGATCAATTATTTTTGATTTGAAACCTCAAGAAATGAAATATTATTCTATGTGTTATGTTGAACATTTAACTCATGAATATTTTTGAATTAAATTAATGATGTATGTATAGAGGTATATTTTTTACCAATCATGTCATAGTCATGATTTAATATTTCATAACATGTGAGAAATAAGGAAATGTAGTGATGCATGATAGATACTTGTCTTACATGAAGTGGAATCAATTTTTCAGTAGTAAAATTGAGAAATAATATGATATATAAGAAATTATTTATTATAGATAACATGAAGACGAGTTCTAAATTATATAAGTTAATTTTTATAAATTAACTCTATATTATATTTCATATTGATTAGATTAATTTTATATTGAGAGTGATATGTTTCAAATGTAATTTCATGAAATAAATTCAATGAATGATTAAATTGAATATATTTTTTAATTTTATACTTGATTTATTAATTTATTCTTGATCATGTAAATGCCCCGGTTATTGGAGGTCCATTACTAAGTAAAAAATATGATGCTTGAGGTGATCTGGGTTGTCTCGGAGGCCATCCCAACTTCTCGATGAAGTCTGACCCACTGTAGGCCTACCAATAGCTTTAGCCAAATAGTAGCAGGCCTACTGGTAGCTCGGTCTACCGGTAGTCACAGCCTACTGGTACCTCGGCCTACCAGTATCTTAGTCTGCCGGTAGCCACAGTCTACCGGTAGTTGCAGCCTACCGGTAGCTCGGCCTACCGGTAGCTCGGTCTACTGGTAGTCGCAACCTATTGGTAGCTCGGTCTACCGGTAGCTGCAACGAACTGGTAGCTCGGTTATAGGTAGCTACAGCCTACCGGTAGCTCGGCTACCGTTAGCTTCACCCAATCATTAGCTCGGCTACCGGTAGCTCTAGCCTACCCCACGGGTTTTCCAGTATGGCCTCCTTATTGAAAAAATTGGGTTTAAAACCCGTTTTGACCCCTTTAAGCCTATTTTAAGGCACATTAAGTCCAATTAATGGGGTTTGGTTAAGTGAGATACCCTAGTGTGCGTCGGTTTAAACCTCCCCTAAAGGCGAGGACCTCTTTAATGACGTGTGGGGCGGCGTTGTCAACCCACGACCTCGCTCCTTACACATGTTCGTGTTCTTATATCAACCGTCCCAGACCCATATTAACGAAAGGGTTATCCCTGGGTTTCTTTTTCTCGATCACCCTCCCATAAATTCTTCTGCTCGTCGAGGTCACACCCCTGCAATTTCCTCACGCGTTAATAGTAGCTTTGATCGTTGATCAATCAAGTAGGATTTCTCCTTTATCTCTCCTTTTGTGTATCATGCGGGGTGGGTATGATATTGCTTCTATAGAATTTGATGAACCCGAACCATAATAAAGATAATTAATGGACTCTAAAGAATGAAGGGGGGGTGTGATCAATGATGCTGCTTTGTTTTATGATCTTGTTTTCTGAATTGTGCGGGCTTACGCCTACTGAAAATCATGGATATTGGTGGTCTTTCTCTGTGCACTAACGAACCCTTACCTATGGTGATTTTTAAATGAATTGTATGGTGTGTTTGAACCCTTTCCTGTAAAGGAATTTGGTTAATTATGTAAATCCGGCTAAATGAATTTAAAGCACCAGGATAACCCCTTTTTTGTGATAACCCCGGTTAAAGTACAGTGGAATTGGAATCATGGAGTGTGTTAAATCATTTAAATCTGAAAATACTGGCATGGACGTGCTTTGATTTGGTGGTAGTGGTTTGTTATTTTTCCTTCACGAGCCGATTGCTGGATGTTGTGGGTGGGGATGGGATCCACTATTATTATTCTTTCAGTGGTTGTGAATTTATGGTCTGGTGGTTAACTTAAATATATCACGAATTGGGGTGGAATCATTTGTTGTTGAGAAATCGTTGGCTTCTGGGGACATGGGGTTGTACCATGGGGTATTAATTGGTTCTAGTACATCGAGGGATCTCACTTATCCCTTTGTTGTTGTGACTTTACAAGAGAACTGGGTGTGAATGTTTATATTGATGTTTGACTGTACCCTTTCCTTGGCATGTGTTTATGCTTTCTAGTTACACAAGTAGGTTTAGTAAACTCATTTAAACATTATTATTGAACATGAAATCTATGATGTGACAAATGGGGATTTCTTTTGATATGATTTGTGACTTGGAATGAGTGTTTTTCTCTAATCTTATGATAGAATAGTAAGGATAGCGTTCTTTAGTATAGATGAAGAAAAACATTTATTGGGTGAGTGCTTGTTACTTATACATATACTTCTTGTTTTGTGTTTCTTATTCGCGCCCCACCCAAGTTGAGAACTTAGTGCCGAACACCCCCATTTCATGGGGTGGGTGTATTTCCCAACACTACTATTAGTGGATGATTATTATCTCCTTTCTGCTCCATTTCCTGGATAGCCCATGTATCTTCGGGCAGGTTGTGATGGGCTGGTGTCCATTATTAGCCCACGAATCATCGGGCTGGGTGGCGTGGTGGTTGGCCCAGGTGTGTGCGAGCAGGCAGTTTCCCATGTGTCTTCGGGATGAGGCCCAGGTGTCTTTGGGCGTGGTGGTGGTTGTTCTGGCCTAGGTGTTTGCAAGTGTGGTTACATGAGATGGTTGTGGCCTAGGTGTTTGCGGGAAGGGTTTGGCAGTGGGACTACGTGAGGATATAGACCAGTTGTGTGCGGGCGGGGTGTGGCGGTGGGACTGCAGTGAGAATGGCGGGATTGGTTCTATGCGTAGGATGTCTACAATAACTAGTGGGAAAGTGGCGCGGGGTACCCAAACAACGATGTGCTATTATCATATTTTACTTGACTTGCGTTATTTGGGGAGTGTACCATGGTGAGGCTTGGGTGGTAAGTTTCCTTGTTTAGATCTTGGTTGTCACTTTTCTCACGGGGCATTAGTATGCCTCCCCACTTGTGCACGATAGCTTTAGGTTTTTCCCTACTGAGTATACTTGTATGCTCACCCTACGTATATAAAATTGTTTTCAGTTTTCTAGGAGGTCTTTGGGGATCGGGCGGGACCATACTAGCGTAGGACCTTTGGGATAGTTGCAGTTGCTGTTTTTCTTTCTTTGGTACATTAACATTGTACTCACTTTTTTCTTTATGGTATTTACTTTTGGAACATGCATATGGGAATGGTTGTTTTGTCTTTTCTTGCACATTCAGTTTGGTGCTGTTGGGTTCAATCATCTTATCTACCGATCCTTTTAAAATAAAAATGGTAATGCCTTCCATTTATTGTGTGATATTATACCCTTGGTGATAGTCACTACTCTGTGACCTATTTAATGTGTGTCTCAGGGGTCATTATCTCTCATTCAACTTGAATAAGGAAGGTTCTATCAATCTGCAGTCCTTTCCCTCATCTTGGTGAAGGTGTGACATGACAGAATGGTATCCGAGGTGATGGTTGAAAGATAAGATGGGGTCTGGAGTTAGGAATAGTAAGGAATTCATGGGATGGTAGGGAAAAAGTGTTGGGTGACCTAGGTCTGTGAATTAGGCGAGGTAAGATTGGCTAGGACACAAGATTTTAGGTCCCCCCATGATCCGATACAAGGTCTCTGGACCTACCGAATGATCAAGTGAGGCCACATCGATTTCAGGGTAGAGAGCCTAGGAAAGGTGCATGCATCATAATTACTTGTGTTCTCTTGTTTCATGGGTGTTTTTGGAATTAGAAATCAATAATAAGTTTAAGAAATTTTTAAGAACAATATTCTGCATTACTTGGGCTTAGGAATTCCTTGTTTACCATGAAGCTATGGCACCCGGGAGACGACCACATGTGGTGCAGGTGATCGAGGCCCCGGATACTACCTTGGCCGATTGGTAGAGATCTGATCGAGAGGAGGAGGATGACTAGTGGAAGAAGGCACTTCGGGCCTTCCAGTGACAGACCCTCGATAAGTATGAAGGCAGCACCTCTGACATGAAGACGGAGAGCTGGCTAGAGGAGATGGTGATAGCCTTCGGCCTGATTCGGGCCCCGACCGAGTACTGGAACCCTCTGGTCATCAGCTAGATACGGGGAGTAACACATCAGTGGTGGATTCTTTACCAGGGGGAGAGGAGAGTGGCTGAGGTGGCATGGGCTGATTTCGTATGGGAGTTTCAAGCAGAATTCCTCTCTTCGATGATGAAGACGGAGAAGAAGAAGGAGCTCCTCTTCCCCCAGTACAGGAGTATGTCAGTAAGGGATCTGGGAATCAAGTCCAAGGACCTCTTATGTTTATCTCTGGACCTATTTCCCATCGAGAAGTCTAGGGTAAGACGTTTAGAGGAGGCTCTCCGACCCTCCCTTCAATATGCTATTACCCCCTTCACCATGCCGATGTACTTGGAGGTCAAGAAGAAGGCCGAAGTGGTAGAGAGGATGCACGCTCCTGGAGTTGTGTCACAAGAGGTGATCTTGCTTGGACCATCAATGGAGATGGTCGTCAGCACTAGGCCTCCAGCATCAGGACCCTCCAAGTTCCGACCAGCAGGGAGTAGGCTGGAGATGTTTTAGTTCTGGTCCCCTGGTCCTCCCCCTTTTCCTTCGGGACCTGGACCATTGTGCTTCATCTATGGGAGCCATGTACATCTCTAGAGTAAGTTCCCGGACCGATTAAAGTACGGCGGTGGCGGACAGACCCAGCACCCACCGCAGCAGCAGCTTCCAGCTAGGCCTTTCCAGTAGCAGCAGTAGGGGCAGCAAGCTCCCGCTTCTCCAAAGGCACACGTTGCAGGAGGAGGCCGACCTCAGGGTGCTCCTTGAGGACCTCGACCGGGGCGTGGTCGGGGTGGTGGCTGATAGCCAAGGGTAAGAGGATCTAGGCATGTCCTGTTACACTCTATGGAGGCAGCAGTTCCTACAGGGTCGGAGGTCGTTCGTGGTATGATCAGTTTGTTTAGAACTCTTGATTATGCCTTGTTCGATAACGGAGCTTCACACTCCTTCGTTGCGACCAGTCTAGCCCGTGCTTTGGGCCTAGATGTCGGGAGACATCCAGTTCCCCTGGTTCTGAGCACACCAGTCGAAGGTCAGACTGACTTGTTATATGTTTGACTAGGATGCAGACTGATGATAGGGCCACATCAGGCAGTCAGATATCTACTACTACTATAGATACAACCATACGATTTCATCCTAGGGGTTGACTGGCTGTTCAATGTGTGTGCCTTCAATGACTGCTTCGGAGGAAGGGTTGTGTTCTAAGACTTGGGCGGCTGGCGTGTAACCTTCAATGGTGATTGGAGCAGTCAGAAGGTCATTAGGAGAGAGGAACCCCTCCTCTCCATGTTTGCTGAACTGTCATTAGAGTTAGTAGATACTGAAATGGTGGAGTGGCCAGTGATCGTCAGTGAGTTTATGGACATCTTTCCTGAGGAGGTGACAACTCTACCCCCTGGACGGGATATCGAGTTTGGGATAGACTTGCAGCCTGGTGGCATCCGATCTCGATGACTCCTTACTGGATGGCACCATCAGAGCTACAAGAGCGGTATATTCATATTGATGATCTAATGAAGAGGGGTTATGTTCGACCAAGTGTATCTCCGCGGGGTGCTCCAGTCTTGTTCCTAAAGAAGGAATATGGGGGTATTAGGTTGTTCATAGACTAAATGAGGCTGAATCAGGTAATGATCAAGAATCGCTAACATCTTCCGAGGATAGACGATATTATTGACCAGCTAAAAGGGGCTGGGTGGTTCTCGAAGAACGACATTTGGTCTAGATATCACTAGTTGAGAGTGAAGGAGGGCAAAAATCCAAAGACAGCCATCAGGTACCAATATGGACACTTAGAGTTCATAATCATGCCTTTCGGTGTTACGAATTCCATAGTTGTGTTCAAGGGGCTTATGAACTCAATCTCCCAGGAGTACATGGATCAGTTCATAGTTGTGTTCATCAAAGATATCCTGATCTATTCATGATTAGAGGAGGATCACGTGGAGCACCTGAGGACGGTTTTGGAGGTCCTCCGACAGCACCAGCTCTATGGTAAGTTGTCAAAATGAAAGTTATGAATGCGAGAAGTGCACTTCCTTGGGCATGTAGTGTCCGAGCAAGGGTTAGCGGTGGACCCATCAAAGGTTGAAGCATTTGTTTCTTGGGAAGCACCCAAGAATGTGGAAGAGGTTCGTAGCTTCCTTGGGCTGGCAGGATACTATTAGTGGTTCGTACCCAACTTCTCCCAAGTTGCATCCCCTTTGACAGTCCTGACCAAGAAGGACCGGGTTTTCGTGTGGAGTGAGAAGTGCGAGGAATCCTTTAGTTATCTAAAGGATTAGTTGGTTTGTGCCCCAGTTCTAAGACTACTAGAATAAGGGGCGACATACGAGGTGTTTTGTGGTGCTTCAGGGCAAGGCCGCATATGTGTGTTGATGCAGAGACAAGGGGTGATCTCTTATGGGTCTAGGCAGCTACACCCTCATGAGCATAATTATGCCACCCATGACATGGAGCTTGCATTGGTCGTTTTTGCGCTAAAGTTATGGCAGCGTTACCTCATCGTAGAGAACTTTGTGGTCTTCATAGATCAGAAACGTTTGAGGTATATCTTCCCCTAGAGGGACCTAAACCTTCCGCAGTGAAGGTGTATGGTGTTCCTCTAGGATCACATCTTTGAGATTTCCTACACATCAGGGAAGGGGAATGTAGTGGTTGATTCCTTCAGCAGGAGGTCATATAAGGATGCATTCTGAGAGTTGGCAGACACCTGGAAGGTGATGAAGGAGTTGGATGCCTTACACCTGGATGTGAGGATGGATGGAGGTAGAGGTGGACTATATCATAAGACAGCACAGTAATCTCTGTTTCAGCAAGTGGAGGAGTCTCAGTGGGGAGACCCAGAGTGCAATGTGATGCGTGACCGAGTTGACCAGAGCAATGATCCGGATGGATGGATGGAGGATGGTGAAAACCAATGGTTTTTTCAGGAGAAGATGTTTCTTCCATAGGTTTTTTATGGAAAGGTTCTCAGTGAGTTCCCAAACTCACCCCTAGCGATACACCAAGGAGTTTCCAAGATGTACCAGAACCTAAGGAGACAGTTATGGTGGCTCAGAGTAAAGTGAGCAGTGGAAGAGTTTGTGGCCAAGTACCCAGTGTGTTAGCAGGTGAAGGCTAAACATCGTGTTCCCGGTTGCCTGCTACAGTCTCTGGATGTCCCCGAGTCGAAATGGGAGGACATCTTGACGAATTTCTTCACCAGAGTACACAATTTTCAAGGGGGATACAATTCCATCTGGGTAGTAGTGGACCGGTTGAAGAAATCAACTCAGTTTCTAGATATTAAGGTGTCAAGTGGAGTGGATTCTTTGTCACGAAGGTACGTAGATGAGGTGGTGTGGTTGCATGGTGTTTCGAGGTCCGTAGTCTCAGATAGGGATGAACAGTTTTCCTCACGAGTATGGAGAGGATTGTAGCATTCTTTGGGCACCCAGCTACGTCTTAGCACTGTTATCCATCCCCAGACAGATGGGAAGACAGAGAACACAATCCAGACCATGGAGGATATTCAATGGGCATGCGTTCTGGACTCAGGAGGATCATGGGTGCAACCCCTGCCTCTAGTAGAGTTCGCCTACAATAATAGCTATCACACTACCATTGATATGGCCTCGTTCGAAGCCTTGTACAAGATAACATGTCGTTCACCTGTGTGTTGGACCGAAGTCAGAGAGGTGGGCATCCTTGGTCCTGAGGTGGTGTAGAGCATGATGGAGAAGGTTCAGATTATTCGGGAAAGGATGAAGGCGGCCCATGACTGACAGAAGACGTACGCTGATAGCAGGAGAAGGCCCTTGGAGTTTGATGTTGGAGACCACATGTTTTTGATGGTCTCCCCTCAGTGTGGACAACAGAGGTTCAGCACGAGGAGTAAGCATTCTCCCAGGATCATCAGACCCTTCTAAGTGTTGCGGAGAGTCGGCGAAGTGGCTTTTCAGCTAGCGTTACCACTACCGCTACTGAGGATATTTGACGTCTTCCATGTGTCCCATCTCCGTCATTTTTTTCACGATGATTCACACGTCCTTGTCTGGGGAGAGACAGACATCGAGGGTGACGTGGCCTTTGTGTAAAGACCAGTGATGATCGAGGATCGTGACGAGAAGGTTCTTCATGGGAGAACCATTCCCTTGGTTTGTGTGTTATTGAGACGTGGTGGGCTTGAAAAGAGTACGTGGGAGAGGAAAGCACAGATGCGTGCCCAGTACCCAGAGTTGTTTTGAGTTTTATACTGTTCTGTTTATACTTGTCGTGGTGGATCGTTTTACCTTGTTGGGAAAGAAATATGTGGTTTTTCATGCCTCTCTGAATGTCTGTGAAAAGTCCTAGCTATGGGAAGGGGAGGATCTTACCCCTAATCAAGACGCATTATGGTGGATGCGATTAAACCAGTGAAGGCTAGTCATTGCCGCCCAAAGCGGATAGTATCTTGAGATGGGGGAAGAGACTCCCCAACCGCCAAACTGGGCAGTCTGACAAGGTATGTTGCTTGGTTCTTATGAAAATGGTTTTTTTAGTTACCTATGAGGGTAACTCTGGAGATGTATCTTTTGAGGTGGTTGTTCGGACCCTCTCTTTCCCTGTGGGTTGTATTGATTCTCGAGGGTGACAATAGTTTGAGGGGTATCTAATTTGGAGGTCCATTACTTAGTAAAAATCTGAATCTTGAGTTGTTCTGGGTGATCTGGGAGGCCATCCCAACTTCTTGGTGATGTTTGACCCACGGTAGGCCAACCAGTAGCATTAGCCTAATGACAGCAGGCCTACTGGTAGCTCGGTCTACCTGTAGCCGCCGCCTACCGGTAGCTCGGCCTACCGGTAGCTCGGCCTACCGGTAGCTCGGTCTACCGGTAGCTGTAGCCTACTGGTAGCTCCACATACAGATAGCTCTATCTACCGGTAGCCACAGCCTACCGGTAGCTGCATCCTACCTGTAGCTCGGGTACCAGTAGCTGCAGCCTACTGGTAGCTCGGCTACCTATAGATGTAACCTACAGGTAGCTCTGCTACCGATACCTCTAGCCTACTCCAACAGGTTTTCTATTAGCACCTCCTTTTTGCACAAATTGGGTTTAAAACCCTTTTTTGACCCCTCTAAGCCTGTTTTAAAGCCCATTAACAACAATTAATGGGGTTTGGTTAAGTGAGATACCCGGGTGTGCGTTGGTTTAAACTGCCCAAAAGGCTAGGACCTCTTTAATGACATGTGGGGCAACGTGGTAAACCCACGACCTTGCTCCTTACATGGTTTAACATTTTTATCTCAACCCTTCTTGGCCCTTATAAACGAAATGGTTCTCAATGGGTATCATTTTCTCGATCACCCCCCCATTGATTCATCTGCTCGTCGAGGTCACACCCCTGCAATTTCCTCACGCGTGAAGAGAACCTTCGATCATTGATCAATATTGTTGGTTTTCTCCTTCGTCTCTCCTTTTATTTATCATGTGGGGTGGGTATGCTATTGCTTCTGTAGAATTGGATGAACCCAAACCATAATGAAGATAATGAACAGACTCTAATGAATGAAGGGGGGGTCTGTGATTAATGATGCTGCTTTGTTTTATGATCTTGTTTTCTGAAATGTGCGGGCTTACGCCTACTGAAAATCGTGGTCGTTGGTGGTCTTTCTCTGTACACTAACGAACCCTTATCTCTGGTGATGTTTAAATGGATTGTATTGTGTTTGGGAACCCTTGACGATAATGGAATTTGGTTAATTACGTAAATCCGGCTAAATAAATGTAAAGAACCAGGATCACCCATTTTTTTGTGATAACCCCGGTTAAATTATAGTAGAATTGGAATCATGGAGTGTGTTAAATAATTTAAATATGAAAATATTGTCATGGGCCTTCTTTTCATTGGTGGTATTGGTTTTTTGTTTTTCATTCATGGGCTGATTTCTAGGTGATGTGGGTGGGGATGGGATCCCCTGTTGTTAGGCATACAGTGTTTGTGAATTTAAGGTCGGGTGGTTACCATGATTATATCACGAATTGGGGTGGAATCCTCTTTTTTTGAGAAACCATTGGCTTCTGGGGACATGGGGCTATAACATGGGGTTTTCTTTGGTTCCAGTACTTCGAGGGATCTCACTTATCCCTTTGTTGTTGTGACTTTACAAGAAAACTGGGTGTGAATGATTAAGTAGATGTTTGACAGTACTCTTTCCATGGATAGTGCTTATGATTTCTAGTTGCCCCAGTTAGTGCAGAAAACTCACTTAAACATTATTACTAAACATGAAGGAAAGGATGGGACAAATGGGGATTTGGTTTGATATGAGTTGTGACTTGGCATGAGTACTATTCTCTCTTATTATGAACGAATTTAAAGGATAGTGTTCTTTTGTCTGGATGAAGAAACAACTAGATTGGGTGAGTGCTTGTTACCTACACATATACTTGTAGTTTTGTGTTTCTTATTCACACCCCACCCAAGTTAAGCACTTAGTACTGAACATCCACATTTCATGGGGAGGGTGTATTTCCCAACACTACTATTAGTGGCTGGTTATTAGCTCCTTTCTGCTCCCTTTCCTGGATAGCCCAAGTATCTTCGGCAGGCTGTGATGGCCTGAAGTCCATTATTAGCCTAGTAATCATCGAGTAGGGTGGTGTGCTGGTTGGCCCAGGTGTGTGCGGGCACGCGGTTTCCCAAGTGTCTTCGAGATGTGTTCTAGGTGTCTCCAGGCATGGAAGTGGATCTTCTAGACCATGTGTCATCGGGCGTGGAGGTGTTTGTTCTGGCCTAGGGGTTGGCAGGAGTGGTTACGTGAGATGGTTGTGGCCCAGGTGCTTGTGGGTGGGGTTTGGCAGTTTGACTGCCTGAGGTTATGGCTCAGGTGTGTGCAGGCGGGGTGTGGTAGTGGGAATGCAGTGAGAATGGAAGGATTCGTTCGATGCATAGGATGTCTTCAATAACCAGTGGAAAAGTGGTGCAGGGTACCCAAACATCGATGTGCTATTATTATATTTTATTTGAATTAAGTTATTTAGGTAGTGTACCTTGGTGAGGCATTGGTGGTTAGTTTCCTTGTTAAGTTCTTGGTTATCTCTTTTCTCACAGGGCATTAGTATGCCTCCCCACTTGTGCACAAGAGCTTTAGCTTTTTCCCTACTGAGTATACTGGTATGCTCACCCAATGTATATAAACCTGTTTTCAGGTTTCTAGGAGGACATTGGGGATTACGCTGGACCATACTAGCGCAGGACCTTTGGGACAGTTGCAGTTGCTGTTTTTCTTTCTTTGGTACTTTACCTTTGTAGTCACTTTGAAATTTGTGGTATTTACTTTTGGAACATGCATATGGGAATGGTTGTTTTTTCTTTTCTTTCACTTTCAGTTTGGCGTTGTTGGGTTCCATTATCTTATCTCCCAATCCATTTAAAAGAAAAATGTTAATGCCTTCAATTTTGTGTTTGATTTTGTACCCTTCGTGCTATTCGCCACTCTGGGACCTATTGAAGGCGGGTCATGGGGGTCATTATCTCTCCTTCAACTTGAAGAAGGAAGGTTCTAGCAGTCTACTGTCATGTCTCTTATCTTGGTGAAAGCGGGTCATGATAGATCATTTATAAATAAAAAAATTAAAACATGTTGAACTTAAGAAGAAAATTAATATCATGATAAAATATAAGTGAATGAATTAATAAGACATTGAAATCTTGGACTAGAAGGGGTTTTATAGTAATAAAGAACCAATAATAAATATTTCTTATGATCCTACCTTGAAATATTAATCTTGATTATATATGTTAAATAATTTCCAATTATAGAACCCTATATGTACAGTGTAGAAGAATAATAATATCAATATATTCCATATATGTAACACTGAGTTTATATGAATTGAGATATATTATATAAATTATATTATATTAATGTTACAATCATAAAATTCCTTTTTAAGTTCTTTGATTGAATATGAGTAATCAAGTAATGAAATTTTTGTATAATTTTCTTACTCAATATAATTGTATTGATTAATTATTTTAAAACAATAATTTTATTTATTAAAATCATTATATGTTTGAAATGATAATTAATTAAAAAATTAAATTAAATTTTATTTTATTAATGAAATCTATAGTTATTTTATGCCAGCTTTATTTTTTTTTAAAATTATATTTATTTTCTAAATAATTAAATATTAATTTTCTATGTTGAAATTTTGGTATATTTGGAAAATGAATGTTTTTTACTAAATAATGAAAATAAATTTTTTTCAAAAACAACCATTGGTTTTAATGAAATAGTATAATTTAAATACCCAATTATATAATTTTTTTTAATTTAATATGTGATACATCTTAATTATAATTATCTAATTTATTCAATTTTTATGAGAAATATCTATAATTATGGAATACTTTTTTTCATTATATTTTTGATAATTATTTTTCTACTGATTTATGAATTAATATTTTCTATTATTTATAACAATTTTATAGATAGAATATTTGTAAATGGATATAATATTTTCAATTAAGTCAGGAAAATTAATTAAATAAACTACTTTTAATTTTGGTCATTATGAATAATAACCATAGTAAATATTTTTTAACCCAATAAGGATAAATAGTTAATAAATTACAAAAAAAATAATTAGATTCATAAAATATACCCAATATTCGACTAAATTTTATTTTATGGGAAAATATTACTCTTTTCATAAAAAATTCAAGTATTTTGAATTTTGATAACATTTTTTCATTGATAATGAAATTCATATTGCTTTATGTAATGAGAATTCCAAATTGTCACTATATTGACACTAATATCTTAACATTTTTATATACAGATTAAAATTATATATGTTTGGTTATAAATATTTTTGATCTTATATTCTTACACAACATTGATATAGTATTTATTCATTTAGTAAAAAAATAATATAAAGGAATTTATAAATATTTAATTTAGTTTAATTTCAATGAATTAATGAGTTAAATGAATTTTTTAGAAAAATATTTATGATTATAAATGGGGGATGTTAATTCATTAGGATTAAATAATTTTAGTGTTTCCTTAAAGGTAAAATTAAATTAATAGTGTAAAAAATGAAATTGATGAAATTTTATGAATATAATATTTTATTAAATTATTTAAAAATCATAAAAATCCTGAAAGTATAAAATGTTGCTAAAATATAGTAAAAATTAAATCACAAAAAAATTATGAGAAAATTATTAACATATAAGTATTATGATAATTCTCTCATAATAAATTACTTTCTAATATTTTTGAGGTTAAAAATTATCAATATCGGGATTAATAAAAATAAGAAGGTTTAAATTTTCACCAAAACATTTATAAATTTATTAAATTAGGATATTTCTACCCAATCCTCTTAAAAATATTATATCTTGAAATTTTTAATCATTTCTCTTGAGAATGACTTATTTATATTGTAATCATTCTTTTAAAAATTTAATGTGTGTCCTTTCCACCATTAAAATGGACACCACATCCCTCTTTTATTTATGCCACTGTTATCCATCAATCACAACAAGAACCATTACAATTATCTTCTCAACTTCTCTAACCAAAAATTAGAGGGTTATTATCTTTATGTGATCATTCCAATGGGTTTACAAAAGTATCTAAAGGTGGAATGTCAAGTAATAATATATCATCATGGATGGACATAATAAGTTAATTTCATTTATTACATTTTATAAATACAGGTTATTCATCAAAAAATTATAATTCCAGTAAATTTAATATATAAAAATGTAATTATTATTATAAAACTACTAATATCTACCCCCAATGATATCCAATAATAAGGGAAAACATCGCTCGAGCGTATGTGTGGACTACTGCCTTCATGTAGAAATTAGAATAATTTTCCATCACAGCCATTAATGAAAGGTTATTTTTATTGGTTTAATTTATGTATATATTATTTATGAAATAATTAGTAAATTAAAATTATTATAACATATCTACCTTATTAAATTTTAATTCGGTGGAAAATAATGATGTATCTTGTGTGTATATATGGTATACATTCTCCATGAGAAATTATAAAATAGTTTTTATTTCCAATTTACATGAATATATAAAAGATAATATTTTTAGTATATATGATATTTATGACATAGTAATGATTCAACATTGGTGATTTAATATTTGAATTTCTTTTATTCCATCCATAGAAAAGGAAAAAATTTTCATTAGTATGTACGACTTATCATCCCCATAAAAAAATTTTTAATTCTAATATTTATATAATTTTGGGATGAATATAAATATAAATAAGAATTATATATGATATATATAGTATTATTAAATTTTTATATATGATGGAACCATGATCAAATTATATGGACCATATCAACCGAATAAAAATTTTCATTAATAAAAAATGAATCAACACTTGGAAATGAAAATTTTAATAAGGAATTAAAAATTAATTGGTTTATTAATTATTTATGTTAATGATATTTGATACTATAATTTTTATTATTATGAAATTTTATAGGTTTGATCAGTTTAAATTTATTATAAATGTTGATTATTTGCATTAAAAAAATGTCAAACTTATGGTAATATATTTTCATCTCACATTTACTTCCATAAGATATATGTCATATTCACCACTTAATTATTTTATGTGGTGTATATAATTCCCATTAATTAATTTAATGACTATTTTCATCAAAACTAATGAAATTTAAAAATATATATATAATTTCCTATTTTTTGGTGTTTTTATTCATAGATTATCAATGTTATTAGCATTCTCCAACATAAATCTATTCTTTCTAGAAATGTTTGACGTTATCCACCAATTTGTGTTTATGAGGTGTATATAATAGCATGTTGACAATTTGAATCATGATTGTAATTATCATCATGATATGTAATTTTTCAATTATTATAATTCATTCATGTGACTTTTGATTCAAAATATAGCAAAGTAGTATGAAATTTTTATCACAATATCATTGTTTAATGATATTTTTTATAACTAAGTTTACAATGACGAAATTTAATGATCTATCTATGAATAATATCACAATATTTTTAATCATTTTTTTACTTTATGATAATACCTTTCTTCATTTCATTTTACTCTCTTTATGAACATTAGATATAGAACAAATGTTTTTTTACTTCAAATTTATTTTTCTCTTCGATTTAAAATTCACTTTCTTCAATGACCATGATTTATAAAAAAATATTAAAAAATGTATTTGATATGATAATAATAATTTTAGAATTTATTTTACCCATTTATGTTGTTATTAAAACTGATTTTAAATGAATCTTCTTATCATTTTCTGAAAGAAGAGTTTTTTGAATTTTCTATAAAAGTGTGAAAGGATGGTATTAGTTTATAATATTATATATGAATGAAATTATTCACAATAATGTTTACTATATAATTTAAAATTTCCTTAAAAATCCATGATTATTTTCAATGAACTTTTTTTGTAGAAATTAATTATTTTGTTTAGATTTTAATGATGTTAATTCAATGTTAAAAGGGTATTTCCCTAAAGAAATTATCTAACGGAATTTTAATAGAATTTTATTTTTTTAGTAACAGCATTTGATGTATCTTGTGATTTCATGGAGATATTATCCAATGATACCATCATTATTATTATTCTAGGTGGTTTATGATTATGATGACATGATGTTTATGAAACCCTGCCATTTTACACTTGTTATGTCCTGATCAATTGATTATGATACTTGTTTCTTTACAACTATTTGTGGGATAATTAAATTTTTGTGAAACAGATTTATTTTTATTGATCTATGATTTGATGAATATTTTTTGATCCTATGGAAAAAATAAGTATGTTTTCCATTAGGTCGGAAATAAGGGAATTATTAAAGAGATAAAAATAAATTCAGTGAATATGGATATCTCATGAGATAAATAGGTCTGGAGAGAGACTGAACCCAATTTAGTAAGTGAATCTCTCCAGAATGATAATATTTTCAGTGAATCTTGAATAAAACTATAGAATATGGGGTGAAGAAAATTCACTATTATATTCCTAGATGTGATCTTTGGATAAAGAATAAATTATTTCTAGGCTTATGACAATGTTTTCCATCATTGCATTATGTAAATATTATGCTCTCAAGGCTCTTGTTATTTGATTCTTTTATGACTGATGTCTTATAAACATAAAATACTTATCACTGGAGTCAATATTATGATCTATGATGTAAATTCTATGTACATTAAATTATATAATCATTTTCCCATAGCCTTATGCCCACATTACACATTAGTGATATTTTACACCTACCTTTTTCCCTTATAAATCATCAGATCTCAATATTTATATATTTTATTTCCCAAAATCATGAATAATAATTTAATTTTTGACTCATCTAAGAAGGTTTCTGGTTTTGAATAACCTAGTTGGAGATTATGTAGTTCCCTTATGGACCAGTTGTTTCTGTATCTTAGATTCAAATAATACTAAACTGTTATGGTGATACAGTGGATCATAAGATTCTGTAAGGAATAATAATCAAACAATATGAGATATCTATGTATAAAAATCATGTGTCTCTATACATTCCATTTTTATGAAAAAATATTATTCCATGAATGAAATTTTTAAGTTCATGATTTATCATCCAAATATTATTATTTCTAAAATAATTTATTTTAGAGTTATCATTGATATCATTTTATGTGTTTTAGATGGAAGATAGTGGGAAGGTGAAGTTGGAATGTAAATGTGTTGAGGAAGAGATGATAGTTGACCATATATGGAATAATATTTTGATAAATTAATATTAATGTATTGTTTCATATCATTCATTCCACTTATTTTATTCCTCTTGGTTAAATGTTTATAAGTTTTTTATGACAAATTATTTGATATTTTTGGATAAGATAAGACATTGAATTTTTTATATACATTTGATGTTATTTCAAATGTATCCTCTTTGTGAATGGTTCTGTTTATTTATAGGACGTAATTAAATATTATTAAAATGAATTATGTTGGATTGTGAAAGAATGAGGTTTCTGAAAATGATGAACGTAATTGATGGTGGACAACCCCTACTTTTTAAATGAAATCATTTTTTGTCAAAATCATTTTTTTTATTTTTATTCATTTTAGTTGGTGTCATGATTATACATTCAAATATTATATGATTTCAAGACCTTGATTTATCTCAAAACATTAATAAAAAATTATGTTTATTATGATTCCTCCTAAGATATGATCAATGATTATTTAATGCCTCACAAATGTATTTGGAATTATGGATGATATTAAATTTTTACGCATTTTTTTGTGATTTAATAAATCATTGAAAAAAATAATATATTTTACCTTTTCACTATGTAATTACAAATTTGGAAATCTATGTTGAGGTAAGTATCAGAAACATAAGTGGATATTGTTTTGGAGAGGTGTGCGTTATATGTAGATTTATAAAATTTATTCTTATAAAATTCCAATTTTTTTTTTCAATCCAATTTGAATAAATTATTATAGATACATGCATATGATTACTTTCTATAAATTTTAGTGAAAACTATTCCCTACTAAAATAGTATGTGGTCATATATAGATTTTTTGTTTTAATAGATAATTTATATGCATATAATATAAAACCTTCTTCCCTCTGAAAATAATCATAGCTCCTTAAATTATCTAATTTGGTTTTTATTATCAAAAATGAAATATTTTTGAATAGTTAACTAAAATCCCATATTGTTTTTAATTTTTGAAATAATAATTGTTGTTTAATATAATATAATACGGGAAATGTTAATTTATATGAAATATATTAATTTAAATTTTACTAATACTAACTATTTGTAAATTAAATTATTGGAGGGTTTATTTTTAATAAATTTGAATGATTTAAATTTTTTTTGATATTTTTTGAAGATGAATCATTTTTTTGAAACATATAAAAAATTTTATGATTAATTATAGGGTTAAATAGTTGTTGAATTCCAAGATTTTATTTATTTAATTGAGTGTTATATCTCATATCCTATCATAAAAGTGTTGGTATAGAATCTATCATACTTGTAACGAATAACCCCATGGTTTTTATGTTTTGTGATTTTTATATTCCCTTATGAGTGATTAATTTCACTATTTAATGGTTTTTATTATCATTATCTTGGTGAATAATTTTTTAATAGGTATTTGATATATGAACACAATTCTCTAAAAGGCATCATTTTAAGTATCATAGGTACTAGGGTTGTGGAGTGGGAGTTTAGATGTATTTCAGAGGTGAGGGTCAGATTGTTGGTCAACATAAGGTTCACTGCTCCAAGTTTGTTTCATGTTTTAAGCTATGGTTCAACTTATATTTGTGGTATATCTATTTAGTGATACATTTGGGTGTTTTTTCACTACGTGGGATAATACACTTAGGGAAGAGGGTGTTTTCCCAAGAGTATTAATATTTTAAATATAGAGGCTTAGCACATCCATAATGTAGAATATGGTGTTATTTTTCTTCTGGAGTTATCCTTCATCCCTGAATGGATCATTCCAAACTATATATGATTCCATTTGATATAGAATATTTTCTTGATTTTCATCGAGGGTTTCCCAATAGGAAATGGTAAAGTAAAAAATTTGAATTTTGGTAGTCATGATGGATATAACATGGTGTTTTTTTGATATATAACATTAGGGGAAATTTAGAGGGAGAATATCCTAACGTTTTTAGTTTATAATGATTCTAATTTATTCCATGTGGTTTCAACTGGTGGAAATAATATGGTTATAATAAAATTAAAATAATTCATTGATATCTTTTTAAGGAGATGTTGAGCTGTATGAGTGGTGATGAAAATCGCATGGTTGGTCACACCACTTCAAGGTCAAGGTAATTATGAAATGAAACTATGATATTGGGTTCTCTATGTTATGTTATAAAACAATATGGTGGTAAATCATATTTTAAACTGGTGAAATGGCTCCTTAATTAGTGTGGAAAGATAACCTTTTAAAAGGAATAGTTTTTTATATCTCTCTTTGATTGGGCCCACTACATCCCTTTGAGAGTCTACATTTCATTGTGTTGGATTGTTGAGTTTCACTGTAAAAATGGTTTGGTTAATTTTCCTGGTTTGGATAAATTTCATTCACTTGAATCCTTAGTTTTTTTAGGGTCCCTTATTGAGTGTTTCATTATAGTTTATATATATCATATAACTCTCATATAATGTAATTTATTCAATATTAGTTGAAAATGACATTATTATCCCTTTTGTATTTATTATTAAATTCATTTTTCATGGATGCAGTAATTTTCATTTTTTCTTGGATTGGAAAATTAGTTGATGTTTTAACGATGAATGTGATGATATGGATTAAAGGAAGCAAGTCACAGATTCCTTGGTGGTTATATTTGGTTCTAGTTTTATAAGTATATTATTATATTACATTAGGAAAATTATTTCTTAGTTTACTTCTATCAAATAAATTAAAGATTTCCTGATAGGATGTTCAACCTCTATGTAATACACATTGATCTAGAATTTCATCAATTAGACACAACAATTGAATGGATAAGGGTATTTGAATTAAAATAATTATTAGGAACAATACATAAATTTCTAAAAATATTATATTTTACTTTATTAAAAAACCATCTGGACCATATAAGCACGAGTTTTTAACACAAAATTCATTGATCGAAAATATACAACAATAATTTCCTTTTGGGATAGACTCTTGTGTATATGTCATCAATATTGGGAGATATTATTTGGTTTCAGGGAGGGTCAGTATTTATTTTTTTCTCTTACTATAATACTCTTTAACCAATATGTTTTTATATGTGGGAATGATTCATTATGTGATTTATTTATCCCCTATTATAATCCATTATATTGGAATTAGTGTAATTTGTTTTGTATAGAGAAATATGAGTATTTATGTTTAATCATTCTATATCAGATGGATGTTTATTTACAAATGTTTTATAACATATTCCTTTATTTCATTTCTTAATCAACACTATAGTGTTAATATATATATATATATATATAAATAATTATTATTAAAAATGATTTTTTTTTCATGTGTTTTGTGGTTATAATGCTTGGGATGGAAATATATATAGTGTAAAAAGAATATTAGATGACTACATAAAAATTTGAACTAGGATTACTGGTAGAATTTCACTAATAATATGGAATTATTATGATATACTATTTTGAATTGATTAATTTATAAGATGATTTATATGCGATTATATTAGTTATTTAAAATCTGATTTATAGGATGAATGCTTTGATGTATGAATGTAAGATGATTCTATGATAATGTTTGTTAGACACACTGTAATCATGGATTTATATAACTATAAATCATTTTTTGAAACTTATTCATATATAATTATATATTTAGATGGGATATGTGTAAATGATAGAAAAATTTATTACCATAAAATAATGTTATTGATCATAATATTATTATTACAACCATTAATACATGTGTTTATATGGGAATCCGGTTGAATTTAAGGGATCATTCTGATGTGAAATTTAAACGATTATTTTATAAGGGTTCATAGAAATCAATGAAAAATATTTTAATGTAGAATGGTAAATAAATAAATTTGATGTAATTATGGAATGAGAATTAATGTGATTATATTATTAATGTAAGGGATCTATTTAAGTATCAATGGGGAAAATAGAGTTGTATTTATTTACTAGTTTAGTATTCTTATTGTGTTATTATTAAGAACGATCCATTCGGATATATTTGGGTATTAACTCAATTAGGAGGCTAGTTCCTTCAGTTATCTATTAAATATATAATAATTTTGTAGGATTATAGTGTGATGGCTCATAATAATTTGATGTCTACTAGGTTTATAGTTTAATTAAATAGTTAATTGGGTTATACATAAAACCTATTAATTAATTTGTTATAACCACTAATAAGAACATTTAAATAAATATCTATAGTTCTAAATAATAATTCCTTGAATAAGAGTAAAAAAATAATGTTATATTACTGGAGAGTTTGTTTTCAAAATTTATACACCCATGAAGTGATCGGAGTGGTTCATATTATTTTAATTTATAGTATATGATATATAGTAGTGTGATGATAAATTTACTTTTATTGTATGCATTTGACTATTCTATAATATATACTAGTTACTAGGTATTTAATTGTTTCTGTTTGTTGATAATTAATATGAATTATAATATTTATAAGATGTTTATATTCCTATCATGATTTCATAACCTATGTTTCTTACTTTTATTGAGATACAATGGTTTCTAACTATCACATTGGTCGATGAGGTGAAAATAAAATATACATGTTATATTATGAATGTTATTTGAGTTTTTAAAATAATAAGGTAACCTTTTTTTTACTGGTTACGGGACGAGACAATTCATGTTATAGATTGATTCCAACAAGTATTATTGATCCCTACATGCGATATGGTAGGTATGGTTGAGGCATGAGACACATCTAATGTCACATGATGTGATGGATTGATGGATTTATGACAACACAAGATGTTGTTCCCTTATATAGGATTGTGGTATGCTTGGTCTTTTCCCAACCCCAATTAGTGGTTGTGTGACACCCCAAACCTATTTCATATTTAATAATAATATTTTATGGTTTTAATTTATTTAATTTTCATGATATCCTAAAAATATTCATGAAATAAAAATAATGCATGTTTTATTTAATTATATACTAAAATGACTACATTGCATCATGTCTGAAATACCATAGCTATCCTAGGATACTAATGGAAACCCCAAGGAGCGCCCTTGGGAGAACTCCTAGAACCTCAATGAGACCTAGTAGGTATCCCTCATCCTTTGGACCAACTATAGTGAAGAATTTAATTTTGATGAGAAGATCACATGTGCTAAGCAGCAGAAGGATGTAGAGAACCATCTTCTTTTAATCCATTTTTGAAGCTGGATCACCCAAATCATGTTTATATAAGGCCATAATGTTATTTGGAGTATTTCATTCTTTATGAGACCATTGATTATATAATATAAATAATACATGATAGTCGTTGGGGTTTCTAGTTATTTTATTTTATGTACTTATGTATATTTATATTTCTTTTTTTTAAGTATTCATTAATGTTATATCATTGAACGTGTTTGTAATTTAATATTGTTTATATTATGAAACGATAACGTTTTAATGTTTAAAATGGATTTGAAATCATAAACATTGTCTTTTAAAGAAAATACTAAGAGAAGTACAAACTTATTAGTCATTGGTTGCCCGTACAATGAAATTTTTATTAGAGATTGAAATCATACATTTGGAAAATGAAATTGGTGAATATGGTAGGTTTTTTTATATATACTTATTGAATTAGGTATTTCAGTATTTTAAACTTTTTAAAATTTTACCTTTTCATGTTTTTATCCTTGGATGAATAAAAACATGTTTTATTCAAAAATACGTTCTGGTTTTTAATTATAATACTAGAATGATATTTCATTTATGACATATTAATAATTTCATAGAGATTCTAAAACATGATATTTTTAAAACACAAATTTTTATAAACTAATTAAAATATCGGTATTTAGGATTTTGTTAAACCCTGATAGAGAAGATGCATTATCTTTTTCTAAGACCCCTTTATTTATATAAACATATTATTTTGATTAATAAAAAAGTCATTTTACATAACTAAAAATCACTTGAGTTCCCCACTATACTGAGGGAGACCTAGACAGTAAAGCCACTCAAGGTCTGGTGGGTATCTCACTAAGATCCCATAGGCAAAAGACATAGGACGTTGCACGCACGGTTCATGATATGTCTCACACGCATGCATTCATAATAAGGTTATAAGAATTCATGGGCATGTACATGGGTTTTTTCTAGAGCTCGCCATCGTGCAGGGCGGCACAACGGTAGAGGTGGGTGGAGAAGCGTTCCCCGAGAGATCGATACATGGCAGACCTGGGAGGGTGAGGGGGATTTCTGAGCATATTGCAGGAGCTACAGGCTTAAAAATCTGGTCCTGTATCAATGTCGTTTTGATGTGGGACACAATTTTTCAGCAGAAATCAAATATGAACCATCTTATCTTGCCGCACATGAGCTTTCCCCTCCGACCGGTTCGGATTTCGAATACACACCACCATAATTTTTTCCATATATTGATTTACCATTCATTCTAATCCAAATATAATTTTAGCCTTATAAACATATTAAAAACCCACAGAGGCTGCTCACCCACTGGTTCAAATTGGGGCTAATTCTTGCAGACCGTTTTTTCTTTACATCAACCCAGTGTTTTCTAATTACTTCCACATCATGCCGCACTACTAGGTTTAACTACACCCCCATTCTTCATTTTTCTACTCCTATGACACCCATTGACACCTTCTCTTTCTCGTTTTACATAAGACTTACACAATTGATATTATTTTAAACTAAAAAACCTCAAATCCCTTGAATTTTTACTTAAAATATATGTTATATACATTTTATATATATAACAATATTAAACTAAGAAACCATGGGTTTTCCCTTTCCAGAACTTCAATAATCCTCCACTCGACTTCTTCTTCTTCTTCGAAATAGGTGAGGGTCGCTGGACTTTTCTTGCTTTGATTTGTTTACAGTTTTTAAGTAAAAATATATATACATGGATATATATATATATAAACCCACAGTAGTACTTAAAACCTACTGATTTTCATGGATGGATATACAAAAAAAATTATGGTTTTAAAATTTTTTCTTTTCTTGTAAATTATGTGAGGTTTTTATGTCATTACTAGAAATTGGGTTCCCCAAATATATACACATATGTATATATATGTTCACAAAAAACATACAAGTATCTTTTATTAAAGGAAGAAGAAATTCTACAATAATATTATTCATAGTTAATGTGAACCAAGCTAGGATTAGTGGGGTTTTATTTTGACCAAATTATAAATATATATTTATTATCACTCAGATATATATATATTGGTATTTATTTATAAAACTAACCCACAGTTTGACATTATGTTTTTCAGATATTGTGATTTTTTGAGATTTTTTTATAAGAAGATTATTTTTTGGATTATTGTTTTTCTCGTAATGAAAACTTATATATATATATATATATGGTTACATATATATATTTATATTCACTGATTTCAATATTTATATGTGTTCTCATCGGGTTATAAAATGATATAACAAGTTTATTTAGTATGAAAGGATTTTAAGGATCAATTTGGAGTATGGTTTAGTAATAAAATCCATACATAATGAAATTATGTATATATATATTGCACACTAATTTTTATATGTTTAAATGGTATTGGTAATGTTAGTAAGTTGTGTGGTTGTTTTTCACGCTTTTTAATTTAAAAAATTCGTCTAAATAGTAGGATGTAACATTTTGTTATGTTATAAATGCAAGTAATGGTCTTTAGAAAAGTATTCATTAAATACATCAAATTAAATAATTTTTTTACATTTAAACTGATTATTTTTTCAACCCATTATGCCTTTATCACTATGTACTATTTTATTTATTAATTTTATATTTATTCCATTTTTCATTCCCATCAATCAGTGCATGTTTTGAGCATGAATAAAACCTATCTTGATGTCTTTAATATGTATTTCAATGCATTGAATGTTTACTACCATGGATCATTTTATTATAAAAAATATTATTTTATGTGATAAATCATACAATTAATTATAAATTTATCGCATTAAATAATTTTGGAAATAAGAATTTAATTATTCAAAGTGGTATGAGATGGTTTCAATAAGAGACAAAATTTAATTATTCAAAGAGGTATGGGACACTCTGAATAAAATACATAATTTAATAAATCAATGACGTATAAGTAACATCGATATAAATTCATTTGGGCATATGGGGAATGGATTTGTCTTAGTTTGTGGTGGGTGGGTCCCGCTCTATTCCCTCGATGCAATAGTAGGTCCCATGAGATAAATAGATGTGGAATTTTACAAGGCCATTCCCAATGTCATATATGGTTTTGGATGAGGCTTTAATCATTTTTAGACATCCGAGTTGAGGCCATGACAACATGTTTCAGAATTTTCGGAATATACACTTCCCTCATTATATTTATATTATTTAATTATCCAAGTTAATATTCGACTAGTATAATATACTTGGTTATGTACCTTACTTATTTTATTTAAAATAATTAAATGCATATGGCATTATTTTTATTCAGCAATAAAAAATATATCAAACATTTAATTATTTACGAATAGAAATGAATTAAATGAATGATAACATTTTTACATGCAACTATGATTATGTAATTCCTTCATGTGTAAATTCTATACATGCACTTTATCATGTCACACATATTATCGTTAAAATTACATTGGATTTATATGTTTCACACAATAGATTTTGTATAACAATTATTATGATTAGAACATGTTTTATTGTATCCCTATTAATTGGCCTTCAAATTTTTACAGGTAATTCTTTGAATCTGTAATATTAGGCTTTATGTATTGGTGATTTCTATACGAAAATGTTATATAAATATCAATATGGGATTTCTAAGAAATGTTTTAATTGAAACATTATTTTTAATAAACCATTACTGTGCATTCATTTTATCACCATAAGATTCAAATTAAATTTTATAGGTTTAGTGGATTTGAGTTACACTGATTGGTCGAATCATTGTGGTGTAATTTCTGTAAAGTAATTGAAGGAATGTAGTATTTTTATTTGGTTTTCTTGAACATAATCTGCAAATATCTTCTATATGTAACATGATTCAAAATTCTTCATCTTTTCTATTTATAAAAAAACTCACACAACATGTTTATTAAGTGCACATGAACCAGGGATTCTGGAGTCGGGGTGTAATTGTGGTATTAGAGGATCAGTTTAAACAACCCTAGAAAAATTGAACAACATTAAAAACATGATTATGTCTTACTATGAAGAATTATTCTTAAAATTATCAGATGGAAGAAGAAACAAATTTTATGTCTCTTCCAATAGAAATAATATGAAATTAGTTTCCAAATCATGTTTCGAAGGCAATGAGGATTTTGAAAACCTTCTTTTTTAATGTAATCACCTCTACTTTGTATCAAAATCTCATTGTGTACGTCAACTCCTCCAAGGATCAGGACTTGAAAACTTCCTTAAGAATCATACACAATTTCCATTTTATCCATGTAAAGGAAATAATTTTGAAATTCTTATAAATTTTTTACCATATCTAGTAATTTTTAATCCCTAGGGGACTTCAAAGAGACTGCAAAAGTGGGTGACCTTTGAGAAGTGTATCTTTGTCAAATGTTATCCTACAAACTTTCTAGTCATGTTGTGGACTTCGATGTTCTTGAGGAATAGTATACCTATTTACATTATAGACTTTTAGTTTACATTGATGTTTACATACTTTCTACAATTCATGTTGTTCTCTCTTAAAACATAAGATGTCCTCGACCCATTGATAAATGATTCCTATGATGCATCAGAACCAAAGAGTTCAATGATTTTGGAACCACTTTAGGGATCCACATATCATGAAAATCGGGAAATTGTCAACGTTACTAGAACTTTCAAAGGGACATGATGGTGGATGTCAAGAAGTCTGAACAGAAGAGATTGTGAGAGGTAACTAATTAATATGTATCACCCTATTGAGTTTCATGATATTTTATTTCAATTAATAATGTTATATTTTATTACTTAGTAATTTAATATTTTTTTTCAAAATAACACATTTGTTTAAATATGGTTATACCTTAGTGAGTAAAACATGTACCTTGATATTTTTAGATATAATACATGGGTTTACCAAAAAATAATATTATCACTTTCGATTGAATTAATAGAATCCCTAATCATAAAGGCATGCTAAGAAGACTACAAACGTTTTTCAAACATATACTTGTCTTGAAAACACCTCTGTAATGTTTCCCTTAGCCAAAATGTCCTCTAGACCTATTAGGCAGACCATAATGTTTATCGCCGCATAGAAACTGTACAATTTGGAGAGTATAAGAAGGGTGGGATGTACTAAGAAGGTATCTTTCTATGTTTCACATTCATTCGATAACTACCTAGAATTGGGAGATTTTCAAGAAGATGCATTGGAGGGTTACCATTGAGTGTCCAATCTATTCCATATCCTATGTTTTACTATGTATGGGATGCTCTACAACATCAATGATTTTAAGAATGGTGTAGTCTGAGGGATTTATAGGGATGTAGTCCACTCTCAAATATGTGATCTTCACACTGTTAAAGCCTCCCTATGGAAACTGAAATTCATTATGTATAGTGGTTATATGAACTGCTCATTGTGAATATAGATCAAAGAGATAGAGGAACTAGAAACTAATATAGGAATCCACCTAATGAAAATTGTGGATTGTCCACAACGGAAGACACTGTAAAGGGGAATCACGAGTATTGTCTGACTGGTTTTGCTTCTTGAAGTGTAGGAGTGTTTTAGATTTGCGAGGGCACTTTTATTTATAGCGGGTATAATGTGACACAACGAACCTATTTCATGTGTAAGAATAATATTGTATTATTTTAATTCATTTAATTTTCGTGTTATCCAATTAATGATTTCAAAATAATAATAGGGAATTTTTATGAATTAAACACTAAAACAATTACATTACATCAAGGAAAGAATACCATATCATGCCTAGGAAACTATTTACGAATATGAGAAGCACCACTAAGAGACCTCATACCACCACAATGATACCATGTAGGTAGGCCCCATTATTTGGACTCACTGTAGTCAATAAATAAATCACCAGGATAATGAACATATGCTAACCAGTAGTGGGATGTAAAATACTATCTACATTGTCTTAGGTTTTGAAGTTGAAATACCCAAATCATTATTTTATAAGGCCTTTTTGTCATTTCAACCATTTCATTTTTAGGTGACTATTGAGACTATAATGGCTATACGACTTTATAGAAGTTTGGTTTTCTAGTGAGTTAATTGTAATTATTTATATGTATTGATATTTCTATGTTTTTTATGTTGGAAATATAGTTATATCTATAATTTTCATTAATATACACTTCTTTATATATTGAAAGGAGGATTTTGTAATGTTTAAAATGGATTTGAAATCAAAACCCTTGTGTTTTAAAGAAAACACCAAGATATGTATGCACTTTTTTATCCTTGGATTTTGGTACAACGAAATATTTATTTGATATTGAAAAAAATACATTTGGAAATTGATATTGATGGCTATGGTTGTATTTAGTATTTTATTTATACTTAGTGGATTAGGAATTTATGTATTTCAAAAGTTTAAAAATACTACCTTTAAATTTTTTCTTCCATGGATGAAAAAAAACAAGGATTCAATGAAAAATAATTTTTGTATTTTAAATATAATACTAGTATGGGATTTTTTATGACATATTAAACATTGATATTATATTTTGAACTATGATGATTCAAAAACACAAATGATTAAAAACAAATGATAATATTTGTATTTAGGATTTTGTTTAACCATAACAGGGAATATATATTCATTGTTTTTAAGACACATACACACACATATATATTTATATATAAACCTATTAATATTTATTGTACGAAATGAATATTAAATTGCTAAAAATTTAATTTTTACCCAACTCTATCAAGGGCGACCTAGTTGGCCAAGCCACTCAATGTTACTTAGGCATATCACTCTGATCGTCTAGGCCAAAATCCCAGGGTGGTTCACGCATGGTGTGTGCTATGTTTCAAGTGTAAGAATGCATAGTAAGTCCATATGTTCTCAAAGGCATGTACAAGGGGTTTTTCCAGAGTGCACCACCATACGGGCCAACATGACAGTAGGGGTGGGCGTAGAAGCACGCCTGCAGAGACCGGTACATGGAATTACTGGGAGGGGGGGATTTTTGAGTGTAGGTCAGGAGCTCCAAGCATCTAAACCCGGTCCTAATGTCATATTGTTTTGATGTGGGATGGAATTTGTCTGTAGAAATCAAATTTGGAACATCCGATCTCACTGTGCGGTTTATGGACCGTCTGATCGGTTCAGCCTTCGAATCCACCCACCACAATTTTCCCTAGTGTTTTTATTAACTATTCGATAAAGTCATGATATAATCATAGTCATTATATTATTTTAAAAACATTTAGACACTCCTCCACCATTGGTTCATATTGCATCTAATACAGGATGTCATTTCTTCAAAACATCTCTCTGGCGCCATCTTCTTCCCCCCACATCGTGTCGCACTAGTAGCATTCATTTCATCCACTTTCATCATTTTTTCAAATCTTGTGACACCCGTTGTCACCTTATCATTCATTTTTGCATAGTATCGACACAAATGGTCTTATTTTAAATGGAACTACATCAGATCCCTTGGATTTTTCCCTTTAAATTTATTTTATATAAATTATATATATATAATCATCTTGCACCATGAACCCTATAGGTTTTCCCCTTTGAGAAACTCCATCAACCACCACTCAACTTCTTCTTCTTATTCTTAGAACCCGGTCAAGGTCATAGGTTTTGTCTTACATAGATTTGAATATGATGTGTATATATAAATATATATATATATGGATATGTATATATGGTAGTTCTTAAATCACACTTATCTTCATAGATGGTCATATAAAAACAAATAGTTGTTTTTAAATGATGACCTTGTCATTCTAATAATTCAAGTGTTTTATTCTTTACTAAAAATTAGTTTCACTATATATATACACATATCTATATATATGCACTGAATAAAATCACATCAGTTTCTTTTATTAAAGGAAGAAGAAATTTTACATTAATTTTATTCATAATAAATGCGAACCATGGTAGGGTTTGTGGAGTTTTATGTTGATAAAATTATATATATGTATGTATTATCACATATATATATGTATTTATTTAGAAAAAACCACAGTTTTACATTAATATTTTCTATTATTGAATTTTTTTTAGATTATATATATATACATTATATATTGGATTCTTAAGTTTTTATGAATAACCCTTTTGTACATACAGATATATGTATATATATTTGTGTGTATATGCTTTGATTCTGATATTTATATGGGTTCTAAATGCTTTATAGAAAGATATAAAAAGTGATTTTATGTTTGAATGGGTTTTAAGGAACAATATGGAATTTTATTTTTAATTAAAAACCATTTATAATTACTTTATAGATGTGCATATTACATATTTATATATATAAGTTTAAATGGTATTGGTTATATTAGTATGTTTTGTGGTTGTATACCATTTTATTCAATTTATAACATTGGTTTAAATAGTTTGAAGTACTCATGTGTTATGTTATACATGAATGTAATGGGTTTTTAGTCAATTATGCATTCAATAACTCACATGAAATTATTTTTGTAAATTTAAACTGATTATGTCATCAACCCATAATTAATTATTCACTACGTATGTTTTTGTTTATATATGTTTTGATTTTGTCCACTTGTCATTTTCATTTGATAGTACATGTTTTGATCATTAATAATATATATCATGATGTCATAAAAATGTATTTTAATGCATTGAATGTTTACTACCATGTAACATGTTTTTTTAAATTATAAATCAATGTGTTAAATCAAACAATTTATAATTTATTTATCACATATAATAATTTAGGAAATAATAATTTAGAATTTAAATGTGGTATATCACACTTTGAATATGTCGTATAAATTTATTATTCAAAGTGGTATGGGACACACAGAATAAAAGACATAATTTGATAAATCAATCTAGAGTAGGAAAATTTGATTTAATGGCATTTAGACATATGAGGAATGAGTTGGAAATAGTATTTGATAGGTAGGGCCCACTATATCCCCTCATTGCATCGGTAGATCTCATGAAACCAATAAGAGGGGAATTTTCTTAGGCATTTCTAAATGTGATATATGGTTATGGCTGAGACATTAATCTTTTTTATATGTCTTGGCCGAGGCCTTTAAAATATGTTTCAGAATTTTCGGCATATGCACATTCCCCATTATATTTATATTATTTAATTTTCCAAGTGAATATTCAACCAGTAGAATATATATGGTTAATAGACTTACTTATAAGAATTAGAAGAAGTAAATTCACCTAACATAATTTTTATTCATCACTCATAAATTTATCAACCAATTTACGATTTACGTTTAGCAACGAAAGAAATTAATGTTATCATTTTTAAGTGGAAATCTGATAATGTAATTATTTCTTTTGAAATTTTTATATATTCAAATTCACATGTCAAACATAGTATATTTAGAATATCTATTGATTTATCTGTTTCAAAAAATATTTTTTTTTATAATCTTGGTTATGATTTGAACATGTTTTATTGTAGGAATTTTAATGTTCTTTAAAATATTTACTGGTAAATCATGGAAAAATGTAATGTTACGATTTATGTATTGGAGATTTCGTTTATAAAATGTATTATGAATATCGTTAATGGATGTTTGTGAAACTTTTTATTTGATACACTACATTTAAAAACCCCTTACTGTGCATTCTAATGTATACACTACATTTCAATTTAAATTTTATTAGTTTAGTAGATTTGAGTTATATTGCTTTTTGGTGTCTTTTCTGTACATTATTTTAAGGATTGTAATATTTTTATCCAGTTTCCTAGAATCTAACCACAAATATATTATATATGGAACATGATGTGTAATTCATCGAATTATCTTTTTTTTAAATTACACCCTATGATTATTAAATGCACTGGCTCAATGGCTTCTGGCGATGGGGCATAGTAGGTGTCTCAGTATATATTTTGGGTGGAATGGTTGAAAATATAAGATATATATCACATAATCTCAAGTCCTAAGTATTTATAGAATAACACCTTTTAATAGAAATTAATATTTATGAATAATATACTCCATTTATGTTAAATGGTACTGTTTTTACGATAGCCTACTCGACACACAACAATGGGTTTTCTTTAAAATCATATGTTGAACAGAACACTGAATTATACCAAAAAATATTACAATATTATTATTATTATTTTAAATTCTAGTTAATGTCTTTCAATTATATTCATGGGATTGAACATAACTAATTATTATATGATTTCACATGTTTTTAATCGTTTTTACTATTATCAAAAAAATATTGTGGCATAAAAAGAGAATGGATCAAATTTTAAGTATGAAATACTCTAAAAGTTTTAAGTGGATGTTTTATCATATTTTGATTGAGAAAAATTTATAAATATAATATTAACACATTTTTATTTTCTTTTTGATAATATTAATTTCATATTTGGAATAAGGAATAAAATTATCTTTTCTTGGATTTTTGGTACATTGCTGATAAAATTTATATTTAAATTAATAGTGAAAATACTACAATTTATTTGAAAAAATTATTTTAGTATAATTTATATATTTTTCTATATTATAGTTTGAATTTTATTAAAGCAAATTTCTGTTATATAATTATCTTTTAATCCAATTTTGGTCATTGGACATAATTTCACATTTAACTAGTACACAATCCCATGTGAATCTTTATATAGTTTATACTTCTTGGAAAACCCTCATTCGGGTTATGAAAATGGGAATTAATTTTAAATTAATTAATTCGAAATATATGTTTTGAATTTTTGAAAAATGGATTCCATATTATGAATCAAAAGATCCAAATAATTTAAATCAGAACATTTTATTGTTTACCATTAATAATAGTAACTTCATTAATTATTTTTATTTACAACAGTTAAAGGATAAATTCAGTAAATTTGGGTAATAATATTATAATATTATAAAAATACCCTAAAACAGATTGTAATATTATTTTATGAGTCATGGGTGAAAAAACAATTCTTGGGATTATCTTTCGGAATTTTGGAGACCTTTCAGTGTGATAATGGGATGTTAAAATAATTAATTTAATGTGAAGAGAAATAAAAAATAAACATATATCTTTTTAATATAACAGTTTTAATATATTGATAAATATCTCATAACGTTGACAATAAATATAGATCAGAAATAAAAAAATATTTCCTACCACATTTTATTTTATTTATAAATTTTTTACATTATATAAATAAATTTATTTCTGACACAATGATGATTCATTGATAAACTTATTAATGAATTATTCAAAAAAATTATATTATAAACTTTTTGAAATGTATTTATAATCTTTTGATGAAATCTATGTATTTTCTGGAAGATTATGGATTCTTATTTTTGTTGTTACTTAGTTTTTTAATGGATAATGTTTATATTACTTTTAAAAAACCAATTACCAAAATTGTGTCAACATTAAAGTAAATTATTTTTTAAAAAAAATAATATTTTATTAAATGATTTAATAGTCATAAAATTATATGATTCAAAAAACTGACATAGATAATGTACAAAATTTACTTAATTATTAAATTGGGGTTATATTGGAATTTTATAATATCTATATTAACCTTATAGTGTAGTCATACAAGAAGACATGGTAAGAGTTACTTTATTTAACATTGGGTGAAAGACAAAATGTAAGGTTTAATTTGGGACCTAATCAAGTCTAAAACTATTGGTTGATAGAAATTTTACCCATAATATCTTATTCTAGAAATTTATCACTTTGGAACTATTATAGTTCTAAGATAAATTTATAGAAAATTTATATTTCAACACATTCCTAATGTGACCCTCCTCTATATTATAAAAGGTCACAAACTATACCCACTTAATCACACCTCTGAAGCACCAAGGTTAATAAAAAATAATTTTAAACAATCTCCCATAATCCTTTCCTTTCTCATATAAGCCTTACCTTGGGCCTAAGGTAATTAAGGAAAGCCTTGAGGATCAAATCAAAAGGAGTTACCCAATTTTTAGGTATCATCTTTTCTCAAGATCCTTTCATTTCTTTTTCTTCCTTTTCCAACCCATAACCTATTTTTTCCATTATATTATAAAAAATCGGTTTTCTAAAATAATGGGATTTTTTTAATCTATGGGATCATCTTACACTTACACAACCATCATTTAATAGATATATAACTTATTGTTTCCATGTTCGGCGAACTATTGCCTCACCGACCTATGATTGTGAAATATTCTCCAACCACCTCTCATGGGGGAAACTATAATGGAACTATGTTTATATTTGACATATATTGTATTTATATTGTGTCTTTATTTTTGAAATATTTATTATAACATATTTTTATACTTTCTATAATTCATAAATACGATAATTTAATTTGAGGAAGTGTTGACTACCGCTGCCTCAAAAGGATTGACGCACTCATTCCATACATGGAACATATAAATGATATAATTAATGAAAATAGGCAACATAATTAATATAAATATTATTTTTGAATTATAATATAACTATTTATCAATTATATTTCATTCCTTTTATATGACAAATAAATAGTTGTAGTGTAAATATGAATGTACAACATACTGTCTCCATGAACGGTCCATTTAATATCATATCTTCAAATATTCAGGACATTATATATACATATATACAAGATAATATTTTTTAAATCATGAATAATTTTTTTGATATGGTTTTTTGAGCACATGAATAATTTAAATCAATTTTTTTGACATGTTTCTTTTGGATTAAAGTACAGAATATTGACAAAACATATAATAATAAATTAAATAATTATGTAACTTTCATAACATGGAAATAAGTGATATAAAATGGAATTATAAACATGAAAAATATTCTCAATAATGTATAAATGAAACTATGTTTTTCATTCAGGAACATAATTATTGTACGTGATGATCCATACTAAAGGTAAAGTACATCATCTCAATCCCCTTTTAATTGATCCATATCATGATGTTATGAACCCTTATTATCATATATATTGTATATAAAACTTTTATGAAAAGTTTCATCGTGAATAAGTATATTTTTTTCAAATATAATTTTTTTAAATGTTAATCCAGAATGAATTTTATTCAGGTGTTCTCCAAGTGGAAATAGACTCTTTATCTAAAACATCATTCTATATGTTTTACCGATTTATTCTTACAAAACAATATCTGTCATGTAAACATTTTCAATATTGTGTTTTATAAATTTATTTATTTTGAAATGAATGATCTAAAATGTAAATTTACATCAATGGATTCAATGTGTTATGGGACACTTTGATTCAAAAGTATTGCTATTAAATGTTTTTAATGCTTCTGGAAATGGATTCAATATTTCAAAAATCCTAAAATGTTTTCTTATGATTGAAACTAATCTTTTATGACTGAAATGTTGTTAATTGAAATATTTTATATTCAATGATTATAGAATGGTACATGTAATGTTTTACGGGTGGTTACGTGAAAATCCAATGATGGGTGGTTATGTGATAAACCAAAAATGTGTGGCTCAGTGATAAAACAAGGATTGGTGGTTATATTATAACATCGAATGCATTGGGTATAGAAGTCGTCCATATAATAATTCCGTTCTTAATAGTGATATGTGTGGAAGTTGACTCTATAGATATTCCATTTAATTATAATTATGACAAATGAGAGAATTTGTATGTTTTGTTTTATTTCTATGTGTTTTATGGTAATATTTTGGTTAAAAAATAAATGAAATGAGCTTATACTCTGTGAAGAGTATTTACTATTCATAAAGGTGAAAAGTATTACATTATGAAAATGTATTCCTAATTTAAGAGGTTTCCCAAAGCTAAAATTTTTCATTTATTTTTTATTCCTAACCGTGCTCTATATTTTCATCCCATGTACTGTAATATTTTACTTAGGATTTAATAGTGAATATTTTCAGGGATGTGATCATTGAAAAGATATTATGTTTATGTGTGAAATAAATAATGGTTTCATTAAAAGTTATTTTTATGAAAAAATATATAAAATGAGTATAATTATCTACTTTTCAATAAACTAGTTGATATGTATAATTTATGGCATAATTCTCAAATGATAAAAACCAAAAAATATCCTTGATGTGATAAAATGTCAAATTATTAACGTATCTAAATATTATTTATTTTTTAAGGGAGAATCCTTATAAATAATTTTGAATGGTTTATTGAACTTATTTTTGTTTACAGCTTGTAATATAAAATATATTCTCAGACATTTTAGTCCAAACAAATTGATTTATCATGGATGTCATATTTAAGTGAGATATTATCCCACAGATCATGAAAAATTGCTCACCCTACTATAATTTTCAACATTTTTAATAAGATAACCAGCGGAAGAACTAGGATTACACTATTATAGAATCATTAGTGGGTTTTTGGGGCTTATTTTTCTATTTCATAATGTTTTATTACTTATAATTCATACAGTTCTATTCAGCATTATAAAATATTATCTTAATTATTCATTTGTGAGTATAGTTGATTGGATAGTCTTATATATAATATTATATTATATATATAGTTGGTAATTCCTCCCATAATTGTAAAAAATTACCCTTGTTTCTAGTCACCTCCCCATGGCCAATTGCAGGATGGATTATTTAGACAGTCTTTCCTGCATGGTCAACTTGTATGGCTTACTCTAGGTAGTGGGGACCGAGGGTGAGAATAATACAACTTTTTTTGAGTATTTTTTGTTATATAAATTAAAATAAATGATAAATGTTACATTTTAGAATTAATAATATAGTGTATTATAATATATTCATTTAGCACAATTATTAATTTATCCTTACAAAACATCATGTCTTCTGTTATAAGTCATCATAAATTTAAAATAATTTGACTATGGATTAATTATATAAAATGAATTATTATTATATGTTATATATTATTTTTTTATTGATATTTGAAAAAAATAGAAATAGATTAATAAATTGTTACATAGTCCTATATTTATGAAATATTTATATAATTTATATCAATCTATTGTGACTAATTTTCATTTACTAGTGAAACAAACTATTTTGGAAAAATAATTCAAACATGTAAGTAGATTCTAAATTATAAATTCAATAAAAAATCATCAATTTGGATTTTATGATTTTTATTTATGTTTTCATTGATTTTATAAGTAAAAACCATAAATCCTTTTTAGGAATGACAGTCAATATAGCCTTGAGATATCATGAAAATGAAAATTATAAGAATTTTTTACATAGTCACATATATTGTATCCCTAAAATCCGTTTACGTCTGGTAAATAATTAATCATTAAATGGATCATATTTTATTGTCTCTGACACAACTAAGACCATTTTCATGGAAGCAACCAAATTTTTGTTCTAAAATGAATAAATTTCGTTCCCTAATCTATTTATAGCCTTAAAATATTTATTCCATACAGGATTCCTTCTGTATATAATCTACTCCATTAGAAATAATAATTTAATCTATACCATCAATGAATTACGATACACCAATGACACCTTTAAGGAATATATCCTCTCAATGAGTGTAGATGTAAACTCATTGTTAATAAATCAAAATTATACTATTACAAAAATAAATAGTTTACAAATTTTTTATGAACTACATTCTTCATTGATCAACGGAAATTGGAAACACAATTAAATATCATCTAGATTAATGAAAAAAGTTTTTTAATGATTAAATTATATATTTAATTCCCAACGTAGAAAAACAAAAATGAATAATGATGGTTTTATAAATCATATTATTTATAATTAGTTCTATAGATGGTTTTTTTTACAATTATAAATAAAATTTATTTATCTAAATGTGTTCTAATGTTATTAGATCATTTAAGATTTAGAATCCTTTACCAGACCTAAAAAATTATAATACATTTCTCTATTAATTATGCTAAAAAACATATTGATATTTAACTACATTATGAATATTTTTAGCATTGATAATTGGTTGTTTTCAACACCATCATTCTCACTCATAAAGGTACCCCATTTATGTCTGCAAATTCCAGAATTGATAAAACCCCATACTAACTATATAATAACTCAAGTATCTTTATAAGAGATACTATATAAAATCTATTATGAACCAAAAAACATTAAAAATTAATTTATATAAAAAAAATTCCTAAAAATAAAAATTTGTAAATTTAAATTACATACTCATTCAATATAAATAATACATTACATATTTACAAAATAAAATAAAATTACAATGACATAATATTACATTTTATTAATATTATTTACAGTTATTAAACAAATTCAAAATAGGCCTTCTCTGATGATAAACACATTTTCATAAAAAAATAATAGTGTTCACATAATGAAAAAAATTATCTTATTAATAGTAAATAAAAAATAAAAAATTAAGTACAATTTATAGGTTATATAATAAATTAAGCATTTCAATTAGAATAACATGATTTAACTTCCTACAAGTTACAATGGAAAAAATAATGTTTTTGAGATATTTAAATAAAATCATTGTGTGTTTTTTTAGTTCTGAGTATATTATTTTTACATTGATTTAAAATGGTACTTTTGAAAAAAAATGTAAACTTCTAGGGGTACTAGCCACTTTTTTGTCATATTAAATTGAGTTTAATTATTACATGTAATAAATGAATTATTTTTCATTATTCAAAAGTAATGTAGTAATCTATGATTATATTCAAATATTTGAAAATATGACACATGATTATTTTAACAAAACTTCCATTTTGAATCAATAATATTTTTTTATTTAAAACATTGTGAATCATATTGACATGAGGTTAATTTAGATGTGAAATAAATGATTAATAGATAGTATTCTTAATTTATGAATAACATTGGTGTAAATTTTCAAGGTTTGAATTTATGATACTACCTTAGATTAATATTTATAATTTAATCAAGATACACCCACATTCAATTAATTAGGAGACACATTGGGACATATTTATATGTTGTTAATTTATTTATATGAAAATTTATAAGTTCACATTTTTATAAAGTATGAAGACAATGTGAGATTGTTTACTTAGTTTTGGGAATGTGACATTAATTTTTAACAAAAATGTATCATTTAAATGAAAACATGAACTTTAGATCATAACACCCACACTATGTATATGATTCACATGTAATGAATTTCATTAACTACAAAATTGAATATTTATTTTCTGGAAATAATATTGGGCTAAGTCATTGTATTTTTATTTGTTTTGTGTATGTGAGGTATGTTTGAACTATAATGACATTCTAAATAAAAAAAATCTATCAATAATACTGAACAAACTATGTCTCATATATAATTAAGATTAATTAAAAAATTAATTAAAAATAATTTTACTAATGTATCAATTTAATTTAATATCATTTTTTTTGAGTTAGTGATGCACATATTAGACTAGAATGTAACTTTTATATATAAAAATGCATGTTAAAATAAAAATTACCCACCATGTTTTATATTTATATTCGACTAATTGATATGTTTCAAAAATGATTCAGAGATTATTTTCCCAATTTTTTTAATAACGAGTTTTTTTTCTTGGTATTATCTATGTCCGGAACATGGTGAGCTTAATAGTATTTTTTAAGACACATAAACATTTTGTCATATTGGAATCATAATGTATCAAATTTATGCATTATTAATTCAAAAACAACATATATGAATCAATATATTTATAAATGAAAATATAAAACTGAATCAATTATTCATGTTTTTGAGTATGTGATAGACATGTTAAATATGAATTTATCTTTTAAGTGAAAACACTCACTTTCAGTAAAAAAGACACCCCATGTTTCATATTAATAGATGGATAGATCCAAAATTATAAAAACATTTATAGATATTTTAACAAAAGAATCATGAATATAATAAACTATTTTATGAGTTCGACATATATAAAGTAAATTTTTATATTAAATGTCCCATATGATGTAAAAGTGTATATTCAATCATTCCATCCTCACCATGTGTTATATTGATATATTTTTAATTTATACACATAATAATGGAATCAAAATATCATTTTAAATATATTTCAATAAAATTGATGTGTTTTTTATTATAAATGACTATTTTATTCCATTTAGAGATACAATGTTATTTTTATCCTAAAATATTAAATTTGAATCATACCAGACGTGAAGTTTTCCAAATTGAAAAACTGGTGATACCTACTAGTAAAAATGAATCATGGAACTTTAAATTTATGTAACAGAAGAATAAAATACCATCTTTTCAATATTGAATATGAAACTACTCTTTTGAAATAAATTATCACTTTTAATTGAAAACACAATATTTCATTTATACCCATCACACTATGTATCAAATTGATATGTCCTTAATTACAATAATTAAATAATATGTTATTGATATATATCCAAATATGTCAACAGAATCATATCATGATTGATTAGTTTTGTGTATTTGACATGTGTTTGGGATAAAAATGTGATTTTGAAATTATATTTTTCTCTTCCATCATATGAGACACACCTTTAGTTCAAATACATCACTTATGTTCCACACCAAAAATATATTTATAGATCATTTGTATAAGGTATAAATATAATGTATGTTTTTTATGATTGGTTGTGGTTATTTTGTTCATTTTATTAAAAAAATGATTACTTCAAATGGAAAAGAAGTATTTTAGTCATACAAAAAATTTAAGTTGGTGGATAGACATTTTGCTAATTACTATTCAACCAAATGAAATATCGATAATTTTCAAAATCTATAAACATAAAATAAAAATAAATTCAATTATTTGAGAAAGTGATGTGTATTTTTTAATAAAACAGTAATTTGAAAAGAAATAACACACATATAGTTTTAAAATCTACACTATGTGTTTGATTGTTGGGTGATTGAATAAAAAACATGAAAAAAAAATTATTAAAAAAAAATTATATAGTTTATAGATAATTCAATTGTTTTTTGAGATTTGAATATGTCATGCATAGTTTGAAAAATGAATCTAACCATTAAATGAATAAATTAACATTCACTTATACAGTAAAAACCATGTATCATATTTACATGTTGTTAAACAATATACATCTAAAATTACATATTAATATTTTTTAAAAAAATATAAAAAGTATATTGCGGTAATTGGGTATTATGTATGTGTTTCAAATGTTGAATAGAAATTTCATTTTTAAATGAAATCACACACATTAATTATTTCTAAACAACCCATGTCTTATGTTGACATGTGGTCATTTATAACATCACATATAAAAATAGTCGATCATTCCCCTAAATTATTAAACTAATCTATGTGATTTTTATTAATTGTGAGTATGTGACATGTGTTTTGATGTCTAATGTTAGTTCTTAATGAATATATTAAAATTGAGTCATAACAACCACATCATAATAAAAATATAAATGTTATTGATTCCTAATCCAAAAAATATAGTATGAATTAATTACCTAAATTCTCATAAATATGTAATTATATTTTCTTTATTTTTACTCTGTGATGTGCGTTGTGAGAAAAAAGTTTGTTTTTTGGGAATGAGTGACTTCTATTTTTTTATTATGAATGAATTATGAAAATACGTATATAAGTACCCCTATGTGAGTAGGTACAAATTTGTATGTGTAATATTTTATTGAAATAATTATATATTTTAGTAAATTCATTTACATATATAAAATGAAACTATTTTGGAATTGTATATAATTATAGTTGATTGCAACTGATACAGAGTTTATTGAATAAAAAAACATAAAAATTTTTAAAAAAAATTAAACATAACTACAAAGGGAACATTAAATTTTACCTTAATTCATTATACATATTGAATTATTCATGAAAAAATAATTTTCTGAAAATATTATTTTTTCAATGAAGAAAAAAATATACCTACATATTGAGTTTAATGACTATGAAAAAAGGTAATACAACATCCCATTTTGAAAGAAAATTTTATCAAATAATTAGATCCCATTATAATATAAGGTTCTTAGAGGGGAAACATTTTATCATTCAATAATAACAAAGAACATTTTATTGTGTTTTTTGGGGTCTTCATAAGGACAGAATTAGTATATAAGAGTTATTTATAAATAACCACTTCATGATATCCATTAAAATTAGTTATATATAGTAGAAAAAAATATTAAAATCACATAAATAAACATTTTTTTAAATGATAAATGTTTTACTAAATTTGTAGTACTTACAAAAAATCCCATTGATCTATGAGAGATAAAAAAACTATGAATGTGATAGGTTGTAACCATTACATGATGTTTATAGAGAGAATATTAAAAATTATCCCAATGAATAATCATTATTGAATCCGTCATAAAAATTTATTTTCTCTAAGAACTTTTTTCATATCATGGGAAAAAACTCAAACATAAATGGCTAAATATCATTCATAAAAGATAAAAACCATGAAGTCTTTATGGAGGTAATTTTGGATCATTATAGGAAAAAATTCATAGAGAATAATCAGTAAGAAATCACCTCTTCCTTATATCAATTAAAAATATGTAAATTATTAATTGATACTTTTTTTTGAAAATCATATGAATAAAATTTTGATCATATGATGAAAACATAACAAAATGGGTAGTTGATAATCAAACACTTAAAGATCTATATTAGATAACAGAACTACAAATGTGATTTTTATAACCATTTTAGGATGTATGTAATCATTTGGATATAATTTATTATAAATACTAATTTCTAAAAAAATATTACTCCACTTCTTAAAATATGGACTATCAAAAGTCATAGAATTATAAAAAAAATATTGAAAAATAAATGATTAGTAAATATTTTATATGAAAATATAATTATCATAAAAATAACCACTTCGAGGATGTTATTTTTTTATAGGAATACTATATCAATAATAAATATAAAAATTCTATAATCATATTCACATTAATTAATTTGATTCATAATGATGATAAATTGTGAAAATAATTAACAATATATTTTGTAATTATTTTTGTATGTGAAATATATATAAATATACCAATACATTCCAATTGGAATTTATTGAAATTATCCTCATGAATATTAACAATCCACATACCTTGATATTGATGTCTTTGAATTTATATCATCACAGATAATATAAAAATTAATTTTAATTTTTGTAAATGGTAAATTTAGAATATTATATATTTATAAAATAATTTTTTTGTTGATTTGTTATAAATACATGCTTTTGAAACAAAAGGAAATTATACTAACTATTTAAATTGGTCGCAATGAAAATATATTGCTTCCTAAAAAATGAATAAATAATGGAAAATAATAATATGTTTTCTATGATTTGATTATAAATTTATCTCTTTATTATTATTGGTATTCCAAATAAACAATTTTTTTATTCTTTATTCAAATGTTATAGATACTACATATTTTTTATGAAAATTCATTATTTCACATAGAAAATTATTATATTTATGTTATATGAGAATTAATGATTCAAAAATCTTAATTATAGTGTTTTCCCATCACATAGTTGGGATATATATGCTCTAAAAATTATGGATAATACTAAATATTAAATAACATAAAATATCAATTATTTGAAAAATATATTATAAAAATATAATTTTTATATTTAATAACAATAGATGACATATCCATTCCTTATTGATAATTTAATTTATAATACAATGATAAATCATGTAGTATTCTCATGAATTTGTAATATTAATAAATATTTTTTCACTAAAGGTACTCTATGAAATTATATTTGATATATTTAGTTGATCCTATATATTGTTTTAAATTAAACTATAATTTAACATTAAAATTCAATAAATAACATAACATACATTATAATTGTTTTCATTAATTGTTAATTTTTTATATATAAAATAAATTTGAAAGGACGTACAAAATTATTGTCAAGGATAATTATAAGATTTTATAATCATACATTCAATGTTCTAATAGAATGTTAAACTATGTTAATATCAATATCATCTAAGTTAATAGTTGAAAAAATTATTGGACCATGAGATATGTGAATATATAATTTCACATAGCGTTTTTAAATTTATTTATTAGAGATAATACCTCTTTAAATATTTTACATAGTACCCCACAAAAAAAGGTGGTTGGTTTTTGATGATATATTTAGATCACAATCAATTTAACATCATTGAATTTCACTAAATGAAATATATATTTCATTGACTTATTAACATTTATTTGAAATATTTAAGACAAAATTTATTACATAATGTATGGTAGGACTTTAAGGTTAACTAATATCCTCAAATATAGGAGTATTTTTCTTTGTGTAGTAGTTAGTTCTGTGTAAAAAAAATTATATGACCCCATAAAATATACATTTCTAAAAAATAAAACACCCAATTATCTCTCTTTTAAAATAATGAATATGTGTATGCTTCATTTTATTATCTCTTCAAAAACTATGGGTTTTAATTCTTTAAATTTTCTTGGAATGACACTCTAAAACATGTACTTCTAACATGACCATAATATCTTGTTAGTTAAATTAAATTGAATGGAGTCATTTATTGGGAATAACAGATGATGATTATTATGTATAAAACAAAAAAATAAAGGAAAATATGTTTTCATTTTTATATAATACAAATTAATAGTAGAAAAGAATTATATTATGTTGTTATTTTAATTGGTTCCAAATGTTGTTTAATATTTTCATCTACATTTGTACCTTTTTTATTTGAGTCTTCCTCCACAAACACATGATGTGTGATGGAAGAGGATTTCAAGTCCAATTTATTAAAATATATATTAGAAATGGAATATAAATATAATTTATGTTTTATATCACTTAAATGAATAACTATGGAATTAAAATAAATTTTTTTAAAATCATTTTAAAACCATTATTGAATTAATTTGTTAATGTGTTGTTTTTGGTTAATTTTCATTATTTTTAGCATGATATTATTATTTCATAAATTAGAAATTCTAAGTCAAACACATTAAAATTTTAATTGATAATATAATATTAAAAATTTCAATGTACATTAATTGATTCCTTCTCATGTATTCCAGTGAACTAATTCCACGTTTTATTTTATATCATGCATGAATTTATGGTTTATGGAAGGTGGTTTACCATTACATCAAAATACATGGGAGGTTTATTCATAAGAAATTTTTGAAGGGATCAATGTATCCTTATAGTTATCATTAAAAAAAATTTAAATCAATAATATTTTTTTATAAATTTACATCGAAATGGAAAATAATGTGTCAATTTTTATTTAATTAAAATATTTTTGTAGTAAAATATAAAAAAAATCATAATGTTACACTAACTTAGTCCAAAATTGTTGCACTCAATTTATTAAAAACAAGATTTGGTGTATCCAAATCAATCAAAACATTATTTAATGTAGTGAGCCCAATTTAACTAATTTTTTTCATATTGAGGTCAGCATGTTGGATTTATGTATTCCTTCTATCCCCAAACATTAGGACACTTCTTATCATTTTAATAATTATCTCTAGGACTATAGAGCTATGAAACATTTATTTTTTAAACTATAAAATTTTAATCATTTAATATTTTCATTGGTTTAAAATTGTAAATATTTTTTTCATTCAAATTTCTAGCATTAACTCAATGATAAGACATTGGTTTTAGAAATAGTTAAACATTTTATTCATAGTACATAAATATAAAATAAAAAATGATATTAAAAAACAAATTTTATAATAAAAACATTACTGTAATCATTTTTTTATTTCGAAAAGATTTTCTGTCTCTATGAAATATACAAGTAACTACGTGGTGGAACCTATTATATAAATAACACCATCTAAAATATGTAATACTATGAAATTATTTCAACATTCCAATAAAAGGCTAATACTAAATGAAGTTTTTATATGAACTTTTTGTGGATTATTAAATAATAATAAAATTGATTTTCTTCTTTATCTAGGGAAACAATACATATACTACATATGATGAAAAAATAATTTTTTTTCATGTCCAATCATATATAATAATATTTACTTTAAAAATTTACAATTAATATAGTTTAACTAAAATTATATTATCAACCCATTTTAATTTAAACATTATCTCTTCAAATTTCATATAACCTAACTCTCATATTCATATGATTATATGAGAGTTTTAAATATTCACATAAATTGTATTAGTGTACATGGTACAGATAAATGTGTACCATATTCCTAAGGAGTAACTAAACTATTTTAAATCACATTTTATTCATAATTTTCTATTATATAGAATATATTACCTTTTATTTTGTATATGTTGTAAAATAATTCATATACAATTAGAACAATATCTAGTAATAAAATGCGTGATGAATTTTGATTCAATTTTTTTAATTACTACCTAACAATTTTATCTATAAGGCATAAAATAAAGTATTGATCAATATAGTTAATAACCAAATTTTATCATTTTATGGGTTAAAATTCCTAAAATTTAATTTTTAAGATTCAATATATGGTAAGACACATATAGTGTTTAAAAAATAATAATGTATTGACTAATCCAAATCTATAATGGTGATTCAGTAAATTTTTATCTAAAATTACATGAATAAGAAAGTGTATAATACCATGTGATTTATGGGGACGAGTTCTATCCACATCTTATATTTAGATATCATAATTAAAAAAGATCATACTTTTTTAAAAAAATAAAACATTCATATAAAAATAGATTTTTAACATACCATTTGAAAATAGTTTTATACCATTTTACAGGATATATAAATCTCTAATATGCAATACCACATAGAGATGGAAAAAAATAAAATGTGAAAAAATATTTTGAAAAATGGGAATAACATCACTAATATAGTTAATGTAATCATAATTTCCATTTCCATTATTGGAAACTATTATTATTCTGTAATTTATTGTATATAGAATTGATAATGAATAAATGAATGACTTTTTTATATAGAAAATTTATATAAGACTGATATATAATGAAACATGCATTATGTCATGCTTCAAAACATGACAATCAATTTATTTTATGAAAATTTACATAAAATCAGTCCATACAATTATAATATTTATATTTTTTGACCTTCTCACGAACCATAACACCATTAATAATCATTTCAAACTAAAATATATATTCATTGTAAGGAGTGAGAGGTTCTAGAGAAGGAAAAGTCTACTATTTACCCTTAACTTATGAGAACACATCCCTTAATAACATTTTATTTATATCCAACCATGCCGTAATGTTGTATTTTTTCAATGTTCATTAATCAATGTTCAAATGAATCTATGACATACTAATTTTTTACTAATAATAAATTAATAAAATATTTGAAATATTTAAAATTTCACTATTAAAATTGACAATATAAAGATATTTTTTTCAATGTTTTTATTATGTTTTGTTTTCAAAAATGGTTCAGAAAAATTGGTTGTAGTAGATTTAAATTCGTCAAAATTCTGATCACATATTAGTGAAGAGAGCCCTAAAAATTATTCTGAACACCCCTAAAAGGATGTTATAGAAGATAAATATTTATTTCATTGGATTAATATTTTATGAATTTATAAGAACAAATATTCTGAGGAATGTTTCCACAAAAATGTGTGTGTACGTTCTTTTAAAATGAGATAATATATAATTCATTAAATATTATATCTTTAAAATTTTCCATAGGTATGAATTTAACATATCATCCTATAAAAATGGATCTCAATGTTAAATCATTATTTCAATGATCATCATATAATAAAAAATATATACCACACATTAATATCATATAATCCATCAAGGGATCCAAATAAATAGTAGTATAATTACCTAATTGTATTTTTACTGATATAATATGATACAAAATAATTTATATACCACTTAATTCATAAGAGGGTAAAAAATTATAAACTTCCAATGTAAATGGATGTGTACATTGAGTTATACTATATACACCAAAAGGATTTACTCTATGTATATATATATAGTTCTAGAAGAAGGTTTCTTGGATTGTTTCCAAATTTGGGACATTTGTGATCAATTTTATTCAACAAAGGAGAGTTTACAGTGTGAAAATGTCACCCTTCCTCAATTATTTCATCTGTATTCTAAGTAAATTTAATAATATCCTATCAACTGAATGCTTGTGTCATGTATTTAAATTTAGGTCATTAAAATTCTAATCATGATGTAGATAATTATAACCTAATTATTTCCATAAACACTATAACATCGGGACCTTATTTACCTAGAGTTATTACATTATTACATATCATTGGCCCGATCATAAGATATTGTGTCCCAAAATAATGATTTGTTTAGTAGCTTTTAAGGTACTAGATATATTTATATTATTTATATTACATATTGAAATAAAGAAAAACCACATTTTTCTCCGTTGAACACACTCATATCACATAGCCTATTCCTATAGGATAATCATGATATAATTTTTCACATCCATGGAAAAATAAAACATAGAAAGGTGTGTGCTCAGATGCACTGTGAGGATAACAATATAGTGGAAACATTCATAAATAAGCATTATAATTTATGGAAATGTATTAGAATAAAACACAAGCCTTTTAAACATAAATTTTCACATATACTAAAAATATAAATCAAATAATTTCATTTACTTATTCACATGGATATTCTACTATTTGAATAATCACATTTCATATCAATAGCTTCATTCATAATGATAGAATGCATAATGTCGGACATCTTAACCACATAGTCAAGGCCTTTTTCCCAGACTATAAGTAATGATTTTGTTAAGGCCTTGTGCCAAGACACATGTTTGTCTCATGAGACATAACAATGAATCGAGGAGCTATAGCAGTCTCCACTTATCACTTATTATGCCCAATTCATTAATCATATAAAATGTTTGATACATTATCTAAACATTCATATAAGAACCAGCATAAAAAATGTAAATATTTTAACCACAACCCATGAATGGCATAAAAATACACATCTATAGTCTAACAAAGCACATTAAAAACCATATGGAAGATTTTATAATAATAAATCAACTCTAGTCATGAATAATGAAGGATATTGACATAAATGAAAATAATCAGTAAAACTATTTGAATGAAATATCCTCTTTTCCTTGAAAATATTTAAAACTCACATTATTTATCCAGAAGCTGTTAAATAATGATTTTTGAATCAATGTCTCTCATACCACATTGAAACTTTTAAAATGATTTTTAATTATTAAACATTTATGTCTATATAAATAAATCCATAAAACCATTATTAAAACCCGGTCATTGATGAGATTGATTTGAAGAATAAATCATTAAAACAATTAAAATGATATTTTAGTTAGAGTTCCTAACCAAATAATAAATTGTTGAATAAAATTAATTTGTTTAATAAAAACATTATAATATCATGATAATAAAAAGATTCATGATATACTATGTCAATGTACAATATGTACACCATATATTGGTGAATTTGAAAATAATAACAAAGAAGTACTAATAGAATGTAAATTGAGATGAAATCCTTCATAAAGACCATATACATAGGTTAAGGATAAATCAATTAAATAATTATGAATGAAAAATATAAATACATGCAATATGATTGGATATTTAGTGTAAATCAATAAGAGGAAATTCCCATATATTCTCATAAAAACAACATCAATTACTTTAATGTTTAACTCAATGAATGAAAATTGTTTTAAGTCTACTCATGTATAGATCATATCAATGATATGAGAAATTATAAATGGAGTGATTATGAGTATAAAACTTATACCCATATAATGGTGAGTGGATATTACTACATAAATAAATAAATATCGATTTCACACATAATATTGATGTAATATTTTCAATGAAGTTTGCGTAAAACCCAATGAGTGGAAATTGAAATTAGAAATTCCCTTACATATTAGGTAACATACGAAAAATACTCCCCATGAAAGAATTATCATACAATGAAGATGTAAATACACATAAATTAATTTATATTACAGAAACAATATTATCATTGGAAGTATATAAACCACAAAAAATAATGTAGTGAAATATAGAATTAACCTCACGAGAATAAGAATTATCATGAAAACCCCTTACCTTGTACTTTTCCTTAGTTAAGGGTATATTAAAATTATCCATACTTGTCAAATAATTTTTATTCTATTATACAAGAACCATATACATAATTATGATATCATGTATTATCTTTTAATGTTTTGTGGTCAATAATATTTCAGTAGTATCATTATTTTAGGAGATAACTGATTCGTTTTCCTTTATATGTTTTGATAATTAAGTCTTGTTGGTTATGGATTTGATATATTTGAATTTTATCAAGAATGATATTATATTCGTAAACATTATTTTTAATAATAAAATAATATTTATTCTTGAATAGATAATATGAGGAATGAATATCATCGTGTTCGTGGAAACATTAATCCGTACAGATTCAAAAGCGACAATTTCATTCCATTGTTGGCCAAATCACATGTAATTGGATATTATATCATATATACCAAATAATTAACATGTAATATTTATTATTTACATTAATTATACGCATTATTATACCCATAAAACTAATTAATTGTTGAATAACAAACTACACAATGACGTGGAGACAATAAGCTGTACATATGCAAATATGGCGACTCTTTCATTCATAGGATGGATATAACAATGAATATTATTGTATAATATCTATAATAATATCACTGCATGTATATGTTACATGATTTTTTATTTTTTTTATGGAAACAACATAGAAATATGAATTGGAAGAAGAAAATACCATTGAAAGCTGTGATGAAATAATTACGCCTTCTTCCGGTGCTTCCTTTTGATTTGATGAAAAGCACTCTTTAAGTTGTATTTTTGATCAATGTATGGCCACTAATATTTTGTGATAGTAATTATTAGGATATTTGAGTAGGGGTAACTGAGGAAATGGATTTTATGGTGTGATTTTGAGAGAAGGGGATGTACTCTTTTTTAAGAGAGGTGAGGGTCACTTTATGAAAACCTTAAAATATTTTTTAATTATACAATCATATTCTGTTTATTATGGATCCAAAATGATTTAATTTTAATATATCTTGGGTATGGGTAGAAAACCGTTCATCCACATTGATTTAGAGTAGTTTAGGTTAACATATTAACCTTATTGTTATGAATTAACTCTTAGTTAAATAGTTTAACATTTATCGTGTCTCCTTGAATTTTTATATTATATCTTTAAAAAACAAACTATAAAATGCCACAAAATCCTAAAGTTGTTAGTTAATGACATATATATTTTTATATATGTTCTTTGGATGATACATAGATTTTTATAAATATTATATCATTTTATAATCTAGTATTTGTATTAAAAACAAATTTATGTCAATTTTGAAATTATATAGTATTTGGTTTTTGAAAAAGTCATAACAGTATTATTTATTCAAAACCAATAAATTAAATGAACCCAAACATTTAATATTGACCTAGAAATTTTTTATAATGCATCAAAAGTCTCAATTTACACTTATATTAATATTTATAAAAAAAAATATTTTAGTCATTCAATAATATGATAATTATGAAATCATCGTTGTATCAAAAATAAATTTTGTTATTTAATGAATAAAATTAATCAATAAAATAAAATGATGTATGAAACTTCTTATATTTCTAATTAATAAATTTTGATTAAATTATCTTATTTATAACACTATAATAAAAATGATTTAGTTTTTAAAATTTGCATACAACACTTTTAGATCTTCTTAAAATAAAATAATAATAAATGACCCAATCTAATCCATGTGGACCAAACGATCATATTTTATTCCTATGGTTGACTTTGGTCGAAATACACTTATACAATAGATTTATGATATGTGTTAGGGTAATTATAATATCATTCTCATCTTTAAACACACTATTTACATCGAACTGTGGTAAATAAAATTCAAAAGATACTATTTACAAAAATTATTTTCTTTTTTTTTGAACCACATTTTACATACTCATGTCAAACATGTGTCATGGGTTTTTTAAATTCAATTTACAAAAGCAATAAAATTACTTTTTATGAAAATTTGCTAACATGACTAGAATGTGGGTAAAAGACGCCAAAATAATTTAATAACATTTTATACATCTAATGATTTATGAAATTACTCCAATTAATTACATAAATATAATATATCTATTATGTAAATACTTTGACTTTATGTAAATTTAATTAAAATAAATACTTATATAAATAAAAAAAGTTTTTAAAAAATAATGCAGTGTTTTGTCACTATTTACCAAAAAATGATTGTCTTCAGAAAAGTACGTAAATTTTATCCCAACTAAATTTTTATGTCCCAACTGTACAGAAGAATTAATTTTATCAAATTGAATACATTAAAGTGTCAAATATTGGATTTATAAATGAATCACTCTTAAAAATCAAGAAAAACATCATTTTATGAAAAATACTTTTTTTATCTTGAAAATTGAATGATTCCTTATCTTATGTCTACGAAACACAAAAGATAAATTCTAAAATTACATGTGATATATATAAAATTACAAATTTTGTTATTAATATTCATAACCACTTTCTTAATGGCTTGTTCGATATGTCGTGGGGCACTTCAAATCAATGTTTCCTACATCACACGCTATTGAATTATTCAAAGAGAAGCGTACTGTGGAAGCTGGGTGTGTTATATTCTCCCCTGCTTCAATATATTCTTTCCTCTCCATTTGAAATTGTTCTTCAGAAATAAATGGATAAAAAATGGAAAATACCATTCTCAAAAACCCACATAAAAAATAAGTTTAATGAAATTTATTCTTAATAATAGAGAAATGGAAATAAAAAAGTCACCACCAAATTATGAATTAAAATAGGAAAACAATGGTGGAAATTATAATTGGATGAAAAATGTAAATATTTATGTAGAGGTATTGAGGTCATCCCAGAAAAACACGTGTTTTGAAAATTGAGGGCCTCAGAGACATAAATCTACGATGATTAATGTATGGTATCAGGATTATATATTTTTGGTTTTATGATCCATTCCCTATGGTTTTATAATTTATTTCATTATAGAATCAAAAAAATACATGATAAGTAGAGGTCCATAATTTAACTAATTTTTACCACAAACTCATATTTCACTCCAAACATTGAGTATTCATGATTACATGGTCACACATAATGTGATAGAATCAACTTATTGAGAATCAAATAATCCCCAATGGATGAACTATATATATCCCTTTTCATTAGAGTTTAACCAAAAACAAAATGGCTAGTAATAGATCAGATGAACCCCAAAAATGTTAATCCATTATATTGATAAATACTAATCTTAATTTCTATAATTAATTAAACAATTCCCAAAGTTCAATAAAAACAATTCAATAAATTTTTTTCGTCAAAATCCTTAAATAGAATCCAAACTAATATTGAAAAACAAAACTCATAAAAATTTGATTACGTAGTCTTCCTAATTATATTGTAACTCCATATAACATCGACTACTCTTAATGTCAAATACATACAACTAATTAACCTAATAACTTATTCTAAGTGATAGTTTTATCATTTCAATAAATAATCCAAATCCCTATAAATCCACAATAAAAATATTAATATAAATCCACAATTACTCCACAAATTAAATCTCACAGTTTTCTATTTTCCTTAGGTATATAGTGTTCCCAACAAAGAGAAAATGTTCCAAAATAACATTTATCACATAATTAAAAAATAATTTACCTAAAATAAAGATATCTATTTGATATAAAATAATACATCAAGTCAATTTATTATTTATCAATAGAATAATTTACCTATATTGATTTTTTCACACTAACCTGAGACTTCATGTAGTCCAGTATTAGGTGAAAAATCCCAGTCACAGTTTGCTTGTGGATTCAATTCATGTAGCTGTGTCCGACACGATGGGTTGTCACATGGTCATTGTGTTGTCCTTTTTTGAAAACTATATTTTATAACATACTAAAATGAGATAAATGCCTCGAAATAACCATAACATAATTAAATCAAAAAAAATTCTCATACCTCACATTTTCATCCCAAAAATTAAGAACCTATAACTACATTAAAAAGAATCATATAAACCAAAATTGTTATTTATAACTATATCCACAAAAGAACAAATAATTCTTCTTCAAATAGAATTTTCAAAAAACAAACAGCTGGGTTACACATACAAGAGAACAACCTTCCAATATAATCCCATTATTAAAGAGAATTAATAATTTTAAACATTTATCTATCAATTTATTCGCATATAGGTTCTTCCATGACCAATAGGTTATCATATATTAATGGGCATTGACTTGGGTAATGACCAGTTCACATAAATTTAAAAAAAGACCTGTAAATGGATTCTTAGGATCATTTTTATTTTCTTCTATAGATCTCTTCATTTTTCCTTAGTAATTATTTACTTTATTTCCTTCTTTTCAATACATAAATCATTTCGTTATTCCATTGAGAAACTTTCTTGGGTGTATTCATCAACATTTCATACATGATGAAATTCAATATTTCTTTTTCTCTATGGTCTCTACTAATGGATCTCTTATCATTCTCTTCCTTTCACTTCTCTGTGGAGTCTGGGAGTTTGTTAATATATACGTTGTTGATTATATTTTTCGAATTCTAATTAGGAATAAACACAATATATTTTATTCCAATCATCATTCTATTTCATTTCTCATTTACAACAATGTTCCATCCTTGTAAATCTTATTTAATGTTACTATTAATTCCTTTTTATCCAGCTATTGACTAAAACCATAACGCATTGTGTGAGTAAAAATATCAATAAAATTATTTTATGAATATCATGCCACCTTATTTTCAATATAAAATACCTTAGTATTAACCAAGGTTATTTATTATCATCTTATATTTATATGATTCAAATTAGTTTGTAATGAAATTTTTATTATCTTAAACATATCCTCTAAGAGTGTTGTAAGCATGAGTGAAGCAAGGCATGTTGTCATGTGCCAGTTCCTATTCGAGCCTAGCACAAAGCGGTGTTTTCGGGTTGTACCCCATGGTATATATGTTCTAGATCCGCCTCAACCTACTCGTATCTATAAAGAAGGTTAATTTCATGGGAAACCAATATAAAATTTAAATTACCAAAAATTTAGGATGTTCTTCTATACTAATCCCCAAACTCTATCATAGGGTAATGTTATCTAATATGAGTTTTTATAAATTGAGTTCCCAATGTTTGTACTAAACTTCCACTGATACCAACTGTAACACCCCGAACCTAGTTACCCAGTGTAAGTTCATTATTATATATCATTATCATGATCACAAGAGATCATGTCCTGAATGAACAAGTAGTTTAGTTTCCTTGGAAGTACTACAAACATACATATGTTTTACATTACATCATGAAATAAAGAAAGACAACATTGTGTCCTATTTGTTCACAATCATATCCCTTAACATATTCTTGTAGATTAATCTTGATATAATTCTACACATCCTAGGAATAGTAAAACATTGAAAGGGGTGAGCACTGATGCTCAGTATGGATCACAATAATTTAGAAACATTCATTAATAAGAAAAAATAATTAAAGAAATTTGTAAGACTAAAACAAAATAATTTTAAACGTAAATTTCAATATAATATGGAAAATATATATCAAATAATTCAGTTTAATTATTCATATGGTATTCTAGAAATCATATAATGGAATGTTATATCAATATCTAATTTCATAATGATGTAATGCATTATGCAAGAAATCATAACCATATAGTCAGGGGTGTGTGCCAAGACAATAATTAATGATTTTTTCAAGGGCATGTGCCAAGAAAATATTTTTTATCATGTGACATGCTGATGCATCAAGTAGCTATACCTGTCTCCACTAGATAAATACTATTTCCAATTCATTTATTATAAGAAAAGGTTGAAACAGAATATAAGCATTCTTTTTAGAACAAGCATTCGAAATGTTAATATTTTAACCACAAACCACGAACGGTATAAAAATAGAACATCTATAGTAAAAATGTACTCATTATATACAATTTTTAATATTTAATTATAATAAATAAAACTCAATAAAGAATAGTGAATGATATTGGTTTCGATGAAAATAATCAGTAATACAATTTGAGTTAATATCCCCCTTTTATTGAAAACATTTAAAAGTCTCACTATTTATCAAGAATATGTTAAAAACATGTTTTCAAATAATTGTTTCCCATAAAAAATTGAATCTTTTAAAAGTAATTTTAATTTTAAAACATTCATGTCCACATAAATAATTCATTAAAACCATTTCTAAAAAATTGGAATTAATGAAAAATATTTTGAAGAATAAATCCTAAAAAAATTAAAATGGTATTTTAGTTAGTGTTCCTAACCAAATAAGAGATGCATGAATTCTAATAATTTCGGTAATAATAACTTTATAATATCTTTAGAATAAATTTATTCATTATATACTATGTCAATGTACATTAAGTACATCATATAAATGTGAATTGGCTCATAACAACAAAGAGGTCTCAGTGGAATGCAAATCAAGATGAAATCCCTTATGAAGACTGTATGCTTTAGATAAAGATAAATAAATGTCCTAATTATGTGTAAAAATATAAATACACTCAATATGGCTGGATATTTAGTGTAAATAAATTAGAGTATATTCACACGATTTTTTTTAAAAAGAACCCTAATAACATGGGTGTATAACTCAATGGATAAAAATTGAGTTATGTTTACTCTTATAAAGTTCATATTGATGACTTGAGAATTTATCAATGGAGTGATTATGTGATCAAATGTATTTCCACATAATAAAGAGTGAATGTTAAAGTATAAAAAAATTAAAAATGGATTTCACACATAACCTTGGAGAAAAATAATAAATGAAGTTTGCGTATAACCCAATGAGTGAAAATCAAAATTAGAAATTACCTTACCGATTTAGTAACATTCAAAAAATACACCCCATAAAATAAGGATCATTCAATGATGATGTATTTACCGATAAATTAATGTATATTACCCCATGAATACAATCATGTGCATTATATACACCTACCAAAAAAATAGTGGGAATATAGCATGAATCTCACGGGAATAAGTAGTGAGATAAAAACACCATTCTTTGCACTTTATCATAGTCGAGGTTTGGTTAACCTATTATATAATTGTAAAATAATAGTCATTAAATAATAAAAGAACCATATACAAGAATATTATACCATATATAGTCTTTTAATATTTCTTTGTTAATAATATTTCAGTAGTATCATTGTTTCAGGTGTCAACTGATGTGTTTCTCTTTATATGTTTTGCTACATAAGCAATGTTTTTTATGGATAGAATTTATTTGATTGGAATCCAGAATGATAATATATTAATAAATAGTACTTTCTAATCATAAAATGAAATTTATTCATTAATGGTTATGATGTGAAATGAATCTCATCACGTTCATGGAAACGGTAATCCATACGTACGCACGAGCGACAAAACCATTCTATTGATGGTGAAATAGTAAGTAATAGGATGGTAGATCATATATACAGAATCATTAAAATGTTATAACTATTTTTACATAAATTATACTCATTATTATACCCATCGAAATAATTATGAGTTTAATAATAAACTACACAATGACATGGAGATGGTAAGCCGCACATACAAATGTATGGTGACTTTGTCATTGTTAGGCTGGATAGAATAATTAATATGGTTTTACCATATTTAAATTTAAATCATAGTTTGTATAAGGTACTTTGATTATTATTTTGTTATGGAATCAACAATGAATGAAGTTGTTGTAGAGGAAAAGATCATTGAAAGAGTTGATGAAATAATTACCTCTTCTTCAGGTGCTTCCATTTGATTTAATCAAAATGGATCTTTGGTTGGATTTCTGATCAAATTGAGGGAAATAAGATATATTAATGGTAGTTTGAATTATATTTGAGCATGGGTGTGCCGTGAAAAATGCATTTGCGGGTGTGATTTTGAGATTAGGGGAAGCACCCTTTTATAAGAGTGGTTATTGTCACTTTAGGGAAACTGTTAATTATTATTTTATTAAACAGTCATATTCAGTTTATAATAGCTCAAATAGGATTTATTTATGTTCTGAGTTGGGTGTGGGTCTAAATACTCACAGAAAATTTGTTTAAATAGGTTTAGGTTACCATATTAACCTTATATTTTGGATTTAACTCTTAGTTAAATTGTTTACCATTAACCATGTCTCCTTGTATTTTTAAATTATATCATTAATAAACTTACAAAAAAATGTAAAGCAAACCCCAAGTGGTTAATTAATGACATATCATTTAAAATTTATGTCCATTGGTTAACCATAGGTTTTATGACTATTATATCATTTAATAATATATTATTTGTTTTAAAATCTTGTTTATGTCAATTTTTATCTCATTTAGTATTTGTTTTATTTAAGTAATAACAATAAGATTTCATAGATAAAAAAATAATTTGAATCCACCCTATCATGTAATATTTTCCTAGAAAAATTATGGAATAAAATATAAGTAAAATTTTTCATTTATTAATATTTATTATATAATTTTTTAATAATTCATTAATAAGGTAATTTATACGTCATCATTGTATCATGAATAAATTTAATTATATAATGTCCAAAAATTATTTTTAAAATATCATGATATAATAAATAATCACATATTTCTAATAAATATTTATAGTCTAATTTATCTTATGTATAAAACTCTATTAAAAAATGATTTCATTATTAATATTTCAATGTAATACTTTTAACTATATTTTAATTAAAATAATAATTAATCTCCTAATAAAAAACAAGTGGACCAAAAGGATCCTATTTTATTCCTAAATTGATGTTGGTTAAAATACACATATCAAATTGAATTATGAAATGTGTTAGGGTTATTATAATGTCATTTTCACCTTCAATTACCATATTTAGTTTTTATCCGTGGTAAGTAAAATTCAACTGTTACTATTCACCAAAAAATTATTTTCCTCTTGTTGATCTACATTTTACTTACTGATGACAATCATGTCCCTGGGAATTTTGAAATTCTATTCAGTAATGTGGTAAAATTACATTTTATGCCCATTTTGTAATTTTTCTAGAAGGTGGATAAAATGCGTTTAAAAATTCAATATCATTTAATACATATAATATTATTAAAAAATGACAACAATTATTTACATTGAACTAATATCAGTATTAATTATCTATATTGCATTAAATAAATTTAAATAAAATAAATAATAATTTAAATAAAATGTTAGTTTTAAAACAACAATGATGTGTTTTTCACTATTTAATAAAAATTGAATATTTTTAGAAAAATACATAAAATTTATCCTTACTAAATTATTTATGTCCCCTTGTAATGAAAAATTTAATTTATTAAAATCTAACATATAAAAGTGTCATTTATTGGATTTATAAAGGGTTCTCCATTAAAAGGTAAAAAAATATCATTTTTAAAAAAATACATCTTTTATATGAAAATTTTAATTTTTCCTTATGTTTATTCTGAGAAACAAAAAACAAAAATGACAGAATTATAAGGAATATATATAAAATTTAAGATCTGGTTATTACTATTCATAACCACTTTATAAATGGATATTTTCATAAGTCTTGGTGCACTTCAATTCGGTGTTTCATACATCACAAACTATTGTATTATTCAATGAATTTCATACCATGGAAGCATGGTGTGTTACAAACACCATACAACATGAAATTGAAAACATGGATCAATAATATTTTGTAGGACATTTTAGGTTTAGATTTTTAGGGAATTTGGAAAAACTGCTATACATGAACTTCATTTGACTTTATATGATAATGATTACCACATAACTATAATGTTATTACTTAAAAATAATTCACCAACATCATCCATGTGAAATAATTTATAGGAATAAATTATTCAAATATTTCATTCAAACTTGGTGAGAGGGAAACATAAGAGGTGTGTGATCAAATTATGAGAATGGGAAAACATAGGAATTAACAACTGAATGTCATCAATGATAATAATATGTGCATAATGGTATGAGGAAAGAATCAATTTTAATGAGTGAATCATAAAGGAACACATACACATAAATATATAGATTATCAAAATGTAAAACTTGGTGATGGGAACAGGCATCAGAGTCAATAATAATGATCTATATGATATCGATCTCGATCATGAGAAGTATTAGAAACTAAATAACTGAAATTAAAAGCAGTGTTTTGTAACATGGAGCGTCATTTTCCTAAAACCATTTCAGAAAACATTGAAAATCATTTTATTCGATTTTCCATATGGTATAATTATAGTATTATAATTAAACAATGTACCAGAGAGATATAACAAGTTCACCAAACTCTATCTTATCCTCCCTATCATGTAATATGTAATTGGATCAATAGAAAAAATATAGGATACCCTATCATATATGTGATAACATGATCAAAAAGATATTTCTACATCACAAATCATGAAAGATGTAATGGGATCAAAATGGAAAATCTAGGCCACCCCATTATATAAGATGTCAAGTAACCACACATGAATTAAATTCAAACAAACAACAGTAATTCATTGCACAACTTGATTAAACTGTGGGAAAAAAATGGTTATCATTCCAATATCATTGAAATATAGTTTACCTATAGAAAATAAATCTGATCCAAAATAATATCATTGTAACTTGGTTATCCCATGAAAAAACAAACGAGTTCTCGAAAAATATCTCTAAAACATTATTATCATGTGAGAACGAAATGTATTGCAAAACAGTCGATTTGAAACATGATAGACCTATGAAAAAGATTTGGTTTCTATAAAAATGACTATGAAAAATTATTATCTAATTAAAAAAAATATATGATAATAATATATTTGAAAAATAAAAAACCCATTTAAAAAGGGGTTCTATAATAATATATATTAATCATGATTAAACCATGGGAAAGAAACAGATACCATAACAATCTCATTGAAATATGATTATCCATTTGATATGATACATGTTTCATAAAAATATCATTAAATTAATCATAATAAATCCAAAGAATGAATGTGGATGGTGTCAATACCAAATATCAGTTGTGTAGGATAGTAAAGATCAAGGGTTGATGGTATATATTAGTGTAAATTTTGTTAAAATATCATTAAAAACATTATTGAGGAAAATAATATTTATATATACCAATGTGTCATATTCCACTTTAACACATTTTAGATATTATCCCCATGATGGAATAATGATTAATTAAACTAATAAATACACGTGAATAATGATATTCCTAATAAAAACCTATCAATGAGGTGTTATATATAACTTATTAAAGAATATAGGTGTATATGATTACAAATGTCAAAAATAAGGAAAAATATGACAAAAATACAACACTGCTCTGTTATATTGTAAAATATATATCCATGAAATAAATCCTAAAAGGGATATATAAAACCCTATAAATTTATTTATAAGAATAAAACAATAAACATATGGAAAATATATACACCACAACAAAATATGTGTTCTATATGGATCATATTCCACAAAAATAAAAGTTACATGAGAAAACCCCTAACTACTTGAGTAACTTTTGAATCTTTAGTTAAAGGAAATAAAAAAAACCAATTGAAAATTTGAAAATAATTAAATCAATTAAATTACTGATATAACACTTCAAAGTTTAGTATATAAAACACACAAAAGAAACTCGTGGTCAATATATAATATGGCTTACATCAATAAATCTATGTCTAGAAATCCCCAAAAAAATGTGGCAACATATAAATTGGAAACCCGAAGAGTAATAATTATAAAATAAAAAATTCAATACCATTAATATAAAATAATTCATGTTATAATATATCTAAACATATAAAATTTAAACCACACAAAATAAATATGTAGTCAATATAAATGTTTTCTATCTGATTTAAAAAGTGATATAATAATCTATTACAGCGATAGTACCATTGGATTTTAAATAAATAAATAAATAATTATATATGAAAAGATTATATCCAAACAAAAAAACTATAATAATTAAAAAACAATTAGATTTAATTTCTCACATATTCTAGGCATAACATAACCAATGACATAGATGCACAACACAATAAAAGGAATATTATTTATGAAATCTCATAACTTGATTCCAATTTGTCATTGTATTCTTCTATCATCCTTAAGAATAAACTTATTTTAATATTTAATTTCATCATATCCATTTACAATTTTTTATTTTTATTTTATATATAAAAAATTATATATAATTATGTAATTATAAATGTTTAAGTTAGATGTTTGGACAATATTTAGCCTATGTGTCAAAATGGACATTCATCGGTTTACTAAGGTCAATGTGGTCATTAGTTTAACATATGAACAATAATAATCGTAATATTATTATCACATTTGTTCACCAATTTTATTTTAAACTCAAACTAGAATGATGGATATAAAAAGTGAACCAATGTTACTAGAAGAGAGACCATAGTATGTATGCCAACATGAAACAATCCCAATTTACAAAAGAAATTATTGAAAAAAGGAATCACAATATTGTAATTAATGCATAAAAATTATATCATGAATAAATTATAATTTAATTGTTCATAATTATATATATCATACATGTGATGTGGTGTTGAAAAAAGAGAATCGTCTCTCTTCAAAGAAGTTGTTATCTAAACAATCACGAATGACATTATGAATTTATCAGTGTGTGAAATGGAAAGAATGAAATGAAATGTTATATTTCTATATAAATATGTCATAAATATCATTATTATGTCTTTTATATCATTATTAAACCATAATTACTACATTCCTAGTTAATCAAGAATAAATCACATCACATTGAAGTGGTGGTTGTCTACTTATCAACAAACGATGTTATCATATTCCACAAAATAGAAATCATGAATATGTGTGATTTATAATATATAAATAAACATAAATATTTTATATAAATCATATAAATATATTATTTATATCATAATTCCAAACAATAATATGTGATTCAATAATAATGATTGATGTCATTTCATATGGTGGTAGACCCTCATACACACAAACAATGATTTTGGTAACCATTTGGTGTATGTGTGTATAAGTGATGTAAAAAACCATAACATGAAATCATAATTGTATATTCAGGATAAAGATTTTATTAGATAATTATGTTATATTTATAAATTAGTTGTTTTATAATGAAATAAATCCAAAGTACTTGTTAATTAATGATACCACTTATTCAGGTAACTCATTTTGGTTTTTAGGAATGGAAATTCCTGGTTTTATTTACTCCCAAAGTGGTTATTTTAGAATGATAAGAGAGATATTGGGGGTTTTTTGGGACAGTTATAGTATTATCTAAAATGGATTTTGGGTTGTGAAAAGGGGAATATGTGGTGTCCATTTATTAGCAGGAAGAGGAAACAGTCTGTATTATTCAAAAGAAATGTGGGCTCCCAAATTTTGTTTCCAATGGTCAAAAGTTAACTATTATACAAAATTTTAGGTTTAATGGTCTATATATTGTATGAAAGTAATTTTAGACACGTTTAGGGTCATTTTCTACCTTATATTCTATTCTAAAATACTATACATGTTTGTTTTGACATTAATTACTATAATTAATTAAATCTTTATCCACTAATAATTTTTCTCAAAAAATAATTTGAAGATACATGATATTATACATTATTATATGTAAAAATATTTAATCCAATCTTCAGAATTACAATCATATAAGTGGAATTATTTTGTTTAAAAATGATTCTCCTGACATAATGGGAAATTAGGTTTTTGAAGTTAAAAATGTCCAAATTTTTCCAAATATTTTATACATAAATTCAATATAAAAACTACTCCTATTTAGAAAGCAGGATCAATATACATATAGATGATATTATTTATATTTAAATAAAATTATATGTATATTTAAACTATATTAATTAATTATAAACAAAATAATTTCCAATTAATTTTCTGAGTTTTTCAATATTTATTAAAACATATAACTTATCAGAAAATTACCACAAATTAAACTTCATTAAATTTTTTTATTATTATTTAAAAAATTCCATTTATTTATACAAATAAAATTTAAAAAAATTTTAAAAAAAATTTTAAAATTATTTGTTCCCTTAGAGGTGGTAAAACAACCCTATAAAAAATATTTCATTTAATAACAAAAATTGGATTTAATATTATTTTATGCCTATAATATATAGTAGATGAATTGACTAATATTTTACTTAATATATATCATATTAATATATTAATATTGTTCAATAATAGTGATGAATATAATGTTTCATGAAAATATTCATTTTGGGTATAAAAGTTGTTTTTAAGAAAAAGAAATTATTTATATTCAATTGGGTTTTATATTCCCTTATAATTGTGCTACACTCTCTAAGATCTCCCAATCCTCCCAATTTATATACACACATACCCATAATATTCTATATGGTTCCCATCGATTTTCCTGCGGTGGTGGATAGTTAACCCCTTCCCTCTCATAGCATTGGCACTGAGACCTAGAAGCAGTTGTCTTGTCTCTTCGCTTATTTTTCATTATGTTCCCATTTGAATGCCTCACTATCCATCATCAAGTTATCTCTTATGATTCATTTTATTTTGACGCACTTCCTCCATGAGTCATTCAACAATTATGGTTGTAACATCCAATAGTGGTCGTTGTCGGTTCATAGATTTCTCCTCGTCTTCTTGGTTGGGCCAATGATCATAGTTACATATCATTCGTAGAAAATTTGTCGTGATTTATTCATTGAATGTTGTTTATTTCATCTTCTAGTTTCATATAATGAAATCTACTAGGTTAATTGGTCTGTGTCTGAGTCGTTTCCATGATGTGTATTAAGCCTATTTTGTATGATGAAACATGTTCTAGATGGGTGATGAATGGTATGAGGGTGATTTGATATGGAACTTCTCCTTTGTCAATTGTCAGTTGCAGTGATGTTCAGAAGAAATTTGTATTTTGATGGTATCATGAAGCTAGGAAGTTTGAATTTTCTAGGTTTCCCCATTTCTGGACTATTTTTCAAGTTGTTAACTATTTTCTACAGTCTTCTTGGTTCGCATTGTTCTTATGGAGCATATTTCCACATAGGAACTGATTTTCCTTGTAATATTCTGATGCGGTGCAACATATTATAGGATCATCTGCTTAAGCGCGTTGATATATGGATGATTATGATGAGACCGATTATTTCTCCATGTGTCATCAATTTTATGGATAGATGTGTAAATCACCATGAAATTTTCTAAAATTTTTCAGCCTAATTTTTCATTACATCAGGTTGACATTGATGAAAGTTCCTTCTTTCATTGTTTGGTGGTCAACTTGAATGAGATATTGGTATATTGTAACCCTTATTCTAGATCTCCAATACATATCTATGTTGGTTGGAGATATTCTCTCTATAGTTTTGCTACTATCATGATACAAATTCATGGTATATGGGTTGATGCATAATTTTGATTGATGTCTGATAAGGTGGGCTTTGAGGCTTTCTAGTTCTTTATTTGATGTTTTCTTCTATTGGACTTGTAGAATATATTTTACCTTTGTTTTTATTGAAATTTTTCACACCTTATAATGCGTTCCCCATTTCCCATTCCAAAAAATTAGTTCTATCTATTCTTCAATAAAGGTGGTTTGAACCTCAACCATTTAAAAACAAATATCAACATCATATTAAATTTTAACTAATGAATTCCATATATATAAATGTATAATTTATATTTTCTTATAATTGAATTAATATCATTCATTACATCCAATATAATGTCTTGGTGACAACTATATAGTTAAATAAATATCATTAATAGTGTATTATTGTCTTCAAAGAAAGTGTCATGCATGTAACAGAAGTTATCAACGAAACTAAATGGTACATAAAACATAAGATATACATTGTGTTTTGTATAATGAAATATAAATAGTTCATTTCATTTAATATAATATATTAAAGATATAAATTTAATTGAAAAATATAATTATTAAAATATCGTGATGTTATATCCTACCCCATTTAAAATGAGTTTCTCCCTTGAAATTCATCAAGGTTATCAATGGATTACCATTTAATTTATAGAAACATTTTCTTAATTTAAAGGATTTTTTCAGCATATAGACATAAAACATAAATAAATATACATACATGAGAATTCAATTTCATAATTTAACCCATTTCAACAAAAATCAGATCTTTTTCTCCATCCAATGAGTATTCAAGATGAATTTTCTTACACACGTCGAAAAATAAATAAATTATAAAGATGAATAACCATAAAAGGATGTGTAAAGCTATAAAACCATTATTCAGACATTATTAAAATCCATGATGGTTATCACAAGATATGATAATTCCCAAAATATGTATACATTTATATGATAAATTAATCATCAAAATTTAACGAAAATTTTCAAACCAAACTATTCCAATAATCAGTACTATCCAAATTCATCAAATATTTCCCAACTGTTTTCAAAACCCAAATGTTGTAAGGATCTGATAATATCTTCTTCCAAAAATAAACAAATAATTATTCATTAAAAATAGAAAAATAAGCATAATCATTACATAACGAATTATACTAATATGGAAATCATGTAGGCTACTGGTAGGTTTGAAACCATATTGTCCTTTTTTCGTGGTTTCAAAACTGAAAGACCCACTAGATGAGATTAGTTTTCAATGAGTAAATGATTTATCCCACTCTTTGTTAATAGAATTATAAAAAATAATTTTCATTTTAAAAAACTTAATTTTTTTTCTAGCAGTTGTAAATACCACATATAAAAACCCTTTCCAAAAATTTATTAAATTACTTTAATATTTCATTAAATAAAAGTCAAACAGTTTTCTAAGACATTGAACATAAGATCATCATTAATATTATTGAACTATGTTGTTATCAAAAACTCTTATGATATCATATCATAAAATAATCATATCCATAATTTTATTTAAACATACATTTGATACCAACAATAATAGCATTTTAAATTCACTCCTAGATCACGTTCTATAATATATTTCATTAAAATTCTAACTATAATTTTGATAATCGTGACACCTTGTATTGATTAAAAAACATAAAATTTCAGCAGTATAACTTAGACCAACTATATTATGGAAGTATTTCAGGGTTTATTTTTTTATATAATTGGGATAAAATCCTATTCAAACATTTGATGAGAAATTAAATGACAAGTTATCAAACTCAACCAAACTTTTCTTAATTCCACACATGTCACCAATATCATCCTTCTGAAATATTTTATAGAAATTAATTACCTAACATAATTTGGTAGGACATGGTTAAAAAGAAACAAAATAAGGAATAGATCAAACACATAGTATGGTTAAAAAATTTAATTAACAAATTAATTTCATCAATGAGGATTAGTTGTGCATATGTGTATGATGAATAAATCATAACACATGAGATAATGTAATATAAAATAATTTTAATCAATACTGGATCATTAAATTTGAAAACATGGAGATGAATGTATACAATATAATTAATAATCATGAGCCAGGTGATATTAATCTCTATCACAAGAAATGTTCAAAACTCATTATAAGAAATTAAAACTATTTTTGGTATCTTTGAGAAACTGTTTCAAAAAACCCATTCAAAACCAATTTATTGGAATAAACATATAGTTAAATTTTGATATTATCAAAACCAATTAATTAAAGAGATATATCACTCTCACCAAATTATATTTGTGATTCCCCATCATGTAATCTTTAATGGGAAAAACCAATTCTATCTGGGATACCCTATCATGCAAGCTGTAGTGGGCTTATGTGACACTATCTAGGATACCCGACCATGTGAGATACAATGATCTCACATAGTTAAATCATTGACACACAATCCTTTATGATGTTCAAGAACCACAATATGAGGAAAACTCACAAAAACAATCATTATTATTTTTTCATTTACACATAGAAAATAAATAGATATCATTTAAATATTTTTAAAACCGACTAATCCCTGGAAAAGAAATGGGGTCTTTAAAAATCTTCTTTGAAACATGGATGTATCATGTAAAAGAAATGGGAACAAAAAAATTATACCTAAATCCTTTTTAACCCATTTTAAATAAATGGGTTCCAAAACAATCTCTTTAAAATAATCTAAACCTATAAAACTGAATTTTGTGCAATTAAAATATCATTAAAAAATAATTAACCCAAGGAAAAGAAATGGGTTTCATTAAAAACGCTCTCAAAAATGAATAACCAACTCAAAATAAACATGTTCTAAAAAATATTTTTGAAACAAGATTCACCTATGTAAAATAAATGGTTTCCTTAAGAATCTATGTAACACCTGAATACGCCATGGACATGAAACGATATTATTAATAACAACTTTGAAATAATAATCATACAATCAATGTATGAATGAGAATAGTATGTATTAAAAAAATTATGAGTTGAGGATAATAATCAATAATGTTTGTTGAAATTTATTAATGAAAATTAACTAAAAAATTCAATAAAAATTTAATTTGACAAAAGTAATATTTAATTATTATATAGCAACCAAACCACATTCCAACATTTAAATTAAAATCCCCAATAAGGAATAAAATTTATCTGAAAATATAATATCACGAGATTTAGGGTATTCATGATATTAAATGAAAAACATTAATTTTATAAACCTTATAAAATAATATTGGTGTATAATATTACAAATTTCAAAATTAAGGAAAATTGTGACAACAGTCCATTAGTGCATTGGTAACATTGAAACTATAAACCCCTTGAAATATAGATCCTTAAATTTATCTGTAAAGAAAATTTAATTTATATTTAATAAAAATAAAATAAATTCATGGGGTACAATATAAACCAAAAAACAAAAATATTTTTTGAATATGACATATATATCACGGAAATAAAAGTCAGATAAGAAAACCATTACTATTTGAATAAATTTTGAAACATGAGATCCATGATAGTATAAATTCCATTGAATAATTTAATATTATTATATATATTAAATTCTTAATATGAAATATTAAAGTGAATTAGATACACCTCATAAATTAAGAAAGTAGTGATTATGGAAGATGACTCGTAGAAATAAAATTCAGGCTTAAAATCCCGTTACAAGTACGGTAACATCTGAATTGGAAACCCCAAATGTAATAATCATAAAATAAAACATTTAAATAAATTTTATAAAAACTTATTCACGTTATTTTATATCTAAATTTTTAAAATATAAACCAAAAAAAATAAATATGTGGTTGACATGACATTTTTTTCAAAGATATAAAAATTGAAATGTAAATTTGTCACATCGATCATATCATTAGATTGAAAATAATTAAATGAAATATTTATATGAGAACAATGTAAAAAAACATAAAGTGGAAATAAAGTATAAAAAACCAGACTTCATTTCACAAATATTATTTGAATAAACTATCCAATGTGATAATTTTTAAACATATTGAATTGTCTTTGAGTTATAAAATCCCATACATTGAGTTTGATTTGAACTAATTTCAATCTATCATAATTGATAATGAAATTATTTTAATTAGTTACATTATTATTAAAATTTTATTTTATTTTTATTTTTTAATTTTATTTATAAAATAATTATCTGAAATTAATTAATCAATAATTTTTATGTGAGATGGTTTGACTATATACGGCTTATTTGTCAAAACTGATTTTCAAAGGTTAACTTTGGTTAATAAGGTGATTATTTAAAAATATTTAAAAAATATACATGAATTAATTATAAAAATTATAAATTAATTATAATTTTAAAATAAAATACAAATTTTAGTTACACAAATGAACTGTTATTATGATCATGGATAGGATAAGTCATATGTTCACATGAGTAACATTCAGATTTTTCAATGACCATTATAGAAAAAGGTAAGAGAATTTTCTCGTTATAGAATAAAAAATATGGAATAAATAACACACTATTAAATTATATATATTTATATATATAATTATATTGATTTGGCAATGTAAAAGAGAAAATGAATTCTTTTCTAGGAGGTGGTATTCTATATGTCTCTGAAGGACAATATCTCCTTTCAGTGTGTGAAGTGAAAGGAATAAATTGATATGTTATATGTAAATATATTTAATTATCAAAAAAATATATTAAATATGCTTTTTATAATATAAATATTTCATTTAAACCCGTCTATATTTAATGAATTAATTAATCACATCACTTTGAAGAGGTTCTAGTCATAACGTTGAAAAACAATGTTTTCGTTCTTAGTGATAAAGAAAAAAATGAAGGTATGTGTAATGTAAGAATTAAATAAATAAAAATTCTGCATAAACAAGTTATTAATCGTATAAAACATTATTTACATAATAATTATAAACAACAATATGTGTTAAAGTAAAAATTAAATTACATTGCTTCACAAGGTGATAGTTCACCATACACACGAACAATAATTTCAGTACCCAATTTACAGAAATATGTATAAGAGTTGTTATAAAACTTAATAAAAAAAATCTCATTATAGAAAGGATACATATTTTATTACATAATAATTATAAAATAATGAATTAATTAGTGGATAAAAAAAATAAATCAAAACATCTTATGGAATAATTTTACAGATTTTTCAAGAAACTCTTTTTGGGTGTGCACCGAAGGACATACCTAGTTTTATTTCATCCAAACGTTATGCTTCCATAATAATAGGGAGTATATTGGGAATTTATATGGTTATGGTTTATTTGATAAAAAAATTTAGTAGAGGAAACAATATTGTGGGATATGTGTAGGCCTTTTAGATGTTAGGATGATGACACATTTGGTATTCTTGAAATTAATAGTTTTTGCCCCATGTTTTACTTGTTTATTAAGGGTAAAACATGGATTGTTGTTGAATTTTATGCTTTAATTGTATAAATATTTCTATAAAATAATATTTATAGTTTTTTATGGTTATTTTGGTACATTATATTCTAATTTTAAACATCGAGTAAACTCAATTTATCTTAATTAATTCAAATAATATTAACTACATCAGTAATATTTTCGGTCAAAAAAAAGTTGACCATACAAGATATTATTAAATATTATCATTCCTAATATGGTATAAATTTCTCAAATTACAAGAACACACATAGAATAATTTTATATAAAATTAATCATGTATTCTTGATTGAAAAACATAGATTAGATGTGAAAAGAAAAAAAATTGACAATGTATTTATAGCTAAATTCAATTTAAAAATTAGTCCAATGAAAAAACAAGAGGAATATATTAATAAATGATCCAATATAAAATTAAATACATGTCAAAATATAATTTTACCCAATAATTATATATTATTAAAAAGACATTTTTAATTAAAATTTAATTTTTTTTCACTAGTCAAGAAAATACAAAAAATCAGGGAAAAATTGATAAAAATCACCAAAATTATATAATGTTATTTATCATAAAAAAATTATTTTTTAATTATAACTATAAAAATGTCAATAAGTAATCTTAAAATAAATATTCGACTACATGGTGTTAAAACTTCCTTTTAGAAATATACATCATTTTATGCTTAAAAGAAAATTTATTATTATTTTCATCATATAAAATATATTAGACGAACTAAAACATATTTTATTGAACATATGACATATAAATTTCTTTAATATTATTAACTAATAGTGATTAATTTAATTTATTAAGATAAAATATTTTTTTGGGAATAAATTTTTTCTCATAAAATCTCATTATTCATAGTAAATTGTTTTTTATATTAACATTTATTTTTTTGAAACAAATGAATTAATTAAATGTGCTTTAATATATTATATTTGAATAATTTAGTAATTGTCATTAATTTCTACATTATAATGGTTAGTTGATAACTAGTGTGTTAGAAACTAATATTAATATTATATTGTTATTTGGTAAGACTTGGTCATCTGTGTAACCAATGTTATCCCAAAAACATTAATTTATATAAAATTCAATAAAAAATTGGTCATGTATACAATTGATGATAAAATCTAAATTACATGTAATAAATGATATAAAATAATTTTAAATAATATTAGTAAAGATAATTCTTAAAATATAGGGATACTTCATTTTTCTTTACATTCTCTTTACACATATGAGTCTAGGAATTTGATTAATTGAAAAGTATAACAGTAATTTTGATGGAAATAATTTAAATTTCTTACAGTGATATAAAAAAATAGATCATTTTTTATGGTATGTGTAGTGAAAGTGAAATAGTATACAATATTTAAGATAAGAAAGAAACATTGTAGTGAAAATAGCAACTAAAGACATCCTTCATTTCTATCATATGGAAAATAAGGAATCTAATTATATTATATTATGAAATCATTTAATAGAGTAAGATATTATATAATGTTGTATTAACTCTGTTTCTTCCAGTATATGATATTATATACTATTATTATAGATAATATTATTGTATATATTAAAATACTAGATTATAAAAAAAATCACAAAAAATACATAACCTTCTGAAACATCTTATTAATAACATATAAATTATCATTAAAACACATTTCAATTAATTCAATATAACCTCAATCATCATGTGCATTTGTAATAATCTGATATTATTCCCAAACCATATTTTGTCAAAGACAACATGTAAATTTTAGTAATATCAGATGAATTATAAACTAAATTGATGTCTCTTTATCTAGGTATATTTTGTGATTTCGCATGTTTTTTTATCTCATTTATAACATTGATTAATTATAGGAAATATAATGTGTTCTTATAACACATTTAAAAATATTTTTATAGAACAATAGTATAATCTATTTTAATACATCTATTTTTGAATCATTACAACTCTAATTGGTTTAGTAATGTTTAATTTTTTAAATAAATAAATAAATACTCTAATGGTTTTCATATAATGTGTCATTTAATAAATTCATAAATTATATTAATTATAAATTTTCAAAATTTAATTATAAATATTAATATACACTTATATAATTTATTAAAAATAATATATATAAAAACTATATATTATTATATAATTTAAAATATCTGAATAATGTAAATCATATATTTTGATCATAATTGTGTATTCCCTCTCTATATAGGTTGTTTCATAAGATGAAATTTGGTGATTCCATCAAAAATGTGATGGTTTTTATAATTAGAATATATTTCTCAATAATTTATAGATATAAATATCATTTTTTAGGTAATCCGATATGATCTTTTAGTGATCATTAATATGGTTGGTGAACCGGTGTTCTGGATTCATTTTATTTTTCATTTGAAATAACATCCACCATTGATTATGACATATAATGTGTCCTTCCACACAAACACCTAAAAACAAAATAATATAAGGAGGATAATTATTTAAAAGATTTACATATAAATGTGAGAATTATATTCCTTATTATAATATATATTCCTTTAAGAGAACAATGCTTGCTAGAATTATCATTTTGTTATAAATGAGAAATATATTTCCCACAAAACATACATTTTCACATCTCGCGACTATGTTGTGATACACACCCCATTAATTTTCATCATTCACAATAAAATAATATTATGTTTTGGAAACAATTTATATATATTCAAAAAATAGATAACTATATTGTTTTCAAGACATCTATGTACTTCCCATTATCAAATTAATTTAAAATAAAATGACAACAAATAAATTTACAACCACCGAAATACAAACTACAACTGTTTCCTATATATTCATCTTGAATTAGGTTATATATAATATATGGAGAAACATTCTAATATTTTTCACTATCTCTCTCTATCTCCTATGATCTTTAAGACCAATTTTCAAACCTTACTGAAAATTTTCTTGATACTGTTAGTTAGATTCAACAACATCCACACACACCCTGTAAATGTTTCTTCATAAAATATCTATTAATTGAACCAAAAATATATAATTAATACAATTTGAACATTTTTTAAAGTATTTCATTTGAAAAAAATAGCTATAATTATTTTAATTTAAATTCATGATAACTTAGTATTAAAAATTTCACATTCATTCTTTTCATAACTATTTATAATGGAAATTAATATATACTATTGTCAAGATATTCATCCATTATACTAGAAATTTCAGATGTTAACTTCTTATTTTCCAAAATAAACCGCTCTATAATCCATGTACTCATGTATTAATTTTTAATACATAAAAATTTGAGGCCTCATCATTTGTGGCATGGAATGTCATTATGAATTATTATCCCATATTCGTTATGAATATATCCAAAATAATTATAATAATTAAGGTGATTTTTATTTTTCTATTAATAATTAATTTTATTAGAAATGTATATATATTTTATTGAAATTTATTAACTGTAGGAATATTAAAACCATTATTTCCAAATAACAAAAAATCATGACACACTATTGAATTGATGTGAGTAAATAAGAACACATTACTAAGGAAATTTATTTTTTTTAAAAACATTATTTTTCATTTGATATCCATATTTGTTACACTATAAAAATAAATGTCAAATGAAGATTCCAGTCAAGTGATTATTTATTAAAAAAACTCCCAAAACAATTAATATTTCATAGGACATCCCCAAAGTTATACATTTATGTCATAAAGAACCCCAACAGATTTATGATTAAATGAGATGAGTCATATAAATAAATTTTATATATTTTTCAAAGTTATATAAATGAGTATTTATAATTATACTCTTCAAATTTAACACCACAAATTTATTATTTATTACATTCAAAACAGGAACCCTTCAGACCAGAGAAAAAAAATCCCAAATCACTAATAAACATAAACTTACAAAGAAATAATAATATAATATTATTTTTATTATTATATACCCATTGAAAAGAAAATCCAAAAAATATACCATATGCACTTTAAACATTCCCAAACTCTATTCCTTATATAATTTATATATTCTAGAAGAACATATTAAATATCCCATCAGAAAACATTTTATAGGTTCTTCAACAATCTCCCTAAGTATTCATAAAATTAAAAATATCTATTAGGATAAAAAATATCCCATGTTTAAATTTATTGTCTATAAAGGACAACAGATTACCCATAAATTAAATACTCATTGAATTGAATCCTCATTCAAAAATAATATATACACTAGTGTTAAATTTATTTGGTAAATTATATCATTCAATAATAATATTATTCTATAAATAAAAAGTTATTTACATTCATAATATTTTAAAACCTTTTCCTCTTTATTCGACAGGACATAATAACAACAATTGAATATTAATATTAGTTTCGGTCATTTAATTTTCCATCAATACATAATCACCACATCATATTATTATATATTATTATTTCACAAATATGTCTATTTGCAATTAAAATAGAAAAAAAATCATTATGTTTTATAAGGATTATGGTGTGAGAAATGACTTGATTTTATAAGAATGATAATAAAATAGTGATTATAATTCTACCATTGAAATAAATCCAAAAAAAATTAATAATAAATGTCTATAGGGGGATTTATAAAATTTCATTATAATTTCAGGATATTATAACCCCTCTAGAGAAAGTAGATGAGTAAATCTATTTAATTGTATGAGTATGAGGTATTAAACAGATCTTGGAAACTATTTTAGGAGCTATGAAATATTTCCACGATCAATTATTGGCTTCCATAATATTTAAATTTAAATTTTTTAACATTCATAATATTTATTATAACACGTAAGAATTATATATAAAAATTGGATGATTTAATTTTAATTTCACAAATATATTTATTCTATAAGAATGAGAGTTTTCATCGTCAATAATTACAAGTATAAATATTTACAATTGTATATATACTTTCTTTAATTATCATTAATAATATTATATTATTTGTTTCAGTCTTATAAAATTAATGTTCTAGTTATTTTTTATAATAATATGAATTTTTGTTTAGTATGATCTGAGGTGTATTCTAGAATATGTATGGGTATTACGAATGGTGATTGAGCTTGGATCATTAGCAAGTAACTATATATCTTATTTGAAAAATCCATTGATAATTGGTGGGGGATAAATTTTTTTAATTATTAATATATAACATACGGAAATGAAACCCATGGATTCCTATCAATAAAAACTATGTGTTATTCACTCACCTAGGGTTTGAATAACTTATTCTGAAGATGGGATAATATACTATTATTATTCAAATTTTATTCATATTTTACATGTTATTATTGTTTATAAGTATTTCTTGGAATATGATAATTTGATATACATTCATTTAGATTTCTATCTATAGTGTCTATCTAAATGTAAAAATCTATTTAATGAATAAAATTGAAGGGTCATGAGATATCAAAAGGCAACATTTTTTGGCATAACATGAATTTTACAACGTGTCTTAACAGGTTCAGTTCCAATATAGTGGTTGGATTTGATATCTCTTTATCATATGAGATAAATATATTTGGATTTAGTGATCTGAATATATAATTTTTTTAATATTTTATATTTCTATAAATTGATTAGTTAAAATGATCATTAAAACTATAAATCATTCAAATATTCAGTTAATATCAGGGGACCCTTCAAGGATTTTCACTCAGAATTTGTTTCATCTTAGACAAGATGTATGGTTTATACTCAATCTGTATTCGTATATTTGAAATTATATAGTGTAAAATAAAAATAAATATCATATTGGAAGTCAGATTAATCATATTTATGCTAGTGATTCGATTATTTTAGTCATATATTCAAAAGGATGAGTACTTATCGGACCATTGATCCCAATATTTTTCTCATTAGAGTTTGAAAATTATATTATAGATAAATTATTTGTATTTTATATAGAATAGTAAATTATTTACATTAATTATTGAAGTATATATGATAGATGTGGCTTGAATCAAATCTTTCACAACTACCATAGGAGTGACACCATATTATTGTTTATCATAATGATATATTATACTGTATCCTAGGTGGGATTTATATGGTTTCTCAGGGAAATATTAAAACAATATACCACTTTAAGTTGTAGTCAAATCAAGGGTGTAGTGTGCATGATGATATACTGGATGGGACCACCAACTAAGGTATATGTAATAATACTGACTAGGATGTATAATCATATTTCATATATTGAGAATCCCTATGTATAATTTGAGGAAAAACTATCATAGTTTTTATAACTTCTATTTTATTAAATTTCACAACATCATATTCATGGTATAGAATTGTTGATTTCACTACTAACGAATATAATATATTGAACAGATATAAATATTATTTAGTATTACTTTAATTATTTCATATTTATGTGTTGAAGTATTCATATTTTTCCTAGGGGTTTTACATTAATTTCTAGGCATTTCATATTTAGATAATAAATAATAGTGTTGTGGTTTTTTTCTTATTTAATTAATTATTTTTCAAAAAGAAGTAACATTATTTTTTTAGTTCTTGATGTGATTTTAATTAATTAAAATGTTACTATAATAGTCATGTTAGAAAAAAACATTATATAAATTCATAAATAATCATTAAATCATTGGGAAATAATAAAAAATTAACATTATATATTTTGGAACATTGGGAACATAATTTTTATCTAAGGTTTTCCTAGAATGTGAGATTGTAATATTTTGTTTTTTTTAATGTCTAAAAAGTGAATGAAACATTAAATACTTATAAAAAGAAAACAAATTGACGTGAAATAGTTGAAAATGAGCATTGAATACATTTAGACCAATATATATAGGTGAATCATCAATCAGAAGCAACGTTATTTTTAGATATAATGTTTTTTGAAAAAATATTCTTGAAGGTAAGAAATCTATTAGAAAAACTCATATATGAATAAATTATTAGTAAAATGATAATGATTTAGTTTTGGATATATATGAATAGATGATGAAATATTCTGTGTTCTGGTTTTCTTGGAATTATTGAATGTAAAATTTAGTTATTTTAAAATCATAAACTATATTTGTAAATGTTATAAAGAAAAAATCAACTTATAATTAATTTTATATATCAATAGAGATAATTTTTAATAAATTATTCTTTTTGTGAAGGAACATCATGTCAATATATTGTGTGTTGTGGTTGAAATGACTCAATGTGCAATATTATATTCATACAATTCCATAAAAAATAATTATTAGAGGTTCAAAACCTCGAATTTTTTTTATTACAATGAAATCCATAAAAAACATATTGAATAAAATTTCATAGATTGGAATAAAATATATATCATTTGGTGTTATTATTTTCTAAAATTCAAAATAAATTCATGTTAATTTTTTAGAAGTATAAAATATTTGTGTAATGATTAATACATATAAAAAATAATTCAACATATGTTAAATTTTATGGAAATGATATTTCAATAATTTGTTATATATGTGTATATAAGGAACACAAATATAAGGTGTGGTGTGCTTAAAAAAACCAAAAGGTATTTTTTAGCGATTACATGATTTTTATTCGCATGAATTACAAGTTCAACATAAATAATTAGATCTCAATGTGTTGCAAATTACCTGAATTATTTTATTATATATATATATGTATGTATAATGAAACAAAATTTGATTATATGTTTTTTTTTAATCTAAATCTCTTAAAGGACATTTTATTATTTTAAAATATAAAATTTTATGTATAACTGTCAAAACAATGATAGTGAACATGGATTGATATGTATTTTAAAGACAAATATCATTGAATATTTTCTAACATCATTGAATATATGTCCCATTAAATTTTCATTATGATTATTTAAATGGTTTTTCTATTGTCTTAATATTTTATTACATGCATGTAACATTAAAAAAATTAGAAAATGATATCGAATTTTCATGAAATTGGTAGAAGAAAATAAATGGAATTTTTTAATGAATATAAAAAACATCAATATAATATGTCATGTGCCCTAAAAGACTATTAGGTTATTTTTAATGGAATAAAAATATTTAACAACATTCATCACATGGTAATAGTTTTTAAAAAACCTCATATTATTATAAAATATGTGGCCATTGACCATTAATTATTTTTGGAAATGAATAGTAAGACCTCATTAAAAAGAAAACAATTTCATAAATGAATATCAAAGTTTCAAAACCAATACAAATTTTTATTGAACTATTTTGGAGATGTATGATTAAGAGGTAGGTTAATATGAGAGTAAATTTTCTTAGAATGTCTGCAAGTTAAAATATATTTTTATAAATTTTCTAAAAAATGAATATCATATGGAAAATAAATTAAACGTTTCATGGTATTTTCATGAAATCCTAGAAATATTAGTATTTATTAATTATACACATGTGGGAATATTATTCACATCATTCTTTGTTATAGTTTTATCTGAATTTCTAAAATTTTAGTTTTGATTTCCTATTTATAATACATATATATAATAGTAAAAACCATGAAAATAATCCTGAATTTATATATATTTATTCAAAAATTATCATTGTATAATTTTTTATAAATCAATAGACATTATTTAAATATAACATTCAACATGTTTTTAACAAAAACTATTGTTCTTCAAATGAGAATATATATATAATAATTTAATTAAGGGGTCATGTAAAGGAATAGTCCTAAAAAAATTATGAAATACTTATACAATGACCAGTGATTAATTTTTTTGTGTGGATAAATAGCACAAAACTATGATATCTATCTTGATTAGATTGACCAAAAGTTTATATATTGGTGTTAAAATTCAAAATCATTCAAATAATTTCATGAAATTATAAAAATATTTTATATTGATGTGAAATTAAGGAACTATGATATCTAAATACTATTTAACCTATAGAAATATATAATACATGAATATTAGGTGTAGTTTTGTTTAAATGACAATTGGTTGATTTGTAATGATGATAATGTAATTAAAATTGTTATTTGAGGTTATAAAATATACAAGGCACCGTCAAATTTATGAGAAATTCATGGATAACAACCAATGATTAATTTTTTTACATTTTTGAATAGAAATAATTTCATTTTGTGATAAAATTTTCATATAATTGCTTAATGTGATGTTTTATTATTTTAAATATCTAAAATATGAAGATAACTATAAAAAACAACAAAAATAAAATGGTTTGATTTAATCATGAAAATTAATCATTGAATTGGGTGAAATCTGTAAAATTTAAAATATTCTAATTTCATGTTCAATATTTCGGGGAAAAGAAACAAGATAATTTTTAATGATAAAATTTCTTTAAAAATAATCACTGAATAGAAAAACATAATCGATAAATAATAATTGACATAAAATCAAATGTAAATGAACATTATTTTATTTGTAACAATTACCAATAAAAAAAATTTATTCCCTATTTTCATTAACATAAAATGATTAAAATTATACTTATATCTTTTAAAATGTCTCTAAAGTGTGTCTAGTGGAAAAAAAATAGATAAAAATCATGAATTCATGAGATGTTTCATCATAAAAAATTTTTATGTTCTTTTATATACCTAAATATAAAAAACATTAATATTAGTTATGGTGTATTCTATGTATCCAAAAGAATGTCTTTAAAAATAAAAAATTATATAAAAATGTATACCAATGTGTCCAAACCATGAAGATAATTTCACATTTCATGAAATCCTAGAATTATGATCTATGGTTAAATTATGTATTTACTTAAAAAATAACACATCATTTTAATTGTAGTTTTTTTTAGAATGGTAAAAAGTTATGATTTATTTTTTCTAATGTCTAAAATATTCATATAAAATTAAATCCAATGAAAGATAAAATATATTGATGTTAAATATTAGGATAATAACCATTGAATATTTTTTCTAATATATGAATTAAATACATGTAAATTGAATGTACAACATTATAAGAATTACAAGAAATAGTTTTTTAAATGTAAAAATGTATTCAAACATGTGATCCATATGTTTTAATCTAATAAAATGACTTTATATTATAGTTAAGTACTATTAAAATGAACATAAATTTGTTTTTGATATTTAATAATATGATAAAAATAAAATTGACATGTGATTTTATGATAGTAACCGAAATAAATGATTTTTTTGTTATAAAAGTATAAAATGTGGACATAACCCTTAAAAACATCTAAATTATCACAAATTAGAGTAACTTTATTTTTTTAAAAAAAACTGAATTAATTTACACATGAGGATAGATATATGATAAATCTATGTTGTAGAGATTTTTAAATGACAAAAATGTATTTTTAATGATAATTTTTTTCCACATTATTAATTAGATTATCAAATCCAACAATAATTCTTCATATTTTAATAAAATAAATGGATAATCATTACCTTCAATAATTTTTTGACATATATAAATTTTTAACGTGTGATTCTGAGTTGTAGTTTTATCAAAATTACTATATTCATTGTTTTATTATTACACTAATACCTGAATGAATTGTTTATAAAATAGAAAATAAAATTGAATTAAGATAAAATATTATAGAACCAATCAATTTAAAATGTGTAACTATTTTTAATGTATTAAATATCTATATTAGTTGTGTTTTGGTTGGAATAGATAGAAATTAATTTTATATGATATAATGGTTGTTAAAAAAGTATGTTATAGGGTTAAATTTTAGAAAATGATCTCAGATTAAAAAATATCAAGAAAATGTTAATTGACTTGTTTCCTAAAATGTGGGATGAAATTTCAATACATTCTGAGTTTTTATTTTATTGAAGATACCAAAGGGATAATTTTCTTCAATGTGGAAAAATTACTTTAACACTAATGAAATGAATTATAATTGATGCTAAATTGTTGAAAAAATATATTTTGAATTATTTATGATAAGTAAAAATAAATTACATAAAAAATTTAGTTGTGTTGTGCAGATAATATCTTAAAATATAGTTTCGGTATGAAATAATAATTTATAATAAGTAATTTTTTTTGAATTAGAAATTGACCATGAATTTTTTTTATTATACTAATTTTTATGTTCTATAATCATATGAGATATAATTAATCATTTCTTCCTTATTTAATCATTCATTAAAATATTATATAATATTCATTTAGATCTTATTAATGAGATGGTGTGTGATGTTTGAAAGAAAAATTTGGTCATAACTGGTATTATATTATTTTGAAAACTATTAAATAAATTTTTTAATGTAAAAAATATGAAAAATTTTTGAATTTATGTAGGAATGTTTTTCAATTTTTTTAATGGTAATTGATTTGGTGAATATTTTTTTAAATTATATTCATTTGCTACCATTCCCATGAGATAAATTCCACATTACATGGCATATTTTTGTTTATGAACGGTATAAGCAATTTGATCAATATATCTTATTTTGGCCACAATATACGTATTTATATTTCAATTATGAATGCATTCACCTATTTTCCCAAGAATATAGTTCATCCATTGAACTATAATATACATGAATGAAACATGGTAAAAAACTGATTTTATGCCCCCATAAAAGAAAATAATTAAAAAAATTATGATTTTATAAAATTTCTGGTTTTTAGTTTTTAAGGGAGGAATATAAAAAATTAAATGAAAAATATAATTATTTATTAGATATTATATAATACCCATCCTTTATCCCCTTAAAAATAATAAAATACATTATTATAAACCAATATATATGTATTCTTAATATTTTGGAAGCCACCTCTTCCCTAGACATCGCAATCAGAACCCACAGACTCTATCGGGGGCTCTGAAAACCTAACATTGTTATATATAATACATGGTGGTTTTAGATGATGTCTATAAGGGAAACATCACTCATAAAAAGGGTTTATAGATTCTATTTCCAAAGAGTTGGTGAACCTACCTCCCTCACATATGGTATTTAACATGTATACTACACATTCTGTATATACAACAACTTTTCCATTTTTATAAAAAAGATGTTTGGTTGTTATATTTTGGAATGGTGGTTGTAATGTCAATATTAAAACCCCACACCATGCCCACAAAAGGAAATATAAGATTGAAAACTATAGTTAGTATATCCAAGATACTGATATGAATCTTTCAAATAAGGATATAAGAGATCTCTATATAAATAGAGTGATCGAATTCCCGATGTAATTTGGATAAAAATTTTCATGTTGAAATAATTCCCCAATTTCCACCAATTTTTCTTCCCCAAATATTTTTTGTTACCAATGAGTAATAATAATTTTATTTTGAGCCATTGATGTAGATATTATATCAAAAAGGTTATATTGTTTGATGACTAGATTATTGATGTATCAATGATTCATGTTTTTAAAGATGATTTTTGAATGTTATGTAGTGAAATTTCTAATGAATCAATAATATTTTTAAAAATAACTAAAATTTGATATTTATAGTGAATAAAAGTTCATCTAAATGATTGGGTGAAATAATACCACCTTGTTAATGAAGAATGTTCTATTCTAATATCAGATTTTTTTACAAGTTTTTTATAGTCTCCCTATTTTCGATGTCTGTTGAACGTCATTTAAATTTCATTAGTCAATATAAAATATTGATTCATTTTTGATCATATAGAGATTAATAATTTCATTTCTATTAAATCCATGAGTCGATTACATAATTATTTACAAATCTTGATGAAAATATACACTTTATTTTCTCAACATTTTAATATAAGTTTCACTGAATTAAAATTTAGTTGTTGGACCATACACGAGATGATTGATCATGTTGGATACCTCTAAAAAATAAATTTAGATGATTTTAACAAAATAACTATATAACGATACATATTTATTTGATCCTATCAGGATCTTGTAATTGAAACCAGATTCCATGAAGTATACTGAGTTGATAATGTTGAACCCGAATTGGATTTTTCTAATCCACAAATAGATCAATCATAATGTATATTTCCACATTGATCCAAAGGCTTAATGAGTAAATTATTTATCAAAATAATATCCTAATGTTGAATAAGTTTATGAATCATTGATTATATATTATAAATTTTATAGATAAACTCACTAGTCAGTTTCAGATACTAGGGTTTCCACTATTGTCTGCATGTAAGAAACCAATTGATGATGATGGATCAAACAACATATATTTCCGAATGTATGACAACCGGGATACATTATTGGTCTCCATCAGTATCATCGATGAAATAAAAAAAATATAATGTTGAACTTGTGAGGGATGACCTTTTTAATTATGATACATAATGGAACGATACTTGTTATAATGAGAAAAAATATCAGTTTGTAGATATGAAAGGGACACCATTAGAGGGTGGTCGATGGGTATGAATAATATATCAATTAATGAGAATCTGATAGTATAAATATAGAAAGAGTAGAATATAAAACTGATTCTATTATTGAATGTAGTGATACAAGAAAAACGATTAGCAGTTATTATAAGTGAGTATAAAATATTGTAACCATAAATAATAAATAGGGACACAAACGTTACTATCACTATATAAGTTCTTCCTTGATAAAATTATGAATATGAATCATTCATTTAAACATTACGCCGAGACAAATAATGAGTGGTCTATACTATAACAATGTACTATATAAATTACCAACATGATTTTTTCGTAACATATCATGAAATGTTTTTTTGGCGATTTGATGATAGTAAATACATGATCCATAAATATTAATGGGAGGTGATATATATATATCATTATTACTAATCAATACATAGTAAACCTAAATTATGTTAATCAAATTCCATTATTTTAGATAAATATTTATCATTTAAATATATTAATATATGATGTGATCAAAACTTTATGAGAAATGAAGAAAGAAAAATTAATCAAGGGTAATTCTCCATCCCTTGAGGGCATATATGGGGTTTTATTTACAAAAAACTTGTAAACATATATGGAAATGACCTAAAAAATGTAGAAGGATAGGTGTTGTCCAATTTATGGCATATGTTACTATGAAAAATGAGTAAAATATGGATATCAATCGTAATTAAGAATAAGTAAATTAATGTTAACTTAGATACATTACTCGATCCATGCACCTATAACTCATATAGCAAGAAAAAAAGATTATCATTTAATACTAAAATCATAGAGAATATCCTACCTATTGGATCTTGTGAAATTTAATTTATGTGGTCCCATAGAGGTGGGTTATTTAGGAGGAAAAAATATTTTCTATCCTTTATTGATGATATATATTGAAATGTCTAGTTATTTATCTTGCAGATAATGGGCCATCTGAAAAAAAATTAATATATTCCAGGACATAGTGAAGAGTAAATTTGTATGAAAGATAATATTTAATTATTAATATATTTGATTTGAGTACATGTTTAGGTATTATTATTCATTTCTAAGGTTTCAAGACATATTTGATTAATGGATGTCTCCACACATTCAAAAAAAGAATATACATTATAAAATGATTAAAAAAACAATTAATTAGAAGGTTATGAGCAAGAAATGTTTTTCTAATTTTTTGAATCCACTCATACGAGGCACTATTTCAGATTTATATTATCTTATAGAAAGATCACTATCATTCCCCAAATATTTTTAGACTCCTCAAAATAGATATAATCATAAAAATACCTCTAATTCTCATCTAATTGGATATAAATATTTATTGATTACAAATATATTCAAAGAGATCATGTAGAAGGAAATTGAGAGTTCTACTTTGTGAATGTTTATTAACTGTGGAGATGTGGAGTTCACATTCTAGATATAATACCCAAAGTAGAAGGCGGTGATAAAAAATGTATATCTCATTTTCTATGACAAAAAGTCATTCTTGGTCACTAAAAATTATAGAATGATTTGTAAATAATCGATAAAATAATTCATGATCTGGTACCTGTACCAGTACAATGATAACCCATCTATTTATTATTTGTTAATACATGATTTATTATATAATATTACAGTTAATTCATCTCAAATGATCAGGGTGTCTAGTATATATTTGAATTATTTAGAATAACTAAAAACCTAAATAGTTAAAATACACCATTATTATTTAAAACCTCCATAACATGCTCGTACAAAAATGTGCATTGTATAACTTGGGGACATATATAAGAAATGGGTGACCTATAATGTATAGTAAGGGAATAAAAATGAAATAACCTGAATAAATAAATACATATTAGAATATAAGAATAACATTGATGTATAAAATGAATGAGAATCATAAACAAGAGTATACAAGAATTATCTAGCATTATAATCATAAAGGCAACATGGAAAATATGGAATCAAATTTTAACACTACATAATAAACATAACTAATTACGAACATACAATATATGTTAATTAAAATAGTCATGTTATATATTATCATCCATAACTATTCCATTTTATTATGTCTTAGGTGAATAAAACATTACCCAATACATTGGAGCGCTATATAATTCTTGGTGCATCAGTCACATTTATTTCATTCTCATTCATATATGTACCGCATAGATAATTAAACATGAATTTATTCAACATAATAATTTATGACAAGATCATGGTATGTGTGATAAATAAATTTAAGACCTCAATCATTGAGTATATGTGCATAAATAAGAAACCCCATTATAAGAAATGCTTACAAGTAGTCACTACAGAATCTCGTGGCAAGGAAAATTGTAGTAAAATTTTGACAACAAAAAAGATTTAAATGTTGATTCATAAAATCAGTTCATGAGATAAAAAGGGAGAGATAATTATGTGGAAAAAACAATATAATGTAATATGGACATGAAAATGCATATCCCAACATTAAGAATTGGATATATCATGTATAAGATAATGGAGAAAAATGAATAAATGTGAGAAATAAAATAACCCTTACATTGAATGTGTGACTCTAAATGCATTGGAGGTGAATTATAATTGATTAAGGGAACCAATAAGGGACTATAATGACTATATATATGATTAATGACGTGATCAATTGAATTTTAGTGATAATAAATGTGGATTTGGTGGGTTTATATTGGAAATTGAGGAGGTAATTATTTACCATTACTCAAACATAGGTTTCGACTCTCTATAATTAATTACCAATAACCAAAAACCATATCATGTTTTCTCAAATGTTTTCTAACAAATTAGAGTGGTTTTAAAAAATTATATTTAAATGGGTAGATGTTAATAAAATAATATGATTACTTATGTGGAAGTGATTCACATTCATATTATAATGATTATAAAACCTTGAATTATATTATTGGTATTTGAGGAGTCATAGAGGTGTCAGAAAATTAATAAAATAAACACTATTTTTTAAAATGAAATAGATATATTTGTTCTCTATACATTTTATATTATTTTTACATCAATTTTGAGTCATTATTATATTATAATAGAAACCATATATTTATATGATATTTATTTTTTACCCAAAAATTTGACTATCATTGAAAATTATGAAAAAATAACCATTCGATAATATGATTATTATGATATCCAAGATAATAATAATTTCATCAAAATAGATTTTTATATATTTTTTCACTTTTAAAATAAAATACGATATTTATTGAAAAATGATGGCTTTTTGACTGTAGCATTTTTTGAACACTTATAAAAATTACCATTTAATCCAAAATATTATATGATCATTTTAGTTATATAAAAATATTTAATTATATTAGTTTTTTATATATTATTTATTTAATTAATCCATTAATCTATTAAAATAAATGACTAAATTGAAATTACATATAAGTTTAGAACACATTTTTTGTTTCATTGTATTAAAATAAAATTTAATTATAATTTATTGACAGGAAGAAAATATAAAAATTATTATATTTAAAAGACTGTATTCATATTATTATGGTCTATATACATATCCATTTAATAAACTAGAATATTTTCTGAGAGTTAGGTGTGTGATGGTGTGACTCTCACGAGGTTATTTGACATTTGTGGTTTGGACCATGAACTGAGTGATTATAAACATCACCCATTAAAAGTTTCACTCATGCATAGGATGTTGGATCACATATTGGGATTGATAAGGAGAATATTGTAGTGATGATACCACTCATGGAAGCTCTAATAAATTGGATTTATAGGGTGTGATCGTATTAATTGATGCCATCAATTCATTTCTCTATTTCAGTTGGATTATTTAAAACCCTATATTTATATTAATCATGTGATCATTGAAAAAAAATTACCAAAATTAACAATGAATATTGTTATTTTAAATATTTTGGGATAATATTTAACAATATAAGTTCATCAGTTTTCTATAACCATAATACAAAGTGTGGATTTTTATTAAATTAAAAGGGAATTTTTATTTACAACTGTTCGGGTTGTTATAATCTTCCGCCCATTAGAAATTTCTCCCTTGAAATGTTCTTTTAACACAATTAAACCGATGAGGGAAATTCTGTTTCATCACTACTCTAGTTCCCATGTTGCATCTTCAAACTTTTGGTTTCTCCACAACATATTGACCAAGTGAATTTTCTTATTACATATAATGTTATCTATGTGATCTAAATTCTATATTTCATGCTACACATATGAGAGATCATTCAATAACATAACCACTGCTAGAATGAGTAAATGTGATGGTCTAGAAATTAATTTCACAATAGGGATTTTTACTATATATCATATACTTTAGATTGGTTAGGTTGGACTACTAGTCGATAGGCCACCACTAATATATGGTGAATGTTCTCAAAGGGGCCATTGTATATTGGAAAAAGTTATCTCTTATTCCCAAATATATAGACATTCTTCAATAAAGATATATATATATATAAACACATTATTTCATTCATCAAACTCTAGGTCTCATCAAAAATTGAAAAAATAAATATATTTTTTACAATGAGTATCTAGGATGTGATACATAATGGTCTGGATATTTTCCACCAATTTATTTACAATTTCACGATCTAGTAGGATTCATTTATGAATATCATCCCTATGTGAATGTGTTGTACACCACATCACATAGAGGTATTTATATAGAGCCATTTGTATGATCGAGTGGAACAATTATTTTATTATAACTGAACCTAACGATGATATTGATCCCATCCTCCTCTAATGAATATATTGTATAATCTCAAAGTATCCATAGGTTTCTAGATAGTTTACTCAGAATAGACATCAGTTTAGTGTCAAAAATTCAAAATGATGTTCAAATAATCATTTATAACATGTTAGATACTCATCCAGAACATTGTGGTAAATAATTTGTATCAATCGTATACAATCTATATTTGTGTTCCATATAACCTTACCACATCTCTAATGTATATACTTTTAAAATTATTTAGTGATAAGTCATCTCAAATTGTAATTAAGTGAGCAGTATACATAAGATGATCCCCCAAAACCCATATAAAATTATTTCCTCCTGATATCTATAGAAGACCAGTGAATGTCTATGGTGATGTTTTTTTATTTCCATACAGGTATCTGTAATGGTTTCATTATCCCCTCGCATTTTATTCATTAGAACATGAAATAATTATATACAAGATTTATGTTTCCACATTCCCAGATCATGCTCTTTGTATTATCCCACCAATGCTACTCTTGGGTATCTTGATTCAAATTCATGGTTCCATGATGGAAAGAGAAGTTCATGATTTGTGCATCATCCAACAACTCCTTATTTAATTCAGGATTCTATGGTACACATATTATTGAACCAAATACAAAACACCTTCATTAATATTGACCTCTGTGGATTTTGATTTTTTTATAGCTTCCAACATGTTTTGAATTCCCACAACATCTCTGTGATTATTATTTATCTTTCCACAAGAAACAGTAGAGTATACATTTGTGAAGGAAATAATGATGTTACTTTTTTTATAATTACTATTTCCATCCTTCTCAAATTTATGAATATCATATCCATAAAAATTCTAATCTGTGATATAATAGGTGGATACCTTATGAATATCAAATCTACCACATTATTTGCATACCCTTGATGGTAGTGAATTGGGATGTCATATTTCTTGATATATGATAACCATAATTGTGGGTGCATATTCAGATATTTTTGTGTGAATGTATACATGAATATTTTTTTACATATATATTTCACACATTTCTGAAAAGAGATAATTACTCTATATTTTCAAATTGAAGCTTACTACAGCCAACCCTAGGTCATGCATAGGGTAGTTTTGTTCCTTAATATCCAACTTCCTTGCATCAATGTCTATCAAATATTCATTTTTCATTTACACACATCCCAATACATTATTTTATACATTACTAAATTCAATTAAATGCTCTTCACGTGTGTGTATGGATAGTATATATATAGTGATAAGACTCCTTTTTTACTCAGTGTATCTCTATATAAATTCATAAATCGAATAAAAAATTACTCCCTTTTGAGTTATATTTGTTATAGTGTATTAAAATCATAAGAAATTTCATACATAGTGATGATAGTTCCCTACTAATGAAAAGAAACTATGCATATCTACCATAGATTTTTGGATCAGTCATCCTTCAATTGATTATATCTTTTAAGGGTAAAAACATATCTCAGTATATTTTATAATATACCACATGAATGACATTTACATACACCATAAATCTCATTTAAAGTACATTGAATAATAATTATCATTTCATAAGGTCATTAGCACAGTGATTGTATGCTCCTTATTCTCTATATGATTTTTGATTATACAATAATAATCTCTATAAAGACTACAAATTTTTTAATGGGTAATCCCTGAAGAATCTAATCATCATTTCCTTGATGATTTCTAGATAAATAGTGATTCTAAATGGAATTACTATGATCTCATATGAACTATACAATGTACAAATTTTTTTTTGGGATATCCACCTTATTCATCCTGATATGAAAACATATCGACCATATATCAATAATGTTGATTTATTTTTCTCAATTTATATCATCAAAAAATTTATAAATCAATGGAAAATGATTCCTGGTAATTATTGTAATATTTTTGATCTCATAATTATCAATTCCGAAGAGCACTAATCTATGATTCTCCATGATGATGTGGACTTGTGAACCCCTAGGCAATGGACTTGAGTGTATATAAACAATATCTGTATAATCTAGTGGTTGATTACATAGCTCCTCATTTTACATAAAATAACTTCTATATAGAATACATGAAAATAGGGACAAGCAAGGTATAATATCGATATATAATTCTACATCTCGTCTATGAGGAAGACTAGTCACTTCTTCTAAAAACACCTCAGTGCATTCCCTCACAATGGTTGTGTCTTCAATGATTATTCATTTTATTAAATCATAAATTCAATCTATATAGTCTTGCATGTAGGGAATTAAAATACCTACTCGAGATGTTGGTGTTAGTGAATATACCTAATCCACCATTCACTTGTAAATAATTGTGGGTAAATTCCGAATATATAGTGTGATTTCATCATTGCTGCAATTTATGTGGGCTCTATATTGTGAAAAATAATACATGGGCATAATTACATCAAATTACTCTAAAGGGTGTATCGAAAGGTTCTATATGAACTAATTACCAAATCATTTTATAGGGGAGGAGTTTTATACTCAGGATGAAATAATTTCCCCATTTTACATTTCACTGATAACAATAATTCAATTATTTGGGGTGGTTTTTTAATTTTTCTACTAAATATTCATGGTATGAAATAATTTATAGAACTAAAATAAAATGGTATATTCCCTATTCCTGAATGAATCACTAGAATACCTATCACCACTTCATTTTCAATATCCACCTTGGCATTTATGGTGAAAAAATCTATCCTCGACGATCGTGGAGGAATTTCATTGTCTATAAAATAATGAATATTTTTGAGTTGGTTTAAAAAAAGTCCAAGTTCCATTACATTTATGAAATCATAAATGAAATCATGGTTGAAAAGATCATGTCATTCTTCCCCCAAATTAGTGTATTTCTATTGTCGATAATTTCTATATAGCTTTATTTCCTTCCCGCACCTAAAGAATTTCCTCATCCCCCATAGGTAATTTTTGGGGTGTGTCTTTCAACACCATTGACAAGTAGAAAATTGAAAATTTAATGCATCATACTATTTCTACATTGGACCCTTGATATTAAAACTTACATTCTACTTCTTTTCACCACGATACCCTTGATATACAATAATCTCGAGTTTATCATTGACTGTACATCCGACAATTTCTTCACAGCTACCAATTACTCAGATTACCAATGATTTTTGTAGACTCCTTTTTATCACACCCAAGTAGCGTTGGACTATTAATTGTTGGATAAAGACAATGAATAAGTCATATCATGAATGTAATGTGATGTTTTTCTCATACACCCAAATATAATATACATCTATTTCCATGAGGTTATGGAAATCTAGTTCAATTTTTAGTTAGAGTGAGAAGAAAATATTTTACAAATTTTTTTTTGAATTCATTCTTCCCCATAATAGTGATCACATTTTTAGGCTTCAAATTCTTAATCAATGTCCCCTACTGACCAACTTCTCCTTCAATATAATAAACATCTATTAAAACATTCACTCTTTTAGAACATTTAATAACATACAAGATCTTATCAATGGACTTGATCCATTATTCCATGATTAACGGATCAAATAATTTTATAAAGTTTAGATCCATTTGTCACATAACAGAATAAATTTCATAATATTCTTTATTTGGGGTATTTGACATTATATCGTGATCCATGTTTTTATTCGTAACCAGTGTCTGGTGAGAGAGTATCCTCACAATGTTTATGTTTATTTCTCAAATCGGGTTAAGAATATCATTTGGTGTAGTCTCACATTGTAACATCCCAGGTAAATAAAGAATAAAGAATTTTCATATTTATCAATATTTATGAATTAAATATTAATTTTTCTTTAAATGGGTTTCTATGTTCGATAGCGTACCCGATACGCAACAAAGAGTTTCATTGAAATCTTACGTTTCACACTAGTAATAAAATAATATTATTTTAAATGGTAGTTAACACATAGCCATTGTATTGGAGGGAATGAATATAAATAACTAATATATGATTATATATGTTTTTTAATGTTTTTACATTTATCTAATAAAAGATTAAGGCATAAAATACGGAAAGAATTCAATTTTAGGCTTTTATACCCTAATTTTCACTAAAGGTTCACTTATCGCCTTTTGATGGTGAACCATCATTAAATATAGTTTTGGTCACTTTTATACATTATATTGGACCAAATAAAACTCTTTTTTAGAATCGGGACATCAAAATTTACTTTGTGTAAATTTTTTGTATTTTTCTGATAACGTTCATTTTTTAATGAATAGTGAAAAATGTTGTATTTTAATTCAAAACCACTTTTTAATATAATTTATTTCTATTATTTTATTATCATTTTAATTTGTTTTAATGTGAAATTATAATATATTTTTACCACTAAATCCAATAGTGGTCATTGGAATTAATTTCACTTTGAAATCGGACTTAAAGTAGTGTCAATCTTTTGATACTTATTGTTTCATGAAAACAGGCTATTTGCTCTGACAGTGGGAATTAATTATTAAATTAATTAATGCAACTTATATGTATTTAATTTTCTAAAATTGACTTCAATTTTAAATACGGATTATCAAAGATATCATAGGTAGAATGTTTGGTATTTTTCTGAAAAACATCAATTTTTGATGAATAGTGAAACCACTAAGTTGTACTTATAAAAACTGATTTTTTGTTTAAATGAAATTTTACAACTTTTGTGTTTTGAATTTCAAAAATCCAACATAAATGGTTGTCATTAAGAAGTAAAATGCGATTCTATGGGATTAAAATAATTTTTTGGTGAATAGTAACTTTTAAGTTTTTAATCACGATTAGAGATAATTAGTGTAGTTTAAGGTAAAAATAATGTTTTAATAATATGAAATGAACATGACACATGTCCTAACCTTATTGGATGTGTCATGGACGACCAAGAAAATCCATGGGTCAAGTTGGGGATCCCATGGAGCAACTTTAGTTTGAAAATGACATTAATATCTTTTTATTTAATGTTAAAATAAAAATGTCACAAACATGAGTTTCTTTACTAAAAAAAATGTTACATGGGGTTATACAGGTCAGATGTTTGACTATATATATTCATTGGAAATATAAAACGATTTCCTACATCATGATAGTTTTTATATAATTTTTAGACATTATATAAATTAAATTATTTATGACACCATGATGATGTAGTGATTACCTCATTATTTAACGATTTAAAATGGAATGATAATGTAAAATCTAAGACCTACACATTTCCAAAACCTATTGGATGGGTGGATTTATAAGCCTTATCACCTTATACTCGAATTATATCAATGTGGACCTTTTAAATCTGAAACACATTTTAAAATAAAGTAACATTTCTTTACTTTCCAAGAGTTCCCCTCCTCACCTCTTATAAAAGTCCCCCACCTCTACCACCTTACCCACACATCCAAAGCATTTGGCTCGACCAAACCCTACCCATTTTGTCTCTCCACATCCCTATCATACTCCTTGAAGCCTCACATTGGGCAGAAGTCTTCCCAAGAGAGCCTTTGAGCACAAATCTAAGAGAGTTACCCGATTTTAAGGTAATGCCTTCACTTGTGTTCTTTTGTTTTATTTTGCTTCTCCAACACCCTATTCTCTTTTTATTCATTTATTTTGTAACAAATCCAGTATATAAAATATACTAGGATGTTGTTATAAGAAGCATTCAAGATACACATACACACAACTACATCTAATGGTTAAAGAACATACTGTTTCTGTGGTTGGCGAATTTCTGCCTCACGAAACAATGATTGTTCAATCTTCATTTAAACACCCTTAATTGTGGCCATTAAGATGTCACTATATTTATATATGATATATATTAGGTTTATGTTTTCTTTACGCTTCTGTATTTTTCTTTTGTGGAATAACTTTATGGTTTCCATTGTGGGTAAACACGATAATTTCATTTTAGGAAGTGCAGACTACCGCCCCCTCAAAGTAATTTGATTCGTTAATGCCATATGTGGGACATATAAAGGATGGATTTAAAGTTATTATATATGATGTTATACTATAATTATAATATACCTCTATATAATTATTATTTATTTCCATTAAATTATGAGATAGAAACGAAAGGAGCGTTCATGCGTACATACGGCTTACCGTCTCCATGAACGGTGCATTTCATTTCTTATACCCAAATGTAAGGTACTATTATAAGTACATATATATAATCGATATATATGATGTATGTTACATCTAAATGATTAATATAATTCTGGAATTAAAATATACATACCTCTCATTTAGTTTTAATTCCATTAATATGACATAAAAATGAGAGTAGCGTTCATGCGTACGTACGGCTTACCATCTCCATGAACGGTGCATTTAATTTCTTACCTCTAAATGATTATGTGATATTATAAATACATTTATATGCTAGATATATATGATATATATGATATCCAAATCAGGAATTTCATTCTGGATATAAAGAACCTTTGACCACACGAACAACATGTAGTTGTAAGAAGTCCAATTTCGACTTAAGAACCAAATATCGACAAAACAAACATTATTAACTTAATGAATAAATAATGTTTATAACACGGAAATAAGGAATATAAAAGGAATAATAAGCTTGAAAAAGGTTCTTAAGAATGTATAAATTAACTCAATTTTATTATTTAGGACGTTAAAGAACGATCGAGTCAAGTCGGACCCGAGGTAAGGGACTTCATCTCAATATCCTTTCAATGAGGCATATTTTGTTTTATACACAACTATCTTTTATACGGTGTATAAAACCCTTTGAAATTTACTTTTATACAAATGAAATCTTTTTCTATGAAGCATTTTACTAAATTACAAAAAGGAATGATTCTATTAATGTATGTGGTGACAATGACCTTTTTCGCCGCCGCAAGTATTATTTGGTCTTTCGCTTACTCAACAAGTCGTGATGTTTTTAAAATGAAATAAATACCATATACTCTTTTATGTATTTTGTTATTGAAAATGGTTTTTATAATGGATTTGTTATGTCAATATATTTAAGGGATATATTGTGATCAATGTGTGGAAATGTTTTCTTTCCATTATATTTGTTTTATGTCTTATGATTTTATAATGGTACTTGGACATTTGACGGGTGGTTACATGATGAACCATATGAAGGGTGGTGCCGTGAATATCAGGACGGGTGGTTACGTTATAACCACTAATGCATTGGGTATGGAAGTAGGCCGTATGGTTATTCCATTATGTATGCATGGAAGTCAGCCGTATGGCTATTCCTGATATGTGTGGAAGTTGATCGTATGGTTATTCCATTTAAGTATGTTTATGTCCCAAGATACCATTATATATTATGCGATCTTTATATGGGTTTTATGGTAATCTTTCGGTTACAAAAGTGTTAGTAATGAATTTTTATCTAGTAAAGAGTTTTTACTACTTCATAAAGCTGAAAATTATTACTTTGATAAAGTATACATGGTTTACTTGTTCTTTTGAAAAACTAACTGTTTTACTTCATTGTGTATCCCTTACTGAGCTTTTTATGCTCACCCCATGCTTTTTGAAACGTTTTTCATAGTACTTAATGTGTAATAGGTTCAGGGATGGGAGCAAGGGAAAGTCATGCTATCTAAAACATAGAACTAGACTTGTTTCTTATTAAGTGTTTTTATTTTATGGAAACATAGTCTACTTTGTAATCTTTTGAGATGTAACAATTATGTCCTAATTCTCTAAAACTCTAAACCTGAAAATATCCTCAATGTGAATTATTCATTTAATTCAAAATTAAGTAAGGTTTAAGGCCAGGGCATTATAGTTGGTATCAGAGGTCGGTTTAGACAACTTTAGGAGTTAAAAAAGTGTTAAATTATAAGTTAATTTGTGGTATGATTGAAATGATATAGCATTAAAAGATTACCATCTTTCTTTGCCTAATATATTTCTGTGTTAATAATGGTTTTTCATAGAGGAAACATAACAACTTTTCTGGGAAGGCATACATAGGGAAATGGCCTTTCAAATCAGTATCCTAAGATGGTCAGAAGAAGAACTAAACAGTTTGTTGCAGTGATGGCTCAGTTGACTCTGGTGAAAAATGATGGTTGTTTTTATTGATGATATTTTGGTTTTTTCTAAAAGTAAAGAGGAGAATGAAAGACATTTAAGGGTTAGTTTTCAAACCTTAAAAGAAAAGAAATTGTATGGGAAATTTCACCATGTGTGAGTTTTGGTTGCAACAAATTTCATTCCTTGGTCATTTTTTTCTGAAGATGGGATAACTGTTGATCCTGCTAAAACAAAAGTTGTTGAAGAATGGGCAAGACCCACAAATGTAACCGAGATCCATAGTTTCCTTGGTTTGGCGGGTTACTACCGAAGGTTTGTTGAAAACATTTCACGGTTAACTATTCCAATGACTAAGCTAACTCAGAAGGGTGTTAAGTTTATTTGGACAAAAGAATGTGATGATTGTTTTTTGGAGTTGAAAAGAAGATTGGTGAATGCTCCAGTTTTGGAACATCCTTCCAGGAATGGTGAGTTAGTTATCTACAGTGATGCTTCATTGAAAGGACTTGGTTGCGTCCTTATTCATAATGATCAGATAATTACTTATGCTTCAGGCCAGTTGAAAATTCCTGAGGTAAATTACCCTACACATGATTTGGAATTACCTGCTGTTGTTTTTGCATTAAAAATATGGAGGCATCATTTGTAGGGAGTAAAGTGTGAAATATATACTGATCACAAAATATTAATGTATATATTCACTTAGAATGAATTGAACATGAGGCAGTGGAGATGGCTGTAATTAATCAAGGATTATTATTGTACAATTCATTACCATCCGGTAAAAGAAAACAAAGTAGCTGATGCTTTTAATCGAAAAATTAATGCTTCATTAACAATGTTGCATTAGGAACGTGATCCTTTGGTTAAGGATTTGATAATCTTTGGCATGGATGTTGATGGTGCAAGAATTTATTCTGTTTTTCTTCAGGTAACAGTGAGACCATCCCTATCAGACAGAATTAAGCAAGCACAGAGGGAAGAGAGTGAGTCGTAGAAAAAGGTAGAGCTAGTTTAGAAGGGAATGTTTCCATAATTCAACATTGATAATGATTGTGTTTTGAGGTTTGAGAAGAGATTATGTGTGCCTTGTGATTCACAGTTGAAGAATGAGATTTTATGTGAGGCTCACAGTTCCCCGTTTTTAGTTCATCCTTGAAGTACTAAGATGTACAAAGATCTGTGGGAGTATTACTGATGGGATAGAATGAAAAAGGGATATTGCTGATTTTACTGTGAAGTGTTTGACTTGTCAGTAGGTTAAGGAAGAGCGGAAGTTACTGAAAGGGATGCTTCAGCCTTTAACAGTGCTAGAGTGGAAATGGGAAAACATATCCATGGGCTTTGTTATGGGATTACCTAGGACATCTCGAGGTAATAATGCAATATGGGTTATTGTTGATCACTTGACTAAATCTGATCATTTCCTTGCTATACGAGTTACTTTTTCCCTAGATCAACTTTCCCATTTATATCTTAATGAGATATTCAGGTTACATGGAGTTCCTCTCTCCATTTTGTTCAACCGTGATCCAATGTTTACTTATATCTTTTGGAAAGGCCTTCAAAAGTCGATTGGTACTGAATTAAATTTTAGTATATCTTTTCATCCGAAATCCGATCGGAAGTCAGAACGAACAATTCAGACCTTGGAGGATATTCAATGAGCTTGTTAAGTGGATTATCAGGGAATTTGGGACCAACATCTTTCTTTGGTTGAGTTTTCATATAATAACAGTTTTCATTCTAGTATACAGATGGAACCGTTTGAGGCATTATATGGGAAGCAGTTTCAAACTCCAGCTTTTTGGGATGAAGTGGGTGAAAGGAAGTTGATGGGACCAGAATTGATAGAATAGTTCGCAGAAAAAGATTAGTTGATTCAGAAACTCATGAAAAAAACTCAGAGCAGGCAGAAGAGTTATGCGGATAGCCGGAGGAAAGATCTATCTTTCGAGGAAGCTGATCAGGTTTTTGTCAACGTTTCTCCATGGAAAAGTGTAATGTGATTTGGTATGAAAGGAAAGTTGAGTCCAAGGTTCATTGGACCATTTGAAATTCTGGAGAAAGTTGGATCAGTTTATTACTGAGTGGCTTTACCTCTGAGTTTATCTCAGGTACACAATGTTTTTCATTTTTCGATGTTAAGGAAGTATATGCCAGATCCATCTCATGTTTGGAGCCCAGAGGTAGTTTAGTTGGAAGAGAATCTCTCTTATGAAGAACAACCAGTCCAGATTTTTGACCAAAGAGAGAAAGTGTTGCGAAATAAGGTAATACACTAGGTAAAGGTTTTTTGGAAAAACCATATGGTGGAAGAGGCAACATGGGAATCTGAAAATGCTATGAGGGATAAATACCCCCACTTATTTTGATAAGTGAATAAAATTACGAGGATGCAATTCCCAAATGGGGGGAAGGAAGTAACATCCCAGGTAAATAAAGAATAATGAATTTTCATATTTATTAATATTTACGAATTAAATATTAATTTTACTTTAAAGGGGTTTCTATATTCGATAGCGTACCCGATACGCAACAAAGAGTTTCATTGAAATCTTACGTTGCACACTAGTAATAAAATAATATTATTTTAAATGGTAGTTAACACATAGTCATTGAATTGGAGGGAATGAATATAAATAAGTAAAAAATGATTATATATGTTTTTAAATGTTTTTACATTTATCCAATAAAAGATAATGTCTTAAAATACGCAAAGAATTCAATTTTAGGCTTTCATACCCTAATTTTCACTAAAGGTTCACTTATTGCCTTTTGATAGCGAACCTTCATTAAATATAGTTTTCGTCACTTTTATACATTCTATTGGACCAAATAAAACTCTTTTTTGGATCGGGGCATCAAAATTTACTTTGTGTAAATTTTTTGTATTTTTCCGATAAAGTTCATTTTTTTAATGAACAGTGAAAGATGTTGTATTTTAATTCAAAACCTATTTTTAATCTAATTTATTTATATGATTAGATTATCATTTTAATTGTTTTTAAAGTGAAATTATAATATATTTTTACCATTAAATCCAATATTGGTCATTGGAATTAATTTCACTTTGAAATCATATTTAAACTAGTGTCAATCTTTTGATACTTATTGTTTCATGAAAGCACGCTATTTGCTCTGACAGCGGGATTTAATTATTAAATTAATTAATGGAACTTATATGTTTTGACTTTTGTATAATAGTCTTCATTTTTTAATTTGGAATATCATATATAGCTTAAACTGAATTATTGGTATTTTTCTGGAATACATCAATTTTGATGAATAGTGAAACCACTAAGTGGTACTTATAAAAACTGATTTTTCATTTAAATGAAATTTTACCATATTTGTGTTTTGAATTTCAAAAATCCGACATACATGGTTTTCATTAAGAAGTAAAATTCTGTTCAACGGGATTAAAATATATTTTTGGTGAATAGTAACTTTTACGTTTTTAATCGAGATTAGAGGTAATTAGTGTAGTTTAACGTAAAAATAATGTTTTAATAATATGAAATGAACTTGACACATGTCCTACCCTTATTGGATGTGTCATGGCCACCAAATAAAATCCATGGATAATCCTAGGGACCCCATGGTTCCACTTTAGTTGGAAAATGACATTAATATCTTTTTATTAAATGTTAAAATAAAAATGTCACAAACATGAGTTGTTTTACTAAAACAATTTTTACATGGGGTTATACAAGTCAGATTTTTGAATATAAATATTAATTGGAATGCTAAAACGATTTCCTACATCATGATATTTGTTTTATAATTATTAGACATTAAATAAATTAAATTATTTATGACACCAAGATGATGCAGTGATTACCTCATTATTTAACGATTTAAAATGGAAAGATAATGTAAAATAGAAGACCTAAACATGTCCCAAACCTATTGTATGGGTGGATTTAGAACCCTTATCACATTATACTAGAATTATATCAATGTATTACCTTTTAAATCTGAAACACATTTTAAAATAAAGTAACATTTCTTTACTTTCCAAGAGTGCCCCTCCTCTCCTCTTATAAAAGGCCCCCACCTCTAACACCTTACCCACACTTCCAAAGCTTTTGGCTCGGCAAACCCCTGACCATTTTGTCTCTCCACATCCCTCTCCTACTCCCTGAATCCTCACTTTGGGATGAGGTCTTCTCAATGATGCCTTTGAGCTCAAATCTAAGAAAGTTACCCGATTTTAAGGTAATGTCTTCACTTATGTTATTTTGTTTTATTTTGCTTCTCCAACCCCCTAAAATTTTTTTATTCATTTCTTTTGTAACGAATCCAGTATTGTAAATATACTAGGATGTTTTTATAAGAAGAATTAGAGCTACACTTACACACATTTACATCTAATGGTTAAGGAACATACTATTTCCGTGGTTGGAAAATTTCTGCCTCATGAAATGATGATTGTTCAATATTCTTTTAAACACCTTTAATGGTGGACATTAAGATTTCAATCTATTTATATATGATATATATTATGTTTATGTTTTCCTTATGCTTTTGTATTTTTCTTTTGTGGTATACCTTTATGGTTTCCGTTGTTGGTAAACACGATAATTTCATTTTAGGATTTGCGGACTACCGCCCCCTCAAAGTGATTTGATTCGTTAATGCCATATGTGGGACATATAAAGGATGGATTTATAGTTATTATATATTATGTTATACTGGAATTATAATATACATCTATATCATTATTATTTCTTTCCACTAAATTATGAGATATAAATTAAAGTAGCGTTCATGCGTACGTACGACTTACCGTCTCCATGAACGGTGCATTTCATTTCCTATCCCCAAATGTAATGTACTATTATAAGTATATATATATAATGGATATATATTATGTATGTTACATAAAAATGATTAATATAATTCTGGAATTAAAATATACATACCTCTCATTTAGTTTTAATTCTATTAATATGACATAGTAATGAATGTAGCGTTCATGCATACGTACGGCTTACCGTCTCCATAAACGGTGAATTTCATTTCTTACCTCTAAATGATTATGGGATATTATAAATACATGTATATGCTAGATATATATGATATATATGATATCCAAATCAGGAATTTCATTCTGGATATAAAGAACCTTTGACCACATTAACAACATGTAATTGTAAGAAGTCCACTTTTAACTTAAGAACCAAATATCGACAAAACAAACATTATTAACATAATGATTACATAATGTTTAAAACATGGAAATAAGTGATATAAAAGGAATAATAATCTTGAAAAAGGTTCTTAAGCATGTAGAAATTAACTCAAGTTTATTATTCAGGATGTTAAAGAACGATCGAGTAAAGTCGTACCCGAGGTAAGGGACTTCATCTCAATCTCCTCTCATTGAGGCATATTTCGTTTTATTCACAACTATATTTTATACGGTGTATAAACCCCTTTGAATTTTACTTTTATAAAAAAGTAATCTTTTTCTATTAAGAGTTTTACTAAACGACAAAAAGGAATGTTTCTTTTAACGTACGTGATGACAATGACCTTTTCCACCGCCGCGAGTATTATTTGGTCTTTGGCTTCCTCAACAAGCAGTGATGTTTTTAAAATGAAATAAATACCATATACTATTTCATGTATTTTTTTATTAAAATTGGTTTTTATAATGGATCTGTTATGTCAATATATTTAATTGATATATTGTGATCAAAGTGTGGAAATGCTTTCTTTCCATTATATTTGTTTTATGCCTTATGATTTTATAATGGCACATGGACATTTGACGGGTGGTTACGTGATGAACCATATGACGGGTGGTACCGGGAATACCAGGACGGGTGGTTATGTTATATCCTCCAATGCATTGGGTATGGAAGTCGGTCGTATGTCTATTCCATTAAGTATGTATGGAAGTCGGTCGTATGGCTATTCCATTAAGTGATATGTGTGGAAGTCGACCGTATGGTTATTCCATTTAAGTATGTTTATGTCCCAAGTTACCTTTATATGTTACATGATCTTTATATGGGTTTTATGGTAATATTTTGGTTACAAAAGGGTATGTAATGATCTTTTATCTAGTAAAGAGTTTTTACTACTTCATATAGGTGAAAAGTATTGCTTTGATAAAGTATACATGGTTTACTTGTTGTTTTGAAAAAATAACAGCTTTCCTTCATTGTGTATCCCTTACTGAGCTTTTTATGATCACCCCAAGTTTTTTTAAAAATTTTTCACAGGACTTAATGTGGAATAGGGTCAGGGATGGGAGCAAGGGAAAGTCATGCTATCTACGACATGGAACTAGACATGTTTCTTTTTAAGAGTTTTTATTTTATGGAAACATAGTCTACTTTGTAATCTTTTGAGATGTATCAGTTATGTCCTAATTCTATAAAACTCTAAACCGGAAAAGATCCTCAATGTGAATTATTCATTTAATTCAATATTAAATAAGGTTTAAGGCTGGGGCCTTATACCCATTACCAGCCACGTTGATTGTTTACCAAATTCCTCCAATTTCTGGACATTGGACAAAATAAAGGGAAAATTAAGGCTGTGTAATTTTGAACTATTAAAAAGATAAATCTAAATCCAATGATATTAATGACTTACCATTAAAATTACACATATTTATTTATTTTATGAGTATATAAAATTCAATCTATGTTATACATTATATATTTCTCTACATAGAATATTATGAGTATTTTTTTCCTTTAATAATGGTATATATTTATCTTATTAATATACCAAAGAATTATACTGAGTGTGTCATAACATGTATGTAGTAAAGTTCATTTTCAGGCAGTAGTTACTGGAAAAGCCTAGATCAATACACTAATTTCATGTTTATCCCCAATAAACATTTATTCTAGAGCCACATTCTCTTGTAGTACCAAGTAATGTATGTTTTTCTTGTTAAACCACATAATATATAGATTAAGAAATCATTGGGGTTTATTATACATTCTTATCCCTATGTATTACTCGTCGTTCAATATTATTCCAAGAAACCACAAAACCTCCAACTGATACAAACTCTGAGAACCCTTATCCTTATTACATATTAACATATTATTTATTACATATTATTACACTTATTAAAATAATTATGATCAATATGTCTAGTGCCTTTGGGAATTAGGTATATTACATAACCACTTAAGGTAGGAAAATACAAAATATTTACTGAAAAATTCATTAACATGATCATCATAAATACTATATGGGATAACATGGAACATACATAAAAAATGGGTGAGATATAAATACAAATAAAGGAATAAACATTTTATAAAATGAAGAAATAAATACATGTTTTAAATTATTAATATCTTCTTGTCAAAAATGATGTGAGAATAGTAAAAATTAACAATTATTCATGAAGTAGCCTGATAACCATAATGGAAACCAGGTAAATGTTGCCACAAATGAAAACATTGCATCATAAATAAAATGTTTAGGATCTATTCCACGAATTAATGATTTAAAACGTCCAATTATGGATTCTATTCACTCCCTAATCAAAACCATGACATCTCATGAGAATAAAACAATACTGAATGTGTCTGATATCTACATATTACCATAAGAACACTTCACATTCATTTTATTATCATCCTTAAGTGTCTAACAAAGAATATTAAAAATGAATTCAAGGATCATCATATTTTGTATCATGATTATTGAGTGTTGAATACATAAATGTATGTCAAAATTCAATATGTATAAGTGCATAATGTTGATCAACCATGTTCAGAGATTCATATGGGTATTCACAAAACCAATGATTGGAATGGAATATTATGGGAAATTGTGGTGGCATGACAACAATATATAAAGATTCATAAAATTGGTTGATGAGAGGTAAATGGAGCTCTCTTAATTTTTATATAAACTGGATTGTAAAAGGGACACAGAAATATATATCCCATTGTTATGAATTTGAAATAATAGGCATAAGATAATTCAAAATCCTGAACAAATAGGGGATGGAAATGAATCCATACATTGACAGTGCCACTCTAAATAATTTGGTGAAGCTACTAAAAGATTTGGGGAACTAGTAGAGGAATCTTGTTATAGGAGATTTGACTAAGGATATTCTCCTTGTATTTTTATTGAAGGTAAATGGGATATTGGGTGGTTTAATATATGAAATGAATGGTATTTATTTATCATTTATCTAATAGAGGTTTTAGACTCCATATAATTAAGTACCCAAAATAAAAAAACATATAATGGGTTTTACCTATGATTTCTAGATAGGGTAATTATATCATTAGTTTTTAGGGAAAATGTAAACCTCATTAAAATAACACCTTTGCTTTGTGGAAGTGAGTCATAGCCAAAATTAAACCTTTTTTAAAACATAAAGTATAATAATGGTTCTTTTGAATGGATTATCACTCTCAAAAATTAAAAACATATAAATTAAATTAAATTATTTTATTGTGAAAAAATAAAGTGGCTCATGGATAAAATTTATTTTAATCATTAAATCACTTTTGGGTTATTATGATTTCATAATACACACTTTACATTTCTATAGTGGTTAAATTTTACTAAATTTTCAAATATATTTGGAAATTTTAAAAAATAACTATATGATAACTTAAATGAAATAATTCCTTAAATAATAATTGTTTTATCAAAATAAATTTATAAATATGCCTTTCTCTTTTAAAATAAGAAATGAAATATCCTGAGAAATGGTGGGTTTTTAAATTATAGTCATCTAACTCTTATAGAAATTAAATTTCACTTCTAAAAACATCTATTGTCATTTATATTTATTAATAATTATTTAATAGAAATATTTTTCTTAAATATTATTTATTTCAAAAATAAATTAATCCTTAAAAATGAATGAATTAATTGAAATATAATACTAATTAAGTATAAAATTTGTATTTTATTGTATTAAAATAAATATTTTTTATTAATTAATGATAAAAATGAAATATGAAAACTATTCTATTGAAAATAAAACATAAATATTATAGTTCTTATTGTATTGATATATATCCATCCTATAAACCGCAAAATGCTTTAAGGGTATGGTGGGCGATGATGATACTTTCTTGCGATGGTTTGACTTAAATGGTTCTGTTGGTGATACTGATGAACTTAAAATTATCCCATATATGTTTTCACTCTTCATTAAGTTGTTGGATCTAATATTGGGGTTGGTCAAATTAAAACCTTATAAATGTATCTCCCATGGAATCTCCAATAAATAGGATTCATAGAGAACAATTATACTTGTTGAGGAAATCAAATCTGTTTTCAATTTCAATTGGATTTGTTCAGAAAATATATAAATAAAAATCATGTGATAATTGTTCAATAAATATATTATCAATGATAATTATTCTTAATATTTTGAAATCTAATAGTATATATAATAACCAAATAAGTGAAACTATTATTTTAATGCACAATACATAATATGTAATTTAAATAAATTTTAAGGGTAATTCTATTTATAACATTATATATAGTTATATGTACCACATGAAACAAAATAATGGGAGAAAAAATTCTCATCTCAACAAAATTTGGAGGTGGTTCTACTGTCTATTGAGTAGGGGGAGAAATTATCCCCTAATAAAATGACCAACCATTATAATATTCTTGTAATGGTGTGCCTCATGAAAATATAATTTCATATAATTAATGATCTATAAATTTAATGACTCTATAGAAAATATATCGATAATTTGAGTAAACATTATTCACTAATGGAGGGGACACTACAAAAAAAGTGATTTATACCATCATAAATTTATGAAAAGATAATATATCTATTGGTAAAAATGATCAATTGTAACAGATATCATGTTTCTTTGGCATTAGTTTTAATTACCAACACATATTTTTACCCACAGTCATATTTATTGAAATTAATCTTTTAATACCAACATTTATTTTAACAACAATTAGATCTATTACTTTATCATACCAGTAACAATTATTTTTATTATCACGTGAATATGTTACTAATAATAATTATTTCCAATAAACCTTTAATGATGTAAAAATTGGTTATGAATTATTCATTATAAAAATACTTTTAACACCTATTTTTTTCATCATTAATTATAATTTTAATAATAAAAAATATGTTAATATTAATGAAAATAAAGGTATTTATCATACTAAATTTCATATTAATCCTAAAAAAGTGTGAAAATTGAGTCAACTATCCAATTCAAGGATTCTATTGAAGTTAATTAAAAAATATGCTATAGAAAATTGTAAAATTTAAAAAAAAATCAAATATATATATATTAAAAAATAAAATTGAAATATATTTTGTTTAGAATTATTAAAAAATAATTGGTATTTCAAAAAAAAACACTATAAAAATTCCAAAAAGAAAAAAAACATAAGACTACCAGATTTCCCCCATTCTTGCTGATCCTTTCCCTTCACCGGCAGTGCTCGTTGGGCATGATGCTCACGAATCACAACATTTCTCAAAAATTTTATATTTTTATTATCTTATGGTTTTAATCTGGTGCTCATGGATAATTGGGGTGAGAGACATTAGATGTTGGGGTAATAGTTTGGTGTGCATTCTATTCATCTATTCCTATACCAATTCTCTACCATTGTTCTTCGTCGATTGGATGATTAATTATTTATGTTTTATCCTATTGTATTCCAGTGGATAGTTCTTTGTGTGATCCAGCCGATCTATTTGAACAGATTGAAGCTAGTGGTTATCATTGATTTCCCAATGAGATGAGGCTGGTGGTTTTTAGATTTCTATGGATCACATATCCTCATTCTCATCCTCTGCATGGTAAATCCAATTTCAAGCACTCGATTCTCCACCATCACCTGCACCTCTATCCACTGATGTCAAATCTTTTTTCCCTTTCAACTATAAAGACCGAATGCTAGGGGGAGAATGAACTTATAAAAGCTTATCATTCTATTCTTCCATGTTTGTTTCTATTATTTGGTATGATGTTTTTATCTTCAAGCATTACAAATTTGAAATCATGAGTATTCAATGTTTTAATTGAATCTATGTTAGGGTTTCTATGAAAGTCATTTCAATTGTGTTTTCTTAATCCTAAATCTGTTTTTTTGGTGATTTTTAAGATTTTCATTTTTTGACTTCTCTAAATCCATTCCAGTGATTTGTGTCTTGAATATATCAAAATCATTTTCTGGAAGAATTGTTTTTTGGGATTTCACAATTCCTCGAAATTTGTTCATCTTGGAATTAATGATATTATATTTATATTAATAAAAATGTATATCATATATTTTTAATTTTATTTAATGACTACCAATTAATTGGGACAATAAGTTTTGATTTTTCATTACTTTTATAAATTTCATTATTCATATACTATGTTTTTTTTCTTTTGGAGAATTTCAATGGAATCATGATTTTATGTGTGTCATTATTTTGTGTATTATTTCAGGCAGTTTCTTCTCTTGGACCATTCTTCTTCACTAGGATTATTTTCATCACATTGTATAAAAAATGAAATGTTTCTTGGTGTTTATAGTTGGTCTATTTTTCATCTATTATTCTTCTTCATTATGAAGTAAAAGTCCAATGTTGTTTCTTGATTGTATTTTTTAGTGATTTTATTTTTTATAGTTTGGTTGTTTCCTTTGTGATGTTTTTTAGTGTGTTCAGTTGGATTATTCTGTATGTTTGTTTTCTTATAATCAAAGGTGAGATGTTGTTTGTGCTTTTTATTTTTATTTAGTCTATTTTACTAAAGTTTTTTTATTGGTCAATTTTGATTTAGTAAAATCCATGCCAGACATGCCTCTACAATCTCAGGCTTCGACACTGGACTTTCCCCTTATTGATTATGACCTAGAATTTCTCTTTTGGACCTTGCCAATATTACGCATCAACATTAGAGTTTTCTTTAATGTCATGATTGTGGATAGTATGGTCAAGAAACTTCCAATCATTGTATTCATTGTTATGCTTACTATGTAAAATATATCACTGAACACCACCATCTTTAGGAAAATATTGATTTGATTTGCAGGGGAATATATTTTGGCTATTGACTACGTCAACTATTCCATTTCTCATATTAATGGACACATGGATATAAGAAACTATGATGAGAAAGGTGCACTGGTAAGGCCCTATCTAGTTGGTTGAGGTTGGGGGATGGTATATAGGTGGTCACAGGATCAATCTCGGGAAAATTTCCTCCCTTCTTCTTTCCCCTACTTCCGGTTCTCATATGGTTCTTTATCATGTGCTGAGGGAGGTATCGTGTCCCAAGAAAAATCACATTTCCCCTTTTTATTTTCTCCCTTACATCGTCTATTTTCATTCACCATTGAGGAAGACATCTCCTTCAAATTGTCCAGGTAATCCCCAAAATAATTCTTGGTTGCTGATCTTGATCAATGTCCTGGTGGGTTGTTCACAAAAAATGTAATGTGAGGCCTGGAGATCCAGTGGCAGGAAATCTATCATGGTTGTCTCTGCCATACACTCAATGCACTGATGTTTACATTTTTTTTATTTTTTTTGCATATCCTTGTTTTATATACATATATTTGTTTCATTAAATATTTTTGTAATCAATCTACTCATATCTTATTCACAAGTTTATTCATTATTCATTGTCTCATAGTTGTTGATTCCACTGGTTAGATAATCCTCTTATTGAAATCATTGGGTGTTATTTTTGACCATGGCCTTTTTGGAGTCTTCCATTACTGGTAAGCTTTTCCACTACTATTATAGCTCAGTAGTTTGTAAAGAAAAAATAATTTTAAGTTTCTAGTTTAGTTTTTGTCCGTTCAAGTTCAAATTTAATTGACTCGATTTTTCTCGCTTTTCCTATAAAAGATGTTTTTTTGGTAAATGGATGTTAATAGGTTTGAACCATTCATGACATATTCAAGGATTTGTGACTTCATCTAGGTTTCCAACATTGATTCACTCATTAACGATTTCGTTTCTAATAAGAGAAGGTATGCCCATTGACATTTCTTGAGTGTGGCCATTGCCCATTGCCTCTTTATGCCCATTGTCCATGCCCATTGCCCATTAACCATTTCCCATTGCACATTACCCATTGGTAATTTCTTGGATTCTTCAATTTGTTTCATTGTTAAACATTTTTCAAAATCAAACACAACCTTATTTCAACTCATTTGGAGAGGTGGAGTGATTGTGATTTTTTTGTTATAGGTTTAGCTTGGTGGACCTGATGTTGGAGATGAATATAATGTTGTGGCAGGAAGGGGTTGTGGGCAATGGGAAAACATGATCTTATCATATTCTTGAGATTTCGATAGGTATGATGAAAAAATATCACTAATAAAATCAATTATATATATATATATTTTTTTATATATTGGTTTCAATCAGTGAAAATATTTTGTATTGATTTGTGGTGGAGCCGACCCGCGAGCATGGATGGGCATCCGTTCGAATGTTGGTCCTGGGTTGCTGTTGTTGGCTGGTTCATGGTGTGGCATGGATGAGTTGTAATGGATGGGATACTGTTGGACCCTAGTGTGGCATGGATGGGTTGCCGCTAGCATTCTGGTATGATTGGATACTCTTGGACCAAGGTGTGGCATTGAAGAGCAGCTTCTGGCTCATTGGTCATGGGTTAATGGTGCTCACGGGTTCGTGATGTGGCATGGATGGGAAGCTTTTGGATCATTGGTCCTGGTTTGATGGTGCTTGAGGGTCCCTAATGTGGCATGGATGGGTTTCTATTGGCATGTGGAGGGGGGCTGAGGGTTGGTTGAGTGTGTAATGGATCCTGTTGGGGGATGGATTTTGAATTGATTCAATTTAATTATTAATATAATGAATTTCATTCTAATTTTGATGATGTGTTAAAATCTTATTCTCTTTAATAATTAAAATATTTGTAGTATATATGATAAATTAAAAAATATAATATAAAATATTACATGAAATAAAAATTTATAATTTAACATATATTATAAACTCCCAATATGTTTACCAACAAAATTTGTTTTCATTAGAACCTATTGCTAAAAATTTTAACCAACATATATATTATATCTTATTATTATAATAACTTTAAAATAATTATTTTATCTGTCACAAAAACATTTGGCGATAGAGTTATTACCAATGGTTTAGTAATAGGGACATATGTGTTGGTAAAATGTTTTAACAACAGAATATGTCGTTTTACCAACAGATACGCTCCTGTTGGAAAAAGTGATATATTTTGTAGTGGGACCAAGGAATATTTAAATAAGTAGTGTCTCGTTAAAAAGATAAATATGGGTATAATAAATAGAATATTATTTTGAGTGACACATAAAATTTGGTATTACTAACAACTCAAAAAAAGAACATAAATGACAAGGGTGTTTATGTAGATGAAATATGAATTTTTAAAGGAGGTCGAGAATAAAGCTTAGGTTAGTGATCAAAGGATTCCTTTAGAAGAAAAATGTTGACTTTTAAAACATGTTTTTACCTGGGGTGATGATGGACTAATTGTGGATCATTTTAGTAATAGTTTTTCACATAAACCAAGATCCTGATCAGATGGAAAGAAGGGTATTTTTTTTAAGATTTTCACAAAATGAAAATATTATTTAAGTATCCTGATAGAATTATAGGTTTTCAGAAAAGATAAACACAATTACATGTTCCTGAATCCATTGTACATAATCAAACATGTTCATAGACAGTGGTCTCTGATTATAGAGTCATTCGTTTTTAATCATGGATACTTCTCAACATAGGGGGAACTGTGAGTTTACTTATTTAGAATCGTGGATTTTAACATTATTAATCCCATTCATTATATTGATGATTTATGAATCATTAACAAGGATGGAAAAAACTAAACTACATGAAAAAGGAGTTATAAAATTCATGTGATAAAATTATATTAGAAATACCCAATAGATTTTGGGCTTATAGATCATTAAATATAGGAATAGGTGGTTGTCATGGATACCACATACCAAATATATATAATGTATTTTGATATGTTTCAACATGGATAATGAAAAATTTGGTAGAATTGTTCTTCACATTCATTATTATTTTAAGAAATTTAATTTCTAGAGTAGAAGAAAAGAATCAAGGCGATAGAGATGTTACAATAATCTTCTTTGGATTGAATATTGATGAATCATATGGTGATTTTGGGGATAGACAATGTCCACTCTATTGTTATAGAGATACCATTTCTCCCAAATATCGAGAAGCATCATAAGTATGCAATCAAGTGGATTCAGAGGTATCTTAATGGATAAAAGTTTATATAATGGAGATGATTCAATATTTAGAGGATTTATTTATATAGATATGAAATTATATATTGAAAGTATAAATCCTATAGTTGAACACATAAATATTATTGTAAGAAGATATCTATCATGGATACTGTATTATCCATAACTAAATTAGGGTAAATTTTTTCATATGGAGGTTATAATTGAAATGTTTTAGTTAAATAATTATATCATATAGATTAGAATCATTTAAATGGTGTAAATTGTTCTTTTTAGTTGTAAGAAATATTATAAATTGTGAAGTAACTTTATATATTATTCCAGGAAAAGGACATAAATATTAATTAATATTGGATAAACAAGGTGATATATCTTAATCTAACGTGACATGTAATAATAAAAAAAGGGAAATCAATGGATATATTGATAGATGTTATAGATTGGTAGAGGGCTGAATATCATATAAATTATACTAGATTTCACATACATTTAGATAATCAGTGATGTTTTTTGTCTACCTTATTCGAAGGGTTGGTGCACATAACAATCCCACCCTTTACATGAAACATAGCAGATTCACATTTTTCATGGTCAACACCGATTATATTAGAATATATATGAAGGTTGGTGGGATTACATGGGAAATTTGATTGAACCGACCCACATAAATATTTATGTATAGAATAATGATCCATCCGTAATCAATAAATTGGTGAAAGAGAGATCCATATTTTAAATATATATTTTTAACATATCCATAAATATAGATATAGATGTACATAAAGTTACATTTGTAATATTTTGTTCTATTTAAAATAAAGCCCAAATTTTATCCCTGTTTTTTGTTGTATAATATATTTTATATGTGATTAGTGGTGCACAATTACTGAAGCAACACATATTAGTAATTGTGTGTGCTAGTATGAGGTAGATTCCACTAATAGCGCTAGGGTATACTATGAATATGTGGATACCATGTATGAAAGATGAGACTTTATATATTGGAATCCACGTGTACTGTGGTTTTTAATCATAGTGAGTAGAGAAAAATTAAAATCCATATTTAATGATATAAGAATAAAACAAATCATGATAAGGAATATAGGATGACATCACGATGAATGATAAAGTGATTAGTGTGTATAAGTGAGGATATGATCTGTTTAAAATAATTATTTTATATATGTATCTTTTGTGGGAATGTCATTTATCTATGATTGAGTATCTTAATACATTCTCCAAAAAACAAAATCCATAAAGAACTATGTCACATCCATATATTCCCAAATAATTTCAGACAATATATATATTTTTTTAAATAAAAGTAAATAATTAGATCAAATCAAACAATATTAGACAAATAAAGTTAAACATATTACATCATATTTTTTATACCTCAACTGATGTTTGGGTATGGGTGATATATATTCAATGTTATATTAATTTTTAAAATTTATTGACTTAAAATTAATTTTTTATTTTTTATCATTAAAATTTATAATTAAAAATTTAAAAAAAAATTTAATTAATGAGTTAAACATATTTTTATATTAAATTATTTTTAAAATTCATAAATCAATAATCAGATCACATTGATGTTGATTTTTTAATGAATGTTATTTGATTATTATATTCAATAATCCAATTAATTAATGGGTTTTATCATCTGGAATAATATCAAAAATAATTTCATACACAATAATTTTGTAGGTATAAAATGATTGTTAGCCATTTTTTGAAGAAAAACAAATGACATGGATGAGATACATCTGATAGGGATGCAAAAAATTATTTTTCTTTTATATTCAAATAACATATTTTATATCCCATAATATCAATTCGGTTTATAATAAAATTGATGTGATGTTATTACAATCAATTAGTATCAAACCCAATAATAATATAATTCATTTTAGTTAATACAATAGATAAAATGAAACAAATTCTTTCATGTTTAACATAACATAGATAGAAAATAATATGTGTATATATTTATTCTCTTGTGTGTGTGTGCAGTGTTATTTTATTTTAATTTGTAGAATTTAAATGATAATATTTTCCCCATTTTTTTAACAAGGAAATAAACAATCAATAATAAATTAAACTAATAATTTACTCTACTATTAAAAGATCATTTATCATCCACTGAAATGGATCACCAAAATAAAATTAGTGGCCACCCAGTAACCAACAAACAATTATCATTTTCAAAATGTCACTACTGGTTTTAGGAATTACTATTTGGAGTTCACATATTCCTTTAATATTGTTGAATATAGTGACCACATTTTGGATGGTTATATCAAAATTCGTTCTATAATCTACAGTGACCAACAATTTTTGTCGATATAAGGAATAAAACTTATTAAAAAATCAATTGCAACAATCTATAAATGGTATTTTATACCAACATAGAAATAACTATTATAGACATATATAGTATATATGTACATCATATATAATTTTATAATAAAAAAACTATCCCTCTATATTTATTTTCGAAGCCTCACACCCATGAAATTATAAAATTTTAATTATAATATGTGAAAAATACAATTATCTCTATTATAAAAAAATTAAAAACCACAATATTATTTAAATTACAATATGTATAGTAAATATTTTTTTGGTCATTTATTACAATATATTAGTTGGTTATAATAATTTTTTAATCTTAAACTTCTTATTTGGTTATTTAAAGAACACTGATATGTTAATTTCAAATATAATAATACATATCATAATGAATTTAATGACAGTTATAATATTTTTTCACATTAAAATAAGGCCATTTTCAATGCATTGGACCATTACATGAATGTTTTAATGTTTACAAAAATTAAAATGGGATTTTAGGTCATCCAAAGAAAATTAGAACTCAAATTCATTCGGAATATAATTCTACATTACAAAAATTAGTCTATGATTCTTTACCTACGATTTCTTGGTAATTAGATGTCATTTACAATTTTTTATCCCCATTACAAATTTGTAATGTCAGATAAATCAATAATAACTTATTATCACGACATTCTCAGCCCACCCCTAGTAATATTGTTCAAATATATATATTTACATGCTATAAATGAAAATAATTTTCTTTTCTATCATTTAATATCACTCTGAGTTTGTTTTCCTTTTTTTAATATCACATGTATTATTCAGTATTTTAAAACAATTAAATGAAATTTCAATAATACCAAGAAAACGAAAAAATTAATGATTCATTAGAGTAAACATTTTAGGAATAAATATATTTGAGTAGTTATATGATTTCACATAAATCAATTGTTTTTTCATTATCTTGATCACTCATAACTTATTTCTGTAGAATATTTTTTATATTTAAAAACTAGTGATTTAATTACTCTGAAAAGACAGACATTAAATTTTAATGTATTCTACTCATAAAAAATATAATATGGTTAAAATATATGGTCCCTATGAATTATAAAAAACATTTGGCATATTTTTTTTATTTTTATTTATTACATGTATGTTTGGGTGATTTAAACCATTAAAAGTCATATTCACCAATATAGAATAAATGAAATATCATATTGACCTAAAATATATAATTATATTTTAAAATATAATATATAGTTATTTTAATATGTTTTTATTTATGTTATATAATATTTTTTTAGCTTGGACCCAAACTATATATTTTATATTCTGATAAATTATTAATACCCACTTATTTAGTTATTCTTATCACACTACATGTCATATTTATGTCTCTTTTAGTTATACAGATCAAATATAATTTTAAGATATTTTTCCTTGATTTCACATTAATATTAAGTCATTTGATATGTTTTTTAAAATTAAATGATATTTTAAGTATTTTAATGAACTAAAATGGATTATTGGATCACCCCCAATAGAAAAAACATCTAATTAATATGAACATGGTAACTATATTTAAAAATTAATCAAGTAATTTTTACATTGATTTAAAACCATTCAATAATTGATTAACTAGTTTTAACACCTAAGTACACATTTAAAAAGGATATTAATTTTGAGGAACTTATAATTTGGTGTTTCTAAGAACACATAATGTTATACTTGTCAATTTTATAGTCATAAAGATCAAAAATAATATAATGAAGGTATTTCTATAACTTCAGATAAAACCAAGGAAATTTTCTTTAGTTTTGAATGTTATATATTATTTTAACAATTTTAATATTTTAAATTGTGTATTTACTAATGATACGAACATTTAGATAGGAATTGATGATTTTTTAGTTTATAAATTTCAAAAATAATTGTGCAATTATTTTATCATTACACAACTATCAGTTGTCATTTTCTTCGTCATGAACAAACTGATGCTTGTTAATATATGTTTTAATTATTTAAGTTATGATTATTTTGTACCTCTAACTATAAAACATATTAGATCATTGTATCAATATATATAATCACCAAAAATAATTAAAATAAATTTATTTATTTAATTAACATCGATATGAAGTAGTGTTTTATGTTTTTAACCATTCCAAGCACATTTTAGTGTATTAAACACCGAAAATTAATTTTCAATTATCTTTGGAATATGATAACACTAAATTATATATCATTAGTCTTAAAAATTTAACTAATTAATATATGGTTATTTTAAAATAATATCATAATAATCTGAGATTATTTTTTAGGGTTTTAACCCCCTGACATATTTTTTAAGGACTATTATTTTTTTCAGAACATGTTATTCAATTATTCTGAGAGAACTAAATGGAATATTTATAGTAAAATATATTAAATAATTAAAATAGTGTTTTTATATGATTTCATAAAAAATTGCGGTCCTTTAAAAAAGTATTGACTGTTACACGTTATTCAGGTTTTTGAAACACTAAAATGTTTTTTCGATCATCTCTAGAAGTTATGAAAGGCCCCGACCCCATTTTTATAGACCAATGAAATATTTTAGTACATATTCATGATTAAAATTTATATAATCCTGAAGTACTGATCAGTTTTATAGTCATGTAAAATATATTTCATACATTAACATTGAATTACAAGTCAACAACAAAAATGTGGTATAAAAGATTATTTGTGAACACCGTTATTCTCACATCTTTACCTAAAATGACAACCAAAAAACACTTCCTCGAATCCTAAGAAAATGAAAAATATTAAACTGGTGAATTTAAATAACCAGTAATGTTAATCAATACTTGGGAAGATTTCATAAATAATCAAAAACATTTAAGGAAATGTATAAAACATAAAAACAAGCATTTTAAAAATAATCATGAGCATAATATGAGAAAGATAAATCAAAATTTTACATATAAACATAAAAATAATTATTATAATACTTTAATAATCACAAGTAATATCAATAATTAATCTCTTAAAGAGGTAATTAATAATGTTGGACATTTAAAACATACCATCGTGGTTTCATGTAATGAATCTATTATTACCAAGGATTCATTACAGGTATATAATAATTTCATGGATTCATGATAATAATATAATAATTGGAAATTTTCTCATCCAAACCCATATATATTTTGTTTCATGAATCCTAATAATGCATCGAATAGATATATTAGTTCCCACCTATTACTTACTAAGTCCAATACATTCATCAAATTTAACGGTTAAAACAATATAACGACATTCATATTAAAAATACTTATCAAATATTAATTATTAAAATATAATCAGTGATTTATATCAAAATTTAGTATATATAGTCAAATATATCATAAAACCATCAATAAATCTACCTATATTAAGATTAAAATCCAATAATGTATGTTGACATTTATTTAAATAACATGAAAAATTTAATAAACTTCTCTGATAGAAATAACTATATTTTTATTTGAATTTATTTAAAAGTCACGATATTATAAAATAAAAATTCCCATTTCTAAATACCATTCTAATAATTAATTATAATATTTAAAATGATAGGGTTACATAATGGTGAAATTAACCACCAACTACCTATATTTTAAAAAAAACATTATTTACATTTTTTTAAAAGGCCACAAATGACATTGTTTTGGAAAATAACATAATTATACATTTAAATATATTTTATAAAAATTAATATGGTTTTATAAATGGATTTTAAAAATATAACAAAAACCACAAAAATATTTTGAAATATATTTTTATCATTCAGGGATTTGGATTATAAATATGCCTCTGTAAATACTTTTTTATAAATAATCTCAGAGAACAATAAGATGGTGAAATTAACCCATAACATGGAATTATATATTGTATAGGGTAATTTAACATACTATATAATTAATAATGTATGTTTTTAATATATGATATAACCATATCAATATTTATGATATCATATATGATCCAATTATAACGTATTGTTGGTATTATTTCAGTATTACCATTGTTTTTGGAGTTAACTACTTCATTTTCAAATTCCAATTTTGAATTGTAAGTCATGTTTTTATGAATGGGATGTAATTTAATTATATTTATTGGTATATGAAATTCATAATTATAATATTTTTTTCATTTAATTTTATTATCATTATTTAATGGGTAAATACTGGAATGAATATTAATGGGTTGTGGAGACGGTATGTCGAACATACGCATGAACGATGTTATCATTATCGTATTGGTTACATGGTACAAAATTTGATTGTATATTAGTTATAAATAATAATTATCATGTTATATTCAATATTTATATCTATCATTCCAATCATCATACCCATTAAAACAACTTTCAATTGAATAAAAAAGTACACCATTGAGTGGAGATGGTAAGCCATGCATACACACAAATGGTGATATTTTTATTAACAGGATGGATACAATGAAGAAATAATGTGTCTAATTACTATAATGAAATCATTTTATATGTATCTTATTGTAGAGAAAACTTTTTTTGGGAAAAAAATATAAATTGGATTTAGAAGATGAAAATAACATTGAATTATGTGAGAAGACAATTATATCTTTGACAGGTATATCCTTTTTATTTCCCTAAAAAGACTTCATAAGATGTATTTCTCCCTAATGTATGACCACTCGGATATTGTGATTAAATAAGGGAGTTGAATTTTTTATCATTTATATTATCTAATTTCAATTAGAGGTGTGAATTAAATAGAAGGAGAAGTTCCCGTTATTAATATTTGGGAGCTTCACTTTAAGAATTTTTTATTATATTAAATTAATATAAAATAATTTTCATTTAAATATGGATGAAATGAGATTTTATTATATTATAAGATTATTATGGGCCTCAATACAACCAACCATATTATTTTAGACATGTTTATGTCATAAACATAACCATATATTTAGGCTTTAATTCTTAGTTAAACAATTAATCGTTTACCGAAATAACTTGAAGATTTATAATATAGTGTCAATATAGTTATTATTAAATTAAAACCCCCAAATGTTAAATTTATTAAATATTTAACACTATCCATATTATTATTCCAAACCAATGATTATTATTACTTTTAGGACCTTTAATGAAATTTTATTTATTATAAATTTCTATTTATGTCATTTTCAGTAATATTAAATATAAGTATTTTTAAGAATATAAAAAAACTTGATAACATCAAAAAAATACTTCAAATATGTCTATAACATGTCTATGTTATCTATAAAATAATTGGATATCATTAATTAATTAAAATTATGTTTATTTTAATATTATTAATGTCATTTATTTGATATTTTTCTTAATAAAATAATTTCTTCTTCAATATTGTGTCATTATGAATGGTAATTATTTAATATATAACAATTATAAACATATTTATAAGTGGTATATAATTAATTATTATTTCTATAGAATATTTATAAAATAATTTATTTCTTGGATATATCTGTATTTAAACTGTTATATTTATAAGAAATGAGATTGTGACATTTTGTCACATTCATTAATTTTAATATTATTCAGGACATATTCTAGGACTAGGGACTAATAAATTATTTAATTTCAAAAAATATGTGATATGGGTTTAATATATTCTAAAATTGGATTTTTCTTGTGTCACGATAAATTTATATTATTATTTTAACAAACAAATCACGGATTTACTCATAACTATGTTAATAAATACTAATAAAGTTGATATTCATAACATCAAAAAAATAAAATTAACCTATTAACATAATTTTAACCCATTAATTCATAATATGGAATAAATATTTTAAAATTTTAATTATAGTATATTCATTTATTAATTGGAAGCAAATCCTTATTGTCAAAAACAGAAAACGAGTATTTTAAAAGTAATAACAATCAAAATATTGATATATGTTTATATAAATTTTCATTATGAATTCTCATACAATGAACAAGATGGATCAAATTATAAAGATATAATATTTTTATAATTTAAAACCAATCAAATTTATAATATAACACTGTAAATTATTTTGATGAAAAAAAAATTTCAATTAAAATTATTTATTTTATTAATATTCATAAAAACATGAAAAATTACATAAAAATACAAAAAATTGAAACAATGTATATTTTTATATTACTCATTAAAGCAAGAATATTATTTTTGATAATTTAATATATAAAATTTTAAAATCGTGAATATAATATGGATTATCCATTTAAAGGAGGTAATACTTCATTTTTAAGAAAACAATAATTTATATAGAAATTTGAATTTTTCTTATGTCATGTTCATAAAATACAGGAGATGAATGTTCATATTATATTTACTATATAAAATTAATTAATTTTATACTACCATTAATAAAACATAATTTAAAGGATAAAAATATATTATATTCAATAATAATATTTTATTAATAAATTTTCCTGTAAAACTTGTCCCTCTCTGTAATGCAAGATAACTCATCATTTTATACATAATAAGATTAAAATGGTGTTCCATAAAAGGAATGAAATGAACAAAATTTACTTTATTGAGATATGAAAATATTATTATGACTTGCGGTGTTACATTCTCCCCTCCTTCAATAAATATAATCCTTGCAATTTAAACTCATTATTGAATACGAGGGGATTGATAGTTGAAAATATATTTCATAAAATCCCACATCAAAAAAGGATTAATTATAACACACATTAAAATAAAAAAAAAGGTATGTATGATGGTCTCCATCGATAAAACATACATTGTTTCCATGTATGAAACCGTGGATATGAAATAATAATCTAACCATCATGTTCTAAATGAGAGTTATATAGAACATGATTAGAAGAAAGTTCACAATCACAAATCTTTAAATATATGATGATATAAGGAAAGATTTGATTAATCAGAGATTGTACAAGGTTAACATTTTTTGTTTCATGATACATTCCTCAGAGTTGAATAATTAATTTAATTCATAGACTTAGAACACAAGGAAGTATAATTACTTGAAATGTAGAGATTCATCCATTAACTAATTCCTACCACAAACACATCTTTTTTATCAAAATATAATAAAATTCCAAAATATTCTACTTATATTAATCATATTATGGTACATAAATTATCTTATAAAATATAAATAATGAAAACAATGTTTTTCTAATAACGGAAATCCTATAGTCAAGTGGTTGTTAATAAAACCATGTCATACATCGGTTGTGAGTTCAATTCCAACAACCTTGTCAAATTCCATGGGATATCATCCAACATTTGGATTTTCCATTTTTAAAAAATACAATATTATAACATTGCATAAATAATCTTTGAACATTCAACTGTAATAAAATTATTTGTTCTCTGACCATATTATCCATTGCTCAACATAATATATTCAAACCATAAGACTCAACATAAATAATTCTATTCAAATTCATTATCCAAAATGTTCTCCAGAATTCCAAAATAAAAAATAACATCTTATTCCCCAAACAACATAATGTATCTCTTATTGTCACATACCAAATACAAGATCACCCTCTTTCTTTAATGAAATTTTTTTTGGTTCTGAATACATAAAAAATAATTACTCTATTAAAATCATTATATATCATGTTATTATCATAATCAGAATATAATAACATAATTTGTAAACCCAAAAACATAAATAAATTTATTATTTAACATAGAACATGGTAAAAACGTAATCATTACCATGAGTCATTTTATTTTTTGGAGGTATATTTATTTGACCCTTGGAAATTAATTTGCATTGTGCTCTGTAATATTTCAATGGAAACATTTCACATTATTAGATGATTTTGTGTACTTGAAATCATGGGAACGATGGTCTTTTCTCCACATGTAACACAAACTACATTTTGTTTTTTGAAGAAAATATGGTTCTTTTTTCCAAAATGTTTACATGTGGGAAAGTAATTTTTCCATTCTTCCAATTATTTGAATCTTACTCCACTATTATATTCTTCTCTTGCTTTCCCGTATTGTAATTAACCCTATATAATTTATTATCTATCATGATTACATGTGAGACAATATCTGTATATGATGAGATATATTGGAAGAACAATTCCATTTAATGAAATGGAATTAAACTATAAAATAAATGATCAACAATAATCTAGGGGTATATATATATATATATATATTATTCAATATAACATTCTAACTTTATGAAGTTAGATTCATAGCTTTCATAGTTCTCATCCTCATTCTACCTTAGACTCATAAATTTCCACACCATATCATGTCTTTCATGAAAAAGTAATTTTCTAGGGAAATACATTTAAACTGACATCATTATATATTTTACAACTTTTCATCCTCCATTGGGTATTGAATTAATTACAACTATTTATCCGCTTCTCAACAGTGATGAAAAATTTCAAGGATAAACGTTTCCCTTTTGTTACTCCCAAAATACAAAAATGTTTTCTACAAAGAACTTATCAATAACTCATTTACAGTATGGTTCATAGTCCCATTGAATGTTGGTGAATATTTTCTCATAAAAAGATCAATAATTGTTCCCCCATATTGTTGATGATGGTGATCTATATGGGTAAGGTACTTATTCATAACTTCAGTCAGGTGTACCAGTATGGTTATAAGTTGTTCAACACCATGTGTATCACCAGGTACAATATAATTTTCTAGCATAGGGGGGAAATCCCTACATGAATTGCATTTGATGAAATATTTTCTAATAATTTTGATAGGCTCCATTTCAAATTAGTGGTAAAATCTAGGTTTGGTTCTGAATCATAAGGGATAATTGAAAACTAATAAAATACATAACATAAATTGAACAATTTATGTACTAATATTCAATAATCATAAAAATTTTCACTTTTGGGACATAATTACTCATAAAACGATCAAAATTGTTTATGAATAAAATAGAAATTATCCTATGAATATCCACCTGTGAGTGTCAAATGAGGTTCACATTAAGACCCACTGTAGATTAGGAGGTAACCCAAAGCCAGGCTCTAACACCTTGTAATAGTTTCAACTTCTAGGTCCATATGTGTCATAAACACATCCATATGTATTATCTGAATATGAATTTATTTTCTAGGAATACACACATGATCTCTATCTAAAAAAATATATTATTCCCTTTATGCTCATCTACAAATTCTATCAATGGATTATGTTACCTAAATTATGTTTTCTAAATCTATATCACATGGTTATTACTAAACTCCTCTAATACCTAATATAATGCTCTAACCCCAGTTTCTCAAATCCAATGTGTTATTGTAATATATTGGCATGATTGAAAGAATTAAAATCCTGAAGGACTCATCAGTTTAATTGAATTGGAATATTTATTATATACATTAACCATTCATTATAAGTCAAAACATAATATGCAACACAAATGATTCTGTGTGAATAAATTTTTTTCATAGATTAACCCTTAATACCAATCATAAAACACATCTCAGAATACTAAGACATTAATAGATAACAAAGGGGTTATCACATATTCCATGTATGTTTTACAATACTATAGAATCATTCATGAACAAGTGTATACATTTATTGAATGACATTAAACATAATAATAAGCCTTCAAATAATAATCTTGAGAATAATATGGCAAGGATAAATCAAATAATTAGATATAAAAATTCATATTTATTTTATAATAGTTGAATAATCACATGTAAAATCATTAACTAATATCATAAATAGGTAATCCATAGTGGTGGAGATTAGAAAAATATTATTAAGGATTCATGCCAAGAATGTAATATTTTCATGCCTTTATTATAGGAATCTAATAATTTCATGGAATAATGAAAAGAATATAAGAAATTGGAATAGCCTCTGCCAAAACTATCTCTATTTCTAAATCAAACCTACTGATACATCAAGGAGATAGAGAAGGTCCCACCCATCACATACTAATTCTAATGCATTTCTCATAAGAACATTTTGAAAAATTATATAAACATTCGCATAAAAAATCATATGATAAGTTAATAATTTAACCATAATGTACAAATTGTTTCAAAATATTATATAGATAGTCATAAATATTATTAAATTATATAATAATTCATTCTTTATTATTCATAACGTACAAAAAATCGATACTAATATAGGTAAAAATAATGTGAAAAATCATTTAAAATCATTGAATGAAGCATCCCATTTTTTACGTTGATATTTATTAAAATAAAAACAAATAGAAAGGGAGTTTTTAAAAAAATGATCTTATAATATTTTAAGGGATTCTTCAAAATGTTAAGGAACTATAATGGTGGAAAAACTCACACACATTGTATAATATAAAGAATCATATTTCCTTAATTTTTCAAAAATGTCACAAAGTACCTTGTTTGGGAAACGATAAAATGATTCCTTTCAACATATATTATAGAAACTAAAACATGTGTAAAAATGAAATTAAAAAAAAGTATGAAAAAAATAAAAAAAAATTATTTTTTTTTTCAAAACATGTACATGGATGATAAATCTGTCTTAGAAGATACTTACACAAAACCAATCTTATATAATAATAATGAGATGGTGAAATTAAAACTATCCAGGGAACTTTATTTATTATAGGGTTCATAATTATCATGTATAAGGATTCAGGAATGTTATTAATATATATAATAACCAAAACCATATTTATAATATCATTTATGACCAATGTATATGGTTTTGTTAATATTATTTCAGTATTACCATTGTTTCGGGTGATTTCAACTTTGTTTTCTCATTCACGTATTGCCATGTAAGAATTTTTTATTATAAATATGATGTATTTTATTCATATAAATAATGATATTTTGTTTTAAATATTAATTTTTATTGATAACATCAATTTTATGATCATTCTATAATTATTAACATGAAAAAAAAATCCCACCCTATCAGGGAGACGGAAGGCTATACTTACGCACGAGTGATGGTATCATTCCATTGTTGGTAAAATAGAATGAAATAGGATTATATGTTAATTATATATAATATTTCTCATGTAATATTGATTATTTATATTCAATTTACCATTACAATAACCATTACAATAAATTTGTGTTGAATAAATAGTTATATCACTACATGGAGAGGGTAAGCCGTACGTACACACGCTTGATGATTTTGTTATTCATAGGATAGATAAATGTAGTAATATGGTTATAAAATGTGTATAATGATATCACTTTATAAAGTTTTTATGTTATTTATTACATTGTTATGAAAAAATAGATTGAGGAGGAATAATATGAAACGATCGGTGAAATAGGTGATAAAACAATTACCACTTTTTTAGGAATCTCGTTTTTATTTCTAGAAATGTACTAAATTGGATGGGTTTTTCTCAAATTATAGACTATAGAATGTAGTGATGGATTTTTTTAGATTAAATAGTGTAGATTTGGTGGATACAATGGGATTTATAGGTGTTAATTAATGATAATGAGAATGTCCCTTTTAGAAGAGAGGTTAGGGGTACATTAAGAAACTCTTAAAATATTAAATTAATATAAATTTATTTTCAAACTAAAATGGATCAAAATAGAGTTTAATAAATTAAATGATAATAATAGGCCCAAATATTTTAAATTGACGTATTTTAGATTTTTTTGGTCATAAATGTAACCTCGTATTTTGGCGGTAACCCCTAGTTAAACAATATGACTTTTACGGTCACAAAATGTCTCTTTAAACTATAAGTTAAATATAGTTTCAATAAAATTACATAATAACCGCAATAACATGATTTATTACATATTTTATACTATAAATTATATTTTGATGATCATTATATTTTTAGGATATTTATATTATTTATTAAAATATTAGTTATTTTAAATTATCATTTCTTACAAATTTTGTACTAATCAATATTTGTATTCATAAAAATAACAAAACAACATTAAAATTCCTAAATAGTAATTTAAATAGCTCACTAACGTATCTCAGTAAAATATAAAATAAGTTTTTGAAAATAATAAGGTAAATTATATTTATATTAATATTATAAATATCACATATTTTATATTTATATTAATAATATAATTCATACATCACTATTGTGTCCAAATTTTTGGTAACTATTTAATCAATAAAAAATATTAATAAATTAATATGAGGTAGGTCATTATTTATTTTTTAGATAGAATATTTATAATCGATTTTATCTCTTGGGGATATTTATATTAATATTATCATACTTATAAGGATTTAGAGTTTGACATTTTTTGAAATTCATAAATTTAAATAATATTCCTAGAATATTCAAGGACCACAGTCCATTAAATTTTTCAAATAATAAAAATTGGATAGAGGGGTTGAATTTAGAAATCCAAAAATATTTTTATAGTGGTTAATGAAATTTTATAACATTTGTTACCATTATTTACCCAATTTTCCCTTATCCGTTGTAATAAAAAAATTACTTTAGTGGATATTTATCATATCTAAAAAATAAAAGGCACAAATTAAAATAATTTTTACCCCCTGGTTCCAAATATGGAATAATTTCTTTAAAAGTTAAAACCTATAAGTTACAATAATTAATTTCAAATTAATCATCATTGGAGAAACTAGAAAATGAGTTTATTAATATTAAAAACCATCTAATGATTGTCACGTGTGTATATAAAATTTCAATGGGAATTTACATCCAATAAATAAAATTGAATTAAATTATAAAAATATGATCTAATTATAATTTAAAATCATTCATATTTATAAGTTAATAGAAAAAATATTTTTGTTGAAACTTTTACTTTGAATTATGATTTAGTATTTTTTAATCATTAAATCAATATAAGAAACTTTTCTTAAAAATACCAAAAATGGATCCCATGAAAATTGAGATATTACACATTCAATAAAGCTTGTATATATTTTATATCATATGATTTAACTAAAATTAGCTTTTATTTTTGTTTTTACAAACTTTAATCTATTTTAAAAGATCAAAAATTCCTTACGAATTACATATTTAGTCAATATGATCTCACCACATGTTAGATTGAAGGATTGTATACTCATAAAAATAAAAATTCATTAAAATATTGTTTTTATATTATTTTAAATCTATTTGATTATTTTTACTATTTGTTTTACCATTAAATGTATGACTATATATTTTGAAATAGAAAAAGGCATTTTTTTGTCTTCACAGAAAAATTAAAACAAATATTGTTCTGTCATTAGTACCCATATTTTAGAGATATATATGTTTGTTTGTTTTTTAAGTATTTTATGATATAAAGAGTTAATTATCTTTATTTTGACACTAAGAAAATTATTTTTGATGATATTTTTTTCATAAGAACTTCTTACTCAGTTAGTAGAAAAAACACCACATGGCATATTGATATTTATTTTTCATTAAATTGGATAAATAATTATAAAACAATTTTCTATTGATATTTCATCAATAAAATATTTTTTATGTTATTGATAGTTACAAGGACATTTTAGTTGTTTCAGACACTAAGTATTTGTTTCAATGATTTCATGAAAATGAAAACATAAAGTAAATTTACATGTGTTTAAAGGCCTACTAGACATGATTAATGACTGTTTATTCCTTATTAAATTAATTTTTCATTCGTTTCATTTAAAAATAATGTATTATTTTTTATAATTAAATAATTAAAAACATTTCAAGGATATTTTTCATAGGGTTTTACATCAATATGTGGTTTCCCACTATAGTTTGGTCTGTTACACATTTATTGTTTTTAAACAATAAAAATGAATTTTAAACTATCCCTACAAAAAATAATAGATTATCATTTAATGAATAAGAATATTTTACAAATCAATACTACATTTTTGGACTCTGAATTCATGTGAATCATGGGACTTTTTATATTTTTTGATCACTTACAATACATTTTTTTATATTTTTAGTTCATTAAGAACTAATTATTCAATCCATCCAAAAACTCCACATATCATATTATTAATTTGTATCAAAATACAAATAATAAATAAATAATATATATATTTCCAAGTATTTCATGTCAATATGATATTTTTTATATCGTTTTAACTATTAACCATATGTTCTATTTCTCTAAAACACCCAAAAAAATTCATTCATCTTGACTATAAATATTTCATATTTTTTTATTTTACTCTAGTAAATTTTAAAATAAATATATTTTAATCCTATGAAGAATTCATGACAATAAGATGTGGTTTTCATAGTTTTGATTCCCCAATGCTCATTTTTACTAATTCTTGATTCTATATGAATTTATTATTTATTTCTTCTATACACGCCACATGTCATTTGATGTGAAATTTACTATTATAGATTAAAAAATTTAAAAGAAAATTATCATATGATTTTTCAACAAATGGAGTACTTTATCTTTGTTTTTGAACATTAAATGCATGTTTTATTTTTTAAAGCCCCAAAATAATGTTTCCATATATATAAAAAAATGGCAAACAAGGTTGATTAATCAACACTCCATAAATTTTAGAAATAATAATAAATTAATTTTTATTTGATTTGATGACAATTAGTTGTTGTTTATTTGGTATTGAACCAATGACACACATTTTTATTTATTTTTCAGCACAACACATATCGTATTGATTTGAATAATTCCAAGACACATTAAAAATACATTCATGATAGTTTTACTATGATTGGATGCATATTTCAGGTCATTTGATACATTTTAATGGGAATTATAATATCATTTTGTGTTTTAAAACACTAAAATATCAATTTCCATAATCATTGTAAAATAAGGACACAAATTGAAATGTAATTATTTACAAATATTTTAAAATTCATAAAAATATTATGTCATATGATGTCACACTAATTAGAGACCATTTTCTTCTTTCTGTAACGTACCTCTTGTTTTTAATGACTATTTCTATTTTATGAACTACCAATTCAGTTAGTCCAATATCACCAGAAATATGTGTTAAATTATGTTTTATTGTACAAGTCACAACTAATTTAATGTAATACTTTAATTATTTCTCATGAATTCAATTTCATTTTCAATCTTTTTTAATGAATAAAAGAAATTAGTTTTTTAAACTAGTTTAATGTTTTTGTTGGGAATCATGGGTAAATATTAACTTGGATTGATGCAATGTGAGTTATGAAATATCAATAATAATTTTGATATTATAATACATGATTTTCATGTAATTTTAAAATGGTTCTATCTATATTTACTCGACGTGGGTAGATATCTAATATTAATTATCTTATAAAGGGTTTGATAGTTCCATTTATCTTACCATGTAATATGATCATAATACTATTCTATGATTGAATTGTACATATCATAAATAAATCGATGATGTTTATCCTCTTCATTTACCAAACACAAATTTAATATCTTGATTTTGATGCCATGATGTGTGACATGCCATTTTAAATAAATCATAATGGTGAAATAAATTTGTGGATCATATAGAGGAATCTGAGGATCTGGGTGATTCATGATTGATTCATATTGATCATAAATGAATCTGTGATTATTCTATTAATTTTTCAATCTAGTCAATGTTTTATATCCTAGTTTTGACCATTTTGAAGTTATATATCACTATATTATAAATTTTATGACAAAAATAATGTTTTTATAAAACTGAAAAATCTTTGAATTTGATTCATTCATTGTTAGCTACAACTGACTAGAAATTAAACACAGATATTTTTTTACTATTTCATACAATGATTAGGATTTATCTATGTTTTGAAACCTACTTGGTTGAGTTTTCATTTTTATAAATATGAATCATTTAATATTTTACTTTCTACTATAATTGTTAATCCAATAATCAATTTGGGATTCAAATTTTTTATATAAATTAAAAATTAATCTATGATTATTTTCCACAATTTTCACAAGATTTTAAACTTATTTGAATAATTTTGAACCCCTGATGGATGATATGTCACATAAAAATGAATATAAATCTTAACTATTGCTTTCAATATTATTAATAAAACATTTCATATAATTATTTGGTTAATAAATTTTAAAAATAATAAATGGATTGATGATTTCCCCCTATTTTGATATTCCAATCCAACTCCATTTTGTTAATTTTTAAAACCCTAGTGGGTGATATTTTTTTAATGAAAATATCGAGGTAAAAATATACTTTGGATAATTATAAAAAATATGGCATCTGATTGATGTGTGGATGATTACTAAAAATAATAAATGAATGTATTATTATTATTTTCATAATTTCCCCCCGTCCAAGTGTGTGTATTTTTTTACCCATCTTAATTGACAAATCACATTAATCTAAATACAACGACCACATAAAATTTCATATCATGCTGGTAAAATCAAGATCCAATTGACATGTGTTTTATTCATGTTAATGATTATTACAGTAATATTGTATAAGGGTATTTCTATAATAGAAAATATAGAATAATAAAGGGAAAATAAATTATTTGAAGAAATTATTTTTCACAGATATTCTATCATTATAAATTCTCCCATATAACTATTCTTCTAATTTATAATCCATGAGAATTGATGGAAATATAATATATAAATCCTATTGAATTAAAATAGTACAAAATATGAGGCCAAATTGGATTCTTACATAAAAATGGATCTATATATATTTATAACTAAAAGTAGATTTACTCTTTTATTGAAATACAATAACTCCAAAAAACATAAAAATGAATATAATTTTATATTAGAAAATAAAACACCAATGAAAATGGGATAATGTATATAAGTGATGAAAAAATAAATACAATAATTAGTTACCTGGAAAGAAAATTATATTATATAAAATATACTAAAAATTGAATAAGTTAATAGAAACTCCTATAATAATATTAGGGTAATTCAAAATATAATGATAATTAAAATCAGATATTCATTGATCATACTATGATAATATATTTGAAAATTGTATGAAGAATAGTTTATTTAATATACTATAATTCATATTATAGTTTATTCCTGAAAATATTAAATAAACATCTATAATAATAGTAACATAGTAGAGAATTAAAACCTGAAAGAACTAGAATATAAATCAACTTTACAATATATTAGGTGAACTAATAAAATTTCTTCAACATATGGAATTTTCTTAAATGACTAACTATAAAATAGATAAGGATATGTATTTATTAGTTGGATTAATTTGTATAAAATATAACACAAATGAATATGAATAAATATATTTACAAACTATCTATGTACTATATAATCCTATATAGAAAAATATATTTTTATTTTTAATTCTATCCAAATATACAAAAGAAATTTTATGTTATCATTAAATGGGATTTTTTAATCCAAACATGAGAAATTTTTCTAATACACAACCCTATATTTCAAGATATCATTTTAGTGACCCTATTTTAAAAAAGTATAATATATCCTGTTTTATATATAAGTGATATTGTTTCCCTCAGAATGTGATATCTATTTTGGAATTAGTATTTTCGAATGGTTTGAAAAAAAATTGTTAATGGAACTGAAAACAGCAAAAGGTTCTTTATCCAAAGGGAAATTAATTCCAAAGTCATGAGTTCATTTGGAATATTTACCTGTAATACCTAAGAAATCACAGTGGTCAAGAGGATGGGGTGTTGGGGTCATCACAACATTTATAGGGGATTTACTTCTTATTCTGAGGCTCTTTTATATATTAAAAATCTTTTCAAGAATCATTCAATATTCCCCATGTACAATTTGAGTTATCCCAATATTAGAAATTAATAACGAGAATGTTGTGAATTTATGATATTTTGGTTGTATTTCATTTAATACATTGATGGAGATATCTATACATATTTGTGGCCCCCCACTAGTGGTATCTGCAAAAATACAACATAGTGACTTTTTGGAAATTATTATTAGGATGCTAGTTTCTATGAAACCCATTGGGAACTCTAGATTTTATGGTCATCTTGGTAGATTAATGTCCCCCTAGAATTCATTATCATCCAGGAAGATATAATTTGATTTGATGTAGGGATTGAAACCATAGAGGGTCAATCTATGTATCATTGTTTAAGGAATCAGATCACATGTAGTTTGATGATGCTTATTGGGACACATGGTAACTTTTAAGGCCATTTGATAAGGACCCAATGAGACATTTTATCATAATTTAGCAAGGATATCTTTGTAAAAGGTTCCTAGTCAACGCATGGATTGGGACATACATTTAAGAAACCTAAGGAACATGGAAGGAATATGAGATCCCAAGTCGAATTAGACCCTGATGGGTATATTCACCAATGAAAATAGTATTGATTTGGGTTAATGGGATTGGACCTTATGGAAGCTTCCTACGTATCTTGTTTGGATTGGAATCAAATCCTAGGTAGTTTGATATGTCTCACAGCGAGGTATGGTCATCTAGGACAATTAATTTTGGGATTAATATGGATTTGTATTTCCATTAGAAGTTACCATAAGTAATATATTGATTCATGTTGACATGGGTGTTTAATTTGGGGCTTACTCCTCAAGCGGATGTCAGGTTACAGGGTCCATGAATGATGTTATAGATCGTGGAGATTTGGGGTCTTTACTTAGTTCTTACTACTAAAAAGACACCTTTAATATGGAAATTCGTTTATGGTATTACTATGGAATAGGATTACCAATTAAGGGGGTGTTATTTATCATTTTATGGATGATATGATATGGAGATTAGACCTATGGTAGGATTCCTACATATCCATGTTATTGTCGGAATTTGAGTTCTGATTGTTAATTATGTCAGGTGCATTATATGTGGGTTGTGACCATAAATAATATATAATCCCATGTGGTCGATTTTCGGTGTGAGAAACAAGAGGATGTGAATGTTTTAACAAACCACACAAGACTTCTCTAATGTGGATAGATGTGGAAAGGCCTACTGTAGAACAGTTCGACGAAACTGTTTAAGAGGTTTCCGACTATTATGGAAGAGGCTAAAGCAAAGAACATTCCCTCCCTTCATTTTAAATTGTAAATGGTTCTAATGTAATGAATCATTGTAGGAAACTGAGTTGGGGAGGGGAAGGACTACAAATCCTATATTAAAAGATAAGGGATTACAGCAGGATGGTTGACCTTTATGGGTTGGTTTTGGATTACTCATAAAGGGGATACCCATTTGAGAATTAGCTAGGGATTACCACTATATAGGGTTCCCATTGTACATATTCATCTTACCATATGTGTTTTGTGATGTGTTTTATGGATTATGTTTACAAGTGTGTCGACTCAAGGTACACATTATATCCATGAGTATAAACAAAAATCATAACATGTGAAAAGAAAAAATTAGTGTTTTTCGACTCAATAAATTCTTGTATGTGTTGCCGATTATCCAATTTTAGGGTATTTCAGGGGTAAAAGATGGGACTATTAATAAAACAATGCGAAATTTAATCGATCGGACCATAAATGTTCACTATACAACTCCGCATTATTCGTGGAGGTTAGTGGAGGGTTTGAAGGGACTGACCATGTGGGCCTGGACCCGAACCTATATGTCATATCGAGTGTAGGTGTTTGGTTGTAGCCCAACTAGTATGACTGGTGGGTTCATTCAATTTGTTCACCCATGTTTTGGTCTCCTAAGTAGGTCACCCTTGTATTCCCCCCCCCCCTAGGTGGGCTGACCATGTATGGGTCTCCCTAGTATAGGTCTCCCTAGGTTGGTCACCTAGGTGGTATCTCAACCCATTTGTAATAGGGTGGATTAGACTACATCACCTTGGTATTGGTCACCCAAGTGTGGGTCTCCCATGTTCTGGTCTAGGGTTCTCAACCTAGTGAATGAGGACCACAGATGGTCAGCCCATGTATGGAGGGACTTCTTGGGATAGAGGACTTGCACAACCAGATCCCTCTCTAGAATTCACGGTCAGGGAGTTTGGTCATACATATCCAAATTTGCGGAATAGGAAAATTAATAGACATACATGTGGACCTTCACATGTGTACATGTCCCGAGGTTCTTTCATGTATTGACTTCCACAAAAGGAGTTGTGTATATGGATTTGTGTACTACTGAAATTTATGTTACAAAAAATTGTATAACTTCTAAGATACAGAAATTTTTTTATGTATGTCTGCATGGGCTCTATGACCAGCCAAATTGATGATTTCAAATATATATAAATTTATATTTAGGTTGAATAAACTTTGTCTTCTTTTTTGGAACTAAGAAATGGAAATTTGATCTATTGACAAATTTTTTGTATAGATCATGGAAGTCTAATGCCTACTCATGAGGGGGTGTCTATCTATATATCCCTAATTATAGAGTAGTCTTGTGGAAAAAAATAACCCTGAATTTTTTGGAAAATCACATATAACACAGTCTTTGTTGTCATGGAAATCCCACCATAGATTTAGATTTCATAGAGTAACTTTGACTTTTTCCAATATAAATTTGTGTGTTTTGGAGATAGATAGTGTCTATAAGGATTCATCATTTTTTTCTAATCGATGGGGACTAGAAAGAATATGGCTCAACATAATGTGCATCTAAAAGTAGGTGAAGGGAAAAGGTGGTTGTTCAACATATGAATAGTTATTTGGATGACCTATTGTGGCTTGCGACTATGACACTCTAACTTTTGGCTGCTTCTATAAGTTTTTTTCTCATAAATTAAACGTTTTTTGTTTCTAATTTATTATTTCCTCATCACAATATATTATAATAATTATAACACTAATAAGAGATTCCATAGAATTAATTTTTCCCATTGGATAATCACAACTACCGTGAATGGGATGGGATGTGGTTTAATTTTTTTACCAAAGCAAATGGTCCTAGTGAGAGTAGTTTTACGATTTGTAGGGCCATATGGAAATCGCAAGAATAACTATTTATTTTGTGTTATGAATTTAATTTTATTTCTATTATACAATTATAGAGAAGATTGGTAGGTGAAACATGGATTTTTTTAGCTTCCCCTTTTTGGGTTTCTTCCAAAAAAATAATTTTTTTCATTTTATCACTATATATTGCATAAAACATATAGAGTATAGGTCTAGTGAGTTGAGACTCAACTTTTACCAAGATTTACCTTTGTAGGTCTTTATCATTTTCAGTACTATGTCCTTTTTTGTGGGAAGGTTATTTTCAAGAATTTCGGATGAATGAAGCAAGAAGTTTCGGTCAAATACCATTGGCCATAAAATATTCGATTAAAATAAAACAAGGTTTGATGGCTAGGAATGTCCTAATATAATTTTTGTTACATACTTCTATGCAGAATCTTGATTCGTGATTTTTATTGTCACCAAATATAAAATTTATTATATAATATTAGAAGATGTCATTTCCCTAAACTAAATTATAAATATATGAAAAAGACATTATGTGGGATTTATTACATAGGGAAAAGTTGAGAATATGATACATTGAAAAAAATTGAAATACTATTGCTAATTGGCCCGTTTTGTAGGAGAAACTATTCAAATACAACTAGGGGAACATACTCTATAGTCAACTAAAAGATTTCTCATGAATTAATACATTCTATAGATGATAGAATAAGCGGCTATGTGATTTGCATGTATCAATAGAACAGTGGTTTCATTTTACAAGTTATGATGTCTATGAATAAAAAGGTACATATGTGGTAGCATATGCCATGACTGAGAAACCACTTCTACATGAATGTACATTGTAAAAAAATGTACATTTTTCAGAAATGGGATTTATGATATTATGAAATGCAAATTAATGTCATGAAGAATGTATATTAGTGAATGTTCAGTTTAATGTCGTGTAGTGAGGACATTCGAGGTATTAATTTAAGGTCAATATATTTGACCAATGTTTTTCATGGTTCTCTGAACCTCAATAATATTCCAAGAAATATTCAATTATATTTATGTTTGGAAGGATAATTTTACAAGCATTGATTTTGTAATTCCTATATTCAAATATTAATTTTGGAAAAAAGGATAAATGAATTAGAGGAGCTATTTTCTCAGAATGAAGTTACAACTATTTGAAAAACCCATTATGGTGACTATAATATGATATGAAAACTATAGAATATTGTGTATAGAAAAAAATTTAAATCATATGGATGACATAACTAGTATAACGGTGACATTATGGAAGGCCAACTGGGTTCATTAAAACTATAGTTAGTTAATGGAGCTATCAATAATTCTAACATTCTATTCCCAAAAGATGATCAATGTTTGTGCAGATTTATATTTTCCCAAGCATGATTCATTTATGGGAAAATGTTACGGGACACATAATTCATATTTTTTATCATTATTTGCAAGGAAATTGGGGAATATTATCTTTATAAAGGTCCAACCCAAGCACATTAAGTATGATACCTATATTTTTAGGTTATATAGTTGGTGCCATTGAAACAATTGAATACATTTGGTTGAATGCACCAAGATAGTTTTAATATGCTTTAAACATAGGGAGACAGAAACTGCAAAACATAGTCTTAGATACATTTAGGTCATGAAAAATGATATGAGACAAATACATGAACGATTATTACTTTAAATTGTGTGTTCTTTCATAACATCATTAATGATAAAATAGATAGAAGATGATTCTCCCATGAACCAAGTTACCTTTGTCTGAGAAACACAAAATGGGAGATATGTTATGTAGGGTGAACTAGGGAATATACTACAGAGTAAAATAGTGCCATCCATTGGAAAACATTCCCATTATATTGGAAAATATAATGCAAGACCACCTAGGCAATATACTACATGGTTAGGAGAATTATCTATTAGTTATTTTATAGTCTACTAAAATATTCCAAATAATGTTTATGATGATTTGAATATATTCAAATAATAAAGGTATGATGTGTAAATGGGGAAATCTATAATTCATAATGGATGTGTTTGGAATAACACTTTCCATGAGTTTGGAGTCCCTTAAAATGATATAATTCATATATATAGAAGGTAAATCACTTGTTTTCATAATGGGTTCTCTCTGGACATGGACCAAAATAGTTGATATTCTATAGATATTGATCATATTAAGGAGATGGGGAATTTTCCTTTATCCAATGGCTAGGATTAGGATCTAAGGGATAAATTTCACTAAAAATATAAAATGGGATGAGAAACCAGCAATACATAATACTTTGAATATGGTGCATGTTGACGTTAGGAAATGAGGACTCTATCAATACTGTTAATCATCTAGCATTAAAAATAATGAATTAACTAGAGTGAAGAAAGATAGTGGATCCATGATTTTTTATGTCATGTGTAAATGACATTATTCATTATATTTAATGGCTTTCACTAAGGACATAGGTATTATAATATGAAATTTTAAAATACAATGTGATTGAACTATGGCATATGGTAAAAGAATCAATACATATCATTTTTGAACAACAAACATGTAATGGGTAGCTATAAAAGATATGAGTTCCTAAGTAATTCAGGAAATTATATTTGACTTCTTACTGTAGATCTATATTATATAAGGGAGCGTAAAGGCTTTTTCATGTTGTAATGTGGCTATGTCCTTGTTTGAAAATCTCGATGTCCCTATGTATCCCACAGGTGTGAAAATAAAACACATGCACTTCTTGAATGGTGTTCCATGCAGTTAATTGTCATGCATAGAGGATAAATAATGTGCCTTTAAAGGTATTTTAGTTGGACCATTGATAACCCCAATAAGAATTTAGACACCTTATTTAGGTAGAAAAGCACTTTACCTAATTCTTAATCCCACTTGAGATGTGATCGATGTTAGAAAAATGGAAATGGAAAGGATTGTTCTAAAATAAAATGGTAACATGAGTGAAAGATAATATTATGATGATTAAATGGTGAGTGATCTGGGGTATAGGACCCAAGAATCACTATGTACATTGATAGAGAAAGAATCATTACACACAAATTTCATGAAATTGTACCCCATATCAAACATGTTTTGATATAGGGAAGAGGGATTTTTGTTATATTTTTGGTGGACCTGAGAGATATTATATAGGTATCACCTCATAAATTATTGGAATATGAATCAAACCACACACTACTCATGATGAAATATTTACAATATAGATTTAACACTTTCACATAGGGAATGGTGGAATTTTTATTATCTTAGTGCACCCATGATTGTAGATTGGGGATTTACTATATATGTCATTAGGACAAGAATCAATCCATATGTATTTATTCTAGTGAATTCCCCACACAAACATTATTTTAATGTGAGAATTGGGGGATGGGGTGGATTCAAATACCTTCCCTAATAATTGTTAGACATAATAAATAGATGGTATGAGAATCAAAGTATATATTCAAGAAGAGTGTATTAAATATGTTTAGTTCATATACAAGAAATTGGGGATTTTTTTATTATGATCGTGGTTATTACCTTGAAAGGATATTTCTATACCTCTATGTTTCTCATTGGAATGAGAATCAACCTATATGTAGTTCTTTGAAGAACCTTGCAGTTAATCATAATGTTGTAAGTATGTGGGGGAGAAAACATGAAAGAAAAATTTCAGTTGGACCAGGGGTTAAGACCTAGGTTTCAATATGTATCTTGCAAGGGGAAAGAATCAATGCACACATAGTTCATGGATCGGGAACCCTATATAGATCTAATTAAAACATAGGATGAAATGGGATTCATGTAACACTATAGATTGGAAACAATGTGAGTAATTCCTACACATGGAAGGTACTCTTATATTAAGTTATCAAAAGTAATAATAATTGTTGGAATCATTGGAGATTTATTAATCTAAAATAATGGAGATATTAACCATGAATTTTAATGTCGTGTGGTGAGGAAAAAAGTTGTTTTCATTTTTCAGGTAATTAGACGAGTACATCATGGTGTCCAGTAAAACATCATGTGACAAGGATAAAGATTCTATAGAGTTTAGTGACATACTCAAAAAATATATTGTTATATGTAGTTTAACATCATACAACATGCACATTGTATGTTATGATGTTAAATTTCATGCAACAATGATATCAATTGGTGATTACCCTATGTAATTATTCATGAATATAGCACTGGTTAGAGTTTTAGTGAGTTATATATCCATTGAGATTATGGAATAAGCTCAAATAGAGTATAACAAATGTATGGAGTATGGTTCTTCCCACATTGGCTCAATTATTGAAGGATTATTTCATACTATCAATGGATTCCTAAGGAACAATACCAATTCTTCCAGGACAAATGATAAAAATTGAAATACCTTTTTTAAAGCTCATAGTATTTAGCACTAATAGACATCCAACTGATGAAAGGTATGAAATATCTTTGCATTAAATTTCACTTGATTATTTAGATTCATTTGAGACTACACATTTATGGATAACTAATCAAAAATAGAAACCTGAGGTGATGAAAATTGATCATTAAAAGGAAGGATATATCCTATTCTACAAATAAATTATAATGATGTTGACCATGCTGCAATATATAGAATGACCATATGGCACATAAATGGGGATGATTTCTTGGATTTCATCTATTTTATTTTGAAAAAAAGGAGAAATCCCATGAATAAGAGAAATGGTCATTATTTTCATTTCCCATCTTGGATCTACCATGGATTTGGCTATATCTTCCAGTGCATCAGCTTCGGCATTTTGTGATCACTGGGCATAAAAAATATTGACTTAGAGAGAATTTATACCATCAATCTTCATATATAATCACACAATTTTATTTTAATTCTTTTATGATTGTGTAATTCTCATTTATTTGTTTGATTACCTATTATAAATCACCCTTAACCTCTAGGTGATCTAATAAAAATTGGAGTAACAATTTATTACCCACAATGATAGACTTTTATTCGGCATCATTGTTGGTACCACCATTGGGTAGCACGATTGATTATGGATATAACCCATTTACAGGGGAGATAATCTCAATTCCTAATGCATCATTATTGATATTAGGGCCTTACATTCACTTCCCTATTGTACATCTAGAGGAACCATCAAAATAAATTTTTCCTAGTTTTGGGGATGTCTTGAATAAGGTATATTTTTCATCGGTTCTGTATTTATTGTTGTTACTTCATCATATGGGTGATCGTTAAAGATGTCTACCAAACCATGGCCTTAATTTGTTTTTAGGCAAGAACTATATATCAATCTTCTATTGTATAACTACACCCCAATCCAGTTATCCTATGAGGATAAAATGTTTGAGGATACCTTTGAGTAGTTTATTATAAGAGAACAAGTGGACCTCATGATGCTGGATGTAGTTCCTCAACATCTGAACTGTAATGATTATACTATCAATATCTTCCTAATACTTAAATATCATGTCTCTATGCCATGAATGATTTTACTGATATATTTTAGAGTATTTTTATTAGTAGCATCATTCTAATATGCAATGAAGGTTCAAAATGATCACTATAAGGTAGATATATAAAGAATAAATTGTTTTCCATCAATGGGTGGCATCAATAGTAGTGAAATCAAGAGGTATTTATTGAGGGTATCAGATTAATATTTTTAGTCATTTGATAACTGATAAGTATCCCCTGTATTCATCAATTTGGTGAATGGATAACAGTTTCCTGCAAATTTTCTATAAAGCATTGGATATAGGAATAGTTTCCTTGATTTCCCCTTAATTAATTCTCATTTCATGGTTCTGATATGCCAATTATATCATCAGTCATTTCAATATCGACTTCAATTCCATGATAAAATACAAAAAATAATGAATGTTTGTGGAGGTTACCCTGAAATCACATTTCAGTGTGTTCAACTACAAATTATTTTGTCAAGGATGCTTTATATGGAATCCAGGTATGTTAGCTGATCAAAAAGATGTCTAGATTTATCCCCTAGATCATCAAAATAACAATCATCAAAATTATCCAATATTTGTTTGAGGATGTGGTTAATTTTATGTCGTTATATTGCACCATAATTCTTCAAGAAAAAGGTATTTACTTTATATGACTATATAACTTGAGGGTCTTGGATGGAAGTATGTTACTAATATTATAGAACCATATAGATTTGGTTATTCCCATAGTGGCCATCCATGAATGATAGAAGTTGTTATTTTGTTATTGCATCCATAAAGAGTTCTGTGTTTCGAATGGATAATTCATCTGTTAGAAAATTCCATTTAAGATCTATGAAATCCTTATAAACTCTGCTTTTTTTACACTCTTATTGTTCATTGGGAAATATTGGATAACCAATATAGATATTTCACCTCTCTGATGAAATCATCTTTTATAATCTTTTCCATTTAATTCTTACTTTTGGATGTGTGAGTGAGGTGTGTTCTTCTTGATGCCTTCTTATTTCCTCGATGATCTTCTAGAATTCCCAAATGATGGGTGACCACCTCAGGGTCAATTCCTTTAATTTCCATATATTTTAAAGAAAATAGATATCGTTAATTCTTAAAAAATGGTGTATATACATATTTCTCTTCTTAAGACATGGATGAATTTATCAGAGTAAGACTTAGGTCATCCTGTATACACTAATTTATTTATATGAGTTCATCCATAATGGAGGAGATTCCTTCCTCAAATGTTACATAGGTGTCCCTGAGGTCTTATACATTTCCCCTTGTTCATGTGTTTGTTATTCTACCTCTACTTGAATGGTAAATTGTGAAGAGAGAATTTCAGGGATATATGAGGATTAGATATTTGTACATCATGAAGTGGAGGAAACCATCATGAATTAACTAATGTTTAAGTGTCTTTTGAATATGTGTATGGAAAATAATGGGTATGATATCACTATCCCTATATTTTTCAATGAGTGTGACCACTTCATATAGAGTGAATAATGAAGAAGATTGATTCTGGTGACCAGTTGATGGAATCATGAAATCCGCATTTAGGATTTCACCACTTATTAGAGAGTATATTATTTTGTCTTTTTTTAGGCTCATTTGTCATGATTGAAAATATGTTATCCATTTAATGGGTGGTTGGATTTTGGCCAACCATTTCAACTTGATTAATGGGAATCAAATAATCTATACTGAGATGCATGAATCGGTTATCTAGGATCATTTACAAATCATTAAGGGAATTTATTCTAGTAAAATTATTCCACATGGACTATTTTACAGTCATGTGATAGAACTCGACATCAATGTAATGAGATTTTAGATGTTTTATTGTGGCTTTATTACCATGAAATGTACCTATTTTTATATTTAATAAATATTTGAGACACTTGTGGTATGATTAATTAATTTTATCTTGTTTATATAGGAATGATCTCCCCAAAAAAAATGAAGAATGATGTGTCATTTTGGAGGACCATGAACAATCTAATCGATTTGACATCCCTAAACTTGGTTATAGGCATAACCACAGGGAGAGGTTCCTACTCATTTTTTTAAAATACCATTGAAACCAATGTCTAGGGAGGCATGTGGGATTATGTGTGTCCCAATAAATGAAGTGTACATATGAGAATGGTATTTAGCCTTAAGCTATTATCAATGAAGACTTGTCGGCTATCAATATCATTGATCAAACTTGATAAATATAGGGGATTAATGTCTCCATGTATGACCAAAATATCACTATTGTCCATGAAACAAATGAATGAATTACATTCCATTGTGTAATTATCTATATTATAAACATCTTTGATGGTAACCTCAACTACAAACACTTCAAGACTTGAAAAATCCTCAATTAGTGCTTCATGAAGAACCTTCGATAGACTCAGAGAACCCCATATTTATAACATGGTAGGTACATGGTCTATTTCTTTCAAAATATCATACTTTTGATCCAAAGGTCTTCATTTTACAACATGGAGATTCTCTCACATATGAGATCTGGGAGATGATTCTCATGAAGTGGATGGTCCCACATTTGGAGAATAAGAATGATTTCTTTTAATCTTAGTAGATTAGACTTCCTATATCTTCCCACATGATGAGAATGTGGTGTCATAAACTCTAATTTATATTCAAGTAAGATCATGTTAGGGAAAACACTATCATGTTTGTGGTAATTCACTTGACTAAATATACCTATTGGAGGGTTCTCCTATGAGCTTACACAAAATAAACTGTTCAATAAGGGGTGGTGGATTCTCACATAACCATGACTTACCATGTATCATCATCCCGAAAGAAATTTTCCCCTAGTAACCCCAATTAATTGCATGGAAATTTGATTCATAATTAGAATCATCATTTGAGTTAGGATCCATTAAGTGAATAAAACTAATAGAAACAAATATTAGCACTTTATTTGATGAAAAATCTGCCTAGGGGATTGACTCTTATTGTTCTGATTGGCTAGTCAGGGCCCATGATTTTGAGATGGTTGTCGTGAAATTTTATATGGTCTATGACAACATTGGCCTTAATACAAACTCATATTCTACCATTTTCACCCTTTTCATCCTACCATGTTTATTCTTGGAGGATTGTCCTTCAGAATATTTAGCTTTTGATGAAGACAAATTTACTATAATAGATGGGGTATGAGACCCAGTTTACTATTTCAACTATGTTCACATAATGGAATGAGTTATGTTCATTATTTTCCTAACCATATGGTCAATATTTTTCTATGAATTCATACTTTTCACATCCATCCACTGACCATCTTCATAAATAACATTATCAATAACACTTTATACCTTAGATGGTGAATATTTCAGCTTCACATTCCCAAAGTCCTCCAACATTTATATGATGTCCATGAAAATAAAATGCTCTTATATAGGATTCCCCACCATTTTAGGTTAAGGTAAGTAGTTTGGGAGGTCCTAATCCTCATAATTTCTATGTCTCTTTGTCCTTGGGGAATTAAATTATTTATTTTATAAGTCTGAAATTAAGTACTCATGGACGTGGTTATTTCTAAAAATAACAGACCTTGTTTTTGAAATCCTTAAACTATTTTCATCTCTAATCTCTTCGATAATCCCAAAGAGTTTGTAGTTTCTTCTAATTCTCTGGAGGTTAGTACTACCGTATGACACCTGATTTGTGGTAGGTGTGGGTATAGTGGAATTATTATGATTGATTGTACCAGCATCAACATATCATTCTCTTCTGCTCAGAGTTGATTGGAATACTCTAGATTTTCTTCTAGTCTCTATTATGAATTTTTCCACCTGTTGTGAAATATTAGCCAGACCACAAAACACTCCTCTATTACTAACAATGATTAATGTTGTGAACAACACATTTTGGATATTTCAACACAAATGTGAATCATCTATTCTAAAGGGAGCTACATATTTAAGGATTATGTTCACCTATTCCACTGAATGATAAAATATGAAAATCTATCATTCTAAATTTCCTTGTTGTTTCTGAGATAGAATACTACTATCTTCTACAACATTAAGAGGAACTGTAAAAGAAATATCTAATGAATATCTTACCATCTATGGCATGAATGAGATTAAAAACTCATGTACAATACAAAGGCTTTCCCCTACAATGATTACACAATGAATATGATTTTCACTACTTCATTTTTATCGAGTGTCCCCATCATGGGATCACAGTCAGATAATAAATGTATTAAATGCTGCTCTGGATAACCTGATCCATTTAAATATAAGAAATTTTGGATTATAATTTTTTTGGAGGAGAGTTAAGATCCACCCATTAGGGATAAGAATTATTTTGTAGAAGTAATGGAGTACTACATTCATACAAATCATTCAATAGATTTTTTGATGAATCAAATGTATTTGTAATAATTTGGATAATATCTGGAATATTTAGTACTATAACTAGAATAAAATCTAGATCATGAACTACTGAAAAATTGGTAGGACCCCATGTGGTAGTGCAACTTGTATTTTGGTTTGGATAACCCATGTTGATAAAATTTTAAGGATGTTCTTGGCCCTACACCTATTTTTAATATCTATGTATGAAATTACATACCTCATAAGTAATTAATACAAACCCTCCTATATATTTTCAACCAACTTAAATTTCATGTAGAGTATCTACTTGTGGATCATGTCTATCAGGAATGTTTTTTTGGGTATCTCTTCATTGAGACTTCCCACCTTCTTCATCTTCACCTTCTACTGAGAAAATATTTCCTCATGTGAAATGGAATGACCATCTTAGTGGGAAATGTTGGCCATGGAATGATCTTTATCATTTCCCTTATTTGTTTCTTTTGAATTGTTGGATATTTATAAATTATGGGACACATAAATGTTTATTAATACTTTGATTAATGGTATGCATAGAACCTTCATTTTCATTATTTAGGAGCACATTATGAACAAGAATATCATCATTTACTCCTGTAAACATGATTTACATTACATGATACATTCTGTATTGGAATACATGAAATTCAACAACAAACAATTAATTTCAGGAATTATTTTATTATAATTGTATCATAACATTCATATTCACCCTCAAATAGGATTTTTCCTCCTATTATTGGGTTCCCAAAGAATTATTTGGAAGAGAATACCCTAAGGGGAATCCCATATGTTTTTAGTTGTGCATTCAAGTTGCTGGAGTGGCCTCTCAAAATTCTATGACTGATATTAGTGCTTCTTGTCTCCCTATATTATGACATCTGGCCTGAACGTTAGCTGGTTTCTTTATCTGGCACTCATATAAATTGAATTCCTGAGAAGACCATTGTTTAATATTAAATATTTCTGAAATTGGATAGCTAACATAATCTAATGAGGAGTCATTCAAAATGTTCAAAGATGATAGAAGAAAAATTATCTCAATATCTTGATGTCTATTGTCCTAACATTCGGGATGGTCTATCAAGGCTTGTTCTTGCTGAGAATATCAGTTACCAAGAATAGGATTTGATTATTGTAGCGGACATGGTGAAAAGAAATTTCATGACACCATTTTTAGGAGTCTTTTCTAAAGACTGGGTTCAATGAAATGCAATTCTCTATATGCTCCATATCTTATGATATGAAAACCATATGGGGTATCTATGGTGAGTCTCTGCAACTAATTTAATGTATTGATGTATTATTATTGAAGGAATCCATGTTACTTCTCAGTCTATAGATTCTAAAAACATAGAGAAAAGTCATGTCCTTTTGGAACTATAAACCATATATTACCATATAATGAATTTTCTATAAATAAAATGTTAATACATTGGATTTTAGAAGATAACGAGTCTTCCACATATTGAGGCATATAACATGAATACAATCTTCTTGCACACATCTCAATAATGTTTTATTGAGTGGAATACAATGTCTATAACATGACTAGTATTTCTCCCGTAGCCATTTGGTTTCTCATGTTCAATATGTTATATTATTTTTTTAGTGGTTTCCCTACTTGATCAGAGAAAAGTGGATGTGTTCCTGTCTCTTCATTATAATTTGTAAGATTAGTAGTGAGTTCCCCTATTTTATTGGAAGATAAATTACATAAAAGTTGTTAGGATAATGACTTACACCTTTATATATCTTCCAATTGAGAAATGATTTCACCCAACAGTGAGAGGGCATCAGACCTCAATGACCTTGTACTTTCGTGTTCCATTTTATAATATGGATTTCTGGACACTACATTTTTATTTATAGAATGAATATGAAAATGAAAATTACTACATCGAAGAGAATGTTAACAGTTAAAATCATAATGGAGAGGATCATCATAGTGATTTATATAAATGTGTGTATCTTCTAACATATTGACATTATGGTTTTAGGTATGGTTTCTATGGTTATCATCATGATATAGGTTCTCAAGATTTACTAGATTGTGGGAAAGATGAATTCAAGAGGAAATGTCTAATAAAGAAATTCAGAGTAACTACTAAAGATCTAATAATTAGGTAATGGGATGGTTTGATCTTAAGATGAAATAGATAATTGTCTATGGGTTTTAAGAACTCTATTCTTCAGCGGAGCTAAATTGTGAACTAGATCATGATCTTACCTATTTGTTTGATAAGTGTTCTTTTTAGACGAGTTCTTACAAGAAGATGGGGACACATCCTAAAAAACATGTTATCATTGGTAGGTGTAAATTCTTTTTTCGGAGTCACTCTCAGAGTTGGATGATTATATTCTAATATAATTGGTGTATTCTCCCAATAATTATTTCCATGTGATATGGTGGAGAATTATCTATAACACCCATTGGTTGAGAAAAATGTATGTATCTTCTCTAGGGTGACATGTTGATGAGCCACCCTACATTTTGGGGAAGAGTAATGAATCCTCCCCTTTTGTATTACTATTTCTATGATGATGATAGTCTTGTTGGTTTACATGATATTGTCATGGATTTTTGTTTTCCCATTAAGTATTTCCAAGATGTTATTGGTGACATCAGGGAACATAAAAGGAATATACTTCCATTCTGCATTTTGAGTAGGTGTATGTACGTACTATTATCCTCTACTACCTAAAAGTGGAAGATGAATATTATTTTGTGAGGGGGTAGAGGGTTGATTTTTCCTCCTGATTGTCATTACAGTTTCCAAACTAACTTCATTGGTGAATAGAAATAGAACTATTTTCACGATTGTTAAATTATCGATGGGGAATATGCCTGCCCATTATTTTCTAGTAATCAAGAATGAGAAATTTCCTTGAGTACTGCCAGACGAGTCTACTGGTTGGTTTGATGAGTGAAGATAGGTGTATGTTCTTACTTGCTTATTTACACTATACTTGGTTGGATGGCTTCTTTGAATATATAAAAATGAGTTTTCTACCTGGAATGATTAATTTAAGAAGGTTTATTTTCCATCTACGGTAATACCACTATATTTGAATGGATATATTTGTTAGGCACTGTCAGATTATTCTGTTGAATGGTGGAATGAAAGAAAAAGGGTGTATGTTCCCAGTCACTATATTCCACTAAACTATGTTGGTGGGGTTCTTAAAGGGGTAAATGGTAGGAATATTCTCCTTGTTATCCAGTTATCCCCTAAGGGATATCTTACATGTATAAAAATGAGGGGCCTCAGCAAGACAACTAATGGAAACACCCACATCATGTTGGGAGTTTTTTGACACATGTTGTTAGTTGTGGTGATTGTTGGTTAGAGTCATCTGGAGAGTCCCTTGTGTCTTATGAAAGAGTACATAAGATTGATATTTGTCAAATTCTATAGAATATGGGAAGGATTTTTGATTTTTTTCAGGGTACTATCTCTGGAAATGTTTGAATATTTTGGTTGGTATCATCTTCGTCTAGACTATAGGTTATTATTGGATAGATGATTTACTGTTATTCCTAATTTGGATAGCCTAGAGGGCTGCTTCCAAGGATGGAATGTCAATTTTTTGTTAGTAATATCTAACTACTTGGTTGGAAACTAATCACTGATGTCATTAAGTCATTGATGGGATCTATCTTGAGATGAGTATCTGACCTGTGTAGCAGCCCTTGTGTTGATCGATGTAAACATAAAAGAATCAATTCTATTGTCATTATTTAAAGGGAAAACGTTCTTGTATATTTAAAAATAATAATCGTTGAACTATAAAATTTCTTGTTATTGAGAAAATTTCTAATTTATTTCCTTGACTATGGCTCTTTTATTAATTGATATGGTCCTTACAAATGTGTAACACCATCATATCAGTTAATAATTCACATCGGGTTCACAATTCCTTTCCATTAGAATATGTTTTATAGTTAGGAATAACAATTTCCAAACAATTTATATTTTTCTATATATAATCTCTAACATCCAAATTTTTTTGTATTCAAGGGTTCTTACATTCCAAAGTCATTGGATCATTAGTATTATTAACATACAATACTTAAGATATCTTATTGGTCGAGAGGATGGGAGGTCATGCTTATCACACCAAATTAAGAGAAATTTGTGCGTACTATGAGAATCTATAAAAGATTTATGATATGTTCCAGAATCCTTAATTAATTACCATGTATGATGTGATTGATAACAATATTATAAATTAGTTATAATACTGTCTGGAATTTAGAATCAACTATATGTTTTCGTGGTTTTTCATTGATGGAGATATCAGTATGTATTTGAGGATCTCCATATGTGATATCTTCTCACATACTATGTGTAGATTATTTTTTAGTAAATATAATGATGTTGGTTTCTAAGACATGTAGTGGGGCACTCTATAGTTTATGATCATCCACATATATGAATGTCACTCTTGAATTTATTGTCATCCTGATAGAAAAAAGTAGTTATGATGTCAGCATCGAACACATAGATACGATAATTGTGTATCCATAGAAAAGGAATAAAAACCCACATAGATAGGTGTCTCATAATGAAAATTTTCATATAGTATATGGTTACATGAAATGGACCCAACCGTACAGGTAAAAGTCATGTGGAAAGAAAACTAGGTGGAATGTGCCTAGTCAATGCATGGTGTGGGACTCATGCCAAAGCATCCCATAAAACATGGAAGGAATATAAGATCCCAATTTTAATTTCACTCTATTAAATATATGAACCATTGAATATATGGTTGATTATAGATTTTTGGATTGATCCATTGGAAGGAATCGTATGTATCTCGTTTGGATAGAATTAAAATCATACATTGTTTGATATATCTTGTAGGGGTTTATAACCCATTGAGAGGATTTGGTTGCAGTATACTCCGAAAGAGGATTCCCCATAATAGATTCCATGAGTAATATATTTATTTAAAGTGACATGGGGGTTTAAATAGGGTCTTACTCTTAAGGAGGATGCCTAGTAACAAGTTCTATGAGGGATGTTTTAAATCCTGATGATTTGATGGATTAAATTATGGTTTAATCCTATGGATGATTAAACAATTTAGGTAAATAGGATTGGTTATTACTGATAAAGATTATTCCCAATTCGTGGGGGTGATTTCTAATATCATGGACATGTTGGTATGGAGCTCGGGACATGAGTAGGCTTCCAACATTTCCACGTTTTGGCAGGAATAAATTTTCTTGTGTTTCATTATGTCACATAGATTGTATAGGTTTTGTTATCATAAAAAATATTTAAGTCCACATGATTCATTCATGGTGTGAGAAACAAGAGGATATGAAAGATTCAATAAAGTAGAAATTCCTTATCCTTTAATGACGGATGAGGATGGGCCTATAGCAGAAGATGATGGGGTAAATATAGAAGATGTTTAGACTATGATGGAAGAGGTTGAAGCAATGATCCTTCACATTCATCAGTTTAAATTGGATATCTGTCCTATGTGAGGAATTATTGAAGGTAGAAGTGTTAGACGGAAGGAATTCTACAACGCCGAGCATAAATGGATATAGACTTACAACAAGATTGTTTACCTTTGTGAATTGTTTGTGGCATACTTATTTGGATGATTCTGATTTTGAGGATTAGTTGGCACTTACTTCCATGGAGTATTCAAATTATACTTGTTTAACATGATATAAGTGTCAGCTGAGGAGGCTTAACGAGTATCTGGAGGTGTGTATCGACTAAATGTAATCAACGAATCAAAAAGGATAAATGAAACTCACAACATGGGAAAGTAACCAAGAGGACTACGTCGACATAAGGAATTTATGAGAGTAGAATATTATCCTATATCAAGGTATTCTAGAGAATTTATGTTTTTCTATATAAAGGAAAAAATTTAAATGGGTGATGATCCATGATAAAAAATTTATGATGGGATTCTAAATTTTTTTTGGGGTTTAGTGACAAATGTGAATGTACTAACCTAGAGGTTCAAAACTGCAGCATGACACTATTCTCGAGAAGGGTTGTAGGCCTTGCGGTATTAACCAGAGGGTTATCTCAAGAGGTTATAAATATTATGGGTCTCCCAGGTAGGCCTCCCATGTATGGGTTACCCTAGCTGGGTACCCCAGGTTTGGATCACCGAAGGTCTCTCACCCAAGTGATATCTCGCAGATGTAATACTAGGGTGGATCACAATAACTCACCTAGGTATTGGTTACCCATGTGTGGGTCACCATAGTGATGGACTAGGGGACATGAATTAGTGATACAAGGCCACATAAGTCACGAAATTAGTGAGATACTACTTGGTTGGAGGATCTACTCAGCCATAGTGTAACACCATGTGCTTCTATTGTATGTTTCCCATGGAAGAATTATATAGCTTGCATTATACGCAACATCAACATTCTAACACACCACGACCAATATAACTACCTGTTATAAATAGTAATACCCATGTTTTGAAAATTTTTAAATTTTATTTTTTAATATGGACATCATTTTTGTATTCTGATATCGATATTATCTTACGGTGAATTTTGGCTATTTTTTTGAAAACATTCAATTTTTGATGAATATTGAAAAAACTAAGTTATAGTTTAAAATATACTTTTTATATAATTAATTATTATTTTTATTTAAATTTATTTTATGTAATAATCGATACATAATACCTAGATATGTTCAATGTAATTCATTAGATAATATTTATAATAATTTTAGATATATAAAAAAAATTCGAACTTTTTACCGTCTTTTACACTTCTCATATGAGCATTTGAAAATTTGCATAAACCATAATTTACTGCTTATGTGAATTGAATTTCAAAAATCTAAGAGTCAAGGTTGATATGAGTTAGTAAAATGTGTCTCAATAAGATAAAAATAATTTTTGATTCATGGTATCTTTTGACATTTATTTACCATAGTTAAAATTTAATAGATTAATTAAAGGTAAAAATGATATTATTATTACCCTAAAACATGTCATAATTCTATTGGATAACTTTAATTTGACCTAAAATAAACTTAGGAATTAAATATTTTCATTTGGGTCTACTTGGATTTGTTTAAGACATTTAAAATTATTTAATTCAAAGAAGAGTTTAAAGTGATAAATTAAATTTTTAATAACTATATCATATGTAATATATGGTTACAGATAAATTAAATTCGACAAAAAATATTCATTATAAAGAAAAACCGATTTCCCACCTAATCATATTTTATTTATAATTTTTATACAGTAAATAATTTATTTATTTATGACACTATGATTATGTAGTAATTACCTTTTTTTAAAAAATATTAAAATAATTTATATTATAAATACCAAAATAAATGTTATTTGATAATTTTTATTAATTACACTAAATTTAAATGTTAATATGACATGATAGTGTTGATTATATTAATTCTTATCGATGTAATATTGCATTTATGAATTTAAAAAAACCAAAATATCTAATAGTGTCAAGACTGACATAAAAGTGTTTTTAAACAAAATATAATATTATTAATTGAAATTATATTCCTAAAAATATAAGGATTGGACAATGAAATAATTAAGGTTATATAATTTAATAGTGAACCACTTGGGGTTCAGATGGATGTTTTTAGTAAGTTTGTTGACAACATAATATAAAAATACAAAGAGACATGGTAAATGTCAAACTATTTTACTGATAGTTATATCAAAATGATAATGTTAAAATGGTGACCTGAACTAGTCTAAAACCTATTGTTTCAAATTATTTCTCCCATCCCCACCATATCATAGAAATATATCATTTTTGAGCCAGTAGAAACCGAAAATTACTTTATTATAAAATAATATTTCAATGTTTTTCTAAGGTGCCCCTCACCCCTCTTATAAAAGGGCACTTCCCATTCTCCCATATTCACACCATCAAAGCCATTTGGCTTAGGAAACCCCTGCCCAAATATCCTCCCAACAATCCACCCTTAATCCTAGATGACTTCTATTAGTCATAAAACTTACTTAAGGATCCCCTTTGTGTAAATCAAAAGGAAGAACCCGAAGAAGAGGTAAATATTTTATCACCTCTTTCAAGTTTTCTTCTTCTTCCACTTCTTATTTATTTATTTTTTCCATTCAAAAATAATAAATAAAGTATATTCTATATACATAGATGTTATTAAAAAAATGGTACAACCATATTCATTATTCTATCCATCCTATAAATGACAATGTCACAATACGTGAGTACGTACGGATTACTGTCTCCACGTCATGGTGTAGTTTTTGATTCAAATACATCACCATTGGGATGGGTATAATAAGGAGTATAAATGATTTAAATAAAAAATATAACATCATAATTATTCTTTTTATATGTTATAACATAGAATTATATTTTATAATAATACAAAAAGAATGATATTGTCGCTCGTGGGTACGTACAGATTACCGTCTCCACGTACACGATGAGATTCATTCCCCATCATATCCATTCAAGAAATATTTTCATTTGATGATTAAAAATAATTTTTAAAGACTTAATATAATTCTAAATACGAATATGATACATCATATCCATAAAAAACATTACTTACATAACAAATCATATAAAGGAATACGAATCAGTTAACACCCGAAACGACGATAATACAAATGTATTATTAACAATACAATATTAAAAGATCATATAAGGTATCATATTAATGTATATGGTTCTTCTATAATTTAATAACAATTATTTCACAATTATACATGAGGTTAACCTAACCTTTATCAATGAAAAGTACAAGGTAAGGGCTAATTTTACAATCTCTTTATTATCCGATGTTGTTTTTACGTATGTATATAATGGGACATCTTTACCATCCACATCCATTATTCCTAAAAATTTATTTTAAATTATTTTTATTATTTAATAGACAATGGGTTAATGTAATTTATTCCATAATTTTAAATTATATTTTTTGAAAGGAATATTTTAGTTGTTTTCCAAATAAGGTACTTTATGAAATTTTCAACAAAATTAAGTAAGATTGTTTTTTTAACTTATACGGTGGGTGCAGTTATTCTCCACCATTATAACATCATTAAAACTTATCTTACACGCTTATATTAATATTTTCAAAATAAATGTTTTCTTATATAATTATGTAACTTTAAATGATTTCAAAAAAAGTAAATGATATTTCCCTAAAATAGTTTTGATTTTATCTATGTCAATATCCTTTGATGGATTTTATTCTTGTTTAAATATGATTCATTAAGATAAAAATATTTCATATTGTATTTAAGGTTTAGAGTTCTGTTTCACTGTGAATGTGTTATTTTTATAACAATCATGGTTTATAGTTAATGTATTTCCAATTTGTATGTTAGTTTTAATACAAATATATATGTTATATTTCAACCTTTTCAAATGTGGAATGTATTGTTTATAATATGTGATGGGTGGAGCCCACTATTGCTCCTCGATGAGTCGGTAGGTGTCATGAGACAACTAGACTTGAAATGTTCCGATGCCTTTCCCAATTGGATATATGGTTTTGACCGATTCCTTAATCATTTATTGACGTCTTGGACGAGGCCTTGAAAAATGATTCAGAATTTCTGGCATTATACATTCTCTCATTATGAAAATAATATTGATGGTTCATGGGGTCATTCGACAAATAGAATACCCATGATTATGTTTTATTATATCATTATATACTCAACTCATATTCCTGCAATAAAAGTGTTCATGTTTATTATTTATAGAGGAATGTTTTTTCAATTATTCACCATGAATAATATTTAAGTTATATTCCACTATATTGATTAACCTTACTGAACATTGGTGCTCAACCCTTTATAATGTTTCATTTTCCTAGGATATGAAGATGTTAGTTATGTGTGACTTATAGGCATAATATACGAGGCTATGATGTTTCTAATAGAATAAATTGGAATTGTATTTCTTTTCAAGTTGAAAATTTTACCTTTTGTATTAATATTTATTCAAATAATACTAAATTGATCGATCTTATGGGACATGATTTTCAAGTGATCCTGCCAATGTTGGGTAATAATGCACCAAATTTGGGTAACTCGGGTCAGGGAATTACAGTTGGTATCAGAGGATGTTTAGTATAATCCACTGAAACTAGATTTAGAAAATCTCTAATTAGACAATATTATCCTCAAATAGACTTTGAGGATTTCTATAAAGAACTTCCTATAATTTTGGTAATGTGTTGATTTTGTGAGTTTTGCATGCAATACATCCCTATCTGGATACGAGCGGGTAGATGCGATTGTGGAACAGATGTACCTAGGGGTAAAACATGAAAACATCATTTTGATCTAGACTTGAATGGTAATAATGCACGCCAATGGGAATTACAACACTATTGGTTATGAAACTCGTGAGGGATATGCTTAAGATAATTAACATTTTCATTACAAACCAATATAAAGGGATTCTGAGTATATAGTTCCCCAATGGAAACGTTTTTATGATTATGGATTATATCAATAAATTGCTCTATATATGTTATGTGTTTTACAATTTTGGATGTATGTATTGTTATTCATAAACATATCTAGCGTATTATATTGTTTAAAAATGGTTCCTAGTTGATGGAATGGAAGCTGTATCAATGCATGTAATCCATGTAGGAATTGACCACCTACTCAATGTTATTATAGCCGTGCTTGTGATGTAACTAGTTCAGATCATCTTATCACCATAATGGAAAAACTCACACATGTTATGAATAATAACCCTACCTAGATGGAGCAGCCTGATTCACAACATGGAGGATCAACGTTAGACCAATTTATGTGGAAATAACCACCAACATTGCATGGGATTAAAAATTCTATAGTGGCTGATAAATGGATAAATTCCATAGATAAAATATTTATTCTAAAAATGTGGATAAAAAGGAAATATTTTTGGTGATTTTAAGGGAATGAAAGATGAAACCAATGTCCAATGCTACATTTGCAGGGAGATGGGACATTATGAAAATAAATGTCCTAAGGGCTAGAGAAACATACCTCAGAAAAAGCCAAGGGATCAAGGTCAAGCTTATGCGTTCACTACTTTTGAGTTACAAGCTTCGAAAGATGTGGTGGCGGGTAACTAAATAGTTTTTTTTCATGTTTAGCCAATGTTTTATTTGATTCTGGATTATTGAAATGTTTCATATCTTTATATTTTCCTAAGAAATTAGATATTTCAAATTTTATTTAAAAAGGGAGTTATCAGTCAAAAGTCTTAAGGGATGTATCATTGCAACAATTTTTGTGAATCAATTCCCATTAGGGAATATAAATGTTATTTATCTGCTGATATCATTTTCATACCCATGATTGAATATGAAATAATTATCAGAATGGATTAGATTTCAGACCATGGGGAAAAAATTATAAAAAGAAGGTTACAATTTTCGATGACGATAAAAAGTGCCTTATATATAGAGTAGAAATGTCACCACCCGATTCTAATATAAATCCCCCTTGTAGCTCAACTAAATTCAATTATTGGGGAGGATGAAAATGAAATAACAGTGGGTGAGGAATATAATGATCAAATATAATGTGTAACTACTGTACAAGATTATCTTGTTGTACATCTAGAGGAGTGACCTGTACATCATTCAGAATGAGAAATTGAGTTTTCCATTGACTTAATTCCTGATTCAAGGCTCATATTGAATACCCCATAATGAATGACCATGATGGAATTAGTGAAACTAAAGAAACAACTATGTTAATTGAGTTATAAAGGATTAATTCACCCTAGTGTTTCTCCTTGGGGATCCCCCGTTCTTTTTATTAAGAAAAAATATGGATCTAAGAGGTTGTGCATTGACTACAGGGAGATCAATGCTATAAAAATAATGAACATGTATCTCATTCCTCGAATTGAATATTTATTCGACCAACTTCATTGAGTTCAATATTTTTCAAAGATTGATCTTTGATCTGGATATCATCAGTTGTTTGTGAAGAAGGAAGACATTCAAAAAACAGTATTTCGAACAGGGAATGGGCATTACGGGATTATAATAATGCCTTTTGGGATGACTAATGCACCCTATACTTTCATGGATCTAATGAACAAAGTATTTCAAGGAATATCTTGATGACATTATAGTGGTATTTATTGATGATATCTTATTATACTCAAAAAGCTTTGAAGATCATGAAAGTCACATGCACACGATTCTAATAACCCTCAAATAAAATGAATTATATGGGTAGTTTTGCAAGTGTCAATTTTGGCTTGAGGAGATTACTTTTTGTGGCCATATTGTCTTTAAGGATTGAATCTCTTTTAACCATATATATACAAAGGGAATATTTGAATGACCAGCACGGACAAGTATAACTGAGGTATGCAGTTTTATTGGTTTAGTAGGTTATTATCGACATTTTTTCCAGAATTTTGCACGATTGGAGAACCCATTAACAAATCTCACATGTAAAGGGGTTAAATTATTTTGGACAAAATAGTCTAAATAATGTTTCGATCAATAGAATAGAATAATAGTCAATACATCTATCTTGACTCTACCATCGGGGAATGATGGGTTTGTTATCTATAGTGATTCCTCAAAGAAAGGACTTGGTTGTTCCCTTATGCAGAATGATAGAGTTATTGCCTATGAATCACTACAGTGGAAAATCCATGATCAAAACAATCATCTCCTGATCTTGATTTTTTAGTTGTAATCTTTTCTTTGATTAATTGGAGACACTATCTCTATGGTGAAAAAATGTGAGATTTATACTCATCACAAGAGTTTGATGTATATTTTCTCTCAGAAGGAATTCAACATGAGGAAAACAAGATCGCTTGAACTACTCATGGATTTAGATTTCATGATACACTACCTCCCGGGGAAGAAAAATAAGGTAGAAGATGCTTTGGGAAAAAGGATCATGGAGTGTTGAACAATATTAGAGTTGAAAGGGTTCCTATTTTCATGGATATAGTAATGATGGATATGGGAAAAACCATGGAATGTAAAACATCATTACTTTTTCAAAATTTTGAAAAACAATATTTACTAGAAATGATCAAAGGTTCTCAGGATAAGGATGAGGAATTTCAAAAGATGATTAAAACATTGAATGATGGGAGATTGATCGACATCGTATATAATATGGGATTTTAATATTTGGGAAGAGACTTTGTGTTCCCGATATTCTTGATCTAAAAAGTAAATTGTTAAATGATTCTAATAGCTCAAATTTCTCTATACACCATGGGAGAACCAAGATTTATAGATATTTGAATGAACATATTTTGTGGGACAACATGAAGAAGGAGATTGCTGATTCTTTTTCAGGATGTATGGTTTGACAACAAGTGAAAGATGAAAGGAAACAACCTGGAAAAGTCATGCAACCTCTTCCCAAACATGAGTGGAAATGGGATAATATTATGATGGAATTTCTCATGGGACTACAAAAGACTCCAAGAATGAAGGATGCAATATTGGACATTATGGACCATCTTAACAAGTCAGCACATTTTCTTACTATAAGAGAAGATTTACCACTTGAACGTTTAACATAAATTTATATTAATGAACTTGTCATGCTTCATGGAGTGCCCCAATCGATTGTTTTTTATCATGATCCACATTTTACATCAAGATTCTGGAAAATTATTTAGAAAGCCCTGCATACTAAACTTTGTTTGACCACTTCCTAGCACCCTCAAACTGATGGAAAATCAGAATGAACAATTAAAATCGTAAAATACATGTTGAGATCTTGATCACATGACTTTCAAGGTATATGGGATCAGTATATACCTCCTGTAGAATTTTCATATAATAATAGCTTCCATTCATGTATTCAAATGGTTCCATATGAAGATTTATATGGAATGAGGTGTCTCACACCAACCTTCTTGGATGATGATGGTGAAAGAAAAATTGTAGGCCAAGAACATATGGAGGAAATGATTTAGAAGGTGATGGTTATACAAACCCTCATCAATCATCTCTATGTTTGCTGAAGAGTTATGTCGATAACTGAAGGAAGGATTTGGAATTTCAGGTAGGAGATAATGTTTTCACAATGTTATCTCCATGTAAGGAAGTTATAAAATTTATTAAGAAGGTTAATTTAAGTCCCAGATGCATCAGACCATTTGAAAATCTAGAAAGAATTGGGGATGCATCTTACCGTTAGGAAATGCCACCATGTATCCCCAAAGATATTGATGTTTTCAACGTATCACATTAGAAAAAATACATGCCATCCCCACCGCAAGTGATCACCTATGAGGAATTAGAAATAGAACCCAATCAGCCTTATTTTGAAAAGCCTGTCAAGATTCTTAATATAATAGAACAGGTTTTGAGAAACTGGACAACTCATCTAGTAAAAGTTATATGGATAAACCATAAAATGGATAAGGAAACGTGGAAACCCAATGAACTAATGATGAAGATCCTCTCAAATATATTTATATAGAAAAATTATAGAAATTTCAAGGATGAAATTATTTGGAGGGGATAATGTAACAACCCATTCTTTTACGGTACATTTCCCTTTGAATAATGAAATAACTAGCATTGTACGCAACTTCGAGACTCTAACACACTATGACCAATAAAACTAGCCATTATGAATAGTAATAACCACTTTTTGAAATTATATAAATTTTATCTTTCAAAATGGTTTTCATTTCTGGATTCAGAATTTTTGAAATTAGATTAGGTTGAATTTTTGGTATTTTTTGAAAACATTCATTTTTTGATGAATAGTGAAAAACACTGAGTTTTAGTTTAAAATTGAAATTATATTTAAATAATTAATTATTTTATTTAAATTTATTTTAGGTAAAAATCGATCAATAATACCTATGTAATTTTAATGTAATTCATTGGAGTAAGTTTATAATAATTATAGAAAAATAAAAAAATTAACGAACTTTTTACTGTCTTTTACACACCTCATTAGAGCATTTGCAAATTTGCATCAAACACAATTTTTCCACTTCTGTGAATTCAATTTCAAAATTTTGAGTGACGTGGTTGATATTAGTAAGTATAATTTAGTTCAATGAGATAAAAATAATTTTCGGTGATTGGTAACTATTTACATTTTTTACCACAATTAATATTTAATATATTAATTAAATGTAAAAAAGATATTATAATTACCCTAAAAATGTCCTAATACTATTGGATAGGTTTAATTAGAAAAAAACAATATTATAAATAAAATATGATCCTTTAGGTCCACTTGGATTAGATTAGAGAATTTATTGTTTTTATTTAATTCAAACAATAGTTAAAAGTGTTAAATTCAAAGTATAATAATTAAACCATTTGTAATATAGTGTTACACATAAGAAATATTTGACTATAAAGATTAATTATAAAGATAAAACTATTTCCTATGTAATGGTATTTTTTTATAATTTTTAAAAATTAAATTATAATATTTATTTATGACACAATGATGATGCAGTAATTATCTTATTAATGAAATATTAAATTAATTGATATAATAAATACCCATATAAATGTAAATTGAGGATTTTTATGAATTACACTAATTTTGTATGTTAATATAACATTTTAGAGATGATTAAATGATTTTTTTTCAATGTAATAAGGCTCTTATAAATTAGAAAAAAGAAAATAACAAATAGTGTCAAGCAAGACAAAAATGAGTATTTAAAAAAAATATTATATTATTTATTAGTATTCTATTCCTAAAAATCATTGGTTTTGAAAAATGACATAGATAAGGTTATATATATTAATCATTAACCACTTGGGGTTCTCTTGAAGTTTATAGTATGTTTATTGACCATATAATATAAAAATACTAAGAGACATGGTAAATGTCAAACTATTTAACTAATACTTAAATCGAAATGATATGTTTAAAAAGATGACCCAAACTTTACTAAAACCTATTTGTTGATAAGTTATTGACCCATACCCTCCTTATCCGCTAAATAAATCATTATTGAGCCATTATAAATGAAAAAAATACTTTATTATAATATAATATTTCAATCTTTTCCTAAGGTGCCCCTCACCCCTCTTAAAAAGGGATCTTTTCCTTTTCTCAAATTCACACCATCAAAGCTATATAGCTAAGACCAAACCTTCCCAAATATACTCCCAACTCTCATACCTTCATCCTAGATACCTTTATTTAGTCATAAATCCATCCTAAGGATCCATTTTGATCAAATCAAAAGAAAAAACCTGACGAAGAGGTAAATATCTCATCACCTCTTTCATGTTGTCTTCTTCATCCACTTCCTCTTTTATTATTGTTTACACTATAAAATAATTACTATAGTATTTTTTATATACTTTTATGTTATTTGAAAAATTTTAAAACCATATTCATTATTCTATCCATCAAATAAATGATAATGTCCCAATACGTGCGTTTGTACGGATTACCGTCCCCACTTCGGTGTGTAGTTTGTTATTAAAATACATCATTATTTGGATGGGTATAATAATGATAATAAATTATGTAAATAATAAATATAAAATTATGATTATTCCATTAATATGATATACTATCCAATTATATATACTTTTAATATCAAAATAATGATATTGTCGCTCTTGCAAATGTACGGATTACCGTCTCCATGAACATGATCATATTCATTACCCATCATATCCATTCAAAACTAATTTTCATTTTGATGATTAAAAATAATTTTTAATGAACAAATATCATTATTAATGTGAATAAGATACATCCAATCCATAAAAAACATTACATACATAACATATTATATAATGGAAAACCAATCAATTAACACCTGAAATGAAAATAATACTAAAATATTATTAACAAAGAAATATTAAAAAACATATATGATATCATGCTAATGTATATGGTTCCTATATAATTTAAGAGAAATTATTTCACCATTATACAGGATTTTAACCAACCATCGACTAAGGAAAAGTAGAAGGTAAGGGTTAATTCTATAATCTCATTATTATCTGAGGTGGTTTTTAAGTAAGTCTATACTAGGACCTCTTTATTATCCACATCCATGTATAATAAAAATGTATTTCAAAAAAAATTTAGAATTTAATATACAATGTTTTTAATTCATTTATACCCTTATTTGAACATATATGTTTTTAATGGAATCTTTCCTTTTTTTCCAATCAAGGTACTTTATGACCTTTTCAACAAAATTAAGGTAAGAATGTTTTTTAACTTATATGGCGGGTGTGGTTATTCTAGGCCATTATAACATCATCAAAGAATCCCTTACAGTTTTATAATAATTTTTTCCAAATAAAGGTTTTCTTTTAAAATTATGTAACTTTAAATGATTTCAAAAAACAGATATTTCTCTTAAATAGTTTTGATTTCATCGATTTCAACATCCTTGGATGGATATTATACTTTTTTGATGTCAATTCATTATGATATAAATCTTATATATTGTATTTTTTTTCAATATGTTTGACTATGGATGTGTTATTTTTATACAATTCATGGTTTATGGTTAGAGTATTGAAATTTCGTATGATAATTTTAATATGAATTTTATGTTATATTTCAACCTTTTAATACGAGGAATGTATTGGACGTAGTATGTGATGGGTGGATCCTGTTATTGCTCCTCAATGAATCAGTAGGTCACATGAGGCAACTAGACACGAAATTGATCTAGGCCTTCCCCAATTTGATATATTGTTTTGGCTGAGGCCTTGAAAAAATGTTTCAGAATGTCCGACATTATACATTCCCACATTATGAAAATAATATTGATGGTTCTTGTGGTCATTCGAATAGAAGAATACACATGATTATGTATTATTATGGGATTATTTACTCAGCTCATATTCCTCCAATAAATGTGTTCATGTTTATTTTTGGTATATCAATGTGTTTTCAATTATTCACCATACTTAATATTTATGTTATCTTCCACCGTATTTCATACCCTTTCTGAGCATTTGAGCTCACCACATTCTTATGTTTCATTTTCCCAGGATATGAAGAAGTTAGTTATGAGTGAAATCCAGACATAATCTAGGAGGCATGTATGTTTCTAATGGAACAAATCATTTTTGGTTCTATATTCATTTTTTAATGTTGATCTTTTGTATGAATCTTGTATCCAATAATTCCAAAATGATTGGTCTTTTGGGACATGATTTCCTTGTGATCATCCCAATGTTATTTAATAATGCACTGACTCTGGGTAACTAGGATCAGGGCGTTACACATATCCCTTTATGGCATTCATGGTCTAGGATGTTGGATGACTATCTCATAATTTTAGGTGACGGGGTATGTTTATAGATTCACATGTTGGATTATATAGATGTACTTTCACAGAGAAACATGTGTCGGTGTACATTAAAAAATGAATTTGCAGGAATGGGCATACAAGGGGATGCACAATTCGTTACAAAATCTCTTAGAATCTGTGATCCATAACTTTTGATTTGTATGTCAGTTTGGGCTCATGTCTCGTAAAATAGTATTTCTCAAAGATATATACTTTTTGAATATATTTAATACACCAATGCTTCTAAGATAAAAATACTAAGTTGAATTTATATCAGTTGAAAACTTTTTGTCATTGGAAATCCTTGGCCTACTCATAAAGGGTGGTGGGTCAATACACCCACCATCATTGAGGAGAATACTTATATAAAATGGAAATCCAATCATGAATTTTATAGAAAAATTATTGATACACATTATGTAGTGTCAATAGATATTATAAAAGACTTCCCCAAAAAACATTATACAGTGATGGTGTATTTCTAAGATAATGTTTGACTTGTTTTATAGCCTAACTTAAGTAGGAGTCTTTTTAATGATTTAATGGTCCCAACATATTAGAAAACTGAATATTGAAAATTTTATTTAAAAATAGTTTTTATGTCTTATATTTTCATGGGAACATTCTTATGAGATTTAAGTCACATCAAATTAAAACACAACCTAATTATCTAAAATTATAGTTAACAAATAATGGTTAGAATTATCCTCCTTTATAACTAATTATATAATAAATTTACATTGTTGTAATATAAAAGTGTCTTGTTCTAGTTCACAAAAACAATAATCCAATAACTATAGTATTACAAATTAATCATTCCCTCATATGTATGATTGTGTTCATGTGTAATTAAAAAAAATTAAGTTGTTTAACCCCATACATTAATTCATATTTTAGGATTTTTATGAATATATTAAAAGTATATAAACCATTATATATAAATTATAATCCATATACACAACATGATATGTAATAATATTCTATGAATATATTATACTATATAATTGAATTATCTATATCGTATGAAAGAATGTGTTTATAATGATGTTGTTATATTATAATATATATTTATTTTTAATATAAATTATTTAATCAAGATATTAATAATTAAATAGTGAGACATTAAATAATTCAAAAGAAATATGGTGCATAAAAAATAAATAAATGTTAATAAATAAATTATTTATTTATTCCAATAGAACATGTTCTATACTAATAAGATAATAACAACACTATTGGTTTTTTTAAATTAAGCTTACTACTCGAATAAATAAATTCCACATATTATAAAAGTATAAAAACCATTGTATGTTACATACATTGAAATATTAAAGAAACCCACCGAGTGGTCTTAGAAAAACGAGAAACCAATGTTCTAATTTATGTCAATAAAAAATGGGTGATATGAAATATTGGATAACATTGTGTGATGAGTAGTTCATTGGACCCTAGAAATGGTGGGGGGGGTAGTCGTAAGCATGAAATGGAAGGAAAATTTTCTCATAGGTCCAAGATGAAATATCAAAATTGATTAGGGACACACAGGGTTACTATAGTTTTGAATCAGGGATCACAATTTGGATTCTAGAATGTGGGGGAGGTTCTAGAGTGATTTGTCTACAATCATTGAAAGGGGATAATAAAATCTGGTGTGTGGGGATGCATAAAGGGTAGGAGATGGATGAATAATGGGGGAAAGTGTATATATAATTAATAAATTCATTTTTGTGAGGTTGGGATTTTATTGTTATTTGGTAAATGGAATAGGGACCACAATCCTGAAGACACCTAATTTCCGAAATTGCAAATTATCAATTTTATTTTATTATTATATTAATTTTTTTGGAATGTTTTTAATAACGATTTTACATCGTTTCAATATATATTTTTATTTTATTTGGGACATAATATATAAAACTATAAAAATTATATAGAATTTATATTCACAATAATACATATATATATTTTTATTAGTGTAACTAATAAATATTTTTTTTAAAAATGTTTGATGAGATATATATTATGATATAAAAAATTTAACTTTGGTAATTTATAAATTCACTTAATGAGAAAATATATGATTATATATAATTTTCATATATACATAAAAACTATTAACTCACCTATAATGGTTAAGATGATTCAATATTTTACATTTGATCTATTTCTAGGTTCACTTTTTGAATTATTAAACAATTTAATATTTTTATATAATATAAATTGTGCCAAATGCTTATGATTTGATGAATATATGTTTTCATATTTTTTAAAAATTTATTAAAATACCCATTAATGTATGATTTATTGTGACATAGAATATTTATATCATGTAATTAAAATATAATTAATTATGATTCGAAACACATCGATGGATAACGAATGATAAAATCTAGGAACATGAATATTTTTTATATATATTAAATAAATTTTTCAAAACATAACTATTCATGCATATATTGTTATTAATTTAATGATTAAATGGGAAAAATAGCTTTCTAAATCTGTAGAAAATTATTATTAGAAAAAACATTTGGACGAAAAATGTAGAGACCCGAAGCTTGACGTACATGGACATTACATTACTTTTGCGGAATACTTAGTACATAACAAAAACACACACACAAGGACCGTAATAGTTTAGTGTCTTTAGAAACTCGTAACGTAATCTTCTAATCGTGGTGAATGATCTTCAATATCTCCCATAAAGATCTTCCCTTTTTTTTACCTAAAACCTTTCTTTATATCCTGGGGAAAAGAAAACATAAAAGGGTGAGCTCAAATGCTCAGCAAGGGGAAATAAAGGAAATAAAAATCACATTATATCTTTTTGAAAATCATAATCTGCAAAAGAGATCATAATATCTTAACTTGGAACAAATCATAGAAATGAAAATGAGATCCCCATAATCATAACATGAAACTTGAAACTTTGTGGCATGCACACATAATCATGGAAAATCATTTCTTGTTATTCATGACTCATTTCCAAGACTATCTTAGTGGACAAAGTCCCTTTCTGAACCGAGTCACCCTCGTTCCAGTCTTGTTTCACTGAACCGGTATAACCTACCGTTCCAGCCATGTCTGTCTCATGAGATATAAAATCCTTACCCAATGCATTGGAGGGAGATATAGGTCCCACCCATCTTATAATGAATCCTTTCTTATGTGTGCCACATAATCATAAACCATACATCATAGCGTAACCCATGTAATAAAAATGGGATTCTTAAACAACATGACTTCATAAAACAATTCATATAAGATAAAGGAATTCAAAAAAATATTTCCATCACAACATAATCAAACCAATGTAATAATAGGGATAAAAACAGAACCCTTTTATTATCTTTGATGGAAAATAATTTTGATAAAATACTTGAACTCAATTCTTGAGGAAAGTATCCTTTCTACTTCAAAAACATTTTTACTTTCATAACATGTCATACGAATTTAAAATAAAAGAAGTTGATTAAAAATAAAATTGAAAACTTGTAAAGGAAGTTTCTTGGAAATAATGTTTTAAAAATCCATTCATTCTGTATAAGTTAAAAAAACATTCTTCGTACTTTTGTCGGAAAAGTCAAAAAGTACCTCGTACGAAAAAAAACGACAAAAGATTCCGTTCATATTCTTTACTAAAAACTCAGCGAAGGGTAAAATTGGATTTAAACAATTTTAGGTGGATGGAAATAACATTACATATTGATGAAACATGGATGTAGATGATAAAATACACCCCAGTAAATTTCAAAGTATAAACAATCTCGGATAAAAATGAGATTGTGATATTTCCCTTACCTTAGGTCCTATTTGCTTCGTAAATGTCCGAACCTCCTGTATAATGATTTAAATAATGTCATTGACTTATTACAGAATCATATTCATTGTTATGATATCATATATGGTTCACTTATGACTTTATATTACCCGTTTTTTGTAAATTCCATGTTAAAGATCGTTTTGGGTAAAATTGTTTCATTTGTCGTCCGTGTTTTGGCTTGTAATTATTCATATGATTACTTAGATCATGATTACTTAATTCCAGAATATAAAACATGATTTATATATATATATATTCAGAATATACATATATATAATAAATCAGTAAATGGAAAGAAATACACCATTCATGGAGACGGTAGGCCTTACGTACGCATGAACGCTGTTTTCGTTTCCTTATTGAGTTGAACTGAATTAAGTAGATGACATTCATATATATACACATAAATCCAGTATCATTTTTATGTCATATATTTCATGATTACTTATTAAATATACTTTATAATCATTCATTAATGGTTAAAGTGGTGAATGAATCTCATCGCGTCGTGGAGACGGTAGTCTGTACGTACGCACGAGCGATGATATCATTTTCATGATAGTGGTACTGTATTGGAGTGTATGTATACTATTTCAGAATCCATATAACTTTATAATAGTCATATATAGTCATTATTTACACCATTATACCCATCCAAGTAAGGTGGTGGTGGAAAATAGATTACACCACGGCGTGGAGACGGTATTCCGTACATACACACGCGCGGTGATTTCTTTTTCCGTAGGATGAATTGTAGAGACCAGAAGCCTGGCGTACATTGACCTTACATTACTTTTGCGGAATACTTAGTACATAACAAAAACACACACACAAGGATCGTAATAGTTTAGTGTCTTTGGAAACTCGGAACGTAATCTTCTAATCGTGGTGAAAGATCTTCAATATCTCCCATAAAGATCTTCCCTTTTTTTTACCTAAAAACCTTTCTTTATATCCTGGGGAAAAGAAAACATAAAAGGGTGAGCTCAAATGCTCAGTAAGGGTAAACAAAAGAAATATAAATCACATCATATACATAAGAACATAGCTTTTGGAAATCTTAACCTGCAAAAGAGCTCATAATATCATAACATGGGATAAATCATAGAAGTGAAAATGAGATCCCCATAATCATAACATGAAACTTGAAACTTTGTGGCATGCACACATAATCATAGAAAATCATTTCTTGTTAGTCATGACTCATTGCCAAGACTATCTTAGTGGACAAAGTCCCTTTCTGAATCGAGTAACCCAAGTTTCAGTCCTGTTTCACTGAACCGGTATAACCTACCATTTCAGCCATGTCTATCTCATGAGATATAAAATCTTTACCCAATGCATTGGAGGGAGATATAGGTCCCACTCATCTTATAAAGAATCCTTTCTTATGTGTGCCACATAATCATAAACCATACATCATAGTGTAACCCATGTAATAAAAATGGGAATCTTAAACATCATGCCATCATAATCCATAAACAATTGATATCATTCAATCATAAGAATATTGAAACCATTTAAATCATAGAGACATTTTACTTGAAACATAAATATCAAATAATGTCATCTTAGATGGAAAATAGTTTTGAGAAAAACACTCGAAATGAATTCTTGAGGAAAATATCCTTTCTTCTTTAAAATCATTTTTATTTCAGAAAATTCCATGCAATTTTAAAAGATAAGGGTTTTGTTGAAAATAATCATGAAATCTTGTAAAGGAAGCTTCTTGAAAATGAGGTGTTATGAAATCGTAAAAATCCTTTCACGCCGTATAAGTTATATATAACGTTCTCCTCGTACTTTTGTCGGAAAAGTCAAAAAGTACCTCGTATGAAAAACGGCAAAAGATTCCTTTCATATCTTTTACTAAAAACTCACCGAAGGGTAAAATTGGATTTAAAAAATTGTACGTGGATGGAAATAATATTACATATTGAGGAAACATGGATGTGGATGATAAAATACACCCCAGTAACTTTCAAAGTATAAACAATCTCGGATAAAAATGAGATTGTGATATTTCCCTTACCTTAGGTCCAATTTGCTTTGTTCGTGTCCGAAGCTCCTGTATAATGGTTTAAATAATGTTATTGACTTATTCCAGAATCATACATATTTATATGATATCATATATGGTCATATTATTAGCTTCTTGTTAGTAATATTTCATTGTTACTTGTTACTCGGGTCTTTATAACTTTTTGTTCTTATGCGTGTTTTGTCGAATAAATTATTATTCTTATCTTTAGGTTATAGATAATTCATTTACAGAATGGTATTAGTGTAGTATATACCATATTCATTCATTAAATTCATTTATATAATCATTATGAAATGAAGATCATGTAGAACGAGTCGCATCACATCGTGGAGACGATATTCCGTACGTACGCACGAGTGATGATATCGTTCCTATGATCATGGAATTGTATTGGAGTATATATATATTATTTCAGTATCAGTATTACTTCATAATAATCAAATATAGTTACTCATTACACCATTATACCCATCCTTGTAAGGTGATGGTGGAAAATAGATTACACCACGGCGTGGAGACGGTATTCCGTACGTACGCACGCGCGGTGATTTCATTTTTCTGTAGGATGGATAGAAGGTGAATTAGGGTTGTTTCATATTTATAATAACATATCAGTATGTAAGTAATACTGATGTTATTACTTTATCATGAAACAACTAAAGAAGAAGAAGTTGAAGAAGAAAGAAATTGAAAAGATCGGTAATGGATATTACCTCTTTTTTGGAACGCCTCTTTGAATCCTCCACTTAAGGAACTAAGATTGGTCTTTGGAGAAGACCAGGACCTCTAGGATTATTATAGGGAAGTGGAGAGGAGAAAATGGCAGGGGTTGGCCGAGCTTGAGTGCTCAATTTTGTGTGAGGAGGAGGGGGAGGAGGTGCCCTTTTATAAGGGAGGAGAGGGGCACCTTAGGAATATCTCAAAATATTATTTTATATTAAAGTCAAAATCGGTTTATAATGGTTCCAAAGGGTCTTATTTTGAAGCTAAAGTGGGGATGGGTCGAAAGCCTATCAACCAATAGAATTTAGACAAGTTTAGGATATTATTTTAACCTTATCAATTAGATTTAACTCTAAGATAAATAATTTAACTTTTACCCTGTCTTTTTGTTTTCTTTCACTATATGGTTAATACACTTACTATAACATGCCAAACGAACCCAAAATTGTATATTATTAATAACTATATCCTTATCTAAGTCATTTGGCCGAACCTTGGATTTTTAGGAATAAAATAACAATTAATAATATAATATTTGATTTAAAAACTATTTTGTGTCAATTTTGACACTATTTGATATATGTTTTTTGTGAAAGTCATAACAGAATTAAATGTTCGAACCAAGTTGATTAAATCAACATTAATATATCATAGTAACCTAGAAAATTAGTGGAATTCATAAAAAATCTCAAATTACATTTATTTTTGTGTTTATAACATCAATTATGTCAATATTTCATTAATAAGATAATTACTGCATCATCGTTGTGTCATAAATAAAATAAATTATTTTATGTCTAAAAATTACAAATAAAATACCATCATGTAGGAAATCTTTTTATCTTTCTAATTAATATTTACAATCGAATTTATCTTATGTATAACCCCATGTTAAAAATGATTTACTTATTAAACCTTGATTTTAACTATTTTAACCTTTCTTTAAATAAATTAATAATAAATGTCCTAATCTAATCCAAGTGGGCCTAAATGGTCATATTTTATTCCTAAGTTTGTTTTTGGTCGAATTACACTTGTCCAATAGAATTAGGACATGTGTTAGGGTAATAGTAATATCATATTTACCCTTAGTTACCCTATTTACTATTAACCGCGGTAAAAAAGTAAAAAGTTACTATTCACAAAAAAAATTATTTTCATCTCATTGAACCACATTTTAGTCCTTGATATTAACCGTGTCTCTCGGATTTTCGAAATTCCATTCACAGAAGCGGCAAAATTAAGTTTTATGAAAAAATCAGTTTTTTTAACTACCACTTAGTAGTTTCACTATTCATCAAAAATTGATGTTTTTCAGAACAATGCCAAAATTTCATCCTAAGCTATATTTCATATTCCGAATTCAAAAATGAAATCTATTTTACCAAATTCATAACATAGAAGTTGCATTAATTAATTTTATAATTAAATCCCGCTGTTAAAATAAATAGCGTGTTTTTAGGAAACAATATATATCAAAAGATTGACACTTGATTATGTCTTGTTTAAATGTGAAATTACAACCAATGACCAGCATTGTATTAAATTGTAAAAATATATTCTAAATATACTTTAAAACCACTCAAATTAATAATTTATCACTATTAATTATTTCGATTAAAAAAGTTGTTTTTAATTATAATTTAGTAATTTTTCACTATTCATCAGAATATGAAAGTTATCCGAAAAGTACCAAAATTTCACCTTAGGATAAATTCGATACTTCGAATCCAAGAATGAAGTTCATTTTGAAAAATAAGATTTACAGAATTTTAAAAAGTGGTTATTATTATTCATAACGGCTAGTTTTAATAATATTTTAATAGCACGTCGTTGTTTAGTGAAACTCGGTATTGCGTACTACACACGCTATCGAGGAAGGTCGTGATTGCGTGTAATGCAAGGCAAGTCAAGGATGCGTGTTGTGAAAGCTCCTTTTGGTGTAGCGTACAACACAAGACATTAATAAAATTAAAGAGAATATTTTTTTATAAAATCTTGGGGTGTTACATTCTACCCCCCTTAAAATGAATTTCGCCCTCGAAATTCATCGGGGTTATAAATGGTTTACTATTTGAAAGTTTCTTTAATAGAAACCCACATCGTAAAAGGGAATACCAAATCTTGGCTTTAAAAACTAAAGTATGAAATGTAAAGATTACCCAAATAAACTAATCATTGGGTTTCCACATAGGTAAAAATATGGATATGGAAGAGAAATCTAACCATCATGTTCTGATGGAGAGTGGTAGAGAACATGGCTATGGAAAAGCCAGTAATCACAAATCCATAAATTTGTGATGATCTAAGGTACCATCTGATTCATCAAGTATAAGATCACTAGGACAACAATTTTGGTTTTCAAGATCATTTCCCTAAAGTTGAGAATTTGAATTGGAATAAATACTTTCTTTATTTTGGTACAATCTCACTATTGTTCGTGCCTAGAACAATTTCCACTTCATCTCTTAAATGAAGTTGAATTTGTTATTCGTGAAGTGTTAGCAGATCATGTGATAGAATGACGGGTCATTCCATCTGTCTCAAACAAAAGGTTAGAAAAAATTATATACATAAGTCGATCTATAGTGAGATTAATCATATATAGTTCCTAAAATGGACTTATACTTCATATATCATACTGCTTAATATAATAAAACTAGTTTCTACTAAACAGGTACTTCCTGTAGGCCAGTTGTAGGCGATAAAGGCCAGTCGCAATTCGGTTGTGGGTTCGATTCCTACAGCCTTGTCCGAAGCGATGGGTTGTCGCCCGTCCTGCAGGTTGTCCTTTTTCTAAAACTATATTACTATAACATCCCATAAATAATATCGAAAAAAAACTTCTATCCTTAAACAATAATCACTTATGTCCAACATAATCCATTTCAATCTTTAGGCTTATCCATAATACTGCAGTCCACTCTCATAACATAGTGAAAACGATTACCAGAGATTTAATACCATTGTTGATCCCCATATATCATAAGATATGTTTTGTTGGTCACATTCTAAACATTCAAAGTCCTTAATCATGTATTCTCTTGAATACCTTAGTGAAAACATGAATGCAGTTAAAAGTTAACACTTTCCACATACCAAAATCCTCAAAATTCTATATACTCAATCCATGATATCACTTAGTCCTTATATCAATCATGAGCTCATGAATACTATCAAACATTTAATTTTCTCCTTATCCCTTCATTATGCGCATATCATCTACATTCCAAAAATATCTGAATAACCTTTCATGGATACTGGTAACATTAATCATACACTTTCAAAACACATGGAAAGACAACAGTGTAACAATCCATAGATGTCTCTTTATTCCAAAATTACACATGATAAACATGTAATCATTCCACTACATTCTCAAACCATTGACCGAGCTTCATAAATTCTTTCATCTCACATATCATTTGTAGTCTCTTCATCATCATCCACATAAATACTACCCATATGACCACACTGATTCTCTTCATGAGTCTTTCCCTTAGGGCATTTGTTTGCATAATGCCCATACATTCCACATTTAAAACACTTAACCATTTTTGATGTTGTAGCAATACCATTATCCTCATCCATGGTGTTAACCGACCCTTTTCCTTTGCACTTACTTGCTTTGTGTCCTTCTTTTCCACACCCAAAGCATCTTCCAGTTCCCTTGAAACATTCTCCTTGATGCCTATTCCCACATGATTTACATAGGGGAAATTGAACTTTCGTTCCTTTATGGTCATCATGGAACTCCATCTTTCTCTTATTAGTCGAGTTAGGAAACATACCAAATTTTACTTTATTGATCATATTGTGAGATTGCTGATTTGGCATAATAATGATGTTTGGACATCCAAATCCCATTTCATTTGGTTGCTCATGAATAATATCATTCCATTGTCCATCATATCCTCCATTATTGTGAATCATCTTGTTTCCAGCCATTTTCTAAAACCCTAACAGAATAGTGTTAGATGCAAAAATCATAATAAAGGGGGAGTAACTTAAATATCTATCATCTTTGGTTTAATCTAATATTGTTACCATAATTCTAGGACTATATCCTATACGTATACTTATCCTTAGTGGCATCCCTAGACATACCTTAGAAATATCTCTAGGAATATCACTAACGTTTTCGCATCCTAGTTTCCAAAGGTTGACTAAACCTTTCCTCTGATACCAACTGTAGAGACCCGAAGCCTGGCGTACATTGACCTTACATTACTTTTGCGGAATACTTAGTACATAACAAAAACACACACACAAGGATCGTAATAGTTTAGTGTCTTTGGAAACTCGGAACGTAATCTTCTAATCGTGGTGAAAGATCTTCAATATCTCCCATAAAGATCTTCCCTTTTTTTTACCTAAAAACCTTTCTTTATATCCTGGGGAAAAGAAAACATAAAAGGGTGAGCTCAAATGCTCAGTAAGGGTAAACAAAAGAAATATAAATCACATCATATACATAAGAACATAGCTTTTGGAAATCATAACCTGCAAAAGAGCTCATAATATCATAACATGGGATAAATCATAGAAGTGAAAATGAGATCCCCATAATCATAACATGAAACTTGAAACTTTGTGGCATGCACACATAATCATAGAAAATCATTTCTTGTTAGTCATGACTCATTGCCAAGACTATCTTAGTGGACAAAGTCCCTTTCTGAATCGAGTAACCCTCGTTTCAGTCCTGTTTCACTGAACCGGTATAACCTACCATTTCAGCCATGTCTATCTCATGAGATATAAAATCTTTACCCAATGCATTGGAGGGAGATATAGGTCCCACCCATCTTATAATGAATCCTTTCTTATGTGTGCCACATAATCATAAACCATACATCATAGTGTAACCCATGTAATAAAAATGGGAATCTTAAACATCATGCCATCATAATCCATAAACAATTGATATCATTCAATCATAAGAATATTGAAACCATTTAAATCATAGAGACATTTTACTTGAAACATAAATATCAAATAATGTCATCTTAGATGGAAAATAGTTTTGAGAAAAACACTCGAAATGAATTCTTGAGGAAAATATCCTTTCTTCTTTAAAATCATTTTTTTTTCAGAAAATTCCATGCAATTTTAAAAGATAAGGGTTTTGTTGAAAATAATCATGAAATCTTGTAAAGGAAGCTTCTTGAAAATGAGGTGTTATGAAATCGTAAAAATCCTTTCACGCCGTATAAGTTAAAAATAACGTTCTCCTCGTACTTTTGTCGGAAAAGTCAAAAAGTACCTCGTATGAAAAACGGCAAAAGATTCCTTTCATATCTTTTACTAAAAACTCACCGAAGGGTAAAATTGGATTTAAACAATTGTACGTGGATGGAAATAATATTACATATTGAGGAAACATGGATGTGGATGATAAAATACACCCCAGTAACTTTCAAAGTATAAACAATCTCGGATAAAAATGAGATTGTGATATTTCCCTTACCTTAGGTCCAATTTGCTTTGTTCATGTCCGAAGCTCCTGTATAATGGTTTAAATAATGTTATTGACTTATTCCAGAATCATACATATTTATATGATATCATATATGGTCATATTATTAGCTTCTTGTTAGTAATATTTCATTGTTACTTGTTACTCGGGTCTTTATAACTTTTTGTTCTTATGCGTGTTTTGTCGAATAAATTATTATTCTTATCTTTAGGTTATAGATAATTCATTTACAGAATGGTATTAGTGTAGTATATACCATATTCATTCATTCAATTCATTTATATAATCATTATGAAATGAAGATCATGTAGAACGAGTCGCATCACATCGTGGAGACGGTATTCCGTACGTACGCACGAGTGATGATATCGTTCCTATGATCATGGAATTGTATTGGAGTATATATATATTATTTCAGTATCAGTATTACTTCATAATAATCAAATATAGTTACTCATTACACCATTATACACATCCTTGTAAGGTGATGGTGGAAAATAGATTACACCACGGCGTGGAGACGGTATTCCGTACGTACACACGCGCGGTGATTTCATTTTTCCGTAGGATGGATAGAAGGTGAATTAGGGTTGTTTCATATTTATAATAACATATCATTATGTAAGTAATACTGATGTTATTACTTCATCATGAAACAACTAAAGAAGAAGAAGTTGAAGAAGAAAGAAATTGAAAAGATCGGTAATGGATATTACCTCTTTTTTGGAACGCCTCTTTGAATCCTCCACTTAAGGAACTAAGATTGGTCTTTGGAGAAGACCAGGACCTCTAGGATTATTCTAGGGAAGTGGAGAGGAGAAAATGGCAGGGGTTGGCCGAGCTTGAGTGCTCAATTTGGTGTGAGGAGGAGGGGGAGGAGGTGCCCTTTTATAAGGGAGGAGAGGGGCACCTTAGGAATATCTCAAAATATTATTTTATATTAAAGTCAAAATCGGTTTATAATGGTTCCAAAGGGTCTTATTTCGAAGCTAAAGTGGGGATGGGTCGAAATCCTATCAACCAATAGAATTTAGACAAGTTTAGGATATTATTTTAACCTTATCAATTAGATTTAACTCTAAGATAAATAATTTAACTTTTACCCTGTCTTTTTGTTTTCTTTCACTATATGGTTAATACACTTACTATAACATGCCAAACGAACCCAAAATTGTATATTATTAATAAATATATCCTTATCTAAGTCATTTGGCCGAACCTTAGATTTTTAGGAATAAAATAACAATTAATAATATAATATTTGATTTAAAAACTATTTTGTGTCAATTTTGACACTATTTGATATATGTTTTTTGTGAAAGTCATAACAGAATTAAATGTTCGAACCAAGTTGATTAAATCAACATTAATATATCATAGTAACCTAGAAAATTAGTTTAATTCATAAAAAATCTCAAATTACATTTATTTTTGTGTTTATAACATCAATTATGTCAATATTTCATTAATAAGATAATTACTGCATCATCGTTGTGTCATAAATAAAATAAATTATTTTATGTCTAAAAATTACAAATAAAATACCATCATGTAGGAAATCTTTTTATATTTCTAATTAATATTTACAATCGAATTTATCTTATGTATAACCCCATATTAAAAATGATTTACTTATTAAACTTTGATTTTAACTATTTTAACCTTTCTTTAAATAAATTAATAATAAATGTCCTAATCTAATCCAAGTGGGCCTAAATGGTCATATTTTATTCCTAAGTTTGTTTTTGGTCGAATTACACTTGTCCAATAGAATTAGGACATGTGTTAGGGTAATAGTAATATCATATTTACCCTTAGTTACCCTATTTACTATTAACCGCGGTAAAAAAGTAAAAAGTTACTATTCACAAAAAAATTATTTTCATCTCATTGAACCACATTTTAGTCCTTGATATTAACCATGTCTCTCGGATTTTCGAAATTCCATTCACAGAAGCGGAAAAATTAAGTTTTATGAAAAAATCAGTTTTTTTAACTACCACTTAGTAGTTTCACTATTCAACAAAAATTGATGTTTTTCAGAACAATGCCAAAATTTCATCCTAAGCTATATTTCATATTCCGAATTCAAAAATGAAATCTATTTTACCAAATTCATAACATAGAAGTTGCATTAATTAATTTTATAATTAAATCCCGCTGTTATAATAAATAGCGTGTTTTTAGGAAACAATATATATCAAAAGATTGACACTTGATTATGTCTTGTTTAAATGTGAAATTACAACCAATGACCAGCATTGTATTAAATTGTAAAAATATATTCTAAATATACTTTAAAACCACTCAAATTAATAATTTATCACTATTAATTATTTCGATTAAAAAAGTTGTTTTTAATTATAATTTAGTAATTTTTCACTATTCATCAAAATATGAAAGTTATCCGAAAAGTACCAAAATTTCACCTTAGGATAAATTCGATACTTCGAATCCAAGAATGAAGTTCATTTTGAAAAATAAGATTTACAGAATTTTAAAAAGTGGTTATTACTATTCATAACGGCTAGTTTTAATAATATTTTAATAGCACATCGTTGTTTAGTGAAACTCGGTATTGCGTACTACACACGCTATCGAGGAAGGTCGTGATTGCGTGTAATGCAAGGCAAGTCAAGGATGCGTGTTGTGAAAGCTCCTTTTGGTGTAGCGTACAACACAAGACATTAATAAAATTAAAAAGAATATTTTTTTATAAAATCTTGGGCTGTTACATGAATAGATGGTGAAATAGGGTTGTTTCATACTTATAATAACATGTCAGTATATGGGTGATACTGTTGTTATTACTTCATAATGAAACAACTAAATAAGAAGAAGTGGAAGAAGAAATAAAGATGAAAGAATCGGTAACAGATATTACTCTTCTTTGAAGTGCTTATATGAGACCTTCTTTTAGGGCACTAAAATTGGTCTTTGAGGAAGACCAGAACCACTAGGATGTTTCTAGGGAAGTGGAGAGGAGAATTGGTCAGGGGTTGGCCGATATTGAAGGCTCAAAGTTGTGTGAGGAAGAGAGGGAGGAGGTGCCCTTTTATAAGGGAGGAGAGGGGCACCTTTGGAATAACTAAAAATATTATTTATTATAAAGTCAAGTTCGATTTTAAATAGCTCCAAATTGATTTATTTAGAGGCTAAGGTGGGTATGGGTCGAAATCCTCTCATCCAATAGAATTTAGACAAGTTTAGGTTCCTATTTTAACCTTATCATTTATATTTAACATTAAGTTAAATAATTTTACTTTTACCGTGTCTTCTTGTGTTCTTACACTATAAGGTTAATAAACATACTATAAGAAGCCAAAATAACCCCAAATTGTTTATTATTAATATATATAACCTTATCTATGTCATTTGGCCGAACCTTAGATTTTTAGAAATAAAATAACAATTAATAATATAATATTTGTTTTAAAAACTATTTTTTGTCAATTTTGACACTATTTAGTAATTGATTTTTTGTGAAAATCATAAAAGAATGATAAGTTCGAAAAAAGTTAATTAAATAAATAATAACATGTCATATTAACCTATAAAATTAGTGGAAATGCATAAAAAGTCTCAAATTATATTTATTTTAGTATTTATAACATCAATTATGTCAATATTTCATTAAAAAGATAATTAGTGCATCATCATTGTGTCATAAATAAATTAAATTATTTTATGTCTAAAAATTACAAATAAAATACCATTATGTAGGAAATCTTTTTAGCTTTCTAATGAATATTTATAGTCTAATTTATCTTATGTATAACCCCATATTAAAATGATTTACTTATCAAACTTTGATTGTAACTATTTTAACCCTTCTTTAAATAAATTAATAATAAATGTCCTAATCTAATCCAAGTGGGACTAAATGATAATATTTTACACTTAAGGTTGTTTTTAGTCGAGATAAACTTGTCCAATAGGGTTAGGACATGTGTTAGGGTAATATTAATATCATTTTTACCCTTAATTACCCTATTTACTTTTAACCGTGGTAAATAAAAGTAAAAAGTTACTATTCACCAAAAATTATTTTCATCTCATTGAACCAAATTTTACTTACTGACATCAACTGTGTCTCTCAGATTTTTGAAATTCCATTCACAGAAGCGGTAAAATTTTGTTTTATGAAAAATTCAGTTTTTTAACTACCACTTAGTAGTTTCACTATTCATCAAAAATTGATGTTTTTCAGAACAATGCCAAAATTTCATCCTAAGAAATATTTCATATTCCGAATTCAAAAATTAAGTCTATATTACCAAATTCATTACATAGAAGTTTCATTAATTAATTTTATAATTAAATCCCACTGTTAAAACAAAGAGCGTGTTTTTAAGAAACAATATCTATGAAAAGATTGACACTTGATTATAACTGGTTTAAATGTGAAATTACATCCAATGACCAACATTGTATTAAATTGTAAAAATATATTCTAAATATACTTTAAAACCACTTAAATTAATAATTTATCACTATTAATTATTTTGATTAAAATAGTTGTTTTTAATTATAATTTAGTAATTTTCACTATTCATCAGAATATGAAAGTTATCCGAAAAGTACCAAAATTTCACCTTAGGCTAAATTCGCTACTCCGAATCCAAAAATGAAGTCAATTTTGAGAGCTAAAATTTCTAAAATTTTAAAAGGTGGTTATTACTAATCATAACGGCTAGTTATATTAATATTTTAATAGCATATCGTTGTTTAGTGAAACTCGGTATTGCGTACTACACACGCTATCGAGAATGGTCGCGATTGCGTGTAATGCAAGGCAAGTCAAGGATGTGTGTTGTACAAGCACCTTTTGGTGTAGCGTACAACACAAGAAATTAATAAAATTAAAAAGAATATTTTTCTTAAAATCTCGGGCTGTTACATTCTACCCCCCTTAAAATGAATTTCACCCTCGAAATTCGTCGGGGTTATAAATGGTTTACTATTCGAAAGATTCTTTAATAGAAGCCCACACCGTACAAGGGAATACCAAAACCAATCTTTAAAAAACAAAACTATGAAACGTAACGGTTACCCAAATTAACACATCACTGGGTTTCCACGTTGGAGAACATAGGTTAAAATATGGATATGGAAGAAAAATATAACCATCAAGTTCTGATGGAAAGTGGTAGAGAACATGGCTATGAAATAGCCAATAATCATAAAGCCATAGATTTGTGAAGATCTAAGGTACCATCTGATTCATCAGATATAAGATCACTAGGACAACATTTTTGGTTTTCAAGATTGTTTCCCTAAAGTTGATGGAATTGGAATTAGAAGAAATACTTTCGTGATTTTGGTATAGTCTCATTGTTTGTTATTCTTTGGACAATTTCCACTTCATTTCTTAAATAAATGAAGTTGAATTTTTCATTCGTAATGTGTTAGCAGATCATGTGATAGAATGATGGGTCATTCAATCTGTCTCAAACAAAAGGTTAGAAAAGTTATCAAAAAGTAAATAAGTCCATCTATAGTGAGATTAATCATATATGGTCCCTAAAATGGACTTATACTTCTTATATAATACTGCTTAATAAAATAAAACTAGTTTCTACTAAACAGGGACTTCTTGTAGGCCAGTGGTAGGCGATAAAGGCCAGTCGCACTTCGGTTGTGGGTTCGATTCCCACAGCCTTGTTCGACGCGATGGGCTATCGCCCGTCCTACAGGTTGTCCTTTTACTAAAATTACATTACTATAACATCCCATTAATAATATCGAAAAAACTTCTATCCTTAAACAATACTAACTTATGTCCAACATAATCCATTCCAATCTTTAGGCTTATCCATAATACTGCAGTCCACTCTCATAACATAGTGAAAACGATTACCAGAGATTTAATACCATCGTTGATCCCCATATATCATAAGATATGTTTTGTTGGTCACATTCCAAACATTCAAAGTCCTTAATCATGTATTCTCTTGAATACCTTAGTGAAAACATGAATGTAGTTTAAGGTTAACACTTTCCACATACCAAAATCCTCAAAATTCTATATACTCAAACCATGATATCACTTAGTCCTTATATCAATCATGAGCTCATGAATACTGTTAAACATTTCATTTTCTCATTTTCCCTTCATTATGTGCATATCATCTTATTAAAAATATCTCAATCACTTTGAATACCACATTAGACCAATACATAAATATTCCAATACTCCATGATACAACATCATTTTGGAAACACTTAATCATTCCACCACATCGTTGTCATATTCAACATCACCAATGGTGATCGCATGTGACTTCCCCTTGTCCTTTGCCTTAAGCGTTTCCTCATGTCTATCATCACTAACCCTTGGATTAGGGCATTTATTAGCATAATGCCCCATTTCCTTGCACTTGAAGCATTGAAGTGTTGGTGGTGCGTTCTCTGCAGTGTTTGCTTTATTCATATCATTAGAAACCCTTTTTCCATTACTTCGACACTCAGCTACTCGATGACCTTCTTTTCCACACTTAAAACATTTTCTAGTCCCTTTAAGACAATCTCCACCATGCTTCTTTCCACACTTTGTGCATAAGGAAACATTCATCTTCTTTTCACCATTATTCTGATATTTCTCCTTGAACTCCATCTTTCGTTTCTTGTCAAAACCATGAGATGGATATGTAACACCAACTTCTATTTCTACCTTGATAGCACAACGCACAATTTCTTCATAGCTACTAAAGTCTCTTATAGCTAATTCCCTTCGAAGACTTGGTTTTAAGCCACTGAAAAATCGATCAACTTTACTTTTAGGTTGGATGATAATGCCAGATGCATACCTTGCAAGTCTTGTAAAATTTGCTTCGTATATACCAACAGATTCATCATCCTTCTGCTTCAGATGAAGAAACTCCTTTTCCATCTTTGTTCGAAGAATACGAGGGAAGTACTTACTGAAAAATAAGTTCTTGAACTCGTCCCATTCCATGGACTCAATTTCATCTCTTTGCCTCGTATTCTTGATAAGATTCCACCATTGATCAGCTTCACCTTCCAAACGATATACTGCTAAGATGACTTTATCATGCTCAGAACATTGAATAACTGAAAATATCTTTTCAGTGGTACTGATCCATTGTTCAGCAACAAGTGGATCAGAAGACCCACAGAAAGAAGGTGGACGTTGCCTCATGAAGGACTCAATAGAATATTGTTCCCTTCTCTGCTCATTTGGAAGTCCAGAATGATTCATAGCTTGTGTAAGTATAGCAATAAGATTTTGCACTCCATCTCCCATAACATTTGTTTGTTCAGGAGGGCAATCATTGCAGTGTCCATTGCATTGATCAACACGGTTCCTTCGGGTTCCAGCCATCGTCTAAAACCCAAAAAGAATAGTGTGAGAGGCAAAAATCATGCTAGGGAAAACAACATAATAAAGGGGGAGTACCTTCAATATCTAACATCTTAGGTTTAATTCTATGATCGTCAGCATAATTCTAGTACTATAACCTATACCTATACTTAACCTTAGGGACATCCATAGACATACCTTAGAAATATCTCTAGGGATCTCACTAAAGTTCTCGCATCCTAGTTTCCAAAGGTTGACTAAACCTTTCCACTGATACCAAATGTAGAGACCGGAAGCGTGACGTAGATGGACATTACATTACTTTTGCGGAATACTTAGTACATAACAAAAACACACAAACAAGGACCGTAATAGTTTAGTGTCTTTGGAAACTCGGAACATATTCTTCTAATCGTGGTGAAAGATATTCAATATCTCCCATAAAGATATTCCCTTTTTTTACCTAGAACCTTTCTTTATATCCTGGGGAAAAGAAAACATAAAAGGGTGAGCTCAAATGCTCAGCAAGGGCAAATAAAAGAAATAAAAATCATATTATATCTTTTTGAAAATCATAACCTGCAAAAGAGATCATAATATCTTAACATGGAACAAATCATAGAAATGAAAATGAGATCCCCATAATCATAACATGAAACTTGAAACTTTGTGGCATGCACACATAATCATGGAAAATCATTTCTTGTTAGTCATGACTCATTGCCAAGACTATCTTAGTGGACAAAGTCCCTTTCTGAACCGAGTCAACTTCGTTCAAGTCCTGTTTCACTGAACCGGTATAACCTACCGTTCCAGCCATGTCTATCTCATGAGATATAAAATCTTTACCCAATGCATTGGAGGGAGATATAGGTCCCACCCATCTTATAATTAATCCTTTCTTATGTGTGCCACATAATCATAAACCATACATCATAGCGTAACCCATGTAATAAAAATGGGATTCTTAAACAACATGACATCATAAAACAATTCATATAAGATAAAGGAATTCAAAAAAATATTTCCATCACAACATAATGAAACCAATGTAATAATAGGTATAAAAACAGAACCCTTTTATTATCTTAGATGGAAAATAATTTTGATAAAATACTTGAACTCCATTCTTGAGGAAAGTATCTTTTCTACTTCAAAATTTTTTTTCCTTTCATAACATGTCATACGACTTTAAAATAAAAGAAGTTGATTAAAAATAAACTTGAAAACTTTTAAAGGATGTTTCTTGGAAATAATGTTTGAAAAATCCATTCGTGCCGTATAAGTTAAAAAAACATTCTTCGTACTTTTGTCGGAAAATTCAAAAAGTACCTCGTACGAAAAAAAACGACAAAAGATTCCTTTCATATTCTTTACTAAAAACTCACCGAAGGGTAAAATTGGATTTAAACAATTTTAGGTGGATGGAAATAAAATTACATATTGATGAAACATGGATGTAGATGATAAAATACACCCTAGTAAATTTCAAAGTATAAACAATCTCGGATAAAAATGAGATTGTGATATTTCCCTTACCTTAGTTCCGATTTGCTTCGTAAGTGTCTGAACCTCCTGTATAATGATTTAAATAATGTCATTGACTTATTACAGAATCATATGCATTGTTATGATATCATATATGGTTCACTTATGACTTTATATTTCCCGTTTTTTGTAAATTCCATGTTAAAAAGTGTTTTGGGTATAATTGTTTCATTTGTCATCCGTGTTTTGGTTTGTAATTATTCATATGATTACTTAGATCATGATTACTTAATTCCAGAATATAAAACATGATTTATATATATATATATATTAAGAATATACATATATATAATAAATCAGTAAATGGAAGGAAATACACCGTTCATGGAGACGGTAGGCCGTACGTACGCATGAACGCTGTTTTCGTTTCCTTATTGAGTTGAACGGAATTAAGTAGATGACATTCATATATATACACATAAATCCAGTATCATTTTTATGTCATATATTTCATGATTACTTAATATATATACTTTATAATCATTCATGAATGGTTAAAGTGGAGAATGAATCTCATCGCGTCGTGGAGACGGTAGTCCGTACGTACGCACGAGCGATGATATCGTTCTCATGATAGTGGGACTGTATTGGAGTGTATGTATACTATTTCAGAATCAATATCACTTTATAATAGTCATATATAGTCATTATTTACACCATTATACCCATCCATGTAAGGTGGTGGTGGAAAATAGATTACACCACGGCGTGGAGACGGTATTCCGTACGTACGCACGCGCGGTGATTTCTTTTTCCGTAGGATGAATAGATGGTGAAATAGGGTTGTTTCATACATATAATAACATATCAGTATATGAGTGATACTGATGTTATTACTTCATAATGAAATAACTAAAGAAGAAGAAGTGGAAGAAGAAATAAAGATGAAAGAATCGGTAACGGATATTACCTCTTCTTTGAAGTGCTTCTTTGAGACCTTCTTTTAGGGCACTAAAATTGGTCTTTTAGGAATACCAGAACCACTAGGATGTTGCTAGGGAAGTGTAGAGGTGAATTGGTCAGGGGTTGGCCGAGCATGAAGGCTCAATGTTGTTTGAGGAAGAGAGGGAGGAGGTGCCCTTTTATAATGGAGGAGAGGGGCACCTTTGGAATAACTAAAAATATTATTTTATTATAAAGTCAAGTTCGATTTTAAATAGATCCAAATTAATTTATTTCGAGGCTAAGGTGGGGATGGGTCGAAATACTCTCATCCAATAGAATTTAGACAAGTTTAGGTTCCTATTTTAACCTTATCATTTATATTTAACATTAAGTTAAATAATTTTACTTTTACCGTGTCTTCTTGTGTTCTTACACTATAAGGTTAATAAACTTACTATAAGAAGCCAAAAAAACCCCAAATTTTTTATTATTAATATATATAACCTTATCTATGTCATTTGGCCGAACCTTAGATTTTTAGGAATAAAATAACAATTAATAATATAATATTTGTTTTAAAAACTATTTTATGTCAATTTTGACACTATTTAGTAATTGATTTTTTGTGAAAATCATAAAAGAATGATAAGTTCGAAAAAAGTTAATTAAAGCAATAATAACATGTCATATTAAACTAGAAAATTAGTGTAATTCATAAAAAGTCTCAAATTATATTTATTTGAGTATTTATAACATCAATTATGTCAATATTTCATTAATAAGATAATTACTGCATCATCATTGTGTCATAAATAAATTAAATTATTTAATGTCTAAAAATTACAAATAAAATACCATTATGTAGGAAATCTTTTTATATTTCTAATGAATATTTATAGTCGAATTTATCTTATGTATAACCCCCTATTAAAATGATTTACTTATTAAACTTTGATTTTAACTATTTTAACCCTTCTTTAAATAAATTAATAATAAATGTCCTAATCTAATCCAAGTGGGACTAAATGATAATATTTTACACTTAAGGTTGTTTTTTGTCGAGATACACTTGTACAATAGGATTAGGACATGTGTTAGGGTAATATTAATATCATTTGTACCCTTAATTACCCTATTTACTTTTAACCGTGGTAAATAAAAGTAAAAAGTTACTATTCACCAAAAATTATTTTCATCTCATTGAAGCACATTTTACTTACTGACATCAACCGTGTCTCTCGGATTTTTGAAATTCCATTCACAGAAGCGGTAAAATTAAGTTTTATGAAAAATTCAGTTTTTTAACTATCACTTAGTAGTTTCACTATTCATCAAAAATTTATGTTTTTCAGAACAATGCCAAAATTTCATCCTAAGCTATATTTCATATTCCAAATTCAAAAATGAAGTCTATTTTACCAAATTCATAACATAGAAGTTGCATTAATTAATTTTATAATTAAATCCCGCTGTTAAAACAAATAGCGTGTTTTTAAGAAACAATATCTATCAAAAGATTGACACTTGATTATAACTGGTTTAAATGTGAAATTACATCCAATGACCAACATTGTATTAAATTGTAAAAATATATTCTAAATATACTTTAAAACCACTCAAATTAATAATTTATCACTATTAATTATTTCGATTAAAAAAGTTGTTTTTAATTATAATTTAGTAATTTTCACTATTCATCAGAATATGAAAGTTATCCGAAAAGTACCAAAATTTCACCTTAGGCTAAATTCGATACTCCGAATCCAAAAATGAAGTCCATTATGAGAGATAAAATTTATAAAATTTTAAAAGGTGGTTATTACTAATCATAAAGGCTAGTTATATTAATATTTTAATAGCATATCGTTGTTTAGTGAAACTCGGTATTGCGTACTACACACGCTATCGAGGAAGGTCGCGATTGCGTGTAATGCAAGGCAAGTAAAGGATGTGTGTTGTGCAAGATCCTTTTGGTGTAGCGTACAACACAAGAAATTAATAAAATTAAAAATAATATTTTTCCTAAAATCTCGGGCTGTTACAAAAAAAATATTCTATAATTGTTTATTTTGTTATTACAAATACATATTGTACAGTGATGGATATGAATCCTACAACTCTTCATTCTGATTACACTTTAGTTTAATAGTCTATGACTAAAATTAATGATTACAAAATTATGGTGATCCTTATGTTGTTGAAATAAACAATGTAAATGTCTATTAGAAATAATATTTCATAGGGTAATGGTTTAGATGTTTTTTTAATATTCTTTGAAAGAAAATAAAAAAATTCAAATGGAAAACATATCAATATAATTCATTGATTGAAAATAATAAACATTATATTATCTGTTTTGTGAGAGAATAAATTACTATAATGGTGTTATGAATCATGAGGGGTAAGTCATGTGTTACTTGGAAACGATGATACAATACACTAAAAGATCACACACCATCCCCAAATAGATGTTTAATGCAACATGAAAAAACCTACAAAACATCCTAAAACAATAAATTAATTCAACTTCAAAAACTAAGTTTTTATTATATATTTGTTTCTGAAATTATGTACAACTGAATATTATAGATTTTTATGTGAAGGAACAATTGAAATTGGAAGGATGAAAATAGTTGTTACTTCTTTTGTCATAATAAATTCTTTCTCAACCACTTCAAAAATTGAATAAACATTCTAATCTTGTTTTAAGAAATATCACGCTTAATAATTAATCATAATTTTATCATCATATCACTTATTACTATCCCAATATTTAATATTTTTATACAAATTATTTTTTTAATTCCTTGATCAAATAAAAATCTAAAATAATGTATACAATATCATTAGTATTTTACTTTTCCAAACCCTAAAATTGACTCTTCCAAAATAATTTTTGTTTTATTTAAAAAAATCGAGTGGAGTTTCAATAACATTCCCAATATTTTATTTTATCAATATTTGTTTTCATTATCCCGAAATATTAATAACTTAATCAACTATTGTATAATTTTATACTAAATGATTCAATTAAGGAAACAAAAGTAATCATAAATTTTGCAGTAGTTTCCTCAAAGAAAATTATTTTATTTCCAAAAATAGTTCTCCATAATTTTAAATTTCTTAATCCATTTAGAAATTGGATAAAAAATTACTAATCATTAATAAATATAAAATAATAATCATATTTTCTAACCCATTATTTTCAGACTGAAAACATGTCAGAATTAAACTAACTATAATTGACTTCCACATATTACGTAGAATGTATAAAACATAAATGTGTTTTACTTTTAGATTACCCTTATCAACTTTTCTAGAGATAAGAATATTTTTTATCATATTATAAATTATAATTAATTTCTGTTCAATGAGATAGATATTTCTTACAACATCATATTTTGGTAGTACTTGATTTTTTTATTGTTCATTCTTGAATAATCTATTATAATTTACTATATCGTGAGTGATAATAATTTAATCTCTTAGTATTATAATTCCAATCTACTATGACACCTAAATTTATTTTGAGATAATATTATTTTCAAAAAAGTGTAATATAGTTATTGTGTAGGCCATCAAAATCATTAAATTAAAAAAAAATCTCTAACAATTGATGTGTATTGAACATTCAAAGTCTTATTTCAAAAAAATTGAAAAATCCCTTTCTGGGAATGTGATATTTTATTTCAAAAGATTTTGATAATTTTAAAACATTTTTTTGAATTAATATTTTCATAATAGATCTGAGGTTTAAAATCCACTAGAGGATTCCATGAATAATGTTATTTCAAAAAAAATGTCAAATCATGTGATTAGAAATCCGATGAATGAAAATAAAAAATGGTGGATCTATCCAGAAAATGAATATGGTGGAGAAGAAGTGGATATACATTTAATTTATTTTTATAGTCCCATGGAGAGAACCAATATATCTACAAAAAAATTTTAATGGATGTGATACAGTCTAATAAAAATAGTTATTGGGATCAAATATTCAAAAGATAATGATGTAAACATTTTAATAAAGATATATTTTTTTCATCAGTCAAACTTTTATGATTATATTTATAAAATATTTTAATTTAATTAGAAATTTTTTTAATAAATGAAAAAATATTTTTAGCAACATTTTGTGACAAATAGGATAAACATCACGAAAAATAGAAAAATATACCTCCGGATTGAAAATTTATAAACATTCTTTAAAATATTTGGGTGAAAATATAGTCTTATTCTCAACAAAAAAATTAAAATGAATTATTTTTTACAATAAATCATTATATAAAACATGATCCTATGAAACTGATGTAGTCTCTAAAATATATATTCATTGGTACTTATGAACAAATATTTATGTATACCCATTAATATAAATAATAATTCCAATACATGTGCTATATATTTTTACATGATTATTATTATAAGGATATTAGTGAAAATAGAGTATATAAATGAAAAATTTCTATAAATCTATATATGATTCATGTTTAGCGAGTTTAGAGATATTATAATTGAGTATTTTTTTTAAAAAATATTTGCTGTTTAATCGTACATTCTAATATATTTTAAAATAAAATATATTTTTCTAATTTTTCCTCCAAAAGTAAATGGTTTATTATGTCAATTTTTATGGAACATGAGTGATTATTAGTGTTTCTAATTATACCAATTTCCCTTTTTATATCACAAAACTATTAGTTAAAATAATACTCGGTCCAAATTCAGTGGGAGTGTATTTTATCTTCAACCCCCACACACACTAACATTTATATATTAAATAATCATTTTTACTAGTTTATTGTTCTATTGTGTTTATTTCTTAAAAGAAAAAGAATATAGTGTTTCCTTTAATAAATTAAAAATTAAATTTTGACAATTTCTATCCATTTTACATTAATAAGTCCAAATCTAAAAAATATTTGTTCGATTTTATTCATAGATGAATAAAATAATATGAAATGTATTGTTCCCATAAAGAAAACAAAAAATAATTTCATTACTTTATGTTAAAATTACATTGTATTTCCATTAAATTAATAACAAAATAATATAGAAAACATTAAATATGTGGGACTTTCTATATGATATTGTAGACTACAAATCAATCCTATAAATTGTTTGATCAATTTGTTTCCTCGATTCATCTAGTTCATGAGATTTTGATGTATTTAGATGAGTACTAATGCTATTATCATTTCAATATCTAACACTTTTTTGTATATATTCAGTATATCATTTTGACATAAAAAATTGATGTATTTATTTTTAGAAATTTTAAAACCATTGGGAAATGTAATTTCACCTATCATGCTCATTTATGAATCAGAATTCATAATTTCCTTAATAGAATAGATAGGATATTTACATGTTGAACCAAATATAATGTCATGAAAATTAATTTAATATCTAATGGTTTTCTTAATAACTATTTTATGTTTTTTTATATATGTGGCTCCCATTTTTATTTTTTGAATTAACATTCCAGTAATTCTATTATACTAGCATTATGGGGCCTATTTAAATCAAAAAAGTGTCATAGTATATTATAAGAAATATTTTGCTGATTTTGGTTTTTCAAAACCATGACCTTTATCGATATAAACATAATCCTATATATTCACATTAATAAAATATTACATCACATGATTTATTAGTGAATAAATACATGTAATGATTCATAGGATAATCTTAAATTAATTGATTAATTACTATATACATGTGGATATGATTTGTTAACAGACTATACATAATGTCTATGATATACCATATCAATAATTATTTTCATATTTGTTTCTATTATTACGTCATTATCACATTTATTTTTGAATATTTTGTTTAATCTAATCAAAGGAAAATCCTTACTAGGTTTTAATATAGTCAAAACTGGCTTCAATTCAAATTCATTATGTTTATCCTTCATTTCCCTTATCCAATATTTATCACTACAAACCTCATTATTAGTTTTATGTTCATAATGTGAAAACAATGAAAGATGGAAACATTAACTTATTAAGAAATTTTTTATTTTGACTATTTTATCTACATTATATATAATATAATATATATTATGATTCGTTAAGATCATTTAATTCCATATATTTATGAAGCGCTATTCTTCAACAATTGGTTATACATCCTTGAGATTAAAAACATCATAAAATGTTTATTTTTTGTTGTATAATTTTATGAATATTGAATTACGTGTTAAAAATTAGTTTTAATAAGATCAACTGATGATGTAGTATCATGATTTTTTAAAATGGTTAATTTTCAATAAAATAAACAAGATATTATTCTTCATCAATAATTGTTCTTTTCTGTTAAAATGAAATATTCCTATCATTTTATAATAGATAAGTAGAATTTATTTTTCATATTTTGAATCAAGTTTATATACATTATCATTAGCATTCAATATGGATACTTTGTATACAAATAAAATGATGTAAGAATGTTTTTTATACATATTTATTCCTCATAAATAGTTTAATTAAGAAATTTTATGAGTAAAACTGTATATATATATATTATAACATGAATTTCTAAAAGCATAATCCCAATTAGTGATTTCAAATTATGTACTCATTAAAAATGGTTTAGTAATTTACTAGAAAAATCTATTTCTTAATTCCACTACATCATATTATTGTGGAATTCTAGGAGATGAAATGTTCTGAACAAAACATTTCTCACTCAAAAAAAGATTCGTTTTAATAATTTTTTATTCTACATGATGATCATGATTATTAATATATAAGGGTAGGTTGTTCTCATTTTTAACATATGATAAATAGTTTTAAAATAGAATAAATTATTTCAAATTTTAACCCATAAAATATGCCCATGTATGTCTATTATAGTCATTATCCAAGATATATACACAATATTTTTTGTAATACATCTTGTGTTTTTTGGACTAAATATGTCCTTGTTAAATAACTGAACAACATTACTAATTAAAGAATAATTGGTATATTTCAATATATTATTATTTTTTACAACATATTTGTATGTTTCAAAAGAACAATAAAAAATATACCTAAGCTATGTCAGATCGCTAAAATGATATTTCTTATATACTTTGTATAAAATTTATATATTACAACCTCTTAAACATCAATTACATTTCCAATATTTAACTTTCTTTAAACATAGGAAAATGAGGACCTGTGTTTTAAGGTCATATATGTTTAATGTTTTTACTTTCTCATGCCCATATATGAAATGAATAAATTTACTTCAAAATCATAGATAAGTAATTTTATCATTCCTGTAGTGCACATTATATCACTTTTTAACTAATTTACTTATACTAATAAGATCTTACTTAAGAAATTTTTTTTATAAAATACATGAAATTAAAAATGTAACAAGAAGTTTTATATCACTAATTGAATACTTTTCTCTCTATGAAGTGTTTATAATGGTTAGTTTTCCTCTATTAAAATTAATAGTCTTGTGGAAAAAAGTCTTAAATCTTGTTATATCGTTTAAAAAATAATTATGCATGTAAAAAAACATATTCAGGATGGTGTTATTCATATAATCTCTTAAAATTATTAAAATAATTATTTGGGTTCCAATAATATCAAGTTCTAGATTATTAGAAGTACGACTTCGGGAATCCAAATCTACCAATCATTTGTATGTTGAAATCTAATTTCATTGAAATATATGATATATGAAAACAAAAAATAGAATGTTATTTAAGGAACATTGATTCATTCAATTTCGAAATCAATAATTTTATAGATAAGAGTAAACATTTCCAAATAATATTTTATCTTGTAAATTAAGCTTCTTTATATAAAATCCAATATGAGAGGCATTTCTATGTGTCCCCAACTGTCATAATAAATTATCAAAAAAAATCCATGTTGTAAAATTTTATAATTAATTATTTTTATAATTATTTCAAACATAAATATTTAAACAATATATTAATCATCATTATATCAAAATAAACTAAATTTTTATCTAATTTTGAAGTAATATTTTAAATTTGGGTGGAATTTTAAGAAATTAGAGAATTTTATAATGAATTTCCAACCTTATAACCAATATAATCATTCGTAACTTAAAAAATATCCAAATTGCATCATATGGTATTAATTCATAAAATAATATTATTTTATTATCATATTCAGATATATTGACTTTTCTTCATTATAATATGTTGGAATGTATTTATCATATGAATTTTTATTTTTTCCATATAAGGATAAAATTATAATAGATTCAGCAGATTCATTTTCAATGATACATTATTTGATCTTCATAATTGTCGTATAAAACCCTAAACAGTTTTTATATCCTCAAATATGTTCTAAATAACATATCTCTAAAACATTGACTATATGTGGATGATGATTTCAAAACATTCATAACCTTATTATTATAGAAATTACATTTAAGTAAATCATTTTTATCCTTCTTTTTCATTCATGTATAATCTGGTCAAATATGAAAATATATCAAATAGTAATATAAAATCCTAGTATAATTTCCTTTCTATTCAAATAATTCAATTTGATTATTATTATACATATAGTGGAAATATTTATTTCAAAAAATTCAATTAATCCTTTTTGAAGATTATGAAAAATATCCTTCTCACTATCTTCTCGAGAACTAATTTCTATCTCCACATTAACTTTCATGTTCAAATGATACTCATGAACATTTTCATTGGATCTTGTTTTATTGATCGTGGTAGATGTAGAGTTGAAAAATATCTAATTCATATTTTTCGGAATCTCATTTTAATATTCACTTATACTGTATGTCGGTTCCAATATTATCATCTTAACTATACGTAGTATGATGTTTAATATCACAATGATTCAATCCATTTAAATACAAAAAATTTGTAATGATATCTATAATTTTCTCAAAATACAACCTATATATCAAATGTTTATCTCTAAGAGATTGTAGGTTGTTTACAATAGCAATAATTTTGTGACGTACAATTGAAACTGATTAACTATGTAGAAAATCAGAATGGTCGGTTAATTTGATGTGACCTGATGTTGACATCATTAGTAGTTCCAAAATTCATTGCATCATGTTCCATCTATATACTGTCATATGTTTCACAAGATTAAATCCAACTATATACATACATATATATATATATATTATTTGAACAAAATAAATTATTGATGGAATTATATTTAACATGATATTCTAGTTCTCTGCTATAGTTAAATTAATAGCTTTTTTATCTGGAATCAGATAACATCACGTCATCATAACAATATTATCTATACCATTATTGATAATTAATATCGTTTTATAATATATTAAATAAAAAATTTAGTACCACGAAATATTTTTTGTCTTCATCGAATATGGTTATTAATTATCCCAATAAAAACATTTTAATTTAAAATATACCCTTTATAAAAAATAGAGTTATTTTAAAATTTTAAAACAAGTAAATTCAATCTATAATATTAATTCTATAATCAGAAGATTGTAATATAATATTATATGTAGGGGTTAATTTTACAATATATAAATAGAAATATACTTTTACCGATAGATTTTAGGAAGGGTTTTAGATGATTTTTTGTATTTTTAAACATTTTAAATAGAGTTATATATAGTTTATAACAAATATTAATATATTTTCAATAATATCCATTGAAAATTTAATCTTCTTATAATGTAAAAACAAAATAAATTATATAAAAAATTATTATATCAGCTATAAGAATGTATAAAATCATTATTTATTAGTTTACATGATGTATATAACCCAATATAACTTATCATCATTATTTAACCATTCGTAGGTTCAATATTACTATCATTAGAACACATCAATAAATAATTTCAGAAACAACTCTATTTACATAGCATTGGGAACCATCTATTTGTTAGTTAAAAATAAACATATATATATCAATATATGATATTAATTTTCTTATAATATCATATAAATAATAATAATTAAAAAAACAGAAATCAAATATTATCAAAACCTCACGCATGGATTCCTTAAAAAACTATCTAAATTTATAAATTAAGTGATATAATATTTAAAAAATTTATAAAACACTTCATAACAAATTTATATCATTGATATTAAAAAAATCATTAATAAATATTTAGGTCTAATTCTAAGATGACTTCAACGGTCATATACCACATTTCAAAGAGGTGATTCCAAGGAAGTGAGATAATGTACATATTCACATGAAATGTTCTTCAAAATGTCTTATTCATATTTTGTTGATTTTCCCCACTATAGTGTATAAATGTTCTATTTAATAAAATTACATAATTTATTATTTTATAAATTATATATATTTTCATATAGTTTTCATGATAAATTTTTATATGATTAATTGTCGGTATTAGACTTATATGTTTATTGTAGTTGATTTTTAGATAATTTTCCACTCGAATTCATTATAATATATAAAGAATAAATTAATAATGTTCATCCATTAATCTTGATATTTGTCCATACAATATAAAATGTACATTTATTTCGTTAATACATTTAAAAAGATAGTCATATAGTATTAATAATCACTATCAGGTAAAAGAAAAAACATTCCGTAAAAAAACATAATTTAAGATAAAATATGAAATTTAAAAACATTAAAGTATTTAAATAGTGTATTTTTTCACAATTATTTTTAGAGAGTGTTAAATGTGATCATTAAACTCATTACATTTTAGTCCCATGAAAATATTACTAAGGAACAAAAATGAACAAAAAATATATTTATGGAAGTGTAAATATATTTGTGATAAAATTCATAAATATGGAATGAATATAATAAATAAATTTTATTTTGAAAATGATTACACATGCATGGGAGTAACACATTCATTAAATTTTATTCTCAAAATGTTATAATGGATTTAAATTTGATTATTAATTACAAGTAATATAAAAAAGAAATCTACCCTCTATAATAAATTAATCTCTTTATCATTAAACCATTTTCTTTTGTTATAAAATTTATATATCATTCAAGGTCATATCCACTTATATATAATTTTAATGACTATATAATTTCAAAACTACTTACTTGAAATCCCGATCAACACAATCTGTCTATCACTATTGATATACCAACCGGAAAATTCTTCTATATCACTAAATGTCTGAACCTTCATTAAGTTATAATAGCACATTAAGAAGGAAAAACATTTAATGTTCCAAATATCCTTATATATATTATTTTAATGTAATATTAATATTGAGTCCATACATCTTCTACATGCCAATTTTTATTTATCTAATATAATAAAACAGTGGATATGTGAGAAACGAAAAATAAAAAAATATAACCAATTGAAAAAAGATAAACCAGTATATGAAAATTTTAATGAGGAAGTCCATTGGGAAGCCCAAAATCGAAAGAGCACTAGGACAAGGAAGCACCAGACCATTGATCCAAAGTGAAATATGCCACCAAAAAATGAGCACTACCAATGATATATCCATTTTATGATCCGTGAAATTATAGAAGACAATCATAAGAGGAATACCCGTATATTAAACGAGAAACAAAAATCACATATAAAAAAATTTAAGAACATAAATTGTAAAATAATAAAAATGTCACAATGATATCTTTTCTTAATTAAATTCATTGAATAAACCATACAGAACATGATGTTAACACCCATGATAAATAAATCATGTTGTTAATTGCCTAATTTAGTTCCCATAAATAAACATAAATGTGACGAAAAGATATAAATTAATATGGATGATGGAACCAATTACCTTGACATTAAAATAGTTGTAGTAGATTTTGAATTTTCATATATAAATATAATTTTATATAATGATATTTCATTTGTTCGTTCAATGAGAATAAATTTTCTTTTTAATCAAGCTATGATAAATTTTTCTTATTGATGATTTTCTGGAAATATATAAAAAATATTTTCTGTAACTATAATATGTAGTAGGTTAAGAATAAGGAAAATCAATACATACACAAAGATGTAGTTGAGAGTATGAGATGTGAGAATTTATTATTCATGATGTGATATTGTGTAAGAAAAAATCATGAAGTGAACTGTCATTGGGATAACTAATAAAGGGTAAAATAATTGAAATATAATAATGAAAATAAATTGTGTGGGGGTTACAATTTTGATATGTTTATATTATAAAAATTATTCATTGGGGAGTATAAATATTTATTGGAATCATTTATCATGGGAATTTAAAAATTTTATTATTTAATCATCCAAGAAATTTCTATAAATATTTTACCCCCAACATCATAAACTAATAATTTAAAAAAAACATTTATATTAAAACCCCCAAAGTGGTGATAAGTGACTCACCAAATGTTAAAGGGTTCACTCAAAGTGACTTATTTTTAATTCCCTAATTATGATATTTTTTATAATAATTAACAATTGTTGGGTTTTTAATTTTAATCATTTGATAAATTATTAATAAACAATAGAATCAAGGAATCTCAAAAATAATATTTCGTAAAAAAATACACATTCATATACAAAAATCGATCAAACAATCCTTTTAGATTATCATGATCATATGACAGAAAAGGGATTTCAGATTAAAAATATCACAGTCCAAGGATATAGTATGATATGTACATGATAATAATTATTAGATAACAATAGAGGAAAATAATGTAAAAAAAACTTAATATTTTGGGGTTTCAAATCAATAGAGTGGAATTATCTCCATCGTATTTCCTCAATCCCAAAATAGATTGATAATCCTATTTTTTATAGATAAAATAATTAAAAAATATAAGAATTAAAACATATTGTAATCTAAAGATAGATTTACACATTTTATTTTCTTCAATAGGTGGTCGATCTACTCTCCTATACATAGAATTCCATGAGTCAGTTAGTTTCTAATATGGTATACAACTTACTAGAGAATCATACTTGTAATGTAAGAGAATTTAATCCATTAGTTACATCATAAAGATGTTACCATGTTTTATTATGTCCTATATATGTCATTTAAAACATAAAAATGTATGTGGGTGTATAATCAAGTGAGTCTAGTCAGGTTTATTTAAATTTCCATAGCTTGTGATTAATAATGTCACTCATGTTATTTATATTTTATACATAGAGACCATTAAAATTGTGTATTCAATCATGAAAAGATTAAATGAATCAGGAATATTGAAATTACATATTTGAATTTCATAATAGTGTGAGCCAATTATTATTTTTCATTTTATTTATCACGAAAATTATATACAAGAAACCAGGTGAAACAAACTCTTACATATATAGTCATTTTATTTTCTTCAAGAATATAATCCGAATTTTTTTCTAGAATATCAGAATACTGAAATACAATTCATAATCATATTATCCATTAAATTTATAATGAAATTAATTTAATTTCCATTAAAACCCACAATATCTATGATTGAGTACTGTAATTTTAATCATCTAAGAGCCATTACAGTAATTTCAATATAAATTGAATATTTATATTCTTTTTACTTATAAATATACTCCACGTTTTCTTTAAAAATATCTACCTTCTACAAAAAAATATTTCATTATATATATTGAAAAACCAATAAAGTTAACTTTTATGTCAAATAGTGGGATAACACTTTTCATTGTCATTCAACCATTTTGAGTAATCAAATAATGTGTTAATATGAAGTTCTTTCAGGATAAAAGTATAAAATCTCAAATGTTCCATTATTTATTAATTTAAAATTTTAAAATTATTTTTTATTTATCCATATTATGAAAATTGGAAATCTAATTATTCATTTAAAATTACTTTCATAATAATTAAATCCATAAATTTCTTTTACAACATGCTTTACTCTAAAATTCATAACCTAATTTCTGCCTAATAATATGAAAATAATATCGAAATAAAAAGTTTTTTTATATTAAAAATATAAATGTGCATAGTTTTCTATATTAAAATTTTCATTAACATAATTTTTTTTATAATTAACCAAATAAAATGATTAACATGATAAAAAAATGTAATTATTTTAACAATTTAGTTAAGGAAATTTCATTTATGAAATTGTAATTTTTTTTAAAACAATAACAAAATTTAATCACAAATAAAAAGGATTTCCTTACAAAAAAATGACTTTAATAATATAATGTTGGGGTTAGTGTACCATTCCCCACACATAATAATTAAATCGGTCTTCTATGTAGATGATCAAGTAAGAGAAAGATAGAAGATACATAAAATTAGACCGTGAGAGAAATAAAATAATTAAATCAAATAATATATATTAATTTTAATTAATATTTATTCTCCCGTATGTGGTGAATTTAATAAAATATATGATGAATTCTTATAATATATTCCACTGATCTATAGTGGAACGTCATGTGAATAATGAAACACCAAAAAAAGTGAATGTATTTGAAAATGAAAATAAATATACATGAAATCCAAGAACAACATTGTGGAAAAAATATATAATAAAGAAGATGTGTGTTAGAAATAGTGACATAGTGTCTTCATGAGAGGAAACATATTTTCCTCCACCATCAATGCAAAAATCAACATAATCATGGGAGATTTTGTTGGGGTCCTTAGTTGACTATTTATGAAAATTATAATATGTTGTAGTCAGAGCATTCCTAGTATATAGCTAGGGTTGGGATGATCCATCTTTTATGGTGGTATCAATGGTTGTTTCCAAATAATCATATCTGATAGTGATATGCATCAATAATGTATTATAAAAATTGTAGCATGGTATAAGGTTGTGGGTTGATTAAAACATGTATTTTAGTTGATAAATGAATCCATGCAATTATAAAAAAAATTCTCTAGTGACCAATAAATGAAAATTTCACCCTCAATGCAATCCTATTGATGAAACATCCTATTGATGCCCAAATCCATGTGAGTTATCTAAGAATACCCAAGGTAAATGTTTATAGTACAGGTCACAGTGGGGCTATAATTATTAAAAATATTGAAGTATCATTAGTGGTTTTTAGACTGGTGGAAGATGTTGGGGTGAATGAATATAGATTATATTTTCTTGATAGTGAACCTACCACCAATGGATTTGGTGATGGATCCTTATCGAAAAAATACTAATTTAATTTGTGTATTTATCCTCAATAGTTGATGTGGTGCACTAATATTCATGTATATTTATGGAACCCTAATTTGGGGAAATTACCCTGAAAATAATTATAATCCAGTCCATCTACATAGAATAACCTAAGTGATAAATGGGAAAATAAGGCTAAAAACCCCTACATGATATGACAAAGAGGTTGCATAGTGGAAATTATTCAAGTTACCGAGATGGAAATTGAACATGGAATAAAATAAATGGTGTAAATATATGGTAGGTCATGATACTATTGAAAAAAATATAGCTAATAATATCCATATATTTCAATTAGATACCTCTAATATTTTTATGGAATGAAAATAGAATGGTGCTAAAACAATTGGGGGTTAGTTTAAAGGTAGGGGAAATTATTTTCTTTCTATTAGGTGAGGAGGGGTTGTACCAAAAATGTTGTCTAGTAATGATGTAACAAAACAACATGTTGAACCTATTATTTTTAGTGTGTAATGATTTAAATAGTGGTAAAGAAACTAGAATGGGGTAAATGTTATTCCCAAAAACAAAACTCAACCATAATGAATATGAAGGGTCGACCTCTTACCCATATTTAGATAGATCAGTCAGTATCTTTCTACTATTTATGGTTTCATAATTGTAAAAACTAAAATGTCTCTATGAAGTCTAAAATATAATATCCAAATTTGAGAGTACTTCTATAATGAATTTAAAACATCTGGGACTAAGCCAGCAACCCTATCATCGCATCCAAAATCATGTGTTTATATAGAAATATAATATTTATAACTAGGATACTAAACATTATTGAATGTAAAGAAAATATTTAGAACTAATCACTAGATTTGGAATTTTAATTAATCATGTAGAAAGAGTATTACTAATGGGAATGAGCTATAAGATGTTTGAGTGTGTGAGAATATCACACTAATATTGATGCATGTGACGTAACACTGGATGGTAGAGGAAGAAATGTTGTTGATGTTATAATTACCAAAACCATACATATATAAACAATACATTAAATACATAATTAAAATAATATATCAAATAAAAAATAGTATAACTCCATTAACAAAAGGTTTAATATTTTGTAAAAATATCTATAAAAATGGCTTATTTTTCAACAGTTGTTAAATTTTATCTCTGATAAAACCATTATAGCTCCCATATTGTCATATTAGATGTTAAGATCCTATATATATCAAGGGAATAGAAAAATAAGTTCTTAATGAGCTCATATTATTAGTTCGGGTAATGAAAAGAGATAATAATAAAATTATACGTGAGGATAAGATTAATATAAGAGTATAATCAATATATATTAGAAAATAATATCTACTAAAGAATATAAAAAATTCATTAAACAGGGAATAACGATCAACATAACATATGTTAAATATAAAAATATAATGGAATCATTAGTCTAAAAATATAATCAATGAAAGAATGAAATTATAATGAAAATATGGGTAACATTTCGATATATACATAAACATAGAAAAAATAAGTCAAAAGATCCCCAAGACATGCATTACATTGTATGATTTTTATAACCACCTATATACCTTCTTGGGATTGTTATCATCCTCCCATGTACCTTTGGTATTGGTACAACACCGTTCTAGTCACCCTTTATCTTGGGATAAATCCTACAATTTACCCAAAAAATGGGATAAATCCTCCCATATATCATTTAGCATTAGATAAATCATCATTTTTAACTCTTTAGAATGGGATAAATCTTCTATTATACCGATTGGATTGGGATAAATCCCCATGTGCACCATTTATCCTAGGATAAAACATCTATGTACCATTTTTTTACAGAAAACAATCCCTTGAATACTTTTCATATTCATAGATAGATACATTAAAAATGTACTAGAGAGATGTATATGAAACTAAAAAATCCAAATATATAGATCTATAAAATTAAATTCATTGAAAACATCATAATGATCCCATAGAAATAAAAATAAATTTCATAACATTTCATGAGGTTTCCACCAATTTTTATATAAAATATATAAATGGTCGATTATAAAAAAATGAAGAATATTATTTTATAATAAAAAATATATGGCGATTCATGAAAAATAAAATATAATGAAATAATACCCTTATATGAAAAGAAAAATATGTTGGTGAACATGTAAAATATTCTTTAGAAAATTATTTTATATTTTTCATAAAAATACCACATTAGGTTACTTCGAAATATAATTTTCAAACAGTTCATGTAAAAAACTATTTAAAAATAATACATTTTAAAGAAAATCCTAATTAATGGTATATATAATATTATAACATGTTTTCAAAAAGATTATGTGAATATATTTGGAGAAAAATACAATAAAAATATTTAAAAAGAATCCATGAAAAATAAACATTGGTCACAAAAATGGTAGTTAAAACATTTGAAAAAAAATTATTTATCAAATTAAACACAAGAAATATATATTTTAAAGGAAATAATTTTTTAAAAAAGAATTTTCTAGTGTGATATAAATTTATATTATAAAATGATGGATTTTTTTGGAAAATTTAGAAATAAATATTTATAGTATATTTATTAGAATAGAGTAACATAAAGATATATTGAAATCGTTAAAATGAGAAATATGATGGTCATATTATAGAACACAAAATTATGCTTCTAATTATAAATTATAAAATCTGAGGGATATAAAGAAATAGAGACCGATGGAATCCCATTACTTAATTGGATGGTAATTATTATTGAAAACTTTTCATCTATATAAAATAATAGATTCATCAAATAAATATAGTCTAATATAAAATTGATTTCCATATAAAATAAGGTGGAAATGAAAAATAACATAATTATAGGGTTGAATATATAATTATTTAATGATAATTGCAAAATGATTTGATTTCAAACTAATGAAAATATTTGACCCATGGTGAAACACCCCAACATGAATATAATTAAAATAAATACTTATTAAAAGATATAGATTTATATTGGATATACATTTTCATGAAATAAAGTCACTTCATAATAGAATATCAGAAAATAATGTTATATACAGAAAATAATATTAATTATGCATATAATACAAACTATGTATCATAAATAATAATTTTTTACGAAGACACTAACCTTTTATTCCCACTAACGTGATTATGTTCTTAACTCCTCTAAAATGAACATAAGTATATTAATATTATATTATAAAATCTTTATTTAATAATAGTAAAATTCAAATAATTTTTTTTCAGTAAAAAATATAAATATGTTTTCTTACTATAGTTTATTTTTATTATCACGTATTAGAAGATTCTATTTTCCCATATAATTTTCTCTAGGATGGGATTAATTCACTCTATATGGTATTATGTTGATCATTCATAGATAATTCAAGATAAAATAATAATTATTAACCAATAATTACTATGTCACATTTTCATTAGGATAAATACATTAATATGACCTGGGAAAATGGAAATCATGATGAACTAGTTTTATTTATTGTTTTTGATAAAAAATTGATATATTAATAAAAATTTAAAATATTGAAAATATTGAAAAATAAAAAAATTCTTAATTTTATGATTACATAATATTTTATATTAATTTATGACAATATTTTTAATATAATTAATATAGAAGTTTAAATCGACATAATGATTACATTTTATATTGATTTACTTGTATTGTTATGTATAGAGTTGATTATAAATGTCATCAAAATAATCAATCATCAAAAAATACATTCCTAGTACCATAAATGATGGGTGGTGATGGGTAACCAAATCCTTTATTCTTGGAGGAGTTTGTCTAACATACACATGATAAATAATACAATTTCATAGTGATTGGTCAAAATGATTTATATGAAAAATGATAATTTTAATATCCAATTTTGTCATACAAAAAATAATTCAATATCAAATCCATATTTGATAAGATCTTTTAATTATGGGGTCGTAAAAGTAACCACATCATGTTGTGGATGTTGTAGTCCACAAGTATGTAAAATCATTGTTTTGTCCTCTCATAGTGGATGGAAATTAATGAATATTGTTTTAAATTAAAAAAAAACGTTAAATAATTATAGTAATTATTATAATTATATTATATTAAAAAGATTCTATATGATCTACAATGGATTATATTAAATAAAAGGAAATATTGGATGTAATACTCTTTTTGGATGATTAGATTTTCTCTATAAAGACTCCAATAAATAAATGCCTTAGGAAAGGAAAATCATACTATAACATGATGGAAATGTGATTGGGTTATAGTATGATAAAAAATATAGATTTTCATAAATAAATTTTAAGGATAGTATAGTCTTCATGTTGTGGAAGTGTTTTCTTTTAATAAATGAAGGGAAAAACTATTTTGATGATAATAAATATATTTTCAATAGTGTAATGTAACTATTCAATTTCCAATGGATAAAAACTTAAATAATGTATGGGATAAGTGTGTTTATCTATCATCAAACAATCCAACAATTATTCATACAAACTAAATTGTATTTATACTTTTATCATTCAACCATTTTATCATTAACATTAAATTAAATTTACCTTGTTAAATAATTTTTTACCTTAGTAGTTAATATTAATGAAATAATTAATGTTAGAAATTTCATCTATTATGAATAATCACATATCAAATTTTATATCTATTTTAATAAATAAAATTTATAAGTGCTAAAAAATTTAAATTTCAAATAAATGCACGGAATACAAAAAGAATATTTATTTTAAAGTTGTGTAATTATGTAAAAAAAATAATCTACAGATTTAATATTGTTAAATAAATTTAATTTTATGAATTATATTGTTTTATTACAAAAATATAATATTTAAGTTGATTAAAAATAATGAAAAAGTAGAATTTCAACATCTAAAAACATTTTTAGGAAAAAATAGAAAACAATGATTTATTAAAGAAACATTTTAATGTAATGATCATACCATGATCACTAAATATTTATATCATTGTCCATGATCAAATTATTTTTTTATTCTTCAAATATAATATGGATCTTACATCCATATGTCCTAGATTTAAATTTAAAATTTCTTGTAATGGAACTCAAACCAATAGAATTTTCTATTGATTTATGAACCAACATCGTAATTATGAATATGGAATGACTCTCATCTCATAACACCAAGTTATACATAAGGTCTCATTTACATTCCCTTGATTAGAATTAAATGTTTGAATCAAAACAGACCACACATTAACTAACCATTTTAGATTTTACAAGGAATACCTTGGATGACTCCTAGAATGAACTCATATTATCTCCTAATATATACAATGAAATTTATAACTGATTGTTTTTAACTAACCACAAAAAATCATACTGAAATACCTATGGGATTATTTAACATACAATTTATTTTTAACAACCTATACATTGATAAAAATATATTATATTTCCTTTATTTGAATGACTAGTGATGTTATTTTGAGAACATTCATAAAAGTTCATAACCAACATTTAATGAATTCTCCTAGGTAAACCATACATTGTTCCATAATCTAATAGAATATAAAAGATCCACAATGACCATAAAATTATTGGTCTCAAGATCTCAAAACCATTACAACATGAGGGATATCCTCCCACAACCTATAATGATATATCCCACCATTTATATTTTCTCACAATGCTCCTTGATCACAAATCCAAGTAATTTCATTATAGTAAACTAGAGAAAGAAATTTAATTTCGTAGTATAAAGCCAATTTTGTCCCAACATAATAGGGCGATGTTATGATAGGGGATATGGTCGTATATGAACCTGTAGTACACTGATATGTTAGTGAAAACAACCTTAGATAATCACAAATATCTCACCCAATACATTCTATATATATAATCATTATACCTTCCACGAAAGAACCTCTAGAATAAAATAACCCAATGATGTGTCACCATGTATAACTACAGTCAAACATGTCATGAATATCTAAAACCATGGTCATCCCTATGATTGTATTTATGTATGGGTCATTCCCCAAATGTTAGAATCATACATAGCTCGATGATCATTTAAAAAAATTATAACTCTATTTTGTTATAATTACCAAGGCCTTCGATGACACACAAAATAATGATCTATTTATTATACATCTGTCTAAATATCTAATGTTTTATTTGAGGATTAATAATTCAACACAAAATACAAAGGAACCCATAATAATTATGAACAACCTTTGATGTATCGTCCCTACTCGTGGTGTTTCTCAATGGTTCGGTACTCAATTGACTATCTATAAATTAAGCATCCTTGTAAAATAAAAACAATATTTGATCTAAAAAATTACATGATATATTATTCATCATGGATCTAAATCTAGTTTAAATTCCTAGTTTAAACATACCCTTGTGTTTTTTAAACTCATTATCACATCTAAGAGTTGGATTCTTGAAACTATTATCTCAATAGATTCAAGAACCCATTTTGTACATTTACAAATGGTTCATTATTTTCTCCCTTGCTCTACAAAAATGTACATGATTTAATACAGTTTACATGACACACCCCATCATAAAATATTCATAGGAATAATTTTATTTAAAATGGAAACTTATCAAATGAAACAACTTGCATCACTGCTGAACATGGTTCATGGATGTGGCCACAACACTTATACTATGGGCTAAAAAGAGAAGGAATTAAAAATCCATATATAATCGTGATTGTATAGGTAACTATATTGAATCATATTTAATGGTTACCCAAACTCTCATTCCCAAATGTCTTCAGCATCAAGAATATGAGGAAAAATAAACCAGATTATTAGTTTCATTGATTCTCATCCTTTTTACGATTTTATAAAAAATAAGGAAATAACTCATCGTTATTATGATAGAATATGGATACAACACTCATTGCATGATCCAAAATCTTGGATTCTCTACTCTCGATATGACCTATGAATACAAACATAATTAATAAATAAATCTATCATTGAAATAATTAATATAAATGCAATAATATTTTACAAAACCTTTCCACTCAGATTATATGTAGTTCATCACATCACTTCTCCACTCAATTTGTACCTCATGTATAAATTCATGCTACTAGGATTGATAAATAATGAACTAGGATCTTCAAATTCATATCATAAAATATCATAATAATGTAGCCACTTTGAGTAATTTTATCTATCTGAATATTAATTGGATAAAGATATTGAGTCATAATCTGAAATAAAATAAGTAATGGAACATGACTATAAAAACAAATAACCATACTTGACGAATGTTTATCCTACTAAAATAAAGCATTACCAGATCTTCATGGTTCCAATAGATATAAAATTTTTCATAACTATCCACCTTTCTGGGGAGTATTTCTATTAACTAATAGTAATTTTTGATTCAATATACACCAATCAATGTGAAACATCTAAAAACTCTAGGGAAAATTCATCAATGCTTCTCAATTATGAGGCACTACCAAAATTGGATTACTGATTCCTGATAAGGAAAAATAAGGGTCTTTATTTTTAATTAATGATTAAAAGGCCACTTGACATACCATTATTACCTCTAAGATCACAATAAATGGAAATATCAAAATGAGACATATGAGAAACAATGGAATTTCCATCTAAGGTAACATTCTATGATAAGCCATTATCGATGCTCAAGACTAAGTGCTACATGCTATAGTTTTATTTAAGATGAACCATAATCCTCAGATCTATCCTAACTATTCAGAGGATTATATATATATTAAAAAATACCAAGTACATGTTATAAATGAATTTTTTTTAATGTGTGTATTCAGTTAATGACACAACGCACACATCCAATTTATATCAATAATTATTCCAATAACTGTTTGTCCATAAATTTTTAAATATATTCACTAGTATATCCATAGATTAAACATTACTCTTTAAGGTTATAAAAGAAAAAACCAATTAGGATGCAAAAATAATTATAATTATTTTACACCTAATAATTAGAAAATATAAAGAAAAATTATACATGGTTTATAATCATTTATGGGGTGTCATTTTAGAAAGATTTTGAAAAACATTTATATTAAAAAATTTATAAATACTTGTAGAAATTTTAAATAATTATGAAATATTTCTCAAAATCATACCCATAAGTGGTTAATTTCTAAACAATATTAAAACAAAGATAGCCTACATGGGTATGATCAAAATTACCTAATTCCATCAAATTAGAACCAAATATTAGTTGTTTATTAAATATCAATTACAAACATATGTGATTTATCAATAGATTTTAAGATTATTAAAATCAACTACAGGTTCCGAATAAATAAAATTAGTATATTTTCACACAGATCATCATTCCTATATTGTAAAATTACTTGACATTATATGTGAAATGCCTGGATCGGTTGTGATCACTGAGAGGGGAGGGGTGAATCAGTGATAACTTTTTCTTTTTATGAATTGTTCCTCTTGGATTATCAATTCAACCTCTGCAGCTGGTTAAAGCCTAGATCTACTCTTTTAGTGGTGCAGTAATTATGAGAGCACAGAACACAGAGATTTACAAGGTTCGGTACAAAGACCTACTCCTTGCCGTGTTGGTTACACCCCCCAACACGGATTCTTCACTATGCCAAAAGATGATTACACAGTAATTGGTTACCCCCCCCCCCCCCAATTACAAGTTGGTTAAACCCCCCAACTCCACAACATCATCTTCATCATGGCTTCACTTCACTTCTTCAAAGGTGTTGTTCAAAACATCAAGTAGCTTCAACAGTCTTCAAAAGATCTCGTTGGTCTTGCTCACAAAAACCCAATCACTTAGAATGATCAGTTCTTTTGTATTCACACACATAAGTGTGTACTCATCAAAGTTGATCTTCTTCACATGTGCACACACTTGACTTGTCCTTCTTCTTCAATTTATAAACACACAATGTGTGGTCTTCCTTTTGCACCCAAAGCACAAAGGTCCTCGGCCTTCTCCTCTTTGTGCACACACTCTACCCGTATACTCCTCTTCACTTGGCACACAAACACAAAGGCCTCGGCTTCTTGTTCACTTGTCTTGCACACACACTTGGTTGCGGCCTTCAATTGCACACACCCGAACACCAATCAAATGCAAGGTGCAAGGTGCGGCCTCCTCCTCAACACTGCCGCGCAAGGCTCAAGCCACAAGGGCCGCGCAAGCCACGGGTGCAAGCAGTTCAAGGCGCGCAAGGCCTCGGGTGGCCACTGCTGTGCAAGTGCTTACCGCGCAGGGGGCCGCGGTGCACAGAGGTGGCGCACAAGTTCGTGCTGCCCAACCCTCTCTTCTTGTCGCGCAAAGAGGTTGCGCGCAAGGAACTTCAGCCACGCATGATACTTGCTCGGGGCTTCAAATCTTCGCGAGGCAGAGAAGGACTCTCACGAGACTTCAAATATTCAAAGGATCAGCAGCAAATCCAGAGGTCTCGGCCTCTCTTTATATAGGCAGAGGAATACTCAAAACATCCGCGGGATATAAATCTTGATCCACCGAGATTTTCGGTTCTTTGAAAACTTCAAACGCGGGCCGAGAATCTCGTTCTTTCTCTCTGCACAACGCGGACTTCTTCTCCTTCTCCTTTATCCACGTGCATGCATTTTAAAACGCATGCAAGCCTCTGTTTAATCCATCCCATGAAAAACATGAACACCGTGTGGCCTCGGCACTTCGTTTGCCTCGGCTTTCATCAAATTTTCTCATTTGTCGCATGCAAGTCTATTTTTGTGCATGGTTGTGTTCAGTGTGGCCAGACGAGCAGAATGGAGGTCTCGGTTTCGAAAATGGTGGCCGGGAACTTGAAATAGGTCGTCGGGAAGGCGCCTGGTTCAGCGGGGCTCGCGGGTGGCTTCGGCTTGAGCTCGAGGTTGAGGACGAAGCCGGGGCCGTCGGATCAGATCTTCAACGGTCTGGATTAGATCGCGACGCCGCGGATCAGATGTGCGGCGCAGATCAAGCGCGCGATGAGACGGACGGCGGAGATTTGCTCCCGGGATTTTTTGCGCGTCCCACATCGAAACGGCGGCCTGTTTTTCCATGCTTTATCACCTAAGCGCTGGGGGAAAGCGCTCAGTTGAATCCTCTCCCCCCACGGTGCCGCCCCGCACCGTGTTCTCCCTGCGGGCGCGCTCTGCGCCCACTCTATGCTCCCTGCGGGCGCGCTCTAGCGCCCACTATGCACCTCGGGCGCGCCACTGGCGCCCACTATGCACACTGCGCTCCTCCGGGCGTGCCCCTGGCGCCCACTCGGTTGTCTTGGGTGCGCCCCTGCCTCAAGGGATGCTGCCTTGGCCTGAGGGTTCCCCATGGGCGTGGTGACCTTGAGTCCCACATGTGCCTTGGGTGATGACCCTCGGCTGGCCTCCTTGGTGGCCTATTTTTTGCAACAAAAACACTAAGTCCTTTGTTAAACAAAGTGACCAAGTGTAACATGCCAAGTGCCACATCTTCATCTTCTTATCCATCCTCCCTTATTCATATCTTCTCTTCTTCTTAAGAATTCCTCCAATTCTTCCCCAAAATTTAATCTTCACTTAGGAGTGAAATTCAAAAGGTTCATCTTCATCAACCGAGCTCCTTAGTCAAATAGATTCTTCAACGTTCTTCATTGATCCAATCAGAGATCAAATTGGTTCTTCTTCAAATGCACATGCACTAAGTGATAGTGCATGTACTTCATTAATGCACATCATCCACTTAGTAGTTGTGGATCGAACTCCTTTCAACTCCTCATGCATTGTGAAGACAATGCATGGTCTTCTAATCATGTTGTGACTTTGTATCATCTTGATACAAGTTCTTAGAACTTAAAGATCTGTTCAGCAATCGTCAGATTTAATGCTTCTGTAATCATCAATCTTCAAGATGTACTTCATCAGATGGCACACCATGACAAGTTATTGACAACAAATGCAATTACTTCATTTGGGCACAACAATCTCCCCCTTTGTATTTGGTTGTCAATACTCCGAAGCACACTGATAGAATGTCGTGTGCCTTGTGCCTGATGATTTCTCCCCCTTATTGGCCAACAAATGCAAAGGGATGAATGAAAGCCATACTCATAGTATAGAGCTTCTAGAACCTGCACATCTTCAACTACCAATGCTCCCCCTCAGGGGATGCACTCATCTCCTTCAATTCCCTGCATGTAAGTACAAGAATACAAAAAAATTTAGGGAATAAGGAGGGACCTTCTTCTTCCTCAAGTGAGAGTAGAAGGCTGAACATGAAGTTTCAGCCTCAATTCAACAAATCTTTCCGTAGGCATAGCTTTGGTGAAAATATCTGCCACCTGATCTTGAGTAGGAATGTAGTCTAGCTTGATGTCTCCACTGGCGACCCTTTCTTTGATGAAATGATATTTTATATCAATGTGCTTGGATCTGGAGTGTTGGATAGGATTCTTAGACAACCCAATTGCACTTTGATTATCACATAAGATCCTCAATGGTTTTTCAGCTTTAATCCTCAAATCTGATAGCTGCACCTGCATCCAAATCATTTGAGTACATGCATGTGTAGCGGCCACATACTCTGCTTCAGCTGTGCTCAATGTTACAGAATTTTGTTTCTTGCTGTACCAGCTAACACATCCTTCTCCCAGAAAGAAGGTTCCACCAGATGTGGATCTTCTATCAGTGCAATCACCAGCCCAATCAGCATCTGTGAATCCCAACAACTGTATGTTTGCACTGTGTTTGTATAAGAGTCCATAGTTGAGGGTTCCTTTAACATATCTCAGGATTCTTTTGGCTGCAGTTAAATGAGATTATTTTGGGTCACTTTGGAATCTGGCACACAAAGTCACTACATATGCTATATCTGGCCTTGAAGCCGTGAGATAAAGTAGACTGCCAATAATTCTTCTGAACTCTTTCTGATCAACATTGTTGCCTTCTTCATCCTTGCATAGCTTGGTTCCGACAGAAATGGGTGTGGAGACTTCCTTTGAACTTTCCATTCCAAACCTTTTCACTAAGTCCCTTGCGTACTTTTCTTGTGAAAGAAATATGGAGTTTTGTCTTTGTTCCACCTGAAATCCTAGAAAATATGTCATTTGACCAAGCATCGACATTTCAAAAGTTCTTTTCATCTGCTCAGCAAATTCTTCACATAGTCCTTCCTTGTTACCAGCAAAAATGATATCATCCACATAGATAATGACTATGAGGGTACCATTGGCCATTTCTCTGACATAGAGGTTACTGTCAACTGTTCCTTTGACAAATTTCATGTTTTTAAGACAACCATCCAATTTTGAGTACCAGGCTCTAGGGGCCTGCTTCAATCCATACAAGGCTTTTCTCAATCTGCACACCATACTGCCATCTTTTTCTAGCAAAAATCCCTCTGGTTGTTCAATATACACCTCTTCTTCAAGATCTCCATTCAGAAATGCAGATTTCACATCCATCTGATAGACCTTGTACTGCTTGTGTGCTGCAACTGCTAAGAACATTCTGATAGTTTCCAGTCTTGCAACTGGTGCAAAGGTTTCCTCAAAGTCGATTCCTTCCATTTGTGAATATCCTTTGCATACAAGTCTGGCCTTGTTTCTGGAAACTTCTCCCTTTTCATTGAGTTTGTTTCTAAACACCCACTTTGTCCCAATAACATTTTTATTTTTGGGCCTTGGCACAAGATCCCAGGTGGAGTTCTTTTCAATTTGATTGAGTTCCTCATGCATAGCTTGTATCCATTCCTCATGTACAACTGCTTCAGCCACTGTGTGAGGTTCAACTTGAGAAACCAGTGCAGTCTGATCTTCCAATCTCAATCTTCTTCTAGTTCTTACTGAGGAATGTAGGTCTCCAAGGACATTTTCTGTGTCAACATGCTTCTTCAATTTGTTGTATCTTCTTCTTCCATTTTCATTACCTTCATCTTCATCACTGGTATATTCAGAGTTGATTTCACCAGCAGTTGGTGTTGGCTCAGGTAATTCTGCATTCTTCTGTTCCAAGGCTGTGTCATTCTTTGAGTCATCATCATCCACAGTGTATGGTTTGGTGTTGTTTTCAATTATTATGACATCACTGCAGTCAATCATTTTATTCAACCTCTTATTCCAGCATCTGTAGCCTTTTCCATTAGGTAGGTAACCCATAAAGATTCCTTCTTCAGCTTTTTCGTCAAACTTTCCCAGATTGATGTTTTTAATCTTGATGATGCAGGGACTGCCAAAGACTTTGAAATATTTAATAGTTCGTTTTCTGTTAAACCACATTTCATAGGCTGTCGTTTGTGTTTCTGGTCTCAGGAGACATCTGTTCTGTATGTGTATAGCAGTGCATACTGCTTCTCTCCAAAAAAACTTAGAGATATCATGCTCAGCTAACATAGTCCTCCCCATTTCAACTATGCTTCGATTCTTTCGTTCAGACACTCCATTCTGTTGTGGAGTATATGGTGTACTATATTGATGTTTGATTCCATGCTTGACCAGATAGCTTTCAAAGACATCACCGGTATATTCTTTTCCGTTGTCTGATCTTACTTTCTTGATGCAGAGCTCTAGTTCCTTCTCAGCCTGCCTTCTGAAAGTCTTGAACATCGTGATTGCCTCTGACTTGTGTTTCATGAACATGACATTGGTCATCCGAGTGTAATCATCAATGAAGGTTATAAAATAGAAATCTCCTCTTGTAGACTTCTGTCTCATCGGTCCACATATGTCTGTATGAATGAGTTCAAGAGGCCTAGTAGTCATGATATCAACTCCTTTGTGTGACCTATGGGTCAGTTTTCCCATCTGACATGTGTCACAGACTTCATCTCTTTCTCTCTTTAAATTGGGTATATCTCGTACAACATTGTACTTCAGAAGTTTACTCATACTCCTTTGGCCAAGATGGCCAAGTCTTCTATGCCAGAGGTTGTTTTCATCTTTAGAGCTAAGAAAACAAGAATTGATGGGATCACCAATTTGAAATAGATTTCCAGTGGTTCTTCTTCCTTGAGTGATGATTTTTCCATCCTTTGAGCTCTTGATGATGCATGAGTCCTTCTGGAACAACACCTCATGTCCATCATCACATAATTGACTTACACTGAGTAGGTTGTGCTTTAATCCTTCAACAAACAACACATCATTGGATTTAAGATTTGTTGTTGCAATCATAGCCTTTCCAACTCCCTTGATTTTCAGAGAACGATCATTTCCAAACACCACGGTTCCTCCCTCATGACTTTCAATGTTGCTTAGAATTTTTGTATCACCAGTCATGTGGGATGAGCATCCACTATCAAGAATCCATGACTTGGTTTTACTGCTGGATTTTAGAGCCACTTCAGCAAAGCATGTGATTTCATCATTGGTTTCTTGAATGCCTTTCCCTTTCATGTCTTTGACTTTTTGTTCAGGAAGAGTTGTCATACATTTATCAGTTCTATGACCTTGTTGGTCACATCTTCCACAAGCTTCACTCAGGCAGTCAAATGTGTTCTGAGTTGGTGGTTTTGATGCTTTCTGCAAAACACTCTGAGTTTCAGGATGTCTCCCCCTTGACTCATGCCTCATGTTTGGACGAGACATGTTATACCAGCATGCATAGGCCTTATGTCCAAACACACCACAACACCAGCAGTAGCCTCTGAACCTTGACCTTCTTTGTTGATAAGAGTCATGTTGTAATTTTCTGTCCAAGATTTGAGTAGTCCTTCCTAAGGATTTCCTTTCTTCCATTGAAGATGATTTTACACAGGTTGGTTCATGCCATGTTTGTCTCAATTTTATCTTTGAACCTGCATTGTTAGGAATAACAGATGTATTTAGAGATTTACTTAGTTGTAAATTGACCTGCCTCTGAGCACCAGCATAAGATGATTCTGCCTTGACCTCAACAGCCTTGTTGAAGTCTTCTCTCATCTTTGTCAAGCTATTCTGTGCTTCAATCCACTTGGAATGTGTCACTGATTTCTCTTCATCTTTGAGGTGAAGTTTCTCCTCAAGATCTTTTGCTATCTTGTCCAGCTCAGCTACCTTCAGTTTATGTCTCTTGATTTCTTCAATGTACATTGTCTCTTTCTTCATACATTCTTCCAACTCCTCAGTCATTCTTTTAGTTTCCTTTTGTAACAATTTCTTCTCTTTCTTGAGTTTAATGTTTTTCTCAAGGAAAGCCTCTAATTCATCTTTCAATATGTATTCAAGCTCTGTTCGTTCACTTTCATCATCTTCACTGCTGCAGGTATCAAACCCTTTTTCCACATGAGCCATAAAATTCATTTCTTCTTCTGATTGACTGGCTGAAGTAGAGTCTGATTCTTCCTCTTTGCTTACATAGCTTCTTCTTTCACCTGGAACGAACCTTTTCGTTCTTACACCTGATTTGTTTCCTTCTCTTGGGTATCTACTCCATTTCTTCTTTTGTGACTTCTCATCTTCAACTTCTGGAGCACTATATCTCTTCTTGGGGCAGTTTACAGCAAAGTGTCCGATGTTATTGCAATTGAAACATCTTGATGGTGATTTCCCTTTTCCCCTGAATTTAGTTTTTCCAAACCTTTTAGAAAAAAGAGAAATAATCGTGTTGAGATCTTCATCCTTTTCTTCATTGTCAGTATCACTTGATTCTAGGACTTCGTCATCTTTTATCTTGAGTTGTCTCATGGCCTCAAAAGCCATCTCATCCTTGATCTTCTTCTTGAATACTGGGATCTTCCTCATTTCATATGCAATGAGAATGTTGTGTAGTTCATCAAGAGAGAGATCATCTCTGTCTTCTAATGCTGAGACTTTGGGGTCAAACCTGTCAGGAAAATTTCTCATTAGCTTTTTAACAATAGTGGAGTCCTCCAACTTTTCTCCAAAGCCCCGAATGTTACTGACAATTTCATTGACTCTTGTGAAATAATCATCAATATTTTCTTCTTCTCCCATCTTGACATCTTCAAACTTGCTTCTCCAAATCTGTAATTTGGCTTCCTTGACTTTCATGTTGCCTTCATAACTACTTTCCAATTTGTCCCAAATTTCTTTAGCATTCTTGAGTCCCATGACTTTTGTGTATACCTTTTCTGAGAGTGACATAAGAATGGCATTTTGAGCTTTACCATCAACTTCCATATTTCTTTTCTCATCGAGTGTCATAGCAGCTTCATTAGCAAGAGGAGGGAATCCAAATAAGGCTGCATTTCTAACTTCAAGGCCGAGAGATAGAAGGTAGGGTAACATCCGATTCTTCCAGCTGTGGTAATTCTTTCCATCGAATGTAGGAACACCCCTGCTATTAACAGAATTCAGATTGTCCATCTTCTCAGAAGTAGATCCTTACAGAGGAAACCTCCCTCTGATACCACTTGAAATGCCTGGATCGGTTGTGATCACTGAGAGGGGAGGGGTGAATCAGTGATAACTTTTTCTTTTTATGAATTGTTCCCCTTGGATTATCAATTCAACCTCTGCAGCTGGTTAAAGCCTAGATCTACTCTTTTAGTGGTGCAGTAATTATGAGAGCACAGAACACAGAGATTTACAAGGTTCGGTACAAAGACCTACTCCTTGCCGTGTTGGTTACACCCCCCAACACGGATTCTTCACTATGCCAAAAGATGATTACACAGTAATTGGTTACCCCCCCAATTACAAGTTGGTTAAACCCCCCAACTCCACAGCATCATCTTCATCATGTCTTCACTTCACTTCTTCAAAGGTGTTGTTCAAAACTTCAAGTAGCTTCAACAGTCTTCAAAAGATCTCGTTGGTCTTGCTCACAAAAACCCAATCACTTAGAATGATCAGTTCTTTTGTATTCACACACATAAGTGTGTACTCCTCAAAGTTGATCTTCTTCACATGTGCACACACTTGACTTGTCCTTATTCTTCAATTTATAAACACACAAAGTGTGGTCTTCCTTTTACACCCAAAGCACAAAGGTCCTCGGCCTTCTCCTCTTTGTGCACACACTCTACCCGTATACTCCTTTTCACTTGGCACACAAACACAAAGGCCTCGGCTTCTTGTTCACTTGTCTTGCACACACACTTGGTTGCGGCCTTCAATTGCACACACCCGAACACCAATCAAATGCAAGGTGCAAGGTGCGGCCTCCTCCTCAACACTGCCGCGCAAGGCTCAAGCCACAAGGGCCGCGCAAGCCACGGGTGCAAGCAGTTCAAGGCGCGCAAGGCCTCGGGTGGCCACTGCTGCGCAAGTGCTTACCGCGCAGGGGGCCGCGGTGCACAGAGGTGGCGCACAAGTTCGTGCTGCCCAACCCTCTCTTCTTGTCACGCAAAGAGGTTGCGCGCAAGGAACTTCAGCCGCGCAAGATACTTGCTCGGGGCTTCAAATCTTCGCGAGGCAGAGAAGGACTCTCACGAGACTTCAAATATTCAAAGGATCAGCAGCAAATCCAGAGGTCTCGGCCTCTCTTTATATAGGCAGAGGAATCCTCAAAACATCCGCGGGATATAAATCTTGATCCACCGAGATTTTCGGTTCTTTGAAAACTTCAAACGCGGGCCGAGAATCTCGTTCTTTCTCTTTGCAAAACGCGGACTTCTTCTCCTTCTCCTTTATCCACGTGCATGCATTTTAAAACGCATGCAAGCCTCTGTTTAATCCATCCCATGCAAAACATGAACACCGTGTGGCCTCGGCACTTCGTTTGCCTCGGCTTTCATCAAATTTTCTCATTTGTCGCATGCAAGTCTATTTTTGTGCATGGTTGTGTTCAGTGTGGCCAGACGAGCAGAATGGAGGTCTCGGTTTCGAAAATGGTGGCCGGGAACTCGAAATAGGTCGTCGGGAAGGCGCCTGGTTCAGCGGGGCTCGCGGGTGGCTTCGGCTTGAGCTCGAGGTTGAGGACGAAGCCGGGGCCGTCGGATCAGATCTTCAACGGTCTGGATTAGATCGCGACGCCGCAGATCAGATGTGCGGCGCAAATCAAGCGCACGATGAGACGGACGGCGGAGATTTGCTCCCGGGATTTTTTGCACGTCCCACATCGAAACGGCGGCCTGTTTTTCCACGCTTTATCACCTAAGCGCTGGGGGAAAGCGCTCAGTTGAATCCTCTCCCCCCACGGTGCCGCCCCGCACCGTGTTCTCCCTGCGGGCGCGCTCTGCGCCCACTCTATGCTCCCTGCGGGCGCGCTCTAGCGCCCACTATGCACCTCGGGCGCGCCACTGGCGCCCACTATGCACACTGCGCTCCTCCGGGCGTGCCCCTGGCGCCCACTCGGTTGTCTTGGGTGCGCCCCTGCCTCAAGGGATGCTGCCTTGGCCTGAGGGTTCCCCATGGGCGTGGTGACCTTGAGTCCCACATGTGCCTTGGGTGATGACCCTCGGCTGGCCTCCTTGGTGGCCTATTTTTTGCAACAAAAACACTAAGTCCTTTGTTAAACAAAGTGACCAAGTGTAACATGCCAAGTGCCACATCTTCATCTTCTTATCCATCCTCCCTTATTCATATCTTCTCTTCTTCTTAAGAATTCCTCCAATTCTTCCTCAAAATTTAATCTTCACTTAGGAGTGAAATTCAAAAGGTTCATCCTCATCAACCGAGCTCCTTAGTCAAATAGATTCTTCAACGTTCTTCATTGATCCAATCAGAGATCAAATTGGTTCTTCTTCAAATGCACATGCACTAAGTGATAGTGCATGGACTTCATTAATGCACATCATCCACTTAGTAGTTGTGGATGGAACTCCTTTCAACTCCTCATGCATTGTGAAGACAATGCATGGTCTTCTAATCATGTTGTGACTTTGTATCATCTTGATACAAGTTCTTAGAACTTAAAGATCAGTTCAGCAATCGTCAGATTTATTGCTTCTGTAATCATCAATCTTCAAGATGTACTTCATCAGATGGCACACCATGACAAGTTATTGACAACAAATGCAATTACTTCATTTGGGCACAACAATATGTTGTGTCTAAAACCCAATTAACCGACATCCATAAGAAATTGATTCATTTTAAAAAATCAATCAAATTTCCTTGAAATTTCAGAAAAAACATTTAATTCATATATATATATATCATGGTTTAGTTGGATGAATTAACATTATGATTTTTTTAAGGTAAATAAATTTATAATTTCCAATTTCCAATCATATAATTGTATCTAGGATTTAACCATTGATATATGAATCCAATAATTTTAGATATGATGGCATGATTATATGGTCTACATATAATAATTTATAAGGATCCATATTGCTCCTTAATTTTTATTTAAAACTATTTAATCCCAAATATAAATTTTTCAACCCACAAAACCAATGTCCCATGGATCAAACATATCATAATTTGGTAATTATTTTGTCACGATCATGTTATTCATTAAAACACTATTAAAAATGATGGAAAACATTAATTGAAAATCATAAATCATAACTATAATAGATTATTCTATCATATAGAAATTAATGAGTGTATTAAAGGAATGTTACCTCATACTGATAAAACATTTTTAATCATAAAAAAATCCCACAAGAAAGTTATATATGCAATCCTCCTCTAAAATCACTTAACATGTTCTATGAATAAGAATGTTGAAAAATAAAAAAATCATGAAATGAAAATTATCAAACACCAGGTAATCAAATATGAAATTTAGATGCCATAGAATATTAATTTCATGTGAATCTCTATGTTATTATAATGATACATGTATAAATATCTTTTTATTATACTAGTCTATGGGATAATGTTGTAAATAATTAAGTAGTGATAATAAATAATTTAGTTGAGGTGATATAATAATCACATATAATTATGGGAATCATGAAAAAGATTTAGATCCCTACAAAATTGATATTCCCCCACGTGTGAGTTGGTATCACTAATAAATGATATGTAACACCCAGATATGTTTTCATTTTTTTGAACTAATATTACATTTTAGATATTTTTCATTTCACATGACACTAAAAATGATTTATTTTATATTAAATAACAATGGTTGGAGTGTGTTATACACAATAAAAAATTTATCACACGTTACACAAAACATAAACCATACCTTAAACTACATATAACACCAAGGATAGGTTGTTACATGGTGTACATTAGAAGCAATACAGACTTGGTAATTTCAATTTGAAAGACTGTCTTGGTGTACGTTACATGCAACACAATGTTCCTACAAATAATAATATTATTGTTATAATTATTTAAATAAAATAATTGTATTCTTTCCACTGAAAATATTAATATGAATAGTAATACATAGTTTTCTAATCTTTTTTCTAATCATTTATTATAAATAAAATATATTTATTATATAGATATAAATGTTTGAAATGTCCATATCTGTTCAAGAAAAATTTGTTCTCAAATAAACTACATTTCATTTCCCCATGAGAAATGAAAATAATTTTTGAAGAAAATAGATATTTAATTTTATAAAATAAATATTTCTTTTTAATTTATAATTTCGAACGTATATTAGGGAAACATTTTGGGCTTTTTCTGTGAAAAACCATTTTTCAAGAATAATAGAAAATACCAGATCTTAACCCAAAACTACTTTTACATACAATTTATTTATAATGATTAAATTTATTTTCAATTGGTTTTAATGTTTAATTTGATAATATTTTTATCAATTAATTCAATTTATTATATTTTAATCAATTTCACATTGATATTGGTAATAAAAAAAGTATGATTTTGGACGTTTTTTATTTAAAAACCGTCATTGTCATCCAATCAAAGGAATAAAATTTATATTAATTTCATCCACATATGTGATTATAATTTTTAAAAATGGATTCTATATTGATAATATTATAAATTATACAATATAATAAGAAGAAAAAATTTTGTACAAAAAATGATTAGAGATTTGATTAAATTTAATTATAATGGTTAAGATAAATATTTTGTTAACAGATTACAAATCCTTAAATATAAGACCCAAAAGAACATATAAAATTTTTCCAAACCCATTTTATGGAAACTATTATTCCATAAGACAGAAATTAACTAGTTTGGTAGATTTTATTATGAATTTTATGTAATCATGTGGGTACACATAATTTGTATTAACAAATGAAAACTTTGTCCATTCCCCTACCTATAAAGGCCACTGCCTATTCAATTTCTTCCCAACCCTAAAACAACAATGGTTTTCAATGATAATTCCATTACACAAAAAATATAATTCCATACTATTATAATCATTTCATTTGGATTAATGAAAAATAATGAATCCTTTTTTCACAACCCAAAAGGAGTTACCCTATTAAGAGGTAATGTTTTCATTGAAGCTCATTTTTTTATTTTATCTCTCCACCCCCTCTAGTGTATTTATTGCATTAATATAAAACAAATCAGCATATTAAATACAATACTATTGTTTATTTTATTATATGTACCTACTCATATACACACCTTTATCAGATGGGTTATGAACATTATGTTTTTTATACTTCAAAATAATACCCCACCAGATAATGAATATTAATTGTTTCCTTTAACACCTCTCATGGAAGTAATTATGATGAAATATATGTTTTTACTTGACATATATTATATATATTATGTATCTATTTTTATTTATTCCCATTAATACACATTCATTTACTTTATATTTTGTGTAAATATGATAATCTTGTTTGACGAAGTGTAAAATACCGACTCCACAAAGCGATGTGATTCATTCATTAATGGCCATGACTGTTTTGGAGATGGGTTTAGATAATATATATGATATATAAGAAACCATATTTATACTATAATACATACATACATATATATATATTTCTTTTAGTTTTGTTCTTTCAACACAACAATTAATTAGAAATAGCATCCATGCGTACATACGACGTAGCGTCTCTATGAATGGGTATCAATTTCAAAAATATATACTATGTGTATTATAATAATAATAATAATTACTATTATAAAAATTATATTTTAGTAATGTTTTTAATTCAGTATATCATTCTATAAGTAGAAGGATTATTGATAAAACAAATTATGACGCATGATAAAAAAGAACACAAATATTACCTGAAGTGAAACCTTAACATAATATTATTAGACTGAAGGAAATATATATACATAATAAAACATTAAATTTTATTAGAAGATAAAATATTGTTCTATTAAATTTTTTAAATAATTTTATGGTTATTATATGTGATTTTTGAATAGGTATGATGAGACTCAAGACACAATGTAAGTGTATTTCATCTCTCTTTTCATTTATGAGAGATACATGATTCATTCAGCACAATTTATTTGTGATTTGTATATTTTTATCAGGTAAGGAATAAATTATTCATATACTTATATTTATTTGTATTTTTATATCAATTATATATTATTTATTTGTTAGAGGTTTTATTTCAAAATATATCACATCAAAAAAATGGTTTTCTCTCAATTTTGAATATTTGATACTCTTGTTTCTTATGTGCATAAATTAATTTTGTGGTGTATAAAAAAATTTTATATGATAAATAATTATTCTACTTATTTTAATTATATTATTTTATTCATGGAATTTCTATTTCTTGTAGAGATACTATGATCCCATTTTAACATGTGATAAATGTTTATTGACACACTCTCATTGATTTTCCCATTTAGTTATGTTTATGCTTCCATGGATGAAATATTATAATCTATATCTCATGAAAATTAATTATTTTTATTCTCCTTTGTATATTCATGATATATTCATTTATGTTTTACTTTACATCTACTCTTTGGTACGTATTATAGAAATAAATTTTTTTTTAAGAAAGCCAAATTCAACCTTCTCTTCATCGAGAAATATGTGTTCCTTTAAAATCATGTTTTATAAAAAGATTTTCTAATAACATTGTATGATTTTCATATAATGATAAAAAAAATCATTTCCCAATTTTTATTTTACCTATTTATTCAAGGGATTCTTCTCACCTCTTTTAGAACAATAAAATTTTCAAGCAATTTTACCATGTAAAAAGAATTTTCTTTTTACCTTCTATGGAAAGTTTGAATTTAACCATCAGCATACATTTTAATCCATCATTTTATTCTTTAATGGATAATTTTTATGAAAATATTTCTAAAAGTAATTTTTAATATAACATTTTTTCAGACTAGTTTTAGGAATATTTTATATGTTTTCACAGAACAATGTATTCAAAATGTTTTTATGAATTGGGTTTTGTTTTAAAAATATTATCAAATAAATAGGTTTCAAAAAACAATTCATGCTTTATTTATAAATTTTAAATGTGTTTTAATAGAAAAATGGGTTTTAATGTTTTTAAACGTATTTTATATGTTTCAAAGAATAATTGGTTTCAAAATATTTCAATAAATCCTTTTAAGTTTAAATAGTATTTTTTATGATACTATTCTTCAAGTGGTTTTATATATTTATAATCATTTTTCAAAAAATAATTTATATTTTTTTCGAGAAGTTATTTTAAAAGATATGTAAAATTTACTTTCAATCAATGATGACATACATCATTGCTACTCATTTTCTTCTAATAAATGATCTAATGGTTCTGTTCATATTCTTTCAGTGAATGAGTTATACTAAATGTCATTGTCATTATGAAACCCTATTATTTTTCCCAGGATAATAGTTTATGAAATATAATTCCCTTCCATGTGTTATATTTTTTTGGAATATATTTATCATTCATGGGTTATTATTTTGATGAAATAATTATGAATATTTTATCTTTTCCATAGTTTATAATAGGACTACATGTTTATGATAAACATTTCATTTTTTGGGTCATGATAAGATATTTTACATTCTTGTGTCATATATATGTATGACTATATTATGAGATGCATGGTACTAATATCTCTATATAATTAATTGGTTAGAGGTTTATATCTCATGATATAGACATGGATAGAAAGTGATATGGAATCAGTTTAATATTACCAGCCTAGAAAGAGAGATGAACTATGTTCACTGATAAAGAGTTTGAAGAAGAGGTTAAATTATATCTTTAATACATGGATGGAATGCGGAGTGAACATTATTCAATGGTATATATAAAAATTAGGGTGTGAACACATATAATTAAATTACAATATCCACTAAGATTGACTTTCCAACAATACCATGAATACTATGGGTGTCATTATATATTCTTATGTGTCGTCCAGAATTTAGTATTTTATTGTTATGTTTTTAATTCATGGATAATGTCCTTCATTTCATTGTGATTCATGTCTTATGAACTACAATGGGTTCTATTGTGATTCATGTATATGATCTATGATTTTAAGGTTATGATCTTCTATTTTCATGATCATATTCTCATAACCCTATGCTTATAATAATTATTACATATCTCACTTATTATATCGTTCTAAGCATTTGAGAGCACCAAATTGTATGATTCCTTGCATAGTTTATGAAGATATATATTATAATTAAATAATGCATGACTATTTCTCGTCAACAATAATATTATGGCAGCTACTTTTTGTTATTCATGTATATAGTTTTATGATTAAATTGTTTTAATGGAACTGGATGAATACAATATCTGGGAATCTGTTGTTATAATGAATTTTGTAATAAAAAATGTGTAACTAGGGGTAAAAACTATTACAAGATGTTTCGGGACTGACATAGTGTAATATGGTACACAATAGTGGGCCATGCTACACACCAGTTTTTACACTCCGTGGGGATTTGCATTGGGAATTTACAAAATCGTAATGAACAATAATGAAATATTTAAAGATAAGATAACAATAAATATCCTAGGATAAATCTAGGGTTTCATAGATTAAATAAGGTTTCATTATTTGGACATCCTATAAGTTATTATTTTCATGACTAAGTTGTTTTCTACTATGATATGTAATGTAAACAATATGCATTTTTTTCAATCAAATGTACCGATAAAAGGTATATTAACATTGAATGTGAGTGCTAGTTTGTTACAAAGAAAAAAAGTGGGATGATAAATGGATTGAATTATGTTCTGATAATTCTTTATTTTCATAGAGAATGATTAGAAACATGTAGCTTATGATACTACTATAATCCCCAAGGAAGAGAAAGAATGTGTTAATAGCGAGTTCATGTAATGGAGACCATAGAAGAAAAAATATTGGGTTTCCTTTCTATCAAAAAAAGTGGAAGGATTCACCTATGTTAATGTCTTAGAGGATTAATAAGATGTTTTTACTTTGGATAAGAAAGAATCAAATTAAGTTACTAAAATAAAAAAATGATGATTTCTATTGACAAACTAGATGAGAATATTTCCCTCCCCAACGAATCATCAAATATTATGTTATTTAATTTTGGAACAAATGGTCATTATGTCACTTGTGTAAATCTCCTTAAGAGAATCTTCATGGTGATGCTTGTAATTGTTATATTATAGATGATGATGATAGTATAGAAGAAAAGTGAAAGGAAAGAGGTATTTTGTAATATAATGATTTATCCTTGCTAATGGAATCAGTGTAATGTACAATAAAAAATGTTCTTATTTGGATTCTATAATTATTTTATATGAATGAGAAATATATAAGGATTTTTCACATTATGGTTTTCTCTATGGATTTTTATGAAAATGTTAAATGGTGGCGATAAAATATAAAAGTAATATAATGGAAAGGTGATGTACATAGAAAAAAAAAGGATTAAGTAAATGATAGCCCATAACATGATCCTTATGATAAGATAATTTTTTTGGTAATGATTTGTGGGATATGATAAAGAAAATTATATGATACCGATTACCTTTGTATAAATTAAGGGCCCATTGACATGCAGTTCATTCTATCATGGATGATGTTTACATCATCTTGTATTTATGGAATATATATCTTAATATATATAATTAAGATGAATTCATGTTTGACAAATTAATTTAGGGTACTTCATTTGTTTATGATGTTCTATAAGAATTTACAAAGAGGATACTCACATACTTGGAATTTGAAAACCAAGAGCTACTTTGGGTTATATTGGGGATCAATTCAAAGCTAATTAATGACATTATTTCTGAATTTTTGGATTTTCATATCCTACAGGGGTTATAATGTCAACTATTGAGGAAAATGTTGTGTCAAACATATGATTGAGTATATTTTATTAAGATTGTATTGAAATACTTGGGTAAAAGGCTATTTAGTAACAATACGTATTCCTGGAAAGTCCATCATATTTTGGGAATTATGTTACTCTAGTTTCAAGAAAGGACATCATGTATGGTTGGTGAGAACCATTTATGTCCCACAGGGCCACAATTTTTGATCCCATAACCAAAGGACAATAAGGGTTTTACACCCACCAATGGCCAATGCGGTGTACTGATAAATGTATAATTATTATTTATGAATATTTATTTATGATTAAACATTAGTGTTAATTTTTTTTGTTTAAAGATAACTGTATTAAAATATTTATTTTTATGAATATTTATAGATCAATAGTTATAATTTTTAGTCTATTATTGATCATAATATAAAAGAAATTATGTATTTTAGTGCATTATGAAATAGATTAAATTTATGGACATCCACTCCATGTTGTTATAATTGTTTTATGAATGTATTTTTTTCGTATATTAATTTTCCATAAATGAATTACTCATATTTAGGATAATGATATGAAACTTGTCATCCTAATACAAATTTTTTTTGAACTGATGGTATTTTTAATGAACATATATTTATGACTATGAGGCCCTAAATATTTTTTTAATCATTCACATATTTGTGATTTATACCCTCAATCACACCTAATAAATATATATGCTTTTCTTCCAAGTCCTATATTCACTCCCATTATATGTTCTTCTATGTGTAAACCTATTAATATTTTATTATGGGTATCTATTTTGGTTACAAAAATACTTTGGAATGGAGGTTTTAAGACTTATTTTTAAAATGTATGTTTCTAGGAATGAAAATTCTAGGTACAAAACCATTTTTAATAAAAATGAATACATATGGAGAAAACAAATTTAAACGTGGTAGAATCTTACACCATAATATTTTGTTATTTTTTAGAATTAATCTATTATTTTTTATATTTTTCATTTCATGTAATATTGTATCTAGTTTATTATATATTCATATAATATGTTTGGCTTGCATTATATTCCAAACCATGTCAATCATGAACGAAAAAACATAAATTTAATATTTTTCTACATAGAACTCTGAAGTTATATTTTTACCTGGCTTACATTACACGCAACATAGACATGGCATAATAAACAATAAAAACCAGAATATAGTATATTTCATGCCACACTAGGTTTCTACGAAACAACTTTTTATTATTCTAATTATTTAAATGATATACTTATAACATATTCGCTAACCCTAGTAATATATCAAGTGATTATTAATATATAAATATTATTTCAATTGGTTTATATAAATATAAAAATATTTATTATAAATTATATAATTTTTGTAATGTCCATATATGTTTAAAATAAAAGATTTCTCAAATAAACAACATTCAATGCCCTTGTGTAAAAGAAGATAAAATAAATTGAGAGAAATTTAACATTTTAAATTCATAAAATAAAAAATATTGTTGAATTTAAATGTCTAAATTATTTTTGGAATAATATTTGGGACTTTTATGAGAAAAATCATTTTAGATGAATCGAGGAAAATACCATATCTTGAAGAAAAATATTTTTTCATCAAATTTGTTAACCTGGATAAATTATGGATTCCAATTGTTTAATAGTAAAATTTTCAAAAAAAATATCAATTTATAAAATTTAGCTAATTGGAATAAATTTAAATTTTATATTGGGTATAAAAACATCCTAAAATTTTGGATGTTTTTAATTTAAATATCGTAATATTTTCTCGTCGTTGCGATTAAATTGAAGTTAATTTCAGAAAATTCTATAATTATATTTTTTAAAAATATATTCCATATTTTTATTTATCAGAATTTATAATTTATAATTAAATAATCATTTTTTGAACAAAATTATTATTGAAAGTGTTTAAAATTAATTACATCATTTAAGAGAAAAATTCTTGTATTAGTGTTCTAAACAATGCATTTTAGATCCAGAAATCCATGAAAAATGTCTAAGTCCAATTGAATGGACATTATTAGTCCATGAAAAAATCATTATTGGGGTTTTTTGGTTTGGAATGACGTTGTTTCGGTAAAATGTGGGTACACTTAACCTGTTTTCAAAAATTACAAGCATGTCATTTCTGATCCCTACAAAATGCCACCACTTCTCTCTCTTATTAAAACATATAAAACCACATAGGTTAGGCCATGATCTGCGCAATAAACTTCCAACCATCCTTCCAGTACTCCTAAAATGCACCCTTTGGTCATAAATCAATCCATGGTTTCTTTTTCAAATAAAATTAAGGAGTTATCTGATTTAGAGGTAATGTCTTCTCTCAAGGTCCATTATTTTATTTTCATTCTCCACCACTCCACTCAATTTAATCCATGATTGTATACATAACTAGTATCATAAATGTAATATTATTTATTTATAATATTTTTTATACTACACCTACAAACATGTCCATCTAATTTCATAGAACATGTTATTTATGTGTACGAAGAACTACAGTATCACTAAACAATGATTGTCATTTCTTCCTTTATCGCCTCTCATGGAAGGAATTTTGACTGAAAAAAACTTTTATATATGAAATATATTAAATTTAATATTTCTTTATAATTTTTTATTAATTTTAAAACAAATACTTTTTACATTACCTTTTCTATTAATAGGATAATTTTATTTGTGGATGTGTGGACTATTGCCTCCTTATATCGATATGATTCATTCATACACTACAAGGGATGCATTAAGGAAGAGTTTTTTGAATATATATGATATATTAATGATATTTTAATAATTATATATATATATAGTTCGTATTTTAATAACATTCATTCTTTCAATATGAAAATTTAATTGAAATTTCATTCATTCATGCGTATGACTTACCATATCCATGAATTGTGTATTATGTTTTATATGTTTCAAAATAAATGAAATCAGTAAAATAGATTTCCCTCATTTTTTTTCTTTAAAACTCTTGTTTTTTTATGTCTGTAAATTTATTTTGATCCATAAATAATTAAATTTTACATGATATATCATGAATCCCATTATTTTTACTATATTTTATGCTTTATTTTATTTTCATTTCAAACATGGAAAATATGATCATCAGTTAAAATGTTTTAAGAGTATATTGAAAAAATCTAGTCGGTTTTCAATATTGATCATGTGTATGATCACATTGATGAAATCCTATAACCCATACCTCATGATTATTCATTAATTTTTTTATCATATGGTTATTAATGACATATTAATTTTTATTCTACCATATTTCTACTGCTTGGTACATAATATAGTTAATAATGTTTTTTTATGAAAGCCTAACATTACACTCTATTTGGTTAGAAATAATTTTTCTTTCATAATTGGGATATCTAAAAAGGGTTTTAAATAATATAGTATTTCCCTCCTATAATCAAAAGAATAAATTTTTTAAATTTTTTCTAATTTATCAATCCCTTAAATGGAATAATCTTTTCAATTTATGAGAAATAAATTTTTCTATCATTGTTTCATTGCATTAGGAATGTTTTTTACCTTGCACGAAAAGTACATATTTTCATAAGGTCATTTATTTGAAGATTCATTTTCATTTATAATGTCATAAGTTTTATGATTTTTTTTAAAGAACATGGCATGGAATTATTTTTTTCAATTGGTACTCATGTTATTTTATTTGTTTTCACGAAACATTGTATTCAAAAAAAATCATTCTTTGCATTTAAATTATTAATGTATTTTGAAATAAATTGTTTGAAAATATATTATAATGACTAATTTATATGTTTTCAATGTTCTTTGAAGGAAAATTGTTTTTAAAATTTTTAAAAGATAATTTTATAATTTTTCATCAAAAATGGTTTTTAAGTGACTTGACGTGTTCTATATAAGTTTTCAATTTATTTTATAAGAAAATTATTTTCAAATGGCTTTATCTATTTAAAATAAATTTTGAAAGTGGAAATGATATTTTTTTATGAAAAATGATTAAAGTACAACATGATTTTTTTCAATCTAATATGATTTATATTGATGTTACTCATTCCATTCTAGGATATGACATAAATGATCCATTCATATTCTTTCTATGTATTTCTTATGCATAATATCATTGTCTCTATGAAACACATGTATCATCCATAGGATATATGGTTATGAAATCTTTTTCCCATTCATGTTTTATATTTTTATGAAATCTATTTCTCTTTGACATGATATAATTTTGGTTAAATGATTGTGAAATTCATGTGATTATTAAATTTTTATGATAATATTAGATATTTATGATACCCATTTCATTTCATGAGTTATAAAGTTATAATTTATGAATTTTGATTATATATGAATGCTTTCATAATGAGATGGGTTGTAAATATATCTCCCTCCAATTCATTGGGTAAATATTTATTACGTTGGATATAGAAAAGGTTTTAATAATAAATAAGCTCGATTCAGTATTAAAGGAATGTAATGAAAATTGAACACAGTTCAGAAATATGTGATAGAATGAGGAGTTAATATGGTTCAGTAATATAGGTATGTATTGAGGAGTAAAATTTGTTATGTAATACAGGGTTTGAACATGGTGTGGATAAGATTTAGTAAATGTACATTTCAATTAATATGGCCTTAGTAGAGATGTATTTACTACTATGGGAACCATAATATATGCTTATGTTTCTGCCAAAAATATATTGAATATATATATTTTATGAATTTATTGGTTTTCTTATTATTTACTAATGATTCATGTATTATGAGCTTTCATTATCTTACCCACAATTCATGTATATGAACTTTGATATGCTCGATATGATATTCTATTTTCATGATCATGTTCTCAAACACTTATCCTAAAAAATATGATTACATATTTCACATAATTAACTTTAATCATAATTTGAGATCACACCTTTTTATGTTTCCTTCCCCCAGTTATGAATATATGTATTATGTTTTATGTGTCCTAGAAGGGTTCTAGTAAAGAAGAACCTAGAGAGAGATAATGTAAAAAATTTACGTATCAATGTTTATATTTCCATTTTTACAAAGTTATTTGAGTAATATGGTTATTGGTCATCTATTTGTATAATTTTTTAAGCATTCTGGAAATGTTATAATATTTATATGTATGAAAATATTGGGTCACTTAATGATATATATAGAAACTATAGACAAATTTATATTATCCATTATAATTTTATATAAATTAATATGAAGATAAAAATCTCAAATACCACTTTATAACATTTTCACCCATGAGGAACTAAAACGATTCCCTGATCTTGTTCACCACATGCCCTAATGTGCTCCTCTAAGTACACTTGAGGACAAAATCTAGTAGTGAGGGGATAATGTTGGTATCATGGGGAGATTGTATCATTATAATTAGGGGTGGAACAGTGGTTCATGGTAAATATAATAAAAATGGTTCCAATATTTATGAAGAGAAATATTTATTGTTAAACTATTAACAAATAAGAAATATTATGTGAATAGATAACCTTAAATGTGACAAAAAAGTCATACAAAAGGTAAATTCAATAGAAAATATTTGCAATGAATAAATAAATAAATGGCTTCATCTCCTATAAAAATCCTCAATACATTTAAAGATCCTTGATAAATATGTATTCCATGTATATAAATAATAATATCAATAATGGGGGAATGGTTCTATGATCCTCATCCTCTAACATCGATGTCTATACTAGTATTGAATTATAGCATGAATATGGTTTGTGATAAACTCAGTTTTCCACTAAAGAATGTTTTAATGAAAACCAATCTTTGAGTATTATATATTATTATGTAGTTATATTAAGTAAATCAGGATTAAATAAATTCAATAATGTTGGGTTCAGGTTCCTTCAAAAAAACCAGTTTAAAATTACCACTTCAACTAAATCCATATTGTCTTAAAAAATACCATCATATAAATATATATATATATATCTATGAAAAAATATATATTATGAGACATATAGGCACTAATGTGAACCTAAGTAATATGACCAAGGAATCCATATATAAAATAAAAATATTATAAGAGTCTCATTATTTAATTATGGGAATAATCCCATGTATCTAAACAAGGTATATAGAGTGCCAAAAATGAGAATATTTAAAACTATTGTCAAACGTCATTTCCCACATCCTCATCATACGGTTTGAAATTTCATTTCAAACAATGAAAATAGATGTGAGACTCTAGGACAAGCATCATTTTCCAAGGGAGTGTGGAACTTGATGCCGAAAACCCTAACAAGGGCCTCATAATAATTAACATGTATTATGAAATCCCACTTCAATTAGGATACATAGTATAAGAAATTTCAAAACGATAAAGTTTTTACCCTCAATTAATTTTATAATTATATTTTATAAATTTATTTAATATTCAATCATGTTCCATTAAAATATTCAATGCAATGATACAAATCAATGTGATCAAAAAATTCCACTTAATCCTGTATAGTATAGGAGGCCACATTCATAAAAATTCTATATCAAAAGTAAAGATTGATTGATAAAGAGGGTCATACCGACATGCATGGAATACATAATTAATGTTATAATCTTTGTGAATATTCATTAACAATTAATTTTGAGGTCCATGGGATTTATCTAGGCTAATATATTCAAATTCGTTTTTTTGGTCGGACCATAAAAATAATCAAACTAAGGTTAAATGGACAAAAGAACTAGAGGTTTTTTCCAAACCATTTGTCAATCAATGTCAATGAATTAATAAATATTTCCTCCAATTTAAATGAGTCAAACCCAAAATTAAATAATATATATATTCACTAATATAATAACTAGAGCCTAATAAAAACATTAAATTATTTTAAATTATTAAAAAATTAAGTAGAAATACCAACTATCCCAATGTGGTGGTTTAGTTGAATATAAAAAAATTGTTTTATAGGATAATTTATTCAGAATGGCCCTATTTGGTGGCTTGGGTTGTGGTTTTTGAACACAAACAATGTGAGAGGGTTTGGGGTATCATCTATGAATTTAATTAAATTTATTTAATGTTTAATATCTAATGCATGGAATCCATACTATGTTGTGTAACAATAAATGTTATAAATGTTTAATGATTTAGGGGAACATATAATAAAATCCAACTTCATATTTAATACACAATAATCATTCATTATGAAGATATAATTTGAGAATAATAGATGGAAATCCACGAATAATATACATATACTCATAATAGGGGAAAGTGATCTCAGAAAAAATTAAAATCAATATCCTAGGATAAAGTGTAAATTTATATTAATATGATTCTTAGTCTAACAAAAATACATTCAATGTATATTGTTTTTCATAAATCAAACAAATAGTGGTAATGAACCAACCATGGAACAATGAGTATGGAGAGATATGTGCCATGAATTACATTTGGTTTTTTTGTAATTTTTCCATTCCATTATATATTATATGTCCTGTTTATTTTTCCATGGAAGGAATTTTTTATAGTATCAACCTGTGGTTTACATCAGAAAAGCCATGGTTCCCTTCTTTTCAAATATAGTTTAAGGAATAAACCAAATATTGATGTCGTAAAAACCCTGAACAGTAGGAGTCCTCCCATTCTAGAAACTTGAATCCAAATATTATATTTTTATAATATAATTACTATATAATTAATTCATTTAACCAATATCAAGACATATTCATTCAATTCCTACCCAATATTATTCTTCATCCCTAAAAAACCTAAAAATATTTTGGAAAATAACACTTTAAAATGTTCCAAATGTTTGGAATAAAATTTGATGATCAGATCGAAATTTGGTATATCCAAAAAATGAAATTATTTTTTTATTGTTAAAATTTAACCCATTCCAAAGCTTGAGATATTTCAAAAATAGAAAATTATATGAAAATATAACAAATTGATTTTATTATATAAATATTTTTTATTAGTTTAAAATATGATGGATATAGTATTTTATATGATCAAATAATATTTTATAATTAATAATTTAAATCATTATATACATATTTTTTAACATATTTGTTTTTATTTTACTAAAATATGCATATATAATGATAAAATCTTAAAAAATATAATTTTTTATGAGACCATATTATTCTACAAAAAACAAAACATTAAGAAAAAATTATAAAATTCAACTGGAGAATATATTTTTGAGCAAATGAAAAATGAATTTTAATGAATAAAATATGAATTATAATATTCAAAAAAAATTATGTTTACAAAAAACACTATAATGAAGTGCAAATGTATTCATAAAGATATATTTTGAAAAATGTAAACTGTTCTTCCATCGTATTTCCAATAAATATATAACACTTGTTTTGGTAATTTATTATTAATACTATCAATAATGTTTATTTATAAATAATGGTAATGTAAATGGATATTTCAAATAAAGCACCAATTTTAGTAAAATGTAATTTTATTTATAAAATATATTTCTTAGTTGATTTTAATATAATAATTATGTTTCATTAGTATTAAAACAAGAATTTATTTTCATTATATCATTATTTCAAAATATGGTTACTCTTATTCATTCTTCCTACTTCGATGACTTTGTTTTAATAGTTATGTTAAATACTCATATATTCAAATCAATATATCACAATATTCATTTAAATTTAGATTTTCATATGGAGTAATCTATTGAAAATATTAATTTTTAGGAAACATATATAGTGAATTATTAGGTCGTTATAGTTAGTGTTGTGAAAAATGATGTAGATGGATGGTATGATGATTTCATGTCAAGAAGAACCTCTAGTAGTTTTACTGTATAATATCTCAATATATCTAGGTATTATTGTAAATTTATACCTCTATATATAATCTCCATGGAACAGGTTTCTCCTTAGCTATAGAATAGTCGAGTTACATACTACATAATGTAGATAGACCATCATATTCATTGTAATTATGTGCTGTAATACAAAAAAACAATACAAGAAATAAAATTTAAAAAATTGGTATTTTTGAAGTATATAGAGATAATCATAAAACTAAATGATGTGTAATGTATAATAGTGATCCATACAATGAACTATTACTACAATCCATTCCCACAGGGGTATATAAAATTAAATACTACATGACATGTGTGTATTGTACACATGTCGTGTATTTTTAATTAATAACATTTCATTTTCTAGTGATACACATCATGTGGGATAATCCGATATGTATAAAAATTCCATGAAATATACTAAACACACATGTCGTACATTATAATGCAGATACCTAATTCACATTTTTTGTGGACATGACATATGAATATTTTAGGAAATCAAATATCACAAATGATTTATATTGAATGTATATGATATGAACAGTAGAAATGATGTAAATTTTACTCTATTACTACATATAAGAGTACATGTAACGTGTCATTAATATCTTCTAATGATTTTCTTAGTCTAAAGTGAAATTTGTATTCAACCCAAAAATATCTAAAATTCATTACAATGACTCCAATGATGGTGTTAGAGGAATATAGAAGGTCTAGGTAATAAAATAAAAAATATTAAAAGAATGAAAAATAAATTAATCATGGGATTGTATTGAAAAAAATGAATATAGAAAAGGAAACTAGATGGTTGAATGTGTGTTCTCACATGGAGTCATGCCAAAGGAATAGTGGAAAGGGTTCTCATTAAAAACTACACAACCTTATTGATTGAACCACTCATCAAGAACTTTTTTTATTTCATTTAAGTTTTTAATATATTATTATTACATTTATATCTATATATTTGTAGTAAGATAAGTTATTGATTATTAATTATATATGTCAATAACATGAGAACCTATAGATGATATGTGAGTTTTGTTTAGGAATGTATTACAGAATTTGTTGGTCTTAGTGGACCCAAACCAATGTCAATTAAATACTAGGAAGATAAATTATGAAAAGATCGAATACCATCATTAGTTATTTATTATGAATTTATAATTTTTTATATTTCTATATATATAACACATCATTTTATAAAATTATGGGGGAAATAGAAAAACCCCTTCACTCACATCTGTCACTATGGGTTTCAAGCCAATGGTAGTTGATGTACTCTCAAGTGACCATTTCATTGACACAAATGTCATTAATGTCTATTTAAATTGATTATATTTAATTATAACATACATTATATTATATTTCTACTAAATATAATATTTATAACTCAATTAATAGATTATTTACACCGATATATATTTTTAACACATATAAGATATATATAATACTGCTGAAAATAATTAAAACAATATTCACAAAAATAGTCATGTTTTCATTTGAAAATAAATATGACTATTTATTTTAAAAAATTATTGGTAAAATAAAAGAATATAAATTTACACAACATATAAAATAAATTAAAAAAACATAATGCATATCTATTAAAAATGAAATATAATAAGGAGAATATAATATTGTGGGTTCCCTCTTGGGAAGAGACATTTTTTAACATATAGACCTAAAAATTAAAAATATAAAAATGGATAAGAGTATGTGAAATAATAATTGAGAACAACCACATGTCTCTAGAGTTTATGTTTTATAAAAAATGCATATTTTTTGGATGGAAAATAGGTGGCAGTAAGTACACTTTCAATATGTTAAAAAAAGTACCATTATTTTGAAAATGTTTCTATAATGGTAATATTCCAATCCACCTCCAGATGAAAATAAATTATTCCACATTCTTAGTATTGTGGAGGTGAATATAATATATAATTACACTCCTTTTTTATTCTCTCTAATTCAATTTTCATTTAAATTTTCAATACAGTTTTCCAAAGTAAGTGTAATATAAATTTTGTTTTAGAAAATAATATCCCATTCAATTATATTATAAGAATTTATTGAGTATTTCATCTTTAAAATTTATTATATGAAAAATTAATTTAACAATAATTATATTCATAATCATTTCGGTTATATATTGTTACATCGTTCATCAAATAAAGAATGAATACGATACTCAAACTAACAGTTTTCTGGAACATCCATGTATTTTATCATACTGAAATAATTTCAACCATAATTACATGTTTTACTAACATTTTAATTTAGTAAAACTAGATTATAGTAACTAATTCCATCCTTGATAATAAAATTTTATTAAAATTTGAAAATATATTCATTATAAAATGGAGTTAGTTGGGGAAGGTATATGAATACACCTCACATTGAAGATCCTTATCCATATATGGATAATAATCCATTATAAATTAAAGTATAATCAATGGATAATATATATATATATATATTATCTCTAGGTGAGACATTAAAATAATTTATGTAATAAAAGTCATTTTCCATTAGAGAATTGGGTACCTACTAAATAAAACAAAACAAAAGTAAAATGTGATCCAAAATGAAAAATTTTCCACTAAAAACATGAAGTAAAAAAATATACTTCCCAGAATATGATCCATAAAATTACATGCCCATCAAATTTCTATTAAATAAATTTCCATATGTTAACTAATTAGTATTAAAATAATTTGGATGATCCATAGGGAAATGTAGAGTTATTCATTTGTAAATGAAAGTTTAAAATTTTATTTTAGAAGTGATTTGGGTGAAAAATATAAAACAAGGATTCAAAAAAATAAAAAAAATAAAAAGAAAAATATAATATTACATAAAATAAAGAAATGAAATTTGTATTGGGTTTCCCTTTCTATATATATATTTTTTAAAAAATATCCATTGTGCATTAGATTGGTTTTTTAAAAATCATTTATCACTGGGATTTGTGTAATGAACATGAATTTTACTAGTGGAATTTCTATTATTATGACATAAAACATATATATATGATTGATAAACCAATAAAAATTTAATATCCAAAATGAATACATATACATTATTCATGAAATAATGAAATAAGAATGAAAAATATTACCTCTAGACAATAAATAGAAAATAAGATAGTAATAATTGAAAATTTGGAAAATACATGAGCACCTAGAATGATCGTACTCCCAAAAATTGATTTATAAATAAAACATGACATTATTAAAAAAATTCATTATTTATATTGAAGTATAAATATATAATTCCTCGAAATTACAAATTATGAAAAGTTTATTCAATACTTTGTAAGACACACAAAACCACTAACATAATTGAATATTTTATCCCATGAATTTTTAATTTATTTACTAACTAAAACAATTTAAATATATTTTCTATATTGAAATGAATAAGAAATTGGCTTAGTATAATTCACCCAAATCAATTAGTTTTTTGATGTTTTTTTGTTAAATGCATGATCGAGTTCTATCAGAAAACAAAAATTTACTACTATATTATTATTTAATATAATAATAATAATCCTATACATTAAATAAATAGTTATAAATATTATTAAAAATATTTTTAATGTTTTTATTTTACAAAAAATACTAACTTAATTCATTTGTGACAATATAACTGGAATGAAATATAAGAACAAATTCAATATAAATAGAATAGTTTTATTAAAACAATTTTTTTGCATACAATGATATCTGACCCAAATAAATTAAATTAATAAAATTAGGGAGTGATATTAATTATATATATATATATTGTTGAGTAAAATATTATTTATATTCATCTAATATATTATATAGACATAAGATAAGAACTAACCTAATATTAAACATAAAAACCTATATTTTAATGAAGGAACATTCCCCCTATTACTTGTTAACCTAATTTAAATCCTTTTTTAATCATTTATAAATATTATATAAAATATAAACATAATATTTTAATAAGAAATATAAATAATCTTATTGCTATTTTTTTATTTCTCAATGTAGTGTTATTTTTTATGTTTTTTTTTAATATTGAATTTAATTAAAAATTTTCATTATCTATCTTATTAATAAATTAAAATTATATTTTAAATTTATATTAAATTTTAATTAGAAAAAATTCATATAAATTAATCCAAATCAGCCAATGTAATCAATTTCACTTTTATACTCAATACAAAAATAATGCCAACATTTGGTATTTTTTCTATTTAAACCATCCATTTCCATCGTGTTAGCGGGATTAAATTTAAATTAATATATCACACTTCTCTTAAAAGAACATAAAAATTATATTCCTTATATGTAATCATTATAATTTATAAATTCAAATATTTAGAAATATATTTTGACAAAAAATACCATTGATGTTAATTAAAATTAATTATAACGATTAAAGTGAATTTTTCTTAAGAAGCAACATATTATTAATCATAAGGGCCAAATGAAATATATGATTTTAAGAAATTCTATTGTATGGATATATTTAAACCATATACTCACATTTTTATACATGGGATCTTTATAGGATCCAATCTTAATGGAAAACTCATTTCTTAAATTCCCTTCGCCAAAATTTACTAGAGTGACACTCGTCCACAATAAAAGGCATACTCTACTCCCACATACTCATACATCTCAGAACAGTATGGATAGACCATGATTGTACCAAATATATCTCAAAAATACCTACCCAAAATCTATAATCTTTAACTTGGACTTAAATTAGTCCATGAAATCCCTTTTGTACAAACCCAAATGAGTTACGTGATTAAGAGATATCATTTTTCCTCGGGCTCTTTAGTTTTATTTCCATTCACCAAACATTAAATTATACATATTTCATGCTTACATAATAAAAAATATATCATCAATATGCTGATATTTTTTATATCATGTTTGATAAATAAATATACACATACAACTATTAAATGGTCAATGAACTTACCATTTATATGTATGAAAAAATGAAGCCTCATGAAATGAAGTTGTTTTTTTCATTTACAACCATTCATGGTTAGGAATTGTAATAAAAAAATATTTTTTATATATGATATTAATATTTAATATATAAATATTTAATTATTTTATAACACTTGGCGTAATGCACTCCATTTTGTGGGGAGAAAATAACATCATTTGAGGAAATGTGGACTGTTGGCCTCTCAATGTGATGTGATTCGTTCATAATATACATGGAATGTTTAACCGATGGTTTTAAAAATAATATGTAACATATTTGACATGTATAAGATAACATAATTATAATATATATATATATATATATTCCACATACATTTCATTCCAATAACGCAAAAAATTTCATGAACCCCTCCCCACAACGTTTACCCCTCCTGGGCCGACAATGTGAGAAGGAGATAATGACCCCTGAGTCCCACCTCCAGTTGGACATGGGATGGAAACTAGCATCGATGGTATAGTAAGCACACTAATGGGAGGCATTACCCTCTATGATAACACATGCAGAAGAGAGAGATAAGATAGACAAAAATCAAATCAAACTCATAACTGTAATATAAATGAAAACCCAAGAGAACATGTGTAATGTCATGAAAAAATACTAAAATTGGAAGGGAAAAATGAAAGTACCAGAAAGAATGTAAAAACAGCAGAAACCATAGGCCTGAACATCTCCTACAACCCCATGTTACTAGAAACCAGCTAGATCTCCAATATTCTCCAAGTGACCTGAAAACAGTTTATATATACATTGGGTGACTATAACAGTATACTCAGTAGGATACACCGCAACGCCTCTCGTGTAAAAGTAAATAAATCATGCTAAAGAACAGTGAACTATAAGTGAATCTAACTCATCTTTTAAATAGGTATACTAAGTTCCCATCCTCACCATGGCTACTCTCACAATGTAATTCTTAGAAGAATATATAATATAATAAAGAATGTCAAAGGTACCCCACTACTACTTCCCCACTGGTTTATCACTTTGCCCCAACGTCGCACGTCCTAAGAATCTACCTCCATAAATGCTTTCCCGCAGACACGAGGGCGAAGCACCACAATATGCACCTTGTTCATCAAAAAAACCATATCCTTGCAATAATATAACTGGGAAGTTTACCGGAGCCACCACAGCTTGCATAACGTGTATCATATGTCAGGTATTATACCTCAAGCCATTACATCCCATACACAAATTAAGGATACCTAAGCCATCATATCTAATACACGTTACACATATAGTTGTCCATAGGATACTATATCTATAATATATGTGTGTTAATAAACACAATCCATTATAGCTCTCTAAACACATATACGGGGAAAAATAATCGTTGTGCCTACCAGAACATGTAACTACCAAGAGAAGAGAGCAGGACCAAAGGTGGTAGTTAGTCATCCATCCTCTAAACAAAATGTTAGGGAAAACACCCCCCATGGCTCAGAATACCCAGGGTGTAATATTCCATAACTGACAGGGTGGAGTAGAATATATGAACATAGAATATATTATAGCTCACAACAACACTGTGGGTATAACCTAGTCTTAGACTCAACTGCAGCTAACATCTCTCGAACTCTGGGATGCCACTTCTATGACTAAGTATCCTATAATCACACAACTATTTAAAGAGCTTTAATACATTATTTAATTCCCTTTTTATAAGTATCAATATACGATTATTAATTCTTTAAACATTAATTAACCAATAACAATTCCACATTAAATTTCATTAGCATCACACCCAAAGTTGAATGTTCCATCAAATCACAACCTCGCCATTGCACCCCATCAAGCTCAAAACCCCATGGGTTAACATCATTTATTCAATTATTTATTAACAACATTACCTTCCCATATTTTCAGCCATTCTAGAATAACATTCTATGCTACTACACAAAGGGGGCTCAACATTGTGAGTAGATGAACTACCCATCGAGTCTTTTTCGCCTATAGCAAGTGCATAGAACCATTCTTCTGTGAGAAGCTAAACACAGAAAGAATGTGGAACACCCCATGCAACATCGCATCTTTCAGAATAAGGGTATGAAATACCAGCTACATTGAGTAGTGGGGAAACGTAAAGCATATAATCAGCCAATAAAAAATCTGCAAGCATCCAACAATCACATCCATCCAATTCGATCATCCCTAGAGTCCAACCCAACACCCACATACATATATAGATGCATCTCAACACCGTAGGCATCAACATCTGCAACAATAAATAGGCCTCCCTACCCCCACAAATCTAAATATCCATCTAGGCTCACACAACAATACAAGAAGGAGGAAAAACAAACATCATATAAAATGGGCTCTTGGCCCTTAAACATCCAAGTGGTTTACTCTAAACCCTACAAGGGATTGTGATTTATCGAATAAACAGTTCATTAATACATCTTCTGTTAACCAAATTATTAATCATAGGTTCCATCATTGAGAAACCTAAATTGTAAGCCTTCAAAAATAATTATATATTGTTACTACACCATATTGATTAACATCAAATTACAACAAGAATAAAAATATTAATTTACATGCCTCATTATCATTACTGAAACCATTATCAATTAATTCCATTTTACATTATTTACCAACATCCATCAAGAATTAATAGCTATATAAATCAACCATAGATATCACACTATCTTGAAAAATAATTCGCAATCACATACGATCGATATAGATTTATTTATCCGGTTCAAATATTTATTATTTCAATTTCACTATCATCCAATGGAATAAAACATGATAACAATACAATTTCACATAATATAATAGAGAAGCAATGAATCCCCTACATCATATAGTTCATGACATTATTTATATGAGAATAGTTCACACAACATATCACGATCACCTCCTCTCATGAAAACTGCATCAACTCGAGGATTCCATGGTACTAACGCACCAACCGAAATATAAGAAAACAGCATTAAAAAGCAGGGAGACCACAAATATAATATCAAAATGAAAAATACGAGAATATGAACCCCGAAATAACGACGATAAAACAAACCATATATTGAATATTGATGTATAATTCTTGGTTTCAAAAAAACCGGGGGTGCACTTGCAGTAAAAAAGACATCAAGGAAACCAATCCATGGGGAAACTTTTAATCACACAATTTCTACAGGAAGGAAGGAATGGTTCGGTTTTCTCACACCAGAGAATACAGAGGAATAACAAGAGGTGAAGATATACTATCTCTTTTAAATATTTAATGTAGTGACTATTTATGATATGCTTGATTTCCCATTAAAATAGAATCTTATTAAACCACACAATTTGACAATGTAAAAACATCTTAATCCTTAGTAATTATTAATATAGGAGTTATGGCCATTGAATCAGCCTTAGAGTCCTTAAAATGAGGTATTAAGTGCATTTTATTTTAAAGGATAATGTTAAAGGGGTGAAACCATAGCAAACTAGAAACACTTTTAATGAACATTAAAATTGGAAAAGGAAAAACACTATTCATGAACCTCATTGATAGAACACTATTCATGAACCTCACCGATAAAACATTGTTCATAAACCAAACCAATAGAATCTCACCTATAGAACACTATTCATGACCTTCACCATTAGAACCTCACCGATAGAACATTGTTCATGAACATCACTGTTAAAACCTCCCCAATTGAACATTTTTTATGAACCTCTCTGATAGAACACCGTTAATGAACCTCACCATTAGAACCTCATTGATAGAACACTGTTCATAAACCTCACTAATATAACATTGTTCATAATCCTCACCGATTGAACATTGTTCATGAACTTCACCGATAGAATACTATACACAAATAATTTTGGAAACATTTTTCACAGAACTCGAAATTTTGAAAAGGAAATAGTGGTTAACGATATGAATATTCACCAGTAGAACTGTTCAAAGAATTAGAAATTTGGAAAAGGAAAGAGTGGTTACTGATAGAGATTACTGATAGAACTATTCGTATAATTGGAAATTTGGAAAAGGAAGGAGAGGTTACTATTAGAGGTTACAGATAGAACTATTCACCAATTGAACTGTACATAACAGGTTACCGATGACACAGTTTTCCAAGGGTCACTGATGACCCAGTTCACAGAAGTTTACTGATGACATTGTTCACCAAAGGTCACTAATGCACTATTCACAGAAGCATACCGGTGCACTGTTCACAACTGTCTACTATTGGAATTGTTCACCAAACTGAAAGATTGTAAAAGTTTAGGGGATAAGTCACCTGGACCTCTAAAATAACCTAAAACAACTGATTTTCAAAAAGGAATACACCAGAGAGGTCCATGCCATTATATCATACACTTCTCAAAATATTCTCATCGACGAGAATTCAAAACTCACTTAAAGTGATAATAAAATGGGGTCTGAACAACCACCCATCGAGATACCTCTCAAAAGGGAGCAATCCACAAAAGTAACAAATGAATGTCATCTCGTAAACATTAAAGGACTATAAACACAATGGAAACATCGAAATATAGAATGAGTTAACCATCAAATAACTCTGGGTAATGAGAACCTATCTATGACTCACGTTCCTAGGTACTCTCCTACATGACACCATGTCACCTAAAGACATGAACTAAGGGGAATGAATGCATGTACAACACCTTATCCTTGCAGTATTGGATCTCCACAGGTCTCCCCACAATAGTTGCATCATCATCATCATCGATATCTCCCTAATCTATGATATGAGAGTCATTATGAAGATAACGACGGAGTTGTGATACATGAAAAACATCAGGTATCTTACTCATATATGGGCGAAGTTCTACTCGATACGCCATAGCTCTAACCCGGTATAACACCTTGAAAGGCCCATCAAATATGGGAGAAATCTTACTTCCATGACAAAACATTCACTTCCCACGATGGGGAGTCACCTTCACAAAATAGATTATCCACAACATCAAAATCTAAGGGTCCCCTTGATTGATTGGAATATGATTTATCACAATCATGAACTGTCTTTATCCTCTCACAAACCACCTTAACCATCTCTGTTTTATTATGTACTTGTTCTGGTCCATGAATTGTAGACTCTCTGACCCCAGTCTTGCACAATGGTGAATGGAATGGTCGTCCATAGAAGGATTCAAATGGTGACATATTGATGGTGTATTGAAAACCATTATTGAATGAAAACTCTACCAAGGGTATGTTCTTCATCCACATACCCCAAAAATCAAGAACATTATAGTGCAACTTATCTTCATGATTCCGGATTTTTCGCTCTGTCTGACCATCCGTTTGAGGGTTGGAAGAAGTGCTAAGACATTTTATAGAACCGAGAGCATACTGGAGACCTCTCCACACAATATAAGTAAAGTTAGGATCATGGTCAGAAATTATCTTCATTGGGACACCTTGATGTCTATCCCCCTTTTATAGATACTGCCTCAACAAAACATCCTCTAAACTCGACTCCTTAATTTCTATAAAGTTGGGTGATTTTGTTAAAAAATCCCCAACCACCCAAAAAGAATCATGTCCTCCATGATCTCAAGGTAAACCAGTAAAAAATCCCATTTAGATGTCCTCCCACTTACACTGAGGAATATCTAATGGCTGGATCAGACCACTAGGAACATGGTGTTCGACCTTGACCTTCTGGTAGACCAAACATCAACACACAAACTCCGCCACACCAGGCTTCAGCCCAGGCCACCAATATTACCTTCTCAAGGCTTGGTAGATCTTTGTCATGCCATGGCGCACCGATATAGGTGAACTATGGAACTCTCTGAGAACCATCTCATGCATCTTCAAAGGAATAAAAATCCATCTATGATACAACACTCGTTATTGTTCAACCTACGATGAACCATAAGGGGACTGACCAAAAAAAACCACCTCTCTCCACATCTCCACCTCAAGATCACCCAACTGGGAATATTCTACTTTCTTCAAAAGAGATGACTTCACTTTCATCTTAAAAAGCAAACCACTACCCCCAACTTCTCCCATATCAATATGTAATTCTCACAGTTCCTCCATTACTCTCTAGGAGTCACAAGATTCATGCATTCCACCACTATGTGACTTCTGACTCAGCGCATCAGCTAAAAATTTCTCCCTTCCTTGTGTATATAATATTTTGAAGTCCTATTCCTATAATAACTCCATCCACAAACTTTTTCATATGTTCAAGTCATGCTGCGAAAAAACATACCACACACTCCAATAATCGGTGAATACCTAAAAGTGCTCACAAAGGAGGTAATGTCTCCACATATTCAGAGCAAGAACCACAAATTCCAACCCAAGATCGTGAGTGGCATAGTTACATTCATTGGGATGTAACTATTGAGACCCATAAGAAACAACTAATATTTTCTGCATTAGAACACAGCCCAACCCTAGATGTGAAGCATCACAGAAAACATCAAACTGAACTCCCTTAGCTGGAAGAAAAAGAACTCGAGCACTTACTAACGTCTATTTTAGATACTGAAAAGCCTCTTGACACTGATCAATCCATATGAATGTATGATCCTTCCTAGTCAAAGCAGTTAGAGGAGTTTCAAATAATGAGAAATCGGCTATGAACCTCTTGTAGTAGCCAGCAATACCATGGAAACATCGCATCTCCGACACTGTTGGGGGGGGGGGCTTCCCCAGACAAAAATGCTTCTATCACCATTTAATCAACTACTACTCCATGAAAGAACACAACATATTCCATGAGAAAGACTTCTTGAACCCAAAACTCAATCTTCTACAACATCCCATACAACTGATGTTGACGAAGAACTCCCAAAACAGCGTGGAGATTCTCTGCATGCTCCTCCTCAAACATGGAGTACACAAGGATGTATTCGATGAAAAACTACCATGAACATGTCCAGAAACTCACAGAACACATCATCCGTCAATCCCATGAACACAGCTGGAGTATTCGTCACGTCGAACGGCATTACAATGAACTCATAATGCCTTTTATGACAATGGAATGTAGTTTTGGGTTATCCTCATCCTTCTAATGCATCTGATGATATCCAGACTGCATGTTGATATTTTAGAACCAACATTCACCCATTAACTTGATTGAGTTAATCATATATCCACCAATGGGGATAGAGATTCATTATTGTCACTTTGTTTAAGAGAATATAATCTACAGCCAGCCATAAACTGTCATCATCCTTCTTCAAGAACAAAACTAGGGTACCTCATAGTGACACACTAGACCCAACGAAACTGCACATTAATAGACCATCAAGAAATATAAATATAACATATAACTCAAAAGGGTACATCCTATATGGAGACATAGAGATATGATATGCTCCTGGTTGTAGCTTGACAACATACTTGGTCTCTAGATGAAGGGGTAATGATACTGCATCTTCCGAAAACACATCAGGGTACTCTTCTATGACTCTAGAAAATTCCAACTCCTGAACCTATAAAAACTCAACATCATATCATCCATCATAGATGATAAGGAAAGAATTCACCAATGTCCCATCTAAGGATCTCGCTCGCCAACAAAGACCATAGGGTCTCCATCTACTCTAATGAAAACGACATTGTTCATGAATAAATCCAAAATAGCTTGCACTGAATACATACAATCCATGCCGAGGATGACATCATATGGTTTTATTCGTAGACATAGAAAATCTCCCCAAGAGTGGTGCTGCCCCAACACTAGCTCACAGTTTTTATATACTTCAAATAATTTAGCTCTTCCTCCAACTGGCATAGTCAACACAAAAGGAACTGGATGCCTATCTACCTCAAGCCCCATAGCATAGTCAAGGGTTGTTGATATGAAGGATCATGTCACTCCTAAATCAAACAGGGAATATAAAAAGGTAGATAAAAAGAAAAGGGTAACTTCAATGAGATCTATCTCTCCTGGCATAGGCAACTCTAGTGCATGAATCTGACCATAACCTATTCCACGACCTCTCTGACCCTGATGACGACCACCACCATGGTCGCTCTCTACTCTATGAGGACAGGGAGAATCATAGGGCTATCCTCTACCTACATCATCTTCCCTATTCTAATATAAATCTGGTGCAACCTACCCTTGATACCTCGGCTGTAACATCCTCAATAGAGGAACCTGGAGTGGTGCACCTGGAGTAAGATGACTGATCTGAAAGGTCGGTCACTCCCGCTGTTGATGACCTCGACCACCATAAGAAAAAAAGAACTTGATCCCCTGGCATATGTCTAAGAGATGGTACGTCCAGAGATACGAGACGTGAAATGCTGGGACCTACCCTCGGCTGAATGGAAACTCTTTTACCCTAATAATAGGGAACCCAGACCATAGCTCTGCTTTGTGAGGAATCACGATGACTTTCCACTCATAATGATCCAGTTCTGGGAAATGTCCTCTTGACAACCACTTCCCTCGTAAGCCTCTCAAGACATGTCATCAGCATAAATGGGGTGACATGGCCTTGGATCTCTAGATACAAAGCCTCCTCGAAATGGATCGCCCTAGTCTCCTCATCTGGAAAAAGGTCAGAAGCATATCATAAAATGATCCTGAAATTGATTCCAAACTCTCGCACACTGGTTCTCCCCTATCGATGGGTGAGATGCTACTATTGGCTGGATGCCTTCGCTGTGTAATAATGAAACCCGACTCTAGACATGTATCAGAACTACTCCAATGAGATCAAGGAATACTCACGATCCATGTGGAACAAGAACCACCACTTCCTTGAGGATCCACACAGCATCGTCACAACCAAGGACACCCAGTGATACTTTTCAGAATGGATCGAATTAATCCTATCTCAACCTCTTCCAACCAGTCCTCCATGACTGCATCTAAAATGTAGCCCTCATACTTCTACAAACTCTGGCACTGAAACTCTCAGACTGTCCTCCTCCAAGTGTCATCTTTTTAAACATCTACCCTACGACAATCTACTGGAAAAGCCTGTTGGACATCTTATATGGGATCCTGACGAGGATGTTAACCTAGATCTAAACCTATATATAACAAATAGTTCAAGCTCCTAATCCTAGAATATAGGAGACTCGACATTAATTAACTAATAGTTTTTGTTTATTCAAATTAGATTAACCTATACCAAGGTCTACAAATTGAAACCTATGGACAATGAAGAATTATGCATGAACCTTTCCTAGGTCTGTACATTACGACTAGTATCACCTTGTTTAGTATCCATTGAAAAAATAAAGTTCCATAAATCAAATCATAGCGGGCCCTAAACGCCATTTTCACAGCAGGTATATAGTGTTTACATCACTTTATAATCCTTAATGGCACTGTTTCCCTACCAACCAATGTAACCTCACCTGCGCCTCACACCATACTCCATCATATCCCTCAACCAGACCTCTAATACCACACTTTCATGACCCCCTCCCCATATAGTGTACCCCTAAATGGCATAAAATTTTAGAAGGGAGATAATGACCCCCAATTCCCATCTCTAGTAGGACCCGGCTTGAAGGCTGGCACCAACGGTATAGTAAACACCCAAATGGGAAGCATTGCCATCTATGATAACATAGGCGAAAGAGAGAGATAAGATATACACCAATAAACACCAACTGAGAAATTAAATATAAAATAAAACCAATGTAGACAAATGTAATTTCATGAAAAACTACAACAATAGAAGGGGAAAACTGAATGTACCAAAAAAAGGTAAAAACATCAGCGACAAGAAGCCCGAACAGCTCCTGCAACCCAAAGATAGTAGAGACCATAATGATCTCCATCCTTCTACAAGTGACCTGAAAAAAATATATATATACATAGGATGAGTATAATAGAATACTTTGAAGGATCCTCCTCAAAGTCACTTGAGAAAAAGTAAAGAAAACATGCTAATGCAAATTAAAAACAAGAGAAACTAACTCGTCTCCTAAACAGGTATACTGTGTTCCCATCCTCACCATGGACACTCTCACCATGTAATGCATACAATAATTTATCATATAATAAAGAAAATTAAGGGTACCCTGCTACTACTTCCCAACAAGTTTCCAGCTTTTCCCAAACGTCGAACATCCAAAGCGTCTCTCTCCATAAAGTATTGCCTGCAGACACCTGGCTGAAGCACCACAATATATACCTAGTGCAACAAAACCACAACGTATACACAATAAAGTAACCAAGTAGTTTCTGGGAGCCACCATAGCTCACAAAACATGTATCATACGTTTGGTATTATACCTCAAGTCGTTACAGACCATACACCGAGTAAGGATTGTCAATATATCACAGCCTATACACGTTACACCTATAGTTGTCCATATGATAATATATCTAGAGTATATGTGTGTGAACAAACACAAGCCACTATAGCACTCTAGACACATATATGGGGAAAACTAACCATTGTGACTACCAGCACAATTAACTACCATAGAAGAGAGTGTGGCCAAAGGCGGTAGTCATCCATACATCCTCTCACCTGAATGTTGGGGAAAACACCCCCAGGGCTCAAAATCCATGGGGTGTCAGTTGTCCTTACTGAAAGGATGACTATCGTATAGAGACACATAATATAATATTGCTCACAACAACAATATGGACATAACCTAGTATTAGACTCAACAGATGCTAACATCTCTCAGACTATGGGCTTCAACTTCTAAGACTATGTCTCTTATAAGCACAAAACCATTTAATGAGCTTTAATAAATTATTTAATTCCCTTTTTATTACTTTTAGTTTATGTTAATTAATGCATTAAACATTCATTAACCAATAACTATTCCACATTAAATTTCATAAGCATCACACCCAAAGTACACTGTTCCTTAGCAAGAACCAAAAACCATAGGTTATCATAATTTATTCAATTATTTATTTACATCATTTCATTCCCTTATTCCCTGGCATTCTAAAAAACATTCAATGCTACTAAACACTATGGTGCTGAACATGGTGAGTAGATGAACTACTCGTCGAGTCTTTGTAGCATATAGAAAGAGTGTATACCCATTCTACCTTGAGAATCTAAACACATAATGCATATGGTATACCCAACATGTCTTCACCTATTTTAGAATACTGGTATGTACAACCATCTACATTGAGTAGTGGGGAAAATTAAAGCATATAATCAATCAATAATAATCAGAAAGCATCCAAAAATAACATCAGTCTCGTTCAATCATCCCTATTGTCATCCCCGACACCCACATGCATAAATCGATTCCCCTCGACACCCTATCCATCAACTGATTCCATAATAAATAGGCCCCCCTGACCCCACCTATCACAACAACAATCCAAGATAACACCACAACACAAGAAGCAGGAAAAACAAACATCATTTAAAATGAACTATTGGACTTTAAACAACCAAAAGGGTAACTCAGAACCCTACAAGGTATTACCTTTAATCAAACCAACAGTTCGTTAACCATCTTGGAATAACTGATTTTTTAAAAATAGGTTCCAAAATTGGGAAACCTAAATAGTAAGCTATCGAAATTATTAAAACATGGTTTCTGCACCATTTTGACTAACATCAAATTACAACAAGAAGAACCCAATTCATTAACATGCCTCTATCTTTAGCCAATCCATTATCAATTAATTCATGTTTACGTACATTACCAATGACCATTGAGAACAAATAGATATACAAAGCAGGTGTAGATATCTCACTATCTAGTAAAATAAGAGGCAATGAAATACAATTGATATCAATTTATTTATCTGGTTTAAATATTTTATTATGTCAATTCCATTATCATCCAGTCGGATAAAACATGATAATGATAATGTTGAACATAAAATAAGAGAGATTCAATGAAACCCATATCTCAAACATTTCTTAATGCTCTATATACGAGAATAGTCCACACAATGGATCACGATCACCTCCTCTTGCGACAACTACATCAACCCAAGGATGCCATGGTATGACCGCACCAATTGAAACCCAGGAAAACATTATTAGAAGCTTAGAAATCACATGATATAATTCGGAAAGGAGAAACAAGAGATGTTGAACCCCAATAGAACGATAATAAAACATACCTTATATCAAAGATTGATGGATACTTCTTTATTGCAGCGAAATATGGGGTGCACTTGTAGGAAGAAAATTGACGAGGAAACCAATCCGTAGGGAAAATTATGATCTCACAATTCATACAGAAATGATGGAAAGGATCAATTTTATCACACCAGATAACAAGGAGGAGGAATAAAGAAAGAATATATATTATCCCATTTGGAGATTTAGCGGAGCGACTATTTATGATACACATGATTTCCTATTAAAATCAAATTTCATTAAAGCACACTATTTGACAAAGTAAAATAATCATGAGCCTTAGGAATAATTAATATAGGAGTTATGGCCTCTGAATCGGCCTTTGATTCCTTAAAATGAGTCTTTAAATGCATTTTACGTCAAAGGGAAATGTTAAAGGGGAGAAACAGTAAGAAAATGGAAACTCTGATAATGAAGTCAAAATTTGTAAAAGGATAAACATTCTTCATGACCTCACTAATAGAAATCTGTTCATGAACCTCACCAATAAAACACTGATCATGAACCTCACCGATAGAACATTGTTCATGAACCTCACCTATTGAACACTGTACATGAACCTCACTATTAGAACCTCACTGATAATCATTATTAATTAACCTTACCGATAGAATAGTGTTAAAGAACCTCACCGTTAGAACCTCACTGATAAAACACTATTTATGAACCTCACTGATAGAACATTGTTCATAAACCACACCGTTAGAACCTCACCGATAGAACACTATTCTTGAACCACATCGATAGAACACTGTTCATGAACCTCCCCGATAAACATTGTTCATGAATCTCACCGATAGAACACTGTACACCTACCATTCTAAAAACACTATTCACGGAACTGGAAATTTGGAAGTGGAAATAGAGGTTACCGATATAACTGTTCATTGATATAAATATTCAATGAAATGGAAATTTAGAAAATTAATGAGAGGTTACCGAAAGAGGTTACCGATAGAACTGTTCACCGATAAAACTGTTCAAAGAATTTGAAATTTGGAAAAGGAATGAGAGGATATCGTTGGAGGTTACTGATAGAACATCTCCTCGATAGAACTATTCTTAGAATATTAATAATGACACTATTTAATATGGTTCACTGATGAAAATGTTCACATAAGGTTACTGATGACACTGTACACCTAAGGTCCCTGATTCACCTTTCACAGAAGGTTACCGATGACACTTTTCACCTAAGGGCCCTGATGCACTGTTCACAGAAGGATACAGTTTCATTGTTCACAATGGTCTAACATTGGAATAGTTCAACGAACTGGAAAATTGGAAACATGTTGTGGATAAGTCACCTTGACACCCCAAATCAACTCATACACAAGATTTTCACAATGGAATGGACAAGAGAGGTTAGGGCCATTACAACAAATAAATAAAAGTAGTGTTCATGCATATGTATGTCATGCCGTCTACATGAATGTTTTATTAGATTAATTATCCCTACATATTATGTATTTTTATAAATACATATAAAATGAAAATATATGAAAGTTAAATCATGTTTTAATTTATTTATTTGAATAAACCATTATTTATGTAAGATGAACAAAGATTAACAAGTCAAAACATACCCAAAATACTAGTCAATTAACACATGAAATAGTGAAAATAATAAATAATTTTTATCAATCAAGTAATAAGATATTATAAAAAGATAATATATTATATTAAAAATATTATTATAATTATTTTATTTGTTATTAAAATGTTTAAAACCAATATTTGTGTTGTAAAAAACACTTTCCCCAAAAAATGAAACACATGAAAAGGGATTTCATCTAAATTTACATTCCACAGAGTCTTATTGGATATTATTTACCTAGATTATTTTATTTTCTATGTATAATAACTTTTTATCATATAATTTCATTATTAACTCATTATTCGTTATATTTTTAGTTTCAATATTATTTATTCTATCTATGGGGATTTTAATTAAATGATAAATAGTGGAAAGGAATTTAATATCACAATTTCTTTTCACTAGGTTATATTTCATCATTATTGTAATTATCATTCTATAATTATGAGTGTAATTTATTTTACAATATAATTAATTATATAAACTGATATATGTTTATTTATATTTTATTCACATAATAAAATCCTTGGATATTTCTCAATCTGATCTTATAATCTATTTAAGGGTTCACCATACAATCAAATCTTGTTCATGATTGTTTAGAATTTAATTTAAATTAGAGGAAATTATTTGATTATTTTGTAATAAACCCTTTAATTTTATTTTCATATGGTTATTCATGACCTTCATCAATTATTGGTACTATTTAATGACTATACGGTATTCCAAATCATTTACAAAATAAATTTATGAAAACAAGATATCATTTATCTCCTTAGTCTGAGATCTTATTTTCTTATAAAAACAATGTTTTTTTAAAAATATTTTAAAGAATATTTTAATACATTAAGATATGACTTTGTAAATAAAATTTTAATCTCTTATTATTATAACCATGTTATTACTGTAATCTTTTATATCATGATGAACTATGATATTTTATAACATTTTACCATATTAAAGTAATGTTATTTTTACGTCATAAAACATATATGAATTTACCCATAATAATTACATTGAATATTATGTTCTGTGTTTAAATTTTCTCTTTTTAAAGAAAATGTTTTCAAATTTAATTTTTAAATAAAATTATTTTCAAAATAATTTTTAAATTGAAAATGATTTTTTTCTCAATAATGTGTTGATGATATATTTAGTTGTATTTATATTATTAAATGAAAACAAAACAATATTTATAATATAATATGAATATGTTTCATTGAAATCATCTTTATTGTTCTTCTAGATAGTCTATAATTGATTTATCTAAGGATAATATTCACATTCACTTTCATGATTTCTTCATTAGTCCCCTTGAAATATTAACATTCCTTTGACCATTGAACATTTAATGTCCCTAATTTTCCTTATCATTTACTAGGTATTTTTCCGTTATCTAAACCATGTACAAATTTTTATTTGGTGGTTTATTTAATAACTATTTTATTATGTAAGGAAGTTTTATAAATCCACATCTATTACTCCATATAAAAATTGGATAAAAAAATTGGTTAAATTGATTATATGACTTTTGAGGAATAATTTAGATAGGTATGAAAAGGGTTGGTAAATGTTATTGAGATCCCCATGATTTATTGTTAGTCTCATGGGACACAATAGTTAGATATCCACCTTAGATGTGTTTTTATGTGGTATTGTGAATATTATTGTGAATGGTCTTCATATAAATGGTTTCATGTACCTTAAAATCAAGGTATCCAATATTTATTCTTTTCCATAATTTAATTTTAGTTATTATCTATACATGATATTTTCATTATAATATTTATAGAAATATTTTATTTTCTGTTACATGAATAAATAACACGTGTTTTTGTTTCTTAGCATTCATTGTTGACTTTTTTACCTAGTTATATTAATGGAATTTGTTTCCTGGTATTACCTTTCCATATATTTTATTCAATTACATCTTAGTTTATTTATTATGTGGTATGTGTTTCCAATTATTTTCCATGACCTAATTATTATTCTCATTGATTCATTATTTCTTCAACTATACATTACCCTTACGGTGCATTTGAGCTCACTATTAATTTTTTCCATTCTGTAAGAATCCAATATGTATACTAATTGAGATATGAATGGATTCAATTCATGTAATAAAGTTATCCTCAGGTGAAAAAAATTATGATGTAATTAGTGTCTTCATTTATAATACCATATTCATGAATGTTTTTGGTTTACCAAAAATATTAAATTGTTTTGGCCTTAGGGACTTGAATCCATGTAATCGTGCCAATGTAATTGTAGTAGAAACTAGCTCTAGGATTTCGGTCGTTTGGTCACTACAATACATTAACATATGATAGTATTAATTTAGAATGAAAAAATTAAATAAGAATTTTTAATAAAAATTAAGGAATCAATATTAATATTATAAATACGATAATTTGAATAGTAATAATAATATTAAGAGTAGTAATATGGCTAATAGATTAGTAATATATAATATGAATATAGAAAATAACTTTTTGGTAATCTAAAAATTAATATATGATATATTTATATCATGGTATAAGTAAATAAATGTGTTAAGAAAATGATAATTTAAGCATTGTTTTTCTTCTTAAACGGGAAATTTATTTTCAATTTTATAATACATCAATGATTTAGGAGAAACTATATTTCCATAAAATAGATTAATAAATTAAAATTATGATTCATTGAAAATAAAATATAATTTTATTTGATGTTAATTAATTTTTCAATGGGTCATGAGAATGTTTATAATTTTAAATTTTTAATTATAAAATATGTGATGAGTTTATTTTTATTTAATATTTACAAAATTTAGAAATTTATTTTCCTATAAATGGATACCATTTTTGATATATAAACATTAGATAATGGTAAGGTCGAATTGTTAGGAATTTTCTAATATATTGAAATTTTTTGTGAATAATTAAATATGATAATTTTCTTTATTTAAAGTTATAAGCTAAATAACTAATGTTTTGAGTCATGTGTGATGTAATAATGATATAAAAACCCATTTTTTCAAATAATATTATTTAATTACATTATTATTCATATGATTCGACGATAATGATAGTCTTATGAAAAAAATAATTAATTAATTAATATAACAACCAAAATACCCACTCCCCCAATAAATTATACTGTTCATAACTATTTATTTATATATATTTTATGTGTTGTAGATTTTTTATAATATACCATGTTCCCTACAAAATCCACTTCCCAATATCAATGGGATATTGTCCCCAACATAGGTCCATACAAAAGATACTTAAAGAGGTTCTCAAGGAGAAGACATTCAGGAGGTGAAATAATAAATCATTCTGTTGTAATTTATTTTCCTTTATTATATTGTCCAATCCAACCATAGAAAATATAATCATTACTCTAGTAATATATATATTAATATTTTATTGTTTTAATTGAATATCCACCATCAAATATCATCCCCCCCACTTCTCTTCTAAAAATGATATCATTGTCTATCATATGTAGTTTACCGCCTTCAAGGTCAGTGATTTTTAATTTTCCTATTACATTATTCGAGACTGGTTATAAAACAAAAGTTAATGTTATTATTTCAATATTTATATTATAATATTTTTTATATTATGGAAATAATATGTAGACATGATATAAAAATACAAAACTAGATTGTAATGATCTAAAACGTCAAAAATAAACAAAATATTTATCATTAAAATTCTATCAAACAAATCATCCTCATAGCATAAAATGTATATAATGGGTCATTTACTGTTTTTAATTTAATTAAGACCATATTATATGAAATTTATTGAATATTTCCATTTTATAATAACTTCTATAATTTTACACAAGCTAACAGGCAATAAAACCCTGAAACAAATGCTCCTCAAATGAAAATATTGAACAATATAACTCATTAAAATGGTAAAAAATAAACATAAAAAAATATATATAATAAATATATATTATATTCATAAGTATGTAATTAAAGAATATAATATAATTTTCCATGACATTAAGTGAAAGTGAAGAACACATTTAGGCATATGGTAGGGATCTCTTCAAACCTTCAATTTTTTGTTTCGGTTTCTCTTTATATCTATTCATGCAAATTTTTGTAACGCCCCGACCATAGTTACCCAGAGTTGGTGAATTATTACATAAAATTAGTATGATCACAAATAAATTATTTCCCGAATAACCGATCAGTTTAGTATTATTCGAAACAAGATTCATACATAACTTCAACATTACAACTTGAAAATAAATACAACACTAATTTATTATGTTAGAAACATCCAAGCCTCCATGATTATTCCCACAAGCCACTCATAACTAAATTCTTCAGATACTAGGAAAATGAAACATAAGAATGGGGAGAACTCAAATGCTCAGTTTTTGGAATCAATACAACAGAAGATAACAAAAATATTAAGCAAGGGGAATAATTGAAAACACATGACTTTACCAATATTAAACATGAACATTTTTATGGTAGGAATATGAGCTGAGTAAATAATGCAATAATAAAACATAATCATTGGTATTATACTAGTCGAATGACCACATGAACCATCAATATTATTTTCATAATGAGGGAATGTATAATTCCAGACATTCTATAACATTTTGCAAAGGAATCAACCATGATATCTAAAAATGATTAAGGCCAGGGCCAAAATCATATATCAAATTTTTAAAGGCCTCGGATTATTCCACATCTATATTTCTAATGATACCTACCGATTCATCAAGGAGCTATATCGGGATCCACCTGTCACTTACTATGTTCAATACATTCCCCATATGAAAACGTTGAAATATAACATAACAATTCTTACCAAAACTAGTACACAAAATGTCAATACTATAACAATAAACCTAAAAGGGTACAAAAATTACACATCCATAGTCAATAATTTCAAAAAAAACATCAATAAAATATGGAAGATTTGTTTCATAATGAATCTACTTCAATTAAGTTTAAATTCCATCAATGGATGTTGACATAGATGAAATAAAAACTATTTGAGTGAAAAATCTATTTATTTTTTGGAAATAATATATAGTTTAATAGTAATAATAGGATAATTTTATTTATAAAATATTCAAATAAGAATGTAGGGGAAGCTTTGACGATGTTATAACAGTGGAGAACAACCGCACCCACCGTATTAGTTAAAAAAGAAATTATTACCTTAATTTTTTTTGAAAGGGTCGTAATGTACCTTGTTTGGAAAATGGTTGAAAGAATCCTTTCGAAACATATAAGTTAAATTAAGGGTAAAAATGAATTTTACATATTGTCTACTAAATTTTAGAACTATTTCGAAATACATTTTTATGAAACATGGAAGTGGATGATAAAGAGGTCCTAGTAGATACTTACGTAATAATAACCTCAGATTATAAAAAGATTTTAGGATTTACTCTTACCTTGTAATTTTCTTTAGTCGAGGGTTGGTTAACTTCTTATATAATGGTGAAATTATTGTTATTAAATTATTCACTAACTATATACAATAATATGATATAAAATAAGATCATTTAATATTGCTTTTTAATAATATTTTTGTTTTTTCATCATTTTGGGTATTAACTGATTCATTTTCCATTATATGCTTTGTTTCATAAGTAATATTTGTTGTGGATATGATTTATATTATTAATATTCAAAATGATATTATGTCATTAAAAATTATTTTTTATCATAAAATGAAAAATAGTCTTGAATGGATACAATGGGGAATGAATATCATCTTGTTCATGGATATGGTAATCTGTACGAATGCACGACAGAAAATATCATTATTTTGATATTAAAAAAATATATAATTGGATATTATATCATATAAAAAGGATAATAATAATGTTATATTTATTATTTACCTCATTTAAAAACATTATTATACACATCCAAATGATGAAGTATTTGAATATCAAACTACACCACGACGTGGAGATGGTAATAATTACGTATGCACATATGGTGACATTGTCATTTATAGGATGGATAGACAAATTAATATGGTTTAACTATTTTTATAATAAAATCAAAGTAAATAGAAGATACTATATTTATTATTTTATAATGGAAAAAATAAATAATGAGGAAGTGGAAGAAGAAGAGAACCTTAAAGAGGTGTTGAAATATTTAACTCTTCTTCAGGTTCTTCCTTTTGATTAGATCAAAATAACTCCATTGGTTGGCTTTCTGACTAAAGGAAGGCCTATAGTATTATGGGATGATGGTTGTTAGGATATTCAGGCAGGGTTTGGTTGAGCCGAATGGATTATAATGTTTGAGTTTGAGAGAAGGGGAATCAACTTTTTTTGACAGGGGTGAGGGGCACCTTAAGAAAAGATTGAAATATTATTTTATAATAAAGTCATTTTTAGTTTCTAATAGATCCAAAATAATTTAATTATAAGAACAGGTGGGTATGGGTTGAAATCCTCTCCACCAATAGGTTTTCTACAAGCTTAGGTCACCATGGTAACCTTATCATTTTGATTTAACTCATAGTTAAATAGTTTGAAATTTACCTTGGCTCTTTGTATTTTTATATTATATGGTTTATAAATTTTCTATAAACATCTAAGAGAACCCCAAGTGGTTCATTTTTTATACATAACCCTATCTACGTCATTTGTTAGAACCTTATATTTTTATCAATAGAATACAAATTAATAATATTATATTTGTTTTAAAAACTCTATTATGTCAAATTTGACACTATTTGTTATTTCGTTTTTTCAAAATTTATAACAGCATCATTACATCAAAAAATTTATTTAATCAACCCTATCGTGTCTTATAAACCTATAAAAATAGTTTAATTCATAAAATATCTCGAATTAAAATTATTTGTGTATATATAATATCAATTATTTTCATATTTCATTAATAAGGTAATTACTGCATCATCATTGTGTCATAAAAGAAATAAATTATATAATGTCTACAAATAATAAATAAAAATTATTATGTGGGAAATATTTTTAGCTTTATAGTTAAGTTTTATAGTTGAATTTATATTATGGGTAACCCTATATTAAAAAATGGTTTAGTTATTAAACATTGAAATTAACACTTTTAACACTTCTTTGAATTAAATATTTATAAATGTCCTAATCTAATCCAATTGAACTTAAAGGATAATATTTTATCCATAATGTTTTTTTAGTCTATTTTCACTTATCTAATATAATTAATACATGTGTTAGGGTAATTATAATATAATTTTTACCTTTAATTACTCTATTTACTTTTAACCATGTAAAATAAAAGTCAAAAGGTACTATTCACCAATATTTATTTTAATCTTATGAAACCATATTTTACTTACTGTAATAAACTGGGTCTCTCTGATTTTTGAAATTCAATTCATATATGTGGAAAAATTATGTTTTATGCAAATTTGTAAATGCTCTTATTAGGTGGGTAAAAGAAAGTAAAAAGTTTGATAAATAATTTATATATCTAAAATTGTTGTAAACTAAATCTAATGAATTACATTGAAATTATTTAGGTATTATGTATCTATTTTGACCTAAAATGACTTAAAATAAAATAAATATATATTTAAATAAAAAGTCAGTTTTAAACTATAAATCAGTGTTTTTCACTATTCTTGTGAATTTGAATGTTTTCAGAAAAATACCGAAAATTCTCCATAAGAGAATTTCAATATACAAAATCCAAAAATGAAGGCCATTTTGAAAAATAAAATTTATAATATTTCAAAAATTGGGTATTACTATTCATAATGGCTCGTTTTATTAGTCGCAGTGTGTAAAAATCTTGAAGTTGGGTACAATGCAAGCCATTTCATTATTTAAAGGGAAATATACTATAGATTCTTGGGGTGTAACATTCTCCCCTCCTTTAAATAATTCCATCCTAAAAATTTCTTGAATAATAATGCATAAAAATATTTAGGTGCTTCTTCATCATATGTTTCTCGGGTTCCCCTGTTGCCTCTTAATTTTATGGTTTCTCTATAGACATTTTATCGTGCAATTAGTCAGGTTTCTCAACACTTGTTCTCTTGTATGAAGAATCTTGTCGGGATCTTTTCAATAAGATAGATTGGGTTCCAGTTCTAATTCCTCAATCGTGATCACATTCATTGGGTCAGGCATGCATTTTCTCAACAGTGATACGTGGAACACGTCATGAACTTTGGAGAGACATGGCGGTGTTTCCAAATGGTAAGCTACAACACAAATTCATTCTATATTTTAAATAGGTCCGATGTACCTGGGATTTAATTTACCCATCTAACTGAATCGTATAACTCCCTTCCATGGAGATACCTTCATGAAAATGTTATATCCTACCTGAAATTCAAAATCCTTCCTTTGGATATTATTATATCTCTTATTCAAACATTGAGCTGCTTTGATATGGGTTTGGATTACCTTCACCATCTACATTGAATTCTCCACTAGTTCTGGGCCTACAATTTTTCTTTCACCAACATCATCCCAACAGGTTGGTGTGCCACATCTCTTTCCGTATAACGATTCATATCGCACCATCTGAATACTTGAATTGAAGCAATTATTATAGGAAAATTCAACATTAGGTAAATATTTATCCAACATTCCTTAAATGTTATGTTAGCATGATATCGACATGTGTTCTATGGTTTGAATAATCTGTTCTGATTGTCCATCAGCTTGAGGGTGGTAGGCAGTGCTCAAACGAAGATCGGTATGCAGGGCTTTCAGAAGACATTACCAGAATCATGATGTGAAACATTGATCACGATCAGAAACAATCAATAGGGTTACTCCATGAAGTCTTACAACTTCATTAACATACAGTTTTTCTAAATGTTCACATGGTAAATCTTCTCTTATAGTACGAAAATGTGTTTACTTGGTAAGACGATAAAAAATGACCCATATTGCATCGTTCCTTCTAGGAGTCTTTTCTAGTAACATGAAAAAGTCCATCATAATATTATCCCATTTCCACTCTGGTATTGGAAGAGGTTGCATGACTCCTCCAGGATGTTTCCTTCCAACATTCACTTGTTGAAAAACCATACATGTTGACAAAAAATTCTAAATATCTCTTTTCATGTTGTTCCAAAAAATGTTCCTTAAAATCTCTACACATCTTGGTGTTAAAATGTTGTATAGAGAAATTAGTGCTATGAGAATCATCTAAAAAATCCCTTTGCAGATCAGGTATATCAGGAACATAATGGATCTTCCCAAATTAAAAAATCCCATCTTCATATACGAACTCGATCAATCCCCCATCATTCACAGATTTAATCTTCTTTTGAAATTCCGCATAATCAAACTAAGAAAATTTTATACATTCTAGTAAAGATGGTCTGGTAACCATTTGAAAATTAATTGATGTTTCACCTTCCCTGGTTTTTCCCATATCCATCTTTATTAGATTCATGAAAATATGATCACTTTTAACTCTCATCTTGTTCAAAACACCATGATCCTTTCTACTCAAAGCATCTGACACCTTATTTTCCTTCAAGGGTGGTAGTGTATCATTCAATAATAATCCTTCACTAGTTCAAGCCATCCCATTTTTCTCATGTTCACTTCCTTCTACAAGAAAATATATTTCAAACTCTTGTGATCATGATAAACCTCCAATTTTTCACCATAGATATAGTGTCTCGAAATCATCAAAGAAAATATTATAGCTTCTCACTCAAGATCACGAGTATGATAGTTTTGCTGGTGAATTTTTTGTTGTCGTGATGCATAGGAAATAACTCTATCATTCTGCATAAGGACAAATCCAAGTCCTATTTTTGAGGAATCACTATAAATAACAAACCCATCATTCCCTGATGTTAGAGTCAAGATAGTGTTGGAGTTGGTGGTCTAGAACCAACTACTTTGTACTTTATTCATTAAATAAAAACCTTATCACATCTTGATTGTTCTTCCGCGTGACATGTCATGTGATAATGTCCTAAGGACACCTGTTGCATTAAAGGGTCGTAGCGGATCCCTGCTATGATGAGAACGCGAAAGTGCCATAACACTTGTCCTGAATGTATGTTCTATGGCTGGATGATATTATTTGAGGGATACAAATAATACAGGTCATTAGGGGTGAGGACTCATAAAACATTGAGGCACCTTCTTATGGTGGGCGCCCTTGGTAATATCTAGGAGGATATTCTGAGAATGAGACCCGCCAGTAGGAAATCCACATTTCATAGTGTCATTAGATATTCCTATCTGTGGACGTGTGTATTGGTCCTTAGACTTTATGATTATTATTAATGGGTATTACAACTCGCACACTTAGATGTATTGACGAAAACTGTGACAACACACTGTTCGCAGCGAGGTAGGATACGTTGGGTGCATCACGAGTAATACCGCATGAATAGATAATGCGAGAAAGGATTTTCCCCTTCCGTTCCATAATGGAAGTAGATATCTCAGGCCCTTTGATGGAATTGATATACCGTAAATAAATCCAAGGCCATGGTAAGGTATAGTCTAGTTCAATTCCGGGAATTCAAAGAAACAATAATCAAGCACATGGGTTGATGGTACAAGCATGCAACCCGCTTGATTGGAGATATCGAGACAAAGGGATTATATTACACGGTAAGCATTCGTAGGAGGTGACATGTCATTGCAGCGTTAACATCTTTCTATATTGCTGCCTTGGCGTATTCCTAGACGCTAACCTTGGACTTTAGGTAGGCTCCGCCTAATGCCACTGAGGAAGAGGCCTAGAGGGTCACACATTAAGTGTGTCTATGTATCTCAGTTAAATATTAATTTAACAAGTTGAATAAAGATTATTCCCGATTGTGGTTTAATAATTATTCAAGGATGTCTGATCGAATTTATTTCGACACTAATTATTTGAGAGAATATATATTGTGGGAGAAATAATTTAAATTTATTAGCGAGTAATGCAGTTACATTTATTTAAGAAATAAATATCCATTACTCAAGGTCTAATAAATATGGTGGTGGAAAATAAATAGAACAGAAAAAAATAAAAGTACACGCCATGTATATTTATATATACAAGCTGTGTATTTTATTTTTCAGGATTCTTGAGAAAATATTGTTTATTTAATAAAACGATATTTAATGTAATACGTTGGATGCATGTCAAATAATAATGATGGTCAACTGTCATTATTAATACATGGGGGTATTACTAAGAAATAAATGAAATGATTAAATGTTTATGAGAAATTAATTTATTTTATTATTTTGGGTATTATAAATCCTAATTACATTATTCTCAAAAAGGATAGCCATTTTGGTTGTGCACAACGGATTTGAAATACTCTCTAGCCAAGATAGAATTCCCTTTCTACCAAGAACACTTTCAAGTTACGAAAGCATGATCCTCCACCGGATCAAGGCCATCGAAGACGGACATCGCAAGCGAAGGATCTTCCGCGCTAGCACCCGGAGTTCCCTTCGATGATGTCCAGAGATACGTGGAACACATGTGGATCACCGCTAGATGAATCCTACACATGGATTCTCCGATGCAACGACGGATCACAGGATCGTGACCGGAGACACCAACGAAGAAAGAATTTCAATGAGGTAATTCTTATGAATTAATTAAATTAATTATAATCAATATATGGTGATCCTTCTCATGGGTTTCGGGACTCTTCTTTTCTTTTTCGTTCTTCATTCTATTCCGAAGATTCGACATTTTAAATCGTGACGAATCTCGGATTGAACGTCGTTTAATGCTAAAATTAATGTTGGGAAAACCCACTAACGTGCTTCTGCTACGCCTGGAACCTACAAGTGGTATCAGAGCGGGTCATATCGTTGATTATAATTATTTATGTTTTTCATTGGTAATTTACACATTTAATAATTTAGTTATTTCAATTCAAGTTTAATCGTTCTGGAAATCTGAAAATCGAGATCCATTCCTCCTCCCTCGTTTCTCGTTCACCGCACATAAATGAATTTTTCTTTTAATTTTGATTAAAATAGAATAGTGGAACTCATCCGGAGGAGCCAAACGTTTCTGGCCGTATAACACCAGAATACATGGCGTGTATTCGGAAGTACACACCGTGTAGTCTATGTTCAATGCATTGACCGATCAGCTAAATTAGGTCGTGTATTGAGGTCATTTATGACACCGTGTGTTGACTAGAAACAGGTGGCACATGGTTTCCAGATTACACGCTGTGTGGTCTAACTGACCACGGCGTGTAGTCCCTTTGGGTTCAGGTTGGTCCGTGTACCCCATACACGGCTTGCCAGGCTGGAAACCGTGTAACGAGTAAACTGCACGGCGTGTGTCCAAAAGAACACGCCGTGTACTCTGAAAATTTCCAAAGTACATTTACACGCCATGTCCCCGGGCGTGTAATTCGGATGGACGGTGAAGAAAAGTACACGCCGTGTAGTCGTAACTACAGGTCGTGTACTTTCCCAAATTACGCAGATTTATTAAATTTTTTGATTATATTATAAAAACCCTTGAGACGTGTACCATGGTGCAGGCGTAAAGCTGAGGCACAACACATGATAGGTGTTATATATATATGTGTTTAATTTAACATCTGCATAATAAATGGTAATTCACTGGGTTGCCTCCAAGGTACAAGTTATGTACAAGGATAATTTTAAATGAATTTATTTGTTTAAAATTATGATGGATGTGAATCTCAAGGAAATTCAGAAAAGGGATTTAAGATAAAAGTATTGATTAATTACAGATAATTAATTAATTCGAGCATGATTTATCTTAAACCGGAACGATTAAAGAATTGAATGCTAGTTTTATTTATGCGTAAATATCGTTTCATGTGTGGATGATCATGAGCTAGACCGAGACCTTTGTATGTGAATGATATCATTTAATTTATTTATTTAAATTAAATTTGTTGGCTTGCGAGCCATCTCCTCATTAATATGTGGTGCCTATGTGCCCAAGGATTCTATTATGTAAAAACCCATTTTTACCCCTCACCTGCGTGTGAGATAAATGCATTTGTAATGGATGGAGCACCCAAGCTAGTGGAGGCGGCTCAAGTCAGGAGTCGAGGTGAAACCAATCCAAGGAGATACAGAGGTGGACAGGTGGAAAGCTGTAAACACGAACCTGCAAGGTTCAAGGTGTTTCCCCCCTAGGTCTTGGGTTAGTTTATCAACTGCTAGATAAACTAACCAATAGAACAAGATCATGATCATACCATTTATTTTATTACTGTGAGTTGCATGGTTTATTTATTGTGGGTGTGTTGTCACGATCACACAATTAATGAATATAACAAGCATGCAAGATAGAACTAAAATAAGACCGGTGTATACGTAAATATTATCTTAGACATGGTTAATCACTTAAGTATATCCCACTTAATATTATCAAGAATGTAATCCAAGATAATAAAATGGCAATTTACGTATAAGGATAAAATCCCTCAAAATAAATATTAATTTGGCATAGCCTTCCATAATCATGGTTAGAATCGAACCATAGTTCAACGTGCTTGACCAACCATAGTTGGGGTGCTTTCAATTGTCGAGGAATTCTAATTCAAGGTTTTGGGTTGACATTACTTGGTTCACATCAAGGGCTGACTTCCACAATAGGACTTGGTTTGACCAAGAGGCAAAGGTTGAGGAAATCCAAAAAGGATTTCAGGAATGGGGAGTCCACTCAGCGGATCAAGGAGCTACGAGTTAATGTAGTTGGCATTCAGAATGCCTACCTAATACCCTTCAAGTTGCTTGACCAACACTATTTGGGGTAATGCGAAGGGCAATATGGATACTTTCCACTAGAATATTCATGCAACAGAATATTCTGAAGTCAATGTTGAGGGCTATTGGATTTCGATAAAATAGTGGGAGACTAATAAGTATTAATTTATTTATTTGTCTCGATTTTTGTAATAATTTACTAAACCTTTGCTCATCTTAATATGTAGAAACGGAAATAAAATGACTTCAAACATATCATTGTGCACCATACTCAAGATGTAAAACCTTCTCACCAGCACCAATTTCCAAGAGTGGTAGAGGCGTTTGCACGTTGTCCTTCTCCACGAAAGGAAATTATATGTGCTGGAAGAGACTATTCCAATTGCGCCTGGGAAAGAGGATAGTGATGAGGAATTATCTCTCTACATAAAACACATGGATGATGCCACAGATGTCTAGTGTTTCATGCTATTGGCCATGTCTAATGAGATCTTGAAGTAATATGAAAACATGGAAGCATATAGCATGATGTCTCACCTTAAAGATCTCTACCAAGAGAAGGCGAGACAGGAGAGGTATGAGATCTCCAATGAATTGTTTACCATGAAGCTTGGAGAGTCTGTGCCAGCTGGGCCTCATGTAGTCAAGCTTATTGGCTACATTGAACGCCTGGACATCTTAGGGATTAAATTCCCAGATGAGTTGAGTATAGATCTCATCCTATCATCACTGCCCAAGACCTTCTCTAGCTTCATTGTCAACTATAACATGAGAGGCAATGAGAAGAGTCTATCGGAGCTTGTGACCTTGATTCGCCAGGTAGATAAGGACATGGGGCGTTAAAAACCCGTGGTCCTTATGGTGAACAAGAAAAGGAAGGTCAAGGAAAAGGGGTGAAAGATTTATAAACGGTCTGAAGTCAACGAGCACCATCCCTCTAAGAAGGGGAAGATCCATAGGCAGGGCAAGGAACGCGAGGCAGTGTGTTTTGCATGTTGAAAGCAGGGCCACTGGAAGAGGAACTGCACCCAGAAGCGTGGGGACTCTAAAGGTGCGTTCATTATCAAGTGCAATCTTTCTATTTCTACACATTGGGTATTAGATACAGTTTGTGGGGCTCACATCTATATTCAAATTCAAGAACCAAGTAGATTTAGAAAGATCGCCAGAGGAGAGGTGGATCTTCGAGCTGCCAATGGCACAAGGCTGGCTGCGTTACCTATTGGCGACTATCACCTCTTATTGCCAACTGGCATGATTTTGGTTTTACAAAACTGTTATTTTGTGCCTAGTGATACCAAGAACATAATTTCTGTATCTTTTTTGGATATGGATGGATTTATTTTCAAGTTTGGAAATAAGGGTTGTCTCTTCTATAAGAACAATGTATGTTATGTTATGGCACATTTAAATAATGGTTTGTATGTATTGAATTATGAAAACCAAGTGTTGGCAATCAATAACAAAACAAACTCACATGACCCATACATCACCCAGTTATGACATCACCTCCTTGGTCATGTGAACGAGAAGCGTTTGACAAAGCTCTGCCAGGATGGCTATTTAGACTCTACTGAGCTAAAACCACTTGATAGACGTCACACTTGCTTACAAGGAAAAATGACCAAGACGCCTTTTGGTGGACAAGGTGAAAGGGACATAGAGCTTTTAGGATTGGTACACACGGATGTGTGTGGACCATTTCTAGAAGAAGCTAAAGGTGTATATTCTTACTTCATTACTTTTACTGATGATTTGAGTAGATATGGCTATGTATACTTAATGAGGTATAAGTCAGAATCCTTATAGAAATTTATGGAATTCAAGAATGAAGTAGAGAATCATCTTGGTAAGAAGATAAAGAAGCTTCGATCGGATCTAGGTGGAGAATATCTGAACCAAGAGTTCATCGATCTTCTACGGGAGTCTGGGATTCTATCTCAGCTCAAGCTTCCTTATACACCACAGTGGAATGGTGTTAGTGAAAGGAGGAACCGCACCTTGTTGGACATGGTGAGGTCGATGATGAGTCATGCGGATCTTCCATTATCCTTTTGGGGATATGCATTACAAATAGCAGTATACACATTAAACTGAGTACCAACTAAGGCACCAAATAGATTTCCATCCGAGTTATGGAATGGAAGGAAACCCACTTTGTGGCACACACGTGTATACGGATGAGAGGCGTTTGTTAAGGCCTTCTCAGTCAACAAACTAGCACCCCGGGGCACGAAGTGTATCTTTATAGGATATCCCAAGGAAACGAAAGGATATTACCTATATAACCCTCAAGACAAGAAAGTGATTGTCGCTAGGCAAGCCATCTTTTTTGAGAGGGAGCACATCCTCAAGAAGGACAATGGGAGAAATATTGACTTCGACAAAGTTGATGCTCAAGATACACAGGAGTTGGTACAGGAACAAGTTCCACAGGTCCATGTGGAAGAGGTTCCAGAAACACAAGTACTGCGTAGGAGCTCAAGAGAGGTAAGGGAACAAGAGAGATATGGTTTCCTAGTCACCAAGGATGGTGATTCATTATTTTTGGACAATGATGAACCTCTCACCAACAAGGAATCGGTAGAAAGCTCATAAGCTACAAGATGGCTTGAAGATATGAATTATGAGATGGATTCCATGTATCAGAACCAAGAATGGGTTTTGGTCGATGATCCTGTTGATGTAAAGCATATTGGATGCAAATGGGTATTAAAAAATAAATCTGGACATGGAAGGTCAAGTTAGCACATATAAATCAAGGCTAGTGGCTAAAGGATTCAGACAGCGTCAAGGAATTGACTATTATGAAACCTTCTCGCCAGTTACCATGTTTAAATCCATAAGAATCATACTTGTCATAGAAGCTTACCATGACTATGAGATTTTGCATATGGATGTCAAAACAACATTCCTTAACGGGAACCTTCGGGAAGATGCCTATATGACACAACCAGAAGGGTTTGTGACACCAGGTGAAGCCAAACAGGTTTGCAAGTTGCAGAAATCCATTTATGGATTTATGCAAGCATCCAGGTCATTGAACATTTGATATGATGAATCCATAAAAGAATTTGGTTTCATTAAGAACGAATGTGAGCCATGTGTTTATAAGCAGTTTAATGGGAATGTGGTCGTCATCCTAGTGGTATATGTTGATGACATATTGCTTATTGGAAATGACTTACCAGCCTTACAGTCAGTTAAGGGTTGGTTGAACAAGTGATTCTCCATGAAGGACTTAGGGGAAGCAGCCTACATTCTAGGGATCAAGATCATTCTTGATAGATCCAAGAGACAGCTTGGACTAAGTCAGGGTACATACATTGACCAGATACTAAAGAGATTTAGAATGGAAAAATCCAAGAGGGGATTGGTTCCAGTGTCACATGGCTTACATATTTCTAAGAAAATGTGTCCCCAGAAACAACAGGAGAAAGATAGGATGAGTAAGATCCCATATTCTTCGGCTATAGGATCCATCATGAATGCAATGATATGTACCAGGCTTGATGTTTCCTATGCACTGAGCATGGTAGGCAGATATCAAGCAGATCCAGGAGAACAGCATTGGACTGCTGTTAAGACTATCCTTATGTATCTGAGAAGAACTAAGGATATATTCCTGGTTTATGGAGGAGACGAGGATGTCACGACCCGTCCTCGGGACCCGTGCCGTGACTACCCCAAGCCCGCCTTCCATAGGCCAGGGGCTGGCGACTAGCACCAAAGGCATAAAATCCCAATAACTGGGAAGGCATTGCCTTTATAAAAGAAAACAAGCACCACAGAGTACAAGCAGAAGAAATACACTAAGTACAAAAGAAAAGCTGAAAAGTAAATGGGCCAGAATACAAACCCAAAAGAAAGTACAACTACAACTGAACAAGGTACAACAACAAAAAGACAAACAGCTGGAAGAAGGAAGCAGCTCCTGGGTCGTCCTCCTCAGATCCTACCTGATGGGTAGGTACAGATAGCGCAGATCCTGGTCGTCCACCACGGATCCTACCTGAAGGGTAGGTACAGATAGCTTCCTCCACGCTCTCGTCTGTCAACCTTCTCTGTGAGTCGTCGCATCGTGTAGTCCACCTCAAGGTACTGACTCATCGTGTAGTCCACCTCCGGGTACCGTCCAGTCCTCGAACACTCGGCCTCCGTCAGCACTGCCCGTCGTCTGCAACCAACACAACGAGGTGTGGGAATAGGCCGTGCAGTGTTGAGTATAACGATACTCAGTAGGGAACCCGAGACCCTCAAGGTCTCACTAAACCAACAAGGATAACCACAAAGAGGATCTCAACAAATAACCTCTACTTAGGTATATGCCCATACATATACCAAACTTATCAAGTAACCCATCTCAATCATGAGGAAACACAAGGATTGTGAAATCAACGGATAAAAACTACCCAGGTATATTCCCATTCATATACCTATGTTAGGAAGTGACCCATCTCAATCATGAGGTAAACACAAGGTCAAAAGTCTCAACTCAAACCAGGATTTTCATTATCGAAGTCGTAACTACTGAAGAGCTCCATCTCTGGAGTGTACAGTGGTCCTGTCACGACTTTGAGTTACTGCTCACTAACCTAAGACTGCTGATGTACTCCTCCTATCGAGTACCGCGGGTCAGCCACCCAGACATAGTAGTGCTTCTCGCCGAGGTATGTCACCCAAACACAGTAGTGCACACCCCCTAGTAGCCTGCTGAGGTACTATCCGGACGAGTACCGCGGGTCTACACTGTCACACAGGTAGTGCTCCATCCTCCATGGGTCTGAACCTCATAAAGTAGTTCTCCGTCCATTGGTCTAGTCGACTCACTCCAAGTCGAGTCGGTCAAGCAGTCGTCAGGTCTCAGCCAGCTACACGGCCTCCGTACTCCGCACGCTCGTCACTTGAAGGGTCCGCTCCACGAGCTACAGGTTGATACTCCAAGTATCTCAATGTCCCATGAAGAAGTATCTCAAAGAACCGCCTCGTCATAGGGGTCTCAACGCAACAGAGGGCATGTCAATCGGACGCCCGTTCTGTGAGTTACTAGCCCTTTCGTCTCAGGGGCCTGGTTGGTTTCGTGAGCGAACCAACCCGGCCGTATCTCAACTGTACCCCGAACTCTCAAAGGGTATACTCATAGAGACTTTTTCTCATCGTGATCAACAATGCCACTGACGGTTCGTCAAACGGACGTCTGATCAGAAAGATATCAGCTTTTCCGTTCCAGGGGCCCGATTGGATTTCGGGTGCAATCCATCCCGGCCACTATCCAACTGAATCCAAATCTTGGCCGAATGATGCCAAAAGTTCCGTATCGTCAACAGGAATGCAACTCAACAGACGGCGCGTCAATCGAATGCCCGATCTGGAATTTATTGGCTTTCTCGTTCCGAGCGCCCGGTTGGTTTCGTGTACGAACCAACCCGGCCGAACCCAAAGTTCTCTGAAACCTTGAGTGCGATATACTGAAACGCCTGTCTCGATCCAAGGATCGTGTTGCCACTGACGGCGAGTCGTTTGGAGGCCCGTATACCATGTTACGGGCATTTGACCAAAAGTTGTCCGAAAACGGGGGGTCTGGGCCCGGGGCGACCCGGCCCGACCCCCCCTGGGTCGGCCGAACCGGCTCGACCCGACCCGGATGGGCCTGTCCTGGCCCGGTTCGGTCCTGCGCGGACCTGTTCGGTCTGGCCCGACCGGCCGGCCGCGGCCCGACCAGCGTGGCCGAGAGGACACGCGGGCGGGGCGCGCGGATCCCCCACCCTTCGCCGCAGATTTAGGCCGGCGGTTCGCCGGCCGCCCCTTTTCTGGCAGCGTGCCGCCTCCATCGGTCGTCGGCGCTGCCGCGCCGGTGGGGCGCACCGCCGCCGCCTTTCACGGACCACCGAACGCGCTCCGGTGGTCCGTTCTTCCTGCCGTCTTCACCTATGGTCCCACCGGGACCCCATCTTCACTGTGAAGGGATTCAAACGCCCAAACGGCCTGCTTCGTCATCGCCCGTCAATCCGCATGTCAAAACAAAATGCGCCGTCTTCGTGGTTCGCCGGTGTGGCGTGCTGGCGCCGTGCCCCTTCGTCGCGGCTCCACTCTGGCCGCGACCCCTTTGACTTCCTTCTACGTGGCGCAACTGCGTCGTGTTCTTGTTCGGCTTCTCGGCGTGGCGCGACGGCGTCGCGAAATACTACCGAGCGATTCTCGCGTGGTGCGACGGCCCCACGCCATCCTGTTCCATCCAAATTAGAAAAAATATCAATAGTGGAGGAGGGTCGGCCGTGTTTGTGTGGTCCGGCCCCCTCTCGTTAATTGATAACAACTGGTTGTAAAATCATGAAGGACGATAAGATAGAATTCACGAACAAAAATAATTAAATAATAAACATCAACATCATTCCGCATGAACGAACGATCCGTGGATCAACCTAGAATTGGTTGGTCCGCACTCGTCGTTCTTTTCTCAGAAGATAAGAGAACACCAAAAAAATAAATTCCCCTACCTCGATTCCGAAACGGTGCATGTCAATCGAATTGCGGATGATGAGCGTCACGGAAGTCGGGCGTCATGGAAAATGAACGTCGATTCCATTTTCGTCGAGGTGCGTTCGAAGGGAAAACGTCGTTGGAAGAAGACGTCACGTTCTTCGGCGGAGATGTTCTTCGTTGGAGGTGTTCTTCGCGTTCTTCGTCGAAGGTGTTCTTCGCGTTCTTCGTCGATGTTGAAGAAGAAGAAGACTTCAAACATAGCCTTTTCTCTCCAAAGTCTCCATCACAAGAACAAATAAGCCCAAAATAAAATAATCCTCCCACTTATTTTATTAACCCAATATAGGTTTTGAATTTCAAGAGTTTGAAAATTCAAAACCCACATTTAACTCACTTAAGTTATTAACATAAGATGTTATAAAATTAAGGAGGTGATAAGTTATCAAATCTTAATTGGGGGGTTTAGAGGGGTTAGGAAAGTTAAGGAATTTGAAGAGGTGGGGAGGGGTTCATGTGGGTCCCACCCTTTCAAATATCCACACATGGGAAGTTGGATGGATGTGGGACCCCTTCCAACTTCCCATGGGAGATGATAACAACGTAACATGAAATAAAATTGATTTAACAATATTATTCACTTTTTTATTTAAACCCCAAAAATTAACTTCTTCTCCCGCACAAACGCAACTACGGTAAAGGTTCCCTTAAGTGATTACCAGCATTGTGAGTTCATTTGTTCAATCAGATTTCAATTCCAAGCATCGGTTCAAAAGATAGAAATTCATGCTCGCTCGTTCACTGAACGTACCCGAGCCAAACTTCAGAAATTAATTTTGGGCACACCGGACCTCAGAATCAGGCGCCGTCAGAAACTACATTCTTTTAAAATTCCAAAGAAAATTATGAAAAATTTTCATTGAAATTTATAGGTATTTACAATACTCCCACCTCAGGGATTTATGTCCCCGTAATGCTTCAACACAAACTAGAGTCACAAAAGCGGTACAGATCACGCATAAGATCCTTCCGCTCCCATGTGCTTACCTGGAGGTTCCGTACTGCCAAAGAAAGTGAAACCGAGGAATCGATCGTCCTCATAGGATCTGCTCCTGTCGATCCTTGATCCCCACTAGAACCTCCGTGGAAAACACCTCATTGCCATCGTCCAGCTCCTCATGGTGGATGATATGCGAAGGGTCGAGCACGTATCTCCTCAGATGAGATACGTGGAAGTCGTCGTGCACCTGGTGCAACTGCGGTGAATGGGTCAAGCGGTAAACCACCCTGCCTGCCCACCTGAGGACCTAAGAAGGTCCGCCGAACCTCGGAGATAACTTGCTGCCATGGCCACTTCTCTGTAAACCCCGTCGAGGTGAGACCCGTATAAGGACCCAATCGTCATCCTCGAACTCTAGAGGTCTCCATTTTCTGTTAGAACTGAAACTAAAAAGGCTGCTGCCACGAGGGTATGGTTAACTGACTTAAGAATGATCGGTCACACCCGCCTGTGAAAGAGTTTATCCTGTGCTGCCCGGGGTTTCCTTTTCGCCGACCAAGGAAAACCCATCCTGACGTTTGCCTAAAACCGTCAATTTGAGTATGAACAGATATTTCTCTTTCCATACTCAAACTAACGTCATAAGGCCTCGACTCTGCCACCAAGAGATTCCAACCGGAACTCTCCCCTAGAGGGTCTGACCACACCATCGGCATAAGTGTGATTATCGAGTCTCCTCCCAAGGTATCTCCAGATGTGAGGGTCAAGTCCACGGTTTACCGGAAACTCTAGGTCGAGAACAAGATTTGTGAAAGCAAGGAATGATCCATATCGACGTCTGTTACTACAGCAGCTAGTAGTGGACACAGACTATCCCTTGAATCATTTCTAGATCCATTGGGTCACACTCCTTGACCGCATGCAGCCGCACTCTTCCTACGCCCTCCAGCTCCCTGATCCTGGTGGGAATAACTAAGGCGAGTGATTGTACCATGTTAGGATGTACACCACCTCATGTTGCTCTCCTAGCTCTGCCTCCACGTCTACTGCTTCGTAGACTCATCTTTTCTTTAAGCTTCCTCTTCTTTAACATTTAACACGCCCCAGTCTCTAAGACTGGCACTGGTTTCTTGTTTCTTACTGCACTGTGTAGTCTACATATGCTTTTGGGTGACCTGGACCTCCTTTAGTCACACAATAGCTGCTATGATTTCTTCTTTTCCGATAATAGAAACCCGGTCTCATCCCCTAGATAAACCACATTCGTTGCCTAATACAGTCAATCCTGACCTGAATGACGCATTCATGCCATGAATGTCGACGTAAGGCCTCGACGTAACTACTAAGAGTTCCAAATGTCACTCTCACCTCCAAGGGTCGAGTCACACTGTCGGCATCAGTGTGAGGTCACTAGGTCCCCTCCAGTAGAAATCTCAAAAGTGAGGGTCAAGTCAACAGTTTAACCGGGACCACTCAGTATCAACCAAACAAAAGGATAGGAAAGAAAACATCTCAAAGATAAGTGTCTTTTTATTATTGCAGCTCATAGCTCATAGTAAAAAGACACGAATACAAAAGCAACATGGAACTAGAATTACAAAGGACGTATCCACTAGTTCCTCTCCTGCCCACCTGCTCTTAGAGCTCTACTGCCTTGTCCACTACTCAGCTGTTCCTCAAGCACTCGTCGCTGCTTCTGCCTCGGTGGCTCCTCCAACACCAGCTGATCAACCGTATGAGGAGTCGGACAGTCACGTGTCAGGTGACCCTTTCCGCCGCATGAGTAACACAAACTGCTTCTGGCATGCCTAGCTCTATTCCCACCACGGGTGCCCCGCACCACCGGTCCTAAAACCCGAGATCGTCCAATAGCTAGTCTGGTCCTCCTGGACCTCTGCATCATCTGTCTACTTCCCACAGATGACTCTGCTGCTGATCGAAAAACATGCGGAAAAGGAAGAAGCTCCTGTACACGCTTGAGGTGTAGAGCTACTGGCACAAACTCCACCCTGAAGAAGGTCTCGAAGTCTTCCCATGCGAAGGTCATCCCGTTGCAAAACTGGAACAAGTGGCTCCACCACCTGCCTGCTGCTGCCTAAAGGAGGCTGGTAGTAAAGATTACCATGAAGTCTGCCGGCGTCCCCACTAGCCTAAAGACTCTCACCACAGCCTCCAGCCAAACCTCAGCCGCCTGCGGGTCCATCTCTCCACGGAACCTAGATGGCCTTTGGCGCTGGAACTCGTGCATCACCTACTTCTAGGGCTGGTGGCATCGGTGGCCCAACGGGTAGTAGTACCGCTGGTGCCTCCGCTGGTGCCTCAACTGCAAGAGGGCCCTGTACCGAAGCCTTGTCACTCGACAGGTTTTTAGCACGCACATCCCTCTGGGCTCTAGCTGGTCGTCCGAGAAAAGGCATCCAGAAATAAACAATGTAACACGGTCAAACGATTATACCTGGTGAGCTGACCTGGTTTGTGCTGTTTTAAGGGGAAACCTTTGAAAACACACACACAATCAGTGTTTTCGTGCAAAAAGTTGAAAATCAGTTGTCAGGGTCCTGGTGTATGGATACGTCGGCCGCCCGCACCAACACTGGACTCCCTGAACTGAAAACCACACTCGGTACTCTTAACACTATTGCTTCACAGATAGAAAATATCATAGTTATAAGTTCTGCGGTAGAACCAACTCCATTGATACCAATTTTTCACGACCTGTCCTCGAGACCCGTGCCGTGACTACCCCAAGCCCGCCTTCCATAGGCCAGGGGGTGGCGACTAGCACCAAAGGAGTAAAATCCCGATAACTGGGAAGGCATTGCCTTTATAAAAGAAAACAGGCACCACAGAGTACAAGCAGAAACAAAACACTAAGTACAAAAGAAAATATGAAAATTAAATGGGCCAGAATACAAACCCAAAAGAAAGTACAAGTACAACTGAACAAGTACAATAGCAAAAAGACAAATAGCTAGAATAAGGAAGCAGCTCCTGGGTCGTCCTCCTCGGATCCTACCTGAAGGGTAGGTACATATAGCGCAGCTCCTGCTCGTCCACCATGGATCCTACCTGAAGGGTAGGTACAGATAGCTTCCTCCACGCTCTCGTCTGTCAACCTCCTCTGTGAGTCGTCACGTCGTGTAGTCCACCTCCAGGTACTGACTCGTCGTGTAGTCCACCTCCGGGTACCGTCCAGTCCTCGAACACTCGGCCTTCGTCAGCACTGCCCGTCGTCTGCAACCAACACAACGAGGTGCTGGCATAGCCCGTGTCGGGGTGAGTATAACGATACTCAGTAGGGACCCCGAGACCCTCAAGGTCTCACTAAACCAACAAGGATAACCACAAAGAAGATCTCAAGATATAACCTCTACTTAGGTATATGCCCATACATATACCTAAGTTATCAAGTAACCCATCTCAATCATGAGGAAACAAAAGGATTGTGAAATCAACGGATAACTACTGCCCAGTTATATGCTAATTCATATACCTATGTTAGGAAGTGCCCTATCTCAATCATGAGGTAAACACAAGGTCAAAAGTCTCAGCTCAAACCAGGATTTTCATTATCGAAACCGTAACTGCTGAAGAGCATCGTCTCTGGAGTTTACAGTGGTCCTATCACGACTCCGAGGTACTGCTCAATAACCTAAGACTGCTGATGTACTCCTCCTGTCGAGTACTACGGGTCAGCCACCCAGACACAGTAGTGCTTCCCGCCGAGGTATGTCACCCAAACACAGTAGTGCACACCTCCTAGTAGCCTGCTGAGGTACTCTCTGGACGAGTACCGTGGGTCTACACTGTCACACATGTAGTGCTCCGTCCGTCATGGGTCTGCACCTCAGAAAGTTGTGCTCCATCCACTGGGCTAGTCGACTCACTCCATGTCGAGTCGGTCAAGCAGTCGTCAGGTCTCAGCCAGCTACACGGTCTTCGTACTCTGCACGCTCGTCACTGGGAGGGTCCGCTCCACGAGCTACAGGTCGATACTCCAAGTATCTCAAAGTCCCACGAAGAAGTATCTCAAAGAACCGCCTCGTCATAGGGGTCTCAACGCAACAGACGGCGTGTCAATCAGACGCTCGGTCTGTGAGTTACTAGCCCTTTCGTCTCAGGGGCCCGGTTGGTTTCGTGAGCGAACCAACCTGGCCGTATCTCAACTGTACCCCAAACTCTCATAGGGTATACTCATAGGGACTTTTTCTCATCGTGATCAACAACGCTGCTGACGGTTCGTCAAACAGACGTCCGGTCAGAAAGATATCAACTTTTCCGTTCCAGGGGACCGGCTGGATTTCGGGTGCAATCCATCCTGGACACTATCCAACTGCATCCAAATCTCGGGTGAAGGATGCCAAAAGTTCTGTATCGTCAACAGGAACGCAACTCAACAGACGGCGCGTCAATCAGATGCCCTGTCTGGAAGTTATTGGCTTTCTCGTTTTGGGGGCCCTGATGGTTTTTAAGTTAAAACCTACCCAACCACACTCTGACAGTATACAAACCTCGAGCGGAGAAAGAAAAAATATCTGTCTCACTAAGAGAAATCCAACAAAGTTGACGGCACATCATTCGGATGTCTGGAGCTCAAGTTACGAGTGTTTCCGCTCCAAGGGCCCGGTTGGTTTCGTGTACGAACCAACCCGGCTGAACCCAAAGTTCTTCGAGACCCTGAGTGCGGTATACCAAAACGCCCGTCCCGATCCAAGGATCGTGTTTCCGCTGACGGAGAGTCGTTTGGAGGCCCATAGCCCAAGTTATGGGAAAATGACCGAAAGTGGTCCGAAAATGGGGGGTCAGGGCCCGGGGCGACCCGGCCCGGCCCGGTCCGGTCCGGCCCGACCGGCCGGCCGCGCCTTGGCCGGCGGGGCGCGCGGATCCCCCGCCCTTCGCCGCTGATTGAGGCCGGTGGTTCGTCGGCCGCCCCTTTTCCGATGGCGCGCCGCCGCCGCCTTCCACGGACCACCGGACGCGCTCCGGTGGTCCGTTCTTCCTGCCGTCTTCGCCTATGGTCCCCCCGGGACCCCATCTTCACTGCGAAGGGATTCAAACGCCCAAACGGCCTGCTTCGTCATCGCCCATCAATCCGCATGTCAAAACGAAATGTGCCATCTTCGTGGTTCTCCGGCGCGGCTTGCTGGCACCGCGCCCCTTCGCCGCGGCTCCGCTCTGGCCGCGGCACCTTTGACTTCCTTCGACGTGGCGTGACGGCATCCTGTTCTTGTTCGGCTTCTCGGTGTGGCGCGACGGCGTCGCGCAATACTACCGAGCGATTCTCGCGTGGTGCGACGGCACCACGCCATCCCGTTACATCCATATTAGAAACAATATCAATAATGGAGGAGGGTTGGCCGTGTTTGTGTGGTATGGCCCCCTCTCGTTAATTGATAACAACTGGTTGTAAAATCATGAAGGACTACAAGATAGAATTCACGAACAAAAATAATTAAATAATAATCTTCAACATCATTCTGCATGAACGAACGATCCGCGGATCAACCTGGAATTGGTTGGTCCGCGCTCGTCGTTCTTTTCATAGAAGATAAGAGAACACCAAAAAAATAAATTCCCCTACCTCGATTCAGAAACAGTGCACGTCAATCGAATTGCGGATGACGAGCATCGCGGAAGTCGGGCATCGTGGAAAACGAACTTCGATTCCGTTGTCGTCGAGGTGCGTTCGAAGGGAAAACGTCGTTGGAAGAAGACATCGCGTTCTTCGGTGGAGATGTTCTTCGTTGGAGGTGTTCTCCGCGTACTTCATCGAAGGTGTTCTTCTCGTTCTTCGTCGATGTTGAAGAAGAAGAAGACTTCAAACTTAGCCTTTTCTCTCCCAAGTCTCCTTCACAAGAACAAATAACCACAAAATAAAATAATCCTCCAACTTATTTTATTAACCCAATATAGGTTTTGAATTCCAAGAGTTTGAAAATTCAAAACCCAAATTTAACTCATTAAGTTATTAACATAAGATGTTATAAATTTAAGGAGGTGATAAGTTATCGAATCATAAATGGGGGGTTTAGAGGGGTTAGGAATGTTAAGGAATTTGAAGAGGTGGGGAGGGGTTCGTGTGGGTCCCACACTTTCAAATATCCACACATGGGAAGTTGGATGGATGTGGGCCCATTACCAACTTCCCATGGGAGAAGTTAACAACTTAACATGAAATAAAATTGATTTAACAATTTTATTCACTTTTTTATTTAAACCCCAAAAATTAACTTCTTCTCCCGCACAAATGCAACTACGGTAAAGGTTCCCTTAAGAGATTACCGGCGTTGCGAGTTCATCGGTGCAATCGGATTTCAATTCTGAGCATCGGTTCAAAAGATAGAAATTTCCGCTCGCTCGTTCACTGAACGTACCCGAGCCAAACTTCAGAAATTAATTCCGGGCACACCGGGGCTCGGAATCAGGCGCCGTCAGAAACTATGTTCATGTAAAATTCCAAAGAAAATTAAGAAAAATATTCCTTGAAATTTCCTGGTCTTTACAGAGGAGCTTGTCATCAGAGGGTATGCTAATGCAGGTTTTCAAACAGATCAAAATGATCTGAAGTCACAATCTGGATATGTTTTCTGTCTCAATGGAGGATCTGTGAGCTGGAAGAGTTCAAAGCAGCCAGTTGTCGCCGATTCTACAGTGGAGTCTGAGTATATAGCGGCCTATTATGCAACCAAAGAATCCTTCTAGATTCGTAAATTTGTCCAGGATCTTGATGTGGTGCCTAGCAGTAAAGATACCATTACATTGTATTATGATAATACTGCATCGGTGGATCTTGCAAAAGAACCAAGGTCACATCAACAGACAAAGCACATACTCCGGAAGAATCACCTCTTGAGGGATTTCTATCAAAAGGGTGATGTTGCAGTGAGTAGAGTGTCCACAGAAGAGAACGTGGCGGACCCCATGACTAAAGTCCTATCTCAGCAGAAGAATGAATATCATTTGAGAGCTAGCGGGTTAAAGGTTGTTAGCAGTTGGCTCTAGTCCAAGTGGGAGTCTGTTGTAGTTGGTGGTCTAGAACCAACTACGTTGTAATTTATTCATTAAATAAAATCCATATCACATCTTGATTGTTCTTCTGTGTGACATGTCATGTGATAATGCCCTAAGGACAGCTGTTGCATTAATGGGTTGTAGCGGATCCCTACTATGATGAGAACCCGGAGGTTCCATAACACTGTTCTTGAATGTATGTTCTATGGCCGGATGATATTTTTTGAGGGACACAAATAATACAGGTCATTAGAGGTGAGAACTCATAAAACATTGAGGCACCTTCTCATGGTGTGTTCCCATGGTAATATCTAGGAGGATATTATGAGAACGAGACCCGCTAGTAGGAAATCCACATTTCAGGGTGTCATTGGTTGTTCCTATTTGCAGACGTGTGTATTGGTCCTTAGATTTTAAGATTATAATTAATGGGTATTATAACTCACACACTTAGATGTATTGAAGAAAACTGTGATGACACACTATTCGCAGCGAGGTAGGATACGTTGGGTGTGCCACGAGTAATACCGCATTAATAGATAATGCGAGAAAGGATTTGTCCATTCTGTTCCATAATGGAAGTAGATATCTCAGGCCCTTTGATGGAATTGATATAGCCTAAATAAATCCATGGCCATGGTAAGGTATGGGAATGTTCAATTCTGGGAAGTCAAAGAAAGAATAATCAAGCACATGGGTTGATGGCACTTTCATGCAACCCTCTTGATTGGAGATATCAAGACAAAGGGATTATATTACACAGTAAGCGTTTATAGGAGGTGACACGTCATTGCAGCATTAACTTCTTTCTCTATGGGTGCCTTGGCGTGTTGCTAGACGCTAACCTTGGACTTTAGGCAGGCTCTGCCTAATGGCACTGAGAAAGAGGCCTAGAGGGTCACACACTATGTGTGTCTATGTATCTCAGTTAAATATTAATTTAACAAGTTGAATAAAGATTATTCCCAATGGTGGTTTAATAATTATTCAAGGATGTCTGATCGCATTTATTTTGACACTAATTATTCGAGAAAATATATATTGTGGGAGAAATAATATAAATTTATTAGTGAGTAATGCAGTTACATTTATTTAAGAAATAAATAGCCATTACTCAAGGTCTAATAAATATGGTGGAGGAAAATAAATAAAACTGAAAAAATAAAAGTACACGCTGTGTATATTTATATATACATGCTGTGTAGTTTATTTTTCGGGATTCGTGAGAAAATATTGTTTATTTAATAAAATAATATTAAATGTAATACGTTGGACGCATGTCAAGTAATAATGATGGTCAACTGTCATTATTAAGACATGGGGTATTACTAAGAATTAAATGAAATGATTAAATGATTATGAGCAATTAATTTATTTTATTATTCTGGGTATTATAAATCATAATTACATTATTCTCAAAAAGGTTATCCATTTTGGTTGTGCACAACGGATTGGAAATACCCTCAAGCCAAGAGAGAATTCCCTTTCCACCAAGAACGCTTTCAAGTTATGAAATCAAGATCCTCCACCGGATCAAGGCGATCGAAGACGGACATCGCAAGTGAAGGATCTTCCGCGCTAGCACTCGGAGTTCCCTTTGGCGACGTCCAGAGATACATGGCACATGTGTGGATCACCGCTAGATGAATCCTACACTTGGATTCTCCGACGCAACGACGGATCAAAGGATTGTGACCAGAGACACCAACGAAGAAATAATTTCAACTAGGTAATTCTTATGAATTAATTAAATTAATTATAATCAATATATGATGATCCTCCTCATGGGTTCTGTGACTCTTATTTTCTTTTTCGTTCTTCATTCTATTCCGAAGATTTAGCGTTTTAAATCGTGACGGATCTCAGATTGAACGTCGTTTAACGCTAAACCTAAAGTTGGGCAAACCCACTAACGCACTTCTGCTACGCTCGGAACCTACAGATAGGAGAATTGACTGATCTTCTCTTAATTTCATCGAAACCTTCTTCACACTCTTTTTTGTAAACAAATTTAACCACTTTACCTGTGAGCTTTGTTAATGGGCTAGCCAATCGGGAAAAATTCTGGATGAAATATCGATAATAACCTACTAAACCAATAAAACTACGTATCGTAGCTATACTTGTTGGGGCTATCAATTATTGGATTTACTTTGTCTTAGATGGGACAACATAGATTCTGTACATAGAGACAATATGGACAAAAAATAAATCTCTTGAAGCCAAAATTCAACCTGTTAAACTTCTCGTATAATTCATTTCATCCGAGGGTTTTCAGAATGGTAGACAACTGATTTTCATTATATTCATAGATTTTGGAGTATACCAGGATATCATCAATAAATATCACTAAAAGTAATCAAGATATTCGTTGAAAAGTCTGTTCACTAGATCCATGAAAACAAGGGGTGCATTAGTAATCCCAAATAACATTACTGTAAAATCATAATGCCCGTACCCAGTTTAAAATGATGTTTTAGGAATGTCTTCCTTCTCTACACACATGTGATGATATCCAGATCGAAGGAACATCATTGAAAAATATTGAGCTCCATCAATATAGTCGAATAAATCCTCAATGTGAGGTAGGGGACTTGTTCTTTATTTATATATCACTTATCTCCATGTAGTCAATGCACAACCACATAGATCCATCATTTTTTAACAAAAATAATAGGCGCTCCCCATGGAGAAATAGTACTGTGAATATATCACTTTTTACTCAATTACTATAGTTGCTTATTTAGTTATATTAATTCCACAGTTCCAATTATATATGGGGTATTTGACATGGGCCTTGAAACATGAATTAAATGAATAGAAAACTCAATTTCGTGTTCTAGAGGATGTCTAGGTATATCCAATGGAATCATATCAACATATTTTTGAACAATAGGTACGTCATTTATTTGAACAACTCTTCCTCACCCACAGTTATTTAATTCTCTTCCTCCACAATAACTAAATTTTTTTGACCTACTGGGGGTGGATATAGATAATAATTATGGGGTGACATTTCTGCTCTAAAGATAAGGTACTCCTTATCATCATCGAAAATTGTAACCTCTTTCTTCTTTCAGTATTTTTTCACATCATGGTATGAAATCCAATCCATTCTGAGGATTATATCAAATTCAATCATGGTTAGGATGATGAGATCAAAAAATAGTGAACATTTATATGCCCTAATGGGAACAGATTCAAAACAAATGTTGCGATGGTACTGCCCTTTAGAGTATTGCTGACTACTCCCTTTTTAACACAAATTGAAAATATCTAATTTTCGTAGAAACTGGGAAATTTGAAACAATGTGATGATACGTAATCAAATAATGCTTTGGATAAACATAACGAAATCATTAAATTATATGCCACCACCTCTTTAAGAGCATCAACCACCGCAGTAGTGATCAAATAATCATGACCTTGATCCCATTCCCTTTTCTGAGGTATGTTTTCATGATTCTTAGAATATTCATTTTAAAAATGTCCCATATCATTGCTATTGTTGAATTCAAAATTGGTAGCATCTTTTTTTCCATTACAATCACCTACATGATGGCCATTCTGTCCACATTTATAGCATAATCCCTTTTAATTTAGATAGGCATGAGGGTGATTTCTTCCACAATTATCACTGGGTGGAAATTAAATTCATCCCTTTTTCCATGTTTCGTGATTTCCTTTCCCAGTTTGTTCAGCAGATCTCTTATTCTCTTACATTTATTTCATGTCTTAAGACATAGATAATTCATTTTCTGTCCTGATAGCGCATGAGACAATATCTTCATACGATGAGAAGGATTTTGATACTAATGATCGACAAAGAAATGGTTTGAACCCATAAAAAATGGTCAATCTTAATTATTGGGTTACATATATAATCTGTTGCTTGAATTTCTATCCATGTAAAGATAACTTCATACTATGATACATTCTCATCCACTTTTTTCTTCAGACTAAGAAATTTCTTTTCCATATCTTCTAGATGGTCACGAGGAGAGTATTATTCTATGAAAATCTCTTTAAACTCCCTATATTCCATAATGGATGCTTCATAATCTTCCTTTGTGTTTGGAATCAATGAACACCATTGATCAGCTTCTCTAGTGAGGCGATAAACTGCCATGAAAACTTCTTCCCTTTCACTACTCCACAATGTGTGAAATATTTTCTCTATGTAATTTTTCAATAGCTAAGTCACTACTGGATTTTTCCACGACCCGTCCTCAGAGCCCGTGATGTGACAACCCCAAGCCCGCCATCTGTAAGCCATGGGGCTGGCGACTAGCACCAATGGTGTAAATACCTAAGCTGGTACGTCATTGACATCATAGTAATAACACACACACAAATAGAGTAATATGGAAGAAAATCACTAAGTGATAACTGTATACAATAATTAGTGTTGAAAGTAATGGGGCCATAAATACAAGCCCAACAGTAAAGTACAAGTATAATGGAAAGAAAGTACAACTGAAAAAGGGACAATAGCTAAAAAGGGATTCTCCTGAAACGTCCTCCAAGTGTCCTACCTGAAGGGTAGGTACAGAAGTCCACCTCATCACTCCACGTCTATTGGTCCGCTCCGAGTACTATCACGTCGTGTGGTCCTCCTCTGGGTACTGTCAGGTCCTAACTCGCTCTCGACCTCCGTCAACTTTGTCCGTCGTATGCATCCAACATAACGATGTGCGGCCATAGCCCATGAAGGGGTGAGTATAACGATAATCATTAGGGACACCAAGACCCCCGAAGGTCTCCCAGAATCCAAAAAATACAAAACCACAGAAGAAAGATACAACCAAGAAGTATCAACCATCCCTACTGAGGTATATTCCCATATATATACCTATGTTATCAATCTCTGTTCGACTCAAACTCTCGGGCCCAAGCATAACCCAGTCCACATTGGAAGTAACGTCAATCACATCGATGATGATGATTGAAATTCAAGACTCAGCTCACACATGTATACATCTTTCATATAGCGATAGAGATGATCATATGTAGTCACTGATTCATCTAAATAGTCAAACCCACACATGATAAAAGACCAGCTAAGCTGTAGGACCCACACAAGATACAAGTACAGAGGTCAAAATGCCAAACCATAGGATACAAGAACAATAGTAATCGCAGTGATTCATCTAAGCTATCGAACCCACACAGGATACACGTCCATCTACTCTGTCGGAACCTCATAGTATACAAGTACAAAGGTCTAACTGCCAGACCCACACTGGATTAAAGAACAATAGTCATCACTGTCGAACCCACATATGATTCCGTTACAATTTTCGTCATTGTCAAACCCATGAAGGATCCCAGTACGGTAGTCATCGTCGTCGAACCCATGGAGGATCCCAGTACAGTAGACGTCGCAGTCGCAGCAAGCCCTAGGGTTCCCGCACACAACACACTTGATTCTAGGAGGTTCCACTCCTCGAGAAAAGGGGGTCGATACATCACCTATCACAATGTTTAGAGTTGATTTATCTTGAAGCTTTGTCTCATCAAAAGGAACACAATGTGATAGACGGCACGTCAATCAGGCACCAAGTTAGAGAGTTATTTTCTTTTTTGTTTAAGGGGCCCGGTTCGGATTACTCACGATCCAAACCTATCCGTATTCCAAAGTTTCCAAAAATACACATAGTGTATCACAAAAGGACCACCTCGTTGCAAGGATCTTAGTTCCGCAAACAACACATCGATTAGACGCAAGGTCAAGAAGTTATTCACATTTAAACGAAACGGGCCTGGCCCATCAAGCCCAGTGGGCTGACGAGTCAGCCCGTCCCGTCTCAGCAATTCCGACCCAGCTTAGGAGGGGGGTCGACCCAGCCCATGACAAGGCATGGCTCAGCAAGCTTTCCGAGCAGTGCGGGGGGCGGGGTGCGGCCCCCATGGTTCTTTATAACGGGGGCACTGACCAGTGCTGCCCCTCTTGCCTGGCCGGCTGAAGCTGGTAGGATTTTCCGGTGTGGGAGGCCTGCACTGGCTGGCCACTGTTCTCCCACACGACACCTTCAGGTTCCATGACCTTTTTCAACATTTCCGGCAGATGACCGTTTCGTTCGCCGTCGAAGCGGCCGACGGAGCGCGGGCTGCGGTTCTCCGTAGCGTGGCGCCAAAGGGATGCCCCGGTTCTCCAGCCCGGACGGCTAAATCCAGCCGGTTCTTCTTAGGAAGAGAAGCCCGGTTGTGGGTCATGTTCTCCTCGGCCCGCCCGGTACCTAGTGTCACGATCCACTAATGGGCCTGCACGCAGCTGCCGCTGCCGCCTCCACCTTCAGTCATCACCACCTCTTCCATCACTACCACCATCATGAAGAAAAACAAGGAACAACAGAGGGTTGTTGGGATGTGTTAATTCGTCCCATGCCCTCCACATTAGGCGATAACATATTTTCGAAGACAATCCAAGGAATTCAAAGAATAACGTGGTACAATTTAATCACTTAAAAATTATACAAACCACCAACCTCGATTTCACGAATGGTGCACGTCAACTAGCCATAGAAGACGAGCATCACGGAGGTCGGGCATCACGGAATACGGATGTCGATTATGTTGACGTCGGGGTGCATGTGAAGAGGGAGCGTCTTTGGAGAATTTCTTTGCATTATTCTTCAGAGATGTTATTTATTGAAGAATAGTGTTCTTCGTTGAAGAACAATGTTCTTCATCGAGAGAATGAACAATATTTTTCTTTTTCCCAAGAGCCTCCCCCAATATAATATCTGCCAAAAAAAATGAAATAAAACGCTCCCAATATTATATATTTGCCATTCATTTCAAAACAATTCACAACTATGTTAATTAAGTGGCATTAATTAATCTCAAGAGTAGGCACATTCAGGAGTGGAGGGAGGTGGAGACGCTCCTCCATTAATGAGGGGAGGTGTAATAACTTAAGATGAGATAAAGGGTGCTGATGGGAGGTGAAAGGTTGTGAGTTAGTGTGGGCCCCACCACACTAAATCCTGTCATGGGAGGCTATGTGGTGTGTGGTCCCCACCCCAACTCCCCTTTTGATGAAATACTTACCTCTTCAATAAAATTGTACAATACAATAATTTTATTTTATATTCTATGAATCCCCAACTATAACATTCAAACTGCATAAAACGCAACTATGGTAAAGGTCCCCTTAAACGAATATCGGTGCTATGAGTTCGTTGGTTCTCTCAAATTTCCATTCCGTGAAAAAGTTTAAAAGATAGAAAAACTCGCACGTATGTTTACTGAACGTACCTAAACAAAACTTTATAAATTGATTCCGGGCACACTGGGCCTCAGAATCAGGCGAAGTCAAAAACTGTAAACACGTAATAATCCAATGAATTTAAAAAAATCTTGAAATTTTTTAGTATTTACATTACCCCCACCTCAGGGATTTACGTCCCCGTAAAGCTACAACACACACTAGGGAAACAAATGGGGGTACTGGGCATGCATATGTGCCTCCCGCTCCAATGTGCTCTCCTGGTTGTTCCCGTGTTGCCTGTGAATGTGCACTTGAGGAATTGACCATCCACATTGGACCCGCTCCTGGATATACTCAATTTCTACCGGGACCTCTATGAATGTTGTCATATCATTGATGTCCACCTCCTCATGGTCGAATGATGTGGGATGGGTCGTGCACGTATCTCCTTAGCTGAGATAAGTGGAAGACTCTGTGCACCCAGTAAAACTTAAGTGGAAGAGCCAGGCAATAAGCCATCTTGCCTACTCTAGTGAGGACATGGAAAGGTCTGATGAAACGTGGATATAGCTTTCCACCCTGACAAAATCTTTGTAGACCTCATCAAGGTGAGACCCATAAGAATATGTGGTCATCATCACCAAATTCCAGTGGTCTCCGTCTCCTATCAACATAGGACAAATGTCTACTTTGTGCAGTCTTCATCCGCTCCTGGATGATCTGCATCTTATTTGTCGTAGCCTAAACCATCTCTTGTCCTACATGTGCTGACTATCCTGGGTCAGTCTAGCATAGAGGTGACCTGCATGGTCGTCCGTACAGTGCCTCATAGGGGGCCATCCCGTTGGTGGAGTGGTAGTTATTATTGTATGCAAAATCCACCATGGGTAGGTGATCCTCCCAGCTGTAACCAAAGATAAGGACACATGCACAAAGCTTGTCCTCAAGAGTCTAAATGGTCCTCTCAGTCTGTCCATCCGTCTGAGGTTGTAATGCGGTGCTAAAATGAAGTTCTGTCCCAAAAGCCTTTTGTAACCCCTTCCATAGTCGGGAAGTGAAACGAGCATCTTGATTGGAGACGATAGAAGATGGAACACCAAGAAGTCTTACTATCTATTGAATGTAGAGGCGTACCAAGCTCTCTACTGAGCCCTTCTCTCTAATCGGTAGGAAGTGGGTAGATATGGTGATTCGGTCTACGATCACCTAGATAGAGCTATGCCCTCTAGATGTAGGTGGAATCCTAGTCACGAAATCCATGGATATCCCATCCCACTTCCAATCTGGGACTTCTAAGGGTTGTACCAAGCCTCCTGGTACCTTATTCTCCGCTTTCACTTGCTGAATAGAGATGCATCGTGAAACAAACTCTGCTACAACTTTCTTCATACCCGGACACCAGTGCTATCTCAGGTTCAGGTCCTTCTATGAGAAGATATACCTTAGAATCTGATGTTCAGATTATATGGTAAAACATTCACCTATAAGATAATGTTGCCACATCTTCAAGATGAAGACCACTGCTACTAACTTCAGGTCATGGGTAGCGTAGTTCTGCTCATGCAATCTCAACTGCCAAGAACCATACGTGATCACTACTCGCTCCTGCATCAGGACACACCAGAGTCCACTCCCTGATGCATCGTAGTAAACTACGTACCCAATTCTCTCCTCTGGTAGCCTCAAGTTGATCATGCTAGAAAACCCCTTCCTTAGCTGTCGAAAACTCTTCTAGTATATGTCTGACTATATGAAGGGGTTCCCCTTATTTGTCAAAGCTAATAGTGGTGCTGCAACTCTAGAATATTTTGGCACAATAGTATGTCTGGACGACTCCTAAGTGATCGACATCACCCTATTATGCATGATTCCATCATATGATGCATGGGTTTTTCAATTTTTCTGACCATGGAAAACCCCATCCCAACGTTGTACTTAATCAAAAACGTTTCTTCCTAATACAATCAATCTATGTATGAACAGTGCCTTCCTAGTCCATACCCAAACCAACATCGTAAGTCATCAACGCTACCACCAAGAGGTTCCAACAGAAACTCTCACCTCAAGGGTAAGATCACAATGTCAGTGTAATTGTGATTATCGAGTCTCATCCCAAAGGTATCTCCAGATGTGAGGGTCAAGTCAACGTTTTCACCTGAAACTCTAGTTCTGGGACAAAATTCATGGATGGAAGGAATTATTGGTACCTATTTCTATTGATACGGCAGCTAGTAGTAGACATAGACTGAATCTCAAATCATTATTAGAGCCCTTCTGTCAAACTCCTTGACTGAATGTAGCTAATCTCTTCCCCTTCCCACCAGATCCAAGAGACTAGTAGGGACTACAATTGTTGGTGGTTGTAACATGTCGAAATTTTCACCACCACATGCTGCCTCCATGTTCTGCATCCACCTCTTCTACCCTACAGATTCATATGTCCTTAACACATCCCCTTATTGAAACATTTTACACGTTCACGTCTATAAAACTGACACTAGTTTCTTTCTTTCCAGCTATTAGCATTCACTGGTTGTATCTGCTCTTCCAATGAACATTCAACAACAAAGGTTCTCTCTAGCACCCAAACATAAGTAGAAATGCATATAGGAATAAAATTATTGGCTCAGATATCCATTAACACACCTCGCTCAGTGGATATAGCTCTAAATCACTGAACGAATCATATTCATCGAGTAGCAGGATTGATCGGTATGCCTCGATGAACACTCAGCTACCGACACATCATCCTGCTGATGCTTTCTAAGCTCTAGAAAACTCTCAACCACCTCCTCATGCTAGTCCTCAGCCGCCAGTGGGTCGGGATCACCTCAAATCCTGAGGGATATCTGGTGCTGAAACACATGTAAGGCAATAATCCTACAATTTTCCTCTACCAGTATCATCAGTAGTGTTTGCTGACTAACGGGAAGTGATATAGTTGGAACACTGGCCGAAGGTACCATCTCAGAAAATGGTCCATGTACTAAAACATCATAATTATTCGGACCATCCTCATGGTCACTCAGTGAAATAGATTAGCATCTAAGATCAACATCTACTCTACTAGTGTCTCATCTAGGTGGAAAACTCTAGTAAATACCTCTATCCAGTCCTCTACTACTGGAACATGTGCAACACACTATGTCGGTATGCACCGTCTGCTAGTACAGCTGGTGGCATCTACTGCCCAACGGGTGGTGGTGTTGCTGGTACACCACATGTAGGTGCCAATATAGTAAGTGGGCCCTGCACCAGAGCCTCATCGCTCGGTGGGCCATCATTGTGTACTCTCTCTCGTAAACCCTAGCTATCTTTCTTTGCAGTGCCATCCTAATAAGGAACAGGTTTTCCACGGTCAATATGTTATACCTGGTGAGCTGACTCAATGAAAACACAATGGGAACTATTGAAACACACACAAAATCTGTGTTTCCGTGCACTATGTCGGAAATTAGAGGTCAGGGTCCTGGTGTATGGATACGTCAGCCGCCTCACAAACACTGGACTTCCTGGACTGAAAACCATCCTAAATACTCATAACACTTTTTCTTCACAGAAAATAAAGATCAGAGTCCTATGTTCTGCGGTAGAAACACCCTCCCTCTGATACCGATTTTTCATGACCCTTCCTCGTGACCCGTGTCGTGACTACCCCAAGCCCACCTTCCATAGGCCAAGGGCTGGAGACTAGCACCAATGCATAAATCCCTATGCTAGGAAGGCATTGCCTTTAGAGTAGTAAAACACACACAAGAAGAGTAAGATTGAAGCAAATAACTAAGTGAAAACTGTATACAAAAAGTAGTGCATAAAGTAAAGGGGCCGGAAATAAAAGCTCAACAGTAAAGTACATGTACAACGGAAAGCAAGTACAACTGACAAAGGGACAACAACTAAAAAGGGAAGCTCTTAAAACATCCACCGAGCATCCTACCTTAAGATTAGGTATAGAATTCCACCTCAACACTCAACATCTATCGGTCCACTCTAAGTACCATCTCGCTATGTGGTCCACCTCGGGGTATCGTCCGGTCCTAGCTCACTCTCAGAATTCATCAATGATGTACATCGTCTGCATCCCACACAACGAAGTGTGGGAATAGCCCATGTAGGGGTGTTTATAACGATACTTAGTAGGGAACCCAAGAACCCTGATGGTCTCCCAGAATCCAAAAAGGATAAATCATAGATGAAAGATACAACTAAAAAGTATCAAACAACCCTACTTACGTATATGACCATACATATACCAATGTTATCAATCTCAGTTTAGCTCCAACTATCGATCCCAAGCATAACCCAGTACACAGAGGAAGTAACATCAATACATCGATGATAATGATTGAATGTCGAGACTTAGCTTATACAGGAATACATCTTTCGTATAGAGATAGAGATGATCAGATGTAGTCACTGATTCATCTAAGATGTCGGACCCACATAGGATACAATAACAACTATGTTGTCAGACCCACAGATGATACAAGACCAGCTACTATATCGGACCCACATAAGATACAAGTACAGAGGTCAAACTACCAGACCCACATAGGATACAAGAACAATAGTCATCACATTGAATCATCTAAGCTATCAGACCCACAAAAGATACAAGACCAGCTACTCTGTCAGACCCACACATGATACAAGTACAGAGGTCAAACTGCTAGACCCACACAGGGTACAAGAATAGTGGTCATCACTATTTATCCCACAGATGATTCCAGTACAATATCCATCATCGTTGAACCCAGAGAGGATCCTAGTACGGTAGACGTCGCAGTCGCAGCCCGCTCTAGGGTTCCTGCACACAACACGATCGATTCCAGGAGGGTCCACTCCTCGATAAAAGGGGGTTGATATATCAACTATCACATAGTCAAGAGTTTATATAACCCGAAGCTCTATCCTATCAAAAATAACCCAACGCGATACACGGTGCATCAATCGGATGCCCGGTCTGAGAGTTATTGACTTTTCCGTTCCAGGGCCTGGTTCAAATTAAGCTCGTTCCAAACCCGACCATATTCCAAAGTTGTCAGAAACTCACTTACAGTATAGAAAATTGATATCCTCGTCACGAGGATCCCTGTGTCATAGACGACGCATCCATCGGATGCCCGGTCATGAAGTTATTCGCATCTAAGCGAAAAGAGCCCAGCCCGTCAAGCCCGGTGGGATGGCGGGTTGGCTCGTCCTGGCGCAACGGGTCTGAACTGGCTGGGGGGGGGGTCGTCCATGCGGAGCGGTTGGGTGGTTCTTGGTCCTTTGTAACGGTGGCTCCAAGCGGCACTGCCCCTCCTGGATGGCCGGCCGAAGCCATCCCGCTGTTTCGGCGCGAGCGGCCCGCACTGGTGGGCCGCTGTTCTCACACTCGGCACCTTCAGGTTCTGTGGCCTTCTTCATCCCGGACAAAAGGGGGATGGCCAATTTTCCATATAAGAATCCCGTGGGGCACAAGGTGTGGTTTTCCACAGCGCAGTGCAAATGGGGTGTCACAATTCTCCAGCTCGACCGGCTAATGCTGGTTGGTTCTTCTTCGGCCGAGCAGCCTGGTTGCGGGTCCCTATCTCCTCTACCAACACGGCACCCAGTTCTAAGGTCCTCTAATAGTCTGGCATGCAGACTCCCTTTCCACCGCCTCCTTTGGTCTTCTCTACCACTTCCATCACTTCCTCCATCGTGAACAAAAACAAGGACCAACGAAGGGTTGTCGGACCGTGTTGGTTCGGCCCGAGCACTCCGCATTAAGCGATTGCAGATGGCTGAAGACAAACCAATTAATTCAACAAATAATGTGGTAAAATTTAATCACTTAAAAATTATAACAACCCCCTACCTTGATTTCTATAATGGAGCACATCAATGAGCCACGAAATATGAGCATTGCGGAGGTCGAGCACCGCAGAATACAGATGTCGATTATGTTGACATCAGGGATGCGTCTGAAAAGGGAGCGTCATGGGAGAAGTTCTTCGCATTCTTCATCGGAGATGTTTTTCGTTGAAGAAAGGTGTTCTTCATTGAAGAATAGTGTTCTTCGTCATGATAATGAACATTATTCTTCTATTTCTTCAGAGCCTCCCCCAATATAATATCTTCCAAATCAAATGAAATAAAATGATCCCAATATTATAAAATTGCCATGGATTTCAAAATAATTCAAAACTATATTAATTACGATTCATTATTTAATCTCAAGAGTTGGCACATTCATGAGAGAAGGGAGGTGGAGAGGCTCCTCCATTAATGAAGGGAGGTTTCAAAACCTAATATGAGTTAAAGGGAGTTGAGGGGAGATGAAAGGGTTTGAGTTCATGTGGGCCCTACCACACTAAATCCTCTCATGTGAGGTTATGTGGGGGGGGGGGGGGGTGGGCCCCACCTGAAATCCCCTCTGGAGGAAAGAACTGCCTCATAAATAAAAATGTATAATACAATAATTTTATTTTATTTTCTACAAATCCCCAATTATAACTTTCAACCCGCATAAAACGCAACTGCGGTAAAGGTCCCCTTATGAGAATACTGGCACTGCGAGTTCATTGGTGCCCTCAATTTTCAATTCCCAGCACTGGTTTAAAAGATAGAAAAACCTGCATGTACCTTTACTGAACGTACCCGAACAAAACTTCAGAAATTGATTCCGGCCACACCAGGCCTCAGAATCAGGCCATGCCAGGAACTGCGGACTCGTAATATTTCAAAGAATTTAAAAAAACCCTGAAATTTCTAGGTTTTTACAGATTTTTACTCCCATTGATTGTTTTTGGTTGTTTCCCCATGAAGCGGTCTAACATTAATCTTATGCGTTGTGGATCAGGCCCTCCATATAGGTAAGGTTAATATTCATAGCCTGTGTGAGTTGTCCCTGTATGGTGATAAGAATATCATCACCAGTTTCATCACCAGCTCCACAATAATTATCTTGAGTAGGATAGAAATCCCAACATGGATTACTTGTGTTGATATAGTTTACATTCTATACACTAGGATCCATTTATATACAATTTAATACAATAGATTAGTTTATGAATCGCATTATATAAATCCAAACAAGTAAAACACTTAACATAAATTCAACAGTTTATGGATATAATACATAATCATAAAAAAGTTTTTATTGAGGATATATATACTCATAAAACATTAATAATGGTTTGTAAATAAAATTATAATTATCCTAATTATATCCCTTGGGAGTGTCGTAACCAACAAAACAACATGGCCTGTTGTCGTGCACCCGTTCCCGTTCGAGTCTAGCTCAAGGCATTGTTTTTGGGTTTTACCCCTAGGAACTTCTAAGCCAGAGACACCATTACCTTCTTGTATGCAGACAGGGATGTATAGCTTGGAAAACTTATCAAATCTCTACATTACCAAAATTATAGGATGTTTTTCTATACTAATCCTAAATTTCAATCTTAGGATAATGTGATCTAATCAGAGTTCATCCAAATCTAGATTCCAAAGTTTGTACTAAACTTCCGTTGATGCTAACTGTAACGCCCCAACCCAAGTTACCTAGAGTCAGTGCATTATTACATAACATCGACATTATCAAATGGATATCATGTCCTTAATGATATATTAGTTTATTATTATAGGAAACAAGAGTAATACATATGTTTAACATTACAACTTGAAAATAAATAAAACAATAATTTATTCTGTTAGAAACATTAAAGCCTCCTGGATTTGGCATGAAAGTCACTCATAACTAACTTTTTCATATCGTGGAAAAATAAAACATACAAAAGGGGTGAGCTCAAATGCTCGGTAAGGGTATGAAATACAGCGGAAGATAACAGAAATATTATGAACGGTCAAAAATTTAAAACACATTCCTTTAAAAATAGTAAGCATGATCAATTTTATTGAAAGAATATGAACTGAGTAAATAATGTAATAACAAAACATAATCATTGGTATTACACTAGTCAAATGACCACATGAACCATCAATATTATTTTCATAATGAGAGAATGTATAATGCCCGACATTCTAAAACATTTTCCCAAGGCATTGACCAAGACGTCTAAATATGATTAAGTCCTCGACCAAAACAATATATCAAATTGGGAAAGGCCTCTGTCAATGCCATGTCTACTTGTATCACGAGACCTACCGATACATTGAGGAGCTATTGAGGGCCCCGCTTGTAACTTATGAAGTGAAATATATTCCTCATATGAAAATGATAAAATATTACATAAACATTCGTATTAAAATTAGCATACAAAATATCAATATTTAACCATAAACCATGAATGTTATAAAAATAACACATTCATAGTCAAAACATATCACAAACCCATTAATAAAATCTTGAGGACTTGTATCATAATGAATCTACTTCAATAATGTATAAAATCAATCAATGAATGTTGACATTGATGAAATCAAAAATATTTCATCGAAGTATCTATCTGTTTTTTTGAAATCGTTTAATGTTACATAATTATAAAAGAAAACATTTATTTTAAAAATATTCATATAATATTGTGTGAAAATATTTGATGATGTTGTAACAGTAGTTAAAAACCACACCCGCCATATAAGTTTAAAAATACATTCTTACATTAATTATGAAGAAAAGGTTGTAAGGTAACTTGTTTGGAAAACGACTGAAATATTCATTTAAAAACATAAATGTTCAAATAAGAGTATAATGAAAATAACCAATTTTATATTAAATAGAAAATATGTTCTAAAATAATTTTTTTATGAAACATGGATGTTGATGATAAAGAGTTCTGAGTAGATACATACGTAAAAACAAGCTCGGATAATAAAAAGATTATAGAATTAACCCTTACCTTCTATTATTCCATGGTCATGGGTAGTAAAACCACCTGTATAATATATAAATAATTGTTATTAAATTATTAGGGAACCATATACATTAATATGATATCATATATGATAATTTAATTTTTCTTTGTTATTAATATATTAGTATTATCATTATTTCAGATGTCAACAGATTTGTTTTCCTTTATCTTCTTTGTTACGTAAGTAATGTTTTTTATGGATAGGATGTGTCTTATTCATATTAAGAAATATATAAAGTCTTAAAACATTACTTTTACTCATCAAATGAAAATTATTCTTGAATGGATATGAGTGGAATGAACCTCATCGTGTTCGTGGAGACGGTAATTCGTACGTACACACGAGTGACAATATCATTATTTTTATATTAAAATAAGATATAATTGGATCATATATCATATAAAATGAATCATTATCATGTAATATTTATTATTTAAATCATTTATACTCATTATTTTACCCATACAAATGATGAAGTATTTTTAATAACAAACTACACCACGATGTGGAGACGGTAATCCATATGTAAGCACGTATGGTGTCTTTGTCATTTATAGGACGGATAGAATAATGAATATGGTTGTACAATTTTCATTATACCATCATAGTATATTGAATATAATGGAATAATTATTTTATAATGTAATCAATAAAGAAGGAGGAAGTAGAAGAAGAAGAGAACACGAAATATGTGATGAAATATTTACCACTTCTTCATGTTCTTTCTTATGATTTGATATAAAGGGCTCCATAGGTTGTCTTTGTGAAAGGAAGGCCTCTAGGATTAAGGGATTATATTTGGGAGGATATTTGGATAGAGGTTGGAATAGCCAAATGGATTTTATGGAGTGAATTGGAAGGAAGGGGAAGTGCCCTTTTATAAGAGGGGTGAGTGGAACCTTAAGAAAAGATTGAAATATTATTTTATTATAAACTCAGTTTTAGTTTTCTAATGGATCCATAATGATTTATTTAGACTCTATGTTGGGTATGGGTCAAAATAATCTCAACCAATAGGTTTTAGACATTCTTATGTCACCATTTTAACATTATCATTTAGATTTGGATCTTAGTTAAATATTTTGATATTTACCATGTCTCTTTATATTTTTATATTATATTGTTAATAAATTTACTATAAACATTAAATCGAACCCCAAGTGGTTCATTATTAATATATATATATCTATATCTATGTAATTTGCCCCAAACTTATATTTTTATGAATAGAATACCAATTCAGAATCTAGTATCTGTTTTAAAAACTCTTTAATGTCTATTTTTGACACTATTGGGTATTTTGTTTTTGCTAAATTAATAACAATATTATTACTTCGAAAAAATGCATTTAATAAACCCTATAATTTCATATTAAAAATGAAAATTAGTTGAATTTCGAAAAAGTCTCAAATTAAATTTATTTCTGTATTTATAATATCAATTATTTTAATATTTCATTGACAAGGTAATTACTGCATCATCATTTTTTCATAAATAAATTAACTTATTTAATGTCTGAAAATTATAAATAAAATACCATTATGTAGGAAATCGTTTTATATTTCTAATTAATATTTATTGTCGAATTTATCTTATGGGTAACCCTTTATTAAAAATGGGTTAGTTATTAAACATTCAATTTAACACTTTTAACTCTTCTTTGAATTAAACAATAATAAATGTCCTAATCTATTCCAAGTGGACCTAAAGAATCCTATTATATTCCTAAGATTATTATTGGTCGAATTAAATTTATCCAATAGAATTAGGACATGTGTTTTGGTAATAATAATATCATTTTTACCTATAATTACTCAATTTAATTTTAACTGTGGTAGTTAAAAGTCAAAAGTTACTATTCACCAAACATTATTTTTTCCTTTTTGAACCACATTTTACTTACTGATATCAATGGTGTTTCATGGATTGATGAAATTCAATTTACAGAAGTGGTAAAATTACTTTTTATGAAAATTTTCAAATTCTCCTAAAAGGTGGGTAAAATAAGGTAAAAAGTTCTATAATTTTTTACATATTTAAATTTATAATAAACTGACTCCAATGAATTACATTTTACTTATATAAGTATTATGTATCTATTTTGACCCAAAATAAATTAAAATAAAATAAATAATTATTTAAATAAAATGTCTGTTTTAAAATATAACTCAGTGTTATGAGCAATCAAAAAAAATTGTATATTTTCATTAAAATTCCAAAAACTCACCCTAAGCTAATTTTGATATTCTAAATCCAAAAATGATGTCCATTTTAGAAAATAATATTTATAAAATTTCAAAATGTTGGTATTACTATTAATATCGGCTAGTTTGATTAGTCATAGTGTGTTAGAATCTCAAAGTTGCGTACAATGCAAGATATTGCATAATTCAAAATGAAACATACCACAGAAGCATGGGGTGTTACATTTATGTATTCATTAATCTTATATAAGTTTCATACATTCTGTTTGTATTTTACAAACATTTTCATATAGACAAATTTATATTTCCTTAATTGGTAAATTAAAATTTTAATATATTTCCTTATCAATTCCTGTTGATAGGAAAGGCAGACTAAACATAACTCCATTATTTCTTACCAATTTCCATGTAAAATCCATAAAATACTATTAGCCAAAAATATTTTAATAAAAGCAGAATTTTTATCTTGAAAAACTATCATATTTATTTTTGGTTTTTTAAAAAAAGTTATGCCTTTAACTTTATTAAAAAATATTTAATATCTTCAATAATACTCCACATAAGAGGAACTCTTATAATGATAAATAACCTATATATTTCATCATTTTAATTCAATTGATCATAATTATTAAAGGTCTATAATAATATTTCGTTTATGAATTACCAATTATTATTTAATCGATTTTGTCTTGGATTCTATTATAACAAGCTATTTGGTTATGCCACAAGAAGTTATTATAATGACCATTTCATTCTATGGATAACCCATATCTGTATTATTTATGTATGATTCTTTATATAGAACACTTCTTCATGGGAATGTTATGAGGGGTGAACCTAGATAGTGCTCCAATGTATTGTGTAATATTTAGCCTCTTGAGACATTCTTTATGGGATTATTGAGTAATCCTAATCCAGTATGGGCCTTCTTTCCCATTTGAAATAGTAGTGGATATTAGCCTTGACTCTTATTTATGTCATTTAATATGTTGTGGACCCATTCCAATATTTTCATGATCATATTTTATTTGGTCTATATATTATGCTTATATATGTTTAGTCATGAGGATTTAGTTTTATCTTATGCGTTTCTAACTCATGTTTTATGACTCATTCAATGATTATTCCCTTACTGGATTCTATAGTTCATCCATTGTGTCTATGTGTTCCCCATGTCATCCTATGCTGATGTAGGATTAAACATAAGATATTATCTTATTTTGAATGATTAATAACTAGAGGTTTTATTCTAATTATTTTTTAAATTTTAGGATCCTAATCTTCAAAATACACAATAATTTACAATCCTTGGGTTGTATTTGATGGATAATAATGCATACAATCATGATATAATATGTGAAAAAGGTCGGGGTGTTTATTGTTGGTATTAGATCATAGACTACTTATTTTGGGGGAGTAGTTCCAAAAAGAATTTATAATAACCCTATAGATAATTCAATCAAAATGAATAGAATATGTTTGAACAATTTGAATCACAGTTTAAGATATTATTTTAATTTATATGTCTATTCTTCTATGTTAATTGTTTTCATTTTATATACTATGTATTCAATCCCCTTAATTGTATTTTATTTCCTTCTCTTTGTTAATTTTGGGAGATATGATATCCTATGATAACAATCAATGTGATTGGAAATTTAATGAACTACCTAAAATGATTCCAAAACTAATTGGAAGGGGATCCAAAATACTCATGAATGTACAAAATCAATTAGGTGATTTTAGGAATAATAAATTCAATTTCATGGGGGCCCATACTTCCCCTATGAAATAATTAATTATGGTAAAATCCTTCATTGGAAGAATTACACCTATCATTAGTAGATTATAATATCCCATCATCCCTTAATAATGGATTATATCTATCGAGAAGATACTCTCTATAATTCAGTTCTCAGAATAAGATAATGTTATACTGATTTTCTATCATTTGGATTGATACGATGATCAATGTTTTAAACTGATTCGAGACTTTGAAAGCTATGAGTATATATTATAGTATCTCATCAAGGCTGAGATGGAGATTAATGGCTCACAGAGGTCTCATGGGTATTGAGATAAACAATTACAATAGAGTTTAATAAGGTAGGATCAAAAGATAAATAATACAAAGGAATGAAAACCCAACACCCCTCATGTCAAATGTGTATGAAGAAGAATCCCAATAACTATATAGAGGGAACAAATTGATTTTCTAAAGTAGATGTTATGGAAATTAGGATAATTATTTCTAAAGTTATTTTATGAATCCAACTAATATCAGGGAATAAAAGATGTTTTAGATCATACATATCCTATTGTGTAGTGTTTTTACAATAGATAACATAAAAAGTTTGTGACCCAATTCCCTAATCCAAGGGTAGTTTAATGTATTAAAAATCAAAAACCTCAAAGTATATATGATATGGAATACTCTATAACAACCATTTAGGTCAATCTTGATAATGATTTCATGATAGGTACATTTTTTATTCATTCATGAATAGAGAGAATAATATTTGATTCCTGATCTACACATTTGTTTATATCTTGTAGGTTTATTAGAACCAATAAACCACCACCTCAAAATATGAAGCATGAGTTATCTATGAAAATAAAGAATTGAAAAGTTATTTTATCTATATTATATAACTCATTCCTCTATAATATTTATGGAATGAACATAACTATAAACATTTCCACACATATTTCGGTGGACTGTAATGTTTTATTGGGAATAAATTATGTATATTAAAAAAACAAAATTCGCTATCTGGAAAAGAATATAACTCTTCAAATTCAATAGAATTCTCAAATTCTATAAAATTTTAAGGAAAAGGATAATTATAATTTATAATATTCCTATGAATATTGAAATTCATTTCTATATGAGAAATAATATATTACTCAATTGATTTATACAATCGATGGAATCATAATCGATGTCATTCAAATTGTGATGGACTACACAGAAGTGTTCCCTAAGGAATTTCTCTATCTTCCTCCAATTTCAGAGGCTGATTTTTTAATTTATCTCTTAAATTGATCTCTATTCATATGAAATACTACTTCTAGAATGTCCACGAATGAGTTTAATGAACTAAAGAATCAATTACAAGAGAATATGAAGTTGGGATTTATATGCTTGAATGCTTCGAGAAGGGGTGTGGTTGTCCAGTTGTTCAAAAAGAAGGTTAGAGAAATGAACTTATCCATTTATTACAATGGTCTCAAAATAATTTTAAATAAAAATTATCTCCATCCATGGAATGATGCCTTATTTAATCAACTACGTGAGGGCTAGTATTTATTAAAGTAGTACCTTCGGTTGTCATATCTCCAAATTACATTGTGAATAGAAGATATTCCCAATATTACATTTTGAAAGATGTAAGAAAACTATGATTTCATAGTGATTCCCTTTAGACTAAAAAATTGTCAATCAATTTTCATGGAATTAATTAATGGAGTATATAGAGATTACATCGAAAAACTGTTGATGTATTTATAAATTATATTATGATATATTCCATGTGAAATGATGAATATGATGAAAAAATGAATAATATGAAAAAGAAATTAAATAAAGATAATCATTATAAAAGGTGTAGTAAATACATGTTATAGATAGAATATGTATCATTTATGAGTCACATTATCCCTGACAAATAAATACCTGTAGACTCTTTTAAAGTGAATGAAATTTTGGAATGGCCCATACCCATATCTATAATAGATACACATAGTTTCCTTGGTCAAGATGGAAATTCTTAATGATTTCTGTGGAACATATAATGATTTTCAAAACCACATAAAAAGATGAATTAGAAGGGAGTTATATTTTTCTAGACCAGTGATTTCAAATAGTTCTTCAAATAGTTTAAAAAGAGGCTTATCATATCCCTAGTACTTAAACTATTGACAAGTGGGGAACTCTGTGCATTATATATCAGTAACTCAATGAAGTGATTAATCTATGGACTAATGATAAATTATAATATGATATAATATTCCTTATGGTAGTTGAAGGTTTGGGAGTGAATCTACACCACACCTGATATGGAGTTTGATAATGTTTTCTCTGAGTTGAACATGTGGATGAATTATCTTTATAGGGAGTAGCAACAGATATATAATGACCATAAGAGTCTCAAAAATATATTCTTATTGAATGAGCATAATATTAACTTATGAATATGGTTAGAGATCATCATGGATTTGGACATCTCAATAAATATTCTTCCCATTATTGTTAATAAAGTGTAAAATGGTTTATGTAGAATGAATCTCGTAACATTATCAACGAGGAGAATATAGAAGGATCCAATTATAATATAAAGTAAAAGGAAGTATATGTGAATCAAAAACAATGGTACATAATCATTACTTTCCTAAATGATTAATCAACCACACCTTATGGATAAATTAATGGATTCTTAATGAAATGAGGTGTAAATTTCGAAAAATTCCTATGTTGAACCCGAGGATAAATCCATAGAGTTCAAAATTGATATAGAACAAGTTGTAAAATTTTGGACATGAAGATGCATAACATTTGATCCTAAGATAAAGATGGATATTTCAAATGATTCACATAGATCAGCAATATATATCCATGTTGGGATCCCAAAGATGTATTGAGATATCTAAGATCTCAATTTATCGGACAATATGAAGAATGAGATTTCAAAATAAACATCAACATGTGTAATATTTCAGTTTGTAAAGGATGAAAGGAATAATAGATAAGGGTATGATACCCTTATTTCTATAACTACATGGAAATGGAATAAAATAACCATAGTCTTTTTTTCTGGACATCCAAAGACATCAATAAGAAATAATTATATATGTGTCAGTGGGGATCATCTTATTAAGAATACTAAAATTATTGTAATTCAAGTGGTCTTATCAGTTGAAATAATTATATAGATATACATAAAAGAATTGATATGGGTCCATGGACTACCATTAATGATTATATTTGATAATGATACGATATTCACCTATATTTTTTTGGAAATTTTGAAATATCCCCTAAATAATGATCTGGACTTCAGTATGGCTTATCACCCGTAATTTAATGGCAAGTCTAAGTGAAGCATACAAACATTGTAAAGCATGTTGAGTGAATTCTCAATGGAATTCATTGTAATTTGGGATCTGAATTTTCAAATTTTTGAGTTCTATTAAAATAATATTTTCCACTAAAGCACATAAATAGACCAACATGATGAACATTATTGGAAATCATGTAGAATACATTCATGATAGGATGAAGTTGTTTAATGTAAGCATTTGGGATCTGAATTGGTCATAGAAATGATAGGAAATTTTAAAACCAACCAATATCATATGTGAACTAAAAAAATATGAGAATATAACGGTGAATATAATGACCAATCATACATGTAGTTTGAGGATTTTGATCAATTATTCTTTTACACATCTCCATTGAATTGTGTCATATGTTTTCAGAGGAACAGAATGATAATTATCTGGTACATCGGCCCCACCAGGATTATTGAATGAATTGGAGTTATGGACAATCAACAATTACTTATGAATAATTATGTTTAAATTACTTATTGTATTCTACATTTCCATATAATGAAATCACACATGAGTTCCGTCAAATATATTGAATTCAAAGGTGGTTTAGCTAGAAAATGATGTCTCTTATGAAGAGAAATCGGGGAAGATATTAGAATATAGAACCGATGATTTATTTAATTATGTCACACACATATTCTATGTATTATTTATAAACAAGTACTAAGAAGTGGTGACATGGGAACTGGAGGACGTAATGAAGTATAAATACCGTCACCTATTATCACCTTAGTATAGAAAAATAGAATTTTGAGGGATACATTTCATAAAGGGGAAGATTGTAAAGACATAATAGTTTATCAATTGAATTTCCCTTCTTATGTCACAAAATACATACATCCTATAGGGAACCCATTAAAAATGTTATTATCATAAATCAAGAAGGATAATGTTTCTAGAAAAAAAATCCAATTAGAATTCCAAAAATTATGATGGGATACTATATATATAATAAGGTAATAATAATGGGAAAATATTGATTATCTCAACCCACTAAACAACCACACTCCTCTTAAAAATTATAGAAATAAAACGTAGTATTAATAAATGAATTTGAACTTTGAAGATTAAATTATATTCATTACCTTATGATAAATTCTAAATGATTATATAATAAATAATGTATGATGTATTTGTATTCATTAAGGAAAATTTATGGCCATTATATATCTATCCATTATATGAGTAATCAAACCATTATGAATCAGAAAGATGACATTAGAATACTAACCTCATATTTGAATGTATAAAATAAAATTTAGGTATTTTATAAATGAAAAAAATATATATATTTTAATCATGGTATATGTAAATAAATATTTAAAAATGATAAATTAATTGTTGGTTTTCTTTAAATAATGTCAATGTTTACATAAAATTGATTAGTTTATATAATTATTTAAATGAAATAATATTTTCAGAAAAAAATTCACAAATTAATATTTTTTGGTATTATAATTATGATATTATTTTATTAGACCATAATTAATTTATCATGGGGTCATAAAATTGATAATAATATCAAAGTGCATTTTTTTAAATAAATTATGAGTTTATTAAAAAACATAATTTCTCATATATAGAAATTTATTATCATGGATTTGATTCAATTTTTGAAATATTAACATTAATAGATGATTTTGGTGGATGTTTTGAAAATTTTTAAAATAGTTTTATTTACAGGGAATAGTGAAATATATTTATTTTCATTATTTAACATTATAAGTAAAATACTTGAAGATTTGGGTAATGGATGATGTAAGCTTGGTATATGAACCAATTTATTCAAATTATCAGAAACAATTTACTATTTTAAGTCATATAAAAAATTACTATGTATAATATTAATCCAAAATAATAGTCAAATTAATATAATTAACAAACACATCTATCTCCCCTATAAATTTCACCCTCACCACCATTTATCCTCACACTTTCTAAGAAATTTAACATGTAAATATTCTAAATAATTAAATTCTCACGCATAATCTCCTTGTCTAAGAGCTCATGATCATAACATATGAACAACCCATCTTCATTAAGGAGGATCTCAATGATTTAACATTCTGGAGGGAAACTTCCAATCCTTATCTTTTAATTTCATTAATTTTTATATCCAATATTTACCTCCCCTAAAAATAGTTTCACGATATCTCTAGTATTATATATACTATAATTTTATTATTTTGATGGAATTTCCATCATCAAATATAGTATTTACTCTTATTAATCTAAAAAAGAAATGATCTTCCATGATATATCAATTCACCACTTTCCTGGATGATGATTTACGATTTTCCATTAAAGCATTCATGGATGAAAAAAAGACATTATTATGCTCAAAACATTTTTTAATTTGTTATTTATAACTTATTTCATGTTTTGAAACTAATATTTGGACATAAAATTTGATTTAATGATACTATATCATGATTATCTAAAAAAGTCCAAAATAATATAACATTTTTTGTTATCATTTCATTAATTGAAACACACTCATACAATAAAAAAATTATATAAGTGACCATTTAAATTTATTTTTATTCATTAATAACTTATAATTTAAATTATAGTAAATTATACCCATATTAAAATACCATCCATAATTTTACACAAGAAAACCATCCATTAAACCATGAAATGAATGATTCGAAATGATGAAATTTACCAATGAAGTAACTGAAATGGAAATAAAAAAACCTAGTAAAATATTTAGAAGTAAAATAGATATAATAGGATATAAATTTATTAATTAATTTACAAATCAAATTTTATTATCCAATACATTATGTGTATCTGAATAACAAATTCATTCATTTTGTAAGGGATCAATCATAACCACCAATTTTTCTTTGTACTATGCTTTCAAAATATTTACACTAACTTATGACTTTATTATTCATATATAAATCTACTAAATACTATTTTTATGTTCAATACATCTGTATATAACTCAATTCAACATTCATTTATGGGGAGATAAATGTTTTAAAAGATTCCATTCTCAATTCCTCAACACAAGCAACACCAATTAAATGGAACTCCCCCATTTCTTATGAATTATCATGTAAAATACAGAAAATATTTTAATCCACAATTATTTTTGTAAATTCATAATTTTTTCATGAAAAAATATCTTATTTCATTTCTATTTTTATTGAAAAAATATTCTATTATTATAGACTTGTTAATCTTTTTCATAAAACGACACTTTAGTAGAATTATTTTTCTCACCTACCCACTATCATTCATGTATTAAATTTCATTTTTTTTAATTATTCATGATATATTGAAATTTTAACTTTATTAAATACCTATAATTTTTAATTCCAATTTCATGGAATCATTTATGATACCCCCATTCGTAAAGATTTATGACATTATTATGACACTAATATAATTCTTTGGGTAACCATTACATGTCTCATTATGTTTTATTATTTATGTGGAACACAAATCCATGAAACTAGTACGATGGATTCACTTATATATCACTCAAATAGATTGGGTGATTTTTAGTCTTATGTGTCACATTTCTTGTTTTAGGGAGTAAATCCATTCAAATATGGGACTTTTTCCACCATTTGACGTTATGATGCATATTAGCCTTGAAAAATGATTTTGTCCGGTTATGTGTTTCTTCAAAATTTAAAAACGTTGATTATTATATGATTCCATATTTTCTATGTTATAATTATTAATATTTACCCATGATCCATGACTTTAATGTTAAAAATTTCTAACTCATGTGCAATGATATATTCCTAGGATTATTCCCTTAGATGTCTTTTTTCTCGTCTATTTCAACTATGTACTCACTAAGATATCCTATGAAGATGAAAGATGTAAAAATGGTTATGATCTCAATATGGGTGATTAATACTGAAATTTATTATTTAATTTCAATGTTTTTAATTTTAGGTACCTAAACTCAGAAGATAATAAAATATATGAACCATGGTTTTAATTAGATGTATAATTATACATAAATTATGTAATAATATCTATAAAAGGATAAGTTCAATATAATTAAATAATATATGTTCTTGTTTAGAAAAATAAATAACCATTTTATTAAATTATTATGTCCCTTGTTTGAAAATTAGTCCTTCAAAAAGCGTACTTCTATTAAAACACCAGCACTGGTGCCAATGGTATTAACCAACGTCCACAGGTCCTCCTATTGTATTTTCATTAGGTTTTATAGTTTTTGAAATTATTGGTCTGACATATAAAAAGATTTCATCATTTAGTTTAAATAATATTTCAAATTATAAATTAGATTTATAATACAACTATAAACACATGAAGGCTATTTTATTAGAAGAATGAAATTTTAATTATTAAATCCCCAAAACTACACCATTTAATCTATCATGTAAAATATAATGATGAATCATTGAGAAACAACACTATCCCACTCATAGATATAATATAAATGTATGATAAAAAGGATAAAAGTTAAAAAAAAACAAAATTAATAATCACTCATTATATTTATGGGGGATGAAATGTTTAGAGTGGAAGAACTTCCCAACTCATCCCATGTAAACTATCACAAAATAAGAGGCAAAAACTATATTTTCATGGAAAATATATTTAAATGGATTTTATATAAGTAAATTATATATATGTAATCCAACTATACATTTTTAATTTTCTAAATATGGTGGTTAAACTACTGATTTGGCTATTGAATTTCATGATTCAAATATTGTTGAGATGGATAGAAGACACATACCATTAGGGTATATGGATTATGATTTAATTTTATCATAAAAAATTTGTGAAATGGTTTGCAATATTTGTTACACAATTTTCGTTGAATCTATATTTTTTATGGTATTTTGGAATGTATTCTACTATGATAAATTATCTGTAATTAAATTTAATGCATATATTTTATTAATTACATTCTATGTGGTTATATTTTATGTGAAAACACCATTCAAAATTGTGAAATTGACTATAAAATAATAGTATAATTCAACAAATGTTGAAATGATGTAATTTTATTATATAATATCTTTTTTCCATTATTATTTTTAATTCTTCTCTTAAAAACATATTTAAATATTTATTAAAACCATTTTCATAAGTTATAATTTTTTTATGGGAATGAAAAAAGAATTTATTTAAAATATCTTATTATAGTTTTGGATATTAAATAATTTTCTATATTTTTTATAGTTTGTTGGGATATTTATCTATTCTATAATTATAATCAAATTATTTATCTTTGATGAAAATGTTTTCCCAGTATTGAAACTTTCAGAGTGGGGTAAATTGATGAAAAATAAAACTTATAATATTATATAACATAAAAAATTAATTATCATGTAAGTTACCTACATTTCTATGATTAATGTATACAAAATTAAGATATATAAAAATTTAATTCTAAAAAATAAAAAAAATTGTGAAAAAATATGAATTAAAACTATACATATAAAAATCCTTGAATCTCCATAAAATAATTAATGGATATTATTAATTTAAATTTATTACAGTTATGGTTGGGATAAAACTTCACAATTATTCGTTAGTATAATGTTGATTGGTAAATATATCCATATTTGATTAGTACAAACCCTCATAACGTTATTGCTTGAAAGGAATAAAAGCATTCACTTGTTATTAATTTTTGATAATCCTCTTGTCAAGGGTAAATGAGAATCCTTACAAGGCAGGAAGGCATATGTGTCAATTATATTACCTATAGGTCTTAGAGGAAATCACATAGAAAAGACAACATGAAACAGCCCCTCCCCAACAAATGTTTTTATATCATCACTCCTCATTTGCAAGTATGATCCACAAGTTTTCTTGTGCTAAGATTCATAGGTCAGGTATCGATGAAAATTCAATAGCCTCTCAATATTAAAATTCATGTTAGCTCTACATTATTGGTAGCATATACACTAAATACTCAACTTAATCATTGTCATTGGTAATATAAATCATTTCATCGTTATCATTAATGTGGCATAAGGGCCTTATGGTGGCCTGAAGTCCATGTGGTGCCCTATAGGCCAAGAAAGAAAACTATCCCAACGACCATGGGTGTCTCGAAGGATTAAATGTACAATAGGACCATTCCAGTGGCTTGAAGGCCTATATCGATGAGTAGCTACATTACCAAAGAGTATATGCCACACTCCTTTCTATAGAAAGCAGAAAATATATCTGCACCTGGATTTTATCATTGGTTTCTTGGGTTCATATATCGAGTCCTCACCAACTGGGATGAGGCTCATGTACCACAAAAACAATGTTGATCTCATTGAAATTATGATATATGTTATACACCCTAGAAAATCAATGATAAAACATTATTATTAGGTAGCTCTGTCCCAAATATCCTCTTCAATCAACCTAATACACAAATAGACCTATAACAAAATTCATCAAAACAGACATTTAAAATATAACTAGATAAATATCCCCTAATTAACTTTTACATCATAGGATACATGGGAATTATTAATAATGTTGAACTAATAGAATATAATTTTATTTTCTCACATAATAATACTTTTTATTATATTATGAAAAAATATGATAAAAAACTCTAAATATTTTTGAGATAGTGGATTGATCATTGAAGAAAATTGTTGAAATCTATATAGTATCTACAATTCCTTAAATATTTGTTAATATATATAGATTTTGATTTAACATTCTTCAATGAGTTATTAGGATTAGTCATAACAAACTCAAGTATTATGAGGTAATTATTCAGGGTGAGTTGAAATGGTTTCGAAACAAATTTGAATTAGAACTATCTCACAAGATCATAAGAATCATAATTCAATTCTATATGAAAAAAACTAATAATACATCATGAAAAAAGAAAAAAATATTATATTATAATTTATCAAAATAACATATCCACATGAATTAATGGTAGAAAATGAAACAACAAGAAAAGAATACATGTCATGGAACAATCATCTTATGAATATTAGCACAGATAAATATTAAAAATAAAATGAAAATTGATACTTCTAAATTTTAACATGAATAAATTTTGACAATTACTATTATTTAAAAAAATAATTATAGAAAATGTAAAAAGTGAAATATCATTTAGATTATAAGTTGGTTTAGATTTTCTTTAAAACAATATTTTATATACGTAATACTATTTCAGTGATGGATGTATATAAAATGTTCATTACTTTATTGATGATATTTAAATTTACATTATGGAATGATCATTTATAAGAGATACATATTTCATTGAATTTTTAAAAATATATACCAAATATAAAATCATGTGATGGTTGTTCAATCCATTTTAGGGTGATAACTACTATGTACACAAATATTGTACGATTCATTACAACATGGTTTGGTATATTATAGATTACAAATTATTCTATATTACATGTGAATTTTCACTTTTTCTTACTATAGGATAATAAAATTAATTTAATCATCATCTGATGATGTTTATTGGTGTTTGAAATCACAAATTAATTTTTTTTAGAAAATATTAATTATAAATAATGTTCCAAGTGTCATAAATACCTAAACATACGAACCATTTTTGAAGCATTTAATTCTATAATATATAATTTTTTTAAAAAAATTATATTCATAGACTCCTATATTAAAAATAATGGACTATTTATTATTAAAAAATGATAAATAATTATATTAATATCCTAAATCTATTTTTGTATATCAATCTATGTCTCTCTCTCCACCTTTAACACCAATGTTATAGAAAATCATTTGGAAGATAGAATCAATATGATGTTTTGGGAGATTCAAATAGCCTATAAATACCCAATGTTGAAGGGGTCCATTTATTCATTATTAGCAATGTCTATCGTTCATGAATGGAAGAGAATGGACATATCAAATCATTAATAAACTTCTATTTAATTATTCATTTTAGTTATTCACTTCAATAAATGTGATAGATCTTATGGAGGAATTCATTATGTTTGGTATTTTTTCTATGATTAGTTAATGATTATCCTATAAAAAAACCTTAGCTATATCAAAGCCACATCCTAATAATTTGGTTGGGAATATCAAAAACATAAAGAACATTAAAATGTTCCATTATAAAAAACCAAATGTTTTATCAAATATATAATTGGATCGTAAATTTAATAAAACATTATGTATATTAGTTTGAAAATGATTGTGGTTTTATAAATTAAATGATATGTTATGGTTTATAAAAATTATCTTTGAACATGTTTTAGGAAAAATATGTCATTATAAATTATTGTACAACATCATTGTTAACCAGTAAGACATTTTTGGTCAGTATAAATAATATACTGACGTAAGTAAATGATAAATTAAATAATGTGATACTATATAGTGGCTTTTTATGCATGAATTATATTAGTTTTTTTCAAAAAATAAATGGCTGAAAAATATAATATTTTTTAATTAATTGAAATTTTTTATAATATTGGAGAAAATAAAGAGTGTTTTTTTATTCAGAAAAGTCCTAGTTTTATATTTGTAATAATTTTTTAAATTGGGAAACACATTTCCTTGCATGATATTTATTGTATCATAAACATTTTTTTCAGATATGATCAAATTATATTGATATTCTAAACCAACACACAAATTTGATAATCATTGTGATTTTAATTTTTTTTAAAATAAAAAATATATTTATATATCTCCTTTATATATGTTATGTTTTTATGTGGATAATAGGTAATTAAATCATAAAGGTATTACAATTATATAAGGTAAAATGTATTTTTTTTGTATTTTATTTATATATGTAATCTCTATGGAGAAGAATACTGTATAATTTACATAAATAAAAAACATAAAGTAATTCAATTACCATAAAATGAATATTTTTAACAGAAAAATAAGAGTTCCTAGTAATGAACCAATTAATTCAAATTATAAATTCAATGATAATAAGATTCAAACATAAAAGAACCCATCCTATATTCAATTAGTGGTAGAAGGATTAACTTATCTAAGCATATATTTCATCCACCATTTCTTATGAATGAAAATGAGAGATTGTGTTTCCAACCAATAATCTACCCCCAAAACTAAATTCCACAACTATGACTGCACTTTAATGATAATCCACCCAATATAAATATATTTCATTATAATTATTTTTCATTATCCAATATTTATTTCATCATTTTTTATTTTTCATGAAATCTTTTTACACATGAAACCACCATTTAACCATGATATCCAACCAGACTCATATTTATCATTTTGAATTTAGATTTAAGATATTCCACATATACCATTCCCGAGCTACACCATGGCTCTGATGCAGTTTATCAATGACCTTGTTCTATATCCATGATTGTTGCTTTTATATCACCTTTTAATATCAAATTCTTCATGCCCATACATTTGTGAGAATCATTAAAAATCTTCTAAATTTAAATCCTAAAAGAAATTGGTAATAGGAGGAAAAATAAATTTAATATTTTCAATCTAAAAACTTCTTTATTAAAATTTTTGTGATATATATTTTTATCCCAATACCCCTCAAAATATATTTTCTGAAATCCATTATTCTCAATCTTCCTATCAAAATATAGTGATTCATGGGAGAAAGATATATTATTTGAATAATCTTCTTTTAAAAAATGATCAAAATTTATTCTTGTAGGAATAATAATTATTAAAATATTCCCAATAAAATAATACCTGATATTAATGGATTTTTATTAAATGTGGTGAATCAGAAGACCTCTCTATTCCCAATTGAATCCAATTAGGAGTTAAAATATATATATATATAGAAAATGATCCATTTTTTTTGTTAGAATGTAAAAGAAATAAATCATAAATAAACTATTAATTTATATATGATATAACACATATTTATATTAATAGTAATGGAAGACTATTTTACCCTCATGAAAACATGTTGTGATATAATAAAAACCATTTATGTTCAATTATATATTTAGTCATGTAACAAAATTATTACCATTAATGAATTTCCCAACTAGTGTGAAATGAAAGTGGAAATACAATGAAGTAATTTTATCATTTCTGATGGTCACCATTGGGGTCCCATGATTATGAATTATTTAATTTATATAAAAGAATTATTTTTCATTTAATATGAGTGTCTATCTATAGTGATGAGAAAGTATCAATGAAGGGATTTTAGAAATTGAATATCCATATTGTGATAATGGCATCATATACAAGGGATTTTATTATAAAAACCCCTAATATCTTCCAAAAAATCCATAATCCATTATTTATTTTCATTAAAATTAATTTTTATTTTTTGATTACATAAAATTGAGGGATAATTGAATTATATTAAAATATATAAAGATATAAAATTATATATTTTTTGGGTTTTGTTAAAAATATAATCCTATCGAATATCTAGGATATATAACATTCCATTATTTTTTTATATGTAAATTATTTGTGTTATTTATCTCATTGAGAATATTAATATAAGATATATATTTTTAAATAAAATATTTAGTTTTTTCTATAGTTGAGATATGGTATAATTTCACATATTTGATTATATGTAATTTTGAGTCATTTTTTTATAACTATAAATTAACCAATAATTTTAATCATTATGAAGGATTTTATATATGTTAATATTAATGAAATTAAGTTATATTGTTAAATATATATATCATTTGGATATTTTATTATCTGACTAATTTTCTTATTCGTATATTGTATTTGTGTATGAAAATATTTGTGTAATATATTTAAATTCCATAGAGATAATATACTTTATTTGATATAAAATCAATTAAAAATTTCAGTATAATAATTTTATCAGTTATTCAACGTAATATTTGATAATGATAGATAAAATTATAGAATAGATATATTAGTTAATTATATTGAATAATTATCCTTCAAAAAATTAATATTTTCATATTAGAATTTTCTTAGCTGATTTAATTTTACAATAACACAACATTCTTAAATAAAAAACATTACCTAGGACAATGTTTATGCACTATGCATTTCATCCATATATAATTTTATCTATTAAAAATATTAAATTTTTTATTGATGGATTTGAAATTTCTAAATCCTTATATTGAGTCCACTTTAGCTTAAAAAATTTACATCATAAGATGAAGGTGAAAAATAGATTGTTATTTATGTTGATAAAAAACATGGAGAAATAAATTAGTCCGACTTTTTATATGGAAAAGTGGTGCTCATGATTTTTTAATATACATTGTTGAACATCCAAAAATTTGGATAAGGAAAATTAATATCATCATCGCACATTATTTACAATAAAAAAAATATAATGGTGTTATTAATGATCAATAACAAATATAGATAATGGACACACATAAAAATTGAAATAGAAAGTATATAAAATAAAATTGCCTTGAAATTTTTTTGAATTAAATATTTTTAATGTTCCAATCAATGTAATGAATTTAAACTTAGTTGTAGCAATTAATATCATTAATTCACTATAAGAGTTAAAAAAATTAAAAAAATCAAGTGACACCAGTTAAAAAATATTTCTATGTGATATCATCAAATATTATATAGTGGAAATAAGACTTATATCAAAGAAATTTTCAAACTAATAAAATAATTTTATTAAAAATGTTAATTATGTTCCCATATAGAGATTTAATTTTTTTTCTTTATTAGTAGTTAATTATTATGTATATAATATTACATTTTGAAATATAAAATAAGTTATCTATAATAATTCCATTAATATTAGTTCAATATTCATATGGAATTATTCATAAAATTTAGTTTTGTTGGGTTGTTTTTCAATTATATAATTTGGAATAATTTGAGAAGAATTAATGATGAATCACATATATGGTGGGAAAAATATATATGGGAAAAAATAAATTTTCTATTTAAATATTTATTAAATAAGGAAATCATCTTAGTTATTTTTCTAACATTTATACATACATTGATTTTATGAAATGAAAAATTATTTTAATGCTTGAGTGAAGAGATTAGGTAAACCATGTGATATTGAGATATAATTCACCGTGATATATAGAGAGATATTACATAATTTTATATGGGTTGATATTTGTATTTAATTAAAATTTATATTATTTTTTTAATTTTATTATATATATATTCTTAAGGGAAAAACTATAGTTAATGAGAGGCCTTAAAAACAATAAATTGTTATTTTGATTTAAAGGACATAATGAAATATCAATGTATAAAATATTGTTGAGGATGAAAATATTCTACAAAAAATTAAATATTTGTTTAAAACCATGGATATTTTCCTATTTTTTTAGGATATGAAGTAGTTTAATCAAAATAAAATGTTCCAAGTAATCCCAATGATAAAGGACTTAGAAAAATAAAAGACATACACTTCTTTAAATGGTATGGGGTATGATCACTTATATATTTTTATATATTTTTTCATGAAAAGGTTCTTAGATAACAATTTGTTGTTTTTGAATTTGGTATAAACAAAATAAATTCAAAAAACATCATATTATCAAATGATTATAAAGAATCCTAGTTGTGATATTTTATTATTGGTTTGAAAATAAGGCTTGTGTTAATTAACACTTATGATGATGAAATTTGATCCTAATAAAATATATCATTTCATTTTTAGAATATCAATAAGTTTATGATGTTAAAATCTGTTTTTTACTTTATATTTATGGGGAAAATATGATAAGTTCCTAGTATATTTTCTATGAATGACTTGAGTGCTAAATAGTTTTATCCCCATATGAATAATGTTAATATAGATGGTGAAGAATTTTCCTATAAAATAATTCATTTAGAAATAATTTCATATACATATATAATAATATTAGTAAGAAAATATCTACTATCATAGGTTGATGTGTTATTAATTGATAATTGTTTGAAAAGAAGAATGAAATATTAACTAATTAATTTTCACAGGGTAGAAGTCGAAGGATTTATAAGCATTGTATAACCGATGACTATAATATATATAATATAGATAATTATTTTATTTTAAATAATAACAATGATCCTATCACATTTAATGGTTTTATTAATAATTTCATTATATTGAATTTATAAAATCTATTCATGATGCATTGTTTTAATGATTTTAAATTCCATACGTTTTTTTGAACCGGAAGGTTTTTTTGTCCAGCTAGATTCAATGGGGGGTTTTTCCTCAAAAAATGATCCAATTAGAAATATTTAAATATAAAAATTTTGGTTAGTTAAAAAATTTTACAGTAATAATTACCATTTTTTTAAAGATAATGTTTCACTAGTTTCTACAAATGAATAATTTATAGTACCAATTACCATAGTATCAAATTATTATTTATATCAATATTAAAAAGATGATAAAATAATTTCTTGGATTGGTACTGTTACATAAAATTTTAATATGATTTATAATAATAATTTTATTAAAAAATATTATCATAATTTGTTTTGTAAGTCATCAAAATAAATTTATAGGCTAAAAATACTCTAAGAAAATGGTTTTTGAATATTTTTCAGATGGTAAATACTTTTAGTTTATAATTGAATTAATTAAATCAATAAATATGTTGAAATATTTTTAACATAAATTTATATTTATTTAATATATATTTATGGTGCACATTTTAATAGTTATTGTTTTTTAATTTTAAGGATAAATAAATGATGACGATGGATAACATTGATATGAAGGATGATAGGGATGATATTATTATTTCATAAGCCCAATTAATCATATAAATACACACATAGTTATTATTTATTCTCATAGTTGATATGCTTAAATTATTCAAAAAAATTTAAATATTATTTTTTTCTATAGTTATGAGGTATTGTTTCAAAAACAATAGTCACAATGAACTAATATGTTTTACTACTGATAAATAATGGCATGAACTGAAAATTTCCTCATATTCTCATACCTTTTGTCATTTGATGTGTAACAAAAAGGTAAATTTTAATGATATATATTTATATAAATATTATTCTAAGATGATATGTTAGTTATACAAGATTGGATCATTGTGAAATTTTGAATATGGATTTGAGATATTTGAATGGCACTAAAATTCAATTATTGAACTACCTTTATATTCAACTTTACAACATTGGATATTTTTACATTGACTCTGTTGGGTTCCTCAAGGATCATGACTATACTTCATAAATTATTTTTGTAATTAAAGAGAGGAAAATTCTTTGAATTCTCAAATATACAATTATAGTTTGTTGTACGATGATATCAGAGTGCATTTCATATTACGATGTTACTTATTGGGATTTGTGGATTAAAAATTCACTTTCTGAATTTAAAATATTTGAAAATATTTTATGTACACAAGTGATGTATTACAAAAATATTTATAAAATACCATACTCTCTATACAATATTTTATTTTCAAATTCAAAACACTTTTCATTAAAATAAAATTATTTAGAGAGAATATTCTTGAATCATATAAATTTATTGAGTATAATTTGATAGATAACATTGTAGACGCCGGAAAAGTCCGTTGTTCCCAAACGAAGCTCCGGATGTGGAAAGCGAGGTCATATTTGGAGTCGGAAGAATGTTTCGGAGGGCCCGGAGGCCTTGCGCGGAATTTCAGAGGCCTGCGCGCAAAGATGATGATCCGCGCGCAAAACCCCCGGGATGCGCGCAACTCCCTTGCGCGCCGTGCCCGATTCCGCGCCCGCGAGGAGAATTCCGCGCTCGCGCCTTGGATTCCGCGCCCGGGGTTGCCTATAAATACTAGGCGACCCCCAACGTTTCAAAGGTTGCTGGATGTCGAACGGTCTCCCGCGCGCGCAATTCAACCCCTTCCGCACGCAATGCCGATCTTCAGGTAACCTCCTTTCTTTCGCGCAATAGAGCGTTGGGGTCCGCCTTCGCGCGCAATCCCCTTGGCTCATTTCCTTTGAATAAATTTCAACCCGAAGGCCTTTGCGCGCAAAAGAAGCCTCTTGCGCGCAATTGCCCCCGGGTGCGCGCAATCCAACCCGATTGCGCGCACCCCCCATCTTCAAAGTGGCCATTCGTTAGAGAATGAGCCGTTGCCCACGCGCGCTACCCGAAGCCCGGTGCGCGCAATCCCAATCATCCGCGCGCAAAGCGCTGGCCCAATTGCGCGCCAGCCCGCCATTTTGCGCGCCGATCCGCGGTTTTGCGCGCAAAGCTCCTCTTTTGCGCGCAATCCGCCAGGGTCGCCTCCCTTGACCCCCTGCGGGTACCCGCCTGCGTGGCGCCCGATGGTCTTCATCGCAGGTGCCCGCACCGTGCGATGTCTTCCCGTGCAGCCTTCCAGGCTCGTGTGAAGTGACACGGACCCGTCGGCGGCAATCATTTGTCCAGCATGACGTTAAACTGCATATTCGTCCAGCATGACGTTAAACTGCATATTCGTCCAGCATGACGTTAAACTGCATATTCGTCCAGCATGACGTTAAATTGCATATTCGTCCCGCATGACGTTAAACTACACATATGTCCAACATGATGATAAACTGCATATACGTCACGCATGACGTTAAACTTCTCATTCGTCCAGCATGACGTTAAACTGCCCATACGTCCAGCATGACGTTAAACTGCACATTCGTCCAAGCTGCACGACGCTAAACTGCCTAGCCCCCCATCGTCCGCGCTACAAGACGTTAAACTGCCAAGTGTTTCGTCCTCAACACACGACGTTAAACTGTACTTCGTCCGGCAAGACGTTAAACCGTCCGCTTCGTCCTCAACACACGACGTTAAACTGTACTTCGTCCGGCAAGACGTTAAACCGTCCGCATCATTCGATCCCGTGCTTCGCACGCAGGGTCTCCCCCGGTTTGGACGTGGCCCCCACCCGCTCGTCTCTACAGGGATGTCGGGATTGTCCCCCTTTTGGGACGATTTAATGGGAGTGGCTTTTCCCTACGGGGGCAGGGTATTACAAACCCCTAGTTTATCGTGGGAGGCTGCACATGTGTATCTCCATTGCGCCTCCCCACTGCCGAAGCCAGTAGAGGGTGTGACTGGGATCGAGGTGTCTTCTGCTTTCGGTCCAAGTCCCTTCCAACTGAGTTTTGCCGCATCCGGGCTGCCTCAAGTGCGTAAGTCCTGACAGAATGAACTACGTGGACTTTGATCCATGTCTTCTATACAGGGTACGTAGGAAGCCTCCCTGAGGTCCAAGCCCGCCACCTGGTCATCCCGGTCGTATTTACGTCGGTTCGTCCATCAGTGGACCCCTCCAGGGTTCACGCTTGCGTCGCTTCACCTATAAATCCGCCCCTGTGGGAGACTGCCCGTGTGTATCTCCATTGTGCCTCCCCACAGCCCCTTTTTCCATTTCACTTTTTATCGTCCAGCATGACGTGAAACTGTGATCCACCCGGCCGTCCCATCCCCCTCTGTGCGAGGTGGTTCGGTTCAATCCTCCGCCCGGCGGCCAAGACCTCTTCGTGAGTCGGCTTGCCGACGTCCAGCATGACGTTAAACTGTATACCCGAACTACGTTGACTTTGATTCGTGCTAACGCGCGGTACGTAGGAAGCCCCTACGGGGTCCAAGCTCTTCACTCCATCATCCATCCTGATCCTTACCCGGGCCGCCACATCCCGGTGGGGTCATGCCACTTCACTCCACTCCACGTTACTTGGGAAGCCGCCCATGTGCTGGCCCCAGCGTCGGAGGTTCCCCGCAAGGGGTTCTTTCATCTGATCCACTTTTCGTGTTGATCGGTCCGATGCCGTCCCCGCTGGACGTTAAACTCGCGGCATACCCCGTGTTAAACATAGGAAGCTGAGGAAAACCTCAGGTGACACAGTTCCCCGCACCTAGTACGGGATGCCTCAGGCCATCATGCCTTCGAGAAGCCCTATTAGGGACGGAAGACAGACGTGCAGAGCCGCAGTGCTACGACACGCCCCCAGGACCCAGAGCCACCTGGCCTTCTCACCGCAGGTTGCTGCCCCGACCAGACTCCTTGGAGCGTCCGGGCGGAAGCAGCGTAATTAACCGGTGTCCATGAAGATATGGCGCCGGGAACGAGATTCACGAACATTCTTAAGTCTATGAGGGAGACCCGGATTAGGCGACAAGTTCCGAGGAGACGTCCAAGGAAGGAGGAGCCGACATCCCATCATCCCGGTTTCGATCAAGGAGCAGACGCCCCTGAATAAGGGACGAATGCCGCCCGCCCTTGGAAAGCGGGACTGCGGGACCACAAGCCGCGCGCCCATCCCCTCGGGTTGACGGGTGCACGCGCGAACGCGTCCTGGCGGAACAGCGTAACCCGACGCACATCCGCACCGAAACAGAAAAATGGTGAACCCGACGTGAATCTCTTCTCCTCGATACGAAGACCGATGGCTTTCAGAAAAATGGTGAACCAGTTCAATGGCCTTGAAGTCCGGCGCTGTCTTGTCGACACGAGGTCCGGGATTAACCTGATTCCAACTCGGACGCTCCGGAGATTGGGGTTGTCTGAGGATGACTTGATTCCCTCCGACCTCAGGATCCAGGGGTACGATCGCACCGAGCAAACCCCGGTCGGCAAGATACGTTTGAAGACCCAGTTCGGTGACTTGGTTGCCAACACCGAATTCATGGTAGTCTCTCAGGACACTGCGTATAACGCATTGATGGGCTGGCCATGGCTTCACCTTCACGCAGCGGTTCCCTCGTCATACCACCAATGCCTCAAATACTCCCTTAATGGTCGAGTAGGCGTGCTTCAAGGAGATGCCTCTCCTTTTTCCTCATGGGAAGCCCACTATCTGGACGCGGACTATTACAAGAGCAAGGATAAGCTGATCCTGGCAGGTGAGGTTGAGCCTGTCGCTGTTGCAAGTGATCCCTGGGCAAGTCTGGATGACGCTTACGTCCTCCCGATTCAACGGTTGGACGTGGCCATGGTCTCGACGGCCCGCGAGTCTCCTAATGAGATGACCGCGACCGCCCGTGCCAGCACCAGTGGCCCAGCAGGATCTGGTAGCCCCAATGCAGTTGCCAACGCAGTCTCTCCCGTGGACGATCCCTCCCCGAGTGGAGAGGACGTGGAAGATGCACCCCCAGCCTTTGAGGAGGGCGTCCCCGCCACGGTCGATGAGTTAATACAGGTGAACCTTGGAACCGAGGCCGATCCAAGACCCACATTGGTTAGTGCCGCCATGCCCTCTGAGGAGCGGCAGCAGTACGTGGACTTTCTCAGGCAGCACCGTGATGTGTTCGCTTGGGGCTATGACGAGATGTCGAGGCTAGATCCTCAGGTAGCCGTCCACCGCCTTGGTCTCCCGGCGAACCATCGAGGGTTCAAGAAGCCTCCCAGGAAGATGCACCCATCCCACGGTGCCATGGTTGAGGCCGAAGTTGACAAGCTTATCAAAGCCAACTTCGTGAGGGAAGTTCAGTACCCCAAATGGCTGGCCAACATTGTGCCGGTCAGGAAGAAGAACGGGCAGATCAGAGTCTGCATCGACTTCCACGATCTCAACCGCCACTGTCCGAAGGATGATTTTCCCCTTCCAGTGACAGAGCTGTTGATTGATGCCACGGCAGGGTTCCAAGCCCTCTCCTTCATGGATGGATACTCCGGATACAACCAAATTCGGATGGCCCCTGAGGATGAGGAGTTCACTGCCTTCAGGGCCCCCCAAGGTACCTTTTGCTACCGGGTCATGCCTTTCGGCCTGAAGAATGCAGGTGCCACCTATCAACGGGCGATGCACCACATATTCAAGCCAATCCTCGGCACACTGGTGGAATGCTACGTCGACGACTTGGTTGTCAAATCGCGCCAGCGTCAGGACCATCTCAAAGATCTTGAGAAAGTGTTCAGCTTCCTCCGATCTCGATGCCTGAAGATGAACCCGTTGAAGTGTGCCTTTGGGGTCACCTCCGGAAAGTTCCTTGGATTTGTGGTAAGATACCGGGGTATTGAGATCGACCCAGAGAAAATCAGGGCGATTAGCCAGATGCCTCCCCCAGGTACCGTCCGGGAACTGCAAGGGTTCCAAGGCCACTTAGCCTATATACGCCGATTCATCGCGAATCTGGCCGGAAAGTGTAAGCCCTTTTCTCGGCTCATGAAGAAAGGTGTCACCTATGTATGGGATAAAGAGTGTCAGACCGCTTTCGAGGAGATCAAGCAGTACCTGCTTCAACCTCCGGTCCTGATGCCGCCTGTATCCGGGAAGCCGCTGGTCCTTTATGTGACCGCCCTGGAACGGTCCCTGGGTGCCCTTCTCGCCCAGAAGAACAACGAGGGAACAAAGAATAGCCTCTATTACCTCAGTCGCATGCTCCTCGATGCAGAAGTTAGGTATTCCCCCATCGAGAAGAGCTTCCTGGCACTCGTATTTGCCGTACAGAAATTACGGCACTACTTGCAGCACCATGAGGTACAGTTGGTTTCTCGGGTAGACCCGTTGAAATATATCCTGAGCCGGCCTATGTTGACTGGCCGTCTAGCGCGGTGGGCTGTGATTCTCCAGCAGTTCGACATCAGGTATGTGTCTCAGAAGGCCATCAAATGGCAAGCATTGGCAGACTTTCTGGCAGCTCACCCGACCTCCGCGGATCAGCCGCTGGATCTAGGCTTTCCTGATGAGACCATTCTCTCGGTTGATCGAGCCGATCCATGCTGGCAGATGCACTTTGACGGTGCCTCCCGGAGCCCCACCGGTAGAAGACTCGATAATCCTAAGCTCAACAGAGTGGGCTTGGGCATCGTCTTCATTACCCCGGAGCGAGCCGTGCTGCCATACTCGTTCCTGTTGTCAGAGGGCTGTACCAACAATGAGGCGGAATACCATGCCCTCATCACCGGCTTCGAGTTGGCTCTCGAGATCGACGTGCCCCGTCTGTGCGTGAAAGGGGACTCCGAGCTGGTCGTTAAGCAGATCAATGGCGACTACGTTGTCAGGAAGCCAGAACTTGTGCCATTGTTGGAGTGCACCCTCCTTCTGATGGCTCGGTTCCCTTCTCGGCCGGAAAATGTCCATGTTCCCCGGTCGCAGAACGGTCGAGAAGATGCTTTGTCCATCCTCGCTGCGTCACTTGCGGAGCCTGAACAGGACAACCTGATCGTCCGCGTGACGCGCCGCAGGCTCATCGCTCCCGTTATCCCGGAAGAAGATCGCGGCCCGTTGGTAAGTAACCTCACCACGGTTGCCCCTATGCCCGGAGCCCCGAGTACCCCAGATATGACAGTCGGATCAGCCCCTGATTGGAGGACGCCTTTGGTTGAGTACCTCCAACATGGCATTCTTCCATCGGATCGGGCCGAGCGCGAGCGAGTTCGACGCCGTGCATCGCAGTTTGTCCTCCAGAGCAGTCCCGGCCTGGAGCAGATCCTCTACAAACGCGGATTTGATGGTGTTCTCCTCCGTTGCCTTCAGGGAGTTGAGATCCCACGAGTCATGCAAGAGGTCCATGCTGGTTCATGCGGCGCCCACCAGACTGGGCCGAAGCTGTCCCACCAGATTCGGAGGTTGGGATACTTCTGGCCCTCTATGATCCATGACTGCATCGAGTATGCCAGGAGGTGCCATGCGTGCCAGGTTCATGCGAACTTTGTGCATCGGCCGCCGGAGCCACTCCATACTACAAGGTATTCCTGGCCCTTTGCAGTCTGGGGACTGGACGTTGTGGGACCTTACCCGCCGGCGACAGCTCGCCAGTGCCGGTTCATTCTGACCGCCATGGACTTCTTCTCCAAATGGGCAGAAGCGATTCCGCTCAGAGAGGTCAAATCCTGTTCGATCGCTGACTTCGTGACCTCCAACATCATCTATCGATTTGGAGTGCCTCACGCTATCCTCACGGATAACGGAACCAATTTCCGAGCAGCCGAGTTGAAGAAGTTGTACGCCAAGTATAACATTCGCTCGAACCATACATCTCGCTATCATGCGCAGGCGAATGGACAGATCGAGGCGTTCAACAAAACCCTCTCTAACATTCTGCAAAAGATGGTTGGTCAGAACAAGAAGAGTTGGCCGGACAAGCTCCCCAACGCCCTCTGGGCTTATCGGACGACGACTCGCAATTCCACCCAGATGACCCCTTATTCCCTGGTGTATGGAGCTGAGGCCGTCCTGCCCATCGAGATCCAGTTGCCGTCCTTGCGCACTGCGGTCTACGACCAGCAAGCGCCGGACAGAGTTGCTGAAGCCCGTCTAGTCGAGTTGGAAGCACTGGATGAGAATAGACTTCGCGCTTTGCACAACTTGGAGAGGCATCAAAGCAGAATGGCTCGAGCTTTCAATAAGAAGGTTCGCCTCCGCTCCTTCCTGCAGGGTGATCTAGTGCTAGCCCTAAGAGCGCCGATGATCCCCGGCAGGAAGCCACCCAAGTTGGAGCCCAGGTGGGAGGGACCGTTTGTTGTCCACAAGGTCTATCCCAATGGCGCGTACTCCCTAGCGACTATGGATGGTGAGCGTGTCACTCCTCCCACCAACGCTAGGTTCCTCAAGCAATACTTTGCCTGAGTGTTCATACGTCCAGCATGACGTTAAACTGCACATTCGTCCCGCATGACGCTAAACTGCACTTCGTCCTGCATGACGTTAAACTGCACCACGTCCTGCACGACGTTAAACTGCATTTGTCCAAGCTACAAGACGTTAAACTGTTCAGCATTCGTCCAACATGACGTTAAACTGTACCTCGTCCAGGCTACAAGACGTTAAACTGTTCAGCATTCGTCCGCGCTGCAAGACGTTAAACTGCCAAGTGCTTCGTCCTGCATGACGCTAAACTGCACTACGTCCGAGCTACAAGACGTTAAACTGTTCAGCATTCGTCCTGCATGACGTAAAACTGCCCCTCAAGAACTACGTGCGGCTTGATTCCCATCCTTATGGGATACGTAGGACCGCCTGAACCTTCATGTTTCAGGCCCAGCCCCATCCTTCGGGAATTTCCATCCCATCTCGGGCCCTTGGCACAGTTGCCCCCGGGTGTGCGGCGTATGGTGTGAGCACGGGGCTATGCCCTCATTCACGTCGGTTTGCTCGTCACGCTGTACGCCCCCCCACGTTTGGGGATGCCTTCTGCTCCCCCCTTCCTTTTTTCTCTCTTTTCGTCCTGCATGACGTTAAACTGCCTCTCAAAGAACTATGTATGGCTTGATTCCCATCCTTATGGGATACGTAGGACCGCCTGGACATTCATGTTTCAGGCCCAGCCCCATTTCCCGGGAATCTCTATCCCGCGTTGGGCCTCTGGCCCCAGTTCCCCTCCTTTTTGTGCGAGGCGTATCGCGTGAGCGGGGGATTATGTCCTCATTCGCGTTGGTCTACTGGCCACGCCGTACGCCTCCCCCCGTGTGTGGGACCACCTCACACCTCTCATCGTCCTGCATGACGTTAAACTGCCTCTCAAGAACTACGTGCGGCTTGATTCCCATCCTTATGGGATACGTAGGACCGCCTGGACGCTTGTGTTTCAGGTCGAGCCCCGTCTCTCGGTTGATCATGGGGATCTTCCCTCTTTTGGTTGCTCTCAGGGTGAGTCCTCCGACCCTTTCCGGAGATCTGTTAACATGTTTTGGGTACTTCGGTCTATGACTCGTAGTGTCAGATTCAACCCCTACAAGTCCTGTGTTGCTTGTCAGGCCTCGCGCTTCCTCTTGTTCGAGCCTTCACTCAAAGGGATCCTCGTTAGCGGTTTGGGTACGATGCCTCAGTGCTCTCCTACCGCTCCGGGTCGATTTACCGTCGGGTCTTGGGCCGCAAATCGATATGAATCCTGCGATTGAGCGGTCGATGCTCGTTTGCTTGCCCCGTCTTAGGCTGACGCGATCGGATGTTGTGTTGCGAATGCGTCAGCAACATCCTCGATCGCCATGTCAGCTCTTTCAGGCTCTGAACATTGGATTGCGCAGTCCTCATCACACTCCGCCTTTATGCGTTGTAGTGGAATCTTGACACTCTTTTCATACTGACCTTCAGTACACCTCTGCACGTTAGGCAGACCAACCAAGGTAATGATGTCGTTCGAGGCTCCCATGATCTGAGCACCAAGGATATATGCGGATATCCTCCCTAAGGGCCATGCGTAGCTGGACCCTCGTCCCCATAAGGAGGAAGGAGTCGCCCGAACAATTGCGTTCTGGGCCCAGTATATCTGGAGGCTAGCATCTCTGCCCCTCGGGTGATGGACATACGCAGGCCCCTATCCCAAGACTCTTCTCCTGGAGTCGTGCGTGACCGCAGGGCTGGGTATGTTCCCACCTCCGCCGTGTCCGCCGTACCGCGGTAAGCGGATTCCTCCATGGTCCGAACCACACGACCTTAAACTGTGTTGTCTGGTCCTACCACACGACCGTAAACTGTGATCGTCTTGGCCGCCCGACGAGAAACGGCACTGCATCGTGATGTTCCCCTCAGGGGGCACTCATGTTGGACGCTGGTTAATAACCACGCCATTCATCAATGCCTTCCGTGGCTTGATTATTGTGGCGACGCTAGAGATCTCTCAATCACAGGCATGTCGCCGCACAAAGAAAAACCATTCATCTTTAAGGACAAACAAGAAATATCAAATGCCGCTCCTTCTGTGTGCGAGGGTCAGACCCGCACTCTTCCCCGCGCTGGTGCCCGATTGTGTTGCACCGCGCTTCAAGAACTACGTGTGGCTTGATTCCCATCCTTATGGGATACGTAGGAACGCCCGGATGTTTGAAACTTCGGGTCCAGCCCCCCACCTCTTAGAGATTCCCCCTTCTCTGGGGAATCCGCCGCCTTCAGGTCACCCTCAAGGCGTGTTCCCCGACCCCTTGCAGTGGTCCACCGGTGTCAAGAGTACTCTGGTTTATTGCCAGGAGGGTCAGGATCCGCTTGGTCAGGTTTCCTCCGCTTTTCAGGCTTCGTGCTCCCTTTCATTCGAACCCATCGTCTACGCCCTGGGTGGAGCCCCCGTGAACGGTTCGGACACAATGCCTCAGTGCTCTCCCACCGACTCGGGCCGGTACCCCCAATGGCCTCGGGCAGCAAATCGATATGAATCCTGTGATTGAGCGGTCGATGCTCGTTTGCTGCCTCATTCCACCAACGGTTAGTGCGATTTTGATGCTGCTTTTCCGCCACGGTCGGCAGTACTCTCATATCGTCACGCCGGTGCTCCCGGTCCTCGAGTGAATGGCCACATGATTCACATTTCCCACCTCCCATTCTGACCAGGCGAAACCTCGACACTCTTGACACTATCCCTCAGTGCATCTTCGCATATCCAGGGGATATGACCAGATGCGGCGTACTTTGAGGTCTTTATGGTCCGAGCTCTAAGACCTTAAACTAAGATCTCTCCTTATGGTCCGAGCTCTAAGACCTTAAACTAAGATCTCTCTTTATGGTCCGAGCTCTAAGACCTTAAACTAAGATCTCTCTTTATGGTCCGAGCTCTAAGACCTTAAACTAAGATCTCTCTTTATGGTCCGAGCTCTAAGACCTTAAACTAAGATCTCTCTTTATGGTCCGAGCTCTAAGACCTTAAACTAAGATCTCTCTTTATGGTCCGAGCTCTAAGACCTTAAACTAAGATCTCTCTTTATGGTCCGAGCTCTAAGACCTTAAACTAAGATCTCTCCTTATGGTCCGAGCTCTAAGACCTTAAACTAAGATCTCTCCTTATGGTCCGAGCTCTAAGACCTTAAACTAAGACCAAGCCCTTATGGTCCGAGCTCTAAGACCTTAAACTAAGATCTAGCCCTTATGGTCCGAGCTCTACGACCCTAAACTAAGATCTCCCCAAATGGGGTCCTACGTCCTGCATGACGTTAAACTGCACTCTCAGAACTACGTGTGGCTTGATCTCCAGCCTGATGGAGTACGTAGGAACGCCTGGGCATTCCGACTCGGGTCCAGCCTCAGGGATCGTTAAGTCCCGCCCCTCCTCGTCGCCGGCCGTCTTGCCTGACTTCGGGTAGAGTGGTGCAGTTGTGATATTCTCCCCGATTCAGCTCGGGATGCCCCACTGCAATGGTGGGAAGCGACGGTTTCCTCTTCAGAGAGGTGCTGTCTGAGAATTGAGGTGACTCACGGCCAGATTAGTGCATCCGCCTAATACGTTTTCCCCACGGTGGCGCAATTTTGAGAGCGTTGGATTCTGTCCGAACAAATCGTCACTTCACCCCACGCTTCGCATGCCCTGTTGATCTGGATTTTCCACCCTTGTGTCTGAAGGAACCCCAAAGCGGTATTCATGATGACATGTGGTCCGCCTCCTGCAATATGAATGATGGCCTTTTTCGGTCCGTCTATTGCAGTTGTTATGGTCGATCCACTGTCCGCCTACCGTCTTGGGCATTTCCTGGAAGGCCGACCGTTGTGGATGTCCGGATTCGGGACACGCGATTCACCCTTTCTCATTTCCCTATGTTCGGATAAAATCTCAACGCCCCTAGCGTTGTCCCGCTCGTGTGTTGGAACAAGTTGGGGGATGATACATTGATTAGGTCTGAGGTCTCCTTTCCTAGGAATGACCTCCCTCTTTTCTCCAGAAATCCAGGCCCAATTATGGATGCATGATGCTTGGTTAACACTCCCGCAAGACAACGAATTGTGGTTGAGCATGTTAAGCCAAAAGATGCAGATAAATATATTGATTCATACAGATGGATCAAAGTAGCGGAAGCAAATGTTTTGGGAATGGCAAAACAAAGCCCTTAGGGATTAGCGTGCTGAATGAGTCTTTCTAATGCCGCTGCCCTTTGGCTAGTGGCCTCCAGAGCTGCTTCTCGCTCTCTGCGTGCCCTCTCTTCGTCGGCGGTCGCAGCACGCAGTTCGTCGATTCTGGCCTGTGCACGCTCCCGCTCGACTTGAATTGTCACCATCTGTTGGCCCGCCTCCGTCAGCTGTACTTGGGCGTCAACCAGCTGAGCTGCTAGTTGCTCCACAAGCTCGGTACACGTCGCGACGAAGGCCTCCTTCTCTGCCGCCTGCCCTTCGAGACGCCGGACTTCCTGCTCCGCCGCGAGGAGCGCCCGCGTGCTCTCCGACATGTCCCGACTTTGTGTGACGTCGGCACGCCGGCAGCTCTCGCGCATCTTTTCGGCCATGAAATCATGGACCGTTAGATGGAGGCGTTGAGCATCAGCTCCCCCGGCACACAGGAAGCGCAGCCAGGTTTGAAGTGATCCCATGCGCCCCAGCCACTCCGATGGGTCTCGCTTGAGGAAGCGCTGGATGCACTTCCACCCCCTGCGGCGCGTTATCCGGCTCTCCTCGACCGCCTCCGCGTCCGAGTCGTCCATCTCCTCGGGATCGGCAGGCCGGTAGGCAGGGAAGGCAGCCAGCAGGTCTGCTGCAGGGTCCGCCCCTGGGAGGCCCTCATGAGGGATAGGTTCCCCAACATCCGGGCGACCTTCTTCTCTCTCCCCAGCGGCGCTGACACCCTCGTCAGCCCCCAACCTCTCTCCGATGTCAGCACCACCGATGTCCGGAGCCCCTTGATCAGCAGTTGGTGGGGCCAGCTCGGTTTGGGAAGTCTGTTCCGGAGCAGGCGGCATGTCCACCACTGGTCCACTCGTAGATGGCCCGGGTTCGGCAACCCGATGAGCCTCCAGTGTTGAGGTCACTGCGCAGGGCATGCCATGGTTAGTCACGGATCGTCAACGGAAGGCACCAGCAGTAAAGTAAGGAGACTTACGGGAGGTCAGAGTGTCATCTTCCGCTATCCCGGCCGCCGCAGGAACAGTTGCAGCAGGGGGCCCTTCCGCGCTTGTCAGTTCGGTAATGGGTGCCTGGCCCCCGCCTTGTCCTGCTGGCGCCCCTCCTACTCCCGCTGAGGATGCCTGACCAACATCCGTGCGCTCCTGAGAAAGATGGAGAAATGGGTTAGAAGCTGCATAAGAGAGTGGATGAAGCAGATTGAGTAGGGATAGAAGCGGACCTCGAGGAGCTCAGTGACATCAACGTTGTCAGAGCCGGCCACCTCGCCGCTCTCCCGTGGGCTCCCCTGATGGGATCTTCCCTCGGAGCCTTCATCCTCCCCCATTTCCTCCTCTTCTTCGGAGTCGTTGCTACTTTCGTCTTCTTCCGGTGGCATCTGTTCCGAAGCGGGCTCGAGACCGAGCATCACCTTCACCAGAAGGGATGGCTCCGCGCGCTGACCACGTTGGCGCGCGTACTCGTCCATGGCCGTCAGATACGCATACTGCCGGTTGAAGTCCACCCTGTCGGCAATGTGGAGGCGCCCGACCTCTGGCAGATGGATTCCTTCTCTGAGAATCTTTCGCCAGATGGCGTCGGTCCCCAGTGACTGCCGCAGGGTCATCCAGGCCGACCACAGCGCCGGGAAGACTGCATCGTGGGAGGGTTCGAGCAGACGTCTCACCTGCTTCCCGGGCCGCTCTTCGACCGCCGCATGTGCCCCCTCTCTGGGCGCCGAGGTCGTAGCGGCGGCCTGCGATGTGCCCGCCGCCGAAGTCCCTGCTCGCTCCGGCCCCGCTGCTTGGCGCGCCTCCGTTCTCCCCCGTGTGGCGGCGCCTCGCCTCCTTCCTTGACGCCCGGTCTCCGCACGGGTAACCTCGAGCCGCCGAACTAGCTTCCGCAAAAGCCCCTCGGGGTACGCGATGGCCCAGTGTTCGGCGTACTCGGTTGCCAAGCCTGCGTCAACTCCGGTAGGAGGGAGAGTGATGACGTCGCCAGAGCCGAAAGCGGCAAACATCAGCCACATCTGGCGAAGGACGCCAGGGTTCGTCTCCTCCCGGACAGCAGTGAATACCCTCTTCGGCATCCGTTGAAGGCACCCGAACTGCCTGGCGAAACGGGTCGGCACGTAAGGCTCGCAGATCACCTTCCCGTCGATCCGAGCCACGAGCACCCCGCCCCGCATGTTCAGGAAGTATTCATGCTGCTCCAGCGGACCCTGCCCATTGTCGATCATCTGGCCGACGGGAGTGGGGAACGGACTGAAGTTGAAGTTGGCATGATTGCCAATCCGGATCCGCACGCCCTCCTCACTTAGGGTCATCGGAGCGACCCCCGCGATGTTCAGCAGGGAGGGTCGCAGGCCGTTGCCCGGAGGAATGATGGCGTTCGGAAACGTGTACCCACCGAGGTGAGCATCCACCCAGCCGTGGAAGAACTGAAAGGGCCCACAGATCCTTCGTGGCGACCCCCCTCGTTAGATGCGTCCCAGGATGGCATACAGCCTCGCCAGCACTGGGACCCCGAGGTTGTATCTCTTGTTGGCGGCCATAGCGCCCGCCACCGCCAGTGTCGCCGGGCGAACGCCCATTCTCGCGTCCCACACTGGCAGGAGCCACCCACTCAGAAAGGCGGCCAGGAACGCCGCGTACCGGACATTTGGGTCCCGGGCCTCGATGACGCGGTACCCCCATGAGCGGTAGTCACCCGTCTCCAGGACCCGCCAGTACGACCCGTTCCGGCTCCTCTGAGCTGCGGTCGGGCACCGCTTCCCCCTGCCTGGCATCTTGACCGCCGGGTCATGCTCCAAGAACTGGCCGAACCATTCCTTGTAGGCTATGTCCTTCTGGAAGTCTTTGATCCCGAGCCGCTGCGTAGCCAGGTCAAGCAGATGCCAGGTCAATATGGGAGTCAGTGACCTATCCTCCCAGGTGTTCTTCGGTGGCAGGAACTCATCGTATTGGTAGCCCTCCAGCGGGATACCTCCGATGCAGTGGATGTCCCAGAGACCGATGCCGACCTCCCCATGGTGAAGATGGAAGGTGTTGGTATCCGGAGACCATCGGGTGAACAGCTCCGGCCCGAGCTCAGACTGCTGGTAGAAGTGGAACTGCGACGTCCACACCGCCTCGAACAGGCCGATGTACCGCAGCTCCTCTGCGAAGTGATCGCAAGTGTGGCGTACCCAGAACGCCCAGGCCCACTCGCTGGTGAAGTTTCCCCCAGACCGCAAGTCCCAGTCCTTCAGCCAGCCCTTGGTGTCGTCCGTGACGCTCTGGCGATATATGCTCGAGTAGAGGGCTGGAGAATTCTCCGCAGTAGGCTCACCCCCATCAATGGTTCGCGTCCTCGGGTTCAGGACATAGACATCCAAGTGTCTGGTCTCCCTGGCAGGATGCCCATTGTTGGTGATGTTATAGCGGAGAAGCTCGTCCTCCCGGGTCACCTAGGTCTGCGGCGCATCAATCTCAAACCCTGGCACCGGAACCTCATCTAGGATGCCGAAGTTCCAGAGCGGCAGGTTGTCCGACAGTGGATATGTCTTCTGGGCCGGCGTTAGTAAGTCGAACAAGGATTGATTGTTGGAAACAATCTCCTTGGCTCCGTAAACCTCCTCGTTCGTCACCATCTCAGCTCTGCGAGTGGCGGCATCCCCCTCATTTCCTCTGTGCGCGGCCATCTCAGAAGTTTCGGGAGTCGTGCGGGTTAAGGGATGAAGCGTGCGGGATCGGACGAGGCTGGTAGAGAAGTTTGAAGGTTGGCGCGCAATCCAAGTGGGCGGCGCGCAATTGGGAAGACTATCGCGCAAAGTTCCGGGTTTTCGCGCAAAGACAGGCGAAATCCGGACGGTTTTGCGCGACGAGCGGGCGAATTTCGCGCCGGAAAAGGCAATTTCGCGCACGAGAGCAGAGATGCTTATCGCGCGGAAGGCCAATGTACGGCACGGAGGGACCCAGTGCCCCTATTCATAGGCGAGGCCGGGGTCCGCGCTGCGCGGAAAGTGCTTTGCGCGACCGCAGCGGCGAATTTCGCGACCGGCGCCCCTTTTTGCGCGCCTAAGTCCCGCGCCGCCCAGGACTTCGGCATTCTGGCGTCTCCCTCGGAACCCGATCGTTGCGACCTCTCGCCGATCAGATTCCGAGGGGGGCTTTTGTAGACGCCGGAAAAGTCCGTTGTTCCCAAACGAAGCTCCGGATGCGGAAAGCGAGGTCATATTTGGAGTCGGAAGAATGTTTCGGAGGGCCCGGAGGCCTTGCGCGGAATTTCAGAGGCCTGCGCGCAAAGATGATGATCCGCGCGCAAAACCCCCGGGATGCGCGCAACTCCCTTGCGCGCCGTGCCCGATTCCGCGCCCGCGAGGAGAATTCCGCGCTCGCACCTTGGATTCCGCGCCCGGGGTTGCCTATAAATACTAGGCGACCCCCAACGTTTCAAAGGTTGCTGGAAGTCGAACGGTCTCCCGCGCGCGCAATTCAACCCCTTCCGCGCGCAATGCCGATCTTCAGGTAACCTCCTTTCTTTCGCGCAATAGAGCCTTGGGGTCCGCCTTCGCGCGCAATCCCCTTGGCTCATTTCCTTTGAATAAATTTCAACCCGAAGGCCTTTGCGCGCAAAAGAAGCCTCTTGCGCGCAATTGCCCCCGGGTGCGCGCAATCCAACCCGATTGCACGCACCCCCCATCTTCAAAGTGGCCATTCGTTAGAGAATGAGTCGTTGCCCCCGCGCGCTACCCGAAGCCCGGTGCGCGCAATCCCAATCATCCGCGCGCAAAGCGCTGGCCCAATTGCGCGCCAGCCCGCCATTTTGCGCGCCGATCCGCGGTTTTGCGCGCAAAGCTCCTCTTTTGCGCGCAATCCGCCAGGGTCGCCTCCCTTGACCCCTGCGGGTACCCGCCTGCGTGGCGCCCGATGGTCTTCATCGCAGGTGCCCGCACCGTGCGCTGTCTTCCCGTGCAGCCTTCCAGGCTCGTGCGAAGTGACACGGACCCGTCGGCGGCAATCATTCGTCCAGCATGACGTTAAACTGCATATTCGTCCAGCATGACGTTAAACTGCATATTCGTCCAGCATGACGTTAAACTGCATATTCGTCCAGCATGACGTTAAACTGCATATTCGTCCAGCATGACGTTAAATTGCATATTCGTCCCGCATGACGTTAAACTGCACATCTGTCCAGCATGACGATAAACTGCATATACATCCCGCAAGACGTTAAACTGCGCATTCGTCCAGCATGACGTTAAACTGCCCATACGTCCAGCATGACGTTAAACTGCACATTCGTCCAGGCTGCACGACGCTAAACTGCCTAGCCCCCCATCGTCCGCGCTGCAAGACGTTAAACTGCCAAGTGTTTCGTCCTCAACACACGACGTTAAACTGTACTTCGTCCGGCAAGACGTTAAACCGTCCGCTTCGTCCTCAACACACGACGTTAAACTGTACTTCGTCCGGCAAGACGTTAAACCTCGGCATCATTCGATCCCGTGCTTCGCACGCAGGGTCTCCCCCGGTTTGGACGTGGCCCCCACCCGCTCGTCTCTGCAGGGATGTCGGGATTTTCCCCCTTTTGGGACGATTTAATGGGAGTGGCTTTTCCCTACGGGGGCAGGGTATTACAAACCCCTAGTTTCTCGTGGGAGGCTGCACATGTGTATCTCCATTGCGCCTCCCCACTGCCGAAGCCAGTAGAGGGTGTGACTGGGATCGAGGTGTCTTCTGCTTTCGGTCCAAGTCCCTTCCAACTGAGTTTTGCCGCATCCGGGCTGCCTCAAGTGCGTAAGTCCTGACAGAATGAACTACGTGGACTTTGATCCCTGTCTTCTATACAGGGTACGTAGGAAGCCTCCCTGAGGTCCAAGCCCGCCACCTGGTCGTCCCGGTCGTATTTACGTCGGTTCGTCCATCAGTGGACCCCTCCAGGGTTCACGCTTGCGTCGATTCACCTATGAATCCGCCCCTGTGGGAGACTGCCCGTGTGTATCTCCACTGTGCCTCCCCACAGCCCCTTTTTCCATTTCTCTTTTTATCGTCCAGCATGACGTGAAACTGTGATCCACCCGGCCGTCTCATCCCCCTCTGTGCGAGGTGGTTCGGTTCAATCCTCCGCCCGGCGGCCTAGACCTCTTCGTGAGTCGGCTTGCCGACGTCCAGCATGACGTTAAACTGTATACCCAAACTACGTTGACTTTGATCCGTGCTAACGCGCGGTACGTAGGAAGCCCCTACGGGGTCCAAGCTCTTCACTCCATCATCCATCCTGATCCTTACCCGGGCCGCCACATCCCGGTGGGGTCATGCCACTTCACTCCACTCCACGTTACTTGGGAAGCCGCCCATGTGCTGGCCCCAGCGTCGGAGGTTCCCCGCAAGGGGTTCTGTCATCTGATCCACTTTTCCTGTTGATCTGTCCGATGCCGTCCCCGCTGGACGTTAAACTCGCGGCATACCCCGTGTTAAACATGGGAAGCTGAGGAAAACCTCAGGTGACACAGTTCCCCGCACCTAGTACGGGATGCCTCAGGCCATCATGCCTTCGAGAAGCCCTATTAGGGACGGAAGACAGACGTGCAGAGCCGCAGTGCTACGACACGCCCCCAGCACCCAGAGCCACCCGGCCTTCTCACCACAGGTTGCTGCCCCGACCAGACTCCTTGGAGCGTCCGGGCGGAAGCAGCGTAATTAACCGGTGTCCATGAAGATATGGCGCCGGGAACGAGATTCACGAACATTCTTAAGTCTATGAGGGAGACCCGGATTAGGCGACAAGTTCCGAGGAGACGTCCAAGGAAGGAGGAGCCGACATCCCATCATCCCGGTTTCGATCAAGGAGCAGACGCCCCTGAATAAGGGAAGAATGCCGCCCGCCCTTGGAAAGTGGGACTGCGGGACCACAAGCCGCGCGCCCATCCCCTCGGGTTGACGGGTGCACGCGCGAACGCGTCCTGGCGGAACAGCGTAACCCGACGCACATCCGCACCGAAACAAACATATTATTAGATATGTTAACCAATGTATTAACTCTAAAATTTCATTTTTAGATTGAAAATAATATCCACTTTTAGCAAGAGGATATATAGAAACACAAATTATACACATAATTAACCTATTCATAATTATTTAAAATGAATAGGACTGAATCAAGATCATTAGATGATTAGGGTATGTTAGAAGCATATGTTTATGGGTTAGACAGTCAATCCCTTAAACACAATAGGTACCCAATAGATGATGTTAATGATGAATAACACTTAAAAAACTATTTATACTACATAAAATGTCATTAAATTTAATCGAACCATATTCCTCTTATAATGTGAACATCAACAAAAAATAACATAATGAATTGTTGATGTAGGAAAACACATGAAATCATAACATATGATCAATAAATAGGTCAATAATATTACAAAAAAATACATAAAATATTGGAATGACATATAAACCATCATATTTATATGCTAATATCACCCTCATCATCATGTAGTGTCTTCACTATGAATGACTAAAAATGTAAATCATTGTAACTCATATAAAAAATAATTCATCCTTGTACCATAACATAACAATTAAAATAAATTTATCTCATTAATAATTTACTAGTAAAACATTCACTATATAAGGGAGAACATTATAGAAATGTCTGAAATACTTGAAATATAACATGGAATTAAAAGAATGTATACTTAATGAACATCCCTAAGCACATAGTATACTAAAAATAAGAAATATCCCCAAGGGAAATAAAACCTATTCTCCATTAATAAATACCCTCATGTCAATGAATCTTCATGTAACTATTTTGACCAGGTGTATTGAATAGACTCTATTTGGTATAGATAGACCTCTACCACGATCTAATGCAACCATCAGGGATGATTCCTGAATTTACCTAGAATGATAACTATCATTGGAGACATTTAATTGTACATAATATAATATAAAATGACATTATAGAAAATTACATTAATACTTTTTGGTATTAGAGGTGTTTTTGAAACATTAGTTGAATTAATGTGTCATGAATATCCTTGGGCATTGGTCAATGATGATTTAGTTTAACGAATTGGTACATTTATAGTCAAGTGATTTCAACATTAAGGGTTTAATCTTAATAAATAGAGTGAGGGATGATGTGTGGATCCATACATGATATTTTGGTTCCAAAATATCATGAGTTTAAATCAATGTAGTAGTGTGAGGATGTTCATCATCGCAATATGGGTCCAAGGTAATTCTTTCATAATAGTCTATATATGATACATAATGGAAAATTGTTTTTAACATTATATATGATTAAATCCATGTTTAACGAGACACATTAAATATGTGAATGACCAAATATATTTCATTTAATTATTTCATTAGTTTTCATCATGGGAAAATCATTGGATGAACAATATGAATCCATGTGTGGATGATTTCTTGATTATTTTAATTATACTATTATTATTCCATGGAGCGCTTGTTGAATCATGTTTCTTAGTTTAATAAATATCATACTATATCTAAATTTGTATCACTATTGAATCCATTGGAATCATTCTATTAATCGAGTATAAAATTTGAGATTTGGTGGGAATATATACGGATCACAACATGTTTTTCTAAAGGCTAGTTTTACATATCCCCAATAAAAAATATACATAACAAGTCACATATTTATTCGATAAATTTATATATTTAGTATACATTTATAAAATTATTAGGTCATTATATATACCATTATATTCCCATGAACCCCATAATAATATTGATTTCTATTAGAGATATCTATGTTCCGTTCATTGTATTCAGACTATGGTTTCATGAGAGTGACCTGTTTTTAATATATGATGAATTTCTATTCAATGTTTTAAGGATCACAAATTATCATTCTTATTGCATCGGAATGATTACAATCCATCTTCTATTTTAGTCCTTTCACTTAATTATTTTGAGATCATTTTCTCTAGGTTTTTATAGTTTTCCTAATGTTATATTATATTTTTGATCATATCCAACTATTTTTCCTTCAATATGACATATAAATGATGGAGTTGAGGTATAATATTTTAGACTCATCTCTTTTATATTACGTATATTTGGAATAATAATTCTCCGATTTTCATTGGGTGAATAATTTTATTTATCCTATTAATGTTAAATAATTTTGATAAAGTTAATTAAAGGAGAGGGGTGATTAAATTATGTTTTATTTGATATAATGAAAAATCATGTGATTGGTTGATTTTTAACATTATTATCTAGATTATCGTATGATTGTATAATATATGTACTATTTATATGATTAAATTATTAAAAAAATCACCCCTCAATTATAATTATCTAATGTAGTAAATTAACCAGATGCATGGAAAATTATAATGTATTAAGAAATCATTGGGCCTATAATTTAAATTTAATATTGATGGTAGATTAATATGTGGCCAATTAAAATTATTTTAATCTACATTTCTTTATTTTTTAAGGTATGTGTACCCTCTCTTTCTTTGATTGTAGTATTTTTTATGTTGTACATGTGGATGATTGGTATAATATAGTGTTGTTTGGTCACACTAGTAGAGTATGGGTTATGGTACAATTATAGAAGTGGTGGAACAAATAGGATTGTAAACAAGTAATGATATTTTGGTAGTTTTATTCTTTGGGATGGGAGTGGGAACCTATTTTGCAGTTGTTATTTTTAGATAGGTTGTTTTGGGGGTTTTTTTATTTTTTATAAACATTGGATAGAAATATGGTTATTATTAATAAATTTTATTAACAAATATAATTTAATAACAAATAGTATATTAATAATTTATAATTTATTTCAATTGATTGTTTATGGCGCAGATTAAAAAATTTGACATCTAAGGATGGTTTAGCATTAAATATGGATAAATAATGGGAATAATTAATATAATTTGTGTTAAAATGATAAATATATAAATATAAAAACATTATGAGAAAATAGAAAATTTACAATGTTTTTATGAATGCATTATGGGAATGGATGTGGCTGGTGTATGGTATAGATATGAACATGGTAGTTTTTAACATCCTAAGAATTTATCATATTATCATTGTTGTATAAATTAAATTTTCATACAATATTTATTTATATGAAAAATCATGTTATTCTGATTCTATGCAAAATAATGATATTAGACTTTGATACAAGGAACATGAAGCCGTCTTTTGAAACACACAATATCGAGTTCCTTTGATAGCTTGTCACACGCAAGACCATGTTTTACTAGAATAAACTATACAATTAATAATATAATTTAATTTAGTAGTTATAAACTACATGTTGTATTAACGTTGATGAAGTAGATTATGTAAATTGGTAAAATAATTTTCCGTTTTGTTTATATAATTCATCCGAGTTATAAATGAATATAGATTTCAATTATATATAACTAAAATATTCTTATAAGAAATTTTTGTAATAAAACAAAATTTGTTTTATAATAATATATTAAATTATTTCTATTAGAGTATGATATAAATAACATATATATATTTTCTATAAATTGTTTTTTTACCTTTATCCAATAGGATTTTTAGGCACAAGATAAGATTAAATCAAATATTTTATAAATAATGTATTGTCTCCATTTAAGGGGGAATGTATTTTAAAACTAAAATTTTCTGTATTTAAAAATTATATTTTATAAAATTAATTTTTATTTTTAATGAGAAATTGGAAAAATATTTATGGTTAATTTTTGTTGTTCTTAAATGAAGTTTCATTATTTTGTTAAATTAGGAAAAATATTGAATTTTTACTGAAAACTGATTTTTCATCATAATAATTTATAGGGAAAAATTATATTTTTTGTTGGATGTAATGTTTTATAAGATAAAATGTACATACATTAAAAAATAATTTGATATTATGATATGTTTAATATTTAATTTGAATTTTATAACATTTATTTTTTTTGAATATTTTAACATTATAAACTCACTTTCAAATTCCATCTCTGTGATAAAACTGAAATTAATTTTGGAAAAATATTTGATTCAAATTTCAAAAAATGTATTTCATATATGGAATAAGATAATTCAATTTTTATATCAAATGATTATATTTTAAAAAAAATATTAGAGAAAAAAATTATAATCAATTATAATTATTTAGGTGAAAATGAGTTTACTTATTGGAAAAACATTAATATTATGTGGCCAAATGACCAATAAACATGTCTAAATCATATTATATAGAAATATATAGACCATATAATACATTATATATAATGTTTTCATTATTAGTGGTGTATTATGTACCTTCTACCTCAAAATATTGTTTACATTTTTATTTTTACATCAATTCCACTCTTCTACTGTAACACCCGAGACTTTTATGAGAAATATTTTGTTTTTATAAATCATCAAAGGAATCTTTCACTACACACAACACTAGCTTGTCTTGCTTTGCACTCAATCGCGACCATCCTCTATAGCTTGCATCGTATGCAATACCAAGTTTCACTAAACAACGATATGCTATTAAAATATTATTAAAACTATCAGTTATGAATAGTAATAACCACTTTTTGAAATTTTGTAAATTTTATTTTTCCAAATTGACTTCATTTTTGGGTTTGGAATATCGAAATTAGCCTAGGGTGAAATTTTGGTATTTTTCTGAAAACTTTCAATTTTGGATGAATAGTGAAACCAGTAAGTGGTAGTTAAAAAAACTAAATTTTTCAAAAACATAATTTTACCGCTTCTGTGAGTGGAATTTCAAAAATCCGAGAGACACGGTTGGTGTCAGTAAGAAAAATGTGGTTCAATGAGATGAAAATAAGTTTTGGTGAATAGTAACTTTTTACTGTTTTTTTACCACGGTTAAAAGTAAATAGGGTGATTAATAGTAAAAATGATATTATTATTACCCTAAAACATGTTCTAATTCTTTTGGATAAGTGTAATTCGACCAAAGACAACCTTAGGAATAAAATATGACCATTTAGGCCCACTTGGATTAGATTTGGACATTTATTATCAATTTATTTAAAGAAGGGTTAAAATAGATAAAATCAAAGTTTAATAAATAAATAATTTTTAATATAGGATTATACATATGATAAATTAGACTATAAGTATTCATTATAAATCTAAATATATTTCCTACATAATTTTATTTTATTTGTAATTTTTAGACATTAAATAATTTAATTTATTTATGACACAAAGATGATGCAGTAATTATCTTATTAATGAAATATTGACATAATTGATGTTATAAATACCCAAATAAATGTATTTTGAGACTTTTTATGAATTACAAAAATTTTATATGTTAATATGACATGTTAGTATTGATTTAATTATCTTTTTTCGAACTAATTATTCTGTTATGATTTTCACAAAAATCAATTACTAAATAGTGTCAAAATTGACATAAAATAGTTTTTTAAAACAAATATTATATTATTAATTGTTATTATATTCCTAAAAATCTAAGGTTCGGACAAGGTACATATATCATGATAGGTGTATCATTAAGGGACCACTTGGGGGTCTCTTGGATGGATATGGTATGTTTATTAACTATATAATATAAAAATACAAAGTGACATGGTAAATGTCAATCTAATTAAATAAGAGTTAAATCTAATGGATAAGGGTAATATAATGACATAAACTTGTCTAAATTGTATTGGATGAAAGTATTTCTACCCATACCCACCTTAGCTTCGAAATAAATCAATTTGGAGCTATTTAAAACCGAATTTGGCTTTATAATAAAATAATATATTTAGTTATTCCAAAGGTGCCCCTCTCCTCCCTTATAAAGGGCACCTCCTCCCCCTCTTCCTCGCACCACTTTGAGACTTCAAGCTCGGCCATCCCCTGAAAAATTCTCCTCTCAACTTCCCTAGAAACATCCTAGAGGTTCTGATCTTCTTCAAATACCTAATTTAGTTCCCTAAAAGGAGGTCTCAAAGAAGCACTTCAAAGAAGAGGTAATATCCATTACAGATTCTTTCATATTTATTTCTTCTTCCACTTCTTCTTATTTAGTTGTTTCATTATGAAGTAATAACATTAGTATCAGTCATATACTGATATGTTATTATAATTATGGAAAAACCCTATTTCACCATTTATCCATCCTACGGAAAAAGAAATCATTGTGCGTGTGTACGTATGGAATACCGTGTCCACGATGTGATGTGACTCGTTCTACATGATATTCATTGGATAATGTTTATATAAATGAATTTAATTAATTAATATGATATATATTACACTAATACCATTCTGTGAATGAGGTATCTATAACCTAAAGAGAAGAATAAGAATTTATTCGACAAAACACGCATAAGAACAAAAAGTAATAAACACCCGAATAACAAGTTGTAATGAAATATTACTAATAAGAAGCTAAGAATATGACCATATATGATATCATAACAATATTTATGATTATGTAATAAGTCAATAACATTATTAAAATCATTATATAGGAGGTTCAGACACTTACGAAGAAAATCAGATTTAAGGTAAGGGAAAATATCACAATCTCATTTTTATCCGAGATTGTTTATACATTTGTATATACTGGGGTGTATTTTATCATACACATCCATGTTTCATCAATATGTAATATTATTTCCATACAACTACAATTTTTTAAATCCAATTTTACCCTTCGATGAGTTTTTTAGTAAAAGATATGAAAGGAATATTTTTTCGTTTTTCGTACGAGGTACTTTTTGACTTTTCCGAAAAATGTACGAGAAGAATGTTTTTTTTAACTTATACGGAATGAATGTATTTTCAAAAAAATATTTCCAAGAAGCTTACTTTACAAGTTTTCAAGTTTATTTTTAATCAAATTCTTTTTTTAAAAAAATTGTATGACATGTTAAGAAAGGAGAAATGTTTTTGAAGTAGAAAGGATATTTTCCTCAAGAATGGAGTTCAAGTGTTTTATCAAAATTATTTTCCAACTAAGATAATATAGGGTTCTTTTTTTATCCCTATTATTACATTGATTTGATTATGTTGTGATGGAATTATTTTTATGAATTCCTTTATCTTATATAAATTGTTTTATGATGTCACGATGTTTATGATTCCCATTTTTATTACATGGGTTATGCTATGATGTATGGTTTATGATTTTGTGGCACACATAAGAATGGTATCATTATGAAATGGGTGGGACCTATATCTCCCTACAATGCATTGGGTAATGAATTTATATCTCATGAGATAGACATGGCTGGAACGGCAGGTCAAACCGGTTTAGTGAAACATGATTGAAACGAGGAGTGAACTCGGTTCTGAAATGGACTTTGTCCACTAAGATAGTCTTGGCAATGAGTCTTGACTAATAAGAAATTATTCTTTATGATTATGTGTGTATGAAACAAAGATTCATGTTTTATGATATGATTGTTGGGATTACATTTCACTACTATGATTTATCCCATGTTATGAAATTATGATCTCTTTTGCAGGTTAAGATTTCCAATATGTTATGTTCATGATGAGATTGATTTTTATTTTGTTTACCCTTACAGAGCATTTGAACTCACCCTTTTGTATGTTTTCTTTCCCCCAAGACATGAAGAAGGTTATTAAGTAGGATATTCCAAAAATGGACTCTAGATATGACGAAATTAGTGGGAGGAAAAGTTGATGCTTTATGAACCAGTTGTTTATGTTTCCCAGTTTCTAATGTCACTATACCTATACGGTCCTTCCATGGTTTTGATATATGTTGTAATAAGTATGCTTCAATTTTGAAGTATTAACAATGTATGTAAAGTATGGGTCGTTATAGTTGGTATCAGAGGAAAGGTATAGTCAACCTTTGGAAACTAGGATGTGAATGCCTTAGTAAGAACCCTAAGGATAAGTCTAAGCATAGAACACAATCGTAGTGTTCTAGAAATGGCCATGAATAACCTAGGATAAGACCTTAGGTGTGAAATTTTATTCTTGATTATGTGGTTTTCCTATTATAATTAGTGTTGCTCACACTATTCTTCATGGTTTTATTCAATGGCTGGAACCCGAAGGAACCGTGTTAATGCGGAATGCAACGGGCAATGCAATGATTGTCCCCCTGAGCAACCAAATGTTATGGGAGCTGGAATGAAAAATCTTGTATCCACGCTCACACAACTTTCTCAAGTAATGAATCATGCAGTACTTCCAAACGATAAAAGTAAGGAGCAACATTCTGTTGAATCCTTCATGAGGAAGCGTCCACCTTCATTCATCGGGTCTACTGATCCATTAGTTACTGAACAATGGATTAGTACTTCTGAAAAGATATTTTCAGTTCTTCAATGTTCTGAACATGATAAATTAATCTTAGCAGTGTATCGTTTGGAAGGTGATGCTGATCAATGGTGGAATCTTATCAAGAATCATAGGAAAAGAGATGAAATTGAGTTCATTGAATGGGATGAGTTCAAGAACTTTTTATTCAATAATTACTTCCCTGGTATTCTCTGAACAATGATGGAGAAGGAGTTTCATGAACTAAAGAAAAAGGATGATGAATCTGTTGGTACCTATGAAGAAAATTTTACAAGACTTTCAAGGTACACTTCTGGTATTATTATCCAAACTGAGAGTAAGATCGATCGATTCTTTAGTGGCATAAAACCAAGTCTTTGAAGGGCGTTATCCATAAGAGACTACAGTAGCTATGAGGAAATCGTTCAATGTGCTCTCAAAGTCGAGATGTAGATTGGAGTAACCCATCAGTCATATGGGTTTGATAAGAAGAGGAAAATGGAATTCAAAGGAAAATCTAAAGAGCACAATGAAAAGAAGATGAGCTTTCCCTTATTCTCAAAGTGTGGAAAGAAACATGGATGGAGTTGTCTTAAAGGGACAAGTAAATGTTTCAAATGTGGAAAGGAAGGTCATCAGGCATTTGAATTCCGCAATGATGGGAAGAAGATGTCTAATGATGCAAACAAAGGAAGGGATACACAGAATGATTCTACTACACTTCAATGTTTCATGTTCAAGGAGATGGGGCATTATGCCAATCAATGCCCAAATCCAAGGGTTGATGATGATGGTCGACGTCAACAAACACTTAAGGCTAATGACAAAGGATAGTCACAAGCAATTTCTATCATCGATGTGGAGTACAACAACGATGTGATGAAAGGTACACTTACCATCCACTCTAATGTAGAAAATGTTTTATTTGATTCTGGATCCACCCACTCTTTTATTTCTGAAGAATTTTCTAAGGGTATCACCGTATTACCTCAAAAATTAGATGTTGAGTTAGCTGCGACAACCCCTAATGGTACAACAGTCTCCTCAAAAGTTTATAATTCATCTCCGATTGATGTTTGTGGGAAAGAGCTTCCTGCAAATCTTTTGATCCTTCATATAGTGGAATTTGATTTGATTCTTGGCATGGATTGGCTTTCTTTATATGGAGCTCATATCAATTGCCAAAGAAGGGAAGTCACATTTCATATTCCAGATCAATCTATGATCATCTATCGATGCATGGATGAATATAACCTTCCAGTGGAAATTTCATCAATCATATGGGTCTTTATTCCACTAAATGAATGTTATTTATCTCAAATGGTTGGTGAGAAACTCATGATTAATAATATGCCCATTGTATGGGAGTTTGATGATGTCTTTCCAGAGGAATTACCGGGTCTTCCACCAAATCGTGAAGTTAAGTTTTCAATAGAACTCTTAACGGGTTCTTTGCCTATTTCAAAGACACCTTATAGAATGGCCCCAATTGAGTTGTAGGAATTGAAGAAGCAACTCCATGAAAATCTTGATAAGGGATTCATACAACCTAGTGCGTCACCTTGGGGAGCACCTGTTTTGTTTGTTAAGAAGAAAGATGGATCAATGAGACTCTTCATTGATTATCGAGAACTTAACAAGATCACTATAAAGAACAAATATCATCTCCTGCACATTGATGACTTATTTGACCAACTATGAGGATCTCAATACTTTTCCAAGATTGATCTTCATTCATGTTATCATCAATTAAGGGTCAAAAGGGAGGATATACCAAAGACGGCTTTCAGTACAAGGTATGGACACTATGAATTTATTGTGATGCCATTTGGTCTTACAAATTCCCTTGCTATCTTTATGGATCTAATGAATAGAGTCTTTAGAGACTATCTTGATCAGTTTGTGGTAGTCTTTATAGAAGATATTCTTGTCTATTCAAAGAGCAAGGAAGAACATGAAGATCACTTGAGAATTATATTGAAGACCCTGAGAAAAGAGAATCGTTAAGCCAAATTTACCAAGTGTGAATTTTTTATTCAAAAAGTTGCATTTTTTGGTCACATATTCTCAAATGAGAGGATATCTGTGGATCCAGCAAAAATAGAGATTATCGAAAGATGGTCGAGACCAACAACAGTAACTGAGATCTGAATTTTTCTTGGTTTGGCGGGATATTATCGACATTTTGTGAAAGATTTTTCACGATTATCTAATCCACTCACCAAGTTGACTCGGAAAGGAGTTAAGTTTGTCTGGACGGAGTAATGTGAAGAGAATTTCAAGGAGTTGAAAAGAAAGTTATCCAGTGCACCTGTGCTCACACTACCTTGTAGTGGAGAAAGGTTTGTGATCTACAGTGATGCATCCATGAAGTGATTGGGGTGTGTTCTTATGAAAAATGATATGGTGATAGCTTATGCCTCATGAAAGTTGAAAATACCTGAGAAAAATTACCCAACTCATGATTTGGAGTTAGCTGTGGTAATCATTGCATTAATGATTTCGAGGAATTATCTTTATGGAGAATGGTGTGACATTTTTACAGATCATAAAAGTTTAAAGTATATTTTCACACAAAAGGAGCTGAATATGCGCCAAAGAAGATGGTTGGAGAAGATAAGGATTATGACGGCTCAATCCATTACCACCCTAGGAAAGAAAACAAGGTGGCAGATACATTAAATCGACAAGACAAAGACAGTTTATCCATGATGAGGATCACAAAAGATCCAATATTTATGGATTTACAAAGGATGGATCTTGGAATTATAATGGAAGGGGAAAAATCGTATCTTTATCAAAAAAAATGTTCAACCATCTATACATGTGATGATTAAAGAGGCACAGAAAGAAGATGTAGAGTTACAAATGAATGTGAGAAATGTTCCTGAATTCAACCTTGATTGTGATGGGATAATAAAATTCAGAAATCAGGTGTGTGTTCCTCCCATCCCCGAATTATAGAATGAGCTGCTGGATGAGGCTCATAGTTCTTCATTCTCTATTCATCCGGGAAGCACGAAGATGTATAGGGTCCTAAAAGAGTACTTATGGTGGGATGGCATGAAAAGAGATGTTGCTGAATATGTCTCTGGATGTTTGGGTTGTCAGCAAGTTAAAGCAGAGAGACAGAAGTCTAAGGGGATGTTACAACCATTACCCATACCAAAATGGAAATGGGAAAACATCACTATCGACTTTCTCACAAGACTTCCTAAAACATCCAAAGGCAGTAATGCTATCTGGGTCATAGTTGATCGTCTTACAAAGTCTGCACACTTCATCGCTATTAGAGAGGATTTATCTTTGGATCAGCTTGCCAGTATATATGAGAAGGAAGCAGTAAGATTGCATGGAGTACCACTTTCTATTATATCAGATCGGGATCCGAGGTTTACCTCAATGTTCTGGCGATGTCTTCAGTATACTCTGGATACATAGTTGAGTTTCATCACTGCTTATCATCCTCCGAAAGACGGTCAGTCTGAGAGAAAAATTCAAACTCTATAAGATATGTTGAGAGCTTTCTCTATGGATTTAAAAGGTGGTTGGGATCAACACCTACCTTTGGTGGAATTTTCTTATAATAATAGCTTTCACTCTAGTATTCAGATGGCTCCTTATGAAGCTCTCTATGGAAAGAAATGTAGGACTCCAACTTGCTGGGATGAAGTTGGGGAATGAAAGCTATTAGGACCTGATCTTGTTTATGAGATGGCAGAAAAGGTCCGGTCTATTCAATAACACATAAGAGCAACTCAGAGTCGACAGAAAAGTTATGCCGACAACTAAAGAAAAGAGCTAGAGTTTGAAGTGGGTGATAAGGTGTTCTTACGAATATCTCCCTGTAAGAGGGTCATGAGATTTGGAAAGAAGGGAAAGTTGATCCCTAGATATATCAGTCCTTTCGAAAAACTGGATCGTGTTGGGAAGGTAGCTTACCGATTGGCGCTTTCACCAAATCTCTCTCAAGACCACGTTGTCTTCCATGTATCTCTCTTGAGAATGTTCATACCGGATCCTTCACATGTACTCAGCTCAGAAGTCGTACCGTTGGTGCAAGATCTTTCTTATGATGAACAGCCGATAGAGATTCTGGATCGAAGTGAAAAAGTCCTATGAAAAAAAGACCACTCACTTGGTGAAAGTTTTATGTTGGAACCACCAATTTGAAGAAGCTACATGGGAGCTTGAGGATATGATGAGGGAGAGGTATCCTCATCTATTTGTTACAAAGTGACGAATTTGGAGGGAGAAATTCATTTTAAGGGGGGTATAATGTAACACCTGAGACTTTTATGAGAAGTAATTTGTTTTTATAAATCATAAAAGAAATCTTTCACTACAAACAACACTATCTTAGCTTGCGTTACACGCAATCGCGACCTTCCTCGATAGCTTGCGTCGTACGCAAAACTGAGTTTCACTAAACAACGATTTTCTATTAAAACATTATTAAAACTAGCTGTTCTAAATAGTAATAACAATTTTTTGAAATTTTGTAAATTTTATTTTTCAAAATTTACTTCATTTTTGGGTTCGGAATATCGAAATTAGCCTAGGGTGAAATTTTGGTATTTTTCTGAAAACTTTCAATTTTTTGATGAATAGTTGAACCACTATGTGGTAGTTAAAAAACGGAATTTTTCAAAAAACATAATTTTACCGCTTCTGTGAGTGGAATTTCAAATATACAAGAGACACGGTTGAGGTCAGTAAGTAAAATGTGATTCAATGAGATGAAAATAATTTTTGTTGAAAAGTAACTTTTTACTTTTTTTTACCACGGTTAAAAGTAAATAGGGCGATTAAGAGTAAAAATGATATTATTATTACCCTAACACATGTCCTAATTATATTGGATAAGTGTAATTCGACCAAAAACAACCTTAGGAATAACATATGACCATTTAGGCCCACATGTATTAGATTAAGACATTTATTATCAATTTATTTAAAGAAGGGTTAAAATAGTTAAAATAAAAGTTTAATAACAAAATAATTTTTAATATAGGGTTATACATATGATAAATTCGACTATAAGTATTCATTAGAAAGATAAAAATATTTCCTACATAATGGTATTTTATTTTTAATTTTTAGACATTAAATAATTTAATTTATTTATGACACAAAGATAATGCAGTAATTATCTTATTAATGAAATATTAACATAATTGATGTTATAAATACACAAATAAATGTAATTTGAGACTTTTTATGAATGAAACTACTTTTCTAGGTTAATATGACATGTTATTATTGATTTAATTAACTTTTTTCTAACTAATCATTCTGTTATGATTTTTACAAAAATCAATTACTAAATGGTGTCAAAATTGACATAAAATAGTATTTTAAAACAAATATTATATTATTAATTGTTATGATATTCGTAAAAAACTAGGATTCGTCCAAGGTACTTATATTATGATATGTGTATCATTAATGGACCACTTGGGGGTCTATTGCATGTATATTGTATGTTTATTAACTATATAATATAAAAATACATAGTGACATGGTAAATGTCAATCTAATTAACTAAGAGTAAAAACTAAAAGATAAGGTCAATATAATGACCTAAACATGCCTAAATTCTATTGTATGAGAGGATTTTGACCCATCCCCACCTTATCTTCGATATAAATCAATTTGGATCTATTTAAAACCGAATTTGGATTTATAATAAAATAATATTTTTAGTTATTCCAAAGGTGCCCCTCTCCTCCCTTATAAAAGGGCACCTCCTCCCCCTCTTCCTCACACCACATTGGGCCTTCAATATCTGCCAACCCCTACCAATTTCTCCTCTAAACTTACCTAGAAACATAAGACCTATTTTAGTGGCCTAAAAGGAGGTCTCAAAGAAGCACTTCAAAGAAGAGGTAATGTCCGTTACCGATTCATTCATCATTTTTTCTTCTTCCTCTTCTTCTTTTTTAGTTGTTTAATTATGAAGTAATAACATCAGTATCACTCATATATGGATATGTTATTGTATGTATGAAACAACCCAATTTCACCATCCATCCATCCTACGGAAAAATAAATCATTGTGCGTGCGTATGTACGGAATACCGTCTCCACGATGTGATGCGACTCATTCTACATGATCTTCATTGCATAATGATTATATAAATGAATTTAATGAATTAATATGATATATATTACACTAATAAAATTCTGTAAATGAGGTATCTATAACCTAAAGAGAAGAATAAGAATTTATTCGACAAAACACGCATAAGAACAAAAAGTAATAAACACCTGAATAACAAGTAGTAATGAAATATTACTAATAAGAAGCTAAGAATATGACCATATATGATATCATAACAATAATTATGATTCTAGAATAAGTCAATAACATTATTTAAATCATTATCAGGAGGTTCAGACACTTACGAAGGAAATCGTACCTAAGGTAAAGGAAAATATCACAATCTCATTTTTATCCGAGATTGTTTATACTTTGGTATTTTCTAGGGTGTATTTTACCATCCACATCCATGTTTCCTCAATATGTAATATTATTTCCATCCACCTTCAATTTTTTAAATCCAATTTTACCCTCGGTGAGTTTTTAGTAAATGATATGAAAAGAATCTTTTTTTTTCATTTTTTGTACGAGGTACTTTTTGACTTTTCTGACAAAAGTACGAGAAGAATGTTTTTTTTAACTTATACGGAATGAATGGATTTTTAAAACATTATTTCCAAGAAGCTTCCTTTACAATTTTTCAAGATTATTTTTTATCAACTTATTTTAGTTTAAAATTGTATGACATGTTTAGAAAGGAAAAATTTTTTTGAGGTAGAAAGGATATTTTCCTCAAGAATGGAGTTCAAATGTTTTATCAAAATTATTATCCAACTAAGATAATATTGGGTTCTGTTTCTATCCTTATTATTACATTGATTTGATTTTGTTGTGATTGAATTATTTTTATTAATTCATTTATCTTATATGAATTGTTTTATGATGTCACGATGTTTACGATTCCCATTTTTATTACATGGGTTATGCAATGATGTATGGTTTATGATTTTGTGGAGCACATTATAATGGTATCATTATGAGATTGGTGGGACCTATATCTCCCTACAATTCATTGGGTAATTATTTTATATCTCATGATATAGACATGGCTAGAATGGCTGCTTAAACTGGTTCAGTGAAACAGGACTGAAATGTGGAGTGAACTTGATTCAGAAATGGACTTTGTCCACTAAGATAGTATTGGAAATGAGTCTTGACTAATAAGAAATGATTCTCTAGGATTATGTGTGTATGACACAAAGTTTCATGTTTTAAGTTATGATTATTGGGATTACATTTCACTACTATGATTTATCCTATGTTATGAAATTATGATCTCATTTGCAGGTTAAGATTTCCAAAATGTTATGTTCATGATGTGATTGATTTTTCTTTTTTTTACCCTTACTGAGCAGTTGAGATCACCCTTTTGTATGTTTTCCTTCCCCCAGGTCAGGAAGAAGGTTATTAAGTAGGATATGCCAAAAAGGGACTCTAGATATGATGAAATAAGTGGGAGGCAATGTAGATGCTTTATGAACCAGTTGTTTATGTTTCCCAGTTTCTAAAGACACTATACCTATACGGTCCTTACATGGTTTTGTTATATGTTGTAATAAGTATGATTCAATTTTGAAGTATTAAAAATTTATGTAAAGTATGGGTCGTTATATCTACCACTATACAATAGAACATAGTCCCACACTTCCAAACACATCGCACGTCATTTTAGTCATCCAGATCCTTACAAAATAATATCCTAAAATCCATAAAACCATATAATTGGCCTCAATTCCAGACGAAATAATATCAAGGATGAATTTTGGAATAAACAAAAATTAGTTACCCAAAGAACAGAGATAATTATTCAATGAGCTCTTCTATATTATTTCATTTTGAACTCTTCAATTATTATTATACAATGATTTTATAAATAAATCATTATCCTAAATATAAATCAAATTTTTATCATTAGGATAAAATCCAGAATTTCACACACTTTACTCAAATGGGATGCAAATTTTTTTTCTGTGTGCGGTGAAATACCTCCTCGACAACTATGTTGTTAATCCTTTCATTACCACCATTAAATGATGGAAATGATGGAGTATCGGTAGATTAAATATGATATTCATAATATTTATAATTTATATATTACAATGGTAATATTATAAAATACATTCCCCATTGCATTTCGTTTTTTGGAATTATTATAAGGCCCCAACCTTAAACATTACTTAATATTGAATTAAATGAATAATTCACATCGAGGATCTTTTCAGGTTTAGAGTTTTAGAGAATTAGGAAATAACTATTACATCTCAAAAGATTACAAAGTAGAATCTTCTACTATGTTTACATAAAATAAAAACTCATAAAAAGAAACATGTCTAGTTCCATGTTTTAGGTTGCATGACTTTCCCTTGATCCCATCCTTGACACTATTCCACGTTAAGTCCTTTGAAAAACATTTCAAAAACTTGGTATGAGCATAAAAAGCTTAGTAAGGGATACACAATGAATGAAAACTATTAGTTTTTCAAAACAACAAGTAAACCATGTATACTTTATCAAAATAATACTTTTCACCTTCTCAAAGTAGTAAAAACTCTTCACTGAATAAATTTTCATTACATACCCTTCAGTAACCAAAATATTACCATAAAATCTATATAAAGATCACATAACATATAAAGGTAACTTGGGACATGTAGAGACCCGTGTCTTGACGTACATGGACATTACATTACATTTGCGGAATACTTAGTACATAACAAAAACACACACACACAAGGATCGTAATAGTTTAGTGTCTTTGGAAACTCGGAACATAATCTTCTAATCCTGGTGAAAGTTCTTCAATATCTCCCATAAAGGTCATCCCTTTTTTTTTCTAAAACCTTTCTTTATATCCTGGGGAAAAGAAAACATAAAAGGGTGAGCTCAAATTCTCAGTAAGGGTAAACAAAAGAAATATCAATCACATCATATACATAAGAACATAGCTTTTGGAAATCTTAACCTGCAAAAGAGTTCATAATATTATATCATGGGGTAAATCATAGAAGTGAAATGTAATCCCAATAATCATAACATAAAACATGAAACATTGTGGCATACACACATAATCATAGAAAATCATTTCTTGTTAGTCAAGACTCATTGCCAAGACCATCTTAGTGGACAAAGTCCCTTTCTGAATCGAGTAACCCTCGTTTCAGTCCTGTTTCACTGAACCGGTATAACCTACCATTTCAGCCATGTCTATCTCATGAGATATAAAATCTTTACCCAATGCATTTGAGGGAGATATAGGTCCCACACATCTCATAATGATACCATTCTTCTGTGTGCCACAAAATCATAAATCATACATCATTGCATAACCCATGTAATAAAAATGGGATTCTTAAACAACATGACATCATAAAACCATTCATATAAGATAAAGGAATTCATAAACATAATTCCATCACAACATAGTCAACTCAATGTAAAAATGTGGATAGAAACAGAACCCTTTATTATCTTAGATGGAAAATAATTTTGATAAAACACTTGAATTGAATTCTTGAGGAAACTATCCTTTCTTCTTCAAAATCAATTTCTTTTCACAAAACATCATGCAATTTTGAAATAAAAAGATTTTTATTGAAAAAGTCATGAAATATTTTGGAGGAAGGTTCATGAAAATAAGGCTTTATAAAACCGTAAAAAACCGTTCGTGCCGTATAAGTTAAAAAAAACATTCTTCGTACTTTTGTCGGAAAACTCAAAAAGTACCTCGTATAAAAAAAACGACAAAAGATTCCTTTCATATCTTTTACTAAAAACTCATAGAAGGGTAAAATTGGATTTAAAAAATTGTAGGTGGATGTAAATAATATTACATATTGAGAAAACATGGATGTGGATGATAAAATACACCCCAGTAAATACCAACGTATAAGCAATCTCGGATAAAAATTAGATTTTGATATTTCCCTTACCTTAGGTCCGATTTGCTTCGTATGTGTCCGAACCTCCTGTATAATGATTTAAATCATGTTATTGACTTATTACAGAATCAAATTCATTGTTATGATATCATATATGGTTCAATTATGACATTATATTACCCGTTCTTTTGTAAATTCCATGTTAAAGAAGCGTTTTGGGTAAAATCGTTTCATTTATCGTAGGTGTTTTGACTTGTTGTTCTTGACATCATTATTACTTATATCATGATTTAATTACTTCCAAAATATAAAATATGATTTATATATCATATATATTCAGTATATATATATATATAATAGGTAGATAAATAAAATGAAAAACACCGTTCATGGAGACGGTAGTCCGTACGTACGCATGAACGCTGTTTTCCTTTCCTTGTTGTCTTGAAATGGAAGTAAGTAGATGACATACATATGTATATATATACATAAATCCAGTAGCTTTATAATGTCATATATTTCATTATTATTTCTTATATATACTTTATAATCATTCTTAAATGGTTAACATGGAGAATGAATCTCATCGCGTCGTGGAGACGGTAGTCCGTACGTACGCACGAGCGATGATATCATTTCTATAAATATTGAATTGAGTTGGAGTGGATTATACAATATATCAGAATCAATATGATGTTGTAATAACTATGTATAGTTATTATTTACACCATTATACCCATCCATGTAAGGTGGTGGTGGAAAATAGATTACACCACGGCGTGGAGACGGTATTCCGTACGTACGCACGCGCGGTGATTTCTTTTTCCGTAGGATGGATAGATGGTGAAATAGGGTTGTTTCATACTTATAATAATATATCAGTATATGAGTGATACTGATATTATTACTTCATAATGAAACAACCTAATAAGAAGAAGTGGAAGAAGAAATAAAGATGAAAGAATTGGTAACGGTAATTACCTCTTCTTTGAAGCGCCTCTTTGAGACCTTCTCTTAGGGCACTACAATTGGTCTTTGAGGAAGACCAGAACCTCTAGGATGTTTCTAGGGAAGTGGAGAAGATATTTTGTCAGGGGTTGTCCGAGATTGAGTGCTCAAATTGGTGTGAGGAGGAGGGGGAGGAGGTGTGCTTTTATAAGGGAGGAGAGGGGCACCTTAGGAATATCTCAAAATATTATTTTATATTAAAGTCAAAATCGGTTTATAATGGTTCCAAAGGGTATTATTTCGAAGCTAAGGTGGGGATGGGTCGAAATCCTATCAACCAATAGAATTTAGACAAGTTTAGGATATTATTTTAACCTTATCAATTAGATTTAACTCCAAGTTAAATAATTTAACTTTTACCGTGTATTTTTGTTTTCTTTCACTATATGGTTAATACACTTACTATAACATGCCCAACGAACCCAAATTGTTTATTATTAATATATATATCCTTATCTAAGTCATTTGGCCGAACCTTAGATTTTTAGGAATAAAATAAAAATTAATAATATAATATTTGATTTAAAAACTATTTTGTGTCAATTTTGACACTATTTGATATATGATTTTTGTGAAAGTCATAACAGAATTAAATGTTCTAAGAAGGTTAATTAAATCAACATTAATATATCATAGTAACCTAGAAAATTATTGGAATTCATAAAAAGTCTCAAATTACATTTAGTTTGGTGTTTATAACATCAATTATGTCAATATTTCATTAATAAGATAATTACTGCATCATCATTGTGTCATAAATAAATTAAATTATTTAAAGTCTAAAAATTAAAAATAAAATACCATTATGTAGGAAATCCTTTTATCTTTCTAATGAATATTTATAATCTAAAAGACAACATATATAACCCTATGTAACAATTGTTTTGCTAAAAGATATTTGCTTGTGTCAATTTTGTATTCATTTTAACTTAATTAAAATAAAGTGTCATTATCACTTACAAGTGGATCAATGGGGTCCCAAAATCGACCCAAAGATGCCCATGGTCGACCATTTATCAACCAATGGGGTTAAGACACGTTTTAGGGTAATTTAATATTATTATAATATTATTTTGTAACCCTTATTTACCGGATTTACCCTTAACCATGGTAAATAAAATATTTACCGCAGTAATTATTCAAAATGTCTAAAAATAAAAGTTATATATTTACACAATTTGAACATCCTGATTCCAAATATGGAATCCATTTTTCTAAATTCAAAACACAAAAGTGGCAGAAATTAATTTAAAATTAATTCCCGCTGTCAAAACAAAAAGCGTGTTTTTAAGAGATAATAACTATCAAAAGATTGACACTTGTTTATGTTCGGTTTAATTGTAAAATTGTGTCCAATGACCAACATTATATTAAGTGGTAAAAATATATTCTAAATATACTTTAAAACCATTCAATATTATAATTTAACCACATAATATATTACGATGAAAAAAGTTGTTTTTAATTAAAATATAGCGTGTTTTTACTATTCATTAAAATATGAAAGTTGTCGGAAAAATATCAAAACCTTATCTAATGTAAATTTTTACATCCTGATTCAAAAGAAGAATATTATTTTGTCAAATTGAACATATAAACATGTCAAAAACTATATTTAAAGTGGGTGCGCCATCAAAAGGCGGTAAAACTGCATTTTTTGAAAAATACTTATTTTACCCGAAAAATTTATTTTGTTCTTATACCATGTTCTAGAAATGTGTAAGATGAATAATAATGTTATAAAATTCAAAATTTAGTTAATACTATTCATAAAGGCTAGTTCATGACAATATTATAATAATATAACATTGTTTATTAAAACCCGGTATTGCGTACAACACACGCTATCGAGGAAGGTCGCGATTGCGTGTAATGCAAGCCAAGTCAGGGTTGCGTGTTGTGAAAGAATCCTTCATTGTTTAGTATAACAGAATCCAACCATATTTCATTTATATATTTAATATATATATATATATACTCAATGTTGCGTAGAATAACTATTATCAAAATTGTGTGTAACACGGTCCAAGAATAGTGTTGCGTATACTGCAAGCTAATACGGTGTTGCGTATAGCGCAAGGTAATCCTGGTGTAGAATAAGACCTTAATGAAATTAAAAGAATATTTTTCATAAAATCTCGGGGTGTTACATTCTACCCCCCTTAAAATGAATTTCGCCCTCAAAATTCGTCGGGATTATAAATGGTTTACTATTCGAAAGTTTCTTTGATAGAAGCCCACATCGTAAAAAGGAATACCAATACTTATCTTTAAAAACAAAAGTATGAAACGTAACGGTTACCCAAATAAACTAATCACTGGGTTTCCACATAGGTGAAAATATGGATATGGAAGAGAAATCTAACAATCATGTTCTGATGGAGAGTGGTAGAGAACATGGATATGGAAAAGCTAGCAATCACAAAGCCATAAATTTGTGACGATCTAAGGTACCATCTGATTCATCAGATATAAGATCACTAGGACAACATTTTTGGTTTTCAATATCATTTCCCTAAAGTTGAAAAATTTTAATTAGAAGAAATACTTACTTGATTTTGGTATAATCTCACTGTTGTTCGTGAATTGAACAATTTACACTTCATCCCTTAAAGAAATGAAGTTGAATTTGTTATTCGTGATGTGTTAGCAGATCATGTGATAGAATGACAGGTCATTCCATCTGTCTCAAACAAAAGGTTAGCAAAACTTATATACATAAGTCGATCTATAGTGAGATTAATCATATATGGTTCCTAAAATGGACTTATACTTCATATATCATACTGCTTAATATAATAAAACTAGTTTCTACTAAACAGGGACTTCCTGTAGGTCAGTGGTAGGCGATAAAGGCCAGTCGCACTTCGGTTGTGGGTTCGATTCCTACAGCCTTGTCCGAAGCGATGGGCTGTCGCCCGTCCTGCAGGTTGTCCTTTTTCTAAAACTATATTACTATAACATCCCATCAATAATATCGAGAAAACTTCTATCCTTAAACAATACTAACTTATGTCCAATATAATCCATTCCAATCTTTAGGATTATCCATAATACTTCAGTCCACTCTCATAACATAGTGAAAACGATTACCAGAGATTTAACACCATTGTCGATCCCCATATATCATAAGATATGTTTTGTTGGTCACAGTCCAAACATTAAAAGTCCTTAATCGTGTATTCTCTTGAATACCTTAGTGAAAACATGAATGCAGTTAAAAGTTAACACTTTCCACATACCAAAATCCTCAAAATTCTATATACTCAAACCATGATATCACTTAGTCCTTATATCAATCATGAGCTCATGAATACAATCAAACATCTCATTATCTTCTTATCCTTTCATTATGCACTTATCATCTACTTTCCAAAAGTATCTGAATAACCTTTCATGGTTACTGGTAACATTAATCAGATAACAATGTAACAATCCTTACATGTGTCTTTATTCCATAGTACCATGAGATTACTTATACAACATTACACATGATAAACATGTAATCATTCCACTACATTCTTAAACCATTAACCGAGCTTCAACAATTCTTTCATCTCACATATCATTTGTAGTCTCTTCATCATCATCCACATAAATACTACCCATACGGCCATACTGATTCTCTTCATGAGACTTTCCCTTAGGGCATTGGTTTGCATAATTCCCATACATTCCACATTTAAAACATTTAACCATTGTTGATGTCGTAGCAATACCATTATCCTCATCCATGGTGTTAACTGAACCTTTTCCTTTGCACTTACTTGCTTTGTGTCCTTCTTTTCCACACCCAAATCATCTTCCAGTTCCTTTGAAACATTCTCCTTGATGCCTCTTCCCACATGATTTACATAGGGGAAATTGAACTTTCTTTCCTCTATGATCATCATGAAACTCCATCTTTCTTTTATTAGCCGAGTCAGGAAACTTACCAAATTTTACTTTATTGATCATATTATGAGATTGCTGATTCGGCATAATAATGATGTTTGGACTTCCAAATCCCATTTCATTTGGTTTCTCATGAAGAATATCATTCCATTGTCCAGCATATCCTCCATTATCGCGAATCACCTTGTTTCCATCCATTTTCTAAAACCCAAAAAGAAAAGTGTGAGATGCAAAAATCATAATAAAGGGGGAATAACTTCATTATCTAACATCTTAGGTTAAATTCTAAGATCGTTACTGTTGTTCTAGGACTATATCCTATACGTATACTTATCCTTAGGGACATCCCTAGACATACCTTAGAAATATCTCTAGGGATCTCACTAACGTTTTCGCATCCTAGTTTCCAAAGGTTGACTAAACCTTTCCTCTGATACCAACTGTAGAGACCTGTGTCTTGACGTACATGGACATTACATTACATTTGCGGAATACTTAGTACATAACAAAAACACACACACACAAGGATCGTAATAGTTTAGTGTCTTTGGAAACTCGGAACATAATCTTCTAATCCTGGTGAAAGTTCTTCAATATCTCCCATAAAGGTCATCCCTTTTTTTTTCTAAAACCTTTCTTTATATCCTGGGGAAAAGAAAACATAAAAGGGTGAGCTCAAATGCTCAGTAAGGGTAAACAAAAGAAATATCAATCACATCATATACATAAGAACATAGCTTTTGGAAATCTTAACCTGCAAAAGAGTTCATAATATTATATCATGGGGTAAATCATAGAAGTGAAATGTAATCCCAATAATCATAACATAAAACATGAAACTTTGTGGCATACACACATAATCATAGAAAATCATTTCTTGTTAGTCAAGACTCATTGACAAGACCATCTTAGTGGACAAAGTCCCTTTCTGAATCGAGTAACCCTCGTTTCAGTCCTGTTTCACTGAACCAGTATAACCTACCATTTCAGCCATGTCTATCTCATGAGATATAAAATCTTTACCCAATGCATTGGACGGAGATATAGGTCCCACCCATCTCATAATGATACCATTCTTATGTGTGCCACAAAATCATAAATCATACATCATTGCATAACCCATGTAATAAAAATGGGATTCTTAAACAACATGACATCATAAAACCATTCATATAAGATACAGGAATTCATAAACATAATTCCATCACAACATAGTCAAATCAATGTAAAAATGTGGATAGAAACAGAAGCCTTTATTATCTTAGATGGAAAATAATTTTGATAAAACACTTGAATTGAATTCTTGAGGAAACTATCATTTATTCATCAAAATCAATTTCTTTTCACAAAGGCTTCCTTGGGAAGACTTCTGCCCAAAGTGAGGCTTCAAGGAGTAAGATAGGGAAGTGTAGAGACAAAATGGACATGGGTTGGCCAAGCCAAAGGCTTTGGGAGTGTGGGTAAGGAGGTAGAGGTGGGGGGCTTTTATAAGAGGAGAGGAGGGGCACTCATGGAAAGTAAAGAAATGTTACTTTATTTTAAAATGAGTTTCGGATTTTAATGGTCCCACATTGATGTGTTTCTAGGATAAGGTAATAAGGGTTCTAAATCCAGCCATCCAATAGGTTTTGGACATGTGTAGGTCATATATTTTATATTATCCTTTCGTTTTATTTAAATCCTTTATTAATGAGGTAATCGCTACATCATCATGATGTCAAATATAATTTAATATATTTAAAGTATAAAAATTATAAAAAAATATAATGATTTAGGAAATATTTGTAGCTTTCTAATTAATATTTATAATCAAAAATTTGACTTGTATAACCCCATGTAAAAATTTTTTTAGTAAAACATTTCATGTGTGTGTCATTTTTATTTTAACATTAAATAAAAAGGTATTTATGTCATTTTCCAACCAAAGTGGCTCCATGGGGTCCCCAAGTTGACCCATGGATTGTCTTGGTCGGCCATGACACATCCAATGAGGGTAGGGCATGTTTCTAGGTCATTTCATTTTATTAAAACATTATTCTTACCTTAAACTACACTAATTACCTATAATCGCGATTAAAAACTTAATAAGTTACTATTCACCAAAAAATTATTTTAATCCCAATGAACCACATTTTACTTCTTAATGATAACCATGTATGTCGGATTTTTGAAATTCAAAACACAAAGGTGGAAAAATTTCATTTTAACGGAAAATCAGTTTTTATAAGTACCACTTAGTGGTTTCACTATTCATAAAAAATTGATGTTTTACAGAAAATTACAAAAAATTCACCCTAAGCTATATTTGATATTCCGAATTCAAAAATGATGTCTATTTTACAAAATTCAAAAAATATAAATTTCATTAATTACTTTAATAATTAATTCCCACTGTCAAAACAAATAGCGTGTTTTTATGAAACAAAATGTATCAAAAGATTGACACTAGTTTAAGTCCGATTTCAAAGTGAAATTAATTACAACGACCACTATTGGATTAAATGGTAAAAATATATTCTAATTTCACTTTATAACCAATTAAAAATATAATCTAATCATATAAATAAATTAGATTAAAATTTTTTTTTGAATTAAAATACAACATTTTCACTATTCATTAAAAAATGTACTTTATTGGAAAGATACCAAATGTTTACACAAGGTAAATTTTGATGTCCCGATTCTAAATAATAATTTTATTTTGTCAAATATAACACATAAAATTGTCAAAAAGTGGATTTAAAAAGAGGTTCTCTATCAAAAGGCGGTTAATCAACCTTCTAAAGAATATTAGAATGTTTATGCTTAAAATTGGATTCATTTGCATTTTTTAATCCTATAACATTTATTGTAAAAAGAAAAAATATTTTACAAACATATATAATCACTTTGTAGTAAGTTCTGTTCATTCCATCCATTACAACATCTATGCTTTAACTACTATTTAAAATAATATTATTTTATTATTATAGTGCAACATAAGATTCCCAAGAAACTCGTTGTTGCGTATTGGGTACGACATCGAGCATAGCATCACCATTAAAGTAATATTAATACTTTATTCACAAATATGGATAAATATAAAAATGTCATATTCTTTATTTACCTGGGGTGTTACACTTATGATAACATCTTTTCTGGATGAGTGGACTACCGCCACCTCAAAGTTATACGATGTATCCATGCATTACATTGAATATTTTATATAAAGATTAAATATAAATATGTCGATTATGTGATATACATAATATACTTGAATTATATTATATAATGATATTAGATTTTTTCATTCATAAAATATAAAAAAATAGAAACAACCTTCTTGTGTACGTATAATCTACAAGGACTTCAGGCAACCAGGTTGGTCCTCATGTACCAAATGTACGAAAGATGACCCATGTACATTAGTACAATAAGGATTCTAGGACACATAAATGCTTTAATTCCACCTCATGGACATTGGGTCAGTACAAGGCCTTCAAGCCACATGAAATTCATACGCAACCATAAATACATCACAACATAAGGCTTTATATGAGGATTCAAGAGAAGGAGCATTCATTAGAGTAGTGAAAACAAGTATTGGATGCAAGAGAGTTTATATCATTGGTATTGTTACATGACATGTTAATCTCTACATAAGAAAACTATCCAACCATCCATGTGAAGGTGGAGAGCTAAAATCATGATATGATCTGGGGAGGGAAAGATTCATGTAGTCTTCTTGGATTGAATTACACTAAGGCCTCTGGGTAATGTAATGTGTGTATAAGTCTATGGTCCTTGTAACTGTTTCTGATCATCCCTTATAGATGGTTATTATCAAAAATAAAAAAAATTCATTCAGGTCATTCATGTAAAACATTAAATAAGGAAATTGATGAAAAATTAATAATGAATAGGTTATGAATTGTTATAAAAGTATTATATATGATATAAAAATTATTAATATGGTTGTATTATAATCTAATAATGATATTAAAAACATAAAAAATTATTTTAAATAGAATCCAACCAAATGGGAGTGTATGGTAAGGTATTTAAATAACACTTCTTAAATATGGGAGATAAATGGCATATCCACAACTTATTTCATTTGGGTGATGTTTTTAGTTACCATGTGTATTTAAATATCATGAATAACCCATTAATAATGTTATTTTTGTTCCCAAATTGAATAATCATTTCAAAATTATCTAAATTTCAAATTACACAATGGTAAAACTTATTTTAAAAAACTCCATTTAGTTTTTTATTGTAAACATTCTATTGAATTAATCACAATAATTTAAAAAAATTATTCAAAATTACATTGCTCAATAAAATCTATATTCATTTATGATGGATATTATTAGTTATTAAATTATAAAAAAATTTATATATTGTTTTTACTACGAAGATTTTTTATTACATAGGGAAATATTGATATATCCCTACCTTTTACTGAATATATATATTTGTTAGGGAACATTTATTATGAATTAAATAGATTATTTTCTATAATAAGAATTATTTTTACATACATGAGAAGTTGTGGTTATATTTAATGAAATCCCATTCATGTATTCATAGTAAAATGACACAAAATCATTTAGTGAAAATTACATCGAGTTTGTTTCCAAGGAGAATCAGATGGGTACCCATAGGATTAAACTATCATTAGAATAGGTCTTAAAGGTATAGTGGATATTATTCTAGATAAATGAAGTCCATTAATTAAAAAATTCATTCATTTTAGTTAATATTATCCGTAGTACATTCACTATGATAAATATATAGGAATTCATTTCATTCTTAGTGTATTGATTATATTGAACGTGTGTTTAGTTCTTTGCCTTTCCCAATTGATTACTCATTATTGATTAATTATATCATACACTGTAATAAACCCATATATAAAATTTTAGATTACCCGTATTTCTTTTCCTTCCCGACACTATGAAGAAGATATCCTTGAATGAGTATATAGTGACTCTGTTTTTTATTTTTTGTTATGTATTATGTTTCATTTTATATTTCCCAATGTAAAAATGAGTACCATGTGTGGAATAATGTTTTCCAAAAAACTAAACCATTGGTCCTCAAGGATTTAACTTTATTTAACCATGAAAATTTAATAATGTATTTTATGTATTTCAACGTATATGGTCATAGTTGTAACTATTTGTATTAGATAATGTTTAGTTTAAATTTTGTATACTAGATTTAAAAATACATAGATTAATGCACTTGAGCCTTTGATTGAATTTAATGATATTTATGGAAGATTATCCCAAAGAATCCATGTTTATTATTATGAAATTACATATGCTTAAATTAATAAATTTATGCTATCCCATATTTATAATTATATATGTTTTAAAATTTAATGAGATGATATATAATGTTCTACTCTTTAGAAATGGAACCTAGAAAAAATTAGGGTACCAATAATCATTGATAATATTGTGGTTTTCATTCTGATAAATATAATATAATTATTGTTGTAAATAATATTCTTAATAATTTATTTTGTATTCATAATAAAAATATGTAAATTATACTTTAATAGATTGAGAAACCTACTCTATAACAAGATTCTATGATGCCAAATAAAATTTTTCGACAGAGGCCCCCACCAATTAGAAGGAATATAGAATGAATGGTAAATTATAAATGAATTATGTAATTAGTTAATATATCTAAGGAATATTAATGTGGTATAAAGGAAAATGATACACTTTTAGTGTAATGTCTCCATGAAGATTGTTGGAACCATGGTCATCTATTCATGAATTGGAGTACGATTTGTGTTTGTTGCCAATCCTCAGAGGAATTTCAGAATGTGTGCCAGGAGAGTACTCATATAGGTCATGTAGATAATAGTATTGAAGGTGGCATCATTTTCCAGTGTTTTCCAAATTTCAGGACCTCAAAATTTACAAAAGGAGAAAACAGTGCTTTTTGGAAAACTAACTTATGTGCCATATATGTGGTGTGCATGTGACTTGTGTGCCGAGAAACAACTTGCGCACCGGTTCTGAGGAGGATTGGAAAGTTGCACGACATATGTTTTTTTATATCAGAACATCAAAATATGGAAAAGGAAATAGGTTCTCCCAAGTATTAGTTTGGTCACGTAAGTGAGTAGTGTGACAGAGGCTAATGTGGTTGGAGTTGCGCGTCGAAACATGCACACAGAGAGAAAGATTGCACGCCACCACATAGGGTGTCTAGTTTTCCTATAAATAGAGAACCACCCCTCCTCAGTTGTAACGAAGTTTGAGACTTAGTGAAATTCAGGGCTCTCATCGCGCATGTGTAGTGATCGCGTAAGTGGTTATTGGTCGCGCAAGTATAAGTTGCAGAACAGTTGTTTCCTGTGCATAAAAACCGTTTTGGGTGAAATGGAATGTGGGTCATAAAAGTTTGATGTTTTTGAAGTGAGTGGTGTGCAAGTCGTTGAGTTGTACATGCGTGACAGTTATAACTTGTGCACTGTCACTAAATGTTGCGCGCTGGCTTGGGGAAGCGCACCTAGTGTTGTTGAAGTACGCCCTCTTTTTGAAGCTACATGAAAGATGGGATATTTCCTAGTACCCTCATTGGAATGTGACATTCATCTACTGGTGAGAGTTGGACATTAACAGAGCATCTACATACAATAGAGGATGCATTATTTTGTAATGATGAAGAGACCTTCACGTCTATAAACTACATGGGACTTCACCAAAGTCAGTGATCTAGGGGGGGTCAACGGGAGTAACCCGAGGGACGTAGTGAGCTACCCCTAAACCATTGTAAAGGCAGTGAGCATGGGATTGAGTTACTCTGCCTGAACCGTTGTAATCCACAACAATTGAATAATAGTTGAATTTGGTAGACCGACAACATGTCGGCGTATGCTCCATGGACGTATCCCTTAGTGGTGAACCATGTAAAAAAGTGTTGTGTCATCTCTCTACATGTGAATGTTTTCTTTCTAATCAATTTTCATCATACGTGTTTAACAAGATCCTACCAATGTGGGAACAAGATCTATCTCATTAAAAGAAAAAGTTTCCACCATGATTCACCGCTCCCATATCAGGGTTTCCCAGGGTCCTACAAGTGGTATCAAAGGCAGGTTGCTGGTGTTGAATCTGTCCTTTGTCGTCATGGAGAATGCAGTCAATATTAGGGGATCCGCTCTTTTCTATGGAAGTAATTTTTTGATTTGGAAGAATAGAATAATATCTCATATAACATCCCTTGGAATTGATGTTTTGTTTTCCACCACGCAAGTTATACATGTTATTGATCCAACATGACTGGTTATGACTGATGCCAATAGAAAAATTCCTGATGCTGATACTAAAGTGAAGAAGGCCCTCACTGTAACCCTTTCTGATTAGATCTATCTAAAGTTAATGAGTTTCACCTTAGAAAAGTCCATGTGGGATAAAATTGAAAATAATTACGAAGAAGATAGAAAAGTGAAGGAGGAAAAATTTCAAGTCATTCACAACAGGTTTGACAATCTAAAGATGCGTCCTAATGAGAATAAAGATTCATTCTTTAATAAAATTACTGATGTTTTGGAAGGAGTTAGTGGTCTTGGAGAAGAAATCAATGGCATTGATATCATAAAGAAAATCTTGAGAAGAATTCCTCCTATGTACAATACAAAGGTGTCAGCCCTTGAAGATATAGATCTATCTAAACTATCTCTGGATTATATTTTATGTAGTATGGTGGAATATGAGATAAGAGTCAATCCTGAAGATTCCACGACTCATGTAAGCAAGGAAATTGCATTCAAATCCATGGAAAAACTGAAAATTTCACAAGATTGTGGTGGTGAAGATGAAGAGGAAAGTGAAAATATTTATCTCATCGCAATGAAGGTGAAGAAGGGAAAAGGTAATTTCAATTTTACACGTCCTCTGGCATGTTTTCATTGTGGAAGAGTCTGACACATTTCCTCTCAGTGAAAAAGAATGTTTGATGATGTTGAAAGTGAAGTATAAGACATTAAAAAGACTCGTAAAAGGTTTTTCAAAAAGGGAGACTTTAAATATGGGAAGAAGATACAGAGGAAGAGTTTTTTCTATGATGTGGAAGATGATAATATTTAATTCTGTGATGATGAAGAACTAGAATTTAAAATAGGCATCCATGCTTCCATGATGTCCACTGTTGAGAAATCAGAAGATACTAGTAGATAAAATCAGTTGAAAACTACTGCACATCTCGTGCTCCAACTTAGGATGCTATTAGGAAGCTCAAGATTAAATGTAAGAGTGGGAATAAATGGAAATCAATTGTAGAAGAATCAAATGAATATGATGATCAACATGAAGCTGAAATTGAATGACTGGAAGAATTGGTGAATGTCAAGTCTAAAGTACTTGAAAGCAATGCTGATGTAGTGGATCTGAAGCGGAAACTTGAAGAGAAGGAAAAGGTCATCAATTACCTCACCCCTAGAATGGATGAAAAGTCCAAGAATGTTGAGTTTCTTGAGGAGGAAGTTATTACTATTAGGAGTAAACATGAAAAAGATTCAATTTAAAAACAATCAAAGAAGAAAATACAGTTTGGAAGGTTCTCAGATGATGAGATGTTGAAGAGAGAAAAACATGGCTCTAATGGAGTTGAAAATAGTTTTAAATGATCATAGACCTGCCTACATGGGAAATAGTGGAACAATTTGTGAGGCAGAATTGTCAAATACTGCAAATAAGTTGACCAAAATAAAGGAAAGCTGAAATTGGATGATGTGGGAAATTCTTCTAAAGTGATGAAATAGAAACCCCTAATTCAATCATAAATAATAAAAGAAGATTATCCTCGAGCCCTATGGAAAAAAGAAGCCCTCATATTATTTTCCCACAGAAGAAGGTATGAGGAGAAATTCAAGTGAGAATACAATTTCTCTCATGAAGTGTCAGTTCTGTGGCTATTTGGGCCATACCATGTCATATTGTGAAGAAGCATGGAGCTACTTTAATGGGGAAGATCTGGGAGTTCAATGAAGGGGAAAAATTTCATATCCTAATTATTTTAGAAGAATCAATTTCTATGGATATTGTTTTTATTGTTCTAAATTTGGTCATAAGGATGTTAATTTCAGGCAGAGAAGGGACATGGACAACTCATACCAGAGTTCAAGACATGTCAAATATCATCATCAAGATATTATTTCTCTTACATATTGGTTTTCTCCTCTCGAAAAAGACTTCAACTATGAAGAACCAATGTATGTACTCGAGATAATTGAAAGGCCATCATTGATCTATATTAAATCCAATGTCTCATGGTATGAATGGAAGAAAATTGAGAAATCCAAACATGCAGATTTATCCTTCAAAGCTATAAAGAGCAGCAGCTCAAGGATTCTTGATACTGGATGATCTTCCCATATGATGGGAAATGCTGAACTTTTGAAGAACACTAAATAAAGGTTGATGGAACCATGATATTGGGTAATGATGGTGCTTTTAAAATTAAAGGCAGTGGGAATTCGTCTCTCGCCAACAGAGAGCTAAAGAAGACTAATGTTCTTTTTGAGGACGGTCTACGTCACAATCTCTTCAGTGTGAGTCAACTCTCTGATTCAGGTCTCATAGTAACTATCAATCAAAAAAGCTACAATATAAATGGAAAAAACATGGAATTATCTTATGAAAGGCTTTAGAACTTATGGAAACATATATCATGTTGACAGCAATGTAAACTCATGCTATTTGTCTGTTGATGAAGAAAACAATTTGTCACATTGAAGGCTAGGGAACATTAACCAACTAGACATGTAAAAGATATCTTAGCTGAATATTGTCATGGATATCACCATTTTAAAGAATGGGTGAAAAAAGTCTCGTGTTGCTTGCATTCATGGAAAGATGGTCTGCAGTTCATTTGGCTAAAGAAGAAAAGAGAATTTCATATTCTTGATCTAATTCATATAGATGTATGCAGGCCAATAAATGTTTCTGGAACTCATTGAGGGATGTACTTTGTCCTTTTAATTGAATATTATAGTAGAACTGCATGTGTTATGGTCGTTCACATGAAATAAAATGTTCTTGATTGCATGATAAAATATCGAAGAATCGCCGAGAATGACACTGGAAAAACGATCAAAGTGTTGCGATTTGACAATGGAGGGGAATACACATCCATTGAGTTTGAGAATTAACTATAAAAACATGGAATAAAACATGATGTAGATGTTGTGGGAACCTCACATTAAAATGGAGTTGTTGAGTGCCGGAATCGACAGGTCCACAATATGGCCAGGACTATGCTGAATGAGAGTGGTATCTCTCGCCATTACTTGAAGGAAGATGTTGAAGCTGTAGTGAATATTTAGAATCTAAAAGGTCTTTATATGGGAGAAATTAAGACTCCATATGAATTGTGGCATGGAAGGAAGCCTTCGTTGAAATACCTTTTCGTTTTCGGAAGCAAATTCTTTATCCGGAATAATAAAATAAATCATGGGATGTTTGGTGACAATGCTGATGAAGGAATTATTCTTGGGTATCCAATGAACAACAAATCCTACAAGTGTTTTAACAATCGATTAGAAAGGATTGTAGAATGCAGTGATGTTAAGATAATTGAAGAGAAAACCACAAATTCTTCAAGGACGTCATATAATAATGTGATAGAAAGTTAGGAAGAATGTGAACGTGGAGAAAAAAAATATAGAAATAGATGAAGTTGTACAAAACATTCAGTAGTCACATCATGATGTCGACTCAGAGGAAGAATCTGAAGAAGAAACTACGGCTAGAGAGAATGCTACTGAACTGCAGAGGAGAAATCATAGAGCTGAGACTGATCCATCTAACATAATTGGGGATTGGAGTACACCACACAAACAAGGAGGATGAATAATAACATGAAATATTCATTTTTGTTAGTTGTGGAGCCATCCTCACTCGAAGAAGCTGAAAAGGATGAATCTTGGGTGAAATCCATGAATAAAGAGTTAGATCAGATAGACAAGAATCAGAAATGGTATCTTGTCCAGGGACCCTAAGGTCACGATGTGATTGGTACAAAATGTATGTTCAAGAACAAGTTTGATGAGCATGAATGTGTTATTAGAAACTATGCTCGACTGGTATATAAGGGATATTCCCAGATTGAAGGTGTTGATGATGAATAAAACTTTGCTCACATGGCTAGACTAGAGTCAATCACATTGTTCCTTTCCATGGCTCTCAAAATATGTTATATGGTTTATCAAATGGATTTCAAGACAACATTCATAAATGGTGTACTCGAATAAGAAGTCTACATTGAACAACCAGTGGTTTTTCTTCTAGGTACTAATGGAACAAAGGTCTAAAAACTAATGAAAGCACATTATGGAATGAAACAGGAACCACAGGCGTGGTACTCCTAGGTGGACTCCTATATCAAGAAGATGTAATTCAAAAGAGGAGGAGTTAATCACAATCTATATGTGAATAATTCTCCAAAAGATCAATTCATGGTTCTAGTCTACATTGATGGTATCATATTTGGTGGCAGTTGGTAGAAATCAGTGGATGAATTTGCCAATAACATGAAATCAAAAATTGAAATGTCTATGAATGGGGAGCTCACATATTTCTTGGGGCTATAGGTGATTCAAAAGAAGGATTACACTTTCAATTCAAAGGAAAAGTATACACGAGAGCTATTGAAGAAGTTTAATATGCAAGACTCCAGACCAATTTCAACTACGATTGTAGTTGGAACTAAACATGGAGAGCATGAGGATGGGACCTCTATAGATCCCACCTTGTATAGGAGGATCATTGGAAGCTTACTACACCTGACAGTGACACGACCAGATATTTTCTTTTCCACATGTCTTATAGCCCGCTTTCTGAGTAACCCAAAAGAGGAACATATGGCAGTAGTAAAAAGAATAATGAGATATTTTTAAGGTACTCACAATTGTGGCTTATACATTTTATCAGTAAATAATAGTGAATTATCAGCATTTTCTGATGCTGACTGGGCTGGTGATTTTGTGGAAAGAAATTCCACCAGTGGTGGAGAATTCTATGTTGAGAATATATGTGTTTTCTGGTTGATCAAGAAACAAGAAAGTACTTCTCATAGTACTACTGAAGCTGAGTATATCTCCACCACAAAGGAATGCACTAAACTAATATGGATTAAGCAACAATTAACAGATATTGGTGATGAGGTGAATCAACCAATGGTGATTTACTGTGATAACAAGAGCGTAATTGATCTTACAAAAAATAGGGTTCATCATTCTCGTACAAAACATATTGAAATTATGTATCATACTATCAAAGAGAAATTTGAAAAAGGTGTGATTACAATGGATCATGTGGGAACTGATGAGCAAGTGGCAGATATCCTGGCCAAGCCACTGTCAACGACTATATTTGTGAAGCATCGGTTGATCCTCGGTGTTCAACCACCTACCAGTGCATAAAAAGGATATGTAAATACCCTATCCCCAGTTATGTTAACAATTTTTAATATTTTTATGGATGCGATGTAGGTTTTTGGGGGAGACACTATCCAGGGGGAGTGTGGTTTGAGCTGAACAGTGAATAAATACCAGCCATTGGGTTTATTTTTAATGGGGGAGAAAGGTATAAATTCAGGAATAAATTCAGGCATGTAATGCTTTTGTGACACATTGATAATTCATTATCGGTGATAGGATGGGATGAAATTCTTTGTATGGGAACCCAATTCAATCTTTCTCTCTTGTTTTCTACATCGAGCATTACTCACATAGACTTAGAGTGGTGGATGAGTTGATTCCTACATTTTTGGATTGCATGTGGATGGTGATCTATTGAATTTATTTACTGATTACCAACAAACAAAAAGTGGGAGATTGTTGGAACCATGGTCATCTATTAATGAATTGGAGTATGATTTGTGTTTGTTGTTAATCCTCATAGAAAGTACAGAATGTGTGCCAGCAGAGTACTCATATAGGTCAAGCAGATAGCAGTATTGAATATGGCATTGTTTTCTAGTGTTTTCCAAATATGTAGACCACAAAACTGAAAAAAGGAGAAAATGATGTTTTTTGAAAAAGAGACTTTCATGTTGTATATGTGTCGTGCAAGTGACTTGTGCATAGACAAAGGACTTGTGCTCCAGTGCTGAGAGGATTTGAAAGTTTCGCGCCATTTGATTTTGTAGATCAGAACATCAAAATTGGGAAAAGGAAAGAGGGTCACACAAGTATTGGTTTGGTCGCACAAGTGAGTATCTTGATAGAGGCTAGGGTGGTTGGAGTCGCGGGCAAGAACATGCGCGCTAAGAGGAGGCTTGCGGACCACAATGCAGGGTGTCTAGTTTGCCTCTAAATAAAGGACCACCCCTCCTCACTTGTAACTATGTTCGAGAATTAGAGAAATTTAGTGCTCCCGTCGCGCAGGTGTAGTGGTTGCGCAAGTGGTTATGGGTCGCGCAAGTATACGTTGCACGATAATTGTTTCCTACCCGCCAAAACCAGTTTGGGTGAAAAGGAATGTGGGTCGCACAAGTTTGATGTTGTTGAAGTGAGTGTTACACAAGTCATTGAGGTGTAATTTCATGCTATTTATAACTTGCACCCTGTCATTGAAACTTGCGCTCCTGCTTGGTGAAGCGTGCCTGGTGTTGATGAAGTATGCCTGACATTTTAAAGCTACACGAAAGCTGGGAGATTACCTAGTACCCTCAGCATGAAGTGATATTCGTATACAGGTGAGAGTTGGACTTCAACAGAGCATCTACATACAATAGAAGATGCATTCGTTTGAAATGATGAAGAGACCTTCACTTCTATAAACTGAGTGGGACATCACCGGATGCAGTGAGCCAGGGGGAGTCAATGGGAGTTACCCGAGGGATTTTGTGATCTATCCTTGAACCTTTATAAATGCAGTGAGCCTGGGACAGAGTGACTGTGCTTGAACCATTATAATCCACAACTAGTGAAGAATAGTGGAATTTGGTATGACTGAAAACATGTCGGTGTATGCTCCATGGATGTAGCCCTTAGTGGTGAACAAAGTAAAAAAGTGTTGTGTCATCTCCCTGCTTGTGAATATTTTCTTTCTGATTATTTTTATCATACAGGTTTAATAAGTTCCTACCATCATGGGAACAAGGTCCATCTCTTTAAAAGAAAAAGTTTCCACCCTGATTATCCACTCCCCTCTCAAGGTGTCCCAGGGTCCTACTAAGATTCTAATCAATTGTGTTCATTATTACATAATTATAAGGTGGGAGAGGAAATAGATCGGAGCGAATGGAATGATTTTATGGAGACATGCTTACAAAACAATATTTTTCTTATGAGAAGGAAAATTAGATAAATAAAAAAATATCTTAATGAAAAAGGTGGATGAATTATTTTTATGTCATGAATGTAACAATTAATTATTACAAAAGAATGCTATGAAGTTCATATGAAACTTATAGTGAGGATTTGTAGATTTATTTTAATGTATCAATCCAATACTATAAAGGGTGTTGATGTCTAAATCAGTTTCTTCATATGATGAAATAATTTCAAATGAAATTATTATAGAAATAATATTCTACAAGTAATATGGATTATGAGGGAAGTATGAGAAGAAGAGGGCATTAGAGAAAAATATGGGTAAAGGGATGAAGGGAAAGAAGGATTTTTTTCACATGTTATAATTATTGATAGAACATCAATGTTGAGTGCTTATATGGATTCTGTGTTTTTATAAGTTTAGAGATAAGGGACTCCATGAAAAATAATGAAAAGGGTAGGATAAAAAGTAATATATTCATTGTCACAACAATAATATGATAGCAACTATGAAAATCAATTCCCTGAACGTCATCAGAATAAACCAACTAATAAGATAAAGGATCATGATCATGATGATTATATGGACATATAAGAAGTGGATTGAGTAATATCCTCCGGTATTTGGATCATTGAATATTGTTTCAAAATTATTTTATTTATTATATCCTTTTTATAAGAATTTTTTATGGTATAAGGATCATACTATATTACATTTTTATAAGGGATATAAAAGAATTTGTTTATTGGTATTTATAACTATGAAAATATATTTAGTAGAAAGTTCATCATTTGGTAAAATCTATGGTTTAGTGAAAAATAATCCACTATATGTTCCCATTGATGGTGTAGTTATATTTGGATAATTGATAAGAATAAAGAAATTTGTGTACTACAAACTACCTTGGATAATTATAATGTGATTTGTCAATATCATTAGGAAATGTTTACTATTTATAAATATTTTTATGTTGATATTTAGATGAGGTTTTAGAGATTAATGTTTTTTTAAATTAATCATCTCGTTATAATATATGAATTATAAATAATTCATGAAAAAACAAATGATAATAATGTGTTAGTGAAATCATTATGTATCAAGTTTATAGGTTTTATTATAAAAATAAATATTGAAATAATTCCATAACTCTATGAAAATATATAATAAAAAAATAATGTTTCCAATTATCATAATTTTTTTGATATGAATTAAATTTTTCACACATATGGTTCTTTTATTTTTTGTTAACAAATTTCTCATGAACTATCACAATACATCAGAACATGATAGACTGATTTTTCATTCAATTCTATGTTTCAACAAATGTTATCATATTCAATATCCTAGTTTTGAGGAAGCCAAAAATTTTACTTTTACCTAGAATTATGTAGATTTTTTATTATCCCTTTTTATTATGTATTGTTTTCAACAATAGTATTTTCAAAAAAAATCCTCAATTACATAGATCATGTTTGAATTGGAAATATTGAATTTATTTTAGGTGGGTAAAATGAAACATGCCAGGAATTTATAATATTTTTCATTTTGAATATATTTAATTATGTTACATGTCACGAACCATCCCCTGGGGCCCGTGGAATAACTACCCCATGTCCGTCTTCCATAGGCCAGGGGCTGGATACTAGCACAAAATTCATAATTCTATAATACTGGGAAGTCATTGCCTGTATAACCTGTAAACACACATAACAGAGCACAAGCTGGATACAAAAAACTAAGTAAAAATTTATAACTAAAGTGTGCTGAAAATAAAAGGGGCCAGAAATACATGCTCAACTATAAAATACATGAAACTGGATGTAAAAATGAAGAAAATAAAAACTTCCACTTGGTCATCCTCTGAGCTTCCTACCTGAAGGGTTGGTACAGATCTCCTCCCCAGCACTCCAGGTCCATCTGTCTCCACTGTGTGTCGTCACGGCTTATGGTCCACCTCTAGGTACCATCCATTCATGTACTCTCATTCTTATTTAGCGCTACTCGTCGTCTGCATGCAACCCAACTAGATATGGAAATATCTCGTATAGAGGTGAGTATAACGATACTCAGTAGGGTCCCTGAGACCCTCCCGCTCTCACAAAATCAAACAAGGATAAACCACAATGTATGAAATCAACAGATAACCCCAGATAGGTATATTCCCATACATATACCTAAATTATCTTGTAATCTATCTCAATCAAGTGGAAAATATAAAAGTTACTCACTCAACTCAAACTAAGATTTATTTTAGGGCTAAAGCATTTCGAACCCTTGGTTGTAGGAGAACTCCTCCTCTATCGAGTATAGTGGGCCTGCTACAACAACCAGGAACCTCCCACTAACCTTGGACTGCTGAGGCACTCCTCCTTTCGAGTACTCTGGGTCTACTTCATCTCATAGAGGCATTTCCCCCTATACGTCTGCTGCCACAACCAGGATCTCCCTCTCATAGACTGCAGATGTATACTTCTATTCGAGTACCACAGGTCTGCCACCACAACTAGGCGCTCCCCCGCCTTGGGTCTTCTGCCACAACTAGGATCTCCCTTTTAGGTCTTACGAGTCCCTTCTTGTCGATCGATCAGTAGTCATCATGTCTCAGCCAGCTACTCGGTTCCCGTACAAATGCTCCATTGTCTCCGGAAGATCCAAACCACAAGCTACTAGTCGATTATCCAACTACAACGAAGGCCCATGAAAAGTATCTTGAAAGTCTCCCATGTCAAAGGGGTCTAAATGAAACTAATGATGCATCAATCGGATACACGGTCTGTGAATTATTAGCTTTTTAGTCCCTGGGGAAACATTGGATTCATGCAATATCCAACATGAATGTACCTCATCTGTACCCCAAATTCCAATCAGGTATACTAAAAGGTACTGTAATGCTCTAATATTACCAGCACCCCTGATGGTTCGTAAAACGTACGTCTGATGCCAATAATATGACCAAAAAAAGTAAACGATCATAGTGGTCCTGGGTCCGGTCTTACCCAGTCGGACCGACCCAGCCCGACCTCGTCTGGGATGAACTTGTTCAGGTCGACCCAGCTTGACCCTTTGGTGGGCCAGCCTGTTGGGTTCTATCGGGCCCACTAGGCCTAGCCTAGCTGGACATTAGGTCCCATGGAGGGATGAGAGGGCGCAAACCGGCCGCAGTTCAGCATGAGGGCGGTTCGTCATAGCGGGCACCTTGAGGGCACCAGAGGGTTCGGCCGAAGCTACATGAGGGGTGTGGAAGGCCGTCTTGGACAGGGCGCCGTGTGGAAGCTGGTCAATTCGGCTGACATGCCACAAGGGTCACAGGAGGCCAACAGGGTCGGGGTTCCATGAGGGCGAGGGTTTCCGGCTCATTCGGGGCGTCGCGAGGGCATTGTTCGGCCGGGGGGTGGGAAACTGGTTTGTCTGGGAGCCTGTTCCCTTCGGAGGTGCGGGTGGCCGGGAGGCGTGGCCGGATGTGAGGGTGTCGCGGTTCTTCCTTGGGCGGCAGAGGCCGGTCGACTGGGAGATGCTGGTGGCCGGGTGGGCATCGCAGTTTGGCCAGGGGCAGTGGAGCCTCTTCGTCCGGAGAACAGTTGGGGGGGGGGGAGTACCGGTTCGTTCGGTTCGGTGGGGCAGAGGGCGCGACTAGGGAAGCACGACTGGGGGGTGGTGCAGCCGAGGCCTGAGAAGCCGGTGCGCAACACAGCTCAGGTCGGTTCGGATGGCGGGCTGCATGGCCGGAAGGCGGTGTAGTCCGCAGATGCCGCGGGTAGTGAAATAGGTTCCTTAATCGCCTTCTTCATGTCATCACCATTCTCAAGTACATCATAAAAAATAACATCAGAAGGGTCGAGCCTTGTTGATTTGTCTAACACCCTCCGCATTTAGAGTGGTAAAAAGTAGTTCAAATCGTACTTTAATTTCAAAGAATTACCAATAAAATAATTTGATTGAAAAATCAAACAAACAGCCCACATCATCCCACAAAAATAAAATACCAACCTGCAAGGAAAATCATCCACAATGATTCGTTGTTTTAGAGAGGAAAAATTAAAGGAATAATATCATATTCAAATAAAACCACTACCATGATAATTGATTATCGACATAACCATGGAGAATAAGATAGACATGTGGTCGTTCGTCATGTCCCCCAAACAATTCCAATCCCAGATCGTGTGTCGGTTCGTTGATGACTATGAGGAGGGATGTTCGGTCCCCACAGACGTCCCATGTCGGTTGTCTCCGTAAGGTGGTTCCGTGAAAAAATTCAAAGATGCTCCTCATCGACATTCTTTGTGGAATATGTTCTTCTTTAGAGATATTTCTCCAAATGTCAATCTCTCCCACGTTCGACCAAGATGAATATTCCAAGACAAAATAAAAGATTACGTTTATTTATTATTTATTTGTTGGAACTATATTAAAAAAAGATTAAAAAATTAATTAATGTTCTTAATTAATTAATGGTGAGGATTTTGCACATTAATGTCAAGTGCGTTGGTAGAATTAATTAGGTAGAGGAGGTCAAGAGGCTCCCCCAAATTAATGGGGGTAGTTGAGAGGTTTCCCAAAATTAAAAATGGTGGTTTAGTCCTAGGTGGTCCACACCAATGTAACCTCTCGCGGGAGGTTAGGTTCGGGTGGCCCCATCAATATGACCTCTCATGGGAGGATACACTAGAGTGGTCCCCACACTTCATCTCCCACTAGGAGGTTTAGTTATGGTGTAACCCACCTCCAACTTCCACATAGTGGATCAAAAATAAAATAATGTGCAGTTCATTTTATTTTATTATTTTCCTCAATAAACCCAAAAACAATCTTTTATTCTCGACCCACTACTGTTGAGGTGAATGTCTCCATAAGAAAATAACGGTGCTGCGAGTTCAATAGTGCCCTTAGATTTCATATCGATCACTTGTTCAAAATTTATACAACCCCACTAAAAATTTTCGTGAACGTGCCCAATCAAAACATCAAAAATTTATTCTGGGTACTCCAAGATTTGGAATCATCCGCCGTAAATTTTCGCGGACTCATAAATTTTCCATTTAATTAAAACATTTTCTGGAACTTTCTGGGCCTTTAAATTCTCCTCTATTCAGGGATCTATGTCCCCATAAGCCACAACTCATACTAAGTGAACATGTTTGGGTACTAAGCACGCATCTGATCCTCCCTCTCATATGTTCTCTCTTGGAGGTTCCCATGCTGCCAGTGAATGCATACCCTATGTAACGACTGTCCACAAAGGACACACTCTTGTCGATACTCAATCTCAATTGCAACCTCTGTAAATTTGCCCAATCATCGACGTCCACCTGTCCATGGTCAATGACCTGATAAGGGTCGTGCATGTATTATCCCAGCTCAGATACTTGGAAGACTTCATGCACCCGGTGAAATTGAGGTGGAAGAGATGAGTGGTATTCCACCTCACTAACTCTACTGAGGAGTAGAAAAGGTCCAATGAATCATAGAGATAACTTTCCACCTCGGCCAAATCATCATATAACTTTACGGGTTGAGACCCATAGAAAGATGTGGTCGTGATCCTAGAACTCTAGAGGTATCTATCTCCTATCCGCAATCAACTTCTCCCTGCTATGTGCAGTCTTCATCCACTCCTAGATGATTTGCACCTTCTCGGTGGTATCCTGTACCATCTATGGTCCCACTAGTTCTGACTCCCCTAGGTCAGTTAAGCATAATAGTGATCTGAAACATCGCTCGTACAACGCCTCAAAAGGTTCCATCCCTATAGTGGAGTGACAGTAGTTGTTCTATGCAACCTCAACAAAAGGTAAATGGTCCTCCCATATTCAACCTATGTTGAGGACACAAGAACATAGCATGTCCTCGAGGGTCTGAATGGCTAGCTCAGTCTGATCATTCGTCTGTGGATGGAAGACGGTGCTTAAACGATGTTTCATACTGAATACTTCTTGCAACCCCTTCCATAGTCGGGATATAAATCATGCATCACGATTGGAGACAATCTTTGATGGTACTCCATGTAGTCGTACAATCTCCTATACGTAGAGGTGTCTCGTAATATCTACTGAACCCTCCTCTATAATCAGTTGGAAGTGGGTTGACTTGGTGAGTCTTTCGACGATCACCCAAATTGAGACATGAAGTCTGGATGTATGTGGATGTATTATAAGGAATTCCATGGATATACCATCCCACTTCCTCTTGGGGACCATCATATGCTAAACCAAGCATACTGGTAACTTATTCTCCACCTTCTCTTTCTGAGAAGTGAGACATAGAATGACAAACATTGCAACTACTTTCTTTATTCGCAGATATCGGTGCTATCATTAGAGATCCTTCTATATCTTCACCACTCCTAGATATACAGCTAGAGGGGATGTGTGGAGCTCCATCAAAACATTCTCCTGAAGTGACACTAGTACCATAGTACATCCTCTAAAGAGGATAACGTGCTCCACACGTTCATAAATTCTATTAGGTGCCAGCCCCATGGATATCTTAGCACGTCGTGTAATGCAGTCAGCATCGCCTTGTTGTGCCTCCCTGACTCGCTGAAGATGTTGGGGGGTTACTGTAAGAGACTGAAGGATGTCTGCTCCATCAATATCAACAATGGATATCTATAAAGCATCCAACTTCTCTATTACCACGCCTAGCATCTATATACCATATCTTTTACTAAGTGCATCTACAATAATGTTCCCCTTCCTAATAGTATAGACTATCTCGAATTCATTGTCCTAGAGGAACTCAAGCCAACACTAATGTCTCAAGTTCAGGTCCTTCTGAGTGATGATATACCTGAGACACTTTTGATCGTAGTACAGGGTAAAACACTCTCCCATCAGATAGTGTGACCATATCTTCAGGGAAAATACCACTGCTGCTAGCCCCAGGTCATGGTTAGTGTAGTTCTGCTCATGTTGTCTCAATTAATGATATCCATAAGAGATCACTTATTTCTCCTGCATCAGGACACATCCGAGTCCGATCCCTGATGCATCGCAGTAGACTGCGTTCTATTCGCCTTTCTCCAGAAGCCACAAGATGGGGGTAGTAGTCATCCACTGCCTTAGCTCCTTAAAGCTCTGCTGGCATCTCTCTATCCACACAAATATTTTCCCATTATTTTTCAAGGATGATAGTGGTGCTGCAACTCTGTATATGTATTGTACAAACCTACAGTACTATCCAGCCATTCCCAAGAAACTTCATACATCTGTCACACTCTTAGGTGGATCCCAAGAAAGCACCACCTCAATCGTTTCTGGATCTACAGCTATTACAGCCTCTGAAATTACATGTCCCAAAATGTGAACCTCTCAGATCTAGAACTGGCACTTCGAGAGATTACCATAAAGCTGGTGCTCTCAGAGTGTGTCCAGTACTACCTACAAATTGTAGGTATGCTCCTTCTAAGTAGTCATGTAGACCAAAATGTCATCAATGAAGACTACGACTAATCGATCGAGAAAAGGCTGGGAAATAATATTCATTAGTCCCATGAACACTACTACAGAGTTGGTTACACCGAATGGCATATCCAAGAATTCGTAGTAGCTGTAACGACATCTGAAGGGCATATTCTGTACATCCTCATCTCCATCTCTGAGCTCATGATAGCCTTATCTAAGGATTACCTTTAAAAACCATTGTCCTCCCTTAAATTGATCATAGTGGTCTTCAATAGTCAAGAGTGGGTACTTGTTCTTCACGGTCACCTTGTTCAGGCACAGATACTCAACACAAAGCCTCAAGATCTCATCCCCCTTCTTGAAAAACATAATCAGCGCTGCCCAAGGGGAATCACAATGTTGGATGAATCCCTTCCCCGCAATTCCACATATTGTACCAGAGCTCACGAAGCTCCGTGGGAGCCATCTGATAAGCTGGTGTAGATATCGGTGTCATCCTGGGATACAAGTCAATGTAAATATCTACCTCTCGGTGAGAGGGTTGATTTGGTACATCATCATCGACGACATCTAAATACTGTTCCACCACTACTGGATAAGCCAGACTCTCCACATAAACTACTCCGAGGGTAAGGCAAGCCAACTGATGAGTAATCGGTCACACTCTCCTCAAAGCAAGTCCATCCCATGCTGCAAAAGCTCCCATATCGCCGGTGAAGGTAAACCATGTCCCATCCATGTGAACACACCACACTATGCACCTAATAAAGTCTATCTGAACAGGGACTGCAGATAACTAGTCCATACCCAGGATGACATAGTATGGCCTTGATGATGCTATTTGGAGATCCAATCAACGCTCTCACCTCCTAGAGTGTGCTCACACTACCGGTACCTGTGCATAATTGTCGAATCCTCTATCATTGGAGTGTCTAGCCATAAGTATCGGGCCAATGGCTCCGTCAGAATCTCTGAGCTCTCAACGAGGGCAGTGGTAATGAAAGAGTGATTGGAGCTTGTGTATATACGTAATGCAGTGATGGTGGAGTAGACATAGATCATACCTCAAATCATCTCTGGAGCGTGATGATTGTTTGCCTCAACTTCCTAGAGCTAATCTATTTCTTGTACACTTGCTCCCTACTGTCGGGGTGGACCTCCTGGTGGTGTTGGGGGTATCACCTCGAAATGTCATACACCACCAACTGTATAACAAGCTCCTCTACCACATCCGCCTACTCCCAGCGGACCACATCAATTGAATCTCTATCTCTGCATGGTAGTTCCATCAACAATTTTATGATCATCTGAATGGCGTTTCAGACAGTCATGATCAATGAGACCCTACCTGCCACATGAATAACATTGCCTACTCTTGGCATGTCTGGATCTGTCTCTGGTGCCCCGCAAAACCGATTTTGAGACATGCAGTAGTCCAACTGTAGGTCGGGTCTGCTTGGACCTCTGTGACATATGTCTGCTGCTAGCTGTAGAAGACACCACTACTTGTTGACTAGTGGTGGATCTCGTTATTGTAGACTGCTCAACAAGGAAAATCTCCACCAAGAGGACACTCTCTAGAACCCTGCATACGTCAGGAAGCTAAGTGCGAGCATCTGAGCTATAATCTCCCATCTGTGCCCATGCTCAATGGTCTGGTCCCTAATTAATGGGTCCCGAACCATATCGGTAGAGTAGCACGAGTGGTCAGTTAACCACACTGAGTACTGAGAAATAGTCTTGCTTCCCACCTGTAGATGAAGTAGCTCCTATATGCGCAGAGTGGCATCATTTTATCATGACCATAGAGCATCATGCTCCACCGTCTGCATGTTGCAGCCTGTAGAAGCCTAGTAGCATGAATCACTATGAATTCGGCTGGTGTCCCTACCAGTCGAAAAACTCTCACCACAACCTCTAGGCAATCATCGTAGCCTGTCGGTCTATCTCTCACCTGAACCTAGGTGGCCTATGGCATTGGAACTCATGCAATGCACTCAAGTGGAATTCTTCATCTGTTAATGTGGCTGGTGGAATCGGTGGCCCAACAGGTAATAGTACCACTGGTGCCTCTGCTGGAAAACGGCCATACATTGAGGCCTCATCGCTCCATGGGCTATCTATGTGTACAAATCTCGGGACACTAGTTGGACATCCATGTGGAGGCATCCTTCAAGAAATAGATGTGACATAGTCAAAAGGTAACACTCGGTGAGCTGACCTGGTTGGGCTGACGTAAAGAAAAATTTTGAAAATAGACACGCAATCAGTTTTTTAATGCACTTAGTCAGAAATCAGAAGTTAGGGTCCTGCTGTATGGATACATTGGCTTCCACACTAACACTGGACACCCTAATCTAAAAACCATACTCACTACCTGTAGAACTATTTCATACAAGAAAAATATCAGAGTTATATGTTCTATTATAGAACAGACTTTCTGATACCAATTTGTCACGACCCGTCCCCCAGGGCTCTTGCCGTGACAACCCCATGTATGCCTTCCAAAGTACAGGGATTGGCGACTAGCACCAAAGCTGTAGTTTCCTAAAACTGGGAAAGCATTGCCTTTATAACCTGTAACCACACATAACCGAGCAAATGCTGGAAACAAGACACTATGTAAAACTGAATAACAAAACTATGTTGAAAGTAAAAGGGGCCGAATATACAATCCCAACAGTGAAGTACAGAAAACTAAAAGTACAAATGAAGAAAAAAAATATAACGATGGGTCGTCCTCTGGGGTTCCAACCTGAAGGGATGCTTCAAATAAACTCCTTAGCACTCTAGGTCCATATGTCTCCTCCGTGTACTGTCACACTGTATGGTCCACCTCTGGGTATCGTCCAGTGCTAGTACTCTCAGCCTCAGTCAGCATTGTCTATCATCTGTATCCAACACAATGTGGTGCGTGCATAGCACGTGCAGGGGTGAGTATAATGATACTCCATAGGGACCTTGAGACAATCTAGGACTCACAAAATCCAACAAGGATAAACTAGAAATTATGAAATCAATATATAACCCCACATATGTATATGCCCATACATATACCTATGTTATCAATTAATCCGTCTCAATCATTAAAAAAACACAAAAGTTACAGACTCAGCTCAAACCAGGATATATTATAGGGGTAAAACATTTCAAACCCTCAGCTACTGGAGAAATCCTACTCTATCGAGTACATCGGGCATATCGCCACTGTTGTGTCAGAGAAAAACGGGAAGGATGGCAAGAGGGGGGGGGGGGGGTGAATTGCCTTTTAAAAAGATTAACAAATTAAAATCAAAGTTGAAATGCAGCGGAAATAAATAAGGCAAGACACAAGAAATTGATAACGGAGTTCGGCCAAAAACCCATCCTACGTCTCCGCTCCCAACTCAACCGTTGAGAGATTCCTACCGCTTTCTTTTCAATGGTTTTAGCAAGAAACCCACTAGGCTTTGAGGTAGCACTAGGACCTATTACAGCTTGCTTTTTGTGGTTTATCAAGAACCCACTTGCTTTTGATGGTTTTGCAAGAACCCACTATCCTTCTTACAGGTGAAGGATAGCTCACCTATGTCTCAAGCTATTTAAAGGAAAGCTTGACAACCTCTTCACACCTTAGTGGTGATGTGAAACCCAAAAGAAAGAGGGATGAAGAATGATTTTGGGGTTTGTAGGCACAAACCCAAATTTAAGCTCAAAATAAATAAAACAATGAAAAACCGTATTTGGAGAATCCTTGGGCGCCGGAGGATGATTGGAGTTGAAGACGTGCACTCCCAAGCTTCTATGATGGAGCTCCTTGGATGTGGAATTGAGTTGGAGCTATTGGGGTTCCCTTGGAGGAATGCGCCGGAGGTACGCCAAATGATCAACAAGGTGTCCGTGGGCTTCTGTATAGTTCCGGTTGGTGTCTGGGGCTTCCTTGGCCTTTATATATAGGCATGGAACCCTTGGGGAGTCTTCGGAGCCGTTGGAGAAGTCCTCGGAGCCGTTGAAGGCCAAAAGAGGGTTGACTGGTCAAACCCAACGGCTAGATTGACTGGGCTACCGGCTGGCCGGTGCAGGGCCACCGGCTGGCCGGTGCCTTGGCAGAAGAGAAGAATTCTTTTCCAGGAACCACCGGCTGACCGGTGCCAGAGCCACCGGCTGGCCGGTGGGCAGACAGTAGCTACCACTGTTGTCTGGGTGCCACCGGCTGGCCGGTGCTGAGGCCACCGGTTGGCCGGTGGTGAGGCAGTAGCTTCCTCTTCTGTGCAGGTGCCACCGGCTGGCCGCTGGTGTGACACCGGTTGGCCGGTGGTCTGGACAGAAGGATGCCTTCTGTCCAGGCCTCCATCGGCTGGCCGGTACACTTCCATCGGTTGGCCGGTGGACTGAATTTCAGTCCACTTTGCCTTCTTTCTTTCTTGGCCCAATTCCTTGGCCACCTGAATTGATTCCTATCATCCAAAAACACTTGAAAGAGGATTAGATAAATAGTTAAGTGATTGTGATCATGAAAATAAAACCTTGAGGGGTACGAGAGGTACAACAATCTCCCCCTATTTTGATGATCACAATCACAGAAATAAACAATGTAAAAGACATAAAAGAGAGGCATGCTTTAAAAGATTTTTCCCCCAATCAATCAAGAATTTCTCCCCCTTTGTGATTATCAAAATAGCACGGGGAATAAAACTTGATTGAGGGAAACAGTTGAAAAACATGATAGAGTTTTTAAACCAATTGAGATTTCTGAAATTTCATTTGAATGTTTTGAAATGAAAAAATTGAATAACAGTTTGAATTGAAAGTTTTGAATCAAAAATGAAATGAAAATTGAAAAGAAAATTTTGAATTGAAAAATTTGATACCAAGAGTTGAAAAAGAAGGTTTGAATTGAAAATTTTGAAATTGAAATCAAAAGGGCTTAAACGATCCTAACTCCCCCTAAATAAAAACAATAAATCACCGGGGAAAGGAAGTAAATTTTGGCCCGGAGAGACTCGCAAGAAGGGATTTTTCAATCCAAACTTGTCTCATAGCGGGTCTTCTCCTATAAAATTCGTCCGAAAAGAAAAAAGATTTGGGTTGACTATACCGGGCGTTTTTACAATTACATTCATAAATAAGGTGCTCGGGTTTTTTACAATAATTGCAAAATTTATAACTAGAGCTCCCCCTTACAAAAACAGTGGGTGCATGGGAGGAGGAGGCTTGGTTGGTATAGCCAAGTCCTTGAGTGGTCCTAGAAATTCGTTGGGAACCTAGGAGATTGTTCAAATATTGTTCCCCTTGGGTGAACTTAGCTAGGGTCTCCCTTAGGTCTTTGATGGTTGATTCCATGGAATCAACATTTGGGAAATTTTGGATTTTGAGGGACATCTCCTCCTTCTCTTTGAGAAGTTGTTCTTTTTCGGAGGAGAGTTTTTTGAAAGACTTTTTTAAAGCAACAAATTTTGACGATAAAGCATGAAAACCTTTTTCTAGTTGGTCTCTAGCATGTTGGAGTTCTTCATATGATAAATGATTAAATGAATTAGAAGAACTAGAGGAGGAAGAAGAGGAAGAGGATGATGATACCTCATGTTTTGCCATTAGGCATTTTGTACCTAGGTCGCTTGAGGAGGAGGAGGAGGAGGAGGATGAGGTGTCACTCCATGTCGCCTTGAGGACCTTTTTCTTTCCTTTTTTCCTTTGGCGTGTCCCGTTTCTTGTTGAGTGGGCAATCGGGCTTGTAATGGCCCTTTTCGCCGCACCCGTAGCATTTCACCTTGGGCTCGGATCTTGCGATGGGTTCTTGCTTTCGCGCCTTGAGAGATTTCTTCTTCTTCTTGTGCTTCTTCATAAATTTGTGCATTTGGCGGGCGAGATTCTCCATTTCCGAGTCGCCGCTTAATGTTGAAGAAGATTAAGATGATGATGATGAGGAGGAGCTTACTTCCTTTTGTACCTTGAAGGCAATATTCTTTGGTGTCTTGATTGGTGTGCCTTCCTTTTGTGCTTGCCTCCTCATCATGATCTCATAAGTCATGAGAGATCCGATGAGCTCCTCTACCGGCATATTTTTGACGTCCTTAGCTTCTTGGATCGCCGTCACCTTTGGTGCCCATGAGCTCAGAAGGACCCATAGAATCTTCTTGACCATTGCTTCAGCTGAAACATCATCACCGAGAGATTTTCTACCATTGCAAACGTCAGTGAAGCGTGTAAACATTTCAGAAATAGACTCATTTGGATGCATTGAAAATGATTCAAAGTCTTGTCTATACAAATCTAATCTAGTATATTTGACTTTATTAGTGCCTTCATGGGTCACTTCTAAAAGCTTCCAAATTTCATGTGAAGAAGAGCAAGTAGATACACGATTAAATTCATTTCTATCTAACCCGCAATGAAGAGAATTCATGAGTTTGCCATCAAGCTCAAAATTCTTAATATCGGCGGGGGTCCATTTGGATTCGTCGGGGGAAGACAAAGAATAACCTTGCATGACAATTTTGTAAATAGGATATCCTATGCTTCTAAGAAAGGTAGTCATGCGGGTTTTCCAATAATTATAGTCGGTCCCATCAAAAAATGGAGCACGACCCAAAGAAAAGCCTTCGGGGGCGAAAGAGGTTGAAGCCATCACAATGGATCTTTGAATTTGAAACCGGTTAAGGTATTACTCAAATTACTCCTTTGAAACCAATTGTTGGGTCGGAGAAAAACGGGAAGGATGGCAAGAGGGGGGGTGAATTGCCTTTTAAAAAAGATTAACAAATTTAAATCAAAGTTGAAATGCAGCGGAAATAAATAAGGCAAGACACAAGAAATTGATAACGGAGTTCGGCCAAAAACCCGGCCTACGTCTCCGCTCCCAACTCAACCGTTGAGAGATTCCTACCGCTTTCTTTTCAATGGTTTTAGCAAGAAACCCACTAGGCTTTGAGGTAGCACTAGGACCTATTACAGCTTGCTTTTTGTGGTTTAGCAAGAACCCACTTGCTTTTGATGGTTTAGCAAGAACCCACTATCCTTCTTACAGGTGAAGGATAGCTCACCTATGTCTCAAGCTATTTAATGGAAAGCTTGACAACCTCTTCACACCTTAGTGGTGATGTGAAACCCAAAAGAAAGAGGGATGAAGAAAGAGTTTGGGGTTTGTAGGCACAAACCCAAATTTAAGCTCAAAATAAATAAAACAATGAAAACCGTATTTGGAGAAGCCTTGGGCGCCGGAGGATGATTGGAGTTGAAGACGTGCACTCCCAAGCTTCTATGATGGAGCTCCTTGGATGTGGAATTGAGTTGGAGCTATTGGGGTTCCCTTGGAGGAATGCGCCGGAGGTACGCCAAATGATCAACAAGGTGTCTGTGGGCTTCCGTATAGTTCCGTTTGGTGTCCGGGGCTTCCTTGGCCTTTATTTATAGGCATGGAACCCTTGGGGAGTCTTCGGAGCCGTTGGAGAAGTCCTCGGAGCCGTTGGAGGCCAAAAGAGGGTTGACTGGTCAAACCCAACGACTAGTTTGACTGGGCTACCGGCGGGCCGGTGCAGGGCCACCGGCTGGCCGGTGCCTTGGCAGAGGAGAAGAATTCTTTTCCAGGAACCACCGGCTGACCGGTGCCAGAGCCACCGGCTGGCCGGTGGGCAGACAGTAGCTACCACTGTTGTCTGGGTTCCACCGGCTAGCCGGTGCTGAGGCCACCGGTTGGCCGGTGGTGAGGCAGTAGCTTCCTCTTCTGTGCAGGTGCCACCGGCTGGCCGCTGGTGTGACACCGGTTGGCCGGTGGTCTGGACAGAAGGATGCCTTCTGTCCAGGCCTCCATCGGCTGGCCGGTACACTTCCATCGGTTGCCCGGTGGACTGAATTTCAGTCCACTTTGCCTTCTTTCTTTCTTGGCCCAATTCCTTGGCCACCTGAATTGATTCCTATCATCCAAAAACACTTGAAAGAGGATTAGATAAATAGTTAAGTGATTGTGATCATGAAAATAAAACCTTGAGGGGTACGAGAGGTACAACAGCCACGACCAGGTTCTTCCCACTAACCTTGGAATGCTTAGGTATTCCATCTTTCGAGTATCATGGGTCTGCTTCGTCACACAGAGGCACCCCCAAGCATAGGTCTTCCACCACAACTAGGCGCTCCACCTCAGAGCTGGCAGAGGTACTCTTCCTATCACGTACCACGGGTTTTCTGCCACAACCAGGAGATTCTCCACCATGGGTCTTCCAACACAACCAGGAACCCCCCATTGGGCCATTCGAGTCACTCCAAGTCGATCGGTCAGTAGTCGTCAAGTCTCATCCAGCTAGTAGTTCTTCGCAGAAAAGCTCGCTCATCTCTAGAAGGACCACTACACAAGCTGCTGGTTAATGCTCCAACTACCACGAAGTCCCATGAAGATGTATCCCAAAGGACCGAAAAGTAGTATGCGTCTGAACTCAACTGATCGTGCGTCAATTGGAATCCCGGTCTGTGAGTTATTAGTCTTTTTGTCCCTAGGGCTCGGTTGGATTCATGCACAATCTAACCTATCCATATCTCAAATATAGCCCAAACTCCAGTGGGGTATACTCAAAGGGATCTTCATGATCCATGATTACTAGAGTTGTTGACGTTTCGTTAAACGGACATCTGGTGCCAACGATATGCCAAAAAGAAAGTAAATGGTAGTTGTGGGCCTGAGTCCTGTCTGACCCATCCCGACACAATATGGGTCATCCATGTTCGAGTTGACCCAACATAAACAGTTGGGTTTGTCCTAGCCCATTGGGCGGGCTAGCCTGTTGAGTTCGGTCAGACCTATTGGGCCCAACCCAGCAGGTCGCAAGGGGCTACAGAGGGTCGTGAGAGCGCGGACCAACCACAAGGGTGAGGACGGGCCATGGTTCAGGAGGCCGGCATGGTCGGGCGCCGCGAGAGCACAGTTAAGCTAGGCACTCGAGAGGCTAGCTAGTCTGAGATCTAATTTGATCGGGTGGTGCTGGTGGCTGGGTGGGTGCCGTAGTTCGGGAGGCACGGGCGACCGGGAGGGGGCCGCGGTTCAGCTCGGGGTAGCGGAAGGCAGACCAACCGGGAGACGCAGGCGGCTGGGATGGCACCGCGGTACGGCCCAGTACGGCAGAGTCTAGCCTAGTTGGGAGACGTAGGTGGCCGAGAGTGCACTGCGGTTCATCCCGGGGTGATGGGGGCAGTTCGGCCGGTGGTCGGGTTGGCTGGGAGAGGTTAGGTCAGTTTTGATGGGTGGGGGGCATGGACAGGGTGGCACAATCGGGTTGTGGTGAGGCCGAGGCCGCTTCGGCCGGGGTGCGGCATGGCATGGGCCGGTTCGGCCTGCGGGTAGTGCGGGCGGTGGGCAGCATGGATCGCGGAGGCCATTTTTTGCGCGGTAGTTGCCTTCATCGCATTCGTCATCCAGTCACAATTTCAAATAACATCACAAACAAGAACTATGGAGGGTTCAGACCATGTTGATTTGTCCCACACCCTTTTCATTTAGGGTGGAAGCGAGTAGTTCAATTCCTTCTGGAATTTTAGAGAATTATCATGAAAATAAGATAATAGAAAAATCAAATAAACACCCCATATATTCCCACAAAAATAAATCTCAACCAGTAAGGAAAATCGTCCACAATGATTCTTAATTTTAGATGGGACGAAATAAAAGAATAATATCAAATTAAAATAAAACCCCTACCTTGATCGTTGTATGTCAACGGAGTCATAGGGAAGATGAATGAGCGGTCTTCATTCATCGTGTCTGCCACACACTTCCAATCCAAGATTTTGCGCCGGTTTCTTTATGATGATAAGGAGGGATGTTCGGTCGTCGAAGACATCCCACTTCGGTTACCTCCGCAAGGTGCTTATGAGGACGATGTGGAGGACCCTCCTTGCCTGTGTTTCTCATGGATGACATTATTCATTGGAGAACATTCTCCCTATGTCTTTCTCTCCAAATATCCATCAAGAAGAATATTCAAATCCAAAATAATAGATTATGTTTATCTTTTATTTAATTCTTGGCACAAAATTAAAAAAAGAATAAAAAAATTATTTTATGTGGTCAATAAAATAATGAGGAGGATTCGGCACATTAATGGCATGTGCGTTGGAAGAATTAATTGGGCATAGGAGGTCAAGAGGCTCCCTTCATTAATGAGCAGAGTTGAGAGGTTTTCCACAATTAAAAATGGGGTTTTAGTCTCCGGTTGTACCCACCACCGCAACCTCTCATGGGATGTTAGGTTTGGGTGGGACCCACCACCATAACCTCTAATGAGAGGTTATTGTCGGGTGGTACCCACCCATCAACACCCACAAGGAGGTTTAGTTCTAGTAGACCCTATTGGGGTTCATCCCACACATGGGTGTTTCCATTTTTTTAGATATGATGTATCTTTTAGATTTGAAGATATATTTTGGAAATTCAAGATTCTTCCACTGTGTATCTGCCAGCATGAGACTCAGGTAATATCTCATGATATCTTTTTGAGATATTTTCAGATTTCCCTTTCAATCAAGATATGTGGCATATGGGAGCCTACTAAAGGGGATGTAGAGAATCAAGGGAAGAACAATTGGTGGTGCGCAAAAACCCAAGGAGAGCAGATACTTGGGTAACTGTTCTCTACGGCGTGGGCAGCCGCGAGCAGCGGCAAATCAGGTTGTGCAACGAGGTGCTACAACGACGCCGAAAGTTAGATTTTGATCTCCGAAGAGTGATGTATTGTCACGGACTTTTATCAGAGAGGCGTCGGAGGCATATCAGAGTGTGGTTTTTTGAACAGGTTTTTATGCTGTATTTGCAATTCAAGTTTCGGGTTTAACTTGGATTTTTGTACCCTCTGATTCATAATGAATATTTTGGGAGTTTCCCAGAGGTTATTTAGTCCTTCGAAAGGAGGGTTGTCCACATTAATATTTTTGTCCTCATTTTTTATTCTGCTGTTTGGTTTGGCGCTTCGTTTACATTGGTGATTCTCACAAATTTTTGTTGTCGCAACTGGTTTTATATTTGAAACCAATCTGTTTCCGACCCAACATCTGGTATCAGAGGAGGTTATCCATGTTTTCTTATTGATTAATATAGGGGATTCACGCCGTGGGATTTCTGCTCACATTGAACTGTTTAACGGGCAAACTGATTTTACACTTTGGCAGCAAAGAGTTATAAATATTTTGGTCCGTGAGAAGACAACGAAGGCGTTGAAGAAAAAATCAGAGAAGTCGGAGACGCTGAGTAATGATGATTGCCAGGATATGCGAGAGTTGGCGACAAGAACGATTGAGATGTATTTGGGTGATAATACACTATGGGAAGTGATGAATCTGACAGATCCGGAGGAGATCTGGGTGAATCTTGAAAGCAGGTCTAAATCAAAATCCCTCACAAATCGTTTATATTTGAAGAAATGGCTATATCGTTTTCGAATTCCAGAGAATGGAGATTTAGGTAACCATCTGGACGAGTTCGCCAAAGTTCTGACGGAGCTATCCTCAGTGGTGGTCAAGATTGATGATAAAGGTAATGAGGTACCTATTGAAATGGAAGAAGAAGACAAGGCTTTTCTTTTTTTGGGTTCGTTACCTGATTCATATGATAATCTCGTCACCACACTGTTGTTCGGGAAGGATACACTGATGTTGGATGATGTTATTTCATTATTTTTGATGAACGAGACTCGACGAAAGACCAATGATGGTGAATCTTCAGGTTATGGTGGTACTCTGGCTGTGGCAGATGGACGCGGTATTCAGAGAGGTCAGTCAAAGACAAGAAGAAAGGTCAAGTGCTACTATTGCAATAAGGAGGGTCATGTGCAGAGACGCTGCAATGAATTGAAAAATCTTAAGAAGGAAAAGAAGACGCGCGACACCGATTCTGAGGATACCAGCGTAAGTCTTGTTCAGGGTGAGGGTGATTTACTTTCAGTTGGCATTGATTGTCGCAGATCAGATTTGTACACCGAATGGGTGGTTGATTCAGCAGCATCATACCATATTTCACCAAAGAAGGGGATATTTTCTTCATATAAAAAAGGTGACTTTGGTAGATTGAAGATGGGAAATGGAGATTCTGCTGATGTCATTTGTGTTTGTGCTATTTGTATCACTACGAATGCAGGTTGTACACTGACATTGAAGGATGTGTGACATGTGCCAGGTATTCGCCATAATTTGTTATCTGTTAGTTCTCTTGATACTGATGGATTCAGGAGTTCGTTTAGCGGTGGAAGATGGACATTGTCCAGAGGCTCGATGGTTTATGTGCGCGGCAATGTGGATGACTTGCTTTATAGGATAGATGTAAAGGCATGCGGTGATGTGACGAATCCAGTTGCGAAGAGGACTTCGTCAGATTTGTGGCAGTGTTGATCATTGTGCATGAGTCGAAGACCGTCGACTAAGTTGAAAAAGGTTTGGAAGCTGAAGCTTGTCATGGTAGGTGTTTCAGATCTTACACATAATTCTTTTTCCTCAGAGAGTTCCACTATTGAAGAAAGAATGGAAATCAAAGTTCGAGGTGATGCGCAAAGTGTCTTTGACTCCTCGAATGATGTTGAGCAGAGGGAGCAAGTAATTCCTACAGGTGCTCCAGATTATGTGGTGATCACAGTTACCGGGGAGCCAGCTATTGTTGATTCTGGTATTAGCGGTGCAGACATAAGTGTGAAGAAGAATTTGGCATTTGGATTTCTTTTGCAGGGGGAGCTTTCAGGTTGCCGTCAAAGATGCAAAAGCGGGATGTCATATTTTCTGGAGAGGATGGCTGTTGGTGCGATACCAACCAGTTTTCTTTCCAACTGAGTTTGTTGGATGTGATCTCCGCCTTCGATGGGCTAAAAGGGAGATTGTTGGGGTTCATCCCACAAATGGGCGTTTCCATTATTTTTAGATATTTTGTATCTTTTAGATTTGAAGATATATTTTGGAAATTCAAGATTCTTCCACTGTGTATCTGCCAGCATGAGATTCAGGTAATATCTCATGATATATTTTTGAGATATTTTCAGATTTCCTTTTCAATCAAGATATGCGGAATATAGGAGCCTATTAAAGGGGATGTAGCGAATCAAGGGAAGAACAATTGGTGGTGCGCGAAAACCCAAGGAGAGAAGATACTTGGGTAACTGTTTTCTAGGGCGTGGGCAGCATCGAGCAGCGGAAAATCAGGTTGTGCAATGAGGTACTGCAACAGTGTTGCAAGTTTGATTTTGATCTCCGAAGGGTGACGTATTGTCACAGACTATTATCAGAGAGGCGATGGAGGCATATCAAAGGGTGGTTTTTCGCACAGGTTTTTATGCTGCATTTGCGATTCATGTTTCGGGTTTAACTTGGATTTCTGTACCCTCTGATTCATAGTGAAAATTTTGGGAGTTGCCCTGTGGTTTTTTAATCCTTCTAAAGGAGGGTTTTTCCACGTTAAAATTTGTGTCCTCATTTTTTATTCTGCTATTTGGTTTGGCGCTTCATTTACATTGTCTATTCTCACAAATTTTTGTTGTCGCAACTGGGTTTATATTTGAAACCAATTTGTTTCCGACCCAACAGACCCCACCTATAACTTCTAAATGGTGGCTCAAAGAAAATAAATTGTAGTTATTTTCATTTTATTCTTTTCCATGAAAAACCCAAAAACAATATTTTATTCTTGATGCACTTCCATCGAGGTGGAAGTCTCTTTAAGTGAATGATTGTACTACGAGTTCAACGACGTCCTCAGATTTCAATTCTGCGCACTAGTTAAAATGTTTTAAAAACCCGCTCGATCATTCACTAAACATAACCAAACAAAACTTCGTAAATTGTTGCCGGGTATTCCGGGCCATGGAATCATGCTCCACAAATTTTTTCGGTCGCGTAAAATTCCAATTAAGATAAAAAAATTACATGGAAATATCAAGGTCTTTAGATTACTATACTTATTTATATGAAACATTAATAAAATTTTATGTTACCCACAACTCTATGATTATCTTTTCATTCATGCAACACTATGTGGGATTATGTTACACATAATGCTTTGTTACATCGATAGCTTGCGTTATATATATGACAGAGTTTTACCAAAATAAAATATACTATTAATATTATTATTTAATGATATTTTCATCAGCTACCCATTTTAACGACATGTATGAAAAGGATTAAAAAATGGAAAATATTATTTATATTTACATATATAATTCTTGTGGTGTAATAAATGAAAATTGAATGAAATTGAATATAATGGAGATGCTTTTATTTGAAAACTATTTTATGGACCCAAATGAGTTTTTTCTTAATGAATTAAATTAATATCCATTATTTATTTAAATTAAATAATATATTATATATTCAATCCATCATTTTTTACATTTATCCAATCGGTAATATAGGCATAAGATAAGAACTTATTAAATTTTATAAAAAAGAATTATTTTTCAAAATGTTGTTTTCCTACTTTTAATGTGATCCTATATTAAATATAAATTCAAAAATAAAATATATTATATTTGATAAAATAATTATCATTTTTTAATTAGTTACATCAAAACCTTATTATTATTATTAAATTAATTTATTCCTCTTATGTGACATTATTTTGGAAAAATTGAATCTGTATATTGAATTATAATAATTAATATTGTCTAGTATTGTAAAATTATATTTTTACAAAAAAATATTATTGAAAAATTTAACATTAGTTACTATGATAGAGGTTAAAATGAGTTTACATACTTGTAAAAATTAATCCAAATTGGTCAAATGACATAAAATTTTTTCAAAAACTAATTTTAAGGAAAAAGTATGACCATATCCTTGCCTTAGGTAAAATTTGAAAAATTATTGGTGATATATGATGTAATTAAGACCTCCCAACAGTGATTAACTTTTTATAGTTACTTGAATTTTAGTCCTCCTCCATTGTAAAAGGGAACTCCCCCTCCATCCTCACTTATTCACACCATTGGTAAAAAAAATTCTCATATAATACATACTTAAATAGGCTCCCAAAATCCATAATATCATTTGATAATCCTCAATTTCAGTTGAAATTAAACAAAGGAATATATTTGGTATTTACCAAAAAGATTTACCCTAAGAAGATGCAACACTCTTCACCAAGATATTTTGTTTTATTTCATTCCATGAAATGTAAATTATCATAATAAATTTAATATATAATAAAATATGAATTTAAAATATACTATTATTTTTTATATTAAGGTAAAAACAAAAAAATTACACACTTTTATCAAATGTTATACACAATCATCATTTTTGTGTATGTTATACTACCACATTGAGAAATGACGTTGTTCATTCTTACATTACCATCTATAATGGTGTGAAATAAATATGTATTTATATTATATTATATATATATATATGATATTTTGAATTTCATTATTAATATGGAATTATTAATTAACACAAACCTTATCTAGTCAATTTTCGGGGAATATGATAACATTGTTTGTGGAGGTGTGGACTACCGCCTACTCGAGGAAATGCGTTGCATTTAGAATTTACATGGAATTTATTTAGGGTCTTTAAAAAAAAATATGTGATTTATATGAGACAAATTTGATACTGTATGTTTAAAATAAATATATATCATTTAATTTTCATTCTTTCAATTTGAAATGAAAATGGAAACGATGTTCTTGCATACATACGACCTACTATCTAAATGAGTTGTTTATTTATTTACTATCTCAAAAAATTATCTATTATTATAACACCCCAAACCTAGTTATGCATAGTTTGTGATTTATTACATAACATTGGCATGATTTAAGGAATCATGTCCCAAAAGACCGATCTGTTTGGTATCCCTGGAAGTACTACATACATACATGTGTTTTACATTAAAAAATTAAATGAAAAAATTGCATTGTGTCCCCATTTAACACTCTAAAATCCCTTATCCTATTCCTATAGGTTAATCATAATATAATTCTTCACATTCGTGAAAAAATAAAACATATGAAAATGGTGAGATCAAATGCTTAGTAAGGATAACAATATATCCAAAACTATCATAAATAATCATAACATTAACCCAATGTATTAGACTAAATCAAAAGCCTTTTAAATTTAAACATTATCATAATATGGAAATGATAAATCAAATAATTTCAATTACATATCCACATGGATATTCTACTAGTCGAATAATCACATCTAATATCAATATCTAATTTGTAAATGATGGAATGCATAATGCTAGAAATCAGAACCACATAGTCAATGCCTCATTCCAAAAATAAAAATAAGATTATGTATAGGACATATTCCAAGACACCAGTTTGTCTCATTATACCTACTAATACATCGAGGAGCTATATCACACTACACCCATCACATATTAATTCAAACACATTCCTAATATGATGAAGTTGAAAAATAACATAAACATTCTTATTAAAACTAGCATATGAAATGTAAATACATTATCCATAAATAATGAATGGAAAAAATATAACAAATCCAAATTCAAACAGATCAATAAAACCATATATACAATAAAGAATATTGTATCATTATAATTCAACTCCAAACCAGTGTAAAATCAATCATAGTTTATTGACATAGATGAAATAAAGACTCTTTAAGAGAAATATTTCTTTATATTTTGAAATTATTTAAAATTTACACAATTAGAAAATAAAACATATATTATGAAAATATTCATATAATCATGTAAGGTAATCTTTGAAGGTGTTATAATTGTAGAAAATATCCACACCATCCGTATATCTAAAAATCATTCTAACCACAATTCGTTGATAAGGTCATAATGTACCTAGTTTGGAAGGTAATTGAAATATTCCTATCAAACCATTTTCTAAAAATTAAAATGGTGGAAGAAATGAATATAAATCATAGTCTAGTAAAAACTAAATATGTTTTGAATTTCATTTTTATGAAACACCGATATGGATGATAAAGAGGTCCTATTAGATACTCACGTATAAACAACCTCGGATATAGAAGTGATTGTAGAATTAATCCTTACCTTTTAGTTATCCTTGATAGAGTGTTTGTTAAACTGTTGTAAAATAGTTTAATAATTGTTATTAAGTTATAAAAGAACCACATACATAAATAGCATATAATATATGATCATCTAATATTTCTTTTTTAATAATATTTCAGCAGTATCATTGTTTTGGTTGTTAACTAATTTGTTTTCATTTATATGCTCGGTTAAATAAGACATTTTTTAATGGATATGATTTATTTGAAAAATATCCAGAATGATATTATGTTCATAAAAAAAATTTTAATCAAAAATTAAAAATTACTCTTGAATGGTTATGATAGGTAATGAATTTCATTGCGTTCGTGGAGATAGAAATCTGTACTTACACATGAGAGACAATATCATTATATTGACGGTGAAATATTTTGTAATTGGATGGTGTATCATATATAAAAAAATAATTAACATGATATATTAATTATTTAAATCATTTATACTCATTATTATAACCATCCAAATAATGAAGTGTTTAAATAAAAAACTATACCACGATGTGGAGACGGTAAGTCGTATATACACATATATGGTGACTTGTCATTAATTAGATGGATTGAATAATGGAATTGGTTGTACCATATTTATAATAAAATCATTGTTTGTATAAGAGGTTGGTGTTATTATTTTGGTAAGGAAACATCAAAGAAATAGGAAGTGGGAGAAGAAAATAACTTTGAAAATGGTGACATTGTAATTACCTCTTCTTCTGGTTCTTCCTTTATATTTGATAAAAAGGGATACTTAACTTGGATTATGATCATTGTAAGGCCTTTAGGATAAATTGAGGGTAGTTGGGAGGATATTTGAGTAGCTTTTTCTTCATAAAAATATCTTTAAAGGTGTGAATTTTGTAGAATGTTAAGTACCCTTTTATAAGAGAAGTGAGGGTCACATTAAAAAAGCATGACAAATTATTTTATAATAAAATCATATTAAACTTATAATTGTCCAAAAAAATTTATTTTGAGGCTAAGGTGGTTATGGGTCTAAAACCTATCAACCAATAGGATATAGATAGTCTTAGGTCACTATATTAACCTTATCTTTTAGATTTTACTCTTGGTTAAATAGTTTAACATTTACCATGTATTCTTGTATTATTATAATAAATGGTTAATAGACATACTATAAAAAGTCCTTCGAACTGTATGTGGTTAATTAATGACATATATATCATTATATTATTCTTTCAAAAGATCTTAAGATTTTTTTGAATAATATAACATTTAATAATATTGTATATTTTTTTTAAAACCCATTATGTCTATTTTGACACTATTTAGTAATCAGTTATTTTGTAATTCAACAAAACATGATTACATCAAACCAAATATATTAAATCAATCCTAACATGTAATATTATCCATTAAAAATAGTTTGATGCATCAAAAGCTTAAATATACATTTATATGGACATTTATAATATCAATTATTTTAATCATTTATTAATACGGTGGTAACTCCATCATCATTGTGTAATAAATAAGTTTACTTATTTAATGAATAAAATTATAAATAAAATCCATTTTGTAAAAAATTTATTTAGATTTTTAATTAATATTAATAGTTGAATTTATATTTTGTATAACCCTATATTTAAAATGGTTTAGTTATTAATCATTGAATTTAACACTTTTAACTCTTCATTCAATAAAATAATAATAAATTTCCTAATCTAAACCAATCGAAATAAAGGATCATATTTTATTACTTATATTTGTTTTGGTATCAATACTGTTATTCAATAAAATTAGGACATCTGTTAGGGTAATTGAAATAACATTTTACCTTTAATTGTCCTATTTAATTTTGACGGTGGTAAATAAAATTTAAAAGTTACTACGCAGAAAACAAAATTCATCCTATTTAACCAAATTTTACATATTAATGTCAACTATGCATATCTTATTTTTGAAATTATATTCATAGTAGTTGTAAAATTACATTTTATGCAATGTTTCAAATGTTCCTAGAAGTTGGGTAAAAGACGGTAAAAAGTTCAATAAAATATTATATATAAAATATTATTATAAAATAACTCCAATTAATTACATTCATCCTTTATAATTATTATTTATCATCTTTTACTAAAATAACTTTGAATAAAATAACTAATTTTTAAATTAAATATTTTGTTTTAACCAATAATGTAGTGTTTTCACTATTCATCAAAAATTTAATGTTTTCACAAAAAGAAAAAAAATTCACCGAATGATTATTTTGATATTAAAAAATAAATAATGATATATATTTTTCCATATTCCAAACATTCAATTATTATTAATTAATTTAAAATATCATTCTCATTTTTAAATCCATAAATCGGGTTTTTGAGGAGTAAAAACTATCAAAAGATTGTTATGTGTCTATGTCTAATTTTAATATAAAATTAATTTATATGACCAAAGATAGATTAAATGAAAAAAATATTATCTAATTATACTTCAAAACCATTCATATTTATATTTTAACACTGTAAATTAATTTGATTAAAAATGTTCTTTTTAATTAAAATTTAGTATTTTTCAGTATTTATCAAAACATTAAAGTTATCATAAAAGAAATAAAATGTATCCAAACTAAATTATTATTTATTTATTCTATATTTTATGTTTAATTTGTAAAATTTAAAATATAAAAGTGTTAAATATCATATTTTAAAAGGGTTCTCCATTAATTGGAGGTAAGAGTTCTTTTAAAAAAAATACTTCTTTGATCTGAAAATTTAGATTTATTCACATATTATGTCTAATAAACACATAATATGGATTATTTGATTATAATGAATATATAAAATTAATTATTCAGTGAATATACTTCCTATCATTTTTTTGAAAGGCTAGTTTGGTATGTTGCAGTTTGCCTGAACTAGGTGTTGCGTGTAACGCAGGATATTGAATTACTTCAAAGAAAATAACATAATATGAAATATTATGGTGTAAAGATTACCATAAATACATATAGATAAAATATATTTAAATTTTAGCTCATTTTTTACAATCTAAAGATGATTATATAATGATATATTTATTAGTAACAAAAATATCACGTCAAAAAGTACTTAAAAAACAAGGTAATTAACCCCTGAAACAATGAAAATGAAGAAATAATACTAATTAACAGGTTATAATATGTCATAAAAGGATTATATATGACAAAATAAATATTAATATAGTTATATTTATGTTAATAACATGTTTAAAACTATTATAAATTTTATTAAGAACTATTAAAAAAATGGAGTGCAAGGTAATATATTTTCATCTCACATTTTACATGTGTGAGTTAAATGTCATATTCAAAACTTTATATTTTTAATTGTAGTATATTAATACCCTTTTCAATTTTATATCACTAATAAAATATAAATAATTGGGTTTTCTGTCTCATATTAAATTATATCATCCAATGTTTTTTATGTGAAAATTAACGCAAGAAAAATTTTATAATGGGAATCTGATTTAATGATGTGATTGTTGAATTTATCTTAAAACAATAACATTTTAATCATTATTTTCATTAGTAGTTACATTAATATTATATATAAATATAAATTTATGATGGTTATGATTGTTTATTAATCCTTATTATATTTTTATATGGGGTTCTCCGATGATTGTTTTTTTTGGCTAATTAGGGAAATGGTGATAAATCCACATCTTTGACAATGTACAAATATTTGATAAAGTGAATATTTTAGGATTTTAATATACTATTTGATATATGTTTAATTATTTGGAAAATCATACCATATATTGGGGAAATGTTAATTCAATCCACTTTTTTCCATTGGTAGTCTCATGATATAGAATCTATTAGAGACAGACCCTTTGAGTTTGTTTCCAAGAAGAATCCAACGAGTTTCTACCCACATATATAATCTATCATGAGATTATGTCTTAAATATATAGAGTTTTTTGTTCCAGATAAATTATGTCTAATAAATAATAATTACTTTCATTAATGTTATTATATATAGATAATTTTCACAACGAAAAAATATATTAGTGTAATTTATTCTCATCATAATGATTAAATGACAATTGTGTTAATTATTTACCTTACTAAGTTGACTATTAATTAGTGATTCATTATATCTTCCAATGTACTTAACAGTTTATTGTCTTTTTATCTCACTCTTATTTTGGTTCATTTCCCCATGTTATGAAGAATAGTTACTTGAATGAGTTTTAAATGACGATGTTTATTATCTTTTATTATTTTTATATATAATTTGTTATGAATGTAAAATGGGTATCACGAATATAATCTGGTTTTCAAAAGAATAATAATTTTACCCCATTAGGAAATGTTTTAGAGGATGATAATATTTTATCATTACTCACTTTTTGGGATGTATTTCCTACTCCAGGATTATCTTATAGATTTAATTATTGTTAATATGTTTATGTATCCTTGTTTCATTAATATGAATGTGTATATAGATCACCCTTGTGTTACAAGATCAATCATAGATAAACGTGGAAATAAATAAATTGAATGTATCTATGGTTATCAATTAATGAATATACACATGTTTATGTAATGTTATTCATCATCGTTACCCTTTTTTGATAGATCATGAATTACTTGTCGCTTCCTCAAAAAATTTGTGTTTATGCCTTGTGATGAACTTCATTGAAGATTATCATCATATAGTGTGGACATTGATTGTTGAAATATTTGGTTGAACCCCATATATTGTCTTCAAACATATAAATGTGAGAGGAATTAGATCCCAGTTAGATCATAGTTCCACTTAACTACACACATCACCTTTTAAGGTTGTGGGATACAGACCCATGCATCCAGTTTAATGTCTTGTGTCATGGATGTCCAGGCAAATGATTTATGTTCATATTTGATGTTGTAAATACTCCATAGAGGCCCAATGTACCCTTAAGTGACATAGTCTTCATGGTGAAGGTGAACTTAGCAGTGATATGGCTCAGAAAAAATTGAGTGACATTTTATATCAGCTTTCGACCTCGTGGAGGATTCCTATGTATCCTAGTTGTTCAGGAATCTAAACCATGTTGGTTCATTATGATAAGGACTAATATAGGAATATTCATATAAATGAAGCAATATATGGTATTACATCAGTGGATAAGGCCCATTTTATATAATAGGATGGACTTATACCGTAATAGAGGCCTTGAAAAATTGGGGATCAAGATTGGGTTTACCGTTGATAATAATTCCCTATGAGAATGGGCCTTAAATAGGTGTCCTACATATCCCAGTTTTTATGGGTATTATAGATCTCATAGTTCATTATTTAGATATTACACTTAAGAGTATACCCTTTATTATAACTATATTTTATTGGGGATTACACATTCTATGAGGCACATATTAAGGAACAGTATTTGATTCTATATTACAACATATAAGAAGCCCCATTGAAATTATTAGATTTAATTTGGGGATTACACATTCTAGGAGTCCCATTTTTTATTATGTGGATGTTAATATTATCACTAGACTTTAATACATGGTGATTCATGGTTGGTTTAAGATATAAGAGGATGTGAATAATTCGACAATCCAAAAATGTTCTCTCCTCCGCTAATTGAAAATGTGGATTACAAAGGAGTAAGAGGCCGGGGTGAGAGAACCACCTCCTACCATTATAGGGGGATGAAACTACTAGGTATGACCAGATATTGGTTCATGGAAAATGGTAGAAGCATCCTTCCTCATCAAATGAAATATGAATACTGATCTAAATCATTTATCACTGGCTCTCAAGGAAGGGAAAATCTAGTGATGACCCTTAACCCCTAAATGGGGTGGATCAAATAGTTATCGCATATTTGGAATCCAAGTTACCTTGAGAATGTAAAAAAATGATGTTTTCGGGGTTTTAACCATTACATGGATCAACCATGTGACTCTAATGGCCATGGTTATCTGAAATCAGAAATTCATGATAGTGCACCCGATGGTTTCTTGTATAGGTCTCGTGGCTTTGGGAGAGGCTTTGCACTAGTTCCATTAAATTATATAGTAGTTACGATAAAGGAGATACAAATTAAATGAAATGAAATGATTGGATCTGTAGGGTGGTTGCCCTAGAATACCCCATTTCGCATACCATTTTCTCATACTGGATGGGGTGTCACCCGTTTAACATTTGGTATGATAGTGGGGGAGTCTTCTACATATTTTGAAGGTATGTGACCCTTGATGTGCACAATTAGTTTTTTTCTACATGGAAATACGTCCATACAAGGAAACACATTGCTTCATGGTGTTGGGATCCGACCACATATAGTGCTAGTTTGTGGGGATGAGTTTAGGATGGGTACCATGGTTGTATGTGGGGTTTGGATCTATTTGTATAGTGATTTTCGACACAGTTGTATATTCCTCTAGTGTAGTATTTTCCTACAAGGGGCGTCAATTTGATTTAGGGAAATCGGTCCTTTGCATCACAAGAAATACATTATTGATGCAAGTTGGCTTCTCCATCTACCAATTCTTATTATGTTTTCATCATTCATTGTTATAGTGGAAAATACCTGTAAATAATGGTATGAAAAGTAAATACTTTTTATATAATATTCTTTTATGCCAACTAAGAACAATTTATTCCAAAATTTCATTCTTCTGCACTTCAAAATATTTTCCCCAGTCTCCCCTTCTTCCCTAGATTCCCTTGCGATCTTTTTATTGAGTGTTGTAGGAGCTTTATCAATGGGTCACACGACACATTTTTCAAATTCCCAAGGAAGAATCACTCGACCCACGAATGAATCGGTCAATGGAGGCCCATGAGTGTTCAGGTTTGTGGCGGTGCACAACCTCACCTTAGTCCCATGAACAATATCATTTTCAAAATTCCATCTACATGGCCACACCTGTTATTTTTATTAGTATATTGAAAATGGAACACCAGATGAATTTATCTGCTCCAATTCCATACACGACAATGATCGTGGAGCACCATTTCCACAACCTTCCTTCTATGGACATTTTATCATTGATGGTTTCTGGCGTGGACAACCATGTAGAGAAAAATTTGCACAACTAAAACACTACTGAGTTGTTCCCATGTAATAACTAATTCAACAATTGATGGATCCATGTATAAACCATTCATATATATGAATTTCAATATAATGATATCCAATTGAATCTAGAACTAGAAATTTGATATCATTATATATTGATAGTACTCTAATAATATATGAATATCCTGAAGTTATATTCATGGTCCTCCTCTAATGGAGTGTAGATGAGTTTTTCATTGACGAAGTCAACAACTAACTTGTCCATATACATCTAGAAGATGTCGTTCAGGAAATCCATAAACAAAGTGGGTGAATTTGATACACCAAAGGGACTTACAATTAATTCAGTGTGTATGAGGAAACATCAGAATAAAATCATTGGAATATCATCCTTGAAAACTCTAAATTGGTTGTTTCCAGACATTATATTGATCCTCAAAAACCATCTCATACCTCACAACTAGTAAAATACATCATCAATTTTAAAAATGGGTACATGTTCTTTAATATAGAATTATTTAGGTAATGATAATACACAAAAATATTCATGATCCCTTTTACCCTTTTGAAAAACAACATCAGGGATTCCATGGGGGAGACAGCGGTTTTGATGAAACCATCCACTCGAAGGTATTATAACTACAACCACATCCTCCACATCACAACAGGTTCCATCTGATATACTGATAATCATATCATATTAGTTGTGGGATAATATTAAATACCAATCTTTGTTTCCCACCTCATAAGAAGTCACCTTACATCAATATGAAATAAATCCATATAATCCTCCCCAATTGAAGAGAACAATATTGTTGAAGTGGCTTTTACAGTAAAGGATATACATGCCAATGAAATGGTGATGGACTGCATCCTCTCTATCACAACACCGAACTGTATTTCAATGATATATATGTTTCCAGTAAATAGTAATCGTTTCCAATTAATGTGTATGAATCTAAGTAGTCTGATGTGATAGTCAATTTGGGATCAAACCATAGAAAGCCACCTCATAACAATTATTACGCCATATAATTCCATTGTGATGACTATCATATCCTTTGTAGACCTCACTCCACCAAGAGATATCTCATAAAACTGTCATATACAAGATATAAAAAAACATTTCATTTTTTAAACTCATGAAGAAGTTGGTAGGATATCACCTCAATTAGGAAATCCATCTATTGAAACATAAAAAATAGGGATAATGAAATGATTGAAACCAATATATTATAGTACTTAAGAATCAATATAATAAAAACAAATCATAACTCTTATCATATCACATGTTTTGAGGTCATAAATTTCCAAATAATTCGGCATTCTATATCCCCAACTATCAAATCCCTTATCATGATATGGGATGCTTGGTGGTGGGGTGGAAGGATGTCATCATTTCCTTCCCCTCGCAATGCTCCATCATCTCATCTTCTAGCTTCGGCTCTATACAAAACATCATATCCATGTTTAAGAGAAACATGGTCATGATAATTTCTCAATCGTGGTATTCCATCAGCAGTCTTTCTTCGTATCATATAATGTTTGGTCAAATAGATAAACACCTTGTGAAATCACCCATTACAATCAATCTATTATCCCTCTCTGTACAACCCTAATTCAGTGAATATTCTCTAGATCGAATGACGACATTCCTAAGTCTAATTATAGGAAGGGCCTCTTCATTGAGAACCTGAAATTTATCATATTCTATATGTTTTAAATCACTCATCTCGGAGTATCCCAAGGTCTGTACTTGTTGTTGTCATCCCTCAGAAAGGAATTTCTCTATCAAAAGTTCCCATTAAAATAATCCTACAAAGGTGTGGAGGTACAAGGGCAAAACACACGATCATATATCTTCCTGAGGTCCCTTATCAAATATCTATTCATGGAATTATCAATTATAGATCATGTACAGAGAGTACTGTGTAAGGTTTGTGAACCTCGATGTGTAATCTGCCAATAGCTTCCCTTCATGTTGTAGCTCAAATGATCATATATCCAGACATAGAAAAATCTTGAGGGGTAGAAAATATAATAGAAAAAATAATGTAAGATAGTCAATGGGACAGTTGAGTCATCATAGAAATTTATAAAAAAGAATCTACTTATTCATATAAGCTCCATTGATAAGGTTATATTCAAGTGAACCACATGTACCATCATGGTCTACAAATTCATGAAGATATAGACTACCAAATATTGCTAATCCTTTTCTTCCTGAGGACCTATCTTGTTGCGAATACTCATTTTCATCTGGTTCTAGAACATAAAAAATACACATTGATTGTGTGCATATTTTTTATTCTCTACTAGAATGATCTATTTCATGATTAGTGCCGGTGATGCTACCCACCCACCAAGAGGGATGGGTAATGGGACGGATCATGAATGGAGGCTCCTTATATCATCAAATTGTCTCCAATATCCAGAACTAGATTCTTATCCTTTTTTCATCATAATGTTATTCCGATATATATCAATAAATACCATAATCAAATGATCACACACACACCAAGACCCACATATATAGATATATATATATATCTACAATAATGGGGATCTGAATCTAGAAGGACAATCAATGAGGGAATCCCATATGATGTAGTTACCACTAATCCCTAAAACAACAGTCTCAACATTCCAAGTCGGTAAGCAGGTGCTCATGGTCCTAGTGACTAGATATTTTGGTCACCCATACCATCACAGTACTCCCTATCCTGAGATCCTCACTTCATATAATTTTACATTATTTCCCTAAATAAAAACAAATCATTTTAACGTTGATATTCCATACTATATACCATCGTATAAACTATATCTGATACAAATATTCAATGACTTGACTAAAACAATGGATCAATCCTCAAATACCCCAATCCCACCTCCATAGGACACGGGTGATAATAGGTGAAAAAGTCATTACCAACTAGCGGAGTTCTTTTCGAATGTACCTATACACATAAACAAAAACATCTCGATGCAGAAGTGTAAATGGAAATATTAAAAGATACAACAATACTATAATGTTAACCAAACATGCATGAATATTTAAAAAGTTTAAAAGTATGGTAGTGAAAACAAAAAAATAAATGAAAAAATACACTCCAACCCAGAAATATTCTCCATACAAATAGAACAATAAATATAAACTACTGAGAGAGACCAACTCATGAATCATAGGATGTGACCACCATACATAGGTCAAATGACCCAGTACCCCAAATCTCATTTGAAGTCACGGTTGTACTATCATTATTTCTCAAAAGAAATGAGATGTATAGGAAAATACAATGTAGGTTGGGTATAAACATACATATTAGGACTCCACAACTATTGAAGGGTGGAGGATTACGAGATGTAACATGATAAAATGATAATAGATGCTAGATATAATGAATGAGAGTAGACCACCCCAAAAAGGGAGTGAATGTAATATCATCTAAACAGACTATTAATAACATTGTGAATAAATATACTACCCATTGATTATATTCCCCATATAACAGGAGAGTAATTCAATCCAACCATTAAAAGCTAGACCTGAAAGGTAAATGGAATAACCAACACATCTTCCCCTATCATAGAAGGATAGTATCAAAATATAATGTAAATATAAATATGGATAAGTATTTATTATAATTAATAGAATTTCAAAGGAGAGATTAAGTGAATCTAAACCCCATAATCCATCTGTATATTAAAAGGGACTAATAGTTCCAAATGTCCCAAAATTGTACTTTGCATCTACCACGTCATCCCAAAAGTATCGATCCATTTAAATCCATGCCTCATAACATTACTGCATAGTTGAGGGGCTACAAACACAAGTAATGGAACACATTCTATCATACAATAGGAGGGTCATACTGTGATAACATTCATGGAACTCCACTACCCATCCCCATTGTTGGGTAACGCTGGATAGGTCACTAAGGATCTCCACAGCCGATCCCCACTGGAGGGTACATCTCAGAAAGGTCATCAATTAAATCCACATCCTAGCCCCATTGGTTGGTACAACATGGAATGGTAATTGATGAACTCTATTACCCCTATTTTCAAGAGGTTACCCCTTTGACAAGAAATAATGAGACCCCACAATCGATCTATTTGGATGAAACCCCTCAGAAAAGTCCCTACAGAACTACACATCCTAGTCAAGATGGAAGGTATCACTTTGAAAATTCACCATGGAACACCAATTACCAACCCCACTATAGGGTATCCCTCAATAAATTCACTGAAAATCTCAATTGCCCAGCCTCACTAGAATGTACCACTTATAGAATCCTACGTGATCTTGAGTGATTATTATCATCATCGAGCATCACATAAATAATATTTTCCTCTGGAACATTCCATACTATATATACAAAACCACATCATTGGTACCATCACATTCTACTTGGGAAAACATAGGATTGGCTACATGTAGGTAGAATTAATATTACAAAAATGGATATATGGACAATTGATGTTTCCTTAAAAGGAACTACATGATACATGATGTGTGGGGGGTCCCAAATGTTGTGTGGTCACACTCCACCTCTCGATATTGTCCCTTCCTGACACACATACCCCTAGACATATAGATATATGTACATAGTCATGTACTTCCAGACGACTTCCTACCCATATTCTCTATCCTAGAAGATTTATTATTTTGTAATAGGTATATGATGTTTAATAGGGACATGAACTATTTCGAGCTTAATGTTTTCTAAATCCATAGTCTCCACCATTGAGGGGCTATATGTCATCTGTTCTTTCCTATACACGTTATGTAGTTGGCTTTCTAGATAAATTTTTAGATCTTCATATCCACATCTAGAGCATCAAATATAGTATATTAACTTTATATTTGGAACCATATATGTCTAAACATGTTTATCATGTCAAATTTCATGAACATGGTTCGCTACTCTCTGGAAATCTGTATCTATTAAATGTCGGGGGTTTGTCGCACGGACCACACACCCACGTAGCTTCCACCGCTGACTATCCATGCTAATTTCATCAAAAATATATTCCATGACATGGAAGAAACCTAGATATGGATAATAACCAATGATCTGTGCCTCGATCAGTATTAATTCATGGTTCTTGGGATCCGATCAGGCTCAGTACAACCTAAAAATGTCGAAATGGGACTATATTATCAAATTGGAGAAAAATGAGAATAAAAAATAATGAAAAACAACAAGAACATGTTTATAGTATTTTTTACCTGAATTAGTTTCCAATGATATAGAACTGTGATACATGGTTAGAATGAAAATTAATAAATTGGTTTAAAATCTCATACATAGGCACTTTCTCAATCCACGATTGCCACAAACACAGTAATAAGGATGGATCTACTCAATAGTACAATCACTGGGAATAAATCACCAATTTATCATTATGTCCCATATTATGAATCATTAATTGATGCAGAACACATAATATAATGATATATCACAGTGTTTCATTTGTTACATCATTATCTAGTCCAACCCATTGTTTTGTCATCGTCTGATGAGATTTACCATTAGAGGAGGAAAAGTGAAATCTGGAATTCTCCATCAATTTATAAAATTCACCATATAGAAATAGTCATGTTATTATTATTATATATCAATTTATTTCATTAAAATGAGACAATTATTTTATAAATTATATTTTTCACTTATTGTACTACCTATGAGTGAGTGGTCCTAATTCCCACTCACTAGATAATTTTAAACCACTAATAAGGTAAAATACACATTATATGCTCAACTGTGGTCTCAGATATCTAATTTGATATTTTTAGGCATCAAACTGGTATTCTAAATAAGATATTTGTGCTTAATATAACATATATTATATTTTTATAATATTAATTTTGATCACACCGAGCCTCAGAACTGAACGTCGTTTTACTGCCATACTCTGGAAATATATATATAAACATTTCAAAATCATAGTAGGAAGAAACCATGCCCTTAAATAGTTTACCTTGTTATATAATAATATTTATAATGATTAAAAATATGGAACCCATTTTTCCAAATTCTAATCATATATGTAGTAAATATTAATTTAAAATTTTAACACATAGATGTGATGAAAATTAGGTTTTATAAAGTGAAAAGTATCATATAAGTAGAATGTTTTATATAAAATAAATAATGATTTTGATTATAATTACCACAATAAAATAAATAATAATTTTTTTTTATAATTTAAAATTTAACACATTTATAGATAATACAAAATTTGTAAACTATTTAAATGAAAAAGAATCTTTTCAATAAAATTAATGTATTCATTATCCAGTAAAAATTTTGTTTTTCAAAATACACTCAAAAAGTCATCCATAAATAAATGAATAAATATTCATTCAAAAAAATAAATTTATTTTACCAATATATTTTACAACTTATTAAAAATTTATTTCATTATTTCATTATTTAAATCCATAAGAAAAATTATGATGAATCTTTTTAAAATCATATTAACACTTTACCAAAATTTAATTATTTATTTACAAAAATATTAGAATTTTCCAAAATTATTTATAAATAGTTTTCATAATATTGTTATTAATATTCATACATCAATAATTTAGAGAGACAAATAGAACATATCGTCTATAACATCCTATGATATTATAGTATATCTTATTTCAAATTAATTTAAATTACTTGATATATTTTTTACACTTGATAGAACTTTTACAATGATTTATAAACAATACCAATTTTATCTTTCATTTCACACAACATCGTTTCAATTTTTTACATGTACAACTAATAAGACCAAGTTTTATGGATAAAAAATAATATTAACATTTAATATTACAGTGAAAACCTAGCCATTGGATTTTATGTAATGAACATATGTAACTAAATTATTAAAATATTCTTTATATTTTGTTTAATAAATATTTTTTTTGAAATTTCATATAAATGAAAATACAAACCAATTGAATATAAAGAATTTGTTTTTAGTTTTATGTCCAAAATGTTGTATTTTGATATTTAATTAATCTAACCACTATTAGAGAATGATCATAATAAAATATGTATCAAATATATTGAGTTAAATATTACTCAACTCATATTATATAGTATATAGTTATAAAATAATAACAAACCCAATTTTAAGAAGAAAGAGCTATTTTTTTCTAAAAGGCAATTATGCCTCCATTTAATGGTGCATCAATTTATAAAACTAAATTTCTAAACATGGGTAAATGAAATTTCAATAAAAATTTATTTTCTAAATTGGAATTTAAAATTGATTTTGATTTCAATTTTTTTCTAGGATGAATAATATTTTAGGGAATAGAGAGAAATATTAAATTTTAATTGAAAACTATTTTTTTCATCTAAATAATCTTGTGTAATGAATAATATTTCAAATTTCAATTACATTAAAATTAGATTAATTTTATTTCATTTAATCCATTTTATTTCATTTGAGTCAATATAATCCTTATTTAATATAAAAAATCATAGATATGATTTGAAAATTTTGAAATTAAAAACAATATTCGTAGTCATATATGTGAGATTCATTTTAAATTAAATGAAGTTAATTTTTTTTTATATTTTGAAAAAAATGGAATAGAAATTTGGAATAAAAAATAATGTTTTTAAAAAGGTAAAATTATATTTTAGAATAATATATTTTTTGATTGAAACCAAATTAATTATTGTAATTAAGGAAAAAATGATTTTACATAGTGGATAAACAATAATATGATGGGACAAAATGACCGAAAACATTCTCAAAACACCTTTTTGGGGGCTATTTTGACCATATACCCAATTATATATTATTTTGAACAATATGTTTCACATTTTTTAGTAATTTATGACTCCTAATAGTGTGTATCATTTTATTTTTAATGGAATTCCACTCCCTCTCCACTATAAAAAATCACTCATTACCTCACTTGTTCACACAACTCATGAAAATTTTGATCATCCAAAAAAATAAAAATATGATTCAAACGTCTAACTTGTCATATTTTTTGAATAACCTTGAAAAACTAAAATGAAGGAAGTCATTTTGTGAAAGCCAAAATGAGTTACCCAATGAAGAGTCAACATTCTTCAACGAACACATTTGTTATATTTCATTCTCTACGACATATTATTATATGAATATATAATTAAATAAATATAATTTATATAATGATGGATTTTTTATGTTATGTTTTATATCAATATGTACACACACTTCTATAAAATTTATTACGAACTCATCATTCAAGTGTACGGTTGACTACCACCTCAAAAAATGATGTCTTTTATTTCTTCCTTGAGTCCACATATGGTAAGAAATTATGATATTTATACACTTTTTGATTGATATATTAGATATTTATGATTTATTTATTCATTTTGATTAGTTATATGAAACATAACTTAATTATATCCATTTTATAGGAAAATGATAACATCACTTGTTGAAGTGTGTACTACCACCACCCCAAAGTGATGTGATTCTTTCACAATATTCCATGAATGTATTATGGATGGTTTTAGAAAACATATCCATTATAAATGAAATATATATGATATTTAAGTCAAAATAAACAATATTTAAACATAATAATTTAGTTTCATTTTACATATTCACACCGAGAATAATCGATAACGTTGGTTGCTGATGTATTGACTATAGAAACCTCAAACAGATGAAATTCTTCTTTAATCACCACCACCTCACACGAATTATATATATATCTATGTATAATTAAATAAAAATTTTCTCACGATATAAGTTTTATTATTAAATAATAATATAAACATTATTTATGTCTATAATTATCATTGAATAATAGTAATGTTAACCTTTTATACATATGGACTTCTATCTCACTGATCAAAACATAGCTTCATTTTTCATAACCATCGTACTATGTTATTATAAAATATAAATTTATTTAATAATGTTATAATTTTTCAGTGTTATTATTCTTGATATGTTTAAATAATTTTCCATATTCCATAATTTACCTATCAAATTCAGTAGGACACATACACAAAATATGATCAATAAATCTGATTTATTTAATATTGATTAATTAATTATATATTAATAGTTTTTAAGTGAAAAAAGTAATTCTAAACATATAAAATGATATTTTTTAATTAATTAATTATCATCAAAATATTATTTATGATGATATGGTATATTCTTGAAAAATTAGACTCATGTTGGGGGATTTAATAAATCAATTTACATTTAATGGGTCAAACTTCTATTTAACTAGTAATGTTATTCAAAAAAGATGCATAAATTTTCCTTTGATTTTATTATAATTTATTTTCAAATTTTCAATCTATTTACAATTTTCAAAAATATTTATTTCATTTATTTACTCTAAAAATTGATATGTTCTATTTAATGTATTTTTATCTCACTTTTTTCATATTGGAGATATATTTTATATTCACGACATACTTATTTTGAGAATTGTATATACTACCCTATTGATATATTATATTGTGATTTTTTGTCTCTATGTAATATAAATATTTATTTTGATTATTATTACTTTTTTGGGTTCTAATTTACATGTTACCATAATTGAAAGAGGTTTCGTCTCAATCTACATTTCATTGAGACTTGTATTTAATTACGCATCTATTTAACTTTATATACTGTATATACGTATATAAGACTTTTTATATCTTAAATATAAGTTTTATTCAAGATATTAAATGTCTCAATTTATTTTTTCTCATTCATATATGTCATAGCTAAAAGGTTACTCATGTAGCTAGAGTTTTTCTCACAACACTTTGAATTCTATGAGATACATGCCATTTTCACAACTTATTCTTTTTTGGGTTAGTATATATTCAAATAAAATGTATTTTATGATTATTATACAAGAATATATTAGGATTAACATATATATTGTGGAATAAATCTTTCATTGGGTATTCAGTTTCAATGTTGCCAATGAGATAATGGATTTTTGCCACAATTTTCTTTCATTGAGACATTTCTCTTGTTATACACCTATATTGTACTATTGTGTTTATATAATACATCCTTGACATTTTATGTCATACATATAATTATTATCATGATATTATGAGTATTATTTAATGTTCTTACATTCTAAGGGATATTGCTTCAAATTATTCAATGTGGTTGTGGACACATTGGAATGATTAAAGAATATTTTCCTCAAGAATATTTTTAATGATAATTTTAATGGTATTCCCATTCAAATAATTAAACAATACTAGTAAATAAATATCCCCCCTGGGGATATTTTTCCATTATATAATCTTTCATATTTTCTAAATGGATTAATATTATTTAAATTATATTATTATAGAACTTGTTTCTTTTTAATGGGATAACCATCTATCAAATAAATTGTTATGGATACCATTTCTTTCCTATGGTTTAGTCATTTTTCAAAAATACTTCTATGGAACCCATTTATATTCTATAGGTTTATCAGCATTATAACATATTTTTATTAATCCCACATAATTTACATGGGTTATTCATTTTTCAAAGTGATTGTTATGGAACATATTTTTTACATGTTTAATAATGTATTAGGGAGATTGATTGGGAATCAATTTGTTTTACATGTGGTATCAATGTTTCAAATTTTTTATTGGATTATATTACTTTCCATTGATTAATAATCATTGAAAAATATTTAAATGTAATCAATTTATTCTTAATGGTTAATTGTGTTGATAATGGAATAATGACGGTTTCAATGAGTTTTGTTCTGGTTTTGGTTATTTCATATCATTCACAATGGGGAGATCCAAACATAAATGGGTGAACCAATTATATCATATAAGAGGTGAATCCAAAATAGTTCCTAGTGAGGTAATTACATATTTCACAATGGGGTGAATGAGATAATGGAAGGTGATCCAATTACAGTTATCCAATACATACGGTAATGATTTAATTTAATGTCACCCATAAGGTTTTAACAAATTATTTTGAATTTATATTTTTTTAATTATTTGTTATTATAAAGACATGCCATGTTACAAAAAAATAATTTAAATTACATTTGATGAGTTTATAATGTATCTAATGATGTACATTGATAAAAATGTATTATGATTATTTATCTTTATAAATCTTTATAATACCATGTTTTCATATTTGATTATCTCTTTATTGATGGGTTTGAGTTATTTTATGATTCACTTGTGACCCTTGATTATTTCATCAAACCCTTATTCACCATTATATGAGTTGATGACATTTATTTGATAATGATTACATTTCCCATTACTGAGATTTTGATAACACACTTCATTTGTTTCATTTTCTCAAAACGTATATAAATTATGTGGAAATTTTATTTTCTATAATGGATTTCATGTTGATGATGTTGATTAACAATCATGAAATATGAAAATCTGGATTAAATTTAATAAATGTTATTCTAATTACATTAGAATTCATATGTATGAGTTTCTCATAATTTTCAAGTACTCTAAACCTAAAAGTTCATACATAAATTAAGTGATACAAGTTTTACTTTTTATGTTGTAAGAGATTATGAAAACAATGGGTCATTATTATATAGTTCAATGATGAAAATCTAAACTTATGAATTTCTACTCTTGATCATGGATTGCGAGTTGTAGACTATTATAACATGGAATTGAGATTATTTTTATGGAATAAATAATTGGTATTATACAATCCTCATATTATCTTGTATTGGAATGGGTTTGTTATGTATAGGTATTAAGTTTCCATTATTTCTGAATTTAATTACCTTCTTCTATGGAGAAAATTTTAGAGGAACCTTATCATATTAATTAAATTACAGATCACAACAGTTTTTATCATCATAAAATTCAATCCAAATTTATGATTGTATTAGGTATTAAAAAATTAATCTAACATTATCTACCATTTATTAAGCTTGGACCAGTCACAATAAATTTTTTCTCCATCTTCATCATAACAAATTGGAGTTTTACACTACTTTCTATAAGGTGATTTAAAAGGTACCATTCAAATGCCCGAATGAATATATTTTTGTAAGAAAAATAAAAAAGATGAAGTTCACCATCCCAAACACCATTTAATATATATAAATAGATATCAACATATAATATCAGTGTTTTATGAATATCTTATTCTGACCATATGATTGTGGATGATATTCAATTCCGAAACACAACTCTATGTCGATATTTCATTAAATATGGTTCTAGTCCATTGAGGTAAACCTCAGATGTTGATTAGATAAAATTGAACGTGGAAAAACATGAAATATTACATATTACTTAATTTATATTCTATAAAGAAGATATTGATATAAATGTTCTCTAATAGTGATAATGATATCTTACATAGTAAGGATATAAACTATAAACCTAATATATTTATGCCATTTATATGTAATTGGGAGTCCAATGAATAAAAATAAATGGTTATGTTATGAAATTTACATTTTGATATAGGTAATTGTTTCAGTATCCCCATAATTTTTGGATCAGTGTTACCTTGACAACATACAATATAGCATGATCGGAACTCTATAATATATCTCTTTGTTTTTTCACATTAGAAATAATCATTCATATTTTTATAAATAATTACAAATCAAACAGGAATTGAGAAAAATGTTCAATTTTTTACTCAAATATTATTTTTTTAAAATTTTATAGGGTTGGATGACATACACATTTTTTCAACCTTATGATTACATCATGACCTCAATTGATGTCAAGAACAATTTTCACCTCTTTTGTTTTTTATTTAATCATTAAATTAATGTTTTATCAAAAAATGGATAGATAGTTAAACACTTATTTATAAAAGATAAGATTTATACCCTTCATCATTGATTTATGATCCCTCAATTGGGGTTCTATAAATATTGAAACATTTGTTATCTTTATCCTAAATAATATTTAGTGATCATTTCGAGACAAATCATAGGACACCATATTTTCATTATAGGGTTGTAATATATCTTAAGGATTAATCGACATCAACAATCTTCTATAGAAAATATTAAAAAATATTTGTTTGAATATGATATTTAAATTTTTTTATTATAATATATATCACACTTTTATCTATAAATATAATACCTCTATATTTGAATACAAAAGTTTCTAAAAACGACACTAGCTCATGATTTTGTTAATGTTACAATTCAAAATTCATTTTTGTGACACCTAACTGATGAAAATGTCATTAATAATGAGAAAAAAAATAAAATTTTATGTATGTATCCCTATAGATTATGAACCCTCATCGTAGTTAGATAATGTGTGTAGATGTGTGTTGACTAGTATTATCATCAATTCTATGAAATTTACCACAACGCACTGATCATCATCGAGGAATATGGATTTAATCTAGATTGAAATTGGTAGTGGATTAGATATCATTAGACATTCATGACAAACTATTGAATATATCTATCAGAGTGATGAAGATAACATATATTTGTCACAGGAGTTGGTTTTGGACAATATTCAATAACATTCTTCTTTGATGGTTCCACTAATATTCCCTCCGTGGAGATTATATTACCTAAAATTGAATTAAGTCTTAGGAAAAAATCACAAAATGAAAAATTTTCATAAATTTACTCCCTATATAGGTTCTTTAGAACAATTATCATTTGATCATCATGGTCTTCCTTATTATTTAACTAAAGGAAAATATTTTCTATAATTACTACCACAAAATGATCATGGTAATATCTAATGTCTAATAAATTAAATATATTAACACTGATAGGTGACTATTAAGACCACATGGCTTCGCTATATTCTCCTAATTTCAAGACCTTATATGACATGTTATCTTCTTAATGTCCTGTTTCTATACCAAAAATTAATGATACCTATGATGAATTATATTATTTGAAAAAAAATTAGATCTATGAATATGATCATTCAATTCATCAATACTGTGTAGAGGATAATTTTTCATTATTATGATCTTTTTCATAACCAAATAAAAAATTTTGGGACACACCAATCAATTATTAATTTTAATAGAAAAATGGGTGCATTGTAATGGGACACAATTCAATGAATCAATCCCATGCCAGGATTTTTATATTGTATCTTCTTTAATTTTTTCCACTCAATTTGGGAAGAATAACTGGGGGTGATTAAAATACATGTGCCTCTATGTATGAGTTCTATTACGAAATCAACATCATATAGAAGTGTAACACTTAAAAACTATTATAGAATATCATCCATAAACACTCGTATAATAATTATATCATTGATTTTTAGTTTCTACACAACAATTTTAGATTAATATCATGTTAATGTGAATATGGTCCAACAAAATGATTGTAGACTTAATAAAAAGTTAATTTTTATTATCGAATAAATAGTTGATCATATGTTAGTTTGGAATAACGAGAATAACATCCCTTTTATATTATTTTATGTGGTATTTATCTAGAAAATATAATCTATACATAATATAATACCAAATTACACATGGAGGAGAATAACATTATTTATATGTATAAAATAAATACAATCTCAATTTGGGATGAATCATAGACAGAATATGTGATCCTCAAACCATTAAGGTATTTTAATTCTAATTTAACATTTAATCATTGATTTTATTAGTTAACAACCTCAGATAAATTCCTTTTTATACCTAAAATAATATAAATATAATCAAATAGGTCACTTAAATATTTTATCACACGTGTTACCACATAAAGTTTATTTTTCTCCATTGAATCAATTAGTAAAACCCAAATGGTTTTCCTGACCATTAGATATATTTTATATATTATTCCATCATGGAAAATCAGTTATTGGATATCAAAATCATGAACCATTCTCTTTAATCTATGAAACATTATGTATATCGAAGAAAATTTAGTATCATTATTTAAATTAGTCATGATTTTTTTGTATGATTTTTTTTAATTTACAAGCCATATACCATGAGATTTTCAAACTATGTGTTTATCAAGGGCTATTTTTGTTCAGTAGTTTATGATCAAGTCTATATCAAATGCTTCATTTTCTTATTTAGTACATAATTTTAGATTTGTTCTAGAACCACATCCACTAGAAATATATATTCAAAGTTGTAATTTCATAGGAACAATTCAAACTATAATTCACCATAATTATTTTACATTTACCTATACATTAACTTATCTATATAGATATCCATATGGATCACACTAAATATTTATCATCCCTGTTTTTATTTGTCAACTAAAACATTATCTAATAGAAACTATAATGAACCATTTATTTTATAAATATATATCACTTATTAATATACTAGTATTCATTTCATAACAAAATGAACTTTGTCAGAATCATTTAGTTCTGGTTTCAATAGAAACTTAGAACCATAAAAAATTGGTTCACAAGAGTTCTAAATTATCTCAGAATTGATTCTTAAAACCAATAACCTCTATTACATATATCCATTATAAAACTTATATTCATAGAATAAGGGAATAGAAACATAAGAATGGTTGAGATATAATTATCTAGATGGATAAACTAGGGAGAGGTTAATGAGTACATTTTTAAATGGTTATAAGGACATGAGAATAACATTTGAAAAAAAACAATATTATATATATCATAAACATGATTCAATCTATAAATCTTTGTTTTCCTCAGGACATGAATTATGAAATTATCCTAGACTATTATTCATGAAAAATTAACATTTTCAAAATACATTAATTGGTGGTATTAACACAATAATAAAATAAAATTTCAATTATAGTTATGGATTACTAACAAGGATATCAATGTCTATTTGGTTCACACCCATAACCATTGTAGTGGTCAATGTTTTCTACCAATACTATGATAGGGGAATGTGTCTCTCACTGAACTATGTAATCTTCCCCTTCCACATCCTTTTATCTAATGATATATAAATCATTAAAAAGGAATTTCAAGGAGATATAAGTCACACCTATGACATAGTCCATACATTTTTAATCAAAAAGTTCATTAAAATCATCATATCTTAACCCTTCTAGAGTAAATGTTTTTCATTAACATTTCATAATAACAAAATCTATATAATGGAAATGGTATAAAATATAATCTCAAAAATTCAAAATTATATAACCCATGTAAAAGGAATGTGTTTCAAAATCCTATACTCATCATAATCGAAATCATCAACCATAAAAGGAAAGAATATGTTGGATAACATTGGATCATATACATAATTTAAAATAATCAATACTATAGATTATTGATATTGATGAATAGAAATTCTCAAAAAATATTATTAAAATAGTCATGATTAAAATATAATTTCCAAATTTAAAACTCATCATTTAAAATATGAAATACTAAAGAAATAAATTTCATTGAATATAACCGTGGAAACATTTAAATGAATATTTATATCATAATTCTTCATGATGGAATAATATACATTTCATGAAGTGTAAGGAAATAATATAATTCATTTAACATTTATCTATAAATTCAAAAGTTCTTTATTTGTTAAATTAATTGCTAATTACATTTATTTTTTCTTATTAGGACTGGAGAGGGTGAAAATTAATTTTAAATGTAATTTGAGAATATGTAAATCATTCTTTAAAACATTTTATTTAAATATCAACTTCGATAAAAACAGTCTTTCGGCCATAGGGTTAAATAAATTTGATTGTAACCTTAAAATTACTATTTTGGAAATATGAATACATAAAGAGTGTAAAATGACTATAAAACAGGTATTTTCGAAAAATTACCAAATTATATGAAAAATCACATGTTTAATGAGAGTTATATCTTAATAATTAATCATTGAAATAGTAGTCATAGATAATACCAATAAATAAAGCAATTGTAATATAAAATCATTACCACTTTATAACAATTGAATCATAAGACCCATGTGAGAAAAAAAATTATTTGGAAATGTTTATAAATATTATGAATATAATAATAATTAGAGACATTCATGTTTAGTATATATATAGTACACGAAAGAATGAATTGTTGTTGAAGGCATGTGTCTAATAAAAATAATACATAGATGAAAGTACAAATACGTAAGTATTGAATTCATTCATACATATTCTATATTCATATACAATAAATATAGGATTCTTATATATCTATTTAATTACCATAATTATGTATATATATATATATTATACATATGAATATTTATTACAATTTTTTGATAATTCCTTATTAATATCATGTTATGGGTATTAACTTCTTTGTTTTCAATTTATGTTTTGGTTTGGTAATTTAGATGATTTTACATTAATCATGGTTAAAAGATATAATTTTTATTTAACTGTCATATAAATATCATATAAATTAATTATATAAGTATTTAGAGTAACCCATTAATGTTAGTGAATGAAAATTAACTATGTCGTTTGTTGACATGGTAGGTTGTAAATATGCATGAACATTGGTTCAATTATTCTTATTAATGGATTGGAAAAATGAAAAATAATCATTCATTGTTAAATAATAATTATGATTTCATATATATAAACTATTTTTATTTTAATTAACCTCATTCCCTTCTTCCTAAAGAATAACAAAAAAACGAATTACATTATTTTAGAAATCCCACAATAAACATTAGTGACATTATGATATTCCCACTGAATTTAACACAAAAAGGAATATGTCATATTATTATTTTAGAGTTATATATTTCATAAATATAATATATATAACTCTAATAAATCATAATTTCTGATAGTGATTGGCTACAATGGAGAACGAATTAGCTCAGTTCATGATGTTGTAGTCCACTGTACACATGATTGACAATTCGGTTCCCCATTTCATTGAATAATATATGAATGTTGATTATAGCATAAAACTAATAACTTAATCTTACCTAGTAAGACTTTTTAATATTTCTAACCATTTCTCCCATGCCAAGAGCTATAACCACATGTGATTATATGGCCAGGTTTTCCAGGAATTTATTCCATAAAATTATTGATGAAATTTTATATTCTTCATGTATTGTTAATTAAATGAAATGGGATAACTCTCAAATGGATGGCTAAATCAGAATTATGAGATAATGGTAGGGTATGAGAATGAGTGTTTCCCCTCGGAATGATATAAAACAGGTCATTCTGGGGCATCTCGAACCCTCACTCATTGGGAGATGATTTAATTGATAAAATAACCTGATTTATTTAATTAATTAAATTTCATTTTACAAATGTGAATATATATAAGTATCTAACTATTAATTTTTTCTAGTGTTTATTCATAATCATATTCATTTTGATAGATTCCATCTTTCCTCTCTTTTCTATTGATGAATGAAGAATAATGATGGATCCTTCGGTCCATGTGGATCGAATGATGATGAATATTTTGAAGCCTGGAGGATACAGTCTTAATCAAATGAAAATTAGTACAATCCATGTAGAACTCATCATTGGATTCATTAAATCTATGATAAAACATTGAGCATGTTGTAAGATAATTCTTCAATATTCACCCCTTACACCGACCTCATTGTAGGAAATATACCATTCATCAATTTTTCTTCTAACTTGGAAGCCCCTTATCGAGTGGTCAGATAAGAACAAATTTCAAATGAACAAAACATTTACTTATCATCCCTTAACATTCAATTATATATTTTCTTTATCAAGATAATCCTATTGTTCTAGGATCAAAAATTTATAAGCAACCCATACTCAATTTGGCACCCAGATTCTAGACTGATTTGTGAAATGGTGACATATTTTTGAGAGAGGCACATATCCGTAATCAGAACATAGAATGGATGATGAATCAGAAGGTTTTTTTGAATCCAAAATGGATTTAATCTGTGATAGTGTGAAAAAGATCTGGCCAAACCCTCGTTTTCGAATGAGGTTGATTCATATTTAATGATGATGGTATTAGGCATTCTTGTGCCGGATCAAGTGATTTCTGAGCATATTCAAATAGTCGTTTATATGGTTGATGTATAATTGGATTGGGTGATCGACATGCAAGGTACCTCATTTTCCATGTGAATAAGACACATGAAGGACTAAACAACTTGGCACGCACCATTTTCTGACTACACAATATGTCAACACATACATCATCCAATTTTGACCAGAACTTAGTGTAACAAATTATACAGATATGGGGTCTAAGTACATAGACTTTTGGTCCATGTTTTCGATCACAACCTGTAGATGGGATCCCAGTCCCAAATTGATAGTACAATTTTTGTAATCCACCTACATGGTGTTTTATACTACATGGGGTGGGATCTTTGAACCAGCTAAAGACTTGGCCATGTTGTAGAGTAATACCACATATGGTGTGGATCCTTAACACACCGTTTACTTTTGGGCTCTTTTGAGTGATATTTAAACTATCAGGTCTCCTTTGTTTAAACATAAATTTTGTAACACAAGATGCCTATCATGAGTGTGTTTCCACGTAGAACAAGAAGTTTTTTTGGAAGAGTATTTTCAGTTACAAAATGAATGTTCCTAGTTTTCATGCATAGAGGCGACACCCAAAAAAGGAAGTGTTCATATAGGATTACAATTTTAGTATCGGCCATTCCATCTAGCTAGGATGGTAGTGGTATTACCATATGGTAGTTTAGGGACTTTCCTCCAATAGGACTTGGTAGTTGCATTTGTAATTAGCTTCTCGAGTAACATTCAGGAATGATCTCGGTAGTGGTTTTCCAAGTAATTATGGGCATACCTTCTAGCTGGGTTATGAAGTTTTTTTTATGATGAATCATCGGGCTTACCATCTAGCAATTTATAGGTAGTGGAATTGCTTGTTTACATAACTAGGTGGTACCATCTAGCTGGGAAAGAAAATAGAATTCCCTAGAGTCTACTATTGTGGTCCCTCGATTGTGTGGTATAGTAAAGTGGCATGTATGGTATTACCATTATACTCATGAGAAAAGGGGTGCTTTCCCCAAATAGTTATGTTCTTGTTCTGTGACATAAAATCAATTTGTGTGAGTTAGTGCTACACAAATTGGATAGTATAAAGATGTTGTGACTTCATCCTCTTTAACTTGTGTCCCATGGAAAGATGAATGAGGTATCAGGAATCACAGTAGATTTTACCTTGGAATTTTTGGCTACACACAGTGTCGGACTGTGTTGTGATATAGAGAACACCTGAATTTCTTTTTTTGGATTCATTAATTGATCATATATATCTATCTTATTACAATACCAACTCCATGGCCCTAAGTTATTCTTCATCCTAGAGAGGTTAATATGTGCAGGGTATTCCATGTTCTTTTTTTCTAGATTCTCAAAGTTGGATGGGTATACTATCAATCAATAGGCAATGATGATTTGATGATAATTTCATCTTCTCACCATTCTGGGCAACTTGGGTTTCAATTAGTATACTTTGTCTCTCTTGTTGGGTGGAACTATACTATTAATGTTCTATTATACCATACTCTATTCTCTCTACTTATTCCCTCTTCAATGTATCTGTTATAGCTCCCACTTCCCAATTTTGTGGCGTTCTACTAGATATGTATATACACACCCCTACATGGGATTTTACAAAAACCTAGCCTATCTTTTGTTGATATAGGATAATTTGATCATGATCTTAGTGAAGTATAATGATTTGGGATGTGTGGACCATGTACAGAGGTTGGAGTTTAGATATACGATTTTAGCTCTCTCATTTTATTATCATATTGAGTTTCCTTTTGGTTAGGACATGTTTATGGTTTGGGCATGTGTTTTTCCACATTACATTTCAGTTAACACTACTGTACATTTTAACTAGCTTGAGTTTCATGAATTTTAATTATATTGGATATAATTTGGTAATTTTTCTAATTATCCAATGAATTTTTTTATTGTGTTAGATGTGTTCCTGTGAACATTTTTTAGGGAAAGGAATTCCTGAGTATTGTTGTGACATCCACACTTGTCTGCACCCCTAGCCTACAGAGGTGGGCATGTGGTAGTTTTGACATTAATCCCTGTCATTGGATGGGTCATGACAATGTGGTGTTATAGGAGGTTCGTTTAATGAGATGATGTTTGTATTTTCCATAAAATGGATTGGTTGGGATTTTTGGAAGCTATGTAGAAGTCTCCCATGCGTGGCTCTAAGGACAGAGTACAGTGATGTTGTAGGAGGCCGACATAGCCCTTCACCAGGACCCGGATATTTATTTCTTGACTTATTACCCAATGATATTTGATGCATGGAACTATAGTACATGCATAATATGGGATTGAATCTTTTAATATCATTCATGATTAGTCAACCCAAATTAGTTTATCTACATATATTCTAATATGACCATGGTACTCCTTAATAATATTCAGGCCCCAGTTCAGGATTCATCATGTGATCCCCTTAATCCTAATGCGAATGTAGTATCACCCCCACCTATTGATGATCATATATTCATGAATGAAGAATACGAATATGAGAGATGGATGAGTGGGACCTATGAGTTCTAGCACCAGGGATCACTTACAATCCATGATAAGATTAATCCTTATGGAGGAGAGGAATGGCAGGAGTCTGTTGTCTATTTCATTATGAATTTTCAGACCCCAAATGCTCATATGATGGATTTATCAGCGAGTCTTTTCCACATAGTAGCTATGATTTTTTTTTGAGAATTGTATCTCAGATGCACAATGAGTCAACACTCTCATGAGACAACTTCCTGTTACTATTTCTTGAGAATTATTACCTCTCTTATCTATGTTCTTTTATGATAATGGAGATTCTGGTGATTTTGATGGGGTTCATGGTTGTAGTGGAGTATGTAGTGAGGTTAACCAACCATACACGATACTATCTCGATATGATATGAGATTTATAATTTTGAGTACGAAAGATTAAATACGGAAAACGAAGATAGATCCATGCCAACATACTTACCTTGTGCATCCTCACCTTTGTTGGGGTGCATGATTAGAAAAATTGTACAGATAAATTCATGATAAAAGGTTGTCATATAGATGGAGTTAGCTGTAGGCATGATAGGACTAAATCATATATAGTAGTAGGAAGACACCAATGATCACATTATAGGAGACCCTACGATGAGTAGACATAGATTCATGGTTATTCCATACATGAGAATCACATAGCATTATGGAAATCTAAATAAGATGAACTTTAATTTTGATGGATGAGGTCAGATGGCTTGGGACTGACCGACTATGTGTGATGAGAATGCCAGGTAGGTAGCAGACAAGCAACAACGTTAGAGATAGCTCTATTTGAAAATATCTCCTAGTATGAAACATGGTGTTCACTATAGAGGAAAATACAGAAGAGGTGAAGGAGTATCTATAGGTGGGGGGAAACATTATTAGTTCCTTCCACCACCACCACCAGGCTTCCCATGTTAGTCTTAGGGAGATGGAAGCTGAGGATGCAAATAGATTTAGCCATTGGATATCTATGAAATGACAACCTAAGAGATGATTTAAGGTATGATATATGTTTATTAAAATCTTGTATAAGTATCAGTAGAAACAGGTGATAGATATTGTGTTATCTCTAGGACCATTTTGTGGGAGCTGGAGATCCTTATGGAGATGTTGTTACAATAGCAATGACTTTAGGATTCTACAATGAATATTTACTCTGTATCATTCTTTTGACTGATGTTTGAGCTATCACATGGATGATATATGTTCACAGGGGACGTACTAGTCATCTGGATTGGATAATACAATTTTATCATTGGGATAGATTGGATTACCATGGTTTGAGCACAGATTGACTACCACCATAGACTAGTCAGATGCCAACACACCAATGGGACTAGGATATCCATCTTCAATGTTATATACCTTGTATTAAGATGAGAGGGTGATGTAACAGAGAGGTTATTTTCTATTACCCATCATCTAGCATGTATATTCCATGTAGAAGATGGCTCCTCAGGTTTCTAGATACCTATAGTTATGGAGGATTATAGGGACATCTTTCCCAATGGCATTCCAAGTATACATCCAAGGTCGGAGTTTTATATATGCATCGACATTAAACCATGGACTATCTTGATATAATCTAAGTAATATTGAATGTCACCCACTTATCTCTAAGAGATGTGGTTACATATTGAGGGCTTTTGTGAGAAAGGATTTATTAGATCAATTGTGTCCCATAGGTGGCTCTAGTTTTTTTTGTGATGAAGGAAGAAAGAATCATGTTGGTTTACATGGAATGTAAATGACTGAACCATGCCACAATAAAAACCTTATACCTCATTAAATGGATTGAAGGCCACATTGATTAGTTCTAGGCCTGATATGCTTCTCCAAGATCAATCTATGGTTATGCTACCATCAGTTTTGGGTTCGTGAGGTAGAACTACTGATGAAGGATTCTTGTTGTAACTATGGACACTATAAGTTCCTAGAGATTCACTATTGGTGTGGAAAATGACCCCTCACATTTCATGTATTTTTTTGATACAGAACTTCTAGCCCAACATGGACCAGTTTTAATTTTTCATTATCAATGAAATACTTTTCTAATCCACAATAGAGGATGGACAATAAGGGAACTAGAGAAGGGTTCTTAATTTAGGATGAGATAACCAGATTTATTGAAAGCTATTGAAATTAAATTTATGGATTCTGAAGGTTAAAATTATTTTTCATTTCATTTCTGAATAAATTATAGCCATGGATTAGAAACGATCAAAGAAGTGATTTCATGGGATGCAAACAAGAATGTGTCTGATGATTGGATCATTCTTTTCATGGTGGGATACTACAAAAGATTTGTGGTAGATTTCACCAAGATCACAACTACTTTTACTACTAGAGTATGGATGGGACAACTATTTACATCATTTGACTCATACCAGAAGACCATCATGGAGTTTAGATAGAGGTTGATCAGCACCCAAATTTTGTGACTACCAGAAGAAGGAGATGTGTTTGTGGTGTATTAATATTCCTTATGTGGTGGGATTGTTTTCATTATGATGCAATGGAGGATGGTTATTGCATATAGTTTGAGGTAGATGAAAACCCATGAGCTGAACTATGACACTCATGATCTAGATCTAGTAGTGGTAGTATTCTCATTGGGGAAGTGGATGAATTAACTTATGAAAGAGAGATTTGTGGTAACTCAAACCAGTATATTCTCAAGTATGTCTTCACCTACCTAGAACATAAACAAGGGGAAGAATAATTAGTTGGAGTTCCTGCAATACTATGACATCAAGATAGAACATACTCCAGGGATGGAAAATATTGTTTCATGGTCCCTTAGTAGAAGTCTGGGTATCAAATAGTGAAGAATATTTTAGATCTGTTATATTCCTTATTGATGGCCCTTTTAGAGAAGGAGAGTTCAATTTTCCGATAGTCGATGGTGCTGACGCTTTCACTCCATGAGTGTGTGAAAGAGTCCTAACTGTATACATTGACTGTGAAGTTACGTGTCATTAGATATCCAATGGAAGCACACCAAATAAATTTTCTGAAGAATAGAATCATAATATGTTTTTCCCAGGGGGGGAAATGGTTCATGTTATGATGTAAGGGATGGTGATGAATGGTTTCCACACTTATACATTACTTATAATTCTTGTTTTGGATAATATTTACAAGAATCTTTAGTAGCATATTTGGTGTTCCGTCACAAGACTCTTTGTAGGTGAGTTAATCTGTTGATGCCTCAACGATCAGTAGTTGAAGTGTGAGTATTAGGATTTAGTGGTTTTTCATAGTCTCATTGTATTCCAGAGTGGAAATGGGATGACATATACTTGGGCATCATCCTAGGTCAACCAAACACAATAAATATCTATTACCCAATCTAGGTTGTAGTACACCAACTCAGGGTGTCATCTCAATTCATTGATATTAGTGAAAAGATCTCATTTTTGGGTCTATGGAAGTTCCATGTATGGGATATCATCCACCATCATAGGGTACCCTTAATGATTATCTTCGATCATGACATGTGGTTTACATCATGATTGTGGAGAGGTTTGGAAGATGAATTTGTGACCCAGCTGCTTATGAGGACAAAATTTCAACCCAGACCAATAGGTAAATAAAGAAAACTATCTAAGTGATAACGGATAGGATGAGGGATTGTGTGTAAGATTTTAGTCAAAGTTGGTAGGACCAACAAACTTTTTAAGAGTTTGTGTAAAATAACAGCTTCCAATGCACAACTGGAATGGACCCTTTAGATTCCCAACATAAGAGGCAATGTAGGTCACACATGTGTAGTAAATAGATTGGAGAGTCATCTCTTATGGGCCCAGAGTTGGTGTATTTGATCAGATAGAAATTAATTTTCATCTGTGAATGGATATTGATGGCTAAATGTAGATAGTAGTCATACACAGATCGCTATCATATTCCCTTATAGTCCGAGTATGGATTCCAAACAATCTTGAGATTATATCTATGGAATTGAATATAGAGGTTCATCTGGGGTGGACAGATATCCAAAAAAAATCAACTGGTCATTCGAGATCTTCCAAAGGGTTGGTGAGACTACCTATCGCCCTTCATTACCCCACCGTAGGAGCGGGTGCACAAAATTTCCCATTTGTTTCATTTGAGGAAGTACCTACATAACCTCTTGAATGTTATTTACTAGGAAGATATGCACATTGAAGATGGATCTACCTTTTTAATGTACTTGGGGGGTGATTGTATACTGACATGAGAAGAACATGTGAGGAAGGACCATCTATCTAATTTATCTATTGAGTTGGTACAAAAATGTGCAGGAATGTTCCTTGGATTGGAAGAGCCAGATTCCAGCCCACAATCCCAAGTATCTATTTAGTTTTACTTTTCTAGGATAAAAATATTAAATGAAGTTATTATTTAGAGACACATTGGTTACTTTATAAGACCCTAAAATATTTAAAAATATTTTTTTGAGCTAGGAGATGAGACAATGCAGGATTCTGAGGCACGGTGTACACATAATTTTATTTATAAAAATATTATTGATATTTGATATTGATATAAAGTGGTTACTAAATGAAAATGGTATAAATATTCTATGAATACAAAGATATGAAATCTAAGAACATGGCTGGGTTTAGGAAAAAGTGGCTCACCTAGGCAAGACATAAAATAAGTCAATGGGGGAGGTCTTGATCCCTCGTTTATTGGAGGAGGATTTAGTTGATTGACTATAATGATTTATATAATTAATTACATATCATTTAACCAATGGGAGAATATTGAAGTATCTCACTATATATATTTCATGGGGTTTCATCACAATCTTATTCATTTCCAAAGATTCAACTTTAGCACTCCATTTTATTGGATAACAAAAAATGAAGAAGGACGACAGAACCTTGGATCCTGGTAGACTGAAAGATGAAAAAAATTGCAATGCCTGGCTAATGAGTTCTTCATAAAACAATAACAGACCCAATCCATGTAGGAAACATATTTGGTGTATTTGGACCTTTGAGAAAAAAAATTAGCAAGTTATCAACTAATTATGTAATCTACACCCCCTTTCACTTACTTGATTGTTGAAATCAAGTTGTTCATCAATTTTTCATCTTACCCGGACACTTTTTATTGATTGGTAGGAAACGAAATATTGTCCAATGTTCTGAAACATCCCATATATACCATTAAAAGAAATTTTTTTTGTGTTATTCACTATTATAACTATAATTTTCCTAGATTAAAACATTTTAGGGTACCCAAGCTATTTCGGGCACCTAAATTCTGGATGAATCAACAAAATTGTGATGGATTTGTGATCCAGAAATATATTTGAAAATGTCATGATGCATGGATATATCATAATAATTTTTTTCCAATTATAGAAGGATCAAATCCATGGTTTCTTGTTGAAGATATATAAAAATTCTTATTTCAGAATGAGGTCAATTTGTGATGAATGATGATGGGATTATGAGTTCATCAGTTAGATCTAGATATTTTGGAGTTGATTTAGGCATACATGGCAATATTTGAAGTATATTTGGAAGTGGTTTTTGGAAGAAATGAAACCATATGGTTTTTTGTTTTGAAAAAAACCCAAATACAGGTTATGTACATCGAAATAAACAAGATGTGCAGCCTCCCTCATTAACAAATCTAGGGTTTTCAGATGTTCAATAGAATCAACTTGTACTCCCCTTGACATATTTTGTACCCCCATCCCATGACAATATGACTTATGAAGGACTGAATGGCTTGAAACATGCCATGTGCCGACTACAGGTGTTTTCCAAGCAAAACAAATCTCGTGTGGACTTGCCCGATTTGTACCACGGTACATGGACAGAGGGTCCGTGTAGGTGAACACTATGAGTTTACACTATCCCTATCAAGGATAGTTCAGATAGAACATATATTCAACCTCAATGGTGTGTTCTAATACATTGGGTGGGAACCATGAACCAGCTAGAGACACGACTAGGTGGTGGAAAAGGATGAATTGTTTTGTGGGTCCCTCACATGGTCGATAATTTTGAGATCCTGCATGATTTATGTAAACCCCCATATCTACTGCGTTTGAACTCGGGATTTGGCATGGGAGATGGCTATCCTAAAATTTATTTTATATGATCAATTCAATGGTTCTTTAAATTTTATATTTCAAGTTACAATATAAATGTATTGGGTTTGGGATGAAAATAATTTGACACCCAAGGATTATAGGGACAAAACATGATTACCTGAGTAGTACTAGGATTACCCTTTTTCTAGGAAGGTTTTGGATATCCCAAATGGTTGTTCCGGGCATACCCTCCAATAGGAAATTTTACTGGAATTATATAATGTAATTCCCATGTTTTCCGGCAGAAGAATCTGGTCAGGGGAGTTCCTTGATGTTATGTGTTTACCATTTAGTTGGGATGGTTAGTGGAATTCCAGGATGATCGTCTTGGTGTAAACCTCCAAGTGGGATGATTAGTGGAATTTCTTTGATGAAACAGTATGATTACCCTCAAGTATTTTATGGGTAATGGAATTCCTTAAGAAACATCATCGAGTTGTATCCTCTAGCTGGGCTAGGTAGTGGTATTCATTAGATGATACCATAAATGACCAACGGCAATTCCTAACATTGATGAGGCATGGTTAGACTTACCTTAAAACTCATGATTATAAGGGATGCTTTCCCAATTGGGGTGCATTCTTGTGATGTGAATTAAAATCCATGTGGATTGGTTAGTTCCACACCAAAAGGGTAGTATCAAGGAGTGGTGATTTGATCCAAATTGAGTTGTGTCTCCTAGGGAGATGCATGAGTTTCAGAGCATCACATATTATTTTACCTTGGAACTATTGGCTAATCACATTATTATACTGGTCTATTAGATAATGATCCCCTTACACTCTTTTTTGAGCTTCTTTGAGAGTGATTGTATCTAATTATCTTGTTACTATACCCACTTCGTGGGTTTTTTTTATTATATTTCCATGAGATGGAAATATGAAGAGGGTATGCTACAGGCATTCCACCTGTAGATTTACATGTTAGGATGCTTCTATTCTAATTCTATTGGTAGAGAAGACTCGATGAAAATATTATATTCTCGCCATTTTTGTCTCCTTATGTTTGGATAAGTCAAAATTCACTCTCTTGGTTGAGTTGTACTCTATCTTTTCTATTATAATGTAATTCATTCCCTATACTAGTTCCATCTTAATTGTACCTCTTAATTTCCCCCCTTTACTTTTTTGTGGCATTCTATTGGGTGTGAATAAACTATCCCAAACATTTTATTTATCTATCATGTGTCCTATATTTTGCAGATGGTGACCATGAAAATCATTATCTCAATGGAGCTTTGGGATATGGGCTATGATGGCCATATACGATTGTCAGAGATTAGATGCAGGAGTGTAACTCTCTTGAATGACACTCTTTTTCAGTTTCCTTCGAGTTGGGATAGGTATTTGGTTTGGTCATGTGTTTTCCACCTTTAATTTAATAGTGGCACTACCATAAACATGTATGTTCTGATGGTTCATTCATGTTCATTTTACATTATAGAATATTTCACCTTTTCTAATTTCCCACTTCACTTTTTAACTGATTTGTTTGGATGCATGTTTACAGGTTTTCAAAAAATCCCACCTTGAGTATAGTTTTTCCTTCAGCTATTGTGGTGACCGTTACCCTATGGAAGAATCCTTGGGGTAGTTGGGAAAGATCCATTTCTTGGGTTGGGTCATGAAAATGACATATAGCTATATGAAAGATAATAATGTTATTATATCATCATTGTCTAATATTATTTTATGTATTTGGAAAGAAAAAAAAATAAAATTGCTCAATTGAGAATGTTACATCATCATCAGTCAACATCCTATGGTTGACAACATAATCTCTCTAAAGTGGGACTAATAATCAAAATAAGGACAATATAATGAGTTGAGTGATTTTTTTTATTCATTTATTAATATATTAGCAGAAAATATGTGTTTTAGCACATTGAATATTTTAGGAGTGTGGGTGGCGTTTTATAAGTGGTGAGAGGTCAAACAAGGAATTGTTGAGAAGAAAGAATTTCACCCATGTTTTTAATAATTCTAATGAAAAAAACAAAAAATAATTTAACTATAGGTGATATAATGTATAAATATAGAAAATAAAATCAGAGTTTTTCAAGTTTATAGGATATTTTACATATTATTTTTTTTAGTTTAACACCTCGATAAACATGTTTTATCCTTTATCATTTTATTTACTATTTTTATTATTAATTAAAACTCAAAATTAAATTGAAAATTTCAAATAAAATTCATTATTATAATCATAAATATATAATTCATATTTAAAAAATTCAAATGGTTAGAGATGACAATGTAAATTTAAAATTTATACAAAAAATGTGAGGAAACTAGTTTTCGAAGGAAAAAGCATTCTTATGTACTGGTAATTTTAATATCAGAAGAAAAATGAATTTTTTTAATGATAGGAAATTTTTTTAATAATAATAAAGCTATAAAATTTCCCTATTAAATCATCTAAATACAATATGTACCTTTTTAAATGGTTTAAATGATAACCCATTTATTTAACAAAAATCACTATTTATTGCTAATAAATTAAAAATTAGCCTTCTTAGAATATTATTAAAAAATAAAACAAATTAAATTTGAATACATTTATTACAAAATAATATTTATTTTTAAAAATATATTTAAAAAAAATTATAAATCAGTTTTATTTTTTCTCATAAAAATTAATATCTTTTTGAGAAAAGTTATTTTTGGAAGTATATAAATTATTTTTAGAAAAATTATGTGGATATTTAAAAATATATTTTGATTTGTAAAACAATAATAACTATTTTTTAAAATATGGTTATTTATATTTAATCTACTAAAATTAATAGATAATTTATAAAATTCAGGTATAAATAATTATATATATAATATATTATCGTTTTTTAAAACTCATTATTTTGATAAATACAAGCTACAAAAGAAATTTCATTTATTGAAGAGAAAACATATATCCTAAAATATCAGGGTATGAATAATATATTCTCAAATACCATAACAACAGTCAATTCATGGTAAACATATCAAGGAGATGGTTTTGGATGTGCACGAGGAATTTTAATGAGTGTGTGGAAACATAGTACGGAGTAGTAGCCAATCATTTATTGATAATGTAATTTTATTCATGTGTATCACTAATGGTTTTTAAATATTTCTATAGATTCCAATATAACATTTTATTTTATTGGTGGTTCATAACAAACTAACCTTGTATTATAACAATGTTAATATCCTTGGTCTATAATAACATGGATTTAGTGTGAACTAATCAATGTTACGAAGTATTTGACTACATGAAGAATAAATTTATTAGTACTACTATTATTTTGATTATAGAGGATGGAGGGATGTGAAATATTTATTATAACGACTACAAATTATTATTTATGTAAATATTCATGAATCAAGAGGTGCGATCTTATATGGATTATAGAGCTACACCCTCAAGGACATAACCATGACATTTATAATTGTATTGGTGCTGATTTTCTTCCATCAATGATTTTACAGTAATACCTCAATAGTGATTTCATATTATTATTTGTAGAACATATGTCATTGATGTATATAATTTCACACTAGGATTGTAATTTATATTAGGTTAGGTGGATGAATATCTATTAAAATAATGAATTTTAGATCCCTTACTCCCTAGATAAATTGAATTTAGATACTCTTATGTTGAGTATTATATAATGAGGAGATATTAATATGTAATCTTGGGATTTGTACAGTGTAATTGGGAATAATTAAATGATGGTATGGAGGAGGATTATGATAACTGTTTACTCTAGCTATTGACTGGTATTTTCGACTTCTTATAGTAGGCATAATAGTCTCCTTGTGGATGGATATGTTTTGCGGATACTAGATCAAATATATCATAGTTAATCTTATAAGGGATGTTCATAGGATGATTTCAGTTATAATATGTAATAATAGTAGGTTCTAATACTATAGTTGATTCAAGAGGTGGTTATTTATGAATTTTGTAGGTCACCCTTATCAGTGATTTATAGTATATTTATGACAGATCATTCATTGGTATGTTTCTTATAGATTGAACAGATGAAGCATTATATTAAATGGATTATTTCTCGATGTATAATTTTTTATAGGCAAAGAAAGATTGTCTAATTTTCTTAATTTAGTTGAACCAATTGTTTTTCCTTGATTACAAGTGGAAGGAAATTTTCTTTTATTTTTCCCATGATTTCCTCGATCCCTAGAAGGGTATGATGATATTTATGATATTATGGATCAATTGATGGGGCCAACTCATTTCATGGGGATCAATTAATCAATTGTGATATATGTATAGGCATGGAGATATTTGGAAAATATTTTGAGGACTTGGTGGGTACCATGGACAATAATCTCTAAAGGATGGATTTATTTTAACTTATTAGAATATAGAGGTTTTCCGCATACCTTTTTTATTCAAATTCACATTAACACTATCTTAAATCCATATACGGATGATTTTAAGTTGTGTAATATCATGATGTTTTAATATATGATCCATTCAAGTGTACTACTTCTTTGTATATTTAGGGTCAATCACCATTCATAGTTTGAGTCTATAAATTTTACTCTTCCATTATAATGGTTATGTTCAATTAATTTTATGAATATATTTTCATATATCCTTTTAGATAGAGGTTTTATATAATATAATCGTTTTACTAAATGGGATATTGAGAATTATCAAGATGTTTTAGATTATTTGAATGTGGAAGAGAATTTAAAAAGTTATTATGAAGTATTAAAATAATTATATTAGTTTATAATTATATGTTTGTGTAGGATACCATGTATATTTTACTGTTTATTGTATCATATATTGTGTTTTATTGGACGAGGAATTAAGAATTCACCTAACTCTTTTATTCATTTAGAGGTATGATAGAATGTTAGTGTGGGGGTATACCACCTTGTGATTCTACCAAATTTTAATCAGATCCATTATTCTTTTTATGTCTCATATATTCTTTGATATTATCATGAATCCCATTTAAATAATAAGGGATATTTTTATGTTTAGGTTTATTTGATGTTTATAGAGTTCCTTGTTGAGATTTAGGGACTTTAAGAGAAGGTGTTCCCTTAAAATTTTATTCCCTTAGTAGTTGTTTTGGAGAGGCCTCGTGTAATATAGGAATTTATAATTGAATTTGGGTAAAAAATATAGACATTATATCCTAATATGTTTAGAATTTTATTTGGATTTTATTAAGAAGATAATTTTTATTACTATTTATATGGAAAATTTTTTTCCTTTTATATTTTCCAATATAAATGAATTTTTTTGGATGTATATATTATGTATTATTTAGGTAAGGTAGTTTTCATTTTCCTTATAGGATTTTTTTAATTCCAAGTGAAGGGAATAATATGATTTGTATCTAAGGTTACTCTTCGATCTTTTTGGGACAAATAATTTTAATATTTTTAGTTCTGGTGATTTTGATGGAAATATGGTGGATTGGAAGTGTAATTTCATGTTGATGGGTTTTCATCCCTAAAAATTTATCTTGCATATAAGGATGTTATATAGTACATTTTATAACTATATTTGGTTTTTTGTCATGTAATTGTTGAAGAGAAATTGTATTGTGAGTGAAAAATGATAGTTTGGTGTTGTTATACATTTGTTTGAAATAAAGGATACTATCTAATAGGATTTTTTCGGTGAGAAGTGTATGGATGTTATAATATAAGTGTTAGTATATTATAAATTATTCTCATGATATATTATTTCACACCTTTGGTGATTCATTCATGGAATGAGGTGTTACAGTCTATATGTAAATGGTCTTGGGATGTTTTTTAATTCCCCCATGATTGCCCATTTGAGCATGGTTAAAACTAGCATGTCATAATGGCATAAGTATATGATTCCATTTCATACTAATTTCAGTTATCCTTATTCCATGGTTATCTTGTTATAATTTTTTGAAGATCATTTACGGTAGTGTAGCTAAATCGGTCACATAATGAACTCAATTGGATGTCCAGTTTTATTAATATTTCTGACACTATGTTTTGATATAATATAAGGTAGATTATAACATGATTATCAGAGATACTGTAGACTTAACCACATTTTGAAATGATAATTACTGACTAAATCAGTATTCCTTAAATATCTTGCGTCAAAATAAATTGAAAATATATTTTTAATTTCCCTTTAATTATTATTTTCAACAAAATACTAGGTGAACAATATTATTTCTTTGGATAACACTAATATCCCTTGATTGGACATGGACCTCAACATTGCGATATCAACCACATTGTAACCCATGTTAAATTTCACGCCCTAAATTTTTAATTACCTCCATGTACTTCTTCATAGTGGGGTTGTGAATTTAGTTTATCTTTCATTTTTTGTCCTTGGGTTATGATTTTCATGGAGGATTCTATGATGTAGGTTATTGAGGTTTCATCACATGATATTGGATTTTTTATTATCTATCTCTAATTGATCCATTATAATTATTACTGAATTACAAATTGAGATAAATGGTTACAATGTTCGACCATTTAATTATGTGATTTTTTTACATATGATTATAATTTCAAATTTTATTTATATGTTGAATTTAACTAAAAATGTCATTCAATTAGGGAAAATATAATTAATGGATACAGGTGATTCACATGAACTTTATATAAATATATTATATTTTGGAGAATTTATATCTCTTCTCATTACTATTAATCATTTTTTATAATTTGATATATATAATATTTAAATTATAAATTTTTTCATAATCTATATTAATAAAAAAGGATTATCACATGTATACATTAATTAATTTCCTATATGGAATACAAGAATTAAAAATGGGATGTTTTAGAATGAAAATATTATTTAATATACATGGAATTCATAAAAATAATCCCTTTGAAGTAAGATGAATCTATTATTGAGTTATATTATTCTCTATGTGGATTCTGTCCAACTATTATTAGCGGTGTTTAGGGATTTTTTTTTTGAAAACTAAAATAATGCAGTTTGATTTGGTAATGTTAGTTATAGTGGTGTTATGGCGTAAATATAGAAGTTGATGCATAACTAGTTGAGTAAAAATAAAATCATTTCTTGGTAGTGGTATGGGAGGCTATCTTGTGTAGTGGGTTGGTTTATCTAGATATCGTTAATGTATTATGGGTTTTAGTTATGGATATTCAAATGTATGGAATTTGTTTGGTAATAATGGATATGATGATGGTCTAGAATTTAATAATAAGTGGGTTGTTAATGAACAATAAATGATTTAAATGATTGGTCAACGGTTTTGATAATCACAATTTAAGGATAATGAATTGTTTGGAATTAAATATGGATAAATTAATTGAAAAATAAAAGTAATATAGCTGGTAGGATAGGATAAATGGAAATGGATAAATTTTATTATTAAATATGAACATAATAATGTTGGTGTGATATGTTTGGTTGGAGATATTACACTTTATTTTTTGAATACTACTTGAGGAATTCGTTAGTGTATAGAAGTAGTCATGTGTTAATGGTTATAATTAATAGTAATATTTTCTATTGAAATAAAAACCTTGTTTGAGAATATGTATAACTATAACAAATATTTTATTCTTTTATAAATTCTTCTAAACCACATTCAAGGTCATATAACCTTACATCATGAAAATTATTTGGGTTCTTGTATCATTCGCCAATATCCATGTCCCTAATTGAATTCTTAGATGGACACTCCCTCTTCTCTATATTGTTTATTTATGTGGAATGACTATGAAGGCCTTTGGTTTTGTTTGAAAATGTTAGTTACATAGTGAATATTTTTTAAACTGTGTGAATTGATGATGATTTTATAAGGATCATATGAATATGTGATGGGGTAAGTGATATATGGTGTGGGTAAATAAATTTGGGATATGGACATTTTGTTGATTTCCTTCATATCACTAATTCCCTAGTATCATGTGGATGAGATTTGAAATTATTATTTTTGAATATTTTATATTTAAATGGATATATGGTCATGGTTATATCATGGATTTTGGGTATACAAATATGTTTTTATATTGATATTGAACGAATGAGGATGAAAATCGATATTAAACATTGTGATGATACTGATGAACCAACATGGAAGAGGTTATAGGGTACCATCTAGGTATTCTATATTGATACATTGTTATTAAATTTTGTTTACAAATCTTCTGAGTGATCCTTCACGTGGTCGGGTGACATACAACCAGATGTATGTAGGAGTTAGTTTTTTGGTCAATTTATCAAGTTAGTTGTATGCTTCTTCCACGATTCAAAAAATATATTTTATAGATTATCATATTGTGTATACATATACTCTCATATTGAAATCGAAGTATGAATTTTTAGTTAAACATGATGGATTGTGTGTCTTAGAAGGTCTTTATTAGCTTGAGGATTATAGTCTCTAATAGAATTAATACTTTATTTGTTTTTATTTATCATTTAAATTTAATTATATTATATTCGGTATAAAATAATAACAGTTGTGAAATATTGGGAATTTCATTATATTATGTGCTTGATTTATGGTTTTCTTTATGTTATTGTGATTATAAGCCTAATTCCTACCATAAATGTATGATTATACATGTAGTGATACTCTCCAAAAAGTTCTATATTGGTGATGACCTTTTGGGGATAATCTTTCCATTACTGTTGGATCAAGAAAGATTTCATTTGGGGGACAATCATTTCAATGAATATAAACAATTTATCATTTATTAGAAAATAACAAAATACTACTAATATATAATAATGGAGAGGAGGGATAGATAAAATATAAGTGTGATGAAAGAAAAAACTATAATAAAAATCTAAAAAAATAAAGAAAATAAATGTTATGGAATGATAATTTTTATATAAAAATGACACTTCAATGAATAATAGGGAACTGCATTGGAGTTCGTATTGGGAGGTTAATCCTATTGTAGTTCCATATAATTTTATTAATAAGAATAAAATTAAATATAAGATTTATTATAATCTAAGATAAGTTAATTTTTAGGCATTGATAGTGGAATATTATCTTTTCCAGTAGAATTATATCCATTTTTTGTTCTTACAGACCAATGGTTCTATGGTGAAGCTCTAGATTATCTATAATATTATTCATATTCAAGGTTGATATGGTTGGAAAATACTCTAAGAAAATCATGCAATGTGATCCATGATCTCATATAATACAGTTTTATAGGTTTATCCATTAGCACATAGTATATAAGTTTGTTGGACTTTTGGTAAACAGTTTGTTATGAAAAAGTAGTTATTTTATAGATGAGAAGTTCATGATGATTAAAATTAATTAAAATTAATTAATTCATATATAATATTCTTTTTCTAATAAAAAAAGAATAATTATGTTACCAATTACACATAAAAATTATACCATTATTTTGATATGAAGAGTAATCATTGTCTTTTACAATATTTTTCTATAATATTTAACTAATGAGTTTTCTTTGGTACATTATTTATTTGTGATTAGTTGTGCGTGGGAATTATTTTTTTAATGGGTATTTTAAAATTACATTGTACTTTTATTATAATATTTAATTGGGAAGAAAAATTCAAGGTTTCATATTTATTACATCAAGAGTCTCTTACATGTTATCTTCTACTAGAATGTCATGTGAGATTGTGGTTTTCTTATAAGAAACACATTTTTTACTGACTCTTCCCAAAAAATATAATTCAATGTATAAAAAAGTAAAATGTTCAACACACTAATAATAACATATTCCTAAAATAAATCCCAGGTAAATGTGTTGTCAATAAATTCAATGTATTGGTTTTTTACATCTTGAGAATACAGATTGGAGACTATTAAATTCAAAAGGACATGGGATTTCCATTATATTGATTGAAAATATTGTTGATGGTGAATTATGAATAAGAATAGTTGGATAAGAAAGCGTTGTTTCTAGTAAATTGCACACATCAATATACAATTATTCATATTGACATTGAATTAACATAAATTATTTTTGAGGATTCATTTAATTCATTAAGGAACTAGAAGAGATTTAGTTTTCTCATAAGTATTATATATAAATTACATCAACATTATATAGGTTACCATGTCGTAGTACCCAACCACCGAGGACCACCCATATATTCTAAGATCAATGACCACTACATGACATTAGAAATTACTCCCTACAAACCATATTCATTGAATTTTCAAAGAGGGTGTAGTGTGTTACAATGGGGAGACAATACACTCACATCAGAGTGAAATAATAGTAGAACAATAATCATGAACCAAGTATTTTAATATCTATTAAGATGATAAAAATAAACTAAAACCATCATTAAATGTCACATGTAATGTGAAATAACAAAGTCTTCCAAACACGAAATCACACAAATAATTATAAACTGGACACTCACTATGAAACAACATATAAAAGATAATTAAAACAGAAAATTACATGAGGGTAAACTATTATTCTTGATCCATATCACATCATTTTATCTTAATTCCATCCATGTTATCCCATATACTCATAAAGATCCTATCCTTTTTAATACAAAAAATAATGAATAGTGATGTATTGTTTAGTAAAAAATGAAATGGTTTCCTGAGAAAGGTGGGATTACAACTCAGTTGTGAACCACCAACATGGTATATTCCATTAAAAATAATTCATTTCATACAACTGAAATTTAATAAATGGGAATGAAATTAAATATTTAAGGATAAATTAATAACCACTATTGATTCACATGTTCTAAAGTGAAAACTCGAGAAACAAATGTTATAATCAAATATTGACATAGTGTCTTCAAGAACCTGATTTAATAATTAGAGATAGTATAATATTAATGGACATATCATAATAAGAAAATTAATCAGGGAATGTAATGAAAATAAATCTTGTAGTTTGAGGTAGAAATTTGATTCCATTAATGAAACTCCAATAAATATAGTATCTTTAGACATAATCCAATTCATTAGGGGTAATGTGAGTAAATATTGAAGTATTTAGAGTATGTTGATTGCTTTTAGGTAATCCTAGGATATTATATAATATCTATATTAAAGATTATTCTTTGGTATAAATCCTATTAAATACGAATGTATCGAATATAAATAGATTCTAACAAAATAATTCTTGTAAATTTATAAGTATTAGAAATAAGCTGATTACTAAGAGGTAATCCGTAGAAATTTAGATGTGTAATGAATGAGATAATTTATTTTAGGAATTGAGATACATTCCATATAGACACAAATATCAAATATACAATGATATATTGTAAATTAATTTATATAGTTATGATGGTTGTGCAACCCTCCAACAATATTTCTCAATACAACTATAGCTAAATCATCTCCATTTGTTGGACTATTATTTATATGGAATCTAACAATGTATATATCAATATCACATATAAGGATAATACCATATCCTAGAGGGAATAATGTCCCTCAGTATCATTATAATCACATTTCAGAAATGTTTTCCTCCAATGATAAACAACGTTATCACCACTCCATTATAAAAGAATAATTCTGATGTTGTAACTTAAGTCATCCATGGTCAGTACACTCACCAAAACAATTGTTAATTCACAAAATGGATACCACCCTCAATGGTCACTTGGTAGTGGGAAATTAAAATTACAGTGAATTTGTAAAGATTTTGCCCAATTCATCTTATGAATCTCATAGTTCCTTCATTGACTAATTAGATACATCATTCATGTATAATAGATACATATAAAATGAGGTTCCACAGGTTATACACTATGACCACTATTTTACATGCAGATCTTTTAATTTACAGTTTAGGATGCCTTATATGTCATATCATATTTTCATAAGGATGTTGTAATGACCCGACCGTAAATATAATTTATTATAGTGTTTTTGGAATAAAATTAACATTGAATGATATTTTAAATTTATATTTTTAGAGTTTTAGGAAGACTCTTAAATTTTAGACCCTTATATTACACATGGACATATATACTCAACGTAAATTATTTTCCCCCAAGGTATACACTTTTAATATAAAACATGACATACATTCAAAACACATATTCGATACATTGATCATGAAATACTATTATTCCTCAAAAATGTCAAGACATGTTATTTTTTTAAAACTGGGGATGAGAGATAAAAGATAAGTGAGGGATATATCATATGTAATGAAACATTTAGTCCATTAATATTAAATATTTCATCACAAGATCATATATTTCACCAATAAAAATAAACTGTTTAAATACCTCATGAAATCTTAATACTCCTATAAAACACATTGAAATCATATCTCATAAATATAAATTTTTGAATTGATATCATTCGTACATTTAATCCTTTATGGATACAAATGGAGTAACCTATATGATTATTTTGGAATAACTATAACAATATATTCCCTAAATATCATTGGAGAAATCTTATCGTTCAACTATATCTTGAAACATAATGTGCCAAAGAGCTATCCTGACCTCACCCATCCTCTATTTATCACGAAATATCTTATATTCATAAACAATTTTAAATAACAATGACATAATAATACATCATAAAACAAGCTCAATGAAAAAATAAAATTTCTTATTTGGAATCCAGTGTCATCATTATTCGTATCACAATCATAAATGAATACACATCATTTTAAAATAAAATGGTAAAAACGAAAGAAAAAGCCAACAAAAATATAAACATGAATGAAATAAATTAAGATCACGAGATATTTTTTAAAAAAAAACCCCTATTATACAAATAATCAATCCATTTTTAAATCAAAATAGAAAAATTTTAAACGAATATTTTTATATAAAAGTGTCATATACCACTCTGGAAACTTTATAAGGAATTAAAATTTTAAAACATTAATTTTTATATAAATATATTCATATTTGATTATGAAAACATGGACATAAAATGTAATTTTTTATAAGAACAAATAATAAAATCATTAAAACTATGTTCTTAGTTAAAAAGTCTCCTCCCTGTAGTCCAAATCATCTCATAAATTATTTATCATTCAGAATAATAAACATAGGCTAATTTATAATTTTCAAGAACTTTTTTAATGATTAATTATCCCATTTATATATCATACAATAGTTATATTATTATTACATAATTATTTGATTTCATATTGGAGGTTTTGCCAATATTTGGTTCTTAAGTCGAAATTGAACTTGGTATGATGTCAATAGTCCATGTGGCCATAAGTTCATAATCACAAAAATAATATTCATGAAATTATTGTCATATTTATAGATAAATTATATAGTTAAATACAACCATTAATTATAGTCATTAAAAATGAACAACATGTTAATCATTGGGTTGGAATGACGTACATACACATAAGTAATGTCTTCCAATTTCCATTGATCATTATTAAATTAAGTTAATTATAGTTTTTTTCCAAAATTATGAAAGAAATAATATAATAATTATTGTAATCAAAATATACATATACATATATATCATTCATGTGATTTGGGGAATAAAATAATTCCCATTTCTTTGCGGATGAGATAGATAACACATAAGCACAAACGTCTTTATCATTTTTATGAGAATGGAACATAAAAAAATAATTGATATATTATTCACATATAATGATAAATATATCATTAAAATCATATATAAAAACTAATCCCACCACTGATATATGTTTTGAGAACTATCAATAAAAAATGGACTCTTTCGGTTCACGGGTAGATAGATCGTCATTCACAGAAACGAAAAGTTCATTTCTCATTTGATGAAATTGGTAATGGATTTAGGAGATTATATTAACATCATAACATGTCATTTTATTTAGGATTCATGATTTTTATTTCATCATAAATGAAGGACATTTGAAGGAGTATATAGAATAAATAAAATAAATACACTTATATAAAAACGGTACCTTTCCTTTAGATGATCAAAATTTCATAACACCTTAACAACTCAATGTAGGGTTTTATTCAAAAAAGGAATCTTGATTTTGTGGATATATTTTAGTAAGGTATTTTGGTAGATCATGGATTGCTAAAATGGTTTTACATGTTTAAGGAAAATTTATTTATAGTTTCCCTTTTATAAAATATTGGTAAGCCGCCATATTAATTATCCAATGTATTAAAACAATACAAATTAATTTTCTATTCCATTTGGGACCAAAATTTTCTATTTATATGATATAATAACTATTGGATAAGTTATATTCATCCAATTAAAATTAAAAATGGTTTGATTATTTATAAATCAATATTTTTTTGTTTTAACACATATTTTACCCCTTTTAATATTATTGTGATGTTATGTTATTTACAATTAGTGGGTAAATATAATTACATTAAAATGAAAACTGATAAATAAAAGAGTTATGTATGACATATTAGGACCTTTACCAACAATTTGGATAAATCATGGATTATTATAATGTTTATAACATATAATAAAATATTTTGTGTTTTTATATACCGATAATGACAATTTAAACACTACTGATTATGGGACTTTTTAAAAATATCATTAAAAAAGTGAAGTTTGAATCAACTCCTACAAATCATACCCATCGTATAATATTCATAAAAAAATTCTTCTGTGGATTAATTTCTATAAAGGAATATTTATTTTAATATATATAATATCATTTCTTTGATAAATTAATGAATAATAAATTATTGCATCATCGTTGTGTCATCATTTAATCTAATTATATATTTCCAAAAATTAATAAATAATCTACCAAGATATATTTAATATGTTTATATTTATATGGAAAAATTATTTATGAATATATCACATATATTACCTAATATTATAAAATTTATAGTTATTAGAGATATGATTATGACATCATTTTCTTTACTTTAAATTTAATTGTATAAGTGTCATAATCGGAAAAATGTTCCTTATAAAGACACTATTGTTATCTAAGATATAACTTGTTCTGTAGAGACCCGAAGCTTGACGTACATAGACTTTACATTACTTTTGCGGAATACTTAGTACATAACAAAAACACACACACACAAGGATCGTAATAGTTTAGTGTCTTTGGAAACTCGGAACGTAATCTTCTAATCGTGGGGAAATATCTTCAATATCTCCCATAAAGATCTTCCCTTTTTTTTACCTAAAAACCTTTCTTTATATCCTGGGGAAAAGAAAACAAAAAAGGGTGAGCTCAAATGCTCAGTAAGGGTAAACAAAAGAAATATCAATCACATCATATACATAAGAACATAGCTTTTGGAATTCTTAACCTGCAAAAGAGCTCATAATATCATAACATGGGATAAATCATAGAAGTGAAAATGAGATCCCCATAATCATAACATGAAACTTGAAACATTGTGGCATGCACACATAATCATAGAAAATCATTTCTTGTTAGTCATGACTCATTGCCAAGACTATCTTAGTGGACAAAGTCCCTTTCTGAACCGAGTTCACTCCTCGTTTCAGTCCTGTATCACTGAACCGAAATAACCTTCCGTTCCAGCCATGTCTATCTCACGAGATATAAAATCATTACCCAATGCATTGGAGGGAGATATAGGTCCCACCCATCTTATAATGAATCCTTTCTTATGTGTGCCACATAATCATAAAACATACATCATCGCATAACACATGTAACAAAAATGGGATTTTTGAAACATCATGACATCATAAATCAATTCATATAAGATAAAGGAATTCATAAACATAATTCCATCACAACATAGTCAAATCAATGTAAAAATATGGATAGAAACAGAACCCTTTATTATCTTAGATGGAAAATAATTTTGATAAAACACTTGAATTGAATTCTTGAGGAAAATATCCTTTCTTCTTCAAAATCAATTTCTTTTCACAAAACATCATGCAATTTTAAAAGAAAGAGATTTTATTGAAAATAGTCATGAAATATTTTAGAGTAATCTTCATGAAAATAAGGCTTTATAAAACAGTAGAAATCCGTTCGTGCCGTATAAGTAAAAAAAAACATTTTTCGTACTTTTGCCGGAAAAGTCAAAAAGTACCTCGTACGAAAAAACGACAAAAGATTCCATTCATACGTATTACTAAAAACTCACCGAAGGGTAAAAATGGATTTAAACAATTTTAGGTGGATGGAAATAATATTACATATTGAGTAAACATGGATGTGGATGATAAAATACACCCCAGTAAATACTTACGAATAAACAATCTCGGATAAAAATGAGATTGTGATATTTCCCTTACCTTAGGTCCGATTTGCTTTGTTCGTGTCCGAAGCTCCTGTATAATGGTTTAAATAATGTTATTGACTTATTCCAGAATCATACATATTGATATGAGATCATATATGGTCATATTATTAGCTTCTTGTTAGTAATATTTCATTGTTACTTGTTACTCGGGTCTTTATAACTTTTTGTTCTTATGCGTGTTTTGTCGAATAAATTCTTATTCTTATCTTTAGGTTATAGATAATTCATTTCCAGAATGGTATTAGTGTAGTATATACCATATTCATTCATTCAATTCATTTATATAATCTTTATGAAATGAAGATCATGTAGAACGAGTCGCATCACATCGTGGAGACGGTATTCCGTACGTACGCACGAGTGATGATATCGTTCCTATGATCGTGGAATTGTATTGGAGTATATATATATATTATTTCAGTATCAATATTACTTAATAATAATAATATATAGTTACTCATTACACCATTATACCCATCCTTGTAAGGTGATGGTGGAAAATAGATTACACCACGGCGTGGAGACGGTATTCCGTACGTACGCACGCGCGGTGATTTCTTTTTCCGTAGGATGGATAGATGGTGAAATAGGGTTGTTTTATACTTATAATAACATATCAGTATATGAGTGATACTGATGTTATTACTTCATAATGAAGAAACCTAATAAGAAGAAGTGGAAGAAGAAATAAAGATGAAAGAATTGGTAACGGTAATTACCTCTTCTTTGAAGCGCCTCTTTGAGACCTCCTCCTAGGGCACTAGAATTGGTCTTTGAGGAAGACCATAACCTCTAGGATGTTTCTAGGGAAGTGTAGAAGGGATTTTGGCAGGGGTTGGCCGAGTTTGAGTGCTCAAATTGGTGTGAGGAGGAGGGGGAGGAGGTGTCCTTTTATAAGGGAGGAGAGGGGCACCTTAGGAATATCTCAAAATATTATTTTATATTAAAGTCAAAATCGGTTTATAATGGTTCCAAAGGGTATTATTTCGAAGATAAGGTGGGTAGGGGTCGAAATCCTATCAACCAATATAATTTAGACAAGTTTAGGATATTATTTTAACCTTATCAATTAGATTTAACTCTAAGTTAAATAATTTAACTTTTACCATGTCTTTTTGTTTTCTTTCACTACATGGTTAATAAACATACTATAACATGCCAAACGAACCCCAAATTGTTTATTATTAATATCTATATCCTTATCTAAGTCATTTGGCCGAACCTTAGATTTTTAGGAATACAATTACAATTAATAATATAATATTTGATTTAAAAACTATTTTGTGTCAATTTTGATACTATTTGATATATGATTTTTGTGAAAGTCATAACAGAATTAAATGTTCGAACAAAGTTGATTAAATCAACATTAATATATCATAGTAACCTATAAAATTAGTGTAATACATAAAAAATCTCAAATTACATTTATTTTGGTGTTTATAACATCAATTATGTCAATATTTCATTAATAAGATAATTACTGCATCATCGTTGTGTCATATATAAATTAACATATTTTATGTCTAAAAATTACAAATAAAATACCATCATGTAGGAAATATTTTTATCTCTCTAATGAATATTTATAATCTAAAATCAAACATATATAACCCTATGTAACAATTGTTTTTCTAAAAGATATATGCTTGTGTCATTTTTGTATTCATTTTAACTTAATTAAAATAAAGTGTCATTATCACTTACAAGTGGATCAGTGGGGTCCCAAAATCGACCCAAATATGCCCATCGTCGACCATGTATCAACCAATGTGGTTAATACACGTTTTAGGGTAATTTAATATTATTATAATATTATTTTTTAACCCTTATTTACCGGATTTACCCTTAATCATGGTAAATAAAATATTTACCGCAGTAATTATTCAAAATGTCTAAAAATAAAAGTTATCTATTTACACAATTTGAACATCCTGATTCCAAATATGGAATCCATTTTTATAAATTCAAAACAAAAAAGTGGCAGAAATTAATTTAAAATTAATTCCCGCTGTCAAAACAAAAAGCGTGTTTTTAAGAGATAATAACTATCAAAAGATTGACACTTGTTTATGTTCGGTTTAATTGTAAAATTGTGTCCAATGACCAACATTATATTAAGTGGTAAAAATATATTCTAAATATACTTTAAAACCATTCAATATTATAATTTAACCACATAATATATTACGATGAAAAAAGTTGTTTTTAATTAAAATATAGCGTGTTTTTACTATTCATTAAAATATGAAAGTTGTCGGAAAAATATCAAAACTTTATCTAATGTAAATTTTTACATCCTGATTCAAAAGAAGAATATTATTTTGTCAAATTGAACATATAAACATGTCGAAAACTATATTTAAAGTGGGTGCGCCATCAAAAGGCGGTAAAACTGCATTTTTTGAAAAATACTTATTTTACCCGAAAAATTTATTTTGTTCTTATACCATGTTCTAGAAATGTGTAAGATGAATAATAATGTTATAAAATTAAAAATTTAGTTAATACTATTCATAAAGGCTAGTTCATGACAATATTATAATAATATAACATTGTTTATTAAAACCCGGTATTGCGTACAACACACGCTATCGAGGAAGGTCGTGATTGCGTGTAATGCAAGCCAAGTCAGGGTTGCGTGTTGTGAAAGAATCCTTCATTGTTTCGTATAACATAATCCAACCATATTTCATTTATATATTTAATATATATATATATATATATATATACTCAATGTTGCGTAGAATAACTATTATCAAAATTGTGTGTAACACGGTCCAAGAATAGTGTTGCGTATACTGCAAGCTAATACGGTGTTGCGTATAGCGCAAGGTAATCTTGGTGTAGAATACAACACAAGACATTAATGAAATTAAAAGAATATTTTTCATAAAATCTCGGGGTGTTACATTCTACCCCCTTAAAATGAATTTCGCCCTCGAAATTCGTCGAGGTTATAAATGGTTTACTATTTGAAAGTTTCTTTGATAGAAACCCACATCGTAAAAAGGAATACCAAAACTTATCTCTAAAAACAAAAGAATGAAACGTAACGGTTACCCAAATAAACTAATCATTGGGTTTCAACATAGGTGAAAATATGGATATGGAAGAGAAATCTAACCATCATGTTCTCATGGAGAGTGGTATAGAACATGGCTATGGAAAAGCCAACAATCACAAATCCATAAATTTGTGACGATCTAAGGTATCATCTGATTAATCAGATATAAGAGCACTAGGACAACATTTTTGGTTTTCAAGATCATTTCCATAAAGTTGATGAATTAAAAGAAATAATTACATGATTTTGTTACAATCTCACTGTTGTTCGTGAATTGAACAATTTCGACTTCATATCATAAAGAAATGAAGTTGAAAGCATTAGCAGATCATGTGATAGAAGGATGGGTCATTCCATCTATTTCAAACAAAGGGTTAACAAAAGTTATAAGTCCATCTTATAGTGAGATTAATCGTATATGGTTCCAAAAATGAACTTATACTTCATATATCATACCGCTTAATAAAATAAAACTAGTTTATACTAACCAGGGACTTCCTGTAGGCCAGTGGTAGGTGATAAAGGCCAGTCGCACTTCGGCTTTCGGTTCGATTCCAACAGCCTTGTCCGACGCGATGGGCTGTCGCCCGTCCTGCAGGTTGTCCTTTTTCTAAAACTATATTACTATAACATCCCATCAATAATATCGAAATTACTTTTATCCTTAAACAATACTAACTTATGTCCAACATAATCCATTCCAATCTTTAGGTTTATCCATAATACTGCATTCCACTCTCATAACATAGTGAAAACGATTACCAGAGATTTAATACCATCGTTGATCACCATATATCATAAGATATGTTTTGTTGGTCACATTCCAAACATTCAAAGGCCTTAATCATGTATTCTCTTGAATACCCATTGAACCTTATTGAAAACATGAGTGCTGTTAAAAGTTAACTCTTTCCACATACCAAAATCCTCAAAATTCTATATACTCAAACCATGATATAACCTTCTCCTTATATCAGTCATGAGCTCATGAATACTATCAAACATTTAATTTTCTCCTTATCCCTTCATTATGCGCATATCATCTACATTCCAAAAATATCTGAATAACCTTTCATGGATACCGGTAACATTAATCATACACTTTCAAAACTCAAGGAAAGGCAACAGTGTAACAATCCTTATATGTCTCTTTATTCCATAGTACCATGAGATTACTTATACAACATTACACATGATAAACATGTAATCATTCCACTACATTCTTAAACCATTGACCGAGCTTCAACAATTATTTCATCTCAAATATCATTTGTAGTCTCTTCATCATCATCAACATAAATACTACCCATATGACCATACTGATTCTCTTCATGAGACTTTACCTTAGGGAATTGGTTTGCATAATGCCCGTACATTCCACATTTAAAACATCTAACCATTGTTGATGTCATAGCAATACCATTATCCTCATCCCTGGTGTTGACTGAACCTTTTCCTTTGCACTTACTGGCTTTGTGTCCTTCTTTTCCACACCCAAAGCATCTTCCAGTTCCTTTGAAACATTCTCCTTGATGCCTCTTCCCACATGATTTACATAGGGGAAATTGAACTTTCTTTCCTCTATGATCATCATGAAACTCCATCTTTCTCTTATTAGCCGAGTCCGGAAACTTACCAAATTTTACTTTATTGATCATATTATGAGATTGCTGATTCGGAATAATAATGATGTTTGGACTTCCAAATCCCATTTCATTTGGTTTCTCATGAAGAATATCATTCCATTGTCCAGCATATCCTCCATTATCGTGAATCACCTTGTTTCCATCCATTTTCTAAAACCCAAAAAGAATAGTGTGAGATGCAAAAGTCATAATAAAGGGGGAATAACTTCATTATCTAACATCTTAGGTTAAATTCTAAGATCGTTACTGTTGTTCTAGGACTATATCCTATACGTATACTTATCCTTAGGGACATCCCTAGACATACATTAGAAATATCTCTAGGGATCTCACTAACGTTTTCGCATCCTAGTTTCCAAAGGTTGACTAAACCTTTCCTCTGATACCAACTGTAGAGACCCGAAGCCTGACGTACATAGACTTTACATTACTTTTGCGGAATACTTAGTACATAACAAAAACACACACACACAAGGATCGTAATAGTTTAGTGTCTTTGGAAACTCGGAACGTAATCTTCTAATCGTGGGGAAAGATCTTCAATATCTCCCATAAAGATCTTCCCTTTTTTTTACCTAAAAACCTTTCTTTATATCCTGGGGAAAATAAAACAAAAAAGGGTGAGCTCAAATGCTCAGTAAGGGTAAACAAAAGAAATATCAATCACATCATATACATAAGAACATAGCTTTTGGAAATCTTAACCTGCAAAAGAGCTCATAATATCATAACATGGGATAAATCATAGAAGTGAAAATGAGATCCCCATAATCATAACATGAAACTTGAAACTTTTTGGCATGCACACATAATCATAGAAAATCATTTCTTGTTAGTCATGACTCATTGCCAAGACTATCTTAGTGGACAAAGTCCCTTTCTGAACCGAGTTCACTCCTCATTTCAGTCCTGTATCACTGAACCGAAATAACCTTCCGTTCCAGCCATGTCTATCTCATGAGATATAAAATCATTACCCAATGCATTGGAGGGAGATATAGGTCCCACCCATCTTATAATTAATCCTTTCTTATGTGTGCCACATAATCATAAAACATACATCATCGCATAACACATGTAACAAAAATGGGATTCTTGAAACATCATGACATCATAAATCAATTCATATAAGATAAAGGAATTCATAAACATAATTCCATCACAACATAGTCAAATCAATGTAAAAATATGGATAGAAACAGAACCCTTTATTATCTTAGATGGAAAATAATTTTGATAAAACACTTGAATTGAATTCTTGAGGAAAATATCCTTTCTTCTTCAAAATCAATTTATTTTCACAAAACATCATGCAATTTTAAAAAGAAAGAGATTTTATTGAAAATAGTCATGAAATCTTTTAGAGGAAGCTTCATGAAAATAAGGCTTTATAAAACAGTAGAAATCCGTTCGTGCCGTATAAGTAAAAAAAACATTTTTCGTACTTTTGTCGGAAAAGTCAAAACGTACCTCGTACAAAAAAACGACAAAAGATTCCTTTCATACGTATTACTAAAAACTCACCGAAGGGTAAAAATGGATTTAAACAATTTTAGGTGGATGGAAATAATATTACATATTGAGTAAACATGGATGTGGATGATAAAATACACCCCAGTAAATACTTACGAATAAACAATCTCGGATAAAAATGAGATTGTGATATTTCCCTTACCTTAGGTCCGATTTGCTTTGTTCGTGTCCGAAGCTCCTGTATAATGGTTTAAATAATGTTATTGACTTATTCCAGAATCATACATATTGATATGAGATCATATATAGTCATATTATTAGCTTCTTGTTAGTAATATTTCATTGTTACTTGTTACTCGGGTCTTTATAACTTTTTGTTCTTATGCGTGTTTTGTCGAATAAATTCTTATTCTTATCTTTAGGTTATAGATAATTCATTTCCAGAATGGTATTAGTGTAGTATATACCATATTCATTCATTCAATTCATTTATATAATCATTATGAAATGAAGATCATGTAGAACGAGTCGCATCACATCGTGGAGACGGTATTCCGTACGTACGCACGAGTGATGATATCGTTCATATGATCGTGGAATTGTATTGGAGTATATATAAATATTATTTCAGTATCAATATTACTTAATAATAATCATATATAGTTACTCATTACACCATTATACCCATCCTTGTAATGTGATGGTGGAAAATATATTACACCACGGCGTGGAGACGGTATTCCGTACGTACGCACGCGCGGTGATTTCTTTTTCCGTAGGATGGATAGATGGTGAAATAGGGTTGTTTAATACTTATAATAACATATCAGTATATGAGTGATACTGATGTTATTACTTCATAATGAAGAAACTTAAGAAGAAGAAGTGGAAGAAGAAATAAAGATGAAAGAATTGGTAACGGTAATTACCTCTTCTTTGAAGCGCCTCTTTGAGACCTCCTCTTAGGGCACTAGAATTGGACTTTGAGGAAGACCAGAACCTATAGGATGTTGCTAGGGAAGTGGAGAAGGGATTTTGGCAGGGGTTGGCCGAGTTTGAGTGCTCCAATTGGTGTGAGGAGGAGGGGGAGGAGGTGTCCTTTTATAAGGGAGGAGAGGGGCACCTTAGGAATATCTCAAAATATTATTTTATATTAAAGTCAAAATCGGTTTATAATGGTTCCAAAGGGTCTTATTTCGAAGATAAGGTGGGGAGGGGTCGAAATCCTATCAACCAATAGAATTTAGACAAGTTTAGGATATTATTTTAACCTTATCAATTAGATTTAACTCTAAGTTAAATAATTTCACTTTTACCATGTCTTTTTGTTTTCTTTCACTATATGGTTAATAAAAATACTATAACATGCCAAACGAACCCCAAATTGTTTATTATTAATATATATATCTTTATCTAGGTCATTTGGCCGATCCTTAGATTTTTAGGAATACAATAACAATTAATAATATAATATTTTATTTAAAAACTATTTTGTGTCAATTTTGACACTATTTGATATATGATTTTTGTGAAAGTCATAACAGAATTAAATGTTCGAACCAAGTTGATTAAATCAACATTAATATATCATAGTAACCTAGAAAATTAGTGGAATTCATAAAAAATCTCAAATTACATTTATTTTTGTGTTTATAACATCAGTTATGTCAATATTTCATTAATAAGATAATTACTGCATCATCGTTGTGTCATAAATAAATTAACATATTTTATGTCTAAAATTTACAAATAAAATACCATCATGTAGGAAATCTTTTTATCTTTTCTAATGAATATTTATAATCTAAAATCCAACGTATATAACCCTATGTAACAATTGTTTTGCTAAAAGATATATGCTTGTGTCATTTTTGTATTCATTTTAACTTAATTAAAATAAAGTGTCATTATCACTTACAAGTGGATCAATGGGGTCCCAAAATCGACCCAAAGATGCCCATGGTCGACCATGTATCAACCAATGGGGTTAAGACACGTTTTAGGGTAATTTAATATTATTATAATATTATTTTTTAACCCTTATTTACCGGATTTACCCTTAACCATGGTAAATAAAATATTTACCACAGTAATTATTCAAAATGTCTAAAAATAAAAGTTATCTATTTACACAATTTAAACATCCTGATTCCAAATATGGAATCCATTTTTCTAAATTCAAAACACAAAAGTGGCAGAAATTAATTTAAAATTAATTCCCGCTGTCAAAACAAAAAGCGTGTTTTTAAGAGATAATAACTATCAAAAGATTGACACTTGTTTATGTTCGGTTTAATTGTAAAATTGTGTCCAATGACCAACATTATATTAAGTGGTAAAAATATATTCTAAATATAATTTAAAACCATTCAATATTATAATTTAACCACATAATATATTACGATGAAAAAAGTTGTTTTTAATTAAAATATAGCGTGTTTTTACTATTCATTAAAATATGAAAGTTGTCGGAAAAATATCAAAACTTTATCTAATGTAAATTTTTACATCCTGATTCAAAAGAAGAATATTATTTTGTCAAATTGAACATATAAACATGTCAAAAACTATATTTAATGTGGGTGCGCCATCAAAAGGCGGTAAAACTGCATTTTTTGAAAAATACTTATTTTACCCGAAAAATTTATTTTTTTTCTTATACCATGTTCTAGAAATGTGTAAGATGAATAATAATGTTATAAAATTCAAAATTTAGTTAATACTATTCATAAAGGCTAGTTCATGACAATATTATAATAATATAACATTGTTTATTAAATCCCGGTATTGCGTACAACACACGCTATCGAGGAAGGTCGCGATTGCGTGTAATGCAAGCCAAGTCAGGGTTGCGTGTTGTGAAAGAATCCTTCATTGTTTCGTATAACAGAATCCAACCATATTTCATTTATATATTTAATATATATATATATATACTCAATGTTGCGTAGAATAACTATTATCAAAATTGTGTGTAACACGGTCCAAGAATAGTGTTGCGTATACTGCAAGCTAATACGGTGTTGCGTATAGCGCAAGGTAATCTTGGTGTAGAATACAACACAAGACATTAATGAAATTAAAAGAATATTTTTCATAAAATCTCGGGGTGTTACATGTTCCTATATAACTCATCATATAATATTATTATATTTTTTAGGGTAGTTTAATATTAATAATAATTTAATTTAAACCATTAAATACATAATTTACCCTAAACATTAGTGATAAAAATAATTGTGATAGCTACTATTTTAAAAGTCCAAAAATAAAATAGATCGTTTTACATAATATATACCTTATTATCCCTAATGTGGAGTCTATTTTTTCAATTCGGAACTCCAAATTTTCATAAATTAATTAAAAATATACCAATTGACGGAATGAGAAAACATGTTTTTAAAGTAAAACATTTAAAAGTTCACTTATCTTTTAAATATAATTTTAATATTAAATTGATTACAATAAACAAAATGGATTAAACGATAAAAACATAATATAATTAAAAATTTAATCCATGTAAAATAATAATATACCATTACAAATAAATAATATGAAAAATCTATTTCGAATAAAAATGAAATATTTTTCACTATTCATTAAAATTTTAATATTATTTGAATAAAAAATAATTTTTTTCCAAAGTAATACTATATTTTTAAATTAATAATAATTTGTATTATTTGTCAAATTTAATTTATAAAAATGAAATAAATAGATTTAAAATGGGTTTTCCATGTGAAAATGAAAAAAACATGTATTTTGAAAAATACCCCTTTTATGCGTAAAATTGATTTCTTTATTTATAAGTTTTAAAAACAAATAATATTAATTTTAAAAATTATATTAAATTTTTTATTCACTAATACAATCCAATAATATGTTTTCATAATTCTACAAATACATTTATTATTATTTAAATAGTTTTTCATTTAAAACACATCATTTTTATTCAATTGGATTATTCTTCCATTTCTAAATAAATTGTAATCCAATGAATCATCATGTAAACATATTTAATCCCAAATTTATTAATTTATTTAATATTTTACATTCCCTAAATTTTAATGAATATGTAATAATGGTACCATTTAAATATTAATGTTGCCTTTTTTCCTTCTGATCAATGTGATATATCATGTATGTTATCAAACACAGTGTTTCCATTAAAAACATAAGATGTGAAATTACCCCACCCTTTTGTAAATTGGTTTCTAACAATTTAAATTCATGGTCTATAACAATTTAATTAATGTTTAAAATACCATTAGTAAAATCATGAATTGGAAAACTAATTAATATAACTAAAACATTTAAAGAATGAAATGGAAGTATGGTGATTTCATGAGATAACACATACAATGGTGTTATTTTGGAAAAAATTGATATAGAAGATAAAAACAAATTTTTTTATTGAGATTAATATAATAATTATTAGGATAATGTTAACAATCGTACAACCATGAATTTTTTATGGGTTAGTCAGTCTTCGATTTCGTAGGGAAAGTAATTCAAAAAAAATTTGTTTTAAGATCTTTTTTATAAACTTGAGGAATTAATTTACGAAAAATGAGCAAGTCATAAAGAAATATATATAAACAAGAAATATACTTTATTACATTAATAAATTTTAACCACAAACTCATCTTTTGATACAAATAATTTTTATTAAAGATTAATTTTTCACACATGAAGTAGAATATTCATGTTCTAGAGAATCAAATAATCCCTAAAATATTTACTGGCTATTCATCATGTAGGGAAATATTTACCTATAACAAAATGGTTAGGATAAGAAAATATAATTCCACAAAAATAGTAAATCATTACAAATAAGAATATGTTCTTCTAATAACAATTACTCAATAATTATACAAAATGTTCTTCCAAGGCAATTTAACAAAATTATTTCCAGAAATTTACTCAAAATATTCCAAACTAATACTGAAACCCCAAAAAAATCGATCAAATAATATTCAAAGATAATTTTTATCAATTTTCACTAAATAATTTCAATCCTTATTAATGTCTTATAATAGAAATGTAATTTCAAAAATCACATAATCTCCAAGTTATTCTAATTATTTCAATAAATTTCATAAATCGCAATAATTTTAAAAATAAATCATATATTATTCCAAAAATATAATTAAACATTTTATTTCATAAATAAAGTCCCATAAAATTTTATTTACCATAATAATTAGACATTATCAAAATATTTTACATCTTCCAAATTATAATTCAACACATAATAAAAAGAATAATTTTTAAACACCAAGGATATCCATTAGGTATTGCATACATTCTAAAAAAATTATTCAAATTCCATTAACACATTTAACTAAAAAGAAATTGCCATACAAAGTAGGGACTTCGTGTATGCTATTGGTAAGTGATGAAGCCTTTTTTCTCTTTAGTAGTGGGATTAATTCACATGGAATACCCAAAAATAACAGATTAACACTCTTCCAGTGGGTGGTCCATTTTCTAAAACTATGATATTCAAAAAATATGATAAATACCTAAAAGATTATAACATGTTTTTACCATAATATTTATCTTATAACATTCATTTTTCATCCCAGAAAGTTAAAACCCATAATTACCAAAAAAGTGAATGTCCCTAAAAATATAGTTAGCCAGCTTAAATTATCATAACATAAAGTCTAAAAAGGATTCTATGATCATAAACATACAATAAAACATAATATTTTATAATCATGATGATATTACTAACTCTTTAAAAAACATCAAAATCTTCAAGGATGTCTTGATCATCCATGCATACCAACTATATAGACATGTCCATAGACATAAAATAAATCTACTATTTATAAACAAAAATTATCATTATACGTTCTTTTCATTTTATAGTTTTAGATAATTTGTAAAAACTCTGACAATGTAGATGAAAACATTAGATATGGTCACATATAATTAGTATCAAATTTTTATTAGTAAAAGAATCCCCCTATTAATAAAACATGACTTCCATTTAAGACACATTATAAATAATTTCATCATGTAATTATTATTATCCATAAAAATATTATGTTATAGAAAGGTTTTTCTTAAAAACACAGGATGTCATCAAAATCTCAATATTGTATATAAAAAAGCTATGAAACCGTTAGCACATGAATATTTTAATCATTTTAACAATATCATAAATTTCAAAGATAATACATAATCCATTCAGATTACAACATTAAATAATAATATTACTACACAATAGAGAAATATCATAAATAAAATACATATCTTCTATCACCCATATAATTCTTACTTTGTAGCCTATATGGGTACATATGGAGGAACCACCATGGTAATATTTAGAATACCGCTCAGAGTATATTACAAAAATCTCTTTCAAGAAACCTTATCATATAACTCTATCTCTTTACCCAATGCACTGTAGTGCTAGAATATCCCCACATTCCCTATGTCTATCATGGTACCATAGATATACATAGTCAATTCCCAAGAGCTAAAACATAATCATAAAACATAAAACAACTATAATGGAAAAAAATTATCATTTCCACTTTAAAATAATATTTAATCTATACTAGCCACACACTCTTAAATGAAAACAGATTATTTTAAAATTAAATTATAAATATTATAAGATAAAAATCAACTTAAAATTAAACTTTATAGAAATAATTTCTATTTAGGGTGTATATGATAAAAACAATACATATTATTCAGACAAACAATACATTTTTTAAAAATAGTTAAAACATTCAAAAAGAATATTTTTAATCAAAGATTCCAGTACAAAATTGAAAATTTTAAATGAAAATAAAATTTTGAAAAATTAATTTTGTTATAAAGAAATTAATAAAAAACATTTTGAAAATATATACTTAAAAAGTAATATTTTGAAAAATCAATCATCATAACATAAAAACGTGGATTTTAGTTGAAATTCCCTTACCTTATGTTTAACTCAACTTGTACATTATTTATCATACTGATTGAATATATTTTATTAATTTATAATTTATTATGAAACTTTTTAATGTTTTTTAATTTCATATTTATCATTACTTTCTACTTTATAAACGTTATATTGGATGTTTTGTCGATATTCTATACATGAGAGTCTAAAATTTACTTTATAAGATATCAATAGTCCATCTGGTCACTTCATCATCATACATAGAATAATATTTTTGAAATTATTACTATTTTTATAAATAATGTCTAATTTATAATCAAAATATATGTTATGGTTATTAAAAATGAATAACATTATAATCATGGAGACCGGAGGTCGAACGTACGCATAAGTAACGTTTTCCATTTTTCATAGATCATTATGTAAATAAATTCATTATTTTTTTTTGTAATTATAGAATTATATGAATAATCTTAAAATCATAATATTCATGTAAATATTGTTATATATATCATTCATGTTCTGTGGTGAAAAAAAATGACTCACATTTTCTCATGGAGTAGATTGTTCACAAGTACAGATGAACGACGTTATCATTATTATGTGCATGGAAAGTAAGAAAATAATTGATATATTATTATCTTATAATGATTAATATTTCATATATATAATATAATAATACTAAGTCTATCATTATATACGTTCTTGAGAGACCGCAATGAAAAATGTACTATATCATGTAGTATTCCCTTCGCACAGATGAAAAGTTAATTTCCCATTTGATTAATTTGGAGATAGATTTTGGTTATGATATTATCATATTAACATATAAGGATATTTAATATTTTGGTGATATTATTTCATCATGTTCTGGAATATTTTATGGATGGTGAAAAATAAATAAAATAGTAACACTTAAATAAAAATGATACATATCCTTCAGACAATCACCATTTCCTAACCTATTAACACCTCAATAGATGGTGTAATTCCTAAAATAATGACTATTGATTGTGAAGAGTTATTATAGGAATGTTTGGTGTGGATATGTTTTAAATAAAAGGGTGTATGAATTGTAAGTAAAAGATATGAATGGGTTCTATTTTATAGGAGTAGGGGGGCACCATAGAATTATAAAAGTTATTAAATTGATATAAATTATCAATTTATTCCTAATAAGTCCAAATTTATTTAGTTATAATATTTAATGATTATGGGTCAAAATACATTCAATAAATAAATATTATACACGGTTTTTATTATTTTTTAATCTGTATCATTTTGATTTAACACTTATTCTACCCTTTTTTATCTTACCATGATATCGTATTATTTACAGTTTATGGGATTATATAATTACAATAACATGAAAAAAAAACCATAATAGAATCATTAATGAAATATTAAGGATTATTAATACTATTTTTCCAAAGCATTTATTTTTTAAAATTTGATAATAGTTAATGAAATATTTTATATTTTAAAATACCAATACTATCAATTTTGACACTATTCATTACTAGACATTTTTAAAAAATAGTGACCAAGATAAATTCGAACCAACTTTTTAAAATAATCTACATATTTAATAGTCATACAATTTTTTTTCTTACATAATTAAGGTCATGAATATATTTATTTTAATATTTATATTAACACTAATTAGACTCATTCATTAATTATTAAATTACTACATCATCATTGTTTAATCAATTAATTTAATTATTTACTATCAATATTTTTGAAACAAATACCATGCTTTAAATAATACTTTAATATTTATAAGGACAACTTATAGTGTAAGATATAACTTGTATAACCCCATGTTAAAACTGGTGTAGTTATGAGGGACATGATTATGTTGTCCTCTCCTAACTTTAAATAAAATTTTATAAGTGTCATAATCACGTCCAAATGGATTCCAATCGCAGAAAATTTGGGAAATTTTATTATATTGGCCTAATTTGTCTAATACAATAATATCATGAGTAATTTTAGAGTAGTATTCTAATATTTATATTACTACGTTTACCATTAATTACTCATTTTACCTATAACCATAGTAATAAAAATAATTAATAATGTTATTGTTCGTAATATTAAAAATAAAGGAGAACTATTTAAATAATATAAAAATTATGATTCCAAAAATGGAATCCATTTTTCAAATTTCAAAAAAAATTGGCGAAATTAATTAAAAATCATCATCATAGACGAAATAAGAAAATATATTTTTAATGCAAAATCATTATAATTTCACGTAGTTTATTAATCAAATTTCCATATGAACTTTATTCTAATGACTAATATTGGATTAAATAAGAAACAAAATATAATTATCTCTTAAAACCTTGTAATATGACAATGTAACTATATAAATCAACGAGACAAAAAAGTTGTTTTGAACTAAAATGCAGTATTTTTCAATATTCATTAAAAATCGTTATTATCAAAAAAACTTCAAAAATTTATCGACAGTGAAATTTTCTATCCATCTTCAAAATATGAAGTTTATTTTCTCAAATATATTTTATAAAATAGAAAAACCAGTTTTAAAATGGGTTCCCACTCAAAATAGTGAAAAAATACCTTTTCTGAAAAATACATCATTACTGAGTAAGATTGTTTTTTTACTAGGACTAGAAAACATATAATAAGAATAATGAAAATTATATCGAATTTTTATTTAATGATTAATATCAAACAAAATTGATTTTATAATTATATAATGATAATTATTCATATTTTTCATGTTTTTCAAAAAAATCTCATACTTTATATTCAATTGGTTTTTACAAAAAATTTTAATTAATTTTTTAACAAATTAATTATTGTATTAAAATGTGTAAACCATATTTTAATAGTTTAATTATTATTTTCCATTCCCTCCATTTGAACTACTAGGTTATAACTGTAAAATTTTACAATAATATTTAGTTTTATCGCTTAAGAGTGTTGTGGTGTATCTGGTATGCTATTGAACATACTGTTTTTGAATTATAATCCTATACTTGTTCAATTTAATTAAAAAATATTCATCTCGGTTTATTAAATTTTTCTTCCACATTCATTTCCTATCACATACTTGGTGAAATTGTGATGGTGAGAGAAAACCTTACAATGAACCCATTTTGTTCTACTCTTTTAACATGTTCAAAAGGGTTGAATTAAATATCCTATATTTGTTTGGAAAATAAACAATAGGGTCTTTTTTATCCTAAACAATCTATAACATACACTACCTATTTTACACATACTATTGATTTTTGAGTACATCACCACTAATCCCTTGTCTATTCCATCGTATATAAACTAGAAATCTGTGGAGGGACATAATGATTTTATTCCATGGAGAAAATTGATAATGGAATTAAAATTTAAGAAAATTCTCACTTTATATAAAATCCTATATATGAAATTGAAAATTACTTTTAAGTGGAATGAAATGTAAATCAACTATGTCAAATAACTCAATAATTACAAAATAAAAAACCATTTGTCCATATTTTTACACCACCATGGAAAGGGTAATAAAGATGAATGTGGAAGAAGAAGGAATTAAAATCTTTTAAAAAACTAAATTAATGTGATATTGCTGAAAAAACAATAATTTATGGTGTCCCAGACTGAATGGGATAGAATTGAGATGCGTTGTTAGGGAGGATCTCCCCTCCTCTTATATATAGAATTTCCACCGACCAAATTTTTAATCATTTTCTTCCAAATAACTGACATAATCACAAATTGAAAAGTTATTTATTTATGTTTATAAATATCTTTTCTATCTCTCCACAAAATTTCATCGTATTTCCAAAAGTTTCCGAGTGTTATGCTCATTTTATGATAATAAATTATTCTATCCTGCCAGATTCATTAGATCATAAACCACCAGATTATAATTCTTTATTGATCAATGTAACATAAAATTCACACATATAATACTTCTTGATGGATATTAAAAAATTAATTTCTCACCCACCTACAGAATTTCACTGCAATTGGACACACCAATAACATTTTATTGATCCCTCAAAAAAATCGACATATCTCTAGACATTTACCATTGTCAACCATGTGATAATCTTTTGAGCATCCATATGGTCAATTCAGATATTGGAAAAGAAGTATTAAATTAATCCCTATATGTGTAAAATTATAAAACAATTGTATTTTTTAAAATTTTTTTTCATGTAGAAAATATTATGGCAAAAATTCATATATAATTTAAAATATTTCAAAATTAGAAATGGTATATTTTTACTATTAAGCTCAAAATACCACTAATATCATAAAATGTGGAAAATTATCTTAATCTAACACGTCAGTAAGATTTATAACCATGAAATTAAATCTTAATTTATTGAAAATAATTTATCTAAAAATTATCACACACTTCTAACTTGTACTCCTAGACAAGTAAACATTAAAATTTAATCAAATCAAATCCAAAACATGTACCAAGGATTTCTTCCACATACTCACTAACAAATGAAAATATTTCACATATTATTGAAACAAAATATTTTTTGGTTCTCTAATTATATTATTCAATATATTTCAACTTCATTTCATATCCCATGTACACAAAACACTGCCTCTGATGAATCTTCTCTCATCTCACAAATTTAAATGTTTGAAAATTATTTTCTCATCCAAACACAGGCCAGAGTCACCAAAGGATTAATAAATTCCTACTCCTCTACAAAATGTGAGTGAAGGAATTGTGTTTCTCATGAAGACTTTTCAATTTTTTTATGTCGCATTCAGTTGGTTGGATTTAGTTCTTAAAGATTCTATAGAAGAAAAAGGATGTCTTTTCTGTTTTTAAAGAAAAATTGCAAAAAACTAATGTTCACTCAACTAGGGTCTCATTCTCTTCTACCTTATAGATTGTTATCTCCATAATAAGGAAAATGATAAGAATGGTCACACCATTTATCGTGTCTCCATAATGCATATCCTCTAAAACTATGTTTTTCTTGAAACCTCCAAAGTGGCACCACTTTCTTTCTACATGGGAAGCTATGGAAATGAACCAATTATATTATAATTAATGCTCTAGAAAGTTATAACATTTTAAAAAATCAAGTCTTCCGTAGAAGCATCATATCTTCAACATTTAATTTTCCATCCAAATTTTCAAAAAATGAGGTAATACACCACATGATATCTTCCCCCACACTCATGTTAAACTATATCATGCAATTTCACTTCAATAAGAGGTTGTAAATGGAAAATTGGTGTGTATTGTGGCTATACTAACAACAATTTCATGGTTTCTAAGGTATTAACGGTTTAATATACAACTTATTCCATAATAAAAATAATTATTTTGAAAAGGGGTCTTAAAAACAAATAAATAAAACAATTATTTAAAAACAAAAGTACCTCAATCAACCATGTTTTGAAAGGAATAAATCATGATATAGATAAAGTAATCTGTGTTTGGTTCTTCCAAGAAATGTGGGGAATGTAAAAAATATGACAAAAATGTTATATAATCTCAACATGAATGTGATTTAAATAATAATGACAGTGAGATGTGGTATGAGAGTTAAAAACCAAAGTAATTCTCAAAATTTCCAAAATATTTGAACTAAAAACAATGTCATTTAAGAATTCATTTATGATTAGTGTCATTGAATAGATTGGTTCACTCACTGATATGGGTTTTAGAAATAGATATTATAATCATTTCAGCTCAAACGACTTGTAAAAATAGTAAATTTAAAAAACAACCACACAAAAATTCGATAACATATGATTTTTTTTGAAAAACATTAAAACAAGCTACAAATGAAAATCATAAACTAAAAATATTATCTATCCCAAACATAACTGATGTAGTATAATCAGTGCATTCAAATATATTTAACAAGTAATCGTATTTGAAATTTAGTCAACCTATTATTGTAAATTAAATTATAGATACAACGAAACTTATTGATAGTGTGACATTAAATTATGATCCTAATTGTTTCAAACTAAAAACCTAAAATCAATTGAATAAATAAATAATAAAAATTTAATTGGAAGAAAATAAAATTAAAATAGAATGAGAAACGATGGATATATCTAGTTTAATCACCCATGTGGGCCCTAGGTTTTGACTGAATTTAGAAAGGTTAGTCAATTTGGATACACCCAATCTAATTTTGGGTGATATTTCTTTCCTGAGAACCAACAAAAATTCTTCTTTTCAGGATCCACTAGTTCCTTTTTCTGTAGGACACCATGGATATTGTATACCAATTCCATCAACAATATTATAATATAAAACATGCCTAGTTGGTACAAAACAATGAATGGGTCTTCCTATTTTTTAGTTTCCATTTTTACATTATCATCTTTATTCCCCAATAGTTGTTGAAGGTTTGCAATATCAATGGAAAAATCAATGGGAAAGACACAATGTAATTCAATATGAAAAAAATAAAATCATGAAGTGTCAATATAAATTCAACCCTTTGAATGCCAATATATTTTGTCTCTATTTACTAATGATATGCCACATTGATCTCCTATTGAACACCCTCCAATAATTTCTATTTCTGTTTTTGAATTTCTATATGGTCCTCTTTAGATAAATATTATTTTTCATCATATTCCTACAAATAAATACAATTTATGGATGAATATCAAAAATGAAAAGAAATTGTTATTTCTTAATTCATTTTTAACATGATCAAAATATAATGAGTCCATGAAAAGTTTATATCCCAGAGTTATTTAATCTTCAACATGTTCTTCACTAGAAGTCACGTTTTGGAGGTGAGTAGTTGCAGATTGAGGTAGGGATTCCATCTCTACCATTTCCTGGATAAACTATAAATATTAGGGAAGACTATGGGGGGACTTTTTATACCATTAATACATCATAAAATTCTAGAAATTAAACTAATAACTCAGTTATCTTTCAGGTCATCTCATTAATATTTTCTTTGTTCATGTCATCCATTATTCCACATATAAATTATTCAAATATTTTCCCCCATTATCTATTGTCCAAAATAATATCACCTCTCTAAAAATAGAAGATACACAATCCTCATATGGAATAGTTTTGGTCAATAATTAGTTTATTTATCAGTGGTAGTTGTTACATGAAATAAATAAATAACCATACAGAAACATCATGTATTTTTTTCATTAATTGGAAAATATTAAAAAATTTACAATTATATTGTGTCACTATATCCCATAAAATGGTTCCATGTTTGATGCACACATGTAATGAGGCATTGAAAAAAATTATATTCACTAAGTGTAGTCTAGATATTAACCAGAGGAAGTCTCCTAAAGAGGAGTTCAAACAAAATATTTGATCACTTTTAAATGATTATAAAAATTAAGTGTATTTAGAATTAATCAACAAGAAAATTATTGAAATGAAATATAAAATTCAAATGATGGAAAACAATTATTTCAAATTTTCGATTAGGTAATTGTCAGTTTCTCAATTGTAATGAAATACTTGTCGATTTAATTCAAACCTTTTATTTTCAGTTGATTAATGTGACTTTCCAAAATTGTTTCACCTCACTTCCTTGGTGAAGTTGTGATGGTATGAGAAAACATACCAATATCTAAGAATGGCCATCTCTCCTTCCATGTTCAGAAGAGTTTTATTGAATTTCCCTAATTGACTTAGGAAATAACGGATAAGATTTTTTATATAAAAAACAACGAAGAACATACAGTACCACTTTTACATGTATTGACGATCGTTGAGTACATCACCACTAATCCCTAGTCTATTCCATTGTATATGAACCCAAAATAAGTGTTGGGAGATAAAAATTGTTTTCTATGGAAAAAAACAATAACAGTATTAAAATCATAGAATGATATAACTTGATAATAAAATCCTCTCTATTAAAATGAATGCAACTTTGAAGAAGAATGAAAATTAAATAAATATCTCTAAGAACTCCAGAATTACTAAATATAAAATCCACCATTCCACAATCAATCCAAATGATCACCACACCATTATAAGGGTAATCATTATGAATGGTGGAAGAATAAGTAATTAATTTTTATTTAGATATGATAATAAATAAAAGAGATAAAGAAGAAAAGTTATCCTCCTTGGTTTCCCATAAAGAATGGGATGGAATTGAGTGGCTTTGAGAGGGAGGATCCCCCACCTTTTATAGGTATAATTTTTTCAACAATTAATGGCACGATTTATCCCCATTAAAAGAAATTTTCACATATTTCACCCTACATGAATGTTGTTCAAAATATTTTTTCCCTTATCTCCTCAATATTTCAGAGTATTTGGACATGTGGGACGATAGCTATTCCCATTTTAATTTGACAATATAGTCTGTTATGTCGGACACTTAAAATTGAAATCCTCTAGATTAGAATGCTTTAAAGACTACTAAAAATTCCTATTAACATGTCTATGCCTTATTAAATGATTTTCCAGAACGTATTTTACATCCTCCCACCGAATTCTATAGCAATTGTGTCCACTATGGATGAGTTAGGTACCCCGCACAGAAAATCGATAGTTCTGTAAAAAATTTCATGGTCTAACTTCAATGTTTATTTTGATCCTTAATATGATCAATTTATATTTTTTTAAACAAGGTTGAAATGAATCCCTGGATGTGTATAATCTTACAGAGAAAGTATTATTCAATTTAGATTAATGCAGAAAATGTTGTGGAAAAAGTACAAAAATAATATAAAATAGTTAGAAATTTAAAATGGACCATTTTTACTAATAAACTCAACATACATCCAAATATCAAAAAATGTGGAAATTATCATAATGTAACACATTATTGGGATTAAAAACAATGAAATTCATTGTAACATTATTGAAAATGTGTGTTCTATTATATACATTTATTGACATTTCCTTGAGTAGTGGTAGATGTGGCATTTTGAAATTTCTTATGTCTTGTATGGTACGCCCTCATCTTGAAATATGCTATATGGGGTTTCCTTTTCTGAGCCCATCGCTACTGCATATGTAGTGGATCTAAAGTCACAAAATACAACAGATTCTATAACTCGCATATTTAATTCAATTAATACTCATATGTGGTCTATGTGTCTCAAACAATTAATGTATATAAGGGTCATTGATCGATGAGGTTATGACATCATCTAGGGTATGAAGGCCAATATTAGACCCTAAAAATTAGATGTTATCCATTTTAGTATTATTTTTAAAACCTCTTTATCTACATTTTCATGTTTAATCAACCGTAGTAGATAGTAATCATATTATATGCCTCAATATTTGAATGTATATAATAATGTGGTATAAAAAGTTTCTATATACTTCATTTTCGATGAAATTTACCTTAATTTAAGGTCGATCACACTTTTAAAATAGTTTTATAGGTTGGGATGGATGTCATATATCAGTTCAACTTATTAAATGAATTTTTAATTTAAAAAATATCTATTATAAAAAATAAATTTTTTTAAAATTTTATTTTTGAATAATTTACAAAATAATTTCATGTTGAATAATTAAAGGGTTACCCTCACATATAACCAATTTTCAAAAATCAACCCTATAAATTATGAAATCAAGGTAAATATATTGTGCCACCCCAAGATTTCATGGTACGTTTCTCTTTGAATAATGCAATAGCTTGCGTTGTACGCATGTTCGAGATTCTAACACACCGTGACCAATCAAAGTAGCTATTATGAATTGTAATACCCACTTTCTGAAATTTTATAAATTTTATATTTCAAAATGGACTTCATTTTTGGATTCGGAATATCAAAATTAGCCTATGTAGGTTTATTGATATTTTTCTGAGAACATCCAATTTTCGATGAATAGTGAAAATACTCAAAACCAACATTTTTAATAAAAATAAATTACAGTGATAAATTATACTATTGAGTGGTTTTAAAGTATAATTAAAATATAATTTTACAATCTTATCCAATGGTGGTTATTATAATTAATTTCACATTAAAATTGGACATAAATAATTGTCAATCTTTCGATAGATATGGTTTCTTAAAAACACGCTATTTGTTTTGACAACGGGAATAATTTTTAAATTAATTACTACAATTTATGGGTTTTTAATTTGGTAAAATGGATTCTATATTTGGTATCATAAGGTCCAAATTATGTAATTGAGAAACTTTTGTATTTTGACATTATGAATATTAACGATGGTAATTAACATTAATTATCGTGATTAATTAGTAATCAGGTAGTTAAGGGTAATAAAATAATAACATCATAACAAAAAATGACCCCAACATGTGTCCTAATGCTAATGGTTGTTTCATGGCCTACCATGGGATTCCTCGTGCCAAAACATGGGACCCAATGGAATCACTTTTGGGTGATAGTGACATTTTATTATATTATTTTTTAAAAGGGAAATATAACCAATGTATGTATCACCCAAGTAAGACAATATTAGTTTTGTCTGTGTAAATTATATCTTGGACTATAAATATTAATTTTAAAGATAAAAATATTTAGTACATAATGATATTTTTTATACTTTTTAGACATTAAATAAATTATATAATTTATGACACCATGATGATGCAGCGATTACCTCATTAATTAACGATTTAAATAAAATGAAAAGATAATGTAAAATCTAAGAATTACACTTGTCAAAAACATATTGGATTAGTATATTTATAACCCTTTTCACCTTATCCTCTAAATAAATAATTTTGGGACTTTAAAATCTGAAACTCATTATATAATAAAGTAACATTTCTTGACTTTCCAAAAGTTCCCCCTCTTCTCCTCCTATAAAAGGCCCCCACCTCTAGCACCATATTCACACCTTAAAATCAATTTGGCTCATCCAACCTCTTCCCAAATACTCTATCAACATCACACTCTTACTCTTAGAAGCCTCACTTTGGGAATAAGTCTTCCCAAGGAATCCATTGGCTAAAATAAAAAAGAGTTACCCAATTTTAGGGTAATGTATTCTCTTATGTTCTTTAGTTTTATTTTGATTCACTAACCCATTAAACTATTTTTAATCCTTTATTTTGTATCAACACCAGTATCTTGAATATAATAGGATTTTTTTATGATAAGTATTTGATTTACACTTACACACACCTTCGTCTAATGGTTGAAGAACATACAGTTTCTGTGGGTGGCGAATTACTGCCTCACGAATCAATGATTGTTCAATCTTCATTTAACACCACTCATGGTGGCCATTAAGATGTCACTATATTTATATATGATATTTATGATATTCATTTTTTCCTTATTCTTTTGCATTTTTCATTTATGGTATACCTTTTTGATTTCCACTATGGGTACACGCAATAATTTCATTTTAGGAAGTGCGGACTACCGCCCCCTCAAAGTGATTTGAATCGTTAATGCTATATGTGGGATGTATAAAGGATGGAGTAAATGATTATATATATGATATTATATCTAAATTATAATATACCTTTATATCATTATGATTTCATTCCATTAAATATGAAATAGAAATGAATGTAGCGTTCATGCGTACGTACGGCTTACCATCTCCATGAACGGTGCATTTCTTTTCCTACCCCTAAATGTTATATAATATTATAAATGAATGTATATAATGGATATATATGATATATATGATATCTATATCATTAATATAATTCTGTGTATAATGGATATTTTACCACATAAACAACTTGTAATTATAAGATGATTATTGTTGACTTAAGTACCAACGATCGACAAAACGACTGTTATTAACTTAAATGAATACATAAGTAATAAGTGATATAAAAAGGAAAATTAACATGAAAAAGGTTATTAAAAGAGTATATATTAAATCTAGTTTATTATTCAGGGGATTAAAGAATGATCTAGTCATGTTAGACACGAGGTAAGGGACTTCGTCTCAAGCTCCTTTCATTGAGGCATATTATCTATTAATAAAAGACTTTATTTTATACAGTGTATAAACCCCTTTGAATTTTACGTTTATTTAAATTTAATATTTTTATACGAATCCTTTTTACTAAATGAAAAAATGAATGTTTTATCTAACGTATGCGGCAACAATGACTTCTCCGCCGTTGTGACCATTATTTGAGTTTCTTCTTCCTCTACAAGCAATAATTTTTTTTAATGAAAAATAAATACCATGTTTTGCATTTATTTTATATTGGTATTGAAAATGGTTTTGATAATGTTTTTATTATATCAATGTGTTGTATTGATATCTTGTTATTGAAATGTTGAAATGTTATGTTTCCTTTATGCATGTTCTATGTGATATGATTATGTTATGGTTTATGATATGTTGAAACCTTTTCACATAAGGAAAGAATTTGACATAATAAGTGATGGGTGGAGCCCGCTATAGCTCCTCGATGCATTAGTAGGTCTCATGAGACAAACTAGTGTCTTGGCACAAGGCCTTGACAAAATCTTATTTGTAGTTTTGGCACAAGGCCTTGACTATGTGGTTATGATAGTCTCGCATTATGCATTCCATCATTATGAAAGTGGTTTTTGATATTGAATGTGATTATTAGACTAGTAGAATATCCATGTGAATAAGTAAATGGCATTATTTCATTTTATTTTTTTCCATATTCTGCTAAAGATCAATTTTAAAAGGCTTTTGTTTTAGTTATACATTGCCTTGCATGTTTATGTTTATTTATAAACGTTTCTTCTGTATTGTTATCCTTACTGAGCATCTGAGCTCACTCGTTTCTATGTTTTATTTTCCCAGGATGTGAAAAAAATATTTGACTTACCTACAGGGATAGTCTGAAGGGGATAGGAATGTGGACTATGGAGACTATGTTATTTTTATTTTTCCCTTTATGATGTAATGTAACATTTATGAATGTATCTAGTGTTTCCAATGCTACTAAATTAATCAGTTTTTCGAGACTCGATATTTTGTGATCATGCCAATGATATGCCATAATGCACCGACTCTGGTAAACTGGGGTCAGGTCATTACAGTTGGTATCAGAGGTAGTTTAGTACTAACCTTGGAAGCTAAATTTAGAAAAACTTTGATTAGGTAACATAGCCCTAAGATATACTTTGAGGAATAGAATAGAAGAACTTCCTAGAATTTTGGTATTGTAGAGATTCTGTGAGTTTTACGAGAAATACATCCCTGTCTGGAAATGGGCAGGTAGAGGCATCTTTGGCACAGATGCTGTAACAGCCCGAAATTTTATAAAAAATATTCTTTTTAATTTCATTAATGTCTTGTGTTATACGCTACACCAAAACAAGCTTTCACAACACACATCTCTGACCTGGCTTGAATTACACGCAATCAGGACCTTCCATGATAGCGTGTGTTGTACGCAACACTAAGTTTCGCTAAACAACTATATGCTATTAAAATATTATTTAAAACTAGCCATTATGAATAGTATTAGCTAAATTTTGAATTTTATAACATTATTATTCATCTTACACATTTTCTAGAACATGGTATATGAAAAAAATAAATGTTTCGGGAAAAATAAGTACTTTTCAAAAAATGCAGTTTTGCCGCCTTTTGATGGCGCACCCACTTTAAATATAGTTTTTGACATGTTTATAAGTTCAATTTGACAAAATAAAATTCTTCTTTGGAATCAATAAAGAAAAATTTACTTTGGATTAATTTTTCATATTATTCTGGTAACTTTCACATTTTAATGAATAGTAAAAACACGCTATATTTTAATTAAAAACAATTTTTTTCATCGTAATATCTTATGTAGTTAAATTATAATATTGAATGCTTTTAAAGTATAAATAGAATATATTTTTACCATTTAATATAATGTATGTCATTATCATTGATTTTACCTTGAATTCGTAGGTTAAATCAATTCAATCTTTTGCAATGTTTTAAACAAAAACCCGTTTTTATTCGACAACGGGATTAATTTTTATTAAATTTCTGAAACTTCTGTGTATTGAATTTTTAAAAATGGATTCCATATTTGGAATCAATGGGTCAAAATTATGTTAATAGGCTACTTTTTATTTTTGGGAATTATGAATAGTAACTACGGTAAATTTTATTTACCATAGTTAAAGGTAAATCGGGTAATTAAGGGTAAATATAATATTATAAAATTACCCTAACACATGCCAAAATTCTATTGGATGACTAAAAGTCGACCCATATCACCTAAGGGTCGGATTTGATTCATTTAATAGACTTTTGTCCATGAAAATAATTTAATTATTATTAAAAACCAAAGAATGTGACAACATGTCACTTTCTTAAATCTTATAAGTATAATAATTTTAATTTAGTGAAAACCTTTATGAAAATTTGAACATGAATAGTTTCCAGAAATATAATACAATTATCTACATCATAAGAATTTATTTAGAATTTTTAGGGATTAAATAATTATCATGACACAAAGATGATGCATTAATTGTCTTATTAATGAAATATTGAAATAATTGATGTTATAAATACCCAAATAAATATAATTTGAGACTTTTTATGAATTCCAATAATTTTCTAGGTTAATATGACATATTAGTATTGATTTAATTAATTTTGTTCGAACTTATCATTGTGTTATGATTTTCACAAAAATCAATTACTAAATAGTGTCAAAATTGACATAAAATAGTTTTTAAAACAAATATTATATTATTAATTGTTATTTTATTCCTAAAAATATAAGTCTTGGCCAAATGACTTAGATAAGGTTATATATATTAATTATAAACAATTTGGGGTTCGTTTGGCTTCTTATAGTAAGTTTATTAACCTTATAGTGTAAGAAAACAAGAAGACACGGTAAAAGTTAAATTATCTAACTTAAAGTTAAATCTAAATGTTAAGGTTAAAATAATAAACTAACCTTGTCTAAATTCTATTGGATGAGAGGATTTCGACCCATCCCCACTTTATATCGAAATAAGACCCTTTGGAACCATTATAAACCGAATTTGACCTTAATATAAAATAATATTTTTAGTTATTCCAAAGGTACCCCTCTCCTCCCTTATAAAAGGGCACCTCCTCCCCCTCCTTATCACACCAATTTGAGCACTCAAGCTCGGCCAAACCCTGCCATTTTCTCCTCTCCACTTCCATAGAATAATCCTAGAGGTCCTGGTCTTCTTTAAAGACCAATCTTAGTTCCCTAAGTGGAGGATTCAAAGAGGCGTTCCAAAGAAGAGGTAATATCCATTACCGATCTTTTCAATTTCTTTCTTCTTCAACATCTTCTTCATTAGTTTTTTCATTGTAAAGTAATAACATCAGTATTACTTACATACTTATATGTTATTATAAATACGAAACAACCCTAATTCACCTTCTATCCATCCTACGGAAAAATGAAATCACCGCGCGTGCGTACGTACGGAATACCGTCTCCACGCCGTGGTGTAATCTATTTTCCACCATCACCTTACAAGGACGGGTATAATGGTGTAATGAGTAACTATTTATGATTATTATAAAGTAATATTGATACTGAAATAATATATATATACTCCAATACAGTTCCACGATCATAGGAACGATATCATCACTCGTGCGTACGTACGGAATACCGTCTCCACGATGTGATGCGACTCGTTCTACATGATCATCATTACATAGTAATTATATAAATGAATTGAATGAATAAATATGATATATTTTACACTAATACCATTCTAGATATAAGGTATCTATATCCTTAAAGGAAGAATAAGAATTTATTCAGCAAAACACGCATAAGAACAAAAGGCAATAAGGACCCAAGTAACAAGTAACAATGAAATATTACTAACAAGAAGATAAGAATATGACCATATATGATATCATATCAATATTTATGATTCTGGAATAAGTCAATAACATTATTTAAAACATTATACAGGAGATTCGGACACGTACAAAGCAAATCGGACCTAAGGTAAGGGAAAATATCACAATCTCATTTTTATCCGAGATTGTTTATACTTTGGAATTTACTGGGGTGTATTTTATCATCCACATCCATGTTTCTTCAATATCTAATATTTATATCCTTCTACAATAGTTTATATCCAATTTTACCCTTCGGTGAGTTTTTATTAAAAGATATGAAAGGAATCTTTTGTCGTTTTTCGTACGAGGTACATTTTGACTTTTCCGACAAAAGTACGAGAAGAATGTTTTTTTTAACTTATACGACATGAATGGATTTTTAAAACATTATTTCCAAGAAGCTTACTTTACAAGTTTTCAAGTTTATTTTTAATCAACTTCTTTTAGTTTAAAATTTTATGAAATGTTAAGAAAGGAAAAGTGTTTTTGAAGTAGAAAGGATATTTTCCTCAAGAATGGAGTTCAAGTGTTTTATCAAAATTATTTTACATCTAAGATAATAAAGGGTTCTGTTTTTATCCCTATTATTACATTGATTTGATTATGTTGTGATGGAATTATTTTTAAGAATTCATTTATCTTATATGAATTGTTTTATGATGTATTGATGTTTAAGAATCCCATTTTTATTACATGGGTTATGTAATGATGTATGATTTATGATTTTGTGGCACACATAAGAATGGTATCATTATGAGATGGGTGGGACCTATATCTCCCTCCAATGCATTGGGTAAAGATTTTATATCTCATGAGATAGACATGGCTGGAACGGTAGGGTATACCGGTTCAGTGAAACAGGACGGAAACGAGGGTGACTCGGTTCAGAAAGGGACTTTGTCCACTAAGATAGTCTTGGCAATGAGTCTTGACTAATAAGATATGATTCTATATGATTATGTGTGTATGCCACAAAGTTTCATGTTTTAAGATATGATTATTGGGATTTCATTTCACTACTATGATTTATCCCATGTTATGAAATTATGGTCTCTCTCTTTTGATGGATAAGATTTCCAAATGTTATGTTCTTATGAATATGATGTGATTGATTTTTCATTTGTTTACCCTTACTAAGCATTTGAGCTCACGCTTTTATGTTTTCTTTTCCCCAGGATATAAGGAAAGGTTTTAGGTAAAAAAAAGGAAGATCTTTATGGGAGATATTGGAGATCTTTCACCACGATTAGAAGATTACGTTCCGAGTTTCCAAAGATACTAAACTATAACGATCCTTGTGTGTGTGTTTTTTGTTATGTACTAAGTATTCTGCAAAAGTAATGAAATTTTCATGTACGATAAGCTTCGGGTCTCTACAGTTGGTATCAGAGGAAAGGTTTAGTCAACCTTTGGAAACTAGGATGCGAAAACGTTAGTGAGATCCCTAGAGATATTTCTAAGGTATTTCTAGGGATTTCCCTAAGGTTAAGTATACATATAAGTTATAGTACTAGAATTACGCTAACGATCATAGAATTAAACCTAAGATGTTAGATATTGAAGGTACTCCCCCTTTATTATGTGGTTTTCCCTAACAATTTTTGCCTCTCACACTATTCTTTTTGGGTTTTAGACGATGGGTGGAACCCGAAGGAACCGTGTTGATCAATGCAATGGACAATGCAATGATTGTCCTCCTGAACAAACAAATTTTATGGGAGATGGAGTGAAAAATCTTATTGCTATACTTACACAAGCTGTGAATCATTCTGGACTTCTAAATGAGCAGAGAAGGGAACAATATTCTATTGAGTCCTTCATGAGGCAACGTCCACCTTCTTTTAGTGGGTCTTCCGATCCACTTGTTGCTGAACAATGGATCAGTACCACTGAAAAGATATTTTCAGTTCTTCAATGTTCTGAAAATGATAATGTCATCTTAGTAGTATATCGTTTGGAAGGTGAAGCTGATCAATGGTGGAATCTTATCAAGAATACGAGGCCAAGAGATGAAATTGAGTCCATGGAATGGGACGAGTTCAAGAACTGTTTTTCAGTAAGTACTTCCCTCGTATTCTTCGAACGAAGATGGAAAAGGAGTTTCTTGAGCTGAAGCAGAAGAATGGTGAATCTGTTGGTATATATGAAGCAAATTTTACAAGACTTGCAAGGTATGCATCTGGCATTATCATCCAACCTGAAAGTAAAGTTGATCGATTTTTCAGTGGCTTAAAACCAAGTCTTCGAAGGGCATTAGCTATAAGAGACATCAGTAGCTATGAAGAAATTGTGTGTTGTGCTATCAAGGTAGAAATGGAAGTTGGTGTTACATATCCATCTCATGGTTTTGACAAGAAACGAAAGATGGAGTTCAAGGAGAAATCTCAGAATAATGGTGAAAAGAAGATGAATGTTTCCTTATGCACAAAGTGTGGAAAGAAGCATAGTGGAGATTGTCTTAAAGGGACTAGAAAATGTTTTAAGTGTGGAAAAGAAGGTCATCGAGCAGCTGAGTGTCGATGTAATGGAAAAAGGGATTCTAATGATGTGAATAAAGAAAACACTACAGAGAACGCACCACCAACACTTCAATGCTTCAAGTGCAAGGAGGTGGGGCATTATGCTAATAAATGCCCTAATCCAAGGGTCAGTGATGATCGACATGAGAAACCGCTTAAGGCAAAGGAAAAAGGGAAGTCACATGCGATCACTATTGGCGATGTTGAATATGACAACGATGTGGTGGAATGATTAAGTGTTTATGTAATGGGATTCCAAAATAATGTTGTATCATGGAGTATTGGAATATTTATGTATTGGTCTAATGTGTTATTCAAAGTGATTGAGATATTATGCGCATAATGAAGGGAAAACGAGAAAATGAAATGTTTAACAGTATTCATGAGATCATGATTGATATAAGGACTAAGTGATATCATGGTTTGAGTATATAGAATTTTGAGGATTTTGGTATGTGGAAGGTGTTAACTTTTAACTGCATTCATGTTTTCACTAAGGTATTCAAGAGAATACATGATTACGGACTTTGAATGTTTGGAATGGGACCAACAAAACATATCTTATGATATATGGGGATCGACGATGGTATTAAATCTCTGGTAATTGTTTTCACTATGAGAGTGGACTTCAGTATTATGGATAAGCCTAAAGATTGGAATGGATTATGTTGGACATAAGTTAGTATTGTTTAAGGATAGAAGTTTTTTCGATATTATTGATGGGATGTTATAGTAATATAGTTTTAGAAAAAGGACAACCTGCAGGATGGGCGACAGCCCATCGCGTCGGACAAGGCTGTGGGAATCGAACCCACAACCGAAGTGCGACTGGCCTTTATCACCTACCAATGGCCTACATAAAGTCCCTGTTTAGTAGAAACTATTTTTATTATATTAAGCAGTATGATATATGATGTATAAGTCCATTTTAGGACCAATATATGATTAATCTCACTATAGATCGACTTATGTGTATACTTTTTGCTAACCTTTTGTTTGAGACAGATGGAATGACTCGTCATTCTATCACATGATCTGCTAACACTTCACGAATAACAAATTCAACTTCATTTATTTAAGAGATGAAGTGGAAATTGTTCAAGGCATGAACAATAGTGAGATTGTACCAAAATAAAGTAAGTATTTATTCTAATTCAAATTTTCAACTTTATGGAAATGATCTTGAAAACCAAAAATGTTGTCCTAGTGACCTTATATCCGATGAATCAGATGGTACCCTAGATCATCAAAAATTTATGGCATTGTGATTGCTAGCGTTTCCATAGCCATGTTCTCCACAACTCTCCATCAGAACATGATGGTTAGATTTCTCTTCCATATCCATATTTTCACCTATGTGGAAACCCGGTGATTAGTTTAATTGGGTAACCGTTACGTTTCATACTTTTGTTTTTAAATATTGGTTTTGGTATTCCTTTTTACGATGTGGGTTTCTATTAATGGAACTTTCGAATAGTAAACCATTTATAACCCCGACGAATTTCGAGGGCGAAATTCATTTTAAGGGGGGTAGAATGTAACACCCCAAAATTTTATAAAAAATATTATTTTTAATTTCATTAATGTCTTGTGTTATATGCTACACCAAAACGAGCTTTCACAACACACATCTCTGACCTGGCTTGAATTACACGCAATCACGACCTTCCACGATAGCGTGTGTTGTACGCAACACCAAGTATCGCTAAACAACGATATGCTATTAAAATATTATTTAAAATTATCCGTTATGAATAGTATTAGCTAAATTGTGAATTTTATAACATTATTATTTATCTTACACATTTTCTAGAACATGGTATAAGAACAAAATAAATTTTTCGGGTAAAATAAGTATTTTTCAAAAAATGCAGTTTTGCCGCCTTTTGATGGCGTACCCACTTTAAATATAGTTTTTTACATGTTTATAAGTTCAATTTGATAAAATAAAATTCTTCTTTGGAATCATGAATGAAAAATTTACTTTGGATAAAATTTTCATATTATTCTGGTAACTTTCACATTTTAATGAATAGTAAAAACACGCTATATTTTAATTAAAAACAATTTTTTTCATCGTAATATATTATGTGGTTAAATTATAATATTGAATGGTTTTAAAGTATAAATAGAATATATTTTTACCATTTAATTTAATTTATGTCATTATCATTGATTTTACCTTGAATTCGTAGGTTAAATCAATTCAATCTTTTGAAATGTTTTAAACAAAAACCCATTTTTATTCGACAACGGGATTAATTTTAATTTAATTTCTGTAACTTCTGTGTATTGAATTTTTAAAAATGGATTCCATATTTGGAATCAGTGGGTCCAAATTATGTTAATAGGCTACTTTTTTATTTTTGGGAATTATGAATAGTAACTACGGTAAATTTTATTTATCATAGTTAAAGGTAAATCAGGTAATTAAGGGTAAATATAATATTATAAAATTACACTAACACATGCCAAAATTCTATTGGATGACTAAAAGTCGACCCATATCACCTAAGGGTCGGATTAGATTCATTTAATAGACTTTTGTCCATGAAAATAATTTAATTATTATTAAAAACCAAAGAACGTGACAACATGTCACTTTCTTAAATCTTATAAGTATAATAATTTTAATTTAGTGAAAACCTTTATGAAAATACGAACATGAATAGTCTCCAGATATCTAATACAATAATCTACATCATAGGAATTTATTTAGAATTTTTAGGGATTAAATAATTATCATGACACAAAGATGATGCAGTAATTGTCTTATTAATGAAATATTGACATAATTGATGTTATAAATACCCAAATAAATATAATTTGAGACTTTTTATGAATTACACTAATTTTCTAGGTTAATATGACATGTTAGTATTGATTTAATTAATTTTTTTCGAACTTATCATTCTGTTATGATTTTCACAAAAATCAATTACTAAATAGTGTCAAAATTGACATAAAATAGTTTTTAAAACAAATATTATATTATTAATTGTTATTTTATTCCTAAAAATCTAAGGCTCGGCAAAATAACTTAGATAAGGTTATATATATTAATAATAAACAATTTGGGGTTCGTTTGGCTTCTTATAGTAAGTTTATTAACCTTATAGTGTAAGAAAACAAGAAGACACGGTAAAAGTTAAATTATCCAACTTAAAGTTAAATCTAAATGATAAGGTTAAAATAATAACCTAAACTTGTCTAAATTATATTGGATGAGAGTATTTCGACCCATCCCCACTTTAGCTTCGAAATAAGACCCTTTGGAACCATTATAAACCGAATTTGACCTTAATATAAAATAATATTTTTAGTTATTCCAAAGGTACCCCTCTCCTCCCTTATAAAAGGGCACCTCCTCCCCCTCCTTATCACACGAATTTGAGCAGTAAAGCTCGGCCAACCCCTGCCATTTTCTCCTCTCCACTTCCCTAGAATAATCCTAGAGGTCATGGTCTTCTTCAAAGACCAATCTTAGTTCCCTAAGTGGAGGATTCAAAGAGGCGTTTCAAAGAAGAGGTAATATCCATTACCGATCTTTTCAATTTCTTTCTTCTTCAACTTCTTCTTCTTTAGTTTTTTCATGATAAAGTAATAACATAAGTATTCCTTACATACTTATATGTTATTATAAATATGAAACAACCCTAATTCACCTTCTATCCATCCTACGGAAAAACGAAATCACCGCGCGTGCGTACGTACGGAATACCGTCTCCACGCCGTGGTGTAATCTATTTTCCACCATCACCTTACAAGGATGGGTATAATTGTGTAATGAGTAACTATTTATTATTATTATAAAGTAATATTGATACTGAAATAATATATATATACTCCAATAAAGTTCCACGATCATAGGAACGATATCATCACTCGTGCGTACGTACGGAATACCGTCTCCACGATGTGATGCGACTCGTTCTACATGATCATCATTACATAGTAATTATATAAATTAATTGAATGAATAAATATGATATATGTTACACTAATACCATTCTGGATATAAGGTATCTATAACCTTAAATTAAGAATAAGAATTTATTCAGCAAAACACGCATAAGATCAAAAGGCAATAAGGACCCGAGTAACAAGTAACAATGAAATATTACTAACAAGAAGCAAGAATATGACCATATATGATATCATATCAATATGTATGATTCTGGAATAAGTCAATAACATTATTTAAACCATTGTAAAGGAGCTTCGGACACGTACAAAGCAAATCATACCTAAGGTAAGGGAAAATATCACAATCTCATTTTTATCCGAGATTGTTTATACTTTGGAATTTACTGGGGTGTATTTTATCATCCACATCCATGTTTATTCAATATCTAATATTTATATCCTTCTACAATAGTTTATATCCAATTTTACCCTTCGGTGAGTTTTTAGTAAAAGATATGAAAGGAATCTTTTGTCGTTTTTCGTACGTGGTACATTTTGACTTTTCTGACAAAAGTACGAGAAGAATGTTTTTTTTAACTTATACGACATGAATGGATTTTTAAAACATTATTTCCAAGAAGCTTACTTTACAATTTTTCAAGTTTATTTTTAATCAACTTCTTTTAGTTTAAAATTTTATGACATGTTAAGAAAGGAAAAGTGTTTTTGAAGTAGAAAGGATATTTTCCTCAAGAATGGAGTTCAAGTGTTTTATCAAAATTATTTTCCATCTAAGATAATAAAGGGTTCTGTTTTTATCCATATTATTAACTTGATTTGATTATGTTGTGATGGAATTATTTTTAAGAATTCCTTTATCTTATATGAATTGTTTTATAATGTCATGATGTTTAAGAATCCCATTTTTATTACATTGGTTATGTAATGATGTATGATTTATGATTTTGTGGCACACATAAGAATGGTATCATTATGAGATGGGTGGGACCTATATCTCCCTCCAATGCATTGGGTAAAGATTTTATATATCATGAGATAGACATGGCTGGAACGTTAGGTTATACCGGTTCAGTGAAACAGGACTGAAACGAGGGTGACTCGGTTCAGAAAGGGACTTTGTCCACTAAGATAGTCTTGGAAATGAGTCTTGACTAATAAGATATGATTCTATATGATTATGTGTGTATGCCACAAAGTTTCATGTTTTATGTTATGCTTATTGGGATTTCATTTCACTACTATGATTTATCACATGTTATGAAATTATGCTCTCTCTCTCTTTTGCAGGATAAGATTTCCAAAAGTTATGTTCTTATGAATATGATGTGATTGATTTTTCTTTTGTTTACCCTTACTGAGCATTTGAGCTCACCCTTTTATGTTTTCTTTTCCCCAGGATATAAAGAAAGGTTTCAGGTATAAAAAAGGAAGATCTTTATGGGAGATATTGGAGATCTTTCACCACGATTAGAAGATTACGTTCCGAGTTTCCAAAGACACTAAACTATTACGATCCTTGTGTGTGTGTTTTTTGTTATGTACTAAGTATTCCGCAAAAGTAATGAAATGTTCATGTATGATAAGCTTCGGGTCTCTACAGATGCACCTTGGGTTAAAACCCGAAAACACTTCTTTGATCTAGACTCGAACGAGAACTGGTGCATGGCAACGAGCCTTGCTACACTCTTGGTTACGAAACTCCCAGGGGATATTCATAGGATAATTCTCATTTTATTTACAAACCATTATGATTCGTTTATGAGTATATACTTCATCAATGAAAACATTTTTATGATTATAGATTATATCCATAAACTGTTCAATTTATGTTAAGTGTTTTACAAGTATGGAATTATGAATTTTCATTCATAAATTGATCTAGTTTATTACATTTTTTAGAAATGGAGCCAAGTGGAAAGAATGTAAACCGTATCAATGCACACACTCCATGTAGGGATTTCCCTTCTTCTCTAGATAATTATAATGGAGATGGTGATACAACGGGTGCTGATCTGCATATCACCATACTGGGACAACTCACACAGTTTATGAATAATAACCTTACTCGTATGGAGCATCCATATACGCAATGTGTAGGATCAATGTTAGACCGCTTCATGAAGAAACAACCACTAACATCCAATGGCAGTACAAATCCCTTAGTAACTGAGCAATGGAGAAATTATTTAGAGAAAATATGCCATGCCTTTGGGAGTACTGAAAGGGAAAAAGTTATCATGGCAATTTACCACCTCACTGGAGATGTTGATCAATGGTGGTCATTGATTCAAAATACAAAATAAGATGATGACGTATCAAATATGGAATGTATGGAGTTCAAAGAGATTTTATTAGAAAAATACTTTCCTCATGACCATTGAGAAGATATAGAAAGGTAATTTCTGAGTCTGAGGCAAAAGGAGGATGAAAATATTGCCAAGTATGAGTCTAACTTTACATGGTTATCAGGGCATGTTGTAGATTATATACATAACCCAATAAGTAAGATTGATCATTTCTTTGATGGGTTAAAACAATTTCTCTATCAAGATTTAGTATCACAATATTTCTCAATGTACGAAAATATAGTCTCATGTTCTATCAAGATAGAAAAGAAATTCTCTAAATCTTATGACAATATATTAAAGTAAGAGAAGAAGAGAACAATGGAACAAGAGACAGATAAAGGGAGAATGGGAAAGAAAGATTTTCCATTATGCGATAATTATGGGAAGAATCACCCCGGTATTTGCCTAAAAGGAATGGTAGTTTGTTATTAATTTGGAGAAAAAGGTCATCAGGCTCGTGATTACAAGGGAAAGAAAGAAGCTATCAATGTTGAATGCTACAATTGTAGAGAAATGGGGCATTATGCAAAAGAATATCCTAAGAATCAAGAAAACATACCTCAGATAATTCCAAAGGATCGAGGCCAGTCTTGTGTTGTTACTATAGTTGATGTGGAATAATTATTGTATTTGTGTTTTTGGACTCAAGAACTATATTATGGTTATAAGAATAATGTGATATATATAATGATTTTACTGAAGAAATTGTTTTTTTCATTAAGGTTTTAATATGATGAAGGTAATCATATTTTCATTTTGTGATAATAAGAGAAAATTTTCTTTGTTTGGGAATCTGATGAATTGATTTTGGAATTTAGAGACAATTTAGAGAAAGTATGTAGAGAGGTATTTTGGATAACAGTAAAGGTTGGAATGGATTATGTTTATATTTGGATATTATTATTTAATGTTAAAAGATTTCTGAAGATTATTTTTGGAATATAAAAATACAATAGTTTTAGGAAAAGGACAACCTGGAGGTTGGGGGATAAACCGTCGCGCTAGAAAAAGCTGTAGGAATTGAACCCACAACCATAGTACGACTGGACTTTACTACATTCCACTAGCCTATAGGAAGTCCCTAGTTATTAAAAAATAGTTTTTGTAATATAAATAGTATGTGTTAATATTTTGAACCTTGTATAATTAGGATAAATATAATATTTTTGAGTTCTATTATCTTTTTGAGTAAAAGATGAGTTTGTGGTGGAAATTATTTGACGGGTGAAACTCTACTTGTCAAGAATATATATATATATATATATATCTCTTATTCTATGTATAAATTAATTCTTAAACATTAGGAAAGGGATATTAAAACAAAAAATGTTTTTTGTTGAACTGGTGATATCTTAAATCAATATAGATTGAAGGCTTTGGGGCCCTCAATTTTATACTTTTTTTATTGACGACCTCAATCACTCCCTAAAAACATTTATGTTTTTTCTCCAATTATATGTCTTTAATTTTCACCCATGTTATCCTAATCGAGATCATAATTTGGTGGTGACTTTTTGATTTCCCTTTCCCTCTTATTAAGGCTAAATTTTATTAACCTTATTTCTAATGTGGGTTTTCCACAAAGGTATTTTCTATTTTAAAACATTTATTTTGGAAGAAAATATTCAGATTGCGAGGATGCAATTTATCGAAGGAGGGGAGAATGGTATATCTCAGGCTTCCACGGTACGCTTCTCTTTCAATAATGCAATAGCTTTCATTGTGCGCAAGTTCGAGATTCTAACACACCGCGACCAATCAAAGTAGCTGTTATGAATAGTAATACCCAATTTTTGAAATTATAAAAATTTTATATTTAAAAATGGACTTTTTTTTTGGATTCAGAATATCGAAATTAGCCTATGTTGAATTTTTGGTATTTTTCTAACAACATCCAATTTTCAATGAATAGTGAAAAATACTTAAAAACAACATTTTTAATCAAAATAAATTATAGTGATAAAATAAACTATTGAGTGGTTTTATAGTATAATTATAATATAATTTTACCATCTTATCCAATGGTGGTCATTATAATTAATTTCACTTTAAAATTGGACATAAACAATTGTCAATCTTTTGATAGATATTGTTTTTTAAAAACACGGTATTTGTTTTGACAACGCGAATAATTTTTAAATTAATTACAATAATTTCTGTTTTTATATTTTGGTAAAATGGATTCAATATTTTGAATCGTAAGGTCCAAATTATGTAATTAAGACACTTTTGTTTATTGACATTATGAATTGTAACTACGGTAATTATCTTTAATTATCATGATTAATAAGTAATCAGGTAGTTAAAGGTAATAAAGTAAAATCATAATAATAATAAATGACCCCAAAATGTGTCCTAGTGCTACAGGTTGTGTCATGGCCGACCTTGGGATGCCTTATGCCAAACCTTGGGACCCCGTGGAATCACTTTTTTGGGATAGTGACATTTTATTATATTATTTTTTTAAAAGAAAAGTATAACCAAAGTATGTATCACACACGTAAAACAATTATAGTTTTATCTGTGTAAATTATATCTTAGACTATAAATAATAATTGGAAATATAAAAATATTTCCTACATCATGATATATTTTTTATAATTTTTAGACATTATATAAATTAAATATTTTCTGACACCATGATAATGTTGTGATTACCTCATTAATTAAAGATTTAAATAAAATAAAAAGATAATGTAAAATCTAAGACTTACACTTGTCAAAAACCTAATGAATGAGTATATTTCAAACCCTTATCACCGTATCCTCGAAATATATAACTGTGGGACCTATAAAATCTGGAACTCATTATATAATAAATGAACATTTCTTAACTTTCCAAAAGTGCCCCTCCTCTCCTCTTGTAAAAGGCCCCCACCTATACCACCTTATTCAAACCATAAAATCCATTTGGCTCTGCCAAACTCTTCCCAAATACTCTCTTAACATTTCTCTATTACTCCTAGAATCCTCACTTTGGGTATATGTCTTCCCAAGGAAGCTTTTGGCTGAAATCAAAAAGAGTTACCCAATTTTAGGGTAATGACTTCTCTTATGTTCTTTTGTTTTATTTTGCTTCTCCAACCCCTTAAACTATTTTTATTCCTTTATTTTGTAACAACACCAGTATATTCAATATACTAATATGTTGTTATGAGAAGTATTTTATTTACTCTTACACACACCTTCGTCTAATGGTTAAAGAACATACTCTTTCTATGTGTGGCGAATTACTGCCTCACGAAACAATGATTTTTCAATCTTATTTTAACAAAACTCATGGTGGCCATTATGAAGTCACTATATTTATATATGATATATATTATATTTATGTTTTCCTTATGCTTCTGTATTTTTCATTTATGGCATACCCTTATGATTTCCATTATGGGTAAACGTGATCATTTCATTTTATGAAATGCAGACTACCGCCCCCTCAAAGTGATTTGAATCGTTAATACCATATGTGGGATTTATAAAGGATGGATTAAATGATATTATATATGATATTATATTGGAATTATAATATACATTTATATAATTATGATTTTATTCCATCAAATATGAAATAGAAATGAAAGTAGTGTTCTTGCATACGTATGACTTACCGTCTCCACGAACGGTGCATTTCATTTCATACCCCTAAATGTTATGTAATATTATAAATGCATGTATATACGGGATATATATGATATATATGATATCCACATCATTAATATAATTCTGGATATAATGGATATTTTACCACAAAAACAACTTGTAATTATAAGAAGATTATTGTTGACTCAAGTACCAAAGACCAACAAAATGACCGTTATTAACTTAAATGACTACATAATTTTCATAACATCATAATAAGTGATATAAAAGATATAATGAACATGAAAAAGGTTCTTAAGAAAGTATAGATTAAATATAGTTTATTATTCAAGAGATTAAAGCACAATATAGTCAGGTTGGACATGAGGTAAGGGACATCATCTCAATCTCCTTTCATTGAGGCATAAATTGATTTAATACAAGAATTTATTTTGTACGGTGTATAAACAAATTTGAATTTTATGTTTATTCAAAAGGAATATTTTTATACGAAGTGTTTTTACTAAACAACAAAAGGAATGTTTTGTCTATCATATGCGGAGACAACGACTTCTCAACCGCCGTGACAATTATTTGAGTTTCGGCTTCCTCTACAAGCCATGATTTTTTTTAAAATGAAAAAAATACCATGATTTACTTTAATTTTATTTCGATATTGAAAATGGTTTTGATAATGTATTTATTATATCAAGGTGTTGTTTTGATATCTTGTTATTGAAATGTGGAAATGTTATGTTTCCTTTATTCATGTTTTATGTGATACAATTATGTTATGGTTTAAGATATGTATAAACCTTTTCCTATAAGAAAAGAATTTGACTTAACAAGTGACGGGTGGATCCCGCTATAGCTCCTTGATGCATCGGTAGTTCTCCAAAGACAAACTAGTGTCTTGTCACAAGGCATTGACAAAATATTATTAGTAGTCTTGGCACAAGGCTTTGACTATGTGGTTATGATAGTCTGGAATTATGCATTCCATCATTATGAAAGTGGTTATTGATATTGCATGAGATTATTTGACTATTAGAATATCCATGTGAAGAAGTAAATGGAATTATTTAATTTTATTTTTACCATATTATACTGAAGTTCAAGTTTAAAAGGCGTTTGTTGTAGTTATACATTTACTTAAATGTTTATTTTTATTTATGAAAGTTTCCGATGTATTGTTATCCTTACTGGGCATCTGAGCTCACTCCTTTCTAGGTTTTATTTTCCCAGGATGTGAAGAAATTTTTTATGACTGACCTACAGGGATAGTCTGAAAGGGATAGAAGTGTGGACTATGGAGACTATGTTATTGTGATTTTTTACTTTATGATGTAATGTAAGATTTATGAATGTATTTTGTGTTTCCAAGGCTACTAAACAAATATGTCTTTCAAGACTTGATCTTTTGTGGTCATGTCAATGTTACGCAATAATGCTCTGACTCTGGGTAACTGGGGTCAGGGCGTTACATATATTTTTAAAAACATTTGAATGAATTTACTTACCCATTTGAATGGGCACCCTGTATAAGTCCATCATTGGTTACCCTTACACTACCCACACCACACATATGGGTAATAGGGATTTAATCCTTTTACAGGACCCCTTTCATTGGTGTAACCGGACTACTACACTTTTAGAGGTCTAATGCATAAGGGTAATGAGACGTGTACCCTTATGTAAGACCCCGTGTATGGGATACATGGCTATTACCACTGAATTGTCCCTTGGGCAAGAGTAAACTACTAAATAGAAAACTAAATCAAAATTAATAAGAATAATAATAATAAAATTAACATATATATTATTTTAGTTATGTTGAATTAGACATATAATACATATATATATATATGAAAACACCATATAAGGTTTTTGTAAAATAAAAATCATAGAACCCATTTTCATTCCCAACCCATAACCAAAATCACCCAAAACTGGTCCATCGTTGAGGTGTTTAAAACTTGCATTGATCTACTATGACATACAACACATCTATAACATAGGGGATTGTGTAATACTCATTAAAGGGAACACCTTTAACAATTCAAGATAATCTATCATAATAAAAAATATTACAAGATTTATTAGAGTATAATTAGAGTAAATATTTATATAGAAAACAAAATATATTATGATATGGACACCATAAAACACTAAAACTATTCGTTAGAGATATCAATAAAACACAAGACAATGTTTCATATGGTATTCTTAAATTCCATTAAAAATTCATGTATGTATAACTTTTTCCCATGGTATATGTTCCAAAAACATAAACCATAAATCAATAACCCATGTTCATGAGAATATGTAAAATCATGTAGAGAGATGGGTTTTACCTTTAATGACATTGGAATTTTGATATATATATTTTCATAAATACGCATAGGGACAACGTGAAATCCTGAGGCCCAATGTGCCTAGAATTAATTTTATAAAAATATAGAGAATATTAAATACTATTCATGTGATCAATATAGGGTAACACTCAAACGGTTGATCAGATTGGAAAATTGAGGCCTCAGTTGATTCAGAATCTGGACTTTTACCATAGTTAGGAGATATATTTTGTCGACCTGAGTCTTCTATAGAAAATTCTATCAAGGGTATCACAATTTAGAAAATAATGAACTAAAATAATTTTTTCTATGTTTTTAATTCAATGAACTTCTAAAAAGTGACTCAGAATGGAAATATGATACCACTATTGAGTTCATAATTCGAATTTTAACATATGTGTGACATAATGTGAAAGGGCGCAAGATTTTCAAATCCTATGACCATTGGTGAGAGAAGTACCAAATTCAATAAATAGTTCATTAATAAAATGACCTAGTGTTTGGATTATTCCTTCCATGGCCAGGATAATCTATCCTTCATTCCTTCCATTGGAATATCGAAATCAACTCTTCGAATGATCGCAATGACGATGCAGATCGGAACTCATCAGTTCATGAAAAATTCAACGAAAAATCTGAATCTATGTAGAATTATTATTTTGAATTATGCATAATTGATTTGAGTTTTTAGATGACTAAATTGTTTCATTAAAATTTTCCCTACTTTATAATGTCTTGTTGATGGCCATACTAACAAAGCCATCAACTGATCTATTTTTAGATTCCTTTTCCTTCTTGTTCATCACACATTCTTCATGTTCTTAATTGATAAAGATTTATACATGATGAAACGTCATCTAATAATTGTGAAGTGAATGGATTTGGGTAGATCATGATCCAGACAGTAGAAATCTACAAACTTTTTTTTTCAAAACCTAGATGAGGTGCGGTGGTCCGTAGATTAATTTTCCTCCTTTCCTATATGTATAAATAGTGAAAAATCATTGAGTGAATCATGATTCTTTTTAGATCAGTAACTGAAGATTACATATCAATTCTCATTTCTAGTTTTCTAGCACTAGAGGAGTCCCAATGGTTCACAGAAGTAGCCACCAATGCGTTGTGTCTGATAGTGTGCCGCGAGGCTGAAATAGTGGTTCGCACATGATACACAAGATAATTGTGTGGAATGTGGGGTGCAATTAGGTGTGTAGTGGGGAACAGCAGGATAATGAGGTAGGCATCTAGGTTGAGATGGATGGGGAGAAGTGGGGTGGGCCTTGCCGAGGTGGGTTGGTCTGATCGGGCGAAGCAGGTCTTCAGAATATGGGTTCATAACACTATAACCCCTAAACATATCATTTTTTGTTCCTTCAATGATGATGTGATCTTAATATCGAGACATGACTTCTCAGTATAGTTTTTGAATTTCTTTACTTAAGCTCATGGCTCGGTTCCACAAAACATCTATGTTTAATAATATTAATATAATTATTATTATTGAGTAATTTTTTTATCAGATATAACACATTCTTAAAAATTATAATTGATGATCTGTCAGTAGTGTCTCAACCATATATTTTATATGGACTTTACTAAACAAAATTGTGATTTGGGCCCCATGAAACACTGTTTAAGCGTACAATGTCAAAATTTCTAATTATTCATTGGGTGCCCATTTTGAAGGAATTAATATTTGATCTAGTGTTCTTTTACATTTGGATTGTAATGGAGAAATCTGTATAATTTATTTCAAGATTTATAGATGGTCCACACAAAATATTGTTTGTGTGTGATGAAAAGAGATGTTGTTTTTTACCAGGTGGCTGATTTGGGTGAATGAATATCTAATCGTTTGTGCTTTTATGCAAGTATCGCAATGTTGTGATTAATTTTGTTTTCTAGGGACATTATAGCATACTGTAGGTTGAATCATGTTTTTTCCATTAGAACGATGATAAGAATTATTCACTTTATTCATTTTGGCCAGATGTGACTTGACATCTCTGAGTACCCCAACACATCTTGGGGTAACTTTTAAGAGTTTAGTACATTTATATGGAAGGATAATCGATTGTTTATGAGGTGGGTTCGCCCATACTTGTGTGAGAGACACACATATAGTACTACAAAATAAATCTCGAATCTCTCATTAATCATTCGTTCATACACATGTTTTGTCTTCAGATTTGTATATCTAGTGTTTTATCCCATGTAGATTGTGATGGTTCCCTCTATTTTAACTTTTGAGATATGATGAGTGATGTTCTGAGTATGAATCTTATCTGAGGTGATGCTTGATGACAAAAATGATCATACAGTATTAACAGAGGTGTTCCTAGCTTACCCTACCGCAATTCCATGCAGTTGAGTTACCAGATGGTATAACTAGGCATACAATTAGGCTAGGATGGGAAGTTGTGTTCCTCAATAGAAATACTGGGATTAGCCCCATCTATTATTTTAGTGGAATTAACTAATGACTAGAGTGTATCCCCCAACTTTATTGGACCATGTCCCTTATAGTAACATCTGGGTGTTGATCCCGCGAAACAACTAGGGTGTGAATCCCTGATAATTACAGTAGCACCCTCCAGTCTATTTTGTAACGGGTCATCAACCTATTTCATTTTGTACCCACAATCGAGGTAGAGTGTGGGTCATCAATGACACTAGAGTGGAGCCCTCTAGTCAGGCTGGGCATGGTTCCTTCTCAACACTAGAGATGCAACCTCCAGTCATGAAGCGCATGGTCCTCAATCTTGAGGCCCAACATCATGAAAATTTTGATCTATGATGAGACAAGGGATGACATCCATTTGGAGACATAATAAAGAGGGACACATTTCACATAGAGACTTGTCCTTAGAAATTACCATAAACCATTTTTGAGAGGCAATTCCAGCCAACAAACATAGTATCAATGTGTGTTTATTTATACCCTTTGATTTTTTGTGTTCTAGGTAAGGGTGAGGAAATCATGGAATCATATGTGGTTACATATAAAACTAGTAGTGACATCAATTATTTGAGGAGCTGTGAAATTGAGATCCCATAACACTATCGTTTAGGCTTATATTAATGATTATATATATATATATTGTTCCGGTACACTGTACATGGGATTTGTTTATAAATCTTTCAGACGTGGAGAGGATGTACGAGGTATGACATGTTATTTCTTTATCCATCATCTTATGGTTTTGTGAGTCTACACTCCTACTTTAGGTAGATAATGCTCGTCATCATGTTCATATTTTCACTATTTTGAGATACTTATGATTAGATTTGAATAATTTCACTCAATTGTTTTGTAGAGTTGTAATCTATAACTGTACCTTGTACAGTCAATTAATTTCATCAGTAGTTTGTCTCTTAAAACTCCCCCTTCCCCTTTTTGTGGTTTTTTACAAAGTATTGTAATACACACCGTACATGGTATTTTATCGTACATGTCATAACATATAATGAAAACACACACGGTTTATTGTGAATTAAAAAAAATCTTATTGATACAGGTGTTTGGACCACTTATGGTTATCATAGTTTTTAATGCAAGAGAAGGGATCTTTCTGAAGTTTTACATTTTCCGTTATTTCCAGGTTGTGTCACCACTCTAGTTCGGTGTGTATTTTTTACCTTTTCCTTTCTATTCGTGTTATTGTACATGTATATGTAAGAGTTACATGAATATTTGATTTATTGATAGTAGTGGTGAAAAATTTTCTTCTTTCCATATACACATTTTCATTGAATTTTCTATGTGCATGTGAATATATTATTTGGAAAAGGAATCATTATGTTTTGTGTGCCTCCAACACCTTTTCACCACCCGCTAGCCTATTAAGGTGGGCTTCGGCTAGTCACAACCTGATCACTAACATGGGTGGGGTCTTGATAAATTTGTATCATATGTGGTTTTTTCTAAATGATGTTTTTTTTAGAAATTCCCCAGAACAATTAGTGGGTATTTAGAAAAACAAAGTGAAGTTTCTTGAGTGTGTATATCATGTCATGGAGTCCAATTTTTGTAAAACAACCGACATAAACATTCAACATGACCCTATCTATGTGCTTGTGGACTCACCACCCTAAAACATTTGTTGTAGGTATCAGTGGTGCATACATCATATATGATTTAATATCAGATTATCCTTCATGATTCAGCTCGAAAATGTTATGTGTATGTATATATATATATTCTCATCAAACTATGGTATTCCTTGATAATATTTAGGATACCTCTTCGATGACATCTAGGTAGGATACCACCTCTAGTTCGCAATGATGACCATGTGAGTGACGATGCCATAGTTTATGGTCTATTATGTGATCCCATTACTCCAAGTGGGTAGGTAGAAACAACTCAACCTATGGTGTAGAAGATAGTCCCAGAAGAACAAGCTAAGGATGTTCTTCAGCTGATTTCACTCTTCATGTACCATTTCTAGAGACAACAAATGATCACTGGTGAGCCATATCCTCTGGAAGTGGAGTATTTACTAGATTTAATTATTTTCCTATTTAATAATTTTTAGACATAGATGTATTAGATGGTTTTTTTCATCCAATAATTTCTATGGGTTAGCAGGGTATTGTTGGATCCTGGTTACATAGATGCACAATGAGTCAGCAATCTCATGGGATTAATTAAAGCATATATTATATAAAGAGTACAACCCCTCCTTCTTATTCACCGTTCAGATTCAGTATCCTATGAATCATCAGTAGGGGGGATTATAGTGGAAGAGTACATGGATAGGTTCACATACCTATCTTAACACATGTTGGATGAGATATAAGATGTCTATTTATGAGCACAAAATTTTTGAGTAGGGACCTCGCATGGAGATATGAGACATCATAACACCCTAGTGCATCCTCACCAATGTTGGGGTGTTAGACAAGGAACTGTTGATACATATATGTCTACTATAGGGATTCTAGATTTATACTTTTGGTAGTGTTCACAAAAGAGATGAAATTTCTACAGTGTCTAAAATACATCATTTTATAGGTCACTGATGTTGGAGGCCTCCCTGTTATAAGGCTCAAAAAATAGTCATGGACATCATAGAGCATCATGATGTCCTAGGAAGGGATGATTATATTCTTGCTATTGTATAGGTCTCATGTAACAGTATAGTCCTAACAATACATGTTTTAACAACCTAAATAGATATAATATGAAAAACCATGGAAAAGACCACATTGTGAATAGGGATGTCCCAAATGGGGATAGGTTGGTCCCCAGGGAGCCAGTGATGGTAGAGTCAGATGAGTTAGTGGTGGTGGGAAATGCTAAGAGACCCTTCCACCACCACTCCATGTGGCCCTATTTAGGCTCAGAGAGACAACATTCGAGACTGCAGGTAGTATAATGTATTGGATGTCTATGATCCTACATCTCTTGAGATGATAAGAGGTATGCCCCATGACACTTCTTATTTTGATGTAATAATTTATAGAACTTGTGTAAGGTAGTCTTCAATCCCTTCTTATTGTGATTGGATTTACTATGGTTACATGGGTGAGGTTGTGGCCTTGTGTCAGTGTTGTTCAACGTATCATTCAATGTATGAGGAATAACAATCCTCCCTCCCAACTCCACCCCCCGAGATGCATTTTTGTGTTGTGAGAAAATCATGATGGGGAGTCAGTTCATCCCAAAGATGATAGTATCATGTTGTGGTGGATGATTCTTTATTACATGAGTGTTCAAGATGGGTTTGTGCATCAGAGTGTTAGAGTAAGTCCCAGTATTGATAGGGGAGTTCTTCTTCTTTACCTCCTTTTTAATGTTACACAACTAGTGGTGTGGTGGAGTGTCTAGATTGACGATACTATCCTTCAATGAGAGGTGAATACATGAGCTATATTCCACCTGATTTTGCTATATAACTTTTTTAGATGGATGAGTATAGTCACCTATAATGGTCATGGGTAACCGTGTGTACTAAAATATAAAATATAAGTCATGGAGATTGATACCCCATGAACAGAAATACAAGACTCGATAATTGGTGTTGGCTTCTTTAGTCTTCACCCTGAGGATGTAGAGACACTGCCTTATGGGAGAACACTTTGTGAAATTCATTAAACATTAGAGTCTAAGTTAAATCTCTACATAGGGATCCCTGAACATGGGATAATGCTGTGGGAAGGAATTATTATTGGGCTATCACTTTGATATAGTTTGTCATTAGTGAAGGGAAATGTTGTAGATGATTCACTTAAGATAATTTCCATGTAGGGACTATTTAAGAAATACTCAGAGTAGTTAGATTCCGTACAGCTGACCCACAAGGAGTGTGAGGGTATATTTCTTCTATAGTCTAGGGTGTTAAATCATTCACATCAATATCATGTGAAAGAGACTCAATTAAGATACATTATATATGATGTTCTATGTTATTATATATCCCTAGATGATGAATAATATTGATATTATGATGGATATAATCATGAGATCTTCATTTGGTAGTATCAAGCAGTTTCAGTAGTGACATAGGGTGAGGTTATGTTAGACATCAACATTTATCCCTTAGCTATAAATCATTGTGTGGGTAGGTTTTAGGCTTTATAAGTATATTGGGTGGTTCGATGTGAGATGAATAATATTTGAGTTTGTTTCATTATGCCTCACATATCATCATCTGATGGCTAAGAACTAGGTTTCCGTGAGTATGGTGCAACCCATTGAAATCGTAGGGTAGAAATGAGACGACATATCCATTATCCCATGAATCTACATTTGGATCCTTAATATACATGAAATAGATTTCAAATTTCATTCTAATGATATGATACCCTTATATACATGTTATTCCCCAATATCTTCCTTTTTTACTCTTACTATGAATCTGATCTCAATATTAAAAATATTTGGATTCCCCAAGTAAGGATGATATTTATAGCATATTATTGTTATAATAAGGTATCTTTATATGATGATCTTTGTGGAAGAAAACGTAGATAACCAATGAACTAGTTATTTATTATTCCATGCTTCTAAAGACAATATACTATTATAGTAACCATGATTGGGTTTTGATGTTTATTTATTTATTATTTAAATATATGTAATATTTTTTTTAAATAATGGGTCACTATAAAATTTTTATAGGGGTATAAAGAATAATAATTTTTTTGAGAAGTTGAGTTAATCATTGGAATAAAAACATCATTTTTTCCTCAAGATATGTTATTATGAATTTTGACATCAGTTTTATGAGGAGGTTGATTCATATAAATCACACCAAGTTATGTATTTCTAATTATTATAACAATTCTTATTTCATTTAAAAAAAATTATAGATCAAACTATCTGGTATTATATTGAAATTTTCATTTTATTATTATAATGTATCCTTTGTAACATCAATATGTTTTTTCAATTTGAAACATCATTATTATTTATTCTACTATAGATGATAGTGAATTATATTAAAAAGTTATTAATGTTTGTGTTAATCATTCATGTGATTTTTTAAATAATGATAATATTTGATTCAATTAACATTTATGTTCTTCTTGGTTTCTATGACTTACATTTCTTCTTTAACCACTTATGTGTTCATGATGATCAAACATATCATTAAGGATGTGATTATTTCTTTAACAACCAAATTCATTATGTTATTGGACGCCTGAATATCCTTCAATTGTGGAGAAAATGAACTGGTTAAACCTCATAGTGTGTTCCAAATAAGATTTTCTATAAAAAATGAGTTATAAATATATTTTACTCCACTGAAAGTCATAGTAAAATGATTAAATATTAAAAAAATTTGAATTAATTTCAATTATTATGAATCTTTTAAAATCATAATGAAACATATCCAATGGTGCATCTTTGAATTTATTTTTTCCATTAGGTGTAAAATCTAATAGAATCTTTATTTCATTGGCAGGTTTAGAAGTACATATTATATTAAAACCATTAAAATATAAAACACTAATTTAATGAATTTATAATATTATTATTATATTTAATTTTCATCCAATAATTATTATTCGAAATTTTATCATATTTATTTGGTGGTAGAAACTAATGAATTACCATTTTCCAAATGATATAAAAAACTATAAAAAACATTTAAAATTTCATTTTTGTTAATATAACTAATTATAAATATGAAGTACAAGAACTTGTATTGATGAAGTAGATTCTAGTTAAAAATAAAAATTCTATGACAAGTTAATAATTAAAAATAAAAATTAGATTATGATAATAATTAATATATTAACAATAATCCCAATATGCATTTGATATGAACTATTAGGAAGGAGAAATGGGAATCGGGTGGGGTGGGATAGCTAATTAAAATATTAAAAATTAGAAACAACAAATAAATTGATTCATTATAAGATATAGTGAAATAAGCCAAGCAATATATATTATTGGATTAATAAATAGTAGAAATTATATTAAGGAAAATAAGGTATAGTACTGTGGGAATGTAAATGTGGGAACTAACTAGACAAGGAATACAATTATAATAGGGTTCTAAAATATCACACAAATAATACCCATATCATTCATCCACTAAATAATAATTGAGAGGGTATATAACCACTTTATTTTTGAAAACCATAGAACATTGAAGTAGCATTATTTTCAAATTAGAAATAATGAATCCATGAACCCATTGTATTAAAATGAATTATAAACAAAATACCGAATCCATAGATTTTGAATAGAGAATAATAAAATCATACCGGCCCTATGTTTTAAACATACTAATAAATAAATGATGGTAATGTGGGATAATATATATGATTTAATTTTTTTGAAAACCCATTATATTGTTAGTTCAAATCTCAGTAACAGTTAAGAATTAGAAATATGTAATAGAAAGAGAGATATATTACAATTTAGAAAGGGATATAAAATGGGTTTCAAAAAATAAAAAATTCCTATGAAGAATTGAAAAGAGGGAATAAAATTGTTATTTTATAGTATATATATCTTAAAGGCATATAATGATTATTTATGAATATAAAATTTTGGATGGTACCATTTTATATTCAGAATTTCCATGGATAATCTTCCTATTGATCTTCATTGTATTGTGTATAGAATGACTTGACAATGATTATATTTTTGTTTTTGTATTATTTTAAAATTATTGTGTTTTTAAATGATTTTTACTATAATTGTATGTTGTTTTAACTGTACCATGTCCACCATTAAATGGATCCATTTGGTTTTCGGGTCCAAGTTGTAGATCAATGTGAATAATGATCTGAACCATAGCATTTTGACCAACCATGAGTGCTTCCCTAGATATAATTTCATGACAATAATAGATAAAAGATTGTCACCCATGAGTATCTAGGGTCCTATTTGGGTCAACTGACACACATTCATCTCATACTGATATAATAGGTCACCTCCACTAGTAATCCCATGAACATATTCTAGATAAGTAGTTTTTGTTCATGCCATAGGGTATTTTGTGTCATTACATTGGTTATTTAGTGTTTGCATACAAACAAATATGTATAGGAGGAAATTTGGGCCTTTTTATATGCTAATTAAAGACTACATACCATGGTGACATTATGACATAAATGAAACTAAATAATTTCACATGATTAAAATTAAAATAATATTTAATTAAATTTAAGTGTTTTGGATCATTAAAATAACTATACAATAAGTTAAAATTGGTATAAATAAAACGGCTTCATTAATCCATTTAATTGAATTTTATAAGTATTAAAAATACATAAATGTGTATTATATAATTAATTAATTAAAATATGTGGTGAATACACACATACCTCAATAAAGTATATTTTAGATGAATAAACCCTTACCTTAATTAAAAACATAAATTAAAGTGATTTAACTACATATATAATGACTAAAAATATCATAGTAAATCAATCAAAAACTTTATATATATGAATAACCCTTTTTAATATTTTTATAATTATTTGCATATTATAGTTAGTTACTTATCACATAATTTGATAATTTTATTTGGTACTTCTGATTGTTTTTAATTATTTCTTAATAGAGGCATAAAAAAATACATGATTTTAATTTCATCATTAAAAGATAATAAAATGAATTTAAACCATTATAGGTGATTTTTTACATAAAAAGTAGATTGTATGGGAACTATGGACATGACACTAGTGTATAAGATCTCTGATGAGCTTTTTTATGGAAATCCAATAATAAATAAATATTAAATTATATTATTACATAATTATTTTTTAATTCTTTAAGACCATATTAAAGTTATATATGTGAAACTTATAACATATATATTATTAAAATATATTTAAGAATCATGTTTATGTGGTGGTGATAAAAACAAATATGTCAGTACATAGAGGCATGATACATCATGTATAGAAAAATGACCTTTTCATTCTTCATAGAATAAGAAGAACATGTAAAATGGATTAACCATTAAGGAAATTTTTTTTACTTAATATCATATAAAATAATTAAATATGATTTTGAAACTATCCGTTTATGGATTTTATGAAACAAACATGTCGTTCATGGAGGTGGTTGTCCGCACATAGACATGGATGATGTTTTTGTAATTATAATGTTAATGGACGAAGGTAAATAATGATTTATAGATGAAAATAATAACAGATAAATATATTCATGATAATGATGTTATTTTTCAATGCTTTTAAAATATTTTTTGTGGTTAATTATGAAGATAAAAAGAAATGGTAATGAATAAGAGTTATTTTATAAATTTTTTCTTACTCCATGGAATAAGTAAATAAAAACTTATATAAATCATATAATGGTTGATTCTTTTAGGATAAATGAAAATCAAGGGATTGGATTGGTATTTTTTTGTGTAATCAGGATAAAATATTATGTGTAGTTAATAAGTTTTATAAAATATGAAATACAATCTAGATGAATCCATTTATAAGTAAGGAATGTACCATTTTGATAATAAGTGGTTATTAATTCCAGAAATGTGGCTCAAAAAAGGGAAAATTAGAGAAGGAAATATATTTGGGTCTCGAAAACACATAAACACACATATTGAGATATTCATTGACAAATTTATAAATTTATCTATATTTTATATTTTTCCAAAATACAATTGTACTGCGACGATCCATTTTTACCCTATGTACCATATTTTTTTTAACTATAAATAGATTTACAATTTATAGATAAATTTAATTAGCACAATAAAAATATTCAAACCAATTTAAATTTTAAAATCACATTATGTGACCAAAATAAAATTTTAAATTATATTTTTATAAAAATAAAAATATTTTAGGAAAAATATGACATATGTTATAAAATTTCAAAAATTATTTTATAAATTAATTTTTAGATGAATAATGAAATTATAAATTACATCATTAGTAGGAATAATTTATTCCTAAATTTTATGTCATACATAAATAATATTTGATATATAAAACGTTCAATATTTATAGAAATTCTATTTTATAGTTTGAAACTAAAAATAAATCATTGTATAAATGTACCAAAAAATTCATACTAAGTATATAGTTTTTGGTAGAAGAAATAAATGATGCTCATTTTTAAATTAAATTTTTAAAAAATATGGAATATACATTTTATATGGAATCATAAATGTAATGTAATATTATTTTTGAAGGAAAATAATATTATAAATATTTAATTATCTTATTATAATTAATAATTATCCATTACTTAATTTATATAAAATACAATAATCCTATTACAAATATATTTTATCATCATTTAAATAACTTATTACATTTATTAAAATAAAAAATCCGAAAACATTAATACCAAATTATAGATAAATATATTTTAAGAATAAAATTTTCTTATTAGTTGTTTAACAATTATATTGAATATCATCATTAAAATAACAATAAAAGGGACTATTTTTTTAATTATATATAAATTTTTAAATGAATATATAAATATTTCTACCCACCAATTAAATGGAATATTTATATATATAATATTTATCATAATAAAATGTGTTTTTGTTCATTTTTATAAATATTATATGATAAATATAAATTTAACAGTTATTTATTTAGGATGACATATATACTAAAATCATTAGTTTTTACATTCACTCCATCGAATAAATTGAATTATATATATTGTAATATCTCATTGATGAATATAATAGATCATATTCACAATATGACGATTACATAAGATATAATTTTTAATGAAATATGAATCACTCAATTTCTTGGAAACAAATATTTTCCATCATTATTTGAATTACTATAATACTGAGTTTATATCTATCACAACCCACCATCCCCAAGATGTGTAAATGGATATAAAACTATCATACCCTGCCTTCTTCATGGTGAATGAGAGATAATGACACATCGATTCCTTCATTCAATTGTCCATGGAGTAAAGACTAGATCCAAGCATATAAAATCACATGTAATATGGAAAGAATTACCCTTTATGAAAACATGATTTGGAGAAAAGATGGTTATTCCCAAATAACTACACAATTGGGAGTAAAATTAAATCCAACAAAACCCATTATTATGTGTATATTTAATAAATTTCTGATATATTTAATATAAAACATCGATTAAAAGTACCAAAAAAATGTAAAAGAAGCAACTCCATCCCCCGAATCCCAAGCTCGTAGGTCTGACACAGTTTCCAATGTTCTCTTGGAAGACTAAAAGAAATTTTAGATATGTAGCGTTTATATACATGTATACATAGTATCGAAAACAACAAATCTCATGAAAAAAGTAAGGAGGCTATCTAATACCTCATGTTAAAGTAGAGGTAACCAAAACACCTAACCAGATAAAAATCCACCCTACCTCACCCTGGAACACTCCCCAAATAGCTTAGGTCAGGTAATGTAATAATAATATATCTTCGATATTTGGGTTCCCCGCACCACATTACCACTAGTTATTTAAGATATTTTATGCCTATTTCCAATCCTATATTTCTCATTATTGTTCGACTGGTACCCCAACAATAACATTATGCACCACCATAACCGCACATCCCACTCACAAACACTTGGGCCTCCACAACCACACATAACCACACCCACAAAAACCTAGGCCACAATAACCACATCCACACATAAAAACATATGGTCCAGAAAACCCACTTTCATTCCAGAAGTCAATAATTCTAGGAAAACCATTACAACACATAAAGACACCTGGAAACCATCTCTAAGACACTTTGGAAACAACCTTCCTATACACACCTGGACCAAACAACACAATGCATTCTGCCTGATGATTCTTTGTGTATAGTGAACCTTAGGACATCACAGTATACCTGATGTGTCTTGGGCCATATTGAAAATTTGGCCATCACAGCATGCTCGGAGTGTCATTGGCTACCACGGAGAAGAAGCATAAATGATATAATAACCATCCACTCATAAGAATGTTGGGAAAAGCACCCTCCCCCATGAAATGGGGGTGCCCAGTACGAAGATCTCAATATGGGTTGGGTGCGTATAATAATTACAAGAACTAAATTGTATACATATAGGTAAAAAAGAACTTATATCAACCAATGGGTCCCAAAATAGAAAACCATCCCATACACAACCACTCTTATTGTTATCCCTATATAAAAAAATACAAAAAAACCACAAAAATAGTACAACTTATTCTTGAAAAAACATTTCCCCATTGTACCCATTATGGTTATCTTGTTCAACTGAATTCCATTTAAATAATTCATTACTATAGGAAAAATATATTATTTAACCAATGAAAAAGGGTCAAATAAATAAACAATGGCTAATAAGTTCAATATCCATTCCCACCTGGTTCTCTTATAGAGTCATAACATCAAAAGGGGTATGTGAGATCCCTCGATCCACTACAACAAAATAAAGCACCCACACAACCAACTCAACATGATTTCATATTCACAGGCCATCCACTTCTCATATAGAATATTCCAATCCCCTTTTTTGTAATCCCACTAGGCATCAAACAAAGTCTATATTCATATCACCATAACAGAGAAAAGAAAATATAAGATTTCGCCAACCCCAATCATTATGATCATTTGTTCTGTTTGGTTAACTAAGGAGATATCACATGGTTTTATATTCATCTGGAGTCTATTTAATCAAAAAACATTACATGATTATCTAGTTTATGTGTTATTTTCATTTATTCATAGGATTGTCTTGAAAACCGATCATTATTAGTGTATAATAAAGTACTACCAAGGACCATGATTTTCTTTGGACATAATCCTATACAATTGACAACATATAAACAAAGGTATAAAAAATAAGCATTATCAACCTTCCCAACCCTTAATTATATAAATAACCATAAAAAATATTTTTTATAGTCGGTTTCATCTACTTCCTGAGGGAAAAACACCATACCCACCCAGTATGATGCTCAAAAAATATAGATTAGGGAAAATCCCTACCTGGATAATCAGGAATCGATGTTTTCTTTCAGCTCCAAGAAATGGGTTTGACATGACCTAAAAGATTCTCCAAGAAGAATATAACATGAGGGATCTCACTTAGGCATCGCTCATCATTGGAAGAAGGACTCCAAGTGAAGAACGATGGAATAATATAGATTGATGAATAATATCGTAGTGTGATATAAACTGGATACTAGATTTATGGGATGTGGAATCTTGATGTGCTTTAAAAGAGGATTATTGTTTGAACACGTGGATGCGTTGTTACACAAGACATAATATATTGAGATTTAATTAGTTCACATGAAGACATTGAGAAAGACAAGAACATGGATGTGAGTTGATAAATTTACTTTAAACAGCAAAAAATTCATAACATGGGTGAAACTGGAGAACATGGGATGTTTGAAAACAAGTCAACTAGGGTGAAACCGATTAAAATACCACATGTTTTGGATTGTCAGGGCTATCTCCAATCATAAGGGATTTAAAAAATAATTTGTTTCCTTAAAAAACATAATCCTCTTTAAAAAGCTATTACAACTGAAAATAGACATTAGCAGAAAACAGGTGTCATAACCCTGACACCCCATGGTGGCACCGATTGATGATACCTATCAGTGGACCTGAATGGTGACACCACGGTGACACTGTTCCACCGAAACTGACACCCTCTTGGCTCGCTGATGGTGTCTAGTACACCACAAACACAATAATTTGGAATTGTAATAAACTAGGAGGGTCTGACCAATGTTTCAGATACCTCTCAAACTATTCTAATTCTTTAGAATCAATAATATACACGATTAGAATACATGGATCTGAAATATCCCCTTGTAAGATATCTCTTGGGGACATATTACCATAGAGTTGTTTGAAATCTCAAAAATACCCCAACATCTAGGGATACCTTTCTTACCTATATCTCTTAAACAAGTACATAAACACTGAGTAACTCTAAAAACAGATCAGCCACATAGTCCTGACAAATGGATTGGGGGGGGGGGGGGTTCGCAATTGTTAATATATTATTCCATTCGGAAGCAATGAAAAAACTGCATATGTTTAATCAAATCCACCTTAATTCTTATTGATTAGTGATCATGTCCTCCCCAACCTATAGTCATGAATTTTATTACACATTAAAATACCTAGGGAAATATGCCATATTAGAGCCGGCAAGGTCGAGCATTACATCACAGTCAGGCACAAAACAAACAAAATAACTAAACTCATAACAACACTTGTTACTAGTCACACATATGTTACTCCCATTCAATTGTACTCTCTTTGAGACCAACATTCCTCCATAACACGTGAAACCATGAAATTTTCCACCCACAAATAACCTTCTTCATATGATCATCAATTCTCACTAGTTTTTCCATGAACAACGCATCATCCTTGATATCCAACTCTCCCCAATCGAAGATGTGGGAGTAATATAGTAGAAATAGATGGAGCAAAGATACATGGATGACATTGTGGATCCTCTCTAATGGGGGTGATAATTCCAATCGATAATCCACTGTGAAAACATGTCCCAACAACTCTAAGGGTCCAATGTACCTAGGAGAAAGCATACTCCCCCTGTCAAACCTCCACTTCCCACAATGAGGTGAGACTTTCAAGAACATGTGGTACACAACCTCAATCTCTAAGTGTATTCTCTTATGATTGGAATATGACTTCATCGGGTCCTAGGTCACCATTATCATATCACGAACATGTTGAACCTTCACTTTCATGCTCTGTACCACCTACAGGACAAAAATTCCTACCTCACCAACCAATGTACATCAAATGGGTGAACGAAATGGTCTCTAATATAAGGCCTCCAATAGAATCATGATAATGGTGGATTGATATCTATTGTTTTATGAATACTCTACTATAGGAAATTGTCTTACCCATGATCCTATATATTCATGAATAAATGATTTCAATACATTCTCTAGTGTCTGGATGGTCCTCTCTTTTTGCCTATCCTTATGAAGGTGGAAAGAGTGCTAAGGAAAAGATGTCTCGCAAAATAATGTTGTAATCCCTCCCAAATTAAGGAAATAAATCATGTATTATGATCCTAAACAGTTGTTATACGAACTCCATTCAACCACAGATGATCACCCACATACATTTGTGATAAGGAATCCACTATGATCAACACCTTAATTTCTAAAAAGTTATAGAATTTCATCAACTGGTCCACCAATATACTGATGGAATCACATCCTCCCACAACTCTTGGTAGTACTATGATGAAACCCATCATGAAGTCATCACACAACCTCTAGATATGGTCTAAGGGTGGCAACAGACCACTGCGAACATGGTCTTCAACAATCACCTACTGACACATGATGAACTTTCCCACAAAATTATCCACTGCCCACTTTAGTATAATCCATGAAATCTAACCCCTCAAGTCCTAATACATCTTGGTAACTCCAAGGTGTAATGCAAGAGATGTTCTATGGAACTCATAGAGATCTCCCTTGTGCATCATCTCTGAGAAAAAACAACTTCCCGTAGAAAAAAATCTGATTTTGAACATCTTCCATCCCTCCTCCCGGAGAAATACCCTATATTACAAAATCAATCATAACATAAGCCTCTGTCTCCCCACTAAATCTCCTACACATGTCATACTATGATGGACTATACTGTATTTTAAAAAATATATCCTCTCCCATCCTCCACATTCATGCATAGATGAAAAGAATCCAAATCCTCTATTTCTCTCCAAGAATCTTCTCACTCCAAACTGCATATTTTGTTGAATTCCTACTCATGGAATCATCCAACACATTCTTGTTTCTTGAGATGTAGGAGATATCGAAGTTTTAATCATGAATAAACATCATCCACCTCAGTTATCTCAGGTTTATATCTTGCTGGGAGAAGAAATACCTAAAGCTCTTGTGATATGTGAATAACACGAAGCCATTACCTATGAGGTATTGACAACAAAACTACATTGTTAACTCCACTTCCACAAGATCAAGATTATGGGTGGTATAGTTACTTTGATGAATACTTAACTTCCTTGACCCATAAGAGATCACACCCAACAGCATCATCAGTACCCACCGCAATCCAAAACTAGAATAATCACATAACACTTCAACTGCTACCTTTTACTCTATAAACCTCAACACTCGGTCATTGACCATCTTCCCCATTAGACAACTGAATGTTGTCTAGAACTGGACAATCCATTTGAAAGCCTGGTCAATTCTAGTCAAGGCAGTTAATGTTGCTGCAACTCGGAAGAAGTCGTGAACAAACCACCAGATGTATCCTACAATTCGATGCTCATGATGACCTCTTATGGCTATATTTGAAAAAAAAGAGATCCTCACTAGACTGATGTTTCCCCCAATATCATTCTATATCATCAAGAAACATAATAAAGGATGGTCTGACCTCCAACTGGCATACTCAGAACTAGGGTAATGGAGAGTGTCTCTACGTATAGGCCTATGGAATGGGCTAGAATGAGTGAAAAAAAGTGTGCTGATCTTGATTCAAACAAACTTTGGAACTACAGGAAATACTGCCTCTATTTTTAGAAACTATCCACAACTAGATCCTCTACCTCTCTTCTATTGACCAACTCCTTGACCACAACCTTATAAATGTCCCTAAGGTCTCCCTACACCAACAAAATCTTCTCTCATCAGAGAGGGAACTCATTTTCCATGATGTTGTTGCTGAAAAGGATTGGTTGGAAACTACTGGTACTGAGGTGGCCACTGAACCTACCCATCCCCAATGTCATGCACTCAGTCTGGGAACTGATTCATGATATTCTCATGGCTTCCACATATAATGAATCTCAGTCCTAGGACCATAGAGAAGGGGAAAGGACATAGAGAACGAAACATGATCTACTAAGACCTTCTCCCCATCAGACGAAACCTAGAAGGCCCGGATGATGGAGGCCTGATGCTAACGTCATTCCATTTTGAAAAGATCAAATGTATCCCCCCACATGGAAATACACCTATCATGTACCTCCTCTCTATAACATTGGTATTATTTTGATCTTCCAAGTATGTTAGTATAATGAAGGGAGTGATAACATACTGAAGGGATGGTCTGAGTGCCTCTTCTTAGCGTGCTGCCTATGACTCCTCATCTGGGAAGAGGTCTAGGGAGAAATGAAAGAGTTCTTTGAAATTGTTCCATGACTCCATTATCGTCATACAATCTTTCAAAAGGGATAGTAGCTCCAAATGCTTTTTATCTGTAATCATGGAAGAATGGAATTCCACCCTGAACACCTTATCAACGTCAGTCCACAAAACCTCAGCTACCCACTTCTCCACAAGATAGAGCATCCACCATTGACGTTCTTCTCCCTTTATCTAGATTATATCTAGAAATACCCCATAATATGCTGGATATCAGATCAAGAGGAAATCTATCACCATCTCCTCAATTCATCTATCCATCTCCTTTTCTAAGGCACTTCCCTCCTTCTACCGAAGGGTATGCCACTGAAAGACATGAAGAGTCTTCTACCACTGGTAGTACATCAACTCTTGATTAGTCCTCCACTTATCGACCAGATCTTCATTTTTTTCCACTTCTGAATGTACTACTCGGGGACACCATCTGGGTGCCATAGCTGAAAGCTAAACATGGAATGTCAAAACCCGAGTAATGTTGAACATTTCCTTTAAATTTTTATTAATAATTTTATTTATTTTTTATGTTGACAAAAAACTATAAAATAACAAGTCAATATGAGGCATGTATATTTCATACATTCTCTATCCTGTAATCAATGAAGCCTCACATGGTATTTTGGTAGATCCATAGTCCTTGCATTGGATCAGGGGGGTTAAATTACTATGTCCTTACCCATCTTCCCTGTCCAATTTCATGGACTATGATTTCCTAGCACGGTTACCCTAACATTCCATGCAGTACTCACTGTACCAATCACTAAACTCCATCATATCTCTCAAACACCATTTTTTGATACCATTCTATTGTGACCAGCCTTCCCCATGATGCGGGAACGGACAAAAAACATACAGAACCTCCCTTCTTGAAGTTTAAGTAGACATAATGCTCCCCTAAGTCGCACATTCAATAGGCCTCAGAGTGGCATCTAGCACAAAGAGTATAGAATTACACTTAATATTGAAGGGGTTACCCTTTTTTTAGAACATGATCATCAGATGAGATTTTAAATCAAAAAATGACTCCAAAACTGAGGGTAATATTAATGCCATAAAATCTATTCCAATATGCATGTTTAAAAATTCAAAGATAAAAAGTACAAGAAAATTTTAGGAGAAGTACAAAAATAAAGAAAATCAGTAGCGAGCACTCCTAAATCCCAATCATGTAAGGTCTGGTATAAGGCCACAGACATAAACCTTACTTAATTTTGAATTAAATGAATAATTCACATTGAGGATCTTTTCAGGATTATAGTTTTAGAGAATTAGGACATAACTATTACATCTCAAAAAATTACAAAGTAGAAACTTCTATAATGTTTCCATAAAATAAAAACTATTTAAAAGAAACATGTCTAGTTCCTTGTTTTAGGTAGCATGACTTTCCCTTAATCCCATCCTTGACCCTATTCCATGTTATGTCCTGTGAAAAAAATTAAAAAACATGGGATGAGCATAAAAATCTCCGTACGGGATACACAAAGAATGAAAACTGTTAGTTTTTCAAAACAACAAGTAAACCATGTATACTTTATCAAATTAATACTTTTTACCTTCTCGAAGTAGTAAAAACTCTTCACTGAATAAAAGTTCATTACTTACCCTTCTGTAACCAAAAGTTTACCATAAAACCCATATAAATATCACATAACATATAAAGGTAACTTGGGACATAAACATACTTAAGTGGAATAACCATACGGTCGACTTCCACACATATCACTTAATGGAATAGCCATACGGCCGACTTCCACACATTCTTAATGGAATAGCCATACGGCCGACTTCCATACCCAATGCATTGGAGGTTATAACGTAACCACCCGTCCTGGTATTCACGGCACCACCCATCATATGGTTCATCACGTAACCATCCGTCAAATGTCCACGTACCATTATAAAATCATAAGATATAAAACAAATATAATGGAAAGAAAACATTTCCACACTTTGATCACAATATATCACTTAAATATATTGACATAACAAATCCATTATAAAAACCATTTTCAATACCAAAATACATAAAAGAGTATATGTTATTTAATTCATTTTAAAAAAACATTACGGCTTGTTCAGGAACCCAAAGAAGAAATAATACTCGCGGGAGCAGAAAATGTCATTGTCACCATGTACGTTAAAAGAAACATTCCTTTTTTTCATTTAGTAAAACGCTTCGTAGAAAAATATTCCTTTTGTATGAAAGTAAAATTCAAAGGGTTTTATACACCTTATAAAAGAAAGTTGTGTATAAAACGAAATATGCCTCAATGAAAGGAGAGTGAGACGAAGTCACTTACCGAGTTGGGTAACTTTAAAAATGTACACCCCATGGAAGAAGGGTCATACAATGAAGATGTGAATACCCATAAATGAAATTATACTAAACAAAGTGTATAATAATGGTCAGTACATACACCACTCATAGGAAATTGTGGCAAATGTAGCATAAATCTCACGGGAATAAATGTGAGATGAAAAATCCCTTACGACAACTCGGTAGCCTAACAGCGCCACTTAAAACATCCAAAATGGATTGATGAGAGAGAATAGGGTCTCTCATCATATGAATATAAAAATTACAGTAAGAGTAATATAAAAGAACATCCCAATCACAAGAATGATGAGCTTAAAAGTAATGGCATAAAAGAGTGTACTTAAAAAGAGAGGAGTAGGATCCCTTACCTCGGGTCCGACTTGATTCGATCGTTCTTTGACGTCCTGAATAATAAACTTGAGTTAATTTATATTTTCTTAAGAACGTTTTCAAGTTAATTATTCCTTTTTATGTCACTTATTTACATTTTATAAACATTATGTAATCATTTAAGTAAATAATGTTTGTTTTGTCGATATTTGGTTCTTAAATCGAAAGTGAACTTCTTTCAATTACAAGTTGTTCGTGTGGTCAATGGTTCATTATATTCAGAATGATATTGATTATTTGGATATCATATATATCATATATATCCAACATATACATGTATTTATAATATTACATAATCATTTAGAGGTAATAAGTGAAATGCACCATTTATGGAGAAGGTAAGCCGTACGTATGCATGAACGCTACTTTCATTTCATTGTCATATTAATGGAATTAAAACATAATGAGAGGTATGTATATTTTAATTCCAGAATTATATTCATCATTTATATGTAACATAAATTACTTGTATCCATTATAAATATGTACTTATAATAGTACATTACATTTGGGGATAAGAAATGAAATGCACCGTTCATGGAGACGGTAAGCCGTGCGTACGCATTAATGCTACTTTCATTTCTATATCATATATTAATGGAAAAAAATAATAATTATATAGAGGTATATAATAAATCCAGTATAACATCATATATAATAACTTTAAATCCATCCTTTATACGTCTCACATATGGCATTAATGAATCACATCACTTTGAGGGGGCGGTAGTCCGCACTTCCTAAAATGAAATTATCGTGTTTTCCCACAATGGAGACCATAAAGGTATGTCACAAAAGAAAAATACAGAAGCTTAAGTAAAACATAAACAAATTATATATCATATATAAATATAGTGACATATTAATGGCCACCTTTGAAAGTGTTATATGAGTGTTGAACAATCATCGTTTCGTGAGGCAGAAATTCGTCATCCACGGAAACAGTATGTTCATTAACCATTAGATGTAGGTGTGTGTAATTTTAGCTCGAATACATCTTGTAACAACATCTTAGTATATTTAAGATACTGGAGTTGTTACAAATGAAATTAATAAACAGATTTTAGGGGGTTGGAGAGGCAAAATAAAACAAAAGGACTCAAGTGAAGACATTACCTTAAAATTGGGTAACTCCCTTTGGTTTGAGCTAAAAGGCTTCCTTGGGAATACTTCTTCCCAAAGTGAGGCTTCAAGGATATAGAGAGGGATGTGGAGATACAAAATGGACAGGGTTTGGCCGAGCCAAAGGCTTTGTACGTGTGGGTAAAGAGGTAGAGGTGGGGGACTTTTATAAGAGGAGAGGAGGGGCACTCTTGTAATGTTACAAAATGTTACTTTATTTTCAAAAGTGTTTCGGATTTTAAAGGTCCCACATTGATTTATTTCGAGTATAAGGTGATATGGGTTCTAAATACACTCATCCAAGAGGTTTTGAACATGTTTAGGTCTTATATATTACATTATCTTTTCATTTTATTTAAATTGTTAAATAATGAGGTCATCGCTGCATCATCATGATGTCATAAATAATTTAATTTATTTAATGTCTAAAAATTATAAACAAAATACTATGAGTTGGGAAATATTTTTATCTTTCCAATGACTATTTATAGTCAGAAATCTGACTTGTATAACCCCATGTAAAAATTGTTTCAGTAAAACATCTCATGTTTGTGTCATTTTTACTTTAACATTAAATAAAAAGATATTTATGTCATTTTCCAACCAAAGTGGCTCCATGGGGTCCCCAAGTGGACCCATGGATTGTATTTTTTGGCCATGATACATCCAATGAGGGTAGGACATGTATCTAGGTTATTTCATTTTATTAAAACATTATTCTTACCTTAAACTACACTAATTACCTCTAATCGCGATTAAAAACTTATTAAGTTACTATTCACCAAAAAATTATTTTAATCCCATTGAACCACATTTTAAATCGTAATGACATCCATGTATGTCGGATTTTATAAATTAAAAACACAAAGATGGAAAATTTTCATTTAAACGGAAAATCAGTTTTATAAGTACCACTTAGTGGTTTCACTATTCATAAAAAAATGATGTTTTTCCGAAAATTACCAAAAATTCACCCTAAGTTATATTTGATATTCCGAATTCAAAAATGAAGTATATTTTTCAAAATTCAAAACATATAAGTTTCATTAATTAATTTAATATTTAATTCCCGCTGTCAGAGCAAATAGCGTGTTTTTATGAAACAATAAGTATCAAAAGATTGACACTAGTTTAATTCCAATTTCAAAGTGAAATTAATTCCAATGACAACTATTTGATTAAATGGTAAAAATATATTCTAATTTCAATTTAAAACAAATTAAAAAGATAATCTAATAATATAAATAAATTATATTAAAAATATGTTTTGAATTAAAATACAACAGTTTTCACTATTCATTAAAAATTGAACTTTTTCAGAAAAATACCAAAAATTTACACAAAGTAAATTTTGATGTCCCAATTCTAAAGAAGAATTTTATTTTGTCAAATATAACATGTAAAGTTGTCAAAAAGTGGATTTAAAAGAGGTTCTCCACCAAAAGGTGGTTAATCGACCTTTTAAAGAATATTAGAATGTTTACGCTTAAAAACAGGATTCATTTGCATTTTTAATCCTCTAAAATTTATTGTAAAGAGTAAAAATATTTGACAAAAATATATAATCATTTTGTAGTTAGTTGTTTTCTTTCCTGCAATTACAACGTCTAGGCGTTAACTACCATTTAAAATAATATTATTTTATTATTAGAGTACAACGTAAGATTTCAAAGAAAGTCGTTGTTGCTTATTGGGTAAGCCATCGAGAATAGCGTTCCATTTAAGTTAATACTGACATTTTTTCCACAAATAGGGATAAATATAAAAATTTCATATTCTTTATTTACCTGGGGTGTTACATCCTTCCCCCCTTTTGGGAATTTCGTCCTCGCAATTTTAAAATTGGTCTTGGAAACATCCTTGAAAGTCCCACATCGGAACAAGAGTCGGTAAAACTATCACTTTAAAATAAATAAAGAGAAGTACAGAGGTCACCCGAGTTAACCCATACTATGATTCCAAGTATGAAAATATGGACATGGAGGAAAAAACAAAGGGTCATGTTCTGATGGAGAGTGATAGTAAACATGTCTAGGAGAAAGTTAACCATAAGAAAATCACAAACTTGTGATGGGTTAAACTGTATTCGATTCCCCAGTAGGAAAATTTAATAGAAAACATTTTTGTTTTAAGTTACTTTTTATTGAGGAATTTATTCATAAGGAAACATAATCACTTATCATGTTGACTTTCAACTTTTATTAGATTCCTTACACAAACTCATATTTACTCCAAAAGACGAGTATTTAGGAAGACTTGTTCACATTAAGAGTACTATAATCAACTTCTAGAGAATCACCTAATCCACAATAGAGAACTATATAATTCCCATGTCTTTAGACTCTAACCAAAACCAAAACCCAAAAGGTTAGTACAAGATCAAATAATCCAGAAAAGGATAACCCTTTATAAAAAAAATCTATTCTTAATCTCCAAAATTTGTCCAACAAAACCTAGAGTTCAACGAGGACCATTTGATAAACAATTTGTCCATAAAATTCTTCAATGTAAACCAAAATATGATTGAAACCCAAATATTTGAAGGATTTAGTCACATAGTCCTCCATGTTAAATCGTAACAATTATCTCCAAACAACATCAGTTGCTCCTAAAGTCTCGTATTGAAAAGAAATTAACCTAATCACATATCCTTCATGATAGTTTAATCATTTTCATAAATAACCCAAAATAAAATTACTCTTTATTCCTAAAATCATATAACTAAAAATAATTAGTCAAACTAACCAGGGACTTCACGTAGTCCAGTGGTAGGCAATAAATACCAGTCGCACTTTGGTTGTGGGTTCGATTCCCGCAGCTTTGTCCGACGCGACGGGTTGTCACACGGTCTTCTTGTTGTCCTATTTCCAAAACTATATAGTTATTAAAAAATTCCCCAAAACGAGATAAAGTCTTCAAAAATGATCATAACATATTTTAACCTCAAGTTTATCTCATGCCTTTCATTTTCCAGCATATCATATAATAACCCATAATTACCTCAAAATTAAGGATCATATAAACTCTAATGGTTACCTTTATAATTATTACCTGAACTTCCACATCGATTGGTCATCTCGTACATGATGCATTAGAGAACATACCAAGGTTAAAGTGGTTGATCATGACTCCTTAATAGTTGGTTTAGAACAACCGCGAGTTTCCTCAATGAATCCCCTATTTCATCCAGTCTCTTAATCAGAGAACCACCACAGTTTCCTTCAAATCTATTGTCAATTTGGTGCCTGCTAGATCCATCCATTCACTAAAAACAGAAATGTCAGTGTGCGTATATCAACAAAACCATCATGTAATAATGATGAAAATAAACACTAATATATACTTAATCATTCACTTTAAATAAAACTAGGACTCTTTCTGAAATCCTAACCATTATGGTACTGTCACATATGCATATAGATTACCCTAACCCCTAAAGTTATCTAAACCGACCTCTGATACCAACTATAAGGCCCCAGCCTTAAACCTTACTTAATATTGAATTACATGAATAATTCACATTGACGATCTTTTCAGGTTCAGAGTTTTAGAGAATTAGGACATAACTATTACATCTCAAAAAATTACAAAGTAGAAACTTCTACAATGATTCCATAAAATAAATACTCTTAAAAAGAAACATGTCTAGTTCCATGTTTTAGGTAGCATTACATTCCCTTGATCCCATCCTTGACCCTATTCCACGTTAAGTCCTGTGAAAAACATTTAAAAAACTTGGGATGAGCATAAAAAGCTCAGTAAGGGATACACAAAGAAGGAAAACTGTTAGTTTTTCAAAACAACAAGTAAACCATGTATACTTTATCAAAGTAATACTTTTTACCTTATCGAAGTAGTAAAAACTCTTCACTGAATAAATGTTCATTGCATACCCTTCTGTATCCAAAATATTACCATAAAACCCATATAAAGATCACATATGATATAAATGTAACTTGGGACATAAACATACTTAAGTGGAATAACCATACGGTTGACTTCCACACATATCACTTAATGGAATAGCCATACAGCCGACTTCCACACATACTTAATGGAATAGCCATACGGCCGACTTCCATACCCAATGCATTGGAGGTTATAACGTAACCACCCGTCCTGGTATTCAGGGCACCACCCGTCATATGGTTCATCATGTAACCACCCGTCAAATGTCCAAGTACCATTATAATATCATAAGACATAAAACAAATATAATGGAAAGAAACCATTTCCACACTTTAAACACAATATAACACATAAATATATTGACATAACAAATCCATTATAAAAACCATTTTCAATACCAAAATACATAAAAGAGTATTTGGTATTTATTTCATTTTAAAAAAACATTACGGCTTCTTCAAGAGGCCAATGACCAAATATTACTCGCGGCAGCGGAAAAGGTCGTTGTCACCGCGTACGTTAAAAGAAACATTTCTTTTTGTCATTTAGTAAAATGCTTCATAGAGAAATATTCCTTTTGTATGAAAGTAAAATTCAAAGGGGTTTATACACCGTATAAAATAAAGGTGTGTATAAAACGAAATATGCCTCAATGAAAGGAGATTGAGACGATGTCCCTTACCGAGTTGGGTAACTTTCGAAACATACACCCCATGGAAGAAGGGTCATACAATGAAGATATGAATACCCATAAATGAAATTATAATACACAAAGTTTATAATTATGGGAAGTACAAACACCACTCAAAGGAAATTGTGGCAAATGTTGCGTAAATCTCACGGGAATAAAAGTGAGACGAAAAATCCCTTACGAAAACTTGGCAGCCTAACGGCGCCACTTAAAACTTCCAAAATGGATTGATGAGAGAGAATAGGGTCTCTCATCATATGGACCTAAAAATTACTGTAAGAGTAATATAAAATAACATCCCAATCACAAGAAATATGAGCTTAAAAGAAAGGCATAAAATAGTGTACTTAAAAAGAAAGAGAGGAGTAGGATCCCTTACCTCGGGTCCGACTCGACTCGATCGTTCTTTAACATCCTGAATAATAAACATGAGTTAATTTCTATTTTCTTAAGTAACATTTCAAGTTAATTATTCCTTTTTATATCACTTATTTTCATTTTATAAACATTATGTAATCATTTAAGTAAATAATGTTGTTTTTGTCGATATTTGGTTCTTAAGTCGAATGTGAACTTCTTACAATTACAAGTTGTTCGTGTGGTCAATGGTTCATTATATCCAGAATGATATTCATTATTTGGATATCATATATGTCATATATATCCAGAATATACATGTATTTATAATATTACATAATCATTTAGAGTTAATAAATTAAATGCACTGATCATGGAGACGGTAAGTTGTACGTACGCAAGAACACTACTTTCATTTCTTTGTCATATTAATGGAATTAAAACTAAATGAGAGGTATGTATATTTTAATTACAGAATTATATTCATCATTTATATGTAAAGTAAATTATATGTATCCATTATAAAAATGTACTTATAATAGTACATTACATTTGGGGATAAGAAATGAAATGCACCGTTCATGGAGACGGTAAGTTGTGCGTACGCATGACCGCTACTTTCATTTCTATCTCAAATATTAATGGAAAGAAATAATAATTATATAGAGGTATATTATAATTCCAGTATAACAACATATATAATAACTTTAAATCCATCGGTTATACGTCCCACATATGGCATTAATGAATCACATCACTTTGAGGGGGCGGTAGTCCGCATTTCCTAAAATGAAATTATCGTGTTTTCCCACAATGGAGACCATATTGGTATGCCACAAAATAAAAATACAGAAGCTTAAGTAAAACATAAACATATTTTATATCTTATATAAATATAGTGACATATTAATGGCCACCTTTTAAGGTGTTATATGAGTGTTGAACAATCATCGTTTTGTGAGGCAGAAATTCGCCATCCACGGAAACAGTATGTTCTTTAACCATTAGATGTAACTGTGTGTAAGTGTATCTCGAATCCTTTTTGTAACAACATACTAGTATATTTACGATACTGGAGTTGTTACAAAAGAAATGAATAAAAAGAGTATAGTGGGTTGGAGAGGAAAAATAAAACAAAAGGACTCAAGTGAAGACATTACCTTAAAATCGGGTAACTCCCTTTGGTTTGAGCTAAAAGGATTCCTTGGGAAGACTTCTGCCCAAGTTGAGGCTTCAAGGTGTTAGAGAGTGATGTGGAGATACAAAATGGGCAGAGTTTGGCCAAGCCAAATGCTTTGGAAGTGTGGGTAAATAGGTAGAGGTGGGGGCCTTTTATAAGAGGAGAGGAGGGGCACCCTTGTAATGTTACAAAATGTTACTTTATTTTCAAAAGGGTTTCAGATTTTAAAGGTCCCACATTGATGTATTTCTAGGATAAGGTGATGAGGGTTCTAAATACACTCATCCAATAGGTTTTGGACATGTTTAGGTCTTAGATATTACATTATCTTTCCATTTTATTTAAATCGTTAAATAATGAGGTCATCGCTGCATCATCATGATGTCATAAATAATTTGATTTATATAATGTCTACAAATTATAAAAAAATACTATGATGTATAAAATATTTTTATCTTTACAATGATTATTTATAGTCAAAATTATGACTTTTATAACCCCATGTAAAAATTTATTTAGTAAAACATCTCATGATTGTGTCATTTTTACTTTAACATTAAATAAAACAATATTTATGTCATTTTCCAACCAATGTGGCTCCATGGGGTCCCCAAGTTGACCCATGGATTTTCTTGGTCGGCCATGACATATCCAAGAGGGTAGGACATGTGTCTAGGTCATTTCAGTTTTATAAAACATTATTCTTACCTTAAACTACACTAATTACCTCTAATCGCGATTAAAAACTTAATAAGTTACTATTCACCAAAAAATTATTTTAATCCCATTGAACCACATTTTAATTCTTAATGACAACCATGTATGTCGGATTTTTGAAATTCAAAACACAAAGATGGCAAAATTTCATTTAAACGGAAAATCAGTTTTTATAAGTACCACTTAGTGGTTTCACTATTCATCAAAAATTGATGTTTTTCAGAAAATTACCAAATATTGACCCTAAGCTATATTTGATATTCCGAATTCAAAAATGAAGTCTATTTTTCAATATTAAAAACATATAAGTTGCATTAATTAATTTAATATTTAATTCCCATTGTCAGAGCAAATAGCGTGTTTTTATGAAACAATAAGTATCAAAAGATTGACACTAGTTTAAGTCTAATTTCAAAGTGAATTTAATTCCAATGACCACTATTTGATTAAATGGTAAAAATATATTCTAATTTCACTTTAAAAACAATTAAAAAGATAATATAATAATATAAATAAATTATATTAAAAAGTGGTTTGGAATTAAAATACAACATTTTTCACTATTCATTAAAAATTGAACTTTTTCAGAAAAATACCAAAAATTTACACAAAGTAAATTTTGATGTCCCGATTCTAAAGAAGAATTTTATTTTGTCAAATATAACACGTAAAGTTGTCAAAAAGTGGATTTAAAAGTGGTTCGCCACCAAAAGGCGGTTAATCGACCTTTTAACGAATATTAGAATATTTACGCTTAAAAACTGGATTCATTTACATTTTTAATCCTCTAATATTTATTTTAAAGAGTAAAAATATTTGACAGACATATATAATCATTTTGTAGTTAGATCTGTTCATTCCCGCCATTATAATGGCTAGGCGTTAACTACCATTTAAAATAATAATATTTTATTATTAGAGTGCAATGTAAGATTTCAAAAGAACTTGTTGTTACGTATTGGGAAAGCCATCGAGCATAGCGTTCCATTTAAGTTAATATTGACATTTTTTCCACTAAATATAAAAATTTCATATTCTTTATTTACCTGTGGTGTTACATCTGGCATGGTCCTCAACGTCCTCTGGAACAGCTAAAAGTTGTTTTATATACATCGGCTGAGTATATCGGTATACTCAATAGGGAAACACAATGCAATCATGCACTATTGAGAAGGAATTATAATTCAACGCGAGAAGGTTGACGTAACCAAAAAAACACGGAAAATAGCCACCCATCATCACCGAATAAAACTCCCCAAATAACTCATACCATGTAATGTAATAGTAATAGCACATCGATATTTGGGCACCCCACATTGAATTCCCACTGGTCATTTATGACATCCTACGCATTAGACCTCCCACTTATGTCTCACGGTGGTCCCACTACCACCTAGAAAACAACCATACAGGCCAACACAACAAAAAATATTTCCCATAGACAGTTGGGCCACCACAACCACACCTATCCACGTACATAAACAACTAGGCCACAAAAACAACATCCATACTTTCAGACCACTGGTCCAGACCATCTGTTACCATGCTCAATGACACCAGGCCCAGGGCAGCCACTGCCATTCCTGAGGACACCTCAGCCTCATTTCAAAGACACGTAGGAAACAACCTTTACACACACTCCTAGGTCAACCACCACATCCCACCCTACCCAATGAGTTTTGGGCCATAGTGTACTGTAGACAGTCAGATACTGCCCAAAGATTCATGGGAATAGTGAAACTTAGGACATCACATCTCACCCGAAGATTCATGGGCTACCTATAAGAGGGAGTATAAAGGAGGTAATAACAATCCAATTGTAAGAAAATATGGGAAAACACCCTCCCCAATGAAATGGGTTTGTTTGACATGATGTTCTCAACATGGGTCATGTTCCTATTAGAAAAAAAACTAAATTGTAAACATATTGGTAAAAAACACTCATCCCAATCTATGGGTCATGAAACAGACAACCATCCCATACAAAACAACTCTTGCTAATATCCATGTATGCGCAAATGCACAATGTCAACAACCAAATCCTAGCCCATTATGTGAAAAAATTCCCCTGTTGTACCAATTCTTATTATCATGTTCTAGTTATTTCTATTTAATCAATTATTCACTACTGATAATATATTGGCATATCCATGAGACAATGTAAGAAATGTTGTAAAAAAATCCAATAAGAATTTTAATCATTCACCCCAGATTCTTATGTAATGTCACATCATCAAATGGGATCTATGAGATCCCTCTATGTACTAGAACCAACCCAAGCCCCACCACACCAATCTCCACATTATATCAGATACACATGAAAACCACTTATCAACCGGAATATGACATTCCCCATTTAATTCACCCTACATGGAGTAAAAGAGATCCACTATACATATATCAAGAATAGATAAATGATGTTTTCATATTTAGACAACACCATTCATTATGTTCCATCATTCCATTTGGTTAACTAGGGTGATCACACAAGGGTTCTTATTCAGCGGGCATCTATTTAATCAACCATGTTTACATTATTAACTACCTATATGTTACAATGATTTTGTCATAGAATTATCTACAAAAAAGACCTTTATTAGTGTGCAAGAAAGGATAACCAAAAACACTGATTTTCAGTGGACATAATCTTAAATAAATCACAACAAAAAAATTAAGTTATAACACAAAGAAATCACCAAATATCCCACATGTTTATTCTTTAACAGCTCATTTATTATATTTTTTAAAGTTAGTTACAAATAAGTCAACAGGACACACCATCATACCCACCCTACATGATGACCAATTAATAGTGTTTAAGGAAACACCACCACATAGATGATCAATAATTTAACTTTTCTCTCTACACCAAGAACAGGGGCCGACATGAATTATAAGAAACTCCATGAAGAACAGAATAAGAGTGATATCACATATTCACAATTAATATATGATTTTGGTACTCCACGAGAACAAAGAAGGAACCAAATAGACTGATGAAGAAGAAGTCTGTGTAATAAAAACAAGATCATAGAGTTAAGAGATGTGTAATCTTGAAGATATTTAAAAGCGAATCCTGGTTTGACAACATGGGTGGGATGTTTCACATGTGTTAATTTATTGAGATTTAATTAGTTTATTTAAATATATAGAGATAGACTAGAGGATGACTATGAGATGATAGATTACCATTTAATGGAGAAAAACATGTAACATGGGCAAAACTGGAAAACATAGAAATTTGGGAAACACAGAAAAGGGGGTGAAATAATTAAAATGTCAAACATTTTGGTAATTTAATGGAAGACCCTCTTTAGGGTATTAAAAACATCATTTATGGGATTCAAATGGCCTAAAACCATTTTAAAATAGAATTAAATCTGAAATGACATTTTACCGGATAACTAGAGAAAGAACCCCGACACCCCATGGTGGCACTGATTCATGAGACCAATCATTGGAAGTGATTGGTGACACCACGGTGACACCATATCACCTACACTAACACACTTATGACTCAATGATGGTGTCCAGGACACCCTATACACTATAATTCGGTAATGTAATTGGCCATGATGGTCCAGGTGATTTCAATATCCAACATTTTGATCAATGATTGCATCTTTATTCATCAATAAGAACCAAACTATATAATTGGTTATAATGGGTGATTATATTTTCACATTAAATAAATGACTATAATTGGTATATATGAAATGTGGTTTCTTTATTCAGAAAAATATTTTTTCTCAAAAAGTACAAAGAATGAATACTACATAAAAATATCACTAAATTATTCTAATTGAATTATAAAACATATTAATGTGAGAAATTAAAAAAAAATATCATCGGATAAAAAAAATAATATATATAGATATTTTCTTTCACAATACAATTTCAGATAATTAAGGGTTATGATTTGATGTCGTTAGAAATGTATTAGATATTTTTTTCTGAATCAAAATCCAAAAACTATATACAAAACCATGGAGTAAATTATTATTCCACATTAATTATAATGTACAACATCAGTGATTGTTATTGAAGAAGGCCTTAATATCTTTCATGGTTTTTGAGGTTACTAGTCTGCATAATCATTTTTAACTGTAGCATATTATCATTATCTGGGATAATGAAAAATATCCCCAAATTAAAGTCATTGAATTAGTAGTTTTATAATATAAATAAATATTCCTTTCTCCAAATTATTAAAAAAATATTAATTTATCATTGGAAATATGTTGATATATATCCTCCGTTTCCATATATAAAACATTTTATTATTTATATAAAATAATGAAATGATTTTTTCTTTCTATATTAATGACATATTGTATTTTTAATCACTTTTCCAACCTATTTTTAATTCCCAAATTATCAATGAGGATCCATCCTTCTATTTTATGACGTTTGTGGATATTTGAATATAATCAAATGGGAAATAATTATTTGTGAAAAATATTGGAGGTTATCCCCAAGATTCCTCACACTATCTAAAATCTTGTATGGTTACACCATGTAATAATGACCACTTATCCCATAAAACCCATTATTAACATTGTATCACCTTATTAAATCGATTAAATAAATAATTAAATTTATAGTTACATGATAATTAATAAACTCATAAAATGAAATTATGCAGAATATATAACACATATATTATGGGAATAAAAAATCTTCTAAATCCCAAAGTGTTTCTTGGGCTATCCATGGTAATTTATATCTTGGATAGATATCATAAATATGTTGATATATATCACAAATATTTTTATATTGAATCTAAAATAACCACACCATATCCTATGTTGTTTCAAATAATGTGTCTATTTAGTCCTCTTTTCCTACACCGAGTGTAAATAAAATTGACTGCAGATCATCATTTGGATTGTCATCAAAACAAAGTGTATCTGTGCAAGAGCATACATCCAAATGATTGTATCATTTTGAGGATATTAGTTTTGGGGAAAACACACTATATAATTTACAAAATATTTATCATATTACTTGTATTTAAATATATTCCTAGGTTAATTTCTAATGTTTTCTATTCTTAATCCCAAAAATAACTAAATAATAATTTGATTCCATGTAAAGAAAAAAATGTCACTTCTAAGTCCGCTGAAAATAATATTAACATATTTCATTATTTACCACATGAATATAACTTTTAAAAACTTAAATTTATTTCAATTTAACATTACATCGCATAATATTGTTACATAACTCTGTAAATAATTAGGGTTAGCGTCTTTCGAACATAGATTCAAAATATTGTTATTTAAAAAGAATATTAAACAATTCCTTGAAAAATTGTTCACACATGGCATGTGTATTGTCATATTATTTTTAATACATTATTTATAAAATTTTTATTAAATCATAATAAAGGGGTGATATCAAATTCTTAGTAAGGATATGTATATGAGCTAACATATTATAAAACCATTTTAGCATAAAATAGAACGTGGGTATGAAATAATAGTAAACATCTATGAATTTAAATTAGAATTTAATACTAATGAATACATATATCCTCAATAAGAAATCATCCTATTTGAAGTAGTGCATAGAATGACATATGTGTCATCATTACCTCAAAAATATCAAAACATATAACATTATGGAAAACAAATAAGTATAAAACTAATTTCTTATATCAAATTTCACTAATAATGGTAACATAATATATTGGAATATGTTCCATAATATACAGTATTCAATATCAAATTACATAAACAATCTTTATAAAATGTACCATAGTGGATTGGGATAAGTCCCCAATTCTATAAACATAGTAGAAATTTTCTCATTGTAAATTCAGTAGAACCCCAATCCTTAAAATATCATCATATGAAATTTATGTCTTTATCCAATGTATTAGAAGGGTATATAATTATAACAGCACAAATTACATAATTTATTGATTATTATAATGTTTAGTGTTCACAGCACCTTTTCATTCATGTTATCTCAGATGATATCAAGATTTACCATAGCAATGGGGGACTATAAAACTTTGAAACCACCCATCCCAGAATGAATATCATACATATATCTTCTAATATGATATCAAATAATTAATATTTTAAAAAATAATGCATAATTAATTCAGTCAAAGGATACTGGGTTCTGAAATATAGAAAGAATACATTTCATAATCAATCCATAAAAATTTAGTCGATGATATAATAAGAACATATCCCATGTCAAACAAAATGAACACCAAATCATACTAACATTGATAAAAAATCCGTTTTGATTAGTGGATTAATAAATATAAGTAAAAAAATTAAATATTACATTTATGAAATATGTTTTAGCTAAAAAAATTATTTCATTAATAGTAAATATTTTGAAATTCATAATAAATTTTAATAAATAATTTAAAAATAAACAAAATATATTTTTGGGAAAATATTATTATAAATTAATGATTCTTTAAGAAATCATTCAGAATATATGAAAAAACTGAATAAATATTTCATAAATAAAAAACCATTTTAAATACATTATGAAATATATAATTCCAATTTAAAATCAAACATTTAATTTAAAATGAATAATGATATTTTCTATTCTTATCAAAATTATTATGAATTTAAAATTATGGAAAAATAGTTTACAAACATGATATGTAGGATTCAAGAAGATTAAATATATAAATGATGATACAATGTGTTCACATTGAAACATAAAAAACTAGTTTTTTCACCCCTTTAATAAAAATAAACTCTAAAGAAATTAAAATATTTATTTTAATAATTGTTAAGGAATAAATTTTTTAAAAAAGTGAGATTTTTCAAATATAAAATTATATTAATTGAATTTGAAAATATAATACAATGTATATTGAAATATGGGTTTAAAATTCACAACAATAAATAAGAGGTGGTGCGGGTGTCTCTCACTAATACCACATCAGGTATATTACATACAATGTGATTTGAAATTAGTATAGGGCATGTAAATCCCCTTGATCAAACATAGCTTGTGAAAATGAATTGTGTTTTAAAAATTCATTTCAAATTTTTTTTTGAATAAGTAAATTTATTTGTAAAATATTCATTTTAAATGTGAAATTGAAAAAAAAACCTAAACATTACATAGCATTCAAATCATAAACATTAAAATGGAGAACATGTGAATAATTCATGAATCCATAGAACACAATAAGGAATCTAATAACATAATACTAAAATTTCATTAGCGAACGTTAACATAAAATATAATAAACATAATTATATTGATAAGCCACCCCTTATCTATGTTTATATATATAATCATTTTTACTCTTCTAATACTTATTTATTTAATATATTCAGTTACCTATAAACTTCTATTGTTATTAGATATATTCATTCAAATGATTTAGCACTTATTTTGTAATTGTGATTTAAGAAAGAACTCTTTGGAAATAATTTATCCGTTCCCAAAATTTAGTTTTTTATGAAATAATTATTTTTTAATGATATATATCCCAATTATCATTTTATGGGAGCCATGTACGTGGTAAAATTTATCATGATTTGTGATAAAATTCAATCGATTATTCCATTAATAATAATTTATTATCTCAAAATGAAAATTGATTTGTTTGTAATAACATAATAAAAATATTAATGATATTTATTAATATTTTATATAATTTATGTAATTAAATTATGTTTTAAAACTAGTCATGTGAGGGTGTTATGAAAAAGGAAATAAGTCTTATAATGTGGTAGTTGAGTGCCTATACACACAGACATTGATTAAATTTTACTTAGAAAAATAGAAATTTATAATTTTTCCTATATTTTATGAGTTAAATATTTTATGTAAAGAAAAAATATATATTTTAAACATAATTTTTTAACATTAAATTTAATGTATTAAATATAATTAAATAATATATTTTATGGACACGATAGTCTGCACGTATGAATCAATGAAATTTTCATTATCCCAAAGAGATTAGAGGAAGGAAAATAATGATTGTTTCCTTTAAATAATTTAATTTATATATTACAATAAACCTTTTATTTTTATTTTTATTTAGTATAATATAAATTTATAATGAAAAAGAAAAAACAATGGAATAGAAATTAATTCTAATGATTTTTCAATTATTTTTATGTCTCCAAATAATTACTGCTTTACAATATGGATTGGCCCTTTTAGGGGTGGTCCATTGAGAGGACAAACCCACTATATATTATACAAGAATTTTGGGAATGGATTTTGGTAGTAATTTTAGTAGAAGTATAAATTTTATAATTTATCTAAATTAGTAGTTCAAGTACCCACATATATGTGAGCGGATTGACATTTTTTTAGTAATTTGTGCACTATTCAAGGTTAGGGGCTCCAAAGGTGGGAAATAAATAAATTGGTATGGTTTTGGTTGATAAAATACTTCAAATCATATTTTTTTAAGATGGTTTGACTATGTTATGATCTTTTTACCATAATATTATCTTTCAATATAGTATAATAATACCATTATTAATCATTTTTTTAATATTTAAAACATACATTTATAAGTAAAAATAAAATTACCCTAATAAGGTAATTGTGATTTTTTTATTCAAAATATTAAAAAAATTACACTTTTAAATTTCATTGTTTTCATAAATATAAATTCTATGAACAAAATTGTATAATATAAAAATTCTTATATTTAAATCATGAGTTCCTTTTTAATATTTCTAATAAATATTGTTAAATTAAAAATAATATTTTTAAATTTAAATTTTTTAGTAATAAATAAATAACTTGTAAGATGTTTTAAAAAAATTATGTTATGATTTTATGCTAATGTTTTCATAAAAGTGGTAGTGTTTCTAAAATAGTATTTTCCATTAACCACCACACAATAAATCATTATAAAAAATTAAAATTTAATTCGTTATATAATACATATATTTGGATGTATATAAATAATTTTCAATTTCATATTTTTGTTACAAAATTTATTAAATTGACATGTATATGGAAATATAAATTAAAATAAATACCTCATACTATATTGAAATGAATTCATAAATATTAAGTATCATTATTTAAATTTCCTAAGAACATATTATTAAATTAAAGGTAACAAATCATTACTATTAATAAAAAAATTTCTTATCATTTAACTATAATTTATTTTAATCTGTAACATGAGAATTCATAGAATATCAAATCAGTATATTAATAATTTTATTTATATAAATATAATGATTATATTTGTTATTTATATATACTTAAAGTATTTATTAAGTGATATATTTTTTAAATTTCACATTATTTTTTCTTTCTAGATATATTTCCAAATTTGGGTACTTCAATTTATACCGACAAATTAAACAATGAAATTTTAATGAAATAATAACATTTAAAAATATGTTTTGGATCCTTTTTGTTAAGTGTATCCAATTGAAAAAGAAATTTAATAAAATATATTTCTAATGAAATATATAGTAATCTCCCTAGATTGTTTAATTAGGACTATGTGTTATGGTTTACATATAATTTTGATGACATGATATTATTTATTTTTACCTTATGTTAGACAAAATGTTAATTATATAGAATTATAAGAAAAACATATATAATTGCTTGTACCACTTCATTATAATGTTATCCATTCTTCTATATATTATTATTGATGTTCATTATAAAAAATTCATTTAAATTTAATCTTTTTATATAATAATATTAATTTTATTTCAATGAAATAAAAGATTATTATGATTTGTGACATATTATAAAAATAAAACATGTTATGGCTGAAATTAATATTATATTTTTCAAAGTCAAAGTATTTGATTTGTGAAAATATGTGGTTATATCTATCATTTTATTTGAATTTATGAAATTTTAATGCTATGGATCCAATGTGGAAAATAATATTAAATAGATAATTGTTTTTATATTAAACTAATTTCAATGGAATGGAGATCTATTACTATATTGGTATTATGTGATATAGAGGTATATTTGGAAATAAACATATTCCATGATGGAAAGACATTACATAATTCAAATGGGAGGAAAAATGTAACTCTATAATACTCATGATATTTATTAGTCTTTTTCATACTCAATTTCTTGAATATTTAGTTTTGGAAATTCCAATACTACAATAAACTATTTATCATTTAATAATTTTATAAAAAATATATAATTTGTTTTATTTTACTGATTTATGTATATTTAATTATTCTTATAAAAATAATTATTTATTTTAATATTTATATTAGTTATATGGGTTCTAATAGAGAATAAATATGAATTATTATGTGTGAAATAAGATATTATAACATCCATGTTCTTAATTTCCCTTAGATTCTCATCATGTTGGGAATGTTGATTTTATTTATCAATATGTAAGAAAATGAAAGGAAACCATGTTTGCTGGTGTTGAATTATTAAAATAAATGTTAATAGTGTAAAGTGATTATGTTATTTCAATGAATTTATAAGGATATTGGTTATAATGGATTTATATGTGTTGATAATATTCATGTTTAAGGATGTTTATTATCTTACAAACATTTTTCCAATACATTGGTTGCTAATAAATTCTTTTAATATAGTTTTAATTATTTACCAATTTCACAATAAAATAAAAAAAGTTATTTTCCTATAAAATTTCAAGTTCTTTAAGGGAAAATTATACACTAACTATTATATATTGTACAATGGATGTAGATTTATTCTATTGTGATCTCATAACATTCTTTAGTATATGTTGTAATCCAATCCAGTTTAAATGGTTTTAATTATCATTTCTGATCATTAAAAATTGTTCTAGGGATGAATTTTGAAACACAAGTATCAGTAAACCAAATAGATCTAAATATGATGAGATTCAGTACTAAAGAGGTACATAAAACAACATTTATCCCTATTATAAAAAACCATGTGATATAAAGTTGTTTATGCATGATAATATATCAGGGGATATATTATAAGTTATTACACCCTATGGTTGCATAAACTTATTATGGATTATGAATAATATTATGTCAATACATAATGATAGGATTGTTTATAGATGATATATATGGGAAATATATTTTGAAAAAAAATGTATTTTTCACACATAAGTACGACACAAATGGTTTAAAATGGGTTCGAGATGATTTTATTTGTAGAATAATTTTAATGAAATTATTTTTGATTTCCTTATGTGATCATGATAAGAAAGAATAATTGTAACATTAATTGATCCAAATTCATTTATGTGGAGTTGGGAAATTAAAGATATTGAATCTCTAATATTTTTTAGGGAGGAATTATACACAGATAATCAATCAATATATGATTATCTAAAATTACGGAAAATTCATGAAATAGTTTTCTAGTACATGTGTATGGAGAAATAAATATTCATGTCTATTTTAGATTATTAATTACAGTAGTCTTTGAATTCATTCACTTGGGTTATGAATTAATATGTGGTGTCCATGGATAGGTTCCATTCATTTCATTTTTAGAGTAAAAATAATTTTATATTTAGTGGATATGGTGGGGTATATAAATCTAATCATATGAAAGAAAGAAACCATTGAGTATTCTAAATCCAAAATTATCATGATATATTGAATATTAAATATTTATATTATATAATGTTTGGTTTGAAACTTATGTTATGGGATATTATTTTAGAATTGATTATATATAGGGATATAATCACTAATGAATATTAAAAAATTTCGATTTTCAGTTAGGATTACATCAAATTTCATATGTTATTAACTATATAGTGACCCCGCATTGTAAAAATTTAACCTCTATGTGGAGGAAATAATTGGTGACATGGGGCATGATACCCCTTTACCATATATTAAGGATTAAGGGTTTTGAGGTTCAGAAATTAATTATTACTGAAAAAATCATCTTAAGGGGGTGTGGGGGTATGCTGAAAATTTAGATTTTATAAAAAAAATTATCTTAATATTCTAACACAATATGGATTTTGAAATAACAATTCAACGTAGGGTAAACACAATGATAAAAAATAATATTCAAATAATTTGGTCATGGAAAGATGAAATTAAACTACAACATGATAAAATAGAAAGTTATTTCATGTAAAATACAATTATGTATTGAATTTAATAATCACTTGATTTTGTAACATTAAATATAATCATGATCTACAATAATTTTTTATCATGTTTTAATAGCACATAATTTCTCTTTTAAATTATCAAATCATTTTAACATTTCTATAAGTATAATAATTTTCATGAAACATGTTAATTATTAGTTAATGATAATCTATATATTTATTATTTTATTGTTTTCATGTTTCCAAAAAACTAATATCAAAGTCCACATATGGTTTTAGGGATTGAATTTTTTCATGAATAATAGCTTATAATGAGGAAACAATTAGTAAAAATAATTTTTATAGTTGTAACATTAGGATTTTGTTGCTTTGAATAGAAAACACATGTTTAATGAAGAAGATTAACCTACCACTAACAAATGAAATTATCAACAGTAATAGATAATGATTGTACAATTATGTATCAACAATCTATTGGAATTATATTTATGTAGTTGGTGAGAAGTTTTTAAGAAGTAATCATGGTGGAGATTAACAATGTATGATTGAAAAAAATGGTAAAAAAATATATGAAAATCATTCTACAAAGAATAAATAAATTTGAATGCATATATGATTTAACCTAAATATATGAAACATATTTTCTTCCACCTACCATATTAATTAAATTAAATTTATTAGAAGATATTTTTGAATTTATATTATATTGATACTTTTTATGATATGATTGAATTTCATCTCCAATCAACACTTATGGAGTGTTGGGATTGAAAAAAAATGAGTTGTTCTTATGGAACTACTAAATTGGAATTAATTAAATTTCATGGAAAATTGAGAATTTATGGCGATAAAATAATAAAATCAAAAAAGTTTAATATATATGTTATAAATTTTTAATTTATTGGAAAACCACTAAACATGAGAAATCCTAGAGGAATTTCTACGTCAAGATATTATAACTATGAGAATTATAAAGGATAAAATCCTGCAATTTTGATTCATATTAAAAATGTACCTTTAAAAAATTAATAGAAGAAAATAGGCATATTATCAAGAAATAAAAAAAAGTAAACTATAATAAATATATATGATGATATATCACTGTGAAGTTAAATTTTCCAAAAGATTCATTAATATTAGGCTTTAGGGCTCCATTCAATTCAATCATAGAGGAGGACCATTTATAATCACATGTTGTATAATAATATAGAAAATTACATTTCCCAAATGTGGGATAAATTAATTTTTTTAGAATATTTTAAATATGAAACAAAATTTAAACAAAAATATATATTTTATATAATGATTGATATATTAAGGGAAATAATTTATATTTCATACCAATTGGATAGCCATATAGTAATGGATATTATAAAAAATGTAAATAAATCATGGAAACAAAGAAGTTATATTCATTGAAATATTATTGATGAATATAACATATTACTCTATTGATGACTCAAATCAAGTGATAATGTCTTTTTTAAATAGATATTGAATCTAAAATACGGATTTAACGATAGATCTATATAATGGAAAATTTATTGAAGAATTATTTTATGAAAAGAATGCCACTACATCAGAAGAAAATTAAAATTTTCCTTTATGAAGACTATATTATCAGAATGGAAATTAATATATAAATTATAAAGGGTTATATAATTCAAAAGTTTTGAAAATTAGTGTTTCCCCATTATGATTTATGTGGACAGATATTGAAATATTTTCATGGTTGAGGAAATTTGTAAATTCCACTCATTCATAACATAAACTGGATCAAATATATATATATATAATCAAGTAAATTAATGTTATATTTATTTAAACTTATTGAAATGGTCATTTATTTTAAAAAAATGAAAAAGTATGATGTTATATTATTTTGGATCTGATAATTATTGAGAGTATGAATAAATGAGTTTGGGGGGGTTTTATGTTTTTGAAATAAAATTAGTATGGAGAATACAATTCCAAGAAAACCAAAAATAAATTTTTATTTTATAAAAATATGGATTTATTTTTCAATGAGTGTAATTATTTATATTAGACTACAAGAGCTGTTTGGGAGGGAAGAAGTTAAGATCGTATTTTACATGATATATTAGGCTTCAAATATACTATTAGGAGATTTAATGTTGTATGTAGAATAAGAGACATGATATATATATATATATATATCAATTTTGAAATAATTTGGTTTTTATCTTAATTTCAAATAAAATCAGATTATGTTGTTATTTTGACTGAATTATAATACTAATAATTCATTATTATTTTTGGTATTAAGGAATTTCATTAGAGTTTTTGGATGATAGGAGTTAAAAGATAATAAAAATTTGTAATATAAACTTCCAAAAAATGTACTTTATAAAATTATACATATCATTGAATATGAAAATAAGGATAGGGAACCATTTATAATGACCATCGCGAGTTTGAAGGTATATTAAAAAATATAATTTTATCAACAATAACCAATTTATATATAAGAAAAGAAGAAATAATTGCATGAAAATAGGTATACTATATTAAGGAATAACATAAAGTGATAAAATTTTATAATAATATAATTTTTTTATGTTATTTTGATATATTATATAGGTAGAATAAAGTAAATCTTCATTTATATTATTAACCACTATCATAGTAACATATAGTATTTTATTTGGAGATTGATTACTATTATAGTTGGTAAATGAGTATAATAACATTCAGTTGGGATAAATGGATGACTAGTTTTAAAATTGAAACGTGTCAATGGATTTTGTGAAATAATATATTATTGGAAAATATAAAATGAGTCTATATAGACTAAAATATGAATTGAGGTAGTATAGTAATGATGATTTAATAGTAATTAATGATTATAATAGATTTTTAATGAATCAATATTTTAATTTCAAGACTTTTATTATTGGTAAATGATAACTCATTTCATGGTCCTATTAAAAAATGTTCGATGAGTTAATTATTGAATTATCAATTGAATTAATAATTATTTAAGATAATTTTATAGAAATATTGAAACTATCACTAATTTATTGTGAAGAGTTGTTTTTAATATTGGTTGTCATTATTAATGATAAAATACATTACATTCCACCTAAAATACTTTTCATGTCATAAGTTTTTATTAACTTAATTAGAATAGGATGATCTTTACATTTATGTAAATTTTTATTTATTACCACAAGGTAATTTGATATATATTTTTTGTGTTTAAGTGATCTGATATATTATTAATAGTGGGTAAAATCACCAAGAATATGATAAATTGATGAAGTTTGTATTTGTATGATGTGATTTGATTACTAGGATATAAAATGTAATTAAATAAGTGTCTTAATTTTTAAAATACTATATTCCATTATAATGATTTATTGATAAAAAATAATTAGTGATAGAATAATTAGAACAAATCTTTTGGTTTATTTATATCCATTGGTTCCTTATAATTGAGTGGGGATTAACAATTACAAATGTGTGTGTCCTTGTTTACAAATCTGGATATATATTTTCTCGTTACCTAATAACATAAGGTGTGGATAAAATATAAGATTTGTTGAGGTGGTTGAATATTGAGTAAGGATGTAATGTATTATTTTCTAATAATATAAATGTAATACATCTTAAAAGGAATATATTATTTCAATAAAGGAAGAATAATATAAAATTCATATTCCATTTTATTGTAGTATTATTAAATTACAATTTGATTGACTTCTAGAAGGAAAAATATAGAAAACATGATGTTAAATAATATTACCATTAAATAATTCTTCCTTTTTTAATCCTATATTTAAATTAAATGATTAAAATATTTTTTTTGGAAGAAATGTAATGATTTATATAATATTTCAATAATATAGGATAAAAGTATATTGTGAAGTTTTAAATATTTGACAGATTGTTAAGATATGTTGGGTGCCTAATTTTTTTATCTAGACTTTTTATAGAGCCATAAATTCCCTTATTTGAACTCAAAATTAAGGTCAATAGGTTTTAAATGTTGAAACACCCCTTCTTAAATATTACGTCAATTGGAAAGAGAAATGTATAATATTATAGTAAATAATTAACTAGGGTGGATAGATATTGTAATGTTTCTAAATAAGACAATATATGAGGATAATTTTGGCCATAGAGTTGGAAAAATATATTTCTTGTATGGTATACATGGTAATTAAAAATTAAATTTTAATTTGGATTTACGAATCGTGCCAAATTCTGCTGTCACATGGTGTGTATAAATAACTATAAAAATCAATTTCAAATGAAAATATTTTTATCCAAAAAAGTTAATACTGTCCTTATTCAATTTTATTAAATTTGATGATGGATTTCTAAAAAGCTTATAATTTTTTGGCCCTGCAATTATATAATATACTATAATACCCTGACTTTCATCCATTGATATGAAATTCATTTCAGGAACCAGATAAATCCTGATGGTATAATTTTATTTTTAATTTTAAATTTTTAGAACTATTTATAAATTAATATCATCATGAAATTTACTTTCAGAAATTACTCATATAGAGAGAGTATGATTTTTCTGAAATTTAATAATCGTAATATATATGTTCTTGAGATCATAGCTCATTAAGTGTAATATGTATTATTTTTATGAGAGATGATTATTAATGATATCCATGAGAAAACAAATATTCATGATATGTCATTGTATCAATATAAGGATGAATATTATCATGTATGGGCAACCCACATATATTATGACAATAAATAATGCTGTTTATAATAATCTATATGCATGTATAATTGATGTGTTGGAGGTAATATTCTTTAATATACGATATAATAATATTTTATAATTGAATAATGTGGAATAAAAGTAACTGCTAATAAGGGTGGTCCAATATATAAATTGTTGGTCATGAAATAATTTCAATGGAGATAAATTTTATTTAATTATTTTTACAACATTACATATTTTTATAGGATATGTTAACATGATTAAGATACTTCAAAAATATTGATAATGTTTAAACATGAAGACTATTTTATGGAATTTTGTCATGAAAATTTTATTATTATATGAACATACGGGAATCATAACATTAGCATGAATAATTTTTTTTGTGGCCTGAATGTGATGATATGTTATAATCATTAACCATTAAATATATAAAATAACGAACAATACATTTACCTGAAAAATATTTCCAAACTATTATATGAAGGGCCAAAATTTATAAATGATACAATATAAATTTCATATATAAGGATATATTCTATTGTCGATTCCAATGAATGAAATGTATTTTTTAAAAAAATGAAAGATAATAATATATAATGAGATGTTTCTTATCCATTGATAATTATTTTGGACTCATGAGTTGGTATTTAATTTCATGAATGAAATGAAAATCGTCCTTAAATATCTAAATATTATTATATTATTCTTTAATTTATGATAACATGTTCAAGTTATGACATAAGAAAGAGCATTGTTCAATATAATGAAAATTACAAGAAGTGTGACATATTATTACTATTTTTAGTTATTTCATAACCCTATTATTTTAATATTTTATTAGGGTTTTTCTTGGGTTTTTTCATTAACAAAGATGGATATTTTTAGAGTATCTAAGCAATGAACAGTCAGCGCATAATTTCCCCAAAATATGTTCCCTCTTAGTAGAAACCAAGAAAATACTAAATAGTGGGGGTTCACCTACGTTTCACATATTTTAGAAAACACTTCCCAAACCTAGTATAAATCATACATCATTGAAAAAAGGGGTTCATAGCTATGGTGAATGGTTTATCTAATAGTGCAGCCCTACCCAGCTAACATTTTATAAATGTAAAAATTAATATGAAAATTAACATTAAAATTAAGAAACCCACAGTTTATGTTATTTATTAGACTATTGAACACCTAAAATATTTTACTCTTCCTTATAGGATCTCAAGTGGTTATTTTGTCCCATCTACACTGCTTCATATGAGAATCGATGCATGGAAAATGATATTTTATACCTTCCTGGTAAGGAATCCACTTATATTTTATCAATGGATCTCTTATATCTCCTCTCTAGGTGTTATTAAGTATCTATGATTTCATATTATTTAATCCACATTGACTTAGATATTCAATTCATGTGTTATTCTGATGTCACTATTTCAAACCTTTTTTATTGGTGTTTCCTAATTAGGGCATTATGTTTTGTGATCTCATGATCCCATTGGGATGTGGTATTTTATATATTCTCTTGGTACATTGTGGTTTCACAATGGGTTATTTATACCTATTTGAAAAATGTTATAGTTTTCCATATATAGTATCTCTCATATTCATACAAAATTGTTTAACATTGTTTCCTTGTGTTTCAAGAAAATAAATTCCCACCTTCACATTGATTAATGTCGGGTGTTATGATCTAACCTGTGGGGATCGTGAATGCCCTTTGAGCTATATAAATATCAGTATGGGAATCTTGTTTCTGGGGTGTCTAGGATGGTTCCTTAAGAAGTGGTATTGATGATATAGATTTTTTCATCTTTCAATGATCTTGTATGTAGTGGAGTAATCATGTTTGGATTTTAGAGGTATTTGTGAAGGAGCATCAGGCCATCTATCACCACAATGATCCTTATGTCACCAAGGGTTTTTTGGTAAATACATATTGAGTATTTCTTCTATTAATTTCCTAACCTTTAAATTTTATAGGATGAAATACAACATCTATAAATATATCTCTTTTCATTAATTTCCTATATTTATCTATTTTATTATTAAAATGATGTATTCCATTTTTTCTTCTGATGATTTCATTCATCATATAAATATGAAGATGTAATTTTTAGATCTATGAGGAATATTATGATGAACCATAGTGATAAAATCCTCTAATGGACCTGAGGAAACTTTTGGTGATTTTTCATACATTCAATGCTCTTAGACAGATAGCACCACCTGTTTTGGTTTAGGTTATAAGTTTGGAAGCATATATAGATGTTTTATAGAATCATGCTCAAGAGATCTATTACTAGAACCCACCATTTTTAGATGGTAAAAACTCCCTCATGATGCTGAGGTATGATTGTGCATATTTAAGAATTGTTTTCTATTATGGGAGACACCCAATGAAATCAATGTGATGTATGGCACCTTTGTGATGGAGGGACCACGAATGATATTATGGGACATGATGGTGATGGTGAAGAAAAATGATTTATTGTATTGGAAATAATTCATGGTTCATTTCATTTACTAGTCCTACCCCAATCAATAGTGTCGTCCAATGATACTATGTTTTTCAATCTTGAGCAGGTTGAGTGGACCAATATAGAATATGAAAACCATTTTGTTGAGCATTGCAATATTCACATGAGATTTTATCAAATGAGTAGATGAAGACTGGGTGATCTGATATGGGATGTTGATAAGATATTCATTCATTGGATTGATGGTTGATGTTTCCCTCTTATGCCGATGTGATGGATAGAGAGTTGAAGTTCAAAACGGACATAGTTGTAATGTAAGGGTAGAAAAGAGTTTATTTTTCCTCAATGATAGTTCTGTGAAATCCTATAATGTTAAGATTCATGGATTTTATTATTCGTGGTTTTCATGAAATTATGTTGTTCCTCGAAGAGGTCTTATAATTTTATACTAAGTTGGAATGTCTAGAAAACATGAATATGGGTTTCACTGACGAACTAATGTTACGTTGTAACTATGGACTCTTAGGAAACATGAAGAAGTTTTTAAATATTTATTCCACTCCGTGTAGTGGTGTGGTATTATTATATATTATTAATATGGAAAACATAATACTCTTCAAGTAAAACAAGGGTTCCAGCCACATGAATCTTGAATAAATCTTCCTTATAAAGTGGAAAAGTATCGAGAGGATAAATTTAATGTTATAGGAACTGTGACATTTTCCATCATAATATATTAATCATTTTTTATTGCATATATTTTTTACTGGTACATCTAATTCATTTAATTCTACCTATATTTTTAATCATATGAATATTTATCGGGATATTGTTTCTTATGTCATGGATACTATGTCACCCATAAGAATAATGAGAAAAAATTGTATCCATATTCCAACTTGTGTTTTCTCTCAATTTGATGTTGATCTTGATTGGGATTTTATGTTTCTCATCATGAAACCAATTGAAGTAAAATTTTAGATTTATTGGATCATTACTATCACATCTCCGATGGATTTCTATCTTCAATGGGTCACCATTTTTTCATCTATTGTGGTGTTCCGTATAATTAAATGAGAATGATACCTATTGTCAGGGTTACCCATTATGTATTATCAAGAGTTAGGGAATATATGATCAGAGTTTTCCTTTTATTTGTAACATGATTCATTGATTGGTGTTCTCCCTCTTGTTGTTATCAAGTTTCAGGGCATTTTTTCTTCGAATTTTCTTTTGTATTCCCCTAGTAAGGGAGGTAGAGTGTTCTATCAATTTGGAGTCTGGTACTCAACCTGTGTCTATTAAATCAAACCACATATAATAAGATAAAATGAAACATTTTATGTCTTTATTGGATGATCTTCTATATTAAGGATTTATATTCCCGAGTGTGTCACCTTGTGTGTTTCTAATTCAATTTTCTATGATATTTGAGGCATCACTTCACCATATTTATGATTACCAAAAAAATAAATACACTTTTGGTAATGAAAAACTAAATTTTTTACATAGATTTATTTTTTTTCAATTTAATTTGGGAATTCGGTTCTTAATGATTAATATTTGATCTAGTGACAGTCACTTGAGAAAAAAAATATGAAAATTAAATAACATTCTTTCGTAGCAGGTACCACCATTATGAGATCCTCAACACAGCACATGGTTTAACTAGCGATCCTATACATTTTAAATATTTATTAATTAGGATTTTACATAAATATCATGATAGATTTTTTGAAGTATATTTGGATGAAATCCTTCGTTACTCTATGTTTTAGGATGATAATTTGTGTCAACTAAGATCTGTTTTAGAATTTTTGAGAAATCACTAACATTATTCAATGTAATTGAAATGGAATTTCAATATTTTTGAACTGAAGTTCATGGGACATGTGGTGTTAGAACATGGTATTTTTTTCCAGAAATGGCTAGGGTTGTTATGTCATGGGAACAAATAAGAAATTATTTCATGATTCTTAGTTTAATGGGTTTAGCTATGTATTATCATCAGTTTGATAAGAACTTCTAAACATATGCTTCTCTGTTGACTGACCTAAATTAGATGTGATTAAATAAATAAGGCGATTAAAAATGATAGAATCCATTTGTTAATATGAAATGTATTTTGACTATGGTGTTAGTGTTCTCTCTTTCCGAGGCTTAGTTAGGATCTGTGGTCTTCTATAATGCATTACGTTCTTGTATAGGATGTATTCTTATGTTGGGTTATCATGCAGTTTCTTATGGATATCATCATCTTTGTCCACGTAGAAACAATTATTGAACCCATGAACTTGATCATAATGGTGTGAGGAACATAAATAATATTTTGTAAAACTTTTGTTTTGGGTAATGATTTATCGCTATTTCATACCATAAGAGCCTGATTTATATATTCCCAAAAAAGATTTGAATCCATGTTAGAGGAATTGGGAGGAATTTATGTTGTATATAAACTGTGAAATAACCTATACCACAATAATGGTAATTACTTTATATATTCATAGAGTTTGAAACTTCTTGCATTGGCCATGAAATAATCATTGAATATGTAGATATTGATGGATATTCTTGTACCATTTCATATTGGAGTATGAGAATCAAGGGTCGAAGATTCATTTTCCAGTGTTAGGTTAAAATATTCTCACCTTGGATTGATTATTTAGGGGAATAATCCTGATGATTATATCTGTATGATTAAATACTCTCTTTATGGTTGGGACACCAATGCGGAGTGTTTTTTCACATTAGAGTAATTTTTGTCCAATTGGAATCATTATTTAGTATCATCAACTACCATGAAATATATTATGTGGCCTTTCTATAAAATCTAGTAGTTATATAAAAATGGAATCGATAATATATTCAATTACATATTGTGTAGATTTTCATTGAGGGGTATGAGATGTGACATTTCCAAATTTTTCTCTTATTGTTATAATTATCAAAAAGTAATGTCTGAGTAGAATATATATTTGAGTTTACGTTAGACACTTATAGTGCCAACATGGAAGTGGTATGAGATATTTATAGTATTTTTTGTGGGATTAAACTTACCTACAAAATGAATAATGTGATATGTGTTGTGATCAATTGGATGACAAAATCACCTCACATTATACCCATTGATGATACAACTAAAGTTGAAGTGATAATAAATCTTTAAGCGACTGATGAGTTCCATTTTTCTATAGTGCCTAATTGAGATCCATGGTTCACCTATAACTTTTAAAGGGGCCTTCGTGAGGAACTGTGATATCAGGTAATCTAACATACGAAATAGAATCCATGGTCAGATGTATAAACACAAAGATAATAGATTCATGAAGATTCGATTCGTGATTATGTTCTTAAAATTAGTGGGGGTTCAGACAAAAATTTCATGATTGCATTTTTTTCTATATAAATTATCACATTTTTGTGATCAAAATGGATTTTTTTGGGATTTGTATGGTTTGCCTTTAAAATGATAGTTGTGTTGGTCAGTGATCAATTAAATTTCATTAGTTGGACAAAGCATGGATCAAGATACAATAGAAAAAATTCATTTTATCCATTTGTAAATGTTAATATAATATATAAGGTATGTGTATTATTCTGAAACATTTTGTAGGACATCAGAGTTTTTAGTTATTGATGATTTGTTCATTAAGGTTTCACCTTTTTTGTCATCGATTGGTTGAGATACAAGTGAATATTGAACTTCCTTTTGTGGGAAATTATGAGTTTTTTATGAATTTTTGGAAGTTACATACTTTTTAACCTGTTAATCATATATACTATCAATACATAATGTGTTCCACGTCTCCTATGTAATAATGTATCAATATGATCCATCACATGTTCTGTACAAGTTTGATCATGATGTTAGGTCCAATTTATCTGTGACTGAGAATCTAGTCAAGATAGTTGGATTTGTAACCATGTTAACTTATGGAATGATGATACATTTATATTGAGTATAATGGTAGCATGGTTTTGATTCTCATGGGATATGGGAGAGGGAAAAAGTGATGAGAGAGAAGTGACATCTTCTTTTTGATATTGAATCTATATAACAATATTTAAGGGGGAAACTTTTTTATCGTGGGTAGTCAATACATCATGTTAACATTTTTAGGTATTCCATGTCCTTATGTTTTTTTAGGATTTGGTTGCATTTTAGCTCAAATTTATTTACAAAATAAGTTTCATGTTATTAATGTTTCCATGTTATGGTTAGTTAGAATAGGATTTTTTCAAACTGCAAACTCTCTCAGTGAAAATTAGGCAAACCCTAATAGTGTGGGTTTTCATGGATTGTTAATTGATTAAATAATCGAGATAACACATAGAAAAAATAGTGAGCCTTTGAAAAAGAGGTGCTTGATTATGGGACATGGTTTTACAAATATTTTATCCATTCTTATCTAACCATGTGTACGATATTTAATTAATACAAAAAACACCCTTAAAATCCTAAAACACATAGTTTATGTGTTAGATTTTTCTATTAGACCCTAAAAGATTTTATTATTCCTTATAGGACCCCATGTGGTTATTTTGTATCCTATACACTCATCCATAAGTGAATTGAAGATAGGAAAATGATGTTATATCACTTCTCAATATATATTATTCCCTCATTCTCCATATTATACTCTCTACTGTAACCTCATTAGGGTTTATTTGTAAATTGGGTTGTAGGATGATTTAATCCCTATTGATTTGTATCATAAATAATAGAATCATTATTAGATTCTTCCTATATAAGTTCATTATTGGTGTTTCATACACAGGGTTTTGAGATTCATGATCTCAAGATCCTGAGATAGGAGGTTCCATTTATAGAGGCTAATTTGGTTATCCATGAATTACATGATTTAAATGAACTTGTATTATTTAAATTTAATTTCATTCAATAGGATTATTATTAACCAAATTTCTTTCAATTGTTTAATTGAATTGGATTTGGTAAGAATATTTGGACACCCCCCCCCCCAATTCCATTGAATTGAGGTCTACATGAAACTTGATGGAATGTCCAAAAAATTAAATGCTTAATTTAATTTTGGAATTTATATAATGAAATTTATTTTTATAATAGATTTCCCATTTTTATTTAATTAAAATGGATTGTGTGGTTTTGGTTGGAATCCATTCGTTTTATTCCGAGAAGTGGAATAATTTGATTAAACACATATTTTGGATATTAAAATGAAATTGAAATATCGAAATGAAAATATTTTTTGAAATGTATTTTTAATAGTTTTAAAATAAATTTCACATTATTGATTGTTGTTAGATGACCCAAATTCCTAGGTGGAAAGGGATTTATTAATGAAACCACTCTATTCACTTCTTATAAAACTAACAATATAAATTTCGTATATCACATCCCCAATGAAATAGTGATAGTTCCTATTTAATTGTTGTCTAGGGGATTTGTGTAAACATATTTCCAAGATAATTATTCAAGTATGAAAGATCCCCCTATACCAAGACTATAATACCTCTTGTATGATTATAATGTATTTTTTTGTTGTTTGATATATATTCCATTATCTGTATATAGTTTTAAAAATAGCCTATAAATTTAGATAAACAATATTATATACAAAGACTATCAATCCATGTATTTAAATTATTTCCCCCAACTGAAATTTAAATCATGATTTTTATTATATATGAGTTCATTTCCAATAATTTTACATAAAACATTAATGATTTATTTAGTTAATTGATTGTGTAAATTTATTATGAGATCCTTGGTGAGACCCTACTAATCTTTCAGCTCACACCAAACATGTTCCTTCACGCATTTTCAATTATAACCTCATAATATTGTGAAAGGGTAATACACCAATTGGTGGAGGTTCTAGTTTTTAATCTATGCAGATGGAGACATTATTCCATGGAGACATGGGTTGTTATCTTTTTTTGGGTACTTTGTGGTATCAATTTGGGTTTTTATGTCTATTTGATTTCTGGTAATATTTACCATATTTATTTTTTATTATATATATACTGATATTTAATTATGATTCCATTGTTTTTTTAGAATATTATCTTCCACTTTCATATTGTATGATACCATGTTCTAGTTGGAATCCAAAGGGGATCATGAATTACCATTGGGCCATGTCAAGATCAAACAGAGAATTATGTTTCCAATGTTTCTAGGATGGTTTCTGAAAATAATGATACAGATGTATTTATTTTAATAATTTATGAATAGAATTTTGGAGAATAGAATTATGGAGATGAATATTAGGTTCCGTCTATAAAATATTGATGATTCCATTACTTTTTTATTTTAATATTTATTATTGATTTTAGTGGCCCAAAAAATGTCTTTGCAAAACTATTGGTTCCATATTAAGACACATTCTTCGTAAGAAAATTGGTGATCCATACCTATAATATTTTATAAATTGTGGTTGGTGGAGATGGGTAAGCATGGGGTGGTCTGAAACACTGAGTTGTGTGTGTGGGTTTTCTACGATACAACCCCCATATTTTCAAATATTTGAGTGGTTGTGGAATGATCAAAATAATTCTATGTGTATCCATCATAAAATAATGTTTTGTATTAGATACTAGGGTTTTTTTGTATAATTTCACTATTTTTCAAAAAATAACAGAATGATCATGAGACATCACATAATTTCTAAACTAATTCCACCAGTTCCCCTTTCAAAAAATATTCATTGATGTAAATGGTTCAAATTATATTTACTGTATAATCGATTTATCAATCTCATAGATGATAATTAACCATGTATATGTGAATCTTCCAGCTATCCTCATGATACTGAATTTAATATTTACTTAAAACAAACAGACTATACAAACTGATTCCATATAACCTAATAAAATAATAGTACCCAATACATGATGTAGAATATATAAATATAGGAAGAATTGATTCAACCATGATCTTCACATCATCTGACTATAGAAGAAAATATCATCTTACCGTGAGTTTCACATGGTATATGAACTTCCCAAATGATAACTATTATATCATTAGTAGAATAATTTATCATAAAAAATATAATAATACTACACATGTTAAAAATAAATATCACCCAAAGGATAATAAATTATCATGAATATTGGAGTGTCAAAATTTTAAAATGGATGAGATCTTATGAAAAAATACCATTGAAAAAATGAGATATTGATATTCATGTATCAGAATATAAATGACTTTTCATTTTAATTTATACATGTAAATAAATAATTATAGATTTATCACTATAGATGATTATCTTAAATATTTTCAACTTCCATTAAATGTGTGAATAAATAAGTGTTTTAATCGATAAAACGTTAATGCATACCACACCATCATAGGGAGGAATGTGGTATGAAACTGATGAGTGAATTATTTTAATTCTTACACACCACGAATTTAACATGATATTCATTCATTAAGTACATCAATATAATGAAATATTCAATGTTCTATGTTTAATTCATACAAAATATGTGAATAAATCGTAGTAAAATAATGAAATTACATCACTCAATATTCCATGTAAAGAATAAATAAGACATAATTATATTGATCATTTAAATATGTTATTTAAATGGATACACTTATTGAAGAAATTAATGAATAAGTATATAAATTGGAAAATATTTGAGGAAATATATTAAATATATAATTAAAAGAAACGATATCCCAAAACATTTGGTTATTTAAAATGATATCTAATGTCCAATTACAATGTGATAAATTCTTGAGTGTTTTGGGATTTAAATATGAAGGTTTAATAAGAATAATTGGGTTTTAAATAAGAAATTAAAATTGAGAAATATCTTCTAGTTTTTAATAAAATTATTATATACCATAGAGAATCAATAAAATTTATTATTTCAGGAAAGAATAATAACATTTGAGATATATTGTGATTGTGATTGTAAAAATATTAAGTAGGTGATAAAAATGTTCTTATGAGACAATTAAATTTCAAACAATATATGATAATTTTTTAGACCTTTCAACATCAAAGTATTGAACAGAGAGTAGATTATATAGATGAGTAAATATACTATAGGGATATAAATATAACACATGTATTAAAAATATATGACTAATTAAGTGACTCAAGACCATTATTGTGTTTCAGGACTGATAAATCAATTTCATATATTTGTTGAAGATATCAAAAAAACATTAGAAAAGAAGACCATTTTAATCAATATATTTGATGGGAGAGATCAAATTAAAAGTGGATCAGAAGTGTATAAGACAAAAAATATATCATTCAATAGTATGATCTAGATAGAGAAGAAGGATATTATGAATGGGTTTTCTAGCCAGTCATAAGTGGGTAGTGTTGGGCCCATCTCAACAATAACTATTGTAAATACTGGGTTTTAGAAAAATTAGATAATAGTTGTAAATGGGGTATCTTACTAGTTATAACTACATGTGTATATAATATAGAATGCAAGTTGGGTTGCCTAACCCACATGGTAATGTGTAGTATTTTATGTGTATCCTGGTAAATATGGTGCATTTCCCCTAGTATAAGAATATTACACATGATTCAAGGCTGTGAAATTACACTGAGTGGATTGAAAAAATTAATATGTTCCATATATTGTGTTAAAATGAAATAACTCCTAAACAGAAAAATTATTAATTGGTTCAATCCAAAAAATTTATCCATCAATATAATTTATCATCAATTAGTTTAATAGTACAAGTTCTGTATAAAGATCAAGGATAAATTATCAGACATATAGAATCAAAATTTAGTAATCATATTAGGTGTTCTCACATAATAAGTGATAAAAAAGTATATATGGAGTTATATGATTCAACCATACCTCAAATCACCTTTCATAATAGTGTGATATGTTACAATATATTGTTTTGGCCAATCTGTGAGGAATATTATATGGCCTATGATGATAAGAGATAAAAATATAGAAAATAAAGATAAAAACATTTTCATCATATCTTAATCATATAATTTCTACCGCTAGGTCATGGAACTCAAAACAACCCTGTTGATTAGTGAAAATTTTAAAAACATCTAGCAATGTAAAATTAATGTTTAATAATTCAATATAAAAATACTTAGATCTAGTTAAAATACATTAATATGTCCAATTATTAGTATATTTGTAACAAATTTACTAGACGTAATGATTAATTTTGGGATATCATGGTTTTTTTCTTCGAAAATTTGAAGATTACATCATTATTAAAAAATTAGTGATGAATCTTCCCAATGGATTTGATCAACAAATATATCCTTGGAATAAATAGAATATTTAACCCCAAATAACTAAAACAACATTATATTATTTTATAAACTAAGAGAAGAGGAACATTCTAGAAAAAAATACGGGATAAAATTTGGATAAATCATAAAAAAATTAAATAATGATGATGTTTTTTAATAAAGTGATACCTTGGATATAAAATTTTAATTAAAATTCAAAATGATTTTTTATATTTTTTTATAAAACTAATTAAAAAATGAAATTAGAAGTGAAAAAATATATTACGAAACTTATAGAATTTTAATATCGTAGAACAACATACCTATTGTAGAGACTCGGAGCCTGACGTACATGGACATTACATTACTTTTTCGGAATACATAGTACATAAAAAAACACATACACAAGGATCGTAATAGTTTAGTGTCTTTGGAAACTCAGAATATAATCTTCTAATCGTGGTGAAAGATCTTCGACATCTCCCATAAAGATCTTCCTTTTTTTTACCTAAAACCTTTCTTTATATCCTGGGGAAAAGAAAACATAAAAGGGTGAGCTCAAATGCTCAGAAAGGGTAAACAAAAGAAATATCAATCACATCATTTTCATAAGAACATAACATTTTGGAAATCTTAACCTGGAAAAGAGAGCATAATTTCATAACATGGGATAAATCATAGTAGTGAAATAAAATCCCAGTAATCATAACTTAAAACATGAAACTTTTTGGTATACACACATAATCATAGAGAATCATTTCTTATTAGTCAAGACTCATTACCAAGGCTATCATAGTGGACAAAGTCCCTTTCTGAACCGAGTCACCCTCGTTTCAGTACTGTTTCACTGAACTAGTATAACCTACCATTCCAGCCATGTCTATCTCATGAGATATAAAATCTTTACCCAATGCATTGGGGGGAGATATAGGTCACATCCATCTCATAATGATACCATTCTTATGTGTGCCACAAAATCATAAATCATACATCATTGCATAACTCATGTAGTAAAAATGGGATACGTAATCATCGTGACATCATAAAAAAATTCATATAAGATAAAGGAATTCATAAAAATAATTCCATCACAATATAACCAAATCAATGTAATAATAGGGATAGAAACAGAACCCTATGTTCTCTTAGATGGAAAATAATTTTGATAAAACACTTGAAATGAATTCTTGAGGAAAATATCCTTTCTTCTTCAAAATCAATTTCTTTTCACAAAACGTCATGAAATTTTAAAAGAAAGAGATTTTATTGAAAATATTCATGAAATATTTTGGAGGATTCTTCAGGAAAATAAGGCTTTATAAAACTGTAAAAATATGTTCGTGTCGTATAAGTTAAAAAAACATTCTTCGTACTTTTGTGGAAGAAGTCAAAAAGTACCTCGTACGAAAAAGGACAAAAGATTCCTTTAATATCTTTTACTAAAAACTCACCAAAGGGTAAAATTGGATTTAAAAAATTGTAGGTGTATGGAAATAACATTACATATTGAGGAATCATAGATGTGGATGATAAAATACACCCCAGTAAATGCCAACGTATAAACAATCTTGGATAAAAATGAGATTGTGATATTTCCCTTACCTTAGGTCCGATTTGCTTCGTAAGTGTCTGAACCTCTTGTATAATGATTTAAATAATGTCATTGACTTATTTCAAAATCATACTCATTGTTATGATATCATATATGGTTCACTTATGACTTTATTTTACCCGTTCTTTTGTAAATTCCATGTTAAAGAGCGTTTTGGGTAAAATCATTTCATTCGTTGTCCGTGTTTTGACTTGTAATTATTCATATGATTACTTAGATCATGATTACTTAATTCCAGAATATATAACATGATTTTTATATAATATATATTCAGAATATACATATATATAATAGATCAGTAAATGGAAAGAAATACACCGTTCATGGAGACGGTAGGTCGTACGTACGCATGAACGCTGTTTTCGTTTCCTTATTGAGTTGAATGGAATTAAGTAGATGAAATACATATATATACACATAAATCCAGTATCATTATTATGTCATATATGTCATGATTACTTATTATATATACTTTATAATCATTCTTGAATGGTTAATCAATGAGAATGAATCTCATCGCGTCGTGGAGACGGTATTCCATACGTACGCACGAGCGATGATATCGTTCCCATGATCGTGGAATTTTATTGGAGTGTATGTATACAATTACAGAATCAATATCACTTTACAATAATCATATATAGTTACTAATTTCACCATTATACCCATCCAATTAAGGTGGTGGTGGAAAATAGATTACACCACGGCGCGGAGACGGTATTCCGTACGTACGCACTCGCGGTGATTTCGTTTTCCGTAGGATGGATGGATGGTGAAATAGGATTGTTTCATACTTATAATAACATATCAGTATATTAGTGATACTGATGTTATTACTTCATAATGAAACAACCTAAGAAGAAGAAGTGGAAGAAGAAATAAAGGTGAAAGAATCGGTAACGGAAATTACATCTTCTTTGAAGCGCCTCTTTGAGACCTCCTCTTAGGGCACTAACATTGGTCTTTGAGGAAGACCAGAACCTCTAGGATGCTGCTATGGAAGTGGAGAAGAGAATTTGTCAGGGTTTGGATGATATTGAAGGCTCAATGTTGTGTGAGGAAGAGAGGGAGGAGGTTCCCTTTTATAAGGGAGGAGAGAGGCACCTTAGGAAAAACTAAAACTATTATTTTATTATAAAGTCACTTTCGGTTTTAAATAGCTCCAAATTGATTTATTTCGAGGCTAAGGTGGGGATGGGTCTAAATCCTCTCATACAATATAATTTAGTCAAGTTTAGGTTCCTATTTTAACCTTAGCATTTAGATTTAACATTAAGTTAAATAATTTTACTTTTACCGTGTCTTCTTGTGTTCTTACACTATAAGGTTAATAAACATACTATAAGAAGCCAAAATAACCCCAAATAGTTTATTATTAATATATATAACCTTATCTAAGACATTTGTCCTATCCTTAGATTTTTATGAATAAAATTACAATTAATAAAATAATATTGGTTTTAAAAATTAATTTATGTCAATTCTGACACTATTTGGTACATGATTGTTATGAAATTCATAACAGAATTATAGGTTCGAACCAAGTTACTTATATCAACAATAACACGTCATATTAACCTAGAAAATGAATTTAAGTCATAAAAAGTCTCCAATTACATTTATTTGGGCATTTATAACATCAATTATGTCAATATTTCATTAATAAGACAATTACTACATCATCTTTGTGTCACAATAAATGATAATTATTTAATACCTAAAAATTCTAACTAAATTCCTATGATGTATATAATTGTATTAGCTTTCTAGAGACTATTCATGTTCGATGTTTCATGAAGTGTATCACTAGATTAAAATTATTATACTTATAATATTTAAGAAAGTGACATGTTGTCACATTCTTTGGTTTTAATAATAATTAAATTATTTTCATTGACAAAATTAAATTAAATGAATCTAATCCGACCCTTAGGTGATATGGGTCGACTTCTATTCATCCAATAGGTTTTTGACATTCTTTAAGGGAATTTTAAAATATTATATTTACCCTTAATTACCCGATTTACCTTTAACTATGGTAAATAAAATTTACCGTAGTTACTATTCATAATTCCCAAAAATAAAAAGTATCTTATTAACATAATTTGGATCCACTGATTCCAAATATGGAATCCATTTTTACAAATTCAATACACAAAAGTTGCAGAAATTAAATTAAAATTAATCCTGTTGTCGAAAGAAAACGGGTTTTTCTTTAAAAATTGCAAAAGATTGAATTGATTGAACCTACGAATTCAAGGTAAAATCAATGCTAATGACATAAATTATAATAAATGGTAAAAATATATTCTATTTATAATTTAAAACCATTCAATATTATAATTTATCCACATAAGATATTACGATGAAAAAAGTTTTTTTAATTAAAATATAGCGTGTTTTTACTATTCATTAAAATATGAAAGTTATCGGAAAAATATCAAAACATTATCTAATGTAAATTTTTATATCCTGATTCAAAAGAAGAATTTTATTTTGTCAAATTGAACTTATAAACATGTCAAAAACTAGATTTAATGTGGGTACGCCATCAAAAGGCGACAAAACTGCATTTTTTGAAAAATACTTATTTTACCCGAAAAATTTATTATGTTCTTATACCATGTTCTAGAAAATGTGTAAGATGAATAATAGTGTTATAAAATTCAAAATTTAGTTAATACTATTCATAACGGCTAGTTCATGACAATATTATAATAATATATCGTTGTTTATTAAAACCCGGTATTGCGTACAACACACGCTATCGAGGAAAGTCGTGATTGTGTGTAATGCAAGCCAAGTCAGGGTTGCGTGTTGTGAAAGAATCCTTCGTTGTTTTGTATAAAATAATCCAACCATATTTCATTTATACATTGAATATATATATATATACACTCAATGTTGCGGAGAATAACTATTATCAAAATTGTGTGTAACACAATCCAAGAATAGTGTTGTGTATACTGCAAGCTAATACGGTGTTGCGTATAGCGCAAGGTAATCTTGGTCTAGAATACAACACAAGAAATTAATGAAATTAAAAGAATATTTTTCATAAAATCTCTGGGAGTTACATTCTACCCCCCTTAAAATGTATTTCACCCTCGAAATTCATCAGGGTTATAAATGGTTTACTTCTCGAAAGTTTGTTTAATAGAAACCCACACCGTAAAAAGGAATACCAAAACATGGCTTTAAAAACTAAAGTATGAAATGTAACGATTACCAAAATTAACTCATCACAGGGTTTCCACGTAGGAGAACATAGGTGAAAATATGTATATGGAAGAAAAATCTAACCATCAAGTTCTGATGGAGAGTGGTAGAGAACATGGCTATGAAAAAGCCAACAATCTCAAAGCCATAAATTTGTGATGATCTAGGGTACCATCTGATTCATCAGATATAAGGGCACTAGGACAAAATTTTAGCTTTTCAAGATCATTTCCCTAAAGTTAAAGAATTTGAATTAGAATAAATACTTACTTTATTTTGGTACAATCTCACTGTTGTTCATGCCTTGAACAATTTCCACTTCATCTCTTAAATAAATGAAGTTGAATTTGTTATTCGTGAAGTGTTAGCATATCATGTGATAGAATGATGGGTCATTCTATCTGTCTCAAACAAATGTTTATCAATAGTTATCAAATATACATAAGTCCGTATTTGGTGAGTTTAATCATATACGATTCCAAAAATGAACTTATACTTCATATATCATACCGCTTAATAAAATAAAACTAGTTTCTACTAACCAGGGACTTTCTGTAGGCCAGTGGTATGAAATAAAGTCTCGTCGCACTTTAGTTGTGGGTTCGATTCCCACAGCCATGGCCGACGCGATGGTTTGTCTCACATCCTGCAGGTTGTCCTTTTTCTAAAACTACATTATTATAACATCCCATCAGCAATATCAAAAAAAGTTTTATCCTTAAACAATACTAACTTATGTCCAACATAATCCATTCCAATCTTTAGGCTTATCTAAAATAGTTCAGTCCAAGCTCATAGTATAGAAAAAATGATCATGTGAATGCCATCATTTATCCCTCATATATCTTTTTCATCAAATTCCAGTCATGTGAATACCATAATCATGTAATCTCTTGAAAATGAATACTCATTGAATCTTAGTGAAAACATTAATGCAGTTAAAAGTTAACACTTTCCTCATACCAAAATCCAAAAATTCTATATACTCAAACCATGATATAACCTTCTCCTTATATCAGTCATGAGCTCATGAATACTATCAGACATTTAATTTTCTCCTTGTCCCTTCATTATGTGCATATCATCTACATTGCAAAAATATCTGAATAACCATTCATGGATACTGGTACCATTAATCATACACTTTCAAAACTCAAGGAAAGACAACAGTGTAACAATCCTTAGATGTCTCTTTATTCCATAGTACCATGAGATTACTTATACAACATTACACATGATAAACATGTAATCATTCCACTACATTCTTAAACCATTAAACGAGCTTCAACAATTCTTTCATCTCACATATCATTTATAGTCTCTTCATCATCATCCACATAAATACTACCCATACGACCATACTGATTCTCTTCACGAGACTTTCCCTTAGGGAATTGGTTTGCATAATGCCCGTACATTCCACATTTAAAACATTTAACCTTTGTTTATGTCATAGCAATACCATTATCCTCATCCCTGGTGTTAACTGAACCTTTTCCTTTGCACTTACTGGCATTATGTCCTTCTTTTCCACACCCAAAGCATCTTCCAGTTCCTTTGAAAAATTCTCATTGATGCCTCTTCCCACATGATTTACATAGGGGAAATTGAACTTTCTTTCCTCTACGATCATCATGAAACTCCATAATTCTCTTATTAGTCGATTCAGGAAACTTACCAAATTTTACTTTATTGATCATATTATGAGATTGTTGATTCGACATAATAATGATGTTTGGACTTCTAAATCCCATTTCATTTGGCTGCTCATGAAGAATATCATTCCATTGTCCATCATATCCACCAATATCGTGAATCAACTTGTTTCCAGCCATTTTCTAAAACCCAAAAAGAATAGTGTGAGAGGCAAAAATCATAATAAAGGGGGAGTAACTTCAATATCTAACATCTTTGGTTTAATCTAATATCGTTACCATAGTTCTAGGACTATATCCTATACGTATACTTATCCTTAGGGACATCCCTAGACATACCTTAGAAATATCTCTAGGGATCTCACTAAAGTTCTCGCATCCTATTTTCCAAATGTTGACTAAACCTTTCCTCTGATACCAACTGTAGAGACTCGTAGCCTGACGTACATGGACATTACATTACTTTTGTGGAATACTTAGTACATAACAAAAACACACACACAAGGATCGTAATAGTTTAGTGTCTTTGGAAACTCGGAATATAATCTTCTAATCGTTGTGAAAGATCTTCAACATCTCCCATAAAGATCTTCCTTTTTTTACCTAAAACCTTTTTTTATATCCTAGGGAAACGAAAACATAAAAGGGTGAGCTCAAATGCTCAGTAACGGTAAACAAAAGAAATATCAATCACATCATTTTCATAAGAACATAACATTTGGAAATCTTAACCCGCAAAAGAGAGCATAATTTCATAACATGGGATAAATCATAGTAGTGAAATGAAATCCCAGTAATCATAACTTAAAACATGAAACTTTGTGGTATACACACATAATCATAGAGAATCATTTCTTATTAGTCAAGACTCATTGCCAAGACTATCTTAGTGTACAAAGTTCGTTTCTGAACCGAGTCACCCTCGTTTCAGTCCTGTTTCACTGAACCGGTATAACCTACCATTCCAGCCATGTCTATCTCATGAGATATAAAATCTTTACCCAATGCATTGGAGGGAGATATAGGTCCCACCCATCTCATAATGATATCATTCTTATGTGTGCCACAAAATCATAAATCATACATCATTGCATAACCCATGTAGTAAAAATGGGATTCGTAAACATCGTGACATCATAAAATAATTCATATAAGATAGAGGAATTCATAAAAATAATTCCATCACAACATAACCAAATCAATGTAATAATAGGGATAGAAACAGAACCCTATGATATCTTAGATGGAAAATAATTTTGATAAAACACTTGAAATGAATTCTTGAGGAAAATATCCTTTCTTCTTCAAAATCAATTTCTTTTCACAAAACGTCATGCAATTTTAAAAGAAAGAGATTTTATTGAAAATAGTCATGAAATCTTTTGGAGGAAGCTTCATGAAAATAAGGCATTATAAAACCTTAAAAATCCGTTCGTGCCGTATAAGTTAAAAAAACATTTTTCATACTTTTGTCGAAAAAGTCAAAAAGTACCTCGTACGAAAAATGACAAAAGATTCCTTTCATATATATTACTAAAAACTCACCAAAGGGTAAAATTGGATTTAAAATATTGTAGGTGGATGGAAATAACATTACATATTGAGGAAGCATAGATGTGGATGATAAAATACACCCCAGTAAATGCCAACGTGTAAACAATCTCGGATAAAAATGAGATTGTGATATTTCCATTACCTTAGGTCTGATTTGCTTCGTAAGTGTCCGAACCTCCTGTATAATGATTTAAATAATGTCATTGACTTATTCCAGAATCATACTCATTGTTATGATATCATATATGGTTCACTTATGACATTATTTTACCCGTTCTTTTGTAAATTCCATGTTAAAGAGCGTTTTGGGTAAAATCATTTCATTTGTCGTCCGTGTTTTGACTTGTAATTATTCATATGATTACTTAGATCATGATTACATAATTCCACAATATATAACATGATTTATATATAATATATATTCATAATATACGTATATATAATAGATCATTAAATGGAAAAAATACACTGTTCATGGAGAAGGTAGGCCGTACGTACGCATGAACGCTGTTTTTGTTTCCTTATTGAGTTGAATGGAATTAAGTAGATGACATACATATATATACACATAAATACAGTATCATTATTATGTTATATATTTCATGATTACTTATTATATATACTTTATAATCATTCATGAATGGTCAATCAATGAGAATGAATCTCATCGCGTCGTGGAGACGGTATTCCGTACGTACGCACGAGCGATGATATCGTTCCCATGATCGTGGAATTTTATTGGAGTGTATGTATACTATTATATAATCAATATCACTTTACAATAATAATATATAGTTACTCATTACACCATTATACCCATCCAATTAAGGTGGCGGCGGAAAATAGATTACACCACAGCGTGGAGACGGTATTCCGTACGTACGCACGCGCGGTGATTTCGTTTTCCGTAGGATGGATAGATCGTAAAATAGGATTGTTTCATAATTATAATAACATATCAGTATATTAGTGATACTGATGTTATTACTTCATAATGAAACAACCTATGAAGAAGAAGTGGAAGAAAAAATAAAGGTGAATGATTCGGTAACGGAAATTACCTCTTCTTTGAAGCGCCTCTTTGAAACCTCCTCTTAGGGCACCAAAATTGGTCGTTGAGGAAGACCAGAACCTCTAGGATGTTTCTAGGGAAGTGGATAAGATAATTTTTCAGGGGTTGGCCGAGCTTGAAGGCTCAATGTTGTGTGAGGAATAGAGGGAGGAGGTGCCCTTTTATAAGGGAGGAGAGGGGCACCTTAGGAAAAACTAAAAATATTATTTTATTATAAAGTCAATTTCGGTTTTAAAGAGCTCAAAATTGATTTATTTCGAGGCTAATGTGGGTATGGGTCGAAATCCTCTCATCAAATAGAATTTATACAATTTTAGGTTCCTATTTTAACCTTATCGTTTAGATTTAACATTAAGTTAAATAATTTTACTTTTACCGTGTCTTCTTCTGTTCTTACACTATAAGGTTAATAAACTTACTATAAGAAGCCAAAAGAACCGCAAATTGTTTATTATTAATATATATAACCTTATATAAGTAATTGTGCCGAACCTTTGATTTTTAGGAATAAAATAACAATTAATAATATAATATTTTTTTTTAAAACTAATTTATGTCAATTTTGACACTATTTGGTACATGATTTTAATGAAATTCATAACAGAATGATAAGTTCGAAAAAAGTTACTTATATCAACAATAACATGTCCTATTAAACTATAAAATTAATGTAAGTCATAAAAAGTCTCAAATTACATTTATTTGGGCATTTATAACATCAATTATGTCAATATTTCATTAATAAGACAATTACTGCATCATCTTTGTGTCACAATAAATGATAATTATTTAATCCCTAAAAATTCTAACTAAATTCCTATGATGTATATAATTGTATTAGCTTTCTGGAAACTATTCAGGTTCGATGTTTCATGATGTTTATCACTAGATTAAAATTATTATACTTATAAGATTTAAGATAGTGACATGTTGTCACATTCTTTGGTTTTAATAATAATTAAATTATTTTCATTGAAAAAATTAAATTAAATGAATCTAATCAGACCCTTAGTTGATATGGGTCGACCTTTAGTCATCCAATAGGATTTTGACATTTTTTAGGGTATTTTTAAAATATTATAATTCCCAAAAATAAAAAAAAGCTTATTAACATAATTTGGATCCACTGATTCCAAATATGGAATCCATTTTTCCAAATTCAATACACAAAAGTTTCAGAAATTAAATTAAAATTAATCCTGTTGACGAAAGAAAACGGGTTTTTCTTTAAAACATTGCAAAAGATTGAATTTATTTAACCTACGAATTCAAGGTAAAATCAATGCTAATGACATAAATTATATTAAATGGTAAAAATATATTCTATTTATAGTTAAAACCCATTAAATATTATAATTTATCCACATAAGATATTACGATGAAAAAAGTTGTTTTTAATTAAAATATAACGTGTTTTTACTATTCATTAAAATATGAAAGTTATCAGAAAAATATAAAAACTTTATCTAATGTAAATTTTTATATCCTGATTCAAAATAAGAATTTTATTTTGTCAAATTGAACTTATAAATATATCAAAAACTAAATTTAACGTGTGTGCACCATCAAAAGGCGGCAAAACTGTATTTTTTGAAAAATACTTATTTTACACGAAAAAATTATTTTGTTCTTACACCATGGTCTAGAAAATGTGTAAGATGAATAATAATGTTATAAAATTAAAAATTTAGTTAATACTATTCATAACGTCTAGTTCATAACAATATTATAATAATATATCGTTGTTTATTAAAACCCGGTATTGCGTACAACACACGCTATCGAGGAAGGTCGCGATTGCGTGTAATGAAAGCCAAGTCAGGGTTGCGTGTTGTGAAAGAATCCTTCGTTGTTTCGTATAACATAATCCAACCATATTTCATTTATACATTGAATATATATATATATACTCAATGTTGCGTAGAATAACTATTATCAAAATTGTGTGTAACACGATCCAATAATAGTGTTGCGTATACTGCAAGCTAATATGGTGTTGCGTATAGCGCAAGGTAATCTTGGTGTAGAATACAACACAAGACATTAATGAAATTAAAAGAATATTTTTCATAAAATCTCGGGGTGTTACACCTATGATGTTTTAATGAAGAATGTAGGAAATTCCAAATTCAATGAGGCTGATTTCAAGATTAAAAAATTAGAAAAATGATAAAAATAAGAGATAACATTGTAGTAGTATGTAAATTAAAATTATGATGTATCGTAGGAAATCATATTCATCATAAAACATATGATTATAAGTTGAGGTAATTTTTTTTCTAAAGTTGAAACATGTTTCGATTCATCTATAAATAAAGGTAATGTCAAAGAGAGAACTAAACATGAATAGAAATACAATCTTGGGATGAAATCATGTACTGTAGTGATAACAATGATAAATAATAAAATTAAAAAATTAATAAAGATAAAAACTAATGATTCTTATGAAATATATTATACATGAAAGAATAAATAATTCTGTACTTGTGAGATAAAATGAAACATGATGATGGTGGATGAGAAAGAAATAATAGCTTAGGATATTGAACAAAATATAGTTATAAAATAAGAGAACTTATTTGAGACATAATAGTTTTTTGTCATAGGTAAACAATGGTTTTTTCATATCTATATAATTTAAAAAAACAATAGATGTTAATTGTGAATCTTCTCAATATTATAACATGATGGGTTCTAATTTTGAGGCAAAATATCAATTTTTTTATAAATAAATTTATAATGTAACTAAATATACACATTTAAATAAATAAAAAATATTAAATGCAGAGACACAATTAGGAGTGTATATGCACTATATTATATAAAAGAAGATATATGTAATGAAATACATAGATTATTATGAAATATACTACTTAATTTTATGAAACGAAATCCTAACTATACTCCATACATTCTTTGTATCTATATTAATGATCAAAATTAATATGTTATTATTGGTTTTATAGAAGTTATAAATGCATGGTGTAATATTAATATTTATTATGTATATTAAAGGAAATATTAAAGATTCAATGATTACATTTCATGTGAAATAGAAGGAAAAAACAAAACATGAATCATTTTGTATTAAGATCCTCACTAAATATTAATACCAAAATCAAATTTAATTCTATAGAAGCGTTGGTTGAAAAATGTGTTTTTAAGGGTCAAAAAACTGACGTTTTCATAAAATATCATTAAGGAAAATATTCTTATAGCATGAGAAGAAATAATTAATTGATTTAATCCATTGATTATTCATTTAATATAGAAGTGAACAACAATACAAATGAGAATCCCCAAAAAGTTTCTCACATAAAGAATGAATGTATTATTTTTTAATATTAAATCAAATCTCTTAATAAAATTGTGAAGGGAAAACAAATTTATTATTACAAATGGAATTATATTGATTAAAAATATAACATGGTTGATTGAGAGAATTTATCTATATGTAATGACTTGAAAAATCATTAAACATTGTGTGTATGATGTGAGAAATCTATAAATGGATTAAAGTAAATAAACACTATCATAACAAACTATAGGGGAGGTATGGGGATTATTAGGTATACAAAGGGAGGTTACATTAACATTTAAACAAAAAAACTATTACACATAATTACTCAGTCATATAAAGTAAAAAATAAATGTAAGGAGCCTTAGATGAGGAGACCATAATGTTATGAAAAATTCCAATCATGAATGATTCATTTAGAGGAATAACGTGTTCCCTCATTATTCCATAGTATTCTATGTGTTTGGTGCTACCTTAGAGGGAATTGTATGATATATTTGAATCTTTAAATACAGGTACATTATTAATGGTGATCCCTCTCATGGATTTCATATGAAGAAAATTATGAATAATGAAATGGGGTAATTACATCCCTTTATGGGGACCAAAAAGAAGGTGGATCCCATTAAATTATTTCCAATAAATATATTTATGTGAACTTTTAAAAAAACTAAATTTAAGGACATGATAACTATACATACAACCCCTGATCCAGAAAATACTAAATGCATATATAATGGGGGAGTGTTGGTTGATAAATTTAGGGGCAATATTTCGGTCATTTGGTCTGCACTTCTAATTTTGATGTGTTAATTATAAATATAATAGTGGTTTTTAATATTAAATTTTTATAGATATACAATTTGAGAATTTATAAAAAATTTAACTTTGTATCTATAACACCATTAGATATTGTAAATTTTTTGTTTTATATTTGATTTAATCAATTTGATATTTTTCATTTCATGCAAAATGAATATAGGATTGGTCATATAAATTAAATATTTTTCATTTCCATTGAAAAAAATAACAGGTTTTTACATCACAAAAATCAATACACAGATTACCTTTCCATACATGGTCCACCTTGTTAGGATTGTGTTATACAGAATTTGGAGTTCGTTAGATAGCTTGTGTTACACATAAGACCAGGTTTTACAAAACTAAAATATCCAATAAATAATTGTATAAAAATATTATTCTAATAATAAAAACACCATTGGAATGGTGGATAAGGATATTATGAATTAAATTATGACAATATGGTATACCCATTAATGCTAAAAAAAATATTTAGTGACTAATTAAATAAAAATTAAAATAACCCCCTTCTTAAAATATTGGAATGCTTTTTCAAAAAAACAATATTTACCAGTTTAACTCAATAAATTAATTAATCCTTTTATGATAAAGTGTTTTAACAAAAAAAATATCATATTTATATATCATATTAATTGTCCACTTATGTGTTTTAAAAAAAATTGGTATAAATAAATCTAATTGTTACACAAAAACATTTATATTTTTATAAAGGATAATTTCAACGCCTTTTAATAGTGATCCAACATTAAATATAATTTATAAACATATTATAAATATTATATGAAAAAATTTCATAAAACATAAAATTTCATTGTCAAAATTATATTAGGGTGAATTTTGGATATTTTTCTGAGATGTTTTAATTTTGGAGGAATAGTTTATAACGCCAAATTTTATTGAAATCATCATTTTCATATAATTTATATATATATTTAAATGATATATTTATTTTGTTTTATGTTTTCATTACATTAAATATAAATCCTTTAATATATTATTCTTCATTGTAATCAGTGTAAAATTTAAATTTCATAAAAACATTTCAAATGATTGAACTTTTTTGCTTTAAAAACACGTAGTCTCATTCCAACTATGCAATTAATATTAAACAACATTCTGGAATTATGTGATTCGAATATGGAAAATTGGATTACATATTTTGAATCAAAATAATTTAAAGTTACTAATAATTTCATCACAGTTTTTTATATAAAATATTAATGAATATAATATAAATTAATTTCAATGATTATGGAAAAACAAGATTACATATTGGATAAACATTAATGTTAGGTAACATGTAACCTTAAAAATTTTAAAAATTATATTGGGTAGAAATATTTTTACCATTTATACTATGGGATATAAAATATAAAACTATGGGAGGAACTTTATTTAACTGATGCCTCTTTATAGTGTTTTCCTTTTTCAATTCACTAGAATACTACTCCTCTGCTACAAAAAGGGAAATGACCCCCTCACTTCATGACACATATCATCAAATTTTTAGAGAAATAAACATCCAAAATATCCTCTCAAATACTATACCTTCGTCCTAGAATCATTAATTTTCTTAAGAAGAATACAATGGACTCACTTTGGTGAAACCCAAAAGGAGTTACCCATGGAAGGGTTTGTAACCTTCCACAATAACATTTGTTTTATTTTAATTATACAACAAATAAATTATTATTTTTTAAATATTATATAATAAAATAAGTATCCCAAAATAATGAAATTATTTTATCCCTTGCATTCAACATTCAACAACATAAGTAATCATAAAATTGTTAACAAAAATACAGTTCATCTGTACTGAAGACTACCGTCTCACGAAATGATGTCGTTCATTTTTTCCTTTAACCCATCTCATGGTTTAGAATTATAATGTAAAAATCTATTTTTATATACTTTTTATGATTATTAATATATATTTATTCTTATTTATGTATTATATAAAACTTAAAATCATGAATTCCATTTTTTTTTGAAACAATTATAACTATGTTTGTGGATTGTGGACTATTGCCTCCTAAACTAGATGTAATTCGTTCACACTTATCTGGGAATGTACTAAAGAAACGTTTTGTAAATTTATAAGATATTTAAAATATAATAATCATAATAGTATAATATATATATATATATATATATTCCATTAAAATTATTTATTTTACCATGATAATAAAACTGAAACAACATTCTTACATATGTACTTTCAAACATCTCCCTGAATAGGATATTCCATTACATATTTGTATATTTAATATATTGTAATAAATATTTTCATATATAAAATATATGATTTATATATTATGTTTTAAAATTTATAGATAAGTAAAAATTGATATATTTTGAAGGATCAAAATTAATAAGTCAAAACCTATACAAAAATCAAAACATATATTACCAAAAAAGTAACCTAAACTTGAAATTTTTAGTAAACATTAAATATAAGGCAATAATAAAATAATATAAGGTATTAGATGTAAAATAATATGTATATTTAGTATATTTTTAATAAATTAATATAAATGATACAATAGTTTTGAACTTGTACAACAAAATTTAATACTTAATGTATGTGTTTTCTCGTCTCAGTTTAATTTCAGTGATATTTTTCAATTGTTCACCGCTAGTTTATTTAGTGTTGTGTTTTTTGATACCATGAAGACATTATTTTATTATTACCCACATTACTATTGGTATTTATGAATCCATATTATAATATAAATTTAATGGGGTGTAGGGTTCAAAAGATAAAAAATCATTAAAGTATTTTTAACTCAATTTGGCTCCTTTGAGAAACATGCCATGTTAGTCACCTATATTATACTATAAGGTGTATAAAATTACATTTTAAATGTTATATAATGAATATAATTGTTATAATTTTTTTCCATGGATAATTAAATCTTAATATTTCATGGATATTGTGATTCAACGTCACCAAAGTTGTTAGTGTTAATTTGTTTAATCTCATTGTTTGTCGGAATTTTTTATTATTATTATTCCATTAGTGAAATAATAAGATCCATATATTAAGAAATATTTATAATTTTTTTCTCAAATAGTTATTATATATATATTAATGAAATATTCAATTTTAATAATCTTTTTAGCTTAAGATAATTAATAATGTGCTTTTAAGAAATCTGATTTTATCCCACTCTTCCTTACAAAATCTGTGTTCTTTGAAATCCTTTTTTATAATAATTTATTAAAAAATTTATAAAATCATACTATTTCCATAAAAACGTTATCTTTAACCATGTTTTAACAATTTAAAAAGTGTTAATAAAGCAATATTCTTAATGTTTTTTGATCAAGGGAAATTTCTGAATGTATTAAAGAACAACAGCAGTGTTTGATATATATAGATTATACCACACTCATGCCCATTATTTCTTTTTATAAATCATTGAATGTTTACATTATTAGTTTTTCTAATAAATTGTTTCCCAAATTTTAAGGATATTAAATAATTTCAATGATGTTTTCATAGAAAAATGTTTTAAGTTTTTTCTCATGATTTGTTCAATTTTGTTTAAAGAAAATGCTTTTCAAAAAAAGATCAGGTGTCTATAATATGGTCCAGTGAAAAATAATGTTAAAATTATTTGAATATTATTTTATAATTTTTAAACAAAAACCATCATTAAGACCGTTTAAATATTCTTTTATATGTTTTCAATGAAAAAGTATTTAATATATGTTGAAGAATAAATTATATGTTTTCATAGAATATGATCTTCCAAAAGTATTTTAAATTGCATTTCATGTTTAAAAATATATTATAAAATAATTGGATTTAAAAATGTTTCCAAGGATTACTCAATATATTTTCAATGATATTATCAAATATAATGTTTTTTAATATTCTCAAGCATCCATTATATATTTATAATATTATTTGAAAGAAAATATTTTTTTAAAAGTTTTTATATTTAAAAAATTATTTCTCAAAGAGGAAATGTTATTTTACTCATGAAATGATTTATGTGTTTTCAATATCATGAATTATAAGTTTTCCAATGTGGTTTTTAATGATATAGTCATCGAAATTTTTTCATGTTTTAGAAAAGTTATTTTAATGAATGATTGGTTTACTATTTAAATATACCATGTGATCTTATAAAATACATATCTATATAATATGAAATAGTTTTAATATAATTATGTATTCCTTGTGATGTGATTTGAAGTCATCAATTTTTTAAAATGGTATATATTTAATATGGAAAACAAATTTTCAAAAATATTTCTCATTTATGGGTTATACCATGATAATATTCCTATGAAACCAACTTCCTTTCACTACATATTATTTGATGACATTTTTATGAAACCTGTCTATTTTACAAGGGTTTTTATATGAAAAAATGTATAGGATGCCCATTTAATTTAATTGGTTATTATATGATGTTTTTTAAACCATGTACTTCTTATGGTTCATGATACGATGAATATTTTACTCTCATGTGGCACACATATGTATGATTTCATTAGTTGACGTGTGGGGCCTATATATAACTTCAATTAATTTGGAAATAATTTATATCTAATGATATCAAAAAATCTAGACTACAGAGTGAACTCAGTTTAGTAAAGGTTTTTTTCTACAATGATAGTCTTAGGATTGATCAATGACTATTAAGATAGACTTTGGATAGATCCTTGACTTCTATTACTTTTTTGGGAGTGATCCCGGAATACTAATATGGTATTTGGAGTTAACCTGGATTATTATGATGGTTTGGGGCGTGAACCCATTCAGTTACATGGTAAGGGATTTGACAGAGGTTTGTGTTATGTTCTACAAGAAGGTGTAGCCTCCATGAATTACATAGATAGATTTTGGAAATAATCCTTGATTTATAATGAATGATTTTATAAGAATACATGTTTTCCACATATTCTATGAATTATTCCATTGTTATGATTTCATGGATTGTTTTCTTGATTCTCTTATGACCCATATTCTATTTTATTGCCATAATATATGCCTTGACTCGTGTTTATGATCTTTGATATGAGATGTATGATTGTTTTGCGCGGAATTCGGGGATGACCTCCTGGACGGGAGATTCAAACGTTCCGATCGGTTTCTAACGGGTTTGTTCGTAGAACCGGAAACATCCAATGATTCCACATCCGTTTGGACCTACTTTCCAAAGGCAGGCGCTCATTAGCTTGTGGGCTAATGAGGCTTAGGAATTTGCATTGGTCGAGAGGATGGGAGGTCGGACTCATCACACCTTTTTGAGGGGAATTATTGTCTACTCCGGGACTCTCTTTATAGATTTAAGTTAAGTTCGTGAATCCTTATTACATTACCAAGTATAAAATGAGCTTTCCTTTAGTTTTAACAATCAATGATTAAATATGCATGAAATTTAGAGAATCTTTTATATGTATTCGAGGTTCTCCATAAATATAGAATCATCTATATTTGTTTAGAGATTCATGGTCAATGGTATCCTTCAAAACATTTATATAAAATTATCTTGGTCATTTTGATGACCAGGCTGGTTTTAAAGCCACTCAGTGGGGCACTTGAAGTTTATCGTCATTCAGAAGGACAGAGATTATTTCAATGTTGGGATCGAACCCATAAATGGGCTACCTACGTATCCTTTGTTTTGAAAAAGGAATCAGAACCCACGTAGTTCGAGGAATGGGATATGATGTTTTATGATTGATGGCTCAAAGATGAATGTCATAATTACTTTTACACTCTAAGCTCACGTGAGTCATGCTCGGTGTGAGAAACAAGAGGTATTGGTAAAATTTAGACAATTGTGCCATAAAAGATGCAATCATAAGAATTTGTTTTGGGGCTTATGTATAGATGACTGCCCAGATAGACGAAGGTTTAGGATTTACTTTTAGGGAGAAAATCCAAGAACAGGGTCCACAAAGTTATATGTGCTTCATGGAGATTTGAATACTCTAATCTTGGGGATTACTCCTAAGGAGGATGCCCAAGTTAGGAGGGGACTTATGATTGGGTTTTATTCCTGAAAAGGAAACCCAAATCAAAGGTAATTTATGACTGGTTAAGAGAAATTTTAAGAGACTTGGGGCTTACTCCTAAGAAGGATGCCCAAGATTTATGACTAGGACTTATTCCTGAGAAGGAAGCCTAGGTTAGGGGACTTGGGGCTTACTCCTGAAAATGAAGCCCAAGGTTATGACTGAGTCTTATTCCTGAAAAGGAGACCCAGGTTAGGGATTAAGGTTTGGGGCTTACTCATGAGGAGGATGCCCAAGTTTAAAGGACTTGATTGGGGCTTATTCTTAAGAAAGATGCCCAGATCAAAGTTTTTTATAACTGGGGATTTATTCCTGAAAAGGAGACCCAGGTTAGGATTCTCTCATCTTAAAGGATGAGGTTGAAATGAATGAACTCTCAATCTTTGGTGACATAAAGATTTTTAAATCACTAGGTTTTGAGAGATATTTCACAGAATTCCTTTCAGATAAGGATGTCAAATCAAGAAATCATGCCATAAATGGCTTCGAAGAGTATCTTGAAGACTGAATCTTGAATAGGAAGGGTGAAATGGCTTAAGAGGGGTAAAAATGGGCAAGATGGGCACCCAAAAAGCTAGGGGTGTGCAAGTCTTGAAAGGCGCGCAAGTCTTGCGGCGGCGCGCAAGTATTGGTCGCGCAGGTATACGTGCGCGACATGAGGGGTACTTGCGCGATTTTCAACCAGTATTGAAATGCTTGAGCGACTCTTTATAAAACCCTTTACCATCCTCTTGAGGTTCTTCCAGAAGAGGGACGCGCAAGTTATATTGAAGGAATTAAGTAGGCGCGCAAGTGTTTGATAAGTTTCAACACTTAGGCCTTACTTTTTCTCTTTAGATCTTCCGTTCTAGGTAAGAAATTACCTTAGAAGTGTTCCGGAAGCTTTGAGAATAGACTTGGGCGTCGGGAGCTTCAATCCGAGTTTCTGGAAAAAGATCCTCTCGAATGGGGGGCCCACAGGGTCTATTTATAGGCAAAAGAAGACCCCGGGCGGTTACCGGGCGGTTACCAGGAGGTTACCACATATGTCGCGCAAGTCCCTTGCACGAACATGAGGAGTCGCGCAAGTATTGAGGCGGTGCGCAAGTGTACTTGTGCGACCAAGAGGGAACTTGCGCGATCTATGGGCAGTGTTCCCCTTTTTTATCCCTTTGTCGATTTTTGATGTTTCTTCAAAGGATTAATCACTTTGAGCTCAGATATTCCCTTTTCCGATCTTTAGATTCTGTGACGAAAGGAGCGTCAACAAAAGTCCCCCCTCAGAGTTGGATCCGGAGAGAAAATGAGGATTTGACTCTGAGGAAATTGAATTTTTCAAAAGGAAAAGGGAGGGCGCGCAAGTCTTTCAGCGTCAGTGGGTGGCGCGCAAGTCTGCGTCGCGCAGGCTTTGAGCGCTCTGGGTGCGGCGCGCAGATAGGCCCTCTGGCCTATAAATATACCGCTTCCGGCCGTAGATGGCATCTGAAGTTCCGGATTTCTCGAGCTCTCGCCGCGCAAGTCTTCCTCGCCGCGCAAGTACCTTGTTTTCACTGTTTCTTCGCTGCCGCGCTACTCTCAAGGTAATAGGGCTTGCGCGGTAATACTTGCGCGACCAAAACTTGCGCGGCACATGTATCACTTGCGCGACATCTCCATACTTGCGCGCCTTAATGCCTTAGCCATTTTTTTCAAATTCTTTCACAAATTTTATGAAAAATAAAACCCATTTAAGAGTTTAATTTATTCAACTCCAGTGCAGATTCAATGGCTCTTAGACCTGGATTAATTGATGAACTGGCTAGCAAGCGGATAGATGATATGATGAATATCATTGGCCCTAATTACTATACTGTCAAAAACAGCACTCTTCCAGATTTGCCTAAGTATCTGAAGAAATATCATCACGACTTTCCTCACTGCACTTACCTACCTTTGTATGGTCATGGTCATCTGCAAGAATTCATTATTCCAGAAGTAAAGAATTATCTTCCATTTTCTTGGTTTCAGAATTATACCAATTTTGCTTCAGCAAATATCTCAGGCGGAGGATCATTTCAAACTGCTGGAACAGTGGAGAAGGCTTATGTGATGCATCATAGCCCTTGCACACTAGATCTGAAAAAACATACACCTGAGCTTCAACCACATTGTCATCCTTCAATCTTCCGAAATTCTCAGATGGATCAATCCAAAGGCTGGAAGAAAAGTTGGGATTTCCGTCCTGGGGGAGGTGTGAAACCAACTTGGATGTTGGTATACTGGGTGCGACAGACTTGCGCAGAGTTTATTGAGGATCTGAAGAAAGCTGCAATATATGAGGCTGTTTGGGTTGGGCAAACATATATTTACAGACATGATATCTTCGTGCCAGAGATAGTAAGCCATTAGAGTCCAGCGACTAATTCTTTCCACTTGACTCATGGAGAAGTAGGTATCAGTTTGTGGGATGTCCACAAGATTTCAGGAGCTCCAATCTTGGGTGATATGTATGATGAATTCATTCCTCCCAAGGTGACTTGGAATGATCCAGAGAAGACTCCTGCTTTGGCTCGAGAATTATTCAAAATCTTTCACAAGCTCAAGAGTTCAGAGACCTCATTAACTCATTTCAGAAAATATATCCATCCAGAAGAATAGATGAATGTGTTTCTTACTGAGAAGAAAGGGATGGAGCCAAAGGAAAAAGGATCCAAGAAAAAGAAATCCAAGGATACCCGGCCCAGACGTCCTACCACTTGTCCAAAACCTGAGAAGAGAGGAGCTCCTGGCACATTCTGGCCAACTCTAGAAGCAGGAGAGTTTGAAAAATGGGGCTATGAAGTGAATCAAAGAATTCCAAAGAAAACTCGTCTGGCGGGTTTCTTGGCAATGTGGCTCAGTATTTATCTCTTGCCGGTCAGGGATTCGAAGGGAGGCGTTAGGCCAGGGACCTTCGTCATTGCGGCCAAGTTGGCTGAGGGAAAAATGGTTGGGTTAGCTACCCCCATTTTAGCAAAGATTCACAGGAGTTTACTTCACGTCTTCCAGGGTAAATCTCCTTTAAGAATAGTGGGACCATTCCAGGTTTTGTGGGGATGGATCGCCACTCACTTCAGGACTTACAATGTACAGAATGGATTACAAATTCCTGGAAGCTCTTTCAGACCGTCAGTGCAAGCATTCTCTAGAATTGCTCCATTAGATGTCAATGGTTATGACATTAAAGTAAGACTAAGCATGTATAAGGAATTCAACTTCTTTCCTTATGGAAGTCCGCCATCTGGGCGGTTTGTTGATGATGGGAAATCCCCTTTGGATTTGAGGGCATACATGCTAGCTTGCAGGGATGGCGTGTTAGTAGCCAGGATTGATGGAGAAATCATATGCGAGGCCTATGCTCCATATAGATTTGCACGCCAATTCAAATGTTTGCAACAGATTGTTGTATCCCCTCCAGTACATGTCAGGTTAGAGCAACATCCGATGGTTGCTCGACAACTATGGTTGCTGACATCAAGAGAGAAGACTGGGGCAGTATTCGATCTACCAGTTGAAAAAGCGGCACATTATCTGACTACATTTTATGCCGAACACTGGATAGCATCATACCCTAAAGGGATATTGAATCACCTTGTATATCAAGTGGGAAAGAGGAAGAGAACTGTAGAGAAAGAAACTCTTCCTCATGAAGGTGATGCTTCTCCTCCTGAAATAGGTTCAACAGACTCCTCCTCTAGAACTGATTCCTCGGATTATCATGATGGGGATGATGAGGCACAACCGGCAGCAAAGCGGTTTCGTGCCCGATATAATCCTCCGGCCAGAGTTAAAAGACCCACTCCATCAGCTCCTGGTGAGTTATTTGATTGTAATAACTTCAATCACTGCTACTTTATAAAGTAATAAGTCTCACTTTCTTATTCTCTATCTGTAGTTGCAGGAGTCGGGAAGAAATTAAAATCAAAAATTGTAGGACCTTCCTCACAGCCTTTATATCTAAGACCAGAGGCTGTTCAGCTATGGCAGAGCTTATTCTGTGATACTGAGACCGCCTGGCTGGATTTGTGTGAGGGCCTACAACTTCCTGGGATAGGATATCTTCTAGCTTCTAAAGACCTTCAATACGGAGATAACCCCAATGAAGTGCGAGCTTACATCAGAGAGCTGGAAATGCTCATATATGCCACTGATAATTCGGTTCCTATCACCAGGCGGGTGAAGGAAATGATTGATCGTGGCATCACTGAGGGGGCTGGTGGTTCTGGAGATGAGGAGTGGCAAGAGTACGTGGCTCCTGAAGATGTAAGTTTTCTTTCCTTATTTTCTTTGCAACTTGATTTCAGTTGAAGCTTTGTTACTTAAGGAAGTTATTTTCTTCATCTTGCATCTTGCAAAGAAAGGGACCGGGGTTCCTTCGCCACAATATAGCCCTGGTGGTACCGCTGTTGGGGCTGCTGCTGATTCTCCTCGCGAACCAGGCGAGATATCTCCAGGCCAGCAGGCCATGAATGAGGCACTGGACATAGCCTTTCATTCGCCAATCCAAGTGCCAATAAAGGAGACAACTGAAACTCCAAAAAAACAAAAGAAGCCAAGGAAACGAAGGAGTAAATCCTTAGCTAAACGTTTCATTAGCAGTGGTAAGTCCTTCGAACAATCATGTGTTTATACCCATAATCATATGGTTACTCATATTTCTGAGGATTTCATGGGCTTCTTCAATTTCCCCCTTGAGGGAAGGGACTGATCCTTCTTCAAAGGTCGTGGAGGGTGCTGTAGAACAACCACAGACTCAATCTAACTTGGTTGCTCCTAGAGAAGAGCTACCATCCATTCCCAGTATCCCTCCCACTACTGAAGATGTTGTCCAGGGTCAGGGGTTGCAGGACATAAGTCAGCAAGAAGACGTAGCAAATGCTCCCACTGGTGAGACTAACCAAGATTCTGAAGTATCATTAGATGAAATGATGAATCAAGGAATGACTTTTGAAGAATTTTATGATCATGCTAGATTGTCATGTGATTTAGAAGACCTTGGGCGTGAGTGTTACCCTTCTCCCAAATTTTTATTTTAAAAACAAAACATATTTCTAATCATGATGTAAAATAATATGCAGTTTCTTCCGTAGAAGCTGCTGAACTGCCAATGCCTGAAGAGGGTGTGGACACTGATGTCAACCCTATCATTGCAGAAACATTATCTCAAGTAGAGCTAAATCCAATAAACTCTCCTGAGACCCATCTTGAAAATCCTGTTGAAACCGGGAAAGATGGGGAGAAGTCTTCTCATGTTGCTGAACCACCATTGGGTAAGGGATAACAATATTTGTGATTGTACTTTATTTGCAAGACAATCCATTCTTTTGTTATCCTTTAAGATTCAACTAAAATCTTTTCAATTGATCATGTAGGGCCATCAAATGTAATGGCTAGATCCGGAGATGAGGCTTCAGCCTCTGCCCCAACGGTAATTGAAAGTGAAGAAGCCCAAGTCAGAGGGGAAAGAGCAGGACGAGGCACTTCCTTAAGCATGTTAATTCCAGATTACATACCCCCTTCTGACGAAGATGTTGAATCAGATCCAGAGATGCTCAAAGCGTTCAGCTTTTCACGACGTAAGGCATGGAACAACATATGGAACATCATATCGGGGGTGCCTTTAGAAGAGCTACCATCAAAAATTTCCTGATTGTCATCCCAATTTGTTATAATGGGACTCGGTGGTTTTGGGTATGAAAAGATCCATGCTGCGGTGAAACAGATTATTTTCAGGAGGGAGAAAATGCAGACAAGTCGCGAAGATTTGACCAGAGTGAAATTGTCAGTCAACATAGGCGAATTTGAGGCTGCGATATCCTAGGCTGAAGCTGATTATGCTGTCAAGATGAAGGATCTGAAGCAAAAAATCAAACAAAAGGACGTCCAGCAGGTGCAACTCCAGCAACAGTTAGATGCTGTTACTGGGGAACTTGATCAGCTTAATAAATCATTGGATGAAACTCATATGAATGGAATGAAAGCCATTGCAGAGGCTAAGAAGGCACTTCAGCAAGCTGAAAAGAGTGAAGCTGGTCAAGTGCACGAGCTTCAAGTAACTGTTGATAAGGCTCAGGATGCTATACATCAAATGAAGACTTATGTTGACAATCTTCTGTAATTCTTGAAAAAGAGAAGAGATTCCAGCTTGTGGATGTCCTTCTAACTCTTTTGTATCAATGAAAAACACTTTTGTCTTCAGTCATTTGTACTTGCATTCTTCCATTACCTGCTTCAAATTTACTTAAGCCAATGGGCTTAGTAAGCATAGTTTGATTTTTACTAGGATTATTACAAATAACCCTACAAACTTTGAACCTTTTAACTGCTCAATATTACCTAAATCATACAAAAAAATGTATATTTAGTGAGCTGGAACTTGACTTTTATTCAGAGTTCCTTTGTCTTTTGTGTGGGCAGTTTAAAGTCATGCACGCCGGACATAAAGGGGCTAATGTTTAAGGTCAAAATAGCTTTGACCGAAAAATGGATTAAAATGGATTCAATTCCTTGATAATTTATCTGAAAACATATTTACCATACTCAAGTATGAGGGAAAAAAATGTAAACTATGGCTTAAGAATATTTGAATCTGAGGAATGATATGAAAAAGAGCTAAATAGTATTAGAAGGGGTAGTTTCCACGAATGAAGTTACTATTATTTAACAAAACCCGTTAGGGGGTTGAAATATGCAGGGCCACCTATGGGCATTGGCTGCATAGTCAAATAAAATAGCATCTTTTGGCTGACAAGTCTGTTATGTGGACTGTTTATGCAAGGCCACCTATGGGCACGTGCTGCATAGTCAGGCAAAAGAACTCCCAGAAATTTACTTTCCTAGTGCTAAAAGCCAGTGAAAGTTTATGGAGATTCAAATTTTCTAAAGCATAGAGTTTTTTGTATGGAAAGAGGTACTTGAATATGGAGAAGATATTTCCAAACAAGAATATCGAAGAACTGGATGAATATCACTCCTACGAAGGTCTGACCCAAACGTAGGGAAGAAGAATAAACCATAGACTTGAATACTTTCAGATCATGAAAAAGGATATGGGACAAATACGTTAAGGATGGCTATTTTTGCGGATCCCTACATACTGTCGTTTAAGACAAATAAGGGCAAAAGAGGCATTCTTCCCAAGAATGAAGTTACTATTATTTAACAAACCCGTTAGGGGGTTGAAAACGTGCAGGGCCACCTATGGGCATTGGCTGCATGGTCAAATAAATAGAATCTCTTGGCTGACAAGTCTGTTATGTGGACTGTTTATGCAAGGCCACCTATGGGCACGTGCTGCATAGTCATGCAAAAGAATTCTCAGAAGTTTGACATTTTTGTGACTATAAGTCATGAAAAGGGTTATGAAGATCTGAAAATATTTAAGGTTAGGATTATAATATATAAAGATGGGTATTTTCCAATGTATATAGAGATACATAGGTCAATGAAAACCATAATCATGTTGTGGCTGGGTCCTGAATTGAAACTTGGACTTCACTACGTATCTCATAAGAATGAGAATCAAGCCATACGTAGTTCTTGAAATGCAATTTATCGTCGTGCAGGACGAAAGTATGAGTGATCTTAGTTTAGGGTCATAGAATTCGGACCATAATAATGAATACACAGTGTGTGTTTTCATGAAGACTTTTCAGCCAAGGGACTGAAAGTGAAATTTGGGGTTAGGCCCAAAAGACTTGGGACTGGATTCGAGGGACACTCGAATGTTCCAACGTATCCCATAAGGATGGGAATCAAGTCCACGTAGTTCTAGAACTACCCTTTGTACAAATTTGGTTCGTACATGTGAAGGGTGAAAAGGGGGAATTTAGTGCAATGATGGTTTTAACCTAAAATAAAAAGTTTAGGCATTACCATGTATGTACGTAGTCTTTTGAAAAATGAAAACCATGATTGAAAAAGAATCAATGTTAATAATGGTTCCTTCTCAAATGAGGAAATCAAAGAATATTGTATTTTATTGTCGTACCGGACAAAAAGTGTTGTATAGTTTAACGTCATATAACAAGGACGAAAGTGAATCAATGTAAAGATATTGATTCCAGGGGTGGTTTCACAAATCATCATCATATGAGATGGTGGTGAACCAATGTGAAGAGATTGTTTTTGGGCTTGAACCTTTGGGAGGTTGCCTACATACCCAACCTGGAGGGCAAGGATCAAAGTCCGTGTAGTTCAATTAAAGAATGAATTAATGATCAAGTTGTTCTTGTGGACAATGATCTAAAAAAATGTTGTTGGGACTTACACATGGTTAGTGGCCCAAAGGGAGTGTTATGGTTGATGTTCGCTCTAAGCTCACGTGAGTCATACTCGGTGTGAGAAACAAGAGGTAATAACAACCTTAACGATGTACAGTTTAATGTCATGTAGGACATAAAAAAAAGGGACTTTCTGTACAGTTTAGCGTCATGTAGTTAAGACGATGGGGACAATATAGTTTAACGTCATATTGGACGAAAGGGGGATTGTGCAGTTTTAATGTCATGCTGGACTTTTGATGATTATATAGTTTAACGTCTTTCCGGACGTGAGGGACTTTTATACAGTTTAGTGTCATGTAGTTAGGACGTCACAGTTTAACGTCTTGCTGGACATATTTGCAAATAGTTTATGGTCATATTCATGGACCAGGGATGATGCAGTTTAAAGTCATACGGGACTATTGCTGTATAGTTTAATGTCATATAGAAAGGACGAACTGGTGCTGTACAGTTTAAAGTCATGTAGCTAGGACTAAGGTGAACCAATATGAGGATATCAGTTCTGGGGATTTTTTTTTACAGTTTAATGTCATGCTGGACGATGAAAGTTCCACACAGTTTAATGTCATGTTGCTAGGACACAATATAGTTTAATGTCATCTCGGACATATACAGTTTAGTGTCATGTAGGACATATTAGTAACCAATGTGACAGTTTAACGTCATGTTGGACGATAAGGGAACTGACACAGTTTAACGTCATGTTGGACGATGAAAGTGCCACACAGTTTAATGTCATGTTGCTAGGACACAATATAGTTTAATGTCATCTCGGACAAAATATAGGAACTTCTATACAGTTTATTGTCATGTAGGACAAAATCAGGGACTATGCAGTTTAAAGTCTTACAGTTAGGACTATTGGTGATGCACAGTTTAGTGTCATGTTGCAGGGACATAAGTGCGAATAGTTTAAGGTCATATGCATGGACCGTACAGTTTATCGTCATGTTGGACGAATTTGTAGTTTAAGGTCATACTGGACCATTGCTGTATGAACCAAATGTAAGAGTCTTGGTTCTGGGAACAATATTTTGTGTTTATACAAAATACTTCTTCAGAAATCTGGCATTAGTTGGAGTCGTGATGTGTTCTCCATCCATTGAAATCAGAGAATACGCTCCATTGGAGTAGACCTTATGTATTGAATAAGGTCCTTCCCATTTTGGTTCAAGCTTGGGAGGCTTCTTTCCTGGTATCATTGGTGTTCTGAGAACCAATACCAATTCTCCCTGAATGAATGAACGAAGACGAACTTTTTTGTTAAAAGCTCGTGCTATTCGATTCTGATAGATTTCCAAGTGGTGCAAAGTGCACAATCTTTTCTCATCAAACTGTTCCAATTCATTCAACCGCTTTTGGGATTGCTCATCTGTTGATAACTGATCACAAATGGCTATTCTGAGTGAGCGCAATTGAACTTCAATTGGAAAGACTACTTCTGTTCCATATACCAATGAATATGGAGTAGACCGCGTTGCATTGCGAGTGGTAGTCCGATAAGCCCATAAAGCATGATAGAGTTTATCAGGCCATGACCTCTTATCTTTATCCACCATCTTTTGTAGTATATTTGAAAGAGTCTTGTTGAAGGCCTCTATCTGGCCATTAGCCGCTGCATGATATCGAGATGAATGGTTGGACTTAATGTTGTATTCTTGATACAATCTCTTTACCTCAGAAGAACAGAAGTTGGTGCCGTTGTCTGTCAATATGGTATGAGGGACACCAAATCTAGTAAAGATGTTAGACTTGATGAAGCTAACAATGCATTTAGAACTGACTTCTTTGAGAGGTACTGCCTCTTCCCATTTGGAAAAGAAATCAGTAGCAGTAAGAATGTACTTAAACTGCTTGGCCGTAGCTGAAGGGTAAGGTCCCACCACATCCATTCCCCATGTGGAAAATGGCCATGAGTATTTAGCTGTATGAAGCAACTCTGGAGGTTGATGAATGAAATTGGCATATACTTGGCATGAATGACACTTCTTTGTGAAAATAACACAATCTTGTATCATTGAAGGCCAGAAGTATCCAAGCCTTCGAATTTGATCAGACAATCTATGTCCAGACTGGTGGGCACCACAGACTCCTGCATGCACTTCTTTTATGACAGCCATTGTCTCTTCACCATCAATACATCTGAAAAGAACTCCATCAAAACAACGTTTGTAGAGAATTTTCTCGAGGTGGTTTGGACCATCATAAAGAGTAAAATTGACCACACGTCGCCGAATTTGTTCTCTCTCGGCTCTATCAGGTGGAAGTGTTCCATTTTGAAGGTATTCCCTGATAGGTGACATCCATCCTGTAGTATGACCATATGGTTCAGGAATGGGACTAATTTCATTAATTTCCTCTGTTCTGACTTGAACATAAGGTGAAATTGCACGACGGTGGGCAATACAGATGGTTGTCTCGTCCTGATTTGGATCTGCTAAAGCTGTGGCTATATTAGCCAGTGCATCAGCTTGAGCATTTTGTGATCTTGGGACATAAGAAAATGTCGGTTCTGAAGGGAATTCCGACATTAACTCTCTGACGTAATCATACAAAGGGATTAATTCTTCTTTTCTGATGGCATAATCCCCATTGACTTGTTTGATTACCAGGTCTGAATCACCTTTCACCTTTAAGTGATTCACTTGTGCTTGAAGTGCTAACTCCAAGCCTGCAATGAGAGCTTGGTATTCAGCTTCATTATTGGTACCACCTTCCCACAACAAAAAGGAATAAGGTAACACTGCCTTATCTGGAGAAATGAGCACAATTCCTAAACCAACTTTGTTGAATTTAGGATTGTCCATTTTCTTCCCTGTTGGACTTCTAGAAGCACCATCAAAATACATTTCCCATGTTTGAGGACTCTCTTGAATAGAAAAAACTTCCTCATCAGGGAGTTCGATATCTGAATACGTGTCTTCCACTGAAGGGTGTTCAGCCAGGAAATGAGCCAGAGCTTGGCCCTTAATTGCCTTTTGAGACACATACTGGATGTCGAACTGCTGTAGAATAACCGCCCACCTTGCCAGACGTCCTGTAAGCATTGGACGACTAAGGATGAATTTGAGTGGATTATTACGAGATACCAATTGGACCTCGTGATGTTGCAGGTAGTGTCTCAGTTTCTGAACTGCAAATATTAATGCTAGGAAGCATTTTTCAATACTCGAATACCGGGTTTCTGCTTCAAGCATAGTTCTACTAAGATAGTAGAGACTATTTTCATTCCCAGCATCATTCTTTTGAGCGAGAAAGGCACCCAATGATCGCTCTAAAGCTGTCACATAGAGGATAAGAGGCCTACCCTCAACAGGTGGCATGAGTACTGGTGGACTTAAGAGGTATTTCTTGAGAACATCAAATGCTTCTTGACATTCTTCAGTCCACTGGTAAGTGACTCCTTTCTTCAATAATTTGGTAAAAGGTAAAATTTTGCCTGCCAAATTGGCGATGAAACGCCGAATATAGGCTAAGTGTCCTTGAAGTCCTCTTAATTCTTTCAAATTCTGAGGAGGTGACATACCAAGGATTGATTTGGTCTTCTCAGGATCGACTTCAATACCACGATGGCGTACAACAAAGCCGAGGAATTTTCTTGAGGTTACCCCAAAAGCACATTTTAAGGGGTTCATCTTCAAATTATGTTGTCGAAGCTTGTGGAATATGATTTCCAAATCAGCCAAGTGATCAAAACGTTGTTTGGATTTAACCACCAAATCATCTACATAGCATTCAACAAATTTCCCTAGAAAAGGTTTGAAGATACGATGCATGGCGCGTTGATATGTTGCACCTGCATTCTTTAAACCAAAGGGCATCACCCGGTAACAAAACACACCTTGAGGAGCTATGAGGGCTGTATATTCCTCATCTTCTGGGGCCATTCGGATCTGATTATATCCAGAATATCCATCCATGAAAGAAAGTACTTCATAGCCAGCCGTCGCATCAATTAAGAGTTCTGTAATCGGAACTGGAAAATCATCTTTAGGACAATACCGATTAAGATCTCTGAAATCGATGCAAACCCCAATTTGTCTGTTCTTCTTCTTTACAGGGACAATATTAGCCAACCACATGGGATATTGAACTTCTCTGACGAAGTTAGCTTTGATAAGCTTATCCACTTCAGCCTCGATTTTGGAAGCATAGGTTGGGTGTGTTCTTCTCGCGGCTTGCTTGAATCCTCGATGTTCTTTTGGCAAACCCAAATGATGGGTGGCAACATCAGGATCAAGGCCAGGCATCTCTGTATAATTACAAGCAAAAATATCTTTATTTTGCTTTAGAAAAGAAATATACATCTCTTGTTCTTCAAGGGTCATGGCCGCACTAATTAATGTGGGGCGTGGATCTTTCTCTGTACCCAGATTTACTTCTCTGAGTTCATCCACAGTGGTAGAGATACCCTCTTCAAATGCTGGAGGAGCATCTCTAAGATCTTCCTCTTCCTCTTCATCATGTGTTATTTCTTCCGTTTCTACTTGCAAAGTAGATGAAAAAACGAAATTCTCATGATCATAAGAGATGTCAAAATTTTCACATTTTGAAGAAGAAGCTTCCATTTCCGACCCTATTGATGAAAAAGGGTCTTCTTTGGGAAATAAAGAGGAGATGATGGATTGAGAATCAACATCAACATTCACCTCTGGTGTTGCTATAACTTCTTCTGGCCTGATTAGCGAAGTATAGACTTGTTGGATTTCAGCAGACGAAATGAAAACGTCACCACTTATGCTTTCATCACTGCTTGGTAAGTTACCAATTTCTCCCATGTTGTCTGGCTCGATTGCCGTAATTGACATTATGGATCTTTCCATAAGAGTATTTTGATTTGGGCCTATTTTGTCAATTTGACTGATAGGTAACACATAATCTGTACTCACATGTGAAAATGGATTTATTGGAATTTTTTCCAAACCATATGGAGCATTAACTTTGGTAATTTCCTTCATTGTAGATTTTTCTCTTCCCTTCATGTGATAACATTCCGCCTCAATGTATTGAGACTCACATGTTTTGAACGGGGCCTTATCACCATACAATGTTCCAACTTGACCATCGAAACAGTATTTGAGACATTGATGGTATGATGACGGAATAGCTGCATGCTGATGTAACCAGGGTCTTCCAAGCAAGACATTGAAAGCTGAGTCTTGATCAACAATCATGAAATCTGAATTGGAAACAAGATCTCCAAACTGAGTTCTGAGCGTAACTTCTCCCAGTGGTTCTTGTTCATTTTTATCATATCCTTGCAACATCATAGTAGAAGGAGATAAATCAGATTCCGTGAGGCCCAATCGACGAAGTGTGCGAATGGGCATGAGGTTAACTCCTAAACCATTGTCAATAAAAGCTCTTCGAACATCTATACCATTGACTTTTACAGATAGGTACAAAGGTTTTATGTGCCCATGCACAACATCATCTTCATCTTTATCAGTAAAAGATATCACTGCATGGCATTCTGCAGGATTATTCTCTATGTGATAAATTTCAGCTGCAGCAATTTCAGCTTCAAACTCCTGAGGACATGACAAAGCTTCGATGAGTGCTTCCCGAAGATCTTTTGATAGATTCAAAGAATCCAAAATTGATAATTTGGATGGTACTTGGGCCAAGTGTTTCAATATATCATACTTTTGATCTAGAGGCCTGCGTTTCCCAATGGGAATATGCGGTTTAGCAGGTACCTTGGAAGCAGATGCTTTGGAAGCAGATGCATCTTGTATTGAAGTCGGCAACATCCTTGGTTTTGGAAAATTAGACTGATTAGATCCATTTGCTTGATGAGATAAAGAAGATGGAACCTTTAATCGGTCTTCCAAAATAACTGTGCCGAAGCTGAGTTGGCCATTTGCAGAAGAACTTGCTTGTTCTTTTTGAGCTCGCTGAAGGGCTCTACCACGAGTTTCTGCTGCATATACAGTGCTAGCAGGGGTAGAATTAGAGTAGTGGCTTCGGAAAGATCCACGTCTTCCCCTATATCCTGAACCTCTAGAACTTCCTCGGGTTCCTTTATTTGATACAGGGAATTCAGGCTCATCAAGACTGGAATATGAATCTGTTAATTGAATCATATTAACAGAACCAAAGATTAACTCTTCGTCTGATAAAGACTCTTCCTGGTTAGCCTGTTTAGGCTGTGCCGTTTGGTGGGACGGTGCCCGTGGCTTTGAAGTAGATGGCATGAAATCTGCCAGAGTCAAAGACAATTTAGGCTTTGATACATACTCATCTTCTCCTGATTCCTCTTTCTTCTTTGAATTGCGCTGCCCTTTTGAGGATTTGTCCTTTGATGGAGGCTTTACTGCAGCTTTTGTAGGAGACACAATTGGCTTCTTCAATTGTGTTCGCAAAATGGAATGGGTCTGATTGATTGTCTTTCTGACCATCCAATCATCATATTTTTTCGCAGTTTCGCTTTTGACTTCCTGCCACTCGCCTCCTTCCTCTGGATCTGTAGCGGTAATACACGCTACATGAGCTGAAGAACCCTTCAATTTGACTTGTCCCAAGTCGACCATCTTTTGTAGGAGGTCTTTAAAGACAAAACACTCCTGGATGGGATGTCCCAACATTTGATGAAAGGGACAATAATTGGGACGGTCTTCATCTCCTTCCTTGTTTGGTCTCTTCGGCACTGGTAATTGAACCAAATTATTTTCCAGAGCTGAAATGAAGTAACCAGGAACTTTCTCACTTCGGAAAGAGTATGTTTTACTCTTCATATCCTCAAATTGTTTTCGTCGTTGATCTTTTTGATCATTTGGACGAAACAACCTTTGTTGTTGGCGTTCAGGAGGTGGAGCCCTTCGAGAAGATGAAGGTTTTGAAGTAGAAATAGGTACAGGTGCCTGTTTAAGCATAACTGTAGCAGTTTCTGCTTTACCCATTCTTCTTCCTGGAGCTGATGGAATTACACGAGATTTAACCTTAGCCTGCATAAGGGAATCTTCAATCTGTTGAGCGATTGAAGTAAGGTCTCGAAACCCTCCTGTGTATTTCACAGGGATCAATGGTGTGCGTAATTCATCACGCAAATTTGCCACACAGATTGGCAACAATTCCTCCTGAGGGAGTGATAAACTCAAGGAATACGTTAATCCCTTCCAACGAGCAATGAAATCAGAGACTCTTTCATTCTCTCTTTGCTTACAGTTTGTAAGATCGAAAACTGTCGTTTTTGGCAAAGTTGAGCTAAACTGAAGAAGGAATTTTTGACGAAGATCCTCCCATCCGATGACTGACCGGGATTTCAAGCTTGTATACCAGACAAAGGCTGGTCCTTGCAAGGGTCGCACGAAGCATCTGAGTTTCACTGCTTCTTGCTGTTCTAGAGTTCCCATCATAGGATCACAACAAGATACGTAATGTGTCAAATGTTGTTCAGGGACGCCTGATCCATTGAAAGTAGGAAAAGTAGGGTTTCCAAAACTGGATGGAGGAGAAATTGAATCTACCCATTCAGGGTAAACTTTCTTTTCAGGTTGAACTTGCGCCCGTTTCCCTTCCATAGTTTCTAACCGAGCTATTAATGACTCAATAGTAGTTATTAACTTTTGAGAAACGTCAGGTTGAACTTGGTTTTGGGTAGGTGCAATGAATGGAGCTTGGACAGCCGTGGAGGTTGGTGCTGCAACTAATGGTAGTGCTGCCAACCGTTGTTGCGTTTGACCCGTAGGATTAGACCTCTGTGGGTGTACTGATAAAGGAGGATATTCCTGATCCATCTCAGTAGTTACAACAAATTCCTTCGGCTGTCGGACTTCAGCATTCTTAAGAAGAAGACTACTCTGAAGTAGTTCTGCATTCAACCTTTTTAATTCTTTCATCTCTTCCTCCTGTTCTGCAAACCTTTGCTCTAATGAGAGAGATTGACCTCCTTCAGAGGAAGGGTGAGAAGTAACCTGATTCTTTCCTTTCCCCTTATTGGATCCTTTTCGGAGAGGGGGAAGTGGGTTACTTGAAGGAATACCCAGATTTTGGGTAAGCCTTTGATTACGTGTGCGCACACCTTCTTCATTTAGGTCTGTGTGCGCAACTTCTTGAGCAGGAACCTCTTCGTCTGATCCCTCTGATTGAGCCTCATCTGGTGAATCAGCAGCAACGGCATTGATGACATTAATGGATGCATATTGCATGGAATCCTTTCTATCATCATTACTGTGATATCGTCTCCTTCTATGTCCATGATAAGACATGGCATTCCGTTGACTTGATCCCTCAGGAATTTCTTGGAGAACCGTCACTTGGAGAGAATCTCCTGACATCTTGGCTCTTCGTTCCTCTTGAGGCTTATTCCCTAATCGAGAGAATACTGACTTTCTCTGAGGGAGGGATTGAAGATTTGAAAAATTCCCCAGTCCGGTGGACTGGGGGTGTTCCTGTTGCTTCCGCTCAACTCCTCGAATCCCATTCGTTGATTCTGAGGGTTGGGTTAGAGAAGTCCCCAGTCTGGCAAGCTGGGGTGTCTCTTGACATGCTATGTCTGAGATCTTTTTAAAATCTCTCTTGATCTTGCGAATCTTAGTTCGGAAATTAGCTGTATGCATTAACCTGTATCCACTTTTATCACCTGGTTCAACAGACCGTTGGATGATTTCCGAAACTTCTGTCATTTGATGACGTGTTTGCTCCAGAAGAGAGGCTTGCGCAATATTCTCGCCTGCTTGATGTAGGAGCAATTCAACAACCTGTTCTCTATATACTTGACTTTGAGAGGAACTAGTTGAAGCTTGATCTCGAGCAAGCTTTTGATTATGAAAAAAGCCCATTGACTGTGGCCGTCCATGGGCAATAACATTGCATGAGACCATTTTCGGCGGGCTCTGCTGACCGGAAAGCACTGTGAAATGTAGTGCTCCTTGAACACCCCATCCTCTGATATGAACATTAGATGGAGCATTGGAAATTAACTGACGCAATCTTCTTAATGCGCCAAGGCATGAACGTTGAAGGGTTCTCTGTTGCTTTTCAGCCTTCGGATACCGAGAGACTGATAGAGATGCCAAATAAATCTGGCGTTGTAACCCTTCTATTATCTTAAGATGATTTTCATATTCATCGTAAGATAATACCTTCTTCTTTAATTGACAAAGAGTTTTCCATATGTTAAGACGAATATCATGGATTCCATCATCCGTCAACATCTTTGGAATGTCATACTGTGAATCAGCCAAAGGCCAAAACATGACTGGTACTTCACCTTTTGCCAGTTTTTTCCTCATGTTCAGCATTTCCTCTTTATCATTAAATGAAGATTCTTCTACCTGTTTGGACCAGAGTTGGTGTTTCCTTGTTGCTTCATCGGATTCAACAAGATTGGTAGAGGAATCACTATTCATGCTGGAAGATGAATGACCCAGGGAAGGTTCGGAGAATAACCTGAACCCCAAGCTATCTTCTGATGGAGAAAGAGTTTCACCTGCCGATAGTAAAACTTCAGACATAACTGGTTTTACGTTTGCAAGTGCCTCGAGATAGGAGGGCTTTCTCGTCACTACATTGCCTTCTGAAGAATTTTCGAGACAACGTGAATCACTACTGCGGAGAGGACTTTCGCAGCGAAGTTCATCACCATGAGGAGGACCTTCATGATGGGTTACAACAAAAGATGAAATCTCTTGCTCCTTGGCCTTCTGACCACACAGAGGGTTCCTGTGGCTCTCATCTGAAAAAGAAACTTCAAGATTGACCGAATTTTTATGAAGCAAGTCTTCATGAGGAAGTGTCTGTTCAAGACATTCGGGATTAATGTTCCTGTTATTGGGAACTGAGGGAGTAGAATCTTGAATTCCGACAGATAAATGTCTGAGGGCTTCAAGAACTCCAGCATCGAGCAAGGCCTTGTTGCAGATTGGCCTTTGATCTCCTGACTGTGCTGGGCGGATCTTTTTCTTAGATGCCTTCTTACTCGCTTTAGAAACCACTTGATGACGAAAGTGATTGCTCTGAGCAGGTGTATGTGCCTGATCGGGAAAGATGGTCAGGTTAGGCTGACGATCATCGCTCAAATCAGGTGTATGTGTCTGACTTGGTTGTCCATATGATATGGGGGAGTAAGCCCCACAACCCTCTTGGACTGGAACAGATGTGTGTGTCTGCTCCGGAGTGAATTGTTGATGTGTCACTCCACTGCTAGGGATAGATTTATGTGTCTGTCCCTGAGATGATGCTGAAGCTGTTATGATATCCTGGCAAGCATCCAGAATATGAGCAGGAATTTGCTTCTACTCTTTCACCATTGAAAAAATATGTTTGGTGACTTCAGCCGCCGGAACAGGGATATACGTCCATTCCGGGCTTGGAGTAGGTGTATGTGCCTTCTCCTGTCCTCCTTTTCCTGTCAGTGAATCCTGACAGTACTCAAGTGTGGAGGCAGAGAGTTTAGTCTGCCTCCTGTTTGTCGTCGGGGCTTTCCGACTGACTTCTTCGTGCGCTACCAAGCGAGACTGTTGGTAGGCTTGATTAGTATTAGCAGGTGTATGTGCCTGCTGATTACACTTCGCCAAACGCGGTTGACGAGATCCATCATATGTAGTCAGACGAGCCTGCTAACTAACTGCTGATGTATAAGCAGGTGTATGTTCCTGCCTATGGTACTCCGCCGGAATTGCCTGGCGGGATCGGCTTGATGCTGCGAGACGAGTCTGCTGGACAGCGGGATTAAAACGAACAGGTGTGTATGCCTGCTCGTTATTTGCCACCAAGTTAGGTTGGTGGACTTCTTCGGAGATGGCAGGGATGACAACATGCCTATTGTTAACCGGATTCCGTCTCTGGCGATTCATCTTGCCTGCTCGGGTTCGAGGAACCTGAGCTGAATGCCTGGAGTCGGTACCCTCATCATGTTGAGGGCGCACTACTGCACGAGTCTGGCGGCGATTGTTGATGGGAGCCTTTGAGAAGGACTCCTGTCTTTTTGAATTAAGGTCCTGCGGGACCTGCTCATTTACTTCCTCGGAGTAAGGGAGTGAATGGAAATTGCGTTCCGGGGATAACGACCCGAAACGGTTGGAGACGGTAGTCAGCACCGTCTGCTTCTTGATTGCTGGTCGCCGTTGTCCGGACGACCAGATAGAATTATTAACTTGGAGGGCTTGACGAGCGGCCTCCAGAGTTGGGATAGTACCGTTGCGACGGTACTCCTTAACCAGTGCATTAGAAACACAGCGTTGAAGACGCTGAGTTGGTGATGTCATCCTCAGAGCGGATGACGTTCCAGTAGGAGTAGCAACATTGGTTTTCACAGCAGCAGACCTCACAGTAGAGGTGTTCCCAGCAGCAGTATTCATAGGGGTGAATTTAAGGAAAGCCATTTTTGTAGAAGATCTTGAAAAAAGAGTGCATGTTCCATGTAACAGACATAATCAAGATGAATCTGGCTACTGCATCTTTTGGATGATCATATGTCAATGATTGCCTTGTTGGCCCAAAGGGCCTAACAGATAAGAAGAACATCACTTTAACTTGGTTAAGGATTCACGTCGGGTTCACCATTTTTGTTTCGCGCGGAATCCGGGGATGACCTCCTGGACGGGAGATTCAAACGTTCCGATCGGTTTCTAACGGGTTTGTTCGTAGAACTGGAAACATCCAATGATTCCACATCCGTTTGGACCTACTTTCCAAAGGCAGGCGCTCATTAGCTTGTGGGCTAATGAGGCTTAGGAATTTGCATTGGTCGAGAGGATGGGAGGTCGGACTCATCACACCTTTTTGAGGGGAATTATTGTCTACTCCGGGACTCTCTTTATAGATTTAAGTTAAGTTCGTGAATCCTTATTACATTACCAAGTATAAAATGAGCTTTCCTTTAGTTTTAACAATCAATGATTAAATATGCAAGAAATTTAGAGAATCTTTTATATGTATTCGAGGTTCATCATCAATATAGAATCATCTATATTTGTTTAGAGATTCTTGGTCAATGGTATCCTTCAAAACATTTATATAAAAGTCTCTTGGTCATTTTGATGACCAGGCTGGTTTTAAAGCCACTCAGTGGGGAACTTGAAGTTTATCGTCATTCAGAAGGACAGAGATTATTTCAATGTTGGGATCGAACCCATAAATGGGCTACCTACGTATCCTTTGTTTTGAAAAAGGAATCAGAACCCACGTAGTTCGAGGAATGGGATATGATGTTTTATGATTTACGGCTCAAAGATGAATGTCATAATTACTTTTACACTCTAAGATCACGTGAGTCATGCTCAGTGTGAGAAACAAGAGGTATTGGTAAAATTTAGACAATTGTGCCATAAAAGATGCAATCATAAGAATTTGTTTTGGGGCTTATGTATAGATGACTACCCAGATAGATGAAGGTTTAGGATTTACTTTTAGGGAGAAAATCCAAGAACAGGGTCCACAAAGTTATATGTGCTTCATGGAGATTTGAATACTCTAATCTTGGGGCTTACTCCTAAGGAGGATGCCCAAGTTAGGAGGGGACTTATGATTGGGTTTTATTCCTGAAAAGGAAACCCAAATCAAAGGTAATTTATGACTGGTTAAGAGAAATTTTAAGAGACTTGGGGCTTACTCCTAAGAAGGATGCCCAAGATTTATGACTAGGACTTATTCCTGAGAAGGAAGCCTAGGTTAGGGGACTTGGGGCTTACTCCTGAAAAGGAAGCCCAAGGTTATGACTAAGTCTTATTCCTGAAAAGGAGACCCAGGTTAGGGATTAAGGTTTGGGGCTTACTCCTGAGGAGGATGCCCAAGTTTAAAGGACTTGATTGGGGCTTATTCTTAAGAAAGATGCCCAGATCAAAGGTTTTTATAACTGGGGATTTATTCCTGAAAAGGAGACCCAGGTTAGGATTCTCTCATCTTAAAGGATGAGGTTGAAATGAATGAACTCTCAATCTTTGGTGACATAAAGATGTTTAAATCACTAGGTTTTGAGAGATATTTCACAGAATTCCTTTCAGATAAGGATGTCAAATCAGGAAATCATGCCATAAATGGCTTTGAAGAGTATCTTGAAGACTGAATCTTGAATAGGAAGGGTGAAATGGCTTAAGAGGGGTAAAAATGGGCAAGATGGGCACCCAAAAAGCTAGGGGCGCGCAAGTCTTGAAAGGCGCGCAAGTCCTGCGGCGGCGCGCAAGTATTGGTCGCGCAAGTATACTTGCGCGACATGAGGGGTACTTGCGCGATTTTGAACCAGTATTGAAATGCTTGAGCGACTCTTTATAAAACCCTTTACCATCCTCTTGAGGTTCTTCCAGAAGAGGGACGCGCAAGTTATATTGAAGGAATTAAGTAGGCGCGCAAGTGTTTGATAAGTTTCAACACTTAGGCCTTCCTTTTTCTCTTTAGATCTTCCGTTCTAGGTAAGAAATTACCTTAGAAGTGTTCCGGAAGCTTTGAGAAGAGACTTGGGCGTCGGGAGCTTCAATCCGAGTTTCTGGAAAAAGATCCTCTCGAATGGGGGGCCCACAGGGTCTATTTATAGGCAAAAGAAGACCCCGGGCGGTTACCGGGTGGTTACCAGGAGGTTACCACATATGTCACGCAAGTCCCTTGCACGAACATGAGGAGTCGCGCAAGTATTGAGGCGGTGCGCAAGTGTACTTGCGCGACCAAGAGGGAACTTGCGCGATCTATGGGCAATGTTCTCCTTTTTTATCCCTTTGTCGATTTTTGATTTTTCTTCAAAGGATTAATCACTTTGAGCTCAGATATTCCCTTTTCCGATCTTTAGATTCTGTGACGAAAGGAGCGTCATCAAAGATATACTAATGTTAGGAAAATTGTCAAATACATTTATTCTCTTGTTATTCAGACTAATTTATCTTGTTTTCCCTTTATAACAAGTTGATCTCACTCTATTATTATGTTTCCATAATCTATGGTATGAAGAATGTTTTATTTAGAATCACTAAGGGGGAATATCATTATGGTATATGTTTATGATCATTCTCTAGAATATAGGACATCGTGTTAATGTTTTGAAAGATAGTAAACTATTACGGTCCCTCGGTAGGGACTTTTTTATTGTGATTAATATTTCTAGAAAATAATTTAATATCCTTGTATGTTAATCTTTAGTCACTATATCTGGTATGAATGGAATGTTTTGTTCAAATTTTTGAAATTAGGAAGTGAAAATTGTTTTGAGATACTTGGGGGTATATCTTAGGATAGTTCTAGGAAAGTCTCTATGTATTTGGCTATGGTGTCAATGATTTAAATGTAGGTTTCATTATTTAGAGATCATATATGTGATTTTTTTTATTACATGGTTTTACTATATGATATTTTCTTCAAACATATTGATTTCTTGTTTTATTCTATAGAAGGAACCTTAAGTAACTAGGATAATGTTAAATGACAAATAGAATTTAAATTTGAAAAGTGAAAATTAATTATATTAGGAGTAAAGGATGTTGGTATCATGCCCAATCAGTTTTTATAGATTATGATTACCAATGTGTAACTTAAGTAGTTGTTATACATACCAAAGAAGAGTATGAAAAAATTCATTAATATTTTAGATAATTGACACCACAATTAAAAAAGTTCCAGATTCCTCTGTGTTGGGAATGTGGAATGAATAACTCAAGTGAATGTCATAGAGGACAATAATGATTCTTCGATATTAGAAAATATAGATACAATTCATGTAACTGCAAAGTAAAAATTTATAGTTTTGTTAATACAATTAATGTTAATATTAGACTCCCTAAAATATCATTGATATATAAATTCTATATGTTTGTAATTAATAGTCATTATTAAAATCGACGTCCCAGGTGGATAGAGCATTAGGAGAATCAACAGATTTGTATGACTAAAGGTTATATTGAGGAATTCGGAGAGACTAGTAGTTAAATGTGAATTTAAACAGATATTATATAAATGTATCAGGTAAAAATATAATGATATAATGAGGAATTAGAATAATTAAAATATCAATGACATTGGATTCCTGAATTATGAATAGTTAATTATGTAATGATTTTTTTAGTTTATGTTTTTCACTAAGGATTTAAAAGATAGGTTTAATAGTTTTTATATATTAGAAAATTGATTTAATGGAATTGTGATGTTTTGAATAATGTAATTTTATATATAATATTTTCCTGGAAGCGAATATGTTGATGATTAGATAATGATATGTAGGATATGAATATGTAATTTGGAAGGTACTGATTACCTTAGAATAGGTGAAATATTTGTTGACATAGTTCTTTAAGATATAATAGATGTAGTATATAACACATTTGAATTTAATTAATACCTCAAACTAAATATGAATAAAGAGATATTCATGTTTTCAATAAAGATTTATGTTATTTTATTGTATTAATGATTTTTAAAAGGAAAAATGATAATGATCTTTAAATGTTTCAAAAATGAAAAACCAGAGCTACATTACTATACACGGGGGATCAATGCCATGTTGTCTTTTATAAATTTAATGTCCATATTTCTATTTTTTTTTAATTTTATCTTTTTTAATGGTTATATGGATTACCATTGAATGAATTTTTTATGTTAATCATTGGAAGATGTTGTAGGATCAAAATATAATATGTATATTCTCAATTAAATGAGGGGGTGAATTGTAGGTTTAAAAACCTATTTCTTTTAACCATAAGGAAAAGTATTTTTATCAACGTCAAACAAGGTATATTCTCAATCCTTCTTTGGTTCTTTTTTATTGAAGTAAAAATTCTTATAATCAAGATGTATGGATTTAGAAATGAAGTTAAGAACTATATTTTGTGAATGATTCTATATTAAAGAGTTTATAATCATAATTATCAGAGTATGTAAAAGTATAATAATAATATAATTTTATTATTTATCAAAATACTAGGGAAAAAAAGAAGCCAGAACAAATAACAGGTAGAAAATATTTTAACACAATGAGTAGGGAATCCAACAACCATGTTTAAAGGTCCCTTTTTTATAATTTCAAGAAATGGTTTCTTACTCACCATAGGGTAATCCATCAATAGAAATATCAGTTTCTATATTAATATCCCCACAGTCCCTCAATATTTAAGGTACTCAACACCTCTGTCTTCTTATCCCCAGAATCCCTTGATTGTACTTATCATCAATCGGAGTTACAGGAAGCATGATGAAAAGGATGTTCTGGATGGAACAAGGTGTTCATAAAATGCACATATCATGAGATTCTATCTCTGGAAATCACATCACAACATCAAAACATGTAATCTCGATATAATTTATTTAGATCGTTCAAATGATCTCTTATTTATTGGAAAAACATCAATGGTTTTCTCCCTCCACCAATGGTTATATTTTTCATTGATTCTCGCAGGGACCTGTACATGTGTCACTAAACCAATGGTTAGTTGGAAATAGATCGTACACCATAATTTTAATTAAAAAAAATATTTTCAAGGGAAATAATGTATCTTAACTAAAATTGAATATCAAAAATATTGGGGATAACTATTATTTGGAGTTTAAAAAAATAAACAATCATATTCCAGAAAACATAGATATTCGATTTCTGTTCATCATAGAATTCAATGACTAAATTATATAGAATTACGATTCAAAATTTTGAAGAGTTATGATTCTAATTCTCTGGATATATGATTCTGAATTTTGGGGAATTCAGGGTCTAAATTTTAGGGAATTTGAAGTATTAATTTCAGGTGATTCAGAGTCTGAATTTAAAAGAATATGGAGTAGGAATTTTAGAGAAATGGGAGTCTGAATTTCAAAAAATAATTAGTCTGAATTTATGTGATTTTGGAATCTGAATTTCAGAGAATTTAGAGTCTGGATTTTAAATAATTAGGAATCATAATTACAAATAATTCATTGTCTAAAAACAGGAGACTCAATATCTATAGAACTAGAGGATTATGAGGTTTTAGATAACAATCTGAATTTTTGACTTAGTAATAAAATGGACATGGTTTTGGGAGGTCATATAATGAGATATTGAAGACTAGGATGGGGGTAAAAAATTTCATAGAGAAAAGAAATTTTCATTGAGAAAATAAAACACAGAGAAAGATAATTTTCTTATGAAATAGTGTTTGTGATTTTGAAAACATATAAGAATGTAAAATTCATAAGGAAACCATTTTGACTTAACAATCTCTGTCATTTTGTAAAGGAGAAACATCCTTTAAAAAATTAATATAAAAAATATAGATTGTGGTTTTTAATTTTTCAAATAAAAACATATCTCTCTTAACATATGAACCATGATGAATTCATCTATATCCCCCTTAGATTTTGAAATCCCGAAAGATCATATTCTTAACTTCCATATAAAAGATACTTTTTCTTGTATAAGAAAGGCTTCAATAATTATAATCCCCCTTAGATTAGACATTTTCTTCATTATTATAACTATTCATGTAATCAATATTTTGTCCCCATTTGTGATTTTCAAAAATGAAATGTGGGAATGAAATAAATTGAACTTGATTGATTAGAACTATAAAAAATAATTAAATTGAAGGATAAATTTTTTTTATTAAGATAGGAAGTATTTATAAAATTTAAAATACATAAAAAGATTGTATTTTTCACAAAAAAAATTATACATTCTTCTTTTTCATTGGAATAATCTTCCTAAAGATAGCATTTAACATCATGAGATCATTATGATCTTCCTAAAACCTCTTGAAATCATGTTCTTGATCCTGATTCTTCTTTTATAGAGCAATGAATTTTTCATCTTTAATATTAATTATTTCTTCCTGAGGCTCAGTACTTTTTCTTGATGATTGATATTTTTTTGAAACTATTCCCTGATATTTCTTTCTCTCTTCAAATTTAAATCAACTAAATTTTTATTCCCATTCATGTCATTATCCTCATGCTTCCAGGCTACCTTCTCCTGGTTCAGTTTCTCTATAAAACCTGTCGAAAGATTTGTGATTCCATAATCTGACATATAAAAATATTCATTCACGGAATCTTAAATGACATTAGGAAGTCTCATGTCTTTAATCATTCTTTAATACCATTTGGTAATTTCCTTACGTGTTCTTCTTTGATAATTATAACCAAAACAATTTTTTTTGAAATATTCCTCATGTTTGAAGAATTTTCCTATTAGAAAACATACAGAATCTGAATTCTGATTGAAATAGTGTTGAATGAATCCACACAGTGGATCAAATAATAATAACAAAATAATGGTGTTCAATAATTTCCATAACGACTAAACAGAAAAATCCTCAACAATCAAATATGATGATTTAGAATATGATTCCATTTCATGATAAGATTCATTTTCTATCACTTAATTTACCCTCTTTGATTAACCACCACCACCCATATTAGCCTTATCATCCATAGAATATTTTGGTTTCTCATCATCTGCCTATATTATTTTTTCAACATTGGATGTTAGTTACATAGCATTTGGAGACTCAATATCACTATTTGAGAGATACTCTATCTTATCTTTATCAGCCTCCCTTTTCACATCAAATTTCATAACATCATCTGGTTGGATAAAATAATGATTACTAATCTCATAATCATATGTTTTATCAACCAATTCTTATCGATTATCATCTCTTCCAAAGGAAATTATTTTAGTTGACCCAACCTCGGATGTTTGCATTGGTAGTTTTTCTGACGGACATTCCTTAACATGGTATTATTCTACATGTTATATCAAATCACCACCCACATATTATTCTTCCACTTGATATTCTTATACATATTCTTCTTGAACTATCTCTTTTTCCACAATAGGCTATAGAATTAGAGTTTTCATTAACCGATGTTCTATTGGAACTGATTCTTAGGGAAATGATTGTGGTACCGGGAACTATTTAGAGGCTTTCTTAGTATTTATGAGATGTTCTTTAATGATATCATCTTCAGAAAGATTCTTCTTTATATTCTACTATTTTTATAGCCTTTCATACACTTCAAAAACATGATTTTCTATGTCTTTTTTCATTAGTATGATCTAGAAAAAAACATGGATCTCCTTCTTTAATGTTCTTCTAATGTTCCCTTTACATCATTACCACAATAATGGGGAATATTATTTCCTGTTCAAATTTAGAGGAGTTGACAGAGTTTCTAGAAGTGTAGATTTTTCAATGGTTTTTGTTTTTTTTCTTTCTCTTCTTCAATTAATTCTTGGAATTTTCTTATACTTCCATGTTCATAACTAATTCTTCATTCCTCTTCGTACGTGGTATTGAAACAAAATTTTATTCTCCCCAAGGTATAGTCACATAGAAACAATATCTTTATGTTTCTCTGTTTTGAACTATAGGTAATTTTGAATGATTATATGCAAATCACTATAGTCATTGACAAGATGGTAGGATACATGGTGATACGAGACATTAGAGATTCATTCTTATTGTTGGTGAATGTTAGATAAATGTACTTCACCAAATATTCGTTTCTCAAGTTAACGAAAAAGTCAAGAATATTTATATCACATTTTATTAAGGATTACCTATCACTTCTTCCAGGAATAGAGTAACCATATACCCATATAGAAATCATTATGAGGATTGTTGAAAGGTGGTTGATATTCAGTGACATTACTCTTTGAGTACAAGGCACTCAATTACCCATTATTTTTCTTTTTTTTACTATTATAGAAACTTTTGAGTTCTGAGACTTTGTAGGTGCATACTGTGTTTCCTTTGCCACATGATTTTTTCGTTTTTATTCTTGTTCCTTTAACTTCCTCTTCCTTCCAACCTTCATAGAAGTTTTAGTCACTTCAAGTTTCATTGAATGTACTTGGATTTCATCTTCCGATAAAGCAGATAATTCGCTACAATCACTGTAAAATCCAACATTCATTCTCCATGGAGTAACCTAACATAGAAAAAACCTTTTTAAATTAATTTTAATTAAACTAAAATACATTCTGAATGACATAATGCAAAGAACTATAATCTTCAAAAGAATAGTTGTATTCATGATGATCTAAGACTTTAGATTTCCATTATTGATATTCTCAATCTTAACAAATATATACTTTACTAAGATAATCATCCTGAGGTTCATAAATAATTACAAAACATAGATATCAATTTTCATCAGGGTATCCTTATCCCCTATTCTTGTAATGATAACACAGTGTACACGAAACTCAATAATCCAACCATTTTTAGATAGATGAACAATCTTCGGAGTCTTCACTTCCTTCAAACCAGGACAAGCTACAGCCTTCTCCGTATCAAAATCCTGAAGCATCCAATATTTTTGGGAGTGCAGAATTATTCTTCTCCATCATAGGTAATTCTGATCAAACATGTTGTCTTGATGTACGAAAGAGATTAAGTCTTTCTATAGATCTTGAAAGAAAATTTATCTCTCCATTCATCATTGGAAAACATTCTGTCTCATATAATTCAATCAGCAAGTCCAAATAGAACAGATCATGTGCCTTTTGTTTAGATATACAAAGGCTCTCCCTACTATTAAGCTTAATATTCTTTGAAATTATACAGCAGTAGTTAGCATATGATTTAATATTAACCATCCTTTCTTGTTATATCTTCCATTCTCAAATTTTCATTACATTCGACATTTATTTCTAAGGAGAGACATTAGTTTTCATTCGGAAGTAAGAGGACCTTTTATATTTGGATCAACCATAAGAAAAGCTGTAGGGATTAAACACACAATTGCATGAATATCGATGTGGGACAACCAATGGGGGTCCATATGTAGATGATTGAGGTGAGAGTTCTATTTCCTCACATGATCCAACAATTAAAATGCACACGAGCAGATCTGACAGTTGAGATTTTAACTGAATAATGATTTTTATAAGTTCCGATCATTTGAGGTTGTAAAGAATAATTCAGTTTAAAAAAATGAATATAAAAACCATTCATAAACATGATAAAAATACCATCATACTAAAATATGATTATAAAAATTTGAGAAAGAAAACATACATTCCATATTGCTAAGAAGATTATTCATAATGAGAGAAATTTTTATTGTCAATGAAATGTTTTCACTATGAATAAATTTTACTACTAAAAATATTGACTAAGAAAAATTTTAATTATGAATAATTTTGACTTTGAAAAATTGTGACTACATAAAAATTTTGGTACATAAAATATTTACTTTGAAATTTTTTTTGCTACAATATATTTTGACTAAGAAATATTTTTTGGCTATGAACAATTTTGACTATGAAAAATTTTGGGCTCACAAGAAAATGTAAACCCTTCGAAAAAGATTTTTTACTGAAATGTGATATGTTTCAAAAATAAGTTAATATGGAAAATAACCTTACTATTATTATTATTACCTTCTATTTAATATATTCAAATCTCTTAGAGGGAAAATATTTTTTCAAAATATTAGCAAGATAATCTTGTGTTCTGATAAATTGAAGAATAATCTCTCCTTATTTTTTGTGATCCCTAAGAAAGTTATGCATAATATCTATGTGGTTTGAACAATAATGATGTTTAGAGTTTTTTCATAAGGAAATTGAATTAGTATTATCATAAAATATTTGTGTTTTGGTAAAACATAAACCATAGTTTGTGACTGTGTGTTGTGTCCCAAACACTTGATCACAACAACATCAAGCTGCTACATATTCATCTTCCGAAGTGGAAAGTGCTACAGAGTGTTCCTCTCTGCTTGAACAAGAAACAAATTAATCTCCTAAGAAATAAAAATTTATTGATGTACTTTTCTGATCCATTCTACATCCATCAATGTCAACATCTAAAAATAAGTTTAAAATAAAATCATTTCCATAATATATAAGAGTCCTAAATCCATCGTTCACATTAAGTAGTGAAAAATCCATTTTACTTCATTTAAATGAGATTCCATAGGATTGGATTGATATCTTCCACATAATCATACAAAAAAAATTATATCTAGATGACTAGCTGTCAAGTATAGTACACTTCCCATCACAACTCTAAATGATGTTTGATCCACTCGTTTCCCTACTTCATCAAGATCAAGTGAATTTGAGGTATCAATCGGAGTACTTATACTCTTAGTGTTTCCATATCCAAACTTTTTAAGATGATAATTAATATACTTATATTCATTTATACAAATTTCTTCTGGTTTTTGAGAAATTTGAAAACAGAGGAAATTTTTTAACTCTCCCAACATACTCATTTCAAACTCAGATTTCATTAGATTCGCAAATGAATCATTTAAATATTGGTGAGTTGAAAAAAAATATAATGTCATCAACATAAATTTGAACAATCAAAACATATGTCTTGTTATTCATTATAAAAATGGTTGGATGATAATTTCCCGTAGTGTAGTTGTTTTGCAAAAAACCTTGTATGTCTATCATACTAGACTCTTTGGGGATTGTTTGACTCCATATAAAGAATCAGTATGTTTTAAAACATGTTCATGATGTTTTGGATAATCAAAACCATGATGTTGTTCATCAAAAACTTCCTCTTGAACATAACAATTAAGGAATAAACATTTAACATCATTTTGAGAAATTTTGAAATTATATATTGCTACAATGTCTAGTAGAATACAAATAGATTCATGTCTAGCTAATGAAGCATAGGTTTGTTCATAGACTAATACTTATTTTTGGTTATAGACATTAATAAAAATATATATTTAATTCATACTATGATTCCATTTTCATCACATTTATTTCAAATGACCCATTTTAATCCAGTAACAGAAGTTTACTTAGGTCTTACAAACAAGGTCCAAACATTATTCCTTTTGAATTAATTTAGATTATATTTTATATCTTTTATCTAATAATTTTCACCTAAATAATCATAATTGATTTTAGGTAGTAATTGAGAATGGAATTCAAGATGTTCTACTTCATTTATTAAATAACTTCTAGTCCTTAATTTTTAATTTACATCACCAATGATGATATCCCTCAGGATGATTCTTAAGAAACAACTGATTTGGGATTTTTAATACCTTTTCATCAATATATGATAGAAAATCGACTGGGATAAATGTCTCAGAAACATATTATTGAACATTTTCCTCATAAAAAGTTTCTTCTATCATGGATTGATAATCAGTTTTTGAAAACACATCGAAAGATGTAGGTTGATGTTGTTTAAAAACAAAATTATTAATTTCATCAAATTTTCCATGTACTGTTTCTCCAATAGTAGATATATTTTTATTGAAAATTCTATAAGACTTAATTGATGTTGAGTAGCCTAAAAAAATTCCATCATCAAATTTGGGTGGGAATTTTTGTAAATTATATTTTTCATTCAAACTGAATACTATGTATCAAAATACCTTGAAATATGAATTCCTATATGTATACCATTCATTAACTCATAAGGGGTTTTGTTATGAAAAGGTCGAATAAAAACTCGACTTATAGTATAACAATCATTAGTTATAGCTTTAGTGAAAAAAAAATTCACTATTGAATATTCACTCAACATGGTTCGAGTTATCTGTTGATGAAACTAATTTCTTCTTTCAACAACACCATTCTGTTGAGGAGTTCTTGGTGGTGTGAACTTATGAGTAATGATTTTTCTACTACAAAAAGTTTCATATAATAATATAGAAATTCCCCTCCATGATCAATTTGAAATGTTATCAGTGGAAACTTTTTCTCATTTTTAACTCAGGCTCTAAAAAGTTTTAAATAAGAAAAAGCATCATATTTATTTTCTAGAAAATAGACCCACATAAATATATTGTTATCATCAACTAGGAAAAATACATGATATTTTCCTCTAAAATACTCAGTTTTTGTTAGAAAAAAATGATCCATATGAACCAACTGTAATGCATCAGTAATTGAGACATCATCGACTGATTTAAAGCATAATTAATGTTTCTTTCCATATTGGCAAGGATCAAAAACTTTTGAGAAATCAAATCTATGATTCTGTAGATGCTTAAATAGAAATTTCATAAATAATTTTCATATGTTCCTAAGGATACAATGTCATAACCATCTATTCCATAACCTAGAATGAACTTCCATTTCACTAAGAAAAGGTAGATCATGGATACTATGGTCTTCTATGTTTAGCGTGTATACATTATTTTTTTAATTGGTTGAATGAATAATATCTTCAATGGAATTGGGTATGAAGCACTTGTCAGTGCTAAAATTAACATGGTAAGCTTCATCACAAAATTGAATTATGCTAATAAGGTTGTGTATAAGGCTCGTAACAAAAAAAACATTTGGAATCAATGTCGTTCCATGAAAAATAATGTTACCTATAACAATAATTTCTCACTTAGAAATGTCTCAAAAAGCTACTTTTCCTCCTTTTGTCATCTTTTCAAATAAGTTATTTTACCAGTCATGTGTTAGGAACATCCACTATACATACCCCATGTATTTATATTGGAATTATCATAAATTTCCTTTGAAAAAAAGTGTTAGACTTTAGGAACCCAAACATTATTTGATTCGGAAACATCTGAAAGAAAATTGTTAGGAATCCACATTTTCAATGAATGATAATCTTTATAAAAACATAAAAAATGATTTTTTTAAAGAACGGGTTTTCCAATGCCCACCACATTGAAATATAGTTCCCAATAGAGAACATTTAAAAATAAAATAATTAATAATATAAACTAGTTTTGAATGATTATAACAAAATCAAGAATTATTTCTTAGAGGTCGAATTTTGGAATACATCTTATCATTGTTTTCCTTACAAAAGGTAATATTTTAAAAACACTTCCTCAACAAAAATATTTATGAATTTAGACTAATAAATATTTTTTTATATAAAAATTCATTATTTTTAGCACTATAGATAGTCTGTATAAATTTTTTCATTGAAATTACTTTTTCTAGATCCATAGAAAGTTTATCCTTCTTAGAAATGACTTCGTCAGGGTTTATTGAAATAAAATATAATTCATAAATTTTCTTAACATGATATTTAGAGAGATCTGATTCATCATTAGTAAGATTATAAATTCAAGAATTTACATTATCGTGTTTTTTCTTGAGTTTAGAATTTCCATTCTAAATAAGAATAGATAACCTAGACACGTATTCATATGTTGGTAAAGTATCATCTTCATCAGAAGAATATTTGTAAGGACCCAAGGTTTCATTAATGGAAAATCCATCTTGATCATGTTAAATGTCTCTTTATATAAAATGTTTTTTAAGATGTCAACTTCATTGGTTTTATGTTAATAATTTTGACCGTTTCTAATATAGTCGTTGAACAGTGATCACCTGATTAGTATAAATATAGGACTTCAACAAATCCAATTTACTCAGCCAAAAGAAGTGATAGCCTCATCCAGTAGAATTGCCCGATACGATGCCCATTTTTCAGAGCTTGGAATAGAGGTGGAATCCTTGGGCTACGCTCTTGACCAAGCCCAAGCTGAGCTCCACCAAGTCAACCTCGAATGGGACTGTCTATGGGAAAAGTGGAAGTTGATAGAGATTACCACTCGAGCGATGTTATCTGAGCCACCCCAAGACTATGTCACCATCGCACACCTTACCCTTAGGTTTTATGTGGCTGTTTTAAGTGGTTATGTATCAAATAAGTAGTACTATGTTCATGTACATTATTTTTCTTATATAATAATGAATATAATTTCTAGTCATTTTTGATACATTGTAAATAGTTTTTAAAGTGCAAATGGTGCTTTTAATTATTATTTAATTAACGAATATATTTTATTAAATTAAGTGATTTTTGAATTAAATAATATTTTAATAAAATAATATTGTTATTATTAAATTAATTTTTATTAAATATAAATGATTTTATAATTTTATAAATGAAATTAAAATTTTTATTAAGGTTTGAATGCCATTTCTACCAAAACCCTTGAATTTTCGATAAATGTCAGTTGTTATTTTAAGAGTAATAATTCACCAATTTATAAAATTATTTGGATAAAATAAATCTTATTTCTGGAATCATAATGTCGAAATTATCCAATGGTGTATTTTTCATAATTTTCTGAGACAGTCAATTTTTTGGGTAAAAATTAATTACTATTTAAATATATAATGTGTTTTATGACATCATAATGACCCAATAGTGACGTAATAAAAGACTATAATCTGTATTTTCGGCCAATATATGTTTTATCATTAAAATAATGTGATTTTGGGTTTGTTTTACTTACTTTTCAAAGCATTAATTGACCCCTCAAGACTTATTCATCACTTTTCCTTTTTAAATTAATTTCCCTGGGAGTGTGACTCACCTCCACATAAGAAACCCTAATATTTTAAAAAGTTCAGACTTTGGCCTTATAAAATATTATTTTCCTCTTCCCTTTTCCAAAAACCTTGGGCAAAAACCATGGGATGGTTTGTGCTTTGGATTAATTTATTCTAAGGGGACCCAAACCTAAATATTAACGAATTCCCTTACCATTCATATATAAACCCACCCATGATCCCACTTCCTCCTCACTCAAAGCCTTTGTAGTTAGACCATCCTCTTCCCTACTCTCTCTATAATCCTCCCAAGGTTCCCCAAGATCCCAAGAAGCCTCTCAATAGCCCCTCTCTTGCCTTTGGAAGAACACTTCCAAGTAAGGGTTTTTTCTTCCTTTCTCATTTTGTCCAATTTTGTTTAAGTTGTTTTGCCGTTTTAATTTCAATTATTAATTTTGGGGTATGGTTTCTCACCTCCCCCATAATTCCCTCTTATTTTTTGAATAATGGGTGACCCCTTTCTCTCTCATTAAATTCCTCCCATGTACACCTGTTACTATGCCAAAATTCCGAAAGGAAGTTCTCTCTCTTCTTTTACATTCAAGCAATAATTTTGTATCATGAATCTAAATTCCATTTCAATTGTTGGGACATATATCTATATGACCTCCTTACTGTAAATTACATGTAAATATTATGAGTAACCCCTTTCTCTCTCATCATCCAATTTTATGAATTCTTATGTCACGTCATTACACTGCCGAAATCGCACCGATTTTTCTAAGCCAATGCCATTGTGTAGTGGATACCATGCCCATTTCTCCATCAAGGGTATCCACCTTTATGAACCATTACATATTGATTAAAAAGTTTCATGTATGAATTCCACATTCCTTTATCGTGGAATAAATGATTATGTTTTATGAATCCATGTTTAATGTTCCATGTGGCGCACTTATGCATGAAATGAAATGTTTAAGACGGGTGCACCCTTATAGCGCTCCAATGCATTAGGTAAAGTATAGTATCATGATACGTCATGTGAAATGAGTGTTTATTCATGCTAACTCAAGTTCAACGAGGGTTTACTTGTGCTTTATGTGCAATGAGGATTTACTCATGCTCCATGTGCAATGAGCCTTGGCTCATGCTAGTTCAGTGTTAAGTGTTGTTGCCACATTTCCATGTTATGATTATCATGCTTTATCATGCCTTTATGTTCATGTTTCTTTTATTCTCTATTGATATTCCTATTGTCTAACATGTATTATACTCCTCATGTTATTCCATGTGTACTCCCTTACTGGGATATATAGGTCACCATTTTCTTATGCAAGTCCTCAGGTTATCCCATGCAATGCTAAGTACGAGGGAATGCAGTGGTCATGTAAAGAATGATTTCAATAAAGATGTTGTATTTAATGTTTTATGTTTTTATGTAATGATCCTAAGCCCCAAAGACACTAAAACTCTCGATATCCTTTGTTGTATCAAGTGAAGTTTAATGTAATAAATCATGTTTTAGTTTGTAATAAAAGCTGGGTTGTCATAGTCGGTATCAGAGGATAGGTTTAGTTATTTTTGAGATTAGGAAACCCTAGTAAATCCTTAGATACAAGACTAAGTATAATAAAAACATCCCTATGTTTTGGTAAGTACTGAGTAAGTGGTTTATCAACAAATACATCCCTGTCTGGATACGAGCAGGTAGAGGCGGCTCTGGCACAAATGTATCCTAGGGGTAAACCCGAAAACACCGCTTTGAGCTAGACTCGAATGGGAACTGGTGCATGACAACATGCCTTGCTGCACTCTTGGATACGACACTCCCAGGGGATATGTTTTGATAAATTCAAAAGGTTAGTATGAACCCTTATTAATGGAATTAAAAAAATGCCCCTATGAATATATGTTAGAAAGTAGATCATGAAAAGCCTAGATTGAAGCCTATATACTTTTGAGTAAGGAAATAAAAGTTTATTTATATGTCATCAACTTTTGTCTTTGGATTACCCTTTATGTGTTACCCCTAACATTCCTTTTATTCAAGCCAATGGCCGGTAATAGGAGGACACGGGCTAACAAGCATTGTGAAGATCATTATGATTACTGTACTAATGACATGCCCAGTCCAATAGGAGTGTGAATCGCAAACTTTGTCACACTTTTCTCTCAGATAACTCAAGATTTGAATAGAAACACGGTTCAAGAGTAACTTTCACCCCCCCCCCCCATGAAAGAGCAAGTCTCTATCGAGAGCTTCATAGGACAAAGGCCTCCTACTTTTAGTGGATCATCCAATCCCATGATTGCTGAAAAATGGATCAACTCCATTGAAAAGATATTCTCCATCCTCCAATGTTCTGAACAAGAGAAGGTTCTCCTGGAGGCTTATCGTATGGAGGGTGAAGATGATCAATGGTGGACATTGATCAAAAATACAGAGCTTGAAGAAGAAATCAAGGCATTAGAATGGAAGGATTTTCGAAAGATGTTTTTCGATAAATAATTTCCACGCACCCTCCGGCTTAAGATGGAAAGGGACTTCCTTTCCCGCAAGAAAAAAGATGAAGAATCTATTGGAGCGTACATGTAAAACTTCACGAGGCTTCCACAATATGCTTACGGCTTTTTCGTTACCCACGAATTCAAGGTTGACCGCTTATTTGGTGGGATGAATCCTAGATTGCAGAAATTATTAGCGATCCATGACTTTGACATCTATGAGGAAACTGTTCGTTATGCCCTCAAGGTTGAAATGGAGATCGGGGAATCACAGGGGTATCATGGGGACAAGAATCGTATGGTGGATTTCAATGCTGGTGGTCCGATGGATAAATCCAACGGTGATAAGAAGATCCAGCACCCCACTTGTGAAAAGTACGGAAAGAAGCACCATTGAAATTTCCTTAAGGGGATGAGAAAATGCTTCAGGTGTGGAAGAGAAGGACAACAAGCTGTTAACTGTCGGCAAGAAAGACCCATGACTGCGAGAGAGGAGAGGAACGCTCTGTTCGAACCTCAAAGCGTTGTTCAATGCTACAAATGCATAGAACTGGTTCATTTTGCAAATCAGTGCCCTAATCCAAGGGTTTTCAGAGACAACCAACAAACTCCAAGGCACCAAGGAAGAGGTTCTTCCATCACTTCTACCAAAGTGAACCCTGAAAATAAATTGGTCACAGGTACGCTAGTTATTCATTCAAGAATAGAGAATGTACTTTTTGATTAAGGTTCTATGCATTCTTCTATATCTCAAAAGTTTAGTAGAACAATCCCAGCACCACCACAAATCATCGAAGTAAAGATTTCGGTGAGTAAGGAAAATGGGGAAATCATTACATACCATGAATATAAGTTCTCCCCTGTTATAATATGTGGATTGAATTTACCGGCAAACCTCATCATACTCCATCTGGTGGAATTTGATGCAATTCATGGCATCGATTGGCTTTCCTTATATAGATCCAATATAAATTGTCGGGAGAGGGAAATCACACTCCATGTGGAGAATCGACCCCAGATTCATTACAAGTGTCACGAGGAAGATGAATATCCTTTAACTCCATCATCTAAAGCATGGATATTACTACCATATGAGCATGCATATTTGGCTCAGATGATTGAGTCCATGGAAGAAAACATCCTTGAAAAAAATTCTTATTGTGAGGGAATTCGCTGAAGTGTTTCCCGAGGAACTGCCTGGTCTTCCTCCTTGAAGAGATGTTGAGTTCTCAATTGAACATATACTTGTGGCACTACCAATATCGAGGAATCCATATAGAATGGTTGTTGTTGAGCTTGAAGAACTGAAGAAACCACTACAGGACAATCGGGATAAAGGTTTTATTCGCCCAAGTTCTTCACCATGGGGTTCACCAGTCCTCTTCATCAAGAAGAAGGATGGGTCAATGCGGCTTTTCATCGATTATCGTGAACATAAAAAATTCACGATAAAGAACAAGTATCCTCTCCCAAGAATTGATGACTTGTTTGATCAGCTACGTGGAGAAAAATACTTCTCCAAGGTGGATTTTCGGTCAGGATATTATCAAGTAAGGGTGAAGAAGGAAGATGTCCCCAAGACTACTTTTTCATACAAGATACGGGCACTATGAATTCATAGTAATGCCTTTTGGACTCACCAATGCTCCATTAATAATCATGGACTTGATGAATAGTGTCTTTAGAGATTACCTTGACAAATTTGTGGTAGTCTTATTAGATGATATTCTAATATACTCCAAAACCAAGGAGGATCATGAGGAGCATTTAGAAAATGTACTAGAGACTTTGCATAAGGAGAAGCTCTATGCCAATTACATCAAGTGTGAGTTATGGTTGAAGGAGGTCTCATTCTTGGGCCATATCATCACAAGCAATGGGATATCTGTGGACCCCTCCAAAAAAGATGTAATTTATGGATGGCCGAGGCCAACATCGGTAACAGATATCCGTAGCTTCTTGGGGCTAGCTGGATATTATCGACAATTTGTGAGAAATTTCTCACGATTTTCCAACCCTCTTACCAAGCTAACACTAAAGGGAGTAAAGTTTTCTTGGAGTGATGAATGCGAAGAAAGCTTCAAGGAGTAGAAAAGGAGGCTTATCACAGCGCCCGTGCTCACTTTACCCACAAATGGGGAACTTTTTGTGGTATTCAGTGATGCTGCAAAGAAGGGCTTAGGACGTGTGTTGATGCAGAATGATAAAGTGATATCCTATGCCTCAAGGCAGTTGAAAATCCATGAGAGAAACTGTCCAATGCATGATTTGGAGTTGGCAGTGGTGATCTTTGCCTTGAAAATCTGGCGGCATTATCTCTATAGGGATAAATGTGAGATATATACAGACCAAAAGAGTCTTAAATATATATTCACATAGAAAGAGATTAATATGTGCCAGAGAAGATGGATAGAGATCATCAAGGATTACGATTGTTCAATTCATTACCACCCTGGGAAAGCGAATAAGGTTGCAGATGCCCTAAGTAGAAAGGACCCAGTAATTATATAAATGATGAGAATTGAGAAGGGTACAATCATCTTAGACTTGATGAAGATGGATGTGGGAATCATAAATAAGGTAACATCATCAATCCTTTCACAAATGATTGGTCAACCATCTCTTTTGGAAAGGTTAAAAGATGCTCAAAAGGATTATGTGGGAATTCAAGAAAAAGTGGAAGCAATAAAAAAGAGGAAATCCTCGGCGCTTAATGTTAATGAAGAAGGAATTGTGTGGTTTGGGAAAATAATATGTGTTCCATAATGTCCGGAGCTGAAGAAGGAACTTTTAGATGATGCACATAGTTCAAATTTCTCTATTCACCCCAGGAGCACAAAGATGTATCGAGATCTCTGAGAAAACTTTTGGTGGGATAATATGAAGAAGGAGATCGTTGAATATACATCAATGTGCCTGGTGTGTCAGCAAGTGAAGGCAGAGAGGAAGAAGTCTAAGGGGAAGATGTAAGCATTTCTTATACCAGAATGGAAATGGGAGGACATCACCATGGACTTTGTCACCAGACTTCCAAGGACATCCAAAGGTAACAATGAAATCTGGGTTGTTAGGGATCATCTTACAAAGACTGCACACTTCATTGCTATTCGGGAGGATTTCTCTTTGGATCAACTAGCACGGATATATATCAGAGAAGTGGTAAGGTTGCATGGAGTACCACTATCTATTTTTTTCGACTGAGATCTAAGATTCACCTATAAATTTTGGAAGAGTCTTTAACATGCTCTAAATACTGAACTAAATTTCAGTATGGCCTATCATCCTCAAACTGATGGCCAATCTGAGTGGACTATCCAAACACTTCAGGATATGATGAGAGCGTTCTCAATGGACTTTAAAGAAGGATGGGATCAACATCTTCCTCTAGTTGAGTTCTCTTATAATAACAGTTTCCACTCGAGCATCCAAATGGCACCATATGATGCCCTGTATGGAAAAAGGTGCAGAACACCGACATGTTGGGATGAGGTCGGTGAACGTAAGCTGCTTGGACCAAAAATGGTCAAATAAATGGTGGATAAGGTAAAACCCATTCAGCAGCATATCAAGGAAGCTCAGAGTCGACAGAAGAGTTATGTAGATAATCATTAACGAGACCTTGAGTTTAATGTTGGAGACATGGTTTTTCTACAAATATCTCCGTGGAAGAATGTCATGAGGTTTGGAACGAAAGGGAAGTTAAGTCCAAGGTACATCAGCCCCATCGAGATTCTTGATCATGACGGGGTTGTGGCCTATCGACTAGCACTTCCGCCTACTATGGCCAAAGTACATGATGTCTTTCATGTATCCTTCTTAGGAAGTACATACCAGACCCATCACATGTACTATCTTCTGAGGTGGTACAATTGGAAGACGATCATTCTTATGAGGAGCAACCAGTGAAGATCTTAGATCATAGAGAAAACGTTCTACCAAATAAGACAATGCCCCTCGTTAAGGTGTTGTGGAGAAACCACACGTTTGAATAAGCGACTTGGGAATAGGAGGAAATGATGAAGTTGAGTTACCCACATTTGTTTTAGTGTGGGAAAAGGAAACATTCGAGGGAGGAATTTCTTAAGGGGGGGAAATTGTAATGACCCAAAGTTTCATTAATGGAAAATCCCTCTTGATTTTATTAAATGTCTCTTTATATAAAATGTTTTTATAAGATGTCAACTTATTTGGTTTTATGTTAAGAATTTTGACCATTGTTATTATTGCCTTTGAACAGTGATCACATGATTAGTATAAATATAGGACTTTAACAAATCCAATTTACTCGGACAAAAGAAGCGATAAACTCATCCGGTAGAATTTCCCCATACAAAGCCCATTTGTCGGAGCTTCGAAAAGAGGTGGAATCCTTGGGCTTCGCTCTTACCCAAGCCCAAGCTGAGCTTCACCATGTCAAGCTCGAATGGGACCTTTTACGGGAAAAGTGGATGTTGATAGAGATTACCACTCGAGCAATGTTATCCGAGCCACCCCAAGAGTCTGTCACCATCGCACACCTTACCATTAGGTCTTATTTGATTGTTTTAAGGGGTTATGTAACAAATAAGTTATACTTTGTTCATGTACATTATTTTTTGTATATATTAATGAATATAATTTCTAGTCATTTTTTGATACATTCTAAATAGTTTTTAAAGTACAAATGGTTTTTTTAATTATAATTTAATTAAGGAATCTATTTTATTAAATTAAGGGATTTTTGAATTAAATAATATTTTAATAAAATAATAATAATATTATTAAAATAATTTTTATTAAATATAAATGATCTAATAATTTTATGAATGCAATTATAATTTTTATTAAGGTTTGAAAGCCATTTTTTTCAAAGCCCGTGAATTTTGGATAAATGTCGGTTTTTATTTTAAAAGTGAAAATCACATATTTAGAATTTTATTTAAATAAAATAAATGTTATTTCTGGAATCAGGACGTCGAAATTATCCAACGGTGAATTTTTCATCATTTTCTGAGACAGTCAATTTTTTGGGTAAAAATTAAATACCATTTAAATATATAATGTGTTTTATGACATCATAATGACCAAATAGTGATGTAATAAAATACTATAATCTTTATTTTCGGCCAATATATGTTTTAACATTAAAATAATGTGATTTTGGGTTTGTTTGACTTACTTTTCAAAGCATTAATGGACCTCTCAATACTTATTCAATACTTTGCCTTTTTAAATTAATTTCTATGGGAGTGTGACTCACCTCCACATAAGAATCCCGAATATTTTAAGAAGTTCGGAATTTGGCCATATAAAGTATTTTTTTCCTCATCCCTTTGCCAAAAACCATGGTCAAAAAGCATTGGATGGTATGTGGTTGAGATTAATTTAATGTAAGGGGACCCAAACCTAAATATTAAAGAATTCCCTCACCTTTCCTATATAAACCCACCCAAGCTCCTACTTCCTCCTCACTAAAAGCCTTTGGAGATCATCCAAACTTTTCCCTACTCTCTCTAGAATCCTCCCAAGGTTCCCCAAGCTCCCAAGAAGCCTCTCAGAAGCCTCTCTCTGGCCATTGGAAGCACACATCCAAGTAAGGGTTTTTTCTTCCATTCTCATTTTGTCCAATTTCCTTTAAGTTGTTTTGCCTATTTAATGTCAATTATTAATGTTGGGGTATGGTTTCTCACCACCCCCATACTTCGCTCTTATTGTTTGAATGTTGGGAGACCGCTTTCTCTCTCATTAAATGCCTACCATGTATGTAGAGACCCGAAGCTTGACGTACATAGATATTACATTACTTTTGCGGAATACTTAGTACATTACAAAACACACACACAATTACCGTAATAGTTTAGTGTCTTTGGAAACTCGGAATATAATCTTCTAATCGTGGTGAATGATCTTCAATATCTCCCATAATGATCTTCCTTTTTTTATACCTAAAAACATTATTTATATCCTGGGGAAAAGAAAACATAAAAGGGTGAGCTCAAATGCTCAGTAAGGGTAAACAAAAGAAATATCAATCACATCATATACATAAGAACATAGCTTTTGGGAATCTTAACCTGCAAAAGAGCTCATAATATCATAACATGGGATAAATCATAGAAGTGAAATGTAATCCCAATAATCATAACATAAAACATGAAACTTTGTGGCATACACACATAATCATAGAGAATAATTTCTTGTTAGTCAAGACTCATTGCCAAGACTATCTTAGTGGACAAAGTCCCTTTCTGAACCGAGTCACTCTCGTTTCAGTCCTGTTTCACTGAACCGGTATAACCTACCATTCCATCCATGTCTATCTCATGAGATATAAAATCTTTACCCAATGCATTGGAGGGAGATATAGGTCCCACCCATCTCATAATGATACCATTCTTATGTGTTCCACAACATCTTAAATCATACATCATTGCATAACCCATGTAATAAAATGGGATTCTTAAACATCATGCCATCATAATCCATAAACAATTGATATCATTCAATCATAAGAATATTGAAACCATTTAAATCATAGAGACATTTTACTTGAAACATACATATCAAATAATGTCATCTTAGATGGAAAATAGTTTTGAAAAAAGTACTTGAAATGAATTCTTGAGGAAAATACCCTTTCTTCTTTAAAATCATTTTCTTTTCACAAAATGTCATGAAATTTTAAAAGAAAAGGATTTTGTTGAAAATAGTCATGAAATAATTTGGAGGAAGCTTCATGAAAATACGGTTTTATAAAACTGTAAAAATCCTTTCATGCCGTATAAGTTTAAAAAAACATTATTCTCGTACTTTTGTCGGAAAAGTCAACAAGTACCTCGTATTAAAACAAAAAAATATTCCTTACATACTATGTGGTAAAAGGGTAAAAATGACTTTGAACATACATGGAAGAATGTTAAACATTTTATAAAAACATTTTTAGAAAACATGGTCATGGATGATAAACGTAACCCCAGTAAATACTTACGTATAAGCAATCTCGGATAAAAATGAGATTGAAAATTTATCCCTTACCTTAGGTCCAATTTGCTTCGTAAGTGTCCGAACCTCCTGTATAATGATTTAAATAATGTCATTGACTTATTACAGAATCATATTCATTGTTATTATATCACATATGTTTCAATTATGACGTTATATTACCCGTTCGTTTGTAAAATCATGTTAAATTAGCGTTTTGGGTAAAATCGTCTCATTTTTCGTTCATGTTTTAACTTGTAATTATTCATATGATTACATAGATCATTATTACTTAATTATAGAATATAATACATGATTTATATATAATATATATTCAGAATATACGTATATATAATGGATCGATAAATGGAAAGAAAAACACCGTTCATAGAGACGGTAGGTCGTACGTACGCATGAACGCTGTTTTCTTTTCGTTATTGAATTGAGTGGAATTAAGTAGATGACATACATATATATACACATAAATAAAGTAGCTTTATAATGTCATATATTTCATTATTATTGCTTATATATACTTTATAATCATTCTTAAATGGTTAACATGGAGAATGAGTCTCATCGCTTCGTGGAGACGGTAGTCCGTACGTACGCACGAGCGATGATATCGTTCTCATGATCGTGAACTTATGTTGAAGTGTATGTATAATATTTCAGTATCAATATCACTTTATAATAATCATATATAGTTACTCATTACACCATTATACCCATCCAATTATGGTGGTGGCGGAAAATAGATTACACCACGGCGTGGAGACGGTATTCCGTACGTACGCACGCGCGGTGATTTCTTTTTCTGTAGGATGGATAGAAGGTTAATTAGAGTTGTTTCATATTTATAATAACATATCAGTATATAAGAAATACTTATGTTATTACTTTATCATGAAACAACTAAATAAGAAGAAGTTGAAGAAGAAAGAAGTTGAAAAGATCGGTAATGGATATTACCTCTTCTTTGGAACGCCTCTTTGAATCCTCCACTTAGGAAACTAAGATTGGTCTTTGAAGAATACCAGGACCTCTAGGATTATTCTAGGGAAGTGGAGAAGAGATTTTTGCAGGGGTTGGCTGAGCTTGAGTGCTCAAATTTGTGTGAGGAGGAGGGGAAGGAGGTGCCCTTTTATAAGGGAGGAGAGGGGCACCTTTGGAATTCTTAAAAATATTAATTTATAATAAATCTAACCCCACTTAAAATCCTCAAAAAATGACTCATATTCGAAGATTATATGACATAGGGTTGTAATCCCATCAACCAATCAAATTTAGACAGGTTTGGATCTTATTTTAAACCTTATCATTTTGATTTATCCTTATTTAATCTATTTAAGTTTATTTGTGGTAATAAAATTCTAAATTTTAAATTATAACAAATAATTACTTATTTGTTGTGAATTTTCCATAATTGTATACTTTATAACATTATAGACCATATAAAGTTAAATTTTTAATTTTTAAATATTTTTGTGATTTTTAAACAATTTTATAATATGTTATTTTTACAAAATAACAATAGTGTCAATTTTGACAATATTCATTTATTTGAATTTAAATAAAATATATACAGAAGATATGTTCAAACTAAAAGCTTTAATATATTAATAAAATGTCATATGTATCTATGAAATTGGTGGATCACATTAAATAGTTCATATAATATTTATTTTATTATTTTTAAAACCATTTATTTGGTTTATCTCTTAATAAAATAATTACTACATCATTTTTGTATAATTAATTAATATACTTATTTGTTGCATAAAAATTTATAATAAAATCCTATGATGAAGATAAATATGTTACATTTCACAATAATACTTTTACTCGAATGTATCATCTTAAAATCACAATTTGTAAATTGTTATATTTATTAAATTATGAAGGTGACAACTTTGGAATCATTTAATATAAAATAATATAAGTGTCATAATTTCTTGTATAAGACTACAAATGGTCAAATATTCGACCATTAGATGATTATAGTTTAAAGTTACATGACCAATAAGTTTTGGTCAGGGTTTTGTGCCTTTTATGGTCACTATTAGTTTAATAAAAACTATATTCTTGATTTTTCACTAGATAAATAATTTATGCATCACTATTGTGTCACAATTAATGATAATTATTTAATCCCAAAAAAATTCTAAATAAATTCTCATGATGTAGATAATTTTGTTATCTTTCTGGAGACTATTCATGTTCGATGTTTGATGATGTTTGTCACTAAGTTAAAATTATTATACTTATAAGATTTAAGAGAGTGACATTTTGTCACTTTCTTTAGTTTTAATAATAATTAAATTATTTTCATTGTCAAAAGTCCATAAAGTGAATCTAATCCGACCCTTAGTTGATATGGGTTTACTTTTAGCCATCAAATAGAATTTTGGCATGTGTTAGAGTAATTTTATAATATTATATTTATCCCTAATTACCGGATTTACCTTTAACTATGGTAAATAAAATTTACCGTAGTTACTATTCATAATTCCCAAAAATAAAAAGTAGTCTATTAACATAATTTGGAACCACTGATTCCAAATATGGAATCCATTTTTTCAAATTCAATACACAGAGGTTGCAGAAATTAAATTAAAATTACTCCCGTTGTCGAATGAAAACGGGTTTTTGTTTAAAACATTGCAAAAGATTGAATTGATTTAACCTATGAATTCAAGGTAAAATCAATGCTAATGACATATATTATATTAAATGGTAAAAATATATTCTATTTATACTTTAAAACCATTCAATATTATAATTTAACCACATAATATATTACGATGAAAAAAGTTTTTTTTAATTAAAATATAGAGTGTTTTTACTATTCATTAAAATATGAAAGTTATCGGAAAAATATCAAAACTTTATCTAATGTAAATTTTTATATCTTGATTCAAAATTAGAATTTTATTTTTTCAAATTGAACATATAAACATGTCCAAAACTAGATTTAAAGTGGGTGCGCCATCAAAAGGCGGCAAAACTGCATTTTTTGAAAAATACTTATTTTACCTGAAAATTTTATTTTGTTCTTATACCATGTTCTAGAAAATGTGTAAGATTAATAATAATGTTATAAAATTCAAAATTTAGTTAATACTATTCATAATGGCTAGTTCATGACAATATTATAATAATATATCGTAGTTTATTAAAACCCGGTATTGCGTACAACACACGCTATCGAGAAAGGTCGCGATTGCGTGTAATGCAAGCCAAGTTAGGGTTGCGTGTTGTGAAAGAATCCTTCTTTGTTTCGTATAGCAGAATCCAACCATATTTTATTTATACATTTCATATATATATATATATACACTCAATGTTCCGTAGAATAACTTATATCAAAAGAACTTGAAATTGTGTGTAACAAGAGCCAAGAAAAGTGTTGTGTATACTGCAAGCTAATACAGTGTTGCGTATAGTGCAAGATAATCTTGGTGTGTCATAAAATAGAAGATATGAATGAAAGAATGTATCTTATAAAATCTCGGGTTGTTACATTCTACCCCCCTTAAAATGAATTTCGCCCTCAAAATTCGTCGGGGTTATAAATGATTTACTACTCGAAAGTTTGTTTAATAGAAACCCACATCGTAAAAAAGAATACCTAAACCAATCTTCAAAAACAAAATTATGAAACGTAACGGTTACCCAAATAATCTAATCAATGGGTTTCCACATAGGTGAAAATATGGATATGGAAGAGAAATCTAACCATCATGTTCTGATGGAGAGTGGTAGAGAACATGGCTATGGAAAATCCAGCAATCACAAAGCCATAAATTTGTGACGATCTAGGGTACCATCTGACTCATCAGATATAAGATCACTAGGACAACATTTTTGGTTTTCAATATCATTTCCTTAAAGTTGAAAATTTTGAATTAGAAGAAATACTTACTTGATTTTGGTACAATCTCACTGTTGTTCGTGACTTGAACAATTTCCACTTCATCTCTTAAATAATTGAAGTTGAATCTGTTATTCGTGAAGTGTTAGCAGATCATGTGATAGAATGACGAGTCATTCCATCTATCTCAAACAAAAGGTTATCAAAAGTTATTAAATATACATAAGTTGATCTATAGTGAGATTCATCATATAGGGTTCCTAAAATGGACTTATACTTCATATATCAAATTACGTAATATAATAAAACTAGTTTCTACTAAACAGGGACTTCCAGTAGGTCAGTGGTAGGCGATAAATGCTAGTTGGACTTCAGTTGTGGGTTCGATTCCCACAGCCTTGTCCGACGCGATGGGCTGTCGCCCGTCTTGCATGTTGTCCTTTTTCTAAAACTACATTACTATAACATACCATCAATAATATCGAAAAAACTTCTATCCTTAAACAATACTAACTTATGTCCAACATAATCCATTCCAATATTTAGGCTTATCCATAATACTGCAGTCCACTCTCATAACATAGTGAAAATGATTACCAGAGATTTAATACCATCGTTGATCCCCATATATCATAAGATATGTTTTGTTGGTCACATTCCAAACATTCAAAGTCCTTAATCATGTATTCTCTTGAATACCCATTGAACCATAGTGAAAACATGAATGCTGTCAAAAGTTAACTCTTTCCACATACCAAAATCCAAAAATTCTATATACTAAAACCATGACATAACCTTCTCCTTATATCAGTCATGAGCTCATGAATACTATCAAACATTTAATTTTCTCCTTATCCCTTCATTATGCGCATATCATCTACATTCCAAAAATATCTGAATAACCTTTCATGGATACTGGTAAAATTAATCATACACTTTCAAAACTCAAGGAAAGACAACAGTGTAACAATCCATAGATGTCTCTTTATTCCATAGTATCATGAGATTACTTATACAACATTACACATGATAAACATGTAATCATTCCACTACATTCTTAAACCATTAACCGAGCTTCAACAATTCTCTCATCTCACATATCATTTGTAGTCTCTTCATCATCATCAACATAAATACTACCCATACGACCATACTAATTCTCTTCATGAGACTTTACCTTAGGGCATTGGTTTGCATAATGCCCGTACATTCCACATTTAAACCATTTAACCATTGTTGATGTCATAGCAATACCATTATCCTCATCCCTGGTGTTAACTGAACCTTTTCCTTTACACTTACTAGCTTTGTGTCCTTCTTTTCCACACCCAAAGCATATTCCAGTTCCTTTGAAACATTCTCCTTGATGCCTCTTCCCACATGATTTGCATAGGGGAAATTGAACTTTCATTCCTCTATAATCATCATAAAACTCTATCTTTCTCTTATTAGCCGATTCAGGAAACATACCAAATTTGAGTTTATTGATCATATTATGAGATTGCTGATTCGGCATAATAATGATGGTTGGACTTCCAAATACCATTTCATTTGGTTTCTCATGAAGAATATCATTCCATTGTCCATCATATCCTCCATTATCGTGAATCATCTTGTTTCCAGCCATTTTCTAAAACCCAAAAAGAATAGTGTGAGAGGAAAAAATAATGCTAGGGAAAACAATATAGTAAATGGGGAGTACCCTTAATATCTATCATCTTAGGTTAAATTCTAATATCGTTACCATATTTCTAGGACTATATCCTATACGTATACTTATCCTTAGGGATATCCCTAGACATTCCTTAGAAATATCTCTAGGGATCTCACTAACGTTTTCGCATCCTAGTTTCCAAAGGTTGAGTAAACTTTTCCTCTGATACCAACTGTAGAGACCCGAAGCTTGACGTACATAGATATTATAGTACTTTGCGAAATACTTAGTACAAAACAAAACACACACACAAGGACTGTAATAGTTTAGTGTCTTTGGAAACTCGGAATATAATCTTCTAATCGTGGTGAAAGATCTTCAATATCTCCCATAAAGATCTTCTTTTTTTATACCTAAAACCATTCTTTATATCCTGGGGAAAAGAAAACATAAAAGGGTGAGCTCAAATTCTCATTAAGGGTAAACAAAAGAAATATCAATCACATCATATACATAAGAACATAGCTTTTGAGAATCTTAACCTGCAAAAGAGCTCATAATATCATAACATGGGATAAATCATAGAAGTGAAATGTAATCCCAATAATCATAACATAAAACATGAAACTTTGTGGCATACACACATAATCTTAGATAATCATTTCATGTTTGTCAAGACTCATTGCCAAGACTATCTTAGTGGACAAAGTCCCTTTCTGAACCGAGTCACTCTCGTTTCAGTCCTGTTTCACTGAACCGGTATAACCTACCATTCCATCCATGTCTATCTCATGAGATATAAAATTTTTACCCAATGCATTGGAGGGAGATATAGGTCCCACCCATCTCATAACGATACCATTCTTATGTGTGCCACAAAATCTTGAATCATACATCATTGCATAACCCATGTAATAAAATGGGATTCTTAAACATCATGCCATCATAATCCATAAACAATTGATATCATTCAATCATAAGAATATTGCAACCATTTAAATCATAGAGACATTTTACTTGAAACATACATATCAAATAATGTCATCTTAGATGGAAAATAGTTTTGAAAAAAGCACTTGAAATGAATTCTTGAGGAAAATACCCTTTCTTCATTAAAATCATTTTCTTTTCACAAAATGTCATGAAATTTTAAAAGAAAAGGATTTTGTTGAAAATAGTCCTGGAATCATTTGGAGGAAGCTTCATTAAAAAATGGTTTTATAAAACGGTAAAACTCCTTTCATGTCGTATAAGTTTAAAAAACATTCTTCTCGTACTTTTGTCGGAAAACTCAAGAAGTACCTCGTATTAAAACAAAAAAATATTCCTTACATACTATGTGGTAAAAGGGTAAAAATGACTTTAAACATACATGGAAGAATGGTAAACATTTTATAAAAACATTTTTAGAAAACATGGTCATGGATGATAAACGTAACCCCAGTAAATACTTACGTATAAGCAATCTCGGATAAAAATGAGATTGAAAATTTATCCCTTACCTTAGGTCCGATTTGCTTCGTAAGTGTCTGAACCTCCTGTATAATGATTTAAATAATTTCATTGACTTATTACAGAATCATATTCATTGTTATTATATCATATTTGTTTCACTTATGACGTTATATTACCCGTTCGTTTGTAAATTCATGTTAAAGTAGCGTTTTGGGTAAAATCGTCTCATTTGTCATTCATGTTTTACCTTGTAATTATTCATATGATTACTTAGATAATTATTACTTAATTATAGAATATAAAACATGATTTATATATAATATATATTCATAATATACATATATATAATGGATCGATAAATGGAAAGAAAAACACCGTTCATTGAGATGGTAGGCCGTACGTACGCATGAACGCTGTTTTCTTTTCGTTATTGAATTGAGTGGAATTAAGTTGATGACATAAATATATATACACATAAATCCAGTATCTTTATAATGTAATATATTTCATTATTATTTCTTATATATACTTTATAATCATTCTTAAATGGTTAACATGGAGAATGAGTCTCATTGCTTCGTGGAGACGGTAGTCCGTACGTACGCACGAGCGATGATATCGTTCTCATGATCGTGAACTTGTGTTGAAGTGTATTTATAATATTTCAGTATCAATATCACTTTATCATAATCATATATAGTTACTCATTACACCATTATACCCATCCAATTAAGGTGGTGGCGGAAAATAGATTACACCACGGCGTGGAGACGGTATTCCTTACGTACGCACGCGCGGTGATTTCTTTTTCTGTAGGATGGATAGAAGGTTAATTAGAGTTGTTTCATATTTATAATAACATATCAGTATATAATAAATACTTATGTTATTACTTTATCATGAAACAACTAAAGAAGAAGAAGTTGAAGAAGAAAGAAGTTGAAAAGATCGGTAATGGATATTACCTCTTCTTTGGAACGCCTCTTTGAATCCTCCACTTAGGAAACTACGATTGGTCTTTGAAGAAGAACAGGACATCTAGGATTATTCTAGGCAAGTGGAGAAGGGATTTTGGCAGGGTTTGGCCGAGCTTGAGTGCTCAAATTGGTGTGAGGAGGAGGGGAAGGAGGTGCCCTTTTATAAGGGAGGAGAGGGGCACCTTTGGAATCCTTAAAAATCTTAATTTATAATAAATCTAACCCCACTTAAAAACCTCCAAAAATGACTCATATTCGAATATTATATGAGATAGGGTTGTAATCCCATCAACCAATCAAATTTAGACAGGTTTGGATCTTATTTTAAACCTTATCATTTTGATTTATCCTTATTTAATCTATTTAAGTTTATTTGTGGTAATAAAATTCTAAATTTTAAATTATAACAAATAATTACTTATTTGTTGTTAATTTTCCATAATTGTTTACTTTATAACATTATAGACCATATAAATTTAAATTTATAATTTTTAAATATTTTTGTGATTTTTAAACAATTTTATAATATGTTATTTTTACAAAATAACAATAGTGTCAATTTTGACACTATTCATTTATTTGAATTTAAATAAAATATATACAGAAGATAAGTTCAAACTAAAAGCTTTAATATATTAATAAAATGTCATATGTATCTATAAAATTATTGTATCACATTAAATAGTTCATATAATATTTATTTTGTTATTTGTACAACCATTTATTTGGTTTATCTCTTAATAAAATAATTACTACATCCTTTTTGTATAATTATTTAATATACTTATTTGTTGCATAAAAATTTAAAATAAAATCCTATGATGAATATAAATATATTAACTTTCACAATAATACTTTTACTATAATTTATCATCTTAAAATCACAATATTTAAATTGTTATATTTATTAAATTATGAAGGTGACAACTTTGGCATCATTTAAAATAAAATAATATAAGTGTTATAATTGCTTGTATAAGACTCAAAATGGTCAAATATTCGACCATTAGATGATTATAGTTTAAATTTACATGACCAATAAGTTTTGGTCAGGGTTTTGTGCCTTTTATGGTCACTATTAGTTTAATAAAAACTATATTCTTGATTTTTCACTAGATAAATAATTTCTGCATCACTATTGTGTCACAATTAATGATAATTATTTAATCCCAAAAAATTCTAAATAAATTCTCATGATGTAGATAATTTTGTTATATTTTTGGAGACTATTCATGTTCGAATTTTTATGATGTTTATCACTAAGTTAAAATTATTATACTTATAAGATTTAAGAGAGTGTCATTTTGTCACTTTCTTTGGTTTTAATAATAATTAAATTATTTTCATTGTCAAAAGTCCATAAAGTCAATCTAATCCGACCCTTAGTTGATATGGGTTTACTTTTAGCCATCAAATAGAATTTTGGCATGTGTTAGGGTAATTTTATAATATTATATTTACCCTTAATTATCGGATTTACCTTTAACTATGGTAAATAAAATTTACCGTAGTTACAATTCATAATTCCCAAAAATAAAAAGTAGTCTATTAACATAATTTGGACACACTAATTCCAAATATGGAATACATTTTTTCAAATTCAATACACAGAAGTTGCAGAAATTAAATTAAAATTAATCCTGTTGTCGAATGAAAACGGGTTTTTGTTTAAAACATTGCAAAAGATTGAATTGATTTAACCTATGAATTCAAGGTAAAATCAATGCTAATGACATACATTATATTAAATGGTAAAAATATATTCTATTTATACTTTAAAACCATTAAATATTATAATTTAACCACATAAGATATTACGATGAAAAAAGTTGTTTTTAATTAAAATATAGCGTGTTTTTACTATTCATTAAAATATGAAAGTTATTGGAAAAATATCAAAACTTTATCTAATGTAAATTTTTATATCTTGATTCAAAATAAGAATTTTATTTTGTCAAATTGAACATATAAACATGTCAAAAACTAGATTTAAATTGTGTGCGCCATCAAAAGGCGGCAAAACTGCATTTTTTTAAAAATACTTATTTTACCCGAAAAATTTATTTTGTTCTTATACCATGTTCTAGAAAACGTGTAAGATTAATAATAATGTTATAAAATTCAAAATTTAGTTAATACTATTCATAATGGCTAGTTCATGACAATATTATAATAATATATTGTAGTTTATTAAAACCCGGTATTGCGTACAACACGCTATCAAGGAAGGTCGTGATTGTGTGTAATGCATGCCAAGTTATGGTTGCATGTTGTGAAAGAATCCTTCGTTGTTTCGTATAACAGAATCCAACCATATTTTATTTATACATTGCATATATATATATATACACTCAATGTTCCGTAGAATAACTTCTATCAAACGAACTTGAAATTGTGTGTAACAAGAGCCAAGAAAAGTGTTGCGTATACTGCAAGCTAATAAGGTGTTGCGTATAGCGCAAGATAATCTTGGTGTGTCATAAAATAGAAGATATGAATGAAAGAATGTATCTTATAAAATCTCGGGTTGTTACAATGTACACCCGTTACTATGCCAAAATTCCGAAATTAAGTTCTCTCTCATCTTTTACATTCAAGCAATAATTTTGTGTCATGAAACTGAATTCCATTACAATTGTTGGGACATATATCTATATGACCTCCTTACATTCCATTACATGTAAATATGTTGAGGAACCCCTTTCTCTCTCATCAACCATTTTTATGAATTCTTATGTCATGCCGATACGCTGCCGAAATCGCACCAATTTTTCTAAGCCAATGCCATTGTGTAGTGGATACCATGCTCATTTCTCAATCAGGGGTATCCACCTTTATGCACATTTACATATTGATTAAAAAGTTTCATGTATGAATTACATATTCCTTTATCATGGAATTAATGATTATGTTTTATGAATCCATGTTTAATGACCCATGTGGAACACTTCTGCATGAAATGAAATGTTTAAGAAGGGTGTGCCCTTATAGCGCTCCAATGGATTGGGTAAAGTATTGTCTCATGATACGTCATGTGAAATGATTGTTGACTCATGCTAACTCAAGTGCAATGAGGGTTTACTTGTACCTTATGTGTAATGAGGATTTACTCATGCTCCATGTGCAATGAGCCTTGTCTCATGCTAATTCCATGTTAAGTGTTGATTCCACATTTCCATGTTATGATTATCATGCTTTATCATGCCTTTACGTTCACGTTTCATTTATGCTCTATTGATATGACTATTTACTAACATGTATTGTACTCCTCATGTTATTCCATGTGTACTCCCTTACTGGGCTTTATAGCTGACCCTTTTCTTCTGCATGTCCTCAGGTTATCCCATGTAATGCTAAGTACGACGGAATGTAGTGGTCATGTAAAGGAAATTTTCAATAAAGATGTTGTATTTCATGTTTTAAGTTTTAATGTAATTATCTTAAGCCCCAAAGACACTAAACCTCTCGATCGTTTTTGTTGTATCAAGTGAATTTTAGTGTAATAAATCATTTTTATGTTTGTAATAAAAGCAGGGTTGTCATAATATTCATCATCCAAAGATTCATAATATTTATTATCACTATAAATTCCATTCAAGGATAAATTCGTTACAGATTCATAATTTTATACCTTGGCCATTAGACAGTGATTTTCAATGGGTAACTTGGAATTAAACCATGATTCTTCGGACCAGAAGATTCATACTCTGAGGTTTCATCAAAAGAGTCTCCACCACTAGCATTCCAAGTGTCATTAGCTTTCAAAACATTATTAGCATTATCTTTGTAGTACATCATTCTATTTATCATAGAATTCTTTTACTTTCTATCTTTTTTCTTAATTATAGGACAATCTAGCCTTATATTCCATGCTCTTTTTCATTCAAAACTTGTATCTTTATATTCTTTATTGTCCTTTCTTTATTTCCTCTTACATCTATACTGAAATGCTTTCTTCCCAACTATCATTTTCATCCTTTGAGAATGATTAGATTGCTCATTCTATGAATGTTCAGTTTCACATGATTTAGTTAAAATCAATACATTCTTTGACTTGGATCATGTAACCCATTCAAGATTCATGAATTTAGTAGTAGTAAAGGATACACTTCCATTGACTTTCTTATGTTTACTCAAATTACTATATATTTTCATTGTTGACTAATGTTGAAGAAGAGTTACATAAATCTCATCAAGAGTAATCTGTGATACTTTCCTGTTCTCATTAATAGTGGTTCACTTAGATTCTCACTCATTAGGAATTATATCTATAATCTTGTTCATAAGTAACTCATCATATAAACCTTTATCAACTATAGATTGTAAACTGTTAACAATATTCCTAAACTTTTGTGGTTCTTTGCACACTAGCTCTACATAAGGAAATAGAAATCCATGATATTATGCTCTTTGCCATGCTCTTCTAGATTATATAACCTTGGATGTACCAAAATTAGTAACCTATAACTTCATCCAAATACAATTTCCAGCTTCGCAAGATGAAATATGACTATATATATTCCTGGTCATGGAACAAAAAAACATATTGTGCACCTTGAATATTAGTCGATATTCTGACTTTTCATTATTAGTAAAATTTCTGACTTCCTTATCCGGAATATTTTAATCTCTGATAAGCATAAATTTTCATTCCACTCTAGTATGAAAAATAAAAGAATTCATATGATCTCTCCAATATTTGTAATCATTAACATCAAATATTGGTGGTCTACTAAAATTTATATTTTCATTCAAACCTATAATCATTCCTTCCATCTAAATGAAAATATCATTCCACAGAAACATGTTAATTGTTAAATTATTTAAACAAGGATAATAATATTATACATGGAAAATATTTATAACAATGAAAACATGAGCAACAAAACATATATGTGAATATATTTATTTCAAATACCTAATATGATACCAATTATACGATTGAAATATGAATGTAGATTCTCAATTAAAAGAGGGGTTTAATTTAATGTTCAAAAAATTCATTTTAGACATTATGTAAAACTATGTTTAACAATGATAAATAATTCAAATTCATTAGACCTATTAGTTCTACAAAATTTCATGGTTTTGGAAATATATTTCTATAAATGAAACATAATAAAAATTAACTAGGAAAAGATTTTACATTCATGTGTATAGAATATTTCTAATGAGAGAACATTAAATGTTAAGAAAGTATATGAATGTTATAATTTCAGCCTTTACCAAAATAAAATGGAATATTATATTAAAACAAGAAATGTAACAAGTAAGAAATATTTTAATCCAAATAGTAGGGTATCCAACAACCATGGATAAAAGGTCCCTTCATTTATACATTAAATAATGTCTCTCATAAACACACTATGGTAGTCCCCTGATAGGAATATTGAAATTTGTCTTGTAATCCATGCCTGCCCTTTAACATCGTGGTATTCAACACCTCGGTCTTCCTATTCCAAGAAGCCCTCGATTGTACTAAACAACAATCAAAGTCACATGATGTAAGAAGAACAAGTTTTTTAGTACGCAAAAGCCTATGATACACTCTTCCTCTAGAAATCACTTCTTTATCATGCAATCTCTAGAATTATCAATGTTATCTCAGTTGTCATTAGGAATGAGGTCATTCAAATGAGAACTTATATATAGGTATTTCAATAATCGCCAACTCCATCCTCCAAAGATCATAATTTTTTTCTTGATTCTCCGTGGGACATGTACATGTGTAACTCAAACAATGGTTAATTAGGAACGAATTGCATGAAATGATTTCATATCTATAATAGTGGTAACAAAAATATGGTTCCTTAACCAAATACAATCTTCTAGAGTCTATGGAAAATAATTCTTGGAGTATATGTAAATAAACACATAGATTCTATAAATCATAAATATATGGATATTGTTTTTTTAGGATTTTAGAGTATGAATTCCAATGAATTTAGAGTTTGAATTCTATGGAATTCAGTGTCTGAATTCTAAGGAATTTGGGGTCTATATTCAAAGAAATCAGTCTAAATTCTAATGAAATATGAATCTAAATTCTGAAGAATTCAGTATAGGTATCCTAAAAATATTCAGAATATGAATTTTGAGGAATTTTGAGTCATATTTTCAATGAATGCAGTGTCTAAATTTTAAAGAATTTCATATCTAAAAATAGAATACTCAATATCTAAGGATTCATAGGATTCAAAAAATTTTGATATGGAACTGATTTTTAGACTTTTGAGATAAATGAAGTTATAGTAAATGAAATTATAAAATGAACAATGAAAACATAGGTATGGATAAAAATTTCCTTAGGAAGGAAAATTTTCTTTATTACGATAATTTTTAGGGAAAATATAATTTTCCTTAAGAAATGCTCTTTGTGATTTTCAAAACATAAAGGAATGGAAATGTCATAAGGAAACCTTATTTACTCAACATAAAGGTGAGTATATGTATTTTAGAGATATGCTCTGATACCAATTTTATTATCGAAATTGTATATAATAATTCTCAATTACAAGAGTGGAGGTGAATTGTAGGTTTAAAAAACAATTGATTTTAAACTTCTGCAAAACTATGTTTATCGATGTTAAACAAGTTAAATTCACAAACCCTCTTGGGTCCTTATTTTATTTAATAATATTTCTTAAGTTCTAGATGTATGGATCCAAAAAATATACTTAAGAAATATTTTCATAAAGATGGATTCTACCTAAAAGCGTATTGAATCTTAATTATCATGGTATGTAAAATTAAAATAATATATATGAAAGTTTTAACTTCTTTAATTATCAAAATACAATGAAAAAAAACACAAAACATAAAAAATTAAGAAGTAGGAAATCTTTTAACTCAAATAGTAGTGTATCCAACAACCTTGGATAATATAAAATTGATTTATACTTTCAAAAAATTCTGTCTAACCCACACTAGGGAAATCCCTTAATAGGAATATTGGAGTCTACCTTGCTATCCCTACATGACCTCAATATTTAAGCAAGTTGGAACATGTGTCTTCCTATCCCTATAATCCTTCTATTTTACTCACCAAACATTTGTTCACATGAAGTATGATGAAAAAGATTTTATGATTGAACAAGGTGTTCATAAAACACACAAGGCATGAGAGTCATTCCAAATAAATCACTTCACAGCATCACTACATGTATGCTCTAGACTAATGAATGATCTCATTTAAAAGAAATTATAATTATTAGAAAAATATCAATGGTCGGTTCCCTCCTCCTATTGTCATATTGTTCTCCGAAACTCATAGGGGAATGTACACTTGTTAATAAACTAATGATTAGTTTGAAACAGATAGAACTTCATTGATTTAGTTATAATTTGTTGTTTATGAAAAAAGAAGTAGCTCAACTAAAATAGAATATCCAGATCTAGGAAAGACATTAATTTATAGTCTAAAAAATAAACAATCATATATGAGAAAAAATAGATATTTTTAATTTTTTCTAAAAACAATTTGGTGTCTGAATTCTATAGAATTTAGAGTCTAAATTATGAGAAATTGGGAGTCTTAATTTTGGGGAACTCAGAGTCTGAATTTCAATGAATTTGGAGACTGGATTTCAGAGAATTGTGATTCTGAATTTTAAATAATTCAATATTTGAATTTATGAGAATTCATAAAATGAATTTTAGATAACTAGGAGTCTGAATTTCAATGAGTTTAGAGTCTAAATTTCAAATAATTTTGAATATGAATTTCAGAGAATTCAAAGTCTGAAGTCAGATAATTCCGAATCTGAATTTCAGATATTTCAGAGTTTAAAAGCTAAAGACTTTAAATATAAATTACTATATTATTATGAGGGTTAAGATAAGGATATTAATGTTTTACATAGAAATAAAGTGGAAAAGGTTTTTAGAGGTAATAAAATGAGACAATAAAGACTAGGGTAAGGAAAAAACTTTTATTTAGGAAAGGAAATATTCCTTAAGAAAATAATCCTTAGAGAATGATTATTTTCCTTAGAAAATGTGTTTGTGATTTTCAATACATATAAGAATGGAAAAGTGATAAATAACCTTATTAACAAAAACGTTTTCATAGATTAAATTATTTTATCAAAATATAAGTATTTATGGACATTGAATGACCTATGATAGACTTTTTTTGTTATGATATCTATGTAATGATGGAATGTCCTATCATTCTATTTATGGATCTTATTATATACTAATTTTTCAGGAATAAAAAATTAACTATTTTTTATAATAAGGGATGAATTATTAATTTACCATGGAATAATAATGGGTAAGGTTCTCTGAAAATCCTCTTCGCCAACGTTTGTATGAAAATTATTCAATATTAGTATAAAAGGTCTTCAAATATACTTTTGTGCTATTATCATAATTTTTATGATATTAATAACCATTTTCAAGACTCTTTGTGTTATTGAACTAACATTATTAACATTAACATAACCATATTAAGTATTAGTATCCATCAGAATTTAGCTGCATTATTTCATGTCCACATCCATGATTTCATTTCATACTAAGGTTTTCATATATGGAAATCCATTTATGAGTTACTTTGGGTAACCGTTATGATTCCAACATTCCCTTTTTAAAGGAATATTTTGTAATAATTTTTAGTAGATGGGTTTATATGAATGTAAGATACATATATTAACTATTTGGTGAAAAAAATAAAAATCTTACGGTGAAACTCAATTTAATGTGGGGGTAGAATTTAACACCCTGATTATTTGTGATTTTTTTTCAAATGAATTTAAACATTTTAAAATTTTACATTTCATGGAACACTGAATATAGATTCTATTATATGAAATTATTATGTTTGGATTGCATTGAATGAAGAAAAATGAAACATCATACAACAAGAATCCCAAAGATTATATTTTTTTTACACAAAACTATATGTACTTCTTATGTTATAGAAAATTTATTTTCCTTCAATATCCTTCATATCACACAATACATAGTTCTACAAAACTACAATATATAATTTGTGTTATTTTTAAAATATTATTACTATTTTAAAATAGTATTAAGAATAATGGTTATTTATAGATTAATTATTTTATGAAAATATGGTTTACATATGAAAACTATAGGATTTAAGTTTGTGACTAATTTACTAAAATTGAAAATAATCTCCTTCCAAAAAATAGGAAATATTTTGATGAAAATAAATATTTAAACATTTTCCCTATATGAATTAATTAAAACTCTTCCGATCAATTATTCTAATAGAATATATATATATATATATTCACTAAATATTTTTAATATTCATCTTTTGTTTATTATACACCATAGATAAAAAGAAATCAACTTCCATGCATTAATATATATTTTCTTATAAGATTACTTTTTCCATATTTTAATGGAATGCATATATAAAATCTAATTTGTAATAAGTTTATAAATATTATATGAAAAAAATTAAAATAAATTTTCAAATTGGGTTATCAAAATTAACTTAGGGGGAATTGTTTTCAATTTTTTGAGATGTTTTATTTTTTTATAAATACTTAATAATAATGAATTTTTATTGAAAACATATATTTCATTTTATATATTTTTATAGTAAGATAATTTTGTAATTTTGATTTAAAGTATACATATATAAATCATAGATAAATTAATAATATTTTGGTCATTCTAACAATTTTCACAATGAAATACCATAAAAAATATTTCCATGTTTTGAAAATTACTTACATAAAGAACATGTCATCTCGTCCCTTCTGTGATATTAATATTAAAATAATTATTGAATCTTATGTTTTTCTATTTCTGAAAAATATATTATATATTTGTAATTATCATAATTTATAAATTCTAATAAGTTCTATGATTGTGTTTTACCCATACATTTAGTGAATGTAATTAAAATTAATTACAGCAATTAACGTGAAAAAATATTACATAGTGGTTAAACATTAATTTAACGGGCCGAATAATCTAGAAACATTTCCAAAAATCATTTCATGGAACTTTTTTGAATAATTATCCTTTTTAAATAATATTGAAAATTATTGGAGGAAAATTGTTTATTGGAGACCTCTCAATAGTGGATTACTTTTTACATTTAAAAAAATTCAACTCCCCATCCACTATAAAAAGGTCACTCGCCCCCTAAATTATTAATACCTCTGAAGAAATTTTTCTAAGAATCCACATACTCAAATACCCTATATAAAGCCCTCCATTCCACCGTGAATCTTACAAATTTTTATAAATACAACCATGATATCCCTTTGGTCAAAACAAAGATGTTTTACACAAAGAATATGTAACATCATTCAACAAGCACATTTGTTATATTTTCATTATCCACAACAAAAATTATTATTGTTACATTAAAATTAAATAAATTGATTATCCGAAATATTAGGATAAGTTGTTATTATATGGTTTAGACATACACCAAGACCCACTTCCCTCATATTGGTATCAAATACATTGATTGTGAGTATTTCAGACTACAACCTCACGATGTGATGTCATTTATTTTTCTTTTACTCCCTCTCATGGATTAAAATTATTATATATACTCTATTTTTATTTGTTAAATATGATATTTTATATTTATTTATTTCTTTTTAATTATTATATAAAATAATCCTTCATGATTTTTATTTTTTAATCATTATAGCATATTTTGTTGATGGGTTGACTAACTCCTCCTAAAAGTGATATGATTCATTCCCACGTTGAATCGAATGTATTAAGGGAGAGTTTAAGAAATTTAAATTATATTTTTGACATAATAATTTTATTTTTATAATATATATATATATATATTTCATTTAATATCGTTATTTAAATAATAAAATAAAACATAAACAACAATCATACGTACTTAAGGCCAACAGTCTCCATGAACATTGTATTCCATTTCATATTTCAATATTTAATATATTATTATAAATATTTATATAATTAATATAAGTTATATTAATATAATGTTTCATATTAATTAAACAAGTAAATAATTATATAATAAAGAGGATCAAAAATAAAAGGTCAAAATGTAAATAAAAAACTATATAGATATTACCCAAAATGTAATATAAACATGGAATTGTTGTTAAATAGTTAATATATAGTTATCGAAAAATAATATATATGATTTGATATATTATAATATGTTTCTTATGATTTATGATAAACTTATATTTTTTAAACATGACTATTTAATGTGTACAAATAATGTCAAGACTTATGTTAAGGGATTTCTCATCTAACATGTATTTCATTGAGATTTATCCCTCATTAACCACTAACTTATTTTAGTTGGTGTATAAACTGGACATTAATATATAATATTATTTACATTGAATTTATGGGTATTTAAGTAAAAATTTTATGATATCTCTTTCATGATCTTTATGGTTAAAATGTTTATATACTGGTAAGGTAATTTTCTCTCAATTTTCGTTTTTTAGACACATTCCATTATATAAATCAATATTCTTATATAGGGTGTACACACTACCATTTGAAACATTATATAAAAAAATATATTTATATTCATGATATTTTAAGCTTCATGTAATGATATTATTTCAAGATTATTATGATTCAAATTAACTATAGTGGTAATAGTTTATTTAAACAATACCATCATTCATCAAGATTATTTATTACTCTCATTCCATTGACAAATTTTTATGGTCATATATCATGAAATATAACTAATATTATGTTCTAATATTTATTCATGGCATAATCAAGTAATGGTATAAGTTTTAAACAATTTGGTACTTAATATAATTTTTTATGTGATTTTATAAATCGCTAACATTATCTATCTCTTCGATCAAAAATATATGTTTTTTTAAACCATGCTGTCTAATAGTGTTCTTTAAAATGACATTTTCTTCAATTATTTTATTTAAAATAAATTCCAACCCATTAATTACCATATAATAGAATTTTTTTTAATGACTATATTTTTATATTATAATTGAGGAACTTTTCTGAACATTAGATAGCACGAAAGTAATTTTCAGCATCTACATATTTAGAGCCTATCAGGAACATCATATAATTGATGTTTACTTTTAATATTTAAATGAATTTTTTATATATAAATATTTCCCAAATATTAGAAAAATTAATTATTTTTATAGTGGTTATAAATTAAAATGATTTTAACATTCTTTTCTGGATTCTTTTATATATTCTATAGGAATTTATTTTTTCACGAATATTTCATACCTCATTTTAAATATATCTGGGAAAAGGTTTTTAAATTTAATGCAAGATTATTTTATTTGTTTTAATGTAAAAGTGATTGAATGTTTATTCATTATTCATTTAAATGTTTTTAATGATAAATGAATTCAATTTTTTTGAAATTCTATTTTTTGTTTTCCAAGAAAATGGGTTTCAAAACATTTTCAATATTACATTAAATTTAATCAATGTTATTTTAAAATAAAATTTCTCCTGATTTTTTTATGAATCATATATATATTTTGAATATTTATATAAAGGAAATTATTTTTATATAATTATTCATAATAAATTTTCTATTTTGAATGTGATTTTAAATTAAAATGGATTCAAAAATGTTTTCTGTTTTGAAAATCTTTTTTCAAATGAACAAAATATATTTTTCTAATGAAATGCTTTAGAAATTTTTAGAATCATCCTTTATATGTTATATAATAATGATTTCAATTAAGTAAACATAAAAATATCTCATGTTTTAAATTTTTTTTAAAGAAATATTACTTTCTTTTTGATATGTTTCAGGTGATATTTTAAATACATAACCATATAATATGACATACATTGATATAGTTTATGATATATTAGGGACACGATCCAAAATCACTATTCTTATCAATTTTTTGAATTTTTTATATTTATTACAAATGTATCTTATGAAAACTATTTCTATTCCTTGGTTTATATCGTGATAAAATTATTATAAAACATGTTTAATTTCAGAGGATAATCTATGATTTAATTATTTGGAAACATATACCATTTCTATAGGTTCTGATATCTTAAAAGTTTTATGATACCCATTTCATTTCACAGGTGATGATATGATTCAAATAAAACCCATATTTTTTTATAGATCATGATATGATGAATATTTTACAGTCTTATATAACACAATGGTATGATATTATTATTTGAGATGAACAATGTATATGGTGATTAAATATATCTCATCAGATAGACATGGATGTAATGGGGAGTGAACTCGATTCCGTAAAAGAAGTTTTCTTGAAATATAGTCAGGGAAGTGATTAATAACTATTAAAATGGTCTATAGATTTAACCATGACTATTATGATGGTCTTAGGAGTGACCCTTAATGAGAAATATGGAATTGGTAGTGAACCATGACTACAAATATTGTTGGGGAGTGAAACAACTCCACTACAAGGAATGATATTCAATATGGGATGGTGGTGTTTCTCACCCTATAAGTTTATCCCCCATGAAGTGCCCTAATGCATTTTGGATATAATCCTTTAATTTTATGGAATTATTTTATTCTATTCTGTGTAAAAAATAAAGTCAATGAATTATTGCCATGTTAATATATATTGTATAATTCTTTTAATTCAATTTTGATTCATCTTTTAAGATATGCTAATATTTATTAAAAAATTTAGTTTTATTAACCTTGATATGCACATTATGATCTAATAATTTTATTTTTATCTTCTTATATCCTTATTTTCCTGTAATTCATATATATCTCCCATGTTTACCCTTAATGTACATAAATGATCACAAAAATACTTTGTTTACTTCCCTAGGATACGATGAATGTTTTTAAGTCGGGTTTATAACATGGGAGATATTTCCAAATTATAGAAGATTATATTTCCATGTTTCCAACCAATCAATACTATTTTGGAACTTGGTCATGTCCTTTTATAATGTGGTGAATATGAATTAAAAATTATTTAATATTCATGTATGTTATATCTGGATATCTAGATTTTTACATTAATGGTATATATTATTGATAAAATATATAACCTTAGTAATACACTTTTGTTCACTACAATATATTATGACACAAATAATTAAATGTTTTTAGATATGTTCTCTTTATTAAAAAATCATTTGATACTATACATATTAAAAAACATAAATCAATGATGCTAAAAGGTCGGATATGGAATTTTTTTTAAAAAAAATTAGGAGAAGACCCGAATTTTGTAAATCTAGATTTTATATTCAATAATTGGTAGAATGGGAAGATCAAATATTGGAATAATAATAACTTATTAGTGTTATTGAAAAAAAATGTGATATATTAATTTTTAATGATAGAATACTAATTTTGTATGACAATGGTTGATGTTAATATTTTTTGAGATGGTGGTGATAATTGGAGTATATTTTTGGATTTATGATATGGAATTTGGATTTTATCATTTAGAAGAAAATCTTTCATGATTATTTTAAGGTCGTTAAATTATTTTTTAATAAATTATAACTTGATATTTTTATGTTTGAGTAAAGAACCTTTTTTAATATGATGAAACTAATGATATGTCTATATAAATATATATTTTAAAAATATATGATAATATTTTTATAGATATGGATTACATTTAATGGGATTGGGTTATTTGAGGTATAACATGAATCTTTAATAATATTTGATTCGATTATGTATTTTGTAAGTATGATTCACAAAAAATGAAGGATTCATAGAAACATTTTCCAACAACTACCTTGGTGGTCATAAGGTTCCTCTATAACAATACCATTTATCAAATTTTTGGAGGTTCCAGTGGGTTTGTGTGGGGAGAATTGAAACAATGAGTATTTTTTGTGGGTTTTCCAGAAGCTAATACTCATGGTCATGAATATTAAAGAGGATTATTAATGTGTTGGAAACAATAATGTGGATCCATCAAAAACTCAATTTTGATATATGGTCTTTGGTAACTAAGGTTCTATTTATTCTTTATCAGAGAATATAGAATAATTTTGAGTCTTCATATTGATGGTAACCATATACCACACATTCATATATAATAATATATTCTCTCTGAGGTTGGTTTATATTTATATAAATTTCATGGTGAATATATCTACCACAAGAATTAATTTATACTTATAATAAATGAATCCATGAATTTAATAAAGACAAAATATTTAAATAACATAGTTCTTTAGAACAAATGTCCTTATTAATTGATTCCAACCTACCATATGAACAAATGTGTAACAAAATCATGTATTAAAATCCTTAATTCATGATTGTTAAATGTACAATGACCTTTATATAATTAGAAAAATGACCATGAAGTTATCCTACCATGAGAATCTCATGTATGTTAAACTATTACATGTTGACTAAGAAACTATGAGTTTTTCAATTTATCATTATTTGTTAAATCAGGATCCACTTGGTTAATAATATATTAACTATAGATTAATAGAAGATCCAGAAAATTGAGCATCTACAATATGTCATGGATGAGATCCCATGATAAATTACCCTTACCAATTTGATATTGTCATCATGATGAATACAATTAATCATGATGTTATATTTACAATTATTTATGTTAATCCTAAATAAAAAATAAAAAAATTCATCTGATCATCCTAAATAACTTCATCACCCATTGTATGAATGAAATAATAAGGGGTTTGATGCATACAATGTTCATTCATACCAAAAATAAATACACAAAGTATTGTGGTAAAAACATAAGGAGTTAATTTTTTGAATTTATATTCCCCTAAAAGTTAACATGATGTTTATTCATATTATGCATTAGTATAAAGATATATTTTAGGTTCTATATTTAATTCATGTAGGTTATGTAATGATTATGTGGGAATATAATGATATTTTCTCATCTGATACAGCATGTGACTAAGGAATAATGCCTAATGATTTGGGTATTTTGAGTGAGGTATTTAAATTATGTAACATTTAGATAAAAATAATCTATAATAAAAGTTATTTTACTACCAATAAATTAATTATTAAAATATATAATAAAATTAAAGATGATGATAATCCATTTAGGCATTAAAAATGATACGTAATGTGTAATTGATAAAATATTAAATCTAGAGTGTTATGGGATAAAAATGATAATTATTAAAAACTTAATTGGAATTTAAATATGAATTGAAAATGGTCAAATATCATTTTGTTTTAAAATTAAAGATTAACTATATATGGGAATCACGTAAAAAATATATTTTGAATATGAGAAATATCATTAAAGATATATAATTATGAATATAAATATATTTTTTTGGTGATGAATAATTTTTTGATGATATAAATTATATTCAAACATTTTGTTAGATAATTATAAGTGATGGATATATCAAAAAATTAAAGAGAGAGAATATTTTAAAGTTGAGTAATTATAATATAAGGATATTATATTTTTATGAGTGTTCACAAGAAAAGATGATTATGATCACCCAAGAAATGGTGTGTTGAGAAAAACCTATAGATCAATCCAATGTAGGTGATGAATATCATGAATAAGGTTTTGAGAAGAAGTGAAATAGATCTGATCAATTTGTTGATGGAGATCAAATCATAATATAAACATAAGTGGAAAGGAGAACAAGAAGGTATATCTACAGGTGGGTAATGTTGATGGAGAATATTATTGTGACTTGTGTGTGCTACCAGGGACTTGGGGAATGCAATTTTTGTGTCTATCAAACCATCAATGGTGTGAAATTTTGGTGTCTATCTAGTTGATAACAAAATTTAATAAGGGTTTATAAATAGTTATAACTAGTTCTTTCTCTAGTGGAGAATTATTATTTGAATATCTAACAAAAATAAATTCAATACTATGTTTTCCTTAATTTGACAACAACTACATATAATGTAAGCTTACGAGATAACATTGAGGGAAATTGGAACATTTGGAAGTTCAAAAGGTTGGGTTAAAATAAAATTCCTCATAAATATAAAAAAATCATGGATTCACAAATCATCTATCTATGTACTCAGTATATATTTTGGAATATAAAACATTTTTCATATTTGTAAATTTCTTCGATTATTTTAAATGTACCTTATATACAAGATATATGATCATATAGAATTTATCACTTATTCATTGAATATTGAGAATACCCATTATGTGAAGACAAAATAATTGTTTCTATGAGCATATAAATAATATTTTATTATGGATTTTGAAATATCATGGGTTATTTAATTTATATATATATAATCGCATATAATGTTATTACTTTAATAGATTTAATGATATAGGTAATTTTCCTAAAAATAATAAATATTTTATTTGGGGAGGTGAGTTTTTATTATATATTTAATGAAAATATTTCAATATTGATGTGAATATAAAATTTTATATTTGTTAATATAACAGGTCTTATAACACTCCCCACAATATCTGTCATGACTCATGAGGTTTGGATCACAATAAGGGATTTATGTTTTGTAAAGAGTGTAACATAAATTAAAATATTGTCTTTCATAATAGTGTAAAAATCAATGGTCATCCTATTTTTTATATACTATTTAAAATTTTAACTATACCTTTTTTATTATTTAAAACCACTTAGATAACATTTATTTGTTTAGGATAAATAAAGATAAATGATACAATGTTTCTCACAATGGAAAAAAATAAATGTATTGTCACAAATGTAATCTTATAATGAAATGATGATACTCATATTAAAATAAAAATTTATACATCTGTATGTTCAAATATTTTAAAAATATCAATAAAAAGGGAAAATTAGGTTTACAGGTCTTTTTTTATTGTTATCTTTTTATAAAAATAAATCAAAAAAGTGGATTTAACATATTTTAAATATAGGGAGTGACATTTTGTACATAATGATAGATATCCCCTGGTATCATCGAAAATATTTTTCTATTGTGGTGTTGGATTGGGATCAGCTCCCACCACCCCCCATCGATAAGAATTGAGTAATCAACACTATTCTTGCATTCAAAAAAATTTCTTATGAGAATAATTAGTTAAAAAAATTATTAACATGGAACACCATTTTAATGTGAATTCAAATATATTATAAAAAATTTATATCTCAATTTCACCTACCATTTGAATTAGATGGGATTAACGTGAGTAGTTTGATTTAGAATCATATTTATAATTATCATAGTTAGTAAAATTGGACTTAAAAATCACATTGAATAAGAGTTGAAATTTTAGTGAAGTCATATTATTCCTCAAAATATGGTTTATGAAAATTTATTTATGGAATTATGTGAATGAAAAGTAATATTAAATTAAATTAATTTTATAAATTTGATTTTATACGATTTACATAATTATTCAAATCAACATATAAAAATCAACTTTGGGTAAAATTTGGGAAATATACTAAAACAAATTTAATTTTCAATTAATATAGATTAATTATTATATTTTTTGAAACAATTTTTTTGATTAAGAATTATAATTTTTTTTGAAAATTTTATAATGTAATATTAAATTTATAATATTATTAATAATCAAATTATGTAAATTAGAATCAATTTGGTTACATAATTTTTATTAAAACAATTTTTAATTTTGAAAACTATTTTTGTTACATTTATTTTTTATCATAAATTTAATCATACCGCATTTAGAAAGTAAATATTGAATAAATTATTCTGTATTTAATATTTTGAGGGAAAAAATCATAAAATTTCACCTATTTAAATTATACACAGTATGAATTGTAACTGTCAGTTCTTTTATTTCCTAGATAATGATAAAATGAGTTAAATAATGTTAAAACTAATGTGACAGTGATTAAAAATCAACCCAACACTAAAATTTATTTTAGTGGATGGGTCGAAATGATCAATATTCCATTCAAAATTATATGATATGGATTTATGTTTCAATTTTCCCTTGATAGTGATAATTTTTTTTAGTAATGAAATTTCAAAAAGATAAAATCTTGATATTAAAATATCTAATGTTTTTTCATATGGATAAAAATATGATAATATTGGTTAAAATTTTATTTTAACAAATGTATTAATATGTTTTTATGACCAATTTATAGAATATCACAATAATATATGTACTTTAAATGATCTCAAAATTCCCTCATAGTGTTTGTGCATATAGAATAAAAATAAAGAAATCATTTTAAAGACCCAAAAAGTAATATTTTTTGGGAACGTGATAAAATCCAATTATGTTTATAGATCACCATAACATATTTGAGATGTTTTACGATTTTTTATTCAAAATCCAATATATTTCGGTTTGTATCAAAGTAAAATTATGTCTATTTGTGTAAAAAATGAAAATAATGATATTATTTGAAAAATATATATTATTAAATTATGTAAAAATAATAATAAATAATTGAGGAAGTATGGATGAGAAATTATATTAGATATCATACCATGATAATTTATGAGCCAATTTATGCATTATATGTAATATAATAACCTTTTAATATTGAAAATTTATTAGTGCGGTTAAGGTACAAAATGGTTAACCGGTGTTTTTAACCAACAGATTAGGTTTATGACACAAAATAAACATGTACGTATTTTATTTTTGGATGGTATTTCAAACAAATACTTCATTATATTTGAATATATATCTATATGTAATATGTTTTCCAGAGAATTTATATTTTATATTTCAATTTTTACAAAATTCAAAATGTATTCCCCTCCTCAATTATAGATGGGAACCCCTCCGTTGTATTATTTATGGAAAATTCAGAAATGAATATCATCCTAACCACACAAAAATATCTAATGAACTACGATATAATTGAATTAAATGTAATGATTTACAAAAAAATAACTCTATGGTTCCCTAATAATTTTACTAATGGAGGCCTACCAAAGATTATGTTATCCTCTTTCACAGCCTCTTTCAAATTTTTTATTCATATAAATACTATGTATTTGTGGAGGTTACTGTAACATAATATATTTTGTGTCACAAATACATTTAAATTTTGTTGTTATTATTCTAAAACTACCATTACAAACCATCTATTATATCGATATTGAGGAGAATGTATTTCTATTACATACCTCTGAACAACAACCTCCACATAGTGGTAGAATTCATTTTCAATCACATATTTCATGGATGGATACTATGATGGGTGTCATGATTATATTTCATATTTACAACTTAATAATTATTATTTAATAATTATAAAACATCTATCTTGTCAAATTTTCATCGATTTCAAAATAATAATGTCACTTTTTTGTAGGTTTGGACTACCACCTCTAAAAAGTGATGAGATTACATTTTCATTTCGTCATTACATGTGTTCAAATAAGGATACAATTAAAATATATATAATAATTATATGATATAATAAATGTTTTGTAGACTTGAATTTTAATTTAACTCAATTTCATTCCTTCCAATAATATGATATAACTGCGTTCATGAATATGAATGCCCTCAAATCTCAATAAATATAGTGACTACATAAAAAAAATATACCACGGGTTATGGGAAATGAGAATATCTCTTTTCATAGATAGTCTCTTGAAATGATTATTTGCAATAGGGATAAAAACCCATCACAAAATAATTGCAATTTTGGATGGGAAAAGGGCACCAGTCGCAAAAGGTTAGGTGAAATTTACTCTCCAAACTCAGGGAAGGGTAATTTGGGTTGAGGGGTACCTCCCCGTCGAAAATACCTGGCGGTGATAATACTATTTGCAATGGGATCTTCCCCCATTGCAAATACCTTGTTTTTTGGTCACTATTTTCAGTGGGTCTCATAGAAAATACTTTTTTACCGCTGACTATAATTAATGTAGCCAAAGGTATTTGTGACTGGTCCTATAACAAATTCTACGATTTGTGATGGATCTTCTATTGTGAATAGTCCCATTACAAATAATCAAACCGATGTGTACCCCCACTGATTTTTTCCATTTTTTTCTCTAATCATTCTTTTTCTCTCTTTCACAAAAAAGTCTAATATTATGTTTAAAAATTATCTCAGTTCATTTTTAATGAAATGATTTTGAATTCATCCTCACCTATAAGAGATCATGTTAAAATGTATATATGTTTTATTTAATTAAATATTTATTTCATTTTTTTTATAAATTTTAATTATTATTAATTAGTTGTAATTAATTTAGATTTAGATTTTTTTATAATCAATATTTATTTGTAGTAATAAATTGAAATTATTAGTTGTAATTATTAATAATTATTGGTAATTAGTACTTATTAGAAATAATAAGTAATGAATATAAATAATCAGCAGTAATTAGTAATTTCTTGCGGTAATTAGCTGTAATTAATAGTAATTAATTATTTTTAGTAATAATTAGCGGTAATTAGTAATATTTAAGAATAAATAGTAATAATTAGTAAAAATGAAAAGAATAAAAATAATTTTTAATAAGTATAAACAAATAGTATTAAATACTAATAATTTGTGATAATTAGAAATAATTAATAATAATTAGTAATATTTAGTAATTATTTAGAACAATTAGTAATAATAAGCCATTATTAGTTATAATTAGCAATAATTAGTGAAAAATAACAATAATTAGAAATAAATAGTAATAATTAATAAAAATAATAATAATAATTAAAAATTACTAAAAATTACTAGTAAATAGTAATAATTAACAATAAATACTAATAAATACTAATAATTATTTATGAATAGTAAAAATAAGAAATAATTAGAAACAAATACTAATGAATGGTAACAAATACTATTAACTAGTAACAAATACTAATATTAGTAACAAACTATAATAAATATTAATAATTAGGAACAAATAGATAAAATTAGCAACAAATATTAACAATTTGTAATAATTACTAATAATTAGCAATTATTTGGAATAATTAGTAATAACTGGGAATAATTAGCAACAATTAGTAATAAATAGAAATTAGTTGCAATAATAAGCAATAATTAGAAATAATTAGAAATAAATATCAATAATTGTTGAAAAATAGAAATAATAGTAATAATTACCAACGAATAATAATCATTAGCAACAAATACTAATAATTAATTACAGATACTAATAATTAGTTGCAAATTCTAATAAATAGTAACAAATATTAATGATTAGTAACAAATACTGATAATTAATAAAAAATCCCAATAATTAGTTATAAATACTAATAAGATGTAACAATTTGTAACAATTTGTAACAATTTTTAAAAATTAGTATCAATTAGTATTCATTAGTAATAAATAGAAAAAATAGTATTAATTTGTAATAAATAGTTATGATTACTAATGAATTGTCATAATTATTAATAAATTCAAATAAATTGTCATAAATAATAATAATAATTAAATAATTGTAATAATTATTAAGAAATTTTAATAATTAGTAAAAAATGTAATAATTAGTAATAAATAGTAAAAATTACTAAAAATAATAATTTTTTTAAAAAAATAGTAATAAATACTAATAATTAGTAATAATTAGTAATAATGACTACTAATTATAAATAATTAGTAATAAATGTTAATAATTAATAGTAATTAGTTATTAATACTAATAAATAGTAATAAATAATAATAAATAGTAATAATTAGTAATAATTAGAGATAAATAGTAACAATTAGCCATAATTTATAATAATTAGCAATAATTACAAATAATTTTAAGCAAATACTGATAATTAGTAACAAATTTAATGAATTAGTTATAAATTGAATGAATTAGTTATAAATAGGGATAATTGTAAATAATTGTAAGAGCATTGTACAATCATCTGTGGATTAGAAACACTTTTTTTTCTTGATGAATATTATCCTTTCAACTCTCAATGATGAGAAATATTATTAATTTTTTTTTCTATGTATGCATATCCAATCTTGAATGGATGATATTGGATTTGAATTCGTAGGACTGCATTTTAGAGATTATGTTTTGACTACGTACATCAGTCTTTTTCAATAGAATCCCAGAATGTCCAATTTGGTCTTTTTACTCGTGGTTTTTGGCTATTTTGTTCTTATTGTAGTCAGTATTCATGTTTTCATGTCTTTATAACTATGTAAAATTTACCACAATGGATGTTGATGAATGGGACTTATATATATTCAACCTTATTAATCCCATGACATCCAAAAAATAATATTGATGTTTATTTGAAACTAATTATTGATGTGTTAAATTAATGGTGTAGTAATTGTGTTTGTACATATGATGTTGTTTTGAAAAAAAAATATTCCACTAAAAGCTAAATTGATTGGGACAATATGTTACTTCCCGAAATATGGAATGTTATCTGGCTAGATTACAAATTGTCTGAAATCATTCCCTTACTATATAGGATACAATAAAGAATTTTTTCAAATAAATGAAAGAAAAGGATGTTATTTTGACTATCATAGCATATTACTTCTACCTGTATCATCATTTTCGGAGGAACCAATATCATTTTAGAATAGGAACAATTAAAAACGATGGACCACCAATAATTATCTCAAGTACAAAGTTATAATTAGTTTTTTTTCATTACCTATAATAATATTTGGAATAAAAATAAACCAATAGAAAATTTTGGGCTTTCGAACGAACACAACTAGATTAAACAAAGAATTTTTTGGGGTCTTCTATATTGGCCAATATTGTTTGTCTACAATATGTCGGATGACATTCTTATTTAGAAGAAAATTTTTAATTATTAATTTCATATAGTTTTGGATAAATTAGGTAAGACAAATGATAAAATAAATGAATGATTAGATATTGCTCAATTTTGAAGGCGACTGGAACATGAACTATTTAACAATTTCATATCAAAAAGGATAATGAAACTGAAAAAATCTTATAAATAATTCAGAGAGAGTAACTTATTATTTTGTCAGAGGATTTCAAATTTTAGACATCCAGATGACTATTCTTCCAATTTGGGATGATGTGTTTGTAATGGTCCCATTACTATATTAAAACGTCTTGATTGTCATGTTATAAAGGAAATAAATATACCGTTTAGATTAAGATGTTTGTTGAATTCTTTGATTTTTTATTCGATAACAGAAATTTCATATTATTTAAGAGACATTTGTATCGGGACAATATACTATAATTCACTTTGGTAACTAGAAGAGATGCTATTGTAATTTTTTGTAAATTGAAAAAATAATCATTCTGCCGGAATTCTATGACTTAATAAAACTTTTGATATTAAATTATCGACATGAAACAAATGTGGAGGTCCAGTACAGTTTCGATGGATGTACCCATTTTAGATAAGAATGCCAAAACTGAAAAAAAAATACATAATAATGCATCAGTTGTAGGTTCAATTCTTGAAGCTTATTTTCATGTTCAAATTACATTTTTATGCTCTCATTATTTTGAATCATAATACCCATTTAAACACAAATGCATGGGGTTAAACAAGGGGAATGTTGATGATGAAATGGGTGATCAATAATAAGTTTTAAATTGTCCAAGTGTGTCTCCGTTGGAGTTCATGAATCATAGGTTTCAGATGATGAACATCACTGAGCTCATACATATGTTCTACTCAATTATAAAGAAATTACATCATTTGTAATGTGAGTGCTTCATTCAAATATTCTATAATTTATGTTATAGTTTGTAAAAATATATTATTTTTATGTTATATGACAATCATATTATAAAATAGATTTTATGATTACAGTAGATACTCTTGATGAATGCTGACAAAAAAATTCTAAATGGTTTCCAAAACTGGTAACATATATTATTTATGGTTTAACATAAAAACTCAATTAATTATTTGTTATATTGAAAATTGTTTTTCAAATTTTCAGGTGTCTCATCATGAAGATGAAATTGATAAGAGACTGTGGATATTAAGTAACCCACCATCCAAAATTTATAAATACTACAATGCATATATACTGAATGTTTTTAAATTTCAAACACAAGTATCTGAGGGATAAAAAAATACAATGAATAGCTGAGTTTTCATGGGAGGATCTAATAAAAAAGAAACTAGAGTTGAAATTTATGGCATGATGGGTGAAATTAATGAATTGTGTTATCTAGGAAAAAATTACATAATGATGTTTAAATTTTTATGATTGGATATTAAGAGAGGATTATGTGTAAATCTGACTCATGGAATCATTAATATTAAATTTAAATGTCATCTTGCATGAATGGTTATTCCTGACCCCATCCCCGAGTTATGTCTGCATCATTGATTTGATCCATAAAAGAGGAGGTATGTGAACATATGAATTTTAATTATATTTCATTAATAGCATTATATAATAATTGTTTGATTATTTTTTCATTTTTCATTGTTTTTCACATATAGATGTTGGACAGGGAGCGCTATCTTTCCAAATTATTTTTCTCATCCATCAATCAAATGGGAATAGATTCTCTTTGACATGTTGCTCGGCATGTCCGATCATTGGGTAGTATGTAAAAAAATATAATTTATTTTGAAATTTATTCCCTTAATAAAATGATATTATATAGTATTTATAGGGTTTATAGTATCCAATCGACGATTGCAAGTGTGAATCTGTCCACGCGGCAATGGATTTGTCTATTCATGATAATTTCAAAAAAAAATTGCACAATTTGAGAAGAATGTCCATAAAGAATGCATGATTGGTTGTATTCGATAATCCATGTAAACCCCCCCCCATCCAGAGTATATTTCATCTAACGTTTGGGATGTATTATGTTCCCACTTGATGGGTGGTAGATTTTAGAGGAGATCGTCATTTGGACAATAGAACTAGGGGAGACCAGAGGTGACACATTGAGATGGAAATCATACATTCAGTATGAATATAGAGCATCTTGTATGTACATTTTTTAAATATTTTATATAAGATTAAATATAAAAAAATTATTTTATAATCATACATGCATATTATTATCCCAATATTTTTGAGTAATTTTTTTTTGGAATATTTACAATGATCTAGCCACTGGAAATGCATCATCTTATGGCTAATTGTATCAGGAGTAGATGCGAGTACATAGTGAGAATATAGAGAGTCTACATTAACAGCTTGAGAAGATGTTTCAATAGGCTCAATAGCATGAGGAGGAACTCCAATGACAAAATTAGTATTTTGAGGAGCAGATGCTTCAATGGAAACAACAACAATATAACCAGATAATGTAGATGCACTGTCCGACTCATAGTTTAGGGATTTGGTATTCTTCGCCATCTCTTCTAGATCTTCCACCTCCTCCAAAAAACAACCCCACAATTGTCTTTTTTCATGTTAAAAATATATGAATTCAAATTATGTTGTAATAATAAATATATTACAGTTTCTATCAATAATATTTTGGTGAATATTTCACAATTTATTGTTTTATTATTATTTTTAATATTTTATTATTTTATTATTCATTATTAGTATTATTATTTTTAATATTTTTATTTTAATAATAATAATAATAATAATTTTATTTTTATATATTTTTTGCTAATATTTAGAATTGTAATAATTTTTATTTTTTAATTAATTTAGTAATAGTAATATTATGTTTTCACAAATATTACAAAAAATATTAACATTATTAAATTATTAGTATTATTTTATATATAATATTATAATATTTTTTTTATTATTAATATAAGTATTATTATTATATTATATAATATTATTTATATTACTAGTCTTAATATTATTATTATTTTCAAATATTATTTTATCATAATTTTATTGATTTTATATATTATTAAATATTTCCTACGGGACCTTCTACAATGGGTTACCGACGCAAATAGTTTATATATTCTATAAATAAATATTTTTTAAGGGAAAACAGTCCCATTGTAAAGAAATATTTATGATAATCCCATTGCAAAAAGATTTTTTATATTAAAAAAGTACTATTTTCAGTTGTCCAATCGAAAAAATACTATTATGAATGTCATTTTCTACAATTGGCTATTTGTGACGGGAGCCGGTCATAAAAGATAATTTTCCACGGGATCCCATCGCAAATACCCCAAATTCAGATAGTGATTAATTTATTTCTCATTCTCCACCTTTAATTAATGATTATAAATATATATATAAATAATATTTATGATATTAATTTCATGATTACAATTTTTTGTATAATTGATCCATGGTCAATTCACAAGGATCAGAACATCCAAACTAAAACATCAATGAAAACCTAAATTGTTAAAACCCATAAATGATCATCTTAAAGGAATCATTAAAAAATAAATGTTTTAATATTTAAAGTTGTTCATATGTGATATTATACATATAAATATTCTTTTGGAATAAATTAATATCATGTCTAAAACCATTATTCAATAGGTTAAATCATGTTTGACAAAGATGAACAATGAGGTAATGGGTTTCTGATATAAATTTCCATTAATTGGGTTATACTTATACATTATTGACAATGTTATTCCATGTTTCTATTTTAAATGACTTTTAATATTTTTTGGTGAATTACAACATGTTTTATATTTAAATATGATTCTGATAATCACATCATCAACTAATTCCCACATCAATGATAAATTCTTTATAATGTATTTTGTCTCAATTTTCCCTCAATTGAGATATAGTTTGTATTATTCACATATTTAATACTATGTGGTCTTTATAAAAACATGTTATGTGTTTTAGAATTAAAATATATTTATTAAGGATAATTGTTATTTAAAACAAATTACTATTTCATTTTTTTACAATTTAAAAAACACCAAGGTTGTATAAATTTATATAAATATATAACATTATTTTATGATTTATTATATTTTCATTAAAGGATTCTTATTATGATAAATTCATATACTCAATGTTTTTATCTTTTTTTTAATATGGTTTCAATTAGAATTATATTATAAAAAGAAATTTCATGTCATCATAGGACACTAAATTTCTACATGTTCTTCATATTTTATGTATATATTATATGATTAGTTTCTAAATTGTATACAATTTATACATATAATGTTTTAATATTAATTATATTTTATTAAAATGGGAAATTTTGATATTAGATATTCTTTAATAAAAATTGATATTTATTGATTTAGAATATAATTTATAAATTAAATTGAGCATTCACTGAAGGAGGAATATGTTGGGCCTGTCAAAATCGGAGGGAATAGAAATATATGCGCCCAAAATTTATTTATATGACTCATGAGAAAAAAAAGGTGGAGATCATTTATAAATAAATTAGCGATGTAATTATACATGTAGTTTTAAACTATATCAATACAGGGACTTGGCAGTAAATATATTCTAATGTATGATATCATTATATCAAATAATTATAACTTCATTCATTGAGAATTCAGATATTATTATCCATACAACTTAATCATTGATATCATCCTTGTATACATTTTAGTCATTGGGATATTAATTAAATTGAATGTGTTTTCCTAGTTATAATCATTAAATGTTGATTATGACTTATTTTAAATTTGTAGATCCTACCATATATTTCCCTTATAGAGAAATTGATGTCACCCATTTTGTTTCTTTTCATTAGCATTTTAAGAATGAATCTTTAATGAATTTAAGGAAGTATAATTTCTAATTACCGAATATTTTATATTTTTTCAATATAAATTGGAATAATATGTATATCTTTTTTAATATGACTACCAAAAAAATTGATCCCTTGTAAAGTGAACCATTTTATCTTGTTACAATAAGATAAATTACCCATAAACTATGGGATACTGTATTTGTGGTCATTGAAGTTGGGATCAATGAATATACAATAAATACCATGTGTTATATATTATAGGAAACATAGATTAATGAAATTAACCCTATAGAAGAACATAATGAATATTATAGGAATATGATAACATCTTAGTGTTTTGTGATTATATTATTATACTTGAAATATAATCCTATTAGGATATAATAAGTTGATGTGGTTTTAGAATAGATGAATCATGTTGTAATAACGATGATATGTCTTGGTCGAATGTATCTCAACCATCATTCTGGTTAACTATGGTTGTTCCCCTACTTTAAAAATGGATTTAAACAACCTAGGGGTGTTCTATAGTTAGTCACATTTATATTATCTTCCATTATGAGGAATGAGATTCGGGAACATATGAAAACATACGATATTACATATTTTGATGGTATAAATATATTGTGTCTTTGATGTATATGTTTAAAGTTACTAATAAGTTTTAAAATATATATATCAAATTTTTTGGTTTTATATGATGCGATTTTAATTTGATTTAGGATATTTTTGGGGACATTAATGTGAAAAATATATTTGGGTTTACATTATAATTTTCTAAAAACTGTTTTTTGGGGAATAATAATTTAATAATATTGGGTTAATAACTTTATATTTGTTTATAGCCACTAGAGGTGATATGATCATTGATGTAAACTCAAAACCAATCAATGTATATTATTTCAATTTGACAAAAAACAAGCTGTCTTGAAAATCGTAGTGGCTAAAAACTGATTTTCTAATTAAATTTATTTTTTCCAAAATATTTAAAATATATTTTTGAAAATTATAAAAAGTATAATAATATTTATTTTCCAATAAAATGATATCCCATAGGCTGGGCAACAACCCATTTTACCTCGAAAGGCCATGTGGCTTGAATCCACAACTGAATCATGAATAGGGTGTAACACATACCCCTTGTCTAATTTATGCCCAGATTAAGATTTCATTTTTTCAAATAGTAAATTTCATAGGTAAACATCTTGTTGATTTTTTGAATCAAAAAACTGAGTTAAATATATTATAATTTTTGGGATTGTTATCTGATTAATAATATTTTGATATATGTTTTATTATGTGGATGTATATATCACATTTAGTTTCATCATATATGATTGTAAAAAAGAATTATATTGTGGTTATGGAGGTCTTAGATAAAGGGTATAAGAAAGAATTTCTATTTTAATATATCATTAATGTTATTGAGTTTAATTGGGATATAATGATATTCATCTAATGATATATTTTAAAATGTTGGATATATTGATGAATTTTGGGGTTTAATTTATTTTCTCATCTTGTATTATTTTTTTATTTTTTTATATTATCATAAATTGTGGTAAAACAATATTTATCATAAAAAATATAAATCGGTTGATATTAGTTTTTCAATAATGAATGTGTTAGATGTTTATTTAAGTGAATTGGGCATGAAAAAATAATTTGGAATATTCATTTCTTAATGTAAGAGATAAATTTTAAATCCATATATACACAACCAAAGTATGGAATTATTCTTATAATATGGAATGAAATAAAGATATTAAACTTTATCATTATTTATTAAAAGTAAATGAAGTCCAAAAATTTATTGATAATATGATGAAATAACAAATATATCCTTTTACATTTATTTTCACTAAATTGATTGTATTTTCAGTTATTATTGATTTATATTTTGTGGTGATTAAATTTTTCATGACCATGTTTCATGTCACTCTCTATTTGACTGTGGATTGTGTTTTTATTTCCCATATATATAAATTCTTACATACCACCAACAATCTACTATATGGGAACCCAATTATGCATTATTTGAGGTAACTATTTTCCTTCTAACATCCCATTTATCAACAAATTTATTTTATTCATCAGTATGACTTCGGTTTTCAATAATAGAAATTTACAATGATGATATTTTGATGATTAAATAAATATGTTTAGGGTTTAAATTATTTATTTTGGTTGCGGGAGATTATAATAAAATAAAATATTCATTTAACACCATAATAATATTAAGATCTTTTTTTCCATGAAAACAAGATCGAATGAAAATTAATAAATATTAATAAATATTAATATTTAAATGTGACCCTACTATTGAATTATACGGTATTAATTTGAGTAACCACACTATGAAAGACAGGTGTTATTATCCTCCTCAATAATAATTTATTTATCAGGTTTTAGAAATTCCACACATAATTGTTAAATAAGTCATTTTATTCTTCAAACATTTGTTTTCATAAAAATAAAATTTCATTTAAATTTTATAAATTTATATTTTACTTTATCATTAATTTTTTTTAAAAAAATTTCATTACAAAATTTATATAAAATTTTACATCATCAAAGAATAATTAACCTGGGGTGATATTTTAAGAATATTCTGAAATGATTGATTTTTCAATAAATAATAAAAAATACTATTTTTTGGGAAATTTATTCATGGTCTATGATTTTTTTAAATAAAATGAATACGTTAAAAATAAAAAATATTTCTATTATATTATAAATTATACAAATAAGTTCATTATATTTTATTTTTTCATATATTTTATTGTAAAAACGTTTTTATACTTGAATGTCAATTTTATTAACGAACAATTTTTCATTCTATTTATCATCAAAATCGTACATTATCATCTATCACTTATAAAAATTTATCCTTAAGAAAATCCATATATATAATTTGGATTTCCTAATTTTTATAATATTTTTATTTAATTTTTTTTCAACATTAATATTGACCATAATATATTTTTAATACTATAGTGATGGTAAAATAAGTTATCTAGAGATAAAAATAATGCGATAAGATATGGAAATTATCCGAAAAAATTAATTTATTTTTTTATGGGTTATTATTTTTCATATAAATCCCAAATTAAAATATTTTTTATTTTATTTCCATTTTTCGCTGATAGAAAAATTTAAATAATTTTTATAAATGAATATTAAAAATTTTATGTCTCTAGACATTATTATGAAAAATATATATATGAGAATAAAAATAAGATAACAATGCTTATGAAATATTATATAAAGTATGAATTATTGGTCTTCTCATGAATTTTCATTAATAATTAATAATTAAATAATTAATATAAATGCTTACCCAAGCCCAATATAATGTATGTGCAAGTAGTATAAATATCATGTAAATTATATTATAAATGAAAGAAGCATTATTTTTTTGTCGAGTAAAAATTACCAAGAATTTTTCAGAAAAATACATCCAATTGCAATTTGGTAAAATATTTTTATTCTTAATCCTTTACTATCATGTTGTTTTCAAAGTCCAATTAATAGTATAGTGTCAAAAATCTTGTTAATGATATTTTATGAAACCTAATATTTTATTAAATTATTTTAAAAAATTAATATATTGAAATATATACATTTGGATTGTAATTTATCTATATAATAATCCCTGGTCAATTTATAACCCATTTTTGACCATGTACATAAAATTATAACCCTTTAGGAGTAGAGACGACATTACACATTTATGGGTAAAATTGTTTAAATAAGTGATTAAAACAATGTTTATGGTTCAAAAAACCACATAGTAATCTCAAAATTTTATTATTTTGGGGGATTTCAACATAATAAAATCTTATATTTTTATCTATTTATATTAGGATGATTTTTTATTGAGAATGGATTTATAATTTTTCAATCATTTATGAAATTCTGTGAGTTTTCCTCTCAACACATATAAAATCACACTTTCAATCTATTATTGAAAAAATATTTATGAGATATATTTTGATAAAAAATTTACAAATTAGTACTTAAATATACATATACAAAAAATATATGTGTAGGATATTTGTAAAAGACCATTCTATGTGTAACACCCCAAGATTTCATAGTGTGTTATTTCTTCAAAATAATTCAATAACATTCACTACACGCAACACCGACTTCAATCGCAACATGACTTACCAAACAAGCCATTCAAATAGAGGTTATTAATATTATTAACTAAATTTTAAACTTTATATAATCCTTATAATTTTAGAATCCATATTATGAATTTCTTAGACATAATGTAAGAACAAATTCATTTCCAATATTGCACTTTTATCAACTTTTAATAGTGAACCCTTTTTAAATACAATATTTTAAACTTTTTGACTAAATGGGGACATCAAAAATTTAAAATGAAACATCCCAAGCTTCAAAGGTATGCTTTCCGTTGAATAATACAGTAGCGTGTGTTGTACGCAACTTCGAGTTCTAACACACACCACAACCTATCAAACTAGTCGTTATGAATAGTAATAGCTACTTTTTGAAATTATATATATTTTATATTTCAAAATGGACTTCATTTTTGGATTCAGAATATCGAAATTAGCCTAGGGTGAAATTTTGGAACTTTTCGGATAACTTTAATATTTTGATGAATAGTGAAAATTAAAAAAATTTAATTAAAAACAACTTTTTTAATCAAAATAATTAATATTGATAAATCATGAATTTGAGTGGTTTTAAAGTATATTTATAATCTATTTTTACCATTTAATAAAATGTTGGTCATTGGACATAATTTTACAATTAAACCAGACATTAACAAGTGTCAATCTTTTGATAGTTATTATCTCTTAAAACACGCTTTTTATTTTAACAACGGGAATTAATTTTAAATTAATTTCTGCCACTTCTCTGTTTTGAATTTGGAAAAATGGATTCCATATTTGGAATCAGTATGTTCAAATTGTGTAAATAGGTAACTTTTATTTTTAGACATTTTGAATAACTACTGCGGTAAATATGTTATTTACCATGGTTAAGGGTAAATCTGGTAAATAAGGGTTAAAAAATAATATTATACTAGTACTAAATTACCCTAAAACGTGTTCTAGCCTTATTTGTTGATACATGTTCGACATAGGCATCTTTGGGTCGATTTTGGGACCCCATAGAGCCACTTGTAGGTGATAGGGACACTTAATTTTAATTAAGTTAAAATAAGTACAAAAATGACATAAGCATATATCTTTTAGAAACACAATTTTTACATAGGTTTATATATGTTGGATTTTCGACTATAAATATTCATTATAAAGCTAAAAATATTTACTACATAATGATATTTTATTTATAATTTTTAGACTTTATATAATTTAATTTATTTATGACACAATGATGATGCAGTAATTACCATAATAGTGAAAAATTAAAATAATTGATATTATAAATACACATATAATTATAATTTGAGACTTTTTATGAATTAAACTAATTTTCTATGTTAATATGTCATGATAGGAATGATGTAATTAATTATTTTCGAAGTAATAATTCTTTTATGAGTTTCACAAAAATCAACTATTGAATAGTGTCAAAATTGACATAAAAGAGTTTTTAAAACAAATATTATATTATTAATTGATATTAAATTTTTAAGAATCTACGGTTTGGCCAAGAGACTTATATCATGATAGGTGTATCATTAATGGACCACTTCTGGGTCCCTTGGATGTATATAGTAAGTTTATTTACCATATAATATAAAAATACAAAGAGACATTGTAAAAGTGAAACTAATTAACATAGAGTTAATACTTAAAGATAAGGTTAATATAAGTACCCAAACCTGTATAAAATCAATTGGTTGAGTTGTTTTTGAACCATCCCCACCTTAATTTTTAAATAATAAACTTTTGAGCCATTAGAAACCGAATATGAATTTATTATAAATTAATATGTCTTGCTTTTTCAAAGGTGCCCCTCACCCCTTTATAAAAGGGCACTCCTCCTTATCATTTCTTCACACCTTCAAAACCTTTTGGATCGGAAAAACTCTACCCAAATACTCTCCCAAATTCCCTCACTACATCCTATAGGCCTTAGTTTGATCATAAATCCATCCTATGGAGCTCTTTTGATCAAATCAAAAGGAAGAACCCGAAGAAGAGGTAATGATTTCACCACCCTTTTCCAAGTTCCTTTCTTCTTCCACTTATTCTTTCTATGATATTACCATTCTAAAATAATAACTCCATTATCTTATATATACTGTGATTTTATTATAAATATGGTACAACCATATTCAGTATTCTATCCACCCTTTTAATAACATGTCACCATACGTGCGTACGTACGGCTTACCGTCTCCACGTCGTGGTGTAATTGTTATTCAATATATTATTATTTGGATGGGTATAATAATGATGTGTAACTAATGTAAATAATAAATATAACATGATAATAATTCTGTATATATGATATAATATCAAATTATATATTATTTTAATATCAAAAGAATGATATTGTCGCTCGTGTGTACGTACGGACTACCGTCTCCACGAACGCGATGAGATTCATTTTCCATTGTATCCATTGAAGTATAATTATCATTTTATGATTTAAAAATAATGTTTAAGGACTTGATATAATTATGGATATGAATAATATACAACCTATCCATTACAAACATGGCTTACGTAACAAAACATATAAAATAAAACGAGTAAGTTAACACCCGAAACGACGGTAATTCTAAGATATTATTAACAAAGCAATGTTAAAAGATCATATATGATATCATATTAATGTATATGACTATTGAATAATTTAATAACAATTATTTAACTATTATAAAGTATGTTAACCTACCCGAACCAAGTAAAAGTACAAGTTAAGGGTTATTTCACAATCTCATCATTATCCGAGGTTGTTTATACGTAATAATCTACTGGGATCTCTTTAACATCCACATCCATGTTTCTTAAAAATGTATTTCAAAACATTTTTACTATTTAAAATAATATGGGTTAAGGTCATTTATACCCTTTATTGACTTTTTATATGAGTTTTATAAAGTAATCTTTCCATCGTTTTCCAAAGAAGGTGCTTTTTAACCTTTTCAACAGAATTAAGGGAAGAATGTTTTTTTAACTTATACGGCGGGTGCGGTTATTTTCTGCCATTATAAAATCGTCAAAGCTTCCTTTACAAGCTTATAAGAATATTTTCAAAGTAAATGTTTTATTTTATAATTATGTTAATTTTAAATGTTTTCAAAATGAATATTTTAAGAATTTTTGAAAGGTACTCTTTATCAAGATCATAATTTTAAATGTTTTAAAGATTTTTAATTATTGTCCAAGTTTTCAAAATGATTTTAAGGACTTATTTATATGGACATCAAGGTTTTGAAATGATATTTATTTTCAAATGTTTCAAAGTGGTATGGGATACTTTGATTCAAAAATCTCTTTTAAATTACTTCCTTTATAAATTTGTTAATTTTCAATGATTTCGAGAAAAGAGATATTTTTCTCAAATAGTTTTGATTTCATCTATGTCAACATCCTTTGATGGATTTTAAGCTTATTTGAAGTTGATTTATTATGATACAAATCTTCATATATTTTATTGAAGGTTTTGTGATATGTTTTAATTTTGATGTGTTATTTTTATACCATTCATGGTTTATGGTGAAAGTATTGACATTTCGTATGCTAGTTTTAATACAAATGTTTATGTTACGTTTAAACCTATTCATATGGGAATGCATTGGACTTAATATGTGACGGGTGGAGCCCGTTATAGCTCTTCGATGCATCAGTAGGTCTCATGAGACAAACTAGTGTCTTGGCACAAGGCCTTGACAAAATCTTATTTGTAATCTTGGCACGAGGCCTTGGCTATGTGGTTATGATAGTCTGGAATTATGCATTCCATCATTATGAAAGTGGTTATTGATATTGCATGTGATTAATCGATTAGTAGAATATCCATGTGAATATGTTAATGGCATTATTTCATTTTACTTTTTCCATACTATGTTGAAGTTCATGTTTAAAATGCTTTTGTTTTAGTTATGCATTGCCTTAAATGTTTATGGTTATTTTTGAAAGTTTCCGCTATATTGTTATCCTTACTGGGCATTTGAGATCACCCCTTTTATATGTTTTATTTTTCCCAGGATGTGAAGAAGTAAGTTTTGAATGACCTGCAGGGATTTTATGTGGGGATATGAGTGTGGAACATGGAGACTATGTTGTTGTAGAAGTTTTTCACATTATGGTATAATGTAAAACTTTATGAATATATCTAGTTTTTCCAAGGCTACTAAACCAATCGGTCTTTTGAGATTTGATCTTTCGTGTGATCATGTAAATGTTATGTAATAAGGTACCGACTCTGGGTAACTGGGGTCAGGGCGTTACAGTTGGTATCAGAGAAATTTTAGTACAAACCTTGGAAGCTAGATTTAGATAAACTCTGATTAGAGCACGTATACCTAAGATGAACTTTGAGGATTTGTATAGAAGAACTTCCTAGAATTTTGGTATTGTAGAGATTTTGTGAGTTTTTCGAGCAATACATCCCTTTCTGGATACGAGCAGGTAGAGGCAGCACTGGCACAGATGTACCTAGGGGTAAAACCCGAAAACACCGCTTTGAGCTAGACTCGAATAGGAACTGGTGCACGACAACAGGCCTTGCTGCACTCTTGGTTACGACACTCCTGGGGGATATGCTTAGGATAATTCTCATTTTCTTTACAAACCATTATGAAGGGTTTATGAGTATATACTTCCTCAAAGGAGACATTTTTATGATTATGGATTATATCCATAAACTATTTAATTTATGATATGTGTTTTACAAGTTTGGGATTAGGTATTGTTATTCATAAACTAATCTAGTGTATTCCATTCTTTAGAAATGGCGCCCAATAGAAGGAATGTGAACTCCAGCAATTCACATGATCCAAAGAGAAAGAAGGATCATATCTTTCATGGTCTTAAGCCATAATTTATAAGAGAAATAGTCTCCCATGTATTATAATCATATGAAGAAATAATATCATGTGTTGATAAGATAAGTAAAGAGTTTACTGAGTCCTATGGATTTGAAGGGAAGCAAGAGAAGAAAAGGATGGAAGAGATAAAGATGGATAAAGGGAAGAGGGAAAAGAAGAATTTTCCCATATGTGATAACTGTGGGAAGAAACACCCTGGAACTTGCCTGAAAGGAATGGGAGTTTGTTATAAGTGTAGAGGAAAAGGGCACAAAGTACGTAACTGAAAGGGTAAGAAAATGGTTTCAAATGTACAATGATTCATTTGCAACGAGTTTGGACACTATGCGAACCAATGTTCTAGCCATCAGACTATGCCGCAAATGACGCTATTGGATAATAATCAAGTTATGATAATACCACAGATGAAGAGGAATGATTAGAGTTCTTATGTTGATTATTTCAATTAAGTGTTGTATCAACAATGTAATTTTTATAATAATTATGGAGTATATAAGGATTGTACTGCAGTACTATTTCATTATGGACTTGAGATTGTGTGGAACAATGAAAAGTGACTCAATAGCAGGTTAAATTTTTGGAAAATATATGGTTGAGAGAAAGATAAACCATAATATGTTTCTGATACAGAGGTATTGATTTTAGAATAATACATGATTATTTTTGATAAATTATATTGGATATTCTTGACTACCTTGAAACTGATTAATGATTTGTATATTCCAACATTGTTGGGGTTTACTACATTTTGGGATTGAAGGAGTATATCTATTATAAGGAATAAGGGATCATGAATGTAATAAATAAGGTATTATGATAATTCAGGATGTTGCAGTGTTTTAAAAGAATATATGATGAAGGTGATCACATGTTATTACGCAAAAAAAGGATCTTCATTGTGTTTACCTTCCTTATAAATTTTGGACTGAAGTATTTTGGATAGTTCTAGTTTGTATTATTTTGGATTTCCATAAAAGGACAACCCGGAGGTCGGGCGGCAACCCATCGCATCCGGCAAGGCCGCGAGACTTGAACCCACAACCGAAGGGCGACAAGGGTGTATCACCTACCACTGACCCACGTGATTTCCGAGATTAAATAATGTAGTTTTTTTAAAATATCTGGTAGATGAATTATAAATTCGTTTTTTGGAACCCTATACGAATAGGATAAATAGAATATATTTTTTTCGTTCTATTATCTTTTAGAGTGAATGATGATTTTGTGGTAGAAATTAGTTAAAGGATGGAACTTTGCTTTTCAAGAATATATTTTTCTTCTTCTCCTATTCTCTGAAGAAATTAATTCTTATACTTTATTTAAGGAATCCTAAAACCAAAAATGTGTTATCCTAATACCCTATGTTTTGTTGAACCGATGGTATTTCAAATCATCATAGATTGATGAATTTAAGGACCCCAATTTTACACTTGTTTTTTATTGATGACCTCAATCACTACCTATAAATATTTACATTTTTCCTCTAATTATATGTCTCTAATTTCCATCAATGCTCTCATAATAGAGATAATAATTTGGTGGTGACCCTTTCATTTATCTTTTCCTCATATTAAGACTAAATTTTAGTAACCTAATTTTCGATGTGGGTTTCCCACAAAGATATTTTCTATTTTCAACCTTTTATTTTTGAACAACAATTTCAAATTGCAAGGACGCAATTTATTGATGGAGGGGAGAATGTAACACCCCAAGATTTCATAGTGCGTCATTTCTTCAAAATAACTCAACAACTTGCACTACACGCAACACCGAGTTCAATCGCACCATGACTTACCAAACAAGCCGTTCAAAAGTGGTTATGAATAGTATTAACTAAATTTTAAACTTTATATAATCCTTATAATTTTAGAATCCATATTATGAGTTTCTTAGACATAATGTAAGAAAAAATTCATTTTCAGTATTGCACTTTTATGAACTTTTAATAGTGTACCCTTTTTAAATACAATATTTTAAACTTTTTGACTAATTGGGGACGTCAAAAATTTAAAATGAAATATACCAAGCTTCCACAGTACGCTTTCCTTTGAATAATACATTAGCATGTGTTGTATGCAACTTGGAGTTCTAACACACACCACAACCAATAAAACTAGCCGTTATGAATAGTAATATCTACTTTTTGAAATAATATATATTTTATATTTCAAAATGGATTTCATTTTTGGATTCGGAATATCGAATTTAGCCTAGGGTGAAATTTTGGAACTTTTCGGATAACTTTAATATTTTGATGAATAGTGAAAATTAATAAATTTTAATTAAAAACAACTTTTTTAATCAAAAAAATTAATATTGATAAATTATGAATTTGAGTCGTTTTAAAGTATATTTGGAATATATTTTTACCATTTAATACAATGTTGGTCATTGGACATAATTTTACAATTAAACCAGACATAAACAAGTGTCAATCTTTTGATAGTTATTATCTCTTAAAAACACGCTTTTTGTTTTAACAACAAGAATTAATTTTAAATTAATTTCTGCCACTTCTGTGTTTTGAATTTGGAAAAATGGATTCCATATTTGGAATTAGGATGTTCAAATTTTGTAAATAGGTAACTTTTCTTTTTATACATTTTGAATAATTACTGTGGTAAATATTTTTTTTACCATGGTTAAGGGTAAATCTGGTAAATAAGGGTTAAAAAATAATATTATAATAATAATAAATTTCCCTAAAACGTGTCCTAGCCTTATTGGTTGATACATTTTCGACCATAGTCATCTTGTTTCCGATTTTGGGACCCCATGGAGCCACTTGTAGGTGATAGGGAAACTTAATTTTAATTAAGTTAAAATAAGTACAAAAATGACATAAGCATATATCCTTTAGTAAAACAATTTTTACATAAGGTTATATATGTTTTATTTTAGACTATAAATATTCATTAGAAAGATAAAACGATATTCTACATAATGATATTTTATTTATAATTTTATACTTTAAATAATTTAGTTTATTTATGACATAATGATGAAGCATTAATTACCATAATAGTGAAAATTTAAAATAATTGATATGATAAATACACAAATAAATATAATTTGAGACGTTTTATGAATTACACTAATTTTATAAGTTAATATGACATGTTAGGATTGATTTAATTAAATATTTTTGAAGTAATAATTCTTTTATGAGTTTCACAAAAATAAACTATTGAATTGTGTCAAAATTGACATAAAAGAGTTTTTAAAAAAAATATTATATTATTAATTGATATTAAATTCATAAAAACCTACGGTTCATCCAAGAGACTTATATCATGATAGGTGTATCATTAATGGACCACTTGGGGGGTCCCTGGGATGTATATAGTAAGTTTATTAACCATATAATATAAAAATACAAAGAGACATTGTAAAAGTGAAACTAATTAACTTGGAGTTAATACTTAATGATAATGTTAATATAAGTACACAAACCTGTCTAAATTCTATAGGTTGAGTTTTTTTAGACCCATCCCCACCTTAAAATTTAAATAATCAACTTTGGAGCCATTATAATCCGAATATGAATTTATTATAAATTAATATTTCTAGCTTTTCCAAAGGTGCCCCTCACCCCTCTTATAAAAGGGCACTCCTCCTTCTCATTCATCACACCTTCAAAGCCTTTTTGTTTGGCCAGAATCTACCCAAATACTCTCCCTACTTCCCTCACTACATCCTAGAGGCCTTAGTTTGATCATAAAGCCAACCTAAAGAGCCCTTTTGATCAAATCAAAAGGAAGAACTCGAAGAAGAGGTAATGATTTCACCACCCTTTTCCAAGTTCCTTTCTTCTTCCACTTCTTCTTTATTTGTTATTACCATTCTAAAATAATAACTCCAGTATCTTATATATACTGTTATGTTATTATAAATATGGTACAACCATATTCATTATTCTATCCACCCTTTTAATAACATGTCACCATACGTGCGTACGTACGGCTTACCGTCTCCACGGCGTGGTGTAATTGTTATTCAATATATTATTATTTGGATGGGTATAATAATGATGTGTAACTCATTTAAATAATAAATATAACATGATAATGATTCTGTATATATGATATAATATCAAATTATATATTATTTTAATATCAAAAGAATGATATTGTCGTTCGTGCGTACGTACGTACTACCGTCTCCACGAACGCGATGAGATTCATTCTCCATCGTATCCATTCAAGTATAATTATCATTTGATGATTTAAAAATGATGTTTAAGGACTTGATATAATTCTGGATATGAATAATATACAACCTATCCATTTAAAACATTTCATACGTAACAAAACATATAAAAGAAAATGTGTAAGTTAACACCCGAAACGACGATAATTCTAAGATATTATTAACAAAGCAATGTTAAAAGATCATAATGATATCATATTAATGTATATGATTATTGAATAATTTAATAACTATTATTTCACAATTATACATGTGGTTAACCAACCCCAACCAAGTAAAAGTACAAGGTAAGGGTTATTTCACAATCTCTTCATTATCTGAGGTTGTTTATACATAATAATCAACTAGGATCTCTTTATCATCCACATCAATGTTTCTTAGAAATGTATTTCAAAACATTTTTACTATTTAAAAGAATATGATTTAAGGTCATTTATACCCTTTTTGACTTTTTATATGAGTTTTATAAATGATTCTTTCTGTCATTTTCTAAACATGGTTCTTTTTAACCTTTTCGATAGAATTAAGGTAAGAATGTTTTCTTATCTTATACGGCGGGTGCGGTAATTTTCCACCATTATAAAATCGTCAAAGCTTCCCTTACAATATTATAAGAATATTTTCAAAGTAAATGTTTTATTTTATAATTATGTGACTTTTAAATGATTTCAATATGAATATTTTAAGAATTTTTGAATGGTACTACTTATCAAGATCATAATTTTAAATGTTTTAATGATTTTTAATTAATGTCCATGTTTTCAAAATGATTTTAAGGACATACTTATATGGACATGAAGGTTTTGAAATGATATTTATTTTCAAAAGTTTCAAAGTGGTATGGGACACTTTGATTCAAAAATCTATTTTAAATTACTTCCTTTATAAATGTGTGAATTTTCAATGATTTCGGGAAAAGATATATTTCTCTCAAATCGTTTTTATTTCATCTATGTCAACATCATTTGATGGATTTTAAGCTTATTTGAAGATGATTTATTATGATACAAAACTTCTATATTGTATTGAAGGTTTTGTGATATGTTTGACTGTGGATGTGCTATTTTGATACCATTCATGGTTTATGGTGAAAGTATTGACATTTCGTATGCTAGTTTTAATACGAATGTTTATGTTATGTTTAAATCTTTTCATATGGTAATGCATTGGACTTAATATGTGACGGGTGGATCCCGCTATAGCTCCTCGATGCATCGGTAGGTCTCATGAGACAAACTAGTGTCTTGGCACAAGGTCTTGACAAAATCTTATTTGTAGTCTTGGCATGAGGCCTTGGCTATGTGGTTATGATAGTCTGGCATTATGAATTCCATCATTATGAAAGTGGTTATTGATATTGCATGTGATTATTCAATTAGTAGAATAACTGTGTGAATAATTAAATGGAATTATTTCATTTTACTTTTGCCATACTTTGTTTATGTTCATGTTTAAAAGGATTTTGTTTTAGTTATAGATTGCCTTAAATGTTTATTCTAATTTTTGAAAGTTTCTGCTATATTTTTATCCTTACTGGGCATTTGAGCTCACCCCTTTTCTATGTTTTATTTTTCCCAGGATGTGAAGAAGTAAGTTATGAATGACCTTTAGGGATTTTATGTGGGGATATGAGTGTGGAACATGGAGACTATGTTGTTGTAGTAGTTTTTCACTTTATAGTGTAATGTAAAGCATTATGAATATATATAGTGTTTCCAAGTCTACTAAACCAATCGGTCTTTCTAGATTTCATCTTTCTTTTGATCATGCCAATGTTATGTGATAATGCACCGACTCTGGGTAACTAGGGTCGGGGCGTTACACTATGGGTCGTTATGATGGGATATAAAGGATACCTACCATATAAGAGATTATAAGCTCAACCATCCACTTTGAAAATTTTTATTCGTGCAAAACATTTACATTTCATTTATTTATCATAAAATAAAAAAATGATACTTAATATATAAATTTTTTTATTACTATAAAACCATTATTATCAACCATTTATTGTATCATACAGAAAGCATGAGTATCAGTCATTTGTATGTGTGGAATACATTCTCCTCTTAGGGATATAAGTCATTATACAACCCCATAAACAATTAATGGTTGTTATAGTGGTTTTAATGAAAAAACATATTATTTATAAAATAATTATTCATACATATTTACAATATCATATCTATCTTCAGACCTTATAAAAGTATAAAAAATTATAATATCACTCATGTGTATGTGAGACTACTATCTCCACAAAAAGATGTGACTAATTGTGGATTTATTATTTATAGGGATGTAAATAAAGAGATATTTAATAAATATATATGATATATATGATATAATAATTGTTTTCTACTGTTGAATTATTATTTACTATTCTTTCATTCTATACATTGAACTATGGAAGCTTTGTCTATTTTTACTTTAGGTGTACCGTATATATGAATAGTGACAATCAATTATAATAAATGAAAAGACGAAATTAAAGATAAATATTTTTATAATGAATATATATTATATTTATGCCATTATTATATTTTGATAGATGATTTAAATATGATCTAAGTATATGTTTCCCAAATACAAAACTATAATTTCCAGGATAAAATAAAATAGTTAACCCTAAAAACGTTGATTTTAAAATAATTATTATTATATTTGCATTTAAAGAGTATAATTGGATAACAAATTCTACAATAAATATAAATATGGTACTCAATTAAATTAATATTTTTTTAAAAGAATTTTATTGGAGGTTATGTTGTGATCAACAATGTTGATGCATGTAGTAATGGGTTTCTTTAACTTAAATTTCATTAAATGTAATATAAATATATTTCATTAACTATGATATTATATTATTATTTGTGAAATTAATTTTTTTTGTATTATTATGTATTCCCAATTTTTTGAGTTTTTAGATTTTACAGATAATCACTTCTATCAATAATTCTCACATCATTAAAATAATCATTTTAGGGATTTCATCTAATATTTCACTCTATTGAGTAGTTTTTATTTTTATGCACATATTTACATCTATGTGGTCTATATACTATACATTTTATATATTTGAAATTGATTTATTTTTATTATTTATTTTTAAAGTATCGATATTTATACTCCTCCAATGGGATACAATTTTAATGATACAAATTATTTATTAATTTATCTAATAAGAACATTTTTATTTGTGGTTGCTTATATTTTATTGAAGGAATAATATAATATTTCCATTATAAAATCCATAAATTTTCTTATCATCTAGATATTTATTTGTTTTTGATGTTTTAATATAATATTTTCTCTCTTTCTAACATAAATTAATGATATAATTATTTTAAAGAAAGGCGAATATTAATTACCTTTTTTATTGAATATTGTTTTCTTCCATTTCAATATTTTGAAAAAATATTATACGAAAGATATCTTCAATTAAATAAATAAAAATATATCCCATCCTTTGCATTTTAAATATTTCAAAAGGGGCTTAATTTTTTATTATGAAACAAATTTTGTCATATTAATTTTAAAAAATTAATTATAAATAATATTTTAATATATACAGTGATAACAAATTTTCCAACCAACATAAGGATTTGACATTTCATCATTCTTCTAAAATTTTCCAATTATTTTAAATATAAAAAATATAATGAATTTTAATTTTAATATTTCACATCCATTTTATTTACTCCATTCAAATAAAATAATTGATTACAAAAAAATATTTCTAATAAAATTATGGAATTTTTTATTTTTTACTTATTTTGTTGTTATTTACATTCTATAGAAAAATTAACCTTCATTAGATACCTAGAAATTAAATTTCACATAAATATATATTTTTTATCATGGTAATGATTATTTCATTACACGTAAACCTTTTATACATTCTATTTTTTACATTTAATATTATATTTTTGATGGTAAAATAATGAAATTTATTAATATTTAATTAACACATTTATTATGTAATAGGAAATATTTATGATGAATTTTATTAAACAATTAATATATGATAGATAACATGATGATGATGTGATCGGTGGGGCCTAGAAATATATAGTCGTTCGATGCATTGTTAGGTCTCATAAGAAAAACTGCTAGGCATCCATTAGTGAATGGGATTTTTCATTATTCCAATGCGTAGATTGAAACTATATTAGTATCATTTCTAAATGCTAATAAAATCATGATTTCTTAGATCATGACATCTAATATTATACATTTTTCTAAATTTAAATTTATTAAATATTACGTATGGGTTAAATATGTTGATTTTATCCAAGGATGAATTTTCATGCTATTTATTTTGTTTAAATTCAATTTTATTGTTTTTTTGATACATCCCTCGGCCAAACGGCTGAGGTAATTGATATTTTAATTACTTCAAGGATGTTTCATTTTTTAGATTCAATATGATTTATATTTAATTTAAAATTTAAATTTTGATGAATGTATGGACGTAATTAACCATGACTACTGAACTATATTTTCTGTGGTAATGTAGTCTTTTTTTATTGTTATAAACTAATAAATAACCATAATCATTAGGATACTATGATTGGGGTCATTACAATAATTCTATAATATTTAAATCTAAAAATTATGTGTTGATTTAAATAAACTATCAATTTAATGTGATCTGTTAACATTATATAACTAATCAATTTTGAGTAAAGGAATTGAAAAAACAATAAAATTTTATCTATTCGTGAATAATCATTTTAGAATATTAAAAATATTTAATTTATATATTGTATTTTTTATTAAAAGAGACTAATGATTACGACATTTATGGGATAAGAAATTTACATTAGATTTGGGAATTGATCCCAAATAAGACATAAAACAATGGAAATAAATGAATACATCAGTGAATATAGAAAATTATTTCCAATTTATAACAAATTATAATATTAGTATAACTCCATATTTAAAGACCATTCTTTTAATTCAAATTGAAATAATTTTTACACCAAAATATGAATGGTTACATACAAATATACTTTATTTAACATACAAGTAAGATTCAGTGGAAATTTATATTATTCATAGATATAATATAGATTTATAACAAAATAATAAAATTAATTTCAATCCAATATTTCTAAAAATATAGAATCAGATTTGATAAACTGATTAAAGTTGAAACATCTTGGATTATATAAAAAAGATAAAAACCATGCAAGAATAATTATCATAAATAATTTCCAATATTGAAAATAATGTTAATAAAATAAAAAAATGATTTAAAAATAAAATAGTAACTCACTATTATATAAAACAAAAATAAAATATTACTTTATATTAACGTTTTCATATATATCCAGACGTAGAGTTATTTGGTCGTAGATTGAAAAAACTATACCTCAATCTTCTAAAGAAAACATATGTGAATCATAAATGAAATTAACCTAATTATAAAAAAATTTAAAAATATTAATAATTAAATTTCATTTGTAATGTAAATATAAAAAAACTGAAACAATTAAAAAACATAATAACCATGAACATACATCATGGTAGGGTTTTTTTCAAATAACAAACTATATTATACATTATAATACTAAAATTAAAATTCACATAGAACATAATTATAATTTATTATTTACAAAAATAATTTCATAACTTAAGAAACATCAATCAGGTTATAAATAGATGATAGTGAATCGTAATGTGGTGGAGGCTCACATAACATTAATGATCCTTATTATGATTTATGCACTTGGTGTTCTCTAATAAGGATGATAATGCAAATGGAAATAACAATTTTAATTTATTAGTTATATATTCCTATACAAAGACACGTGTATTTTTTTGTAGACGTGATATTATTTTTATTGTGCATTATAAACCATGTACTTTAGTTTACATCTGAGAACAAGGTTGAAATTTTATAGAAATAAGATAAAAAATGGTATGTAATCCATAATTGATATAAAATTGATTTTATAGTTAAATTATTTATTTTCCCATTATATAATAAATAAGATATCATGTAAACCTTGATATAAATGGAAGTGTTCGTTGGAATGCATAAAAATTTTGTTTTAAGTGGAGATCATTATTGAAACTCAATACATGATAACTTGATACTAGAGAGTGAAGTCACGTGAATACTACACTGTCAATGAGATGTCGAATACTAAATGGTTTAAATGAAATAATATAATTGGAATGTTTGATGTGGTTTCAAAAATGAATTTTGTGTTTATGGTTTTCTTGATCTGTGTCTATAAGTTGGTCTTATAAATTAGGTATGTTTATTTATTTAAATTTGATAAATATATTAAGTGGATGATACAAAAGGCGTGTATAAAAAGTGATATTAAATATATATTATTTACAGAAAAAATAAATTACATATATTTAAAAATTAAATTTATTCAATTAAATATGTATTATAGAAAATTATTCATAATATTATAATGTTTAAAATATGAGAGTGTAATTTTATATCATGTTTAATTATTCAGAATTTTATAGATAAATGTTATTTCATTTATAAGTTTAGTTAAATGTTTAATATATATGGATATAAATTCATGTTTTGTTAATATTTAAATTAAATATTATTCACAGGTCTAGTGAATATAATATTTTTTGTGAGTACATTTATTGATTTTAATGATTTTAAATAAATGATGAAAAATAAATATGATTTAAATAATTAAGTATTAATTTATTTTATGAATTCATATTTGAATGAACAGATTTATTGGGAAACAATATTATTATTATTATTATATCTTAAAGAGGTAATAATATATAATAAATATAATATATCTTTTATTGTGAAATTATCAAATTAGTAAACCTATTGTTATATTCCAAATTTTATTTATTTTTCATGAGATGTGTGTTTTCATTACCCTCCAATGATGGGAAACCATAATGCCCTTAAAAAAGGAATCGAGTTAGAAAATATCACTAAGGGTATAAAAAATAAAATTAGAGGAACAATAATAATATATCCCCAAAAAATAATAAGTTAATCCACCATTATGAACTATAATATTAAATAATCCATTGCCAAAATATTCTAAAATGCATCATATATGATAAAAATAAATTTTTATAAAATAAATTAGTTTGAAAAACTCAAAATAAGAAAATTCAACCCCTCGTCCAAGATCCAATTTAATACTAATTGACCAAATATTTAGACATTATATCAGTATCTCCAACAAAATAACATACAAAGTAATGATCTTGACTGGTATAGGCCATAAAATTAGATACTTTTCATATAAATCTTTTACCTAAAAATCAAAACTAAACCATAATGAAACCTATATATTCAACCTAACAAAATAATATTTATACAAACCTATCAAATTATATATTTCCAAAAACTATAATAATAAAAAATCAAATATTAAATCCAATTATATCAACATCAATAAAAAATATAGTTCACTATATCAAAAAATCAAAAAAGAAAAATATAAAATCCGCATGGATTAGTTACTCATGTTCAATTGTATTTTATTCACATACTTATATATATAATAAACTAAACTAATGGTATTACAATCCCACTCAATACATTATCTCAGTGATCCGTAATCTCATCTAGGCACTCGAAAAATATAGTAATATCTTTTTCATATAACTCTTCTACAAAAAAATTAATGGGAGACATAATATATATATAAATTAAGATATGAAAAGTGAAATAACTCATGAATCATGTCAAACATTATATGAATATACAATTGATAAACCAACTCATAAATAATTTTTTTTCATACATTAAAGGACCTATAAATTAGTGTGTAGCTTACCCCCCACCCCATGAAATCCTATAACGCTAATGATAAGTGGACACCCTCAAGAACAAATAGTCACAAAAATACAATACCAATAGTCTCATAATATTATTAAAATTATATTTATGATGTTAATAATTCTCTCTATTACTAATTGTGTTATTTATACTATACATTTCACCACATCTAGTTTTAGGACTACTTACTCAACATAATTGTACCAGCATAATGGTGGTCAACAAGGCCACCTATTCAATTACATAATTTAGGTTTTCCTAATGAAAGTGTGTAATCATTTTTATATAAGAAAAATCAACCAATGTATATCTCCAAAATTAGGGTACCAAAAACTCTTAACAGGCACCCATTATATATCCCTAATTTCAAAATTTTATCATTTATGTTCCAATCCATTTTAGAACAAAAGAATATAACGATTTAGTGGTGAAAACCATAATAATTATATAATATCATCCATAATAATTATTTAATATTAGAATATATGTGGTATTTAATTATCTTAGGTAATATATTAATACACAAATATAAAATTATATATAGCCTCATAAAAATTTCCATGTCACATTACTATTTGATGCTATTGATATAAGAAATCATTATCCATTACTCTAAAATCACTCATATTGCATTAAATCCTCCCCAATATTATTTTATTCTCATGAAAAATTACATTGACATGGACACCCATTTAAAATATATAATATAAAACGATGTAACAAAATACCTAGCCATATGTGATCTACATTAACAAAATGGAAATGAAAAATCCTTGACAATAAAAATAATGTTGACTTTTTCCTTTCCCACCAGGATGACCACTAAAAAAATTGTAAATCATGAAAGTGTAAATCCTACAAAGAATAAATCATTGTTGAATACACTATCATATGGATCAAGAATAATTTTTCACTAGTCTCCTATGTACCAAAATTGTAATACCCTGATATTTTAGGAATTATTTATTATTTAATGAAATAAAATTATTGGATGGATTTCATTGAATCCTATATCAATTTATTCTTAATTTAATCACTATAGTTTATAATTCACTATACATATCACATATATAATATTTTTATATATGAAATAATTTTTTAATAATCTTTTAGACACAATTTAGAGTTCTATAAATTTCTTTTGTCATATGCAATATAATGTTTACCGAACCATATGATACTATTTTGATTATTATTAAAATAATATTATATTTATCAACTAGCCTTTTTAATAGATGTTACAAATATTTTTAAATAAATTATTCTTTCATGGTTTAAAAATATCTATAAAATTATTAATTGTTTACTAATTAAATACAAATCAGAGTAAGAATTATTTGAAAATAAACTAAATCATATTCAGAGAATCTATTTTTTATGAATAAATATGTTTCTACACAAAAAAATTAAACAACCCACATTTTATAGATTATGTTTTTTATAATATATATTCAATCAAATATTTAACATTCAATTATTTATTTTCCAATAATGAGCCAATAATAAATCATATATTATGGGTAAAAGGATATATTTTTTTATGAGTCTATTTTACTACCTTTTAGAGGAATAATTATTTTGATACAATATTTTGATACTTTTATAATATCAATATGACCGAATTAACACTATTTATGAAACATGAATATCACAATATAATTTGGTAAATATTTAGAATATTTCTAAGAAGTAACAATTTTATGTATAGTTAAAAATAGATAATTTTAGTTGAAAATTTCAACATTATTTAAAATATTTATATAGTTAAATTATATGAAAATTATTGAAATAATGTAATTATGATAAATTTAAAATTAAAATTGGTTATAAAAAATATATCATTTTGATCATTTTCACTTAAAAAACTAGTTTTCTCATCTCACTAGTGGGTTTAATTTTAAATAAATTTCTATAACTTATGTGATTTGAATTTTAAAAATAGATTAATTTTTGGAATCAGAATAATTTATAATGTATAATTATATAGAAAAATGACCGAAAAAATCTAGAGCCAGTGTCCAGTAACATTATTTTATCATGATTATGATGAATCCTATCCCATGAAAATAAATATGTTAGTAGTATTGTTGAAAAAAAATCTTTTTTAATTCTTAAATTACAAATGTGTTCACTAAATACAAAATATATTTTTTATATTAACTTTAACCCCATAATCATATCCATTCATATAAATTATAATGAAATTCGTGGATTTTTATGTAAAGGATACCAAAACGTTTGAGCTGAAATTCATAGTATAGTTTAACTATATGCTATTAAATAATGAAACAGTGTGCATAAAGCATATAGTGAATTAATAATTGAAAAATATGAAATTTAAATATTTAGATAAGTCATAAGAAATAAGGCATGGTGGGAAATAGAATGATCACTCGATTTAATCAATAATCATGGAATGAAATACATGTTGAGATTTTTTATATATATAATATCATGGATAATATATACTAAATATGAATAAAGAAAATTTTTAATTATCAAATATCATGTATTTGTTACATTAACTAATTTAAAATTAATTTCTATCCTAATGATATTTTAACATTATAGGGTGAAAACCATCTATTTATTATAGTGACATACTTAGAGGGTTTTTCTCTAACTAACAGCATCCTATGACACTACTGGTTCATCGAGAGGCTTATATCCCACAGTCCCCCCATGTAGTGAATTTCCAAAGAATTACACAATTATCAAATAATTTATTTAATTATTGAACGTTGTTCATAATTACATATCTATATTGACTAATGAATATGAATTTATCAATATTTACCCTAATAAATAATATGTGTCAAAGTAATTACTGATTTTGAAAAAGGTATATGGATTATGAATTGAACATATCCATGATTAATTATTTTAATAATTTAAGGAAATTTTATTCCCAATAATAATAGGAATGATCCCATTTCAATGGGACTAAAAATGTATCATGTAAGTGAATGTCAATAGTATCCATAAAAAAATAAATCAAAATCCATTAAGAAGAATAATAAGGATGGTATAAAAACAAAATATCCCTTATTAGTTAAAAAAAATTATTGAAATTAACTACTTTATATAGTATAAAAATAATTTTTAAATATATAATTTGAGTAAAATATAAATTTTATTTGGAAAAAATATTTAACATTTTTTAATCGAGTTTAAAAATATATTTAAATATTAAAAATTTAAAATGGAAAAACATATTCTATGAAAAATTTATGGTAAATTCCATACATGTCATACAAGGTAAAAAGATTATCTATATTTCATGGTAAAATGTTTAGAAAAGTGGATTGTTTTGAAATAGAAAATAAGATTAATTTTATTTTTTTTGTAATAAAGTGATAAAACTATCCTTAATAAATCATATTGAAAGGCTTGAAAATATTTTTGAATACATTTTTAGAAAATAAATTTTTAGGTTAAAATAAGTTCTTTATCTTATGAGAAAAATGATTTCACAATTTCATAAAAACATTTTTTTTAAAAAAATATTTCCAAACAGTCGAAAAATGTAACTATTTATTGATAAAGGACATGATAAACTAGATGAGTAGTCACTTAATGTGTTTATTGAAGAATTATAATATAAAAACATATAATTTATTTTCATGAATAATAAATCCTGATTAAAGTGAGATTTGAGAATTGAACCCATAAGATGATCATAAATTCTATGTGATAACTAATAGATGAATATATTATGTAAACAAAGAGTTAATTCAAAAATATAAAGGGTAAATACATCAGTATTCAATCAAATTCATAATACACATAATGATATAATATTAATGATAATGATAAAGAACCATAACCTAATGAAAATAATTGAGATACGTAATTGGATTACCACATGGTAAATTTATGATCATATCCATATAGATTAAATAATTATAATTGAAATAGAAAATACCCTGAATTATTACTTATACATGTCATTAAATAAATTAAGAGATTTATAAAAAAAATTAATCTCATAATATAGGTATTCTTCATGAATTAAAAATTGAGCACTGAATCTCTAACCTAAAATTACCTTTTTTTTAACATCCTTTACCCTCATGTAGAATGGTTTTATACACTTTATTAACTTATTTAAAAAAATTCGTCATATTTTTAATATCATATATATTCTTAATATAATAACATATTACCCAATTGTTAATTGTTTTTATTTTCACAGATTCATGAGTTTATTTTCTTTTATTTAAATTCTATTTTTACCCATTACTTTTTTTATTAATATTTCAATTATGATGTAATAATCTATATAATGTAATAAATTATTTATGTAACATATATTTTCATAATATATTTTTTTATAATATTCTATAAAATTCGGATATAGAAAATTAAATTCACAATTTATGGAGAGGGTATGTCGTACGTATGTGATAGAGTGATGTGGTGGGTTCCCCCAAATGATTAGTGTGATTTTGGGGTACTTAGGTGCAGCAGAGTGGCTGACCAAAGACGTCTCTCAAAGGTGGAAGTAGATTTAGAACAACTCTTTAATGGTATTCCAAAAATAAAATAAATGAGATTAAAAACACTATTTGAAAGGATAGGGGTTGGTTATAGTCTATGAATCTAGAAGAGGTTTGATGGAAGAAGATAGTATATTTTTTTGTTTTTATTTTTGAAATGATGTTCGATTAAAATGACACAACAAAAAGATGTTTTTTTAGAAAATATTTTCAAAGGATTAATCGATCTAACTCTACCTCATCATTCACTGATTAATCATTATCATTTAAATCAATATCCACTTAAATATTTTCCCCTAATTTTTTATCCCTCGAACCCTACGAGAGTTAACTTAACCACAAAGATGAAATTACTTAAACACTAGGATAACTTCGGAACACGCAATCACAGCACCCTGCTTTGATTGTTGTTCTAAGGTTAGCTTATGGTCAGTGGTTAATTAGAGCACATATTCATTCTTTAAATGAGGATGAATTGTGTTTAGGGATTATATTTGAACTCTACAAATTTATCCCATATGGTCTTGTATTACCGATTAAGATTGCGCTCTCACAATTTACACAATTCCCAACCTCGCGTGTTTTGAGTTAATTATTCAATTTCTTGCTTAGTTTATTACAATTTAAAAACACAATTCATGGATAATATTAAGTTAATTACATTACCTCAATGATTAAAAATAATTAAATGAATAAGGATAGAGGTCGATCGATAACTAAAAAGAACTGCTCTTCCATGGGTGGTGTAGTCTTCATGGAGACGTTTTGCATAAGCAATGGATTGAAAGGGTAGAACCCAATATTTTCTCCACTCTTTATTCCCACCCAATTAAGAAGATTAAGAGAAGAAGAAGAGGGAAGAACACAGAATATTATTTGAAGAAAAATTCAAGAAACAAAAATGAATGAAAATAAATACAAAGAGGAGGTGGGAGAGGAGAGCCTTTTTGGAAGGGAGGTTTCCACAAGGGATTACTTATTCAATGATTTTTGAGGGGATCCCAAGAGACACCCTTTAGGCCACACTTTCCCAAATCCCCTACCAGCCCTCTCAAAGAGTTAAAAACCCATTAAATAGAGTTTGTAAGGGCTACGGATACATAACTTTCTAAGTGTGAAATGAAACACTCGGCCAAATATTTTATTCTAGGTTGCACCGCCAAGCTGACCTCCAAAACACGTGAATTGACCAGCCTTCCATAAGGATGATTTGTGAAGACTCATGTCTCAAAGCTGTCCTCAAATGTTAGGCTCAATCAAAGACCGGATGAAGAAGATATGGCCCAAATACAGAACCCATGTCCATTCTGCCGAGTCCATCCCACCATTGGATTAATGGCCCATTTACTCCATCCAAATGCACTGTTTATCTCTAGTGTCCTGAATGCAAGTTGTAGAACATTAAGATAGAAACACTATTACAAAATTTCAAATTCAAATAATAAATATAAAAATATTTATCTTCTAAGTACTATAGTGCACTATAAAGGGTAAAACTAGAATTTTCTCCAATTTTTCAAATGAATGATCAAATCCAAAATATTTTATAAATAAACATATCTAACACAATTTGAGGAAATTATATCATTTATTATCAATAAAATATTCAACAAAATAGTGTTTTATCAACTCACCCACACTTACCTTTTTGCACTCCTGGGAAAAACCTCATGTCAAGTAAACATCAATATCAAATCAAAAGCAATTTTAAAACACATATCCTTGAGATCAAACAGTTATACACTAAGAAACAAAATATATCATGCCTTGTAAAAAACCATTATTTCAAGTTCTTCATTTATATTATTCAATATATTTCCACTTCATCTATCCTCCCATGCACAAAACACTTACCTCGCTTGAATTTTCTCTCCTCAGACAAATATCAATTTTTTTGCAATGTCTTTATCATCCAAACTCATACAAGGGTCACCATAGGCTTGATAGATTCCTACATCGCTACCCAATCTGATTCAAGGACATATGTTTATCATGAGGATATTTCAGGGTTGTTCTGTGGATTTCGGTTGGTAGGATTTAGATGTGAAAAATTCTGAGGCTGAATGAGGAGGGCTTGACTATTTTTAAAGAAAAATTGCATTAATCTAAATTTCACTTACATATGGTGTTCTTCTCAATCCCCATAGTATCAATTAATCTCTATAATCCTGAAAATTCATGAAAAGTTTACACCATTCGTCATTTCAGCAAAAAAAATTCAATCTTCTCAAACATGATTTTCTTGAAAGCTCCAGATGGGCACAGCTTTCCACCTCAATTAAAGGCTCCAGAAAAGGCACAGCTTCACATGTCATGAAAGCTCCAGAAAAGGAACAACTTTCAATATAATGACTTTATTCAGTAGAAAACACATCTCTTCAGAATTTAATGTTTCACCCAAAGTATCGGAGAATGTGGTGGCAGAACACAAGATAGATTCCCCCACACATAAGCTCAACTAGATTATGAAATTTAACATCAAGAGTTGGTTGGATAGGGAAAATTGGCTTGTAATGTGGATAACCTAACAGGTTGTGCATGGATTCTAAGGACTACAAGGATTAAATATTCAAGGTAGTCCATTATAAAAAATGAATCTTTGAAATAGGGGCTTTAATACCAAATAAATTCCTCAATAATTTACACATATGTACCTCAGATCCTAAAGTTTTTATAGGAATAGATCAAATTCTGGTTAAATCAAGCATGGTTTGGTTCTCTCATGAAGTGAGGTGAATGTAAAGAATATGAAAATAATGGTTTAGAAGCCTCACAGGAAAGTGATTTCAAATATAAAGACAGTGAGATGTGGCATGGGATTCAAAATTCAGCATACTTTTAATGAGATTACTAAATATTTGAACTTCAAACAAAGTCATTTCAGCATTCATTTAAGCTTAGTTTCAAGGGGTAAATTGTTTCACTTATTGATATGGATTTAAAAATGGTGATGAGAATCATTTTAGCTCAAAAATTTCAAAAACGCAGAAAATTGTAAAATAAACACACAAAATTTGAAAAACACAAAAAAATGGTTTTTTTTACAGGGAAACAATTGAAATTACTAAACTCAAAGGTTTCCTCCCCCACACTTAAAATATTGCATTGTCCTCAATGTGAACCTATGAGATGATATATGCACATGAAATGCAGAATTTTTAAATAGGAAAAATTATATAAAAGTGAAAGGGTTAGGAACAGCCTGATGTGCTCAAGTGATGATGGGGTCATGAAGTATGATAAAATCCACTGCATCAGTGGGATGTCCCTCAATGTATCTCTTCAAACGTTGCCCATTGACTGTAAATATCCTTCCATTGTCCTCTTATGGGATATCCACTACACCATAATTAAAAACATTTGATACAATATAAGGACCTAACCATCTGGAACACAACTTACTAGCCATCAGCTTCAGTCGTGAACTGTAGAGAAGGACTTTCTCTCCAACATGAAACTCCCTTCGTTGGATCATTTTGTCATGAGCTGCTTTTGATCTTTCCATGTAGAGCCTTGAGTTCTCCTATGAAGACAATCTAATCTCCTCAAGCTCTTCAATTTTCATCTTCCTTTGGATTCCAACTTGGTCCAAATCCATGTTGCATTTCTTTATAGCCCAATAATCCCGATGCTCAACTTCCACAGGGAGATGACATGATTTCCCAAAAATTATCTGAAATGGGGACATACTAATGGGTGTCTTGTATGCTATCTTATAATCCCACAATGAATCATCCAAGCGCTTGCTCCAATCCTTCTTATTTGGCTGCACAGTTTTCTCCAAAATTTGTTTCAACTGACGATTTGAAACCTCAGCCTGGCCATTTGTTTGGGGGTGTTATGGTGTTGATGTTTTGTGTGTCACCCCATACTTTCGAAGGAGGTAAGAAAAATTCCTATTGAAAAAGTGTGTCCCTTGGTCACTGATGATGGCCTTTGTTTCTCCAAACCTGCAAAAAAACTGTGCTTTGACAATGTCCACAACAACATTAGAATCATTAGTCCTAGTGGCCTTAGCCTCCACACATTTACTCACATAATCAACAGCAACCAAAATATACAAAAATCCAAATGAACTAGGAAAAGGACCCATAAATGTAATTCCACATACATAAAAAATCTCACAAAAAAGTATGAGTTGTTGGGGTATCTCATGTCTCCTAGAAATAATCCCAGTGTGTTGGAAATGAGAGCATGACTTAAAAAACACATGGGCATCATGGAAAAAGCGAAGCCAATATAATCCATAGTCCAAAACCTTCCTAGCTATCCGTTGGGGTCCAATGTGTCCACCACAAGCATGTATATGACATAAATGCCAAACAGACTCCAACTCATGATCGGGATCAGACCTCCTAATGACTTGGTCACTACACATGCGCCAGAGGTAAGGATCATCCCACACATAAAACCTTGACTCACTTTTTAATTTTAGGACTTGATTTTTATTTATATTTGCAGGGATTTTAGAGGCAACAATGTAGTTAACTAAATCTGCATACCAAGGATGCGTACCTGAGATGGAATAAAGATTCTCATTGGGGAAAGTGTCTCGAATTGGTATTTGGTCCATGTTGTCATCCTCTAGTGTGTGAGTAAGCCTAATCATGTGGTCTGCCACCAAATTCTCTGAACACTTCTTTTCCTTTATCTCAATATCAAATTCCTGAAGAAGGAGCATCCATCTAATCAGCCTGGTCTTTGCATCTGGCTTCTTTAGGTGGTACCTCATAGCTGCATGGTCAGAAAAAACAACTACTTTAGAGCCCAATAAATATGAACAGAATTTATCTAAAGAAAATATGACCGCAAGAAACTCCTTTTCTGTGGTAGTGTAGTTAGATTGGGCAGAATCTAGTGTCCTTGATGCATAAGATATCACTTGTGAACGTCCCTCCACCCTCTGAGATAAGACAGCTCCAACCGCGAAGTTGGAGGCATCACACATAAGCTCAAAAGGAATCTCCCACCGTGGGGGCTTTATGATAGGTGGAGTGGTCAGAAATTGTTTTAGCTCATCAAATGAATTCCTGCAAGAAACATCAAACATAAAATCAGAATCCTTTTGATGTAATCATGACATAGGAGGAGAAATCTAACTAAAATCTTTGATGAAGCCCGATAAAATCCTGCATGCCCTAGAAAAGATCTAACATCACGCACACTTGAAGGATATGGTAAGGATGAAATAATATCTACCTTTGATCTATCAACCTCTATCCCATGTTTTGACACTACATTCCCTAAGACAGTGCCATGCTCTACCATGAAATGACACTTTTCAAAGTTCAGGACCAGATTCTTCTCAATACAACGATTCAACAACTTTCTCAAACTAATTAGACATTCATCAAATGAAGAACCATACATTGTAAAATAATCGATAAATACCTCCATGAAGGTCTCAATAAAATCAGAAAAATACTAACCATGCATATCTAGAAGGTACTTGGGGAATTGCAAAGTCCAAATGGCATCCTCTGGTAGGAAAATGCGCCAAAGGGACTGGTGAATGTAGTCTTCTCCTGATCCTCTGGAGCTATAGGAACCTGAAAATATCCATAAAATCAATCCTAGAAACAATAGTGTGTCTTCCCAGCTAGTCTCTCAAGCATCTGATCAATAAATGGGAGGGGGAAATGGTCCTTGCGAGTGGACTGATTTAGTTTCCTATAATCAATACACACACACCAACTGTTTTGCACCCTCATTGGAAGTAAGGCATCTTTCTCATTTTTAACAACAGTAACACCACTTTTCTTAGGCACAAACTGAATAAGAATTACCCACTGAGAATCTGAATTGGGAAAGATTAAACCTTCCTTGAGGAATTTCCCAACTTATTTTTTAACAACTTCCAGGAGGGTGGGATTGAGTCTCCTTTGTGTTTGTCTCACCGGTTAAGCCCCATCGTCCAAGAGAATCCTATGCATGAAAATGGAGGGGCTAATACCTAATATGTCATCCAATGTCCACCCAATCTCCCTGATGTTCTCCCTAAAAATATTCAAAAGCATTTCTTTATGTTCAATAGGGAGATTGTTAGCAATGATACTAGGTAATCTTTCACCACTCAATAAGTATGAGTATTTCAGATTTGGTGGAAATGGATTGAGTTCTAATGAAGGAGGGTGTAGTATGGATGGAGACATTAAAGGAACTGAAATATGTGCACAAAGAGAATCAGTATCAGAATAGACATCATCAAAATAAGAGAATAAAGCATCAAATCCATCAGCATACTCAACAGCCATGTCATAATCAGAGTGAACATGATCAAAATCAGAATATGAATCCACATAAAAATCTTATCCAAGAAATTATTGTGTATCAGCAACATGTGTAGAAGTGCTCTTATACATCAAAATTGAACCAATACTCATAATATCCCTAAGCATAGGACAATCCAATTCCATGGTGTTTTTACTTGGTGGTTCAAAATGGGAGATAACAAAAGTAGAATGGTCCTATAAGGGGTACTTCATGGAATCCATAACATTAAATATCACAACTTCATCTCCAAATTCCATGGAAAGTTTACCCTCATTGAAATTTATGATAGATTTTTCAGTTTTGAGGAAGGCCTACCTATGATAATGGGGCATGAGAACTTACCTGATCATCCTCCATGATAAGAACATAGAAACTCGCTGGAAAGATGATGTCTCTTACCCGGACAAGTAAATCCTCAAGAACACCTGCTGGATATGTCATAGATATATTTGCCAATTTCACCACTACTCTTGTTGGCTTCAACTCACCAACCTGCAAGGAAGAGAATACAGAGTGAGGCATCACATTTATTGAAGCTCCTAAATCACATAGAGAATCAGAGAAGTGCAACTACCCTATGGTACATGGGATGGTGAATGTCCCGGGATCCTTGCACTTTGTTGGCATTTCTAGAGTTGGTGTAATGAGTGCTGAGACATTCCTTCCAAGGTTGATCCTCTCATTTCCATTGATCCCTCTTCAATTCGTACAAATTTCTTTTAAGAATTTCGTATAACTTGGAATTTTCTTAATGGATTCAAGTAGAGGAATGTTGATCTCTACACGCTTGAATGTATCCAAAACCTCATTTTGCATTTCTTCTTCAACCATCTTCTTGGTTTGAACAACCCTTTTGGGAAAAGGAAGGGGTTTAGGAGGAACATCATCAATCTTTTTCTTACCTTTATCTTTCTCCTTTGATTTATCATCAGTTGGTATGGAATGCGGCTTCTCTAGAGTAGAGGTGAATCACGGTGGAATGGTAGGTACAGATGTATCGTTCATTTTCTTCCCACATCCCAATGTGATGTCACTAACAATCCCATTTGGATTTGGAGTTGGTTGGGAAGGTAGATTTCCAGAATTATTACTCACAAGTTCATGGAGGGCAGTGGGAATCTGGCTCATTTGAGTCTTCAACTCCCTCAACTCTGAACCTTGACTCTTTAGCTCATTCTGTTGATTAAGATCAATTTGCTTCAAAAGGTCATCAGTGTCAGAATATACCTTGGGTGGGGGATTCCCTTGTTGTTGTCTTGTTAATGTTTGAGCTTAAAATGCCCTTTGGGGTTACTGGAAACCCTGCTAGTAAGGCGGAGGCTGCTAGAAGTTCTGTTGAATGTGTGGCCTTTTTTGTTGTCCAGATCCATACCTCATGTCTGATTGATCCTTCCACCCTTGGTTGTATGTTGGAGCAAATGAATCAACTTTTTTTTGGGGATATGGTTGTTGTTGCTGCTGAAATGGTCTCCCTGGGAATACTGCTACGCAATCCCTTGTCTCTTGTAGTTGTGGGCAACAGTCAGTTGGGTGTCTTGTCTCAATGCAAATGCCACAAGGCCTTGAAAAAGGGGGTAGATATGTCTTTTGTGCCAAATAAATTTGGCTCACTATAGTTGTCAATTCTTATAACTTGGTATCAATAAAATGACTATCAAGAGAAGAAGGACTTACCGGATGTACTCCCCTTATATGTGGTGTACCACGATCACCAAATTTTTGGGAGTTTTGGGCCATCTTGTTGATAAATGAATGTGCGGCCACTGATGTCTTATCCACCAATGCTCCTCCACCTGCAGCATCAACCATGCTCCTCTCCATGGGTGTGAGTCTTTCATAGAAGTATTGGGTGAGGAGTTGCTCACTGATTTGGTGATGCGTACAGCTTGCACACAACATCTTGAATCTCTCCCAATACTCATACATTGAATCCCCTTGTGCTTGCATGATCCCCAAGATGTCCTTACGAAGGGAAGTGGTCCTTGATGCTGGAAAAAATCTCTAAATGAAAAGATATTTCAAATCCTTCCAACAAGTTACATCTTCGGGTTGTAAATAATACATCCAATCTTTCACAGCTCCATCAAGTGAGAATGGGAATGCTCTTAATTTGATTTGGTCTTCAGATACATTTATTGGTTTCAAGGTTGAGCAAACCACATTAAATTCTTTCAAATGTTTATTGGGATCTTCACCAGAGAGGACATGAAACTTTGGAAGTAAGTGAATTAACCTAGATTTTATTTCAAAGTCCGATTCAAGATTTTGGAATGCAATACAACATGGTGGATAGTTAGTATCAGGTGAAGCCAATTCCCGAATGATTCTATTAAGTTCATTTCCATTATTTTCAGCCATTGGTTCTTCTTTTATGTTTTAATTTGAATAACTTCTAATTCCAATATTTCCAGAGCAGAGGAATTCACCAACTGGTTGAATATTGAATTTTCCCGTAGACTGAGAGTGTCTGATTCGTGCCCTAAGGCTGCGTTCAATCTCAGGGTCAAGATCTAAGAGATCTTCGGGATTACTTCATGTCATCAATCAATGAAAGATAAAAATAAGGAAATTGGACCATAGTAAAATAAAAATTAGAATTTTGAGTTGATGGTCCAAAAAGAAGTAGAAGAAAATAAAAGAATAAGGGAAAAAATCAGATTGGGTAAAGACAGATGAAATAAGAGAGGAAGAGAATAAAATGTAAAACAAAGTAAATACCTCTAATTAGTTGAAATAATTACTTGACTCCCCGGGAACGACTCCAATTTGATAGAGCACTGTCGTGGGCACCCTCAAATGATTAGAGTGATTTGGGGGTACCTAGGTGTAGCCGAGTGGCTAACCAAGGCCATCTCTCAATGGAGGATGTAGATTTAGAACAACTTTTTAAAGGTATTCTAAAAATAAAATAAAAGAGAAAAAAATTTGAATGTATGGGGGTTGGTTATAGGTTATTAATCTAGAAGAAGTTTTCTAGAAGAAGATTGTATATTTTTTTTGTTTTTAGTTTTGAAATGACGTTCGATTACAATGACACAACAAAAAGATGTTTTTTTGAAAAGATTTTAAAAGGCGTAATCGATCTAACTCTACCTCTCCATTCAATGATTTATCATTATCATTTAAATCAATATCCACTAAATTATGATCCCCTAATTTGTTATCCCTCGAACCCTATGAGAGTTAACGTAACCACAAAGATGAAATTATTTAAACCCTAGGCTAGCTTCGGAACACGTAATCGCAGCACCCTGCTTTGATTATTGTTATAAGGTTAGCTTATGGTCAGTGGTTAATTAGAGACATATCCATTCTGTAAATGAGGATAAATTTTTTTAGGGATTATATTTTAACTCTACAAATTTTTCCTGTATGGTCTTGTATTACCGATTAAGATTGCACTCTCACAATTTACACAATTCCCAACCTCGCGTGTTTTGTGTTAGTTTTTCAATTGATTTCCTAGTTTCATACAATTTAAAAACACAATTCAGGGATAAAATTAAGTTAATTATAGTAGCTCCATGATTCAAAATAATTAAATGAATAAGGATAGAGGTCGATCGATTACTAAAAAGAACTACTCTTCCATGGGTGGTGTAGTCATCGTGGAGACGTTTTGCATAAGCAAAAGATTGAAAGGGTAGAACACAATCTTGTCTCAACTCTTGATTCCAACCCAATTAAGAAGATGAAGGGAATAAGAAGAGGTAAGAACACATAAGATTATTTGAAGAAAAATTCAAGAAACAAACATGAATCAAAATAAATACAAAGAGGAGGTAGGAGAGGAGAGCCTTTTTGGAAGAAAGGTTTGCACAAGGGATTACTTCATCTAAGAGTTGAGAGGGGATCCGAAGAGACACCCTTTCGGAAAAACATTCCCAAATCCTCTACCAGCCCTCTCAAAGAGTTAAAACCCCCTTTAAATAGAGTTTGTGAGGGCTAGGGATACATAAAGTTTTATGTGTGAAATGAAAAACTCGTCCAAATATTTTATTCCAAGTTTCACCTCCTAGTGGACCTCATAAACGCGAGAATTGACTGGCCTTCCAGAAGGATGATTTGTGCCAAATCATGTCCCGGAGCTTTTCCAAAATTTTGGGCTCAATCCAAGACCAGATAAAGAATATCTTGCCCAAATACAGAACTCATGTCAATTCTGCCGAGTCCAGCAGACCATTCAATTAATGGACCATTTACACCATCCAAATTGACTTCTTAGCTCTAGTTCCTTGAATGAAAGTTGTATAACATTAAGTTAGAAACACTGTTACAAATTTTAGATTTCAAATAATAAATATTAAAATATTTATCTTTGAAATACTACAGTGCACTATAAAGGGTAAAACTGAAATTTTCTCCAAATTTTCAAATGAATGTTCAAATCCCAAATATTTTATAAATAAACATATTTAACATAATGTGAGGAAATTATATCATTTATTATTAATAAAATATTCAACAAAATTTTGTTTTATCAGTACTCATGGAAATTACTTTTATTTCCTTGTCATATTTAAAAAAAAGAATTAAATGATATATATAATGTATATTATAATTAATTTGACATATTTATTTGGAATATTTGACAAATTTTTATTAACATTATCCTATATACATACTATTTATAAAATGAACGAATTAATCTCCTTGAGGATCCAGTTTTCCATAAGTCCACAAAAAATGATGTCGTATTCCCACAAAATTGTAAGAATGAAGGTAAGAGTTATGTTATAATTAAATAATAATTATGATATTTTAAATATTATATTTATTAAATATATACCAAAAATCCATCAATATTTCCATCCTTTAAAGGAGGTAATAAAAGTAACAAACGACACCCGTTCGTGAGGCTGTAGTCCGCCATAAACCAAAATAATGACTGTGTATCCCATTTGATGGATGTGTATGAAAGTATAGTTCAACCTATTATCATTAGAACGAATAATAATATTTATGAAACTAATTTTATTATATAATATGGATATAAAATTAATGTAGGTTTTGTTGATGTAAATGAAACCAATGTAGTCGTTGAAGAAGGACACATCTCATTCGGGTATATAGTAGATTGAATTTATTTAATGTATAAATTTTATATTAATTTATAACAATATTATATTCACATTTAGTCTTGGTGTATCTTATCACAAACTGTATCAAATATAATGATATTACATTAGATTTTTGTGGCATTACTCAAAAACCCTGATATTTTTTATAAATGTCTTTTTTATTTAAGGTTTTTTATATTTATTAATTCATGAAATAATGAATATATCCTATATTATAATAATAATTTTGCTTTATGTTCATTTCACCCAACACATAGGAATATATGCATCACATGTAACATCGACATGGCTTGAGTCACACACAACATTGAATTTGAACAAAGAAACACATTATTATTATAATTATTCAGACATGATAGTAATATCCTAATAATTTGACATAGTAATTTCTATAGTAATAATAATTTTTCAAATTTTATCTATAATGGTTCAAATAAATTAAATATACTTATAATCAAATTTATAGCTTTTGTTAAAGTTTTTATATGATTAGAATACTATTTCCATAATGGTACTACATTTTATGCCCTTATATGAATAATAATTAAATATATTTTAAGCAATCGTAGAAATTCAATTTATTAAAATTAACATCATCTTTTAATTAGGAATGTCAAAATTAACATAGGTTTATTTTTTATTATTTTTCTAAGAATGTTCATTTTTTATATATATTAAATATAATGTACTGTTATAAAATATTATTTTTCATTTAAACAATATTTATATTTTAGAAATAAATTAATGTTAAAATATATAAATGGTAAAAATATAAATACAGTTTAGGTAACTGGATACCTTTTTATATTAAAATTATTTATGAAAACATATTAATCTTTTGAAAATTGTTTTTACTACCTTCTAGCCACGTCGGCATGGTTAGTTTTTAACATAATTGTTTCACTTCTCTTAATTGAATATATTAAAAAGGACCCATAGGTTGTCAAAATAATGATATTTACAATCAACTAGTATAATCATAATTTTGTGTCAATTTTTTGTTTATTATTTTTTACCTAGAATTCATGTATGTCGAGTAATTAAAAGAAACATTAATATCCATATGTTATAAAATTACACTAAAAATAGTCCTAATTTAATTTTATGAGCTATTATAAGACAAAATATGCCTTAGTCTACAATTATATCCTTGTATTGCACTTGGGTATAAATATGGAATTTGACTATGAAAATAAATTTAAAATATTGTTAAATTATCTTTATCATCATAATTTATTTTTAATTTCTTTAAAATATATAATTTTAGTAAAGGCTCTCATAATGAAGATGCATTAATTGTCTAATTAAAATATATATAAAATAAAATGTATTAATAATAATAAAATAATATTAATTTAACATAAATAATTACATAAAATTATTATATAGAGATCATTTATATGTTATTGAGATATAATTAGTGTTTTTTAGAATTTATCATGATGTTATGTTAATTATAAAAAGAAAAATATTGAATAGTATCAGAAATTGGCCTAATAAATACTTTAAAATAAAAATTATTTTATAGATTATATAAAATTTAAAAAAATATAAAATTTAGGAAAATAATGATAATACGATTTAGCGTGTATTAAATAATTTTTTTGGGATATTTTTTCCTTTTAATGAAAACTATATTATCCCAAAAGAGTCAAAATTCACATGTTATTTGTAAAAGATAAAGTGTGTTAACTAAGGGTTAAGGAAAAATGATACTCTTAATATTGTGACATAAACAATTCTAAAAAACATTGGATGATATTATTTCCACACATCCTCATCTTTTATTATAAATAACTCACTTTGGTGTTAAATGGAATCCAAAATCAAATTCTATTAATTTATAATATTAAGAGTCTCCAAAAGTGACCTCGCCTAAATTATAAAAGGCACATCCTCCCTCAATTATTGAACTCACATTGAGACATCAAGATCAAAATATACTAGTCTATTCCCCATATATAATTCCCTAGCAACATTCTAGAGGTTCTGTTATTCTCTAAAATACTAAATCTTGTGTCCCTGAGAGGATATATAATGGGAGATTGTCAAAGAAGAGGTAATCTCTTTATGGACTTTTTCCAAATTACTTCCTCATCTACTTCATATTCATATGTAACATTCAAATGTAATAAATACAGTATAATATATATTCTGAGATGTTATTATTATTTTAGAATAAACATATTCCATATTTTATATAGCATATGTAAAATGAATGTACCACATGTTCCTATGTAAAAATTATAATTTCCGCAACATGTTAATATCATGTTTTCATAACTAAATTATTTGTATGGGTATAATGATGTATATAAAGAATATATATAATAATTAATTTTTTTTCTTTTCAATTAATATAACCTCTAATTCCTCACCCTTTTACCATTAATAGTATTATATTTTCTCTAATGTGTATGTACGACCTACCATTTCAACGACGCAATAAAATATATCATCCACATTAATCATTTCATGATAGATTTTTAAAAATGTATATTATGAATATATATTAAATATATTACATAATAATGAAATTAAATAACATAAAAAATATATATTTTATTTTACTTCCCCCATCCAGTACCATATGAAAACAAGAACTACGTTATACAAATATACGGCATACAATATCTATGAACGGTGTATTCAATTTCATATGTATATAATATATATTTTATTAAATACTAAATATATATAATATTTATATTACATGTTTTACATTATTTAAGCTATTATATCATGATAAATGTAATAGGATGATGAATTAAAAGTCAAAACACATATGATAATCAAACCAGTGTATACCTGAAATGTTGCAAAAATGTGGAATTTTTGATAAACTGGTAATATTATGTCCTAAATGAATCATATATCATATAATAATTTTTATTATGAATCATTCATCAACTAATATTATTTCTAAACCATTATACAGGAGTGTTGGACATGTATGGAGGGATTTAGACCCAACTTTAATGATTTTTGTCTCACCCTTAATTCTGTGAGACACATGCCTCATGCACTACATATTTCTACTATGTTATTTATATAATTCCAATTAGTTTATTTTATTGGTATTATACTAAATATGAATTTTTTTTACATCCATATAATTTTTTTCATTCATGTCTATATAATATGGTTGATTTTAAAGGTGTAAGGTTATTTCATCTAACTTTTTTTCATTGCGATATATGACTTAATAACCACACATTTCATTTGTGTGGCATTCATTATTCCCTTAAATGTATTGTATGATTTTTTTAAATTAATATTTTGGTATTTACATATGCAAATTATTATTACTATTTCATGGTTTTTTATGGTTCTAATGTTACCAAATTGGTAAGGCAGTTTTATCTCATGTTTTGTAATTTGAGAAAAGTGTTTTGTTATGGACCTATATTATTTTCAATGTTTATAAAATGTTATCTGAAATTTAAAATATGAAATAACTGAATTTTTATGTTGTTTTAATCTTTGATTAATGTTATCATTTCAAGGGGATTAAGAATCAAAAGTTTCAAACTAGAATGAAAAAATTTGAAATGTTTAAGGATGATTTTTCTAATGAAATTTTTTTAAAATATATATTAGGATAATTTTCAATAAATAATTATTTTAATGGAATTTATTCTATTTTAATGATATTTATGAATGATTCGTTTACATGTTTTCATAGTAATTCTCAAGTAATTGTTTAAATTTTTTTACAACCTTTCTTAAAATGGTTTTTTAATATTTCATTTTATTTAGAGATGGGTTTTTATTAGTTTTTAGGATTAAAAATGAATTTTTTTCAATGAATAGATATATTTTACTCATTAAATGTTTCAAATGATTTTTCATGATTCCATTATATTTTTTTGATATTTATTTCAAATGAAATCGGTATGAATGTGTTTTTTGTTTTAAATGTTTTTTAATGAAGTGTATTGTACGATGTGATATTTCAAAATCCTTCTCCATATAAGATGACATAATATGTTATTGTTGAGTAATATAAATCATATTATTTCTCCAAATGATATATGCTTTTTGTGGAATAATGTTTAATAATCCCATTTTTTATATGTTATTATTTTAAATAAATGATTACAAACCATTTATTTTTTACATAGTAAATGATATGATTAAATTTTAATGACAAACCATCCATTGAATTGGTAATGATATGATTGTTTTGGACAATGTGAAAGATGTTTTTATGATTTTATTATGATATCTTTGGGAGTTATATATCACTCTAATTAAGTGGGTAAAGAGTCTTGGGTCATGAGATAATGATAGGAATCATATCTATGAGCTTTTTCATATATGGGATGATGGTAAATTGCAATCCACTATGGGATAATGGGGAAACCTGATATAAAATGCTAGAATGGGAAACCCGGTCCAATGTGGGAATATGTGGAAACCCATTACAATATGTAAAGATGAGAAACATGGTCCCTTACAAGTAAAGGAATTCAACTAGGGATAACATTGCGTCCCTCAAAATATGTGCAGCACTCTTGAATGGAAATGACAATTTCATTTAATGAGTCTTTACATAAAAGGAATTATATTAAATTTTCATGTAAATGCCAAAATTCTATGTATTACTCATTTTTTATGCCTTCATGGATTACATTCCTTATTTCCTTGCGATTCGTGTATTACAAACATCTAATACTTTTTCTATGATTCTTAATTATAATAATAGATATGTAGGGTATGATCCTATTTATTCACAATCATGTATACATACCCTTATTCTCATGATTATGATTACATATCTCCATTTTTTAAACATTATAAGAATCATTGATCACCATTTATATTTTTTTATTTTCCTAGGGATATGATTAATGGTTATAACTCTGATACGTTAAAAATGGTTCCAAATAGGAAGAAATATATGGTGAAATGATTAAATGAATTATGGTCCAGTTGTTTATGTTTTAATGATTTCAAATTTAATTAACTAATTATATCTTTATATGTATATTTTTTTATGTGATGAGTATTTCAAAAAAGTAATGTAATTTTCTTTCATGTGAATCATGGTACATTATAGTTGGTATAAGTTTTATGGTTTAGTCAACCTTTAGAAAATTGTTTGAAGAATGATTAATGAGATCTGTAAGGGTATTTTTAAGGATATGTCCAATAATAAGTTTATGATCATGAAAATATTCTGGAATTTTTTAAATTTATTGAGTGAGGTGTTTCATAGAATTACATCCTTTTCTTGATTCTATAAGATTTTATGGATCTAGAACAAATTATTTTAGGGTTTTCTACTTTTACATGGTTTATTATGTATGAATGGGTGTAAACCATAATATGGCAATGGGCCTTGAAACACACATGGTTTGACACTACAGGGGGATATTCTTTGAGAATTACCAAAAAAATTATGAAACATCATGAAGGATTTAAATATTATTTGTATATCAATTACATACAATAGAATAATGATTCAATATATTAAATAATAATGTGTCATTATTTATTCATCATATAAGAGATTTTCAATGATTTTTTGGGTTCTATTATGATAAGTATTTCCGAAAATTTTCATCATAGTTCTAATTATAGGAGGGAACTAGATTGAATTTGGATAACATTGAATGACACAAATGGTGAATGTATGGAAATTATGAAAAATAATTTCATAAGTGTAAATCATAAAAATATAACTTATAAGGTGGTATGAGTATTGGTTTTACTATTGAAGATAAAAAAGATCACAAACGATATGAGATATATATGGGACATTATAACAGTATTTTTTATATTAAATTTACAATGAATTATTAGATTTATATTATGGTATATGAATACATAATTTATATTTCATATTATAGTAATGCTTTATTAAGGAATAATATGATGTGGATTGAGTAATTTATTAAGAATTAAATTTGATGAATGAAGTATAATATTATCATTAAGGATATGAAATGGCATGTTAAAGGGTGTTGGTGATATAGAAATGTCAATAAATTAAAATGTAATATTTTTATATATAACTTAATATAGTTCTTCTGTACTGATAATGATTTCTGGATAAATCTTTTTCGGATATGAATAAGTAAAATTGGATAATACTGAAAATCTAAAGTGTTATTGACAACTAGATTATTCTATAATTGATGAGGTTTAAAATATTTTGGGGAATAATTAGTATATCCAATATACCCATTAACTTGGTATCATGATTGTTTTTTATAAGGATGTATTGTATTTTCGTTTAATTCCATGTATATAGAGAATATATGATGTTGTTATTCACTTGATTGGAATCTGACAAACGAGATCATCCTTATGATTGATGATAGATAAAGATTACGATGATTTAGTGACCTTATTTCTAATGATTTCGATTTTTAGCTATCAAAAGCATTGGAAGGTTATCTACATATAGAAAGTATAAGTTAATATTCAAAATATTTTTGTTAAATTAATTTTTTATTTTCATTACAAGTGGATATATGTATATTTGTTAAAATGAGATAACATTTTAGTTGTGATAAAGACATATAGAATAACATATACATATATTTATGGATCCCATTATATGTTAATGTTTTATGAGTGATATGTTAGACTTACTTTCATGGAATAAGTAATGAATTAGACATTTATCATAAAAGGAAAATGTTTTATATTCTGCTGAAATCATGTATGTATTTCATCTCATGAAAATTAATTATCATAAAGAAAATTATAGTGATGTATACAGGATGTCATGTAATCATAGTTTTAATGATATCAATGACCCTTTTAGGATTCATTATTTTATTGTTTTTTATTTTTAACATTCTCTTGATTAACCCATTTTATGAGATCAGTGATCTTTATCCATTTCTAGGATTATTTACAAATATCCTTTTTTTCAAAACCTACAACTATGTTCTCTAATGTAGAAAAAAAATATTTACATGGGGTAACAGTAAGTTTCAAATTTTTACTTTTCTAAAATGTTGTTTTATAATTCAATTGGATGATGTGGGTTTTAATAAATGAACCATCCAAGTATTAAACAACTGACAACCCAGAAACATTTAATGGGAGAAATTTATTTTAAGGGGTTAGAATGTAACCCCATGATTTTATAATTTTTTATAATTAATTAAATCTTTTTTATAGTTTTTTATTTTATGCAATAATGAATATAAATTACTTTATATTAAATTATTATTATTTTTTACATTCATTCCACACAACCCCAAGGAAATATTTTGCTACATGAAAAACCAACTAAAGAAAAACTGAGTTTATATTAAATAAATCATTATTATTATAATTATTGAAAATTTATAGTTATAATATAGACATAATAAATTGTAATATAATTAGTACAAACTATTTATTTAAATTTATTTAAATTTTTTTCAAATAACTAAAACTTATTTATTATTATATACTTAATTTCTTGTTATATTTTACACATTTTCAAACTAAATTTTCATAAAAAAGTGTTCCTCCGTATTTACATATTTTTAGACACTGATAAATTTAATTTGGTAATATAAACATTATTTTTTAATTAGAAATGTCAAAATTAACATTGGGATAATTTTGAGTATTTCTGTGAGTAGATACCTTTTTTGATGAATTGTGAAAATTAATATATTATTTATTAAAACTGTGTTTTTTAAATAAATATTATATACAAACTTAATTTCATGGTCACAAAATAAAAAATAAAAATATATTAATCCAGTGTGGGTCATTGGAATCATTTTTATAATAAATTATATATACGTACTTATTGAACTATTGAACTGTCTTTTTATTACCTCCTCGATACATCTATGGGATTAGAATTAAACACAATATCATCACATCTATGAATTGAATAAAAGAAAATATACATAAATGGTTTTAATATATATGATATCTAAATTATAATATGATAATATTTATTTCTTATGAATTGTAACTATCATATATTTTTCCCACAATTAACGATAAATCAGGCAATTAAGGGTGAAACTAATATTCTAATATTATAATATTACCCAAACATTTATCATAATTTCTTTAGATCGGTGGTTTTTAAAAAAATAATTTTTATTCAGTAATTGTAACCTTTTTTAATCAACATAGGTATTCATATGAGATTTATTATATTTTATTTAACGAAAAATTCAATGTGTCAAATAAATACTTATAATAAGTAAATTATTTTTAATATATGGTTATATAGAAGATAAATTATATTCTATATAACCATTTTAATGCTAATAAATTTTCCTTCAAAAGGATAATTTATTTTCATATTTAAATAATAAATAATTTATTTAATGTTTTATAATGATGATGTTGTTATTGTAAACTTATAAAAATAAGTAATAAATGATATTAAAAATATTAAAATAAGTATAATTGAAAATATATAATTATATAATATAAATATATATATTACATTAATATGTTAGTGATATATTAAATTTTTTTGGTTTGAATTTATAATGTTATGCAATTGTTTTTAAAAAAATATAGAATATTATAAAAAATTGCGTAAATGATACGTTTAAAAAAATAATTTTTTTAATGATACAAAATTCATAAAACTATAATATTTATTAAAAATACTATAATAATGTTAAAAATATCATAAATGATCCATTTTTTAATTTTTAATTTTATAGTAACTATATTAACCTTATAATGAATAAATTAAAATTGTCATGATAAAAGTTAAAGTTTATTATCAAATGGTTAATACCAAAAGATAATGTTAATATTGTGACCTAAAAATGTCTAGAAAAAATTGGATAATATTATTTTGAACCATATTAATATTATATTACAAATTACACACTTTAGAGAAATTGGAAATCAATAATCTATTTATATTATTTTATTATTTTTGGAGCTTACTAAATTTCCCCTCATCTCAATTATAATATTTTTCCTCCTCCCCACCTTATTCACCTCACATTGATCCTCATATCACATTTATAATGTGTATATTTACATTTTACAACTATATTTTAACATTCTAGTTGTTCTATTATACTCAAAAAACCATCTGCAGGGTCCCAAGAAGGAGATTTATAAAGAAATCATCAATGAAGATGTAATCTCCTTACTAACTCTTTCAAAATTGTTTCATCATATAATTCATATTCTTATGGAACATTATAACCTAATATCCCCTATATCTACTATATTATGATATTTTTTATTATGGAATGACTGTATTTCATCTATTATTCGTCCTTTGAAAAGGATAGTGTCACATGTTCCAACATATGACTTATTGTATCCACACTATTTTTCATATGATTATCGTCACTATATTATTTAGATGGGTACAAAAAAAAGATATTATTTATAATAATAATAAATATTTAATGATATTGATTATGATTAATTAATATTCCATTTAATTCCTCCCTTGTATACCATTAAAATTATGACATTGTCACTCGTGTGTACGTATGACCTACCATCCCCATGACGTGGTGATGTTTATCTCCCACATCAATCATTTTATGAATAATTATAAAATAATGTTTATAATTAATGAATATTCAATATATTAAATTGTTAATATAATTATATATATATATATCTCATTTACCTCCTTCCATTCAGCACTATACGAAAATATAAACAACATTAATGAATACGTACGGTTTACCCATCTATGAAAGGTTTATTCCATTTCATATATCTATATTATATATATATATAGTTAATATATAGATATAATATATATATAAATACATTATTAAAATTTTATGTAATTAAAAAAATGATTTATGTATTATTATTATGAATGACATGTCAAAACACGTACTATAAACAAACTAGTTATTATCCAAAATGATTATTTAATTAAGAAATATTAATAAATGGGAAATATAATGTAATAAATTAATAAAATATTATATGATAAATACAATTATAATTTTCTTAAATGTTATTAAAATATGTGAACTCATGATACGTGTGTTTTGTAATTGTACCGATGGAATCAGATTTAAGGTAAGGGATTCTTTCCTCACATTCTCCTCTCTGAGGCACTAGCGGCATACACAATATGTTTCTTATAAGTTTTGAATATACTAAACATGTAATTATTTTATGAGTATTATACATACTATTATTGTATTTTTAAATCCATATATTTTTCTATCGTTAATGGGGAATCTGATTCGAATGATTACAATGGTTTAAGGGAATTTTATTTCACTATTTGTATATGTGAGATACATTCCTTATTGACCAGAAATTAAATTTATGTGGAATACATTCTTCATAGGAATGTATTATATGTTTTTATAGTTTACATTATTTTTAGTTACATATCATTTTAATTATGACAATTTCATTGGGTTTTAAAGATTAAAATTTACCAAATGAGTATGGTTGTTTTCTAAAAAATTTCATTTATTCAAAAAAATGAATTTTATACACCTATATTCATTTACATGGTATGTATACCTCCGTTTAAAATTTTATATTAGTAGTATACTTCTTTTAGTAATATTTGTAACTTCATGTAGTGTTATTATTTCAAGGGGATTATGATTCAAATGTTTCGAAGTGGTATGGGGGGGGACATTAAAATGTTTAACATTTATTTTCCTCATGAAATGTTTTTAAACTATATATTAATCTAATTCCCAAGGATGGAGGATTTAAAAGTAATTTATTATATTTTAAATTGTTTTTAGGTATTATATTAAAATAATTCATAGAAAATTTAAAATAAATTGGTTTTAAGTATGCTTTAAATATTTCTTTACAAGTATTCATGATTCCATTAAAAATTTTGTAAAAATAGAATCAAATTATTTTATGTATAAAACAAATTTAAAAATAATGAAGTATATTTTCCTCATGTAATGTTTAAAGTTATTTTTAGACATTCTAATTCATGTTTTGAGTATTTTTTCAGTTGAATTGGTTTTTAAATTGATTTATATTTTAATAAGTGATTCTAAGTAAATGGCATGTTGCATGTGTTCTTTTGAAATCCTTCTTTATAAAAGAGGACATAATTTTTTATAGTTAGAGAATAACCGTAACATTATTTCCTTGAATGGATTATTTTTTTTAATGAATTTTTTATAAGAAACTAACTAATTTGTACATGTTGAACTATTTACGAAATGACTATGAAACATATATCATTATCATAGGTTATGGTATTATTATATGTTTATTAAACCTGTTCCATTACATTGGTTATGATAAACGTTTTTATTCTCATGTGGAACATGAATGTATTGTTTCAATATGATATTAGTGGGACCCATGTAACCTTATAAATCATTATTCAATGGTTTATGTCTCATGAGATAATGATGGGAATAATGCAAATGAGAAAGATCCCTTATAAGTAGATTTGGAAAATATATGTGCAATAGGAAATTGGGGAATCCCAATTTCTTATTGGAATATGGGGAAACCAAATGCACTACAGAATGTGGGGAAACAAATTCCCTTGTAAGGAATGTACTACATCATGGGATGGTGGTGTGTACCTCCCAAAAGGTTAAGTCCCCATTATGTGCCCTGATAAGTTCTAGCAACACTTTTCACCTATAGGGAATGGAAGTAAATGTTTATAGGGATGTAAAAATTCCATGTATTACTCCTTTTTTATGATTTTATGTATTATGGTCTTTATTTCCTTATGATTCATGTATTATGTACTATAAATATTTATTCCGTGATTCACATTTATGATCTCTCATATGAAGGTGTGGGATCCTTTATTTTCATGATCTTGTACTCATAACCTTATGCTCGTAATTTTGTTTACAAATCTATCATTTTTACCCATAATAAATATTTAAGATAACACTTAATTATGTTTTTCCTCCCCATTATGTGAATATAGGTTATAATTCTAATTTGAAAAAAGGGAATATAAAAAAATGAAATATAAAATAGAATAACTAGATGTATTACAAACATGTTTTTTATGTTTTCAAAATTCCAAAAGGTACTAAACAAATATGATATTTCGGTATATGTTTTTATGATGTTTTATGTATTCTAAAAATGTTATGTAATTTCAATGAAAATCATACATGTGTTTTTATGATTATATTCCACTCAGAGTAATTATATTTTCACTTCACAATTTAATGGTGATATTATATATGAAAATTTTTATATTTATAAATTAATTTGTTGCAAAATCCACACAGTAAAAGGGTTAATAAAACATCAATTTAATAAGAGAAAAATGAAATATCAATGGTTATATTAAGTTATATATAAATATATTTCTATGTTGGAGAATATTATTTTAAACTAAAAATATGAACATATAGAAAAATAAATAAAAATAAAAGAGGGTAATTGACATAAATGATCCCAAACATGTGAATCATCAGTGGAATTTTTATGGCCTCAAAGAAATAAATATTTGATGATTTAAAAGACCATTGGTTAAAAAATAATTTACGTATTGTGATAAAATTTCATTTCTATATCATTTTCCTAATTCAAAGTATTTATATTACCAGACAAATTTATATATATATGGACATGGTATGATTCTATTTTTTAAACACAATATCATGGTATGGAATTTAATTAAAAAATTAACAAATTCATCCCTTTACTTAAAAAAGGAATAACCAAAAATGAATTTTAATTCTAGAAGTGGAAAAAATAATTTCAATGAAATATAAGATACATAAATGATTGAAAATTTTATTTATATGTCTCTAAATAATTTTCAAACCAGATATGTTGAATTCAATTATCTCTAAATTAAAATGTATTACTATTGGTACCTTATTAATATTTATTTTTCAATTGTTTTGACAAAAAATGTGGAATATTATTCAGTATATTACACTGGTTAGATGTTGGTGTTAAACGCTTTTCATTCTTTGATAGTGTGTTAGAAACCTATGGACTTGTTATATATTATTGGTTTTCTCCCATAATAAATATTTTTCCATTTTTAAAATACATTAATATAATTCCTATTATGTATCATTACATATGATTGACATATTTGAATTTAAATTAATCATTACATACCATTTCAACTAGGATTTTAAATGCAAATTATTTATTTCCATAAATATTAATAACATTATTTTTATATAACACATATTTTTTAAATACCTTTTAATTATGTGTATAAAATTTAAGGTCATTATTCATCAAATAAAATTTACACAAAAATATATACATTCCACAATTTTCATGAAAATCGTCATAATATTTGTAGACTCCCTTGACATAAATCCTAAAATGTATTGATTAGGACATATAAAATATGATTGAACATAATATAATAATTATATGGTGGAATATATAAATCTTATTCTAAATAAGACATATGTGATTCTATGAAAATTATGAAAGTATATCTTAGGGTAATGTTCCATAATTTAGGTTTTCTTAAATCTAGTACACATGGATTCTACAAAACAACCTATGATACCAAATATAAAAACATGACCATAGAAACCTAGCATTGGTGTCTAATAGAATTATTTTGAAATGAATATAAGGAATCAAATCATGTTGGACCAAATAGATTAATAGTTTTTTTAAACCAGATATATACATGAGTCATGCATTAAAATTGGTTACACTAATTACAATTTTTTGATAATATCATTATTCCCACATATAATATCCTTGAATATAAATATTAGTATTCTTCATAGATTTATAGGGAAATTAAAAAAATATTGGTTAATTCAAATTCTTACAGTGGGATATGTACATAGGAAAAAATAATGAATCTATATGAATAAAAAATATGGAATGGTAATAATTGAATAAAAATTTTATTTAAATAACTATATAAGTCATTATAAATATTGAAATACAAGAAAATAAAATAAGATTCCATTTTTTAATTAAAATAAAAATTAAATGAATCTATATATATTTTCATAGTGAAAATAACATATATATAATAAATATTTAATATGAATGAAGGGAATGCTTATTTATCCGGTGTAATGAATCTAGCTTATGAACAATTATACCATCATGATATATCATGATGAATTTTTATTCTATGGTTAGAAACCCATATTATCTACTTGTAAACATTCTAGATTGTATTATCCCGATCTTATTGCATATCACAATATTATTGATGCATCAAGGGGGTTATTTTCAATTATTCCAAACCTGTGTTGTGCTCATCCAATGAATTCCTCATATATAAATTAATCGATTAAATTAATAAAAATTGTGCCTTATCAAATATATGTATTTAAAAAATAATAACTATTTATCAATATATCCCAATATAATAAAATACCTATTAATTTAATTACCGTATGTTAAAATTTTATATGGTTTTGGAAATTAACAAATCCATGATAAATTATTTGTATAATTAAGAGAAATTCAATGTCTAATGATTGTAGAAATGTGTATATTTCAAGGGGATGACAAAAATGAATCAAGGAAGTGAATTTTAATATAATATTTATCAAATTAAATTTAAAACCATCTAGAGGTATAATTAGGATAGTATAAATACAAATTATCGAAATTGGGGTACAAATAATTGTTGTTATCATTGATGAAAAAAAATATCATAAAAAGATATTGTAAAAACATTATAGAGGATAAAATACATTTCATTGTAAAAATAAATTATCCTTTTTTTTAAAAACCATAAAATATTTACCTTTTAAAAATAATTATTACATTTAAATGAAAAAACAATTGGTAATTCTGTACATGTTAAACAATTTAAATAAAACATTTCCTTTATAGAGTAAAAGGGATATAAAAGTGACTTCATCAAAAAGATAAAAGAATATTTCATTGAAAAACATTCTAAAATACTAAAAGTGTGAAAATTTATTTAATAAAAAAGATTAAAATGATAAAAAAATAACAAAAATTTAGAAACATGGTTTTTGAAATAAAACATGTTCTCTGATGATTAAAGGAAATGAGGTCATGCATCCCTAAAAATATTTTCTAAATCATTATTGTTACTAGAGAGAGGAAAAACCAAACAAATACTTAAGTCGGTAATTAATAATCATAGGAGAGTAAAATTATATAATTTATTGATGAAATATAATATAAATTACATTAATGTATTTTCAATAATAAGAAATCATTATTAGAATGATAATGTGAATTTTACCAATAAAATGATCATAGCATCCAAGTGAGAATTAATAAATGAAGAGATTGTGTGTATAAAATATAATTCTGAATAAAATAAGTTTAAATAGATCAATATGTAGTCAAACTCATTATACACATAACCGTATTGTATTAATTCCAGTGAAGATGTAATATAACCCAATTAATGTAATGAAGATATGAAATTTACATACGACTTGGAAACGTTATGTTAAAATCACCATAAATGAAATAATAATTTAAACTCATAATTCCATTAATAATTATTTATCAATAACATTAAATTATATTTCTAATGTATAAAAAACACACAATATATATATGTGGTGAATATGGAGTAAGCCTCATGAATATAAAATGGAGATAAGAATCTGTTACCTTGCATTTCCTTTAAAGTGAACATACATTAACCTTTTGTTTAATGGTTTACGAAATTTAATTAACATGTAACTGAAGCGTAATCATATTTATAAATCATATATTATATTTATATAATATCTTATTACCCTGCTTTTAAAAATCATTATTATTTCCTTCGTTTTGGGTGTTACCACCATAAAATATATTTTTTTATTGAAGACACTTTTGTGGAAAAATTAAAGAAATCCATAGATTACAACCCATTCACTAGACAATATTATACATAACAAAATTATTAAACAATATATTGAAACCACTTGACATAAATTCCTTAAGAATTTTCCAGGAAAGAGTTTTTACCGTTTTTCCATGGTTATCCTTCATAATGTTCTCTAAATGAGAAGCTAGATCACTCCACTATAATGTCTTGGACCTCTCCAGCCCTATCCTTTGTCGAAAATAAGGTCATGAAGTGTTCTAGAGGGTAGAAGGGACTTTTCCCACACTTTTCAAAATTTTGTAACTACACGTCGTGTAGTGTGAGTACATATCATGTACCACCTTGTCGGGTATACCCCGTGTTAAATCTGTGTCCTTGTCGGGTGAAATAAATGAGTACACGACGTGTATCAAATACTACATGCCATGTAGCATATCCCTGTGTACATGTTACCCTCAAATCATGTGTTGACCATTCAACGGCCGTGTGCCATGTTGAAGCTATGTCCTTGCCATGTGAAATAAATGAGTACACGCCGTGTATCCCATACTACATTCCGTGTAGTGTCTCCCCGCGTACGCATTACCCTCAAACTCTGTGTTGACCAATCAATGACTGTGTGCCGCGTTGAAGGCCGTTTTGGAAGCCGCGTGTCGACCGTTTGAAATGGCCGAGCACACTCCATGTACTAGAATGTACACGCCATGTACTTTATTTTTTCTCTCCTATAAAAGAAGAGGGCCTTCCTCCTTTTCAAATCACTCCTCTCATCCCCTCTCCTTCGAGAAGAGCTCTCCCAAGAGACTCCAAGGCTCTTTCCTCCAAAACTACTTTGTCTGAGATATGAATTACGATCTGTCAGCAGCCACGAGATCGTAATGATGAGGCATAGCTTCTTAGCTTGGGTCTGTTGCTTTCCCTTCGGTCTTACCTTCCCAGCTTCCACCCGAGGAGGTTTTGCCGGGTTTTTCCATGAAATGACAGATGTCGATGGACATCTTCTAAAGTTGATCCGGGGGAGCTTTGGGATCAAGACCTATTGAAGTAGGGATCTTACCTTCATCTCTCTAAATTGTGCATCATGCGGTATGGGTTTCCTCTTGTTTACGTGAATCACATTTAAAATAGTTTAATATAGATAATAACATGCTTATTTAACGGGGATGTGATGTTTGTGAATGCATTTACATTATTTATATCCATGATATTATGTTTTGAATTGAATAGGCGTATGCCTACTAAAAATCATGGTCATTGGGGGCCTTATCTTCTGCAATTAAATGTTGACCTGTCTTTCTAGACAGTTTATGGATGGAAACTTTGTCGAATATGGAAATTGGATAATCACATAAAGTTGGCTGATTAAATGAAAATCCAGAACACCTATGTGATCACTTCGGTTGATCAAAAATGAAATAATAAACATGTGGGTGGTTGTTAGGGTTTATTTATGTATAGGGGGTGGTTTATGGGTTGTTGTGGATTGGGTGAGCAGCAGGGATGCGGTTGGCTTGGTTGTGGGTTGGTGTGAATGCTATGTTGGTGATGGGCAGTGGGGCTGCGATAAATGATATCAAGGGATGATGATGTACGAGTTTTCGATGTGTGTGGTTATGGTGGATGGCAGTGGGGCTGCAGGGATGAGTTTGAATGTGAATGAACTTTGGGTTTTGAATAATAAATAAAAGCGGAAGAGTTAATGAGTGGTGGGGCATGAAACGGGAATAATAATTAATGGGGTTGGTTGGTTAATAAGAAGGGTCTTGTTTGTGTTTCTTGAGTTTTCTTAACATGATTTGTGGATGGTAGGGATATGTTTTACGATCAATCGATGTGGTTGGTTGTGGATAGTTGCCCAGTAGTTTAGTAACTAATAAACTAATTCTGTAGAAACATGAAAAACTAAATGGGGTTGGGTTTGATTGTTGTATGCATGCTTCGAAATGGCAGTGCCGAGGCACGTGCTCAGTTCTCTATTTAGAAGGCAGGTTGGGTTGTGTGTTTGGTATACATATATATTTGTATCTTTTTTTTTCTCACGCCACCCATGTTGAGCACATAGTGCTGAACACTCCCATTTCATGGGAGAGGGTGTTTTCCCCTTAGATACTAGATCCTTCCTGCTCCTTCTTCCATAGTTTGTGATGGCTTGAGGTGAACATACACCTAAGACTCATCGTGTATGTTTCGATAAGGGTGGTTCTAGCCCAAGACTCTTCGTGGAGGTTTTAATTTTTCCCAAGAACCATAAGGATGAGGCCTAGGTGTGTATGGGCGGGAGATGCGGTTGTGCGGCCCAGGTGTGTGCGGGCGAGATATGCGGTTGTGAGGCCCAGGTGTGTGAGGGCAGGATAAGCGGTTGTGAGGCCCAGGTGTGTGTAGGCGGGATGAGTGTGGTAGCGTCAGGACGTTCGCCATTAGGAAGAGTAGCTAGCTAGTGGAAAATGGTGCAGGGTACCAAAAACTATTGTTCTTATATACTTTTACCACCAGTTTTTTTGTGTTTTTGGTGAGCGTGGCTGGTGAGGTTTGGTGGATAGAATTCCTTGTTAGGTTTTGGTTTCTTCTGTTGTTCCCACAGGGACATTAGGATGTCTCCCCACTTGTGTACGAGAGCCTTAGGTTTCCCTACTGAGTATACTTCTATTCTCACCCTGCATTTACATTCAGGTTTCCCGGAGGACTACAAGGGCCGTGCAGGAGCCTACTAGTCGGGACAGTTGGAGTTGTTAAAGTTGATGTACTCTTGTTTCTTTTGGTATTGTACTTTTGAGTTTTCTTGTACTTGTACCCTATTTCAGAACTATTTAAACATGCATGTGGTATTGGTTTGGGTTTATTTCCATTTACTTGTTCTTTTTTTCTTTGGATGTTTGACTCATCCTATTTGCCGATCCTAAATAATAAAAAGGGTAATGCCTCCCATATTTGTAGAAACTCATCCCTTTAGTTCTAGTCACCACCCCAGGGCCTACTGGAGGCTGGACTCCGGGGTCATTATCTCCCTTTCACCATTGCCAGCTCATGAGGGGCATCATTGGTGGGAGGGGGTCATGACAGAATGGTATCAGAGATGATGGTAGTGAGATTGGACGGAGTTTGGAGTTAGGCACAGTGAGGATTGCATGGGTTGGTAGGGAAACAATGTTGGGTAATCATGGTGTGTGACATAGGACACGGAAGACCAGCTACGACACGAGATTTTATGGCCCCCCATGATCTGATGCAAGGACTCTGAGCCAACCGAATGACCAAGTGAGACTACATTGATTGTAGATTAGAGACCCTAGGGAAGGTACATGAATCATCATGATTGTGTTTTACATGATTTGGGTGTTCTAGGAAATAAATTGAAATAAAAAGATAAAATAAAACCTTGAGAAAATTTCCATTATACTTGGGCTTAGGTGATCATTGTTTACCATATATCTTTGTCACCTGGAAGACATCCCCGGGTTTCTCAAGAGGCTGAGGCCCAACATATTTAGGTGGTCAATCAGGTGAGGATTGCCCGAGAGGAGGAAGATAGCCAGTGGAAGAAGACGCTCCGTTATTTCCAGTGATAAACCCTCAATAAGTACGAGGGTAGTACTTCAGATATGTAGACGGAGGGGTGGCTTGAGGATCTAGGGATCACTTTTACTTTGATCCATGCTCCAAGGGAGTTCTGGGTTCCCCTAGAATTTAGTCATCTAAGAGGTGTGACGTGTCAGTGGTGGACACCTACCTCGGAGAGAGGACAGAGGTAGAGGTTCCATGGGATGACTTGGAGAAAGAATTCCAAGAGGAATTCCTTTCTTCCATGATCAAGGCGGAAAAGCGGCAGGAGTTACTCTCCCTCTAGCAGGGGATGATGTCAGTATGAGAGTTGGGGATCAAGTTCAAGGATCTCCTACGCTTTTCTCCGGATCTCTTTCCAGATGAGTAGTCTCGGGCGAGACGTTTAGAAGAGGCACTTCATCCTTCGCTCCAGTATGTTGTTACCCCCTTCACCCTTCCGACGTACTTGGCAGTATAGAAGAAGGAGGAGGTTTTAGAGAGGATACACACACAAGGAAGTGCACCATGTGTGGGGATCCATCCAGGTTTGTCGAAGGGGAAGGCAGTCAGCAGCAGGTCCCCTGCGACGGGACGTTCCAGATTCAGGCCAGTAGGGAGAAGGCCCCGGCAGTTCTAGTTCATATCATCAGGTCCTCGTCCCATTTTCACGAACCCAGGAAAAAATTGTTTCTCTTGTGGTGGTTTCAGACACATTCAGAGTCGCTGCCCGAACCGATCTCAGAACGTCGGAGGTGGGCAGGTTCAGCGCCCACCTCAGCTGCACCAGTTGCCAGTGAGGGACTTCTAGCAGCAGCATGACCCTGCTTCTCTGAGGGTAGACTTTGCAGGAGGTGGCTGACCTCAGGGTTCTCCTCAGGGACCTTGACCAGGGCGTAGTTGGGGAGGTGGTCGATATCAGAGAGCTAGAGGAGGTGGGCATGGACAGTGGCACGCAGTAGAGTTGTCAGCACCGGTAGAACTAGAGGTGGTGCGAGGTACGATTTGTTTGTTTAGCACTCTCGTTTCTACCTTTTTCGATTCGGTAGCTTCACACTCCTTTGATTCACCTGGTCTAGCCCAAGATTTGGGACTAGATATAGAGAGACTTTCCATACCACTGGTGTTGAGTACACCAGTTGGAGTCCAGACCAGCGTATCTTGTGTTTTCTGGGGATGGGGGCTTACGTTGGGACCGTATCGATCTTGTGGGGACCTTCTTTTGCTACAGATGTAGCCATATGATCTCATCCTAGGCATCGACTGGTTGATTTCTATTAGTGCCGTTATCGACTACTTCCGAAGAAGATTCATGTTCTCCGACGTGGATGGGAAGCTTGTATATTTTGTTGGCGAGAAGAGCTATCAAGAAGGAATCCGGAAAGTGAATCCTCTCCATTCCTTGATAAGCGGGCTATCAGTGATTTCAGCTGATACAAAGATGATTGATGTCCTTGAGGTTGTTGGGGAGTTCCTTGATGTTATTACAGAGGAGGTTGTGACTCTACCCCCCCCCCCCCCCCCGACGTGACGTTGAGTTCAGGATAGACATATAGCCTGGTGCCCGTCTGATTTTGATGGCCCCTTATCGGATGTCACCTTCGGAGTTGCGGGAGTTTCAGATACATATTGACGATCTGATGGATAAGGGTTTTGTTTGACCCAGCATGTCACCATGGGGTGCTCTAGTTTTGTTCTTTAAGAAGGTAGATGGTGGTCTCAGGATATGAATAGACTACCAAAGGTTGAATCAGGTAATAGTCAAGAACCATTACCCCCTACCAAGGATAGATGATCTCTTCGACCAACTGAGGCGAGCAGGTTGGTTTTCTAAGATTGATCTATGATCTGGATATCATCAGCTGAGGGTAAAGGATACTGAAATCTCGAAGACGGCTTTTAGGTGCAGGTATGGGCACATCGAGTTTGTAGTGATGCTGTTTGGAGTTACGAATGCACCAGATGTGTTCATGGAACTTATGAACATTGTCTTCCGAGAGTTTCTGGACCGGTTCGTTGTTGTGTTTATCGATGACATCCTAATCTACACGAGATCAAGGGATAATCATGTTGAGCATATCAGGGAAGTATTGGAAGTCCTTCGACACCACCACCTTTAAAGGGAATTGGAAAAGAGTATGTTCTTAACACAAGAAGTACACTTCCTTGGGCATGTGGTGTCTTAGCATGGAGTGTCAATGGACTCATCGAAGGTAGAGGCAGTTGTTTCTTGGGCAGCACCCAAGAGCATGGCAGAAGTTCATAGTTTCTTGGGATTGGCAGGTTATTATCGGAGGTTCATTTTTGACTTCTCTAAAGTTTATGCTCCTTTAATAGCTTTGAGTAGGAAGAACAAGGTCTTCCTATTGGGCGAGAAGGTCCAGAAAGCATTCGACTACCTGAAGGAGAAGTGGGTCAGTGCTCCAGTAATAAGGTTTACAGAGGAAGGGTTGTTTTATAAGGTGTCTTGTGATGCTTCTGGCCATGGTTTGGGGTGCGTACCGATGCAGAAGAAGGGCATGAACTATTATCGGTGTAGGCAGTTGCGCCCTCACGAGTGTAACTATGCCACCCATGACCTAGAGCTTGTAGTAGTAGTGTTCGCATTGATGTTGTGGCGACATTACCTCTTTGGGGAGCACTTTTTGGTCTTCTCATATCACAAGAGCTTGCGTTATATCTTATCCCAGCATGACCTGAACTTAGAGCAGCGGATATGGGTCGAGTTTCTCCATGACTATGACTTCGAGATCTCTTACACCAAAGGTAAGGGAAATGTTGTGGCTGATTCCCTGAGCAGGATGTCACCTAAGGAAGTGGTTCGGGAATCCACTGATGCTTGGAAAGTGATGGGAGTGTCGGTTTCCTTGCACTTGGATGCAAGGGTAGAGGGTTTTAGAGGTTATGTGTTTCAGATGATGGTGCAGTCCTCCTTGTTGTAGCAGGTGGAAGAGTCTCAGTGGGGGGACTCCAAGGCGGAAGTAATGCGGGATCGAGTTGATCAGGGAAACACTCCGGAAGGATGGTCAGTGGACAGATGATATCGGATGATTTTCCATGGAAGGTTGTCTGTTCCGGAGGTGATGTGTGAGGTAGTTCTCTGTGAGTTCCATATCTTAGCCTTAGCGGTACATCCGGGAGTTTAAAAAATGTACCGAGGCATGAGGGAACAGTTTTGGTGGCTCGGTGTGAAACGGGCAGTTGCAGAGTTTGTGGATATGTTCGAAGTGTGTCAGTAAGTAAAGGTTGAACACTGTGTTCCCAGTGTTTTGTTGCATCCTTTAGATGTCCCCGAGTGGAAGTGGGATGAAATATCAATGGACTTCATCACCGAACTACCCAAGGCTCAGGGTGGTTATGATGTTATCTGGGTAGTGGTGGATCGACTGATGAAATCAGCTCACTTCTTAGCAATTAAGGAGTCAGGCCCGGTGAGTACCTTAGCACAGAGGTACATAGATGAGGTGGTGAGTTTTCATGGAGTTCTGAATACTATCATCTCAGACCGGGATACTCAGTTTACCTCATGAGTCTAAAGGGGGTTACAACATTCTTTTGGAACCCAGTTATGCCTTAGTACTGCATTCCACCCCTAGGCTAATGGGCAGACAGAGTGGACTATCCAGACATTGGAGGACATGTTGCGAGCATGCGTTCTGGATTTTGGAGGATCATTGTTGCGACACTTTCCATTAGTAGAGTTTTCCAACAACAACAACATCCACTCTAATATTGGCATGGAACTGTTTGAGGATTTATATGGAAGACCATGTCGTTCATCCATTTGATGGGAAGAGGTTGGTGAGACAGGTTCTCTTGGACTAGAGGTAGTACAGAGCACCATAGAGAAAGTCCAGCTTGTGTGTGAGAGGATGAATGCGGCCCAGGACCAACATAAGTCTTATACTGGTCATCAGAGGAGGCCCTTGGAGTTTGAGGTGGGAGATCATGTGTTCTTGAAGGTTTCCCCTCGACAGTGGAAGAGGAGGTTTGGGAAGGGGAGTAAGCTCTCCCCTAGGTTCATCGGAGCTTTCGAGGTGCCGAGGCGAGTTGGCGAGGTGGAATATCTGCTAGCCCTGCCACCTCAGTTGGAGGAGGTTCATGATGTCTTCTACTTCTCCCAGCTTCGTCGGTACTTACACGACGACTCTCATGTTATCGACTGGGGATAGTTAGATATGGGAGATGACACGACCATCGAGGAGCCACCAGTCAAAATCGAGGATCATAATGAGAAGGTGCTCTGTGGATGAACTATCACCTTAGTTCATGTGTTGTGGAGGCATGGAGGCCTTGAGGATAGAACTTGGGAGCGGGAGGCTCAGATGCACGTTCTGTACCCAGATTTTTTTGACTTGTGTTTTTCCTTGTTCTTCTAAGCTTTGTTTTGATGTTATATTATATACCTTTGATATATGGAATTCTTGGCTTGTTGGTTGTGAGACCTTTTTGTTTCCTTGTTCTATGGAAGTGTTTAACATGTCCGGATGTGTGGGGAAGGGAAAAACCTGATCCTGAATCTTGACGCATTAATGCGGATGCGATTGAACCCGTGTGGGTGAGTTAGTGCCGCCTAAAGCGGATAATATCTCTACAGGGGAGAATTAATTTCCCCAAACCACGTGTTCGGGAAGTGTGTTGGTTGTATGGTTTTTGGGCATTGTAAGTTGGAAATACATGAATATGGAAGTTGGAAGACCAAATACTTAATCGAGATGCATTAATTCGGATGCGATTAAACCCGTGCCGGCGAGTTAGTGCCGCCTAAAGCAGATAATATCTCGACATAGTATATGGAATTCCTAACACCTATGATTTGGGTTATTGGATAGGTTCTTGTTATAATAAGAGCCCTAAATATTGTTGGGTTCCACTAGGATGGTTTTGAATTCTTGGGTATGAGAATGTTTTAAGAGGTATCTGATGTAATGTCCGAGACCTCTCTGGCCCTTTCCTTTGTTGAAAATAAGGTCATGAAGTGTTCTGGACGGTAGAAGGGAATTTTCCCAAACATTTCATAATTTTGTAACTACACACCATGTATTATGAGTACACACCATGTACCACCTTACCGGGTATACCCCTTGATAAATCCGTGTCCTGGCCATGTGAAATAAATGAGTACACACTGTGTGACCCATACTACATGTTGTGCAGTGTCTCCCCGCATACATGTTACCCTCAAACCGTGTGTTGACCAGTCAACGGCCATGTGCCATGTTGATGTCGTGTCCTTGCCGTGTGAAATAAATGAGTACACGTCGTGTATCCCATACTACATTCCGTGTAATGTCTCCCTGCGTACACATTACCGTCAAACCCTGTGTTGACCAGTCAACGACCATGTGCCACATTATAGGCCGTGTTGGAAGCCGCGTGGTGACCGTGTGAAATGGCCGAGTACACACCATGTACTAGAAATTACATGCAGTGTACTTTAGTTTTTCTCACCTATAAAAGTAGGGGGAATCTACTCCTTTTCAAATCACTCCTCTCCTCCCCTCTCCTTCGAGCAGAGCTCTCCCAAGAGAATCCAAGGCTCTTTCCTCGATAACTTTTTCGTCCGAGTTCCGATTTACGATCTGTCAGCGGCCATGGGATCGTAACAATGAGGTAGAACTTATGAGATTGGATCTATTGCTTTCCCTTTGGCCTTTACTTCCTAGCTTCCACACATTGATGTTTTTTCGGGTTTTTCCAAGAAGCGACGGACGCCAACGGACGACTTCTAAAGTTGATCTGGGGGAGCGTTGTGATCATAACCTCTTGAAGTAGGGATCTTACCTTCATCTCACAAAATTGTGCATCATGCTGGGTGGGTTTCCTCTTGTTTACCTGAATGACATTTGAACAAATTTAATAAACATAATAAATTGATTATATAACTGGGATGGGGTGTTTTTGAATGCAGTTAAATTATTTATATCCTGTGATATTATGTTGTGAATTGAATAAGATTATGCCAACTGAAAATCACGGTCGTTGGGGGCCTTTTCTTGTGAAATTAAATGTTGCCCTATCATTCTAGACCATTAATGGATGGAAAATATGTGGAATGTGTAAATTGGTTAATCACATAAAGTTGGCTGATTATATGAAAATCTGGAACCCTTGTGTGATCACCCCGGTTGAACACAACTGAAATAATAAACATGTGGGTGATGGTTAGGGTTTATTTATGTGAAGGGGGTGTTTTTTGGGTTGTTGTGGATTGGGTGAGCAGTGGGGCTGTGGTTTTCTTGGTTGTGGGTTGGTGTGAATTCTATGTTTGTGATGGGAAGTGGGGCTACGATAAATTGTATCAAGGGATGATGATGTACATGTTTTCAGGGTATGTGGTTTTGTAGGTTGGCTGCGGGGCTGCATGGATGGAATTAAATGTGAAAAGACCTTGGGTTGGGAATAATAAATTAAAGTGGAAGAGGTAATGAATGGTGGGGAATGGAAAGGGAATAATAATCAATGGGGTTGGTTGGTAAATAAAAAGGGACTTGTTTTTGTTAATTGTGTTTTCCTAACTTGATTTGTGGATGGCAGGGATATTTTTTACGAACGATTGATGTGGTCGGTTGTGGATAGTTTCCCAGTATTTAAGGAACTAATAAATGGATTCTATTGAAACATGAAAACATAAATGGGGTTGGGGTTTTTTGTTGTATGCATGCTTCAAAATAGCAGTGACGAGGCATGTTCTAAATTATTTTTTTAGAAGCCAAGGGTTGGGTTGTGTGTTTGGTATACCTATATATATATGTATCATTGTGTTTTTTCACACCCCACCCATGTTGAGAACTTAGTGCCGAACACTCCCATTTCATCTGAGAGGGTGTTTCCCCCTTAGTTACTAGCTCCTTCCTACTCCTTCTTCTATAGTCTTTGATGGATTACGGCGACCTTACACCCAAGACTCTTCAGGTAGGTTTCGATTGGGTTGGTTTTAGCCCAAGACTCTCCGGGCAGGTTTTACTTTTTCCCAAGAACCATTGGGATGAGGCCTAGGTGTGTGCGGGCGGGAGATGCGGTTGTGAGGCCCAAGTGTGTGCGGGTAGGATATGCGGTTGTGAGGCCCAGGTGTGTGCGGGAGGGATATGCAGTTGTGAGGACCTGGTGTGTGTGGGCAGGATACATGGTTGTGATCCCCTAGTCTGTGCGGACGGTAAGAGTGTGGTAGCGTCAGGACGTTTGCCGTTAGGAAGAGCTGCTAGCTAGTGGGAAATAGTGCAGGGTACCCAATAATCTTGTTCTTATATACTACTACTACCTGTTGTTTTGTGTTTTTGGTGAGCGTGGCTGGTGATGTTGGGTGGATAGAATTCCTTGCTAGGTTTCGGTCTCTTCTGATGTACTCACATTGACATTAGGATGTCTACCCACTTTTTCACGAGAGCCTTAGTTTTCCCTACTGAGAATATTTGTATGCGCAAACTACGTTTACTTTCAGGTTTCTAGGAGGACTACCAGGGATGTGCGGGGCCCTACTAGTCGAGACAGTTGGAGTTGTTGCAGTTTTTGTACTCTTGTTTCTTTTGGTATTGTTCTTTTGAGCTTTTTGTACTTGTACCTTGTTTCAAAACTATTTAAAGATGCATGTGGTATTGGTTTGGGTTTATTTCCATTTACATATTCTTTATTTTCTTTTGGTGTTTGACTCATCCTATTTCCCAATCCTAAATAATGAAAAGGGTAATGCCTCTCATATTTGTAGAAAATCATACCCTTGGTGCTAGTTTCCAACCCTGGGCCTACTATAGGTGGGACTCGGGGGTCAGTATCTCCCTTTCACCATTTCAATCTTAGGAGGGGCATCTTTGGTGGGAGGGGTCGTGACATCCACGCTGGAAAGAACTCCTCCTAAATAATTTTCTTGTTGTTGAAACCTCAGACTAGAATTATGTTTTGTTTTTCAATCCACCTTCATTGTTCGTTGTTCATGTCTTCTTGAATAAATATTGCTTTCATCATTTCCACAACCTCCATAGAAGAACGTATGGGTATATCCTTTTCTAGTATTTCTTCATCAGATTGTAACAGTAAATTACAAGGATCTTCCCTAATCATAGCCTCTCCTTCTGGCTCCACATGCATCCCTCTCACTTCTACCTTATCAGTTGAGACTAGTTCCCTCTCATTCACCACTAATCCCCTGCACTAACCTTACATGTTCCTGCCTCACACCATGGACCAAGGGTGACCACGAGTGTCATATCCTCAATGTGCAGCTGCATCTCCTCTTGTTGATATCCATCATTAGGGGGGTCATTCTCTTTCATTGGATATTCTTAGACCAAATCTTTCTAGATTTCCACTCCCTCTGCTAGATGAATCTCGAGCTCCTTGTGTATCCCCCCTTTTTTGGCCGACCGAGTATCCATCGATCTTGGAAGGTACGAGTAGTATTTGTGTCCATTCAGATTCAACTTCCTAGAAACAATGTAGCACCCTAGGTTTATGTTCTCCTTGTTCCCTTTCTTCCTCATTTGGATGTGCAGATCATTACCCACCCCTCCCAAGCCATTATATTCAAAAAACTGATCATCACCCTCAGAATTCTCCACATATAGACCCTTAGAACTTCCTTCACACTCTCCCTCATTGCTCAAGCTTTCAAATCGGTTACTGAGGTCAATGCAGAACACAGTTCTTCTCGGGTTGGAGCCTTTCTTGGTATCCAGTGTCATGCAAACCCCATGTGAAAATTGATCCCACACATGGCATTCCTTCATCTTTCTGTCACCATGAGACACCCTGACAGAATTCCTACTACTCCTATGTACACTGCCATGGCATATGTGCATGGATCCACTACCCCAAAAGATGGAAAAAAAGCATCAACAGCTCCAACAGACTCCCTTGAAGATTGAGTAGAATCATTTATATACACTAGAAATGCTTCAACTTTTCCAAAGGCACAAGTGCCCCCTACAATACTGCTATAAGGGCCAACAAAATCACTCTTTAACCTTCTAATAACATTCACATCCTAAGTTCCCAGAGGGTAAGCCATAGAAGGATTATGTATCCTGTCTCCTCCCAAGAAACTTATATCCTATGTCTCCATATTCCCTTGACCATAGCCAGAAGACACTGCACCAGTCACAACCGCTAGAGAACATGAATGGAACTTCTCGACCTCTAGAATAGTTCCTTGTTGCCTCACCCTTTTCCTTCAGATCTCTATGTTATGTCCCAACCTCTTACACAAAGTACAATATTCACTCCATGATTCAAAAATGACAATTTTCTTGAATCAGAAATCTTCCCCCACAACAATCCTGAATGATTCAATAGGTGCCTTTGATACATCCACTTCGATACAATCCCTCATGGATATAGGGTGGCTCACCACTCATGTCCGGCTATCCGAACATAGAAAACGTCTAACCAAATTTCTTAGCAACCCAAGGATGGATGGATTTTGAAACGGAAGTGTGAGTTCAGGGAAACTAACCCAAATTGCCAGCATGGAAGGGTCTCTCTTCATGTGAAAGTCATGTGACCATTTGAAGAGAAATAAGTGAGAACCATCATAGGAGAGAGGCGTTCTCGACCATGCATGGATCAGATCCTCCTCAAAGGAAAAGTGAATCATAATATTTCTGGAGTCTAGAAGACCTACCGTGACTCGCTCCTGTAAACAAAATGATTTGAAAATCTATCATTCGAAGAATTCCACTGATGGATGAAGTCAATTGAATCACACTATCATGGTCATGTCTAGTAGGGAGGACACCTCTGTAAATTCCATGGTTGAAATCAGATGGAGAGGGAGGCCCGTGTAGCATTCGGGAACATTCAGGATTACCGAAATTTGAGGAAAGGTAGGAAGGTAGCCAGGGTTAGAGAAGGGGATGAAAGGGCATTCTCCATGGAGATGCAGAAGAGGACCCTCCCCCTCGGAGGGAGGAGGGGCCGAAGATAGGCTCATCCCCTCTTAGGGAATGGCTTTAGTGTGATGAGAGAGATGAGTCCGAGCCATTGTCTTTTGGGTGATACTTTTCATGTTATTCCTGTATGTTCTGTATTTCAGTTTTTTGTTTTTATTATGTCATTAATTATTTATTCATATATAGTTTATAAAAAAAATTATCTTTCATATATATTTATTATATATTAATTTATTATTTTCCATAATATTTGAATATATGAAATGAAATGAATCATTCATGGGGACAGTATGTCATACATATTCCTAAAAAACACTTCAATTTACTTGATTTATTTATTATAATTATATATATATACATTAAATATTGTTTCATATATATGATATATATTCCTTGATTTAGTATTAAAACCATCCCTTATACATTCAACATATAACATGGATGAATCAAATCCTTTACGGAGGTGGTTTCCAATATATTCACAAATGATGTTATTGTAATCCCAAAAAATAGAAAGCATAAAAGTATAATTTAAATATTAAAATAACTAAAATAAAATTTATTATAAATATAATAAATATAATTTATTATCTATCAATCCATAATTAATTCTAACCATGATCAATGGTACATTCATGAAAAAATGGCATCAGTTTTCTAGGCAGTAGTTCGCCACAAACAAGAACGATGATTACATATCTCATTTGATGATTGTTGAGGAAAGTGCAGGTAAAACATTTATCATAATAAAATATCGTTATACGTAATATATTGAGGTAATTATATAATAATGATATATAAATAATTTATGTGGTGTATATGTAAATTAAAAAGTGTGTATGTTGAAGAACACTACCTATTATACAGGTAACTCATTTTTGTTTATACCATAATACATTCCTGATATTCACTATGAAAAAATCTCTGAATCTTGGATGATGATAGGTATTTTAATAGATAATGTTTTAGGTCTTTATGGATCCAAATTCCTTGGGATTTGTTAATAAGGGGGATGGGTGGGTGACATTTTGTACCGAGGAGTGGCATTCATTTAAATATAATAAGGTAAACAAAATTGACAAGTATCCCTTAAATAATGCATATCAATTAATGAAAAAATGTCTTGAAATTTGAATATATAGTCTAAAGATGTCCATAAAATAGGTTTTTACATTAAACGAGGCCACTATGTCCCTTTTGTTAATTTTTTAAACCCTTGATAAACTATATTCTACACGAATTGTTATAATTAATTATAATTGAATTGAATAATATGTTTTTTCAAAAATTATGTTAACATTAACAGAAATTTTAAATTCTGATGATTAAAATTATTGAATCCAAATTTTAAATTATAAATTACATATTTGGTAGAAATTAACGTATATTTAATCCCAAACACTAGATGACAAATTAGTGTTTTAAAATAAATATTTTCAAATGTTTTTAATGGTTTTATATCCAATTTCCATGTAAAATACGTTAAGATAGCATAAATTTCATATATTTATGTAAAATGTATTTTATTTGACTTCAAAACCAATTGAAATTGTTATTTATCTTTAGAAATTATTTTGATGAAAATTAAATTTTCTCGTCAAATTCAGTTTTTTTAATATTCATAAATAATTCAATCATCTTAGAAAAATACCAAAAATGAAGCCAAATTTATTTTTGACCCTCCAATTTCAAAAAACTATTTAAATATTTATATAAAGTATTATAAAATAGATATCGTTTTGTTAAAATAGGTGCCCCATTAGAAGGTGACAAAACAAACTTTATAAAAACATAGTTTTTTTATGTAATACTGGTCTTGTACTTATATTGTTAAGATAAAATAAATTAGATGAACATAAAAATTTGGACGAATATAAAATAAGAAAATTTCATTAATTTCATTTACTAATCATAATTATGTTTATTTATAAGGATAAAACACCATTGTGAGCATAAAAAATATCCAAAATATTAAATTGATTTCTATATTAATTTCTAATAAATTTCTAAGAAATGAATTCATATTTTATTTGTCTGAAATATGTATTTTCATATGTTATTTAATCCAATAAATAACTATTAATTTAACAGATATGTTATACCTTGTTATATTAAATAATAATATTAACAGTATTTAGCAAAACTCGTTCCTCCGTGCGACACAAGTTATTAATGAAATAAAATATTTCATGTATAGCAATCCATTGTTAATTTTATATTTAGATAAGTCAAATTTTCTTATTGTGTGAAATTAATGTTACATCATTAATTTAATTTATTTAATATACTAAATTTATGGTAATGTTTGAGGATATTGTATTCCCTTTTAATCAAGTTATTGTGTGTCACACATTCTATCAAATATAATGTCCTCACATATTTATTTAGTGGCATTACAAATAATTCCAAATTATTATTTTAATAATGTTCATATTGAAATAATTTCAATTAATTATAGTAACTACGGTAAACACAAGTTTACATAATGACTAATCATAGAATATGATGCATAAAATTGACAAACACTTGTTCAACACCAATTGTATAGAAATAAATATAAATTAACATTTAATGGATTTCATATTCTATGATATGGATGAGTATTCATTGGAAAAGAACTTGGAATGATTCAAATTTCAATAAAAATTACCAGTCTTACCTTTTCCCCACATATGAAAGGAAACACCCCCCCCCCCTAATTCTTCACACTACTAAATAAAATTTTCCATAAAAACCCATAACCAAATTATAAACCATATTCACTACACTCAACCTAGATGAATAAAATTTAGAATCATGAAAACAAAGGAGGTTCTTTGTTGAAATCAAAACAGAGTTACATAAAGAATATATAAAATCCATCAATGAGAACTTAAGTTTTATTTTATTATCCACCCCATTATGTATAGTTGTATATTGAATATATTAAATGATAATTATCATATATATATATTGTTATTTTAATCTTATTACCTAATAATTCACAATATACAATAAAATGGAATACACATTCATCATTTCTGTGTATGATGGACTATCGCCTCGCGAACCGATTACATTTTTTGTTCCATTTCCACCTCACATGGTTGGGAATAATGATGGAAATTATGTTTTTATATGAACATATATTATATTTATTAATTATTTATTCTAATCCACTTATTATATAACACATAATTTTATTTGTTTCCATTTTTTGGGAATACAATATCATTGTTTGTGGATGTGTGGACTACCACCTCCTCAAAGTGACATGATTCATTCACTCATTACATGTAATTTATTAAGGATAGTTTTATTAAAAATAAGTGATATATATAACATATAATTTTAATAGAATGGTAATATATATCATTTAAATTATTTTCCTTCAATACTATAATAACATTATAACAATGTTCATCCATACGTATGACCTACCCTCTCAATGAATGATGTGTTTCATTTCCTATTTATATATTATTATAAAAAATAAAATCATAATATATATGGTATTTATATAATACTTAACATTATTTAAAATATGAATTAATTATCAATGATTGAGGTTCAATAATAAAGTGTGAAAACATGTACAAAAACAGCACAGTTAAAACCTAAAACAAAAGTTTAATAAGGAATATTCAATGAAAGGATAATATAAAGTCATAAGAGATTCATATAGGGGATTATATATATATATATATATTATAATTGTTATATGATATATGTATAATAATTATATTTTTATTATATAAGATATTGGTACTAGTATGATGAGATTCTAGATATAATGTAATGGCTTTCTAACCGCAATTTTATTTTTGTGAGACCTATTCTATATTTACCACATAATATTATTGTTTGGTTTATATTCCGGACAATGAAATGGTATATCATGAATATAAATTATTTTATGGTAGAAAATTACTCAATTTAGTTTATTCTATATCTAATACAGTGATTCAAATACTGCCCATGTATAAGGGTAATTTCTAGTCTAACTATTATTTCAATGAGGATTATGACTTATTTATCAATAATTTACTTAATGAAGTGTATATAATAAAAATTAATTTATTTAATTATTATCACCCATAAATTTATTGATATTTACATATCCCTTTTATTATCTCTCTTTCATGCAGTTTATAGTTCAAAAGTTATATAAGCGGTAATGTAATTTCTTATTAATTTTCCTTCATTAAGAAAAATTTTATGTTATGAACCTATATTAATTTTTAGGTGTCTACAGTTCCAATTTTCTTTTTTTATAATGAATATGTTTTATTTTAATATATTTTATTATTCATGGAATTTTATAATTTTATGGGTATTTTGATTAAAATTTAACAATTTGGCATGTGATTATTGTTATTATATCATTATTTTATTGGGATTGTTTATGATTATGCTTCGATAGATGAAATCATATGATCTATATCCAAAAAATATTCAAGAAATTTTTTATCCACATTTTATTGGTAATATATTCATGAAATATTACTATTTTCCCACTCATGGTTACTTCTGTTAACTATGAAAATAGTTTCATAAAAATATGACATTATTTTGATTTTCAATGAAAATTCTATTTTCATCCAAAGCAATGAACTCATTTAAAAATTAAAACATTTATTCAATTATCCTGTGATAATCAAATAAACATTTTACATATATTTTAAATTTTATATAATTTATATTTTAAAAATGAATCTTCATTATATTTTTTGTTTGATTCCTTTTACTAAACTTTTTATGTTGAACAAATAATTTTCAAGATATAATAATTTATCCATTGACCTTGACATCATGACATTGATTATTACATTAAATGTCCAGAGGATTAATATTTTTATGTATTGTTTTCTAATAATCTTTATATCCATTTTTAAGGGGTTTTAATAGAAAATGGTTTTGAAATATATATTTTTTCAAAACTATTAAATATGAATTTAAATGATTACATATTATATTTTCTATATATTATTTTAAAACAAACGGATTTAAACTATTTCAAAGATTATTTTTGAATATATAAAATATATATTCAATGAAAAAGTTTCTAAATTTTTTTCTATCATTAATAAGTGTTTTAAATTATTTTCAATGAATCAGGTATTTCTTTTTAAAAGGCCATTTTCATTGAAAATTATTTCAATTATTTCAAAGGTTTTTTTATATGTTTTCATACAATTTTTTATAGAAAAATGTTTCAATATTTTTTATATATTAAAATTAGTTTTTAATAAAAAATTGATATTTTTCTAATGAAATTTTTAAATGATGATTAATAATTAATTAATAAGTTATTAAATTTTTTTAATGATTTTATATTTAAAATATTTTCTATTTTAAATATAAACTTTCTGAGAAATGTTTTTTACCATACAAAATGGTTGAAAAAAGAAATGACCAAAGTGATATTTCAAAAACATTATCCATAAAATAAGATATACTTTGATATATTTTATTCATTTCTATGTATATGATAATAGGAGAGCAATATTATAATTTCTTTTAATATATCATGAATAATTTGACACATTTCATACCAAACTACTTTCGCTTACAAGGGTTATACAATCATAAAAGTATTAGAAAACCAACATTTTTTCATTGGTTATTCTATGATTATGAAACCTATATATTTTCTATAGGTCATGATTCCGTGAAATGTTTTTATGAAATTTTAATTCCATTGGTTATGATATGATTTTTACAAAACACATCACTTTTTATGGGACATGATATGATGATTATTTTATTATATATTTGGGACACCTATATATGGTTTTGTTATGGGTTTTGGTGGGACCTATATCGCCCACCAATGCATTGGGTAAATATTTTTACATCATATGATACAGATAAATGTGTAAGGAAGAGTTAAATTGGATCAGTAATACAAGGCTAAAATAACCCGGGATAATGGTTCAATAATAAAAGATGTGACTGTGGAGTGAATTTAGTTAACTAATACATGTTAATAATTATGACTAAATCAATTTAGTAATATATTGATAGAATGAGGAGTGAAATTTATTTATTATAACATGTTTGGAATGAGGAGTGACCTCAGTTTAGTAATACAAGGTTGTAATGAGGATCAATCTATGTTCAATAATATGGGTTAAAAATGATGAGTGAACTCAGTTCTATAAAAGAGTGATAAAATGTAAAAGAACATGGTTCAGTGTGATATGGATAGAATTAAGAGTGAGACTAGTTCATTGAATGAATTTATCTTATATTATGGTCCTAGAAGTGACCCTTGATTAATATGATTTGTTTTCATGTATTTCAGGTTTTCCACAATTCAATTGCCTATTCATAAGTTATTTGTTGTTAGAACATTATATTAATTCACATATGAATAATATGTAATGTAAATCCAATAATTTTTCTATTTATCATGTATATAATATTTTATATACATTTTATTCTATTCAAATGTTATCCACATGTTATCATACCCTTATGATGATGTTATACATATATATATACATTGTTTACCCTTACTTATAATCTATGATCATCAATTTCTGATGATTTATTTTTCTAGGTTATGAAGTATAATTTTAATTAGTATTTATAAAGGGGGTATCCTTAAGGGATATGGTGAGGACCTTTTACCAAGATAGAATATAATTTTACCAAGATTCCAAATACACTAACAAATTTTTTTCATTGGGTAAAAAAAATTTTAATGTTCAAAATATTTATCTAAAATGATTTAATATCCATGTATCTTTACCTTGGGCCACTATAAATATTAATCGACAAATTATCTTCCTTAATATTCTCGGTATCTCTAGGATCCCATACAACATCTCTCTATTATTTCATACAATGTGCATTAGTAACTAAATTAACATTCCATAGGATATAAGAAATATCATAATCATTATCCTCAAGAAACTGTATTCGAATCCCCAACATAAAATGATGATATCATTGAGAGAAAATAGTATTATGTCTGTTGTGATCAATGAGTACTATATAATACTCATCTATTAGGTAATATCACTATAACATTAGTGTAAAATATTTGACCAAATGCTCATTATTATATAAGGAATTATTATTATTCTTCAGACATAACATCCATGAAATATAAGATATCTCCCATGTCACATACATAACATAAATTAAAGGTATTTTTCATTTAATTTTTATTAATTCTTTTTTGGGGGGGTTTCCGAAGCTTTTTTGGGGAATGAGTGAGTTTTCATGAATTGGGACAAACCGTGAGACAAATTCCAGATTTAAAATATATTTTTGATTCTTTTATAAATAATTTATTTTTCAACATTTTTCATCCATTAAAATTCCTAAATGTACTCCTATGACCTATTAACCCCAAAATTAATATTTTAAGCCTTTCTAAATCTATAATCATGGGGGATTTGAATTTTTATTTAAGTAGTTGGGCCACCCCGAAAGCCCATTTCCTATTTTAAAGAACCATTTTATTTACTCGAAAACAAATTAAAGTTTAACTATTGTTCGGTTATTCCACCTCTAACAAGCATTAACTGAACCTAGGCACGCCCCCAATCTCTCCTCCCTATTTTTAGATATCGTTTGTGTCACAGAACAAGTAGAAACTTCTTAGGATTCCTCAATTTGACCAGATTTATAAATGTAATTTGTTTCCTTCATAACTCCTTCATTTCTCATTCTTTTTACTCCAATAAAATTCCTACATGGTCTTCATATCATTTTTCAGTGGAGGACCTTGTACCTATGTCATCACCCAATGTCATTCCCTCCCCCTATTGATTCCATTGAGTCTTTGAAGAATGGTTTGAAATTTGACCAGAGAGGCTGAGCACACTTTTTGGGAATGATTAAGGGTTCATTGTGTGCCAGGAAGCCATGCGGGAAGATTTATCATCACTGTTATTTCATTGTTTCACAAACTGTGCAGACTAACCGTGCGACCTTCCCAAATTGTGAAATTTTTGGGTCTTTCCGTGTCGGCACATGCAGGTCGGTTATGATGGTTGGTTTTTATGGTGGCCAGACCCACTATGATTCTCATATATGTTCCATATGAATTTTTGAAAGGATGTCTAACCTATGTTCCAAGGAGTACATTCAGGCCTCCCCCTATTTGTGTCCTGATTATGTCTCGGAAAAAATATGGGTTGTCTCTTATGGTGGGGAGCGTATTTGTGTCCCCCCATACCAGTAACTTAGACTTATCCATTGTTTTGGTCTGGTTTAGATAGTCTCGTTCATATCTATCTAGATAAAAAGATATTCTTTGATTAAATGTTGGGATTGGAGAGTGCCCAATGGTTTAGTTAATGTAAGGTAAGTGTAATGTTGTTCAAAGTTGTTGTTTGTTTCAGTGAATTTCATGAGTGTTGTTCGGATAGATTTTTTCGGAGTTTTATTTTGTGATAATGTATAAATGTGATTTATCATCTTAGTAAAATGGTGTGTGTTTAGGTTGTGTGAGTAATCCTTTCTTAATTGATCACATGAGGAGTTTTGGCCTCTGGGGGCGAAACGCGGCACGGGAATACCTATTGGTTTCTCAGTTGTGTTTGGTTTTTTCTATGACCATGCTATGACTGTCCGGGGTGGAATGTTTCCAAGATGTGGAGAATTTTCACATACATAACATATTTTAAAGGTATTTTTAATTTATTTTCTATTCATGATTTGTTTTCGGGGTTTACCATGCTTTTATGGAGGAATGGGTGAGTTTTCATGAATTGGGTCAAACTGTGAGCCCAATTCCAGATTTAAAAAAAAATTATTGTTTCTTTTATAACTCATTCAATTTTAAACCTATTTCATCCATTCAAATTACTACATGGCCTCCCCTGACCTATTAACACCAATATATAAATTTGGATCCTTTATATATCCATTATAATGTGGTATTTGGGTTATTATTTTAGTAGTTGGGCCACCCCAAAAGTCAATTTCCAGTTTTAAAAAAACATATTGTTTATTTAATGATATTTTTAATTTTCATTTTTTTTGGTAATTCCACCTCTAACCCGATCCCACTGAACTATGTCGGGGCCCAAATCTCTTCTCTCCCTCTTTGGAGCTCGTTTTAATCATAGAACAAGTCCAAAATTCTTAGCATTCCTCAATTCTTGAATATTTATAAAGGTAATATTTTTCCTTCATAACTCCTTCATTTCTCACACTTTTTACCCAATTCAAATTCCTACATGGTGTTCATATCCCTTTACGAATCTCTAATGAATATTTGGTTGTTTTAAAATTCAGATACTGGTGTATTTGGGGAGATTTCTACAATATCCCTCAAGTAAGCTGGTCTTCTTCATTCTTCTTTCAATTTGCTTAGGATTACATTAAAAGTGATTAGGGTTTCATAACTTATCCTTGAGGTTCATAATGACCAGAAGTTAGGGCTTGAACCTAGGGATTTATTTCTTTTCTTTTTTGTAAAATATTGTTGTTTTAGGTGGGATTTCACTTCCTTGAGGTGCGGTGGGGTTGTGGTTTTTGTTTCCCACCATGTTTTGAGGGTTTCGATATAAAAGGTTGGTTGTTCTTTGTGTAAACAATTATTAATGAGTTATCCTTTTGTATTTAATCATTTTTTCACATTCCTCACATGTTGTGTGTGGTGAAAAAAATATTTATGATTTATTTGGTTATGTGATTACTTTTATAGTTGAATTTTAACTTGAAATTGAGTGTTTTCATGTGTAACTCATGGGGTATTTTTTTGGTGTATTTTTTTAACTTATGGAATTGGTTTACTACAAATTTTTTGGCTTGACAATTCTGGTTTTGTATGTTATTTGTGTCATGTGGGCCAAAAAATGGTTTTTCAATAGGTTTGATGTGTTAAACATTGTTATAATTATTGAGATAATTTTATGAAAATATGTGATTTCATTTGTATATTATGTGGTATTATTCAAAGATATTTTATAACACATAATGGTGGGTATTAAAATGTCTCTAGGGTGGAAAATTCAATTTTTTATAGGAATGGGTAAGTTTTATGTCTTAAATGGATGTTCTAAAATGGGTTTTTTGTGTAAGTCATATTTACACAACTTGGTTTCTTTTATATGAAACATTATAAATATTTTAGTTGGTTTAACAATGTGGTAAAAGGTTTAATATGTAGTGTTTGGTGTGCTTGTTCACCTATCATGGTTTTTTGAAAGGATAAGTGATTTTTTAAGTTTTGAAACATTTTTATAATGCTTTGTAAATTTCTGGAATGTTTTATTAAATTATGAAGTTGGAGTGAAACAGGTGTATGGTTTGTTTTGTGTATGTTTGATCATAAAATGATTTAAAGGTAAAAATGGTATTATGTGGATTGTGTGTGTGGGATGTTATGTGATTTTTATCCCCTTGTAAATGTTTTAAAAGTATGTTTAAAATATTTTTTTAAGTGTTGAAGTGATGTGAAAAGTGTTGTGTTCTATTTTGGTATGTGTATGATCTCAAAATGTATTTGAATGAAAAAGTGGATTTCGTGACATCTATGATTTAAATATGTTTTTTGGTGAATATGTGATCTGTAAATTATATTTACATGTGAAAATTAAATTTCATGACTTGTTGAACTTGTTTGAGAACAAAGGGAAATCCCAGGTATCTTGGTGGGCAGACGTGTACTAGTATGCAATTGAATGTGTGGGTTTTGACCTCAGTTTCACTTAGCAAGATTGATGATTAAAACACTAAATAAACTATGATGATGATGATTTGGGACCACTCGGTTATGAGTATGTTCCCTACTAGTGTACCAAGCACGAGAACATATATTTGTTTTGGTTACTCTCACTGAGATACGAGGTACCTGGGATCCACAACGAGCTTGTGCCTAGGAGTTATTTTCCTATTTATTATGCTCATTAGATCCATTATAATTACCATCATCATATGGTATATTTTACTATAAAATTAAGTTGCTTTGGAATTTATTTTAAAAGTGTTTATTATTTAAATTATCCCACATGAAAACTATTTTTTTAAGTTGCATCTTTTAGAAATTGTAACAAAAAATTACATGTTTTTTAATATGTGCATGCTTTTCATCATTGAATGTTTATCGCATGGAATATCTAATTGGTGGTATCCTACTGAGAATTTTATCACACCCAACTTACACCCTTGGGTGTAACTAGACTTGGTTATTTTTTTTGTCGCAGGTTGGGTACAATTTTTAGTTCCAGTGGTTCAAGTTTCTAGCAGGTCCTTGGTGGTGAAGTCTTGTAGACATAGGTTGAGGGCGGTGCCCCTTTCCATCAGGGTTCTTGGCTATCCATTTTTGGGTTTTTACATTTTTACTGTCCTTTTTACATTGTTTCAAGTCATGTAATTCAGTTCTAATTTTTTGTAAAAGAAGTTTTTAGTTAAAAATCCATAATTTTTTTTATTACATTTATTGTTTATTGTTTATAAAACTAGTTAAATAATTCCCAAACATTATTTTATGGTACCCAGGCACTTGTTCCAACCCATGGGGATGGGGAATGCTATTAAGGTCTTATCATGTGTTGGGTTTGGTTCCAGGTTCGGTGGTGTCCAGATTTGGTTCGTGACAACCCCAATCTACTATGTTAATGTGAAAGAAATTGGGGAAATCATTTAATGCAAGAAAAATATATCAATCCTCAGCTAGGAAAAATAAGAATTCACTATTGACCATGCAATTAATGTATTCAAAAACATCTTAAAACAAAATAGTTAATAATATGTAATTGTATTTCCTAGTAAAATAATTCAATAGGGCTCAACGTGAGAGATATTGGACATAAACATTTGTCATTCCTCTTTTAGAATAAAAATCTTATGACTTGTTTAATTTTTTTGGGGGTTTTAAATACCATACTTCTAAACCATTGACTGATTGATCACTAATCGAGGATAAGAGAGATCATGCCCATGTAAATGATTATCCAAAGTCCCAAATAACTAGATATAATACATTATTTCAAAATAGTGGTACTAAAGGACATCCAATATATCCATATAGTGCCTAAAATAATCCTCCTCTAATCTAAATTAGATGAGTATCACATAGATGAAATATATCATTCATTAATTAATGATTTTATGGATGAAAATTTTTATACGTCCCATAAAATATACAAGGACATTATTACATGAAACCAAAATACATTAAACCTAATTTTGTCATAGGAACATCTAAAGTATATTGATTATTTATCTGCTAATTGTTATTTAATATAGTGATATCCATACAACTAATCAATTTAAAATAATTTTCAATCATCCATTAACTATTTGAATTTTTATTTATTCGTCAGCATAGGTTATTTATTATTGAGCCTTACTAGATTTATCCAACAATAGTCTATAACGATATTTTGACCACTATTTTTCATCAAGGTGAATAAAAATAGAGCACCCAATGTTGTTATACTATGTCAGATAAAACACTTCGACATATAATATTTTAACTGGAATCTATAATTATTAAAAACATGTATGTGACATTTGATATGGATTTTTAAAAATCATATATCCATATGGATGAATCTACATACAAAACTCAATATCGCATCTACCATATAGGGTGACAACCTCTGTAGAAAAATCAGAAGGACATCCTCCATGACTGTGGAAAACTCATACACAATTCTAATGAATCAAATGATAAGGATTATTTCTAATGAAATAATGACTCTAAAAATTAATGACCAATCTGATGAACTCATACCCTATTAGAAACAACCTTATTTACCTCCACATAAATGAAAAATATACCATATAAAAGTAGTGAATATGAAGACAATAAAATACAACAAACTAATACCAATATTATCATCACAAGGCTTTTTCGGAAGTAAAGAATGTTCCTAAAAGATCGATTATACCTTTTATCCAACTCTAAAATCCCACACACTTCATTTATCCTTATTTATCATGTAATTTTTGTACCTAACACACAATAGGATAAAGAAACCTATCTGCATCGACTCCCAAGGAATTGAAAATGATTGTTGTATTAAGATAGTGTAATTATATAAAATAAAATTAAGAATATGTCTATGTTGAAGGTATTTATATTTTACCTTGAATGATATATGACCCCTTTGTTATTGGTTTTTCTATAGGATATAGATTTCATGTCAATAATCCCCATAAATAAGTTTATGTAACTTCCTGACCCTAGAATCCCAGAGCTAGTGCATTACATATTACATTGGATTAATTTCAAGTAAGGAAATACTAAATGAAAGATCAATTTAGTTGTATTGAAGAAACAAGATACATACATGATACTCATATTACATTGGTAAAGGAAACAAAATACAATACATCACAATTACTAATAAATTGCATCCATGAGAACTCAAAAAATTTCATCATCATAAAAACTAGTGGAAGCTAAAAAATGAAAGGGTTGAGGTTAAATTATCATTAATTAATAAAACTAATGGGATCATGAATCAAGAATAATTTAATCCTAATAAAATTTCCATTTTGAATATGGAATGGTGAAAAAATTAAAAACCCACACCATTAATACATCGGGAATGAAACTACATCGTTTGATTTTATTGTAGTGAAAAACTCATGGAAAATAACAAATGAAAATGAATAAATGGAATTATTATTTTTTTACATAATGTATCTAAAACATTATACAATTATAAAATTTAAATGGTTTATGTGTATGGGTAGATACCCACCAAATTCTGTTTTGTAGACAAACACGATGGGTTTGTCGCCAATTGATTTGTCACAAGAGACCTATAGATAAATCAAGGGGCTATATTGGGCCATGCCTTTCCCATAAATTCCAAAATAAAATTTATACATATATTTAATAAATGTTCCAAATTCTTTCTCAATATTTGTATATAGTAGAGGATACATAGTTATCAATACTTTCATAGTTAAAACAACATTCCAAATAAACACAGTATATAAAAGGGTGTGTAGTTTAAGACTTAATAATATCCATGAAAAAAGAATATATATATATTATATTTACAAATTCAAATGAAAAATTATCTCAATGGATAGTAGGTACACAACATATGAATGATTATGTGCACAATACCATGTAAATCTCAATGAAGTGGAAGATGAAACAAATACTCTTGCAACATTGTAATCAATCATGTTAATAATCATCATGTGAATCACTAAATAAAAATAAATATATATAGAATAATGATATTATATATCAAATGGATGTAAACATACACCACATACAATAAATAAGAGGTTAACAATGGAAATCTAACAGAAATAAATGTGATTTGAAAAACACCATACCATATGCTCGAATGTGTTTTTATTTGAACATAATGACCTGAATAATAAAATTTAGTACGATTAATTAATAATTACAAAACCTCATCTACTTTTAATTGATTATTTTTGACCTTATTAGGTTCATTACTGGAATTTTTGATGGGGTTAAGAGGTTTAACATTATTTTTTTGGAATATTTTTTTCCATCTTGTCATGACCAGTTTACTTATAGGCATGAATGAAAGTTCATTTGAAAAATAGATAGAATTTTTCATTGTTAATATATATTATTAGTGACATTAAATATATGAATATTATCTTAAACTATTTTTTGTTATATACCGTGAATATGAATATTTAGATAAAAGATAATGATAACACTTGGATTAACTTTGTAGATTTTCCATAATGAACTTATTTTATATTATTAATTTATAAAATTACTGTGTAAGTATTAAATAACATTACAGAAGACAAAAAATGGTAAAACCATGTCAAACAATTATAATGGTTTCATGACCAGTATTGATGATAGTAATAGAAATTAAAAACATGTCATCCTTGATTGTAAAAAATTAACATATCTCGGATGATATTAACATTTTTTGTATAAAATGAATGGGAAAAGAGATATGATGATGAATATGTTCCATTAGTACAGTAAAATTATAGTTCATGTGTGGAACTAGAATTATATTTTAATTTGGGTGAGGGGGAGGTGAGGAGACATCAACAAAATAAAGGAAAGTGTAAAAGAAGATGAAAGAAAATGGAAGAGAGGTTCACCTCTAGCATACTCATCCTAGAGAATCTCTTTAAGGACTTTGTTTGTACCCTTTTGGTTAGACAAGTAGGCCTTGGACGTGGGGGAGGAGCATATGTACATATTTTAGAATAATTTAGGCATGGATTGATGATTGAGTAGTGTGGGAGGAATTGGGGGTGTGGGGTGGTTTATATAGTGTAAAGAAGAAGGGATTCCTTAATATTTTAATCATTAATGTAATATTTTTGTCCAAAATAAAATCAATAGTTAAAATTATATGACCAAACAAAGTAATATGTTCATTTGAGTTCAATATTTGGGGGCTTTAATCATTCATGATGTTAGGAATAGTGTATTTCAATTATAATCTATTTATTTGAAAAATTAATGTATTTTACTATTTATCAAAAATTCAAGTATTTTAGAGAAATATCAAAAATTCATTTGAACCATTTATCTAGATATAGAATCCAAAAATTCTCTCAATGTTTCAAAAATAATTTTATAAATATGACAAATTTAATTTTTAAATAAAATTGACATTTAATAAAAATAACCCTACAAATATTTATCATCCTTTTTAAGGTGCCTAAAATTTATTTATACCTTCATGTGTAAGGTTACCATTCATAAGGGTCATATTAATATTCATAATATTAGGATACTATTGATAAGGGTGTGTTACTATTCATATGTGTGTGTTACTATTCACTAGAAATAAATTGGTTATATCATATTCCAAATAACGCCCCAATCGTAATTATATAAGGCCGTTTTTTAAAATAAAAAAATTAAATTTGGAAAATTAATGTTTAATAAGTAGGATATATATTATCATATAAATAACCATGTTCTATTTCACATAGACTCAGTGCTTCATGAAATATATACAATCTAATGAATATAAATTATTTAAGGGATACAAAACCTAAAATGTTTGGGGTGTTATATTCTTCCCCCCATAAATTTCATCCTCCGAAATTATTCATGCATATTTCTATCTATAATGTTGTGGCTGGTTCTTATTTATAACATCATCAGGTTCTCATGTTACATCCACCATTTTATTGTTTTTCGAAACAACCATTATTATTTTTGTTTTTGGATTTCTCAGTAAAATATCCCTTATTTGAAGAATCTCTGTGGGCTCTTCAGAGAATAAAAAATTAATTCTAGATATATTTCATCATAGGTGTTTACATGTATTGGGTCTTTCAATTTTTTCTTTAACAATGACATGTGGAACACATTATGAAGCTCAGAGAGACTTGGTGGAATTGCTAAATAATAATATATAGCTCCATTTCTTTCTAGAATTTTGAATGGTGTGATGTATCAGGGGATCAATTTCCCTTTCATAACAAAATAAAAGACACCCTTCCACAAAGATATTTTTTCAATGACCTAATCTCCTACTAAAAATTACAAATAGATTAGCCTATTTTAATCATAATATTTATTCCTTCATTAGGATTATTTATTATATGACTCAATTTTCATGACCTTTGCAGTTTTTTCTTCTATATGTTCTATGAATATTGGCTTCCCCTCACCATCATCATCCCAATAGTTGGTGTTCGAAACCTCTTACCATATAATTCTTCATTTGGATCCATTTGAATGATAGAATGAAAAATATTATTGTAGGAAAATTCCACCAAGGTAAGTACTGATCCCATGGGCCTAGAAAGTAATGTTAGCATGATCTCAGCCTATCTTTGAATGATGAAATAATCCTTTTAGATTGTATGTCAGTTTGATGGTCATAAGAAGTACGCATATTAATCTTAGTATCCAATGCATTCTATGGAATTTTCCAAAATGTCGATGTTAATCAGTGATCTTGATAGGACACAATCGATAGTGGTTCCCCATTAAGTCATAATGTTTTTTTCATATAATGTATTTCTAGTCGCTCAAGTAGTAAATCATCTTTTAAGAATGAAAATATACTAATTTTGTTAAATGGTCAACAATTAACTAAATTTCATCAATCCTTCTAGGTGTCCTTGGTTTTCCTATGACAAATTCAATTGTATTGTAATTCCAATTCCTTATAAGAATATGTAGAGGTTTTTTGAACCCTCAAAAATGTTGTTCCCTGCCATAACTTGTTGAAAAACTAGACACCCTGACCCTTAAATATTCTATCTGATCTATAAACATCATGGTTCTTCCACAGTGTATAAAGAATTTTGTGCTATGTGCATCGTCTTATAGTTCCATTTTAGCTTAGGTAATAATGGAACACATAATATCTTCCCAAATTTTAGAACTACATCCTCCTACATAATGCATGTCAATCTCCCATACTTACAGATTTAATTTTTTTAGTTTATCTTCTATAGATTGATGTATATTTATATACTCCAGTAATGATATTTAAGCATTATGTTTATAAGAGGATTGTTGTTTCCCATTACATAAAAATTTCTATATCCATATTTAGTATATCCATGAATATAAGATCTCTCATAATCCTCATTTGAGTTAGAATATCATGATCTTCCCAACATAAAGCATCTTCCACCATATTTTCCTTAACTGGGTGGCAGTGTATTGAGAAATTATAATCTTTGTGTAACTCGAGTCATATCCTTTTCCTCATGTTATGTTCTTTACATGTAAAAATGTATTTTAAACACTTCTGATCTGTATATATCTCACACCATTCACCTTAGAGATATGTCTCCATTTTTTCATAAGAAATATTACAAATTATTTCTCAAAATCAAGAGTTGAATATTTTTTCTCACAAGTCTTTATCTATGTTGATTCATAAGAAATAACATTATTATCATTCATAAGGACACAACCCAGTCTATTCATTGAGGCAGCACAGTATATCACAAATACAAAATTTCTAGATAAATGATTTAAAATTAGATAGTTGAATAATATTATTTTCAATTCTTCAAACAAAAAATTACATTCTTTCGTATATATAAATATAACCCATTTGCGTATGAGCTTGGTTAGTGGGTTATCCAATCAGGAAAAATTAAGTACAAAATGCCGATAGTAACCTGCTAAGTCAAAAAAAACTACGAGCCTCACTTATGATCAATGGTGTAGTCCATTATTTTATTCCCATTGTATTCATAGTATAAACTATGATTCTATCCATATAAACTATGTAGACATGAAAAGAATATGATTTAAGTGATAATTCACACATGTTAAATATTCAATATAATTCATTTCATCTAATAGTTTTCAGAATAATCCAAAAATGAATATTATGATCTTTGTAGATGTTGGGGAATATCAAGATATCATCAACAAATAAATCAACTACTTTATCATGATATTCCATGAAATTCATTTTCATAATTTCTATGAAAACATATGTTGCATTAGTGAGTACCAAATCCATTACTGTAAAATCATAATGACCATACATGGATCGAAATGATGTCTCAGAAATACATTCTTTTCTCACACATAGTTAGGGATATATAGATAGATGGTAAATCATTAAAAAATATGTGGGTGTATGTAGTATATCAAATAAGTCATCAATTCATGGTATATGATACATGTTATTTATTTTAATATCATCGATTTCTTTGTAATCAATGCATAGCCTCGTGGAATAAATATTCTTCTTTACAAAGAGAAAAGGGGATCCACATGGAGAAACACTAAGTCAAATAAATCCTTTTTCTCTCAATTCATCTAGTTGTTTCATTAGATACACTAATTCGATGGTGGTCATTCTATATTTATCATTTGATATAGGTATTACTGTTGGATATAAATCAATTGAGAACTCAACTTCCCGTTATAGATGATCTCCAGGAAAATCCTCTAGAAAAAGGGAAATGTATTATTGCAGCATATGTGTGTCTTGAATTTGAATATTTCATTCTTAACCCATAGATATTGTATTAATATTCATATCCATGAATTGTATTCAGTAGAGAAACTAGGGGTGGGTCAAGATAAGATTCAGATTATAATGATTCTTCTATAAAGATAAGGGATTCTACACCATTCACAAAGATTTTAATTTGTTTATTCTAGAAATAGATATTTGAATCATTATTTTATAACCCATTCATACCAAAAATTACATCATTTTCAATAACAGGTTTGATTAATTAGATATAAATTAAATAATGGTAATGTGTTATGAGGGAGGATAATCGAGAGGTCTTTATTTCAATGATACATCCCCCAAGTTTGTTGAATGGTAACTCATTTATTAAATAAAATTGTAAATTTTTAATTTTAATAGAAAAATGGGAAGATATAATTGAATACAATGATCTAGAATAAAATAAAGCAGTGACTATGTTTATGGAAAAAATTTACATTTTTTACACCACATTATTTGAAACTTCAAAATCTATGGTGGTAATTTCATAAGTGTTACCTTGCTCTTGTGGAATTTTCTATGGGATGTTTCCTTGGCACTTAGGACAATAATTTTATGAGTGTCCCATCTCTTTACAATTATATAATTGATAATAATTGACTTTTCATAACCCTTGAATTCACTAGATTGATTACCCTTTTCACAACACTTATACAAATCTATCATTCCCATCAATAATTTCCTATTATGTTTATTTCCACAATTATCACATAATGGAATTGATTTATTATCTTCTTCTTCATTGGAACATCATATTTTCAATGGTTATTAGAATGCGTATTGATATAATGATTTTCCTTGATCATATTTTATCATAAAACATCCTTCTCTTTTTTAATCGCACTTAATATAATTTCATCATATCATTTAAATGTTTGAAAAGATTTGGTCCTTTGAATACATTGCATAATATATCAAATAAATTATCAATCATTTCTTATGAATCATGTACATAATGTGTGGCATACATAGCTAATCATGTAACGGTATCCTCATACTCTGTAACACTCTCTTATTTACTTTTTTTATGAATAAGAATTTTTTCATCATTTCAGTTCATTTATCTCATTGAAAATATTTTTCAAAGAATATTCCCTTAAATTTTCTTCATTCTATGTATTCAATTTCTTCTTCCTCTATAGAATTCTTGATCAATAGCCACTATTGATCATCATCACCCTTGAAGAAATATACTTCCATTACAACATTTTCAATTTCATTTAATCTTAATTTTAGAAATATCATTTCAAGGTACTTGATCGACTACTCATTTACGACTATATTAGTATTCCCACTAAAATATGGGGCCTTCTACCACACGAATCATTCCAATATAGGAATATCATTGTTAATTGAAACCTTTATAGTTTTTTTCCCAATATATTAATGATCTTATCTACTCCAACATTGACTATGTTGACATTCTCAGTGGGGAAATCCCTACATTTTCAATTTCTATTGATTCCACATCTTCTATTAGGTTCCATCACGAAATAATGGAATACGCTTCATTAGGTCATAATTAATAATTTCTTACTAGAAACCAGATAAAAAATTTACAAATTTCTCCACATATAATCTCATAATTGTGACCATTGTTTTTATTTACATTTAAATCATTAATAATTTATTATAAAAAATATGTTAATTATACAAAGAATATACTCATGTAGTGTCAATACAGTTTTGTAGTAGGGAACATTATCGTGTACCAAGATACTTAGGGCCCATCCCCAAACCCTTGGTGTAGTTGTTAATCTTATATATATTGGTTCGAGAACCACATATACTAGTAGTATCCAAAAAAGGATATGTATTCTTGGAAGAGATACATAATTTATACTTTACCAGAATTATAATATGTTTTTATATGATTATACTCAATTTAATACTCAGGGTTATGTCCCATAAACCATGTTTCATAAATCTAGTTTTCAACGTTGCTACTAAACCTTTATAATACCAACTGTAACCTCCCGATCACAGAAGCACGGACCTGGTGCATTACTTATTACATTGGCATGATTAAAAAAAATTAAATACTGAAGGAATGATCAGTTCCTTAGTACATAAGAATCGAGATAAATAACTATAAATCATATTACATTGGTAATGTTATCAAATTACAGGGGATAAGAATAACTAATAAACTGCATCCATGAGAACTCAATAAATTTTTTCCTCCTCAAAACCAATTAATGGAAAACAAATAAATAGTGTGATCATAAATACATAGTAAGGGTTATAAATAATGTAATCATTTATCAATAATAATTAAATCATATTAAAATTTTCATAGTCAATGTGGCATTGTGAATAAATAAAAAAAACACACACCTTTAAAAAACTCAGAATGAAACTGCATCCATAAGTTTTTTCATAGTGAAATCCTAATGTATATTTATAAGTGTAAATGAATACAGTTAAATATTATTAATTGGATATCATGTATCAAGAAAATGATACCACTATACTGGCAAAATGGTTTTGTAATTGGGTAGAAACCACTTTGATTCTGTTTTGAAAACAAACATGTTGGGTTTGTTTCCCAGTGATTTGTTTCATGAGATCTATCTTTGAATCGAGGGGCTATAGGGAGACCCACCCCTCACTAAAAGTACACAAATTTATTTATAAATAGATAAAATACATGTATAATATGCCTTATTAATATCATTGTAGAGTACATGAAACATATTCGTTAATATTTTCATAGTTAAAACAACAATCAAAATAAAAATTGTATATAAAATGTTATATACCTAATGAATATAGTCAAATACATGAAACAAGAATTTGTATATATAAAATATATTTAATATTTCAAATTAAATATGATCTCATCGGGAATTAGGTACATCATATAAGAATTATTTGAGGCACGATACCAAGTATATCACAATGAAATGGAAACTGAAACAAAGTCCCTTACGACATTGTAATCAGTCGAGTTCATGATCATTATGAAAATCGTGGAATAATATGAATATAATTAAAATTATGATATAATATATAAAATGGTAGTAATCATTCACCACATACAAGAAATAAGTGTCTAACAGTGGAATCCTCATTGAAAACAAAGTAAGATGAGAAACCCATTACCTTATCCTAGAATATGTTTTTAATTTGATCTTAATGGCCTGAATAATAAAATTTAGATTCATTACATAATAATTAATTACCCACAACAACATTAAATTGATTAGTTAATCCTTATTAAGTTCATTAATGGAATTTTTTTGGGTTTAAGAGTTTCAATTGTATTGTTTTAGAAGCATTTCTTCCTAAGTTTTCATGATTGTTTTACTTATAGTCATGAAGGGATGTCCGTTTAAAATGTGTTTAAACATTAAGAATTTTTAATATATATTTTTAGTGGAATTACATAGATAAAAAATTTAGTATAGTTTTATTGGTTATATATCATGAGGATAAATCATTAGATAAAACTTAATGATAAACGGTTGGATTTACACGAATGTTTTGTGCATAATGAAATTTTTTTGTATTATTACTTCATATAATGAGTTTGTAAGGATTATATAACATTAAATAAAATAAAATAAATATATTTTAATCTTTTTCAACCATTATAATTGTTTTATTACCATTAATGGTGATTGTAATAGAAATTGAAAACCCATCATCCTTGAATGTGATAAATTAACACATCTCGGGTGAAGTTTAGATTTTCAGTATCACGGGAGAGGGAAAAGAGATATAATGATGAATTTTCCCAATATAAGAATAGAATTATAGTTTATGTATGTTACTGATATTATCATTGAATTTGGATTAGGGGAGGTGAGGAGAGTCCGATAAAATAATGGAACTTGTAGAAGACATTGAAAGAAGTAGGAAGAGAGGGTCACCTCATGAGTACTCTTCCATGAGAATCTTTTTAAGGCCTTTGTTTTGGGGCCTTTTGGTGAGACCAGTAAGAATAAGATGTTGGGTAGGATCTTAGAGTGAAATTTGAGTAGAATTTAAGCATGGATTTATGCTTGATAGGTGTGGGAGGAAGAGGGTGTTAAGGGTGGTTTATATAGAGGAGGGGAGGATGGTTTTCTTAATATTATAGTAATTAATTTATTGTTTCTCCACAAGACAAGAATTTATGGGAATTCCATCACCTATAATAATAATATGTGTATGTGGGTTTTATATTGTTGTTCTTACATCACTCGTGATTTTAGGAATAGTGGATTTAAATTATAATTTATTTATACGTTAATTTAATGTATTGTACTATTCACTAAAAAATCAAGTATTTCATAAAAATTTAAAAAATCCACTCTTTACATATTTTGACATGTAGATTAAAAAAATTAATTCCATTTTCTAATATAATATTCCTAAATAAGATAATTTTATTTTTTAATTAAGATCAACATTTAATCAAGAAAACACATAAAATATTAATCATCATTTTAAAGGTGCTTAATTTTTCATAACCATTCATGTGTCTGGATACAATTAATACAGGTCATATTACTCATCAAAAAGTGAGTTTACTATTCATAATGGTATGAAACTATTCAAATAAAAACTAACTTGATTCTATCAGACTCCAAATATCAACCTAATCGCAACTATGTATGTCTTTTTTTAACATTCAAAACAAAAGGTGTAAATTTTATGTTTAATAGATCGGTTAGAAATTTTTTAATAAATATTAATGTGTTGTTTCATAGATACTCTGTGATTAAAAAAATATAGGATATCTAATGAATGGATATTATTCATGAGAGACAGACAATAAAATTTTTGGGGTTTTGTACTTTATTTACCATCTTTATGAACAAAATTTTTTCAATATCCCTAAGCGGTATGTGCATCATCTAGGATATAATACACTACAAAAAAACTTTTAATGTATCATGATCCTATCACGTAGTGGGGTGAGATAACTAATGGGCAAATATATCTGAGTATGAAATAGAAAATGCAAATATGTATAATACTAATCCCTATGGATAATTGAACAATAGAATCAATGATGGGTATATCTCCCACAAAGAATGAATATTATCCCATTGTTCTCAATTGTGATATGAGAATTTTAATACTGAGAAAAATATAAAGATAACCAATGAGGATGAATCCCTTCTAGTAGATATCTTGATAGACTAAATACATAATTTCATATCATATCATATAATATCAAATACTTGAGGATGTTTTAAATATATCCTCTTGTGATATACCTAGTTTAGCACAAATGTTATTAGTGTCCCAAATCATTATATACACTTATATTTATATTAGAAATCGAAATGAGATAAATATGAATCAAATAACTTGTGGAAGACAACACCACCCTAGAATTAATCAAACTAAATAATCCTCCTTAGTCTCCCTGATTGAATCTAAAATAAAAAACACACTAAAGCCAACCGTATAAATCATTACATATAATATGATCCCCCTTAGTCTCCCTGATATATGAGATCCAGCACTACTATAAAATTCCCCACAATTGACTAATGATGTTTTGAAAGTGAAACACCATCCTAGCATGAATCCAAGTAAATTAATTTCATGTACCTATTACAATCACACTATCTCTGGATTATAACGACTCCTTTATTAATTTTCTAACACATGAAGTTGAAACTCGCACAATATCATACTCTAATCCTCAACACCAATAAAATTATGAAAATTCTACTATTCAACAATATCATAATGACCAACCTCTCCTATTTAAACCATGAATGGATGATGCCCATCTAGAATCACTATAGGTAAAGAATGATATCCATTTATTGGTCAAATAGAATTTTCATATTCAATTTAAAATAACCCATCTTATATTATTTTCATTAAATTATCAAAAAATTCAAACATAAGAAAAACAAGAATGTCATCAGTACCTTCAATAGAATTCATCCCACTAAAAATAGACACATGACTTTGTCGTTTGATAAACTCAGTTTCCTTGTGCTTATTTTAGAGGGGCCTTAAAATCCAATTCACTAAATATTATTCATTGTTTATGCCAAATTACAATTTTTAAGTGCTAACATTTTCCTACCAAACCATCTAATTTTTCAAAAGGTCAAAACACCATTATACAACATAAATTTTATCAAAATTCACTGAAACCACAAAATCATTACCTACCACCTCTGATAAAACATCCTAGAAATTTAATAAATTAATTATTCCATCCAAGTTTTACTTGTAAAACGAATTTATTGGACAAGTAGAATAGAATGAATAAATCATATAAATTTATTATATTAACATAATATTTACCTATATTATAAATTCATATATCAAAAAAACATGATAAAAAAATAATAACTACCCACAATAATCAAAAAATAATGACATTCCCAAAAAATTAATGTCTCAAAATAAATTAGAATGTAAAATAATTCTGCAATGAGTCCAGCCAAAATAATATTTTATAATCATGTAATGAATAATATTATCATAAATAGTCTCTATCAACTTGAAAGTAGTTTATATATTTATATATATATATATATATATATTAGAATAACATTTATACTATGATGAATCATACTTGAGGCATCTTATAATGATTTTGATGAACTATAATAACACCTTGTCCAAAACAAATATGAACGAACAATCACTAACATGGAAAAATATCGTGAAACCATATCAAATTACATTCCACACATATTTCATCCATAAATAAATATTTAATAAATCAAATATTACGAAAAGGTACCCATAGCCACTTACCCATTGATTTTACCCTTTAATGTGCCAATGTGAATTATCTGGTAATCCTAATCACCACATAAACTATTCCATACATGTAATATCTCCTATCAATATCCATATAAACCTTAATGGTAACAACATCCTCATAATCCCATATTCTCTTCAATATATCACATAACATGTATCATAGGGGATCATTAAACTAATATAAATTAATCCCACATAACCCTCCTATAATTCATGACACTTACATGTAACTTTCAATAATGAATACCTTAAATGTTATATGAATACACTATATACCCCCCCTTCTATATTAATTAGGGTCTGGTAGTACACAATGTACCTGTTTTCAGACTTGTAGCCAACTATGTATTCTAGTAAACTATGTAATATTATAGTTTTATTGTATCTACCATTAATTACCATGAATTATTCAACACAAAAATGAAGAGAATTGATGATTGAGTAAAATTAATATGAAAAAAACCAACCAAGAGTATGAACACCCATGCTAGCACATTCATAAACCATGTCCTTTATCTCACTACCATATCAACACAGATCTACAATTTATAACTATAACACCTCAAAATATCTCACTATCTATTTAAAAATATCAACCATAAAAATAGAAAATTCATTATCATCAAATATATTAGTTACATTCTAGATTTTACATTATCAACTATACTAGTTTAAATATTTTATTCAATTTATTATTTAATTATAATCTAGTGGAGATGTTTTAAAATTTAATTATAATTAAAACTGTTTCATTTTTATATAATTATTTCATTTACATTCATTGTATGAATTCAATTACATCCAAACATATTTCAAATTCATTATTTAATGTTAAATTTCACTATTGTAAATCATTTCTAAAACCATAACATATTAATAATCCATGTATTAATTTAATAAAAACAGAATAATTCTATATTTACAACTGTGGAAAGGAATCCTCAATAATGTTTTATTATCCTCCTGGTAACCCATATCACACTATGTCACATATGATTCTACTAGAGGACCTACAACAGAAAAAATTATATAAGACCCAATAAAACCTACCAAAACAAAGTTACACTAATGATTAATTAATAAAAAATTTAAAATATTCATGATTAATATAATTTAAGATAACATCACCCCTGGTATAAAAATAAAAAAAATAATTAAATTAAATTATATTAGTATTTACCCAATAATTAATGGCGATCCAAAAATTAAATCTTAAATTTCTCAAAACATTATCAGAAACAAAAATTTTTATCAATAGAAACAAACAATAATCACACACTTTAGAAATATATATTGTTTGACTAACAAATTCTAAAAGAATAATTTTACTTAAATTTGATAATTTCTTGACTACTTTATTTTTTGGATTATTCATTCCAACTACAAAGTGAACGTAAGATAAATTATATTAACATGTGATATAAAAAAATTATATAGAGTTATGGAATACACTGCCATAATGAATTCCTAACTATACTCATTATAAGGGAAATATATGATGATAATAATACAACTGCATTTAGCAAAACATAATTTTCCCAAAAAATATTAATTCTTCCTTATAACAAATCACTCTACAAAAACTATTTTTAAATAGCACTCTGATTAATAACTAATAAGAAATATATAGTGTAAACCAATAGTGTGATATAAGGGACTCACCTTTGATCACCACTAATCGATCTCCCAAATATAATGATTAAATACAATTGAATTTTTTTATTTATCTCCATAATTATTTATTATATCATATAGGGGATGGGAGAAAGAAAAAAAGTCAATAGAATTTGGTGGGGAAAATGTGTACTCGGATTGTAAAAATATTCCTAAATTTGATGGTATAAGACATGTAAATGAAATTTATATTCTCACAATATCTTAGTTCCAAATAATCAAACACAATACAACGTGTTCTGTATAAAATTTATCCAGGTTTCATGTAATCATTTTTCATACATAAAAAATAAAAAATTATTATATCTAATATATCATAAAGAAGGTGATTATATAATGGTCATATCCATTCCATAGTATATAAACAATCAAACCCAACTATGATGCATCATAATAACTATGGCACTACAACAAGAAAAAATTGACTGATGAAGGAAGTCAGAAATCCATACCTATTTGAAATACTGATGATTCGTTCACTATAAACAAAATCTACAATTTCAATCACATTCAACCATTCACCAATTCAATTATGTATACAAAAAAACTATTAGATACATTCCCCAAGCATTTGAATATCCCATGTTTTTATTTTTTTTCAGTGATGAATGTTTCCAGGATGTGGAGAGACCATTAATAATTGTTTGAGAAATAGTGAAAGTATTATAATTTTTACTATTTATTCAATAGAAATAAGTGACTATTTTATAATTTTTTATCCATATTACAATGAAAATATATAGGGAAGAGTAATGGTTATAGAAGAATATGTGGAAAAAATTTCTTGAAACCCATTGATGTGAAAATTGAAGAGCTACACCTAATGAATGAAACATATGGTAGAATATTTGATATAATAAACCTAATTTTCATTATTATTGTTATCATTATATGTTGACGAAGATTCTTTACATGTGAAATAAATTTAAAGAAAGTGATGTTTTTCATAATGATTGAAATAATTATTCAAAACTGAACTTAAGGAAAATCAGTATTGGTATAGACATGAAGAAGAATAAGAATATGTTGTATCTTATGCAAGGGTTTAGTTGTTCTCACTTATCTATATTATATATATATATTTCTAACACATTTTTAATGTGAATTTTAAGAAATATATATCCCTTGAATCGACATTATGGTAGAGAAAGGCAGATTTATTGTCCATCAGTTTGTAGAGGAATATGAGTGGTGTACTAGAGAATAGTGATTTCATAATGATTGCATAAAGTGAATGGTTTCATTTAAGGAATTGTGAAACATGTTCAACATGTCTAGTGGAGAAAGATCCATCCCACTAAATACAAAATATATACATATATCAGGTAGAGGATCACAAAACATTATGAATGAATACCATATTTTTTATGTGGGATGAGTATAAATTGTGTACTGTGCCAATATGTGTTAAACATATAAATACTATGGTTACACATCATGTTCGATGAATAGATTTTTGAAATCAAGAACATTTCATATTACTCTCTAAAAGACCCAGTGAATTAGTAACATACCATGAGAACATATGTTATCAATTAACAATATGCATTCCAACTAACTATTAAGGTACCAATTGTAGAAGGACATACTGTGAGTGAAGAATTATCAAATTCATGTTGTTTGATTAATCAAATGACTAACTATGTTGTATACAGAACAATATCATGTAGTTATTGACATACATTGTGACACCAAAAATTAAATGATATTTAGACCTACCGTAAATAGTCATTGACTATATAAGAAATCGATGAAAATATATTATTTCATTAACAGTGTCCCGTGAGTGAAAATAATAGTTGGGGACAGTTATTCACATGTTTTAATGATAGGTTAATATTCTAACCCAAATGATAATAATATTTGTGTGTTGAATAGACTAAGAGTGAGGAAGATACAATGGGTTGGTATGACTAATCATATATTAAAAAAACCATATTCAATCCTATCGTAAGAATAGGGGTTGATCATGAATGAGCATCTGAGCAATCTCCATTCTCATTCATTTTGAATAATAATGATTTTGAGGCTATTAGGTGGCATCTCTTTATGAATTTTTAAATTTTAAACATGCATGAATGAAGAGATAAATCTTATAACTTAAAATGGAAAATGATTCCGGATTTTTAATAATCAACACACCTATATATTAAATTAGTTAAATTGTATGATAAATGTAATACATACTATGTATCCTATATCTTATAGTGGGAAACAACTTTTTATAAAACATTTAGTTAATATGTTAAAACCATATATAATTCAATGAGATAGAATCCATGTCGAATAACCTAGATATTTTTAATATAAAAGGAGAGATATACGTTTATTATATTTTTGTTATTCATTTTTATACATTACTCCCATCATTTTTCTATAAATGTATATTTATTTTTGAATTTGACGTTAATGTTTTTGAATACATATAACTATGTGATATTTATTATAATTATAAATCAAAAAATTTCGACGGATTTTAATGATGATTACCTCTATTAGATTGTGATTTTGTTAATGATGAAGATCTGTATACACAAAATGAGTTTAACAACTGAGTCTTTATAACTTTCAGAAATGTTCTTATATATTATTTCAATAATACATGATTCCAAAGAATCTATAGGATTCAACGTAACCAAATTTAATTGATACTAAATAAGATGTAACATCAATTATTTATTTATGATATGATTCAAATTATTATTCTATTAAAATAAAAATATGTTTATGTTAATGATGAAAAAACAAATATGATAATCATATATATGTAAAGAAAGATCAATTATTTTGAATCAATGGAGAATCAAATACATCTTGGTAATGAAAATGTGTTAGAGATGAATAGTTTATTGGCTGATTGAATTCACATGTCACTATACATTGAGGAAGAGTTATAGGAAGACAAGAACTATATCTAAAGTTCTTGAGTTATCAATGAAAGTTACTCACAAATTATTAGAATGTATAATTGATGAAATATAGGGATGGATATTCATATAAATATAGGTCATATTTTATGAAATTTTTGAAAAAGATTTTGAGGGAATCTTTGAAAACAATTGGTACAATGAAAATTGAATCTCTCATTTTTTATAATATTTTTGACAAACATCTTCAATAGGATGTATAAAATATAAATAACATGTCATCAGATGTTCCACTTCTCACACATGAGAACATAATTTTATGTTCATTTTCTAATATGATTTTTAGATGTTATATTAAACATGAACTCACTACTCTATTATGTATAATGGAGGTCACCTAAACATGGAAAGGTGTAGGGGCACATAAATACTGAATATTATTTGTATTTATGTCTCCACATTTTGAATTTCTACGATAATAAAAGAGAATCAACTTTGAGTGGAATAAAGCTTTGACTATCCACATTCGATAAATTGAAATTGTTAACTCATAAAAATAATATTGGTTTACTAATTAACTCATCCTTTAATCAGAAATCTCACCAATTTGGGAACTCTAATGTTGAAGAATTTGCAAATTTAAAACCATAAGACTCGAAACCATAACAAAACAATCCACTAGTTATTTGTACCTATATCTAATAAATCATTGGATAGTATATACCCATATTCTTCTAAAATATCCCCATCTTAAATATTAACTCAAATTCCACACATTATTCCTCAATCGTCTTAAAAAATCTCTAACACCCAAACATGAAGTGTATCCAGTTTTAGTGGTTAAGGATATTATAATTGTATTAGTTCCTAATAAATAGTATATCAATAATTTTATTTATACCATGAAATAAATCATTATTTTCATTATCTCACATGATACCTGAGAGAGAACATGATATAATTGTAATGATAAATAGTAAATGGATCAATGCAATATATTCTATAACACTATAACAATATTTTTAAAAAATATTTTTCATAGATTATTAGTGACCTTTTTGATAAATATTGGGTCATACAAATTTATATTATCCCTTAAATAATATATAGAATAAGAGAAGAAAATAAAATTTATCAAAGATATTATAATAGATTTGAATATTCTATTATATGAATAACTAGTGAATTATGATAATGTTTGTCCTACTTGTTTTTAAGGAATATTAATATTATTGTGTAATGAGTTACTTTTAAAGCAATACATTAAAGGATAAACAGAATAATTTTTTCCATAAATGATGATTTCAATAAATGATAATGGTAAAAATTAAATAACCCTTTAAGAATAATTTTTGAGATATAAATTGGAGTTCCCATGATATCATTAATTACATATGTTACAAATAATCCATTCTTATATTAGATATCTTCATATAAGTTGTAAATATATATTAATAAAAAGAAGAATATTTTTCTTAGATTCATGATATTTAAGCAATGTGGAAATATTATACATATCTGATGATTATTCATTGGAATATAATGATAAGCAATTACATGTCCTAATTGATGATGAGTGAAATATCTACAAAATTATTATATTGATTTCTATAGAAATATATCTCTCTGATTATTAATCATGAAAAATGATGTTTATAATTTAACTACACTTGGATTATATTGACTAAATTGGGTTATACTTTTAAAAATATTAATATAAAAGACACACATATGTATGAAGGAAAAAAGTAAAAAGACATATTTGAATTTAGAGATCAATTATATAGTAAATATTTATTTAACAAAATTACATAATATTGAGAAACATATAAAAAAGTTTAGATTCTGAAGGATATATAATTACTATATCGTATATTTCATAAAGATGAGTTATTGATGCTAATTGAATTGTATTCGAAAGACAATATAATAAGAATATGTGGTTCTATTAAGATATTTTATGTTTAATAAAATTTAAAATGTTATATGATATTTATCAAGGTATTACTATAAATATTATATTCTCTAACACATATGCATAACCAATTTATCGTAATGTAATGAAGGGCTTAGACAATTCTGAGAACTCATAATGGACTAACTTGTGTTTAATTATTTAAATATTATGCAACATAATTATAAAATTTATCCAACTAATTATTAGATTTAAAGATAAACCTAAAAATTCCTAAAAAGAAATTAATAATTGGAATATTGAAATTAAATGATATTTCGGTATAGAGAAGAAGTAGATGACTGATATGATATGGATTCATCATTCCCCATAAGGTATGTCATGAAGATAAAAATTTGAGGAAATGTTATTCATATGGCTGGGGTTGAACTTAGAATGTGTTAGTAGATGTAGAAGATACACAATTAGAATTATATAGAATGACAATATCCAAATTATAATATGTGGAGAATGTCTGGAGGATAGATAAGAGGTATGGTTTGGGTGATTTACTTTTTTATAACAGTAAATATAAAATATCAAATGTTATTGATGAATTTAATTGAGTTAGAATTTATGTTATTGCGAGATGATAATTTTACTATAACAGATATGTTAAAAAACATTTCAATGTTAATGATTTTCTATTTAGGAGATGATATATTAAAATGATCTAAAAATGATATGTTAAAATGATGATGGGTCGTATATATAATATTGTGGTTTTATTATAAATATATTGGATGATGTATTGGATCTATGTAAAAGATACTCTATGATATTATGAAGCAACTAAAATTATTCTTGATGATATAGAGTTCATTTCAGAATAACCTATGGATTTTGAAGGAATAACCAAACATTATAGAATAATGTTGTACAACATTGTAATAATAAATGTCACAACTAATTTCTATAATTACTAAATAAAATATTATGAGTTTTAGAATTTGATTCAATCAAGGATATGAAAATAGAGAGATGAATATTTAAATATAAATTAATGAGTTGTATTCATGTTCAAAACAATATAAATATAAATAATTTAAAAAATAATACCAATGAATTGAGAAATAATTAAATTCAAATTTATGAATACATAAAGCATGAAACACCGATGTTTTTGAGAATTTATTATTTAAAAACCTATTGCCTCATCCTATTTCTGGGATTAATATTAAGTCCATTTTTGAACAAATATTATAGGATATTAGAAAAATAGATTGTATATTTTTAATCTGAATTATTTATATTGTCTAATATCTCAAATATATTTTTCGACCAAATGTATAAATGAAATTAAAAAAATTATTTATAGTGATTAAGGTAAAAATTGATTAATTAGTTATTGTATATTAAATTAATTGAAAACTTGACCTAAAAATATGTAAAAACCCATTTTATGGGCTTATTTATACCATTTACCATTTATATTGAAAATTGGAAATTATTTGGGGAACTTGATGTAAGGGACATATCTCAATAATGTTTTACCTTTATATATTAACATTATTTCCAATTTTCCTCCACAATAATAAGGGGATTAAACCCCTGCATTTCTCCTCATCTATAAGGCCCTTTGAATTAGCCAAAAACCATCCGTATATCATATGAAATTTTCTAAAATCATCATATAATACTTGTTTTAGGAATAAATACAACCAAGGATGCCCGTCAATGGAACCAATTGGAGTTACCCAAAGAAGGATTAACATCCTTCCACAATCTCTGTTGTTTTATATACATTTTATACACACTTAACTTTTATTAAATTTATATGTGATAAAATAATTATAATGATTATAAAATTATTTTACTATACTATGGTTCATAATTATACACACCCCCACACATACACACATTCATCAAATGGGTAATGAATTTATAGTTTTTGTGCATGTAGGAATACCATCTGACGAAAAGATTTAGTTCTTTTTCCCAATACCACCTCTCATGGTAGGTAATTATTATTCAATTACTATATTTATTATATTCATTTTATATTTATGATTTATTTATTCATATTTAATTTTTATGAAATTCATACAGTCATGAATTTCATTTTTTATAAATATGATAACTTCATCTACGGACGTGTGGCCTACCACCTCCTTAAAGTGGTGTGATTCGTTCAAAAATTTCATGGAATGTACTAAGAATGGTATTATTAAATGTATATGATATTTATAAAATAATAATCATATTTTAATAATTTATAGATAGACACTTCATTTTTATGGTTTCATTCAATACAATATGGAAACAAAAAATTCATCCATGCGTACATATGATCTACCCTCTCTATGAACGGTGTTTTCAATTTAAAATTTATAAAGTTTAGTGATTATCATAATTATATATATAATAAATATATATTATATTTATTTATTTTTTTGAATTATTTAAATAATTAAATAATGATTCATGTAATGGGATTAAGATTCATAAGTCAAAACATATATGAAATAATAATAATAAACAAAGTGTATCCAATACATGGAATTTTTCTTAAATGGTTAATATATGATAATATTATACTGAAATATTCTATAATATAATAGAAGATATTATGTGGTAGATTTATAATAAACTAGTATATATTATATGGGAGTTTTTAACATTTACAAAGAAGGTCATGTCTTAATAATAGGGGAATCTCGTCTAACTATTATTTCTATGAGATTTATGCCTCATTCACCCCCTGATTCATTTGTGTAATGTTTATAATTCTGATGAATATATTTATTGATTGTTATTATTAAATATATTTGTATTTAAATATCAATTTTATGATCTACATTATAAGGGTATTATGGTTCAATTGTTACCAAATCGGTAAAGTAATTTTTCTCAATTTCCCTTCTCTGAGAGACATTCCATGTTATGAACCAATATACTTCTAAAGGTTGTATTGAGAACATTGACATGTTATATAATGGATTTTCATATTTTAATGGCATTTTATTTTTCATTTAATGTTAAATTTTCATGGGGAATATTATTAAATGTTCCCCATGTGGTAAAATATTATTTATGAAATTTCATAAATTATAATCATATTTTATTATTCTGATTACATTAATGAAATATTATGATCCCAATCTCATTAAATATCTATAGTTTTATTGTTTTTTGATTTTTCATTATATTTTAATTTAATGGTACCATTTTAAAATTTAACTTAGATAATAAAATATGTAATGTTTTTAATATAATCTGACATTATGTATCTCTTCATTTAATGTTACAATTTTCAATTTTTTTCAAGAATATTTTCTATGTTTTAAAGAAATATTTAATAATATGTTTTTGAGATTAAGTTATAACTTATTAATGAAAAATATATTAAAAATTTTGGGAAGGTTATATTATATTTTTTATAGGAAAAAGGGCTACAAAACATTTTCATGATTACATTATATGTTTTAAAATTTATTTTTGAATAAATAGTTTTAATATTTTTTGAAACTACATTATATGTTTTCAATATTTTTCTTAGAATATATATTCAAAAATATTTAAAGGTTCCATTATATATTTTCATGGTCATTTTGCTAGAAAATGGTTTTCAAATGTTTTTATGTTTTCATAATCATATTCCTATTAAATAAGATATTTTTTTAGAAGAAATATATTAGATTGTTTCAAAAAATATGATTATAAGTTTATGAAATAATTGTACTTGGGAAATTTATAGAGTTTTAAAAAGTTATTTTCAAAGAAATATTATTTTTCATTAGTAATGTTTCAAGTGATATTTTAAATTACATCATTATATAAGATGACATCTTTTGATATTTTCTATTTGATAATGGGGATATGACCTAATCTCTCTATTATTATTCATTATTTTAATAGTTTATTTATAAGATGTAATGTTTTTTATAAATCAATTTTATCATCAATGGATTATAATATTATAGAATAATGATGAATCCCACTTACATTCCTGATTTATTATTTATTAAATTATTGTGAGAGTATTATCTTTTCCATTGTTTATGATATCATAAAATGTTTTTGATACTAATTTCATTTCATTTGTTATGATCTAATATTTATAAAACAAATATCTATTTATATGTCTTGATAAGAAGCATATTTTTAAATATTTTGGAACACACACATATTATTTCAATATGTGACAGGTTGGATCTATAACCCCTATATTGAATTAGTTAATGATTCAACTCTCATGTGATAGACATGGATGGAATGGGTAGTGAACTTAGTTAATTAGATAACATTGTACACTAAGATAGTCATATAAGTGAAACTTGAAAATAAATTCAGTCTTCATATTCATCATTGATAAGTAATATTTTTTATTGAGTGAACCTTTACTACTATGATGGACTAGGAAATAACCTTTCCTACTATAATGGTATGGGAAGTAAACTCATTACACTACCTAGAAAGGGTTGGGATTTTGGATGGGGTTATGTCTGGACTAGTTGGTGTTTCCCCCATGATGTTCCCCAATAGATATTGGAGTTCTTCATTGACATATAGTGAATTATTTTATATGATTAAATTTCTTCCAAAAATTTTATATCTTGTTACAATGTTATGATTTCATGGATTATTCCCTTAATTCCAATATGATTCAGGTGTTTTGAACTCTCAATATTTATTCGTTGATTTTTTTAGATGATATTTTATATTAATTGTATGATCTTATAATGTCAAGATCATCTTCTCATATCATTTTTCTAATGTTATTCATATATATTACTTCATGACCCTTAATGAGTGCATTTGATTACCCCTTTATTATGTTTCATTTCCCCATGATAAGAATAATGGTTATAATTAGTATTAATAATAGGGAATATGTTTAAATGAAATCTTGATGATCTTTATTGATGATAGATTATAACGTTTCCATGTTTCCATATATAGTAAACTAGTATGTTCCTCAGGAATGTAATTTTTTATTGTGCTGAATATTCCTTTTAAATTCATATAATTCCTATGTATGTTAATCTAAGGATGTTATAGTTGGTATATAAGGATGTGTATAATCAACCATTGTAAACTAGCCTGAGAAATCATTTTTGAAATCCTGGGGAATATTAATAAGAATATGCTCGTGGATGTCTCAAAGGATAATCTGACGATGTCTTATATTTAAAAGAAGGTGTTATAATTAATAATTCTTTTAAGTATGTTGTCTTGATTAGGTATTTTTTATATACAATTATTTTTTCTCACACTATTCTTTTGGGTTTTATTCAATGTAAGTTCCCAAAAAGAACTGAGATAATGTAAAATTTATAAGATAATTTATCGATGTATAGTCAAATGGGATGATCACTACTGTTAAGAATGTTTTGACCATTCCAAATTAGTTTTCATATAACATGGTCAATATTTTGTACCATAAAAAACTATTGGACTTACAAAATAATAAAATGGAAGATATCCCTAAGAGTTGAGGAATTTTATTCCATTGAAGAAATATTAAAAAGATTCCATTGTGTATTAAATGTGGAAACAATCTCTCATGTTAATGTATTAGAGGAACATGAAGATGTTTCTCTTGAGGAACATAAAGACACAAATAATGTAACTAAAAATAGAAAATTAAGAGTTTGGTAATTGAAATAGAAGGGAATATTGGCCTCCCTAAAACATAATTGACAATTTAATGCGTTAAATATGGAATGAATGTGTATTATAAAAATGTCCAATATAGAGTGATCATGAAAAGAATCAGCAAGGTTGTATTACTAATGTTTATATTTCTAATGATGATGAGACTATATGTTAAATATTAATGGAAAAAGGTGTTATGTAATATGATGATGTGTCCTTTTTATTTAATTATGGATGTTGTAATAAATGATTTTATTAATTTTTAATTAATAAGTAAAAACTTTAGATATATATAGGGATTGTTTATATTATATTGAATGGTTCAGATGGACTATAAAATTGATTTATTGGAAAATATTTTTGATATAAAATATAATATTAAGGGAAATATAAACGATAATATGTTCCTTATGTTCATATTATGATGTTTACCTTAAGATATGTTGGACATGAATGAATAAATTTAGACATACTGATTACATTAGAACTAATTAATGATTTTTTTGACAAAGTGTCATTTGTTATCATGGATTTTGTTTACATTTGTTTATGTGCAGAATATGTCCAATAATAATTGTAATAATAAAGAATTCATGTTTCTAGTAAGGATTTAGGGTAATTAGGGTTATTACCATGTTTTCAGAGAATATATTATGTAGGTATTCACCTGTATCATATATGAAGAACAAGATATACCTTATGATATATGGAGTTTCAGTAATAAGTAGTTTATCATTAATTTAGTGACATTATTTATTATTTTTTGGACATTCATCTTTCAAAAGGGTTATAAGGATAACTATTTATTGAATGGTTTATGTTAAACATTATATTTTGTTTTACTGATTAATGTATTTCCTCACTGTATGATTATTTATTCATATTGGATAATATATTCTATCTATTTTTTATATGGTTATAACGTAATAAAGATTGAATAAAATTTTTCTTTAGATATGGATCTCATGATTTAATAATTCTTAGAAAATAAAAATATAAAAATAAGTTGATATAATAATATATAATGAGGAAATTAATCACACACAAAAACAATGGTTGATGTTTTCTGGGAATCACGTAATTTTATATTTTCAAGAATATTTAATCAATGTAATTAGTTACATTAGATAAATATTATGTTTACAAAATTACATTTTTAATGGAATTCATTGTATTAATTTTTACAATGTTGTTTTCTGTAGAAGGGGCAATAATGTATTAAAAAATTGATGTACGAGATGAATTTTAATGGAAAAATTCATTTTCATGGGGGGGTTAATGTAAAACCCATAGTTTATTTAAAATATTATTCATTCAAATAAAAATAAATTTTGTCTTTTTTTCATTCCAAAAAACAGTAAATATCTATTCTATAACATATTATGAACTATCATTTTATTTTATTTAATGAAACACCATTTTATAATTGTGCCACATGAAATACTCAGATTAACATTCAATAAATGAAAAAACAATTTTTGGCTTTTCGTGCTCATAATGCTAGTTTCCATCGATAAATTATGTCTTATAGAAGACCATGTTTTACCGAACGACAATGTACTATTAATATCAGTGATAAAATAATATTATTGAAGTCACATAGAAATTGGAATTGTGGTTATTAAAATGGTTAATTAAATTGTGGATATATAGTTTACACATGTATATAAGAATAATTATTAGGTGAAAAATTACCTAGAAATAAATATAAACCCCTTTAAAAAATATTACAAATCATTTACTGGAAAACAATGTTTATATATTTTTCCAAGATAAATTAATTATGCCACATTTGATAAATTATTTTACTTTACTATATATGAATTATATTTATTTAACTACATATTTTCTATCCTATGTGTTTTCCAAAAACATAATAAGAATAAAACAAATTTTACGCATAAAAATATATATTTCTCTAAATGGGATTTTTAATTTTTTTAATAGTTCACCTATTTTAAATATAATTTCAAAAATTATTATAAATTTTATTTATCCAAATTAACATCATTATTGAAATTGGAATCAATAAATTATCATAGCACGAATTTTTTGTATTCGTAAGGGAAAATTATATTTTTGATTATTAGTGAAAAAGGTTGATTAGTTGAAAAATAATTTTTAATCTAATATATTTATATTGATAAATTATATTTTTTTAATGTAATATTATATCATTTATACTCCAAATAATTTAATTTGTGTCATTTTAATCTATATAACAATCAAATATGAAAAAAAAATTTCAAACAATGAAAATTTATAGTTAAAAACTAATTGAACATTCTTGTTTATGTGATTAATTTTATTTAATTTATAATATCTAATATATAGAAATTATTTTCTTAGAAAAAATATTATCAATATTTATTAAAATTCATTACAATTGTTAAGGTAAAAAATATATTACTTATTCATTAAACATAAATTTAATGGGAAAAGAACCAAGAAACATTTCTAGAATCTGTTCTCTAGCAATATTTTTAAAATGGAGAATTTTATATTTTTTATGTTTAATAATTGGAGTCCAATTTAGTAAGGGATACCTCTCAAAAGTGTTTTCCTTTTTATCTTTACAAAAATTCCACCCCTCCACATTAAAAGTAGCATTAAACCCCTCTCACTTTTTCACACCACTAAGGCCATTTAAAAAAGATAATACGTACACAATTTCCTCCCTAGTTCAAAAATTCATCCTATAATCCTACCTTAGGGATTAAATACAACCATGTAAGCCCTTTGGTGCTAATAATGAAGAGTTACAAAAATGATAGGTAAAATCCTTCCACAAGCTGCTTTGTATTATTTTCATTCTCCACCAACTCAATTATTATTATAACCTAATAAAAACCTATTTATCCAAAATATATAAATATTTTTTTAATCTAGAGGTTCAACCTATACCTACACACACGTCAATTAAATGGGAAAATAAAATAATGTTCGAGTGTACGACAAACTGCTGCATCACGAAACGTTGTCATTCGTTATTCTTTTTCCATCTATCACGATTGGGAATGATGATAAAGATATATTTATTATATGATGTATATGATATTAATTATTTTTTTCTATTCTATAATTTTTATATACAACATAACATCATGGATTCTAATTTATGTAACTATGATAACATCATTTGTGGACATGTGGACTTCCACCTCATAAAGGATATGTTGTTTCATCATACATTTAATAGAATGTATTAAGTATGTGTTTTATAAATTTATCTGATATTTATGAAAGAATAATTTTACTATAAAAACATATATATATATATATATATATATATATATCATTTACTTTCGATAATATGATAACAAAAAGCAGACATTTTTCATGCTTATGTCTGTCCTACCATAACCATGAACAGTGTCTTCCATTTCTTATTTCAATAAATTATTGATTATTATAAATATTTAAATAACTAATATATATTTTATTTATAAAATATTTTACATTATGGAATTAATTAATTCATTATCTATGTATGTGTATCAAAAATTAGAATTCAAAACATATATGAAAAATAAAGCAGATATTACATAAAAGGAAACCCAGAAATAGAATTATTAATAAACAAGTAATATTTGGTCATAATAAAATAATATATGGTATGATATATATCATTATGATTCATTTGAATGTTTTTAATAAAGATATATTTATTATACATGATGTTTGAATTTGTATAAAGAAATTCAAGACTTAAGGTAAGGGTTTTCTCATCTGAATTGTATTCCTATGATTATTTTTACATATTCACTACTCAATTATTATGTGTGGCATATATACCACCCTTGACTATATTATATGACTATAATAAATGATATTTATTTTATTTACATAACCATTCTATTGTATCTCTTTCATGGCGTATAGGGTTCAATATTTTCTGAATCAATAAAGTAATTTTGCGTTAATTTTCCTTTATTGAGGTAAATGCGATGTTAAGCACCAATATTCTCTTAGAAGGTGTATACACCACTCATTGATATTTTATATCAATAATATATTTATTTTCATTCTATTTTATTCTTTTTAACATAATTCATTCCTGATTATTTTGATTAAATGGTACACAAGTGGTAATAGTATATTGTAACAATCTATTCATTTAATAGCAATGTCCATGACTACACTTACATTGATGAAAAATAGGATACATAAGTCAATAAATATAATAATTTTGTAAATAAATTTTTTATTCATTATGTATACATTTAATGGTACTATTTTAAATCTCATTGGAACTTCTGATAATTATTTATTTTTTTCAAGACGATTTGAATATATCTTTCTATTCGGTCAGAAATAATTGTTCATTCAAAGAAATGTTTTGTAAAAATTATGTCATGAACATTATACTATTATTATATGAACTATTTGTAAAATTTTACCAATTATTATCTTTTAAATAAATAAATTTTTCAAAATTAATCTTTTATTTTTATGAATAAACTCATTTAACCTTTTTTAAAAACAAAAGGATAGTCTAGAATGTACATATTTATCCAATACAATGACTATCAATCCATTAATGATTTATTATCAACTTAACAAGATTTATAAGCAATATTTTTAACCAATATTATGTAAATTCATTGTTTTTAAAATCATTTCAAAATTAAAAATGTTATGAAATAATGTGATTTTTTTAGAACTATTATAAATATTTTCAACCTTCATTTTTTATAACAGAAAAGGGGTTTCAATGTTTTTCAATCATATTTTATAAATTTTCATGAAAAATGGTCTTAAAAATATTTTTATTCCTCCTTTTAATGTTTTAAAAGAAAATGTTTTCAAAACCTTTTTCAAGATTCATTTATAATATTTCATGTAATAATGTTTTCAAAATTTTTTCCATCATAATTTATACTATATAACTATTATATTCAGATAAAATGATTTCAAATTTTTTAAAAAGAACCATTTATATTTTTTCAAAGATATTTACAATGATATTTTCACAATTTTTAACATGTTTGTAATAGTTCTATAGTTTATTTTCAATTAAAATGGGTTTCAATAGGTTTTATGTAATCAAAATAATTCCTCGGATCAGGAAGGTTATTTTACTCAAGACATGTTGTTGTGATTTTCAAATTTATGCATTATATGGTTTTCAATTTCATTAAAAATAAATAAACTGCGAAATTAGTACCAGTTTTAAAAAGATATTTTCAATTAATAGTTATATTATTATATAAATTATCTAACAGATAATTCATAGTACATCTCCATCTAAGATGAAATTCATTGATTTAATTTATGATTTACTTGGTAAATGATCAATAGTTGTCATTATTATTGTTTATTAGAATGTTTGATATTTAACATTGATTGTTTTTTATAAAACCCATTTCCTTTCAATTTTTTATACCATGATAAAACCCTTATAAAAACCACTTACATTGATAGGATATTTTATGATGATGTTATTATGTAGCATTCACCATTTAGAAAGGTTATGATATGATAAAATATATATGATACCCATTTCATTCCATGGGTTATGATTTGATGTTTTTAAAACCCATATATTCACATGGGTCATTATATGATGATTGTTTTAAAATATTGTGACACTCGTATGTATGTATAATTATGAGAACAGTGGGACCTATATCTCACACGTATTAATTGGGAAAGGATTTAAATATCCTGAGGTAAACATAGATATAATAATGAGTGGACTTGGTTCAATAATGGACTCTTTTTTACAAGATGGTATTCAAAGTGATCCTTGACTACTAATATTGTACTGGGATTGAACCTTGAATTCTAAGATGTGTTTGGGAGTGAACTCATTAAACTATAAAGAAACAGATATGATTGTGGATTGGGGTGTGTCCCGCCTAATATGTATATCCCACATGATGATTCAAGTGATTTTTTAATAAGATGTTACATTTGTGGAATGGTTTTATAATCTTAAATGTATTCCATAAATTCTATTCTTTATTTATATGTTATGATTCCATTGATTATGTTGCAGATTCCATTGATATTTCTCTGTTGTGGACTACCAAAATGCATTCCATAATTCATGTATATGACATTTGATATATAGGTTATGATTTAATAATGTTATCATCATCTTATCATATCCTTATAATCAAGTTACGCTTATATATCTCCATTTTTTACTCATACTAGGAATATAAGCTCTCCCCATTAGTACAATACTTATTCCCATGTTACGAATTATGGTTTTATATAGGAAAAATAATGATAATATTCTTCATGTGAGATGTTGATGATCATTATTTGGGATCAAAGATTATATTTCCAGGTTTCCAAATACACTAAACTATTATGGTATGTAGGTATATACATTATTTAATGTGATGGATATCCATTATGATGTAATATCTAGGAATGTTAGGTATAGGGCACAATATAGCCTACACTAGATTTATAATTGAATTTGTAACTCTCAAAAACAAATAAAATAGTGAGTATCTCATTAGGAAGATATATTGAAAGACAATTGAAGCATGTTATGATTAGAGGATATTATGGTGATAAAGGTAAATCCATTAGCTTGTCCTATAGGATCATTGATACAAATAAGTGACTCATATTAAATGTTACCTAAAATAATATAATGATGAGTTTTAAGTGAATCTTACATATTATTTAGAATGAAATAATATTTCTACAAATTATGTTTTCTTACAAATAAATTTATTTTATATAGAAAAATAAAATTGATCATATTTTAATGAATAATCACTAATAATGTAGAAAAAAATAGTTTTGAATTAGTGTAATTCAAATGCGTTGCTAATTTTAATGAATTTTTGAGAAGGAAACTATATTTTTTTCACATTACCATTAATTCATTATTCATTATAATATAAATAATAAGATAATTATTGGAATAATAATACAATCGATTATACAATCGAATTAAAAAACTTATTTATGTTTAATAAGATCATATTTTGTCTTGAAATTTAATCTAGTGAATATTAATAAACATTTATATAATTACTAAATGACAATTATTAGATTTTTGAGAGATTATATTACAAAGAATCTATTTTGGTACAACTAAAATAAGGGTTATAATATAGACTTATTTAGGAAAATTATATGATGAGTTGTCATTTGGTGAAGGATGAAACATTCCCATGGTTTAAGGATGATACCCACAAATAAATTGTTATTGTTGAGTCAATAATTATACATTTTCACATTTCAAAACCACTATATTATAATAGAGATAAAATAATATCTAAATGAAAGGATTAGATACTCTCATTTTGATGAAATAATGAAAAAAATATTATATTTTAGGCTTATTTTCTCTATATCTATCAATCATTTAGTATGTATTTATTTATTTGTATGATATTAATTAATCTTAATTATTGTAGTGTTTTGAAAAATTATTGTGGGAATATAATTTTGTTAAAATTATATCACATTGATTTATAGACCACAAAGTCTGATTGGAATAGACCAGTATGAAATCTTATTGGTATTGTTTTGAATGGTTACAGCTTTAATTGGATCCCATTTTTCATTATGATTTTTAATCATTATAAACAATTTTTAGATTTATAAAATAGGGTGTGACCCCTCAAATATTGATTAATTATATTCCATCTATTAAAATATAAATTTATTAAGCAAAAGAAACAAAGAAATGTAAACAAAATGGAGGATAATAATATTATAAGATAAATAATATAAAACTGAAAAAAATAATAAATGTTGTTTTAACATAAATCATGTTGCAAGTGAGTGGTCACATCTATAAATAATTATCGATTTTAAAAATGTATTTCATGATATAAATAATTTTTTTTGTTTAATCACATCGTGAATATAATTTTTATGTTATGTTTTACATTAAAAATATTCATTGGGAATCTATAACCATGAAACTGGTATATATATATTATAAAGAAGAATAACATATGTAGCTAGAATAAGTGTAATATATACTGGAAAATAAATCTGCAATGAATTATGGAAAGTGAAATAGTCTCACCAAATATGTGAAATATATATATATATATAGCATTTTATTATTAAATAATTTAAATTACTTCCTAGTGTATGATGTGTTTATAATGTGTTTTAATGCGAAATATAGGATTAATAATGTTCTTTATGACAATATTCTCATGCTAAATGAAACAAATAATGATACCAATTTTTTCAAGTATTCTAAATTGTAAAATAAATAAATGAGAATAGTATCTCTTTATAAATGATTTTCTAGATTGAATAATATAAGTGAATAAGTATTGATACAATGGTAAATTAATGGGAAAGAATAATTTTAATAGTTTAGGAGGATAAAATATCATCTCATTTTAAGTGACAGAAAAATGATGTAAAAATATTATATTTATGGGATCATCTTGAATATCATAAAGAATATTAGAAACAATGGTTTTACTTGAATTTTACTAATAAAAATATTGTTCCCCAAATAATCATATTACTGTTATTAAAGTATTTTACTCATTCAATGATTCAAATTCATCAGGACCATGGAACATTTATACTCCTAGTTTAAAAATGTATATGCCCACAAATTCTACTTCATTTTTATTTATAATTTTTAATAGAATATATAAAATGAAAATGGTAATGAAAATTCAATATAAACCTTTTAATCAATCAAGAATATATTTTCATATAAGTATAAAAATTATTTACTAATATTTTCAACAGATAAAGGTGTTTTTACTCAAAATGATTTTTTTTATTTAGTCAGATAATAACACAAAGGAAATATAAATGATATTTCTCTTTTTTTACAGCTATGGAAAATCCACTAATAATTATATAATTCGGTGGAATAAAATTTTAATTCCATAAGAATTTTTATTCCCAAAATAATATTAGAGGAAGGCTTATTAAATGGAAAATATCATGAAAATAGGTAAATCTATTAACATTTAGTAGGAATTTGAATAGTGAAAAAATATGAAAATTTGAAGAAAAAGTGGTTGTAGTTATGAAGAATTCTATTTAATCCCAACCATGGACTATTATAATGTTCATGAAAAAAAATTCCCAATATGATTTTCATGGAATAAAAAGGAGACAAACATGATTTCACAACGGCGTGTAACAAAATTTAAAATGTTAATCCTAAAACCTCGTGGAGAAAACTATTAATATTTCTAGATGATACAAAAATTATAGATTCATTTACTCTAGAGTAAAATTAATTGACATATATTACTATAGTAATTTCATGAATATCATAGTTCAAAAAGGAATCATTATGAAAAAAGGTTATTGAATCATGTATTGAATATCTAGATTATTTGTTTCAAAAAAAATTGACAAATTTAAAAAAGAATCATGAGATGTTTCCAAATATTGGTAACATTAATGTTTCTGGTAAGAATTGTGATATAATAAAGAAATATATACATACATGAAATGGGTATCAAATTATATACACAATTCTATTTTAATATCAATAGAATATGAAGAAATTACAATAAAATGAACATGTTATTATTTATTATTTTAAAAGATATTTTTTCAATTGAATAAATTTAGAAAGATAATATAAAATGATACTAAATTATACAAGTTCTTAAAAATAGTTAAATAATAATGGTTTCCCACATTGATATTGTTTAACATAAAGAGATTATTGGGTTTAAAATACAAATTAATCTTATTATATTAATTATAAAAGCAACGGTGGAACCCCCTTTTTTTAAAATATATTATATTTCATTTAAATATGTAGGAAATTGAAAGTGACACATTTTTGGGGTAAAAATTAAAGTAAACAAAAAATGGTAAATCATATAAACTAGATCATGTATCTTCCATGGTGTACATATTATTTTATAATATATCCTTCTTAAAATATGTCAAATAGTTTTAGTAATGATAATATAGCTTGAAAGAGTTTACATCATGAGGGAGTGTTAAAATGGAATAAATTATCCATATTAATATCTCATTTAAATATGAAATTATCGAATGTAATTTAATTTAAAATTCCATATATATAATAAGATAATGTGAAAGAGCCTATATTTTTGATAAATGAAATTTTTCCAGTTTCATATTTTTTTATTTTGAGAATTTAGATAATGGACACTCTAAAAAAGATTAATATATCACGGAATATGTATGTTAATCACGTTCTCATATCAATATATAAAAATAATGATTTTTATTTCATTAGTGGGATATTATTTTTTATTGAAAAGGGAATGGTATCATGAATTTGATAGAAGAGTTTGTGTTTTAATGAAGAAATGTTTTATCTACTATAGTAAGTGTGTTACATAAAAATATTTTAAATAAACCCAAAATTAATATTTCTGAGTTTTAATGACATGATTAAATTTTTATTGAAATATTCAATATATACCTTATTTACTCTTATTTTTTACACAATTCAGTGTTCCTTTAATCATAGTGTTGATTAATATCTGGGACATTGTTTTATGAAATTTGACTCCTTCACTACATCAAATGACTTATGTATTATGTTCTATATATTCAATATAAAGTGATGAATATGTATTTACCATAATTGCTAAAACAGGAAGATGATGTTGATTATCCCATTCATTTATTATGTGTACTTGTTGGAATTAATAATTAATAGAGATACATGTTGACCATATATTGAGTTCAATATTAAAAATGGAATTGAAAAAATCCAATAGGATGAATTGATGTTGTGTATTCATTGAGATAAATAACATTCAATTTTTCATTATTTAGAGTACTAGTGACATGATCAGTTTATTATAAATATCATATGAATGATTCAGAATCTTATATTTGTGCCTCTATTTATGATTTTTGTTCTCTACCAATGGGTTTATTGAATCACTCATTATGAAATATTTTTAGATACACAACATATTTCCAATAAATTATTTATTAAATGAATTTTTATAGATCCATTCATGTAGTAAATATTTATTTCAATGTTGGAAATTAAAATTAACAAATGGATAATTATTAAAATTTCGATATATATTTAATGAATGTAGCTAATGTATATATTATTATGTTTCTGATCAAATTAATTATAATAGACCAAAACTGATAATGGTTGTTGATTGAAAAATATATAAAAGGAACTTTCTGATGTTTTTGGAATCAATCAATTCATTTTTTAGCCTAACAAATCATCGTGAAATACGAACTAAATTTTGGTGATATTCAAGAAATTTAGAAGAAAATCTTCAAAACCTATATAGAAATTATTTTCAAGTATAAATTAAATCATTAATATCAGAATATGTTCTTAAATAGGGAAATTATATAGGAAGAATTTATGATATAAATATATATGTGAATGATATGAAGATATCAATATAGTATTTTTTGAATAATATATTTTGACATAACTAAACATTTTCCGAATATGATTAATGGATGTTAATTAATGTTTACATCGAAGATGATTTAATATGATGTAAATACATTTGTAAATTTTTTACACAAATAAAGATAGGAGAGTTGGTGATTGAGTCCCTATAAAAATAGTTACCAATTAAAAAAGAAATATTAAATCACTGTGAAATTTTTTCCATAACATTTGTAAATAGATATTTATCGTATGTATCAAGAATATCAGTTGTATGAATCATGATAAATTTATAGAGTATTTTTTCTACAAGATCCTCCCCATGAACACTCCACCCATACTCAATATGAACTTATTCATTTATTTAGATCCTTTTTACTTTGGATCTGAATAGTTGAGAATAAGAAAATTTTACCAAATATAATGTTTTATAATGTTCCATTATCTAATTTTGACATGGTCATTTATGACTTATAATTTTTAATTTACACCTTCTTCATGATTTAAAAAAAGAATTAGATAATTTTCCTAGTACTAAGATTAAACAAAATAGCACTTATATGATAAAACAATAGATGAAGAATTTTATAGATCATAAGCATGTTGTTTATCAAAAAATGGTTGTACATGTAATATTCATTATAATGTATGCCTTTTTTTGTTACAAATTTTAATATGACCTCTAAAATATAATTATTTTCTATAAATTGAGTTGTAGTTGAAAAATTATTTTCATGTTATCCCATGATTCTGTTATCATGTTTCATTAATTTTCACTTAAACTGTATTATGATGTGGATTAATAGTTTTAGTAATCGAATGAGAAAAAAAATAATTTATAATAAAATTTATTTATTTAACATTTTTTTAGTGAATTTAAGTATTTTTTATCAGCTTTTTTAGTATCATGATAAAAAAATATACAAAATATATTATTTCATTTTATATTCCATTATCTGATAATAATATTTAAAATAAGTAATTCAAAATAATTCCTTAAATCAAAAATAACTATGTCATTATAATCTCTTATAATCATTTTAAAAATCATCACATTTTAAAATAATCAGTTTTATATTTCTATAAATCCATTCCTATTTCATTATCATTCAATAATAAAAATGTATAATAAAATATATCAATATATAATAGCAAATCAAAACATTATGAAAAATGATAATATATACTTTATTATATAAATTTTTATTTTTATTTTATTCCTTGAAAATTATATCGGATTATCAAGTAACTCATTTGGTAATACATAGAAATATTTACAATAACATTGAAAAGATTCATGAGAATTAAATAATTTACTATCCAACTAATAAAACTCATAGAATAAAATAAATATTTCTATAGAATATAAAAATACCAAAAATTGTAGATAAAAATAAAAAACTGAGGTTTTCATATTTTCTAATATCTCTTAAATTCATATAATGTATAGTTTTTTATATCTTATAATAGAGTTATATACATTGATTGTTTCTTACAATCAATAACAATAAAATTGATATCAAGGTCCACTTTTTTCATATTGCATTCAACTACATCATAATGTGGGTCTTTCAAATTCATGTAGATCACAACTCCATATATGTTATGGTTTAATTTTTTACTATGATCTGGTAGAAATGTAACAGGCATGCATTCCTATGATAAATGGATATACGAATAAATCTTCTAAGATGAATCATTGAAATTTTTGAAGTGATTACTTACATTTTCACTCTATATACAATATTACTAGTCCAATTTCCTAATAAAATGATTTCATTATGTTCTAAAAATCAATTACTATAATATTAAATTTTCTTTGATAATCATTACAATCATTTATTTAGACTATAAAGCTCATCTCTTAATCATTTGTTATCATAATCCCCATGCTTGGTATAAAGAAAATCTCATAATCTCTTGAAATCCCAATATTCTTCAATCTATAAAAAGTGATAATATCAATTCATTATATCATAGAACTTATACGAGTCTCATTTGATATTTCTAATTTCATAAAAAATGACTTTATTATTTAACATCATTCATCACATATTTGGATCCACATGACTATTCAAAACCCATAATTCATGTGTTAAAGGAGTTCACTCAATCAATGCATCTTGTTTTTTCACAAAAAATTGTACACACACACACATATATTTGTATGTGTTTCATAAGGATTTAAATAATAGAAAACATAATTTACATATTTTTAGTGTTTGGAATTCAATTTCATTATACAATAGTTGAAGCATAAGAATTATTTATTGTAAAAAATTAATTTTAGAAAAGTTTTAATTTATTTTGTAAATCTTCATACCTATTTCTTACTAAATTTCATCTAGTTTCACAGTATTCATCGTAATTCATTGAAAATATTACTAATATTCTTCCATTATTTTTTTGATAATTTCTTATTATCTCAAAATAATTTATCGAATATATATAAGACTTTATTTTTAGATCATGAGACATTGACATAAAATCTATATTAGTAACTAAATATTTTGGATCATATACATGTACCAAAAATAAATAAATTTATGAATCCTCATTGTATAATATTCTTCATCTATATTGTTTAATTGTAATTCAAAAATATAATAAAATTCTAGTGAATCTAATTTCACATCTATCAGACTTCATTAGCCCAAAAAATAACCAAAATATAGTAATATATTAAATATAAAATCTATAAAATCATGATAAAAATATTATGGAGAAATAATGCAATATTGAAATCATCAAATTAATGAATTAAATATCAATTTATATATATAATATACAGTTTATCTTAAAATCAATCTAACATAAAAATAATCACAAAAATCTCAGTCAATATATAATGTTATATGAAAATTAAAATAACTAATAATAACTTAAATACTATATGTAATAATTTAACTATTATTTGAAATAAGGACAACTAGGTAACATTGATAAAAAACTCATGATAAATTAAATAATAATAATATGAATAATATAATTATAATTAATCAGGAATATATAATACTAATAAGATATAATAGTGAATAAAATTCTTTAATAGCTAATTACTGATTTTAAAATTAATTATAGATTCATTAAGAATCTAAATTTTTTTTGTTGATGGATAATATAAAAAATGAGATTAAAACATAGAAAATAATTATAAGCTCATGTAATTATCAAAACATATAAAATTGAGTGGAAATGAGCAATTAAATAGTGTCCTTTATTTTGATAATTACAAAACCCAATCATATGTGAAAAATATCACTTCATTTATTGAATAGTTAAAATAGTATTGAAAAATAATTGAAGGCCATGAAGCAAAAAAATTATAGAATCACTATATTTTAATAAAAAATATAATCAGAATATATGTGAAAAAATATTCCAACATTTAGTCAATAATAAATAAAATAACTATGCAATGAAAGGGAATATTACCCCGTTTGTTATACAGTAAAATACATCAGAAATGTGATTTAAAATAGACAATGAGGAATACACAATTTATAATTTAATTAAAATATCATTTCCAATGATGAAAAACTTTTTTAAATAAATTTTCTTCTATTAAATAGAAATTCAATGAAGTAACAAGCAGTTTATCATATAAAAAAAGAATAATAATAACAAGATTTTAATTAATAATAAAATCCATCATTCTTAATTAATAATGAAGAAAATATATATACATAAATCTCTAGTAGTGAGAAAAAAAATTCTTAATAAATATTATGATTTAAATAATCTATAAAACATTGATAAGAAATTAAAATAAAAAATGTTAAAAATATCACACCACATAAGCTGGTGTAGAATTCATGTTTTATTAAATGTAAGAAATTAAAAAATATAATAAAATAACAAATACCACATTAAATATTACTCTACACATTAAAATGAAAAATATTGAATATTGTGGTCTATAATACAATTTTAAAAAATTCAATGAGTTTTAAAATATTTATCAATAAATAATTAAGATACTAATAGTTGAACTCATGCAATGAAAATAAAATATTTATGCTCATACTACAAAACATAAGTCCCACTTAATCACTATATAAGGGTATTTATGTAGTTGAATAACTAATACATTCATTATTTATTTTATATAATTTATCACTTGTTATTTATAATAATGTTTAAAAATGAAGTATAATACATTTCCATACATTGTCAATCAAAAACATTAATGTAAAACTATTAATGTTATGTAATAAAAGTAATTTATTTATCATTTACAACATTCATACTAGAATAAAAATTCACATACCAATATATATGTAGATACAGATCAAAGCAATAAGAATTATATGAACAATTTAAAAAAGTCATCATATTTTTACTAAGAATTATTGAACACATAGTGCACTAGATTAAAAATTCAACACATATAGAGGCCATGTGTCAAATAAAATTACATTTTATTATATATTTTCTTAAATCATTAATATGTAATAATTAACATTGGTGGTTATTAAGAAAGGTACCTAAAAATAGTTTCTCATTCATATAAAACTGTTACTACACATCATGAAACTATTACATTATAAATGAATGAAATAAAACATTTATTTATCAAATATTCTTACTCCAATGATCATTTCCATTTAATATAACAGTACATTGTATTTTGATAATCCTTATATAAATTCATTATTACATTCATCAATATTATTTAGAATTTATAAATTTACAAAGTCTCCCTTTATTGAAAACCACCTATATGATTTCTTATTGATGACCATTATGGTTATTCTTTCAAAATATCAAATAAAAGTTTAATTTTATGCCATTTGATTTTCATTGATGTTGTGTTAGCAATTAAAGATATAGGATACCGAAAATATTTATATTCGGTAGAAATTATATATTTGAAGTTAGGTAATGATCATTAAAACCGAACATTATTAAGACCACTAAACATAAGCGACTAAAAAAATTAATAAATAGAATAATATCCCAATATACCAAAATAAAAACATATAATGTTAAACTTATTTAATTTTTATAATTGTGAAAAAAATAATTTCTACATAGTTTAGGTTCATCTATATTAATATAAATATAAATATTCTATTGTCTTCTTTTATCATACTCTTTATTTGATTATTTTAATTTCATATCATCATAATCAAACGTGACAAATTTTTAGTGAATATACATTAAACCCTCATTCATTGAAATAAAATTATTGAAATTGAATATATTTTTTCACTAAAATGTAATTTCCAATACCCAAATATCTTTTGATAAATGATTTATTTAAAAATGAACAACAATATTAATTTTTAACAATATTTCATTATATTTTATTAAAATTAACAAATTTATCATTTATTATAAATAAATTACTCTTTACCATCAATAAAATAAATATTTTTACAATTGAACATATGAAAAATTGATTGATAGTCAACATCATCTTAGTCCATAAAAAACATTTTATTTTGATCTATGTGTTCAGTATCTGTGTATGAGTAAGAGTCGCCACTAGAGTTATTAGGGGAACATGAAGTAGAAATCATATAATTATTTCCATTCCAACCAAAATTATACATTATTTAAATTCTTTTATCATTAATTAAAGGTATGTTTGGACTCAATTACCCTATTTTCAAAGAGTAAATGTATTTAACATCTTTTTCAATATTCTTCCATAACTTTTATATTATCCTTCCATAGAACCTATGTATTCATATTGAAATTTATATATTTCCGTCAATGGAATAAAAATAAAACAATATATATCAATTTAAAAAATATATATTTCTGTATATGTCATGACCCTACCCAAGATGGGGCTTGAGCTGTAACTACATTAGGTCTGCCTCTATAGTCTTGGTGGTGGCGACAAGTGCCAAAGGCACCACTAACCCATGGAGGCCTTTTCTAAAGAACATGAACACACAAACACATCCATCTCAATGAAAATGTGTAGATGGAAATGATAAATGATTCAACACTTCTATAATGTGAAAAAAAACCATGAACCTTTAGAAAGTATAAAACTTCAGTATGGTAAATAGAAAATTATATGGAAAAAATAAACACCCAACCAGAAATATTTCCTATCTGAAATAATAGAAATATTCAATTTTGAGAGATCCCAAATCTTGAATCACTATATATGAAAACCACATTATATCTAAGAACATAGAATCCCTAATCTTCTATGATTTCATAGTCAACCAGTCCATCATTTTCACAAGACAAGAAACATGATTGAAAAGACATTGCATGGGTGAGTATAAACATACCCAATAAGATGCCCAAAAAATGACAGGGTGGGGGGTTGTATGTGATACATCAAAATAATAAGATAGTAGATAGTATAAGGTATGTGATATATTACAACACAACACATTAATGAGGGAATTTTAGATCATCTAATAGCAAGGGATAAACCCAGGGTGTATATAACCATCATATCGAGTCCTATCCACCAAATAGGAGGAGGGTGGAATCATCCGACCATGAGAATATAAACATAGAAAGAATGAAGCATATCCCACACATCATCACCTCTATTTTAAAGATATTAACAAAATATACTGTGTGGATACAGAAGAGGAATATATTTATTTATATGTTTATCCAAATAACCCTAAATGAGAGTGTGTGGGGATCTAAATCTCACATCTAAACACAATAATACATGTTCCCAACAATTCTAAATATCCATCAACGATTCCCATCATCTGATATGTATACATTGAACACAGACATCTAGGTTACTCATTTACAACACATTGATTGTATCCCTCTTGGGCAGTACTGACTCTCCCTTACAGTTTTTGGTCACGTCATAAGAGTGTGTCTCATGGTGGAATGTCTTCCAATTTCTTGTGAGTGAAAAGATATATCATAAAAATCTCACAATTATGCTACACTATAGAGGGCCATAATTATTTGGTACAAGACACTTTCCCTAATAAACATGGAGGGGTAGATTCTAATAGTGGATGGAGGGCCCATTCCTTGGCCAGCATGAGAGTTCCACTCTGAAGGTTGAGAACAATTGACCAACCTAGCTAGAGAGTTCCACTCTCTGTCATTTTCGACTTGTGCCTTGATACTATAGGTGGGTTCCACTAGGGAGGTTCATGACCCATGACTAGTCCAACTGTATGGTTCCAATCTATGTCATCAACGTATTATGCCCTGATAATGCAGTTGTGTTCCACTTGGGAGGTCATGGACCCATTCCAATTCTTATTTTTGGATTCATGTATTTATGTATGAGGACCTACGCCCAAACCTTCTAGAGATTACCACTTCAAAATTAGAGTCTCGTGATCTTTCTTGATAACTTCTTCAATAGAACGTCACTACACAAGGTTCCATGCTCCTAACATTTCACATAATATCAAGAAAATCCACAACTGAGTGAACCATCACGTTATACATGAACAAATACTCAAGATAGGATACGTGTGGGATAAAATATGTGACAAAATGATGAAAATATGGATGTTTGAATTATTATGCAATGGAATTTAGGGGAACAAGTTATCTAATGGGACTCATACGTTGGGTGGTCCCACCCGAGAGTTTTCATGTGTTCTTTTCCATCACATGGTTCCCAACCATGTATTAGTACACATCGTGAAGGTGGATTACATGGAATGGGAAATCTATCTGGGACTAGTCTATCTGTTGATGGACATGGTTGTTTACTCAGACAGCGAGTTCATGTACTCCCATAAATAGTGTGTCGAGCCACATGGGATATCTCCATTGTAGTTAGATCAAGTCTGTGAACTCGACACATGGCATGTACATGGCCGTGTGATCCAACACGTGTCATACTCACATAGAGAGGGTTGTAAATAGTTCATTTAGATATGTAAGTACTATAACATCATTATAGTTTTTCAAATCCATTAGTTCCACCATTTATTGGACACATAGTGGGTGTCCATCCTTGAATACAACATATAGTTGGGTTTTCAAAATAAATCATAGATCTACAGATTATATATTCATGGATAAAACCATGACACACCATCATACAAATCTCTTCATATCTTCCCATGGACATCAGGTATTGTATAGATCTATTGTTTCATTCAAAATGTGGGTCAAACCCCAATTTTTGAGAGAGTTCAATCATTTTCAAACAATGTTGCACGTCAAAGATATTTCTTGGATTATATATCCTGATATTCTAATCATAAAAATCTTTTAAAAAAAATATTCCAAAATATATAGACTTTTCATGGATCTGATATCTGTCCAAGAACATAATATGATCCTTAGGGTCTGATCAAGCGGCATACGATAAAAATATTATAGACCCAGTTTTACAAGGATCTATCTGATGATGAACATCAAAAAAAGATGTTGAAAAACAAAAAAATCCAACGTTTATACATCACTATCAATGAATTTTCTCTACAATGATCATGAACATCTATTCAATGGTATGAAAAATATTTTAATTAATTGGAAACAAGTACTGAAGATTATGATAAGCCGCCAAAATTGATGAAGATGATAGAAATTGGATTTATTATCCACAAAAAATAAATAAAAATGTATGGGAACAAAAATTTATGAGTCCAACATAATTTTTAATCAATAAATAATGAGGAATTCTTTCTCAAATAATATTGTAAGAGTTTTTGAATTCATTTCATCAAAATATAATCTATTCGAGATTTTTTTATTCGTTATTTGTGTTTGTCCAAAAGGGAATAGGAAGGAGCCATTTCAGATGATTCCAAAAATTATGATTCTATAATTATAAATTTTTAATAGGGAGAGATGTTAATAGACATATATTTTTTTAAAAATATCTAATTAATCATTTAATTAATTCATTTACTCATTTAAATTCAATGGAAACAATATATAGGTCAATCATCCTACCCTAAAACATTTCATGCCATGCTTAGGGTAAAAACCATTATTTGTTCTCAATTATGTTTTCATATTTTTTATTCGATCAAAATTTTGAGAGTTATTTGTTTTCTTTAACAAGATGCATGCACACAATATAAAATATTTTTAATATTTTTATTAAATTAAAATTTGGGAACTGCGTGCCTCGGAATCCCATGTAATGTTATAAAAAATCATTCGAAATATGTATATAGAAATTTCAAAGTCTAATAAGGAAATATCATAGTCTCTACATAATTCCATACTCTAATATTTTTGTCTCCAAAAAGAAATAATTGGGAAAAATTGAGATATTGAACCCACACTTGGCTCTCCTACCCCCAAGAACTCTGCTACATGTTTCTTTTCATCTAAAACATAATAACCAAGGGGGTGGTCCATCCATGTTCAGTCTGCTATATCTGATCCTACATCTCAACTGGGGTCTCCACAAATATGGATCCATCCTTGATGTATTTCTATAATAGTCAATGATGTACATAGTGTCATTCATGTTTTTATAAGATGCGACATGTTGATGACGTCATCCACCATCTCTAGTTGTGGTGGTATGGCAAGGTGATATGTTACATCCTAAGAAAATAATGAAATAATAGATTTTCATTTCAATTAATATTTTGTGAATTAAATATTAATTATAGCTTAAAGTTGTTACTTTGTTGGATTGCGTACCTGATACGCAACAACGGGTTCCATTGAAATCTTGCGTTGTAGAATAATAATATAACATTATTATTTTATTTGTTAGTTAATGTCTAGATTTTTTTTAATGGGAATTAATAGAAATATCTAAAATATTATTATGCATGTTTGTTAAATGTTTTTGAATTTATCCCATAAAAGTTAGAGGCCTAAAATGTGAATGAATATAATTTTAATAATAATTTACTTTCAAAGGTTGATTTACAGACTTTTGATGGATAAACCATTTTAAATTTATTTTTGGTCACTTTAATTTGTTGTATCTGACCAAATTAAATTCGTCATTATAATTAGGACATCAAAATTTACATTGGATGAAATTTTGTTATTTTTCTGATAAAGTTCATTTTTAATGAATAGTGAAAATTGCAGTATTTTAATTCAATAATAACTTTTAATCTAACTTTTATATTGTGATACTATCTTCATAAATTGTTTTAAATTTTAATTAGAATATATTATTACGATTTAATAAAATTTGGTTCATTTGAAATAATTTCACATTAAAATGGGATATAAACATGTGTCAATCTTTTGATAGTGTTTTATTAAAAACGTGCTTTTATTAACATCAGGAATTAATTTTATATTACATTCAGCCACTTCTGTGTTTTGAATTTAGAAAAATTAACTCCATATTTGGAATCACAAGGATGGAATTTTTTAAATAAGTAATAGTTATTTTTATACATTACGAATATTTACTTCAGTAAATATTTTATTTACCATGGTAAGAAGGTAAATGTATTAATTAAGGGTAATAAAATAATACTATAACAATATAAAATTATTGTAACATGTTTCCTAATCTTATTGGTTGATACACTTCTGATCTTGGGCATCTTTTTGTCGATTTAGGGACCCCATGGGGCCACATGGGATTGATAACGACAATTTATTTTAATTAACTTAAACAAAATACAAAGATGACATAAAGAAATATCATTTAATAAATTAATTTTTACATAAGGATATATAAGTTATCATTTCAACTATAAATTATCTTTGGAAAGCTAATAAGATTTCCTATATCATTGTATTTTGTTTATAATTTTTACACTTCATATAAATTAAATTATTTATGACACAATAATGATGCCTTGTTTACCTCCTTAATTAATGATTTTAATAAATAATATTATAATGATTAAAATAATATCCAATCCCAGTCCAATATTTATTGGATGATTTTATCTCGACCATGAATCATATTATCTTGGACTGTAATTAGTTTTGGTCCTTTAAAAATCTATAATCATTATTTAATAATATTTAGGAATGTGTGAAAATATAATGTAAACTGTCAATAAAATAATTTATGAAAAGATTAATGTGATATAGCAATTACTTATTAGTATGTTGCTTTCCCTAAGATATTTATATATTTAGAATGGTTTTCAGTAGAGGAAACAGGGAAGCTATGTTGGGACGACATTAGGAGGAAGACAACCTTACAAATCAGTAACCTGAGATAGTCGGAATATGAACTTAATAGTTAGTTGTAGTGATGGAACAGTTGACTCAGGCTATAAATGGTTGTGTTATCCATGCACGAGATCAGCTGGTTCAACGGTAGAGGAATATGTCAGTAGTGGAGAATTTCATGAGGAATATGTGCCCATCATTCAGAAGATCATCTGACCATGTGCAAGCAGATGGGTGGATGAAATCAAAAGAAAATATTTTTGGTTTCATGGGGTATTCAGAACATCAAAAGGATAGTCTCTATTTTTACTATATTGAAGGTAAAGATGATAAATGGTGATTGATGGTGAACAAATATCCTGGATAGTGAGGATATTGATGCTCTTTATTGGGATAAATTTAATGGTATGTTTGTTGATAAATATTTTCCTAAGGTGGTTCATCTTAATATGGAAAAATATTTCTAGAATTGAAGCGGGAGGATGAATCAGTGGTTTTTAATGAAGAAAAATTCACTCGATAGGAAAGTTATGATCTAATTTTCAAATGAAATCTTGATAGTAAAATCAACTATTTTTACTAACTATTAAAGCCTAAGTGTCCAAGGAATTTATCTTTATGTGAGTTAAAAATTTATGAAAAATTTGTTCTATGTATGGAGATGGTGGAAATGGAGTTTTCTGATGAACTGGTATTCTTTGACAAACAATGGAATAAGAGGTAAAGGTGGCTGGAAAAAGGTAAAAACTATTCAAAAAATATTGATGGTGTGAAACTTATGTTTACAATTTATAAATATTGTGGTAAAAAACATAATGGGGAATGTCTTTTTAATTTTGGTAAGTGCTATCGATGTGGTAAAATAGGAAATATGGCTTGTAATTACACTAAAAAAGATCAGTGTAATAGTAAGACAAAATTTTATTTATAAAAAGTAAAATATTTTATGTACAATGAGATGTGACATTATGAAAATGATTGTTCAGTTAAGAACTCCACTGGGGGAAAGATACTAGAATAAAAGTATGAAGGGGTGTGGAAGTCCTTTGAAACTAATACACCAGATGTTGGGCCATCAAATTAAGTAGTATCAGCTACACTTTTTTGTTTGTTCATATTATGTCAATGTGTTGTTTGATTCAGGGTCTACTCATTCTTCATTTCTGAGAAGAATAATAGTAAATTCGGAATTTCATCTCAATATTTGAATCCAAAACTTATGGTAAAATCCCCTGGAGAAAATGTTTAAAAAAATAAATTATAAGAACCTTCCCATACTAGTGTGCGGAATTAATCTACCTAAAAACCATATTTTTTCATCTAGTAATGATTAATGTTATTTTGGTTACAGATCGTCTTTTGGTTTATCATGATAAGATTGAATGCGAAGCTAAAAAGTTTTCTTTTCAGAAATATTTTCATTTTGAATACAAGAATGAACCCTTACTTATGATAACATATCACAATGTTGAGAAACAAGTAAAATATTAAAATAATTGTTACCATGCAAAATTATTAAAAACAAAGGATCATTTCAGATTAATGATGTGCCAGTGGTAAATGAGTACCATGATCTTTTTTCTGATGAGTTTCCTATAATTATACCTAATCAGGATGTTGAATTTAATGTTGAATTAGTTCTTAATAGTAAGCCAATTTCAAAACAGCAATATCGAATGGCTCAAATTGGACTTTTAGAGTTAATGAAGCAATTCAATGAGTTATTATATAAAGGTTTCATTATACCCTGCACATCACCATGGGGTTCTCCTGTCTTAGTTGTTTAAAATAATGATGGTTTAATGAGACTTTGCAATGATTATAGATCATTGAATATCATCAATGTTAAGAACATGTATCAATATCCTCTTATCGATGATCTATTTGATAAGCTCTAGGGAGATCGGTAATTTTTTAAAATTTATTTGAGATCACGGTACAATCAGTTGAAATTAAACAAAAAAGAAATATCAAAGACCGTGTTTCGTACTAGATACAACCATTATAAATTTTTTGTTTTTACTTTTTGTTTAACCAATTCATCTACTATATTAATAGATCTTAGTAAAAGAATTTTTCATGACTTCTTGGATATGTTTGTGGTTTTGTTCATTGATGATTTTTTTATTTCAAAAGAAAAGAGAAACATAAATTTTATTTTATGGTTTTCTTGAAAAACATAAAAAAATATTATATTTGTGAAATTCAGTAACTGTGATCTTTTGATAAAACAAATTTCGTTACTTGGTAACATTGTTTCAAAAAATGGCCTAAGTATTGATCCTGCTAAAATAAAAGTTGTTAATGAATGGGATAGACCCACATATATAACCGAGATCTATATTTTTCATAGTTTGGCAGGTTATTTCAGAAGTTTTGTTGAACATTTTTTACAGTTATCTAGTCCAATTACCAAGTTAACTCGAAAATGAGTTATGTTCCTTTGGACAAAAGAATGTGATGATTGTTTTCATGAATTGAAAAGACAATTGGTGAATGCTCTATTTTTGGCACTAACTTCTAGAAATTGATGTTGTTTATTTACAGTGACCCTTCACTGAAAGGACATGGTTGTGTCCTTATGAAGAATGATTAGTTAATTGATAATGCTTCACATCAGTTGAAAATTCATTAGTTAAATTACCCTACACATGACTTGGAATTAGCTGTTGTTGTTTTGGCTTTCAATATTTGGAGGCATCATCTGTATGGAGTAAAATTTGAAATATATACTTACCACACAATTATTATGTATATATTTACTCAAAATTAATTGAACATGATATAGTGGAAATGGTTGTAATTAATCAGACATTTTGATTTCATGATCCTTTTAATTTGGAGAAAAGAAAATAAAGTGGCTGATGCTTTGAGTTGAAAATGTAATGCTCCATTAACCATGATAGGTTTGAAACAAGATCTGTTGGTTTTTTATTTGATGAACATTGGCATAGAAGCTGTTGGTTCAATAAATTCATTTATTTTGTTTTAGGTGTCATTTGTAACATCTCGGTTCAGGAAGCCACCCACAAGCACCCCGTACATAGTTAGTCACATTGGCTCAAGCACATTTCCCCAAACGTTAGATTCATCCGACTAGTAGTGGGGCCCTTGGGTGTGATAGTGTGGAAACTATGGACTCATTGTCATAGTACACAGTGGAGGATAAACAAAAGAAATAGCGCAAGCGGTAAATATCCATACAGGAGTAAATAGTAGAAGACTAAAAGTGTAAACAAATGGAGAAAATATATAAATTACTCATGAACGATAAGTCTAGGAAAGCATCCAAACAAGTCACAATGATGAATACAAATAGTACTAAACCAAAGTGAAAAGGAAACATGATAAACTCCTCAGCATCGCAATCCATAGCTTAGTCCCATGCTCTCCAGCTCCACAACAAGTCATCTACATGAAGTAGAAGGACGTTGTCCCTTACCTATACCTGGAACACTATAATCTATTTGGGCCCGAACATAGGGCCCAAACAGGGTGTGAGACTAATTCCTAGTAGGAAACTACCATGAGATATGTTCCTAATAGTCAGTGAATACATGGTAGGTAAAAGTACAAAAAATTGTAAGCATGAATGTACACACCAGTAAACAATCCACTGTGGAAAACATCAAAGTCACAATACGTAAGCAACTGATCAAGAAAATAGATACAACTTGTAACCCTCTTCGTAGTTCTAACAACCTAACCCCTCTGGTTCAACCAACAATTACTAGCAACCCTCTGGGAGTCACACACAGTCTCACCCCTCTGGTTTAGCTAATCTGTTGATTCTCTGGGGAAGCACTCACCATCAATTCCCCCTATAGTCTTGCATCGTACTAAAGGAACTCTAGGGAAGCACTCAATGTCTATTCCCCTTGAGGCCCGCATCGAGGAACTACAGACACTCTGAGGAAGCACTCAACATCAATTCCCCCTATGGTCTCACATTGTAAAATTTTAAAGACACTCTGCAAAAGCCCTTACGTCTATTATTTCTGTGGTCTACTACACTAGGTTCATACGACCCTATGTATGTCAAACATTTATAGCGTGTGTATTTCCCCATGTAACCCTCCATGACTACTTGGATAGAATTCTAAAGAATAACAGTATAATAGAACAACAGTCACACTATCTTACAAACATGGCCTGGCAACTGAAAATATACTAATAGGCAAAACGATACCAAACGGTCATAAACATGAAAAAAATCATGTAAAATAAATCCAAAGCACATAGAAATTACCTTATTCACAAACAATAACCTTTATTCGGTCATACAAGAAAATCAAGAAAACAATAGCACTAAAATGGTAAACACGCAATACCTCATTCAACGGTATTGCTGGAATTCTCACAAAATACTCAATGAAATTCAACAGAAATGCACAAACCACCTACCTTGGGGTTATGAGATAAATATACATGAACCTCAAAGATTTAATCTCCTTATAACATCATTGATCTATGGAAATTCATAAAACTATCAACCCATGATAACATGGAAAAGTGGAGAAATATAAAATGATGCTCTTTAAGATAGAAGAGCTTACTACTTCGATTCCAACACAATCGAAGACGGTCAATTCAGAGAACAGATGCACAATCGGGGTCTTAGGGAAGTCTCGGTGTCGTATGGGTACTTTGGGACATTTCAGACGAAGAAGAAGACACCCCATTCCATTAGACGCGACTCTGCCCCATTTAATAAAAAAAATACACAACGTGTACTTTTTAAGTAGAGGCCATGTATTTTCTCTTTCCAAAATACGCTTTATGCAGCCCTCGCTTCACCCCACACGATCGTGTGTGTGGCCGTCAAAGGGCCAGCTCACGGCCTCTGGCAGAAACGAAGTATATTGTTTGTACACATAAAGTACATGATGTGTACTAAAAAAATTTCTAGAAACTCCACTTTTGTCGAAAAAAATTCCAGAAAAAGTAAAAACATACCTGAAAAGAAGATCCGGGTTCTTACATACTTCCCACCATAAAAAATTAATCCTTGAATATCCAAGAGTGGCTTATAAGAAGAAATCTCAAACATCTTTGGCCACTACAATAGTTCATCAGCCTCCCTCTCCCAAGTCTCGTCTTGTACTCGCTTGTGCTACCATAGCACCCGTACCATAGGAACAGACTGGTCTCGGTGAAACTATGTAATGTGAACAAAAATCTAGATTGGATTCCCTGTGAACGATGCATCCAACTCCTACTAGAATTCCTCAGGTTGGAAAACATGACATAGGTCTGAAAAGTTACGTCAAAGCTGAGAAACATGGAAGACGTCATGCATAGCCTGGTACCTATGAGGTAACTACAACCAATAGATAATCGGACCAACACTCTCCAACACCTCAAACGACCCAACATATCTTGGCGATAGCTTAACCTATCTCCTAATCCTCTTGTGTCCCAACCTTGGTGTGACACATAGAAAAACGTGATCCCCGACCTCGAACTCTAGAGGTTGCCTCTGTTGATCATTATAAGACTTCTGACGAGACTGTGCAGTATCCATCCTCTTCTGAATCAACTCTATTTGCTCTATGGTCTCCTGAACAAGACGAGGTCCATGCAAAGCAACCTCTCAGGCCTCTAGAAAACACAAGGGAGATCATCATGGGAAACCGTACAAAGAATAATAAGGATTCATATGAATAGTTACTTGAAAACTATTGTTTTAGGCAAACTCCACAAGAGGATTATGCTTATCCCAAGAGCCTCCAAAATCCATAATGCATGATCATAGAACGTCCTCAAGAACCTAAATCGTACGCTCGGACTGACCATATGTCTGGGGGTGGTAAGAAATACTCAAATATACCTATATACCAAAAACCTTCTGAATCCCTTGTCAGACCTGAGAAGTAAAACATGCATCCATGTCTGAAACAGTGGAGTTTGGGGCTCCTTGGAGACGTATAATATCTCAGATGTACAATCGTCCCATCTCATCAACACTGAAGGTCTCCATGATCCGCAAGAAGTGAGAAACCTTCGTATGTCTGTCAATGAAACCCATACAGCATAATTCCCTCGAGGTGACCTCGACAACCTTGTCACGAAGCCCATCACAACATCAGTCCAGGTCCACTTAGGAATTGGTAACAACTGTAAAAGGCCTGCTGGTCACTGATAATCTGCCGTCACCTGGTGACAACTAGAACACCAAATGGTTAAATCAATAATATCTATCTTAATAGTTGGCCACCAATACAGTCAATGTAGATCATGATACATCTTGTTGACACCAGGATGAACTTCCCAAACAGAAGAAGAAAAATCCCACATCAGCACCTCACGTATATCTGCGGGCACCCATATGCATCCCTGGAAATGAAAGATCTCATCCTCTCCTACTGTCCATCTAGATTGAGGATCCTCTCATGACACACTCCCTAGTTAAAATAGGGCTTCTGAGTCTGATATCTGACTCATCTTCACCCGATCAAGAAGTGTAGATGTAACCACTAGAGAAGATAGAAAATTCTTCCCCTATTTATTGTTCACCTCTAAATGCATCTCAGAGAACAAGGCCATAAGCGTCCACTCACTACTGGCCTCATGAACTGCTTGTATGTGAGTCCTCATGCTCAACGCATCAGCCACAGTGTTACCTTTCCTAGGGGTGTATTCATGCTCGAAATCAAAGGACTGTAGGTACTCAACCCACCTCTGTTGTCTCAAATTCATATCATGCTAAGTGAAAATGTTCTTGAGACTTCTGTAGATGGTGAAGACTACAAAATGATTTCCCAATAGATAATGTCTCCAAGAGCACAAGGCATGAACAACAGATTCCAGCTCCAGGTCATGTGTTGGGTAGTTCGTCTCATGTGGCTTCAATTGTCAAGACCCATACGCAACGACTCCATCTCCATGCATAAGCACATACCCCAACCCGATACCTGAAGCATCACTGTAAACAATATTTCACTTTCCTAGTTATGGAAATACTACTATCGATATAGATGTCAACCTCCCTTTCACCTCTTAAAAGGCAGACTCACATGAATCTAACCACGAGAACTTTTCACCCTTCTTCGTCAGATCCATCACCAGTGCTGCTAATCATGAAAAGTCATGTAATAAATGTCTATAGTAACCATCCATCCCTAGGAAACTCTTCACCTCAGGCATTATTCAACTTCTCCCAAGAAACTACTGCTCTCACTTTCACTGGGTCTACTAATACTCCAATATCAGAGATAACATGACCCAAGAAGTGAATCTGGTCCATCCAAAAGTGGCATTTTGAGAGCATAGCATATAATTGATGCTCACTCGGTGTACTCAAAATGATCTCAAGATGGGTAGCATGGTCATGAGGTTTGTGAGAGTACACCAATATATCATCCACGAAAACAACCATTAAAGAATCCCAATAAGGATGGAACACTCGGTTCATCCATACCATTGAAAACTACTGGTGCGTTCGTGAGACATAATGGCATAACCGTATACTCGTACAGACCATACCTGCTTCGAAAGGCTGTAAGAGGTATATCTGATGATCTAACATGAAACTGATGATAATCGGACCTCAATTCAATCTTCGAGAACACCCGGGCTCCTCAAAGATGATCAAAGAGATCATCAATCCTCGGAAAGTGATATTGGTTCTTTATCATCAACTTTTTCAGCATCCCATAATCCATAAAAAGTCTATGTGTACCATCAGCCTTCTTCGCAAACAGGACATGTGAACACCAAGGAGAATTATTGGGTCGAAGGAAACCATTGGCCTACAACTCCTCCAACTACTTCTTGAGATCCTGTAACTCTAGTATATCCATCCTATATGGAGGGATGGAAACTAGTGCCACTCCTAGAATAAGATTAATAGAAAATTCTACCTCACACTCTAGTTGAAAACCTGAAAATTACTTTATAAAGACATCCCTGAAACGATCCACCATTGGAGAAATGTCTAACTACGAAGTCCCCTGGTCATCTAGATATACGCTTGCAATCTGGGTTGTAACTCATCCTAGCCCATAATGCCCGGGTCCTTCTCTACTCGCCTGGACATCCCACTCACCCCATTGAAGAAAAGATCCTCCCTCTAGTGATATTAAACTCACCCTGCGGCGATAACAGTCGACGACTTCCTAGAAGGGAACTAACTAGTCCATCCAGAGAATGAAATCATATCTTTTCAACTCTAGGATAGAGAGGTCCCATAGAAAGTGACATCCAGCAACCTCTAGAGGGAACCCCTTACGCAGACGTACAGTAGATGTTCATGTCCCAAACGGTGTGTCTAGTTTCAAAACATCAGTACAATAAAAGATACAGAGCCCATGGATCTCCACAATAGCGAGAGATAAAAATCTATGCATAGAAAAAATACTGAAAAGAGAAGAATATAATAATGAGGCTACTATTATCAGACCTCGAAAAATAGAGGGGTCGAGATCCTGCTCCTGATGGGTCTGCTCCACTACAAAAGTTTGTCCAGCTCCACGACCTTCTGACCCTGTCTGACTAATCTGTCTTGATCCACCCTACTATCGCTGGTGGAATGGTGACTGAACACCATGGTTGCAACATCTTCCTCAGCCTGAATGGACAGATAAACTCCAGTTCCTAGACTAGTGAGAAACTGGAAGAGTTGCTCCTGTATGATGATTCATATATGAACCCATGTCACCATCTGCTGGGGAAAATATCAGACAGAAACACAGAAGTTGTCCCAACATTCCAAAAAATCGGTACTCCACCAGGTCTCTCTAGCACTGAAGCCTCGTATGCCCTGCCCTTCCACGCCGGTAGGATACCACATGTCTACCTGAAGATGTGTCTTGCCTCCTCGGTTCACCGCGTGAAGACTCCCTGCGGTGCTTCTTGCTTTTATCGGGTGAAACAAAAAATCTGGAAGAAGAACCACCATAGCTCCCATATCCAGAATCTCTCAGATTGGGCTTTGCAGTCATCTCCCGGTTGACTATGGACGTGAAAGATGTCAACCTGATGGTATTCGCCTGTGAGTGCATCTACCATTTGAGACAGTCCTCAAACTTCCTTGCCATGAACAACCCATCTACACCCTGGGGGGTGTAAAACGCTGAAGATCAGTGAAATGAGATGAATACTCCATAACCGATAGGGTACCCTTCTCAAGGATCAACAACTCATGGGCACAGTCGGCCCTCAAGGTCTCTATGTAGAAGTAGTCATAGAAGACGTTCTAAAACTCCTCCCACACCATAACCTACAGATGACCCTTCTGTGTGATCACGTCCCACCACCTATTGGCAGAGTCTCATAACATGTAGGTAGCGAGCATGACCCGATGTTCTGGAGGCATCTTCAGATGCTCAATGATAGTCACCATGGCTTCTATCCATGCCTCTGTAGCCAGTGGTCCTCCTTCCCCTAAGAAGGTGGGAGGATGCTGCTGCTGGAAAACCTGCTTCAAGTATTCCATAGACTTGGCCGGAGGCGGTGCTCCCTGGACGGTCTCTATCATCCTCATAAATCCTTCCATAAACTATGAATTAGTTCCTATAAATAGTATCACTACTGGTGCCATGGGTGGCACAACAAGAGGATCTACAGGAAGTCTATGTTCAACCATATCTTGTGTTTGACACTACCGTGCAACTGGCAGACAATTGGAGGACCTCTCGGTGGAATTACTCTGAAAGTTCAAACACACAACCTGGATTTAAGACTTTAAAATACTGGAAATTGGATGAACAAGAAAGTAATAGATGAATAAAACATTATCATTTTTCAAAACATGACTACAAGGTTTGTATTTTTACAACACTGTGTGATCCCTTAAGTCATTATCATGGGTGCTTACTTCTGCTTTAACATGTCGTGCATCACCCCCAAACACTTGTGTGTTATCCAAACACATGGCATGAACTTTAATCTTCTTCCCTAACTGAGCCCTTCTACATGGTTAGGCCACACGGCTCTCTTCATACAAGAATACATGGTGTGTTCAAGGTGGACACGACGTGTACTCAACAAGCTTCACCAGCCCATGTTATTAGTGAAAAAGTATGTGTACAATGGTTAAACTAAATGGTGTGTTCTATACTACCATGGTGTGTTCTAAGAAGTGGCATCCAATCCATGTTGTTAACTACATGGTCGGCTACATGGCTGACACTACACGGTGTGTTCCAAACAAACACGGCATGCACAAGAAAAGATAACATAGACCCGTGTTGTTCGTGACATGGTCGGGTACCTGGGTCTAACTACATGACATGCTAAATTGTTACATGGCCTATTCCCATGAAAAAATCCCCATCCCTTGTCTCTTCCCACACCACCAATGTCACTGTTAGAGACTACAGGGCGTGTATATAAATTACACGACGTGTAATTAAGAAAAACTATTTCTTCCTAAACAGAAGAATAGATGGCATTTAGTCAAAACTACACAGCGTGTATTTTGGATTTTTCTAGTCAGTATGCCTCAGAAGCTACTCCAGTGCCCAGAAAAACACTAAAACAAACATTAAAGGTTCGAAATTCTGCACCGTGAGGGCCCGTACTCCCCGCGAATCAGTTTTTCAAATCATTTACTAGTTATAACAAGAAAAAAAGCAATGATCCACCAAATTCTGGTCCATGTGGGCCCATAACACCTCATGAAAAAAATATTGGAATTCATCCAAATAAAACATTACAAACAATGCTCTAACAAGCCGTAGAGATTCTATAACGAAATCTATCACAACAACATACATAGTCTACACAACATCTATCAAAACAACATGCAATTGCTAATGCATCCTAGATGGCATGGAAAGAATGCATGACACATAAATTCTAATAAGTACATACATGATGCATGAGATGGAATACCCTCATCTCGACAGGTTGCGATACAAATAGAACCTCAATAACAACATCGGTTATAGTACAAAGCATGTGAATCCCCGAACGGTGAAATAAAATCAATTGTAAAATGGCAGACCAGTAAAATTGCAATAATGAGGTAGTTTTCCTTTTCCCTGTACATGGGTCAGATAATCTTGCGCACGGCTTATTACCAAGTACCAATTCTATCATATCCTTGGCTATAGGCTCTAAATAGTAAATCAAGAGAAAATAAATCCTTTGATACCTCTTTGTAAGGTCCCGGTTCTGGAAGCCACCCAGAGTCACCCCGTACCTTGTTGGTCACATGGATTCAAGCACATTTCCCCAAATGCCAGCGGCAGCCGACTAAAAGCAAGGTCCTTGGGTGTGATAGTGGGAAAACTAAGCCCTCATTGGCAGAGTACACAGTGGAATATAAACAAAAGAAATAGTAGAAGCAGTAAACATCAATTCAAGAGTAAACTGTGGGATACATAAAGTGTAAACAAATGGAGGACATATTTAAATGATACATGACACAAAAGTCTAGAAAAGCACCCAAACAATTCATAATGCAGAATGAAAGTAGTACTAATCCAAAGTGAAATAGAAAGTAGATAAACTCCTCAGTATCTCAAGCCATAGCTTGGTCCCATGCTGTCCATCTCTACATCAATTCATGTACCTGAAGTAGAAGGGCCCTTTTCCTTGTCTGTACCTACAACAATATAATCAGTTTGGGCCCAAAATCATTGCCCAAAAATGGCGTGAGACTAAATCCTAGTATGAAACCATCACAAGATACGTGGCTAACATTTATTGAATATATGGCAGGTAAAAGTATAAATAATAGTAAGTAGGAAAGTAATCAACAGTAAACAATCCACATTTTCAAGCATTTAACTTAGAACAAATAAGCAACTAAACAAGCAAGTAGAAACAACAGGTATCCCTCTGGGTAGTTCTCATATCCTAACACCTTTGGTCGACCAACATGTACTAGCAACCCTCTGGGTGGCACACACAACCTCACCCCTCTGGTTCAGCTAATGTATAGACTCTTTGGAGAAGCACTCACCATCAATTCCCCCTATAGCCTCGTATAATACTAAAGGTGCTTTGGGGATGCACTCAACGTATATTCCCCATGTGGCCGATGTAGAGGATCTACAGACACTCTAAGGAAGCACTCAATGTCAATTAACCTTGTGGTCTCACGTCGTAATATTATAAAGACACTCTGGAGGAGCCCATAACTCCATTCTCCCTGTGGTCTACTACACTAGGTTCTCACGGCCCTGTGTAAGTCAAACATGTATAGTGCATATCACCCCAAGAAAACATCAAAAACTAATAGGAAATAATTATTAGGAATATCAGCATAATAGTACGATAGCCACACAATCCAACAAACTAGTCATGTAAACGGGAAATAGCCTAACAAGCAAAACAACACCAAACAGTCATAAACAAGCAAAACATGCATGGTAAATACATCCAAAGCACAAGAAAAATTTCCATATTCGTAAAAAATAACCTCTAATCCGAAATAAAAAAAATGCAGGAAAACAATAGGGCTAAAATGGTAAACACACAATACCCCGTTCATGGGTATTGGTGGAATTTTCACAAAATAATCAATGAAATTCAACAGAAAGGCACAAACCACCTACCTCGGGGTTAGGAGATCAATATAATTGACCCTCAAAGGATGAATCTCCTTATAAAATAGTATATCAATGAAAATTAATAAAACATTCAACCCACAATAACATGGAAAAGAGGAGGAATTGGAAAATGATGCTCGAGAAGAAGGAAGATCTTATCGGTGTGATTCCAATGCAATCGACGGTGGTCGATTCAAAGAACGGATGCACAATTGGGGGATCAGGGAATTCTTGTCATTGTACTGGTGCTCCAAGATGTTTTGGCCGAAGAAGAAGACACCCAAGTCCATTAAACGCGACCCCAGTCCATGTAATGAAAAAAAAATACAATGTGTGTTATTTTGAAGTCCACGGTGTGTACTTTCCCTTTACGTACTCCACATTAGGTGGCCTCCATGTCACCCCACATGACAGTGTCTGTGGCCATGACACATCTAGCTCACGGCCTCCTGTGGCAACTAAGTACACGACCTGTACTCATATGGTACACGTTGTGTACATCAAAAATTTCCTGAAACTCCTCTTTTCACAAAAACATGAGAAAAACGAAAAACATACATGAAAGGAATATATAGGTTAATAAATCATTAAAATAATCTCTATAATATGGACTAAAAAATGTGCAGAAGGAAGACAGTGAGTTGCAGAAAATGGTAGAGTTTGTTTAGAAGGGTTTGTTTCTGGAATTTAACGTTGATAATGATTGAGTTTTGAGATTTCGAAAGAGATTATGTGTTCCTTTTGATTCACCAATGAAGAAGGAGTTGTTATATGAAGCACATTGTTCCCCTTATCAGTTCATCCTAGAAGTACTATTATGTATAGAGATCTTCAATAATAATACTTGGGGGATGGAATGAACAGATATATTACTGATTTTTATTATGAAGTGTTTTACTTGTCAGTAGGATGAAAAAGAGAGGCAGTTACTGAAAGTGATGCATCAGTATTTACCAATGCTAGAATTGAAATGGGAAAATATATCCAAGGACTTCATTGTGGGATTAATGAATACATCTCGAGGTTATAATGAAATATGGGTTATTGTTGATCGATATACTAAATCTTCTCATTTCCTTCCTATTCGAGATTCTTTTTTCTCTAGAAAATCTTTATCAGTTTTATGTTAAAGAGATATTTAGGTTGCATGGTGTTCCCCTCTCCATTGTATCTGATCATGATCCTAGTATTACATATAACTTTTGGAATGGCCTTCAAAATTAATTGTGTACAAAATTAAATTTTAGTACAGCTTTTCATCTGCAATCAGATGGGCAGTTAGAACGAATAATTCCTCCCTTAGAGGATATGTTACATGAAAGCTCGATGGATTAACAGGGAAGTTGGGACAAACATTTTTCTTTGGATTATGTTTCTTGTAATAAAATTTTTCATTACAGTATATAGATGGCTCCATTTGACGCATTATATGGGAAGCGGTGTCGATATTCAGATTTTGGTGATGAAGTAGGGGAAAGGAAGTTAACGGGACCATTATTTGTAAAATAAATGGAAGAGAATGTTAAGTTGATTCAGTAGCACATGAGAACAGCTCAGAGCATGCAGAAAAGTTATGCCGATATTTAGATGAAGGATTATTGTTTTGAGGTAGGTGATCATTTTTTTCTCGATGATTATCCATGGAAAAGTGTGATGCATTTTGGTAAGAATGGAAAGCTGTATCTGAATTTCATTGGACATTATGAAATTCTTGAGAAATTTGGATAATTTTTATATAGAGATTCATTAAATCGATGTTTATCCCAGGTACAAAATGTTTTTCATGTTCCATTTTTGAGAAAATATATTCCTGATACAACTCATGTTTTGAGCCCAGATATTTTTCAGTTGGATGCGAATCTCTTTTAAGAGGAATAACCAGTCTAGATTCTTGACCAAAGATAGAAAGTATTGCAGAATAAGGTAATTCACCAGGTAATGGTTTTGTGAAAAACCCATATGGTTGAAGATACAATATGGTAATCGGAAAATTCTATGAGGGATAAATACCCCCATTTATTTTATAAGTGAATAAAATATCGAGGACACAATTTCACATAGGATGGAAGGATATAACATCCAATTTAAATAAAGAAATAATAAATTTTCTTTTTTATTAATATTTTTTGAATTAAATATTAATTTTATCTTAAAGGAGTTTTTTTGTTCGCTGGCGTACCTGATATGCAATAATGGGTTTCTTTTAAATCTTGCATCACACAATAATAATATAATATTATTATTTTAAATGGTAGTTAATTCCTAGCCATTGTATAGGAAGGAATTAACAGAACTAACTACTATATTATTATACATGTTTTTTAATGTTTTTAAATTTATCCAAAAAAAATTAGAGGCTTAAAATGTGAATGAATCAAATTTTAAGCATAATTTACATTAAAAGGTTGATTATCGCCTTTTGAGGGAGAACCATTTTTTAATATTGTTTTTGCCACATTTATATGTTATATTTGACCAAATAAAAATCATATTTATAATTAGGACATCAAAATTTACTTTTTTTTAAATTTTGTTACTTTTCTAATAAAGTTAATTTTTATGAATAGTGAAAAATACAGTATTTTAATTCAAAAATACCTTTCAATATAATTTATTTATATTGTTAAATGATTTTTTTAATATTATTTAAAGGTTACATATTATATTTTTTTACCATTTAATTTAATTTTGGGCATTGTAAATAATTTCACATTGAAATTTGATATAAACAAGTGTCAATATTTTAATAGTTATTTCTTAAAAACATGTTTTTTTGTTTAAAAGTGAGATTGAATTTTAAATTAATTTATACCACATATATTATTTGAATTTTAAAAAAGGGATTCCTTATTTTGGAATCAGTAGGTCCAAATTGTGTGAATAGATAACTTATATTTTTAGATATTATGAATATTTTCAGTAAATATTTTATTTACCATTGTTAAAAGGTAAATATGGTAATTCAGAGTAAAACAATAATATTTTAATATTATTAAATTACCCTTACAAGTTTACTAATCATATTTTTTGACACACTTCTAACCATGGTCATTCATGGGTCAATTTTGGGACCCCATGGGGACACTTTGGAGTGATAATGATACTTTATTTTAATTAAAATAAAGTAAATACAAAATTATATAAGGAAATATCATTTGGTAAATTAATATTTATATAGGGTTATATATGTTATCATTTCGACTATAAATATTATTTGGAAATATAAAATTATTTCCTACATCATGGGATATATTTTATAATTTTTAGACATCAAATAAATTAAATTCATTATTACACATTAATTGTGTAGTTTTGACCTCATTAATAAATGATTAAAATAAAAAAATTATAAACATTAAACTAATATCCAAAACATTTCCAATTCTTATTGGATGATTTTATTTCAACAATTAGTTATCTTATTTTTAATTTAATAAGTTTTGGACTTTTAGAAAACGAAAATTATTATATAATAAAATAATATTTTTACACATTTTTAAAAGGCTCCTCCTGCCCCTTATAAAAAGTCATCACCTCTAACCCATTCTCACACTTATAAAGACCATTGGATATTCCATCCTCTACCCATTTAATCTCCTTACATAACTATGATCCTCTTATATGCATTAATATATTAATAAGGGACTTCATCAAACACTTTTGGTTTAAACGAAAGGGAGTTATCCAGTTAGAAGGTAACGACTTCTCTTATGTTCATTTGTTTTATTTCATTATCCAACCCCCTAAACAATTTTTATTCAATTATTTTATAATATAAATATTATCCACAATAGACTAGTATGTTCTTATGATAATTATTTGAAATACACATACACTCACCCACATCTAATTGGTAAATAACAGTATACTTCTGTGGATGGAAAACTAACACCACACGAAATGATGATTGTTCAATTATCTCCTACTACCTCTCAGAGTGGAAATTTTTATGGAAATGTATTTATATATGATATATATTTTGTATATGTTTTCTTTATTCTTGTTTATTTTCCATTTATGGTATAAGATTATGGTTTCCATTATAGTTAAACACAATAATTTCATTGGAGGATATGCAAACTGCTGCCCCCTCAAAATGATATGTCTCATTAATGCCATATGTGGGATGTATAAAGGATTGAGTAAATGTTATTATATATCATATAATAATATAATTATAATATACCTATTTATCATTATTGTTTAATTACATTAAAATATGAAATAGAAATAGAAGTAGCGTTCATGCGTACGTACGACATACCGTCCCCATGAACGGTGAAATTCATTTCTTATCTCTCAATGTTTTGTACTAAAATAAATATATGTATATACTTGATATATATGATATATATGATATATATCATAAATATCATTCTGGATATAATTTACTTTTTACCACAAAGATATCTTGAAAATATAATAAGTTCATTGTTGACTCAAGTACCAAATATCGACAAAATGACCATTATTAACCCTAAAAATTTAAATAAGGTTTATACCATGGTAATAAGTAATATAAAAGGAATTATAAACATGAAAAAGATTATTAATAAATTATATATTCACTTTAGATTATTATTCATGAGATTAAATAATGAACGAGTGATGTCGGACATGAGGTAAGGGACATCATCTCAATCTTTTTTCATTGAGGAATATTTTGTTTTAATACGCGGCATTATTTTATACTCTATATAAACACAATCAACTTTTCATTTCATTATAAGGGAATATATATATACAAAGTGTTTTACTAAATGGAAAAAAAGTTTCTTTTCATCTTAAGTGGGGACATCGACCTTTTCCTCCACCGTTAGTATTCTTTGATCATTTGGATTCCTTAACAAGTCGTAATGTTTTTTATTAGAAAAAATACAATATACTCTATCGTGTATTTTTTTATTCAAAATGGTTTTGATAATGGATTTGTATGTTCAATATATTTAAATGAAATACTTTGATTGAAATGTAGAGATTATATATTTCCGTTATATTTGTTTTATGTGTTACAAATATGTGATGGTTCTTGGTCATTGTTGCGTATATGGGTGGTTCTGTGATAATCCTTGGGCGGTTGAGCCCGATATAGCTCTCTTATGAATTGGGTAAAGTGATGGAGGTAAACGTGAATGTTTCTCCTATGATATTTAAGGAATATACTATTATGGGTATTCCAAATGTAAATCCCTACATAGCTGTGATAGCTACAATTTATGTATGATATAGACACCACAAGTTTACATTATGATTTATGATTTTTATGTGTGTTAAAACGTCATTACGTCACAGAGTCTAAACAAATGAAAAGGGAAATACATTGAACCCGAAATGATTCATCCTTTGAAGAAACATTAAAAATTGACAAAGGCATGAATAAAGATTCATTTGCACTTGGGTCAAGCAAGTTCCACCAAGGTCGCGCAAGTATACTTGTGCGCCGCACAAAAGTCATGCAGGTGACTTGTGAACCCTCTTTGATTTTTTGCGCAGGGTCTTCCCTGGCTTATAAATACCCCAGGTGGGCCCCCCATTTCAGGATGGAAAAATTCCAAAAACTCAGATTTGATCTCCCGGCGCCCTAGTCTCTTCTAAAAGCTTTCGGACATTTATATGGTAATTTATTACCTAGAATGGAAGATCTAAAGAGTGGGAGTAAGTCCTATATGTTGAAACTCATCGACACTTGCGTGCCTAAGTGGCCTGCCCTTTAGGGAAATAGCCAAACTTGTGTGCGGCCTTACCCCTTCAATAGAACTTGTGCACCACCCTTCTGGAAGCCCCTAGGGATAATACTAAAGGCTTGAGCCAAGTCTCTCCCAAGTATTACATTATGGGTTGACTGTAGCACAAGTACCCATGTGTCACGTAGGTACACCTGCGCGACCAGGACTTGCGCGCCCACGCAGGACTTGTGCGCCCCTCTCTTTTTGGGTGCCTCTCCTGCCTATTTCACCTATCCTATTCTGATCCACCTCTCCTCTTCAAGGTTAAGTCTTCAGAACCCTCTTCAAATACATTAATGGCCTAATTTATTGGTTTTCATTCCTTATCAGAAAGAAATTCTGTGGAATATCTCTCAAACTTAGTGATTTACATATCTTCATGTCACTAAGGTGAGAGACATCATTCATTCAACCTCATCCTTTAAATATGAGAGGTTCCTTAACCTGGGACTTTTTTTCAGAAGTAAGCCCAGTCATTATTTCTCTCATTTGGTCATCCTCCTTAGGAGTAACCCCCATGTCCCCTATCCTGGGCCTCCATTTCAGGAGTAATCCCCAGTCTTCAAATTCCCTTAACCTGGGCCTCCTTTTCAGGAGTAATTCCCAATCATTAAGATCCCATATTTTTGGGAATCCTTCTCAGGAGTAAGCCCCAACCATAATTCTTTTAATATGGGCATCCTCCTTAGGAGTAAGCCCTGAGTTTCCAAAAATCCAAATTTCATTAACTTGTGCTTCCTTTTCAAGAGTAACACCCAGTCAAATCCCCTTTAATCTGGGCCTCTTCTTTAAGAATAAGCCTCGGTCATAATTTCTCTTAACCAGTTTTAATATACTTTTGACTTAGGCTTCTTTCTCAAGAGTAAAACCCAATCATAAGTCCCCTCCTAATTTTGGAATTATCCTCAGGAATAAGCCCCAAGTCAGAGTATCCAAATCTCCATAAAGCACATATACCTTTATGGACCTTATTCCAGAGTTTTGTTTCTGATGTAAATCCTAATATTCATCTATATGGGTAGTCATATATATATAAGCCCCGCTCATTTATTATAATTGAATCTTTCATGGAACATTGTCTGGTTTTACCAATACCTCTTCTTTCTCACACTGAGTATGAGTCACGTGAGCTTAGAGTTTAAAAATAAGTATGACATCTTTCTTTGATCCATCAATCATGCATAAGACCTCGTACTTCATTACTCGAACTATGTGGGTTCTGATTCCTTTTTTAAAATAAAGGATACATAGGTAGCCCATCTGTGGGTATGATCCCAACTCTAAAATAATATATGTCCTTCTGAATGAAAATAAACTTCAAGTTCCCCGCTGAGTGGCTTTAAAACCAGTATGGTTATCATAATGACCAGGAGATTTATATATAATGTGTCGAAGGATACCATTGACTTAGAATCTCAAACAAATACAGTTGATTCTCTATCGATGAAGAACCTAGAATACATATAAATGATTCTCTAAATTTCATTCATACTAATTATTGATTGTCAGATCTAAAGGAAATCTCATTTTCATACATCGTAATGTAAAAAGGACTCACGAACATAACATAAATATATAAAGAGAGTCCCGGTGTAGGCAATAATCCCCCCCAAAAAGGTGTGATGAGTCTGACCTCCCATCCTCTCAACCAATGAAAATTCTTAAGCCTCGTCATTTCATAAGTAATGAGCACCTACCTTTGGAAAGTATGTCCAAATGCGTATGGAATCATTGGAAGTTTCCGGTTCTACGAACAAAACAGTTAGAAATCGAATGGAATGTTTGAATCTTAAATCAATAAGGTCATCCCCAATTCCAAAGAAACAAAAAATGGTGAACCTGACGTGAATCATTAAACAAGTAAAAATGATTTTTTACTTATTTGTTATGCCCTTTTTAAAATCTCAATTAGAGGGCCAACAAAGCAATCCATAACCTATGTGTTCATTCAAAATATGTAGGAGCCGAACTTATCATGATTGTGTTTGTTATATCAAATAGGCACTTTTTTCCAATTTATTCTGCATTACAAGAATGTCTTTTCTTAAGTTCACGTCTATGAATGCCTTTGTTGTGAAAACATCTACTGTGAATGCATCAACTGCTACTCCTTCTAGATCGTCATCCGCTTTGATGATGACATCACTGACTCAACATCTTCAACGATGGGTATCAAATGCGCTGGTTAAGAAGTACCATCAAAACCGTACTATTCCAACTCTGGAGGCCTCTAGATAGGCCCTCCAAGTCAATAATTCACCCTGGTCTTTCAGACAGTGGCGACTAGTGATCAATAAGCAAGCGGTTCTAACTACCATCTCCAACAGTTTCGTGTCATTATCCCTAGAATGCAATCACCATTCCCACCAATATTCTGGGGAGGTGAATGAGAAGGTCCCTCAGGACCTTAATTCAAAGAAACATGATTCCTTCCAGAGGTCTCTCACCAACAATCGCCGCCAGACTCGTGCAAAAGTACGCCCTCCACATGATGAGGGTGTTCTCTCTAGGTGTTCAGCCTAGGTTCCTCGAACCCTAACAGGAATGACGAATCACCAGAGGAGGCGACCAGTTAACATTGAGCAGGTTCTTATCTATGCTATATCCAGAGAATTCCACCAACCTAACATGGTGGAAAGCAACGAGCGGGAACACACACTCGTCCTCTTTAATTCCTTTGTCCAGCAGACTCATCTGGCAACAACACACCAATTACGCCAGACAATTCCGTAGGATTTCCATAGACAGGAACATACACCGTTTTATAAATCATCAGTTGGTCAGTAGGCTCGTCTGACTACATATGATGGAGCCCTCCAACCCAATGTGTTGACAACTAGTAGAAAGGTATATACACCTACTTACACTCATCACTCCTGCCATCAGCCTCGTCTGTTAGTATTGAAGGATGTTTGTCAACCACGTTCGGCGGAGTGCATTCAGCAGGCACATACACCTGCTAGTATTGATCAAGCCTACCAAGAGTCTCATTTGGTATCATTCGGAAAAGTCAGTTGGAAAGCTCCAACGACAAACACGAGGCAGACTCAACTCTTTGCCCCCACACATGAGTACTGTCAGAATTCACTAACAGGAAAAGGAGGACAGGAGCAAGAACACACACTTACTCCAAGCATGGAATGGACGTATATACTTGTTCCGGTAGTTGATGTCACCAAGAACATTCTATCAATGGTGATGGAGAAGAAGCAAATCCATGCTCAAATTCTGGATGTCTGCCATGATATTATAACAACTTTAGAAGCATCACAGGGGAAGAAATGAAAATCTATCCCTACCAGTGGAGTGACACATCAACAGTTTACTCCGGAACAGACACAGACCTCTATTCTAATCCAAGAGGGTTGTGGGGCATACATCCCCATATCATACAGACAACCAAGCCAGGCAGATACTCCTGATTTGAATGGAGATAATCAGCCTAACCTTATCATTTCTCTTGAGCAGGCACATACACCGGCCCATAACGACCACTTTAGTCAACAATTGGTTCTTAAAGTGAGTAAGAAGGCCTCAAAAAAAGAAGAATCACCCAACACAGTCATGAAATCAAGGGACAATCTGTAATAAGGCCATTCTCGATGCTGGAGTTCTTGATGCACTCAGAATATTATCTGTTGCAACTCAAGATTCTAATCTCTCAGTTCCCAATTTTGGGAACATTAATTCCGAAGGTCTGCACCAGACACTTCCTCATGAAGGCTTACTTCATGACAATTCGGTCAATCTTGAAGTTTCATCATCAGATGAGAGCCACAAGAACCCTTTGTGTGGTCAAAAGATCAAGGAGAATAATGTTTCATCTTTTTCTATGACCCACCATGGTAGTCCTCTTCATGATGATGAATTTGGCGGTGAAAGTCCTCTCCGTAGTAATAATGCACATTTCCTGGAAAATTCTCCAATGGACAATGTAGTGACGAGAAAGACATCTTATCTTGAGGAACTTTAAAATGTGAAGCAAGTCATGTCTGATGCTTTACCAATAGAAGGTGAAATACATTCTCAATCAGATGATAACTTGGGGTGTAGGTCATTCACCGAACAACCCCTAGGTTGTTCATCTTCTATTATGATTAGTTAATTCTTTACCAATCTTGTTGAATCTGATGAAGCAGCAAGGAAGCACCAGCTTGGGTCTAACAGGAAGAAGAATATTCATTGAATGATAAAGAGGATGTACTTAATATGAGAAAACAACTGGAAAAAGGTGAAGTTCCAGTTATGTATTGGCCTTTGGCTGATTCTCAGTATGACATTCCAGAGATATTGATGAAAGATGGAATTCATGATATTTGTCTCAACATATTGAAAACACATTGTCAGTTGAAAAATGAAATATTATCTAATGATGAATATGAAAATCATGTCATGATAATAGAAGGTTTACAATGCAAAATTGATTTGGCTTCTCTCTCTGTTTCTCGATATCCGAAGGCTGAAAAGCAATAGAGAGCCCTTCAGCGTTCTGGCCTTGGCGCACTAAGAAGATTGTGCCAGTTAATTTCCAATGCCTCATTTGGTATTCATATCAGGGGATGGAATGTTCATGGAGCACTATATTTCACTATACTCTCCAATTAGCAAAGCCCGCAAAAAATGGTCTCATGTAATGTTATTTTCCATGGTTGGCTACAACCAATTAGATTTATTTGTAATCAAAGGCTCGCTAATGAACAGGACTCAACTAGTACTTCCCAGAATCTAGAATACAGAGAAAAATTTGTTGAATTACTCTTGCATCAGGAAAACAGGAATATTGAACAAGCCTCTCGTTTAGACCAAGCACATCATCAAGTGACAGAAGTGTCATAAATCATCCAACGATATTTTGAGTTGGGCGGTAAGAGTGGATGTATGTTGATGCATCCAGCCATTTTCAAGACTAAAGTCTGTAAGATTAGGATATATTTTATGAAGGTCACAGATATAGAAACTCATGAACCACCCTAGTATGCCAGACTGGGGACTCTTTTAACCCAACCCTCAGAATCAAGAAATTGGATTCGAGGAGTTAAGCAAAGATAGCAGGAATAGCCACAGTCCATAGGATTGGGGACTTTTTCAAATAATCAATCTCTCCCTCATATAAATTCAGTTTTATCTTGATTAGGGAAGAAGCCACAAGTGGAACGAAGAGACAAATTATCAGGAGAGTCCCTCCAAATAACGATTCATCAAGAAGTTCCTGAGGAATCGAATCAGAAAAAGGTAGTGTCTCAACAAGGACATGGAAGAAGACAATATCATAGAAATTCTGATAAAAGAGATGCAATGTGTTATGCATCAATCAATGTCATCAATGCCGTTTTTGTTGATCCCCCAGATGAGGGTCACTCAAAGGGATCAGATGAAGAGGTTCCTGCTAAAGAAGTTGTATGCACATATACAAATGAAGAAGGGTGCGTACATGAAATCAAAGGATTACCCAAAATCTAGGTAATCCTTCACGTAACCCACTTCCCCCGCTCCAAAATGGATCCAACAAGGGGAAAGGAAACAATTATATTACATACCCTTCCTCTGGAGAAGGCCAATATCTTTCATTAGAGAAAAGATTTGCACAACAGGAAGAAGAAATGAAGGAATTGAGGAGGATGAATGCATAACTACTTTAGGGTAGTCTTCCTCCTAAGTGTACTAGAGTTATTCAGTCAAGGGAATTTTTTTTCAGCTACTGAGATGGATCAAGAATGCACCCCTCTATGAGTACACACTCAAAGGTCTAATCCTATGGGTCATGTGCAACAACAATCAGCAGTGCTACCAGAAATTACAGTACCAGCCACCACATCTGTGCAAGCACCAGTCATTTCACCTACTCAAGTTCAAGCTTAAACGGATGTTTCTCGAAAGTTAATAACTACTATTGAGTCATTAACAGTTCGGTTGGAAGTTTTGGAGGGAAATCCAACTCAAATTCAACTAGAAAAGAGAGCTTACCCTGAATGGGTTGATGCAATTCCTCCCCCATCAAATTTTGAAAGTACCACATTCCCAATCATTAATGGTTCGGGAGACCCAGTGCAACACTTAAAACGTTTTATTTCTCATTGCTATCATATGATTGGAACCCCTCAAAAAAATAAGTAGTTATGTTCAGGTGTTTTGGACAATCATTACAAGGGCCTTCTTTTTTCTAGTACACAAGCTTGCAATCCCAATCAATTATAAGATGGGAGGATCTCCGCCAATGATTCCTTCTTCAATTTAGCTCAACTTTTCCAAAGACAACAGTTTTTTATCTTACAAACTATCAGAAAAGGGAGAATGAAGGGGTTTCATATTTCATTAAACACTAGAATGGATTAACATATTCCCTGATCTTAGCACTCCCTCAAGTGGAATGGTTGCCAATCTAGGTGGAAAATTCAAGTGATGAGCTGAGCACATCGTTGATCCCTATGAAATACACAAGTTGGTTTTGAGACCTTACTTATATCGCTCAATAGATTGAATATTCTCTTATAAAGACTAAGGATAAAGCTCATGTAATTCCATCAGCTCAAAGAAAGGAGAATGTGTAAAGCAGAGACTACTACAGTTATGCTTAAACAAGCACATATACCTGCTTCTACTTCAAGGCCATCATCTTCTCGAAGGGCTCCGCCTCATGAGCATCAACAATAGAGGTCATTTCATCAATATGAAAACATATATTAAAGATGAAAGCAATTTGAGGGTCTGAAATTTTATTTTTACTCATTCCAAAATGAACAATTTCATGGTTACTTCATTTCAGATCTGGAAAATAATTTGGTTCATTTGCCTAGGCCCATGAGGCAAAACAAAGAAGGAGATGAAGAAGGTCCCCACTATTTCCCATTTAATCAGATGTTGGGGCATCCCATTCAAGAGTGTTTGGTCTTCAAGGACCTCATGTAAAAAATGGTCGACTTGGGACAAGTCAAACTAAAAGGTGTTTCAGCTCAGGTAGTATGTGTTACTACTATCGATCCAGAAGAATATGGCGAGTGGCAAGAAGTCAAGAACTAAAATGTGCACAAATATGATGAATGGATGGTTAGAAAAATAATCAAACAAACTCATGTCATTTTGTGAACGCAATTAAAGAATCCAATTGTGTCTTCTTCCATTAATGCCACAGCAAAACCCTCTTCATCAGAGGGAATGACCTCAAAAGGGAGGCATAATTCCAACTAAGATGAACTATCAGAAGAAGATGAAATCGTGTCAAAGACTAAGTTGTCTTTGACTATGGCAGATATTATGCCATCTAATTCAAATCCACGGGCACCACCCCGCCAAACGGCACAGCCTAAATTGGTTAATCAGGAAGATTCTTCATCAGAGGAATAGATGATATTTGTTTTTGTTAACATGTTTCACACAACAGATCCATATGCCAGTCGCAGTTTCGATTTGGATGAACCTGAATTCCCTATATCAAAGAAAGGAATCAGAGGGAGTTCTAGAGGTTCATGGTACATGGGGAGACATGGATCTTTCAGAGGCCACTATTCCAATTCTACGCTTGATAGAACTGTATATGCAGTAGAAACCTTTGGTAGAGCCCTTCAACGAGCTCAACAAGAACAAGAAAGTTCTTCTACATAAGGCAGATTCAGTCCTGGCACAGTTATTCTGGAAGATTGGTTGGAGGTCCCACATTCTTCCTCTCAGGAAGTAAATAGACCTAATCAGTCTAATCTTCCAAAGCTAGGAGTGTTACCAACTCCTATCTCGATAACAGATGCATCAACTTCCAAATCATCAACTTCTAAGGCACCTGCGAAACCACATGTTCCTGTTGGGAAACACACACCATTGGATCAAAAGTATGATGTATTGAAACACTTGGCTCAAGTATTGGCCATTTTATTAATTTTATATGTCTTGAATTTATCGACGGATATTCGAGAGGCACTCAATGAGGCTTCTTCAAGTCCTTAGGAGTTTGAAACTAAAATTGTTGCAGCCGAAGCCTACCATGTTGAGAATAATCCTACAGAATGTCATGCAGTGATATCTTTCATAGATGAAGATGAAGTTGATTTCGTGAATGGAAATATTAGTCCTTTGTACTTATCTGTCATGGTCACTGGTGTAGACGTCCGAAGATTCTTCCTTGAGAATGGTTCTGGAGTCAACCTCATCCCCATTTGCACACTTCGTCGATTGGGCCTCACAGAATCTGATATATCTCCTTCTACTTTGATGTTACAAGGATATGATAAAAATGAACAAGAACCACTAGGTGAGATTACACTCAGAACTCAGTTTGGAGATCTTGTATCCAATTCATATTTCATGGTTGTTCATCAAGATTCAGCCTTCAACGTCTTTCTTGGAAGACCCTGGCTACATCAGTATGCGACTATCCCTTCATCAGACCATAAATGTCTCAAATATTGTTCTGATGGTCAAATTGTGACATTGTATGGGGATATGTCCCCATTCAACACATGTTAATCTCAATACATTGAGGCGGAATTATATCACATGAAGGTAAAGGAGAAATCCACAACAAGAGATATTACCAAAGTTAATGCTCCATATGGTTTGTAAAAGATTACAGTAAACCCATTTACACATGTGAGTACAGATTATGTATTGCCTATCAGTCAAATTGATAGGATAGACCCAAATCAAAATACCCATACAGAAACTTCCATAATGTCAATTACAGCAATCAAGCCAGACAGCATGGGAGAAATTGGTGATTCACTAAGCAATGATGAAAGATCAAATGGAGATGTCTTCATTTAATCCGCTAAAATCAAGCTAGTCTATAAATCACCAATCAGTCCAGAAGAAGTTATAGAAATGTCAGAGGTGAATAATTATGTCGATTCGCAATCCATTATCTCCTCTATATTACCCAAGGATGACCCTTTATCATTAAACGTGTTGGAAATGGAGGCTTCTTCTTCAAGATGTTCAAATTTTAACATTTCTTCTGATTATGAAAATTTTACTTCTTCATCCACTATGCAAGTACAAATAGAAGAAATAACACATGTTGAAGAAGAAGAGGAAGATCATAGGGATGCTCCTCCATCATTTAAATAGGGTATCTCTACCACCGTGGATGAACTCTGATAAATAAATCTGGGAACAAAAGAAGATCCACACCCCAATTTAATTAGTGCGGCCATTACTCTTGAATAGCTAGAGATATATATTTCCTTTTTAAAGAAAAATCAAGATATATTTTCTTGGAACTATATAGATATTCCAGGGCTTGATCCTGATGTTTCCACTCATCGTTTGGTTTTTCCAGAAGAACATCGAGGATTCAAACAAGATTCTAGAAGAACACACCCAACCTATGGTTCCAAAATTGAAGCGGAATTGGATAAGATTATCAAAGCTAACGTCGTCAGAGAAGATCAATATCCAAAATGGTTGCTTAATATTATTCTAGTGAAAAATAAGAATAGGAAAACTAGAGTTTTCATTGATTTTAGAGATCTTAATCGGCATTATCCTAAGGATGATTTTCCAGTACGAATTACAGAACTCTTAATTGATGTAACATCTGGCTATGAAGAACTTTCATTCAGGTATAGATATTCTAGATATAATCAAATCTAAATGTCTCTGGAAGATGAAGAATCTACAGCTTTCAAATCCCCTCATGGTGTGTTTTTCTATCGGGTAATGCCCTTTGGCCTGATGAATACAGGAGCAACATATCAGTGTACCATGCATCGTATCTTTAAACCCTTTTAAGGGGAGTTTGTTGAATGTTATGTGGAGGATTTGGTGGTTAAATCCAAATAAAGTTCTAATCACTTGGATGATTTTGATATCATATTCCACACACATTGAAAAATATAATTTGAAGATGAACCCCTTAAAATATGCTTTTGTGGTAACCTCAGGATAATTTCTCATCTTCGTTGTAAGCCATCGTGGTATCAAGGTCGATCCTAAGAATACAATGTCAATCCTTGGTATGTCACCTCCTCAAAATTTAATGGATTTTAGAGTAAATCAAGTACACTTAGCCTATATTCGGATTTTCATCACCAATTTGGCAGGAAAAATTTTACCCTTCACCAAATTGTTGAATAAGGGAGTCACTTACAAGTGGGCTGAAGAATTTCAAGCAGTATTCGATATTCTCAAGAAGTATCTCTTCTATCCACCAGTTTTAATGCCACCTGTTGAAGGAAGACCACTTATCCTCTATGTGATAGCTCTAGAGAAATCATTGGGTGCCTTTCTTACTCAGATGAATGATGCTGGGAATGAAAACAGCCTCTACTATCTCATTCGGTCTATGCTTGAAGCAGAAACCCAATAGTCAGAAATTGAGAAGTGTTGCCTGGAATTAATCTTTGTAGTTCAGAAGTTGAGACACTACCTGCAACATCACGAGGTCCAATTGGTATCTCGCAAAAACCCGCTCAAATTCATCCTTAGTCATCCAATTCTTACAGGACGTCTGGCACGGTGGGCAGTTATTTTGCGGCAATTTGATATTACATATGTGTCACAAAATGAAATAAAGGTCCAAGCTCTGGCTGATTTCCTTGCTAAACATCCTTCAGTAGAAGATACATCTTCAGATATAGAACTTCCCAATGAGGATGTATTCTTTATTCAAGATAGTCTTCAAACATGGGAAATGTACTTTTATGGTGCTTCTATAAGTCCAACAGGGATAAAAATGGAAGATCTAATGTTCAATAACGTTAGATTAGGAGTTGTACTCATTTCTCCAGAAAAGAAAGTGCTACCTTATTCCTTCTCATTTTTCGGAGGTGGTACAAATAATGAAGCAGAATACCAACCTCTTATCACAGGATTGGAGTTGGCACTTCAAGGACAAGTGAATCACTTAAAGTTGAAAGGTGATTCAGACCTGGTAATCAAACAAGTCAATGGGGATTATGCAATCAGAAAAGAAGAACTAATACCTTTGTATGATTTCTTCAGAGAATTAATGGTGGAATTTCCTATGGAACTGACATTTTCGTATGTCCTATGATCACAAAATGCCCAAGCTGATGCACTGGCTAATAGAGCTACAGCTCTTGCGTATCCAAATCGGGATGAGACAACCATCAATATTTCCCACCGTCGTACAATTTCACCTTATGTTCAAACCATAACAGAGGAAATCAATGAAATTAGTCCCATTACTGAACCATATAGTCATACTACAGGATGGATGATACCTATCAAGGAATACCTTTAAAATGGAACACTTCCACCTAATAGAGCTACGAACAAACAAGTCCAGAGACGTGTGGTCAATTTTACTCTTTATGATATCCCTGATCAACTAGGAAAAATTCTCTACAAATGTGGTTTTGATGGAATTCTCTTCAGATGCATTGATGGAGAAGATACAATGGTTGTCATGAAAGAAGTACCTGCAAGACTATGTGGTGCCCATCAGTCTGGACACAGACTATCCGATAACATTTGAAGGCTTGGATTCTTTTGGCCTTTACTGATACAAGATTGTGTTGATTTCACAAAGAAGTGTAATTCTTGCCATGTACATGCCAAATTCATTCATCAACCCCCAGAGTTGATTCATAAAACTAAATACTCATGGCCATTTTCCACATGGGGAATGGATTTAGTAAGACCATATCCTTTGTTTACAGCCAAGCAGTTTAAGTATATTCTTACTGCTACAGACTTCTTTTCCAAATGGGTAGAGGAAATACCACTCAAAGAAGTCAGTTCTAATTGTATTGGTATCATCATAAAGTCTAACATCATCACCAGATTTGGTGTCCCTCGTACCATATTGATAGACAATGGCACCAACTTCTCTTCATCCGAGGTGAGTAAGTTGTATCAATATTACAACATTAAATCCAATCATTCCTCTCAATATCATGTAGCGACCAATGGCAAGATAGAAGCTTTCAACAAGTATCTTAGACAATCTTGTTTGGAAATAACATTTCCATATTCAAGTACCTCTCTCCATACAGAAAAATCTATGCTTTGGAAAATTCGAATCCCCATAAACTTCAACTGGCTTTTTAGCGGTAGAAATATAAATTTCTGAGAGTTCTTTTTCCAGACTATGCAACACGTGCCCTTAGGCGGCATTGCATAAACAGTCTACATAACAGACTTGTCAGCCAATAGATGCTATTATTTAACTATGCAGCCAATGCCCTTATGTGGCCATGCATAATTCAACCCCCTAATGAGTTTGTTAAATGTTGGTAACATCATTCTTGGGAACTACTTCTTCTAATTCTTTTTAGACATTTTTCATATCATTCCTCAGATTCAAAATTTCTTAAGTCATCAGTTACATATTTTCCCTCATACTTGATCATGGTAATATGTTTTACGATAAATTATCAAGGAATTGAGTGAATGTTAATCCATTAGGTCAAATCTATTTCGACCTTAGAAATTATCCTTTTTATCACTTGTGTGCCGCCATATGTGCGTTCAACACTTGCGCGCCGCATGTTCCTTGGTTTTCTTCTTTACGTCAGAGTCACATCCTTATTTCGTTTGGATCAAGCTCTGAGGGGAGACTTTTGCTGACACTCCTTTCCGTCGCATAGTCTAAACGAATGAAAAGGGAAATACCTTGAACCTAAATTGATTCATCCTTTGAAGAAACATCAAAAACACACAAAGGCATGAACAAAGATTCATTTTCACTTGGGTCGCATAAGTTCCTCCAAGGTCGTGCATGTATACTTGTGCGCTGCACAAAATTCACGTAGGTGACATTCAAACCGTCTTTGATTTTTCATTCAAGGTCTTCCCTGGCCTATAAATACCCCTGGTGGGCCCCCCATTTCAGGAAGGAAAAATTCCAGAAACTCAGATTTGAGCTCCCGGCACCCTAGTCTCTTCTCGAAGCTTCCAAACACTTAAAAGGTAATTTCTTACCTAAGTGGCCAGCCCTTAAGGGAAATGGCCAAACATACGCGCCTCCTTACCCCTTAAATAGAACTTGCACGCCACTATTCTGGGAGCCCCTAGGGATAATACTAAATGCATGATCCAAGCCTCTCCCAAGTATTACCTTAAGGGTTGACCAATGCCCAATTACCCATGTGTCACGCAGGTACACCTACGCGACCAGGAGTTGTGTGCCCACGCAGGACTTGCACGCCACTCACTTTTTGGGTGCCTTTCCTGCCTATTTCACCTCTCTTATTCAAATCCACCTCTCCTTTACAATGATATGTCTTCAAAACCCTCTTCAAAGCCATTCATGGTATGATTTCTTGGTTTGGCATCCTAATCTGAAAGGAATTCTGTGGAATATCTTTCAAACTTAGTGATTTACATATCTTCATGTCACTAAGGTGAGAGACTTCATTCATTAAACCTCATCTTTTAAAGATGAGAGGTTCTCTAACCTAGGCCTTCTTTTCATGAGTAAGACCCAGTCATAATTCCACTCATTTGTTCATCCTCCTCAGAAGTAAACCCCAAGTCCCCTAACCTGGGCCTCCTTTTTAGTACTAAGCCCCAGTCTTCAAATTCTCTTAACATGGGCCTCCTTTTCAAGAGTAAGCCTCAGTTTTTATGTTCCCTTAATTTTGGGCATCCTCCTTAGGAGTATTCCCCAACCACAATTCTTTTAATATGGGAATATTCCTTAGGAGTAAGCCCCAAGTCCCCAAAAATCCAAATTTCCTTAACCTGGGCTTCCTTTTCAGGAGTAAGCCCCAATCATAATCCCCTTTAACCTGGGCCTCTTCTTTAAGAATAAGCCCCGGTCATAATTTCACTTAACCAATCTTAATTTACTTTTGACTTGGGCTTCCTTCTCAAGATTAAAACCCAATCATAAGTCCCCTCCTTATTTGGGCATCCTCATTAGGAATAAGCCCCAAGTTAGAGTATTCAAATCTCCATAAATCACATATATCTTTATGGACCTTGTTCCCGGGTTTCTTCCCTGAAGTAAATCCTTATCTTCATCTATCTCGGCAGTCATACATACATAATCCCCACTCATTTATTATAATTGCATATTTGACGGCACAATTGTCTAGTTTCACCAATACCTCTTGTTTCTCACACCGACTATGAATCACATGATCTTAGAGTGTAAAATTAATTATTTCATCTTTCATTGATCCATGAATCATGCATATAACCTCATACTTATTTACTCGAACTACGTGGGTTCTGATTCCTTTTCTAAAACAAAGGATACGTAGGTATCCCATCTGCGGGTACGATCCCAACTCTAAAATAATATATGTCCTTCTGAATGACAATAATCTTCATGTGCCCCACTGAGTGGCTTTAAAACCAGTGGGGTTATCATAATGACCAAGAGATTCTTATATAATGTGTCGAAGGATACCATTTACTATGAATCTCTAACAAATACAAACGATTCTCTATCGATGAAGATCCTAGAATACATATAAAAGATTCTCTAAATTTCATTCATACTAATTATTGATTGTCAAATCTAAAGGAAAGCTCATTTTCATACTTGGTAATGTAATAAGGATTCAAGAACATAACATAAATCTATAAAGAGAGTCCTGGAGTAGACAATAATTCCCCCAAAAATGGTGTGATGAGTCCGACCTCCCCTTCTTTCGACCAATGCAATTTATTAAGACTCATCAGTTCATAACTAATGAGAACCAACCTTTGGAAAGTAGGCCCAAATGGATATGGAATCATTGTATGTTTTTGGTTTTGCGAACAGACCCATTAGAAACCGCTTGGAATGTTTGAATCTTTAATCATTAAGGTCATCCCCAATTCCATAGGAAACAATGTGTTATTCATAAACCTTATAATTTCATGATGTATATTAAAGACCATATGTTATGTATATATTGTTGAACTAATGTAGTATTACCTTGTTTTATAACCCATACTGATATTTTTATGTCCATCTATTGTTTTGAAATGTTTTTCACATGACCTAAATATTAACAGTGTCAAGGATGGTGTAACACCCCAAGATTTTACGAAAAATTTTATTTTTAATTTCATTAATGTCTTGTGTTGTATGATACGCCAAAAGGAGCTTTCACAACACGCATCCCTTACTTGGCTTGCATTACACGCAAGCGAGACCTTCCACGATAGCGTGTGCTATACGCAATACCAAGTTTCGCTAAACAACGATATGCTATTAAAATATTATTAAAACTAGCCATTATGAATAGTAATAACCACTTTTTGAAATTTTGTAATTTTTTTTTCAAAATGGACCCAATTTTTGGATTCGGAATATCGAAATTAGCTTAGGGTGAAATTTTGGTACTTTTCGGATAACTTTCAGATTCTGATGAATAGTGAAAATTACAAAATTTTAATTAAAAACAACTTTTTTAATCGAAATAATTGATAGTGATAAATTATTAATTTTAGTTGTTGTAAATTATATTTAGAATATATTTTTACAATTTAATACAATGTTGGTCATTATATGTAATTTCACATTTAATCTAGACATAAACAAGTGTCAATCTTTTGATAGTTATTATCTCTTAAGAACACACTATTTGTGTTGACAACGGGAATTAATTATTAAATTAATTAATGCAACTGATATGTTTTGAATTTGGTAAAATAAACATCATTTTTGAATTCATAATATCAAATATAGCTTAGGCCTAATGTTTTGTATTTTTCTGGAAACTTTCATTTTTTGATGAATAGTAAAACCACTAAGTGGCAGCTAAAAAACTGAATTTTTTCATAAAACTTAATTTTACCGCTTCTGTGAGTGGAATTTCAAAAATCTGAGACACACAGTTGATGTCAGTAAGTATAATGTGGTTCAATGAGATGAAAATAATTTTTGGTGAATAGTTTTTTTTTTACTTTTATTTACCACGGTTAAAATTAAATAGGGTAGTTAAGGGTAAAAATGATATTATTATTACCCTAACACATGTCCTAATTCTATTGGATAAGTTTAATTCGACCCAAAAAAACCTTAGGAATAAAATATGACCATTTAGGCCCACTTGGATTAGATTAGGACATTTATTATTAATTTATTTAAAGAAGGGTTAAAATAGTTAAAATCAAAGTTTAATTAGTAAATCATTTTTAATATAGGGTTATTCATAAGATAAATTCGACTATAAATAATTATTAGAAATATAAAAAGATTTCCTACATAAGGGTATTTTATTTTTAATTTTTAGACAGTAAATAATTTAATTTATTTATGACACAATGATGATGCAATAATTATCTTATTAATTAAATATTGACATAATTGATGTTATAAATACCCAAATAAATGTAATTTGAGACTTTTTATGAATTCCACTAATTTTATAGATCAATATGACATGTTAGTATTGATTTAATTAACTTTTTTCGAACTAATCATTCTGTTATGAGTTTCACAAAAATCAATTACTAAATAGTGTCAAAATTGACATAAAACAGTTTTTAAAACAAATATTATATTATTAATTGTTATTTTATTCCTGAAATCTAGGGTTCAGACAAATGACTTAGATAAGGTTATATATATTACTAATAAACAATTTGGGGTTCTTTTGGCTTGATATAGTATGTTTATTAACCTTATAGTGTAAGAAAACAAGAAGACACAGTAAAAGTAAAATTATCTAACTTAAAGTTAAATATAAATGATAATGTAAAAATAGGAACCCAAACTTGTCTAAATTCTATTGGATGAGAGGCTTTCGACCCATACCAACCTTGACATAGAAATAAATCAATTTGGAGCTATTTAAAACCGAACTTGTCTTTATAATAAAATAATAGATTTAGTTATTCCAAAGGTGCCCCTCTCCTCCCTTATAAAAGGGCACCTCCTCCCTCTCTTCCTCACACCAATTTGAGCCTTCAAGCTCGGTCAAACCCTGACAAATTCTCTTCTACACTTCCGTAGCAACATCCTAGAGGTTATGGTCTTCCTCAAAGACCATATTTAGTTCCCTAAGAGGAGGTCTCAAATAGGTATTTCAAAGAAGAGGTAATGTCCGTTACCGATTCTTTTAACATTATTTCTTCTTCCACTTGTTCTTCTTTAGTTGTTTCATTATGAAGTAATAAAATAAGTATAACTCATATACTGATATGTTATTATATGTATGAAACAACCCTATTTCACCATCTATCCATCCTACGGAAAACGAAATCACCGCACGTGTGTACGAACGGAATACCATATCCACGCCGTGGTGAAATCTATTTTCCACCACCACCTTACTTGGATGAGTATAATGGTGTAAATAATAACTATATATGATTATTTTAAAGTGATATTGATTCATAAATAGTATACATACACTCCAATAGAGTCCCACAATCATGATAACGATATCATCGCTCGTGCGTATGTACGGACTAGCGTCTCCACGACGCGATGAGATTCATTCTCCACTTTAACCATTCATGAATGATTATAAAGTACATATAATAAGTAGTCATGAAATATATGACATAATAATGATACTGGATTTATGTGTATATATATGTATGTCATCTACTTAATTTCATTCAACTCAATAAGGAAATGAAAACAGCGTTCATACGTACGTACGGCCTACCGTCTCCATGAACGGTGTATTTCATTCCATTTATCGATCCATTATATATATGTCTGTTCGGAATATATATTATATATAAATAGTGTTTTACATTATGGATTTAAGTAATCATGATCTAAGTAATCATATGAAAAATTACAAGTTAAAACACGAACGACAAATGAGACGATTTTACCCAAAACGTTACTTTAACATGAATTTACAAAAAACGGGTAATATAAAGTCATAAGTGAACCATATATGATACAATAACAATGAATATAATTCTGTAATAAGTCAGTGACATTATTTAAATCATTATACAAGAGGTTCGGACACTTACGAAGTGAATCGGACCTAAGGTAAGGGAAATATCACAATCTCATTTTTATCTGAGATTGTTTATACCTTGAGATTTACTGGGGTTTATTTTATCATCCACATCCATGTTTCCATGATATGTAATATTATTTCCATCCACGTACAATTTTTTAAATCCAATTTTACCCTTCAGTGAGTTTTTAGTAAAAGATATGAAAGGAATCTTTTTTCGTTTTTCGTACGAGGTATTTTTTTTGAGTTTTTCAACAAAAGTACGAGAAGAATGTTTTTTTAAAATTTATACGGCATGAATGGATTTTTAAAATATTATTTCCAAGAAGATTCCTTTACAAGTTTTCAATTTTATTTTTAATCAACTTATTTTAGTTTAAAATTGTATGACATGTTAAGAAAGGAAAATTGTTTTTGATGTAAAAAGGATATTTTCCTCAAGAATGGAGTTCAAGAGTTTTATCAAAATAATTTTCCATCTAAGATAATAAAGGTTTCTATCTCTATCCATATTATTACATTTATTTGATTATGTTGTGATGGAAATATTTTTATGAATTCCTTTATCTTATATGAATTGTTTTATGATGTCCCGATGTTTAAGATTCCCATTTTTATTACATGGGTTATGCAATGATGTATGATTTATGATTTTGTGGCACACATAATAATGGTATCATTATGAGATGGGTGGGACCTATATCTCCCTCCAATGCATTGGGTAATGATTTTATATCTCACGAGATAGACATGGCTGGAACGGTAGGTTATACCGGTTCAGTGAAATAAGACTGAAACGAGGAGTGAACTAGGTTCAGAAATGGACTTTTTCCACTATGATAGTCTTGGTAATGAGTCTTGAATAATAAGAAATCATTCTCTATGATTATGTGTGTATGCCACAAAGTTTCATGTTTTAAGTTATGATTATTGGGATTACATTTCACTACTTTGATTTATCGCATGTTATGGAGTTATGATCTCTTTTGCAGGTTAGGATTTCCAAAAGATATGTTCTTATGAATATGACGTGATTGATATTTCTTTTGTTTACCCTTACTGAGCATTTGAGCTCACCCTTTTATGTTTTCTTTTCCCCAGGAAATAAATAAATGATTTAGGTTTAAAAAAAGAAGATCTTTATGGGAGATGTTGAAGATCTTTCACCACGATTAGAAGATTATATTCCGTGTTTCCAAAGACACTAAACTATTATGATCCTTGTGTGTGTGTTTTTGTTATGTACTAAGTATTCCAAAAAAGTAATGTAATGTCTATTTACGTCAAGCTTAGGGTCTCTACAGTTGGTATCAGAGGAAAGGTTTAGTCAACCTTTGGAAACTAGGATGCGAAAACGTTAGTGAGATCCCTAGAGATATTTCTAAGGTATGTCTAGGGTTGTCCCTAAGGATAAGTATACGTATAAGATATAGTCCTAGAACTATGGTAACAATATTATAATTTTATCTAAGATGTTAGATATTGAAGGTACTCCCCCTTTATTATATTGTTTTCCCTAGTGTGATTTTTACTTCTCACACTATTCTTTTCGGGCTTTAGACGATGGCTGGAACCCGAAAGAACCGTGTTGATCAATGTAATGGATAATGCAATGATTGTCCTTCTGAACAAACAAATGTTATGGGAGATGGAGTGTAAAATCTTATTGCTATACTTACACAAGCTATGAATCATTATGGACTTCCAAATGAGCAGAGAAGGGAACAATATTCTATTGAGTCCTTCATGAGGCAACGCCCACCTTTTTTCAGTGGGTCTTCTGATCCAATTGTTGCTGAAAAATAGATCAGTACTACGGAAAAGATATTTTCAGTTCTTCAATGTTCTGAACATGATAAAGTAATCTTAGTAGTATATCGTTTGGAAGGTGAAGCTGATCAATGGTGGAATCTTATCAAGAATACAAGGCCAAGAGATGAAATAGAGTCCATGGAATGGGACGAGTTCAAGAACTTATTTTTCAATAACTACTTCCCTCGTATTCTTCGAACAAAGATGGAGAAGGAGTTTCTTGATCAAATGAAAAAGGATGATGAATCTGTTGGTATATACGAAGCGAATTTTACAAGGCTTGCCAGGTATGCATCTGGATTTATCATCAAACCTGAAATTAATGTTGATCGATTCTTCAGTGTCTTAAAACCAAATCTTCGAAGGGAATTAGCTATAAGAGACTTCAGTAGCTATGAATAAATAGTGTGTTGTGCTATCAAGGTAGAAATGGAAGTTGGTGTTACTTATCCATCTCATAGTTTTGACAAGAAATGAAATATGGAGTTTAAGGAGAAATCTCAGAATAATGGTGAAAAGAAGATGATTTTTCCCTATGCACAAAGTGTGGTAAGAATCATGGTGGAGATTGTCTTAAAGGGACAAGTAAATGTTTAAAATGTGGAAAAGAAGGTCATCGGGCATTTCAATACCGCAATGATGGGAAGAAGATGTCTATTGATGCAAACAAAGGAAGGGATACACAGAATGAACCTACTACACTTCAATGCTTCATGTGCCAGGAAATGGGGCATTATATTAATAAATGCCCTAATCCAAGGGTTAGTGATGATCGACATGAGCAACCACATAAGGCAAAGGACAAAGCGAAGTCACATGCGATCACTATTGGCGATGTTGAATATGACAACAATGTAGTGGAATGATTAAGTGTTTATGTAATGGGATTCCAAAATAATGTTGTATATAGTATCGTGGAAAATTGGAATATTTATGTATTGGTATATTGTGGTTTTCAATGGTACCGGTAACCATGGAATGTGATTGAGATATTTTTGAAAAAAAAGATGATATGCGCATAATGAAAGGAAAACGAGAAAATGAAATGTTTGACCGTATTCATGAGCTCATGAATGATATAAGGAGAAGGTTATATCATGGTTTGAGTATACAGAATTTTTGGATTTTGGTATGTGGAAAGAGTTAACTTTTGACTGCATTCATGTTTTCACTAAGGTTCAATGGGTATTCATTCTTCAAGAGAATACATGATTAACGTATTCACATGTTTGTAATTTGAACGACAAACATATCTTATGATATATGGGTATCAACGATGGTATTAAATATCTGCTATTCATTTTCACTATATTATGAGAGTGGACTGCAGTATTATGGATAAGCCTAAGATTGGAATTGATTATTTTTGAAATAAGTTAGTATTGTTTAAGGATAGAATTTTTTTCGATATTATTGATGGGATGTTATAGTAATATAGTTTTAGAAAAAGGACAACATGCAGGACGGGCGACAACCCTCACGTCGGACAAGGCTCTGGGAATCGAACCCACAACCGAAATGCGACTAACCTTTATCGCCTACCACTGGCCTACAGGAAGTCCCTGGTTAGTAGAAACTAGTTTTATTTTTTTAAGCGGTATGATATATGAAGTATGCGTTCATTTTTGGAATTATATACGATTAATCTAACCATAAGATGGTCTTATAACTTTTTCTAACCTTTTTTTTGAAAGAGATGGAATGACCCATCATTCTATCACATGATCTGCTAACACATCACGAATAACAAATTCAACTTCATTTATTTAAGCGATGAAGTGGAAATTGTTCAATTCACGAACAACAGTGAGATTGTACCAAAATCATGTAAGTATTTCTTTTAATTCGTCAACATTAGGGAAATGATCTTGAAAACCAAAAATGTTGTCCCAGTTCCCTTATATCCGATGAATCAGATGGTCCCTTAGATCATCACAAATCTATAGCTTTGTGATTGTTGGGTTTTTCATAGCCATGTTCTCTACCACTCTCTATCAGAACCCGATGGTTAGATTTTTCTTCCATATCCATACTTTCACCTATGTTCTCCTACGTGGAAACCCAGGGATGAGTTAATTTGGGTAACCGTTACATTTCATACATTAGTTTTTAAAGCCATGTTTTGGTATTCCTTTTTAAGATGTGGGTTTCTATTAAAGAAACTTTCGAGTAGTAAACCCTTTATAATCTCGATGAATTTTGAGGGCGAAATTCATTTTAAGGGGGGTAGAATGTAACACCCCAAGATTTTACGAAAAATATTCTTTTTAATTTCGTTAATGTATTGTGTTGTATGCTACACCAAAAGGAGCTTTCACAACACGCATCCCTTGCCTGGCTTGCTTTACACGCAAGCGCGACCTTCCACGATAGCGTGTGTTGTATGCAATACCATGTTTCGCTAAACAACGATATGCTATTAAAATATTATTAAAACTAGCCGTTATGAATAGTAATAACCACTTTTTGAAATTTTTTAAATTTTTTTTTCAATATGGACTTCATTTATTGATTCGTAATATCGAAATTAGCTTAGGATGAAATTTTGGTACTTTTCGGATAACTTTCATATTCTGATGAATAGTGAAAATTACTAAATTTTAATTAAAAACAACTTTTTTAATCAAAATAATTAATAGTGATAAATTATTAATTTTAGTGGTTTTAAAGTATATTTAAAATATATTTTTACAATTTAATACAATGTTGGTCATTGTATGTAATTTCACATTTAAACCAGACATAAACAAGTGTCAATCTTTTGATAGTTATTATCTCTTAAGAACACGCTATTTGGGTTGACAATGAGAATTAATTTTTAAATTAATTAATGCAACTGATATGTTTTGAATTTGGTAAAATAAACATCATTTTTGAATTCATAATATCAAATATAGCTTAGGCCTAATTTTTGGTATTTTTCTGGAAACTTTCATTTTTTGATGAATAGTGAAACCACTAAGTGGCAGTTAAAAAACTGAATTTTTTCATAAAACTTAATTTTACCGCTTCTGTGAGTGGAATTTCAAAAATCCGAGAGATAAGATTGATGTCAGTAAGTAAAATGTGGTTCAATGTGATGAAAATAATTTTTGGTGAATAGTTACTTTTTACTTTTATTTACAACGGTTAAAAGTAAATAGGGTAGTTAAGGGTAAAAATGATATTATTATTACCCTAAAACATGTCATAATTCTATTGGATAAGTGTAATTCGACCCAAAACAACCATAGGAATAAAATATGACCATTTAGGCCCACATGGATTAGATTAGGACATTTATTATTAATTTCTTTAAAGAAGGGTTAAAATAGTTAAAATCAAAGTTTAATAAGTAAATCATTTATAATATAGGGTTATACATAAGATAAATTCGACTATAAATAATCATTAGAAATATAAAAAAGATTTCCTACATAATGGTATATTATTTTTAATTTTTAGACATTAAATAATTTAATTTATTTATGACACAAAGATGATGCAGTAACTATCTTATTAATGAAATATTGACATAATTGATGTTATAAATACCCAAATAAATGTAATTTGATGCTTTTTATGAATTCCACTAATTTTCTAGGTTAATATGAGATGTTAGTATTGTTTTAATTAACTTTTTTTGAACTAATCATTCTGTTATGATTTTCACAAAAATCAATTACTAAATAGTGTCAAAATTGACATAAAATAGTTTTTAAAACAAATATTATATTATTAATTGTTATTTTATACCTAAAAATCTAGGGTTCTGCCAAATGACTTAGATAAGGTTATATATTAATAATAAACAACTTGGGGTTCTTTTGGATTGATATAATATGTTTATTAACCTTATAGTGTAAGAAAACAAGAAGACACGGTAAAAGTAAAATTATCTAACTTAAAGTTAAATATAAATGATAAGGTTAAAATAGGAACCTAAACTTTTCTAAATTATATTGGATGAGAGGATCGCGAACCATCCCCACCTTTCCTTCGAAATTAATCAATTTGGAGCTATTTAAAACCGAATTTGTGTTTATAATAAAATAATATTTTTAGTTATTCCAAAGGTGGCCCTCTCCTCCCTTATAAAAGGGCACCTCCTCCCTCTCTTCCTCACACCACTTTGAGCCTTCAAGCTCAGCCAACCCCTGAAAAATTCTCCTCTCCACTTCCCTATCAACATCCTAATGGTTTTGGTCTTCCTCAATGACCATATTTAGTTCCCTAAGAGGAGGTCTCAAAGAGGCGTTTCAAAGAAGAGGTAATGTCCGTTACCGATTCCTTTAACATTATTTCGACTTCCACTTCTTCCTCTTTAGTTGTTTCATTATGAAGTAATAACATAAGTATAACTCATATACTGATATGTTATTATATGTATGAAACAACCCTATTTCACCATCTATCCATCCTACGGAAAATGAAATCACCGCACGTGCGTACGAACGGAATACCGTCTCCACGCCGTGGTGAAATCTATTTTCCACCACAACCTTACATGGATGAGTATAATGGTGTAAATAATAACTATATATGATTATTTTAAAGTGATATTGATTCTGAAATAGTATACATACACTCCAATACAGTCCCACGATCATGAGAACGATATCATCGCTTGTGCGTACGTACGGACTACCGTCTCTACGACGCAATGAGATTCATTCTCCACTTTAACCATTCGTGAATGATTATAAAGTACATATAATAATTAGTCATGAAATATATGGCATAATAATGATAATGGATTTATGTGTATATATATGTATGTCATCTACTTAATTCCATTCAACTCAATAAAGAAGTGAAAACAGCGTTCATGCGTACGTACGGCCTACCGTATCCATGAACGGTGTATTTAATTCCATTTATCGATCCATTATATATATGTATATTCTGAATATATATTATATATAAATCATGTCTTACATTCTGTATTTAAGTAATCATGATATATGTAATCATATGAATAATTACAAGTTAAAACACGAACGAAAAATGAGACGATTTTACCAAAAACTCTACTTTAACATGAATATACAAAATAACGGGTAATATAAAGTCATAAGTAAACCATATATGATATAATAACAATGAATATTATTCTTTAATAATTCAATGGCATTAGTTAAATCATTATATAGGAGGTTAGGACACTTACGAAGTGAATCAAACCTAAGGTAAGGGAAATATCACATTCTCATTTTTATCTGAGATTGTTTATACTTTTAGATTTACTGGGGTGTATTTTATCATCCCAATCCATGTTTCCTTAATATGTAATATTATTTCCATCCACCTAAAATTTTTTAAATCCAATTTTACCCTTCGGTGAATTTTTAGTAAAAGATACGAAAGGAATCTTTTTTCGTTTTTCGTACGAGGTATTTTTTTGACTTTTCTGACAAAAGTACGAGAAGAATGTTTTTTTAAAATTTATACGGCATGAATGGATTTTTAAAACAATATTTCCAAGAAGTTTCCTTTAAATGTTTTCAAGTTTATTTTTAATCATCTTCTTTTAGTTTAAAATTGTATGACATGTTAAGAAAGGAAAATTGTTTTTGAAGTAAAAAGGATATTTTCCTCAAGAATGGAGTTCAAGAGTTTTATCAAAATCAATTTCCATATAATATAATAAATAGTTATGTCTCTATCCCTATTATTACATTGATTTGATTATGTTGTGATGGAAATATTTTTTCTGAATTCCTTTATCTTATATGAATTGTTTTATGATGTCCCGATGATTAAGATTCCCATTTTTATTACATGGGTTGTGCAATGATGTATGATTTATGATTTTGTGGCACACATAAGAATGGTATCATTATGAGATGGGTGGGACCTATATCTCCCTCCAATTCATTGGGTAAAGATTTTATATCTCATGAGATAGACATGGATGGAACGGTAGGTTATACTGGTTCAGTGAAACAGGACTGAAACGAGGAGTGAACTCGGTTCAGAAATGGACTTTGTCGACTATGATAGTCTTGGAAATGAGTCTTGACTAATAAGAAATTATTCTCTATGATTATGTATGTATGCCACAAAGTTTCATGTTTTATGTTATGATTATTGGGATTACATTTCACTACTACGATTTATCCCATGTTATGAAATTATGATCTCTTTTGCAGGTTAAGATTTTAAAAATATATGTTCTTATGAATATGACGTGATTGATATTTCTTTTGTTTACCCTTATGAGAATTTGAGCTCACCCTTTTATGTTTTCATTTCCCCAGGACATAAGTAAAGGATTTAGGTTTAAAAAAAAGAAGATCTTTATGGGAGATGTTGAAGATCATTCACCACGATTAGAAGATTATATTCCGAGTTTCCAAAGACACTAAACTATTAGGTCCTTGTGTGTGTGTTTTTGTTATGTACTAAGTATTCCAAAAAAGTAATGTAATATCTATATACGTCAAGCTTAGGGTCTCTATAGATGGGATCATGGAAAAGTCATGTTGTCTAATACATTAGAGCTGACATGACTCTTTTTTTCATGAGTTTTTATTTTATGAAAAATTGGAATCTATGTAGAAGTGCCTACATTGTAATTATTTAGATGTAATGTAATAGTTATGGACTAATTCTCTAAAACTATAAACCTAAAAATATGCTCAATGTGAATTATTCATTAAATTCATGATTATGTAATTATTAAAGATGGGTCCTTATTATTGGTCTCAAATTTTAGTTTAGATAACATTAAAATTTAGGATATTGTTAAATTAAAGTCCATAAATTAATTTATGGTAGGATTGTAGTGATATAGAATTTACAGAATACCATGTCGCTTTGACTAAGATATTTCTGTGTTTAGAATGGATTTATACAGTGTGAAAACACAGATATGTTGGGAGGATATCTAGAAGAAGAGAAGATTCCAAATCAGTAACCTGAGATGGTCAGAATCAGAACTGAACAATTTGTTGCAGTGATGTCACAGTGTACTTAGGATATAAGTGGTGTGGGTATCTATGCACGATATCATCCAAATAATCCCTAGACGAACATGTTAGTAGTGGAGCATTTCATGAGGAAACATCCCCCATCTTTCAGAGGATCATCTGATCTCATTATAGAAGAATGGTGGATTAATGAATTGGAAAAGATTATTGATGTCATGGTGTGTTTAGAACATCAAAAGGATAGTCTCACTGTTTACCATTTTGAAGGTGAATCTGATCAGTGGTGGTCGATGGTGAAAAATATCAGGGTTAATGAGAAGATTTTTGTTCTTGATTTGGATGATTTGGAAGGTATGTTTCTTTATAAATATATTCCTAAGGTGGTTCGTCTTAGGATGCAAAACAAATTCCTTTAATTGAGGCAGATTGGTGATTCAGTGGTTGCTTATGAATCAAAATTCACTCAACTGGAAAGGCACGCTCTAAATTCCATAAAAGATCATGATAGTAAAATCAATGGTTTTTACTAAGGATAAAATCCAAAGTAACGAAGGGCTTTAGCTTCTTGTGAGTTCAAAATTTATTTAAAACTTTTTCAATGTGAAAATAAGGTGGAAATAGAGTTTAGCTAATGATCACATCTTATTGGTAAAAAAACAAAATCAGAGTTCAAGGTGGCAGGAGAAAGGTAAAAACACTTCAAAAAAGTCTGATGGTGAGATTCTTATATTTACAGTTTGTGAAAATTATAGTATAAATTATGCTGGGGAATGTATTTTGAATTATGGTAAGTGCTACTGGTATGTTAAAATGGGACATAAGGCTCGTAATTACACTAAAAAAGATTAGGGTAATGGTAATCCAAAATATGATTTAAAACCTATAAAATTTGTTAAGTGAAATGAAATTGGTCATTATGGAAGTGAGTGTCCAATGAAGAACTCAAATGATCAAAAGAAAGAATAATACACAAGGAAAGGGGTGGTTAAGTCCTTTGCAACTACATTATTAGATGTTGGGTCGTCAAATTAAGAAGTATCAGGTACACTATTTTCTATTTAGATTATACCAATTTGTCATTTGATTTTGAGTCTACACATTCATTCATTTCTGAGAAGTTTTCTAGTAAATTCAGAATTTCATCTCAATATATGATTCTAGAAAATATGGTAAAATCACATAGAGTAAACTTTTAAACAAGAATAAATATTAAGAACCTTCTTGTACTTTATTGCGGAAAGAATCTACCTGAAATACTTATTGTCTTTCCTCTAGTAATGATTGATGTTATTTTGGGTACGGATTGGATTTTTGTTTATCATGCTAGGATTGATTGTAGATCTAAAGAGGTTACTTTTCAGAAATATTTTCATTTTTTGTAGAATAATGAATCCATAATAACGATAACATATCAGGAATTTGAGAAACTAGTAAATGATGTAAATGAATGTTACCTTGCACATGTTGTTGAAGAAAAAGGAACTATTCAGATTAATTTTGTGCCAATGGTAAATGAGTACCTTGATGTTTTTTCTAAGGTCTTGCAAGGTATTATACCTGATCATGAAGTTGAATTTATTGTTGACTTAGTTCCTGATGCTCATCCAATTTCAAAACCCCGTTATCAAAATGCTCATATTGAACTTTTATAGTTAAATAATCAATTTCAGAAGTTTTTAGATAAATTCTTTCTTTGACCAAGCACATCACCATATGGTGCTCTTATATTATTTGTTAAAAAGAAAGATGGTTTAATGTTACTTTTCATTGATTATAGCGCATTGAATAACATCACTCCTAATAACATGAATCATTTTCCTCATATCGATGATTTTTTTGATCATCTATTGGGAGCTCAGTATTTATTGGAGATTGATTTGAGATTGTGGTACCATCATTTGAATGTAATGGAAGCATACATTCCAAAGACCGCATTTCATACTAAATATAGCCATTTTGAATTTTTAGTTATGCATTTTGGTTTATCAAATTAACATGATATACTCATGGATCATATGGATAAAATATTTAGTAAGTTCTTAGATATGTTTTTTGTTGTGTTCATTGATTATATATTGGATTATTCAAAATGTAATGAGGAACTGGAATGTCATTTAAGGGTTTTCTTGCAAACCATAAAAAAAATCTATTTTGGAAATTCATAAAGTTTGATTTTGAATTACAAAAAATTTATTTCCATGGAAACATTGTTTCAAAAAATGTCTTAGTTGTTGATCCTTCTAAAAAAAGTTTTTTAAGAAAGGATAATACCCACAAATATAATTGAGATCCATAGTATTCTCGGTTTAGTAGGTTATTACAGGAGGTTTCTTAAAAAAATTTCACAGTCATCTAGTAAAATGACTATGTAAACTAGAAAAGGTGTTATGTTCATTTGGACAAATGAATGTGACGATTGTCTTCATTAATTGAAAAATATATTGGTGAATCCTTCAGTTTTAGAACTAAATTCTAGAAATGGGGAGTTTCTTGTTTACAGTGATGCATCGTTGAAAATAATTGGCTATTTCCTTATGTAGAATGATCAGGTAATTGATTATGCTTCACATTAATTATATCTCCCTGAGTTAATTTACCCTACACATGATTTGAATTAGCTACTGTTGTTTTTGCCTTAAAAATTTGGAGGCATTATCTATATAGAGTAAAATGTAAAATATATACTGACCACAAAGGTTTAAAGTATATATTCTCTCGGAAATAATTTAACATGAAAAGGAGTAAATTCTAAGAATTAATCAACCATTATGATTCCACGATCCTTTACCATACAAGAAAAGAAAATAAAGTGGTAGATGATTTGAGTTGAAAACTTATTGATTCATTCATTATGCTATGTTTGGAACAAGATCCTCTTGTTTTTGATTTGATGAAATTTGGCATAAAAGTTATTGGTGCAAAAAAAATTCATTTTTGTTTTTGGTGTCTTTGAAATCATCTCTATTAGATAGACTAATAAAATCATGGAAGGAAGATAATGTGTTGTAGAAATTGTTAGAGATGGTTCAAAAGGGTATGTTTCCTAAATTTAACATTGATAATGATAGTGTTATGAGATTTGGAAAGAGATTATGTGTGCCTTGTGATTCACTATTGTAGAATGACTTGTTATATGAAGCTCATAGTTCCTCATTTTAAGTTCATCTTGGAAGTACTATGATTTCAAAAGACCTTAGAGAGCGTTACTAGTGGGATGGAATGAAAAGATATATTTCGGATTTTACTGTGAAGTGGATGACTTGTAAGCAAGTGAAATCAGAGTGACAGTTTCCAAAAGTGATGCTTTAGTCTTTACCGATGCCATAGTGGAAGTGGGAAATGTATATCTAGGTACTTCATTGTGGGATTACCGAAGACATCATGATGTAATAATGAAATCTTGGTTATTTTTGATCAATTGACTATATTTTCTCATTTCCTTCCTATTCGAGATACTTTGTCTCCAGATCAACTTTCTCGGTGGTATGTTTAAGAGATTTTCAGGTTGCATGTTGTTCCCCTCTCTAATGTATCTGATTGTGATCTCAGGTTTACATCTAACTTTTGGAAAGGCCATCAAATGTCTTTGGGTACTGAATTAAATAATAGTACAACTTTTCATCCGCAATCAGATGGGTTGTTAGAATGAACAATTCAGACATTAAAGGATCTGTTACGTGCTTTCTCAATGTATTGACAGGGAATTTTGGACTAAAATCATTCTTTGGTTAGTGTTTCTTATAATAACAGTTTTTATTCCATTATAGAGATGGATCCATTTGAGGCATTATATGGGAAATGATGTCAAAATCCATATTTTTGGGATGAAGTAGATGAAAGGATGTTGAGGGGACAAGAATTGTTAAATGTGATGGAAGAAAAATTTTAGTACATTCAGAAGCACATGAGAACATCTCAGAGTAGGCAGAAAAGTTATGCCGATAATCGGAAGAAGGTTCATTCTTTTGAGGTAGTTGATCATGTATTTCTCAATGTTTTTCCATGGAAAAGTGTGATTTGTTTAGGTAATTATGGAAAGTTAATTACAAGGTTCATTGGAACATATAATGTACTTGAGGATGTTGGATCAGTTGCATACAAAGTGGAATTCCATCCATTTTTATCCTAGGTACACATTGTTTTCCAAATTTCAATGATGAGAAAGTATATGCCATATCCATCCTAGGTTTTGAGCCCAGAGATAGTTCAATTGGGAAAGAATGTCTCTGATGAGAAATACTCAGTTCAGATTCTAGATCGAAGAGAGCAAGTATTGCAGAAAAAGGTATTTAACTAGGTACTGGTTTTCTGAAAAGACTATATGGTTTAAGTGGAAACATGGGAATAGGAAAATGCTATGAGGGATAAATACACCCATTTATTTGATAAGTGAATAAAAATTCGAAGACACAATTTCCAAAATGGGGAAGCATGTATCATCTAAGTTAAATAAAAGAATAATACATTATCTTTTTAATAAATATTTTGTGAATTAAATATTAATTTTACCTTAAAGGTGTTTCTATGTTCGATGGTGAACACGATTTGCAACAACAAGTTTCATTGAAATTTTGCATTGTATGATAATAATATAATATTATTATTTTAAATGGTAGTTAATGTCATACCATTTTATTAGAAATAATGAACAGAACTAACTACTATATGATTATACATTTTTGGTTAATGTTTTTACAATTATACAATAAATTTTAGAGTCTTAAAATATGAATGAATATAATTTTAAGCATCATTTACTTTAAAATTTTTATTTACAACCTTTTGATGGATAATCCTATTTAAATCAAGTTTTTTTTCACTTTTATATGTTCTATTTAACCAAATAAAAATATTACTTAGAATAGGGACCTCAAAATTTACTTTGTCTTAAATTTTGTTAATTTTCTAATAATGATCATTTTTTAATAAATTGTGAAAATGCTCTATTTTAATTCAAAAAAACCTTTGAATCTAATTTATTTATATGGTTAGATTATCTTTTTTTGTTTTTAAGTTTATTTTGAATTCATTTTTACCATTTAATCCATTTTTTCACATCGGAATTAATTTCACATTGAAATTATACATAAACAAGTGTCAATCATCTGATAGTTATTTCTTAACTTCAAGCTTTTTTTTAACAATGGGAATTAATTTTAAATTAATTTCTACCACTTCTATGTTTTGAATATGGAAAAATGGATAACATATTTGGAATCAGGAGGTCCTAATTGTTTAAATAGGAAACATTTATTTTAATACATTATGAATATTACTTTAGAAAATATTTTATTAACAATTTTTAAAAGGTAAATATGGTAATTAAGAGAAAAAATAATATTATAATAATATAAAATTGAACTAACATGGGTCCTAATCCAATTATTTGACACAGTTCCAACCATGGGCATCCTTCGGTCGATTTTGGGACCCCATGGAGCCAGACGAAAGTGATAATGACACTTTATTTTAATTAACTTAATGCAAAGACAAAATTTACATAAACAAATATCATTTAGTAAATAAATTTTTATAAAGGGTTATGAATGTTATCTTTTCAACAATATATATTCATTTGAAATCTAAAAATATTTCCAACAACATGGATTTTTTTAATAATTTTGAGACATAATAAAAATTAAATTATTTATGACATAATAATGATGGTGTTTTTACCAAACTAATATGTTATTTAAATAATTAATATTGTAAATTATATTCAACTTTAATTAGTTATGGACCTTTAGAAATACGAAATAATTATATTATAAAATAATATTTTTACACATTACTAATGAGCCTCTTTTCACCCTTATAAAAATAACTCATCTCTAACCCATTCCTCACACTTCTCAAGCCCCTTTTCTCACCCAAACTCAGTCCAATTAAGATCCATACATCCCTATCATCCTCCTAGAATCCTTAACGTATGATGAAGGCTCTTCCACAAAACCTATCGGTTCAAACCAAAGGGAGTTACTAGATTTAAAGGTAATGTATTCTCTTATGTTATTTTGTTCTATTTTACTTATCCTCCCACAAAAACACTTTTTATTACTTTATTTTATAACAATAGCAGTATCCTCAATATTCTTGGATGTTGTTAGGAGAAGGATTCTAACTACTCCTACGCACACCTCCAACTAATGAGTAAAAAAAATTGTTTCTGTGGATGGAAAACTAATCCCTCACGAAATGATGGTTGTTCAATTTTCTCCTACCACCTCTCATGTTAGAATTTTTGATGACAATGTATTTATAAATGATATATATTATGTTTTTGTTTTCTTTATGATTTTTTATTTTCTATTTATATCATACCTTTATGGTTTTCGTTATAGATTAATGCGATATTTTCAATTGAGGAAGTGTGGAATACCGCACCCTCAAAGTGATATGACTCTTTTATTCCATATGTGGGATGTATACTGGATGGATTTAATGATATTATATATATTATATTATACAATAATTATAATATAACTATGTATCATTATGTTTTAATTCCATTAAAATATGAAATAGGAATGGAAGTAGTGTTCATGTGTACGTACGGCTTACCGTGTACAAGAACGGTGCATTTCATTTATTACCTCTAAATGTTATGTAATATTATAAATACATGTATGTACTAGATGAACATGATATATATTATATCTAAATAATGAATATTATTCTGGATATAGTGGATGTTTGGCCACATAGACAACTTGTAAATATAGGAAGTTCATTTTTGAATCAAGTACCAAATATTGACAAAATGACCATTATTAACATAAATGTATACATATGTTTATAACCTAGTAATAAGTAATATAAAAGGAATAATAAAAATGAAAATGTTTCTTTAGAATGTAGAAAAAATCATTAGTTTATTATTTTAGAGATGAATGAATGAACGGGTCAAGTCAGACACGAGGTAAGGGACTTCGTCTTAATCTCCTTTCATTGAGGAATAATTTATTTTAATACAATACCTTCATTTATATGCTTTATTAACTCCTTTAAATTTCCGTATCATTCAATGTTAATATTTTTCTATGAAGTAATTTACTAGATGACCAAAATAAAATTTTTATTTTTGACATAAGTGGTGACAAAGACATTTTTTGTCGCCGTGAGAATTATTTGTTCTTTTAGCTTCCTAAAAAAGACATAATGTTTTTAAAAGGGAAATACATACAATATACATTGTTTCATATTTTGTTGTTGAAAATGGTTTTGATAATTGATTTTTTATATCAATTTATTGAAATGATATATATTGATTGAAATATGGGAATGTTATCTTTCCTTTATATTTGTTTTATGTGTTAAGAATATGTTATGGTTTTTTGGGAATTATTACATATACAGGTGGTTCTGTGATAAACCTAGTGTGGGTGAGCTGGAGATAGATCTCCAATGAATTGGGTATAGTGACGGTGGTAAACATGAATGATTCTCCTAATTGATTTAGGGAATATCCTCTAATGGGTGTTCTCAATGTAACTTCCCAGATATCTTTGATAGCTACAATGTAATTATGATATGGATGCCACAAGTTACCTTTATGATTTTTGATTTCTTTGTGTTTTTCATAAATCATACAATTTAATAAGGTATATTAAAGAGATTATGTTATGTATGTATTGATGAACTAATGTTTTTGTTCATTGTTTTATAACCCTTACTGAGTTTTTTATTCTCATCCCATGTTTTGAAATGTTATTCCCAGGACCTAATGATGAATAGGTTCCAGGTTTGGATCATTGAAAAGTCATGCTATCTAAAACATTGGATTGGACATGACTCTTTTTGTCAAGAGTTTTTTTATTATTAAAATGGTGACTGAGTGGAAGTGTCATATTTGGAATTCATGAGATGTAATGTAAGAGTTATCTCCTAATTCTATGAAACTCTAAACTTGAAAAGATCCTCAATGTGAATTATTCAATTAATTCAAGAATATGTAATGTTTAGGGTTGATTCCTTATAGTTGGTATTAGAGGTCAGTTTAGATATCTTAAAATAATAGGATACTTTTAAATTAATTTGGATAAATTAATTTATGGTTAGATTTATGTGATATAGCATTTACATATTACCATGTTGCTTTGCCTAAGATATTTTTGTGTTCAGAATGATTTTCGGCATCTGAAACAGGTAAACTATATTGGGAAGACGTCATGAAAAAGAAAAACTTCCAAATCAGAATCCTGAGATGGTCAGAATCAGAATAGAACAATTTTTTATAGTGACAACACAATTTAACTATGTTATAAATGGTGGTGGTATCCATAAACGAGATCAGCCAGATGAACCATAGAGGAAAATCTTAGTAGTTGAGAATTTCTTGAGGAATCATCCCCCATAATTTAGAGAATCATCTGACCATGTTCTAGAAGAAGTGTGGAATAAATAATTAGAAAATATTTTTTATGTCATGGGGTGTTCAAGACATCAAAAGGATTGTCTCGATGTTTACTATTTTGAAGTTGAAGCTGGTCAGTGGTGGTCGCTGGTGAAAAATATCAGGGATAGTGAGGAGATTGATGTTCATGTTTTGGATTAATTTAAAGGTATGTTTATTTAGAAATATTTTCCTAATGTGGTTTTTCATAATATGTAAAAACAACTATTTGAATTGAGGCATTGGATGACTCAGTGGCTGCTTATGATGAAAAAATTAACTCGACTGGCAAGGTATGCTCTAAATTTATTCGAGATCTTTATAGTAAAATCAACCGTTTTTACTCAAAATTAAATAAAATATATCGAAGGGATTTAGCTTCTTGCGAGTTCAAAATTTATGAAATAATTGTCCTATGAGTGAAGAAGGGTTAAATGTAGTTTGTCGATGATCATGTATTCATTGAAAAACAAAAGAATAAGAGGTCATGGTGGAAGTCAAAAGGTAAAAACTCATCAAAAAAGATTGATTGTAAGAAACATAAGTTTATAGTTTTTGAATGTTTTGGTAAAAATCATGATGTGGATTGATTTTTAAATTCCGATAAGTGCTACTGAAGTGGTAAAATGGGACCTAAGGCTTGTAATTGCACTGAAAAAGAACAGGGTAATGTAAAATCTAAATATAATTTACAATAAGTAAAATGTTTTAAGTGTAATGAAATGGGATATTATGAAAATGAGTTTCCTATGAAGAACTCAATTGAGGTAATGCAACTAGAATACAAGAAAAAATGGGTGGTGAAGCCCTTTGAAACTACTTCAGTAGATTTTGGGCCATCCAATTAAGTTGTATCGGGTATACTGTTTGTTTGTTCAGATTATTTCAATGTGTTGTTTGATTCAATGTCTACACAGTCATTCATTTATAAGACGTTTTCTAGTAAATTTGTAATTTCATCTCATGATATGAATCCTGAACTTATGGAAAGAACAACTAGAAAAAATTTGAATAAAAAAGAAATTATAAGAACTTACATTTCCTCATGTGTGGAATGAATATACCTAAAAACCTTATTGTTTTTCCTCTAGTAGAGATTGATGTAATTTTGTGTATAGATTGGATTTCTAGTTATCATTCTAAGATATATTGTAGAGCTATAGAGGATTCATTTCACAAATATTTTCAGTTTTTGTATAGGAATGAATCCTTACTTTTGATAACATATCATGAAGGTGAGAAACTAGTAAAAGATGGAAATGAATGTTTCCTTTAACTTATTATTGACAACACAAGATTTTTTCATGATTAATGACGTTCCAGTGATAAATGATTACCTTGATGATTTTTTTGATGTGTTTCCTAGTATTATACCTGATCAGGAAGTTGTATTTTCTGTTGACTTAGTTCATAATGCTAATCCAATTTCAAAACTCCATTATTGAATGGCTCAAATTGAACTATTAGTGTTAAAGAAGCAATTTCATGAGTTAATTGATAACGGATTCATTCGACCAAGAACATAACCATGGGGTGCTCCTATCTTATTTTTTAGAAAGAAAGATGGTTCCATGAGACATTGCAGTGATTATAGAGCATTTAATAACATCAATGTTAAGAACAAGTATCCTTTTCCTCATATCGATGATTTTTATGATCAACTGCAGGGGGAAAATATTTTTGATAATTGATTTGAGGTCAGGGTACCATCAGTTGAATATAAAGGAATCATACATTCCAAAGATTTAATTTCATACTAGATATAAGAATTTTGAATTTGTAGTTATGAATTTTGGTTTAACCAATTCACCTACTCTATTCAAGGATCTTATGAATAGGATTTTTCATGAGTTCTTGGATAAGATTGTGGTTGTGGTCATTGTTGATATTTTATTTTATTCCTAAAGTAAAGAGGAACATGAAATTCATTTAAGGGTTGTCTTATAAACTATAAAAAATTGATCTATTTTGGAAATTCAGCATGTTTGGGTTTTGGTTACAACAAATTTTTTCCTTGGTCATATTGTTTAAAAAATGGAATAAATGAGGATCATTCTAAAACAAATGTTGTTGAAGAATTTCCAAGACCCACAAATATAATCTAGATCCATAGTTTTCTAGGTTTGGAAAATTATTATAGGAGGTTTAATATAACTTTTGCACAGTTATCTATTCTAATGACTAAGTTAACTCGAAAAGTTGTTAGGTTTGTTTAGACAAAATAATGTGATGATTATTATCATGAATTGAAAAGAAGAGTGGTGAATGTTATAGTATTGGCAGTACATTCATGAAATGGTGAGTTTTTTATTTACAGTGATGGCTCATTGAAAGGACATGGTTGTTTCCTTATGAAGAATGATCATGTAATTGATTAGGCTTAAGGTCAGTGGAAACATCATGAGTTAAATTACCCGAAAATGATATCAAAATATCTACAACTGTTTTTTATTTAAAAATTTGGACGCATCATCTCAATGGAGTAAAATATGATTTATATACTGACCCCAACAGTTTAATGTATATATACACTCAGAAATAATTGAACATGATACAAAGGAGATAGCTGGAATTAATCAACGATTATGATTTCAGGATTGTTTAACATTCAGGAAATTAAAATAATGTGGCTAATGCTTTTAGTCTAAATACTAATTCTTCATTACCCATGCTATGTTTGGAATGAGATACTTTGGTTATTGATTCGATGAACTTTGTTATTGAAGTTTTTGGTGCAAGAAATTATTCAATTTTGATTTAGGTGTCAGTGAATCATCTCTATCAAATAGACTAAATGATGCCTAGAAGAAAGATAGTGGGTTTCATAAAAGGTAGGGTTGGTTTAGAAGGTAACATTCCTGAATTTAAGCTTAATAATGATTGTGTTTAATGACTTGTAAAAATATTATGTGACCATTATGATTCACCATTGAAGAATGTGTTGTTATGTAAGGCTCATAGTTCCATGTTTTGAGTTCATCCAAGAAGTACTTTGATGTACATAGATCATCAGGAGTATTACTGGTGGGGTGGAATGAAAAGAGATATTGTTGATTTTACTATGAAGTGTTTGACTTTTCAGTAGTTTAAAGAAGAGTGGAAGTCATTGAATGGTATGCTTCATTTTTTACCGATGCCAGATTTGAAATGGGAAAATATATCAATGGACATCATTGTGGGATTACCAAATTCATCTTGAGTAATAATGCAATCTGGGTTTTTGTTGATCGATTGACTATGTTTGCTCATTTCCATCCCATTTGAGATTCTATGTCTCAAGATCAACTATCTCGGTTGTCTGTTAAAGATATAATCATGTTGCATAGTGTTCCCATCTCCATTTTATTTGATCGTGATCCCAGGTTTACTTATAACTTTTAGAAAGGATTATAGAAGTTGTTTGGTACTGAATTAAATTTTAGTACGTCTCTTCATCCCCATTAAGATGGGCAGTCAGAACAAAAAATCCAGACCTTCGAGGATATGTTACATGCTTTCTTAATGGATTAATAGGGAAGTTGGGACCAATATCTTTCTTTGGATGAAGTTTCTTATAATAACAGGTTTCATACCAGTATACAGATGGCTCCATTTGAGGAATTATATGGGAAGCGATGTCGAAATCCATATTTTTGGGATGATGTAGGGGAAAGGAAGTTTATGGGACCTAAATTGGTAAAATATATGGTAGAAAATGTTCAGTTGATTCAGAAGCACATGAGAACAACTTAGAGTTAGAAGAAAAGTTATGCAGATAATCAGAGGAATGGAAATTCTTTTGAGGTAGGTGATCACGTCTTTCTCAGTGATTCTCCATGGAAAAGTGTGATGCATTTTGTTAAGAAGGGAATGATGAATCCAAGGATCATAGAACATTATGAAATCCTCGAGAAAGTTGGATCAGTTTCATGGGATGTGGAATTACCTCCATTTTTATCCTAGGTACAGAATGTTTTCCATGTTTTAATGTTGTGAAAGTATATGCCAGATCCATATTATGTTTTGATCCTAGAGATAGTTCAGTTGGAAGAGAATCTCATTTTTTAGGAATAACCAGTCCTAATTCTTGACCTAATAGATAATGTATATATGAATAAGGTAATTCAATAGGTAATGGTTTTGTGGAAATCCCATATAGTTTAAGGGAAAACATGGGAATATGAAAATTCTATGAGGGATAAATACCCCCATTTATGTGATATGTGAATAAAATTGTGAGGATGCAATTTTAATAAGGGGGGAAGGATGTACATTCCAGGAAAATAAAGAAATAATAAAATTTATTTTTAATTAATATTTCATCAAATAAATATTAATTTTACCTTCATGGGATTTCTACGTTGGTGTAACTGATATGCAACAACATGTTTCTTCAAAATCATACTTTGCACAATAATAACATAATATTATATTTTTAAATGGTAGTTAACACCTAGAAGTTGTATTGGAAAGAATGAACAGAACTAACTATAATATTAATATATATGTTTTTTAAATGTTTTAAAATTTATCCAATAAAAGATAGAGCCTTAAAATGTGAATGAATATAATTTTAATCATAATTTACATTAAAACGTTGATTTATAGACTTTTGATGGTGAACCATTTTTAAATCTAGTTTTTGTCAGTATTATATGTTCTATATGACCTAATAAAATTCAACATTATAATTGGGGCCTCAAAATTTATTTTGGATGAAATTTTTGTATTTTTCTTATAATGTTCATTTTTTACTATATAGTGAAGATGATGTATTTAAATTCTAGACTGCCTTTTAATATAATTTATTTATATGGTTATATTTCCATTTTAATTTTTTTTAATGTTTTTTTATAATATTTATTTACCATTAAGCATTTTTTGGTCATTGGATTTAATTTCACATTGAAATGGGACAAAAACCGGTGTCAATCATTTGATTGTTATTTCTTAAAATCACACTTTTTTGTTTTAGAATTGGGAATTAATAATAAATTTATTTCTGCCACTTCTGTGTTTTGAATTTTAAAAAATGGATCCCATATTTATTATCATGAGGACCAAATTGTTTAAATATGTTACTTTTATTTTAAGATATTATGAATATTTACTTGAGTAAATATTTTATTAACCATGGTTAAAGGGTAAATCTTGTAATTACAGGTAAAAAAATAATATTATAATAATATAAAATTACCATAACATGTGTTCAAATCCTATTTTTTGATACAATTTCAACCATGGGAATCCTTGTGTCGATATTGGGACCCCATGGGGCCACTTGGGAGTGAAAATGACACTTTATTTTAATTAACGTATAGTAAAGTCAAAATTGACATAAACATAAATCTATTAGTAAATTAAAATTTTACATTAGCATATATAAGTTATCATTTTGACTATATATATTTTTTGGAAAGCTAAAACGATTTCCAACAACTTTTTTTTTTATTTTTAGACATCATATAAACTAAATTATTTATAGCTCAAAAATGATGCAGTGTTTTCCTCATTAATAAATGATTTAAATAAATAAGATTATAAAGATTAAAATAATATCCATAACCTATAAAAAAATTTCGATGGTTTCACATTGACCATGAATAATATTATATTTGAATTTAATTAGTTTTGTTCCTTTAGATATCAAAAATCATTATTAATAAAAAAATATTTTCACAATTTTCTAAAGAGCCCCTCCCCCTTATAAAAATCTCTCAGCTCTAACTCAATCCTCACACTTCTCACACCCCTTGTATCAACCAACATCTGCCCATTTAATCTCCCCACATCCCTCTACTCCTATTAGAAGCCTTAACATAGGCATAACTCCTTTTAACAAACTTGTTTCGTTCAAACCAAATAGATTTAACTGATTTAAAGGTAACATCATCTCTTAAGTTATTTTGTTTTATTTTACTTCTCCTACCCCGTAAACACTTTTTTATCCTTTAATTTATAAAATTAACAGTATCTTTAATATATATGATGTTTTTATGAGATTTATTTTAACTACAATTACACATAGCTAAATCTAATGGGTAAATAACATATTGTTTATGTGGATGGATAACTAATGCCTTAAGAAACAATGATTGTTCAATTATCTTTTACTACCTATCATAGTGGAAATTATGATGTAAATATATTTATATATGTTATATCTTATGTTTATTTTTTCTCTATACTTATTTGTTGTCCATTTATCAAATATCATTATGGTTTCCATTATGGTTAAACGTGATAATTTCATTTGAGGAAGTGCGGACTACCACCCCCTCAGAGTGAAATGACTCATTAATGCCATATGTGGGTAGTATAATGGATGGAGTTAATGATATTATATATCACATTATTGAATAATTACAATATATCTATGTATCAATATGTTTTAATTCCCTTAAAATATGAAATAGAAATTGAAGTACCGTTCATGAGTACGTAAGACTTATTGTCTCCATTAACAAGGCATTTCATTTCTTACCTCAAATGTTATGTACTACTATAAATACATATATATAATGGATATATATATATGATATATATGATATCTAAATCATGAATATAATTCTTTATATAATTTAATTTTGACCACATAGAAAACTTGTAAATATATAACGTTCATTTTTTACTCAATTACCAAATATCGACAAAATTACCAATAATAACATAAATGATTACATAGTGTTTATAACATGGTAATAAGTAATATGAAAAGGAATAGTAATCACAAGAAATTTTCTTAATCAAGTAAAAAATTAACTTTAGTTTATTATTCTGGAGATTAAAGAACGAATGGGTAAAGTCAGACATGATGTAAGGGACTTATTCTCAATCAACATTCATTGAGGTATATTTTGCATTAATACAATTCATGCTTTTTTACTTTATATAAACATTTTTTAATTTTAATTTTTTTGGAATGTAATCTTTTTCTATGAAGTTTTTTACTAAGTGACAAAAAATAATGTTTCTTTTTAACATAAGAAATGAAAAAAAACCTTTTCCGCCACCACAAGTATTATTTGATCTTTTGTCTTCCATAAAATCTGTAATGTTTATAAAAGGAAAATAAATACCATATACTCTATTGAATATTATGGTATTGAAAATGGTTCTGATAATGGGTTTGTTTTGTTGGTATATTTAAATGATATATTTTGATTGAAATGTGGAAGTGATATCGTTCCATTATTATTGTTTTATGTGTTATGAATATGTTATGGTTCTTCGGAATTATTACTTATACAGTTGGTTCCATGATAAACCTAGGGCGGGTGAGCCCAAGATAGCTCTCCAATTCATTGGGTAACGTGAATGTAGAAAACGTGACTGTTTCTCCAAAGAGATTTAGGGAATATACTGTGATGAGTATTCAAAATGTAACTCCCAACTTTGATAGATACAATGTACGTATGATATGGATGCCCCAAGTTACCTTTATAATTTATGATTTCTATGTGTTATTCATAATTCTTATGATTTCAAGAGGTATATTAAAGAGATTATTTGATGTATGTATTGATGAACTAATGTTTTCTTTCATTGTTTTATAACCATTTCTAGGCTTTTTATGCTCATCCCATGATTTGAAATGTTTTTCACAGGACGAAAATATGAATAGGGGAAAGTATGGGATTTTGAAAAGCTCATGTTGTCTAATACATGGGACAAGACATGAATCATTTTTTCAAGGGTTTTTATATTATGAAAAAATAGAAACGTAATAGAAGTGTCTACTTTGTAATTCTTGAGATGAAATGTAATAGTTGTGGCCTAATTATCTAAATCTCTAAACCTAAAAACTTCCATGATGTGAATTATTAATTTTAACGAAAGATTATGTAATGTTTATGGAAGGGTCCTTATATTATAGGAAACCTCTATAACCATCTTCACTATCTCGAAAGGCCTGATGATCATTCTGTATAGCTTTCCTTCCTAACTGAAACATAAAAATCCTCATCATGATAAAAATGAAATGAAAACATGGAATCAATGCCCAAAAACCATATTCAATTGATTGAGATCTATGTAGGATTTTTATTTGGTCTAGGTCATCCTTATACACTCACTAATGACCTTTATTATGTATATTATAATAAGCACTAACTCCATCCCAATAGGATATGGCACTTATATATCATTCTAGAAAAATGATGACCTACAAAGTCTCTTGTATAGGGCCCCAAAAGGTGTCTAGTCTATGATTGTTTACTTGAAATTTTTTAATGAAAAATATTCTATATTTAGCTAGTCCTCTTAGCTATGGACACATACTAACATGAAATCTATGATGATATAAAATATGGCATGGATAATGTTTTGGTCTTCCCATCGATCTGGTGGGGAAAATCTGTGCCCATCCACTATTCAATGTAGACTGCCTCTATATGGCCTCCACATAACCTTGAAATAAACTGTGCATCACACTCGATGACACTTTTCATGTGCACCACATAAAGATGAAAAATATTTCTTAAAAACATGTATCCCTAACATTCCACTAGACATTTCTACCTAATGGAAAGAATGTGTGCCAAAATCAGTTGTCAGTAAATCTGTTTTTCATTATAGATATTCTCTGTTTTCATAATTATCATGATGATGTCAACATATTTTCAATCATATTTCAACATTGATTTCTCAAGGGGATGCAATAGACCTAATGAAAATTAGGGAAAATTTATAAACTACTAGAAGGTGGGGCACTGAGAAATTTAATAATATTTTCTATGTCTCATTCAAGCCAACAAAAACCACATATGAATGTATTTACACATCTTCCCTACCCCGGGATATAAAACATGGGGAGAAGTGTTGAATTACCATATCACCTCCTCCAAAAATATGACGAGAAGCATTGTTCACCCCTACAACAATATAACATGATTCCCTCATTTAAAATATCCATCTGGTTAGTCACTTATGGATAGTCTATCACATAATATAGCATATAATATGTATCCCAGCTAATAATATATCACACTCTTAAGAAGATAATGAGTCAACTCCATCAATGGATGAAAAGATGTAACCATTTTCTCTATTAGGGTTAGCAGTTAAGAATTTACTATTCTGAATGTTCCTACACTAAGATATCATGGAACATAATTCTAATGGAATCTGTTAAAAAATTGTCGTCCCCTAGATTATAGACTATCTCAATGTCACATTCCTTCATGAAAGTCATCCAGTGTCATTGTCTCAGCATCATGTCTCTCTATGTGATAGCGTACAAGAGAATGGGGGGATTTTAATTAAATAACAAAGTTCCCTCCCAATAGGTAGTGCCTGAATATCCTCAAGGTGAAGAATAATACTCCCAACTCTAGGTATCATGTCACATAGTTAGATTTATCTAATCTAAACTACCTCAATTCATTATATAATATTTGTCAGTCACTACATCAATATTGATGCTGATAATGATAATAAACAAAGGATCAAGGTTGGTGAGTAGACTAATCAATACTCAAGAAGCAGTATAGGCAAAGAATGTGGAATAACCACTACATATTTAGCTCTCTTGTTAAGAGAGTTACCCCAATCCATAAGTGTTTTCACAAACACTTGTGGTATCATAACTGAGTATGGGTGGAAGGAAATTGAGACACACTACAGAAGCATCGTAGGGCATGGCTATTCCATTATGAAATGGTTTTAATCCAGTATACCGCAACACCATTGATCTAAAGAATAGGGGTCAGTAATAAAATACTCATTGGAAAATAAACGGTCTACTTCGACACTTTTAATTCATACCCTCCCATAATTCCCAGGTCAGAGGGATTCATCCACCACACTGAGACACTATCCTTTTTAAGCAAAATTTACTGACCCTCAAGGATTTGATCAAATAAAAAAAATGAATATCAGTGGGGGAAGTACACATCCTTATATTGAATTCAATGGTACATTAAATAAAACCCACATAGGGTCAAACCAACACCCCACATCACCGCAGTTAATCCATGAGAATGTAGAAGAAAGAATAGAGTACCTTGTGATAGTTCCCAAATAATTATACATGTGAAGATAGAAATGTCACGTAGTGTTCCTTTAATAATATGTTTCACTATAGGATCAGAGAAATAGAATCCACACACCTACCAATGGTCCCAATTTTATGTTCCCAATCATGATGTCACTTGCCTAGTACTAATGGTGGTAGATAAATTTCATAACAGCATACACAAACCATATCTTATATTGCTTCTTTTCTAGATCCACCTCCCTGGTGACCACCAATATATGCCTTGGAGATACTTGATCATAGTGCTACCTCAACTTTGGTGGTCCAATGTCTATCATCCAATGTTTCCAAACATTCCTAGTCAGGTTGTCTATTGCTAGGAGACAATGCGCATCCCAAGTAAAACACCTTCACTCTATGGGATACCAAAGAACACTATGTTGTCAATGACCATGTGCCTGAGTTTGATCATAGAAGTATCAACTTTTCCATTATCTTGTTCTCTGTATTCTACTAGTTGTTGTATATCACATAGTTCTATAAAACCCACTACCAAATCTAGCTATATGGAATCCATTGAAGCGAAAAATATTTTATCACTAATGCCCGCTCAAATACCATGGAATATTGGGTGATGCATAAGGTAACAACACTACATCATATCTCTAGGAGGAGACCCTTATCAAACTGTTGTTCTCAGATGTAGATGTCTCTGTTATTGTTTTGAGTTCAGAATATTAGGTACATGAAACACACTATGTACTAAGCCCTATCATCCATCTCTACTGATGCTCAAACTGATCATGGATCCAGAAAGTGTGCAATCTTGAGGGATAATACACTTCCTTATATAGCTAGTAGTAACTAAGTAAATTGAGCTTTGACTCATCATTCATCGGAGTCACCATGATCCAAAACTACCCAACTACTCCTTCGAAAATTCCAGCTTCCTGTGTAACTACTAGATATATTGGGTTCCGAAAAATCATGATGATGTTCACCACCAAATATATTCAGTCCTCTACTTCTTGAGGATCTATAACACCATATAACCTTAACAGTCTCTAATGTGGGGACTCGTAGAGTGGCCTAAACATGTCTGTATCCTCAAACAGCTAATCAAGAATGATATCTAGCTAAACATGTGTAGTACTAATTTTTTCCACCATGTGGAAGGGGATAGGATGTTGGATCATGAGTTGGTTCCTCTTAACCCATAGGTTTGTCATCACAAATTCGAGTGGATATAGCAGGTGGTTGGTATCATAGAGGAACCCAAAATTATTTCATGGTGTACCATGGTCAAATGAACACACACACACACACACATATATATATCAATACCAATAGGGATCTGACTGAAGAAGGTAAATCAAGGACTAAATCCAATATTATTCATGTTATATTATCCCTAAAAAACATCGCAGTATTCTAATTTGGAATGATGTTTATCATCATCATGGAGAATGGATACGTCAGCAAACACAACATCGCTATCTTCCATGGAATAAAAGATTAACTAGAGTTACGTATACACAGTTTCTGTAAAACCAACCAATCCTTCCAAGGGGATACATCTGAACAATGTTTCAGGGAATGAACATATTCTCATACAAATATATCGTAACCCCATTCCATGTCACACCTCAAACCAAAATTACCACATGAAAGCCTATATAAGGCAAGGGTGGCGAAAATAACTGAAGGCACAAATAACTCATGGAAGGCCTTTTACTAAAAACCAATAATCATGAATAGAATAGACTTATTGAAAATTTGATGATGGAAATGATAAAAGATGAAACACTTATATAATTTAATTCAATAATTTGTGAATCTCTTAACCATACAAAATTAGTATGGAAAAATAAAAATTATTGGGGGGAAACTACATTCATAATCATAAATATTCCCCTAATTACAAAAATGTAAACATCATATAGATCCCAAATTTGGAATCCATTTCAATAACCACAATATGTGTTTTATGAACACATTATCCTAAATATCCATTTAATTATATGTATAATTGCCCATCATCTTTATAAGAAAAGATGAGTGTTGGAAAATACCATGGATGGGTAAGTAATGACATACCCAAATGGATTCCCATGAAGCTAAATGGGTTAAGTAAGAGATACAACCGAAGAGAAATATAGTTATATCACAATATATAGTGAAAATAATACATCTAAACATAGTAAGGAAGTAATTTATTCTCATAAAAGTATAAGGTCATAAACACGATGAGTATTTGAACTACCCTTCGAGTCCTCTTCACCTATAGAAGATGACTTGACTCATCCAACCACAAGACGCTGGAAATGAATGGAACATGGAATACCCTATGTTTATTTTCCTCTCCTTGAAGGTGAGTTAGAAAATCCACTGAGTTTTTATAGAATAAGGATATATATATATATATATATGCTCGGTTAATGAAATCCAAATGAGAGAGTAAGGGGATCCCCATCTCATATCTCATACCCAGAAGAAGAGTATCCAAAAGTTCTAATGATCCATCAATGTAGACCATAATATCAAATGTCATCACTAAACCATCAAGTACAAGGAAATGATTGAATAAACCTTTATAATATCTGATTTAGGTGTTACTGAATTGTCCACATGGATTTTAGTTCATACACCAAATCTCATATCATTAGGGAAACCATCCCTATTTTTCTTGATTCCAATTCTATATCAAACCAAGTCTTGTCAGTGTGTCATATAGTCGAGTGGCCACTATTTCATGGATGATGACTCTTGATGTGGTATGTTAGGAGGGTTATGATCTAAAATTTGATGGAGGAACCATGCCCTATCTAGAAAGAGGATTCCACACATAAATTCAATGACCAATACCTGGACCATCTTGGTGGTTCCACTCTGAATCATCAAGGAAAAATTCCCTGATACTGCATGATGGTTCCAATTTGGAGGGTTGGGATCGATGCCCAACAAAACTAGAGCAGTTCACTATATGTCATCGACATCCATGACTGGATATAGGAAGAGTGTTCCACACACATGAGATTCATGACCCATTCCTAGTCCAACTAGGGTTTTCCACTCTAAATCATCGATGACCCATACTCATCCCATCCATAGGGTGCCACTAAGTAATAAGCATATATTTGTCATGCTTGATCACTCATACCATTGAGAATTGCCTCAAATGATTCCACTCCTAGAAAATTTCATATCGTATCAAGAAATCCACATATGAGGGAACCATCATGTTCTATATAAAAAAATTAGGATAGGCTAACCCCATGAAATAATCTGAGTTCAAGAGAATGAGATAAATAAGGTCAGAGTTTCCTAAAAAGGAATTAATGGGTACACGACGTGTGAAGGGACACACTCAACCTATGGTCCCACTCTATAGTTTTTACATGTCCATGGTCATAACATTTCTCCCAACCCTATATGAGTTCAGAATACTAATGTGAACTACCTGACATGCCCAACATATTAATAAACTTGGTCGTCTGATACTAGTAATGTCCATGTACTCAGACTCTATATTAACTTCTGATCATATAGGGTGTTTCAGGGCAATGGGATGTGTCTTGTATGGTCAGGTTCTGTGCATGTACTCAGAACCTATCGTGTTCCAAGCCATGTTATCCATGACATGGGTTACTTGAATAGAAAATGTAGTACATGATTTGTTAAGACAAGTACATGTCATTCCAACTATGTTGTTTTCATAAACCCTAAAACTGCGGATGGAGCTCTACTTGTTGAGTTTTCATTCTTGAACACAACTTGTATTCAGGTTTTCTAAGAAAACCATAAATCTACCTATCCAGTCTTCGATTCTCAAATTAGGCCACACCTCTAAAGATTATGTCTCTAATATACATATTATTTTTTAATCTGGTCTAGATCTACTTTTTCTAGCACTTCGGTTTCCAGAAATGGATCTCTAATCCAGTTCACGCATTCCTATACTATGTTTCATGTCTCATATCTTCTGTGGTTTATTTCACATGATTTGTTAAAAAAATAAATATTTAGTTATTCTAATCAAATTATAAATAATTCTTTTTTATTGATCCATAGATTTCTCATGAAATCATTTTGAATCAAAGGGTCCAATTTGGCTCAGTACCACCGAGAAAATTTTGATTTGGTACTGTGGGGATCCAAACTTTAAAGAACACAAATAAAAGATGGCTAAAATCAACTAATTCCAAGGCTAAGACATCATTGGAAAAATATTTTTGGAAAATGATCAATACCTGACATATCCTAGTTAGAACATTGATTTATGGAATTGAAACCCACCACTAAGATTCATGGAATGTCCACAAAATTAATGCCAATCAGATAAAAATGATATATCATGATCATACATTTAAAAATATTATTTTTGTACAACAAATTATTGGACAAAAAATGATTTTAGATCAATCACTAACAAAGAGAACATTCTCCAATGATTTTATTGGAGTCACTATGTTCATTTTATCTTGATCTACCCTATTCTAGGGTATCATTTTGGTGTGTCTAGGTCCTCCAAATGGAGATAGAGAGAGATATCATTGGAAATTCCAAAACATATGAGGCAAAACCTGGAAATATTTTCTTAGGTGATACATTTATAGACATATCTTTTGTATAAAAACAAAGTAAGTAATAAAATAATTAACTTATTAAATCATTTAATTATACTGCCAAAGAGGGAGGAGACAAAGCATCTCATGATAACTCATTTTATTTCATTCCTAGGGTTATCACTGCATTCCAGACAAAAATGTTTTCTGTTATATTTAACATGATCATCAATTTACAATTTATCATATTTTCTTTATGAATCGTCACATGGACAATATTATATATATTTAATATTTTTATTATATTAATTTTTGGAAAACTGGGCTTCATAATATCACTCTATCTTTGCACCATACTATGGTAATATATATATATTAATATTTCAAATTATTATAAGGAAAAAACTGATTCTATTTATTTGATGTTAAAAATTTATGCTTGTAACATTATTTCATGACTATATTTTAATCATCATCTTCATATTTCATCTCAAATACATTTATAACATGAGTTCCATTTAATGCTATAAATTTTTAATTTATAATATCAATATATTTAAAAACAATTACTCTATAATTAATAGTAAAATCGCTTTGAGGTTTTAATGATTTTTTTTAATATATCCAAAAGAAAAACTTGAATTCATTTATTAATTGAAAAATAAACTATATAAAGTTATATTTTACCCAATAATAACACTAAAAATATAAAATATGGGAATAAGGGCAATATATCACTATTTTTATTGATATTAATTTCCAATATTAACATGAAACTGTTCCCCCCTTTAAATATTCCATAAAACAATGATAAAAACGATTAATCTGAATTTGTGTTAAGATATATATAATATCCCTAATATTGTATCAATTCCAATCATAATAGGCACCCTCATTAAAATTCCATATATGGGATTTTGTATGAGGTGCCTACTATAGTTTCACCACGTTCATAAAAAATTAGTGAACTATTTTTCAAATGAATAAGCATCCAAGATTTACACCAACTATAATTTTTCCCACTAAAATAAAGATCTATAAACATTGTCATAAATTGTGTTAGATCATCTATAACTATTAATATTTTACTATCATGATCATTCTCTCTAACTTTAAATGACAATATGTTAAAACTATAAAGATAATGATATAGGATTCAATCTACATAAAGACACTTACATTGATACCAATTATAATCCCATGGATGATCTATAAAAAGACCTATGTGGTGGGGGGATTGAGTCCTCCTAAAAATAATGTTTAATTAAAACATCCATAATTAATGGTTGTTGAGTATATAAATACATTTTTAAATGTTATTTTAGTGGAAATAATAAAAATACACATATATTTTTATAGTGGATTGTGCCTATTTTAACCCCTTAAAATTAACTTCACTAATATTAAATGTGATATTATAAATTTAATTTAGATCATTATAATAAGTATCTTCATATTTTGTGATTCAAAACTATTAAATAGTTTACATATTTCAATAGATCACCTAATTTTTTTTACCAGGAAACTTTACAAAAAAATTACGATGTTGAAAACTACCCCGACATTGTTTAAAAAAAGTCAATAATTCATCAATAATTGAGGATAATAAGTTGTCACCGAGAACAAAAGAGTTGAAATGATATTATTATATAGATTTAGTACACAAATTCTTATGCAATTAACTGGATATCGAATCTCTATCATAAAACAAGTCATCATGGATGATGTATTTTTCAATTTATCATTTTTGTAGATTTCTATTCTATAAATTCCCAAGCATCATCAACAAAACGATCATCATGGTTTCTCATGATACTTTATTTCCCTTAATTATTTTTACATAATTATTTTTATTTATAGTTAAGAGATAATTGGTGTAATATAAATATAATTATATAATTTATTGAATAATTCTATTCACATCTATTTTCACAACATTGTGTACTATAAATTTTATCATATATTCTAATATATCCATTTGAAAAATATATAGAGAATAAATTTTCCCATTGTAATTCCCAAAAATGATAATAATATTAATGATAAATAAAAAAATTATTATATAAATCTATCCATTAAATTTACAGTGTGAATGAAATGATTTCATTTCCCTTAAAATAAAAAAAAATATTTTAGAAAAATATTTTAAATATTCTAGGATATATTTTAATACATCATAATATAAAAATACCCAAAAAAATTAATAGAAAATATCAATATAGAAGTGTTAATCAGTGCATTTTTGTAATTTAAATTATCTCAAACATATAATGAAATTATATAATCATAACATAATGTTATTATCATATCATCCATTTATGAAATATCTTAACCTTATATCAAAATAAAAATAATAACATCTAACATAATGATAATAATATAATAACTAATACGAAACTAGGAAACTAAAAATAGTCAACACTAAATTTTCAGAATATATTAATATACTAAAAGTATAGAGAAAAAATATTGTAAAGGTAGTCTTATTTCCTAATATCCATTAAATACATCTTCAATTGTGTAGTATTGATTATGAAATATAGTCTTCAATATGAAATGCCATCCCCAATATCAATCAATTATAATATTATGATTTTGATTTACATGATGTGGTATTCTAATTCTAAATATTTCTTACCTATTGTTCTTTAGGTGACCTATCCATGAATGAAAATATATAGGTGGAGTTTTACATTATCATATCCTAAAACATTAACTTGTATAAATGGATTTGACAGACTAATATAAAATCTCATCAAGAAAGCATTTAGTTAGGATATACTATAACCATGACTTCTATTCTCATTATATATGGGTGAGTACTAGACATATTATTCAATTAAAATGTTCTATTTGAGTTACGAAGACCCATTACATCAATATATGAGGATCTAAAATAATAATAACATTGAATTAATTGAACTACATAACTCAACTATTATTTAATACTCTTTTCATTCATCTTGTATAATATATAAATATTCAAATTTACTATTAATATGACACTATTAATAAATATTTATTGACATGAATTTATCATTCATGCATGTTTTTTTAACTAATAATAGATCTAGGAATCATTTTTTATATCATAATGCTTTGTTATCGTTGGATTTACATATAATTTTTCATCCTTTAGCACCATTTCATTAGAAAAACATGATTTTTACAATCCCATCACGTATATTCACAATGTCTTTCATCAATTGGCATGTTCTTTTCTAGAATACCATTACCTTCCAAATATATATCAAATGTCATTTCATATCATACTACATCATTCACTCATTTGATAATTCATTCATTAAATTTAACAATTTTTTTCTATTATATGACCTCATAAATATAGTAAAATCATTTCATAAATGGTTTTCTATATTTATTAAGGGTTCACATCTATTTAATAAGAATATGAAACTAGTGTAATGGTTTCTATCACAAGAATTAAAAAATGATATAATTTAGTCAATTGTTTATTAATTATTCTATTTTAACTTTTAAATATTTATATTCCATGTCTAATTACTGATTTAGAAATGATTTGTATTTAAATAAAAATTGAATTTAATAACTTTACTTGTATTTAGATTCAGGATTCTATATTTGGTTAATTTTTGGGGACTAAAAATTCCATATTTAGCTTAATATTAAGAAAATTTTAATTTAAATAATTATTTATGCTTTCAAATTGTTCAAGGATCACCCTAATATAAATTTTTTATCTTAATAAATCATTAGAAAGATATATTAAATTTATTCTAAAATATATAGTTTTATTACAAATTTTTTTTTTCTAATTTAGAAAAAATAACGAACAACCAAAAAATAAATTCATTGTTATGTCGGCTTTTTCATTTTCAAGAATTTTTTATATTTATTTTGATCTAATGTTTTTTTATTTTGGTTTTTTGTCAGTTTCATGATATAATTGATGTATTTCTATTAAAGGGTGTGGTGCACAACATTTTCATAATTAGGGGGACATGTGTGCGTTGCCCAGTAAACCCTTCACCATGGTGTCTTTTTTGGACAGATCCGAAATACATAGCTATTGAACAATTTTTCAATCTATGTGACTAAACCTATGACATATCCAATGAGGATTCTGGATAGCATACAATTCATGCATGATTGGGGTAATAATTTTGAAAAACCATGTATCCAATCTAAGTCATTAAAATTTAGCCTTTGTCCTTTTTAAACCTCTTCAAATGAAACCCCAAATGGCACAAAGTCCACCCCCACTTGGGATTTGTACCATAAGTTCACCTAAACTTCCCCTTCTATAACTTGTTCCCAATTTATTGGGTTATTTGGATCAGATTCTTCATAAAACATTCAAGTAAGTGGTTCCATTATTTTTTTCTCCCTCTCATATAGGATTTATTCACATCCCCTTTGGGGGATCACATGTATAGTAGTTTGGGTGAAATATTTAGAGCCTAATGTTTTTTAGGGTTCTATCATGATGTTTGATGTTCAATATTCCCATTATAGGGTCTGTGTGAGGTGTGGTAGAATTTGGACACCATTTTTTTAAATTTTTCTCCACAAAAAGTATATGTTTTTTTATTAAAATTTTTTTATCGATTTTATAGGATTTTATTGCTTCATGTTTGACAAATACCCATTGATTACAAGCTATACATGGCCTGTATGACATATGTTTCATCTTCATGTTATGTTGGTCACATGGCTAGATACATGGTTCATTACAATATTACATGTAAAATCTTGATGTGACATGTTCTGCCAATGCTTCCCAACCTCGAGCCTCTTCTGACATGGTTAGTCATGTAGTCATGAACCGCATGGAATGTACTCCTAGTACATGGAGCACACTTATGAAAATTCATTATTCCAATAATAAATATCCCATTGCGTGTGTTCATAAAATCACATGTCATGTGGTCTAGGTTTCATGGTTGTAGGAATATAAAACTTCACCACAACCCATAATAACAAAAAATTATGGGAAATGAATGCCAATTTCCAATCCATGACCACACATACACCCCACGAATCAATTTTTGTCATCATATTTTACATAATGACTTAATATAATTCAATTACTGATCAAACATGATCCCCCAAATTTAGATCTAAGATGGACCATAACACCTTAGAGTCTAAAATATTGCATCCATACAAATTATACATTATATATACCATTAACCTAATAAAATAGGAGACATTTATATCATGAAATCTCCTACAACATCATGTGTATATATCCCAACATCTATCACAATATCATGAAATCAACAATGCACAGTTAATGTCATAAAAATAATGTTAGACATGTGAAATATAACAAGTTCGTATTTGATGGATGATATGAAATAAACTCATCTCATCGTGTTGAAAAAGAAATAGAGCCATAATGATATTTATAATAATATCAAAAAACGAGTGTGTCACCCAATGATGAAGTCAAATAAACTATAACAATTACAAAACAAAAAAATCAAAATGTTCAAGGTATATTGTATTTTCACTATACATAGGTCAGATACACCTGGGCATATATTATTACCAACTTCCAATTCCTCTTTTATCCCTGCCTATAGGCTCCAAATTGTATGAAAAAGTATAAACGTACCCCTTTTATACAACATTATAATGTCCCGGGTGTTTCCCAAAGGTGCCCAGAACTTGGTTGGTCACAACACCTCAAGTGCATTTCACTAAATTCTATAGGTTTCTGACTTGAAACATGGGTGAAGGTGTGATAATGGGGAAACTATGACCTCATTTAAAGAGTATACACTACTAAAATAAAAATTTGAAATACTAGAAAATGTAGTAATACCAATAAAAGAAGTGAACAATATAATAATGATGTGAATATAACAACTAGAGAATATATAAATGATGTATGTCAGATGTTCCTAGGAATGATTCCAAACAATTCCCAATTCTAGAAAACCACACAAAAACCAATGTACTATATAAAACATTAAAACTCTTACAGCATCATAATCCTCAACTTTTCTAATTCTCTGCAACTCAAACAGCAATCATGTTCCTGATGAAGAAGGTTGTCTTCCCATATCTATAGCTACAACCACATAAACTATTTGGGTCCACAAACATGACCCAAATTGGATGTGAGGAAAATCCCCGTAGAAAACCAACAAAATATATGTTCCTAATTGGATATGAATATATATAACAAGTAATATGCAGTAATGAAGCAATAAAATATGAAGTACTCAAAATTAATCTATCCTGCAGTTTCAACAAAATTAATTTACATTTATTTATTATTAAATCCATTTAATATTGAAATCCTAGGATTTAACCTATGCTCTATATCTCGTATTGTAATAGTAACAATGTAGATGTATTATAGGTCCATCTCAAAAATCATGTGTGGCTGAGTCCAGGATTGTGCTTTGGCTAGGAAGACACATCACAGTCGATCAATTATTCACAAATGAAATTCTATGAAGCTCTCATGGCCGAACCCCGATGGTCCCACATAGAAAAGGTCAATTAAAAATGACCACTTTAGTGGAAATCACGGTCAATAACCTCAGTCCTCATAACATAGAGTAATTATAAATGTCCTCTTGGGTAGCTCTCATGGTCAATACCCATGGGTGTATATAGAATCAATGAATTATAAACATCCTATGGGTAGCTCTCACGATCAATACCCATGGGTCAACATATAATAAATAAATCCTAAAAGTCCTCATGGGTGGCCCTCACTCCTAGTACCCATGGGCCAACTCTACACCACAGCTCTGATGATGTTATTTAAATAAAGATGGAAACCCCCAAACCTTTCCTAGTCCAAGGCGCTCACAGACAATTGGAAAAATTGTGTGTATATCATGAAAAGGTAGCTCATGTAATCAATAAATACTATATTGATATTTTTCAAAATCATAAAACATGAAATTTATTTAATCAATCAAACTCCATCCCAAACAATTGAATGCATGGATAAAAGATACGCCTCATTAGAAAACATGGATAAACGACCTTAAATAGTCAATCTATGAAAACACACCCATGGGGTGACTTGTAAATAGGGAATATAAATAGGCACAGATGAAAAAAAACCATATTTCAATCAATTTAACCATCAAAAGTCTATAATTGGGTTAAATACCCAATCACATAATGCCCCAAATGTCGGTATGTGGCACTTCTAATATATATAATCTAAAGATGGGCAATGAATGGCACAAAAAAATACTAAGATGTATCGCAATTGATATACATTAACATTAGTCCATGAATCATCCTAGAATGATGTAGATCTGCAAAAATGTTAAAATTTATCATCCAAATATAACTCATGGGAGAGGATGAATCTGGAATAAATGATTTAGGGGATTAGATAAGTCACCGGTGGGAATCCAATACACCCAACGTCATCTTAAGCAGAGATCAGATGGATGACTGAGAGGGGATCAAAGTTAATAGTCATTTTGTCGCTTTCCTATACAAACTGAGGGGAGAAGAGATATGTTCTGGAGATGAGATGTGACCCTGCTTTTCATTTCCAAATAAAAGAAAAAGTACAATGCATGTTCATTTAATGCACACGCTGTGCAGTAGCTTTATCCAGCCCCCAATATAGGTGGTCTGCCATGTCACTACAAGATAATGTACTCAACCATAACACAACCAGTACATGGATATAAGTAATACCCAAGTATACATCATGTACTCATATGTACAAGGTGTGTACCTAAAAAAATCCACTTTCATCCTTGTTCTTCAAAAAACCTGAAAGAAGATCCATACCTAAAATGAAGATTATAGTTATTACGATCAGATTTTTTGATGTAACTGATCAGTGTGGAATAATTCATTATGAATGATGAATTACCATTACCATTTGTTACATGAGTGTATTAATGGAGGAATTAACTTTCAAGAAAATTATATATCATCTCTCATAATCATATTACTATTTTTCTAAAACAATGGCTAATGTGGTCATTTTCCACTCTAATGAAATTTGGGTGAGGAAGTCTTCAACATTATGAACTGAAGGGTAGTCTCAATAGTAATTTTAAACAAAATATAGGAAGTAATTCAGATAAATGTTTCCACATATCATGTATAGTCATCATGTTCCCATAAATGGATGGATTCCATAATAGTTTAACTCTTAAATGATACCCTCCGTTCAAAGTGATCCTAAGTTGAACATATTTGATTGTAGGTAGTGATATTCCACATTCAAGATGATATGAATGAGAGGAAAAACTTTTATAAATGAGGATTTGAAAGATTCCTCCTTATATGCATCACAGAAGGATATAATCCTACTATTATGAAGGAATTATAAAAGGGATCAAGTGGAACTCAATAGTCTGAAGGCAGGATATCCCACAAAATTAAGAGGCTTAATTACTATTTGAATATGATGATAAAATACTATTACACATGAGTAATATTTTCATTAATAAATTATTACACGTTCTTAGAAATTCTCTATGTTTTTTTTCAAACAAACATACAAGATGGGAAAACAATACCACTTGATTCTATCACCAAAGCCACATTAAATACATGTTTCCTTCAATCAAAATTATATATATCACCACATTAATTATCCACTACAAATGAGCCATTTCTATATAGAATGAAATATGTAGTACTTTCGTCCCTATGGAGATGTTATACGTGTATAAATAATTAAAAATATGATATTTATTTATTTATTTATTTATCGATATTACAATAGGATACATAGTGATGTCTGAATAAAAAATTATTGGCTAATAACAAACATATAAAAAGGGAAAAATAATTTCCCCACATTTTATAAAAACCCATTTTTTATTCAGTTATTTTTATTCCTTATACCATTAAGGTAATATCAAAAAATACCAAATGTCTATAAATTCATATTTGATTGGAAAATTAGGAACATATCACATAAACATGAAACGTGTATTATGTGACTCTATTAAAATCACCCTTAACAGAACACTAAAATTCAAATTTTCTACAAAACCTATAATAGATAACATGGGGACAGACATTCAAAAGTAGAGACCTATAAAGCAAACGAACGGAAGTAAAAAACCAACAAATATTATAAATAAGTACATTAGAGACAGAAATTATATCAATTCAACATAATAGGGGTGAGAAGTATAATTTTGAACAATGAAGCATGGTAGAACATTATAGCTTAATTGAAACATGAAAATGTGGAGAAATAATAAATAATTTCATAAATATAATTCAAGGATTAATTCTAGTACAACATTATATGGTGAACAGAGTCCCCTAATGGAATGTGTTTTCTCTCTATTCCCATATATGATGTCTCATGATACTAAAAAGTTACCCAATGAATTAGAGTTCTATATAGGAACACCCATCATAATATTTATGTGTTCATGTGTGCCACATAGACCATTTCATACAAAGACATATTTATTCACATTTAATCTCTTGATTACAGAGTGTGAGATAAATACATGGAATTACCTAGTTAGTGAAATATAGGTACGTCTTATTGGAGACCCTTGAGTGGAAATGAGGATGGATATTCCGAATAAAAAAATTATAGAAGAATAACTGGATAATTTTTGAATCATAATGAAGCTACCATATTATTCATGAGTTATGTTAATTAGAGAAAAATATGTATCACATATACATAACATCCTAATGGATATAATAAAGATGTATGGGAAAATATGTCGATGTAAAAGGATGAAAAAAATGGGATAACATAAATGAAGTTCTTTAATGAATATGGGAATGAGATGATCCCATATATTGAGAGTGTACATCATAAGTTATTAGAGTATATTTACCAGTGTGTGGGGGAACCATTTAAAAGATACAAAGTGGTAAGGGGAGAGTGAAATTGTTCTGTAATATCTTTTAGTAATTATAAATAGTATTTTGTATTATATTATATTAGAAATAAAGGAGAGTCATTTATTAATTTTCAAAAATAGTTTTTGAAATCCGTATGATAAACTAATTAAAACATCCAAAAATCCAATGGTCTTCCAATTGGTTCTTGAAAAATTAGATTGGATTTAATTATATTCCTATATTAGTAATTGATATTATTTAAAACACGATGGACTTTGGTGGTGAGTAATTATTTTAAATAATTTATTTTGTAACATTAAAATATATGATAGATTTTGGAGGACTCATTCAGAATTTATAACATTAAACAAATAGTGTAAAATTTTTTTCTATGTGGGAGATACATAATTTTTTTGGTTCCCTTTTGTGGAATATATTACATCCAATGTGATTCATTATGATGTAACAATACCCACTATATATATTTATAAAATATTTTTTACCCAAAATAGTTGTTGTCTGAATAGATTATGGGAAATTCATTATTTTATAATTTCAACAAATTAATTTCAAAAATATTCTTCATTTTTTATAATTAATTTTTTATTTACTATAATTGAAAATTTTAAATAAAAATTCCTCATATATTGAAATTTATTTTATTGACAATATGAGTTTATGACTCCTATTAAAAAATTCTCAAAATTTTTTATTATCATTTATTTGTAACAAATTTTATTTAATAGCGAAATATAAATAATATATAATTTATTTGTAAATAACATGAATTAATTATAATTATTAGATTGTTTGAAACAATACATGTTCCCATAAATACTATTTTATCATACCATTGAAGTAATTTTTTTCTAATATAGTATGTAATCAATTTAATGAAATAATAAAAAGATATATATTATTATTTTTTGGAAAATAAACATAATAAAGTTATTATAATAATGTTTAAATACATAACATAACACTACACTAGAAAATGCCATTAAGAGCAAGTTGCACGATGGCAGGATTATATTGGGATGGTTCCACATACATTGTTTTTGTGGTTATCTTTAGAAGCTTGAACTTCTCTTATTAATAGTTTTTTCATGATTTATTAGTGGAATTTCAAAAGGGTTTTGGTGAAAGTTAAATCCCATCGGTTCTATCTGTCTTATAATTTTTTATAAATTTCACTTTGTATGGTTCAATCCTAATAACATAACTGTCACTTCTTCCATTTTTATCAATTAGACTTTATTAGTAACCTTTATATATAACATTCATATAATTAATTTAAAATAATTATATTATTAATGGTTATGATGATTAATAGTATTTATAATTTGGATGACCATTCAACAGCTAGGAATTTAAGATTTTACTCGTTTTCTTTTGACAATTTATTCTATATTAAGGTATTTACTCTACTGAATGAGAAAATTATGTTATAAAATCCCTTTTCTAAAAATAATTCCCCCTTTAAAAATTTCACCCTCAAAATATTCATTTATAAAATACAAAGGAAAAGTGTAATTATGTTTAATAATCTCATCCATTTTCCCTAATTCATTCTAAAAAAACATCTACAACAACTCTTTGAACATGTTTTTTTCCCTGTTTTATAGAACATTGTCTTCATAATATTAGATCATCATTAATTTCTTGTCACTTGATTGATCATATTTCTATGGTACCACTAATGGATTCAATATATGTGAGGTATTTGTTATGTATATCTTTAATAGCGTTACATGTATCACATCATGTATTTGAGATAGGTAGGATGTTAGTTTTAATCTCTAAGACAAAAATCATGTTTGATCAAGGATGTAAAGTAGAATGATATAGGTAGGTTGATAGCTATATTCAACAGGACACCAATCTTATAGGTATGTCGATTGTATAGATCCTTTCTATAAACACCAAAATATGATAATGTCCCATTATCATCAACCCCTTATCATTATCTAAGAATGTCATAGTATGAAAAGTATTCCCATATATTGTCTCTATAGTGACCCAAGTTTGACATATATTGAAATCCCATTTATTTTGTATAATACATAATATATTAGAAATATATAGGCCCAATGATAGTATTCTTGTAGTTTATTTGGAAACATGGCCATAATATTCTATCTTAGTGAAAGATCTTAATCGTCTCCCATAAATATCTTCCCCTTTTTTCCATCCAAAAAACATTATTTATATCCTAGGGAATAAAGACATAAAAATTGTAATCTAAAATGGTTTGTAAGGAAAAACATTGATAACATAAAAAACATAAACATAATAATTTAAAAATATTTACATAATGTTTAAATTTACAATTATTGATTCATGAAATAAATATTGGAAGTTCAGAAGGGATAGATCATAAAAGAACATTAATCATGATAAAATAACATTGGCGCAAAACATGGAATTATAGAAACAATTAACTATATAATATGATTTCCATAGTGGAAAAGGAATTGATTCCAAGACCATCATAGTGGAACAATTCCATTAATCAACTAGGTTTACAACCCATTCCAACTATGTATTACTGAACACGATAAACATGACATTCCATCCGTGAATTACTTATCTAGATTTACATGCCTTTCCAACCCTATATTACAAAACCAAATTTACATATAGTTTCATTTATGTCTATTTCGTGAGATATAAATCATTACCCCATGAATTGGGTAGAGATATAGGTCCCACCCATCAATAATGAAATCATTCTAACATGTTCCACTGAAATATAAATCATTTATCATAGCATAACCCATGAAATAAAATGGGTCTTTTAATCATTATTTCATCATAACATAATCCATAAAAAATATCATTAAAAAATTTCACAATAAAATCTTATAATTAATATTTATTGAAATATACCCATATTTAATATCATCATCGTATATGAGAAATAATTTTGATAAAACTCTTAGACATAACTATGGAGAAATATATCCTTACTTCTTCGAATATATTTTCTATTCTCAATCTTCCATGAAAATTTAAAATTTATTAATTTAGTTAAGAGTAAACATGAAATAGTTTAGAATAATATTCATGTAGAAAAGGCATCAAGATATCATAAAAAATACATTCATGCCGAATATGTTAAAAAACATTCTCATCGTACATTTTCCAAAAAAGTCAAAATGTAAATCGTATGAAAAATGAATGAATGATTCCATCCATTTTCATTAATAAAAAATTCACCCATGGGTAAAATTTAATTTAAACAATAGTATAAGAATAAAAATAAAATTATATATTTAGGAGACATGGACGTGAAAGATAAATATTACCCTATAAATTCTTAAAAATAAATAATATTAGATAATAATGATATTGAAATATTATCCCATACCCTAGATCATATATCGTTGTTATGTGTATAATACTCTTATATAGTGGGCAGAAACATATTATTAATCTGTATCAGTACCATAATAATATTTATGATATCATATAATGTTCCCTTATGACTTTATATTACCCGTCCATTTATCAATTCCATGATAAAAATACATTTTTTTAATAATATTTTTATTTATCATACGCGTTTTGAATTTTTATTCTTGATATTATAATGTATATCATGATTGAAAAAAATATATAGTGAATCAAAATTACTTATATATCATAAATTCTATGTATAGAAATATATATAATTTATATATAAATTAAATAGAATACATCATTCATGGAGATGGTAGGTCGTACATACGCAAGAACGATATTTCTGTTTCTTTTTTGAATTCAATCGAAGAATGTAAATGACAAATATAAATATATGTACCTTAATATAGAATCATTATTATTGAATATTTTGAATTCTTATTTATTATATATACATTATATTCAGTCTTGAATGGTTAATGTGGAGAATGAATCACATCATGTCATGGAGACGGTAGGACGTACGTACGCATGAGCGATGATGTAATTGACTTAGTGATTATACAGTATCGAATTGGATGGTATATTAATTGTGAAAAATAATTACCATGTTATATTCATTATTCAAATCCATTATACTCATCATTATACCCATCCAAATTAAGTATTTTTGGATAATAACTTACATTACAACGTGGAGATGGTAAGCTATATGTACAAATGTATATGGATATTGTTATCCATCAGATCAATAAAATAAGGTATAAACATGTTCCATAATTATATTAACATTGAAGAATTCAAAATATTGTATATTTATTCCTTTATTGTAGAATGAACATAAAAAGATGTAGTATAAGAAGAATGTAATTTTGAAATATGTGATAAAACTATTAGATCTATTATGAGACTCTCCTTTTTATTTTCCAAAAATGTGTCCATAAGAAAACATTTTCTCTAAATAATGGAATATAAGAAGAAGGGAGCGATTTTGGGAGAATATTTGAGAAGTTTATGGATGAACTAATGCTCTTTAATGGTGTGACTATGTGGTTAGAGGTGGTAGCCATTTATAAATGGTTGGAGGGGCACTTTTGGAAAGATCAAAAATATTAACTTATTATAAATTCATTTTCGTTTTATAATTCACCAAAACTAATTTATTTCGAAAAAAAATGTGTATGGGATGAAATACTATCATCCAATAAAATTTATACACTTTTTGATTTTATTTTAACATTGTCATTTTGATTTATCCTTATTTAATGTATTTATTTTTATTTATAATAATAATATTTTAAATATTAAATGGTCGTAAATATTTACTTTTGAGTTGAAATATTCCATAATTGGATAATTTATGACATTTAAGACCATATGTTTCAACTTTTTATTTTTAAATAATTTTTTATTATTAACTAATTTAATTATATGTTATTTTTAAAAAAGACCATTATTGTAAATATTGACTTTATTATTTTATTTGACATAAAATAAAATCCACATAGAAGATAAAATCCCAAAAAAAAATTAATACACTAATATAATGCCATATTAACCTCTAATATTCTATTGAAACATTAATTAGTCCTAATTATATTTATTTTAATTATTATATAACCATTAATTTATTATTTCTATGTAGATAATAATTTCATCATCGCTATTGTTTCATTATTAATGCTAAGTATTTAATCTATAAAATGTATAAATAAATTCTCATAATGTAGATAATATCATTAGATATATTGATAATATTTATGTTTGATGTTTTTTCAGTTTATTAGTATAAAATAATAATTTTACTTATAATAAATATGAGGGTGACATATTGTCACACTCTTTTGTTTTAATTATAATTACATCACATTATGGAAAAAAGATCAATTAAATTTATAAATTATGATACATAGTGATATTGGATTACATGAATTCATTCAATATGATTTTTGTAGGTGTTAGTGTAATTTTATTATCATTATCATATTGTTATTTACCCTAATTTAACATTAACTATGATAAATAAAAATTACCCAAACTACTATTTATTATATCCAAAACTAATATAAGTAACCTATTAACATAACATTGACCACTGATTCCAAATATGGAATCCTTTTTTCTTAAAAAACAAGTAATTGGTAGAAATTATTTTAACATTTATTCATGTTGTCAAAACCAAAGAGTGGGTTTTTAAGAAGGGACAAATTATCCAAATATTGTCATTTGTTTTTGTCAAATTTAAATGTTAAATTACATCCAATAACCAAAATTGGATTAAATTATAATAAAAAAAATCAAATTAAATTTTGAAAAAAATTAATAATATAATTGAACTCTATAAATTAATTAGGATAAAAGATAGTTTTGTTTTAAAATTATTTATTTTTCACTATTTATCAAAATATGAATTTCATCTAAAAGATAATTTTTTTTACCATGTTAAATTTCTATGTACCACTTCTAATGAAGATATGTTTTCAAAAATAATATTTAAAATTTTTTAAAACTAGATTAGAAATTGGTATGCCATTAAAATGCAGATAAATAGCCTTTTTAAAAAAAATACTTCTTTTCTCTGAAAAAATGAATGTGTCGTTATATCATGTACTAGAAAATAAAAATTATGATTGTTAATGTATTAAAATATTCAAAATGTTGTTAATACTATTCATAATTGTGATTTTATACCCCATTAAATAATAATATTTTAATAATTTATCATTGATTTTTGATTCTTGGTATTGTGTACACCGTAAGCTGTTGAGAAATGTCGCCCTTTCATATAATATAAGGAAAATTATTTCTGTTCTTAGTGAAATATTCCTTTGGTGCTATATATATCATAATCCAAACACAGTTCATATATACAATGAATAAGATCTATACACAGTGTTGCATGAAATTAATTCTATCAAATGAATTGGGAATTTTGTGTAACACAAGCATAAAATAGTGTTGAATATTCTACAAGCTAATATGGTGTTTTATATATATAATATGATAATTTTGGTGTACCATACAATACATGACATCAAATAAATTAAAAATAATCAATATCATAAAATCTTTTGGGTGATACATAATACGCCCTTTAAAATTAATTTCTCCCTATAAATTCATCAGGGGTTAGAAATAGTTTAATACGAATAAACCTCTTTCATATAAACCCACATTGAAAAAATGAATACTAAAACATCTTTTCTAAAATGAACGTTGGAAAAATAACTATTAATCAATGTAACTCATCCTTGGGTTTCCACATATTATAAAATATGTGGTATGTAAAAACATTAATATGGCTTAAAACCACTGACCATCATGTTCTGATGGATGGTAATAGAGAACATGTTCTGGAGAAAGATAACAACCAAAAAGACAAGAATTTATTATGATTTATGTGACCATATGATTCATCATATTAGAAGGTTCTAATAATAATATTATTTTTTCAAGATCATATCCCTAATATTGATGAATCATTCATGAGAAAATATCATTTCTTGATTTTTTTATAATCTCACCATTGTTTGTGTCTTGATCAATTCCCACTTCATCTCTTATTTAAACAAATGGAGTTGAAGTTTTCTCTCATGAAGCATAAGTATATCATTTGATCCAGAATTAAAATGATATGTAAACCCATTTGTCTCCAAAAAAATATTACCATAGGTTATCAAATATGTATGAGACTACCTATAATGAGATAATATAGTTATCTAACGAAAAATCAACTGAATTATGACTCATACTCTCCATAAATGGACAACCATACTATCCTTCCAAAAACAGAAAATATTAAACCTTAGAAAGAGGTGACCTAATTAAACTTAACATTTATCTCCCATATCTCATAAGGTATTTCTTGATTCTCATATTACAAACATGTGAATACCAAAACCATGAATTCCTTTGAAACGTTGAAAAAACATTAATTACAATAGAACCTCAGTGAAAACATGCATTCTGTCAAAATTCACTCTTTCTACACACTAAAAACAAGAATAAAATTATATATACTCAATCAAAGATATAACATTTTCATTATATCATTGATGAGTTCATTAATACTATCAAACATCTCATTATATATCTTTCAATGCACTATGTGAAAATCATGTGCTTTCCAAAAATATTTCAATCACATTTCATGGTTACTGTTAACATGTACTTATAGAAACCCAAAATGGAAAAATAAATTTATATTTTAAAATTAGATAATAATATAAAATTACACTTACAACACTATTCTTGATAAACATAAAATAATTGCATTATTTTCTAAAACCATTGAACAAGATTTATCATTTTATTCCTTAACACAACATTCATCGCATATATCATTTTTAGTGTCTTCATTATCAGCAACATAAATACTACCCATATAACATTTTGGTTTATATTCCTATAATTTTCCATTAGGGAATAGATTTTTATAATCCCCGTATATTCAAATTTTAAGTCATTTTACCACTATTTATGGCTTATCGATACTATTATCCTTATCCATTTTGTTAATTAGACCTTTTCCTTACTGTCTTTGTGTCCTTATTTCCCACACCCAAGGAATCTTCCTATAACATTGAAATATTCTGCTTGAATCTCTTCCCACAAGATATACATGAACAAAATTGTAAATGATTTCATCCATAATCACCATGAAAATATATCTTTCTCTTTTTAGTTGGGTTTGGAATCACACCATAGTTGAGATTATTGATCATATTTTGAGATTGTTTATTAGGCATAATAACGTTGTTTCACCTACCAACTCCCATTTCATAGGTTTTGTCTTGAAGAAAATCATTCCATTGTCCATCATATTATTTTTTAACAGGAACAATCCCATTTCCATCCATTTTCTAATAAAAAACTAATTGTGCGAGAGACAGAAATCATACTATGAAAACAATATAATCAAGGGGGACTACATTAAATCTCTAACATCTAAAGATTAATACTAGATTATTTGTGATCGTTAACATAATTCTATGAACATAACCTATAGTTATACATGAAGATATGGATATTCCTTGATATACATTATAAATATATCTAAGAGTCTCACTAATTCTTATGCATACATGATTCCAATGGTTGACTAAAACATCACCTTTATAACAACAATAAAGACCCACGAATGACGTATGTGGACATCACATTTATTTTTCAGAATACTTACCAAGTTAAAAAAATTTATTCCCAAAGACCATATGAGATTAGTGTTATTGAAAACATGGAACATAATCTTCTATCTTGGTGAAAGATCATAAAAATCTCTAATAATGATCTTCCCCTTTTTTATTCCTATATAAAACCTTTCTATATATTCTGGGGAATAGAAAACATTAAAATTATGAGCTCAAATTCTTTGTAAGGTTAGACACTAATAAAATAAAATACACCATACAAATTAGAATGTAAAAACCTAAACACATTTTTAAATATCAAAATATTGATTTAGGAAATAAGTATTGGTAATTCATAAGGAATAGATCATAAAATAACATTTACCATGATAAAATATCAATGGAATAAAACATGGAATTGTTGAAAATAAAAAAGAAAAAAAATGAATTCCATTGTGTCAAAGGTATTGATGTCATGACCATTGTAGTGCATAATGTCCATTACTGAACTGGGTTTGCATTCACTTCCATCAATTTATTACTGAATCAAGTTTTCTTTCCATTCCATCCCTGTATTACTAAACCATATTTACATATCATTCTAGCAATGTATTACGAAACCATATTTACATTCTGTTCAAGTGATGTCTATCTCATTCGAAATAAAATTTTACCTAATGCATTGGATGTAGATATAGGTCCCAACAATATCGTAACTAAAGAATTTATACATGTTCCACAAAATATAGATCATTTATCATAGTATAACCCATGAAATAAAATGTTCTTCTTAAACATCATTCCATCACAACATAATACATATAAAATATCATTCCATAATTTAAACAATAACAACACATTACTTATATTTATATAAATATATCATTATTTAATACTTTAATCATAGATGGAAAAAATTGATAAAACACATGAACAAAATTCCTGAGAAAAATATCCTTTTTCATAAAAAAACAATTCCATTTGTCAAAATGATATGCAATATTAAAACAAAAAAATTTAATAAATAATAAAATTGAAATATTATAGAGGAAGAAAATTTTAAATAAGGCATCATGAAATGGTAAAAAATCCTTTCTTTACTTATTAGATAATAAAACATCTTGTCATACTTTTATTGGAAAATTAAATTAGTACCATGAATGGATAATGAAAGAATTATTCCTTCCATACTATTTAATAAAAAGTTCACCAAAGGGTAAAATTGTGATTAAATATTAATATATGAATAGAAATAATATTATATATTTTGGAATCATGGACATAAATTTTAAATATAACATAATAAATACTTATAAATATACTATCTCTGATAATAATGAGATTTTAAAATTATCCCTTACCTTATATACAATTTCATCCTTATGTGTCCAATACTACAGTATGTTGGGTTTAAATATTTTATTAACTTGTATCATAACCATATTAATAATTATGATATCATATATGATTCACTTATGATTTTATATTAACCGTTCATTTACTAGTTCCATGTTAATGTAACATTTTAGGTCATAATCATTTTATTTATCTTATGTATTTTGACTATTGATTATTGATATTAATACATAGATTATGATTCAAACACATCTATAATTCTAAACATGACTTATATAACATAAATATTCATTATAGAAATATACATAGTAGATATATAAATGAAATCGAAGACACCATTCTTTGAGACGGTAGGAAATTCGAATAGATGAACGTTGTTTCTATTTCCTTATTGAATTGAATGGAATCATTTAAATGAAATATATATATATATATCTAATAGAATTATTATTTTATAAATTTCATTATTATTTATTATATATACATTATAATCATTATTGAATGTTTAATGTGGAAAATCAATCTCGACGTGTTGTGGATAATGCAGGTCATACGTAAGCAAGAGCGACGATATCATTCACTTATTGTTAAATGGAATTGAATTGGATGGTATATTAATTATGATAAATAATTATAATGTTATATTCATTACGTAAATAAATTATAATCATAATTATAACCATCCAAGTTAATTATTGTTGAATAACAAATTCTACCATCGCATAGAGACGGTAAGTTGTGTGTACGTAAACATGGTGATATTGTTATTCATAGGATGCATAAATAGATTTATAAGGTTATTAAATAATTTTAATAACATATAATCATGTATAATATACTAGATTTATCAGCTTGTATGAAATACTAAATTTATAATGGAATAAACAAAATAAGAGTAGGTAGATGAATAAAATAATTTTGAAAGAGGTGATTAAAAAATTACCTCTTTTTCGAATATCTCCTTTTGATTTTCCCTGAAGTTCCTCATATGATGGATTTTAGCGTAATGTGTGTCCTCTTGGAGGATTTTAGAGATATCGGGAGATTATTCAAGCAGATTAGGGATGATACCACGTGCTTTAAATGTTAGAGTAAGTGGGTTGAGCTTGTGGCCTTTTATAAGAGGAAGGAGAGGCACTTTAGGAAAGCATTGAAATATTAATTTATTATAAATACATTTTATGTTTATAATGCCCCCAAACTAATTAATATAAAATATAAGATTATTATGGTTCTAAATCATTTCAAAGAATATAATTTTAACTTTTTTGTATTTTATTTTAATGCTTATCAGTTTGATTTATCATTATATAATATTGTTAATTTTAATTTTGTTAAAAATATTATAAATTTTAAATGGATAAAATATTGACACATGTGCTTCTAATTATCCATAATTTTATATGTATGAAATTTCAAATCATATAATTTTTTCTTTATACATTTTAATTTTTTTTATATTTTAAATAATTTAATTATATGTTATTTTAATAAAATATCAATAGTGTCAATTTTGACATTATTAATTTATTTTAATGAAATAAAATCCACAGAGAAAATAAATTCAAGTAAAAATATATAATACATTCTAAACCGTTCATAATGACCTATATATTATTTGATCACATTCATTTGTTCAAATGAATTTTTTTAAAATATGTATAAAAACATTAATTTGATATTTATTTTAATTAAATAATTTCTACATCACTATAATCCTTAATTAATGGTAATTATTTCATCATTAAAAATTCCAAATAAATTCTCATATTGTATATAATTTTCTATATTTATGGAGACTATTTATGTTCAGTGTTTTATCATGTTTATCATAATAATAAAATTATTATATTTATAAGATATATGAGTGCGACGTGTTGTCACCTTCTTTTGTTTTAATTATAATTACATCACTTTCATGGATAAAAGTCCATTAAATGAATCAATTATTACCCATAGGTGATATTTTTTAACTTTAATTAATAAAAGAGAATAATTTTAGTTGTTATGGTAATTTTGTTATCTTTATCGCAGTGTTAGTTACCTTAATTTACATGATTTACCTTTTACCATGGTAAATAAAATTATAGTAGTTTCAATTAATATTATCAAAAAAAATTATCCTATTAACATAATTTGGACCCACTTATTCAAAATATGGAATATCCTTTTCTTTATTTATAATGTAGAATTGGTAGAAGTTAATTTAAAATAAACACCCATGCCATTGCTTTTTCCAAACTCTTTGGTTGGAATAACCTATGGATCGAAAGTGACTCGACGACTATAGGTCAAGCTATTTGGAATGGCATAATTCACCTTGCTTGGCTGATTACTACCCGTTAGATGGAATGCTTCCACTTGTATAATGATATTTAGTATATCATCACCCATGTGTATTGAGAAGCAAACACAGATGCAGATGGTCAGGCCAACAAGAGAGTCAATCAGGACATTACATGGTTCAAAGACCATCCCAATGCTCTGCTTTCCTTGCTTGAAAATGATTGTAATTTGATACTGTTTTTAGAATCATTTAATACTTGATTTTTATTAATAATATTTGTGCTTTGGTCATCTTTTACCAGGGCATCACCAAAAAAGCTTATCTAAACATTGTCAAGTGTTTATGTCCAATATAAATGTCAAATTACATCAAATGATAAAAATTGTATTAAATGATAAAAACATAATCCAATTAAACCTTATAAAAAATATATATATTATCTAAATAAATAAATAAATTAGACGAAAAGGTATTTTTGAACTAAAATGCAGTATTTTTCACATTTCATCAAAATATGAATTTCAACAGAAAAAAACCAAAATTTCAACCAAGTTATCTTTTTTTATATCATGTTTCTAAAAGAGTAATTTATTTTTAATATATAATATATAAATCTATTATAATATATATTTAAAATTTTGGGGCCATCAAAAGGCACCCAAACGTTTTTTTTTTGAAATAATTATTTTCTCAAAAAATTTGAATTTGTCCTCATATCATGATTTAGAAAATACATAATATTAATTTTCATGTTATATAAAATTCCAAATGTGGCTAATACTATTTATAATGGCTTGTTTATGTATCATTAAATAATAATATTTTAATAATATATCATTGTCATGTGAAACTAGATATTGTGTACAATGATAACTATTGAGGAAGGTCGCTCTTGTGTATAATTAAGGCGAAGACAGTGTTGCACATAATTAAATATTGCTTTGGTGTTTCATAAAAAATCATACAAACATAGTTCATTTATACATTGATCTAAATTTATACTAAGTGTTGCATGAAATGATTTCTTTCAAAATAATTAGAAATTGTGCGTAACATAAGACAAGAATAGTGTTGCATATACTGCGAGCTAATACAGTGTGTCGTATAAACAAGGTAATCATGTTGTATACTACAATAGAAGACATCAATGAAATTAAATGTATTATATCTCATAAAATATCATGGGTTTTATAGTCTAATAAGGAGAAATTATAAATCTAAAATATAAATTTTGTTAAATGACATATACAGTAGGAGATGGTATCATCCCCAATATCCCTTGAAATCTATTAAACCTGATGTCATCATATTATCTAGGGGTTTAATGGTCCTTTTTAGATGGCTATACTTCTATGATTGATATATTTCTGTGATTTATATATATATATATATATATATTAAATTAATCAATAATTCATATCAAACAAAACATTGAAACCTTTATATACAAGTGAAATATTATAGAGATTGGAACTCCATATATTCATAAAATTTATCTTATGCAAATCGTAAGGATTTGTTAAAGAGAGAAATATTCCCTGATAAAACTGATAAGAGTGGGGTTTGTATTGAAATTGACTTCCACCATAAAGGCATTATTTCCATTAGATGTCCTAGAATGTGATAAGATGTAATCCATGGTGACTATTTCCCATTTAAATTATGGAAATGGTTTTTATTTTATAATAAAAATATAAATTTTTCATTTAAATTTACTTGATATGATACCAAAAAAACGAGATAAAAAAACTAAAATCTCATTCATCAGGTTATCCCACTAGAAAATTTGTTTTGGATTATTATATATCAGATTAATTCCATGAAAAATTTATAAGGATGAGGAATGTGAATCATTTGTAAGTTCAATCTTTAGTTCTAGTTTTATTGGGACACATATCGAGGTTTAAATTTTTTCAATTCCATCATCATGTCTTTTGAAATCTAGAATATTCACTATCATCCTCTATATCACCTCATCATCAAATTTAGTCATGTTTTTCATAACAATTTTGGATGAGTTATCAGGTATTTGATCAAGGCATGATAAATATTCATTTTTTTCCATGTCTATCATTTTAGTTCAAAGAAGCTTCGATCCCATACTGTAACACCCCGACCCTAGTTACCCAGAGTCGGTGCATTATTACATAACATTTGCATGATCACAAGAAAGATCAAATCTAGAAAGACCGATTGGTTTAGTAGCCTTGGAAACACTAGATATATTCATAACTCTTACATTACATCATAAAATGAAAAACTACTACAACAACATATTGTCTCCATAATCCACACTCATATCCCCAAATAATATCCCTGCAGGTCATTCATAATTTACTTCTTCACTTCCTGGGAAAAATAAAACATAGAAAAGGGGTGAGCTCAAATGCCCAGTAAGGATAACAATATAGAGGAAACATTCATAAATAAGAATAAACATTTAAGGCAATGTATAACTAAAACAAAAGCCTTTCAAACTTGAACATTCATCATAGTATGGCATAAATAAAATGAAATAATGCCATTTACTTATTCACATGGATATTCGACTAATCGAATAATCACACGAAAAATCAATAACCACTTTCATAATGATGGAATGCATAATTCTGAACTTTAATTTCTTTTCCAAGGCCTCGTCCCAAGACCTTGGGGCTAACTGTAACCGGAACCCAACCCGGAGTGCCTCTAATAACCGGAAACCAACCCGGAGTGCCTCTAATAACCGGACACCAACCCGGAGTTCCTCTAATAACCAGAGACCAGACCGGAGTTCCTCTAATAACCAGAGACCAAATCGGAGGGCTTACTTTTACCGGTCGCCATCCCGGAACATACTTGTCTAACACATTCATCTGAATGAATGGTTGAAATATAAAATAAAAATTTGGATTAAAAATAACTTAAGAAATATCAATACATTAAACAAAAACCATGAGTGACATAAGAATAACTTATCCACTATGAAAAATATCACAAAACCTTCAATAAAATGTGGATGTTTTGTATCATAATAAATCAACTTCAAATAAGCTTAAAATCCATCAAAGGATGTTGACATAGATGAAATCAAAACTATTTTGGAGAAATATATCTTTTTTTAAATCATTTTAAAAGTTACATAATTATAAAATAATACATTCAATTTGAAAATATTCTTATAATCTTGTAAGGGAATCTTCGACGATTTTATAATGGCGAAAAATAGCCGCAACCGCCATATAAGGTAAAAAAACATTCTTACCTTAATTTTGTCGAAAAGGTTAAAAAAGCACCTTGTTTGCAAAATGACGGAAAGATTCGTTTATAAACCTCTTATAAAAAGTCATAAAAGGGTATAAATGACTTTAAATCATATTCTTATAAATAGTAAAAATGTTTTGAAATAAATTTTTAATAAACATGGATGTGGATGATAAAGAGATCCCAGTAGATTATTACGTGTAAACAACCTCGGATAATGAAGTGATTGTGAAGTAACCCTTACAAATTTGGTAACTTATGAAACATACAACCCATGAAAGAGGAATCATACAATGAATATGTAAATACTCATAAATTAGAGTGTATTACACAAAGAATATAATTATGGGTAGTACATACACCACACAAAAGGTGATGGTGGCAATATGGCATGAATCTCACGAGAATAAGGAGTGAGATGAAAACCCCTTACCTTGTACTTTTCCTTGGTTTGGGTAGGTTAACCTCCTGTATAATGGTGAAATAATTGTTATTAAATTATTCAAAAATCATATATATTAATATGATATCATATATGATCTTTTAACATTGATTTGTTAATAATATCTTTTAATTATCGTCGTTTCGGGTGTTAACTTACTCATTTTCTTTTATATGTTTTGTTACATAAGCTGTGTTTGTTATAGATAGGTTGTATATTATTCATATCCAGAATGATATCAATTCCTTAAACATCATTTTTAAATCATCAAATGATAATTATACTTTAATGGATACGATGGAGAATGAATCTCATCGCGTTCGTGGTGACGGTAGTCCGTACGTACGCACGAGCGAAAATATAATTCTTTTGATATTAAAATAATATATAAATGGACGGTATATCATATATACAGAATCATTAACATGTTATATTTATTATTTACATGATTTACACATCATTATTATACCCATCCAAATAATAATATATTGAATAACAATTACACCACGACGTGGAGACGGTAAGCCGTACGTACGCACGTATGGTGACATGTTATTCAAAGGGTGGATAGAATACTGAATATGGTTGTACCATATTTATAATAACATCACAGTATATATAAGATACTGGAGTTATTATTTTATAATGGTAATAACAAGGAAAGAAGAAGTGGATGAAGAAAGGAACTTGAAAAGGGGTGGTGAAAACATTACCTCTTCTTCAGGTTCTTCCTATTGATTTGATCAAAAGGGCTCCATAGGGTGGCTTTCTGATCAAAATAAGGCCTCTAGATTGTATTTAGGGATTTTGGGAGAGTATTTGGGCAGAGTTTGGCCGAACCAAAAGGCATTGAAGGTTTGAAGAAATGGGAAGTAAGAGTTCCCTTTTATAAGAGGGGTGAGGGGCACCTTTGGAAAAGCTAGAAATATTAGTTTATATTAAATTCATATTCAGTTTCTAATGGCTCCAAAGTTGATTATTCAGAATTTAAGGTGGGGATAGGTCTAAAACATCTCAAAAAATAGAATTTAGACAGGTTTGGGTACTTATATTAACCTTATCTTTAAGTATTAACTCTATGTTAATTATTTTCACTTTTACAATGTCTCTTTGTATTTTTATATTATATGGTTAATAAACTTACCATATACATCCAACCGACCCCCATGTGGTCCATTAATGATACACCTATCTTGATATAAGTCTCTTGGTGATCCTTAGATTTTTAGGAATTTAATATCAATTAATAATATAATATTTTTTAAAAAACTCTTTTATGTCAATTTTGACACTATTCAATAGTTGATTTTTGTGAAACTCATAACAGAATGATTACTTCGAAAAAAGATAATTAAATCAATCCTAATATGTCATATTATCCTAGAAAATTAGTGTAATTCATTAAACGTTTCATATTATATTTATTTGGGTATTTATAATATCAATTATTTTGATTTTTCACTATTATAGTAATTACTGCATCATCATTGTGTCATAAATAAATTATATTATTTAATGTCTAAAAATTATAAATAAAATATCATTATGTATGAACTCTTTTTATCTTTCTAATTAATATTTATAATCTAAAATCCAACATATATAACCCTATGTACAAATTGTTTTACTAAAAGAGATATGCTTGTGTCATTTTTGTATTCATTTTAACTTAATTAAAATAAAGTGTCCCTATCACCTACAAGTGGCACCATGGTGTCCCAAAATTGACCCAAATATGCCTATGTCCGAACATGTATCAAAAAATAATTCTAGGACACGTTTTAGGGTAATTTATTACTATTATAATATTATTTTTTTACCATTATTTACCGGATTTACCCTTAACCATGGTAAATAAAATATTTACCGCAGTAATTATTCAAAATGTCTAAAAATAAAAGTTACCTATTTACACAATTTGAACATCCTGATTCCAAATATGGAATGCATTTTTCCAAATTCAAAACACAGAAGTGGCAGAAATTAATTTAAAATTAATTCCCGTTGTTAAAATAAAAAGCGTGTTTTTAAGAGATAATAACTATCAAAAGATTGACACTTGTTTATGTCTAGTTTAATTGTAAAATTATGTCCAATGACCAACATTGTATTAAATGGTAAAAATATATTCTAAATATACTTTAAAACCACTCAAATTCATAATTTATCAATATTAATTATTTTGATTAAAAAGGTTGTTTTTAATTAAAATTTATTAATTTTCACTATTCATCAAAATATTAAAGTTATCCGAAAAGTTCCAAAATTTCACCCTAGGCTAAATACGATATTACGAATCCAAAAATGAAGTCCATTTTGAAATATAAAATATATATAATTTCAAAAAGTATGTATTACTATTCATAACGGCTAGTTTGATAGGTTGTGGTGTGTGTTAGAACTCGAAGTTGCGTACAACACACGCTACTGTATTATTCAAAGGAAATCGTACCGTGGAAGCCTGGGATGTTTCATTTTAAAACTTTTTTGATGTCCCCATTTAGTCAAAAATTTTAAAATATTTTATTTAAAAAAGGTTCACCATTAAAAGTTGGTAAAAGTGCAATATTGAAAATGAATTTGTTCTTACATTATGTCTAAGAAACTCATAATATGGATTCTAAAATTATAATGATTATATAAAGTTTAAAATTTAGTTAATACTATTCATAAACTCTTTTGAATGGCTTGTTTGGTAAGCCATTTTTTAATTGAACTCGGTGTTGCATGTAGTGCAAGTTATTGAATTATTTTGAAGAAATAACACACTATGATTTATTGGGGTGTTACATTCTCCCCTCATTCAATAAATTGCGTCCTCGCAATTTGAAATTGATCTTCGAAAATAAAAGGTTGAAAATAGAAAATATATTTGTGGGAAAACCTACATCGGAAATTGGGTTACTAAAATTTAGTCTTAATATGAGGAAAAGAGAAATCAAAGGGTCAGCACCAAATTAGGATCTCGATTAAGAGAACATTGGTGGCAATTAGAGACATATAATTGGAGGAAAACGTAAATATTTATATGTAGTGATTGAGGTCATCAATCACAAACAAGTGTAAAATTGAGGTCCTTAAATTCATCAATCTATGATGATTTTAAATACCATCGGTTCAACAAAACATAGGTTATTAGGATAACACATTTTTGACGTTTCAAAATATCTTTGTTGAAATCCCACATAGAAAAATGAATTAATGAGGCCTCTATTTAAAATAAAGAGCGTATAGTATGAAGATTACCAAAAATAACACATACTAGGGTTCCATGTAGGAAAATATGGATATGGAAGAAAAATATAACCATCAATTATCTGATGGAGAGTGGTAGAGAACATGGCTATGAAAAGGACAACAATCCCAAAGCCATAAATTAGGGATGATTTAAGGTACCATCTAGGAAAACATTTTTGTTCTAAGTTCCTTTTCTTAATGTTGAGGAATTTATTTATGAGATTGGCTAAGATCATAAGGAGATATACTTACTTTATAATTAGAGTTTTATCCATTAATAAATTTCTACCACAAACTCATCTTTCACTCTAAAAGATAATAGAACCCTAAAAATTCTATTTACACTATTCGTATAGGGTTCCAAAATAAACGAATTTATAATTCATCTGCAGGATCTTTTAATAAAAACTACATTATTTAATCCAGGACATCTCCTGGGCCAGTGGTAGGTGATACACCCTTGTCGCCCTTCGGTTGTGGGTTCAAGTCTCGCAGCCTTGCCGGACACGATGGGTTGCTGCCCGACCTCCGGGATATCCTTTTATGGCAATCCAAAATAATCCAAACTAGAACTATCCAAAATACTTCAGTCCAAAATTTATAAGGAAGGTAAACATAATAAAGATCCTTTTTCCACGTAATAACATGTGAACACCTTTATGATGTATTCTTTTAAAACACTGCAACATCCTGAATTACCATAAATCCTTATTGATTACATTCATGATCCCTTATTCCTTAAATAATAATAGATATACTCCTTCAATCCAAAAATGTTTTAAACCCCAACAATGATGGAATATACAAATCATTAATCAGTTTCAAGGTAGTCAAGAATATCCAATATAATTTATCCAAATCAATCATGTATTATTCCAAAATCACTACCTCGGTATCAGAACTATATTATGGTTTATAATTCTCTCAACCATATATTTTCCAAAAATTTATCCTACTATTGAGTCACTTTTCTTTGTTCCACACAATCTCAAGTCCTTAATGAAACAATACTGCAGTACAATCCTTATATACTCCATAATTATTATAACAAGTACATTGTTGATACAACACTGAAATGACATAATCAACATAAGAACTCTAAACATTCCTCTTCATCTGTGGTAGTATCATAACTTGATTATTATCCAATAGCATCATTTGCGGCATAGTTTGATGACTGGGACATAGGTTCGTGTAGTGTCCAAACTCCTTGGAAATGAAGCATTGTACATTTGAAACCATTTTCTTACCCTTGTAGTCACGTACTTTGTTCCCTTTTCCTCCACACTTATAACAAACTCTCATTCCATTCAGGCAAGTTCCAGGGTGTTTCTTCCCATAGTTATCAGATATGGGAAAATTCAACCTTTTCCTCTTCCCTTTATCCATCTTTCTCTCTTCCATCCTTTTCTTCCCATGCTTCCCTTCAAATCCATAGGACTCAGTAAACTCTTTACTTATCTTATCAACACATGATATTAATTTTTTCATATGATGATAATACATGCGAGACTATTTCTCTTATAAATTCTGGCTTAAGACCATGAAATATATGATCCTCCTTTCTCTTTGTATCATGTGCATTGCTGGAGTTCTCATTCTTTCTACTAGGCACCATTTTTATACAATGGCATACACTAGATTGGTTTATGAATAACAATACCTAATCCCAAACTTGTGAAACACATAACATTAATTAAATAGTTTAAGGATATAATCCAAAATCATAAAAATGTCTCTTTTGAGGATGTATACACTCATAAACCCTTCATAATGATTGGTAAAGAAAATGAGAGTCATCCTAAGCATATCCCCCGGGAGTGTCGTAACCAATAGTGCAGCAAGGCCCGTTGTCGTGCACCAGTTCCCATTCAGGTCTAGCTCAAAGCGATGTTTTCGGGTTTTACCCATAGGTACAAATGTGCCAGATCCGCCTCTACCGGCTCGTATCCAGACAGGGATGTATTTCTTGGAAAACTCACAAAATCTCTACAATACCAAATTTCTAGGAAGTTCTTCTATACTAATCCTCATAGTTCATATTAGGTCTACGTGCTCTAATCAGAGTTTATCTAAATCTAGCTTCCAAGTTTTGTACTAAACTTCCTCTGATACCAACTGTAACACCCCAACCCTAGTTACCCAGAGTCGGTGCATTATTACATAACATTGGCATGATCACAAGAAAGATCAAATCTCGAAAGACTGATTGGTTTAGTAGACTTGGAAACACTAGATATATTCATTAGTCTTACATTACATTATAAAATGAAAAACTACTACAACAACATATTGTATCCATAATCCACACTCATATCCCCACATAATATCCCTGCAGGTCATTCATAATTTACTTCTTCACTTCTTGGGAAAAATAAAACATAGAAAAGGGGTGAGCTCAAATGCCCAGTAAGGATAACAATATAGCAGAAACTTTCATAAATAAGAATAAACATTTAAGGCAATGTATAACTAAAACAAAAGCCTTTCAAACTTGAACTTTCAACATAGTATGGCATAAATATAATGAAATAATTCCATTTACTTATTCACATTGATATTCTACTAATCGAATAATCACATGAAAAATCAATAACCACTTTCATAATGATGGAATGCAGAATGTTGAACATTAATTTCTTTTTCAAGGCCTCGTCCCAAGACCTTGGGGCTAACTATAACCGGAACCCAACCCGGAGTGCCTCTAATAACCGGACACCAACCCGGAGTGCCTCTAATAACCGGACACCAACCCGGAGTTCCTCTAATAACCAGAGACCAAACCGGAGTTCCTCTAATAACCGGAGACAAAACCAGAGGTCTTAATTTTACCGGTCCCCAACCCGGAACATACTTGTCTAACACATTCATCTGAATGAAAGGTTTAAATATAACATAAACATTTGGATTAAAAATAACTTATGAAATATCAATACTTTAAACAAAAACCATGAGTGACATAAGAATAACTTATCCACTGTGAAAAATATCACAAAACCTTCAATAAAATATGGATGTTTTTTATCATAATAAATCAACTTCAAATAAGCTTAAAATCGATCAAAGGATGTTGACATAGATGAAATCAAAACTATTTTGGAGAAATATCACTTTTTTTTAAATCATTTTAAAAGTAACATAATTACAAAATAATACATTCAATTTCAAAATATTCTTATAAGCTTGTAAGGGAAGCTTCGACGATTTTATAATGGCGGAAAATAGCCGCACCTACCGTATAAGTTAAAAAAACATTCTTACCTTAATTTTGTAGAAAAGGTTAAAAAAGAACCTTGTTTGAAAAACGACGGAAAGATTCCTTTATAAACCTCTTATAAAAAGTCAAAAAAGGGTATAAATGACTTTAACCCATATTCTTATAAATAGTAAAAATGTTTTGAAATAAAGTTTTATGAAACATGGATGTGGATGATAAAGAGATCCCAGTAGATTATTACGTGTAAACAACCTCGGATAATGAAGAGATTGTGAAGTAACCCTTACCAATTTGGTAACTTATGAAACATACAACCCATTAAAGAGGTATCATACAATGAATATGTAAATACACTTAAATTAGAGTGTATTACACAAAGAATATAATTATGGGCAGTACATACACCACACAAAAGGTGATGGTGGCAATATGGCATGAATCTCACGGGAATAAGGAGTGAGATGAAAACCTCTTACCTTGTACTTTTCCTTGGATGGGGTAGTTTAACCTCCTGTATAATGGTGAAATAATTTTTATTAAATTATTCAAGAATAATATATATTAATATGATATCATATATGATCTTTTAACATTGATTTGTTAATTATATCTTTTAATTATCGTCGTTTCGGGTGTTAACTTACTAATTTTATTTTATATGTTTTGTTACATAAGACATTTTTGTTATAGATAGGTTGTATCTTATTCATATCCAGAATGATATCAAGTCCTTAAACATCATTTTTAAATCATCAAATGATAATTATACTTTAATGGATACGATGGAGAATGAATCTCATCGCGTTCGTGGAGACGGTAGTCCGTACGTACGCACGAGCGACAATATCATTCTATTGATATTAAAATAATATATAAATGGATGGTATATCATATATAAATAATCATTAACATGTTATATTTATTATTTACATGAGTTACACATCATTATTATACCCATCCAAATAATAATATATTGAATAACAATTACACTACGACGTGGAGACGGTAAGCCGTACATACGCACGTATGGTGACATGTTATTCAAAGGGTGGATAGAATACTGAATATGGTTGTACCATATTTATAATAACATCATAGTATATATAAGATACTGGAGTTATTATTTTAGAATGGTAATAACAACGAAAGAAGAAGTGGAAGAAGAAAGGAACTTGATAAGGGGTGGTGAAAACATTACCTCTTCTTCAGGTTCTTCCTTTTGATTTGATCAAAAGGGCTCCTTAGGTTGGCTTTCTGATCAAACCAAGGCCTCTAGGTTGTAGTGAGGTATGTTTGGAGAGTATTTGGGCAGAGTTTGGCCGAACCAAAAGTCTTTGAAGTTGTGAAGAAATGGGAAGGAAGAGTTCCCTTTTATAAGAGGGGTGAGGGGCACCTTTGGAAAAGCTATAAATATTATTTTATATTAAATTCATATTCGGTTTCTAATGTCTCCAAAGTAGATTCTTCAAATGTTAAGGTGGGTAATGGTAGAAAAGAACTCAACCAATAGAATTTATACTGGTTTGAAGACTTATATTAACCTTATCTTTAAGTATTAACTCTAAGTTAATTAGTTTCACTTTTACAATGTCTCTTTGTATTTTTATATTATATGGTTAATAAACATACCATATACATCCAAGAGACCCCCAAGTGGTCCATTAATGATACCACTATCACGATATAAGTCTCTTGGCCGAACCTTAGATTTTTAGGAATTTAATATCAATTAATAATATAATATTTGTTTTAAAAACTCTTTTATGTCAATTTTGACACTATTCAATAGTTGATTTTTGTGAAACTCATAACAGAATGATTACTTAGAAAAAGGTTAATTAAAAAAATCCTAATACGTCATATTATCCTATAAAATTATTTTAATTCATTAAAATTTTAATATTATATTTATTTGGGTATTTATAATATCAATTATTTTTATTTTTCACTATTATAGTAATTACTGCATCATCATTGTGTCATAAATAAATTAACTTATTTAATGTCTAAAAATTATAAATAAAATATCATTATGTAGGAAATCGTTTTATCTTTCTAATGAATATTTATAATCTAAATTCCAACATATATAACCCAATGTACAAATTGTTTTGCTAAAAGATATATGCTTGTGTCATTTTTGTATTCATTTTAACTTAATTAAAATAAAGTGTCCCTATCACCTACAAGTGGCACCATGGGGTCCCCAAATCTACCCAAATATTCCTATGTCCGAACATGTATCATCCAATAAGGCTAGGACACGTTTTAGGGTAATTTAGTATTATTATAATATTATTGTTTAACCCTTATTTACCGGATTTACCCTTAACCATGGTAAATAAAATATTTACCGCAGTAATTATTCAAAATGTCTAAAAATAAAAGTTACCTATTTACACAATTTGAACATCATGATTCCCAATATGGAATCCATTTTTCTAAATTCAAAACACAGAAGTGGCAGAAATTAATTTAAAATTAATTCCCGCTGTCAAAACAAAAAGCGTGTTTTTAAGAGATAATAACTATCAAAAGATTGACACTTGTTTATGTTCGGTTTAATTGTGAAATTATGTCCAATGACCAAAATTATATTAAATGGTAAAAATATATTCTAAATATACTTTAAATCCACTCAAATTCATAATTTATCACTATTAATTATTTTGATTAAAAAAGTTGTTTTTAATTAAAATTTAGTAATTTTCACTATTCATCAAAATATTAAAGTTATCCGAAAAGTACCAAAATTTCACCTTAGGCTAAATTCGATATTACGAATCCAAAAATGAAGTCCATTTTGAAATATAAAATATATATAATTTCAAAATGTAGGTATTACTATTCATAATGTCTAGTTTGATTGGTTGTGGTGTGTGTTAGAACTCGAAGTTGCGTACAACACACGCTACTGTATTATTCAATGAAAAGCGTACCGTGGAAGCCTGGGATGTTTCATTTTAAATTTTTTTTGATGTCCCCATTTAGTCAAAAAGATTAATATATTTTCTTTAAAAATGGTTCACCATTAAAAGTTGGTAAAAGTGCAATACTAAAAATTAATTTGTTCTTACATTATGTCTAAGAAACTCATAATATGAATTCTAAAATTATAAGGATTATATAAAGTTTAAAATTTAGTTAATACTATTCATAACCTCTTTTGAACGGCTTTTTTGGTAAGTCATGGTGTAATTGAACTCGGTGTTGCATGTAGTGTAAGTTATTGAATTATTTTATAGAAATAACACACTATGAATTCTTGGGGTGTTACACATACAATCCTCATTATGGATAGGGTTGGAGGGTCCGTCCTTTTCAAATCATCTTGCGCTTTTTTCAAATTCTCAAGTTGTTGTTGGATTGAACAATCATAATCTTGTATCAAGTCTAACCACGTTCATTGTCACATATTGTACTCTTCAATTAAATATATAACATATTCATTCATGATCCATATATAGGTAAAAATTCTACCAATAGGGATAATGCTTCTAAAGTATTAATTCACTAAAAAATGTTGAAAAAATTGGAGCATGATTTTTTTCATTCTTCTCATTGTTTTTTTGTGGGTTTGTACATTAAAACACGACATTATCAAGATAAATGTTTAAAAACATGAAGTCTTTCAGGGATTCATTAATGTAAATAAAAAAATTATCCACATGGGAGATAAAATTGAGTACAAGTGTAGTGATATTAATCTTCTTCCCCTCCTTAAAATATTCCACATATTAATTATTCCAACCAAACATTACCCCATCTATGATAGATTATTTAGATTGATTGAAAATCAGTATAAATGTCTCACAAATTGATTATGGTAACTAGTTAATCCAATGAAAAGATTAATACCCATCACAATGTTTTCTAAGAAATACGTCAATTAACTCTTTTTCTAAGGGTCCACAACTATATCTTTTTTAGAGATAGAATGATCCCTGAATGAAAAATTATCCCACCATAATTCGAATTATTATGCATAGTATAAATATTTGCATTCCCCAATGGTCTTCACTAAAATATTCTAATTTTCTTAATCATTCTCATTTTTGGGTATAGATATCAATATTTTCAATAAAAATAACAATAGATTTGTGGATGTAATGTATAAAAACTATATATATAATATCAATGAGGATTAAAGGTTCATTATTAAGAAAATAGTTCAAACCAATGGACACATATTGTCAATAAATAATACAAATTGAATTCTTAGTTATATCATTAATATTCACATTTATAAAAGAGTATCTTGACCAAAAATCCACCATAGATAAATAATAGGCCACATGTAACTGATCAAATAACTCATCAATATGTGGTAGATGATAATTATTATCTATGATTATCATGTTGAGCTAATGACTAAAAATGTGAAGGATAATTAACCCATGCTTATTATCGAAGAAGAGGTCTTGTGCACCCCATAGTGATTCAGTTGGGTGCTTGAACCCTTTATCCAAATACTCTAACAGTTTCTTCTTCGGATAATAATATTTTCTCATGTAAATTCTATATAACATATATGATATTTCTAGAGCTCCATATATTATAATTATAGAAAATTAAACTTATCTTGTTATGAGGAAAACTAGGGAATTATTCAGGAAATGAATCATTTCATTTCCCCACATTGGGAATCTTGTTAATGTTGAAATTTCCCTTAGACTAATTCATTTGAGTAAGATCTGATTTCTTTTGTTGTAGTAATATATATTATTTATATGATTGTACTCTAATAGATTCATCTTTATCCTTTTATAAATATAGAATCAGGGGTGATTGCTGCTATATAGGGTGATTTTGTTATTTCATGAATTTATTTTGGGTTTATATAATGAAATCCAATCCATGGACAAAATAACATTGAATTCAGCAAAAGGGGATATCATAAGGTTTTCTAGGTTGTTTAGCAAAGAAATATTTATATTGGATGAATTAAATAATTTGTATGAAATAATGTCCCCATTTTCTAATTTAACTAACAATTTTGTATTCAATATTTTGATGTGGTGTTTGAATAGGTAGACTGGACTTTTGTGATATGAGAGTATTAGAAGAGTCTGAATAAAAAAGTTAGTTCACTATATAAGAATAAATAAATAGTTTACTGATAACCACATCATTGTTGAGGTCAACCAAAGTAATTATGTTTTTTTAACTACCTTACTACCATATATGTTATTGGCATTTATTATCTCAAAAAAACCTTGCCTTAGGTAATTCTTATGAATAGTTCTTGTGTTCTTTGTAATTGAAACATTATACTACCAGGTAAAAATTTACTAGATCATTCAATTATTTGATCACATTGGATGGATTTTCCCAACGAAAAACACTATCTAGGTGTCATTCCTTTATAAACATGAAACATTTCCTCACACCCTTCATGATAATTCGAAGATATTTATTCAAACACTTTTGACTTGTGGGATGTTGGGTTTTATTTCCAACATTGGATATATCAATCATACTACTATCATTGAACTCATTTTATCTCATCTTATCAAAACTAGTATTTCTGATTATATTATATCAATTTATATTTTTGGTGTATATATGAAAACTTCATCATAGATATTAATGTACAGAGTGGTTGAGTCATTTCATTGACATTGCTTCAACACACTGAAGAAATCATGACCTTTAATTTTTTAGCTTTTGGATAATTTCATTTTGTATCTCCATTTTTTCTAAATATATTCTCATATTCTTAAATAGATTCATTATAAATATTTTTTTTCTATGGAAGTCCATCTCTATTTCAGTCAATGTGTTTGGGAAATTTTTTTATTGGAAAATAATTTCTGGAATTCATTCCAATTCATGACATAGATATCCTCCTCAGACATCATGTTTTTTTATAATGTCTACCATTAATCATCTTCTACTTCCATACAATAATCATCTATTTTCACATTCTATTACACGAAGAATTAAAGGGTTGTAAAGATATTCCACATTTATTTTAACCATTTCAAAATGATTTAGTAACCATATGTTCCATAAATTATCAGAGAAATTTATTACATAAAGGACTCAAATGGAACATGAAAATTAATAGAGGGTTTTTTAAAATCATATTCATATATGTTTCAGGTCAAAAACCATGTTAATTAAGAATGTAATATCACTATTTTCTATATTCCAACTCCCTTTGGGTTATACAATTCATTTATTGAGTTACTACATGATTATTTACATTTTTTTTACTCGATTACTCATTCTTCTAGCTATTGAATTGAAGAAACACAAACTATATGTTGATTATTTTGATAATATTAGTCATATAAAAAACAAAACGTAAAAATTAATTTTTTAAAACATAGATGAAATATATTCTTTAACCAATGATTTTTTGAGATTTAATAGATAACATTCATAATCTATTTGTTAAACTAATATTTTTTTAGCATTTTTTCATTTTATAATCAGTTATAAGGATCATGTCAATTTACCAAATAATATGATCTAGTATTGTTAAAATTGATGAGCATCATGGACAATTTTCACACACTATGTGATGAAAAAATTCTAGATAAATACGTCATATTAGGGTTATTACCCTTAGTTACCTCCATACCAAATCCACCTCCACATATAGTATCTATATGAGGATATATTTTCTTGGAAATAATTTATTCTAAAAATTAATAAAATTTTATGATATATTAATATGTTTACTCGTATCCCTAATGATTTGACTTGATTATTCTTATCCAATCAAAAAATATAGTAGGACCTTCCTCTATAATCAAATTTGATAAAAAAAATATTATTTCACATTAATTCAGGATTAACTAAATAAATTCGCACATTAAACAATTAAACAAGATAACATAGAATATTTCATTGGTAAATTGGGTTCATATAACTCTAAATTAAGCATTGATAAAATATAAAAATAGAAAAATTCATTAAAATTCTCATAAAAATTCAATATTCTTCGGAAACTACAAGGTATAACCTAAGAATGTACATTTAATGGGGTAATCAATAAATCCCTTTAAGGGAATAAAAGAGGCATGGAATAATTTTGAGTTGAATATTTGATTCAAGAAGAATATAAAGTTCACATGAGAGGTGATCCAATCAGGAAAATGATCAATGAATAATGATATAACATGATAGCATAAAGACAAAATTGGAATATAGGGACAACATAAATCATGTCATAAACAGATGTCATGTATAACATCCAAGATAACTTCACCAAAATGGAGGAGTCGGATAATTAGTTATGTTTAATCCCTCATCCGTACAAGACATCTCATTAGACTAAATCGTTACCCAATTCCATGGAGTACTGTCTCAGTGAATCCATCATAATACGTACACGCCCATGTTTTCTACATAGATAATTTATCATAAGGTAACATTTCTTCACATGTAATCATGTGATTAATGTTTGTGGGTTAAAAAATTGAATTTACATAGTAAATAAATGATATGTAAATTTTCTTTAATTCCTGAGGGAAAAATATAGATAGGAATTGCAAAAAAAAACGACTTTTAAAAATTATTAATTTAAAATAATTTTGTCACCTCAACAGCATGTGTTTCAAGCAATATTTATTTTAGAAGAACCACGTAAAATTATCAAAATATTATTTTGATGTTATTTTCAAGAAATATTATTGGTGGGTATGAATATTAAAAGTTACATTATTAAAAAAGTATCATCTCAAAATATATAAATGGAATTCAATACTTATTAAATAATTATAAATTAAAAAAATTGATTTTTTTCTTAAAAATAGATTTAAAAAAATCATATTTCATAATAAATGAAATTAAACACTATTTTTGTGTTATTTTAAAGAAATATTTATAATTTACCTTTTATTTTTTATGAAATAAATAAATATTTTTCTATGAATATAATAAGAATAAATGTTTATTTATGCATAGAAATTGATTTTCATCTAAAAATATGTTTTTTGTTGATATTTGTGTACACAATTAATAAATATTTTCTTCTGTATATATGTATTTTATTAGATAAAATTAATTACACATATATAATGATTATGACCAGTTTCGTTAAATTTTCCCAGTTTTGTTGGTCAATAAGAATAGTAACTGTGATAAACATTACCTCCTCAAAAAATGGGAAAATAAGATTTATCTTGATTAGTAATAAGTGATACAAATACAATTTAAACAAATAATAATTATTTTATTAATTGAATTTAACCATTACCACCATAGGTTTGAAAACTATTTATTTAATTGGCACCATTCTATGAAAATTTATTAAATATTATTTAAATCAAAAAATGGTACAATATGTCACTACATTTGTTTTTAATATGTCCTATGAGTAAATATTGGGAAAAAAGTATTAATTTTATGAATATGAGTCTCTATTTTTATCTCAATAATAATATATTCATTATATGAATTTTTTTTATTAATTATATAATGGCATTAATTTAATAAAAACACTAATTAAATATGTCTTTATTTAAAAATAATATATAATAAATTAGTTTACCAATATTAAAATTGATATTTTCCAAATGAGTATATATGACCCACTATTTTTTAAAAATATAATGTCTTATTTTGGAGTTTTGAATCATTTGATTCCAATACCCCCTTCGTAATGATGTATTTGAAGTTAAATTATATTAACAATTCTATAATTGAAAATGATTATAATTTATGTAATTAATATATTTTTTATGTTATATATTAATGAAAAAATTTAGAAATAAGACAAGGTGGATGTTATATGATATAAAATTTCATAAATTGTCTATTTATTTGACATTATTAATTGTATGAATAAACAATTCATCCATTCAATATTGAAAAAGTTACCACCATTGTAAAAATATATATTTTTTAATCAAAATTATATTGTTTAAAATTTCGTGAAAATTCAAAAATCTCTGTTGTTTTTGGGATTACAACCATATCAAACCTTAAATAATTTTCTTCCATCGGATGGAATTTTGATATAGAATGAATTTATTAAAAATTATTTATATAAAAAATCATTGATGATCCCCTTGAACCAATTTTAAAATAGAATATACTCAGTCACTTCCTTACACCACATAGAGCCTTCTATATTGTCCAAACACTATAATATCCCTTATAAAACATTCTAGATATATTCTATAGGTCCTTTTATTTCCTAATGTACAACAATTGATATCATTATAGAGTATATAATGGAATTATCTCAAAGAAGATGTACTCACTATAACCAATCACATCATTTTAAAATCATCTTTACCTCAAAATATATTTAATTTAACAATAAATGAATATTTTAGGATGATAAATATTCATAAATGAAGTTATTATTATGAAAAATCCATTATAAATGATTGTTTATATAAAATAAGAAATTAATGTATCACTAATCGAAATATACGGCTTACCATCTCCACATTGAGATACTATTTATTTTTCAAAATCGTATTTTATTTATGGTTATTATTATAGTTTTAATATTTATTTAATATAAGTTTCAAATAATATAATTCTTTATTTATAATGTCACACTTATAATCTTACCATCTCTTAATTTTGGAAAAGATATCATCGTTTGTTCTTACTTATTGATTACCACCTCGACGGAGTGATGTGATTCGTCTTCATTTATATTTTAAATTGATTGTAATGAAAATTAATTTTTTAATATATTTGATATATATGATATAATAATGATCCTATAGAAGTTAATTAATATTATCTTTCTTTCTATTCATCCATCATGAAATGAAAATATCGTTCATGCATACATATGACCTACATTTCGATGAACAGTGTAATTCTTTACCTATATCAAACATTAATGGATTATAATAAATAAATATATATATGTTTTATATATCATGGTTAAATTCATGGAATATTGGGATGATGATTCAAGTAAAAGTACCTTTAATACCAAATCAAATCCATAAATACAGATAATGATGTTAATAACCAAAAAAACGACTTTAACAAATAATAGTTAATAAATAGTCAATATAATAATATGAGTAAGCCATGTATGTTATGATATATAACATCAAGTTTCAATAATAGATTTATATTAATCCTATATTTATTATATTGGAGGTTCTAACAAGTAAATATAATATTGGACCTAAGGTAATATTTTTCATAATCTCATCAATATTCAGATGTGTGAAGGATTTTATCTCAATTAGGGAATATTTTTATTCAATTTCGAAATTTTAATGAAATTATCCAAAAAATTATATTAAAATTATCATTATATTTTATAATTTCATTTTTACCCATGTTTTACTTTTTTTGAAAACAAATTAAAATGGTCTTTTTTCAAAACTATGACTCTCTATGACTTTTCTAAAAATGGTGTCAAGTGAATGTTTTTTAACATATAAGGAATGAATGGAATTTCCCACCATAATTTATAATGTTTTCATTAAGGTAAACATTACAAATTTAAAATGATCCTTTCAAATAAAATATTATTCAGTATAAATGTACTTTTTTTTAATAAATAAATTATTTAAAAATGGAAAAGTTATTTTACAAAAGAATTAGTCTACGTAATATTTAAAAAAATATTCTATATATGATAATTAAAATTATTTCTATAATTTTATTTGACATTAATAAAATTATATTGGCCTTAGTATTTCATGGGATTATTTTTTAATATAATGGGATAAGATTTATTGATACTGTTTTTTACAGGTTATTTAATGATGTAATAATATACTATTTATAAAACCAATTTCATTTAATTAGACCTAATATGATTATTACTTAAATATATTTTATCACATAAATGATTGTTTATAATTACATGATGGTTATGACTTATTACATTCTATTAATAGGGTAAATGTTGATATCACATGAGATAAAAAGGAATGAAATGTGGAGTGAACACGATTTTGTAAGGGACATGGTGAACTATGATAATTTGGTGGGTGATCCAATGAAACAATAATGGTTATATAAGTAGTCCCATTATACTATGATTGACTTGTAAATGAGCCTTGATAACTTATTAATTGATTTTATGTGCTTATATTTACTGCATGACTCGATGTTTTATTCATGTGATATGATTTCATGAGTATTCTAGTTTTATTCCATTTAGATTCATGGTATATTACCTTCTATGAGTTATGAAATGATAAAAAAATTTGTTAATTGATATATTGGGTAATGTGTTCAAACAATAGGTTTTTATTCATATAAAATTATCCTCATGTTATTGTTATGTAATTATTGATATATCCTTTATTTCCTATTAATGAGAATTTGAGATCACACATTTTTTATGATCCCACTAGAAATGTATAGAAGAAAGGTATTATGTATTATATTTTGAGAAAGGATTATTGTTAAAATTTATTTTTTGGGAAATTTTGATGATATTTTATAAATCAATTTTTTTCCACGGTTCAAATAGATACTATAGATAAATGATTTTAACTGGGATCGAAATGTAATGAAAGTATTATTCATCTGTCAAAAATATAGATTGTTTGAAATAATTTCCTAGAAAAAGTGTGAACCCATGAAAGTACAAATTAAAGATCATAAAAACCCATAAGGAATGGAGGAATCATTAATGTATAATTTGACCCTACTTGAAACATTATTCTTTAATAATTTCAATTTAAGATTATTTACCCCTGTTGACACTCCTTTTGGTCACAGAGACTAACAAATGAAAAAGGGGAATACCTTAAGCACAAAGGGAATCGTCCTATGAAGAAACATCAAAAATTTACAAAGGCATGAACAATAAACTTGTTAAGCATGGGTCAGACAAGTTTTATGATAGTCTTGCAAGTATACATACAATCCACATATGGGTCACACAAGTCACTTGCGCGCCCTATTCATTTTTCACCCAAGGTCCTCAATGGCCTATAAATACCCCCTATGGTCCCCCCATATTGGAGGATGAAAAATACAGAACTCATAATTAAGCTCTAGTCACTCTAGTCTCTTCATGAAGTCTTCTGAACACTTCTATTGTAATTTCATACCTAGAATGGAAGATATAAAGAGGAAGCACAAGGCCTAAGTGTTAGAACTCATTAACACTTGCAATCCTAAGTGTCCAGCCCTTAATGAAAATGGATACACTTTCACGCCGCCTTGTATTCTCACGGAAACTTGCACTCCACCAATCTGAAAGCCTCTACAGATGATACTAAGGGCTCCTATTCAAAGTCGCCCAAGTATCACATCACATGTTCTTCGTCGCCCAAGGAAACTTATGTCATGCAAGTATACATGCATGACCAAGACTTTCACACCATACCAATACTTGTGCGCCTCATTTTAATTCGCTTCCTTTCCTCAAATTCACCTCTCCTCTTTATGATTTATCCTTCAAAACCATCTTCAAATCCATTCATGGCATGGTTTCTTTGTTGGATTCCTTATCTGAAAGGAATTATGTGGACATCTCTCAAAACCAAGTGATTTACATAACTTTTTGTCACTAAGTTTAGATATTTCCTTCATTCAACCTCATCCTTTATGATGAGATGATATTTAATCTGGGAATCCTCTTTAGTAGTAAGCCCAAGTTCTCTAATCTTGGCCTCCTTCTCAGGTTAAGCCCCAGCATTAATTTCTTTTGATTTGGGCTTCCATATTAGGAATAAAACCCAATCATAAGTCCTCTAAACTTGGGCATCCTTATCAAGAGTATTCCACATTCATAATTTCTCTTAACCTGGGCCTCCTTCTCAAGAGTAAGTCACATGTTACAAATATCCTTAAATATTGGGCCTCCTTCTCAGGAGTAAGTCCCAATTCTAATTTATTTTTTATTTTTGAATCCTTCTCATGAGTAAGCCCCAGTAAAAATTTAAATTCCCCTTTAATCTGGGCATCCTCCTTAGGAGTAATCCCCAAATTAAGAATCTAAATATACATAAAGCACAAGTTCCTTTATGGACCCTGTTAATGGTAATCCTTCTTAGGAGTAAGCCCCAAGTCCCCCCTAATTTGGTCATCCTCTTTTGGAGTAAGCCCCAAGTTACAGTATCCAAATCACTATAAAGCACGAATATCTTTATGGACCATGTTTCTTGGATTCTTCTTGGGAGTAAATACTAGTCTTCACCTACTTGGGCAGTCACAAATATATAAGTCCAATATCATTCTTTGTGATCGCATATTTCATGGCACAAATCATCAAGTTTACTGATACCTCTTTTTTCTCATACCGATCATGACTCACTTGAGCATAGAGTGTAAAAGTGACCATGACACATATCTTTGGGCCGTTAATCATACGCAAGCCCCACAATTCTTAATCGAACTACGTGAACTTTGATCTCTTACTTAAAATTACTGTACGTCGGAAGCTTTTCTAAGGCTCAATCTTGTCACCCATTAATTATAATGCATTCCATATGACGTGAAACAATATCTTAATTCCAGAACTACGTGGGTTCTGATTCCTCTTTAACAAGGATATGTAGGTATCCCGTCTACAGGTACGATCCCAACTCTGAAATAATCTGTGTCCTTCTGAATGACAATAAACTTCAAGTGCCCAACTGAGTGGATTTAAAACCATTATGGTCATCATGATGACCAATATATTTCTGTATAATGTGTTTAAGGATACCATTGACTAAGAATATCTAATAAATATGGATGATTCTCAATTGATGAAGAACCTAAAATACATATAAAAGGTTCTCTAAATCCCATACATATCAATAATTGATTTCAATATCAAAAGGAAGAACACATTTTCATACTTGGTAAATTAATAAGGATTCATGTACATAACTCAAATATATAAGAGAGTCCTAGAGTAGACAATAATTCCCCCCAAAAAGGTGTGATGAGTCCGACCTCCCATCCTCTCCACCAATGAAATTATTTAGTCTCATCGGTCCACAACTAATGGGAACCTACCATTGGAAAGTAGGTCCAAATGGATATGGAATCATTGGAGGTTTCCGGTTCTATGAATAAACCCGTTAGAAACTGATTAGAATGTTTGAACCTTAAGAAAACAAGGTCAACCCCATTTCTAGAAGAAAAAAAATGGTGAACCTGAGGTGAATATTTAACCATGTTAAATGATGTTTTAATAATTTGTTAGGCCCCTATTTAATTCAATGTGAGGGCCAACAAAGAAATCAATAAAATATTTTCTCATCCAAAAGATGTAGTATTGATCTTATCTCGATTATGTCTGTTATATCAAACATGCTACCATTTTCATGATCTCTCTATATTACAGAAATGTATTCTCTAAAGTTCACACTTGTGAATGCATCTTCCGCTACTCCTGATGGATCCCTGTTTGCTCTGAGGATGAGATCACCTACTCAGTGTCTTCAATGCTAGGTCTCAAATGAAATGGTTAAGGAATACCGTCAACACAGTACCATTCCGACTTTGGAGGCCGCATGACAAGCCCTCCAAGTCAATAATTCACCATGGTTTTCCAAACAGCAATGACTAGTGATCAAGAAGCAGGTGGTTCCAACCACTGTATCCAACCATTTCGGGGAATTATCCCCAGAATTAAATCACCAGTCCCTCCCATATTATGGGGAGGTGAATGATAACGTCACTCAAAGCTTAATTCAAAGATACATGAGTCTCTCCAGAGGGATCCCATCAACAATCACCTCCAGACTCATGCAGCAGTGCGCCCTCAACATGATGAGGGTACCGCCTTTTGGGATTCATCTCTGGTTCCTCAGACCCGAGCACACAAGACAAACATCCAAAGGAAAAATTTTCCCAACAAGGATTTGGTTCTTTTCTCTGTCCCCTCCAGAGAAGTCCATCAAGGTAACTTTATGGCATGAAACGAGCGGACACACATATCTATCTGTTCTAATCCTGTTGTCTAGTAGATTTATCTGGTAGCAACACACCAATCTCGCCCAGAAATTCCAGCGAAGTATTATAGGCAGACAAATAAACCTATTTTTAATTCATCAATCAGTCAGAAGGCTCATCTTACTGCACACAAATAAGCTCTCCAATCTAATATGGTTTCAACTGATAAGCATGGACATACACCTGTTTATAATCAACAATTATGTCAGCAGTCTCATCTGCCAGTATTAAAGGAAATTCTTCAACCATACTTGATGAAGAATATACTGCAGGCATATACACCTTCCAATGTTCATCAAGCCTGCCAAGAGTCTCATTTGGTGGCACCCAGAGAAGTCAATCGGAAAGCTCCAATGACAAATTTTGAGGAGACTCAACTATCTACCCCCTATGCATAAGTGCTGTCAATATTTGTTGACAAGAAAAGGAGGACAAGAGCAGGAAAATACACCTACTCCAGACACAGAATAAACGTATATTCCCATTCGAGGAGCTCATGTCACCAATCACATTCTGACAATGGTGAAAGAGCAGAAGAAAATCCCTGCCTATATTCTGGATGCCTATAAAAATATTATAACAACATCAGCAGCATCACAGGGAAAGAAATACAAATTTTTCCCTACTAGTAGAGTGACTCATCATCATATCACTCCGGAACAGATACACACCTCTGTCCCAGTCCAAGAGGGTTGTGGGGCCTACTCTCCCACGTCATGCGGACAATCAAGTCGGGCACATACACCAGATTTAAATGGAGATAATTATCATAACATGATCATTTCTCCTGAGCAGGCACATACACCTGCCCATAATGACCACTTTCTTCATCAAGTGGTTCCTAAAGTTAGTAAGAAGGTGGGTAAGTAAAAGAAACGTCCATCACAGTCAAGAAATCATTATCTAATCTGTAATAAGGCCTTGCTCAATGCTGGAGTTCTTGATGCACTCAGAGAATTGTCTGTTGCGACTCAATATTCTACTCTCTCATTTCCCAATAGTGGGAACAATAATTTTGAAGGTCATAATTAGACACTTCATCATGAATGATTGCTTCATGAAAATTCGGTCGATCTCTAAGTATCATCTTCAGATGAGATCCACGATAACCCTCTGCATGTCTAGAATACTAAGAAGCAAGAGGTTTCATCTTTTATTGTAACCCACCATGGTGGTCCTCCCCATAAAGATGAATTTAGCTATGAAAGTCCTCTCCATAGTATTAATTCTCATTAGATGGAAAATTCTTCAAAGGACAATGCAGTAATGATAAATCCCACTTAACTTGAAGCAGTTGAAAATGTGTATCCAGTCATGTATGATGCTTTTCCACTAGTATGTAAAATACTTTCTCAATCAGAAGATATCATGGGGTGTATTTCATTCTCTGAACCACCCCTGGGTCATTCATCTTCTAGTTTGTTAAATTAATTATCTACCAATCCTGTTGAATCTGATTAAGCAACAAAGAAGCGCCAGCTTTGGTCTTAATCAGGTAGAATAATCATCATTGAATGATAATGAGGAAGTGCTCAATATGATATAACAAATGGTGAAAGGTGATGTATCAGTCATGTTTTGGCCTTTGTCTGACTCTAAGTATGATATTCTAGTAATGTTGAAAGAAGATTTTATTTACGATATTCGTCTCAACATGTGGAAAACTATTTATCACATGAAAAACATAATATTATCTTATGATGAATATGAAATTTTTTTCATGATAATATAGTGGTTATAATGACAAATTGATTTGGCATCTATCTCAGTTTCCCAAAATCCAATGGTTGAAATGCAGCAGAGATCCCTTCAGTATTCATGCCTGGGTGCACTAAAATGATTGTGCCAGTTAATTGCAAATTCCCAATTTGGTATTCATATCAGGTGATCGGGTGTTCATGGAACACTACATTTCATTGTACTATCATGTCAACAAAGCCCTCCAAAAATGGTCTCATGTAATGTTATTTCCCATGGACGTCCATAGCCAATTGGTTTTGTTTGTAATCAAAGGCTTACTTCGGAACATGCCTCAACCAGTTCTTCCCAATGTCAGGAATAAAGGGAAAAAGATTTCGAATTAATCTTTCATCAAGAAAATGAGAATATTGAATAGGCTTCTCATTTAGAGCATGCACATCATCAGGTGAAAGAAGTGTTATAATTTCCAGGTGATTTGAGTGGATGTTGGTTAATGCGTCTATCCAATTTCCAGACTAAAGTCCGTAGGATCAGGAGAGATTTTAAGAATGTCTCAGATATAGCAGCTCAAGAGCCACCTCAGCTTGCTAGACTGGGGAATCTTTTAGCTAAACCCTTGGAATCAACAAATATGATTCGAGGAGTTGAGCAGAAATAGCATAAATAGCCTCAGTCCACTGGACTAGTGACTTTTTCATATCCTCAATCTCTTCCACAGCGAATGGCTCTCTTCTCTTGATTAGGGAAGAAGCCTCAAGAATAATGCAGAGCTGAATTATCAAGAGACTCCCTCCAAATTGTGGTTTATCAAGAAGTTCCTGTGGGATCAAATCAACAAAAGGCAATTTATCATCAAGGAAATGGATGAAGATAGTATCGCAGAAATGCAGATAGAAGGGATGCAATGTGTTATGAATCAATAAATTTAATCATTGTTGTTGCTACTGATCCTCCAGCACATGAGGCTCACTCAGAGGTATCAGATGAATAAGTTCCTGCTCAAGAGGCAGTACACACAGACATAAATGAATAAGGTCTGTGTTCAAAAAATCAAAGGCTTACCCAGAATTTAGGTATTCCTTCAAATAACCAAATTCCCCCTCTCCTAAGGGATTCCGATAAGGGGATTGGAAAAAATCAGGTTACATAACACCCTTTCTCTATATAAGACCAATAACTCTCATTAGAGAAAAGGTTTTCACAATAAGAAGAAAAAATGAAGGATTTAAGGAGGTTTAATGCAGAACTACTTCAAGGTAGTCTGCCTCTTAAGCGTTCTGGAGTCAGTATGTCAAGGGAATTTGTTGTGCTACTAAGATGGATCAAGTATATCCTCCTTAACTAGTACACCCTCATAGGTCTTATCATATGGGTCATGTGCAACAACAATTGGTAGTGCTACCATCAGTTGGAGTACCAGTCACCACACCTATCCAAAATCAAGTTATTTCACCTACTCATGTCCAAGCTCAACCAGATGTTTCTCAAAATTTAGTGACTAAAATTGAGTCATTAATATCTCAGTTGGAAGTTATGGAATGAAAACATGCACAAATTCAACCCAAAAAAAGAGCTTACCCTGAATGGGTTGATGCAATTCCACCCCGATCAAATTTTGCACATACCACATTCCTGATTTTTAATGGTTCGGGAGATCCTGGACAACACTAAACGCATTTTGTTTCTCATTTTCATACTATGATGGGAACTCCTAAACAACAAGAAGATGTTAAGCTCAGCTATTTTGTATAGTCATTAAAGGGGGCTGATTTTGTCTGGTATACAAGCTTGCAATCTCGGTCAATTACTGGGTGGGAAGATCTGCGTCAACGGTTCCTTCTTCAATTCTGCTCAATTTTACCAAAGACAATATATTTTTATCTTAAAAATTTTATGTAAAGGGAGAATGAAAGAGTTTCAGATTTTATTGCTCGCTGGAAAGTAATAACATATTTCTTAAGATTAGCACTCCCTCAAGAAGAATTGTTGCTAATCTGTATGGAAAATTTTCCTGATTAATTACACACACCGTTGATCCCTGTGAAATACACAAAAGGGTTTCGATACCTTACATTGATCGCTCATCATATCGATGACTCTCTTACAAATACTAAGGATAAAACTCTTTTAATTTCATCCGCTCCATGAAGGAGATTGGGTAAAGCAGAGACTTCTACTGTTATTCTTAAACAAGAACATGTACTTACTTCCACTTCAAAACCTTCATCTTAACGAAGGGCTCTGCCTCCTGAGTGTCAACAACAATGGCCACCTCATCAAAATTATTAATGATGTCAATGCCGGAAATAGTTTGAGGTGTTAAAAACAAAGTTTATTCTTTCTGAAATGAACAAGTTCTGGGTTACTTCATTTTGGCTCTAGAATATAATTTATTTTAGTTGCCAAGGCCTAAAAGGCCGAACAAGGAAGGAGATGAAGACCATCCCAACTATTTCTCATTTAATTATATGTTGGGGCATCCCATTCAGTAGTGTTTTGTCATCAAAGACATCCTGAAAAAATGGTGCACTTTGGAAAAGTCAAACTAAAAGGTTCTTCAATGCAAATAGCATGTGTTACTGCTACAGATCCAGAGGAATAATGTGAGTGGCACAAAGTCAAAATAAAAAATGCGTAGAAATATGATGATTGGATAGTTAGAAAAATGATCAACCAAACTCATGAAATTTTACAAACAAAATTGAAGAAACTAATTGTGTCTTCTGCTATGAATGCCAAATCAAAACCCTCTTCATCAGAGGGAAAATCCTCAAAGAGGCAGAATAATTCAATGAAAGAAGATCAGTCAGAAGAAGATGAGCTCGTGTTAATGCCCAAGTTGTCATTGACTATGGATTATTTTATGCCATCTAATTAAAAAGTATTGGCACCGCCCCACCAAACGACACAACCTAAACTGGATAATCCGGATGAATCTTCATCAGATGAAGAGTTGATCTTTGGTTCTGTTAACAAGATTCAGTTAACAGATTCTTATGCAAGTCACAGTTTCGATCATGATGATCCTGAGTTCCCTTTATCAATTATAAGAATTAGAAGGAGTTATAGAGTTTTAGGATACAGGGGAAGACTTGGATATTTTAGAAACCACTATTCCAATCCTAACCCTACTAGAACTGTATATGTAGCAAAAACCCGTGGTCGAGCCCTTCAGTGGGCTCAACAAGAAAAAGAGAGTTCTTCCACACATGGAATTTTCATTCCTGGCACAATTATTCTAGAGGATCAGTTAGAGGTTACACCTTCTTCCTCTCAGAAAATTAATAGACCTAATCGGTCTAATCTGCCAAAGCATGGAGTATTTCCAACTCATAACCCAGTATAAGATACATCTACTTCCAAATCATCAACATCTAAGGCACCTGCGAAGCCACATTTCCCTATTGGAAAACACAGACATTTGAATTAGAAGTATGATGTCTTGAAACATTTGGCCCTCGTACCAGCCAAGTTATCAATTCTAGATGCCATGAATTTATCAATGGATCTTCGGGAGGCACTCATTAAGGCTTTGTGAAGTCATATGGAATTCTAAACTGAAATTTATGTTGCTTAAGTCTACCATGTACAGAATGATATTGCAGGATTCCATGTAGTGATATCTTTTACCGATGAAGATAAAGATGATGTTGTGCATGGACATATTAGATTTTTGTATTTATCTAGAAGGGTCAATGATATAGACATCCGATGAGTTTTCATTGATAATGGTTCAGGAGTCAACCTCATCTCTATTCGTACACATCGTCGATTGGGCCTCACTAAATCTGATTTATCTCCTTTTACATTGATGTTTCAAGGATCTGATAAAAATGAACAAGAATCTCTTGGTGAGATTACACTCAGAACTAAGTTTGGTGACCTTATATCCAAATCATATTTCATGGTTGTTCATCATGACACAGCCTTCAACATTTTTCTTGGAGGGACATGGCTATATCAACATGTGGCTACAGCTTCATCATACCATCAATGTCTCAAATATTGGTTCAATAGTCAAATTGTGACATTATGTGGTGATAAATCCCCATTCAAAACATGGGAATCTCAATACATTGAGGCATAATTCTATCACGTGGAGGGAAATAAAGTATCTATGAAAAATGAGGTTACCAAAATTAATTCTCCATATGGTTTGGAAATTATTCCAGTAAACCCATTCATACATGTGAGTATAGAATATGTGTTTCCTATAAGTCAAATTGACAAGATAGACCCTAATCCCAATTCACTTAGGGAAACATCTATAATGTAAATTACAGCAACCAAGCCAGATAGCATGGGATAAATTGTTGATTCACCAAGAAATAATGAATGCTCAAATGGAGATGTCTTCATTTCATTCGCTGAAATCTAGAAATTCTATACTTCATCAGCCAGGCAAGAAGAAGTTATAGCAATGTCAGAGATGAACAATGATGTTGATTCTCAATCAATCATCTCCTCCTTATTACACAAGGAAGACCCTTCATCATCAATAGTATTAGAAATGGTTGCCTCTTCTTCAAGATGATCAAATTTTAACATCTCTCTTGATTATGTAAACTGTGATTCATCGTCTACTATGCATGTAGAAACAGAAGAAATAACACGTTTTGATGAAGAAGAGGAAGATCTCAGGGATGCTCCTCCAGCATTTGAAAATGGTATCTCTACTACTGTGGATGAACTCAGATAAATAAATCTGGGTACAGAAGAAGATCTGTGCCCCACTTTAATTAGTGCGTCCATGAATCTAGAAGGGAATGAAATGTATATCTCATTTTTAAAGAAAAATCGAGATATATTTTCATGGAATTATACATAAATTCCAGGGCTTGATCCTGATGTTGTTACACATCATTTGGGTTTTCCAGAAGAACATCAAGGATTCAAGCAAGCCGCAATAAGAACACAACCAACTTATGCTTCCAAAATTGAAGCAGAATTGGATAATCTTATCAAAGATAACATCATCACAGAAGTTAAATATCCCAAATGTTTGGCTAATATTGTCCTTGTGAAAAAGAAGAATGGAAAAATTAGGGTTTTCAATGATTTCAGAGATCTTAATCGGCATTGTCCCAAGGATGATTTTCCAGTTCCGATCACAGAACTCTTAATTGATGAAACAGCTGGCTATGAAGCACATTCCTTCATGTATGGATATTTTGGGTATAATCAAATCCAAATGGCTCCAGAAGATGAAGAATCGATATACTTTATATCCCTTTAGTGTGTGTTTTTCTATTAGGTAATTCCATTTGGCCTAAAAAATGCAGGTGCTACATATCAACGTGCCATGCACCGTATCTTCAAACCCTTTTTAGGGAAGTTTGATGAATGTTATGTGGACTATTGGGTGGATAAATCTGTAACAATGTTCTAATAACTAGGCTGATTTGGAAATAATATTCCACAAACATCAACAGCACAATTTGTAGATGAACCCCTTGAAATGTGCTTTTGGGGTAACCTAAGGAAAATTTCTCGGCTTTGTTGTACACCATCTTGGTATCGAAGTTGATCCTGAGAAGAAAAAATCAATCCTTGGTTTGTCACCTCCTTGAAATTGGAATGAATTTAAAGGTATTCAAGGACACTTGGCCTATATTTGTAGTTTCATCGCCAATCTGGATGCAAAATGTTTACCCTTCACCAAATTGATGAAGAAAGGAGTCACTTACTAGTGGAATGAAGAATTTCAAGAAGCATTCAATATTCTCAATGAAAATCTCTTGATTCCATCAGTATTAATTCCACATATTGAAGGCAGACCACTTATTCTTTATGTGATAGGTTTAGATCGATCATTGGGTGCCTTCCTTTCTCAAAATAACGATGCTGGGAATGAAAACAATATTTACTATCTGAGTCGGACAATGCGTGAGGCAGAAACATAATATTCAAGTATTGAAAAATGTTGTATAGAAATAATATTTGTCATTTAGAAATGGAGACACTACCTACAACATCATGATGTACAATTGGTATCTCAGAATAACCCTGTCAAATTCATCCTTAGTCGTCCAATGCTTACAGGACGTTTGTGAAGGTGGGTAGTTTTTTTGAAGCAATTTGATATCCAGTATCTGTCTCAAAAGGCATTAAAGGGACAAGATCTTGCTGGTTTCCTTGCTGAACATATTTCAATAGAAGATACATCTTTAGATATTGAACTTCCTGATGAGGAAGACTTTTCTACTAAAGATAGTATTCAAACATGGTAAATGTACTTTGATGGTGCTTCCAGAAGTCCAACACGGAAGAAAATGGATGATCCTAAATTCAACAAAGTTGGGTTATGAATTGTGCTCATTTCTCTAGAAAAGGAGGTGCTACTCTATTCCTTCTTATTGTTGGGATGCAATACAAATAATGAATCAGAATATCAATCTCTCATCGTAGGATTGGAGTAGCCGCTTCAGGCACAGTTGAATTACATAAAGGTGAAAGGTGTTTCAGACCTAGAAATCAAACAAGTCAATGGGGATTATGCCATCTGAAAACAAGAGTTAATCCCTTTTTATGATTATGTTATAGTGTTAATGGAGGAATTTCCTTCGGAACTGAAATTTTATTATGTCACGTGATCACAAAATGCTCAAGCTGATGCACTGGCTAATATAGCCACAACTCTGGCAGATCCAAATCGAGATGAAACACTCATCATTATTTCCCACCGTCGTAGAGTATCACCTTACGTTCCAATCAGAACAGCAGAAATCAATTGAATTTTTCCCATTTCTGAACCATTTGGTCATACTACAGGATGGATGACTCCTATCAGGGAAGACCTTCAAAATGGAACACTCCACCCTGATAGAGCTGGGAAAGAACAAGTCTGGCGATGTGTGGTCAATTTTACTCTTTATGATAGCCCTTATCCCCTACGAAAAATTCTCTACAAAAAAGGTTTTGATGGAATTATCATTAGATGTATTCATGGTGAAGAGATAATGGCTTTCATGACTGAAGTACATGTAAGAGTCTGTGGTGCCCACCAGTCTGGAGAGAGACTATCTTATCAAATTTGAAGGCTTGGAAACTATTGGCCATAAATGATACAAGATTGTGTCTGTTTCACCACGAAGTGTCATTCATTCCAAGTATATGGAAATTTCATTCATTAACCCCCAGAGTTTCTTTAAACAGCTAAATAATCATGGCCATTTTCTACATGGGTTATGGACGTAGTTGGACCTTACCCTTCAGCTTCATCCAAGCAGCTTAAGTATATTATTACTGCTACTGACTTCATTTCCAAAAAGGTCAGAGGTAATACCTCTCAATGAAGATAGTTCTAAAATCATTGTTAGCTTCATCAATTCTAACATCATTACCTTATTTGGTGTCCCTCATACCATATTGATAGACAATGGCACCAACTTCTGTTCATCCGAGGTATGGAAGTTGTATCAAGAATACAACATCAAATCCAACCATTCATCTCAAAATCATGCAGTGGCCAATGGAAAAATAGAAGCCTTCAATAAGACTCTTTCAAACATACTGCTAAAGATGGTCAATCAGGATAAGAAATCGTGGCTTGGTAAACTTTTTCATGCCTTATGGGCTTATCAGACCACCACACGCACTGCTAAGTGGTCAACTCCTTTTTTATTGGTATATGGAATAGAAGTTGTCATGCCTATTGAGGTTCAATTACCATCACTCAGAGTATCCATTTGTGATCAGTCATCTACAGATGAGAAATCTCAAAAGAGTCTGGTTGAATTGGAAGGATTAGATGAAAAATATTTTTTACCTTGCACCACTTGGAAGTCTATCATAATCGAATAGAACATGCATTCAACAAAAAAGTTCATCTTCGTTCATTCATTCAAGGGGAATTGGTATTGGTCCTCATAAATCCAATGATACCAGGGAATTATCCTCCAAAGCTTGAGACAAAGTGGGAAGGACCTTATTCAATACATAAGGTCTATTCCAATGGAGCTTAATCTTTAATCTCAATGGATGGAGAAATCATCACGACTCTAACCAATGCAAGATTCTTGAAGAAGTATTTTTTTGATGCAAAAATACACCATTGTCAAACATGACGTTAAACCGTGTCATCCTCACTATATGACGTTAAACAATAATGTTCCTCTTTTTTCCTTACTGCATCACATTAAATTATACAGTCCCCTCTCATGTCCAACATGACATTAATCTGTGTTGACATCCAACATGACGTTAAACTATGTTGTCATCCAACATGACGCTAAACTATGTTGTCCTAGCTAGATTACACTAAACTGTGCCGCACATATACATGCATATGACCTTAAACTATTTTTTCCTTCACTTCATGACATTAAACTATATAGTCCCCATTCTATAGTCCTTACTGCAACACTTTAAACTGTATAGTTCCTCCATTGTCCAACATGACGTTAAACTGTGTACAGTCCCTTATTGTTAAACATGACGTTAAACTGTTCATTGCTAGGGTTGATTCTTCCTCTTTCTTCTCACACCAAGTATGACTCATGTGATCTTAGAGTAAACTCCAACCATAAAACCCTCTCCGGTCTGCTAAACATGCGTAAGACCCAACACCATTTTGGGTTGTTGTCCTAAAGAATAACTTGATCACAAATTCAATCTTCAATCGAACTATGTGGACTTTGATCCTTTCCTTCTAGGTAGGGTACGTAGGCAACCTACTGAGGTTCAAGACCAAAACTAATATATTGACATCGGTTAACCTCCATCACATATGATTTTGATTCCTGAAGCCGCCCCCAGAACCAATATTTTTACATTGGTTTAGCACCATCCTTCCTATATGACGTTAAACTATTCACACTTTGGTCAGGTACGACAATAAACTACAACATTCATTGAAACCCTAACCTAAGAGGGAATAATTATTTACATTGTCTCCAATAATTTTATATTCCAAAGAATACGTGCATACATGGCAGTGCATGATCCTTTAATCTTGGTTCAAACCAACATTGCACTAAAGTCCCCTTTCACCCTTCACTTGTACGAACCAAATCTAAACAGAGGGTATTTCAAGAACTGTGTATGGATTGATTCCCATCTTTATGGGATACGTAGGAATGTTCGAGCGTCCCTCGAATCCAGCCTCAAGCCTTTTGGCCTAACCCCAAATTCAACTTTCAGTCCTTTGGCTGAAAAGTACTCCTGTAAAAACATGAATGTGGTATGAAAACTCTGGTCTGCATTCATATCAGATTTATAAAACACACATTGTGTATTCCTCATTATGGTCTGAACTCTATGACCCTAAACTAAGATCTCCTACACTCTCGTCCATCATGACGTTAAACTGTATTTCAAGAACAATTTATGGCTTTATTCCCATCCTTATGGGATATGTAGTGATGTCTAGTACCTCAATTCAGGACCCAGCCACAACATGATTATGGTTAGATTTGTTCCATGTATCTCCTTCATGCATTGGAAAATACTCATTTTCATGTGTCATACTCCTAACCTTAAATACTTCTAGATCCCCATAACAATTTTCTTGACATTTGGTTTCAAAATTTCTAATACCTGAGAGTTCTTTTTCTTGACTATGCAACATGTGCCCATAGGCGGCCTTACATAAGTAGTCTACATAACGGACCTATCAAGAAAAAGATGTTATTATTTGACAATTCATCTAATTCCCTTAAATTTCCATTTATAATTCAACCCCCTAACGAGTTTGTTAAATAGTGGTAACTTCATTCTTGGGCGAAAAACCTTTTTTTCCGTATTGGTCTTAATGAAAATATGTAGGGATTTGAAAAAATAGCCATCCTTAACATATTTGTCCCATACTCTTTTTCATGATCTAAAAGTATTCAATTATAGATTTTATATTTCCCTTCCCTACGTTTGGGTCAGAATTTCGCAGGGGTGACATTTATCCAATTCTTTGACTATATTGTCTGGGAATATCCTCTCTATATTCAAGTACCTCTCTCCATACAGCAGACTCTAATCTTTAGAAAATTTGAATCTCCATAAACTTTCACTGGATTTTTAGCAATAGAAAAGTTAAATATCTTAGAGTTCTGTTGCCTGACTATGCAGCACATGCCCTTAGGAGACCTTACTTAAGTAGTCTACATAACGGACCTGTCAGCCAAAAGATGCTATAATTTTACAATGCATCCAATGCCCTTAAGTGTCCCAGTATAATTAACCGCCTAACGTGTTTTTCAAATAGTGGTAGCATCACTCTTAGGAAATAATTATTCTATTTCATTTTATCCATTTTTCATATCATTCCATAGATTCAAAATTTCTTAGGTCATAGTTTACATGTTTTCCCCCATACTTTATGTGGTAATATGTTTTTAGATAAATTATCAAGGAATTGAGTCAATTTTAATCCATTCTGTCAAAGATATTCGACCATAAACATTAGCCTTTTTATGTCCAACATGCCCGACTTTAAGCTGCCCCTAAAAGAAAATGGAACTCTAAACAAAATTCACGTCCCAACTCACTAAACATACATTTAGAATGATCTAGGAAATATTGAGAAACAAAAAGATTCAAAGTTTGGAGGGTTATTTTTTATGATCCTAGGAAAAATCAAATCATGCTTACTAGGCCCACTAGCTAATGTATAATGTTTAAGCAGGTAGAAAGACAATGCAGGAAAATGATTGAAGATGAAATTGATTTTACTTGATGCCCAAAGTGTTATAAGGACATCCACAGAGTGTATTCTATTTTCTTTTCCATGATTTACAAGAGGCTTTCAACGTAACTCTTCATTTCATTAACAGCATCCTGAGCATCATCGGCAGCCACTTGAATTTCATGCACTCGACTTGCTTCACACTTTTCATACCATTTGTTTTAACTCCTTCTAGTGAATTGTTAAGTTGGTCAAGTTCCCCAGTAACAGCATATATCTTCTACTAGAGGTGCATCTGCTGGAAAACATTCTCCTTGATCTTGTGCTTTAGCTCCTTCAACTTAGAAGCATGATAAGCCTTAGCCCAGGACATCGCAGCCTCAAATTCGCTGATATTGGTCAACAGCCTCACTCTGGTGTGGTCTTGACTGTAATTTTGCTCCTGCTCCCTTCTTAAAATGACTTGTTTCACCGCATTATGGATCTCTTGATATCTCAAACCGCCAAGTCCCAACATGACGGATAGGGATGACAGTCGTGGGATCTTCGAAGATAGCTCTTCAATAGGAACTTCAATATGATCTTCCATATTTTATGTCATGCCTTGCGACATGAACATTGGAGTGCCTTTTTTAACTCTAGGTCTGATTCAACATTACTATCATAGGGGGGAATATAATCTAGGATTACTACACTTAATAAAGTTCCATATTCTTCTCCTTCCCCCCTGAGCTGTGGTCCTCACTTTCTATTCCCGTTTGGGATGAGGCTGAGGCTTCACCTCCAGATCTAGCCACTGAAATTGATGGCCCTGCATAGTCAATTAAAAGTACTGGTTAGTTTCAACGGATAAAAAAAGTTGATTAAGATGTCTTCCAAATTATGTACAGTCACAGATATTATCATCTCTTACCCAGTGGTAGATCAGCAGCACAAGAAGGCTCATCCCCGTCTCTCCTAGCTTGCACAGGATGTTCAAGATGGATTTGGGGAATCTCGGCCGGGTTAAGCTCCACATGAGTTAGTGTCTCTACAATGATAGTGTTGTCCATACCCCCTTCAGGAATTAGCAGATGTAGATCCGCTCAGATGGAACTACACATTTCAACCAATCATGGTCAGTGATGTAAAAAGAAAATTTTAACAGGACGAAGGATAACACTCACATCCAATATCTTCTAAATTTTCATAGTAATTTAACATGATAAAAAATGTATTCAAAATATGCGGAAAGTTTTATCATTTCATACAGTTATATCTCAGATTCATGGTTAGTCTCACCAGTGGGATTATTTGATATGTCTTCTTGGAGACCCTCATCCTACGGCCTCTGACCCTGAACAGCTTATTCATATAACATTTCGGAGGCAGTTGCAGTGGCATCAAAATGTTTTGGTGCATATGTTGAACCTAATGTATCATAGAATTGATGTCAGTTGATGTTTTCATTCAACATTTTATGAAGCATTGTTTAATTACCAGAAGTAGGCTCTTCTCTCCTTGCAGCAGCAGCTGGAACAGTACTGGGAACATACACTGGTACTTCTTCAGGAGCAGCCAAGTGAGCATGAATTTTCAACTGTTCACTATTACCCTCCATCATCCTCAGATGAGGGTAAGTCCTCTCCTTCAAAGGTGAAATTGAGGAAGCCCCTATAATCCCACGAAGTATGAGAAATCATTTTCATGAGTTGGAATTCATGACTATCAGAAGGACTTACCACTACTAATGAAGTGTTTAGCTGTGGAATTATTCCTTCGATGTCTTTTCTTCTTTGGATTTTTTGGAGTGTTGACATCATCATCTTGAAATACAGGAATTGGGGAATGAAATTCGTTGCCTAACTCCTTGTCCATGGCTTGCCGACCTAGAGATACCTTGCCCGGCTCGCGAGGAGATACATTAGCTCTGATGGAAGTGCCACCGGGGCTATATTGTGGTGAAGGAACCACATCATTTCCTTTCATTAAAATCTGCTGGATGAAGAAATTAATTTACATAAGTAACAATGCTTTAACTGAAATCATGTTGCAAAGAAAATATGGAAAGAGACTTCCATCTTTAGGAACCACGTAATCATGGAACTCCTCATCTACGGAAGCACCAATCCAATCAGTGGTGCCATACTCTATCAATTCCTTCACCCACTTGGTGATAAGAATGGAATCATCATTGGAATATATGAGCATCTCCAGCTCTCTAATGTAAGCCCTCACTTCATCGGGGTTATCCTCAAAATGTATATCAGTATATTCCCGAAGATTCTCTACTCCGGGGATGTGTAGCCCTTTGCATATGTCCAGCCATGGAGTTTCAGCATCGCAATATAGACTCTATCGTGTCTTCATGGCCTCTAGTTGTCGATATTCAGCATGTGTACCAGAAGGGTGTGAGGAGGGTCCTACAATCTTTTACTTCAACTTCTTCATAGCTCCTGTAATCACAGATAAAGGATAAGAAAATAAAACTTGTTGCTCTATAATTTAATGGAGACTAAATTTCCTCAATGATATAACTCACCATGAGTTGATGGAGTAGGTCTCTTAATTCATCCAGGTGGATTGTATCTGGAACGATGCCACATTGACACATGTCGTGCTGCATCATCCCCATCCTGGGAATCCGGTGAATCAGCCCTGGGTGTGGAACCAGGTGAATTAGCTCCGGGTGTGGAAGAGTCACCTTCTAGATGAAAGGTTTCATTCTCGACAGTTCTCTTCTTTTTCCCACCCGAGGAACCATATGATTCAGTACGCCTTTAGGGTATGATGCAAACCAGTTCTCATCATACCATGTAGTCAAGTTACTCGCCGCTCCAGCAACTCGTAGATCAAACACTACCCCGGTCTTCTCCATAGCAGTCAGCAACCATAGTTTAAGGGAAAACATCAGATGATATTCTGACCAGACAAGCACATGAGGGGATACAACAATCTACTAAAGACACTTGAATTGGTGTGCAAATCTGTATAGAGCATAGACCTCGCATATAATCTATCCTTCAATCCTGGTGGCCAATACATCATCTCTGCAAGCCATCATGTATGACCTCCGTTCAAGGTTGGTTCTTTCATCATAAACAAACCTCTCGGTTGGTGGGTTTCCATTGAGAATGAAATGGAATTCCTTGAACATTCTTAGCCTTACCTTCATATCATAGGAGTTGAGGGATAATGGAAAAATTCCAGAAAATGCTTGGATTGATGGCCTGAAAAAACATCCCTGAACCTGTACTCCGATCTATATAGTATATGTCCTGAAATGAGTGGCGATCCATCCCCAAAAAACTTGTAATGTTACCACTATTCTCAAAGTAGAATTACTCATATAAACATGGAGTAATCCCTTGTGATTCTTTCCCAAAATGGGGGTGGCCAACCCAACCATTTTCCTCTCAACCTATTTAGCTACAACAACGAAGGTCCCTGGCCTGACGCCTCCCTTCAAATCCCTAATTGTCAGAAGATAAAAGCTATTCCACAAGGCTAAGATGACCTCTAGATGGGTCTTTTCTGGGATTCTATGATCCAGTTTGTACCCCCCCCCCTTTCAAATTATCCTTCTTCCTGGGTTGTCCAGAATGTGCCAGGAGAAACCCTCTTCTCTGTTTTGGGGCAGGTAGTAGGACGAGTATAGGTGGTCCCCTTCTCCTTATTCTTAGTAATAAACATTTGCATTCACTCCTCTGAATGAATATCCTTTCTAGAATGAGTTTTGGAGGACTTTAAATTCTTGAGATGGTAGAAAATTCTCAATAATTCTCGAACCAAAGTCAGTGTCTTATCCGAATCATTCCATGTCACCATGGGATGGATGAATTCATCATACATATAGCCTAAAATTATAGCACCCTAGATCTTGTAGACATCCCACAAACCAATTCCTACTTCTCCATGAGTTAGATGGAAAGAATTAGTTTCTGGGTTCCAGTGGTAGATTAGCTTCGGCACAAAGTCATCATTCCTATAGATATATGTCTGCCCAGCCCAGACGCCTTCATATATTTATGCTCCTTTTAGATCCTCAACAAACACTGCATAGGTTTGTGGCACCCAATATTCCCCCATCCATGTTATCTTCACACCTCCTCCAAGACTAAATTCCATACTCTTCTTCTAGCCTTTGGATTGATCCATCTGATAATTTTGGAAAATAGAGGGAAAATAATGCATCTACAGATCAGGCTTTTGAGGTTTCAGATCTGGGGAACATGGACTATGATGCATTATAAATTCCATATCCATTGTTTCAGAATTTTCGAATGATCCTCAAACTGATACATTTTCTGATGCAAAATTGGTGTAATTCTGAAACAAAGAAAGTGGGAGAAAGTTATTTGGCTCTGGAATGTTGACTCCATGTAGATGACCATGGAAATATAGAGGCATGTAGATGCTCTGTTGGAAATTAAGGTGATACTTCTTCAAGTACTTGGACAAATATGGGAGAGTGTTGTCACAGATATTACAGTATTCATGGCCAATGACATTCACCATGTCATCAATTTTATTATTGTCTAGCTCATGAAAAATTCCAATTCATTTAAGATACATTTAATATGCACAAACATTAGATAATTATCTTTTACAAAAGATGATTTTTCATAAAATTTGTGAAGAAATTTGAAAAAATGGATAAGGAATTAAGGTGCACAAGTCCCATGTTGGCGTGCAAGTCTAATCCAGTCGCGCATGTATTGGCGCACAGATATCACCGTACAAGTCCAAATACCATTGACAATGTGTGACAAAATTGAGAAGAAGCAATGAACCGCGAACAACCCCACCTGCGCGATGAGAGCTAATTGCGCGTCGAGAGATCAAGAGCGGTTGAAACCAAGGGTTTTGTGTGAAGTGGTTACGCATATTTATAGGCATGGACATACCCTTTCTCACCATACACTTCGCAGCTAGCACCTGCGCGCCGCTCCATGAACGCTCAAAACCTACGCGCCCTAAATTCCTTGGTTTTATCCTTTACCTCATAGTCAAATCCTCTTTCCTTTTTCAGAACCAACTCTAAGGGGGGACTTTTGATGATGCTCCTTTCTGTCACAGAGACTAATGAATGAAAATGGGAAATACCTTAAGCACAAAGAGATTCATCCTTTGAAAAATCATCAAAAATTGACAAAGGCATGAACAAGAAACACTTTAAGCATGGGCCGCACATGTTTTATAATGGTTACGCAAGTATACTTGCGTGACACATATGGGTCACCCAAGTCACTTGTTTTCCCTATTAATTTTTTCACCCATGGTCCTCAATGGCTTATAAATACCCCCTGTGGGACCCCCATTTTGGAGGATGAAAAATCCAAAACTCAGAATTAAGCTCTGGTCGCCCTAGTCTCTACTTGAAGTCTTCCAAACACATCTCAGGCAATTTCTTACCTAGAAAGAATGATCTAAAAAGGAATAATGAGGCCTAAGTGTTATAAATCATTAACACTTGCGTGCCTAAGTGTCCATCCCTTAATGGAAATGGATGCACTTGTGCGCCACTTTGTCTTCTCATAGAAAGTTGTGTGCCACCTATCTGAAAGCCTCTATGGATGATATTATGGGCTCCTATTCAATTTCTACCAAGTATCACTTCAAAGGTTCTTCATCACCCAAGTGAACTTCTTTCGTGCAAGTATACTAGCACAACCAGGACTTGTGCGCCAGACCAATACTTGCGTTCCTCCTTTCAATTCACATCCTTTCCTCAAATTCACCTATCCTCTTCAAGATTTAGCCTTCAAAACCCTCTTCAAAGACATTCATGGCAAGATTCCTTTGATGTCTTACTTATCTGAAAGGAATTATATTGAACATCTCTCAAAACGTTGTGATTTACATAAAATTACTTCACTAAGGTTAGAGATTTCCTTCATTCAACCTCATCCTTTAATATGAGAATATATTTAATTTCTGCATCCTCCTTAGGTGCAAGCCCCATGTTACCTAATCTGGACCTCCTTCTCTGGAGTAAGCCAAAACCTTTATTTATTTTGATTTGGGCTTCCTTCTAAGGAATAAAACCCAATCGTAAGTCCACTAAACCTGGGCCTCCTTCTCAGGAGTAATCCCCATTCATAATTTCCCTTAACCCGGGCCTCCTTCTCAAGAGTAAGTCCCATGATATAAATCTCCTTAAACATTGGGCCTCCTTCTTAAGAGTAAGTCCCATTCCTAATTTCCTTTTGATTTGGGAATCCTTCTTAGTAGTAATCCCTAGTCATAATTTAAGGTCCACTTTAATCTGGGCATCCTCCTTTGGAGTAAGCCCCAAATTAGGAATCTAAATCTCTATAAAGCACAATTACCTTTATGGACCCTATTAATGGGAATACTCCTTTGGAGTAAGCCCCATGTCCTCACTAATTTGGGCATCCTCCTTAAAAGTAAGCCCCAATTTAGAGTATACCAATATCTATAATGAATGAATATCATTATGGACCTTGTTCCTAGGCTTCTTTCTGGGAGAAAATCCTAGTCTTCACCTACTTTGGCAGTCACACATACATAAGTCCCATATCATTATTTGTAACTGCATCTTTCATGGCACAAATCGTCAGGTTTATTGATACCTCTTATTTCTCACACTGATCATGACACACATGGGCTTAGAGTGTAAAAGTAACCATGACACATCACTTTAGGTTGTTAATCATACATAAGACCCATAATTCTTAGTCGAACTACGTGGAAATTGATCTCTGCCTTAAAATTATAGTACATAGGAAGCCTTTCTAAGGTTACATCCCGTCACCCATTAATTCTCATCTGTCCGATATAACGTTAAACTATATCTTAATTCCCGAACTATGTGGGTTCTGAATCCTCTTTAACAAGGATACGTACGTAGCCGATCAGTGGGTACAATCCCAACTCTGAAATAATCCATGTCCTTTTGAATGACAATAAACATCATGTTCTTCAGTGAGTGTCTTCAAAACCAGTATAGTCATCATGATGACCAAGATATTTCTATTTAATCTGCTGAAGGATATAATTGACTAAGAATCTTTAATAAATAAGGATGATTCTATATCAATGAATAACCTCAAATAAATATAAAATATTCTCTAATTCCCATACATATCAATCGTTGATTGCAATATCTAAAGGAAGAAATAATTTTCATACTTGGTAAATTAATAAGGATTAACAAACATGACTCAAATCTATAAGATATTTCGAGAGTAGACAATAATTCCCCCCAAAAAGGTGTAATGAGTCTGACCTCCCATCCTCTCGACCAATGCAAATTATTAATCCTCATCGGTCCACAACTAATTGGAACCTACCTTTGGAATGTAGTTCCAAATGGATATAGAACCATTAGAGGTTTCCAGTTCTACGAATAAACCCGTTAGAAACTGATTGGAACATTTGAACCTTAAAAAAATGTCATACCCATTTCCAGAAGAAACAACCCCTATAGTTCGGTCACATTGATAACTGTTTTGAACTAATATACCATCTGTTACCATGTTTAGACGTTTTAATCTATTATTAGTTTCCCATCATTAAAAACTAAAACCTGAAAAAGGTCTTTATTATAGATCCACTATATGTTATTTATATTAGAATCAAAGATTATATTTAACTCATTCATCTTATAATCCTCATATTGGGAGGTGTTAATTACATTTTATTCCTCCATCATTTCTTCCTTAGAGTGGTCAATCAGCTTGTAAATATTGAAAATATTTTGAACCTTTATCATGTATCCCTATACAAGTCATTAGGTTAACCATTATTAAATGATGTCACTCTGTGGTGTTCTCAGCCATCACCAAAGTGGGTTCCTAAATCAAACATTCTTCTCCAATGACACACCCATATTCTGGTTCAAAACTGTTAGTCAATTAGGTTCCACCACGAAAACTCAGACTCATCTTTTGATTCTTCTCATTATCATGAGTTTTTTGGATCAATATCCATAGGCCTTGGTTTTACAATAGACAATGTCTCCATCATTTTAGGTAGTTATGACTAGTCCTTACCTGGAGTAGGTTTTTCTTAAATGAATACAGCTACGTAAATATTCTTTTTTATCTACCCCTTCTTCATCCTCTTATTATGGAGCCCCTTTCATGGTGAACCATGACACATTCATTTGACGAACTAAGAGAGATCCCATCAGTATAAACCACCTAGGGGTTTTGTTTAACCTCATCAAAACTATAATAATTTATTGTGTATAGTTATACATATCCATTACTTCAACCGAAAATCCATCAAAATAGTTTCCCAACTGAATATATGGGTTGATATTCAATAGACCTCATGATTTATCCAAATATTTAGCAACCATTATGGCCTGCATACATAAAATCATGTAATCCTTTCCAAAATTAATTTTTGGTGGAATAAATACATCTGATTAGAGATGGAGTCAGGACAGACAATTCCAATCCCTTATAGTCCCTCCATGTTCATGGTTCCACTTCCATCTGTAAAGGCACTAACCTATAAGGTTCCCTTTTCAATGGTAGGAGGACAAGATACATCAAATCCATTTAACACCCCTGATCTAGTAATATTATGCATTCTTGAATGCTCCAAATCATCATTCTTCCATCTAAAAATATTTGATAATATTGGATTATATGCCCTCTTACAATCCCCATTAAGGGATTAAATCACTTTAAAATTTCATCAACACCATATTGAATGGTTTCCTTATTAGAGGTAGAATATTTTTGCTCATTATTTGATCCATCATGCAATCATGACCCCACATTGATCTTCATTAGAACACGGTTCAAGGTCTCATGCATACAAAGATCTTATATATGACCAAGAAGCATGAACAATGGGTTATAATTTACCATCTACTATAAATCTAGTTTCTTATAAAAAATTAAAATTAAACAAATATGTACATATACTAGACCAGAAATTGGGAAACATTGACTTTTACATATATTATAGAAAAAATCAGGTTACATGACTCACAAGTTATACTATCAAAATATTAAAACCAACCAATAAGGATTCCAAGTATCTAAATGTTATATGTATATCAAAATGGAATAGGAATTTCCATTTTATGTACCCAAATCACTATCATGGAAGAATCCTAGTTGATATGAAAATAATAGGATAATATAATAAAGATGAATTAGAGTCGATCAATGATTCATGTTGTAGTGGATCAAGCCAAAATAAAATCATTATCTGAGATGAAATTAAATATAGTATGGCTGGAATCAAGAAGGCCAATAGTTTATCAATCTTAGAAACAACTTGCCTTGAACAATAATGTGTCAAATTATCTACCAATTGGAGGATATTCTTAAAATGATCAGTCACTGTCAGGCTATGAAATGAGTAGGCATAAGTAATATTATTGTAATCATACATCAAATCCTTATATAAAAAGTATGGTTAAATATAGTTGGTATTATAGAATGTTTTAATTAAAAATTCAAAAAATGGATAAAACCAATTATTATGAACCATAGACTTAATTTTAATTATAAGAGAAAATTATAATTTCATGTTAATGATCATGAATGACTTAGGTTAAATTTAAGGAATGATAAAAGACTGTTTAATGAGTTAGACTAAATATAAATGAATTTTAATTATTATTGGAATCCCACTATTTAAAATTTTTATCACAAAATTTTTTTTCATGGACATGTACATAAAGATTTGTATTAATGCAGTATATCTTGGACAATGGAATAATCTTACTCCAAATAAACTGTTTATTATGAGAGTTTTCAAGAAACTTTATGTTTATTTTATCACAAAACATTAGAAAAATATCAATCTTACCTAGCATGATGATAAAAACCTCGATAAAAATGTTTTTTGAGTCCTTCATGAGTGAAAATAAACCATAGTTAAATGGGTATATTGTGCCACTATTCATTGAGAGATGAATCTGTACTATTGAAAATATATAATATTTTTTCCACTTTTTGGAAAATGAAAATATTATTCTAGATTTTTTAAATTTTTAATGTGAATTGGATCATTATTAAACAAATATATAGCATTAAAAAGAATATGATGAAAATGATACTATAGACAATGATGAATTTGAAATCATATTTTCAACACATAAACTCCTTATATTTTGTATAAGAAAGTAGAAAAATATTTTATTGAGTTAAAATATAATCATGAAGAATTCATTATGAATGATGAGAAAATTTTTAATGACATGATAAGAATGATTATATTATTATCTTTAAAATTGAATAAATGTATTGTGGATTAAAAATTGGATTAAAACCATGTTTCCAATTAGAATTACTCGTTAGAGAGTTCAATGTATATGAAGACATTTTTTGATGTTTTTTCTAGTTGAAATGGATATTGGGGATACCACTCAGTCATATTTTTTTGATATAAGGAGAAAAATGGGAATGAAAGTATATTATAAAAATAAACAAATAGATGAATATACCCTTTTTGTTACACTTGAGGTGTGGAAGGAAATATGGTGGAAATTTTATTATTGGAACTGGTAAATATTTTATTTTTTCTAAGGAAGGCAATTAAGAAATAAAATATCAATGTGTTGGGCTGTTGTTAGATAATGAAAAGATTAGATATATGTCTCTTCATAATTCACTACCCACACTCCTATGATTTAAATCCAAGTTGTATATACATTATAATAACTAGTTCTCAAATTCAATTTCTAATGAATATGATTGATATCATAAAACTCTTACTTTTAAAGAAAATTTGAAATGTCATGTGGTCAATATTTCTGATTCAGATTACAATGAAAATCTGGGGAAAGGTACACATACATTCTAATTTGAAATTCTATTATCCTATTCGATTATGTATATACTAACTGTTTTACATCTAAATAAACATTTATGAGTATTATTGTGTCGTATAAATAAATAGATGTTGGATCTGAATTGAAAATACCTATTGGTTTGATGATCACATCCATGGTTTATGATTCCTCTTGAATTGATGTTAGTGGGAAACTTTTTATTAAAAATGTTTTTAGTCATACCGTAGTTGAAATTGGATTAATATGATCCATGAATTGGATTTCTTTACATAAATACCCCATTTATTACAATGGGATGGAGGATAAAAAATTTATTCTAAACCAAGCATTTATCATCTATTTGTTTGATATAAAATTGAAAATTTAATAGAACTTACATTAATAATTTGGTTCATGATTACTATTATGAATGGGTAATTATCTCAAATGGATGGTGTGAAACTCAACATTGAGAATATAACAATTGTGTAGTTGTTTATTGAGGTATTTTCAAAAGAATTTCCTAGTATTCCACCAAATTAGGATGTTGATTTTCATTATTAATCATACCTGGTGCTGCACCTTTTTCTAAGACCATATTTATAATGGACGTGATTGAATTACCAGAATTGAATATTTAATTCCACGGTAATATTAACAACAAATTCATAAGTCTAAGTGCATCACACTGGGATAAACTATTTTATTTTATATGAATAATGATAGATCATTGCAACTCTGTATTAATTACAGAGAACTTGTGAAGATAAATTTCTAGAAAAATAATCCTTTACTAAATTTTGTTTCATTTTTTAATCACATGTAAATAGATCAATACATTTCCCACATCGATCATCATTATGGATATCATCAAGTGAGATTCCAAAAAGAGGGTATTCCGTGGACAACATTCTATACATGGTAATGAAAACATAATTTTATAAAGACTCTATTAATATTAACTAATTCCACCACTATCTTTATGGATTTTACTATTATAGCATTGATATATTACATTACCTAGTCTGTGGTACTCTTTATAGACATTAATCTTATTCATTTAATGAGTTTTTAATATAATAGGTATTATTTTTGAATTTTTCTAATGGCAATAATGATATATGATATTTATTAATATATTACCATGTGTTAATTTTTGAATCATAATGTTCCATTATTGGTGTATATAATCTTAATTATGGATATATATGTAGACCCTTCAAATATTTTTTTTTAAGAATCGTTTTGGACTAACTATTATGACTATGATACAGAGTCTTCTGGGTTTTTCATGATATTATAATAAACTGATAAATGTATTAGAACTATCTAATTCTCTCACCAAGTTAACTCAAATGAGATACAAGATACCTATGATCCATGAATATGAAGAATGAGTAATGTAATTTAAATGAATTCTAGATATTGCCCTTGTTCTTACACTAAACCATTGTGTATAATGGTTTTAATCGATAGTGATTCTTCATATATGCATCTGAGATATTTATTCTTTCAAACTGATGTGATAATAGCTACAAGCTCATACAGAATGATGTTTAATATTAAATATTAAACATGTCACCATTTTTAGTTAGTTGTGGTTATTCCTAAATTAATAATAGGGAAGAATTTTCATTATGGTTTAATGTATGACAGATACATAGATGCATAACAATTTAATTGTATCAATATATAGATATAGATAAACATGACTTCAAATGAAGGATATAATTAATCAATGTTTTTAACAACTCAATAATCTACCACACTAATAATGGAAAAAAGGAGGATGATGTTGCAGGTCAAATGGATTGTGCAGGCATAACTCTGATCAGGAAAAAATAAGATAGTATACTTCCTAACCAAAAAAGTATGGATCTTTAAATAATAAATGAAATATAGTAATCTTATCTTTATTAATTTATTTTCATCCATCAATCTAGGTTGATCTTAATGATTTATAGAAGGAATATTTAGAGATTCCAAATTAACTGAGAATTGTCCATTAGTAAAACCATAACTATGATATACAAAAAAGGGTTAATATTTGTGACTATGTCCCATTGACAAGAGAATTTAAAAAAGAGATGATAGATAATGCTTATATTTTATCATTTTCTATTCACCCTGGATATAGTTATTTTTTTGTGATTTGAATTTATATTTTTGGTGTGATGATAATGTGATATATTGGAATGAATGTTTATAAAAGATTCATATTTCAGAAATTTAAGAATAAGATATATATAAAAAAAGGTATACTACAACCATTACCTATATTTTAATGAAAATGGGATAATATCACCAACAACTTTTCCATTAGGCTCCAAAATTAATCTAAAAAGAATAATTGTTTATGGATTTTAGTTGACTGCTAATAATATTTAGCACACTTCATTTCCATTATAAAATTTTTATCTCTTGGTAATTATACTAGGTTATACATTAATTTAGTGTTAAGATATATTTTTTACCCCAATAAATAATACCAGATCAAGATCTTTGGTTGACCATGATACTTTGTAGAATGATACAATAAGATTTAGATACAAAGTTATTATGACTTAATAAATATCACCCAAGGATTGATGGTTAGTCTGAGAGGACTATGAAAGCTCTCGAATACTAGTTTTGATATTTTTCTATAAATTAGAAATGTCTTTGTGTTCAATACCATCCTTGGGAAGAATTTATATACAATGAGGGTCCTCACTATAATATTTAAATGGTTCCTAATAAAGACCTCTATAGATAGAAGTGATGAACTCCAAAATGTTGGAATGATGTTCTAGAATGAAATATACTAGTCTAAATATAGTTGATCAAATGATAGAAAAGGTTATAGCCATTCAATTAAAAATTAGAGGTCATCATAGTAGAAACAAATCATGAATTCAATTGTTGGAAAGATCTATAGATTGAATTTGGTGATAAGGTATTCCTATGAATATACCCTTGGAAGAGGGTGATGAGATTCATAAAGGAGGTAAAGTTAAACCCTTAGTATATCCGTCATTTTGAAACTCATTATCATATTATGATGGTAGATTATCAATTGGAGTTTCCACTAAGTATCTATAAGGGTTATGATGTGTTGTTTATGTCCCTCATGAATAAGTACATATATGATCCTTCAGATGTACTCAAATTAGTGTTTATAAAACTATAGAATTTTATTTAGGTTGAATAAGAACTAGTAGACTTCTTATATCATATAAATATTGTTCTAACTAATCAGTACTACCCACCTGACGAATGTTATGTGATGAAACCACCAAATTGAGAACGACATATTGGAACCATATTATGTGGTGAGGTTTTAGTATCCTTATATGTTTTTATCTAAAAAAAAATTTGAGGAATAAATTAATTTTAATGGGGTAGAAGGTAATAAAATAATATGTTTGGAAATATTTTCTATTAAATATATTTATTTCTTCGATATCATGTGTTGTATCCAACAAATAGTTTAGACGGACCACATAATACTATTAAAAAATAATGCATCTATTATTTCCAAGATATTATATTTTTGTGTTTTGATATTAATAAATAAAGTATTAAAAGTATATGGTTTATAATATTTTCGGATAAAATCGTTAGTTATAAAATTAATACTATTGATAAAATCATCTAAAATAAATTAGATGTTTTTTCGATGTTTTTCATACAGAAAATATTTTAGTTATTAATTAAATTAATCACTATTATTAAATTATTTTTCATAATTATATATATTATTCTCATTTTTAGATGTTTTAATTGGAAAAAAATATTTTCCTAGGCATAGGTTTTGAAAAAAAAAGTTGTATGCTTAAAAATGATTTTGTTTTTCATAAAATCAGTTTCGTGTCAAATATTCAGTACATATTATTTATCTATTTTATCCAATTTATATGTATCTAATTATATAAAAATAATTACATATTTAGAATCTAGAGGTTCAAATATAGTAATTATGACCCTTTTTTTCAATATTAGTAGTAAGCATGGAAACATTTATCACCTTTATAAATAGTAAAATTGTTATGTGTGAATTAAAAAAGGGACAAGGAAATATGTTTTCATAGTAATTCTTGTTGGATGACTTTATTTTTACCACTAAAATTTCTGTTCTAAATTTATTTATTTATTGGATATTTTTCCATGAAAATTATTTTCATATTATTTATATCAATGAATGTAACAAAAAATTCACTCTTTTTGTTTTCAATATATCTTATGTGTCCACATAGGGACACAGGTAAGTTATGAATCATTATAAGTATCATTATAGATATTATAAAAATTTATTAACCTGATTAATATTTACTTTTAATATTTAATAATAATATAATGCTGTTGATCTTTTATAAAACACTGATGCACTATTTCCCTATCTTAAAAAAATCTAAAAGTAATTTAAAAATATTAAAAGTGATATCATTTGAATATCATAATATGAAAGAAAAATTATTTTGATATATTTTACAGATTATGTAGGTTTGAAATAGTTATATTATAGTTCTCCCATTTTCTTGATGTATTTAATTTTAAATTAAATCAATAGTGTCAAAATTGATTGTGAGGATATTTTAATGAAATAATATTTTATTAAATTAGAGAAATATCATAAAACATTTTTAATTATTACATGGTGTATATTATAAAGTCTAAAATTTCATAAATTTCCCATTTATGATCTAATTCACATCTTATAATAAAAAATTAAAACCCTTTAATGTTGAATAATTTTTTAACATAGTTACAACTAATATTAGCTAATAAAAATGATAATCATTAACATTAAGAAACAAAATTCTATATTCAATATGATAATGGTATTAATTCCCTTTATTATAATTCATTGTATTTTTGCATTATTTTTTTCGTATGTATTTATTAGAATTTAATATTTATAATATTTCAAATTTCATCCTCACATCACCTAAAAAATTCATATACTACATGACTTATTTAGTCCACACTGAGAATTATGGCATTAAGAAAATATAATAATCTCCCTTATAAATTCCCTGGTACTATTCTATAGGTTTTTACTCCCCAAAATATAAACCCTAGAACCCTTTAATGGTTATCAGAAGGAATTTTTTCAATGAAGTTCAAATCAACATAAATAATCACATTATTTGCTACCATTATTTACCTCTTCTCAATCCATTATATTTATCATAATAAAATAAATTCAGTTTCTAAAATATTTCAGAATCACATACAAGTTTATAAACGATTATTCATAAACAAAATGAATAAAAAATAGATGCACTTGTGTCACAACATGAAGGAGTAATACATGTCCTAGCCCTAGATTACTCATTACATGATAATAAATTGGAAAAAAATCATGAACAACAAGCCTAGGAATCATAAGAATAACCCATGAGTAACCCAACCCCCACAATGTAATAATCGGTACCCTAGAAAAATGAGGCCATGAAACAAAATAAAGCCCCAATAAAAACGTCCTTGAGAATAAAAAATTAATGGATTATGGCCCCAATCTAAACCATAGACCTATGAACCCAAGGTATCACATGTGTTCTTTTTCTGAATTCATTTCAATGCTTAAATAGCAATTTCAAACCAATTACAAATTTCATTTCAATGCTTTGAAAAAAAACCCTTTTTATTTTATTTATAATTTACCATGGTAAATCTATTTTTCATTGAAAAATCATAACACCACAAAAAAAAATATGTTATGAAAATCATTTATTTTGAATAGGGTTTTAAAGAAAAACAACATGATCCATTATTATAGGATAGAGACAGAACCACTAACCTAAAATAGATTTCACTCAAACCAGTAATGGAATCCAAATTCATTAATACTGAAAATATCAATGAAGGGCATACAATCATACCCCATATCTTAGGATTTATCCTATTTTGAAAAAATGGGGTTTGTAAAATTGGAAAAAACCACATACATCAATAATAGATGATTTCTGCCCCAAAACTAGCCATGATAGAGTCTCCAAAAAAAGATCCTATAATGGATATAAATTAAACAATAATGAAACACCATCATAATCCAATTAATCTGAACATGCCCCCAAATAGTTATATTGTGATCAAAGGAAATGATGAAGTGAGTATACGACATTCACAGAGAGATGCACCATAATTGCAAAAGAGATCAAACGTTGAACATATCAATTTGGATAGAAATGTGCCTTCTAAAATTGACTAGGAGATACCCTAGGTCAAGGATTCTTGATTAATGAACAAAATTTATAACAAAAAATTCAAATCCCATGTTTTGATACTGGACTTGGGCCATTCCATGACATGTAATACAGTCACATTCCATGAAAATGATGGTGTACCGACACACTAAAATATATGTCACATCAGAGTGAAATTTTTTATTTATATCATTCACTAAGTGAAATGACATTTCATGAAATGTAATATTTTATAGCATGAAACCCATTTCACAAATTATAATGAAAAAAAATTACACGGCTTGTAATCCAGTTACACTACATCAAATCCTTCATTGTCTTATAGAAAAATATGGTTAAAGTTGAAAGTCCATCAATTATTTGACTACACCATTATATGTATCCTCCCAATGTCAAAGGAGGTGAAAATCAAAACATTTATAAAGGCATTCTAGATAGAATTGTAACATGATATTACAAAGTCATCAGCATAAATACATTTTAACCCTAGGAAGTCATGTTCATTATATAATCCTTAGACAAAAATTGAATCCAATACTCCTTTATCATTTATTTATGTTCCCAAGTCTAATGATATTTTGATCCTTCATTCTATAGAACTATAATCAATTTAATCAACTTCCCATCTATTTATATCACTTGAGTGCCAACGATCTCAACTGGTTTCTCCATGATAGTTACATCTACTGTTAACACATTTTTTTCCAAACTCAAAATGTGAGAGAGATCGGGATGGTATTTAGTAATAAGTGACATGTGAAAAACATCATAAATACCCATCAACTGACTTAGAAAATATAAGTTATAAGAAACCTCCATATCCCACTCAATGAAATCAAATTATTCAACATATTATGGAGCTTAATTTCCCTCCTTTCCATTTCAATAGTGACCCAATAGAGGAGAAACATTCAAGAAACCCCAGTTAACTATGGAAAACATCAATGTTCAACTTTAATGATCCACATATGTTTTCTATCAACTCTCGGTTGTTACCAAATGTCTATATATATCATAAATCTTCATGGGTGTTTCTGGAACGATGATCGGTATTACTAAAGATTCCTCGCCAACATCTGTCCAAAAAATAGGTGATCGACCATGGAAACTGTAAAAATGATAACAAGGAGATATTCTTATAAAAAACTAAATGGTTTTTTTATAAAAAAACTCAAACATTCTGAGATGGATATCCAATGATCTTATGAAATAAAATTCACAGTCACAGAACATATCCTCTAGTGGTTGAGTCACATGCTCTGTCTAACCATCAGTCTATTGATTGTAAGTTGTGATCAGCCGAAACTAATTTCCCATCACCTATTAGAGAATATTCATGAACCTCATGGTAAACCTGGAATAATAATCCTGAAAAATTGAAAAAATAATCGTAGGTATCCGAATAATGTCTTACACATACAACTTGAGGATATCTTGTACCTTACTAGTGTCGTTGAATGGAATAAAATGAGAAAACTTTGTCAGTTGATCAACAAACACCCAGATTGAATTCTTCCATTGGGTAGTTCGGGTTAATAAAATTTCATAATCAATGGACTCCTCAACCCATTTCTATACTGGCCCTATAATTTCTCATGTAAACAAACATTTTTCAGGTGTTTTGGCTTTATCGATTGGCAGGTGTAACAACATGATAAAATTATGTGTTGTCACACATCACACCCAACCACCTAAATCATCTCATTACATAATAATTCATCTATGTAGTACCAAGATGAATTCCCCCATAATGTTATATTACAATCAAAAAATACTAAACTCTTCAGATATGGTGGGATGACATGTTACATCCCAATGTGGAGCATACTATTTGATGAAATTTAACAACCAGAAATAGTATCCCCACTATAAATGCTTTGTAAAACATTAAGAAACTAATCATATTGATTATAAATTTCAAAAATAGACTCCATGAGAGATGTTGATAACTTAAAACTAGATCGATCCTTTCATTAATCATCCTATTATGTATGTATATTCAATTGAGGAGAAATCCTGATAAGGTACAACTTTTCCTTTGTATATAGAATAGCCTATGACTATATATTCTTTATAAGAGAAGCTGCAACAACTTTTTCCCACTCTTGGGTATAGCGGTTATTTTTCTCAAATAACTAATGGTATTATATCCATCATCCCTACCTCATATTCATGTCATTTTGAGAAATATATTAACTCACTCTATTATGATCAGGGAAGACCATTAACTTATCTTCAAAGATATCTTGCACCAACATATAATCACAATCGTAACTGAAAAATGCTCTAAATCATGAGTCGGATAATACTTATCATGCGGTCAGAGCTAATGTGAGACATAAGATTCTACGTGGACATCATGTATAATTACACATCTAAAACCATCACCTAAATCATAAAAAGAGCACAAACTCCATATTGGATTCAAGTAAGATAAGAATATTATTTTATGTGAAAGTCAATTCAGTTAATTGGGTTATGACTGACACTTTGCATCCCATGAGAAATTCACATTATTCATGGTATGAGAATTTAATGGTACTGTGACGCCCCAGGTTTTATGAACTGGTCCAAGTGAACAATTTTATTCTTTTAATGATGTCTCTTGTTTTATTTGTTGTGTTTTTTCTGCTAATAAAGAATTTGAAATGAAATAAAACACGGAGAATAAGGTAAACTGATATATATTAAAATATTACATTTTCAACAACACCCAACTAATTGAAAATACCATGCACAAGACCTAACATAGCCACAACAAGACTACTAAGAATCATAACTCAAGTAATTGGATAGTTGTCGTCTTCAGGGTCCATCAGTGTGAAAAATATAACAACCAGAGCCATGGCACACATACTCAACACCAAAGGTATGAGGAGAACCATCCTTCCTAGTTAAAGTGTTTTTATTTTTAGAAACACCCTACACCCCCTGCTTTTATAATGATCCTTTAAGATATGACCGTTATATATATATATAGCTGTTGGGTTTTCAAAACAACCTTTGGGTTTCCGTTGATAAAGTTTATCTTTATATGAAAACTTGTTTTTAATGCTCTTATGATATTTCAAATATTATAGTATGTCTAAAATATTTTTTTTTCACAAAAGCATCATAGTTTTAAAATAAAAAGAGTATTCTTGGAAGTAAATCGTTTTGTTTCTATAAACATCCCGATAGATACTTATATAGCTCAAAACAGAGTATTCTTTTTATAAAAGATATGTTTAAAGGGTATCTATAATTATATATATTGATCTCTAAAATTATGCATTTTTGAATTACCTATTGGCCTTTCTATATTTTATGAAACAGATAGTGGTGTATTTTAAAGATCATAAAAATTATAATAGTTTTGTATATAAAATATAGAAGGAATATTTTTTAAAAGATTTATATATAAAATATTTTACATAAGCTAGAAAAGGGATTTAGATTTTAATTTGAAACTATTTGTTTTTATTGTATATTAACTCATTTTTGTACAAATATTTACAATACACACTATTTTGAACTAAGAATACTTAAACTGGTTATTTTGGAAATCTAAATAATTTTTTACTAAAAAAATATGTTGGGGCCCAATCAAGCCGAGGTCATCCCTTAGGGACAAGCCCTCTAGGCCAAGACCAAGCCGTAGGGACCCGAGGTACTGACCATCGGGATCCCAGTTATGTGTAGTTTCAACCAGGCATGATCCCGAGCCGAGCAAGGGTTTGTCCAGTCGCATGCGGGCCCATGTGTAAGGCCCGCGGTGCGCATTGCATAGGGGTGGTAAAAAGCCCGCATGGGGCCCGTGTATAAGGCCCCGGTATGTGTGTGTGTTTGTGTTCTTGCACCGTAGGCGGTGCTCTTTGTATTATAAACTGCGCCTCAACCGCGGATCGTTTCGATGTGGGACGCGCTCCTCGCGATCAGGACCGTCCGATCGACTTCCTCTTCGATCTAGATCGTCCACCCCTTTTTAACCGTGCGACCCTCCCCGCGTGTCTCCGTAACCGTCTAATCTCTTCCGAGATCTAGTCCCGGACCTTGATCTCTTTAAATCGATAAATTCTTTTCACGCGCTCCTCCAACCGTGCGATCTCTCCCTTTTTTTGATCCAGGTCATCCATTTCTTTTCCGCGTCGACCCCCCCTATCTTCTTCTTCCTCGCATCGGGGTCCCGCACCAGTAGGTCTGCATCAAGGACGCATCGGCCTTCCCCACCGCACTGCTCATCTTTACTTCTGAACACCCTCTCCTAGCCCACTGTATTCCAGTCTTCCCCACGCCAGCCTACCTTTGGGTCGAGACACCCAAGTTCACCAAATCCCTATATAAACCCCCTACTTCATGAATCCCCAGGCAGCTTCTTCTCCTCTTCCTTTCCGAGGAATCCCAGCAAGCCAGCGAAGCATCTCTAGATTGTGCTTCTTCCTCATATCTAGGTATGGGTTCTTTCCTGCTTGCCTTCTTTTGGAGGAACCTTCGCTTCGTACTCCTGGTGTATATATATATATAGTTTATATATATATATACATTAATATAAACCCATCGTATTTTCATTACCTTCAATGGATTTGCTGCCGTGTTTTCAGTATGGTGCATATGGGAGGGTGTTTTCATGTTTTGATTTCGTTTGAAGAAACCCATACTGTTATACTCTCGGTATATATATATTTTGTATATGCATTATATAACACAAACCCTTCTGTTTTTAATACCATCAAGGGTGTTTTCCGTTGCGTTATCAAAGGGTTTATACATATGAATACTTTTAATTTTTTTGTTTTAAAAATATTTAGTTTTACAAAAACCCCAGACCTATATTTACGTACATAGTGTACATACGGTTTTACATATATATAAATATGAGAATACATGGAACCCAAACCCTTCGGTTTAGGGTATCCAAGATCAGTCGGTAGGTTATACTAAGTAATATATGTATAATGAGGTTTCATTTTAAATTGACTCTTATAATATATTATTTATGTAAACCATATATATATATATATATATATTTCTCCATGTCTATGCATTTTTTAAAACGAGATTGAATGACTTTAGGGGATGAATTCCAATCAATGATCAATATTTTGGATGCAATCTAGGGCATGGGCTTAGGTACATTTATGTTGTAGTATTAAACAAAAGTTGTTCACATGTTTATTTATTTATTGTTTCATGAATATTAAACCCTCTTAAATTTTTTGGGTTCTTAACTAAAATAAAATTAAGAGTTTTTCAGAACTCTTGAAATTTTAATGTCCTTGTTTATTTAGTACATTCTTAGTGAATATATGGTGAGGTGTGTTTATAATTATATGTAAAGTCCAAAACCCTGATTTTTAATAATGATTACCAGGACTAACTTTATGTTGTGATTCACATGTTATTTTAAATAAATTATAATTTTGGAATTACTAAACCAACATGTATTTTTTATATATGTACACACAGATGAGCATGATTTATTAAAGGAGTTTATTTAACATTGACCGTGATGCATTTTATGATAATGTGTATATTTTGGCTTGATTAATATGTATTTGATGATTTAATATTTCTGGGATCATGTCATCATGTGTGTTCATTTATTGGCTTTTTCCTACTTTGGTTAATGTTACTAATTAATCAAGTTATGGTTTAGTTTTCTTTTTAGGGACTTTTTATCACAATAACTAATGGAAAAAGTTTTCTTTAAGCTTCCCACTTCTATAGAATAATAATTTTAAAGATTCTTCATTTATTATATCATCCTTTTATATGCTTCAGTAATTAGCTTATGTGAAAAGAATGTTTTACTAAACTATGTGTGCCTTTGATTGGTTATTGATATATTTTTCAAATGATAACTGTCATATCATGTATTAGCAAAATATGTGGTGGCTCATTATTTTATTATTGTACATAATGCATACTGACGACATACCACTAAATGAACTAAGAAATTAGATTACCCAATATGGTATGGGACTTCTTGGGTAATATGAGAATGAATGAGTTATTCATGGTGGTATGGGACCTCATGAATATACAAACCGTTTAACAAAATCATAAATGATGTGGCTCACATGATGATAAATACAAATTTAAGGGTGTGCCCTGATAGTGCTCCAATGCATTGGGTAAAGACTTAATCTCTAGAGATGACCAATTTAATGACGCCTTGGGGATGGACCTTGGTAATGTTTTCAAATGACACCTTGGGGATGAACCTTGGTGGTACGGAAATGATTGTCTAAGTTAAATTTTGATGCCACATAATTCAATTTATGTAAACAAGTGCCTATACTTTCACGAGTAATGCCTTTATATTTTCGTAAAGTTCTTATTTCACTAGTATATGTTTGGAGCATGATTGGTGTTTATCACATAATAAAATGGTAACCAGCATATGAAAATTTTAGTTGTTTCCTTTATGTGCAAATCTGATTATGCATTACTCTTAACAGTACGATTTTATTCCTAAGTAATCACATGCCGTACTTGTTTATGATTACTCCTTCAAGAAGTGTCCCATGGGTCTCATATATTTCTTGAAACTATTGAGCATTTTGATGTTATGTATTACATTTTTCCTTAAGAAAAATGATTTTTAAACGAATGATTTCAAAAAGATGCACTATTTTATTTTTAAACCCCCTTACTGAGTATTTCAATGCTCACCCTATGTTTTGATTTTAAAGTTTCAGGTATAAGCTTTTAAAAGATGAATCGTTTCAGAAGTTACTGCTTTCCCAGAACCCGAACCGCACATGATCCACTGTATGGGGCATGATGTGTAGTTTACCAGTGCATGTTTTATTTTAAAGTAACACATCATGTTCAAAAGACACCGACTCCTGGGTTTCTGGGGTTGGCGTCTCTAAAGTTGGTATCAGAGGTTTAGTTTGGATAACTCTAGAAAACCAGAAATCTGAAACAAAAATATATATATGTATATATACTTTAGTTTCACTAAAAAATGGGTTTTCTTAAATTTCCGATGGAAAACGAAGTCAAAAATATCTTATCTCTCCCCACTGGGGCCCTAGAGACCATTGTGTCTTTAGCTTGCAGTGAGAATTTTCTAAACTACGATTGTATCCACATGACATGCAAACAACTATATGACATATACAACTCACCTCAAGTGCTTATCCTACATCAGGGGTTGGAATTGTATTACCTCTTTATGATGATGTCCCATTTTCCCTCTTATGCACATCGGAGAAGGTACCATGAGGGAATTTTCCAAGTGTTCACGGCGAGTGAATAATTTGGCACTATGATTTATAACCCTTTCCAAGAAGCTGCTGCTGACGGGGACCTCTGAGCAGGCTAACTTTGTTCGATTTTAAACTACGGCTTCTGGGGTCAATTTTTGGACTTTGGAAGGTTAGAAGATAAGTCCACCCGACATTCTTACAGAAAAAAAGTGTATGTGGATGTCTCCCAACTTCATATCCCTCGTGCTAAAATTGTGAGACGCCATAGGTTCCCCCATGAGTTTTTCCATGAATGCTCAGCTTGTGTTTGGTTCGAGGAGTTAGTGAGTTTTTCTTCTCTATGTGGAGTTCGTTTAGTCAGTGGTTAAGGGAACCTCAAGCGCAAATCGTTAATAATAAACTTATGTTTATTGAAATTTTTTCTTTCTCTTCCTTGTCTTTACTTTGTATTTATCATTGAATTCTTTTCAGGTGATTGAATTCCCGTCATAAAACTTTCAGATGGAATGACAAATCCACCTGTTATCTCTTCCCACTGAGATTCTGGAAATCATTGCAATCAAAAAGTGTGAGGACGAGTACGACCCCTTCGCAAATTTGCGAAAAACATGCAAGCAGTGGTTTGAGGTAACAAACAGTCCGGAGATTCTCCACACCTACCAGGGGAATGCCTCCATCTATTACTGCATAGGTTCAGCACAGCTGGCCGGATGTGAATTTTGAGGAAGTTACCATGAAGGGCTCTTCTTGTGTTTCACCATAGGCCCGAACTACATGGCCAGAGTGAAATTTTAGGAGGCCGCGTTAGAGGAAAATCTTTATGAGACTTATATGCTCTTACTTCTCAGATTTAGCCTATTTGACTATATCTATGGATTCAATGTCTTCGACCAAGACATAATTTGGCGAGTCCTTTGTACATTGGTCTGCAAATACATTTCAGAACTTTGTACTGTTCACGCTTTCCTTTGGAAGCCTGAAGGTCCAAAACATGAGTTCAACCCCTCCTGTCTTAGGTGTATCAGGGTTAGGGAACTGGAAGAGATGAGCATTGCTATGGGGATCCCGTTAAATGCACCTATTGACCCTATATGTTGGTGGAGGTGGTAAGAACATTGAAGAACCCTATAGTGTTGTGAAATAAATTTTGAGGGCCGAATTTTCTAAAGGGGGGGATAATGTGACGCCCCAGGTTTTATGAACTGGTCCATGTGAACAATGTTATGCTTTTAATGATGTCTCTTGTTTTATTTTTTTTGTTTTGTGTGCTAATAAAGAATTTGAAATGAAATTAAACATGGATAATAAGGTACACTGATATATATTAAAATATTACATTTGCAACAAGACCCGACTAATTAAAAATATCATGCATACGACCTAACACATCTACAACAAGACTACTAAGAATCATAACTTGAGTAATCGGATAGTTGTCATCTTCAGGGTCCATCAGTGTGAAAAATATAACAACCGGAGCCATGGAACACATACTCCACACAAAGGTATGAGGAGAACAATCCTTCCTAGTTCAAGTGTTTTTATTTTTAGAAACATCCTACACCCCCTTCTTTTATAATGATCCTTTAAGATGTGACCGTTAAATATATATATCTGTTGGGTTTTCAAAACAACCTTTGTGTTTCCGTTGATAATGATTATCATTATATGAAAACTTTTTTTAATGCTCTTATGATATTTCAAATATTATAATATGTCTAAAATATATTTTTTTCACAAAAGAATCATAGTTTTAAAATAAAAAGTTTATTATTGGAATTAAATCGTTTTTTTCTTCAAAAATTCCGATAGATACCTATATAGTTAAAAACATAGTATTCTTTTTATAAAATATATGTTTAAAGGGTATTTGTAATTATATCATTTGATCTCTAAAATTATGTATTTTAGAATTACCTATTGGCCTTTCTAAATTTTATGAAATAGATAGTGGTGTATTTTAAAGATCCTATTAATTATAATGGTTTTGTATGTAAAATATTAAAGGTATATCTTTTAAAAGATTTTTATTTGAAATATTTTACATAAGCTAGATAAGGGATTTAGATTTTAAGTTGAAACTATTCTTTTATTGTATAGTAACTCATTTTTGTACAAATATTTATATTACACACTATTTTGAACTAAGTATACTTAAACTAGTTATTTTGGAAATTTAAATAATTTTTTATTAAAAAAATATGTTGGGGACCGGCCATGCCGAGGGCATCCCTTAAGGACAAGTCCTCTTGGTCAAGATCGAGCCCAAGGGACCAGAGGTACCGACCATCGGGATCTCAGTTATGTTTAGTGTCAACCAGGCCCGAGCCTGAGCCATGCAAGGGTTCGTCCAGTCGCACACGGGCCCATGTGTAAGGCCTGCGGTGTGCGTTGCGTAGGGGTGGGCCAAAGCCCGCATGGGGCCTTTGTATAAGTCCCCGGTATGTGTGTGTGTGTTCATGTTATTGCACCGTTGGCGGTGTGCTTTGTATTATAAACTGCGCCTCAACTGCGGATCGTTTCGATGTGAGATGGGCTCCTTGCGATCAGGACCGTCCGATCGACTTCCTCTTCAACCTCAACCGTCCACCCGCTTTTAACCACGCAACCCTCCCCGCATGTCTCCGTAACCATCTGATCTCTCCCAAGATCTAATCTTGACCCTTGATCTCTATAAAGATCTAATCTCGTCCCTTGATCTCTTTAAATAGATCAATTCATTTCCCGCGCTCCTCCAACCGTGCAATCTCTCCCTTTTTTTGATCCAGGCTATCCATTTCCTTTCCGCGTCGACCCCCCCCCCCCCCCCCGTCTTCTTCTTCCTCACATTGGGGTCCCGCACCAGTAGGCCTGCATCAAGGATGCCTCAGCCTTCCCCATCTCACTGCTCATCTTGACTTCTGAACACCCTCTCCTAGCCCATTGTATTCTCGTCTTCCCCATTCCGGCCCACCTTTGGGTTGAGCCACCCAAATGAACCAAAGAACTATATAAACCCCCCTGCTTCATGAATCCCCGGGAAGCTTCTTCTCCTCTTCCTTTCCACGGACTCCCAGCATGCCAGCGAAGCATCTTTGGACCGAGCTTCTTCCTCAAAGCTAGGTAAGGGTTCCTGCTTGCTTTCCTTCTTTTGGAGGAACCTTAGTTTCATACTCATAGTGTATATATGTACAGTATATATATATATATATACTTAAATATAAACCCCTCATATTTGCATTACCTTCAAGGGATTTTCTACCATGTTTTCAATATGGTACATATGGGAGGGTGCTTTCATGTTTTGATTTGCTTTGAATAAACCCATACTGTTATACTCTCTTTATATACACAGTTTGTATATGCATTATATAACACGAACCCTTCGGTTTGTAATACCATCAAGGGTGTTTTCCGTTGCATTATCAAAGGGTTTTTACATATGAATCCTTTTAAATGTTTTTGTTTTAAAAAGATTTAGTTTTAGAAAAAAACCCCAAACTTATATTTACATACATATTGTATATATGGTTTTACATATATATAAACTAGAGAATACATGGAACGCAAACCCTTCAGTTTAGGGTATCCAAGATCATTCGGTAGGTTATACTAAGTAATATATGTATAATGAGGTTGCATTTTAAATTGACTCTTAAAATATATTATTTATGTAAACGTTATATATATATAACTAAATATTTTTGCATGTCTACGCATTTTTTAAAACGAGACAGTATGACTTTAGCGGATGAATACCAATCCTTGATCGATATTATTGATGCAATATAGGCCATGGGCTTAGGTAAATTTATGTTGTAGTATTAAACCAATGTTTTTCACATGTTTATGTATTTATAGTTTCATGAATACTAACTCATCTAAAAAGTTTTGGGTTCTTAACTAAAATAAAATTTAGAGTTTTTTAGAACTCATGAAATTTTATTGGCCTTGTTTATTTAGTACATTCTTGGTGAATATATGGTGACGTGTGTATATAATTATAAGTAAATTCCAAAACCCTGATTTTTAATAATGATTACCAGGACTGACTTTATGTTGTGATACATATGTTATTTTAAATAAAGGATAATTTTGGGGTTACTAAACCAACATATATTTTGTATATATGTACACAGAGACGAGCACGATTTATTAAAGGAGTTTATTTAACATTTCCCATGACACATTTTATGATAAAGTGTATATTTTGGCTTGATTAATATGTATTTGGTGATTTAATATTTCTAGGATCATGTCATCATGTGTGTTCATTTATTGACTTTTTCCAACTTTGGTGAATGTTACTAATTAATCAAGTTATGGTTTAATTTTCATTATAGGGCCGGTTTGTCACCATAACTAATGGAAAAAGTTTTATTTAAGCTTCCAACTTCTATAGAATATTAATTTTCAGGATTCATCATTTATTATATCATTATTTTATATGCTTCAGTAATTAGCTTATGTGAAAAGAATGTTTTAATAAACTATGTGTGCCTTTGATTGGTTATTGACATATTTTGCAAATGTTAACTATCATATCATGTATTAGAAAAATATGTGGTGGATCATTATTTTATTATTGTACATAATGCATACTGACAACATATCACTAAATGAACTAAGAAATTAGATTACCCAAAGTGGTATGGGACACCTTGGGTAATATGAGAATGAATGAGTTATTCAAGGTGGTATGGGACATCTTGAATATACAAACCGTTTAAGTAAATCATGAACGATGTGGATCACATGATGATAAAGACAAATTTAAGGGTGCACCCAGATAGTGCTCCAATGCATTAGGTAAAGACTTAATCACTAGATATGACATATTTAATGACGCCTTGGGGATGGACCTTGGTAATGTTTTCGAATGACACCTTGTGGATGGACCTTGGTGATACAGAAATGATTTTCTAAGTTAAATGTTGATTCCACATAATTCACGACTAGTGCCTTTATGTTTTCATAATGTTCTTATTTCAATAGTATATTTTTAAAGCATAATTGGTGTTTATCACTTAATAAAATGGTAACCAGCATTTGAAAATTTAAGTTGTTTCCTTTATGCAAAACTCTGATTATGCATTACTCTTTACTATTCGATTTTATGCCTAAGTAATCACATGTTGTACTTGTTTATGATTACTCCTTCTAGAAGTGTCACATGGGTCTCATATATTTCTTGAAACTATTGTGCATTTTGATGTTATGTATTATAGTTTTCCTTAGAAAAAATGATTTTTAAATGAATGATTTCAAAAAGTTGCACTGTTTTATTTTTAAAACCCCTTACTGAGTATTTTAATGATCACCCTATGTTTTGATTTAAAATTTTAAGGTATCATGTTTTAAAAGATGAATCGTTTCAAAAGTTGTCGTTTTCCTAGAGCCCGAACCGCACACGATCCTCTGTATGGGGAATGATGTGTAGTTTACCAGTGAATGTTTTATTTTAAAGCAACACATCATGTTTAGAAGACACCGGCTCCTGGGTTTCTGGGTTCAGGGTCTCTATAGGTACACCATCAAAGATAAATCCATGACAAACCATTGGATGTATCCAATAAGACCAAAAAGAAACATTTTTTAAAGTAGTTCTGTAGACCCTTCCATGACAAAAAAACCTTATACTTCTCAGGATCAATTGTTAAGACATGTTTAGAAATCATGTTCTTCAAGAACATAACTTCATGAATCTAGAAACCACATCTTTAAATCCTTCCATAGAGACTATTACATTAAAATATTCATAGAAAAAATCATAGATGGTTCTCATGCTCATGTATAAATTTAATAAAATGAGAATATCATCCACAAACACATCAAGAAAAGTGTCTAGATATGAATTGAATATTCAATTCATCAATTCCATTAAAACGAAAGAAGTATTAGTCAAGAAAAAATTCATCACAAGATACTAATAATGTATATACATGCTCCGAACATTTTTATTTAGTATATCAGACCCCTAATCTCTGAACTGATGACAATCAAAATGAATATGAATATATGATAACAGAAGTTTCCCCATTAACTGATCAAACTGGTCATACATATGAGGAAAACAATATTTTTTCTTTACAATTACCAATTTCTATATCTAATAGTACACACCCAATGAAAGAGAACCATATACTATTGTGGAGAAGAGAATAGGGGATTCCCATGGTTGAACCTTAGGGGAGAAGATAACACTTTTTCAATACGTAATCTAACTGATTCTTGAGCTATTTCAGCTCTTCTAGATCCATATGGTAAATAGGCATCAATACTGAATGTGTTCAAGGAACCAGGTTAGTTGTAAACTCTTCCATAATCTATAGTGGAAGACCAGAGAAGTATTATGTGAAAATGTTCTGAAAGTCCTAAACTATTGTGGGATGATCAATAATATAAGAATGCTCAACAGGCTAAAATAAGACATGAGATAGAAAAGTCCAGATCTCTGGGAGGGAATTCCGTAGAAAACTGGATCTTGGGTCCCATTCCCCCTAAAACACCTGAGATATCCCATTAGAAGCATGAAACCAGACACACTAATGATAAAAATTCACTTCAATTTGATTAGAGAATAGAAAATCAATGTTGATGATAAGGTTAAACAGATCTAAATCAAGAATAAGGTAATCCCAACCTAGAAGTGTATCGATTATCATTAATTAACATGGAGGAAACTAAAACACAAGCCTTTTCTTCTTTCCCATAGGTTTCAATAACTCCATTTCGAAGGTAATAAGTTCCATTGGATGCTTATGAATAGAAAACAAATCATCATATATAAATGAGTCAGAGGTACCATTATCACGTAATGAAATTTCTATATAATATGAAATAAGGATATGTCCTCTAAATATTGTCGGACATACATTGAATACCATTAGACACTAATCTACTACATGAAAATGATTCACTCTTAATTCTTGTGGCTAGAGCCCTATAGAATTTGATGAATCTTACTACAGTTCAATATCTATTAGATCCAAAGAACCCTAACCATAACAAGGAATATTTATAGACTAGAAGAAGTGTGTTTACTGAAAAACACATTCACAATTGTTTCATTTCTTAGTGGGAATGGGGCTAAAATGTAAATTGTGTCTTCCAATGAAACACTGTTAGAAATTTTGGGGCACACATCTAACTAAAATTAATGATTCATTGGAGGCTCAGTGTTGATACCCAACTCCAGAACTTCTGTAATTATCTCTCCACATTATCTTATTCCCATGGATTCCACTAAATCATTCAGTGGATGGAATTTAATATGTGTAAAATTTTTCATTTCCTACCATAGTAATCCCGATTATCATAGCATTATCCACCACCTTCACATCATTTGAATGATTTTTTATAAACACCCGCAATATGATATCTATTCACAAATTATATTGGTACTTTTATACATTTGGTAGCTCATTCATCACAATATCCAACAGAAAATAGAAAATCTCATCATGATTGTTAGTGTATGATTACACTGAATGATCTCCTAGTTATAATAATAGAAACTCTTAAAACTTTCCCAACATCAGCGACTGTATACAAAACTGTTGAATGAAGAAGGTTTCAAAACCCTTCCAATCTAAGTTCATGTATTTGTCTGACTAGAGTATAGTATCCCTAAAACTGTTTATTGACCATTCTATCTATAAAACTATAAATATTCTGCTGATATTAATATATTTCTGTAGAATTTCTAAGATGTTATCGATCATATCCCATTGGTCCTCCACTTCTTGAGGGTCAGTTATCCGTATAATCAAAAGTGTATTTCTACACAAGAAATATCTTGATCGATCTCTCCTCCCTATAGCATCAGGAAGTGCCTCCACTACTATATTTTAAACTCTAGGTACATCTTGATCGACCACACAAACTACCCATATTATAGTAATGATAATATTCAAATTTATCAAAGTATTCACTTGTGGACTATCAGTTGCAACCTCCTGAGGAAGTTGTGGATGATGTCTCCAAGGCATAATGATGCATACCAAAACATAAAAATGATCAAAATATTTAAGAAATATTATTTTAAACTATAAAAACTAAAATAGAAATTGATTTTTTAAAATATAAACCAAACACTAGAGACACACGTCCCAACATCTTATGGCAACTTGAGTCTTGTTATAGTAAAAACTTAGCTCTAGATTTATATATAAATACCTATACAGTCCCAGAAATCCTATACCAATTTTAACATATGTCCCAATACATAGAATCATTAGGCAAATCCTACTCTGATTCCAAGTTTTAATTAGCCTACCTCAGTTACCCTCAATCATAGCTCCTAACCCAATACGTCACATATCCAAAGGGCGTTCCTGACCCCATGGGCTCGCGACAACCACCCATGCATCAAACACCAAACCCTAAGAAAATATTTCGACAAACATGAACAACAGAATTACATATATGTACTAAACAAAAAGGAACAATTGAAGATGAAAAATCTATATATTCCATTACATTATGAAAACATCTAAAACAGACAATAACAAAAGTTGTTTTAAACTCTAATGAAAATGTCCAATTGAAAAGGTCCCAAAACCATAGAGCTACTCCAAATGATGTCATGGAATAAATCCATCTATGTCACCACCGACTACCCAACAAACTGACACAAACCATTAAACCACACTCTGATTCCTTCCATTTCACTACACTAAATGAAAATTAGTGGTCTTCCCACAACGTTAGAGGTGCTTAAGGTGTGAGCTAAAAGGCTCATCAGGATCCCACCCAGGCAGTCCATAACAATACTGTATACAAAAATACATATATAATCATTTTAAGTAAAAATATTGAATGATAAGTAGTAAATAAATTTTACTAAAAAAGGTAAACATTTACCGTTTCTATAGGTATAAAAAATGTAGGAATAACAATTTTAATGAAAATTCTCAATATCTTTTTAAGAATAACATACATGAATATCACGACCAACTCATAATTCTGTGATATAAAAAAATCATAGGAATCAAAACACCAAATAATAATATATTTCTATCCCACATACTACACATAGCATAATAATCATGTGCACAAATCGGTTCATAAAATAAAAATAAATGGAAAAATAGGATTACCCCTCTGAAAACCCCCCTACAATGTCAATATTATTCCCATAGAAAAAAATTCCTAGGAAACATTGGAATGCAGCAAGAAAACTCTCCTTTATAATCATAAAATAATGGATGATGGCCCCATGGTTAACCTTCCACCCAAGTACTCAAGGTAACCCGTTTTCTTTTGTTCACAATTCATTTCAATGATCTGAAATATATTTAAAAACCATTTAAAATTCTATTTCAATTATTTTAAATTACCCAATTTTTATTAAAATTATAAATAACTAAGGAAATCCGATTATGAAATGAAACATATTCTGACTGTAATAAAAAATCATGTTATTATTTTATTTTGAATCTCTTTTCAAAGAAAAACAACAAGATTCATTATTATAGGAAAAAATGGAACAAACTATCTAAAAAAGGGTCACACACACCCATAATGGAATCCAAAATCAATGAAACCCATAAATTTCAAGGAAGTACATAGAATCCAATAGCCATATATCAAGATTATTCCAATTTAGAAAACATGGCGTTGGTATAAGAGGAAAACACAACATAACACATGAATAGATGTCTTCCAGACAACAATGTACCTTTAAAAGTTATCCATAATACGGTCTCCCAATACATCTAAAAGAAACCAAGAAGATTCCTACATTAACCCAATAGATATGAACACACCACTCATCAATGATATTTTGATAAAAGGAAATCATGAATAAGTAATTCCATATAGCTAGAGAGACACAATACAATCGTAAAAGATATTGGATGCCAAATGGATTGATCTAAAATAAAAAGTGTTTTAGAATAATTCATAGGAGTGAACATAGGTTGAGGTTCATGGTTTCTGGATGGAATGGACGGAGAAAATATACCTTGCATGTATTTTAATATTTTATATGTATTGTTTCATGATGTGTGATATAGTTATGGTCTATCAAATCCATAGTTTACAATCACCAAAAAAATCTATCACACAGGATTAATAATCCATTATTTAAAACATTCACAACATGAAACCAACATTCTGAATGTTTAATCATTCACACTAGGAATCCCCTTTCAAAAATTGTTCCCAGGAACAATTACGCGGATTTTAATTGATTTACATTTCTTATAATCCTTCTATGTCCTATGAAAAATGCGGTTACATTTGAAAGTCTCACGAATAAATGACATCACCATTATAGTTATCCCCCCAATCTTAATAGAGGGGATGACTGTTATAAGGGTAAGGGTTTACCTGATGAAAATGGTATCAAGATGTTATTTATAAGAATAATGTTACTTTTTTAGAATTATTACATATTTATAATTAATTAATTTTAATATCACATATACCAACTTTCCATCAAATCCTTTTGTGAACGGTAACATCATTCGTTCATGCGTAATGGACACCACATCCAAAAATTATTGTTATTCATTTTTCATTTATATAATACATTGAAGCTGATGAGATTTATTTTGAATTATATGTATATATGATATATATGATATAATGACTATCCCATAATTTTGAATAAATATATATCATTGATATCATTATCTATTTAAAAATGATAATGTGTATGTATGGCTTGACGTCTCCTTGAATAGTGTAATTCTGTTTTTTATCTCTAATATAAATGGGTTACTATAAATAATTTATACTAGGATATTTATATAATGGATAAAATTATTGGGAATATAGAATTATGATCAAATTAAAAGGGATGAAAAATACAAAATCATAACATACATGAAGAACAAGACAATTATAACCTGAAACATGATTTTAACAAATAATTGTTTATATATGAATAATACAAGTATATAAGTAATCAATTAATTGTAATGTATATATAAGTATGGTTATACAATATTTTTGTTATAACAATATATTTAATATAAATAGGGTTCATATTTTAATAAATTAATTCATATCTGATGTAAGGGTTTCAATTTACAATGTCATAAATAATCGAGATTGTTTTGTTCAAGTTCCTATTAGGTAATATTTTTTATCCATATCCATATTTTCAATAAATTATTTTATGAATTTTTTAAAAGTTATCATATTTTTTAAATTAATTAATACTTATGATTTAATATAATACACCATGAAATTTTTTTATCATTAATTAAATTCAATGTTATTAATATAATTCAACACATAAAAAACTGGGTTAAATAAAACATAATAATCTATTTAAATATTCTTATATTAATATGACCATTATAAACTGTCTGTTATGTAGGAAGGTATTAATAGGAAAAAATAATTTTTTAAGACTATTTCGTTTAATCATATATATAAAAATTTCAATTGTTATATAATGATTATAAATAAAATAACATACATTTAAACTAAAATAAATTTTTCCTGCAAAATATTTACTTTTAAAAATTTTGTTTTGTCATGCATTTATCAACAAATAAAAAATATCTTTTTACATAATCTATAAAATTTATTCATGAAAAAAAATTGGATATCATTATATTAATTTTAAATTATTGTAGATTTTATCCTTGTAATAAATTATTAATATTTGTAGTTAAATGTAATATAATTATCTCTATTTTAAAAGAGTATGTTATTTTCTAAAAAAAGTACCATTATCAAAAAATATTGATTTAAAAATAATATATTATTTTTTTATTATTTATCCAATAAAAAATTTAACAACATATATATTATATTTTATAATAGGTCTATTTTCAGGGATTAAATCACATTTTTTTCTGAAAAATACATTGAAGTGTGTAATGTTTAATAATTTCATATCATTTAAAAAAATTTAATCATTAAGGAATTTGAATAAATTTATAATATATGTATATATAATTAAATTTTAATATAAATTCTCTAAATTGTGATTAAATTTTGTATAGTCACTATGATATCACCTTCTCCTTAAGAAATGTATTTTTTGAGAACCCTTTTTTAAAAACATCCATATGATTATATTCAAATCAAATTCTAGAAATAATATGTCACGACCCGTCCCAGCGAGGCCCGTGCCGCAACTCCCCATGACGGCCTCTAATAGGCTTGGGGCTGGTGAATAGCACCGACTAGGCATGTCACTAACATGGGAGGCATTGCCTATAAACCTGTACACACACACACACACATCTCCAATCCCACAAAGATGAAAAGTAAAAACTGTTAAAAATGAAAATGCATGCATACAATAAAAACCCAACCAACAGAGTAAGATAGGAAAGTAATGTATAGTAATGTAAAACCTTGATCCAAAAGTACACCCCCACCAAAAGAGAGTCTGTAATAAAGTCCATCCTGTAAAGAAAGGTATTTGGATCGTAATCTGTATCCATAGGAACACACCTCGGCCTGTCTGATCTCACTGGGCACCGTCTGGTCCTAGTCCGCCTAGAATCGTGTCAAAGGCTCACTCGTCTGCACAAGACACAACACATGCAGGCAAGGCCCATGTAGGGGTGAGTATAACAATACCCAATAAGACACCCCAAAAACCAAAAAGGAATACATGAAGTGAAATACCACAATGGGAGGATACAGTTAGCTATACGTTGTATATGTTTACAGAACATATAACAAGAATATCCAGAAATATTCATACACGATCAACTATAGTGAAACCACCACTAACATCCAGCTCAAAGATTATACTAATCACATAAAAATGAGAACACACTCCCTGGTCTGAAGAGAGAGGTACTAAGTACTCATTCTGGGAGAACACACTCCAAAAGTACTTGAGAATATGATGCTCAGATGAGGATCAAAACAAATAGTCATGGGGTGATTCCAAAAACCCATTCTGAATTGACATGTTAAGTGGAGGATCGGTGCCTGGGTAAATTAGGTCACGTTGATACCAGTAAACACTACCTAGGTTACCATGAAGGAATAGAGGATCCATATCTATGTCGCATAGAGGGGATTCCAAAAACTCTATTTCAGAAGTCCCGCTAAAGGGATCATACTCTTTTATGTTGGAAATGATGCCAGAAACCGTTAAGAGAAAGACCAAGAAGAAGAACCCTAAGGAAATTGGTCCACGTCACATAAGGCAACTACCTCAAGCCATGTAAAACAGGTTACATGGAGTGTAGTAGGATTACACGTCGTGTAATTGACTCCGGGTACTGCACGTGTAAACGGCCCGGGTCACCTATCCAAGCTATGTAAAATTCAACTACACGACGTGTAGATGGATCACATGCCATGTTCCTTGACTTTGGGTACTGCCAGTGAAAACGGAAAGTGTCGGAAATTGATGTCGTGTAGGAAATCATATACACGATGTGTAAGTCAAGCCACAATCCATGTCCTGTCAACTGGGAAACACTGGTGTACCCTGGCCGTATGCCCGTACATGGTGTCCGTCCGTGTTTCTTGCCCGTGTACTAATACGCGGGGTATCCTGTGTATCTGGCTCGGTCTGGCCGGGGAAGGGTATACACGTCGTGTCCTTGTCCTTGTACCCAACCCGTGTCCGTGTACTCCCGGAGTACATGCCAGGTGGCTCGCCGACAAACACACTCCGTGTAGCCCATATTACGCACTGTGTAGTCGGGAAATTTCCAGAAGCGTCATATTCTACCCCACGCCTTGGCTGATTTCCGGATCCATGATATCTCATCCATTCATCCCGATAATTCAGGTCTTGGTTCATCCCATCATACGAACAATGAATCGGGTGCTTTTGATCATTTGATCGGGTCATAAACCTCAAATGATCCATCTGAAGAAAAACGCCCAAAAACTCATATCTCCTAATCGGCTAAGAATCGTCTACCGAAATCATCGTCATAGCTCCAGACCATCCTCATGAGGTTGGATATACAATCTCGGATCATTGCGCCAACAAACAAATGTGTAATGATCAATTTCCTCCAAGAATGCATAGAACGCACTTGGAGAATGCGTAGAAACCTGGTAAGGAAAGCACAAAAAATCGAGAGGTACAAACCTCGATCGATGTTCGTGTCGATCATGGTTCATCAATGTTATAAGGTTGAACAAACTTAGAACAGCCTTTATGAAATCAAATTCCCAAAATCCCTGCAAAATCCCATCCCGCAAATACGATCGATCTGCGAGCTATTCTATTGATAGATTAGTCTGTGTTCGTCGTAGGAATCAATAATGGGGAAGGAAACCGAAAATAAAACATCCTACCTGGATTCGTGGTGTAAGTTGGTGAAGATCCAGTCACAGCGTCGTCGTCTCTGGTAGGATTTGTCAATAATTTCATCACCGCATTGTGGGGGGGGGGGTCTCCATAGATTTCCAGAGCCTCTAGGGGAAATTCAGGGTTATGAGGTCTGTAACCCAGGTCCCCTACACAAATATCTCTTTAATAGATAAAATATATTTTCTACAACAGGATTTAATAAAATACCATTATTTAATATTTTATTACAATCATGCCCAAAAAACTAGATTTCACCACTGACTTGTGCCATCTGATGTTATGTCTCTCCTAAGGTAAAATCGCTGCTCTGAACGCAACGGTTCCCTCAGATTTCTGATCTTAGAACCCATTTAGGTGTTATTCCACTTTTTCTGGAAAACCAAACGTGCGCGTAAATTAATTATTTAATTAAATTCAAACATTTATTCTGGGCTAACCGGTCCTCAAAACTGCATGCCATCTCAAAGCTTGGTCTCAAAATAATTCTCATATAATATTAAAATAAAATACCGAGAAATCTGAGTCATTACATCACACCCACCTTAGGGCTTTATATTCCTAAAAATCCAAAACAAAGGCTACCCAAAAATATGTGGGTACTATACACGAATCTGAGCCTCTCGCTCCCAAGTTCTCTCTTAGAGGATCATGTGCTGCCACTAGACATGCAACAAGGGAATAGCTCACCCACGAAGGATCTTATACTACCATTCCTCGATCTCCACTGGGTACTCAGCAAAGGGTGCCCCACCATGGATGTTCAGATCTCCCATGTCGATAACGTGTGATGGATCATCCATGTATCTCCGCAGCTCCAACACATGGAAGACGTTGTGTACATGGACCATCTGAGGAGGTAGAGACAAGTGGTATGCCACCTCTCCATCTCTACTCATAATATGAAAAGGGCTGATGAACCTCAGAGATAGCTTGCCACCTTGGCCAAATCTCTGCAGTCCCCGTCGAGGTGAGACCCGAAGGAATACATGGTCTTCATCCTCAAACTCCAAGGGCCACCATCTCCTGTCGGAATAAAACATTTTCCGACTCTGTGAAGTCTTCATCTACTTCTGGATGAACTGAAGCTTCTATGTTGTAGCTCACAACATCTCTGGGCCTATGAGTGTTGACTCTCCTGGGTCAATCCGGCAAAGTGGTGACCTGCAAGGTCACCCGTAAAAACCCTCAAATGTTTCCATACCAATAGTGGAATGATAACTATTGTTATAAGAAAACTCCACCAGTGGTAGGTGATCCTCCCAACTACGACCGAAGTCATGTATGCAAGATCGTAGAAAATCCTCTAGAACCTGTATGGTCCGCTCTATCTTACCATCAGTCTGAGGATGAAACGCTGTGCTCAAGCGTAAATTAGTCCCAAAAGCATCCTGCAATCTCTTCACACAAAAGTTATGTGAAACGACCATCATGATCTGAGACGATCGTTGATGTAAATCCATGAAGTTGACCTATATATTGCACATAGAGGCATCCCATGATCTCTACTAAACTCTGCTCCCATAAGTCTAGGATGTGGGCCAACTTGGTGAGTCTGTCAAAGATCACCCAGATGGAATCGTGTCCCTTGGACATATGTGGTAAACCCATACCGATGTCCATGGATATCACATACCACTTCCACTCTGGAAACTCAAGGGACTGGTTCAAACATGCTGGAAACTAGTGCTCAGCCTTTACATGTTTAAATGTAAGGAACCGAGTGTAAAGACCTGTAAAATTCAAGGGAAATTTTTTTCTTAATTTTCTTTGGAATTTTACTAGAGCGCGGTTTCAGACGGTACCTGATTCTGAGGCCCGGAGTGCCCGGAATTAATTTCCCAAGTTTGGCTCGGGTACGTTCAGTGAACGAACGAGCGGGAATTCCTAACTTTTGATCCGGTGCGCGGATTTGAAATCCGAGGACACCGATGAACTCACAGCGCCGATATTCGCTTAAGAAGACCTTTTCCGAAGTTGCGTTTGCCTAGGAGGAGTTGTTTAACTTTTCTGGATGAAATGAAGAGTAAAATAAAATTTTGATACAATATTTATTTTATATCTTTAAAGTGGTTAAAATCTTTTGTTAGGAGTTGGGTGGTTTAACCACTTAAGAGAGGATTAAGGTGAGGAGGGGCCCACCCGAGCCCCACCTTTTCAAATTCCCTAACTCTCCTCTCTCCCTCTTTAAATCTTGATAACTTAACACTTAATTAATTACACAACTCATGTATAATTAATTAAGTGTTTTGTTTTTGAAATTTAAGTTTTTGAAATGCTTGGCTTAGTAAATAAAATAAGGAAGGACCTTATTTTATTTGGATTGTTGGGTGAGGTGTGGAAGAGATTTGGAGAGAAGCTGAAGAAATCCTCCACCTTCTTCATCTCCTTCGTGGAAGAACGCGAAGAACGTCCGCCGCCCACGAAGAACACCGACGATGACTTCTTGACTCGTCTTCTCCGATTGATTCCTCCTCGACTTCTTCGTCTTCTAACCGACGTTAACGAAACGACGTACCTCTTCGGACGTACCTCTTCGTCATCGGATTTGATGAACGATTACCACGACGCCCGACCTCCGCGACGTTGTCTTCTGCTGGTCGTTGACGATCTTCGAACTTGAAACCAAGGTAGGGGGAATATTGTATATTTCTCATTTATGTGGTTTATACCCTCGAACTTGAGCATTTATTTTAGGATTTATCTTTGTGGATTCCTTACCCCGATTTTAATTTATCATGATGAACGCGAATTAAATAAATTAATTCGCGGATCAATAAACAATTGATTGAATTAATTTTCTTCTCGTTTATCTTGAGATTGAAAATCTTGAAGTGTGATAAATAATTATTTTCCAATTACTTGTGTTCTTGATTCTCAAGGATGATGGCCAAACAAACATGGCCATCAATTTGGACATTGTCCATGACTCTTTTATATTTCACTCTTCGCAAATTCCCTGAGCGTTCGTTCACGCCAAATAATTAAACGCGTAAAAACATCGATGTTTCTTTGAGCACGACATATGAACGCAGAGATCGCGATCCGAGGATCAAGAATCTGCGACCGTTATAAATTTTGGGGTTTGAACGAAGATGTGGCGGACTTGATGTCATGACGGAGGCATTCCGACGGTGTGCATGCGGCAGGGCGCACGACGGTTGCCGGAAGGGACTTTCCGGCGAGGCCAGCAAGAGGCGGCTAATAGGGGGTGTCCCGTGCAGATGGTCGATGCAGGTTTATCATCAAACGTGAATGGCGGATGGTGTTCCGCGGGTGCGGAGAAGCCCTGCCGTTATGTTTTGAAGAGGTGCAAATCGTGGAACAAGAATTGATTGGAGAGAGAGGAGTTATAAAGAGTTTTAAATAATAATAAAAAAATAATAAAATCAATCAAGTGGGGTGTGTATGGCTTTGATTTAAGGCAAGGGAGGCGCTGATTTTTTTGGGGATGCATGGCTTTTGGATTTGTGAGATTTAAGGAATTTAATCAAATTAAAAATAATAATAATATAATAATGTTATTGTTATTTTCGTTGGGAAAACTGTTTTTTGACGGTATCTTCCTCGTGCGACCTTGGTTTCACGAACCGTCAGCGGCAGTGTGACCCTGACTCCGAGGCGGAATTTATGAGTCCAATATTGGATGTCTTTTTCGGGTTTTTGGATCGGGTACCCGAAGTGCTTCAAAAATAATAGATTTAATATTATTATTAAATCTTCAACCCGCCATAACTCATGCGTGCGACGTCCGATTGCCTTGATGTCAGTGGCGATGTAATCCTGTCATTAATACGGTCGATTCGGTATATCGCACTCAAAGTTTCGGAATACTTTGAGTTCGGCCGAGTTGGTTCGTACACGAAACCAACCGGGCCTTCGGAGCGGAAACGCTCATATCTTGAGCTACGGACGTCCGATTGACGTGCCGTCAGCTTTGTTGTGTTCCTCTTAGTGAGACGGATCTTTTGGCATACTCCGCCCGAGGTTTGGACGCAGGTGGAGTACGGTCGGGTTGGTTTTGCCTTAAAAACCAACCGGGCCCCGGGGACGAAAATGCCAATAACTCTCAGACCGGGCGTCCGATCGACGCGCCGTCTGTTTCGTTGAGTTCCTGTTGACGATACGGAACTTTGGGATACATCAACTCTGGACTTTGTGACAGTTGATGTATCAGCCTCTCTGCTCGTGGAGCGGATCCTCCTGTACGAGCTTGCTGTGTGCGGGAACCCTAGTGCTGGCTGCGACTGTTACTGTGACTGCTACTACTGCTACTACTACTATGACTGCGACGACGACAGTACAGAGATCCTGTGTGGATTCGACGACGACGACAACAACACTCAGCGATCCTACGTGGATCAGTGCTACAGGTCCTGTGTGGGCCCGATCCTGTGTGGGTCCGATCCTGTGTGGGTCTTTGCGCTCAACGGTCCTGTGTGAACCAGCGCCTACAGGTCCTATGTGGGCCCGATCCTGTGTGGGTCTTTTTCGGGGGTTAGTTACCTATCGATCCTTCGTGGTTCCGACGACTTAGATGGATCAGAGATCATCTTTATCGTCCTTTGAAGAAGTATACATGTGTGAGCTGAATCCTGTTGCCTTCCTGTGTGGATTGTGTTGTGCTATCCTGTGTGGATTACGTTTTGCTTTCCTGTGTGGAATACGTTTACTTTCCTGTGTGGACTGAGTTGTAATTGGGCTCGGAGGTTGGAGCGTATTTGAAATTGATGACTTAGGTATATGTATGGGCATATACCTTAGTAGTGTCGGTTGTTACTTCGTGATTGAACCTTTCTTCGTGGTTTATCCTTTGTGGATTTGAGAGACCTTCAGGGGTCTCGGGGTCCCTACTGAGTAGCTTATACTCACCCCTGCACGGGCTTTGCCCGCACTATGTTGTGTTGGTTGCAGACGACAGACAGCGTTGATCTTAGCTGAGGCTTGCAGAGCAGGACGGTACCTGGAGGTGGACCACTGGGCGGGACGTGCTCAGAGCGGACGGCGGGATCCGTGGAGCAGTGGAGCTATCTGTACCCACTCTTCAGGTGGGATTTTTAGTGGACAGCTCGGTGTAGCGGCTTTTACTTTTCAGTTGCTATTTTCCCTTTCGAGTTGTACTTTACTTTCAGTTTGGGTTTGTATACTGGCCCATTTACTTTTCCGCACTTTCAGTTGTATTCTGCTTTTGCTTAGTGTTTACTTTCTGCTTACTTACTCTGTGGTGTTTGTTTACTTTACAAAGGCAATGCCTTCCCTTTTTACCGGGATTTACGCCTTGGTGCTAGTCGCCAGCCCCTGGCCTATGGAAGGCGGGCTTGGGGTAGTCACGGCACGGACCCCGAGGGCGGGTCGTGACACCGAGAAACAAACTCTGCCACACTATTCTTCATTGCTTGCCACCATAACTGACGTCGGAGGTCCGGGTACATCTTTTCCAGGCCTGGATGCACCGCCAAAAGAGATGTGCGGATCTCGCTCAGAACCTCCTCCCGCAACGTCACTAGTACTGCAATTCACCCTATAAAAAGAACAACATTTTCTCCACCTTTTGAATATCCATCAGAAGCATCACATGCCGATATCTGAGCACGTAAAGTCTCACAGCTAGCATCCTTGAGCTGTTCTTCCCTGACTCTCTATAAGAGTGGAGGGGTAACAACCATCAAATAAATGAAGTCTCCCTCTTCTCTATCCACGAAGGATAACTATAAATAGGCCAACTTCCTCGTTGACTCATCCAACAATCGCAAACTGGATTTCCTGCTAAGAGCATATGCCACAACGTTCCCCTTTCCAGGAGTATAAATGATCTCAATGTCTTAATCCTAGAAGAACTGAAGCCATCACCTCTATCTCAAATTATGATCCTTCTAAGAAAAGATATATCTAAGAATCTTGTGATCATTGTAGATGGTAAACCTCTTGTCCATCATGTAGATCCACCACATCTCCAGCATGAAGACTACTGCTGCCAACTCAAGATCATGGGTCACGTAGTTTTGCTTTTGTGGCCTCAACTGACGTGAGCCATAGGCAATCACTGCTTGACTCTGCATCCGGAAACAACCAAGCCCGGTTCTTGATGCGTCGTAGAACACTACGTACTCAACACCCTCTTCTGGTAGTCTCAAGATCGGGGCACCCGTTAAACTCTATCTCAACTGCTGAAAAGATTGCTAGCGTTTCTCGGTCCACACGAAAGGTAGCCCTTTCGGGTCAAAGTTGTCATGGGTGCTGAAAAAATGGAGAAATCAAGGATGAATCTCTGATAGTAGCCTGCCAACCCAATGAAACTCTGCACCTCCTTCCCGCTTTGGGGTGGCTCCCATGCTAACACTACCTCTACCTTGGTTAGGTCCACTGCTACACCATCTGCTGAGATAAAGTGTCCTAGAAAGTGTACATCATGTATCCAAAATTGACACTTTCATAGTTTACCGTACAATTGGTGCTCTCGGAGTGTGTCTATAACCATCCTTAGGTGGCTCGCATGCTCCTTCTCGGACGTAGAGTACATAAGGATATCATCGATGAAGACCACCACAAACCGATCTAGACAGGGCTGGAAGATCCAGTTCATGAGTCCCTCAAACATTATTGGGGAGTTCTTCATGCCGATGGGCATCACCAAGTACTCATAGTGACTATAGAGACATTTGAAAGTCATCTTCAGTATATCCTCATCTCGTACTCGCAATTGGTGATATCTCGATCGTAGATCAACCTTCGAGAACCACTGTTCCCCTCATAACTGTTCTAAGAGGTCATTGATCCTCGGTAGTGGATACTGGTTCTTCACAGTCACCTGATTCAAGCGTCATTAATCCGAACAAAGCATCAATCTCCTATCTAACTTCTTGGAAAACAATACTCGGGCCCCACAGGGTGACACACTGGGTCTTACGAATCCCTTCCTTTGCAAGTCTTCTAGTTGCACTCTCAGCTCGCGAAGCTCTGTAGGAGCCATCCAATATGCTGATGATGAAATTGGTGTCGTGCCTTATTGCAAATCAATGCAGGAATATATCTTCTGTTGGGGAGGTAGTCGAGGGACATCCTCCGGAAAGACATCTTCATACTCAGCCACTACTACTGGAAACTGGAAACTCATAACATATACTGCGCCAAGGGCTAGGCTAGCCAACTGATGTGAAATCGGATGTACCTTCCTACACACGAATCCATCTTGCACCTCCTGGGTCTCTTTTCACCGACGAAGGAGAACCTCATTCCATCACATTGGACACACCACACCCTTCTCCTAAAATAATCAATCTTGGTATGAACTGTGGATAGCCAATCCATACCAAGAATGACATCGTAAGGCCTCAATGCTACCACAAAGAGGTTCCCACTGAAACTCTCACCTCCAAGGGCCAGATCACACGTTCTGCAAAAGAGTATGATCTCTAAATTCTCTCCAGTCAGTGTTTCTAAGTGTAAGGGTCGAGTCAACGGCTCAACTGGAATCTCAAGGTCTCGAATAAGATAAGAATCCAGAGAAGAATGAATAGCACCTGTGTCTATCAGTATTAAAACCAAAGTTGAAAAGATATATATTGTACCACTAATCATTCCAAGAGTATTTGGGTCATAAGTCTCTACTACCTGCAGCTGCCTATGCCTCTGTCCACCAGCTCCCTGAGCCAGGGGTGGACCTCCTAATGGTGGTGATGGTAAAAGGTCAAAACGCCGACCACCTCCAGCTGCTCTACCAGCTCCTATACCACATCTGCCACCCCGTAGATCTATCTTATTTACACTTTTAGTCTACATCGGTTGTCCATCCACTACTCCCACGTCAGTTATATGGCTGGTAAGACAATCTTGAGCAAAATGTCCCCTGCCATCATAAGAGTTGCATCACCTCTCTCGAGGCTAGATGGATGCGCCCTATGAACCCTGTACAGCAGATCCCCTATCCTGGGATCTCCTCTGAAAATGTCTCCCATGCCTGGGTCTCGGACGGCGGCTCCCTGCTGCTGAGGTCTCTGCTTCAGTTCACTCACTGCTGACAACTTTTGGCTATCTCTTCTCTGCCAAGAAGCTCTCGACCACTAAATCCCACTCGAGCACCCCTGCATAATTAGGAATTCTCATAGGGTTGATACTAGCTCAGATGTCTCGGTGCAAGCCCAGCTCGAAAGTCTGATATTTGATGTTCTGATCCCTGAACATATCCATCGAGTATCATGATAGGTCAGTAAACCTCAATGAAAAGTCAGCCACTGTCATGGTTCCTTGCTAGAGGAGAAGAAGCTCATCTATATGTACTACTCTCAAGGTAACTGGTGAAAACTACTCTCTGAAGAGATGCACAAACTATAACCATGAAAGAGTCTCCTTATCGTGAGTCTGGATAACCAAACTCCACCATCACCCTACCAAGCCCTGAAGAAGGGTCGCTGGTAGGATCACCATTTGGTCTGCTGGTGTCCTGAACAAACGGAAGACTCTGGCCACTGTCTCAAGACAATCCTCTACTGCCTGAGGGTCAGGCTCACCTCGAAACCTGAGAGTTATCTGTCTCTGAAACTCGTGGAGTACGCTCAGCCTGCGCTCCTCCTCTTCTAGTACAACATGCACTAAACACTTCTCCACAGGTGGTGGAATAACTATCACACCACCTGATGGTAAAACATGGGGATCTGGTCCCTGTATCGAATCTTCGTCACGGAGGGGATCATCCTCATGATCGAGGTGCAGGATCCTAGCAGGTGCACATCGTGGAAGCATCCTGTAAATATACAAGATGTATCTCAGTCAGTGAGTATATCTAGAGAGCTGACTCAACACGGACATGGAAACCACATGGAAATATGACTCAAGAAGGAAATGGAAACCACAACCCACTATTATATGATGCATGTACCATTATTTTCCCCTGCAACTAGTGTTCTCATGATCTGAGTTGAAAATCAAGTAATTAGAGTCCAGGTGTATGGATACATCAGCCTCCCGCACCAACACTGGGGTCCCTTGCCTGAAATCCAAACTCAAAACACTAAATACTATTGCCGCAAACCAACTCACAGACTCTCGGTCCTAAGGTAGAACAGAACTCCCTCTTATACCACTATGTCACGACTCGTCCTAGTGGGGCCTATGCCGTAACTCCTCAATCCTGCTTCCAATAGGCCAGGGTTTTGTGACTAGCACTGAGTAGTCATGTCACTAACATGGTAGGCGTTGCCTATAACCCTATACACATGCACACACATCTCCAAGACAAAAATGATAAAAAGTAAAAACTACTAAAAATGGTAATGCATGCATACACTAAAAACCCAACCAACAGAGTACGAAAGGAAAGTATGCTATAGTAATGTAAAACGCTGGCCCAAAAGTACAGGCCCACTAAAAAAGAGTCTGTAACAATGTCCAACCTGTAATAAAAAGATACTAGGACTGCAATCCGTAGCCTTCGGAAGACACCTCGGCCTGTCTGATCTCACTAAGCAACCTCTAGTCCTGGTCCACCTTGAATCATGTCAGAAGATCGCTCGTTTTCACAAGACATGACACGTTCGGGCAAGGCCCGTGCAAGGGTGAGTATAACAATATCCAATAGGATATCCCGAAAAATAAAAGGGATACAACAGAGGAAATACCATAAAGGAAAGATACATTCTGCTCTATCAATTTTATGTTTACAGAACATATAACGAGAATATCAAGATATACTCATACATGATTGACCATCACAAAACCACCACAAAGATCCAACTCGAAGATTACTCTAATCATGTAACAAAGGGAACACACTCCTATGTCTGAAGAGAGAGGTACGAAGTACTCATTCCTGGAGAACACACTCCACAAGTACATGAGAATATATGATGCTCAGATGAAGATCACAACCAATAGTAATGGGGTGATTCCAACAACTCAGTCTGAACTAACCTACTATGTAGAGGATCGGCGCCCCGGTAATGTAGGTCATGAAGATACCAAGAAACTCTACCTAGGTTACCACAATGGAATAGAGGATCCGGATCTAAGTCTCATAGAGGGGATTCCAAAAACTCTATTCTAGAAGTTCTGCTAAAAGGATCATGCTCATGTATGTAGGAAATGATGCTGGAAACCTTCAGGAGAAAGAACAAGGGGATGAATTCTAAGAAAACTGATCTAAGTCACATAAGGCAACTGGCTCAATCCATGTATAACAGGTTACATGGTGTGTAGTAGGATTACACGCAGTGTTCCTTGACTCTAGGTACTTCCCATTTAAACGGCCCGTGTCACCTTTCCAAGATGTGTAAAACTCAACTACACGACATGTAGAATGATCACATGCCGTGTTCCCTGACTCCGGTTACTACTCGTGAAAATGGATCATGTTTGAAATGGATGCCTTGTAGGAAAGCATATACACTGCTTGTAAGTCAGAGCACAGGTCATGTCCTGTCAACTAGGAAACACCCATGTACCCTGGTCGTATGCCCGTACAAGGTGTATGTCACTGTTGGCTTCTCGTGTACCGATACACGGGGCATCCCGTGTTTCTGGATGGGTCTGGTCGGGGAAGGGTATACAGGCTTTGTCATTGGCCATTTACCCAACCCATGTCCGTGTACCCACGAAGTACACGCCAGGTGGCCCGCCGGCAAACACACGTCGTGTTTCCCATTCTACACGCTGTGTAGTCGGAAAATTTCTAGAAGCATCCTCTTCTTCCCTGTGCCTCGGCTGATTTCTGGATCTGCGATCTCTCACCTGTTCGTCCCGTTACATCTGGTCAAGGTTCGTACCATCATACGAACACCGAATCGAGTTTTTTGATCCTTCGATCGGGTCGTAAACCTTGAACGATCCATCCAAAACAAAATGCCCAAAAACTAATATCTCTCTATCCACTTTGCATTATCTTCAGAAATCATTTTCACAGCTCTGAACCATCCTCCTGAGGTTGGATCTACAATCTCGGGTCATTGCGACAACAAACAAATGTGCAACAATCGATTTCCTCCATGAACGCGTAGAACGCACACAAAGAACACATAGAAACTGGGGAAGGAAAGCACAAAAAATCGAGAGGGACGAACCTCAATCGATGTTCGTGTCGATTTTGGTTCGTGAGAGTTAGATGGTTAAACGAAACCAGAATAGCCTTCAGGAAATCAAATCCCCAAAATCCTCAAAAAATCCCATCCCGCAAATACGATCGATCCGTGGGCTAATCTGTTCGTGGATTAGTCCGCGTTCGTCGTAGGAATCATGAACGAGGAAGGAAACCAAAAATCAAACATCCTACCTATATTTGCGGCATTTGTTGGCGAAGATGTGATCACCTCGTAGTCGTCGCCAGCGGAATTTTTCCAGAATATGGTCGCCGCGTTGGGGGGGGGGGGGTTCTCCATAGCTTCCCATAGCCTCCAGTGGAAATTCAAGGTTATGAGGTCTCTAACCCTAGACCCTTGCACAAATATCTATTTAAAAGAGAAACGATATTTGCTGCTGCATGTTTTAATAAAATATTTTTATTAAATATTTTATTACAGTCACGCCCAAAAAACTAGATTTCACCACAGACCTGCTCCGTCCAATGTTTGGCCTCGCCTAAGGTAAAATCGCTTCTCTGAACACAACGGTTCCCTTGGATTTCTGATCTGAGCACCCGTCCAGGTGTTATTAAGATTTTTCAGGAAAACCACGCGTGCACGTAATTTAATTATTTTATTAAATTCAAACATTTTTTCCGGGCCCATAGGACCTCGGAACTGCACGCCACCTCAAAGCCTGGTCTCGAAAGAATTACCATATAATATTAAAATAAAATATGAAGAAATTCGAGTCATTACATGGTTTTAAAAGATTTTTTACAAAAATATTGTATATTTTTATTAACAATATGTTATATTATCTAAAAAAGAGAAATTATTTTTTTCATTAATGTATAGTGAAAATATTGAATACAATTTACTGATGTTGAGGTTCAATTGATTTTATAGGTGGTTGAAACTCAAATGATAATTATTTTAAATAGAAAAAACATTATTAATTTTAATTTTCATGCCATATTTCATTAAAAAATCTTCTATGTTTCTATAATGGTCTATTGTGAGTCATGTGGAATGAGAAAAATATGAGTATTCTACATTGTTTTCAAAAATTCTAAATGTGTCATGTCCCACAATTAGAAAATGACACCTCATATCCTTCACCTTCAAAACAGTACTATCCAATTGGATCCAAATATACATACCTAAATCTATTATTTAATTCAACACTAACAACATAGGTTCCATGGGATTGTTATAAATCTAACAAATGATGGATTTTCATGTACGCAAAAATAAGTTTTCTCAAGATTATGTAACATCCTTAACTGATAATTTTAGTACATTTCATCCTCACCCTTGTCAAAATATTATTAAGCCATTATTATATAATAAAGAATTTAAATATTAATATGTTTTCTTAATGTAATTATATAAAATCATCTTCTCCTCCTTCAATATGGGAAACATAACAATTGATTGAGTGTACAAAGGTCTACCGCCTCACAAACCTACATAATTATTTTTACATCACCACTTATCGTGGATATGTATAATTACATAGATAATGATTATATATTAATATTATTATAAAATTATATATAATTATATTTAATATCACATATATCTTCTTATATTCATTTTTGTTGGAAATACTGTAATGTCTCTCGAGAATAGCATGAACTACCAGCTCGCGAAGCAATTTGATTCAATTTTCACATACACATTATATGGATGGAAAAACATTAAATTGTTTCATTTATATGATATTATTTAACTATTCATAATAATTTTAATTTAATTTATCATATATATTATTTACTTATTATCCATTTAAGTAATGAAAATGTCATTTGTGTGTATCAAATATTACCCCCTTCCATACATATGTGATTTGTTTTTCACTAGAAAATTACACAGATGGTAAAAAAGATTGTATTAATAAATAAATGTTATATATATGAAAATATATTGTTTCAATAAAATTAATATATAATATGTATCCTTATCCTTCCACTATTAATAAAATGATAACATCGTTTGTGTAAATGTACGACCTTCTACATCTACGAAGCAATGTGATTCATTTTCTATGATCATAATTCAGAAATTATAATAAATATTTAACAAATGAAAAAGCATATTGAATTTTTATTATTATTATATAGATAATGTAAATATAACCTATTTTTATTATCTAGAACATCCACAACGAAATGTGATGGTGATAACAAGGCAATTAACAATCCAAATAATTGTCAAAATGAATGATTATTATTGAATTGCTAATAAAATGTTATAAAAGGATCATATATGATATTTTAAATAATAATTTATTTCAGTTATAATTTAGTAAAATGTTTTAAACCACTATATTATAGGTTAATTAGTGCTCCACTAATAAGAATCACAAGATAATATTCATCATAACTCAATTTACATTCATTTGGTTATACGACTTCATATTTGATTATATTATGCCAAATATATATTTGAAATGAATACTCAATTTTATGATTTTTTACCACTTTTTAGTTTTTGGATCTAAATTTGTTAAACATAATTACTCCATTTATTTAATCTCACATAAATTATATGAAATTTATACGGATTTCATCAAAAACTTCCATCTTTGAGAAATATTTTCATTTATCAAAATAATTTAATTTAAATGTGTAAAATAAATAAAATTTTACTAATATATCATGAATATTGTTTACATAATTTTATTTTAAATTATAAAAAAAATTAACAATGTGATACGGGCTTATGTATGAATCCAATTTTAATTAAGATTGTTTATGCATGGAATTCCATTGGATGGGATTTTTTATCCTTTAAAATTAAGCCCAATTAATTTACATCTACAACGACTATTCTAGATTTATTCATATAGTAGTACCATTTTACATTCTTCGGTACTTAATGTATTAATTTTTTTAAAATTCAAAATCATTTCTCACATCATTCGAAAATCCTTTTTATAAAAAATACATGTTTTCTAAATGTTTTTTCAAAAGGTGTTTATTATCATAGATTAATGTAATTTTTATATTCATTTAGATTTATAATAAAATGTTTCAAATGTAAAATTTCTTTAATTTTAAAAATGAAGTTTTTATTCAAAATAATTGAATTGAATATTTTTTTGTAACATGTTTACCAAGAATCGAACTCTTCCACCTTCATAACCACTAAATGGTTTAAGTATTCCATTACAAAATTTTGTCTTAAACTGCATCTCATGGAAAAAAATACAATGTATATATATAAGAATACTGGAAATTGTATAATTCGATGTACACACCATTTAATAGAGAAACTAAAATGGCCACTTTCCAGCAATCACATGAAAAGGTCCAACTATACCACTAGGATTTATCTCATCAGTGTGGTCTCTTACCTGATCATAGAGACCTAAAGTCTTCAAACATCATAACAGGACTAGTTAAGACATGGGAATAAATATTATTATTCCATCATGGAATTATCCATGTCATAAATTTATAATAAATTTTCTCTATAAAATATAAATAAAAATTAATTACGAGAAAATTTAATAAATATACAACTTCACTTGTGCTCGATATCCTCTAGGTAGTGATCACCTTAATATGCTATCACTGATAATCTAAAAAAACATACCCCCAAATATATATGGAAAAAAACCTGTGTATGCATTTATATAATAGTAGTGTTTAAAATTCAAGGAATAGAACACATGTCATCCGTTGGAAAATGTCAAAATATGTGGAACCTTTTGTTTCACCTATAATGAAGTTACCAAAACCTCTTTCCATTATCCATATAACTTGTTGTCTAAATGGCACACCAAATCAATATGTACCACCATTTCCCTTGGACCGTATCTCAGACGTCCCTAGAATCTAAATTCCAAATGTCATGAGGAAAATTTATATAAGTCCTCAAATAAATAACCACATAAAAAAACAACCATTGTACCATGTCTTGATAATCTCAATAACACAAATGACATGTTATGTATTTAAAAGGTATCATGACAACCCTGATCCCCAAACTGATGGTCTCAACTCCTTCAACTAATGGTCCATCAATTTCCATATTTATTTCAATAGTTAGTAAAGAATAAATAACTACTAGTCAATAACACAATCTAATACACATATTTTCAAGGTGCCTCCACCAACAACATGTGGTCAACCCCCCCCCCCCCCAATATGAGTCCTAAATGTGTGAAGATAACTACAATGTCACATCGATTAATAAATGATTAGGATAAATTTCCAAATAAGATATGGGAAATAATTTGGAATATCATTCCCATGTGAATTTATTATTTAGTATTTATGTTGAACATCATATCAAATCTTACATGCCATACACCATCCCTGACAGCCACATCACCTCTTGCCTCATTGTCCAAGTCACCCATACTTAGTGATTAACATCAGCTTCAGTACATGGTAACAACCCAACATGATGAATCACATAACCATAGTCAAGGTGATTGAAATCACCTAAATCCTTAATCGTTGTCCATCATATTTCAATGGAACAATGCAATAATATATAAAATATTCAATTTAAACAATCCAATTTAAATATTGAAACACACATGACCTAAACATACCATGTTTTCAAAATCAACCTATTAGGATTATCAATCATGACTTGTTTATAAATGTCCAAATTGGATCCCATGACATCAATTAATTAATATAAATATAGAAATGTAATTTATATCAATCTCCCTCAATTGAATCATATGGTGCATATAGATCTCACCCCCAAAAATCATCCTAAAAATAATAAAGAAATACAGGAACCATTTACCAAGTAATATTAGGAAATCTCTCACCTAATATAATCATCTAACTCCAAAAAAAATAGATGTGAAATATATAGATGAAAAACATTAAAATATAATAAATGAAATCAAATATATTTATAATTGTGAATGGAAGAATGAAAGGGAATGTAATGGCATAGTATTTGAGTACATACTATTGTGCTTACAATAAAATATAATGATAATGATGTAGGGCATCAATATAGAAGAAACAAGGATCCTATGTAAAGGAAGGGAGAGGTGTATGATCTCCTTTGGTGGTTATTCTATGACTGAAGGGGAAAATGAAAATAATGAGGGAAATCCTCTATGGTTAATAAAATAATTTGTGCTCACATACTACAGTAGGTGGAACTATTAAATTTCTTGTAACATTTATTTGTTGTGTAACTGCTACACATAATGTATTCTACCGGGTAAGCCATGAATCCTATCATGTCATGAATATAATCAAACAAATAAGAAAAAATTATAAATAATGAAAATTGTTTACATTCCATGTAAACATGTAGTATATTTTTTAAGCATATTATCCTTCCTTCCATTGTTCTGTAAATTCCCGAACCCCCATGACGTCCCCTAAAATTGAGACTCCATCTAAAATTTATCATAGAGATATAAAAATTTTGATACTCTAGTTCTGAAGGATAGAAAATATATTTTTCTTGACAACCACACTAAAATGTTCCATATTACATAGAAAAATACAGATTTAAAAACTTGGGACCTCAAAACCAACCCCATTAAAATAGCATATCCTCTTGAAATTAGGTTTTACTCAGAGATAGAAAAAATCATTATTATATCATAACATCATCCTAGTCTAACATGTTCATTAAGTCTTAGATTCATATCCCTCACGGTGCTCCCTGGATAATGTGTTACCTACTCAGTCACATCCTAGCCCAATGACAATATTCTGATAGTCTACTAACAAACCCTGGACTCAATATTCAACATATAATGAGATAGCAGCCTTGTACATCATCTCGTGATCAAGTCATACAAATGTAATATTTGACAAACATCATGATTCATACCTCCTTATATTCCTATATCAAACGTCTTCCATACATGCCAGTCACAAAACCCCACATCTCATCAGACACCCCTAAAATAATGTATTATTTATTAATATTCATTCCCATAAAAATATTAATGCATCCACACCTAATACGCAACCTATATCACATCATTTCCCAAATTCATTCACCCCTCACAGAAATCCCACAACACATGAATATATATAATAAGTCTTGATGCTTAGACAACCCATATATATATATATATAACATCATAACTAATAAAAACCCACTAACCATCACCTTCCTAGTATAAATAAAATATATAGGCACCTCATGCACTAAAAAAAACCAAATCAAAAACAAAAATAACCCTTTAATACACAGTATCACGATATACCTTTACCCTTATTCAAATCCCCAAAATTCTATACATGTGTATGATCCACTACATGTATCTTTCATAAATCTCAACTACCTGAGGCCGAGACACCTCAAGGAGTTGCAATGGTCACCACCCTCTAAACCCACTACTGATTCATAGTATCTCCTCCTTGACCAACATGCAATGTTGAATCTTAATGAATAGATTTTTGTATCACTCTAGTAACTACCACATAACTGTGAATATAAATAAATTAATGGCTCATTGTTTTCTAAGAAGGATTCCTACAGAACCACGTGGGATGTCTGATATAGAAAAATTCCTAAAACCGTATGGATGTCTCTCTCAGTAAGATCAAACATGTCCCAACTACCCACATTAGAAGCACACCAATGATGAAGCATCCCTTAATGGCCTTCTTGAATCCCTTTCCAGACTACCCTATGGAAATTCCTCAATTCCCCACTACTTTATACCTAAATAATCACTAATAAAATCACATTACTCCATCACCAAACTAAAATGTGGCCAGTCAATTTAAATAACATCAGCTATCAGTGCATGGTTGACTTCCTCCATGAAAACCACAGCCTAAAAATATTCATATGTACCTTGATGGCATGTCCTAGTTAATCAGGAATGCAACACACACTATAGATATTTTTATTTACAATGTCTTGTGAAAAACTAGATAGGTTAATGATGTTTTCTCCATATTCTATAAAAGATATATCCCCCAACTAATGTTTCTCGAACTCCTAGTCCCAGTCCTACCTCAATGTATATAGATATAAATACTCAAAAAATATATCCTTGATGTCATTCTCCGAGAGTCCCTCATGAATACCATCTAATACATATACATCACCAAAACAATATTCTATTCATTTGAGAAGGTATATCTCTATCTTTACCACCCATCTGAAGGGTGTCTCTAGCTGATCAATGATAGTCCCCACCGAATCTGTACTATTTTTGGCCACCTAAAGTACAACCTATCCATAAAATAGTGATAGATAATATGAATGTAACTCTCTAGTCATTTACAATATACATTGATCATCTCTCAGATATCCACTGTCTATATCCTAGGTAACACAAACCATGATCTCCCTGAGTATCTCAACAATCCATGGACCAAAATGTACCGAATCCTGTGAATTTCAAGAACATACCTGAGCCTAAAACAATTCTTGTACATAAGACTCATAATCATCATATTCCTATATTTCCACTTATCTATCCTTAAGGATCACATCCCATTCTCATTAATGTTGATCTATATGACTACCATCCTAATGTTATAATAGAGGCTGTTTATGTGGCATCCTTCTAAATAAAAATAACATGTTAAGAAATCCATAACAGTATATATATATATATATATCAATTAAAAGGAATGTTGTAACATGTAGAGAATCCCACCACCCATAAAATCCTACACTGCACCCTATTACACAATATCTAGCCACATGACCCTTACCTGCCCTTATCAGAATAAGGTATCAATTATCATCAAGCATCATGGACCATTACCTTCCCATAGCAATTACAAGTATCACATGTACCCTGGCCATAGGGAATCCTAACAACCCGCACCACTTTTAGGAATCATATATCATAGATATAAATATGGAGTATCTGATTATAACTCCACCAATGAAGAAATATGGGGAAAAACTATTTATCTTATTTTTTGAAACCTCAAACAAATCACCCCAAAAAAATACATTCCTATAATTATCTATGTCAATCTCATATATCATACCACATATAATGACATAAAAAATTCTTTTAAACCTTTTTCATTGGAAGGATGAGTTGAATTCTACAAAATAAAGGCTATGTAGGAAAACACAAATTAGCTGAGTGGGGTGAAAATTTATACAATCCAAAAACTCATAGATCAATACAAGTTCCCAATGACAATCAAAACAATAGTAAATATTCCAAGCCTAATTATTTATCATGATAAAAAGTCTATCCTCCACTCAATTTCAGTAATCTGTTCAAAATAATTATACAAGATATAAGTCATAACCTATTTCTCTAATAGAGGAGGAATGAAAATTATCTATTAAAATCATAGCATAACTTCATTTTCCCACCCATGGAAACTTTGTATGTCCCAAGTTCATGGGGACAAATTAACTCAATCACAATATGTATAATTATATCCAAATACATCATAGTATTCAATAAACTATATCTGAAATAGAAAGATCAATTAATAAAAATAATTCACCGATGATACCACTCGTCGTCAACCGAACACTACTACCAAATCCCAATGAAAAGATCTACTATGATTCTATTTCTATTTACGTTATTCTATATTGATATTAAAATAATGATCAGTGTCAAAATTCATGTTGAAATTAGGTGTACCTCCCTTTATTCCAAATGATTATAATATTTACCAAGTGTCTGATAGGTGATAATCGGGTGGAAATAAACACATGTGATTTAATAATAACTTTATAAATAATAATACACTATCAGATGATGATCATAACACCATGTATGATAAATAAAACTCAGAAGAATAATAATAATAATGAATAAAATTAATACACATCATTCTATTTGTAGAAAACAATCCATAAAAATTCATACATAGAAATAAGAAAATAAGGTCTCCATTTGTTGACCATCATTTTTTACATATATAAGCTTTCTTGAATAATAGGTTACTCAAAACTAGACTCTTGTTTCTATAAGAACATTCAAGGTCTCTTACATTCCATACCATTTAAATTCTCTAACATTAACACTATGGTCAACATTATTTGCCTTGTCTGTTACATGATATTGGTGACATAGAGTCTACCCTCATTACCAGGGGTCAATGTAAGGTGTGATAAATTTTTTGGAGGACTACCATCATGTGTCTATCTTACATCTATTATAACAGAGGTGTAAGCAAAAAATTTAAAAAGGAATCACATGAAAATTTAATAAATAGCAAACTTATTTTTTTTTCTTGACAACCCTAAATAAGTGATAACCTATTTAGAAAATCACCAGTAATATTTAAATATTTTCCAAAAAATATATATAGGGAATAAAGATCATTTATAAATTAAAAACTAAATTTGTGAGGATCCATTGCATAGAGCCCAAGTAATCCCTTATCGAATTCCATTAATGATGAACCCTTCGATTCCACCTATAATCTTGTCTCTGAATCCTCATGGAATCGCTAATAAAACTCAGTACCCAAAAAAAACCCAATAAATAAGTATCTGGCCCCTTGAAACCCTTGTCAGAAGTCCCCATTCGCTAGAACATTAATATCCCAATCTCCTTTGAAACCTATCCTCTAGTAAATAATCATCACCGGCTCAAAAAATTATTCTCTCAGTCACACTGACATCCATCCTCCTACTGTCTCATCCAATTAGCCTCAGGTATCACGGTGAGCATCAAACCCCAATCGATTTTCTCAAATCCAATAACTGATTGTCAATCACCATCCACATTGATTTGTATTTTGAGAACCCCAAAAAATAACCCATGGGTTTCACCATCAACTGAGCTACATATTCCATGGGTGCCTCCTCCCATAATGAGTGGTTAACACAACCTAGATCTATTTTTTTGAGTATGTGAAGATGGCCTTAAAAGAAAATAAATCAACATTTGATTAGAAACAATAATAAAAATAACTAAAGAAACCTCATCAAAAACATTTTTTCCTAGTAAAAATGTCACTCAAAATCAATGTTCAACACCATCTCAAATCATAGAGGCCATTCCAAAATCATGAAAACCACATATCTCGATGTCCCAATGAAGAAGTTTCCTGAACATTGTGATTAAGATCACCATGAGTACCAGAGCCTCTCCCAATCTGACTAATCACATAACCTCCAACCATGTGATATAAATTTCCACATTCATAGTTCCATTCATATAACCTTCCCATGGAACAATTAAATAAAATATAATCAAATATTTTGAAAATTTTCAATATAATAAAATTAAAAAAACCCGACTAAACTACCCAAGTGGTCAGAAACCACTAAACAAGATTATAATGGATAAATGATCTAGTTTATACGGAATTTTATCAAATGAAATGAATACTATAATTTAATGAAAATCAATAGTAAATTTGGTTCTGTCTTGGTCAAATCACACATATCATATAGTGTGGACCCATGAAACCCCAATAACATCACATATAATTATAGAAATCACCAATCATATTCTAGTTGTAGATGGTTATCCTTATATCAACCTCTATCTTCAGACAAATTAGAATATAATAAAATTGTATCCGAACACCCCTATTATATCACGCGCGTGTAGGGAAGACTACCGCCTTACGAAATGATTCGACTCTATTTTCACCAAATCTGTACATAGAATTTAAAATTGGATACTTTTATTGCATATATTTGGTATATAGGACAAAATAATTAATCTCTAACATTAATTTGATATCTACATACTTACCCATACACATGTTATGTAAATGATAGTGTTTTGTCCTTATGTAAAATCTGCCCTTTCCATGAAACAATGTGATTCAGTCTCCATGATAAAAATTAAATACTTATTCTGATGATGCATATAAAATATGATTTTTATAAGATTAATATAATTATATATATGATGTAACTATAAGAAATTCTCATGATCTATAACATTTATGATGAAATGTGTAAGAAAACACAATGAAATTAACACCTGAAACAATATTGATAATGAATGATTATTTATGAATAGGTAATACGATATTAAAAAATAAAATATATGATATTTAATATAATAATATATCTTTTTTATAATTCAATAACATACTTAAAAATAGTATACTAGACTTTGTTGAGAAATATTTTTAAGGGATGTTTGGGATGTGCTTTTTATGAGAACAATTAGCTTTTATTGGTTTATTTGACTATTAATTGACAATATTATGCTTAAAATTATTTTACAAATTAATATTTATTTATTTATGATTTAATTACATATTTTTTTCGTGGATATAAATTTTTAACACCTAATAACCCCATTCAACTTAGTGATATGTACTTTATATGGGGATTATCTTAAACATCCTTTATTGATACACATGTTATTTAATGCACGTAATTTATTTTGAATGATGTATATACATGAAATTTAACTTTAATATCATTAATCAATCTTATATTACATGATTTCATTTTACAATTTAAATGATGAAAATTTTATTCGTGTTTACATTTCAATCACATTTTAATATGGACTAATTAATCTTTAATTTCCATTGAATAGTGTTATATAAAAATTCTATAATAATCAAAATTCATTTTACACACCACTAGTTATTCATGATGTCGTAAAATTATTATAATATTTTCACTTTATTGGAAGATAAAATGATTGAAAAAATGTATTTGTGGAATTAAAAAAATTATTTCCCTCTTCTGTCAGAAAACCAATTTCTTCCAAATCATTGTTTTCAAAAAAACATCACCAAAACATATATATTATGAACCATAAAGTAATATTAACCTTAATAATATTTTTATGAAATAAATTAAAAGGAATATCTATTTTATTTTTTATAAAATGTAATTTCATTGTTTTTTTAAAACGAGAAAGATATATTTGTTTTTTTATATAATCATCTAGAAGGGGGCACTTCTTCTATTCTAAGCACTCATTTTTTTTAGAATATTCCTTTTGATATTTCACTGACTTATTTCAAAATATTATTATTAAATGATATTTTTTATGTTTTTAAATTGTTTTCATTTATATTGAATGGTTATTTTATACATGAAACCGTCAATGTGTCCTTTCAATATCAATTTCCATGCAATATGACATCTTTTGATGTCAACTAGTATGAAATTTGTCTTTTCATCAAGGATATTTTTATCCAATTTAAAAGTATTTTCATTTTTCAAAAAACCATCAATGTTTTGTATTAATACTAATATATGTCTTAAGGTCTGTCATAAATATTACTAGTTTACTTTTCATTCCTATATGGCATAATACATGCCTTATAATAATTTTTAAAAGTACATCATTATGAAATTCCCATTAAAAAGGATATGAAATAATAATATGTACCCCATATTGCTTCCATGGATATTTTTAACGTTATGAATTATGATTCATCTTTTTTATTTCAATCACATAAATATTGAAAATTTTATGATCACTATGCCAAGACAGTCATCTAATTCCTTGGATAAGTATTTAGTAAGATGATAAATCGTGGATAGTATTTTGGAGTATACCTAATCTAGTATGGTACATTGTTCACCATGTCATATTATCTAGGTATTTATACTTGACAATTGTTTTATTCATGTAATATATTTCTACCAATTTTCCTATGATTCCATGACTATATTATACATTGAAAACTTTATTATATTTCTATTTGGATACTCATGTTCCATATATTTTGTGATATAATGTTATAAATATTTCATAAATGTTATTATTCCCAATCATGCTTGTTTTCTAACTATAAATTTTTTCCCAAAAAATAAGGAAATTTATTCTCTATGTCATAACTTTCAAATTTATGATCTCTAATGGATTTTACGATCTCAATATGGAGAATAAAATTAAGATTGAATATTTTAAATTCATTTTATGTTTTTTGAATATATTATTCTAGGAAATAAGTCTGTGATAAATTATTAGTAATACTAATGGATATTTATATTTATGAATAATTTACTTATATGTATAAAATTAATGGTTCATCACACAATCTATCATTTTAAATGAATAGTTATACAGTTGATTCTAGGTTGTGAAATCCTCAATGACAACCCTAGGTATATGTCTACGGATAATTATAAGGATAGGTATAATGGTATGTATAATGAAAATAATATGTATAGGAAATTATCAGGGAATATTTTTGGTTTTTAGAGCTGTTGGGTTTTTAATAATTAAATCTTCTTCTAGATATTAAAGTAATAATTTCGTTTATAATAGTTGTATCAAGGTGTAATAACTTCAAAAAATGTCCATTTGGCTAGATTCATGAGTTAACAAGTACACAAAAACAGACCTTGTTGTGAACCTAGTCATACTATCCATGGGGATATGCATTTAAAATTAACAGACACTTTTCAAAACATCATGAAGGAATTTAACATATTTGTTCAGTGGATCAAAAAAGTTAAACTTAAAGATTTATGGATTGTTAATTTTATGACTGATCATAAATTTAATGGTATAAATACCCCTTTTGATATTTTAATTTAAGGTTGTCTTAGGTGATTAAGAATATATTTGGAGACACTTTTTATGATATGATAGTTTTTTTATTATATTCTTTTACTAAAATGTATTTTTTTCTAGGAATAATTCATTCAGATTTTTGGAACACATGTTCAATGGTATTGTTACCATTTAGTAATTATTTTATGGTAAAAATATTGAATTTAGTTTATTTGAATTTTTGGTAACAAAAATAATCATAGAATGTCTTATTTGTTATAAATTTTTTTACAATTAATGTTATTTTAGGTATTTTTTTAAATTTTATGGGATTTTTATAATAATTATATTTTTTTACTAAAATAGAAACTGGTATGATGGGAATCAAACCATCATATCCAACATTGACCTAGGTCTTGAAACTAGAACCTATGGATTATAAAGGTGCATCACCTACCATTATCCTATGTTAAGTATTGGATATTGTAATATTTTTTTACATCAATGGTTTGAAGGGTAAAATTTTATATCTCTTTAGAGAACATAAGAGAGGATATAATATTTTTATTGGATATTAAGGATATTAATGATAGTTTGGGAAACATTTTATTAGGATATTATGTACTTATAACCAATAGGATTAGAAAATGTTTTTATTTGGGAAGAATGTAATAATATTATTTTGACATGTATGTTCAAATGTAATGAGATAACCATTTAGTTGAAATATTTATTTCCTATTGATCTTATCAAGTTAATTTGAACATTGGGTTTTTTTAATTGTTGGGACATTCAAAATGTTTTTTTGTCATTAATGAATTTATTAGTTTATATATCCATATTCAATTTGGTTATTTTTCTATCCCTATAATAGAATTTTTGGTTTTAATATTAATAGGATGGATATCTTTCTATTATTGGATAAGTATTATGTTCTATTAAATGTTATGTTTTGTGTTTCAGAATTTTAATTTTTTAATGGATATTAACTTCCATTAAAGGAATATATAATGTGGAAATTTAACAAATCAAAATGAATATATTGTATCGTGTTTATCAAATAAAAATATAGTATCTAATTATATTTTCATTTATACTTAATCTAGTTTGAAAACTTTGTCCTTGAACTCTTGGATGAGGATTACCAATCACAAATTCTATCATAATACATTTATATTTGACAAATAAATGGAAATTTAATTCATAATATGGTTCTCATTTTTTGGTTTTCAACTTTCTCTTGATCATTAATATTCATTTGGTCATTTATCCCTATAACCCTGCATAATTATTTTAACTTTTATTCCCATTAAATGTTTCAAATCACACCAATTTCTTCTAAAATGGTTCCCTTTACATTTTTTAAATATTTCATATTTATTTTTCATTTCCACTTTTCATTTGGATGTTTTATTAACACTTTTTATATGGTATACTTTCCACAGTAGAAAATTCAAATTCCAAACACTTGATTAAATAGAATTGGTTCATATTGAAATGATAAAATTTATTAATATGGGGTAAAATAAAAAATTTGAAAAATTTATATTATATTTATCTTTAAATGAATTCAATCTCTTCAGTATCATGTGACACATTAGTCACCATCTTAAAAATTTATATACTCTATTAAAATAATTATATTTTTAAATGAACATTATAACGCGACTATTAAGTCGATGGGTAAGAATATGGATAAATAAATTATAAAAACTATATAGATTACACATGTATAAAATAAATTTAATGTTTTTTTTATATAATATAATAATTATTGGAATGATTATGTTTTTGAATAACATTATTTTTCAAACAGAAAGTTTAGTGAATCATTATTCATAATTTAAAATTTATTTTTTACCAAATCATATAAATTTATTTTAAATACGAAATTTATTTCTGAAATCATAATAAAAATATTATGTAATGGGAATGATTTCAGATTTTTTGGGAAAAAATAATTTTTTAGTGAATAGTGAAAAATACTAATTTTTATTAAAATATTAATTTATTAATAAAATTCGTCCAATTATTATTTGAATATTATTATTATTTTATTTAATAGATATGAAACATCATTTTTTCTGAACATAATTTTAATGTGCATAATATTTCACTATGTTAAATAATTAAAATAAAAACTAATCAAGAGTGATTTTAATTAAATTTATAGGTTATATGTATCAATAAATATTATTTAAGATTCATTTAAATATTATTAATTTTCATATATTTAATATTAGATCAACATTTTCTTAAAAAAAGTATTTCTTGAGAAACTATTTTTTGACACAAAGTACGGTTTAAATATAAATTATAATTTTCCAATTCAAATGAAGAACTTGAAAAAATGGATTCCATATTTCTTATATTAATAATATATATTATATAATATCTGAATCATAATTTTGAACCATAATTACAAGTGAAAACAGTAAGTATTATTCACCTTTTTATGGTGAAAATAGATTTACTGGTGGGTTGAACTCAAAATAATAGGATTAAAATGATCTAAAAAATTTTAAATTCCTAATTTTCAGATATATTTCTGTCTTGAATACTATAATGTATTATGTTAATCCATGATTTATCCTTGTTACATGATAAAAAGTTTTATGGAACAACGTATTTTGAAAACATCCAAATGTGTCGTCTCTCAAATATATATATTGAAAACCAATCTAATTCAATTTAAATGTATATATGAAAAATTGTTATAGCCAATAAATTCCCAGAAAAAAATCCCTAATTAACTCCACTCATTATTTAATCTTTTTTTTCTCACAACGACATCTTAATATAGATTTTGTAGAATTCAAAAATATGTTGTATGAAGAAGAGGAAACATTTTTGACCGATAGTTTTATTTTATTTTCGTTATTCCTCCTAAATAACATTGAAAAAAATCAAAGGATAATAAATTAAATCCATATAATCATATTTATTTATGTTAAATTCATAACATACAACCATATCCACCTCCCTAAAAGGGAAACAAAACTATTGATTGTATGTACGATAGACTACTACTTCCTGATCCTACGAAATACGTTTTCAATCACTACTTCTCACAGTTTTATTTATTAATGTATTTAATGATAATATAATATATTTTTGATGTAATTATACATTTTGGATAATAATATCACATATACCTTCTGAAATTCCATTCCATAAAATATATGATATGTTTGTCTTGTGTATGGATGATTATCTCCTCACGATGTAAGGTGATTCTTCATTCTCTTATGCATTACATTTTTTATAATAACCATTAATTTTATACGTATATAATGTAATAGATAAATAATTATTAATGTTTTAAATAAATTTTTCATAAAATAGTTTACCATACCATCTATTGAATAAATGATAATCTCGTACAAGTGTATGGTGGTCTACCACCTCACGAAGCAATGTGGATATTTTTTACCAACACTATAAATTGAAGGTAAAAAATGTTAAATTAATTGAATATTTGTGTTAAATAAAAATGTATATTGATTATTTAAAATTATAAATAACCATTTTATTACCTATTATTTTATCAATAAAATTATAATGTGAGTTTTGTGTTTTTACGGCCTACCATCTCCATTAAGATATGTGATTCATTCTCCTTGTTCAAAATTCAATATTTATAATGGGGATGTATAAAATAAAAATTGATATTTATATCATTAATAACATAATTTACCTTATTTTACTATAACCAATTTTCATGATGTTTAGCTTTAATCATGATTCGTGATTTATAAAATAAGGAAATAAACAACCTAATTAATAGTGATAATGAGTGATTATTATAAATGGGGAATACAATTTTATAAAATGATGATATATATTATTTTAAATAATAATATGATTATTTTATAATTTAATTTAATTTATTAAAATTCTATATTAGAGTATTTTGAGTCCTCAACTATAGAGAAGTTTGATGTATGGGTTTTCATAAATCAATATTCATTATTTTTCTTATATAATAATCTAATTGATTATATTATGAAAATATTATTTGTGAAATAGATATTGATATAATTATGTATCATATAATCTTTTCACTAAGTTTTTAAATAATCTTTTTCACTTAGTCACCCCATTAATTAACGGTCACCTCTATGATATGTACTTTTTAAGGGTTTCAAGTCAAACTTTATTCATTCAGAAAGTTGTTTTTACACCTAATTCATTCATATAGTATATATAATTCCCCTTTTCATATTATATCACAAATAGTTACTATATTATAATATTTCATCATACAATTAATTAATATATTTCATTGGATGTTACATAGAAAAATGGGTGGAGGGTTCATTATTGATTTATAAGAATATGTTATGGACTCTATATGATAACTTAATCAAAACCAGTTACCATAAAATGGATTATGCAGAAGTTTTATACCAAATTGTAGTGTAATTTATTTTTAAAAACTTTATAAGAACCCTTATTGTTAACATTATTCCCATTGTGATATGGAAGTTAGTTATGTTTAAAAAATTTATAATTTAAAAATTATAAATATATAATATATTTTGAGGGATTCATTAAATCTTTATAAAATTAGTCAATAAATTATAACAAACAAAATATTAAAGGATAAATCTATATTTTTTCTGGTATACCATTTATGATATATAATAAATCAATTTTGTTTCATTATTAAGTCATCATTAACACCATATATTAATACCACATTTAATTATTAACAAAATTGTCAACATTATCAAAAAAAATTGAATAAATCTCCTTTTGATATTTTTTACATGATGATTTCAAAAATTATTTTTATTTTTTCTGAATAAGTAATTTAGAATCTAAATTTTTACTTCTAAAAAACATATATTTATTTTAAAATACATGGTTTTTTTATAATAACACATTTATTTTAACACCCCATGCTTATACGGTACGTTTCTCTTTGAATAATGTGATAGCGTGTGTTGTACGCAACATCGAGTTCTAACACATACCACAACCGATCAAACTAGTCGTTATGAATAGTAATACCTAATTTTTGAAATTTTATAAATTTTGCCTCTCAAAATGGACTTCATTTTTGGATTCAGAGTATCGAATTTAGCCTAAGGTGAAATTTTGGTACTTTTCAGATAACTTTAATATTTTGATGAATTGTGAAAATTACTAAATTTTAATTAAAAACAACTTTTTTAATCAAAAAAATTAATAGTGATAAATTATGAATTTGAGTTGTTTTAAAGTATATATAGAATATATTTTTACCATTTAATACAAAGTTGGTCATTAGACATAATTTCACAATTAAACCGAACATAAATAAGTATCAATCTTTTGATAGTTATTATATCTTAAAAACACTCTTTTTGTTTTGACAGCGGGAATTAATTTTAAATTAATTTCTGCCACTTATGTGTTTTGAATATGGAAAAATGGAATCCATATTTGGAATCAGGATTTTCAAATTGTGTAAATAGATAACTTTTATTTTTAGTCATTTTGAATAATTACTTCGGTAAATATTTTATTTACCATGGTTAAAGGGTAAATCCAGTAAATAAGGGTTAAAAATAATATTATAATAATAACAAATTACCCTAAAACGTGTCCTAACCCTATTGGTTGATACATGTTCGACCATGGCCATCTTTGGGTTGATTTTGGGACCCCATGATGCCACTTTTATGTGATAGGGACACTTTATTTCAATTAAGTTAAAATGAATACAAAAATGACACAAGCATATATCTTTTAGAAAAACAATTTTTATATAGGGTTATATATGTTGGATGTTCGACTATAAATATTCATTAGAAAGATAAAAATATTTCCTACATAATGGTAGTTTATTTATAATTTTTAGACATTAAATATTTAAATTTAAATATGACACAATGGTGATGCAGTAATTACCATAATAGTGAAAACTTATTATGAATGATATTGTATATACCCAAATAAATATAATTTGAGACTTTTTATGGATTAAACTAATTTTATAGGTTACTATGACATGTTATTAATGATATACGTAACTTTTTTCTAAGTAATCATTCTGATATGAGTTTTACAAAAATCAATTATTGAATAGTGTCAAAATTGACATAAAAGAGTTTTTTAAAAAAATAGTATATTATTAATTGATATTAAATTCCTAAAAATATAAGGTTCGGCCAAGAGATTTATATCATGATATTTGTATCATTAATGGACCACTTGGGGGTATCTTGGATTTATATATTATATTTATTAACCATATAATATAAAAATACAAAGAGACATTGTAAAAGTGAAACTAATTAACTAAGAGTTAATACTTAAAGATAAGGTTATTATAATGACCCAAACCTATCTAAATTCTTTTGGTTGAGTGGTTTTCGACCTATCCCCAACTTAAAATTTAAATAATCCACTTTTTAGCCATTATAAACCGAATATGAATTTATTATAAAATAATATTTCTAGATTTTCCAAAGGTGCCCCTCACCCCTCTTATAAAAGGGAACTCCCCCTACTCATTAACTCACACCTACACAGCCTTTTGGTTCGTCCAACCTCTACCCAAATACTCTCTTGACTTCCCTAAATTCATCCTAGAGGCCTTCTTTTAGTCATAAAGCCAACTTAAGGATCCCTTTTTATAAAATCAAAAGGAAGAACCCGAAGAAGAGGTAATGATTTCACCACCCTTTTTCAAGTTCCTTTCTTCTTCCACTTCTTCTTTCTTTGTTATTACCATTCTAAAATAATAACTCAAGTATATTATATATACTGTGAAGTTATTATAAATGTGGTACAATCATATTCAGTATTCTATGCATCCTGTGAATAACATGTCACCATACGTGCGTACGTACGGCTTACCGTCTCCATGTCGTGGTGTAATTGTTATTCAATAAATTATTATTTGGATGGGTATAATAATGATGTTTAATTCATGTAAAAAATAAATTTAACATGATAATTATTCTGTATATATGATATACCATCCAATTATATATTATTTTAATATCAAATGAATGATATTGTCGCTCGTGCGTACGTACGGACTACCATCTCCACGAATGTGATGAGATTCATTCTCCATCATATCCATTCAAGTCTAATTCTCATTTGATGATTAATAATAGTATCTAAGGACTTGATATCATTTTGGATATAATTATGATACAACCTATCCATGAAAAACATGTCTTATGACACAAAACATATAGAAGAAAATGAGTAAGTTGACACCCAAAACAACGATAATACTAAGATATTATTAACAAATCAATGTTAAAAGATCATATATGATATCATATTAATGTATATAATTCTTGTATAGTTTAATAACAATTATTTCACCATTATATAGGAGTTTAACCTACCCCCAACCAAGGAAAAGTACAAGGTAAGGGTTTATTTCGTAATCTCTTCATTATCCGAGGTTGTTTATATGTAATAATCTACTAAGACTTCTTTATCATCCACATACATGTTTCTTAAAAATGTATTTCAAAACATTTATACCATTTACAATAATATGGGTTAAAGTAATTCATACCCTTTTTTGACTTTTAATAATAGGTTTATAAAGGAATATTTCTGTCGTTTTCCAAACAAGGTACATTTTAACCTTTTCGACATAATTAAGGTAAGAATGTGTTTTTTAACTTATACGGCGGGTGCGGAAATTTTCTGCTGTTATAAAATTGTCGAAGCTTCCCTTACAAGCTTATAAGAATATTTTCAAATAAAATATTTTATTTTATAAATATATGATTTCAAAATAGAAAGAGATATTTCTCTAAAAAGAGGTTTATTTCATCTTTGTCAACATCCTTTGATGGATTTTACGCTTATTTGAAGTTGATTTATTATGATACAAAACTTCTATATTATATTGAAGGTTTTGTGATATGTTTGACTGTGGATGTGTTATTTTTATACCATTCATGGTTTATGGATGAAGTATTTACATTTTTTATGCTAGTTTTAATATGAATGTTTATGTTATGTTTAAACATTTTCATATGGGAATGCATTGGACTTAATATGTGATAGGTGGAGCCTGCTATAGCTCCTCGATGCATCTGTAGGTCTCATCAGAAAAACTAGTGTCTGGGCACAAGGCCTTGACAAAATCTTATTTGTAGTATTGGCATGAGCCCTTGTCTATGTGGTTATGATAGTCTGTAATTATGCATTCCATCATTATGAAAGTTGTTATTGATATTTCATGTTATTATTCGATTAGTAGAATATCCATTTGAATATGTAAATGGCCTTATTTCATATTATTTTTTCCATACTATGTTGAATTTCAAGTTTAAAAGGCTTTTTTTTAGTTATACATTTCCTTAAATTTTTATTCTTATTTATGAAAGTTTTCGCTATATTGTTATCCTTACTGGGCATTTGAGCTCACCCCTTTTCTATGTTTTATTTTTCCCAGGATGTGAAGAAGTAAATTATGAATGACCTGTAGGGATATTATGAGGGGATAATAGTGTAGACTATGGAGACAATATGTTGTTGTAGTAGTTTTTCACCTTATGATGTAATGGAAAACTTTATGAATGTATCTACTGTTTCCAAGGCTACTAAACCAATCGGTCTTTCGAGATTTGATCTTTCTTGTGATCATACCAATGTTATGTAATAATGCACCGACTCTAGGTAACTGGGGTCAGGGGGTTACTATTGGTATCAGAGGAAGTTTAGTACAAGTCTTATAAGCTAGATATAGATAAACTCTGATTAGAGCATATAGATTTAAGATGGACTTTGAGGATTAGTATGGAAGAACTTCCTAGAATTTTGGTATTGTAGAGATTTTGTGAGTTTTCCGAGAAATACATCCCTGTCTGGATATGAGCAGGTAAAGGCGGATCTGGCACTGATGTACCAAGGGATAAAACCCAAAAACACAGCTTTCAACTATACTTGAACGGGAACTGGTGCATGACAATGGGCCTTGCTGCACTCTTGGTTATGACACTCCTGGGGGATATTCTTAGGATATCTCTAATTTTTTTTATAAATCATTATGAAGGGTTTATGAGTATATACTTCCTCAAAGAAAACATTTTTTATGATTATGGATTATATCCATAATTAGTTCAATTTATATTAAGTGTTTTATAAGTATGGAATTATTTATTTTGATTCATAAACTGATCTAGTTTATACCGTTGCTTAGAAATGGAACCAAGTGGAAGAAATGGAAACTGTATCAACGCACACACTCCATGTAGGTATTTCTCTCATGCTCAAGATAATTATAGTGGTGCTGGTGATGCAACTGGTGCCGATCAGCTAATCACCAGACTGGGACAACTCACTAAGGTTATGAATAATAACCTTACCCGTATGGAGCACCCTGATCTGCAGCGTGGAGGATCAATGTTAGATCGATTCATGAGGAAACAAAAACCAACGTTCAATGGGAGTACAAATCCCTTAGTAGCTGAGCAATGGATAAATTCCCTAGAGAAAATATTTCAAGCTTTGGGGAGTAGTGAAAGGGAAAAAGTTATCAAGGCGGTTTACCGCCTCACTGGAGATGCTGATCAATGGTGGTCATTGATTCAAAACATGAAGGAAGATGATGAAGTATCAAATATGGAATGGAGGGAGTTCAAAGATCTATTTTTAGAAGAATACTTTCCTCGTGACCATTGAGCAGATATGGAAAGGCAATTTCTGAGTCTGAGACAAAAGGAGGATGAGAATGTCGCAAAGTATGAGGCTAACTTTACAAGGTTAGAAAGGTATGCTGGTGATTATATACACAACCCAAGAAGTAATATTGATCGTTTCATTGATGGGTTAAAACAATTTCTCCATCGAGCATTAGTCTCACAATCCTTCTCTTCGTATGAAGACATTGTCTCATGTGCTATCAAGACAGAGAAAGAATTCTCTAAGTCTTATGAATTTAAAACAAAGAAAGAGAAGAAGAGATCTGCTGATCAATATGGGAATAGAAATAAGGGGAAGAAGGGAATGGTTGAATAACCATCCTGTAGTAAATGTTGGAAGAAACACCCTGGTACTTGCTTAAAGGGAATGGGTGTCTGCTACAAGTGTGGTGAAAAAGGCCACCAAGCTCGTGAATGCAAATGGAAGAAGGAATCTACCAGTGTTAAATGCTACAATTGCAGGGATATGAGACATTATGAAAATGAATCTCCTAAGCGTCAGGGGAACTTACCTCAAAAAAGGCCGAGGGATCAAGGCCAAGCTTATGCTATCACTACTGCTAAGGTAGAAGCTCCAAAAGACGTGGTGGCATGTAATTTAATGGTTTCTTCAAGTTTAGAAAATTAATTATTTGATTCTGGATCATCACATTGTTTCATATCTTCCCAGTTTCCTACAAAAAATAGATATTTCTAATTTGATTTAACAAGGGATTTGTTAGTTAAAAATCCTAAGGAAAGTATCATTGCAACAAGGTTTTGTGAATCAGTCCCCATTATAGCACATAAATGTTCTTTATCTGCTGATCTCATCGTCATACATATGATTGACTTTGATATAATCCTCGGTATGGATTGGCTTTTGGACTATGATGTGAATATTTATTGTAAGAAGAAGGAGGTTAAGATTTTTGATGATGATTAAAGGAACACCTTATCTTTAGAGCAGAATCGTCACCACCAAATTCTTATCTAGATCCACCCCCAGTAGCTCAACTAAATTCAATTAATGGGGAGGAGGAGAATGAAATGATTGTGGGTGAGGAAAGGAATGTTGAAATAGAGGATGTACCTATTGTGAAAGAATATGTAGATGTATACCTGGATGATTTACCTGGATATCCTCCAGAACGAGAAGTTCAGTTTTCCTTTGATTTAATTCTTGGATCAAAGCCTATATCGAATACCCCATATAGAATGGCCACTGTAGAATTAGTTGAACTAAAGAAACAACTAGAGGAATTGAGTAATAAGGGATTTATTCACCCTACTGTTTCCCCATGTGGAGCCCCTGTTCTTTTTGTTAAAAAGAAAGATGGGTCTATGAGGTTATGTATCGACTACAGGGAGATCAATGCTATAACAATAAAGAACAAGTATCCCATACCTCGCATTGATGATTTATTTGACCAACTGCATGGAGCTCAATACTTTTCAAAGATTGACCTTCGATCTGGATACCATTAGTTTTGTGTGAAGAAGGAAGACATTCCGAAGATAGCATTTTGAACTAGGTACGAGCATTATGAGTTTACTATAATGCCTTTTGGATTGACTAATACACCCTCTTTATTCATGGATCTGATGAATAGAGTTTTCAAGGATTATCTCGATGAATTTGTGGTGGTATTTATTGATGATATCTTGGTATACTCTAAAAGCTATGAGGATCATTAAAGTCACTTGCGTATTATCCTAAAGACTCTGAGAAGACATGAATTATATGCGAAGTTTAGCAAATGTGAATTCTGGATTCAAGAGATTTCTTTTCTTGGCCATATTGTCTCTAAAGATGGAATCTCTATTGATCCTTATATGACCAAGGCAATCCAAGAATGTCCATCACCTACGAGTATAACTGAGGTACGTAGTTTTATTGGTTTGGCAGGTTATTATCGACATTTCGTCCAGAATTTTACCCGATTGGATAACCCATTAACGAAGCTCACATGTAAAGGGGTTAAATTTGTTTGGACAAAAGAGTGTGAAGAATTTTTTGAAGTACTGAAGAGAAGATTAGTCAATGATCCTATATTGACTCTACCATCGGGGAATGATGGGTTCATTATTTATAGTGATGCATTTAAGAAAGGACTTGGTTGTGTCCTTATGCAGAATGATAGGATTATTGCCTATGCATCACGACAGTTGAAAATTCATGAGCAAAACTATCCTACTCATGATATCGAGTTAGCAGCTGTGATCTTTTCTTTGAAGATATGGAGGCACTACCTCTATGGTGAAAAATGTGAGATTTATACTGATCACAAGAGTTTGAAGTATATTTTCTCACAAAAATAATTCAACATGAGTCAAAGGAGATGGCTTGAATTACTCAAGGATTATGATTGCATGATATACTACCACCCGGGGAAAGAAAACAAGGTGGAAGATGCTTTGAGTAGAAAAGTCCATGAAGTTTTGAACAATATGAGAATGGAAGGGGATCCAATTTTAATGTCTCTAGTGAAGATGGACATGGGAATAACAAGGGAAGGTTAAACATCAATGCTTTTTCAAATGGTTGCCAAACCATCTTTACTAGAAAGGATTAAGAGTTCTCAGACTGATGATGAAGAATTTCAAAAGAAGATTAAAGCTGTGAATGATGGGAGATTGAGGGACTTTGTGTATGAAGATGGAATTTTGAAATTCAGGAAGAGACATTGTGTTCCCGATATACCTGATCTAGAAAGGGAATTGTTGGATGATGATCATAGTTCCAATTTCAATATACACCCTGGGAGCACCACAATGTATAGATATTTGAAGGAACATTTTTTGTGGGACAACATGAAGAGGGAGATTGATGATTATGTGTCAAGATGTATGGTTTGTTAACAAGTGAAAGCTGGAAGGACACAGCCTGGAGGAGTCATGAATCCTCTTCCCATACCGGAGTGGAAATGGGACAATATTACAATGGACTTTGTCATGGGGTTACTAAAGACTCCTCGAAGGAATGATGCAATATGGGTCATTGTTGATCATCTTACCAAGTCATCACATTTTCTTTCTATAAGAGAATATCAACCACTGGAACGTCTAGAAATACTATATATTGATGAAGTTGTGAGACTTCATGGAGTACCCCTATCGATTGTTTCAGATCGTAATCCCCGTTTTACTTCAAGATTCTGGAAGAGTCTTCAGAAATCCATGGATACTGAACATCATTTGAGAACTGCCTACCACCCTCAGACAGATGGACAATTAGAACGAACTATTCAAACCTTAGAAAACATGTTGAGATCCTTCTCACTTGACTTTCAGGGTATGTTGGATCAATATTTACCTCCGGTAGAATTTTCCTATAACAATAGCTTCCATTCGAGTATTCAGATGGCACCATATGAAGCGTTATACGGAAAGAGATGTCGTACACCAACATGTTGGGATGACGTTGGTGAAAGAAAACTTGTAGGCCTAGAACTGGTGGAGGAAACGATGGAAAAGGTGAAGGTAATCCAAATCACATCAAAGCAGCTCAAATTAGGCAGAAGAGCTATGCCGATAATCGAAGGAAGGATTTGGAACTTCAAGTCAGTGATCATGTTTTCCTGAAGGTATCTCCAGGGAAGGGAGTCATACATTTTGTTAAGAAAGGTAAATTGAGTCCTTGGTACATCGGACCTTTCGAAATTCTAGAATGAATTGGGGTTGTAGCTTACCGATTGGCAATGCCGCCAAGCCTCTCCAAAGTTCACGATGTGTTCCACATATCTCTATTGAGGAAATACATGCCTGACCCAACACATGTTTTCACCTTTGAGGAATTATAACTGGAAACCGATCTGTCTTATTGAGAACATCCCGTCACGATTCATTATATGAAAGAACAAGTACTGAGAAACCGGACGACGCGTCTGGTAAAAGTTTTGTAGAAAAACCATAAGATGGAAGAGGCAACTTGGGAACCCGAGGAACTTATGATGAAGAACCACCAGAGTCTTTTCATGCGGTAGTATTCTAGAAATTTCGAGGATGAAATTATTTGAAGGAGGGTAGAATGTAACACCCCAAGCTTCTACGGTACGTTTCTCTTTGAATAATGCGATAGCGTGTGTTGTACGCAACATTGAGTTCTAACACACACCACAACCGATCAAACTAGCCGTTATGAATAGTAATACCTACTTTTTGAAATTTTATAATTTTTAACTCTCAAAATGGACTTCATTTTTGAATTCGGTGTATTGAATTTAGCGTAAGGTGAAAACTTGGAACTTTTCTGATAACTTTAATATTTTGATGAATAGTGAAAATTACTAAATTTTAATTAAAAATTTTTTTTTATCAAAATAATTAATAGTGATAAATTATGAATTTGAGTGGTTTTAAAGTATATTTAGAATATATTTTTACCATTTAATACAATGTTGGTAATTGGACATAATTTCACAATTAAACCGAACATAAACAAGTATCAATCTTTTGATAGTTATTATATCATAAAAACACGCTTTTTTTACAGCGGGAATTAATTTTAAATTAATTTATTCCTATTCTATGTTTTGAATTTGGAAAAATGGATTCCATATTTGGAATCGGGATGTTAAAATTGTGTAAATAGGTAAATTTTATATTTAGACATTTTAAATAATTACTTCGGTAAATATTTCATTTACCATGGTTGAAGGGTAAATCCGGTAAATAAGGGTTAAAAAATAATATTATAATAATAACAAATTACCCTAAAACATGTCCTAACATTATTGGTTGATACATGTTCGACCATGGGCATCTTTGGGACGATTTTGAGACCCCATGGTGCCACTTGTAAGTGATAGGGACACTTTATTTTAATTAATTTAAAATGAATACAAAAATGACACAAGCATATATCTTTTAGAAAAACAATTTTTACATAGGGTTATATATGTTAGATGTTCGACTATAAATATTCATTAAAAAGATAGAAAGACTTAATACCTAATAGTATTTTATTTATAATTTTTAGACATTAAATAATTTAATTTATATATGACACAATGGTGATTCATTAATTACCATAATAGTGAAACATTATAATGATTGATATTGTAGATACCCAAATAAATATAATTTGAGACTTTTTATGAATTAAACTAATTTTACAGGTTAATATGACATGTTATTAATTATTTAATTAATTTTTTTAGAAGTAATCATTCTGATATTATTTTTACAAAAATCAATTTTTGAATAGTGTCAAACTTGACATAAAAGAGTTTTTAAAACAAATAGTATATTATTAATTGATATTAAATTCCTAAAAATCTAAGGTTCATCTAAGGGACTTATATCATGATAGGTGTATCATTAATGGAACACTTGGGGGTCTCTTGGATGTATATAGTAAGTTTATTAACCATATAATATAAAAATACAAAGAGACATTGTAAAAGTGAAACTAATTAACTAAGAGTTAATACTTAAAGATAAGGTTAGTATAATGACCCAAACCTGTCCAAATTCTATTGGATGAGTGGTTTTAGACCTATCCCCGCCTTAAAATTTAAATAATCCACTTTTGAGCCATTAGAAACCGAATATAAATTTATTATAAAATAATATTTCTAGCTTTTCCAAAGGTGCCCCTCACCCCTCTTTTAAAAGGGAACTCCCCCTTCTCATTAACTGACACCTTCAATGCCTTTTGGTTCGGCCTACCTCTGCCCAAATACTCTCTAAACTTCCCTCACTTCATCCTAGAGTCCTTCCTTCAGTCATAAATCCAACTAAAGGATCCCTTTTGATCAAATCAAAAGGAAGAACCTGAAAAAGATGTAATGATTTCACCACCCTTTTTCAAGTTCCTTTCTTCTTCCACTTCTTCTTTCTTTGTTATTACCATTCTAAAATAATATATCCAGTATCTTATATATACTGTGATGTTATTATAAATATGGTACAATAATATTCAGTATTCTATCCATCCTTTGAATAACATGTCACCATACGTGCGTACGTACGGCTTACCGTCCCCACGTCGTGGTGTAATTGTTATTCAATAAATTATTATTTTTATGGGTATAATAATGATGTTTAATTCATGTAAAAAATAAATTTAACATGATAATGATTTTATATATATGATATACCATCCAATTATATGTTATTTTAATATCAAAAGAATGATATTGTCGCACGTGTGTACGTACGGACTACCGTCTCCACGAACACGATGAGATTCATTCTCCATCGTATCCATTAAAGTATAATTCTCATTTGATGATTAATAATAGTATCTAAGGACTTGATATCATTCTGGATATGATTAAGATACAACCTATCCATGAAAAACATGGATTACGACACGAAACATATAAAATAAAATGAGTAAGTTGATACCCAAAACAATGATAATACTAAGATATTATTAACAAATAAATGTTAAAAGATCATATATGATATCATATTAATGTATATGATTCTTGTATAGTTTAATAACAATTATTTCACCATTATACAGGAGGTTAACCTACCCACATCCAAGTAAAAGTACAAGGTAAGAGTTTTGTTTCTCACGCTTTCGTCGGGGGTGCGCGCGTCCGTCTGTGGAGGGGGACGTGCTGAACTGTGTTCCCCGCATTCCCTCTTTCCAAAGGTAGGCAACATTCTCTCCTTATTCCGGGACGTCTAATCCTTGATTGAAACCAGGAATATGGGATGTCGGTTCTTCCTTCTGTGGATTCCACCTCAGAACTAGTCACCTAGTCCGGGTCTCCCTCATAAATTTAATACGTTGTTCGTGAAACTCTTCCCAGTACCATGTTTCCATGGATGTCGGTAAATTACACTGCTTCTGTCAGGACATTCCAAAGGGTCTGGTCAGGGAAGCAACCTTCAGTCGGGGGAGTAGTCACGTTGAGGCATCAGTAGCGTGTCTGTATGCTGGGTAACTGGTATGTCTGTCTTCTGTCCCTTGTCATGGGGCTTCTCGAGGGCGTGGCAGCCCGAGGCATCCCACATCGAGCGCGGGGAGTTATATAACATTGACTTATATCTGAGGTTTTGCTCATCTTCCTGTGTTTAACACAGGGTATGCCACTGGTTTAACGTCTAGCGGAGACGGATCGGCCCGATTAGATCATTAGCTAGAATGGATAGGATTGAGGAATTTCCCTTGAAGGGGTGCCGATATCTGGACCAGCCCATGGGCGGTTGTGAAGTGGAGCAGAATGGTATAATCTTTCTTGGACATGGAAGTCTGGGTGAGAATCAGGATGGACGATGGAGAGTTGAATGAAGTGGAGGGGGAATGAAATGGGACAATCGCGGGGGCGATAGTAAAGTTTGTCTTGAGCCTCGATGAGACCTCCTACGTATCCTCGTGGCGGCGAATCCAAGCCTGTGTAGTTCGAGATGGTGTCAGCGAGCCGACGTGAAGGTGGACCTTGGCCCAATGGACATCATCAGCGAAACGACGTGAATGTGGAACTTAGTCCGATGGGTGTCGTCAGCGAACCAACACGAGTGAGGACCTTGGTTCAGATGGTGCGGGGCTTACACACTAGGTTGCCCAGGTGATGATGACCTGATGTGAAGAAGGTCGGATTGACCGACAGGTGGTGGGATTGAACCTCTGGGAGGCTTCCTACGTACCATGCCTTTACATTGATCAAAGACCTCATAGTTTAAAGGGCTTCGTTGGTGAACCGACATGAAGGTGGACCTTGGTCTGATGGGAAGTGGGCTTGAACCTCGTAAGGCTTCCTACGTACCATGCCTTGACATGGATCAAAGTCCCAGTATTTCGGGTGGGTTTTGTCAGCGAACTGACGTGAAAGTAGACCCATGGGTCCACTAGTGGTGGGCTTGAACATCGTGAAGGCTTCCTACGTACCATGCCTTGACATGGATCAAAGTCCTCATAGTTCGGGTGGTGGGTGTCGGCGAACCGACGTGAGGAAGGGACCATGGTCTGATGGGAGATGGGCTTGAACCTCAGGGAGGCTTCCTACGTACCATGCCTTGACATGGATCAAAGACCTCGTAGTTCAGGTGGAGGGTGTCACCGAACCGACGTGAGGAAGGGACCTTGGTCCGATGGGAGATGGGCTTGAACCTCAGGGAGGATACCTACATACCATGCCTTCACATGGATCAAAGACCTCGTAGTTCGGGTTGGTGAGTCACAACGGTTTACCGTTGAACTGGGATGCAGTTAACGTCTTTTGGGACAAGGATGAACTTGACATGAATGAATGATGGGTGGGATTGAACCTCAGGGAGGCTTCCTACGTACCATGCCTTGACATGGATCAAAGTCTTCGTAGTTCATAGGGCTGTGCAGTTTAACGTCATGCTGGACGGGGGAATACAGTTTAACGTCATGTTGGATGTGGTATTGTCATGGCCAATGCTTACTCTAAGCCCACGTGAGTCATGCTTGGTGTGAGAAACAAGAGGCAGTAAGGACCTGATGATCACGTCGTGAAGGGTGCGTCCGTGAGAAGCGAAGAGGGGAATACGCGTTGGGCGTCCCATGGTGCTGGGACATACTCCAGGATGGAGGCCCAAAGTGCGGAAAAGCGCAGCGGGAGAGGGATTTGGGACCAATGATGGGAGGTACCTCGTTCCCTATCACGCCCTCCACTAACCTTGGTAGTGGGGAAGTACGGAGATGCAGGGGTGCAACCTTCTGCAAGAGGGTCTAGGGGGATTATGCCAAGGTGGTTTCCCTTCTCCCATGGACATTCGCTACTCCGAGAAGGAGGATATCATCCCTTGTGGAGGGGGTGACCCCGTCTCTGTGGATATGGTTGGCGTAAAAAATGTTCGAGCTAGGGTGACCCTACATGCGAAGCACGAGGCCAGATCACAGTTTAACGTCATGTGTTGAGGACGAGGTTCTTCGCAGTTTAACGTCCTACAGATCGGACGAGGTGGGTTCACTCCGCACCCCTAGGGCTTACATGATCGGCACCCTTTACTCCTTGGGGAAGTGAAGGTACCAGTAAGGCCGTAGTCAAAGGGGGTCGTAGAGCGAACCATCGTGGGTTCCTCGTTAGTGTGGCTATGGGAAGAAGCAATAGACGTTAGCGTGCCTATGCGAAGAAGCATTAGGTGAGGCAACGCTACGAGTGGTGTTTTCCATGGGACATTGAAATCACATCGTGCAAACCTGGAGGGTCGCACGGGAAGAGGAATTTCCAAGTAGAGGAGTGTTCTTCGTGAAGTTGAGTGCCTTGGCCTTAGCATGGGGAAGAGGTGTGGGTGAGGGGTGCTTCATGAAGTGGAATAGTATTCACGGAGCACTGCCTCGTGAAGCAGAGGTGCCTTGGGAAGCAAGGTGCCACGAGGCAGTGTGCTTTGTGATATGTTGTGATCCTGCTTTGGCATGGGGATCACTAGTAAAGGATGGGTGTTTCGCGAAGCATAAATTCTCCGTGGCTGCCCGGGGTCCCTTGCGAATCCCCCACCTTCGCGAATGCCCTTGGGCTTCGCAAAGGGCATCCCTCTCAGAAGAGGGGATCAAAACAAGACAAATCGAAGGCATCACGCGAAGTAGAAGTACCTCGCGGAGCTCCTGATTCCTGGGGCAAAGGGTGCTTCGCGATTCGGGAGAGGAGAAGCCGAAAGGTTGGATCTTCCATCCGCTTGGGCTCAGGGGGAACCTAGTATTTATAGGAAAGGGGTGCCGCGAAGCAGAACTCACGTGACGTGAAGGGGCGGCAGTTGCTTCGCGGTGGGACCGTGAATGTCAAATCTATTCACGGAGAGGTACCCCCTCCGGTGCTTCGCGGCGGGATTGCGAACATCAAATCCATTCGTGGAGAGGTACCGCCTTCGGTGCTTCGCGGCGGTAGCGCGAACATCAAATCCATTCGCGGAGAGGTACCACCTCCGGTGCTTCGTGGCGGGATCGTGAACGTCAAATCCGTTCGCTGAGAGGTACCGCCTCTGGTGCTTCATGGAGGGATCGCGAATGTCAAATCTGTTCGCAGAGAGGTACCTCCTCCGGTGGTTCGTGGCGGGACCGCGAATGTCAAATCCTCTGGTGGAGAGGTACCGCCTCCGGTGCTTCGCGGGACCGCGATGCTCGGGGGGTGCTTCGCATCGGTGCTTCGCGAGGCAGCGTACGAGGATTCTTTTTGCTCCTTCCTTGAATGCAATATTTTGGCACCAACAAATTCCCCCCCCCCCCCTCAGAATTTGATTCGTGGACCGCAGGGTCAAATTCTGAGGGACAATCGCCAAAATTGTCGGCGGTTCGCGCTGTGACTTCGCGAAGGGGGCCCGTGGTGCTGACTGCGGCCCCAGGATTCGGACACGCCGCGATGCTCCACGTGGGCAGGGCGCACCACGAAGCTCCGGGGTCGCCGCCTATAAATAGGGGGCCGACCTCTTTTGTCTTCACGCGACTTTCTTGTCCTTTTGTGCTCTTGATTTCGTGAAGCTCCGCGCACTCCACGCCTGCTCTCCGCGAATCGTGCTTCGCGGAGAACCGCGAGTCTCCGACTCCATGACCGCGCCAAGTGAACTTCTGTTTTACCGATCAAGGCCAGACTCCATGGCTTGGTTTCACGGATGAACTTCGCGAGCGATCTTTGCGAGAAAGCTTCGTGATTGGGCCTGAAAAAATTTGTTTCTGTGCCGAAACTGAAAATGGCACACCGAGAAGCTGTGTTGGGGGTGCTTGTTGACGCCACCTGTCGGGATGAGATGGCCAACAGTCCAGGCCTTGGGGAGATGGTCTGAAGCCACTCGGACCACATTTCTTTGACCCAGTTACTATCGGAGGGTCAGAAGAAATATCCGCAGTGCAAAAAGATGCCATTGTATGGGTTTGGGTTGAGGGATGAAGTCTTCATCCCTGAGGCGATTAGGGACGAACCAGCTTGCTGGTTTAAGAGCACACCATGTCAGCACCAATGGTTTAGGGCGGTCGATGGTCATGCACAGGAGGACTTCACACTCGTCACCGCCGACTGTCTCTAAAACCATGTGAACAATATAGACAGGGAAGCCGCTGCAATTGGAGACGTCCCTTCCTCTCCACCGTACCATGCTGAAGGTGGCTTTTCAGTATTCGAAGAAAGGGGGGTCCGATGAGTGGGACCTGTTCCAGGGCGGCAACATTACTGATGACTAGTCCTGGGCCTACTGGGTAGGCACCTCATACGAGGAGTTTGGGGCCAAGCAGAGGAGAGGGGGTTTATATGAGGCGTCATGGGCCTCCCAATTCCACATTTACCAACCGAAACAACTGATGTTGGAATTGATGACCAGATGGTCGTCTAGGACAAATACCTTTCACCTGTGCCACGGGGAGGTGGGAATCCGCCTGTGGGATGTCCACCAGATTTCAGGGGATCCAATCTTTGGGGCCATGTATGATGAGTTCCTCCATGTCTTGAGTGCGTTGGAGGATACAGAGAAAATGTCGCGACTGGCGTCGGTGCTGATGGCACTCGTCCCTAGAGAGGACAAGGAGGCAGTGAGGTATGTCCACTTTAAGAAGGGGTTCAAGCGATTCCTGAATTTCCCAAAAAATTGAGAGTTCCTTCCGAGGCCTCAAACTTGTCCAAGGGTAGTCCAACGGGGTAAGGAGCACTTTTATTGGCGGGTAATGAAGGACAGCCAATGGAAGACATGGGGTTTCAGTTTCAGCACTGAACAACAGCCGATAGTCAGGCTGGAAGCATTCATTGCTGCTCCCATCTGCGGTTGGATTCTACTAGTGAGGGATACCGACATGGGGGTGCGGCCCAACTCGTTTATCATGGTGTCCATCCTGGCCATAGGGCAGCGGGTCAATCTGGGGATTCCCATGCTCACCAAGATGTGCAGAATGTTGTGGCACATTAGCGAGGGAAAGAAGCCGCCAAGGATATGCGGGCCCTTCCACCTTCTGTATGGGTTGGTTGCGGCGCACATCAGGGGGATCTATGAATATCCAAACCCTATCTCGCCGCCGGGACCAAACATCTGCCCCTCCATCCTGAATGCGGTCAAGAGCTTCCCGTTCAAACTAACAGTGCCGATGGTGTTGAACCTGGTGTGGAGGGCGGATGAGTTTAATTTCCACCCATTCCCATTGCCAACAGGGGTACTCACTGATGACGGGCGGGGAACAGAAGAGCACCGGGCTTACCTCTTGGCCTTTCGAGGCAAAGTTTTGGTGGCACGAGTGGATCGTGAGCCGCTCTGCAAGCCATACACCCCGCGTCGGTTTGCGAGGCAGTTCCGGGTCCTCCAGCGGCTGACCCCACAGGTCTACTGGGAGGTGCGTCACGAGGATCACCCGTGTGTGATGAGGTAGCTGTGGCTTATGTTCACACAGGAAGATGGGAAGATGCTAATTGCATTGCCTCCATCCACCGCCTCTTTCGGATTGGTGAGGGAGTATGCCATTCGTTGGGAGGCTGCTTACCCAGGGGAGATGCCGAAGCAGCCAACTGTCCGGGTTGGCAACGTTGGGCCTCCTCTATCCTGAGGTCGGGGTCGGAGGGCACCTAGGGCCTCTCGTGGTGGCGGGGCTGCTGTGGCGGCAAGACCCACACCGGCCGAGGGTGTGGCAGCAACGGTAGATCCGGTGATTCCAGAAGAGTAGGGCCATCTGAAGGAGCGGACACCGAGGGGGTTTCATGTGATATCCACTCAGGCTCCGGGGAAGTGGTTGTATCATATCGACGTGGCAGAGGATGTCGTCTTACTGGAGGCCTGGGAAATTTGGGATGTCAAACAGAAAGTCCTCAATCCACCTGAGATATGGGCACACTTGAATCACCTTAGGATGGAGTTACCAGGCATAGGCCTAGTCCGAGCTGGTTTCATGGTGTCTCCGTTGGAGGCAGAGGAATATTTGGACGAGCTGGAGGATTACGTTCACTCCAGTTGTTTCCCTCTCCCAATGACAGACCGGGTGAGGGTACTGCTGGATCGAATGGTCCCCCCACAGTTGTCAGCTGCTGTTCTGAGGGAGTGCTTCCCCCTTCCAGAAGAATCAAAGGTCTCCTCTTAGGAGGATGAGGCCGGAGGAGGAGCACGTTGGAGGAGGGCGAGGTCAGAGATCAAGGCTCAGATCCTGACGATTTCACGGAGGCTCTCGAGGTAGCATTCCAAACTTCTTTCCTTATGGTCCGTTATTGGGCCATTATGGACTTCTCACTGAAGTTCGAGCCATGCAGCAAGAACTTGTATGCAGGCCTTGTTCTCTCCCCTCGATGGGTGATGATGTAGGACATTCAAAACCCGTGCCTATGGCTGCGTCCAGTTCTGCGTCTGGTGGGAGGAGAGCACCCGAGGTGGATCCTCTGGAATCTCCAGACCTTCCAAAAGTATACGGAGGGCCACGCCTCGGGGTCTCATCGGTATCGGCTCAAGAGAAGCACTAGTAGGTCGATCTCGGTAAGTTTCCTCTACTGGTTTCCTTGTTGTCATATGTAGACTATGCCAACTAACGTTTATGTCCCTCTCTGTCGTACAGTTCTCCGACTGGCGTGGGTTACTGCGGCAAGGCGAGTCGGGATGTCTGGTGGAATCCCTCCTAGGGGCATGCCGGTGATGGTGGAGATAGTCCCCCCATCTCCCTGAGCTGTCACATGCACTATCACTGGCAGGGCCACCAGCAGGGTCGTGCCTGAGGTTATTGAAGTAGAGTCAGATGAAGAGGATCGACCGGCCAGTCCCAGTCCTGCCGCATCTGCTTGGGCACCAGATGTTGTGCTAGATTCAACGCCAGATGCAGATCCTTCCGAGGACTTCCTGTGGGCATATCCTGCGTACGAGCCTGCCAATCACGTAGACTGAGATGAAACGGCCTCTGACAAGGAAGACATCAGCATAGTCTGTGTAACACCCGAGACTTTTATGTTATATAAATCATCAAAGGAATATTTTTCTACACAACACTTGCTTGGATTTCTTTACACGAAATTGTGACCTTCCTCGATAGCTTGCGTCGTACGCAATACCGAGTTTCACGAAACAACGATATGCTATTTAAATATTATTAAAACTAGCCGTTATGAATAGTAATAACCACTTTTTGAAATTTTGTGAATTTTATTTTTCAAAATGGAATTCATTTTTGGATTCGGAATACCGAAATTAGCCTAGGGTGAAATTTTGGTATTTTTCTGAAAACATTCAATTTTTGATGAATAGTGAAACCACTAAGTGGTAGGTTAAAAACTAAATTTCGCATAAAACTTAATTTTACCGCTTCTGTGAATGGAATTTCGAAAATCCGACAGCCACGGTTAATATCAAGGACTAAAATGTGGTTCAATGAGATGAAAATAATTTTGGGTGAATAGTAACTTTTTACTTTTTTTACCACGGTTAATAGTAAATAGAGTAACTAAGGGTAAATATGATATTACTATTACCCTAACACATGTCCTAATTCTATTGGATAAGTGTAAATCGACCAAAAAAACCTTATGAATATAATATGATCATTTAGGTCCACTTGGATTAGATTATGACATTTAATATTATTTTATTTAATGAATAGTTAAAATAGTTAAAATCAATGTTTAATAACTAAAACATTTTTAATATGGTGTTATACATAAGATAAATTGGACTATAAATATTCATTATAAAGCTAATTTCCTACATAATGATATTTTATTTATAAATTTTAGACTTTAAATAAATTAATTTATTTATGACACAACGATGATGTAGTAATTACTCTTTTAAGGAAAAGTTAACATAATTGATGTTATAAATTCTCAAATAAATGTAATTTGAGACTTTTTATGAATTACACTAATTTTTTAGGTTACTATGAAATATTAGTGTTGATTTAATCAACTTGGTTCGAACATATAATTCTGTTATGACTTTCACAAAAATCATATATCAAATAGTGTCAAAATTGACACAAAATAGTTTTTAAATAAATATTATATTATTAATTGTTATTTTATTCCTAAAAATCTAAGGTTCGGCAAAATGACTTAGATAAGGATATATATATATTAATAATAAACAATTTGGGGTTCGTTTGGCATGTTATAGTAAGTGTATTAACCATATAGTGAAAGAAAACAAAAAGACATGGTAAAAGTTAAATTATTTAACTTAGAGTTAAATCTAATTGATAAGGTTAAAATAATACCCTAAACTTGTCAAATCCTATTGTATGATAGGATTTCGACCCATCCCCACTTTAGCTTCGAAATAAGACCCTTTGGACCCATTATAAACCGATTTTGTCTTTAATATAAAATAATATTTTGAGATATTCCTAAGGTGCCCCTCTCCTCCCTTATAAAAGGGCACCTCCTCCCCCTCCTCCTCACACCAATTTGAGCACTCAAGCTCGGCCAACCCCTGCCATTTTCTCCTCTCCACTTCCCTAGAATAATCCTAGAGGTCCTGGTCTTCTTCAAAGACCAATCTTAGTTCCCTAAGTGGAGGATTCAAAGAGGCGTTCCAAAGAAGAGGTAATATCCATTACTGATCTTTTCAATTTCTTTCTTCTTCAACATATTCTTCTTTAGTTGTTTCATGATAAAGTAATAACATTAGTATTACTTACATACTGATATGTTATTATAAATATGAAACAACCCTAATTCACCTTCTATCCATCCTACGGAAAAATAAAATCACCGCGTGTGCGTACGTACGGAATACCGTCTCCACGCCGTGGTGTAATCTATTTTCCACCATCACCTTAAAAGGATGGTTATAATGGTGTAATGAGTAACTATTTATGATTATTATAATGTAATATTGATACTGAAATAATATATATATACTCCAATACAATTCCACGATCATAGGAACGATATCATCACTCGTGCGTACGTACGGAATACCGTCTCCACGATGTGATGCGACTCGTTCTACATGATCATCATTACATAGTAATTATATAAATTAATTGAATGAATAAGTATGATATATGTTACACTAATACCATTCTGGATATAAGGTATCTATAACCTTAAAAGAAGAATAATAATTTATTCGGCAAAACACGCATAAGAACAAAAGGCAATAAAGACCCGGGTAACAAGTAACAATGAAATATTACTAACAAGAAGCTAAGAATATGACCATATATGAAATAATATCAATATGTATGATTCTGGAATAAGTAAATAACATTATTTAAACCATTATACAGGAGCTTCGGACACATACAAAGCAAATCAGACCTAAGGTAAGGGAAATATCACAATCTCATTTTTATCCGAGATTGTTTATTCGTAAGTATTTACTGGGGTGTATTTTATTATCCACATCCATGTTTCATAAATATGTAATATTATTTCCATCCACCTACAATTGTTTAAATCCATTTTTACCCTTCGGTGAGTTTTTAGTAATATTTATGAAAGGAATCTTTTTTCGTTTTTCGTACGAGGTACTTTTTGACTTTTCCGACAAAAGTACGAAGAATGTTTTTTTTAACTTATACGGCATGAATGGATTTTTAAAACATTATTTCCAAGAAACTTCCTTTACATGTTTTCAAGTTTATTTTTAATCAACTTCTTTTATTTTAAATTCGTATGACATGTTATGAAAGGAAAAATGTTTTTGAAGTAGAAAGGATATTTTCCTCAAGAATGGAGTTCAAGTATTTTATCAAAATTATTTTCCATCTATGATAATAAAAGGGTTCTGTTTTTATCCCTATTATTACATTGGTTTGATTATGTTGTGATGGAAATATTTTTATGAATTCCTTTATCTTATATGAATTGTTTTATGATGTCATGTTGTTTAAGAATCCCATTTTTATTACATGGGTTACGCTATGATGTATGGTTTATGATTATGTGGAACACATAAGAAAGGATTCATTATAAGATGGGTGGGACCTATATCTCCCTCCAATGCATTGGGTAAAGATTTTATATCTCATGAGATAGACATGGCTGGAACGGTAGGTTATACCGGTTCAGTGAAACAGGACTGGAACGAGGGTGACTCGGTTAAGAAAGGGACTCTGTCCACTAAGATAGTCTTGGCAATGAGTCATGACTAACAAGAAATGATTTTCCATGATTATGTGTGCATGCCACAATTTTTCAAGTATCATGTTATGATTATGGGGATCTCATTTTCACTTCTATGATTTTTTCCATGTTAAGATATTATGATCTCTTTTGCAGGTTATGATTTTCAAAAAGATATGATATGATTCATATTTCCTTTATTTTCCCTTACTGAGCATTTGAGCTCACCCTTTTATGTTTTCTTTTCCCCAGGTCAGGAAGATGGATATTAAGTAGAATATGCTAAAAGGGACCCTAGATATGATGAAATAAATGGGAGACACTGTAGAAGATTTATGAACCAGTTGTTTATGTTTCCCAGTTTCTAAAGACACTATACCTATATGGTCCTTTATGGTTTTGTCATATGTTGTAATAAGTGTGCTTCAATTTTGAAGTATTAACAATGTATGTAAAGTATGGGTCGTTATAGTCTGCCGCCGGTCGTGGAAGCTGATCACACACTTCATCAAGGAGACCCCCAAATGCAATGGGTGAATGAAATGGGCAGACATCGCTCGTGGCTGCGCGAACTATGCATTGGGGGAGCGGATTCCCAATGTCTTCACGTGCTCATCCGAGATCTAATGGCTGAGAAGATCCGGGATCATGATCGGGGGTTCAGCGTGGGATGGCAGCGGATGAAGGCGAAATATATCAAGAAGCTCCAGGAGGCTGAAAGAGAGGTCCAACAGCTGCAAGACCGGGCTGATGATCACTCAGCCTCTCTTAATGCACAATCTGAGCTGATCTCATGGTTGAAGTCTCAGTTGGCAGAGGCAGAGGAGCATATGAGGCAGGCTTCTGGAAAGATGGCGGCCATTCAAGCTGTTGTAGAAAGGTCCAGAGCCAGGGCTGACAGACTGCGCCCCGCCGTTGCTGAGGAAAAGCAGGAGTTGAGTCGGCGACAGCATGTCTTGGACGCCATAATCCAAAGGGTGGCAGGGCTGCAACATGCTTTTGACGGGGTCAACCCATCCATGTGGGGAGTCGACCCCTGGGTGTTGTAACAAATTACAAACCTTTCAATGGTACTTTCGTGCATCAATTTGTTTTCTTGAATGTCGTAGAATGCATGATTTACACTATTTTCATTGGTTCATTACATCCCTAAAATGTTTGTGGGATGTTCAGTGATAATTCCCCAAGATCATGTGGGCAAGCCCGATGTGAGAAACAGGAGATAGTTTCCTTCTCGTCTCACCTAACATAGGAGTGGAGACCAAGCTCCGGGCATCCGGAATTTGGATTACCAGTCCGGATTTCCGAAAGATGGGAGATGCTTGGCCGAAGAAGGAATTTCTCAAAACAGCCGAATTACCATTTCTTCAGCATGCCCTCATACATGAACGGTGCAACGCCCGGGGCACTGAAATTGGTCCGAATAGACGGAAACGGGAAGCATGAATTACGATGACCAATATTTGAAGCACTATGGATATGGTGTGACAATAAAGGACAGTTGTTAACCATGGAGGTGAAGCGATATCCTTACTGAGTTAGCCTGAAATGGGAACAAAACATTTGGGTTGAACTTTGACCATGTTCGAAACACGGGACCATGTAACAAATGTTGTCGGTCAATCTTTTTGGACATTGGCCCAAGACAATTGGCGGACCCTGGGTCGAGCATCCATACTATTAGGGGGTCCCTCCAAACATGACCGGTCTTCTAGAACGTTGGCCCAGGATGGTAGGTGAGCTGATGGGGCATGAGACCAGGCTGTTAGGGGGTCCCTTCAGAGATGAAAGGGGGAGAGGGTCCGAATAAGGGGTACACAAAGCGTGGAATATGGAGTGATGGCTTGTTCGAATAGAATCCAACTCTCATGTAATTACACCACCATGGTGGGAGTACGCCAGATGGGCGCATTGTATTGATCATGGATAATTCCTTCTTTGGGACATGGCATCTCTAGAGAGGGGTTTTGTTACTTCCCAATGGGATCTTCAGGCATCCTGAACTTGTTCAGGGCAAAATTGCAGCTACATAGCCCCCCCGAGGGGTCAGGCCAAAGGGCCGGAAATGGGGAGGAACAATATTTTGTGATTCCTTGGGATAAACCCTAGGTGAAATGCCTGTGCATCTCTACGTATCCAATAAGGATGGGAATCAAGCCGTACGTAGTTCTGGAAGCACAGTGTAGTCATAAACCAACACAGGCAGGTGAAATCCTCTCAGGAAGAGGCTATGGTGCATCCCATGATTAACATGGGGCATCCTGAACTTGTTTAGGGTAGAACCATAGTTTAGTGTCATGCGTTGAGGACATATGGACTCCTGTAGTTTTAAAGTCAAACGATAGGACGTGGAGTGAAAGCAAAGATCCCAGAGAGCATATGGTGTGGTAGTTATGAAACCGACATGAATAAGGTCTTGGAGTCCAAATCACACCATGTACCCCCAAAGGAAACTCTACAGGTCGAGGGGCCAAGAGTGAGGATTACGCTGGGCCCGAAGCTGAGTGGTCGGGCGTTCCTATGTACCCCATGAAGATGGGAATCAAGACATACGTAGTTCTGAAAGAGCAGTTTAACGTCCTGCGGGGCGATGAGAAGCCCAGCTGTGTTGGTACACATCCTTCCAAAACTACTAAGCTCACGTGAGTTGTGCTCGGTGTGGGAAAAAAGTAGTGGTGGGACTTTCCCGACACAGAAGGGGGGTAGGTTAGGGCGAAGGGATGCCCGGTGAATACCGACCTGATGACACTAACACAATTACGTGGCGCACCTAGATGTGCGAAAATAAAGAGCCGAGTATGATGGAATTCCACTTGAACATGAGGAAGTGGAAATATGTGAATCATGGTGCTCGAGATTCGGATCACGATGATGGCGGCGTGATGATGGAGGATAACTGTTGACCGTGGCAGAAACCCAGCATCTATATCGTGTAAGCCTAGAATTTGGGACAGACAAATGAGGGTCGACCGTTGACCATGTTGGAAACATGGGACCATGTCACAAATGCTGTCAGAGATCCGTAGGGACGTTGTCCCAAAACGAATAGAGGGCCCTTAGGTCCAGCATCCATGGACATCCCTTCAGCCTAGTATCCATGTCATCCGAGGGTCCTTTTTGATGTGGAAGAGGATGAGGATCCAAATAGCTATCTCACGAAGCTTGGTCATGGGATGAGAGGAATGTCCCTATGAAAATCCCACACTTTGGGCACTTTTTCGAAACACATCTGAATATGACAATGAGACGTATTAGATAGGGGGATCAGAGTCCTTTCCTATAGTGAGATCTTAGTTTAGGGTCGTAGAATTCAGACCATGAATGGGAGGAAACATAAGAGGCAGATGGTGGAGTAACTCAAACACCTGGCGTGAATGGAAATAGGGGGTGTGTACGGTGCGGTGAACAACCCGACGTGAATGAGGACATAATCCCATATCACACCGCACGACCCCCTTGAGAGAGGTTTTAGGTCAAGGGACCAAAAGTGAAGGTTTGGTTGGGCCCTTGGGGAAGTGCCCAGGCGCTCCTATGTATCCCACAAGGATGAGAATCAAGCCTCGTGTAGTTCTTGAGAGATCATGGTTTATGGTCTTAGAACTCGAACCAAGAATGGGTAAGAGGAGTAGGGGACACATGGAAAGGCGGTTACACAACCCGGCGGGAATGAGGACCTAAGCCCTACTTATCTTGTGTTCCCTGGGGAAATGCTCGAGTCGAGGGACCGAACACGAAGGTTGGGCTGGGCCTGCGGGGAAGTCCACGGGCGCTCATACGTATATCCTAAGGATGAGAATCAGGCCTCATATAGTTTTTTAAAGGGTGATATGGTATGATACCATAGCCAGGGGAAAAATGGATGTGCGGGCGTGGCCCTTGGATTGATAGAAACGGAATTTGTTAAATCTTGTCTGTCCTTTAAGATGAGTGTGTTTTTTTTGAAGCGACAGGCATAGGGTAGCAAGCCTTGGTGTCGCCACATGAATCAAGTCGTGATAGGAATTGACAAATGGAATGTCACGTGACCAGTACCAAACGTGGTTTCCTCTACGACGAGGTCATCACAATGTAGTACCGTTTTTCGTCGTGTGGCCCGGACAATAATGTCACAGTTTAGGGTCGTATGATAGGACCAAGCCTGCATTTTAACGTCATGCAGTGTAGATGTAGCAGAGGTGATGCTAGGTGGGTAATGTGTATGGTGTAGTGCGACATAACCGACGTGGATGAGGACTTGGAGTCCAAATCAAACCACACAGTCCCATAGTCAGGGTCCTGAAGGCAGGACGCTGAACTCAAGCTGGACTCAAAAAAAGGAGGTCTGGGTGTTCCTAAGTATCCCATTAGGATAAGAATCAAGCTGAACTTAGTTATAGATGGATCTTAGTTTATTGTCTTAGAACTTGTACCATGTAAAGTGACAAATTCCCGAGTAAGCGCAAACATCAACTCGATCCCTAAGCCCACGTGAGTTAAACTCGGTGTGGGAAACAAGGGGGGGAATCCTTATCACAATACTCAAGGCATCTATCAAAGGGGAGCTGGAAGAGATCCCTGAAGGACACCTTTGACACGGCTTGTTCCCCCAACGCACAAACGTGCATGGTGGAATAGTAACCAGAGTTCCGAGACTCTATTTGGACATGATGAGGATGGACAAGGATGTGAATCGTGTAACCGACATTTTGGGCTTAACAGGGTTGCCGTGGCGACAGAGGAAAACTGTTAACCGTGGCGGAAAAAACAGTCTCTATATCGCGTTAGCCTGAGGTGGGAACAACAAACGTGCATCGACCGCTGACCATATTCACAACGCGGGATTTTATCGATTTGTTGTCCGCAACCCTCGAGGGCGTTGGCCTGTAACGATAGGAGGGCCCTTGGGCATAGTATCCAGGTCGTTCTTGGGGGTCCCTCTAGGCGTGAAAAATGATGGAAGCCCTGATGCAGGGATACACAAAGCCTGGAAAGTGGGACCGGACGTGTCTGAGTAAAGTCTGGAATTCCAGGTAATAAACCGGAGTACCCTTAGGCACATTGGTGAACTGCTGAAAAGGGTCGACGGAACAGCTCGGGAGGGAGAGGTACATGGCGCGGTCATTACAATACCGATGTGAATGAGGACATAGTCAAACATCACACCATATAATCCCCTCATGGAGGAAGGGTAGGCCATGGTGCCAAGATGGGATGGAGATTCCCGAGAGATGGGGCTGGACCCGAATCCTAGACATTCAGGTGATCCTACGTATCCCATGAGGATGGGAATCAAGCCGCACCTAGTTCTCTAGATGTAGTTTAACGTCATGCGGGGCGAGGAGGGGATTAATATACCCCCAAACAAGGGAGGTGTATGGTACGGCGAATAAATCGATGTGAATGAGGAAATAATCTCACACCACACCATACACTCATATAAGAGAGGACCAAGGCCGAAGGGCCCGAAAAGGGCAAAGGGGCCTGATGGTTACGCATCGGTCAGGAAGTCCTAACATGCTTGCAGTTTAACGTCTTGTAGTAAGGACGATGGCCAAGGGCCCAAGGAGGCCAAGGGGCCTAAGGCTGAGCCTAGGTGAGGGAGGCATGACGCTAGGCCTCGGTCAGGACGGCCTGACTAACTTGCAGTTTAACGTCTTGCAACAAGGATGGGGAAAGAGATAACTATGTCTTATCTGGGGATGTGTACGGCATGGCAAGTAACCTGATGTGAAAGAGGACGTAATCCTACACCATGCCGCACATTCCTTATTAGATAATCGGGGTCGTGGGCCCGACAGCTGGCACCACCCGGAGGGGAATCTGTCGCTTCAGGATGGGGCAGAACGAGTTACTGCACTCGATGTTTGGGACATCTCGGTGTGGACCCGAGGATCCGGGACACTATTGACCATGTTCGAAACACAGCTTCCCTATGGTGACCCGATATGGGCGCAACAAATGAGCGTCGGTCGTTGACCAAATTCGCAATGTGGGACTTGTAACGGCTTGTTGCTCGGAAACCCCTGGGGGCGTTGGCCCGTATCAGTAGGAGAGCCCTTGGGCGTAGTATCCAAGCCATTCTTGGGGGTCCCTCCAGGTGTGAGAAATGATGGAATCCCAGTCATGGAGTGGGTGAAGCATAGCCGTATCCATCCACGAAAGAGGAAAACATCTTCAGGGGGTGACGTGCATCCTGGTCAAGGCTTTCTTGATGTGAGTTGGGGAAAAAGTGTACACCCTTCCATATGTCTTTACCCAAGGGGAATACTTTGGCTTTTGGGCTGGGCCAACAGACGACATGTCTGGGCGTTCATACATATCCCATTAGGATGGGAATCAAGCCATACGTAGTTCATGAAGGCCATGCAGTTTAACGTCATGCGGTGAGGACGAGGGAGGATTGAAGAACGAGAGTGGTCACGTAGGGAAACCCTTACAATCCTTGTATGAGTGGGGTTGTATGAGTGGGGATAAGAAAGCCTACTCCACGCTACGCAAGTACCCTCCAAGGAAACTATTCCCAAGGGGGATAGTGGGAGAGAAAAGCTTGGGGCGGGGCTCAAGATGAGGCGTCCGAGCGTTCCTACGTATCCCATTAAGATGGGAATCAAGCCGCACGTATTTCTTGAAGCGCAGTTTAATGTTTTCCTAGATGAGAAATGTGTCTCAACTGGGTATACGTATGGTACGGCGGGTAACCCAACGTGAACGAGGATGTAATCCCACACCACACTGTACAATCCCATAACAGAGACTGAGTCAACGAAGACCAAGGGGCCCGAGGCTGCGCATCGGTCAGGAAGTCTTGAATGGCTTACAGTTTAACATCTTTCAGTAAGGAAGAGGGGATATCTTAGTTTAAAGTCATAGATCTTAGACTGTTTTGCAGTTTATCGTCCTGCAAGACGGCGGTGCAGTTTAAGGTTGTGTTGGACCATACAGTTGAAGGTCATGCTGGACCATACAGGATCAGGTGAAGTACTGCATGAGGAACCTGACATTGGTGGGGGGAGTTACGCTCTCACCATCTTTGGTCACCAAGGAGTACACCCCGTTGGGGTAAACCTTATGGATGATATAAGGCCCTTCCCATTTGGGTTCTAGCTTGGGCGGTTTCCTACCGGGGATCATTGGAACTCGAAGGGCCAGCACTAGGTCGCCCTGTAGAAAATAACGGAGGAAAACCTTCTTATTGAAGGCCCCCGCTATCTTATTCTAATGCCTTTACAGATTGTTCAGGGCACGAAGCCGATTCTCGTCCAGTGCTTCTAATTCATCAAGACGGATTTCGGCCACCTCATCTGGCGCCTGCTGGTCATAGATTGCAGTGCATAACGATGGCAGCTGGATCTAAATGGGAAGGACGACCTCTTCCCCATACACTAGGGAATATGGGGTCACCTGGGTGGAGTTGTGAGTCGTCGTCCGATAAGGCCAGAGGGCGTTGGGGAGCTTGTCCGGTCAACTTTTCTTGTTCTGACCAACCATCTTGTACAGAATGTTTGAGAGGGTTTTGTTGAATGCCTCGATCTGTCTGTTTGCCTGTGTGTGATAGCGGGAGGTATGGTTCGAAAAGATGTCGTACTTGGCGTACAATTTCTTCATCTCAGCCACTCGGAAGTTGGTGTCGTTATCGGTGAGGACGGCGCGAGGGACTCCAAACTGGTGGATAATATTGGAGCTCACAAAGTCGACGATGGAACTGGCCTTGACCTCTCTGAGTGGAACTGCCTCTGCCCACTTGGAAATGAAATCTGTAGTGGTCAGGATGAAGCTACACTGGCGAGCTGTTGCCGGTAGATATGGCCTCACTACATCAAGTCCCAATACCGCAAATGGCCAAGAGTACTTGTTGGGGTGGTGGGGCTCTGGCGGCCGATGCAGGATGTTGGCGTGAACTTGGCACGCATGGCAACTCTTGGCATATCTGATACAATCATGGATCATAGAGGGCCATAAGTACCCCAACCTCCGAATTTGATGGGACAGTTTTGGCCCAGCCTGATGGGCACCATAGGAACCGGGGTGAACCTCTTCCATAACTTGAGGAATCTCTACTCTTTGAATGCAACGGAGGAGAACTCCATCGAAGCGCCGCTTATAAAGTATTTGTTCAAGACTGGGGCTGCTCTGGAGGGTAAATTGTAGCACGCGGTGTCGGATTCGCTCGCGCTCGGCCCAGTCGTCCGGGAGGCGACCATTTTGGAGATACTCATCAAAAGGTTCCCTCCAGTCGGGAGTGGCTTCAACCACTGTGTCTGACGAACCCGGGACCCCTGACGTAGAGGGCCTGACAGTGATATGACTTACTCGCATGCCATCATTTTCCTCTTGGGTGATGGGGGAAATGACTCTTTGGTGTGCCTCATGTATGATCAAATCATTTTCCTCGGGTTCCGTGAGCGATGTTGCTAAGCCGACCAAAGCGTCAGCTCGACCGTTCTATGACCGAGGGACATGAGTGACCTCTGGCCGAGAGGTGTACTTGGCCACTAGGCGGAGGGTGCACTCTAGCAATGGCACAAGCTCCGGCTTCCTAACGATATAATCTCCATTGACCGGCTTGATTACCAGCTCGGAATCTCCTTTCACATGTAGATGGGGCACGTCGATCTCAAGGGCCAACTCGAGGCCGGTGATAAGAGGCTGGTACTATGACTCATTGTTGGTACAGCTGTTTCCGACGCTTTCGCTGGGGCGCGCGCATCCGTCTGCGGAGGACGCGCGGCTTTGTTGCCCCGCATTCCCGCTTTCCAAAGGCGGGCGGCATTCGCTCCTTATTCAGGGACGTCTGCTCCTTGATCGAAACGGGATGATGGGATGTCGGTTCTTCCTCCTGTGGATTCCTCCTCAGAACTCGTCACCTAGTCCGGGTCTCCCTTATAGATTTAATACGTAGTTCGTGAAACTCTTCCCAGTGCCATGTTTCCATGGACACCGGTTAATTACACTGCTTCTGTCGGGACATTCCAAAGGGTCCAATCAGGGCAGCAACCTTCGGTCAGGGGAGTAGTCACGTTGAGGCATCAGTAGCGTGTCTGGATACTGGGGTACCTGGAATGTCTGTCTGTTATCCTTGATCACAAGGCTTCTCGAGGGCGTGGAACCCGAGGCATCCCACATCGGGCGCGGGGAATTACATGTCGTAGACACATATCTGAGGTTTTCCTCAGCTTCCCGTGCTCAACACAGGGTATGCCGCGAGTTTAACGTCCAGCGGGGACGGATCAACCCAACCAGAGCATTGGCTGGGATAGATCGGATTGAGGGATCCTCCTTGAAGGGATATCGACACCGGGGCTAGCCTGTGGGCGACAGTGAATGGAGTAGAAGGAGAGTGAAGTGGAACCATCGCATGGGGGCGACAGTGAAGTTGGGCTTGAGCCTTGACGAGGCTTCCTACGTATCCCCGTGGCAGGGAATCAAAGTACGCGTAGTTCGGGATGGTGCCGGTAAACCGACGTGAAGCTGGACCTTGGCCCGATGAATGTCGTCAGCGTACCGACGTGAAGGTGGACCTTGGTCCGATGGGCATCGTCAACATACCGACGTGAAGATGGACCTTGGTCCGATGGGAGTTGGGCTTGAACCTCTGGGAGGATTCCTACGTACCATTCCTTGACATGGATCAAAGACCTCGTAGTTCAAATGGGGTTGGGTCGCAATGGCTTACCACTGGACCAGAATGTAGTTTAACGTCATGCCGGATGAAGATGGGACCTGATGTGAATAAACGACGGGTGGGTGTGTCGGTGAACCGACGTGAAAGTAGACCTTGGTCCACTATTGGTGGGCTTGAACCTCATAAAGGCTTCCTACGTACCATGCCTTTACATGGATCAAAGACCTCGTAGTTCAGGTGGGGTTTCGCCGGTGAACCGACGTGAAAGTAGACCTTGGTCCACTGTTGGTGGGCTTGAACCTCATAAAGGATTCCTACGTACCATGCCTTGACATGGATCAAAGACCTCGTAGTTCAAACGGGGTTTGGTCGCAATGGCTTACCACTGGACCGGAGTGCAGTTTAACGTCATGCTGGACGTAGGTAGAACACGAAGTGAATTGGGTGATGGGTGGGCTTGAACCTCATGGAGGCTTCCTACGTACCATGCCTTAACACGGATCAAAGTCCCCGTAGTTCAAAAGGGGTTGCCGGTGAACCGACGTGAAAGTAGACCTTGGTCCACTATTGGTGGTGGGCTTGAACATCATGGAGGTTTCCTACGTACCATGCCTTGACACGGATCAAAGACCTCGTAGTTCGGAGAATACAGTTTAACGTCATGCGGGACGATAGTGAACCCTGACGTGAATAAACGACGGGTGGGCTTGAACCTCATGGAGGCTTCCTACGTACCATGCCTTGACATGGATCAAAGACCCCGTAGTTCAGATGGTGTGGTCAGGGTCGGTGCTCACTCTAAGCCCACGTGATTCATGCTCGGTGTGAGAAACAAGAGGTTGCAAGGACCTGACGATCACGTCGTGAAGGGTGCATCCGTGAGAAGCGAAAAGGGGCTTACGCGTTGAGCGGCCCATGGTGTTGGGACTTACTCCTGGATGGAGGCCCAAAGGGAGGTGCCTCATTCCCTATCACGTCCTCCACCGACCTTGGTGGTGGGGAAGTACAGAGATGCACGGGTGTAATCATCCGTACCAAAGGTTAGGGGCTTACGCTCTGAGGCAGCCCTTCCCCTGCGAACATACACCACTCCGACAAGGAGGATCTCATTCCATGTGCGGAAGAGTTCCATTCCCGTGGAGACGAGTGGTGTAAATAATGTTCGACCTGGGGAAACCCTTCGTGAGGGAGATGAGGTTGGATCACAGTTTCACGTCATGTGTTGAGGACGTGGTGCTTGGCAGTTTAACGTCCTCCAGCTCGGGCGAGGTGGGTTCACTCCACACCCCTAGGACTTACATAACCAGTACCCTCTGGTCCTTGGGGAAGGGAAGGTACCAGTAAGGCCATGGTAAAGGGGGGTAGTGGGGCGAACCATCGAGGGGTCCACGTTAGCGTGGCTATGCGAAGAAGCAATAGCCGTTAGCATGCCTATGTGAAGAAGCATTAGGCGAAGCAACGCTACGGGTGGTGTTGTCCATGGGACTTTGAAATCACATCGTGCAAACCTGGAGGGTCGCACGGATAGGGGAATCGCTAAGCAGAGGAGTGTGCTTTGCGAAGTGGGGTGCCTTAGCCTTAGCATGGGGCGTAGGTGTGAATGGGAGGTGCTTCGCGAAGTGGAACAGTGTTCACGGAGCACTGCCTCGCGAAGAAGGTGTGGTTCGCGAAGCAGGGTCCTGCCAAGCAATGTGCTTCGCGAAGTGGAGCGATCCTGCCTTAGCATAGGGATGACTCGGATGGGTTGGGTGTTTCACGAAGCACAAGTGTTCCGCGGCTGCCCGGGTTCCCTTGGGAATCCCCTTCCTTCGCGAATGCCCTTGAGCTTCGCGAAGGGCATCCCTCTCGGAGGAGGGGCTCAAAACGAGACAACGCAGAGTCGTCTAGCGAAGTAGAAATACCTCGCGGAGCTCATGATTCCCGGGGTAAAGCGTGCTTCGCGATTCGGGAGAGGAGAAGCCGAAAGGTCGGATTGTCCGTCCTCTGGGACTCAGGGGGAGTCGAGTATTTATAGGGAAGGGGCGCCGCGAAGCGGGGCTCGCGCGCCGCCTTCGGGGCTTCGCGGCGGCACGCGAACGTCAAACGGGTTCGCGGAGGATCACCGCCTCTGGAGCTTCGCGGCGGCTCGCGAACGTCAAACGGGTTCGCGGAGGATCACCGCCTCTGGAGCTTCGCGGCAGCTCGCGAACTTCAAATGGGTTTGCGGAGGATCACCCCATCTGGAGCTTCGCAGCGTCGCCATGGTTGGGGCGCTTCGCGGTGAGGCTTCGTGACGGAGCTTCACGGTGGAGCTTCGCGAGGCAGCGCGCCGGCCCTTTTTCGTTCCTTTGTTTCGGGCCACATTTTTGGCGCCAACAAATGCCCCCCCCCCTCAGACTTGGAGCCGCGGAGGGAGAAGGGTCGAAGTTTGAGGGACAATCGCCAAAACTGTTGGTGGTTCACGATGCAGCATCGCGAAGGAGGCCCGCGATGCTCGCCGGGGCCGCGGATCCGGACGCGCCGCGATGCTTCGCGCAGATAAGGCGCGCCGCGATGTTCCGGGGTCGTCGCCTATAAATAGGGGGTCCGGCCTTTTTTTTCTTCACGTGCCTTGTCTTTTTGTGCGCTCTCGACTTCGCGAAGCTCTGCGTACTCCGCGACAGCACTCCGCGAATCGAGCTTCGTGGCGAACCGCGAGTCTCCGACTCCGTGTCTGCGCTAGGCGAACTTCTTGTCGGCCTTGGCCAGACTTCACGACTTGATCTCGCGACCGATCTTCGCGATTCCACTTCGCGGTCGAGCTTCGTGATTCAACTTCGCGGCCGTGCTTCGCGATCCAGGGGAAAAACTTTTCTGAGGGTCGACATTAAAAATGGCCCATCAAGAGGCTGTGCTGGGAGTGCTTGCAGATGCTGCTCGCCGGGATGAGATGGCCAACCGTCCAAGCTTGGGGGAAATGGTTCGTAGCCATTCAGACCACACTTCTCTGACAGATCTGCTGTCGGAAGGTCAGAAGGATTATCCGCAGTGCATGAAACTGCCGTTGTACGGCTTCGGGCTGAGGGATGATGTCTTCATCCCTGAGGCGGGAAGGGATGAACCAGCTTGCTGGTTCAGGAGCACACCATGCCAGCACCAATGGTTCAGGGCGGCCGGTGGTCATGCGCAGGAGGATTTCACACCCGTCACCGCTGATTTCCTCTACAATCATGTGAACGACATTGACGGGAGGCCACTTCAACCGGAGACGTCCCCTCCTCTCTACCGCACCATGCTGAAGGCGGCTCTGCAGGATCCGAAGAAGGGATGGTCTGATGAGTGGGACCTGCGCCAGGGCGGCAACTTTACCGATGACTGGGCCTGGGCCTACTGGGTAGGCGCCTCATGCGAGGAGTTCGAGGCCGAGTTGAGGAGAGTGGGATTTTATGAGGCGGCATGGGCCTCCCAGTTCCACATTTACCAGCCAAAGCAGCTGATGCCGGAACTGCTGAGTAGATGGTCGTCCAGGACCAACACTTTTCACCTGCATCACGGGGAGGTGGGCATCAGCCTATGGGATGTCCACCAGATTTCCGGGTTCCCGATCTTGGGAGCCATGTATGACGAGTTCATCCCCGTTGCCAGCGTGTGGGGGGATCTGGAGCAAATGCCGCGATTGGCGTCGGCGCTGATGGCGCTCGTCCCTAGAGAGGACAAGGAGGCAGTGAGGGACGTCCACTTCAAGAGGTGGTTCAAATGCTTCCTGAACTTCCCAGAGAATCGAGAGTTCCCTCCAAGGCCTCGAACTTGTCCAAGGGCAGCCCAACGGGGCAAGGGGCACTCGTATTGGCGGGTTTTGGAGGACAGCCAATGGAAGACTTGGGGTTTCAGCGTCAGCACCGAACAACAGCCAATAGTCAGGCTGGCGGCGTTCATCGCGGCTCTCATCTGTGGGTGGATCCTACCAGTGAGAGATACAAGCATGGGGGTACGGCCCAGCTCGTTCATCATGGCGTCGATGTTGTCCATGGGGCAGCGGATCAACCTGGGGATCCCGATGCTCACCAAACTGTACAGAATGTTGCGGCATATTAGCGAGGGCAAGAAGCCGCCAAGAATATGCGGGCCCTTCCACCTCCTGTATGGGTGGATCGCGGCGCATATCAGGGGGATTTACGAGTAACCAAACCCAATTTCGCCACCGGGATCAGACTTTCGCCCCTCCATTCTGAACGCAGTTGGGAGCTTCCCATTCAAACTGGCCGTTCCGATGGTGCTGAATAGGGTGTGGAGGGCGGACGAGTTCAACTTTCATCCCTTCCCACTGCCGACGGGGAGGCTTACTGATGATGGACGGGGAACGGAAGAACATCGGGCTTACCTCCTGGCCTTCCGAGGTGGAGTTTTGGTGGCTCGGATAGATCGTGAGCCAATCTGTGAACCGTACACCCCGCATCGTTTTGCGAGGCAGTTCTGGTGCCTCCAACGGCTGACCCCGCAGGTATACTGTGAGGTGCGTCACGAGGAGAACCCGTGTGTGATGAGGCAGTTGTGGCTCATGTTCACACGTGAGGATGGAAAGATGCAGATCGCATTGCCTCTGTCCACCGCCGCCTTCGGCTTAGTGAAGGAGTACGCCATCAGCTGGGAGGCCGCTTATCCCGGGGAGATGCTGAAGCAGCCAACGATCCGGGTTGGTGACGGTGGGCCTCCTTTATCTCGAGGTTGGGGTCGGAGGGCAGCCAGGGCCGCTCGCGGCAGCGAGGCTGCCATGGCGGAGAGACCCGCACCGGCCGAGGGTTCGGCAGCAGCGGTGGATCCGGTGATTCTGGGAGAGCAGGGTCATTCGGAGGGGCGGCCACCGAGGGGATTCCGTCGGATATCCACTCAGGCTCCGGGGAAGCAGCTGCGTCACATCGACATGGCAGAAGATGCCGTCTTTCCGGAAGCTTGGGACATTTGGGATGTCAACCGGTAATTCCTCAGCCCACCTGAGATGTGGGCCCACCTGAATCGCCTCGGGATGGAGTTGTCGGGTATAGGCCCAGTTCGGACTAGATTCATGGTGTCTCCGGCGGAGGCGGGGCAATACCTGGACGAGCTGGAGGATTACGTCCACTCCAGTGGTGTCCCTCGCCCAATGACAGACCGGGTGAGGGTACTGTTGAATCAGACGGTCCCCCCACAGTTATCGGCTGCCGATCTGAGGGAGCGCTTCCCCTTTCCGGAGGAATCAGAGGGCTCCTCTCGGGAGGATGAGGCTGAAGGAGGGAGCCCGCTGGAGGAGGGCGAGGTCAGAGACTGAGGCTCAGAATCCGACGATTTCGCGGAGGCTCTCGAGGTAGCATTCCGAACTTCTGTTCTTATGATCTGTTCTTGAATCCCTATGGACTTCTCACCAATGTTTGAGCCATGCAGGAGGAACTTGTTCATAGGCCTCGTTCTCGCTCCTTGGCGGGTGATGTTGCGGGACCTTCGGAACCCGCGCATATGGCTGCGTCCAGTTCTGCGTCTGGTGGGACCAGGGGGCCTGAGGCGGCTCCTCTGGAATCCCCAGACCTTCCAACAGTATACGGGGGGCCTCGTCTCGGAGTCCCATCAGTACCGGCCTAGGAGCAGCCCTCGGAGGTCGACCTTCGTAAGTCTCCTCCACCGGTCTCCTCGTTGTCACATGTAGGCCATGCCAACTAACGTTTATGTCTCTTTCTGTCATACAGTTCTCCGACTGGCGTGGGCTGTTGCAGCGAGGATGGTCGGGATGTCTAGCGGAGACCCTCCCAGGGGCATGCCAGTGATGGTGGCGATAGTCCCTTCACCTCCTCAAGCTGCGGTGCACACCATCACTGGCGGGACCACCAGCAGGGCCGTACCTGAAGTCATCGAGGTGGACTCTGAAGAAGAGGATCAACCGGTCGGTCCCAGTCCTGTCCTGCCTGCGTCGGCGTCAGGTGTCATACCAGACTCAACACCAGATGCAGATCCTGCTGAGGAATTCCTGCAGGCATATCCTGCGTACGAGCCTGCCGACCGCGCGGATTGGGACGAAACGGCCTCTGATGAGGAAGACAGCAGCATAGTCCGTCGCCGGTTGTGGAAGCTGATCACGCGCTTTATCAGGGACACTCCCCAAGTGCAATGGCTGGCCGAAATGGATAGACTCCGCTCGCGGTTGCGCGAACTGTGTGCCAGGGGAGTGGATGCCCAACGCCCTCACGTGATCATCCGAGACCTCATGGCTGAGAAGATCCGGGAGCCTGGTCCTGGGCGGAGCGTGGGATGGCAGCGGAGGAAGGCGACCAGCATCAGGAAGCTCCATGAGGCTGAAGGTGAGGTCCAACAGATGCAGATCCGGGCCAACGAGCTTTCAGCCACTCTTGATGTGCAGTCTGAGCTGGTCTCACGATTGAAGGCCCAGCTGGCAGAGGCTGAGGAGCATATGGGACAGACCTCTGGAAGGATGGCTACCGTCCGGGCCAAGGTAGAAAGGGCCATGGCCAGAGTTGACGAATTACGCCCCGCCGCTGCTGAAGAGGAGCGAGAGTTGAATCAGCGGCAACTGGCTTTGGACGCCGCAAGTCAACGGGTGGCGGAGCTGCAACGCTCCTTTGACGGGGTCAACCCGTCCATGGGGGAAGTCAACCCCCGAGTATTGTAACAAACCCGAAAGAAACTTTTATTAACACTTTTGTGCTTCAACTCTTTCTTTCTCCTTTGTTTTGAGTGTCGTGGCACGCACGATTTCCACTGTTGAATTGCCTTGTTACATCCCTACAATGTTTGCGGGATGTTTGATGACAATTCCTCAAGACAGTCCAGATTTCCGAAAGATGGGGAAGGATTGATCGGAGGAGGAACTTCCAGGATAGCCGAATTACTGTTTCTTCAACGTGCTCTTATGCACGACCGGGGCAACGCCAAGGGCGCTGAAATCGGTTCAAACAGATGAAAATGGGAAGTGTGAATCACGAAACCCAAATTCGGAACACTGTGGGGATGGCATGACAATAAAGGACAACCGTTAGCCGTGGCGGACAAACGGTATCCCTACTGTGTTAGCCTGAAGTGGGGACAACAAATGAGCATCGACCGCTGACCATATTCGCAATGTGGGATTTTATCAATTTGTCGTCGATCAATCCTTCGGGACATTGACCCGTAACGGTAGGAGAGCCCTTGGGCGTAGCATCCAGGCCGTTATTGGGGGTCCCTCCAAACATGACCAGTCTTCCGGAACGTTGGCCCAGGACAGTAGGTGAGCCGATGCGGCATGAGACCAGGCCGTTAAGGGGTTCCTTCAGACATGAAAGAGGACGAGGGTCCGAATAAGGGGCACGCAAAGCGTGGAACATGGAGTGGTGGTTTGTTCAAACAGAATCCAACACTTCGGTAGTTACACCACCGTGGTGGGAGTACGCCAGATGGGCGCATCGGCCTGATCACGGATCATTCTTTCTTCCAGATAGGGCCTCTCTGGTGAGGGCTAGAAATGGGGAGGAACAAGGTTTTGTGATTCCAGGGGCTGAACCCTAGGCGAAATGCCTAGGTGTCTCTACGTATCCCACGTGATGATGGGAATCAAGCCACACGTAGTTCTGGAAGCGCAGTTTAACGTCATGTGGGACGAGGAGCAGCCTGACCGTGTTGGTACACATCCAGCCAAAACTGCTAAGCCCACGTGAGTCGCGCTCGGTGTGGGAAACAAGCAGTAGTGGTGGGAATTTCCCGACGCAGAGGGGGCAGGTTAGGACAAAGGGACACCCGGAGACTACCGGCCCAATGACACTAACACGATCATTTAGCGCACCTAGATGCGCGAAGAGAAAGAGCCGAGTATGATGGAGTTCCACTTGAACATAAGGAAGTGGAAACGTGTGAATCATGACGCTTGAGATTCGGATCACGATGATGGCGGCGTGACGATGGAGGATTACTGCTGACCATGTTCGCAACACAGCATCCTATCGCGTTAGCCTAAAATGGGGACAAACAAATGAGGGTCGACCATTGACCACGTTCGAAACACGGGACCATGTCACAAATGTTGTCAAATATCCGTAGGGACGTTGGCCCGAAACGATTGAAGGGCCCTTAGGTCCAGCATTCATAGAGAGCCCTTAAGCTTAGTATCCACGTCATCCGAGGGTCCTTTTGGATGTGGAAGTGGATGAGGATCCAAATAGCGAGGTCACGAAGCTTGGTCATGAGATGAGAAGAATGTCCCTGTGAAAATCCCACGCTTCGGGCTCTTTTTCAGAACACACCTGAATACGGCAACGAAACGTATTAGAGAGAGGGAGCAGATTCCTTTCCCTTGGGGAGATCTTAGTTTATGGTCATAGAATTCAGACCATGGATGGAAAAAAGGGATCAGGGGATGCATGACATCAAAAACTGACGTGAATGTGGACATAGTCCTGCTTACCATGCATTCTCCGAGGAAATACTCGAGTCGAGGGACCGAACACAAGGGTTAGGCTGGGCCCGCAGGGAAGTACCCGGGCGCTCCTACGTATCTCATAAGGATGAGAATCAAGCCATACGTAGTTCTGGAAGGTGGCACGGTAAGGTACCCGTGCCAGGGGAAAAGGGAAGTGTGGGCATAGCCCTTGCACTAAGAGAAGCAGAATTTGATGTATCTTGTTTGTTCTTTAAGGTGAATGGTTTTTTTTGTGAAGCGACAGGCCTAGAACAGTAGGTCGTGATGTCGCCACAAGAATCAAGCCGTGATGGGCGTTGACAAATGGCATGGCATGTGACCAATAACCAACGTGATGTCCTCTTCAACGAGGTCACCACAATGTAGTGCCGTTTTTCGTCGTGCGGCCAGGACGATAATGTCACAGTTTAGGGTCGTATGATAGGACCAAGCATGCATTTTATCGTCATGCAGCACAGACGTAGCAGGGACGATGCTAGGCGGGAAATGTGCGCAGTGTTATAAAACACAATTGACAGAGACATGATCCCACATCAGATTGTATGCCATCCGGAGAGGGAAACCTTAGGCCGAGGGGCCTACACAGAGATGAAACAGGGAGAGAGACTGGCTTCCTGAATGGGTTGTACCCGGAGACAGGGCATCTGGGCGATCCTACGTGTCCCATGAGGATGTGAATCAAATTGAACGTAGTCCCGAATGGGTCTTAGTTTATGGTCTTAGATCTCGGACCATGGGAGCCCCAAAGGATGCCAGATTGCAGCTTTGTCCCCCTAGCATGCAAAGGTGCACTGAGGGATAGCGCCAAAAGTGTCGAGATTCCACCTGGACATGATGGGGTGGAAAATGATGTGAATCATGCAACCAACATTCAAGGACCAAAGGGGCTGGCGTGACGACAGAGGATTACTGCTGACCATGTTCGCAACACAGCATCCTGTCGCGTTAGCCTGAAATGAGGACTAACAAAACGAGCATCGACCGCTGACCATATTCGCAACGCGGGATTTTATCGATTTGTTGTCCGAAACCCTGGGGGGCGTTGGCCCGTATCAGTAGGAGAGCCCTTGGGCATTGTATCCAGGCCGTTATCAGGGGTCCCTCCGGGTGTGAAAGATGATGAAAGTCCGAATGGAGGGGAACACGAAGATTGACAAGTGGGTGGAACTTGATCAAGTTGAATCTGACACTCTTGGTCCTAGACCAGAGTACTCTTAATACATGGGCGAACCACTGTAGGGAGTCAAGGGACTCAACCTTGAAGGTGATCGAGAGATGGCAGATTCCCAGGGGAAGGGGGCATGGTGCCCAAAACCTTGTATCATACCTACACATCCCCCTTCTGGAGAGAGATAAACTAAGTGGCCTAGGTGACTGGGAGATCAGGGGATCACCAGGAGGTGGGGCTGGACCCGAATCGTAAACATCCAGGTGGTCCTAGGTATCCCATTAGAATGGGAATCAAGCCATACGTAGTTCTGAAGGGTGCCTTTTAATGTCATGCAGGACAGGGAATAGGAGGACTGAACCTCAGAATGGGGGTGTGCGTGGTGCAGTTGTTGCAAACCCGACATGAATGAGGACGTAGCCCTACACTGCGCCACGCAGCCCTGTGATCAGGGTCCTGAAGGCAGGATTAGAGAGGTAAATTTGCTGAACTCAAGCTGGGTCCAAAGACAAGGGGTCTTGAACGTAGTTCCAGATGAGAGTCTTAGTTTATGGTCTTAGAGCTCGGACCGTGGGTGGTGACAACTCCTGAGTAAGCACAGATGTCAACCCAATCCCTAAGCCCACGTGAGATAATCTCGGTGTGGGAAACAAGGGGGGTATCCTCATTGCAATACTTGGGGCTCCCATCAAAGGGGAGTCAGCAGAGAGTTTCGAAGGACACCTTTGATGTAGCTTGTTCTCCCAATGCGCGGACGTGCACGGAGGAAAAGTACCGGGGGTTCTGAGATTCTACTCAGACATGGTGAAATGACGAAGGGTGTGAATCGTGTACCCGGCATTTGGGCTTAATGGGTTGGCGTGACGACAGAGGAAAACTGTTATCCATGACGGAAACACAACGTCTGTATCGCGTTAGCCTGAGGTGGGAACAACAAACGAGCATCGACCGCTGACCATATTCGCAACGCGGGATTTTATCGATTTGTTGTCCGAAACCCTGGGGGGCGTTGGCCCGTATCGGTAGGAGAGCCCTTGGGCATTGTATCCAGGCCGTTCTTGGGGGTCCCTCCGGGTGTGAAAGATGGTGAAAGCCCTGATGCGGGGATACGCAAATCCTAGAAAGCGGGTGCGGACGTGTCCGAGTAAAGCTTGGCATTCCAGGTAATAAACCAGAGTACTCTTAAGTACATTGGTGAACCGCTGAAAAAAGGGATCGACGAAACAGCTCAGTAGGGGGTGGGAGCATGGCGTGGTCATCACGAGACCATCGTGAATGAGGACATAATCCCACACCGCACCATATGATCCCCTCATGGAGGAAGGATGGGCCAAGGGGCCAAGATGGGATGAGGATTCCCGAGAGATGGGGCTAGACCCGAATCCTAGACGTTCAGGTGGTCCTACGTATCCCATTAAGATGGGAATCAAGCCACACGTAGTTCTTGAAATGCAGTTTAACGTCCTACTGGATGAGGAGGGGAGTAATATACCCCTAAACAAGGGAGGTGTATGGCATGGTAAAGAAGCCGTCGTGAATAAAGACGTAGTCCTACGTCACACTATACGATCCTATAAGATAGGTCATGGGCCGCGGCCCGGAAAGGCCAAGGGGCCTGGGGCTGAACCTCGGTCAGGAAGGCCTGACTGGTTTGTAGTTTAACGTCTTACATGAGGACGGGGGGCCAGGGGCCCAAAGAGGCCAAAGGGCCTGAGGCTGGGCCTCGTAAAGGGAGTTGCACGGCATGGCACATGATCCCGACGTGAATGAGGACGTAGTCCCACACCACACCGTACACTCCGAGTAAGAAGGGACCTAGGATGTGACCTGGAAAGGCCAAGGGGCCTAAGGTCAAGCATCAATCCGGAAGACCTGACTGGCTTGCAGTTTAACATCTTACATGAGGACGGGGGGCCAGGGGCCCAAGGAGGCCAAAGGGCCTGAGGCTGGGCCTCGTAAAGGGAGTTGCACGGCATGGAACATGATCCCGACGTGAATGAGGACGTAGTCCTACATCACACCGTACACTCCAGGTGAGGAATCCTGGGTCGTGGCCCGGAGAAAAGGGGAAGTTATCAGTCAGGAAGGCCTGACTGGTTCGTAGTTTAACGTCTTACATGAGGACGAGGTTCGGGGACCCAAAAAGGCCAAGGGGCCTGAGGCTGAGCCTCGTAAAGGGAGGGCGTACGGCATGGTACATGATCCCGACGTGAATGAGGACGTAGTCCTACATCACACCGTACACCCTTATAAGGAATCATGGGCTGTGGCCCGGATCGCTAGCACCACCTGGGGGATGTTTGTCACCTCGGGATGGGGCAGAGGGGATCACTGTTCTTGATGCCTGGGGCATCTCGGGGTGGACCCGAAGATCCAGGACACTGTTGACCATGTTCGAAACACAGTGTTCCTATGGTGACCCATATGGGGGCAACAAATGAGCGTCGACCGTTGACCAAATTCGCAACGCGGGACTTGTATCGATTTGTTGCTGGAAAACCCTCGGGGACGTTGGCCCGTATCGGTAGGAGAGCCCTTGGGCATTGTATCCAGGCCGTTATCGGGGGTCCCTCCGGGTGTGAAAGGTGACAGAATCCCAGTCAAGGAGTGGGTGAAGCTCAGTTGCGTTCATCCACAAAAGGGACAAACACCTCCAGGGGGAATGTGCAGCCGGGTCGAGGCTTGCTCGACGTGGGTCGGGGCAAAAGTGTGCACCCTGCCATGTCTTGACCTGAGGGGAAGATTTTGGCTTTGGGCTGGGCCAACAGACGAAATGTCCGGGCGTTCCTACGTATCTCATAAGGATGAGAATCAAGCCATACGTAGTTCTTGAAATGCAGTTTAACGTCATACTGGACGAGGAGGGGAGTAATATACCCCTAAACAAGGGAGGTGTATGGCATGGTAAAGAAGCCGTCGTGAATAAAGACGTAGTCCTACGTCACACCATACAATCCTATAAGATAGGTCCTGGGCCGCGGCCCGGAAAGGCCAAGGGGCCTGGGGCTGAGCCTTGGTCAGGAAGGCCTGACTGGTTTGTAGTTTAACGTCTTACATGAGGACGGGGGGCCAGGGGCCCAAGGAGGCCAAAGGGCCTGAGGCTGGGCCTCGTAAATAGAGTTTCACGACATGGCACATGATCCCGACGTGAATGAGGACGTAGTCCCACACCACACCATACACTCCGGGTAAGAAGGGACCTAGGCTGTGACCTAGAAAGGCCAAGGGGCCTAAGGTCAAGCATCAATCAGGAAGACCTGACTGGCTTGCAGTTTAACGTCTTACATGAGGACGGGGGGCCAGGGGCCCAAGGAGGCCAAAGGGCCTGAGCCTGGGCCTCGTAAAGGGAGTTGCACGACATGGCACATGATCCCGACGTGAATGAGGACGTAGTCCTACATCACACCGTACACTCCAGGTGAGGAATCCTGGGTCGTGGCCCGGAGAAAAGGGGAAGTTATCAGTCAGGAAGGCCTGAATGGTTCGTAGTTTAACGTCTTACATGAGGACGAGGGTCGGGGACCCAAAAAGGCCAAGGGGCCTGAGGCTGAGCCTCGTAAATGGAGGGCGTACGGCATGGTACATGATCCCGACGTGAATGAGGACGTAGTCCTACATCACACCGTACACCCTTATAAGGAATCCTGGGTCGTGGCCCGGATCGCTAGCACCACCTGGGGGATGTTTGTCACCTCGGGATGGGGCAGAGGGGATCACTGTTCATGATGCCTGGGGCATCTCGGGGTGGACCCGAAGATCCAGGACACTATTGACCATGTTCGAAACACAGCGTTCCTATGGTGACCCATATGGGGGAAACAAATGAGCGTCGACCGTTGACCAAATTCGCAACGCGGGACTTGTATCGATTTGTTGCTTGAAAACCCTCGGGGACGTTGGCCCGTATCGGTAGGAGAGCCCTTGGGCATTGTATCCAGGCGGTTATCGAGGGTCCCTCTGGGTGTGAAAGGTGACAGAATCCCAGTCAAGGAGTGGGTGAAGCTCAGTTGCATTCATCCACAAAAGGGGCAAACACCTCCAGGGGGGAATGTGCAGCCGGGTCGAGGATTGCTCAACGTGGGTCGGGGAAAAAGTGTGCACCCTACCATGTCTTGACCCGAGGGGAAGATTTTGGCTTTGGGTTGGGCCAATGGACGAAATGTCCGGGCGTTCCTACGTATCTCATAAGGATGAGAATCAAGCCATACGTAGTTCTTGAAGGCCATGCAGTTTAGCGTCATGCGGTGAGGACGTGGGAGGGTAGAAGAACGGGAGTGGGCGCATGGTGCGACCTTTACAATCTTTGCGCGAGTGGGGTTGCATGAGCGGGGCCAAGAAAGCCCACTCCCTACTACACAAAGATCCTCCAAGGAGACTATTCCCAGGGGGAATAGAGGAAGAGAGAAGCTTGGGGCTGGGCTCAAGACGAGGCGTCTGAGCGTTCCTACGTATCCCATGAAGATGGGAATCAAGCCATACGTAGTTTTCGACATGCAGTTTAACGTCATGCGGGACGAGGGGCATCTCATTCGGGGATGTGTGCGGTATGGTACATGATCCCAACGTGAGGACGTAGTCCTACACTGTACCGTACGATCCCGTAAGAGGGTAAGTCGGAGAGAAACGAGGGGGCCTGGGGCCAGACCGCGGTGGAGACGGGGCCAGGGGCCCAAAAAGGCCGAGGGGCCTGAGGCTGAGCCTCGGTCAGGAAGACCTGACTGACTTGCAGTTTAACGTCTTGTAGTGAGGATGGAGATGCAGTTTAAGGTCATACGGGACCAAGTCGCAGTTTAGGGTCGTGCAGGACCCTCTCGCAGTTTTGGGTCGTGCAGGACCACTTTTTCCCTAGGCAAAGTATCGTTTGAGGAATCTGGCATTGGTGGGAGGGGTTACACGCTCTCCATCTGTGGTCACCAAGGAGTATGCTCCATTGGGGTAAACCTTATGGATGATATAAGGCCCTTCCCATTTGGGTTCTAACTTGGGCGGTTTCCTACCGGGAATCATTGGCGCTCGCAGGGCCAGTACCAGGTCACCCTGTAGAAAAGAGCGGAGACGAACCTTCTTTTCAAAAGCTCTCGCCATCTTGTCCTGATGCCTTTCCAGATTGTGCAGGGCACGAAGCCGGTTCTCATCCAGTGCCTCTAATTCAGCTAGACGGATCTTGGCTACCTCATCTGATGTCTGGTGATCATAAACTGCAGTGCGTAGCGACGGCAGCTGGATCTCAATGGGTAGGACGGCCTCAGCTCCATACACCAGGGAATACGGGGTCACCTGGGTAGAGTTGCGAGTCGTCGTCCGGTAAGCCCAGAGGGCGTTGGGGAGCTTTTCCGGCCAACTTTTCTTGTTCTGACCAACCATCTTCTGCAGAATGTTAGAGAGGGTCTTTTTGAACGCCTCGATCTGCCCATTCGCCTGCGCGTGGTAGCGGGAGGTATGGTTCGACCGGATGTCATACTTAGCGTACAATTTCTTCAATTCAGATGCTCGGAAGTTGGTGCCGTTATCGGTGAGGACGGCGTGAGGGACTCCAAACTGGTGGATAATGTTGGAGCTCACAAAGTCAACGATGGAACGGGCCTTGACTTCTTTGAGCGGAACTGCTTCTGCCCATTTGGATAAGAAATCTGTAGCAGTCAGGATGAACCTGCATTGGCGGGCTGTTGCCGGCGGATACGGTCCCACTACATCGAGTCCCAATACCGCAAATGGCCAAGATTACTTTGTGGGGTGGAGGGGTTCTGGCGGCCGATGCAAGAAGATGGCGTGTACTTGGCACGCGTGGCATCTCTTGGCGTATCCAATGCAATCGTGGATTATTGAGTGCCAGAAGTACCCTAACCTCTGGATTTGATGGGACAGCTTCGGCCCAGCTTGATGGGCGCCACAGGAACCGGCGTGAACCTCTTGCATAACTTGAGGTATCTCTACTCCTTGGATGAAACGGAGGAGGACACCATCGAAACATCGTTTATAGAGGATCTGCTCAAGACTGGGGCCGCTCTGGAGGGTAAATTGAAGTGTGCGGCGTCGGATTCGCTCGCGCTCGGCCCGGTCGTCCGGGAGCTGACCATTTTGGAGATACTCGACAAAAGGTGCTCTCCAGTCGGGGGTGGTTTCAACCACTGCGTCTGACGAACCCGGGACTCCCGATATGGAGGGTCCGGCGGTGAGATGACTTACCCGCAGGCTATCACGATCCTCTTGGGTGACGGGAGCAATGACTCTCCGGTGGGCCACGTGTATGACCAAATCATCTTGCTCGGGTTCTGTGAGCGACGCGGCTATGCCAGCTAGGGCGTCCGCTTGGCCGTTCTGCGACCGTGGGACATGGGTAACCTCTGGTCGAGAAGAGAACTGGGCCATTAAGAGGAGGGTGTACTCCAGCAATGGTGCAAGCTCTGGCTTCCTGACGATGTAGTCTCCATTAACCTGTTTGATTACCTTCTCGGAATCTCCCTTCACATATAGATGGGGTACATGGATCTCAAGGGCCAACTCGAGGCCGGTGATGAGAGCTTGGTACTCTGCTTCGTTGTTCGTACAACCTTCTGACAACAGGAACGAGTACGGCAGGACGGCTTGCGCCGGGGTAATGAAAACAATACCCAGACCCACTCTGTTGAGCTTAGGGTCGTTGAGCCTTCTACCGGTGGGGCTCTGGGAGGCGTCGTCGAAACGCATTTTCCAACACGGGACAGCATGATCGACCGAGAGGATCGTCTCGTCGGGGAAATCCAGGTCCAGCGATTGATCCGCAGAGGTTGGATGGGTAGCTAAAAAGTCTGCCAACGCCTGTCCCTTAACGGCCTTCTGAGGCACAAACCTGATGTCAAACTGCTGGAGAATCACCGCCCACCGTGCTAGTCGGCCAGTCAGCATGGGGTGGTTTAGGATGTACTTCAGCGGATCCACCCGAGAGATCAATTGCACCTCGTGGTGTTGCAGGTAGTGTCGCAACTTCTGCACGGTGAAGACGAGCGCAAGGCAGCTCTTTTCGATAAGGGAATATCGGACCTCCGTATCGAGAAGCATGCGACTGAGATAGTAGAGACTGTTCTCAGTGCCCTCGTTATTCTTCTGGGCGAGCAGCGTGCCGAGGGATCTCTCCAGGGCGGTCACGTAAAGGACCAGTGGCTTTCCAGAGACGGGTGGCATCAAGACCGGAGGTTGGAGCAGATACTGCTTGATTTCCTCGAAGGCAATCCAACACTCCTCATCCCATTTGTAGGCATCACCATTCTTCATGAGCCGGGAAAAGGGATTACACTTTCCGACCAGATTCGCAATGAATCGGCGTATATAGGCTAAGTGGCCTTGGAGGCCTCGGAGCTCTCGAATGTTGCTCGGGGGAGGCATTTGGCTGATGGCCTTGATCTTCTCTGGGTCGATCTCGATACCTCGGTATCTGACAACAAAACCCAGAAACTTCCCGGAGGTGACTCCGAAGGCACACTTCAGCGGGTTGATCTTCAGGTGATGGGAACGGAGGAAATCGAACACTTTCTCAAGGTCTTTGAGATGGTCCTGGCGCTGGCATGATTTGACTACAAGGTCATCCACGTAGCATTCCACCAATGTCCCGAGGATCGGTTTGAATATGCGATGCATGGCCCTCTGATAAGTGGCACCTGCATTTTTCAAACCGAATGGCATTACCCGGTAGCAAAAGGTACCCTGGGGAGCCCTGAAGGCAGTGGACTCCTCATCTTCGGGGGCCATCCGGATCTGGTTATACCCGGAATACCCATCCACGAAAGAGAGGGCTTGGAACCCGGCCGTGGTGTCAATCAACAGCTCCGTCATTGGAAGTGGGAAGTCATCCTTTGGGAAGTGGCGATTGAGATCGCGGAAGTCGATGCAGACTCTGATCTGCCCATTCTTCTTCCTGACCGGCACAATGTTGTCGAGCCATTTGGGGTACTGGACCCCCTTAATGAAGTTGGCTTTGATAAGCTTGTCAACTTCGGCCTCAACCATAGCACCATGAGAAGGGTGCATTTTCCTTGGAGGCTGCTTGAACCCACGATGTTTTGCTGGGAGGCCCAGACGGTGGATGGCCACTTGGGGATCCAGCCCTGGCATCTCATCGTAACTCCAGGAAAACACATCGCGGTGCTGTTTGAGGAAGTCTACATACTGCTGCCGCTCCTCGAGGGACATGGCCGCACTGATCAATGTGGGTCTTGGATCTGCCTCGCTACCAAGGTTCACCTGTACCAGTTCATCAACCGTGGTAGAGACGCCTTCTTCAAAGGCTGGGGGAGCATCCTCCAAGTCTTCCTCCCCAGCCGTGGGGGGACTTCCCGCGACGGAAGATACTTCTGGGCTATCAAGATTCGCGGGGCAGCTGGTGCTGGTTCGGGCAGCAGCGGTCATCACATCAGGAGACTCACTTGTCGTCGAGACCATAGCAATGAATGCATTTGATCCTATCCCATCCGGCCTTCGGCCTAAGGGGCCACGCTTGATGATATCAAAGCAGTGGTGACGTGTCGGCCTGAGTCGGTTAATTCCATCCCGGTGGAATAGACACGTATGGCGCACCGCCGTTGTCATGAGCTTGACGTCCCAGTACCGTACAGGGGTAGGAGGTTCTGGGATGACCCGAGCCTGGTTGATGTAGGAGTACGAGGTGATTTTCCACCGCCGCTTGGACACGGCAACATGCCTTCCTTGCGTACCCGAAACAACGAAACATTGCCCCATGTCGGGGGTCGTGGCCTCCAACCGGTGGATCGGGAGGATGTAGGGGTCGTCCATGCTTGCCCAGGGATTACTTGTGATCGGGGCAGGCTCATCCTCGCTTACTAGGATTTGCTTGTCCTTACTTTTGTAATAACCCGCATCCAGATAGCGGGCCTCACAAGAAGCGAAAGGGGACGCGTCTCCTTGGAGCACGCCTACTCGACCGTTGAGCGAGTACATAAGGCACTGGTGATACGACGAGGGGACCGCTGCATGCAGATGGAGCCATGGCCTACCCATCAATGCGTTGTAGGCGGTGTCCTGAGAAACAACCATGAACTCGGTGCTGGCAATTAAGCCACCGAACTGAGTCTTCAGGCGGATCTTGCCGACTGGGGTTTGCTCTGTCCTATCGTACCCCTGGATCCTGAGGTCAGAGGGAGTCAAATCACCTTCGGACAGACCCAGCTTTCGCAGCGTCTGGGTCAGAATTAGATTGATTCCAGAACCCGTGTCAACGAGGTAGCGACGGACTTCCACACTGTTAAAGTGGCCAATGATATACAGTGGGCGAATGTGCCCCTGTATAAGAGGGTCTTCAGCTTCACCGGAGAACGAGATAACCGCCTGACATTCGGCGTTTTCAAACGTCTCAGTATGGAAGGCTTCCGCAGCTGCTACCTCCGTCTCGAACTGGAGGGGACTCCTCAGGGCCTCGGCAAGTGCCTCACGCATCTCGGATGACAGGCGCAGGGCCTCAAGGATGGAAAGCCTCGCCGGAATGCCGGCCAAGTTCTTTAGGACATCATACTTGCGTGCCAAACGCGAACCTCTGCTTACAGGGGTTTTTAGGCATTTGGAGGCATACCGGGTCCTGCCGGTTGAACTGGCGGTCGGCTAGCACTGGGTACATTCTGCTGCCTGCTAGTAGAAGCCTGGACAGTAGTCGCCGGACTAAGATCGGACAGCGGAGGCTGGCCTGTCGCCGGGCAAGACTGGCTGTGATACGAACGAAGCGGCTCTCCCCGATCCAGCAACACGAACGGCGGTGGAGGTAGAGCTGAGGGTGCTGGATGGGTCTGCGCGTGCTGAGATCTGCGTTGAGCCTGCTGCCTGGTCTCGGTAGCGTGCACGGATTGGCCGCAAGTGCCTGCTGACGTACCTCGATGACCGGCGCGATTGCGATTCCGCTGACGTTGACGTCAGCTGGAAACGTTGGGGTGGTCTTCCTGGGGTTCCCCCTCGTCGGGGGTCATATAGGGCTTTACCAGCTCCACGGTGTTAACCGAAGCGTACCCTTGACTGTCGCTCGAAGAGTCATCCACTGCTGAGCGGATTCTGGGAAGAATGCCCATTTCGGGAGGCATAAAGTCGCCAAGAGTGCAGGATGACGACGGCACTGGCGGTGCACGTTGCTTCTTCTTGCGTCGCCGCTGCTTGCCTTTTTGGGCAGAGGTCGACTGTTAAGACGATGCTGAGGCACCGGCTACTTCTTCTGAAGGTTCCGACTGCTTCAGGCGTGCCCGGATGATACCCTGGGCACGGAAGACGGTTTTTCGAGCCATCCAGTTGTCGTATTTCTGGGACCCGCTGCTAGGGACCTGCTGCCACTCACCTTCGCCGTCGCTGCCGATTTCTGATCCCGCAAAGACGCCTGCCACTTGTGCTGGCGCTGGGCCCAACTTGACTATGTTGTTGTTGAACTGGTCCTGAAGCCAGTCTTTAAACACATAGCATCACTTGAGGGTGTGCCCCAATATCCGATGATAAGGGCAGTAGTTGGGGTGATCGGTGAGATGCGCCTCTGCCGGCCTTCTGCATTCAGGCAGACGCACAATCCCTTGCTCTAGAGCACTTCGGAAGTAGCCAGGGACCTGATTTTCGTTGAACGAATAGGTCTGGTACCTTCTTTCCGGATAGGGGGCCCTGGGGGCCTGGTCCTGTCGAAGGACCGGAGGGGCCTTCCGAGGAGGCGGCACCTGGTTGTCTCGCCTAGGTGGCGGTGGCGCATTGCGCGGGGGAACCTGTCGGTTCTGAGGCGGTCGCTGCTGGGCAGGAGCCTGTGCTTGAGGTGGAGGACCTCTGCGGGGTTGCGGGGGTGGTGCCGCCGGCAGCAATTCCAGCCACCCCGGGGCTTCTATTTGAGCCACCGCGGTGGGTTCAGCCCTGGAGGCCCTCCTGGCTGGGATCATAGGGGGCAGCAAACGTGCCTGACTAGCCTGTTGTAGGGCCTCCTCGAGGCGCTGGGCCTTATCCGAGAAATCTCTGAACCCTCCAGGATAGTTCTGGGTAATCAAGGAGGGTACCAGCTCTGTCTTAACGTTCCCCACACACATCGTCAGTAATTGCTCCTGAGTCAATGGCATATCGAGGGAATACGTAAGTCCTTTCCACCGGGCGATGAAGTCTGCAACCCGCTCATCAGGACTCTGTTTGCACTTGAAGAGGTCCGCAATGCTGGTCTTTCACGTGGTGGAGCTGAACTGGTATAAGAACTTCCGGCGAAGATCCTCCCAACCGGTCACCGATCCGATAGGGAGCTGGCTGTACCAGACGAATGCCGGACCTTCCAATGTCTGTACGAAACATCGGAGGTTGGCGTCTTCTTGCTGAGCCGGGGTCCCCAGCATGGGGCCACACCTGGAAGAGAAATGAGCCAAGTGCTGGGGTGGGTCCCCTGTCCCATTAAAAGGCGAGAAAGTGGGGTTCCCAAAACCCGGAGACGCGGGCATATCATCCACCCACGCGGGATAAGGCTTGCCATCCGGTGGGACCGCCACCTGCCGTGTTTCCAACGCCTCGAGGCGGGCTGTGAGTGCCGCAATAAGGTCCTCCGGGTGGGGGTCCCTGTCTTGACGGGGATCCCTAACCACAAGCGCATTGCCAGGTTCTTCAACACGGTAGACGGCTTCGGCTGCTCGCGGGTCGACTGGCTGGACGACCTGCTGGGCGACTGGGGGAACCCGGGATGGATTCTTCAGATTGCCCCGTCGCTCAGGGGGGTTTGGCGAGACATATCGCGCCCTCTTGCCGTATGTTCCAGCTTCCTCCCTGTCCGCGGCAGTAGCATGATCAGGGTTGCCCGGAGGCATCTAGCTGGGGGGAAGTTGTTCCTGCCCCTGCTTCCCCGGCCTGGGATTACCATAGTCGGGTCGTCGCTCTGCGGCGCGTTCAGCCAAGAGTTCTTCCACCAGCCTCTTCTTCTCAGAAAGATGCTGGCGCAACGTGGCCTTCTCAGGATCTTCGTCCGTTTTCTGCACAGAGGCGGACGGGTCGGAGTGCTTGACTATTCCTACGTGCTCCTTACCCTTGCCAGTGCTTCGACCGAGTGCCAGCGACTCGGTGGGTACGGGGAGGCCTAGCAGGTTCCTATGACGACGGGTAACTCTCCCTTATGGGTCGAGAAGTGGCGGTACGCCCTCGGATGGTAAGTCTCCATCAAGGAACTCAAGCTCATCTTCCTTATCCACACCGTCGGCCATGTGGACTGTGACCCCTCTTGAGGGCATATCCTCAATGTCGCATAGCGAATCGGGCTGTCATCGGATAGGGTCGAAGAGGAGAGCGGCATAGCGTCCCCAACCACGGACTTGTACATGGGGGGTGGCTTCCCTGACGATTCTGCGGAGTGCTTTAAGACTCTGAACGCATTTTCGTTGAAGGGCACTCTGGTGGCCTGGCGACTCAGGGTGCTGGGCCACAAGGAGTGCGGCCGTATCAATCAGGCGGCATTGTTCACCGATTTCTTCGAAGTGCTCACGACTTCTGGGGTACACCACCCGTTCAAAACGGAGGCGGAAGTGCGTCACCCATAGGGTTCGACAAATGCATCCCACTTCTTCAGGGGTAAGAGACTCGGGTACGCGGAAATTCAGCGCCACCGTGGACCAGAACTTCTCTGGGAAATAATCCGCTGCAAGGATACTCCAGAAGCTCCTAGGATCGGACTCAGGGTCTGGCCCTGTGTTGCCCCACTCGTCAACCGGGGGCGGCTGAGGAACCGGAAGCGGTACCGAGGCGGACCTTTGGGATAATAAGCTCGGCGGTGGAGAATACGGCAAACGAGCTGACTGGCCGCCGAATTCTGGGTCATCCTCCGAAGAGTGAGGTGACCTGGCCACGATGTCACAATACGACGGGCTGATAATCACAGCTTCCGGAACAAGAGCCGCGGCTACCGGCGACGGGTTGTGTCGTCGCTCTACCGTCGTGGGCCCCCAAAATAACTCTACGTGATCCCTGGTATAGGTAGAGGGCTCTTCTGGTGACAAGGGCGATGATTGCGTGGCCGAGACCTGCGGAATTCCCAGGATTTCTTCCTCCTGAATGTACCTGCGGAGAGAGACGGGAATCCGGTGGGCCTCAAATTCTGGGAGAACGAGGCTGATGCGTCTGGTTCCTGCCCCAGTCCTTGATACGGAGGAGCTGGGAGAAGGTTCCATCGCTGAATATCATTCCGCTTCCGAATCGGAGAAGCGGGCAGGTTTGATCTCCACCTGGGCCTTCCCAGGAATCTTCTTGTGGTGGTGACGACCCGCTATTCTTCCCCTGGGTGGCTCTTCGGGACAGGGTTGACCCCTATCAGGCAGCCTTGGGGCAGCGCTGGCACCGTGGCGGAGAGGGCCCCCACTCGAGACAGCCGGGGTGTGAGGGGCACCAGGGAAAATGTCAAAGGGTACATGGGGAGGACCTCCATGAATAGTACCCATGTGGGCGGGGCCTCTGTTGGAACTGGAAGGAGCATGGGGAAGACCTCCATGGTCGATGCGAGTGGAGCGAGGAGGACCTTCGCCGGTTGCAGAGAGGACGTAGGGAGTCCCCCCACGTTGGAGGAGGACCGGATGGATGGTTCCTTCAGCAGGATGAACTTCATACCATGTATAGCAGGCGTGGGAAATGTCTCCGCGCTGAGCGCAACTGCCGCGGGGCAGGTCTTCCTGTAGGATGGGGGCAGCACGAGGCATGCCTCCATGACGAACCTCGGAGCGGGGAAGGCCCATGCTCTGTGGAGTAGTGGTACGGGGAGGACATCCGTACGGGGTGGCATCACCGCGGGTTAGCTCGCGGCGATCACCACTGGGGCCTGCAACCCGGAGAGTGAACCCAACCTGCCCATGGGGCGGTTGGGGTCTCAATCTTGGTTGGGCGAAGGGGTGTCCCTGCTCAATGTACGCGGGGGCTTCATAATGTACATCGGCGGTGGCTCGGGCCACTGTAGCTATCGACGTGGATGCGCCTGAGCGAGCATCCTCAGCCCGGGCCCGGCGCTGACGTCGGGTTAGGTGAGCCGGTGCAGGTGGTGCAGGGACGTAGTCTGCCTGCTCTTCCTGCGGGGCCGGACGGCGGCGCTGACGCGGCCGGACGGGAGATCTCGCCTGGGGGCCCCGGGTCAGGGCCCTGAGCGGACTGAGCCGGACAGCGCCTGCCTCTTCAGCGTAAGGCGAAGATTCGTCAAGGCGTTCCGGGGATAGGCTCCCGAAACGGTTGAATGTCGGGGTGGGGAGCAGGGGCTCCCTGCACGGCCTGTTAGGGCGGCGTTGACGGCGGGGCCTAGAGGCCTCCACGTCCAAGCGGGCCATATCCCTGGTCGGGATGACCCCTTCTTCCTCATACCTGTGCACGAGGCTGTTGATCACCCTTTTTTGGATGACCTCTGATGGGGAAAGGCGACGTGGGCGTCCCGTATTCCGTGACGTGGCAGCCGTCGTGGCGGTAGTGGCGCCATGTGGAGTGGCCGTCGTGGTGTTGCCCCTGCCCCTGCGCGGGCGAGGAGCGGATGGTGACCGCATCTCTGAAATAGCAACCTGGTTCCTGGCAAGCGAAGGGATCAACTCATCAGTACTGAGAGGAAAAGGATTGACAGCCAGTGCCCCAGCGTTCTTCCATCCTCCATGTCTATGAGAAGGATCCACGCCAACACGCTGCAGAGCGGAGTGCCCCACGTTCTACTACCCCGACTTCCGGTGAGTTTCACGACAGGCATGCCATTTGCTTGGAGGGACCAGGCAACGGATATCTGGATCCGGTGACACGTCAATCTACTGGTGTCTCGAACGCTACTAATCTCCATATTGAGGAGAAGAATTTCACGTTAGGTTCACCATTTCTGTTTCCGACGCTTTCGCCGGGGCGCACGCATCCGTCTGCAGAGGACGCGCGGCTTTGTTGCCCCGCATTCCCGCTTTCCAAAGGCGGGCGACATTCGCTCCTTATTCAGGGACGTCTGCTCCTTGATCGAAACGGGATGATGGGATGTCGGTTCTTCCTCGTGTGGATTCCTCCTTAGAACTCGTCACCTAGTCCGGGTCTCCCTTATAGATTTAATACGTAGTTCGTGAAACTCTTCCCAGTGCCATGTTTCCATGGACACCGGTTAATTACACTGCTTCTGTCGGGACATTCCAAAGGGTCCAATCAGGGCAGCAACCTTCGGCCAGGGGAGTAGTCACGTTGAGGCATCAGTAGCGTGTCTGGATGCTGGGGTACCTGGCATGTCTGTCTGTTATCCTTTATCACAAGGCTTCTCGAGGGCGTGGAAGCCCGAGGCATCCCACATCGGGCGCGAGGAATTACATGTCGTAGACACATATATGAGGTTTTCCTCAGCTTCCCGTGCTCAACACAGGGTATGCCGCGAGTTTAACGTCCAGCGGAGACGGATCAACCCAACCAGAGCATTGGCTGGGATAGATCGGATTGAGGGATCCTCCTTGAAGGGATATCGACACCGGGGCTAGCCCGTTGGTGACAGTGAATGGAGTAGAAGGAGAGTGAAGTGGAACCATCGCAGGGGGGCGACAGTGAAGTTGGGCTTGAGCCTTGACGAGGCTTCCTACGTATCCCCGTGGCAGGGAATCAAAGTCCGCGTAGTTCGGGATGGTGCCGGTAAACCGACGTGAAGCTGGACCTTGGCCCGATGAATGTCGTCAGCGTACCGACGTGAAGGTGGACCTTGGTCTGATGGGCATCGTCAGCGTACCGACGTGAAGATGGACCTTGGTCCGATGGGAGTTGGGCTTGAACCTCTGGGAGGATTCCTACGTACCATGCCTTGACATGGATCAAAGACCTCGTAGTTCAAATGGGGTTGGGTAGCAATGGCTTACCACTGGACCAGAATGTAGTTTAACGTCATGCCGGACGAAGATGGGACCCGCCGTGAAGAAACGACGGGTGGGTGTGTCGGTGAACCGACGTGAAAGTAGACCTTGGTCCACTATTGGTGGGCTTGAACCTCATAAAGGCTTCCTACGTACCATGCCTTGACATGGATCAAAGACCTCGTAGTTCAGGTGGGGTTTCGCCGGTGAACCGACGTGAAAGTAGACCTTGGTCCACTGTTGGTGGGCTTGAACCTCATAAAGGCTTCCTACGTACCATGCCTTGACATGGATCAAAGACCTCGTAGTTCAAACGGGGTTGGGTCGCAATGGCTTACCACTGGACCGGAGTGCATTTTAACGTCATTCTGGACGTAGGTAGAACACGATGTGAATTGGGTGATGGGTGGGCTTGAACCTCATGGAGGCTTCCTACGTACCATGCCTTAACACGAATCAAAGTCCCCATAGTTCAAAAGGGGTTGCCGGTGAACCGACGTGAAAGTAGACCTTGGTCCACTATTGGTGGTGGGCTTGAACCTCATGGAGGTTTCCTACGTACCATGCCTTGACACGGATCAACGACCTCATAGTTCGGAGAATACAGTTTAACGTCATGCGGGATGATAGTGAACCCTGACGTGAATAAACGACGAGTGGGCTTGAACCTCATGGAGGCTTCCTACGTACCATGCCTTGACATGGATCAAAGACCTAGTAGTTCAGATGGTGTGGTCAGGGTCGGTGCTCACTCTAAGCCCACGTGAGTCATGCTCGGTGTGAGAAACAAGAGGTTGCAAGGACCTGATGATCACGTCGTGAAGGGTGCGTCCGTGAGAAGCGAAAAGGGGCTTACACGTTGAGCGGCCCATGGTGTTGGGACTTACTCCAGGATGGAGGCCCATAGGGAGGTGCCTCGTTCCCTATCACGTCCTCCACCGACCTTGGTGGTGGGGAAGTACAGAGATTCACGGGTGCAATCATCCGTACCAAAGGTTAGGGGCTTATACTCTGAGGCAGCCCTTCCCCTGCAAACATGCACCACTCCGACAAGGAGGATCTCATTCCATGTGCGGAAGAGTTCCATTCCCGTGGAGACGAGTGGTGTAAAGAATGTTCGACCTGGGGAAACCCTTCGTGAGGGAGACGAGGTTGGATCACAGTTTAACGTCATGTGTTGAGGACGTGGTGGTTGGCAGTTTAACGTCCTCCAGCTCGGACGAGGTGGGTTCACTCCACACCCCTAGGACTTACATAACCGGTACCCTCTGGTCCTTGGGGAAGGGAAGGTACCGGTAAGGCCATGGTAAAGGGGGGTAGTGGGGCGAACCATCGAGGGGTCCACGTTAGCGTGGCTATGCGAAGAAGCAATAGCCGTTAGCGTGCCTATGCGAAGAAGCATTAGGCGAAGGAACGCTACGGGTGGTGTTGTCCATGGGACTTTGAAATCACATCGTGCAAACCTGGAGGGTCGCACGGAAAGGGGAATCGCTAAGCAGAGGAGTGTGCTTTGCGAAGTGGGGTGCCTTAGCCTTAGCATGGGGCGTAGGTGTGAATGGGAGGTGCTTCGCGAAGTGGAACAGTGTTCGCGGAGCACTGCCTCGCGAAGAAGGTGTGGTTCGCGAAGCAGGGTCCTGCCAAGAAATGTGCTTCGCGAAGTGGAGCGATCCTGCCTTAGCATAGGGATGACTCGTATGGGTTGGGTGTTTCGCGAAGCACAAGTGCTCCGCGGCTGCCCGGGTTCCCTTGGGAATCCCCTTCCTTCGCGAATGCCCTTGAGCTTCGCGAAGGGCATCCCTCTCGGAGGAGGGGCTCAAAACGAGACAAAGCAGAGTCGTCTCGCGAAGTAGAAATACCTCGCGGAGCTCATGATTCCCGGGGCAAAGCGTGCTTCGTGATTCGGGAGAGGAGAAGTCGAATGGTCGGATTGTCCGTCCTCTGGGACTCAGGGGGAGTCGAGTATTTATAGGGAAGGGGCGCCGCGAAGCGGGGCTCGCGCGCCGCCTTCGGGGCTTCGCGGCGGCTCGCGAACGTCAAATGGGTTCGCGGAGGATCACTGCCTCTAGAGCTTCGCGGCGGCTCGCGAACGTCAAACGGGTTCGCATAGGATCACCGCCTCTGGATCTTCGCAGCGTCGCCATGGTTGGGGCGCTTCGCGGCGAGGCTTCGCGACGGAGCTTCGCGGCGGAGCTTCGCGAGGCAGCGCGCCGACCCTTTTTTGTTCCTTTGTTTCGGGCCACATTTTTGGCGCCAACAACAGCCTTATAACAACAGGAACGAGTATGGTAGGATGGCTTGCGCCGGGGTAATTAAGATGATACCTAGGCCCACTCTATTGAGCTTAGGATCATTGAGCCTCCTACCGGTGGGACACCGGGAGGAACCGTCGAAGTGCATTTTCCAACATGGGATGGCATGATCGACTGAGAGGATCGCCTAATCAGGAAAATCCAGGTCCAGGGATTGATCCACAGAGGTTGGATGGGCAGCTAAGAAGTCTGCTAATGCCTGTCCCTTAATGGCCTTCTGAGGTACGAACCTGATATCAAACTGCTGGAGAATCACTACCCACTGCTCTAGTCAGCCGGTCAACATGGGGTGGCTCAGGATGTACTTTAGTGGGTCTACCCGAGAGACCAATTGTACCTCATGGTGCTACAGGTAATGCCACAACTTCTGTATGGAAAAGACGAGAGCAAGGTAGCTCTTTTTGATAAGGGAGTATTTGACCTCCGTATCGAGAAGCATGCGACTGAGAAAGTAGAGACTGTTCTCAGTACCCTCGTTATTCTTCTGGGCGAGAAGTGTGCCGAGGGACCATTCTAGGGTGGTAACGTGAAGGACCAGCGGCTTTTCGGAAATAGGTGGCATCAAAACTGGAGCTTGTAGCAGATACTGATTGATTTCCTCGAAGGCGGTCCGACACTCTTCATCCCATTCGTAGGTGGAACCATTCTTCATGAGCTGGGAAAAGGGCTTACACTTGCCGTCCAGATTCGTGATGAATTGGCATATATAGGCTAAGTGGCCTTGGAGACCTTGAAGCTCCTGAATATTGCTCAGGGGAGGCATTTGTTTGATGTCCTTGATCTTCTCTAGGTCGACTTCAATGCCTCGGTAACTAACAACAAATCCAAGAAACTCTGCAGAGGTGACCCCGAAGGAAAACTTCAATGGGTTCATCTTCAGGTGACGGGAACAGAGGAAACCGAACACTTTCTCAAGGTCTTTGAGATGGTCCTGGCGCTGGCATGATTTGACCACTAGGTCATCTACGTAGCATTCCAACAGTGTCCCGATAATTGGATTGAATATGTGATGCATGGCCCTCTGATAAGTGGCACCTGCATTTTTCAAGCCGAAGGGAATAACCTGGTAGCAAAAGGTACCTTGGGGGGGCCTGAATGCAGTGGACTCCTCGTCATCGGGGGCCATCCAAATCTTGTTGTACCCGGATTACGCATCCATGAATGAGAGAGCTTGGAACCCGGCCGTGGAATCAATCAATAACTTAGTCACCGGGAGGGGGAAGTCATCCTTTGGGTAGAGGCGATTGGGGTTGCAGATATCAAAGCAGACCCTGATCTTCCCATTCTTCTTCCTGACTGGCATAATGTTGGCAAGTCAGTTGGGATACTGGACTTCCTTGACGATGTTGGCTTTGATAAGCTTATCATCTTCGGCCTCAACCATAGCACCGTGAGAAGGGTGCATCTTTATGGGAGGCTTCTTAAACCCACGATGGATTTCCAGGAGGCCCAGACCATGAATGACTACCTGGAGATCTAGTCCTGGTATCTCATTGTAACTCCAGGAAAACACGTCACAGTGTTGTTTGAGAAAGTCTACATACTGCTGCTGCTCCTCGGGGGACATGGCTACACTGATCAATGTGGGTCTCGGATCTGCCTCGCTACCAAGGTTCACTTGTACCAGTTCATCAACCGTGGTAGAGATGCCTTCCTCAAAGGCGGGGGGAGCATCCTCCAAGTATTCCTCTCCTCCCGTGGGGGGATTTCCCACAACAGGAGATACTTCTGGGCTATCAAAGTCTGAGGGGAAGCTGGTGATGGCTTGGGCAGCAGTGGTCATCATATCAGGAGGCTCACTCGCCATTGAGACCATAGAAATGAAGGCAGTCGACCCTATCCCATCTGGCCTTCAGCCTAAGGGGCCACGTTTGATGATATCAAAGCAGTGGTGACACGTCGGACTGAGTCGGTTGATTCCAGCCCGGCGGAAGAGACACGTATGATGTACTTCCGTTGTCATAATCTTGACATCCTGGTACTGCACAAGGGTAGTAGGCTCCAGGATCACCTGATCCTAGCTGGTGTGGGAGTACGGGGTGATTTTCCACCGTCATTTGGACATGGAAAAATGCCTTCCTTTCATACTTGAAATAACAAAACATTGCCCCAGGTCAGGGGTCGTGGCCTCCAATCGATGGATCGGGAGGATGTAGGAATCATCCATGCTTGCCCAGGGATCACTTGTGACTGGGGAGGGTTCATCCTCACTTACAAGGATTTGCTTATCCTTACTCTTGTAATAATCAGCATCCAGATAGCAGGCCTCACAAGAGGTGAAAGGAGATGCATCTCCTTGGAGCATGCCTACTCGACCATTGAGGGAGTATTTGAGGCACTGATGATACGATGAAGGGACTGCTGCGTGCAGATGGAGCCATGGCCTACCCATCAATGCGTTATAGGCAGTGTCCTGAGAGACAACCATGAACTCGGTTCTGGAAATTAAGCCACCGAACTGAGTCTTCAGGTGGATCTTTCCGACTGGGGTTTGCTTGGTCCTGTCATATCCCTGGATTCTGATGTCAGAATGAGTTAAATCATCTTCAGACAGACCCAGCTTTCGTAGTGTCTGGGTCAAAATTAGGTTGATTCCGGAACCCATGTCAACGAGGCAACGGCGGACTTCCACACCATTGAAGTGGCTAGTGATGTACAACGAGCGAATATTCCCCTATATTGGAGGGTCCTCTTCTTCACCGGAGAAAGAGATAACCTCCTAACATTCAACATTCTTAATTTCCTTGGCATGGAAGCCTTCTGCAGCTTCTACCTCCGTCTCAAAATGGAGGGGGCTCCTTAGGGCCTCGGAAAGTGCTTCGCACATTTCAGATGATAGGAGAAGGGCCTCAAGGATAGAAAGACTTGCTAGAATGTCGGCCAAGTGCTTCAAGACATCGTACATTCATGCCAAGCATGAACCTCTGCTTACAAGAGGGCGTTCTGCAGTTGGAAGCATAGCGGGTCCTGCCGGTTGAACCGGCGGTTGGCTAGTGATGGGTGCACCCTGCTACCTACAAGTTGAAACCTGGAGAGTAGTTGCCAGACTAGGATAGGATAGTGGAGACTGGCCTGTAGCCGGGCAAGATTGACTGTGATACGGATGAGGCAACTCTTCCTGATCTAGTAGCACAAACGGCGGTGGAGGTAGAGTTGAGGGTGTCAGATGGGGTTGCGCGTGCTGAGCTCTGCGCTGAGCCTGCTGTCTTGTCTCAGTAGCGTGCACGGCCTGGATGACAGTGCCTGCTAACGTGCCTCGATGCCCGTCTTGGTTGCGGTTCCGCTGACATTGGCGTCGGCTGGAAATGTTAGGGGGGTTCGCCTGGCTTTCCCCCTCGTCGGGGGTCATATAGGGCTTTACCAGCTCCACGGTATTAACCGACGCGTACCCCTGGATGTCGCTCGACGAGTCATCCACCACCGGGTGGATTCTGGGAGGAATCCCCATTTCAGGGGGCATAAAGTCACCAAGAGTGAGGGATGATGACGGCACTGGTGGAGCGCGTTGTTTCTCCTTGAGTCATCACTGCTTGCCCTTTTCGGAAGAGGTCGACTGTGAAGGAGATGCAGAGGTACTGGCTACTCCTTCTGAAGGGTCCGGCTGCTTCAGGCGTGCCCGGATGATACCATGGGCATGGATGATGGTTTTTCGGGCCATCCAGTCGTCATATCTCTGGGACCCGCGGCTGGGAACCTGCTGCCACTCGCCGTCGCTGTCGCTACCAATATCTGTCCCTAGAAAGACACCTTCTACTTGTGTTGGTGTTGGGCCCAACCTGACTATGTTGTTGTTGACCTGGTCTTGAAGCCAGTCTTTAAACGCATAGCATTGCTTGAGGGTGTTCCCTAGAATCTGATGATAAAGACAGTGGTTTGGGTGATCGGTGAGATTCGCCTCTGCCGGCCTTATGCACTCAGGCAGGTGCCCAATCCCTTACTCTAGAGCACTTTGGAAGTATCCAGGGACCTGATTTTCGTTAAACAAATAAGTCGGGTGCCTTCTTTCCGGATAGGGGGCCCTGGGGCCTTGGCCCTAACGAGGGGCCAGAGGGGCCTGCCGAGGGGGCGGCGCCTGATTTTCTCGCCTATGTGGAGGTGGCACATTGCACGGGGGAACCTGTCGATTCTGAGGCGGTCGCTGCTGGGCAGGAGCCTGCGCTTGAGGTGGAGGACCTCTGCAGGATTGCATGGCTGGTGCCGCTGGCAGTAATTCCAGTTGCCTGGGGGCTTCTATTTGGGCCACCGTGATGGGTTCGGCTCTGGCAGTCCTCTTGGATGGGATCATAGGGGGCAGCGAACGTGGCTGACTAGCCTGTTGCAGAGCCTCCTCATGGCACTGAGCCTTATATGAGAAATCCCGGAACCCTCCAGGGTAGTTCAGGGTAATCAGGGAAGGTACCAGCTCCGTTTTATTGTTCCCTACAAACATCATCAGTAATTTCTCCTGAGTCAGTGGCATATCGAGGGAGTATGTAAGTCCCTTCCACCGGGGGATGAAATCTGCGACTCGCTCATTAGGCCTTTGCTTTCACATGAAGAGGTCTGCAATGCTGCTCTTCCGCGTGGTGGAGCTGAACTAGTATAGGAACTGCCAGCGGAGATCCTCCCAAATGGTCACCAATCCGATAGGGAGCTAGCTATACCAGACAAATGAGGGACCTTCCAATGTCTACACGAAACATCGGAGCTTGCCTGCTTCTTGCTGGGCCGAAGTCCCCAGCATGGGGCAACAACTGGAAGAAAAATGGTCCAAGTGTTGCGGCGTGTCCCCCGTCCAATTGAAGGGTGATAAAGTGGTGTTCCCAAAACCCAGGGGTGCAGGCATATCATCCACCCACGCGGGATATAGCTTGCCATCCGGTGGGACTACCACCTGCCGCGTTTCCAACGCTTCGAGGCGGGCTATGAGTGCCGTTATAAGATCATCCGGGTGGGGGTCCCTGTCTTGATGGGGATCCCTAATCACAAGTGTGTTTCCATGTTCTTCGACACGGTAGATGGCTTCGGCGGCTCGTGGAGTGACTGGCGGAATGTCTTGTGGGGAAACTGGGGGAACCCGGACTGGATTCTGCAGATTGCCCCATCGTTCTGGAGGGTTTGGCGAGACGTGTCGCGCCCTCTTTCCGTAAGTTCTGGCTTCATCCCGGTCTGTGTAGGTAGCATGATCAGGGTTACCCGGAGGCATCTCACCAGGGGGAAAGTGTTCCTACCCCTGTTGCCCCGGCTTGGGATTACCATAGTCGGGTCGCCGCTCTGCAGCGCGCTCGGCCAAGAGTTCGTCAACCAGCCTCTTCTGCTCAGCAAGCTACTGGCATAACGTGGGCTTCTTGGGATCTTCGTCCATCTTCTGTACAGAGGCGGATGGGTCAGAGTGCTTGATATTTCCGACGTGATCCTTACCCTTACCAGCATTTCGACTAAGTACCAGCGACTCGGTGGGTACAGGGAGGCCTAGAAGGTTCCTCTACTGACGGGTAAACCTCCCTGATGGGTCCAGCAGTGGTGGTATGCCCTCAGAGCGTAAGTCTCAATCGAGAAATTCAAGCTCGTCTTCCTTGTCCACTATTTCAGCCAGGTGGACCGCGACCCCTCTCGAGGGCATGTCCTCAATGTCGCATAACGAATTGGGTTGCCGCTGGATAGGGATGAAGTGGAGAGCGGCATAGTGTCCCCATCCACAGACTTGCACATGGGGGGTAGCTTCCCTGATGACTCTGCAGAGTACTTTGAAACTCTTAACACATTTCTGTTGAAGGGTGCTCTGACGACCTGGTGACTCAGGGTGCTGGGCCACAGGGAGTGCGACCAAATCGATCAGGCGACATTGCTCGCCGATTTCTTCAAAGTTCTCTCGACTTCTGGGGTACATCACCCGCTCGTAACGAAGGCGGAAGTGTGTCACCCATAGGGTTCGGCAAAAGCCCCCCCACTTCTTCTTGGGTAAGAGACTCTGGCGCGCATAAGTTAGGCGCCACCGTCGGCCAAAACTCCTCCGGGAAGTGATACACTGCGAGAATTCTCTAGAAGCTCCTGGGTTCGGACTCGGGGTATGGCTCTGTATTGCCCCACTCGTCAGCCGGGGGTGGCTGAGGGATTGGTAGCAGTACCGAGGCGGACCGCTGGGACAAGAAACATGGCGGTGGAGAATACGGCGAACAAGCTGACTGGCCGCCGAATTCCGGGCCATCCTCCGAAGAGTGAGGTGACCTGACCACGATATCATGATACAATGGGATGATAGACACAGCTTCAGGCATAGGAGTCGTGGTCACCGGCAATGGGTTACACCGTTTCTCTTTCGCCATTGGTCCCCAAAAATCTCCCCGTGATCTCTGGTAGAGGTAGAGGATGCTTCTAGTGACTATGGTGGTGATTTCACGGTCGGGACCTGAGGAATTTCTACGATTTCATCCTCCTGGATGTACCTGTGGAGAGAGGTGGGAATCCGGTGGACCTCGCTTTCATGGAGAATGAGGCTGATGCGCCTGGTTCCTACCCTAGTCCTTGATGCGGAGGATCAGGGAGAAGGTTCCATTTCTGAGTTGCATTCCACTTCAGAATCGGAGAAACGGGCAGGTCTGATCTCTACCCGGGCCTTCCCAGGACTCTTCTTGTGGCGGCGACGACCTGCTCTTCTTCCCCGGGGAGGCTCTTCAGGAAAGGGTTCATTCCCAATATGTAGTCTTGGGGCGGCGCTGGCGCCGTGGCGGAGAGAGCTCCCGCTCGAGGTGGCCGAGCTTTGAGGTCCACCATGGAAAATGTCGAAGGGTACATGGGGAGGACCTCCATGGACAATACCCATGTGGGCGGAGCCTCTGTTGGACTCGGGATGAGCATGGGGAGGACCTCCATGGTTGATATGGACGGAGCGAGGCTGACCTTCACTCCTCGAGTTGTTGGGGCGAGGAGGACCTTCTCCTGGTGCAGAGAGGACATAGGGAGGACCCCCACGTTAGAGAAGGACCGGATGGACAGTTCCCTCAGATCGGTAGTTGGGGGTAGGAGGAGGGACTACATACCCTGTATAGTGGGCGCAGGAGAGGTTTCCACGCCGAGCATCACCGTCGCGGGGTGGGTCTTCCTTCGAGACGAGGGTAGCACGAGGCATACCTTCGTGACAAGATTTGGAGCGGGGATAGCCCACACTCTGTGGAATGGTGATACAGAGTGGACCTTCGTATGTAGTGACGTTACCGCGGATTGGTTCACGGCAATCATCACTCGGGCCTGCGACCCCGAGAGTCAACCCAGCCTGCCCATGGGGCGGCTGAGGCCTCGATCCCGGTTGGGTGAAAGAGTTCCCCTGCTCAGTGTATGCAGGTAATCCATGATGTGAGTCGGCGGTGGCTTGGTCCATAGTAGTTGTTGACGTCGATGTATCTTGGCGAGGGTCCTCAGCCCGGGCCCGGTGCTGACATCGGGTCCGACGAGCTGGCGCAGGTGGTGCAGGGGCATAGCCTACCTGCTCTTCTGACGGAATCGGATGATGGCATTGACACGGCCGATTGGGAGCCCTTTCCTGGAGCCCTTGGATCGGAACTCTGTGCGGGTCAAGCCGGACACCACCCGTCTCATCAGCATAAGGCGAGGAGTCGTCGAGGCGTTCTGGGGACAGGCTCCCGAAACGATTGAATGTTGGGGTGGGGAGTAGGGGCTTCCTGTGCGTCTTGTTAGGGCGGCGTTGACGGTGGGGCCTGGATGCCTCCAAGTCCAGGCGGGCCATATCCCAAATTGGGAAGACCCCTTCCTCCTCGTACCGGCATACAAGGATGTTGATCACCCTTCGCTGGATGATCTCTGGCGGGGAGAGGGGACATGGGCGCCCCACGTTCAAAGATGTAGAGGTCATCGTGGCGACAATGGAGCCACGCGGGGCAGCTGTGCCGGTATTGCCCCTGCTCTTGTGTAGGCGAGCGGGCGGTGATCGCGTCTCCATAGCAGCTGCCTGGTTCCTGGGAGATGGAGAGATCAACTCATCAGCACTTCGAGGAAAAGGGTTGACAACCAGTTCCCCAGCATCATTCCATTATCCATGTCTGTAAGAAGGATCCATGCCAACACGTCGTAGAATGGAATTCCCCACGTTCTACTGTCCCAACTTCCGGTGAGTTTTACGCCAGTCCCGCCATTTTCATGGCGGGACCCGGCGCCAGATATCTGGATCCGGTGACACATCAATCTACTGGTGTCTCAAACGCTACTAATCTCCACATTGAGGAGAAAGAATTCACGCAGGGTTCACCATTTCTGTTTCCGACACATTCGCCGGGGCATGAGCGCGTCCGTCTGTGGAGGAGGACGCGCTGCACTGTGTTTCCCCGCATTCCTTCTTTCCAAAGGCGGGCGGCATTCGGTCCTTATTCAGGGATGTCTGCTCCTTGATCGAAACCGGGATGATTGGATGTTGGTTCTGCCATCTATGGATTCCTCCTCAGAACTCGTCACCTAGTCCGGGTCTCACTCATAAATTTAATACGTTGTTCATGAAACTCTTCCCAGTACCATGTTTCCATGGATGCCGGTTAATTACACTGCTTATGTCAGGACATTCCAAAGGGTCCGGTCAGGGCAGCAACCATCATTCAGGGGAGTAGTCACGTCGAGGCATCAGTAGCTTGTCTGTATGCTGGGGAACTGGTATGTCTGTCTTCTGTCCCTTTTACTGGGGTTTCTCGAGGGCGTGGATGCCTGAGGCATCCCACATCAAGCATGGGGAATTATATATCATAGAAATATCTCTGAGGTTTTCCTCAACTTCCTGTGTTTAACACAGGGTATGCCGTAGGTTTAACATCCTGTGGAGACGGATCGGCCCGATCAGAGAATTAGCTAGAATGGATTGGATTGAGGAATTTCCCTTGAAGGGCTACCGATATCGGGACCAGCCCATGGGTGGCTGTGAAGGGGAGCACAATGGTATGATCTTTTCGGGACATGGAAGTCCGGGTGATAATCATGATGGGAGATGGAGAGTTGAATGAATTGGAGGGGGAATGAAATGGGACCATCGCAGGGGCGACAGTAAAGCTGGGATTGAACCTCGAAGAGACCTCCTACGTATCCCTGTGGTGGGGAATCAAAGTCCGCGTAGTTTGGGATGGTGCTGGCGAGCCGACGTGAAGGTGGACCTTGGCCCAATGGACATCATCAGTGAACCAACGTGAATGTGGACCTTGATCTGATGGGTGTCGTCAGCGAACCGAAATTAGTATAGGGGTACTAATGATGTTTATAATCTTTATTATTTTGTTTTTTAACACTCCATAGATACAATGTCCATGTACCATGAACATAAAAAATTATGTACCCAGGAAGAAGATATTTGTCCTTAAACATTATCCTCTGATGGTCCAAATTACAGGACCTTAAATTACTAGTGAATGAGACAGTAAATATTTTGATATGATATTCGGTAAATGGTGTTATGAGAAAATTTTATTTCTCTATATTCTCTTCACTTCATCACAAGAGTATTAGAAAAAGTTAAATCATTTAAAGGTTGCTCAAATTTCTTTTGATTCATCATTTAGGCCTCATTTAATCTTATATATTCACTTTGGCAACCCTTTGTCGTAGATAATTTTACATTATTTATTTTTAACATCAACTCACCACGATAATGTGTTTAGAGGATGAACCCAAAAAATTTATTTTTCATGAACACTTAAGGGGTATTATGTTTTCATTAATCCATATTTTGGTATTCGAATTCTGATTTGATCCGTACTAGTTACTTGAGATTTCAAACATTTATTGAATACCATATCCTTGATTCATTCATCTAGGTATTTCTCTATAGTGTATTGGTAATATGGACATTATTCTCTAAAGAAACATCCATAGGTATTTCGCTGTAGTGTATTGGATTCGACAACCTAGACATTATGCCCCAATGTACTATACACATATTCAATGAAGAAATTCTACAATAAATTCATGAACATTTCAATAGAACGCATAATTTAATCCAAAAAAATGTGATGCGGGGAATGATATTCACATCCATTAAAAATAACTACCACTATATTCCATAACACTTCATTCATAGAATTTTTTTCATATAGTAAATCGTTTTCTATGTTATTTATTCATTAAAAATATTCATTAATCATTAGAAGTGACCGAGGACATCTATTCGTGATCCAACATGTAATAACTATGGGATGATGAATTATGAACCTCAAATAATCTTCTATAGGCATCTCATTTTTCTAGGAAATCTAATATCATGCCCATTATAACCTACAAAGTCGTAGTGAATCATAGCAGCTAAGAATGTTTTGAAATCACTACGGCATGTCTTCCCAATCTCTTCACCCTAGATCAAAATCATGGGTTTTTATTTACACATCCCACAATAATATTTCCTATGTGGATTTAAATTCCATAACATTAGGTTACAAACTAAAAGAAAACATTGAATATTTGATGCATGGGATTAGAAGCCTTTATGTATATTTATCCGTCGTAATATCTCCAAGAACACAATGTACTAGTAGTGTTCCTAAATATTTTTTTAGAATCAAAAATATAATGTTGGGTATGAGAATCCATCATGAATATTCATTATTTAAAATATCAATCAATATGTAGGGTGTTATAATCCATTTAGAATATACTACATCCATTTATTCAGCATCTGAATGAAATAGATGGTCTATGCATGAAGACTATAAACTAGAGCATACTATGGTTCCATATAGAAGACCATAAACTATATAATAAGATGTTCTAATTTAGGATAAAAAACTAATGTAATAACATGAAAATTTTATTTTCCTAAAACTACAACAATAGTTGGTCATAGTTATATGTTCCTAGACTACAACAATAGAAGGACTGAGTTTTAGTACCCTAAATACTTACGACATGGGATTTGAGATTGAATAACCAAAACTAAAATAATAAGAGTCATGAGATAGAATATCCTATGATAGAAAATATTATTTCTAATCTAGAATAATATAAAATATATAAAATTTAGTAAATAAATATATCAACCTAATAATTATATCACCATAATGGTCTATCAGAAAATTTATTAAAAATAAAAATTACATAGATCTGATTCTCACCAAGGGGAAAAAAATTGGGTAACCCTGCAAAAAATCATAAATTCAACTATACATATTCAAAAACCTTTTGATCTAGGAAAAACTAATAACTGTTTAAAAATGGAGAATATTTTTGGCTGAAAACCCATCATGGGGATCCTGAACCGATGCTAATTCGAAGACCTATATTTCATTAATTCAATGGTATAGAGAAAAATAATGGCCTAATATATATATATATATATATATATATATATTATAGGGACCATTGTTTGAACATATATAAAATGATTCTATGCTCACTATGGCCTTCGTATAGGAAATTTTATTTGAGTCTTCATATTGGTCATACATATCTAATTCAGTCCGGATGAACAAGACAATATTATAAAATGATAACATATACATAAATGAGGATGAATATATCATTATTCATTCATAAAAAATTGTCATGAATGTTCTGTTGTGATTTGATCATTTTTTTGTTTTTATTCACTTTTATTATATAAAATATTAGTATCCATAATGGTCTATATAATAATGATATAATGAAATGTCAAAAACATGAATAAATTATAAGATAACATAATAATATTCATGGATTTTTTTCATCAATATTGTACCATAGAAGAAATTATCCCAATAGTCTAGACTCTCTCCTAGGGCTCTCCAGATGATATAAAACATGAACACTACAAAAATTAGTTTGTGATGCTCCTCGGATTGACCCGAGTCCGGAGGTAGGTTTCAATTAAATGTAAATGTGAACCCACCATATTTTTTCCACAAACAATAATAGATTTAGATACTTGATTGAGAAGGATAATTATTGACCCCATTTTTTAGTGGAATACATAAATGTAGATGGTTTTTATAAATCATCATTCACACCAGCTATGAGATATTCGAATTCTTTTATATGTATAGTAATGACCCTCCTCTGACCATCTAGTTGGGTAGCCATATCAAATTTTTATACAAAAGCATAGTGGGATCTCATATGGATTATTTTATGAAATTTTATTTGTTCAAAATATTGATACTCTTTCCCATAATTATAGAGATATTTATATGATAATATAATTAAAAATATATTTTTTAGAATAATATTTTAATTTTAAATCCACCTAACCACATTCTATGTTAAATCTTGGACATTCTCTACCCTTATCCATGAAAATACTTTATGGGACTCCCCATAATTATGTTTTGAATCTAATTACAAACAATTATTATAATTTTTATTCATTTATAAATCAATTTTAAGGGATAATAAACGTAAATAATGATAGTTATTTCATAATCAGGTATCAAATATATCATATTGAGGTTAAAATAAATTGAAAAAGAATTGTAATGAATGCCTTCTAATAATTTCACAACACAAAAAATTATTTAATCCTCCTCAAATAACCAAATATTCCACTATCATTATTGATTGGATAGATTCTCTAAAAAAACTTTCGTATATCTATATTTCGCTTTATCACAACAAGTTTGTTTGTTTGAATGGTATTTAGACAAGTATTGGGAATAACAACATGTCAAACTGGTTGTATTAGTATACATACCTTATAATATTTCAGATATTCTTGGTAATATTATATGTTCATATAAATAAAAGTATTGGAGGTGGAAAAGAAAATTTGGCATCCACATATTCCAAAATCATTGAAAATTAATGGATAAGATCATGATGTAATTCCACTCACACACTAGAAACTAGGAGGGACAAATTTATGGTAATTTCAACAAAACTAGAGATTAAATATATATGGAGATTATCGATATATAATGATAAACTAATATAAATGGGATACAATAACTAAATAACTAAATAAAAGAAGTAAAACAATATATGAAATCTCATAAAAGGAACTACCAGAATCTTTAATAGTCATCCTAGAGGGTATAGGTCAGGTGATGATATCAAAATGTGATCCTTGTTTAGTATATTGAGAACACCATATATGTATAATTATACTACCAAAAACCCATTTAAATTTATATTTCAAGTAGGAACATTGAATGACAGATATAAATTTGATTTTGGTACCCATAACAGACGAAGTATTCAAAAATCCATCCAAATAGAAACTGGAAGGAAAACTAATATGGGAAAGGGTATTCCCTTGATGAGTGTGAAGAAGAATATGAAAATGATGATCAAGGGTTGGGAATGGTTGGTTGAGAATAATTCATAATACTAATTGCGCTATCGTCTCCAATGTACCAACCCATATGTTTGGACATGCTTCCCTAGTATGGAAAATCAATAAATTGGAAAGCATCTAAAAAAATACCATGAACCATATAATGAAATACACACATGATTTCAGATTTCATCCTTATGATGTATACTCCCTCATCGTAAGAGTATACTAATTTGATCTCATGCTATTTCATACCTATTTATAATGAAACTTATATGGATGAATAATAATTTTATGTGTACATATTAATAATACAATGATACCAACGAAATGCATAATAGAAATGATTATGTGTTGGTATATCTATCTCCATATACTATCCTTCACAGTGTTTGAATTTCATTTGTTTATCATGAAATATGGTCATGTCCTCAATGAAAATTATGGAATATAGGAATTAATTATACATTTCCCCTACGTTACGTATTCCCCCAATATGATAAACAACTCTATAAAGAATTCATATTTCACCTATAACAACCCCTGACATTATTAAATATTTAAACATGATTTATTACACAAACATTAACTTAATAAAACTATGGGGATCAAGAGGATTAGTGTCTTGTGAAATTATAAACATTAAATGACTAATTAAGACATAATGTACAACATCTTTTTTGAAAACATTTTTACAATGCCTCAAAATTACATCGTACCTAGTATTGCATGAGATATCCTGAGGATATAGATAAGAAACAGATGAGCTATAAAGCCTCGTATGGGAGTAAACAAGGAATAATTTGAATCATGCAATAAAAGTAAAATAATACTCATATCAATGGATCATAAGAGAAACTAGAACCTAAGGGAATGATATAGCTTGATTGATATAACATGGAAACGTGGAAACAACATAAAACATGATATTAGCATGAGACGTGGCCCATTGAACATGTATTATCATGAGTAAATTGTCGTATCACATGAATTAGCATTAGTAATCCATCAATTCACATGGATTAGAATGAGTAAATCCTCATTGCACATGAATTAACATGAGTAAAACCTCATTGCACATGAATTATAATGATAATTCCAAAATTTCACATCAATTTGAATGAGTAAATCATAATTTCACTTGAATTTTCATGATTAAAACCTCATTGGACAGGGTGTATCATCATTCTATACATTACCAAATGCATTGGAGTGCCATCAGAGTGAGCCCTTCCCTAAAAATTATTTCATACATAATTATGCCTAATGGATCATATAACATGGAATCATTCAACATTATAATTTCTTCCATGATAAATATCGGTACCATTAAATATTTATATGTTCATAATGGTGAATACCCTTGATAGATAAATGGTTATGGTATTCACTACATGATGATTTTGGCTTGGAAAATCGTTGTGTAATTTCTACAGCTTAATCTTGTTATATGGAAGATAAAAAGTTGGGTTAATGAGAGAGAAAAAAGTCTATCAACATTTATACATGAAATATAAAGTAAGGGGGTCATGAAATATAATATCCTTACATTTTAAATGGAATTTATATGAATAATATTGGATAAATCATGATACATAACAAGTATACTATCTCATGAATTTATGACTTCTTCGATCATCTTCATGGAGCACAATACGTCCCCAATGTGGATTAACAGCCAGGATATTAACAAGTAAGGGTGATGAATGAAGATATCTGAAACACTACTTTTCATACAACATACAGGCACTATGAATTCATAGTAATGCCTTTAAGATTCACTAATTCTCCATCAATCCCCATGGACATGATAAATAGAGTATTTATAGATTACCTTGACAAATATTTTATAGTCATTGTATATGAACTTCTGGTATATCAAAATCCATGGAGGATCACAAGTTGTATCTATGATATGTACTAGAGACCTAGAGGAAGGAGAATATCTATGAAAAGTACAACATGTGTGATTTTGGGTTGAAAGAGGTCTCACTCAGGGGCTATATCATCAAAAGAAATGGGATGCATGTGGATCCCTCCAAAACAGATGCAATTGAGGGAAGACCGGGGACAACATCAATAATAGATATCCATAGATTTCTAGGGTTAGCTGAATATAATAGACAATTTTTGAGATATTTCTCCCAATTGTAAAACCCTCTTACCAAGCTAACTCAGAAGGGAGTAAAGTTTTCTTGGAGTGACGATGGTGAACAAAGCATAAACGAGTTGAAAAGGAGGCTTATCACTATGCCCATGCTCACTTTTCCCAAGTGTAGATTTTTTGTGGTATTCAATGATGCTTCGAAGAAGGGAATGGGATGTCTGTTAATGCAAAATGACAAAGTCATTGCCAATGATTCAAGGAAATAATAGTTTTAGAATAGAACTATGCTATACATGATGTCAAGTTGGCTACAGTGATGTTCACTTTGAAAATTTGGAGGCATTATCTCTTTGGGGAGAAGTGTGAAATATATACGGACCACAAAATCCACAAGTATATATTCACACATAAAGAGTTCAACATGCGCCAACAAAGATGGTTAGAGTAGTTCAAAGTCTATGACTGGTCAATCCATTACCACCCTGTGAATGAAAACAAGGTGGTGGATGTCCTAAGTAGAAAGGACCGAGCGATTCTATCATTGATGAGATTTTAATAGGATCCAATATTCTTAGATTTGATGAAGATGGACATGGAATCAAAAAGAATGGAATATCATCAATCCTTTCACAAATGATTCCTCAACCATCAGTTTTGGAAGGTTAAAGGTTGCTCAAAAATACGAAGAGTGAATTCAGGAAAATGTGGAAGCTATTGGAAAAGGGAAATCCTTGAAGTTTAATGCTAATGAGAAGGAATCGTGAGATTTGGAAAACTACTATGTGTTCCATCATGTCCGAAGCTAAATAATGAACTTTTGGATGATGCACATAGTTCAAATTTCATTATTCACCCAGGAATCAAAAAGATGTATCAAGATATCTGAGAGGATTATTGGTGGGATAATATGAAGAAATAAATCGCTGAATATACATCAATGTTCCTGGTGCATTAGCATGTGAAGGCAGAGAGGCATAAGTCTAAGGCGATGATGCCTCCATTTCCCATACCAGAATGGAAATCGGAGAACATCACCACGGACTATGTCACAGGACATCCAAAGATATCCAAAGGAAAAAATACAATCCGGTTGTTGTGGATCATCTTAAAAAGGGTAAACACTTAATATAAATTCTTGAGGATTTCTCAATGAATCAACTGGAATAGAAATATACCAGGAAATTGGTAAGGCTACATGGAGTACTACTAACTATTGTGTCTGATCGAGATCCATGATTCAACTCTAATTTTTGGAAGAGTCATCAACATGATATGAATACTGAATAAAACATTAACATGCCCTGTCATCCTCAAATGGATGGCCAATCCGAGCAGACAATCCAAACACTTGAGGACATGTTGTGAGCGTTCTCAATGGACACTAAAAGAGGATGGGATCAACATCTTTGTCTAGATGAGTTCTCTTATAATAAGAGTTTCCACTCGAGCATCCAAATGCAACCATATGAAGCCCTTTTGGGAAAAGGTGCAGATCACTGGTGTGTTGGGATATGTTCGGTCAGCGTAAGCTTCTTGGACCAAAAATGGTCTAAGAAATGGTGAGAAGGTAAAAAACATTTAGCAGTATATCAAGGCAGCCCAGAGTCGGCAGAATAATTATGAAGATAATCATCGACAAGACCTTGAGTTTATAGTTGGAGATATGGTATTTCTACACATATATCCAGGGAAGAAGGTCATGGGGTTTGAATTAAATATTATTTAATAACATATTATTATTATTAAATTAATTTTTTAAATATAAATGCTCTTATAATTTTCTGATTTCAATTGTAATTTTTATTAAGGTCTGAAATCCATTTTTTCAAAACCCATGAATTTTTTATAAATGTCAGTATTTATTTTAAAATTTAAAATTAACATATTTTGAAAATTATTTTGATAAAATGAAAATTATTTCAGGAATTTGGATGATGAAATTATCCAACGGTGAATTTTTCAAAATTTTCTGAGACAGTCAAATTTTTGGGTTAAAATTAAATATCGTTTAAATATATAATGGGTTTAATCACATAATAATGACCAAATAGTGATATAATAATATACTATAAACAATATGTTCGGAAAATATATTATTTACCATTAATATAATGAGATTTTTAGTTTGTTTTATTTATTTTACAAAACATTAGTGGACCCTTCAAGACTTATTACACTTTTTTTGTTTTTAAATTTTTTACCACAGGTGTGTGACTCGCCTCCACATAAGCAACCCAATTATTTTAAAAAGATCAGACTATGGACATATAAAATATTTTTTTTCACTTCCCATTTCCAAAAACCATGGGAAATAACGATGATCTGGTTTGTGGTTTGAATTAGTTTAATTTGAGGTGTCCCAAACCTAAATAATAATGAATTCTCTCACCATTCATATATAAACCCACCCAAGCTCCCACTTCCTTTTCACTCAAAGCCTTTAGAGTTCATCCATCCTCTTACCTACTCTATATATAATCCTCTCATGGTTCCCCAAGCTCCCAAGAATCCACTCTCAAACCATTGGAAGCACACTTCCATGTAAGGGGTTTTCTTCCTTTCTCATTTTTGTCCAATATTCTTTAAATTATTATACCATTTTAGTTTCAATAGAAAATGTCGTGGTATGGTTTTTCACCACCCCCACACTGCCATTTTTATTTTTTAATGATTATATACCCCTTTATATCTCATTAAATGCATCTTATCTACACCTGTTACTATGCCAAAATTCTGAAAAGAATTTCTCTCTCCTCATTTACATTCAAACAATTTGTTTGTATCCACGATATAAAATAATTTACATTTGTTAGGATGTGTATCTATAATAACCCCTTACTGTACATGTCATGTAAATATAATGAGACACCCATTTCTCTTTCATCGACCATTTTTATGAGTTCCTATGTCACGCCATTATGCTGCCGAAATTGCATCGTGCTATTCCAAGCCAAATTCATTGTGCAATGAATACCATGACCATTTATCTATCTAGGGTATTCACCTTTATTCACATTTACTTATTGAATAAATAGTTTCATGTATTTATTCTACATTAAATTATCATGGAATAAATGATAATGTTTAATGATTAAATGTTTTATGATGCATGTGGCACACATATTCATGAAATGAAATTTTTAAGAAGGGTGTACCCTGATAGCGCTCCAATTCATTGGGTAATGTATAGTATCATTATAAATAAAGATCAATGGTTTTTTACTCATGCTAATTCAATTGAAATAAGGGTTTACACATGCTTCATGTGAATTAGGCTTTTCTCATGCTTCATGTGAAACGATCCTTGGCTCATTCTAATTCCATGTTAAGTGTATTTACCACACATCCATGTTATTATTATCATGCATTATCATGCCATGATGTTTATACTTCTCTTGTGCTCTATTTATATTCCTATTTTCTAAATTTTATTGTAATCCTCATGGTATTACATGATTATTCCCTTAACGGGCCTTATATCTCACCCTTTTCATATTCATGTCCTCAGGTTATCTCATGAAATGCCATGTACGAGGGAATGTAGTGGTCATGTAAAATAATTTGTTCAATAAATATGTTTTATATTATGTTTTAAGATGTTTTGTATTGAACATAAGACCCAAAGACACTAGACGTATCAAAATTTTATGTTTTATCAAGTGAAATTTATGAAATATATTATGTTTAATTGGTTAATAAAAAGTAGGGTTGTCAAAAAAATGTTGAGAGCGTAAGATTCTAAAATAGGCAGTACTTGATCCTAGAATGAATTGTGCAATGCTATAAGTATTGGGTACCAAATAATGTTGTTTTACTGTAACATTGATATTTGAAAAAGGATTAATGTAATCTGAGCATGACTTCAAGATAATCTCCCCAACTTTTTTTTCAAGAAAATAAAGAATAATAGTTGGTGATCTTCCTATTTCCATGTTTTAACAATGAAAAAGAAAATACAATTAGTGGGTATGAAAAATTGGATAATAGGAATTTAAAAATAAATCATTATACATATAAGTATAAACATGTGTTGATTATCATAACATATGATACCCTATGTTTCAATCATAGTTGTCCATTATTTATTTCATTACATATATTCTTATGTGATTTTTTAATCACATTATAATGGTGCATACTACGTTTATGAATTTAACGAATAATTTCCCCTTGTAGTGTCGTACTACGAATGCATCAAGTCCCATTTTGATGCACCAATTCCCATTATATTCTATCTCAAAGTGGGGTTTTTGGGTTTTACCCTGGGATATATATTTTCAGATCCACCTCTAAATGGTTTTATTCATTCGTGGATTCATTTTCTTGATAAACCACATACTCTATACTCAACAAAATTGTGGGTTATTGTTTGTATATTTGGACATATCCCTATGGATTTCACTAGGGTTATCTAATTCTTATCGCAGAAATAACTAAACCTATCATTAGATACCATCTACAACAACCCTACTCTTTACAACATATTTAAAATAAGTTTATTACATAAACATGATATTATGACCAATCTGAGGATCGAGAGGTACAGTTTCATTTGAAATTAGGAACATTACATGAAAACATAAGACATAATATAAAACAACATTATTGAAAATTTATTTTACATGACCAAGACATTCCATTGAACTTAGCATCACAAAGTATAACCTAAGGACATACATAAGAAATGGGAGAGCTATAAATCACATTAATGGTGTAAACAAGGAATAACATGAATAATAAAATACATGTTATGGAATATGCATATCAATGGAGCATTAGATAATCATGATCATAAGGGAATGTTATAGCATTATTATGATAACATGGAAATGTGGAAACAACATAAAACATGATATTAGAATGAAACATGGCTCATTGTACGTGTATTAACAGGAGTAACCCCCCCCCCCATCACATGAATTAAAACGAGTAAACCCTATTTGTTCATGGATTATCATCAGTAAAATTTCATTACACACGAATTAGAATGAGTAAACCCTCATTGGACATGAATAATCATGAGTAATCCCTCATTGAACATGAATTAAAATGATAAAACCCTAATTTCTAATGAATTATCATGATTAATCCCTCATTCCACAAGGTGTATCATGATACTAAACATTACCCAATGCATTGGAGCACTATCTGGGTGCAACCTTCACTAAAATTTCATTTCATGCTTAATTGTGCCAAATGGATCATATAACCTGGAATAAGTAAAAAGAATAAGTTATTTCAATATACATATATGAACCATTAAATATGTAAATGTTAATATAGTTTAATACCCATTATAGCGAAATTTTTATTGTATTTACTATAGGATGAGTTTGTCTTGGAAAATCGTGGTGCAATTTCAACAGCATAACATCATTATATAGAAATTCATATGTTGGGTTGATGAGAGGTTAATGGGTTTATCATCAATTATAAATGAAATATAGAGTACGGATATCATGGAACATAATTTAAAAAAAATGAAATGTAATTTACATGCATAATATGGGATAAATACTTCACTAGAAATAAGAAGAAAGAGATCCCTTGCAGAATGTTTGCATGGTAACAGGTGTACACTGAATGAATAAATGGGAGATAAAGTGGTATCACATAAATGAAACATAATGAGGGTATTAAGTTAGAGTCGATAAATCATACCCTCCACATTTTTAATAGAAAATAATAGTGCATAACATTATAAGGAAATATGGATGTAGATAAGGAAGGAAAGAATGTGAGGATCCCTTACTTGGAAAAGTGATCCTCAAGGATTGGTCGAGGCTTTAGAGAGGCTTATTGGGAGATTGGGGAAACTTGGGAGGATTTGAGAGAGAGTATGGGAGAGGTTGGTGGAGCTCGAAATGGATTTAGTGTAGTGGAATGGGATTTTTGGTGGGTTTATATTAGAAAATAGAGGGAATTCATTATTATTTACATACTGGACACTACACATTAAACTAATAAAAAACACAAACCATCCGATTGTTCATGCCCCCAGATTCTAAATAGGAGAAGTGGTATAAAATATTTCTTACGTAAAATTTCCTAAAATATTAAAATATTATGTTTCTTATGTGGAGGTGTGTAACACTCTCAATAAAATCATTTTAAATTGTAAAAATAATTCATAATTATTGAAGGGTTCACTAAGGAATTGAAAATTTGTTACAAAAAAAACTAAATTAACATTATTTTAATTTTAAAATATATATTTTCCTAATAACCATTTCAAAGTATTTTATTACATCACTATTGGGTCATTATGATGTCATAAAACACATTATATATTTATTCGATATTTAATTTCTACCCAAAATATTGTCTGTATTTGAAAATTATGAAAAATTTACTATTGCATAATTTCGACTTCCTGATTCCAAAAATAATATTTATTTTATCTATATAAATTTCTATATATAAAATTTACACCTTCAAATTGATAACTAATATTTAGAAAAAATTAAAGTGTTTTGAAAAAATATTTCATAAACCTTCTTAAAAATTACTTTTTTTTCTTTATAAATATTATATGATAATTTCAAAATATTATATAGAAATAATATTATATTAAAATATTATTTATTCCAAAAATTCATTAATTTTTAAAAATAAATTCTTTAATTAAAAATAAAATTTCATTTTTATTATAGAAAAAAATAATCCTGATCAAACTAAATACATAGCTATATATATAATGTAAAAACAAAAAGTAAAATAATCACCAAATATAATTAAAAATAATGTTATTATAACACTATTATAATTAAATATTAATTATACAACATTTTAAAAAAATAATTTTTTTATCTCTAAAAAAAAGAATTCTACATGAAAAAATCATCTAAAATATTAATTTTTTAGAAAAAAACTATTCTCATTGAGGAATTGATGGAATTAGAATTTTATTTATAAAATGGATCACAAAAAAAGTAACTAATTACATGTTACATAACCTATTATAACACCCACATAAGTCTTAAGGGTATGGCATGTGTTTGTGACATACTTTGGGGTGTATTGGATAACATCGCTCAGTTTGTAATTTATATTAACTTGAACATCTCTTATAGGTGACTTTGTTCAAGCTTAACGTGTAGAATCTTAACTTGGTATGGGTGAATTGTGAAGCCTAGTGATGCTACCACCTTTTCGAGCTCTAAAAAATTTTCTTCATATAGATCGAGTCTATGGAATGACACCACCAACTCTTCTTTATTATTTTTTCCCATTTTCATTTTTATTTATAAAAAATAATTTTGACATATAAATTATTATAGATTTGAACTGTCATATTGATTTTCGATCATAATTGAATAATGGTCATATAATTTTCAAAAAAATGATATTTACATTTCAGTTTATAATAATATTGTTTTAATTAATGGTACACAACAAAACATAGATTTTGAAGAATGAAAATATTATTCAAATTTTCTAGTTGTTACGTCACCATGGGTTATATAAATAGAGTTGGTGTCAAGAGATAAATGAATAATCATCTCTCTAAAGATTTTTATTCAATGGTACATAATGAATTTTTGAATCCCCATGGACTCATAATTTTGGATTGTATGAAAAATATCCAATGATATTATACACTTCTGTATAACCCAAGATTTCTATTACCATTCATATAAATTGTTTTTACCAATGAATAGAAATAATTTTGAAATCCAGTTGTCAGTTGGTTTTTTCAATGATAAGACAATGATAATTGTAAAACTCTTGGAAATTGGAGGATGATAAATAAAAAACTATAAAATCTCATAGAAGTGTAATTAAATGATTTGAATAGCATATGGAATGTCATAGTAATAATGTTCCCATTAATATAGACAATATCCTACACACAATCGAGTGAAGATGAAAACTAAGTATAAAAATGTTTTTGATTGGGATAAGGAATGATTTCAATATCCTGGATAATAATGTTATATTAATTATGTCTATGAGACATATTGTAATTATGATGATTAACAAAAATGAGTCATTTTAAAAGCACATGTTCATAACAAATCTGATAAAAATGGTAAGAATTTTGGTTCCTAAAAATTTTATTCCTTTGGGAATCAATGTTCTATGAAATATATTGCCACAAATCCATTTGGTCCAAGGCATACAAACAATTAATTAGAGAAATTATATAATATTAAAAATAGTGGAACAATATAAAAATATGTACGACATAGATGGAATTGCGATGATAAAATGATCCATTATGGGTATCTGGATAATGTGACCCATGATATATCTTATGATTGAAAGAACTGTTTGGTGTCTCAAGATCACATATCCATGTGTAAGTCAGATGAATTAGGTAAATAATTATGTTATTTCATGATGCAAATTTATTTCATGAAATGAATCCCCAAATCCAAAGATGTGAAACATGATTTATGTATGTTATAAATGATTAGTTATGTAATTGGATACATGGGTTTTCGATAAAATGTCATTATGTGAGGATAACACATGATTAGATCCCATGAATATTTTTTATGTTGAGGTGAAACATTGTAGTCTCATGAAGCAATCATGAAGAATAATAATTTTTATAATTTTCTATATATATAAATCTTAACTGTAATGGATGACCCTATGTCATATTTTTAGTTGGGAAACTCTTGGAATACCAAATGTCACTTAGAATACATAAAGATGCTCAAATGACAAATTTTATAAAGACTAAAGGATACATGTTGCAATTAATTTTACCAAAACACAGTCATTGTTCCTACCTCCTTTAATAATACATTTCTACGTTGGTGGGGTTTTTTTAGGCTCATGAGATGATAATCATAAAATTTTGGGTCAAGTAAATGTGCAATGAGTAGATATTATTTTTAATTATTGGGGAAATATATTAATCATGATCACATGGGGATATATCTCTAGGGTTACATGAATCAAATGACCATCGAAATATCTCATGATTACACGGCTCTATGAATATCTCATGAAGTGGTAACACTCAGTGCTTTATATTTTCACCAATAAAGGGAAGCCCGTTATACAAGCCCAACGGATCTCAAAAAATCCATAGACATGTCAACTCCTTCACCAGATTCTTAGGGATTCAAACAAATTTAAATCATCAAGGGGGTCTTGTGATAGAATGGTTCATATTATGAGATAATTCCATGAAACATTAATTACTATTATTCACCTTATAGTGTCATTTTCATAACATTATGAGTTCTTTGATCATGATATTGACCTCTTACATTCCAACATGATCCCGCGAATTCCATTATACATTCCATAAAGATCATTAAAATCCCCACAAATGGTTCCTTGTAGTCATGTGAAATTTTAGATAAAATAATACTATCAATCATTAATGAATTCATGTTATCAAAGAGGAAAAGTATGGGATTCTTAGGTTAAGTGAGTTTTAATGATCATCATAAAAAGAGATTATATGGTTCACATGAATCGTTCTTATATAGTGGTAATGTTATTTCACAATACAAATTTTATCTCAGGAATTCCTTTTGAAAATTTTCCAAATATTATGGAGGATAATGGACATGTTTTCCTATAGTAATAATATCTCTTGGATATTTTGTTATGATATGATGAAGACTTTTACATATGTTGGTTTCATCATGGGGAGACCCTAGAAAATAATTGGGTTCAAAAAACTAAAAAATTAGAGATTAATCATGTTTTCATGATTAATCATGAGATAATTGGATAAAATCATTAATGAAATTTGGTTTGATTATGAAAATAACATGATACGTTGTTAGCCTATTCTAACCTTCCCATTGTCTATTGAATCCTTGAAAGGATATTTAATGACCACAGATATCAGTATTGATATAAAGAAGCCAATAATTTAATATGCCTCCAATTATATAAAAAATAAACATAAATAGAAAAGAGTATAATTTTGGATTTTATTACATCACTATCTCATACATCATTCATATGAAAAATCCAGTGAGAAACATAAGAGACAATATAGAAGGATTATTCTCATCACATGATCATATTATTGATCATGAATACCATATGTGACATGTTATCTAAATTATATAATGGTAAATTGATGTGTCTACTTGATCTGATGATGATTCAATGTGAAAATTTCTAGAAAACAATGAGGAGTCCACCCAATGGTAGGGAAATGGTGTAAGCTTTACATGATTTCTAATATTACAATTTTCATAAAAATTTGTGAAATGATTCACTTGATATATAAATTATCCACACAATATCATTCATACATGGAAGTGAGATCATGTGAATAACCAATTAACATCTCCGGATTGATCAAGAGATTACATTTAAAAATTTCATCATATTTTATGTGAATCCCCTAAACATTTCCACATGTTCTTGGGACCACTTATAGAGTAGTAAGTTAGATCATTTGAAGGAACCATGGAAATGAAATTGCTGATCACAAGCCGACCTCTAGAAATGTCATCTTTGTTTATAGGATTCCCCTATATATTCCCACCTATTCACTATAATTCTATCATAAATGTATGGATGATACCAAAATGACCTATAGACATGTCATCCTAGTTTATTAGAAGACCACTAGACATGTCTTCTTTGATAATGTTGTAGCACTGTTACATGTTATCATTGATGAAGTGACACAATTGGATGTTTTATATTCAATCATGAAAATATCCTCACAAATTTCATCATTTTCATTTAGTAGTACTGAAAATTTTCCAACCATGTCATGTGGAATACACCTATAAATGTCAGTGAGATCATGTGAACGGGCTCCTATATTTCATTTATATGATGTGTTTCACTTCATACATGTGATTCAGATCATATGTCAAACACATGAGCATGTCATTATTGTTAGAACGACATTCTTGTGAATATTATGTGGGAATCATTAGAAAAGTTATTATTTTAGGGTAAAGATAATTGGAGATGATAGGTTTGAGTAATAAAACATGAAATCCTTGTTAGGAAGGATGAGTTTGATTTGTAACCTCGTGCTAGGTCATCCCCCACAATGAGACTTTTTGCTGAGTGCCCCCATGCAAAGACAGTTTCCATAATGGGGAATGAAATATGCACTTATCCAACAATATTTGTTCCATGGGTCTCACATACACCCCATGAATACTCAACACACAACTCATGGTACCCACTATTTTTTCATTAAGGGATCAAAACTTGTCATGTGACATGGGAATCCACCTTGGTTTCACTCACTTGAAATTATAGTCACTCTTGCTCATTGGACCCACCTCATGTGGGTAAAGAATCATTCATAATCAACCAGTGAGTTGAAGATAAGGTGACCTACAATTACTGTGATTCCTATCATATGTATGATACATATGATTCCATCTTATAGATAAAGATCAATATCAATCATAAATACCATTCCTATCATTTTTGGGGTCATATACATCTCATTTTTCTAATCATATAATATCAGGACTGAATCAATTTGTAAACCCTATATATATATATTAAATGAATCCTATATATTATTATATCTTATTTTTTACAAAATTTATTACTCACATGAGCCCATGGATTTAAAAATATTATTCCATCAGCATAATATGAATCAGCCTATATGGGAAATGTCGGTGTTTATTACCTTATAAAATCCAATGAACTATATCAACTCAGATACCTATTTCCACATGATACATAAAAAATATTACTGGGGACCATTTTTTATACTATATTCTTAAATTCGATAATATACATAATTTTATAATTATTTTAAACATCATGGTGTGGTCTTATATGAGCTACATTGCATTTGATTGCTATTAACACAAGATACATTGGATTCCTCTTAGAGTATTATTCCCAATACAAAAATATCAATAAAATATCATGATGGCCATAAAATCTATAGTACTTAGGAATAAATATTTAATGCATAAGAAGTCCCAATTATGTATAAATAATTATAATCATATATATAACCTTTGATAAAAATATGTGGTGTCATTAATATAATGACCTCACACATTTACAAGGATTCAATGCCTGCTTTTTTAATTAGTGTATATCTACCACTGTTGTGATTTGGGAAAAATTAGAAAACATAAAATTAATATATAATTGTTTCATATAGTGTTAAATAATACCCCCAAATGTGTTTAGTGATCATAATCTACCATTTTATAATGAAATTTTGTTGCTAAATTGTAATAGGTTTTGAGAACCCATGTTTCCTTCATCTATAGAACGTATACCCATATATCATTTCATATAGGGTAGTAATTCAATGTTTTCAGTGTAAAAATAAATGGAAATCCCAATTTCAATTAGCTAAACATTTATAATACATTAATATATATAATAGGATTTTTTTTTCGTTCCCTATTGTGATATTTTTTCACATATTTCTATAAATATGAATCAATATAAAATTGTATGAACATGAATTGAAATATTCATTGATGGTAAATATTGAAAAATCTAAATTTTTTTTTTAATTATTTGTTATTTAGAAACTTTTTTATTTTTCTAAAAATGGGTTTAATGATATATTTTTTTATCTTTTAAATATTTTCTAGATCTCATTCATGACTTAATATTTTATGATAATTTAAATCAACATATAATAATAGTTATTCCCATAAAAATTAAAGACATGTTTTTGTGGTGTGTCCTATTTTTTAACACATACCATAATTCTTTTTAAGTGAACAAAAACATATGAATATCCTATTTATCATCTGACCAATGAATTGACACATTAAAAAATATCATTGAATCATTGACTCTAAAATGAATCTGGTTTCATCATTGGTTTTCAAAATTTGACTTTATCCAAATACATATTTTTTTAAAACTATATACTCTATTTTGATAAATGAATTTACTAGCCTCTTATAATTATATTAATGACATTAAAATGAATAATTTAAATCATTTTTTGGCAAGGTTATATTATCAACATGTTTCTATTTTAAGTGCTCAATATTGATATTAGTGTGTCTTACCAATGTTGATTTATCCTTCAATATAAGCTATAAACACTTAAGATAATAAAATATAATAGTTTCAAAATAATAATAAATATAAATACTTATGAAAATTTAATCCATAATTTATTCTTTCACCATTAAATTTTAGAAGATAATTAGTTTTCCCACTTTTTTAGATATCCACGACATGATAAATAATTTAACAAAAAATTCATTTCATTTATCTGATTTAATAATATAATGATATTATAACATGAATATAAAATTTTCATGAGCTTCTAAATTCACTAATGCAACATGCAGTCCATTAATCATAGTGACATTAACATACTGTAAATTTTAAACCACTTATAGATCTACAAATTATCACTAGTTTTTACTAAGATGTTAATTCTATAATATTTCCATGATGAATCATCAGATAATGTTTTTTTGTAATTTATTACACATTTCATTATTATGATATATATTTTCTACATATAGATATCTTATTTATCTAAATCAGAACTCCTACAAAAAATATATATAATTGTGCATAATTTTGACATTATGATCATGATCTTTGTAAAGTTCAAAATAATTAGGTTATTTTACAATTTTTATACTATTTTAATAATATATTTACAAAATAAATATGATAATTCCAAAATTCCTTATTAAAAATGGCCTCTATATTTTGATTAAATAATCATATAAAAATTAGCAATGTGTTCTTAAAATTCACCATGTTTTTAAAAAAGGAGTTAATGATAACATATTGGAAATATAATTATACAAATATATAATGAAATATTATCCAACAAGTGATATATAACTAAAGTATCAATATAAAATTAAACAATAACTGAAAAAATTAATTAAATTATTAAATACGAAGAAATTCTATATTGAATCTTATAATAAAATAAAATAAAAATGTAAATGTAAAACAATTATTGAATGAATCTCACACTAAGATATATTATCATTCTGTTTAATTTCACAACATAATATATAATTACTTAGTCTTTATTCATAAAAAAATTATGTCATATTATTCCCAAAAATTATTTACCCAAAGATAGTCATGTGAGAACCATTCTCGGATAACACATGGATATCATAGATTGTGAAAGCATGATCACCAGGGGAGGGGGGATTAATGGTTAATTTAAGAAAATAATTTTATATAATTATTGTATCCATATGTCTTGAATGAAATTAATTTCATTCTCTATAAAAAAATATAGTAAACCTTGTAGTCCCTTAAGGTTGGTTTAAATGTTTTTGGTATAATTATAGGCATGTGGGAGTTGGATTTCCCAATTTTTCAATGTTATAAAAAACTAAGGATTATAAAATTTTTTATTAATAATAATCATACACATATTTGATACAATATAAAATAGGTTTCCAGTATATCTAATGAAGTGGTATAATTTTATATGTATATGAAGAATTATAGAGAAATATAGGTGCATTTAATAGATATAGTAATCATTCATGTCAAATAAAAAATCAAATCAAATATTGTAAATGTACAAAAATAATTTGATATAGAATATATGATATGGTACTCACTTATATATGAATGTTCATGTTTGATGTGAAATTTATTCCCTTTCACAAAGAATAATGAAATATGATCTTTATGTGTATTGTGATTTGTCACACAATGCATGACAGATATACCTCATAAACAATTCATTATATAGTGATACATTGGTGAAAACCATCCACTAGGATTTGTTCATGTATATCATCAATTTTTTATGAAAATTGATGTCATAAAAATGATACCCACTTTTTGATGTAAAATTATGAATGATTTTTTATAAGGCCCCAGCCTTAAACATTACATAATATTGAATTAAATGAATAGTTAACATTGAATATCTTTTCAGGTTTAGAGTTTTAGAGAATTAGGATATAACTATTACATCTCAAAAGATTACAAAGTAGTCACTTCTACTAAATTTCCATTAAATAAAAACTCTTAAAAAGAAACATGTCAAGTTCCATGTTTTAGATAGCATGACTTTCCCTTGATCCCATCCTTGACCCTATTCCACATTAAGTCCTGTGAAAAGCATTTCAAAAATAAACTTGGGGTGAGCATAAAAAGCTCAGTAAGGGATACACAAAGAATGAAAACTGTTAGTTTTTCAGAACAACAAGTAAACCATGTATACTTTATCAATGTAATACATTTCACCTTTAGGAAGTAGTAAAAAATCTTCACTGAATAAAATATCATTACTTACCCTTTTGTAACCAAAAGATTACCATAAAACCCATATAAAGAACACATAACATATAAAGGTCACTTGGGACATAAACATGCTTAAATGGAATAACCATACGGTCGACTTCCACACGTATCACTTAATGGAATAGCCATACGGCCGACTTCCATACCCAATGCATTGGAGGTTATAACGTAACCTCCCGTCCTGGTATTCACGGCACCACCCGTCATATGGTTTATCATGTAACCACCCATCAAATGTCTAAGTACCATTATAAAATCATAAGTCATAAAACAAATATAATGGAAAGAAAACATTTCCACACTTTGATCACAGTATATCACATAAATATATTGACATAACAAATCCATTATAAAAAACCATTTTCAATACCAAAATACATAAAACAGTATATGGTATTTATTTAATTTTAAGAAAAACATTACATCTTGTTGAGGAAGCCAAAGACCAAATAACACTCGTGGAGGCAGAAAAGGGTCGTTGTCACTGCGTACGTTAAAATAAACATTCCTTTTTGTTGCTTAGTAAAAAGCTTCATAGAAAAAGATTCCTTTCTTATAAAAGTAAAAGTCAAAGTGGCTTATACACCGTATAAATGATATTTGTGTATAAAATGAAAAATGCCTCAATGAAAGGATATTGAGATGAAGTCCCTTACAAATACGGTATCTTTGGATTAAGGATAAATCAATGATATAATTATGTGTGACAAAAAAATTCTCAAAATATAAGTGGATATTAAGTGTAAAACAATCAGAGTTAATTTACATATATTCATATAACGACATATTCAAGGAGTACAAGTTTATCCCAAACAATAAAAATTGGGTTAAGAAGTTCCTTTGCAAAAATTCGACAGCCTAACGGCGTCACTTCAAAATTCAGAAAAAGAGTTGATGAGAGAGAAAATGGTATCTCATCACTTGGACATAAAATTTACATCAATAAGGATATATAAGGACATATCCCAATATAAAAATATGTAAATTAAAAGACCCAACAAAATGAAGTCTTTTAAAAATAGGAGGGTGAAAGGTTCCCTTACCGACTTGGGTATCTTTCGAAACATACACCCCATGAAAGAAGGAAAATACAACATTGAAGTAAATAATCATAAACTAAAGTATATCACACAAGTGTAGAATAATGGTCAGTACATATACCACTCAACGGAAATTGTGTCAAATGTAGTATAAATCTCAGAGGAATAAAAGTGAGATGAAAAATCTCTTATGAAAACTTGGCAGCCTAACGGCGCAGCATAAAACTTCCAAAAATGGATTGATGAGATCAAATAGGGTCTCTCATAATATTAAAATAAAATTTACATCATGATGAATATAAAAGAACATCCCCCAACATAACAATTTTCAGCTTAAAATAAGTGACATAAATGAGAGTACTTAAAAAGAAAGAGAGAGGTTGGATCTCTTATGAAAATTCGGCAGCCTAACGGCGCCACTCAAAACTTAAAAAATTGATTGATGAGAGAAAATAGTGTATCTCATCATATGAACATAAAAATTATTGTAATATTAATATTAAAGGACATCACAATCACACGAAACATGAGCTTAAAAGGAATGATATAAAAGAGTGTATTTAAAAAGAAAGAGAGGGGTAGGATCTCTTACCTCAAGTCCGGCTTGTCTTGTTCGTTTCTGTATATTCCTAAATAAATCAACTTTGTTAAATTTATAATTGCTTAAGGACCTCCTTTAAATATTATTATTCAGTTAATATCACATATAATAATGTTATAATAATTGTTTAATAATGTTAGTTCATATCTGATGTTTTTTTCTGATGTTTGGTACATGAGTAAAAAAAATGAACTTGTTTGAAAATGATCTCCCATGTAGTTATAAGTAAATCATTTACATAATAGTATTAATGATTAAAATATCATATATATATATATATATCCAGTACATAATCATTTTATAATATTCCATTAAATTTGGATATAAAAAATGAAAAGCACCGTTCATGGAGACGGTAGGCCGTACGTACGCATGAACGCTAATTTGATTTTTTTTGTCATATTAATAGAATTAAAAATGAATGATATATATATATATATATTATAATTACATTATAATATATATGTTATATAGATCAAATATGTTCATTAATTTCATTCTTTATACATTCCATGTATTGCATTGACGAGTCACATCACTTGAAGGGGCGGTAGTCCACACTTCCTCATATGAAATTATCACATTTTCACAACATGAAAAGAATAAAGTTATTTTTTAAATATAAAATATAGAAGCATATAATAAACATAAATACCATATATATCATATATAAAATATAGTGATATCATAATGGCCTCTTTTAAAGCTTTTAAAAGAATATTGAACAATCATCGTTTCGTGAGGCAGAAAATCACCAACCATAGAAATAGTATGTTCTTTAACCATTAGACGAAGGTGTGTGTAAGTGTAGCTCGAATAAATCACATAAAAACATCCTAGTATATATATGATACTGGTGTTATTACAAAAGAAAATAATAAAAAGAGTTTAGGGGGTTGGAGAAGCAAAATAAAACATAAGAACACTAGAGAAACACTACATTTAAAACGGGTAACTCTTTTTTATTTAAGCTCAAAGGCTTCCTTGGAAAGAATTCTGCCCAAAGTGAGGTTTCAATGATGAATAGAGGGATGTGGAGAGATGAAATGCGCAGGGTTTTGCCGAGACAAAGGCTTTAGAGGTGTGTGTAAGGTGGTAGAGGTGGGGGCCTTTTATAAGAGGAGAAGAGGGGCACTCATGGAAAGTTATAAAATATTACTTTATTATAAAATGATTTTCAGATTTTAAATGTCCCACAATTATATATTTCAAGGATAAGGTGATAATAGTTCGAAATCCACACATCCAATACATTTTTTACAGGTGTAGGTCTTAGATTGTACAATATCATTTCATTTTATTTAAAACATTCATTTATGAGGTAATCACTACATCATCACGGTGTCATAAATAAATTAATTTATTTAATGTCTAGAAAATATAAAAAAATCTCATGATGTAGGAAATTTTTTTTGATTTCTAATGAATATTTATAGTAAAAAATATGACTTATATAACCCCATGTAAAAATTGTTTTAGTAAACCAAACATGTTTGTGACATTATAATTTTAACTTTAAATAAAAAGGTATTAATGTCATTTTCCATCCAAAGTGGCTCCATGGGGTCCCCAAGTTGACCCATGGATTTTCTTGTTCGCCCATGGCACATCAAATAAGGGTAGGACATGTGTCTAGGTCATTTCATATTATTAAAACATTATTTTTTCCTTAAACTACATTAATTACCTCTAATCGCGATTAAAAACATAAAAGTTACTATTCACCAAAAATTATTTTAATCCCATTGGACCACATTTTACATCCTAATGACAACCATGTATGTCGGATTCTTGAAATTCAAAACACAAAAGTGGCAAAGTTTTATTTAAATGAAAAATTAGTTTCTTTAACTACCACTTAGTGGTTTCACTATTCATCAAAAATTCACCCTAAGCTATATTTGATATTCCAAACTCAAAAATGATGTCTATTTTAAAAAATTCAAAACATATATGTTGCATTAATTAATTTAATAATTAATTCCCGCTGTCAAAACAAATAGTGTGTTTTTTAAGAAACAATATCTATTAAAAGATTGACAAATAGCGTGTTTTTAAGAAACAATATCTATTAAAAGATTGACACTAGTTTAAGTCCAATTTCAATGTGAAATTAATTCCAACAACCACTATTGTATTAAATGGTAAAAATATATTCTAATTTAACTTTAAACCTAATTCAAAAGATAATCTAATCATATAAATAAATTATATTAAAAATAGGTTTTGAATTAAAATTCAACATTTTTCACTATTCATAAAAATGAACTTTATCGGAAAAATTCCAAAAATTTACACAAAGTAAATTTTGATATCCCAATTCTAAATAAGAATTTTATTTTGTCAAATATAAAACATAAAATTTTCAAAAAGTGGATTTAAAAGAGGTTCTCCATCAAAAGGCGGTTAATCGACCTTTTAAAGAATATTAGAATGTTTACCCTTAAAATTGGATTCATTATCATTTTTAATCCTCTAACACTTATTGTAAAGAGTAAAAATATTTGACAAACATGTATAATAATTTTGTAGTTATTTCTGTTCATTAAAGCCATTACAACGGCTAGGTGGTAACTACCATTTAAAATAATATTATTTTATTATTAGAGTGCAATGTAAGATTCTCATGAAACTCGTTATTGCGTATTGGGTACGCCATCGAGCATAGCGTCCCATTTAAAGTAATATTAATATTTTATTCACAAATATGGATAAAAATAAAAATTCCATATTCTTTATTTACCTGGGGTGTTACATCATTCCCCCCTTTTGGGAATTGCATCCTCGCAATTTTAAAATTGGGCTCGGAAACATCCTTGAATGTCCCAAATCGGAACTAGAGTCGGTAAAACAATCACTTTAAAATAAAGAAAGAGAAGTACAGAGGTCACCCAAGTTAACCCATACTAGGATTCCATGTAGGAAAACATGGAATTGGAGGAGAAAACATAGGGTCATGTTCTGATGGAGAGTGATAGAAAACATGTTTAGGAGAAAGTCAACCACAAGAAAATCACAAACTTGTGATGGGTTAAACGGTATTTGATTCCCCATTAGGAAATGTTAATAGACAACATTTTTGTTTTAAGATACTTTTTATTGAGGAATTTATTCAAAAGGAAACATAATTACTTATCATGTTGACTTCAAACTTTTGTTAGATTTATTACACAACCTCATATTTTCTCCAAAAGACGAGTATTTAGGAAGACTTGTTCACATTAAGAGTACTATAATCAACTTCTAGAGAATCACCTAATCCACAAAAGATAACTATATACTTCCCATGTCTTTATACATTAACCAAAACCAAAACCAAAAAGGTTAGTACAAGATCAGATAATCCAGAAAAGGAATACCCTTTATAAAAAGAAAATCTACTCTTAATCTCCAAAATTTTTCCAACAAAACCCAAAGTTCAACGAGGACCATTCGATAAACAATTTGTCTATAAAATTCTTCAATGTAAACCAAACTAAGATTGAAACCCAGGTATTTGAAGGATTTAATCATATAGTCTTCCAAGGTACAAATTAACACTTATATCCAAATAACATATGTTTCTCTTAAAGTCTCATTTTGAAAAGTAATTAACCTAATCACATATCCTCCATGATAAGTTAATAAATTTCCATAGATAACCCAAAATCAACTTACTCTTAATTCATAAAATCATCTAACTAAAAAGAATCAGTCAAACTAACCAGGGACTTCACATAGTCTAGTGGTAGGCGATAAATACCAGTTGCACTTTTTTGTGGATTCGATTCCCGCAGCTTTGTCCGACGTGACGGGTTGTCACACGGTCTGTGTGTTGTCCTTTTTTCAAAACTATATAATTCTTAAAACATTCCCTAACAATGATATAAAATCTTCAAAAATAACGATAACATAATTTAACCTCAATTTTGTCTCATGCCTTTCATTTTTCATCATAACATATAGAAACCCATAATTACCTCAAAAGTAAGGATCATATAAACCCAAATGGTTCTTTATAACTATGTCCACAAATGAACAGATAACTATTCCTTGAATAAAATTTTCATATATCAAACATCAGGGTTACACATACTATAAAAAGTATTCTAATGTAACCCCATCAATAAAACAGACTTAATACTCTTAAGAATTTCACCATAACTCTTGAATCCCTTATAAGTTGACTTCCTACTCATTCAACATTTTCCATGATCCATTAACCATTCCTTTCCAACTTATTCTGAAATACTCCTTTCCTACAAACAAAATCATGAATCATATCCTAAGATTCCAAAATAGGAAAAAAAAAGATAGAAAATAATACATACCTTTGACTGGTCATTGTTAGTTTCATCATCCTCAATCGGAATGGCATTAGGTATTGGTAAATGAATATTTGTACGATCTTGGTGATCCCATTCCCAAAACTTCTTCATAGGACTTGTGTTTGCATAATAACCATGCACACCACATTTAAAACATTCAATTAATCCTTCAGAAAGAACTTCTTTCCCTTTCCATGAGTCAACTGGATGATTCCTTTTTCCATAGTAGGTTCTTGCTTTATAACCTCCATTTCCAAATCTATAGAATATTTGTGTCCCTTTGAAACATTTTCCTAGGTGTTTCTTTCCACATCTTTGACACATAGGTTTTTGAACACACTTAACTTTATGATTATTACCTGTAGTTCTGTAGGGATTTGTTTCTCTCATATATGATGCCTTATAGAAATCACCAAGGTTTAGGTGGTCAATCAGGACTCCAGATAGTTGGTTGAGGATAAACACAAGAGTTCTCATTGCAGCTCCCATATCATTCAGTTGCTCGCTCAGAAAACTGCCACAATTTCCTTCACATCCACCATTACTTTGGTGCCGGATAAATCCAACCATTTACTAAATCCAACAAGGTCAGTGTGAGCATATCAACAAAACCATCATGTACTAAATAGGAGGATAAAAACTAAGATATACTTACTCATTCACTTTATCTAAAACTAGGACTCTTTCTGAAATCCTAACCATTATGGTAATGTCACTTATGCTTAGAGAATACCCTAACCTCTAAAGTTATCTAAACCGACTTCTGATACCAACTATAAGGCCCCGGGCTTAAACCTTACATAATATTGAATTAAATGTATAACTCACATTGAGGATCTTTTTAGGTTTATAGTTTTAGAAAATTTGGACATAATTGTTACATCTCAAAAGATTACAAAGTAGTCACTTCTAATAAATTTACATAAAATAAAAACTCTTAAAAAGAAACATGTCTAGTTCCATGTTTTAGATAGCATGAATTTCCCTTGATCCCATCCTTGACCCTATTCCACATTAAGTCCTGTGAAAAACATTTCAAAAAAAACTTGGGGTTAGCATAAAAAGCTGCGCAAGGGATACACAAAGAATGAAAACTGTTACTTTTTCAAAACAACAAGTAAACCTTGTATACTTTATCAATGTAATACCTTTTACCTTTAGAAAGTAGTAAAACCTATTCACTGAATAAAATATCATTACTTACACTTTTGTAACCAAAAGATTACCATAAAACCCATATAAAGAACACATAACATATAAAGGTAACTTTGGACATAAACATGCTTAAATGGAATAACCATACGGTCAACTTCCATACATATCACTTAATGGAATAGCCATACGGCCAACTTCAATACACAATGAATTGGAGGTTATAACATAACCACCCGCCTTGGTATTCAGGGCACCACCCGTCAAATGTCCAAGTACCATTATAAAATCATAAGACATAAAACAAATATAATGGAATGGAAACATTTCCACACATTGATCACAATATATCACTTAAATATGTTGACATAAAAAATCCATTATAAGAAACCCTTTTCAATACCAAAATACATAAAACAGTATATGGTATTTATTTCATTTAAGGAAAAACATTACGGCTTGTTGAGGAAGCCAAAGACTAAATAATACTCGCGGTGGCAGAAAAGGGTCATTGTCACCACGTACGTTAAAAGAAATATTCCTTTTTTTTGCTTAGTGAAACGCTTCGTTGAAAAAGATTCATTTTGTATAAAAGTAACAGTCAAAGGGGTTTATACGCCGTATAAAAGAAATTTGTGTATAAAACGAAAAATTCCTCAATGAAAGAAGATTGAGACGAAGTCCCTTACAAATATGGTATCCTTGGATTAAGGATAAATCAATGAAAAAATTATGTGTGACAAACAAATTCACAAAATATAAGTGGATATTAAGTTTAAAACAATCAGAGTTCATTCACACATATTCATCGAACGACATATTCAAGGAGTAGAAGTTTATCCCAAAGAATCAAAATTGGGTTAAGAACTTCCCTTGCAAAAAATTTAAAGCCTAACGGCGTCACTTCAAAATTCAGAAAAAAGAGTTGATGAGAGAGACAATGGTATCTCATCACTTGGACATAAAATTTACATCAATAAGGATATAGAATAACATATCCCAATATAACAATATTTAAATTAAAAGACCGAACAAAAATAAGTCTTTTAAAAAGAGGAGGGTGAAAGGTTCCCTTACCGACTTGGGTATCTTTCGAAACATACACCCCATGAACGAAGGAAAATACAACACTGAAGAAAATACTCATAAACAAAAGTATATCACACAAGAGTAGAGTAATTGGTAGTACATATACCACTCAAAGGAAATTATGGCAAATGTAGCATAAATCTCATGGGAATAAAAGTGAGATGAAAAATCCCTTACGAAAACTCGGAAGCCTAACGACGCCGCTTAAAACTTCCAAAAATGGATTTATGAGATCAAATAGGGTATCTCATCATATTAACATAAAATGTACATAAAGATGAATATAAAATAACATACCCCAACATAACAAAGAGGAGCTTAAAATAAGTGACATAAAGGAGTGTACTTAAAAAGAAAGAGGGAGGTTGGATCTCTTATGAAAATCCGGCAGCCAAACGGCGCCACTCAAAACTTCCAAAATGGAATGATGAGATAGAATAGGGTATCTCAACATATGAACATAAAGAATTACAGTAATATTAATATAAAATAACATCCCAATCACAAGAAATATGAGCTTAAAAAGAATGAAATAAAAGAGTGTACTTAAAAAGAAAGAGAGGGGTAGGATCCCTTACCTCAAGTCCGACTTGTCATGTTCGTTTCTTTATATTCCTGAATAATAAACATTGGTCAATTTATAATTTATTAAGTACCTCCTTTAAAGATTATTATTCAGTTCATATCACATATTATAATATTATAATAATTGTTTAATAATGTTAGTTCATCTTAGATGTTTTTTGCTGATGTTTGGTACATGAGTAAAACAAATGAACTTGTTTGAAAATGATCGCCCATGTAGTTATAAGTAAATCATTTACATAATAGTATTAATGATTAAAATATCATATATCTCTAGTACATATTCATTTTATTGTATTCCATAAAATTTGGAGATAAAAAATGAAAAGCACCGTTCATGGAGACGGTAGGCCGTACGTACGCATGAACGCTACTTTCAATTTTTGGTCATATTAATGGAATTAAAAATGAATGATATATATATATTATAATTCCATTATAATATATATGTTATATAGGTCACATATGTTCATTAATTTCATTCTTTATACATTCCATGTATTGCATTAACGAGTCACATCACTTGACGGGGCGGTAGTCCACACTTCCTCATATGAAATTATCGCATTTTCACAACATGAAAAGAATATAGGTATGTTTTAAATATAAAATACAGAAGAATATAGTAAAAATAAATACCATATATATCATATATAAAATACAGTGACATCATAATGTCCACCTTTAAAAGTGTTAAAAGAATATTGAACAATCATTGTTTCGTGAGGCAGAAAATCGCCAACCACAGAAACAATATGTTCATTAACCATTAGATGAAGGTGTGTGTAAGTGTAGCTCGAATCCTTCACATAACAACATCCTAGTATATTTATGATACTGGTGTTGTTACAAAAGAAAATAATAAAAAGAGTTTAGGGGGTTGGAGAAGCAAAATTAAACATAAGAACACAAGAGAAAACACTACCTTTAAAACAGGTAACTCTATTTGATTTAAGCTCAAAGGCTTCCTTGGAAAGGCTTATTCCCAAAGTGAGGCTTCAATGATAAATAGAGGGATTTGGAGAGATAAAATTGGCAGGGTTTGGCCGAGAAAAAGGCTTGAGAGGTGTGTGTAAGGTGGTAGAAGTGGAGGCCTTTTATGAAAGGAGAAGAGGGGCACTCTGGGAATGTTATAAAATATTACTTTATTATAAAATGATTTTCGGATTTTAAAGGTCCCACAATTATATATTTCAAGGATAAGGTGATAATAGATCAAAATAAACACATCCAATAGGTTTTTTACATGTTTAGGTCTTAGATTTCACATTATATTTTCATTTTATTTAAATCATTCATTTTTGAGGTAATCACTGCATCATCATGGTGTCCTAAATTAATTAATTAATTTAATGTCTAAAAAATATATATAAAAATATCATGATGTAGGAAATATTTCTATATTTCTAATTAATATATATAGTCAAAAATATGACTTATATAACAACATGTAAAAAATTGTTTTAGTAAAATAACACATGTTTGTGACATTATAATTTTAACTTTAAATAAAAAGGTATTAATGTCATTTTCCAACCAAAGTGGCGCCATGGGGTCCCCAAGTTTACCCATGGATTTTCTTGGTCGTCCATGACCATCCAATAATGGTAGGACATGTTTATAGGTCATTTAATATTATTAAAACCTTATTTTTACCTAAAACTACATTAATTACCTCTAATCACGATTAAGAACATAAAAGTTACTATTCACCAAAAAAATTATTTTAATACCATTGAACCACATTTTACATCCTAATGACAACCATGTATGTCGGATTTTTGAAATCCAAAACACAGAGGTGGCAATGTTTCAATTAAACGAATAATCAGTTTCTTTAACTACCACTTAGTGGTTTCACTATTCATCAAAAATTGAAGTTTTTCAGAAAAATACCAAAACATCACCTTAAGATATATTTTATATTCCAAACTCAAAAATGATGTCTATTTTAGAAAATTAAAAACATATAAGTTGCATTAATTAATTTAATAATTAATTCCCACTGTCAAAACAAATAGCGTGTTTTTTGAGAAACAATATCTATTAAAAGATTGACACTAGTTTAAGTCCAATTTCAAAGTGAAATTAATTCCAACGACCACTATTGGATTAAATGGTAAAAATATATTCTAATTTAACTTTAAAACAAATTCAAATGATAATCTAATCATATAAATAAATTTGATTAAAAATAGGTTTTTAATTAAAATACAACATTTTCCACTATTCAAACAAAATGAACTTTATCGGAAAAATACCAAAAATTTACACAAAGTAAATTTTGATGTCCCGATTCTAAATATGAAATTTATTTTGTCAAATATAACACATAAAATTGTCAAAAAGTGGATTTAAAAGATGTTCACCATCAAAAGGCGGTTAATCGACCTTTTAAGGAATATTAGAATGTTTACCCTTAAAATTGGATTCATTCACATTTTTACTCCACTAACATTTATTGTAAAGATTAAAAATATCTGAAAAACATATATAATCATTTTGTAGTTAGTTATGTTCATTCTCGCCATTACAACGGCTAGGTGTTAACTACCATTTAAAATAATATTATTTTATTATTAGAGTGCAACGTAAGATTCCCAAGAAACTCTTTGTTGCATATTGGGTATGCCATCGAGCATAGCATCCCCTTTAAAGTAATATTAATATTTTATTCACAAATATGGATGAATATAAAAATGTCATATTCTTTATTTACCTGGGGTGTTACATTTTTCCTCAAAAATAGAATAAAAGTGATACTATACAGTTCCATATATTGTTAATTTCATATTTATTTATTTGAATGGTTTTTTAGTCTATAGAACACCATAATAAAAAATTATATCCATTCAATATTTGAATTAATTTTTTAAAATTATAATTCCATTCTATGGTGAACTAGACATCCATTCCCTAGTATGATGTGTCGAGATCTATAAACCCATGTGTTTCCCAAATATTTTAGTTATTGTATTCCCTAACCCTTACTGTAAAGAACATTAATATACCCATGTAACATTACCATGTTCATATATTATGTAACACACCTTATCTAACACTGTCTATAAATATAATAATTTCATAAATTGTTTTACTCACACAAATATGGAATAAGAAACGACTAATTAGGGGTTTTTCTCATATTCTTCCAATAATCACTCTAGTTGATTCTTATGTATGATCCTTTGGGATAAAATTCCTAAAGTATCAAAGAAAATGGTTGGAACATATCCTAGACTTGATATATGAACTATAATAGGAATCTATTTTCCTTTTTGAATCTAATAGGTACCATAATTGTAGTTTTTGTGTTTAAAGGATGTCATTTTATTGCAAGGAAAACACAAATTCTCAAATTAATTTATGAGTAATATGAGTTTTTTTATAAAGAATGGAATAATAAACAACTATTTTAATCATATATTACATGACAATTAATATTCTTGAATAAAAGTAAATGCATAATAACATAGACATTATAATTAAATTATAATCTAATCCTAATTTACATGAACATATAACTCTTTATTTAATGATGACATTACTTAATCGATCTCATCAAACAATCATTACTCTAAATTATCGAGGAGATAAATTCCTATAGTGTGGATCAAAATGTTCACCTAAATATATAGACATAATCATTGTAACAATGAGTACAAGAACCTGTTACCCAAATCACTTGTATCATTTTTGGTTAATCACATTTAAATTCTTCATTAAAGATGAGGATATATTGATGTTACAATAAAGGATTACTGGAAGAGGAGGAGAGAACAAACTCAAGTCTATAGAAATCACATTAAGTATTGAGTTATTTTTTCTCAAAACAATTTACATATCATGTGTCCTTTGGGATGGAATAAAATAACATATTTATAATTTCAAATTGAGGTAATGTAATTTTCACATGATCCCCCTTACAATTACTTATTTCATAGTTAAACCCATTTCATGATAATAAATATTTTATTAAAAGCATAAAATATTTCCACATAATAATAAAAAATATTATTTATCTTATTTCCAATCATATAATTAAACCCCGGAATTATCCTTTTAAATATTTACCAAACCCTAAGTAATTTTTATTTATTTAAAAATAAATATCATAATATTATTCGTCAATATATAAATATTAAATTGGTTGGACCATAGAAATAAATAAATATTATAGTATTTTAACTAAATTATTTCTTTAAATAATATGGTATTAAATCTCGATTCACTATGATTGTAGAAGAAGTAATATGCAACACTATCGGAATAAAAAAATTTCTATCCATAAATATTCATCATTTACTTTTACTGATATTTTGGATAAAATTCCCATGGGACACTTTAGGCCTCATTCCCATAAGAAAAATTTGAATAATCATAAAGGACAATGATTATATCTAGAAACATGTAAATAAGACAAAAGATGAAGAAGTTAATGATGTAATGAAAAAAATCAACATATGTTCTTATAATGTGAAATATAATCCCATTATCATGATGTCTCGAATAAAAATATTTCATGATAGTGTCATCAACCTATGTGATTGAAATATCATTTAATTAAATTATAGAATTTAACCAACTCATATGAAATCAATGATATGCATTTATCAAGGAAGTTCCATTCCAATCAAACGGACTAGGATTTAATCTTCTATAATGGGATAGAATGGATACATCCATTCTTGAATTGTTCACTAATGCAATATCGCACATGTTTCTCCCAAAATATATTACATCACCAAGAGAATATTTCATCACTATTTTATTAAAAACATAATATTAAGAAACATATGGTGCTTATTGATGATCAATATAATTTCTATATATCAATACACAATTCTGTGGGTATAAAAATACATTGAGATATATAAATCATTTTTTCTTAATGGAGGGTCTTGTTTTTGAATTTCATGCTATTAAAATTTCAAAGGGACCATAACACGAGATAATGATTCAATTTCCTATTAGTATATAAAATATATATTTATATTATATATATATATATAATGATATTATTTTACTGTAGAACACATATTCATGAATATAATAATTGAACATCCTAGTTTTCAACATGTTGGATAACTACTATAAACATTCCATGAAACATATATTCTTAGAATGTTTTCACAAACTATATAACATAGAGGAATATTCAGAATATAAAAAAATATTTCCTTAAAATTTTAAAAAAATACATGTAGTCATCAACTACACCGAATATGGTTCTTGTGGAACCAAATCTAATAGAATCCATTATTCTAGTCTAAACTGTAAATAACCTCCAACCTACAGGCTCAAATGTTGTACTATTTCTTCTACTGAGATATTACATTTACGTAGAGGTTCACCATTATTTCTTCTTGGGAAACCTATTTAATTTCACCATCACCTAATTGAGAAAAATAAATAATAATAATAAACATATGAATTATATTTTTTCATTCATAGTTGGATTTTTGATTAGTTTTAAACACCATGTAATACTACCTTTAGTTTTCAGGATCAAAATCCAAGTAGCATAGACACTGTAGGGGAACTGTAGTGGTACTATATTAAAATTATAATAGCATGAGAACTATAGAAATGACAATAGTATAACATCGGTATACATTATAGTGGAGACAACACTGGTGAGAGTACATTAGCAACACAGGTACTATAGTAGTACAATTCACATATGGGTCTCCTGGTTAACATTATGTGCCTATGGGACATGTAATGAGATTTTATTCCCATTAGGCATACGAGACTTGTACTGGGATTCATTCCCAGAAGGTTTAAAAGAAATGTATTGTATAAATCATGATTGATTGGTAGGATATCCCATTTGGGGGGCTATGGGCTGCCTATCTGGCTTGTGTGTGAGGTGTTTGTGTTTAATTGTAATGAAACCCCAAAACACATAATATATATATATTTATTTATTTATATTTATATTTTTATATATATATATATTATTTTCTATAGATGTGATATTTGATATATTTCTATAACTACACATTTAGAGTTATCACAGTAAACTATGATAAATTATTTACAAATACTCACCACATCGTGTTATTAGAAGGATTTATAATCCAAATTGATTCCTCGGCTACACCACATGCCAAAAAATATGTTGAATCTGTAGTATTAACATAAAAAAATTCTATTATGAAATATTCGTGATAAATTATAATTTATGGAGGATAAGGATATATCTTTCATATTATTTTAGATCATTCTATCATTATTCAATGATAACATATAAATATCCCAAGATAACAAGATCTACATTTCCACCATAGTCCTTGAACATTTTTTAGATAGCATCAAATATATAAAGATGTCCTTAAGTGAGTCTCAATGATGTTCCACTAGATATGATTGTTATATTCCTTCCATTCTCAAATAATATGTATCATCACTAATTATATACAACATTTAATATAATATAGATACTATTAGAGAAGCATATAGGATCATACTCACCACCTCATGTTCAGGTTGTGCCTACAGAAACACCTTCATTGAATGTTGTATAGAATTAAATTCTTAAATGAATCCCCAATTGGAATTTTTTATACATATCCTACTAGAAAATGATCAATTCATTTATGAGGAAATATTTCAATAGTCTTATATTATCTATCAAAAGTTATATTGATCTATTTTATATATTCTTATTCACCTAAGACAATTATGAAGAATCACTTTCTATATGATTATGTATCCTCTTGTAAGGATTTTTCTCCCATTTTCAATTAGTAGTATATCATTGACATATACCACCATGAGAAGAGCCACACTCCTAGTAAACCTCTTATAAATACACGTATCAAATTCATTTTAAATGAAATTGAATTCTATTTTATCTTTATGAAATTGAATTTTCAATAAAGTGAGTTCATTCAATAATACATAGATTGATAACTAATATTTTTGTTCACTTTTAAAATTTATTAGATTAAAAAGCCATTTCTTTTGGTTCATATACACATCTTCCCATTGATTCTTTTTAAAAAACATTTTTAATACAATTTCCATAAAATTATATTTATATAATGAAACTATATTTGGTAAAATTATGATATATTTTAACATGGATACTAGATAAATTTATTCAATTGATTAAATGGATTGATTTTTTCTAAACCCATTAGTGAATAACTATGCATTTAGACATACTATTTTGGCCTAAAATTCCCACTATTATTTTGAAACCCCTTGTAATCCTAATATGGATCAAATCAAATGGTGGATCAAACAAAACCCGGTCATTCTTCTTAAGTATAATATAAATTTATGAGTTTATAGCATGTTCTAATCCTTTAGCTTTGGGAATCTATATTAGATACATGTAGGATATATTGTCATTATCATTGAAAAATATTGATTAATCATCTTCCATTAATAATGAAAAATTATATATTCATCTATCTAGAAACTTTGTCGCTTTGCTGTGATACTTGGGTTTCTAGAACATTTTACTAAATGGGGACACATATTAATTTTAATTATATAAAATCATTTTATTATCAGAATAAATAACATTAATGTTAATAATTTACACACTATCTACACTATGTATGTATTCTATATCAATTCATTTTTCATTCATATCAACTATAACACTTTATACCGGGGACTATATTCTCATTATCTATTTACATTAAATTGGTTACCAATAAATATAAATTTCAATCTTGTGGGTCTCATTTTTTTCTTCATCGATCCATAAAATAACACCCCACAACCCCATTAAAGATTATTTGAAAAAATAATACTCACTAAACATCATTAGTTACATGAAATAAATTTTTTAACAATAGTAAGTACTCAGTTCAGTATTTATACCACCATGGGTAATGCATATCCCTAAAAAATGAATCCCTACATGACTAATCATTGACCATACCCTTTAAAACAATGTATGGAACTTCCATTCATGGTAAATATTCCATATTTATGTATATAGATGTTTGAGTCGATATACAATACCAAACATCTGATTAAGGTCTATAAACACATGGATATGATATCCACCACCCCAACATGGTTGATGTTTTTATCTTATAGACATGTTGATTCTCACCATCATTATAGAACTCGTTTAACTTTTAATATGATTTACAATTAATATTAATTATTTATATGTGACTATACATAATAAAGTCATTATTAATGGTAATTTCATAAGAGAATAACCACCACAATATTCATCTTTAAAAGTTCCTCACACATCAAAGTGTAACATTAATAGTGTTTTTATGGTCCATTCACACTAAAAACTTAACAGTGGTTTCCTCATAATTTAATGTAAATAATAATATAATTATTAGTTTTTATTATACACAATATAAAATAAGTAAGAATCATGATATTTCAATTTCAATTTCTTCTCATTTACATAACAAAGTCAATGATTCCAGAAATGGATCTTCAATGAGTTGATAAAATTTCATTCCTCAAAATTTTATAGAAAAACTCCATTAATGATTTGTTTCATACCATATACTATTTTTATTTATAAAATCATATATTATTATATTCAAATTAGAAAATAAATAAAACCTTGTCTATTCACAAAAATTAAAGGATATTTTCTATAACATTAGTAATAAAATAATAGTTAATGAATATATTAATCAATAATGTTTCTATTGTGATGTTCTAGTATTCAGTTTCTCAGGATTCCAAACATATGCCTTTCGTATATTCATCCATAATTTTTTTATATAAATATTAAATCATGTTATTTTGTTATTCAACATATAATATATTGATTCATTCTAGAACTGTGTTTTTTAGTGTTTTCAGATATTATATACACAATATATATATTATTAATGATCTTAAAAATCTCCCAAAAATATCTTCCCATATAGTAATATTCATATATTTACCCTAAATAAATCCATTATTCATAAATTAATAATGAAAAAAATTGATATATGATAATTAGAAATGGTAAACAATAGAGAAATAAATGATTACTCAGTCATTTCATGAGAAAAAGTTTATGATTTAATGAGGATAAAATGTTAAAACCATACAATATAAATAACATATCATAGTCAAGAGTTATTACATATATTGTCTAGTTTATAAAAATTGGATCATAATGGATATAATGTACATGATCCATGAAATAAAAATATTAACCTAAAAATTATTTTTGTGGAATGCAGAAATGAATTGTAAATTATTTTTATATTCCAGTCCCACCACCAATACTACCATTTTTTTTTCATTCTCTCCCCATTCTAACATTCCATTATTTATAGTTTACTCCCAAGAGTGTCACTATAGAATAAACCCCAACTCAATATTGTTTACTCCAAATTCTAGCCTTTATTATCACATGAGATATCCATAATAACCCAATGTAAATGTGGGATATATAATTCTATGAAAACCCATTATATTATAGAAAACCTATATTTTTTTCATAATATCACAATACAATCATCATATAATAATTATATAACATATATAAACGAGTCATGTTTCAAAATCATTTCATCATTTCATCATATTAGATCTTGAGAAAAATAAAATGGTTTAAGAAATATATAAAAATAATAGTTGAAAACCATGGTATCCATAAATAAAATCACAAATAATTAATATTTAACCTCAAAATATATTCTCATATATGGACATTATTTAATCTTTAATGGAATAATTATAAATGAAAATTCTATTTCAATTAATAATACAATTTTAAGAATACATATATTTCTACAATATTACAAAAATAATTTTATTCGATAATAATATTTGAAACATGTAAAATAATTTTTAATTCATTGATTGGACATTATAGTGGAAATTTAGTTCATCTAATATATTTTAAAAAAGAATTCCTTACAAAATTTATGTTTTATAGTCAAATTTGCTTTGTTATAAAAATTAGAAGATGATTGAAATTAAAAAAATCACTCATTTATTAATATAAACATAGACATTAATATGAAAATGTAAAGGAAATAATGAAATAAGTTTAATGAAAACATTAATGTGGATGAATAATATTACCAACAAAAGAAGAAATAAAATATCTTTGTCTCCAAAAATCCTTACATTTTTATATATCATATGGATAAAAATTACACTATTAATTTATAATTAATTTAATAAAAAAATTCAATAAAATGAAATTAATTTAAAAGATATGTATTATAAATTTTTTGAATATAAATTCAATCATTAGTAGACCTAATAAAATTGAATTGAAACACAAAACCATAACCATTAATAAATGTTCTAATTGAAAACATAATTAATATTTAAGCTTTAATGGATATGTAAATACACCTAACATTCATGAGAATAATAAAAAATATATTTAAATTTTATAATATATCATTTATAATTAAAACATTCAGAGGATATGAAATTTTTCTCATTGAAATACAAATGTGATGAAAATACCTTACACTAAGTCTATTATCTCTTTATAAGTATCCAAATATTATATTAAATAAAAATAAAATTTTTATTTGAAAATTAAGTAACATTAATCTTTTATATAATATCGTATAAAAATATATTATTACATAAAATTAATGAATTATAATAACAATTCGTTATTAAGATCATCTTTCTAGGTGAAAAAGGAGTCATTTTTCATTCATTTTTCTATTCTCCACACTCTGACTATATCGTTTAATACTAGTTTAATTGTTTATATAATTTTAATTTTTTATTTTTACTAATATTTAACAATTATATGATTTTTTATAACTGTTCAAAAAAATGCAGTGATAAAAAATGAATTAATTCATCTCAATGAAATGGATGTTTGTATATAAACGCGAGTGATGATAAGATTTTTTAATGGATAGAATGAAATAATTATGAAAATAATTTTAAAAAATATTCCATTTATAATATCGTAAATAACACATTTATTTATAAAACTCATCATTATATAAATTAATGTAATGTGGCAATGAAAAAGGAATTATAGTTTTGAAATATACACATATATTCTCAATTATAATAGGGGTGAACTTTAGGATTAAAACCCATTTTTTATTCATAAGAAAATATAGGTTTAACAATGTCGAACAACATGGATTCAAAAAAACCTCTTTAGTTATTAACTAAGAAATAATCATTCATAGGATCCAAAAATATGGATCCAAAAAAGATTCATGAAACATGTTTACATAGGGAATGGTTATTCAATAATAAATAATGAATATTATTTATTTCGGAGTATACACGTATACGAATGTATAATAATGTTACACTGCCGTTATTTAAAAAAATTTAGCATAATTAATACATGTTACATCAATAAGTAAACAAGTAAAATAAATCATTTAACCCAAAAATAAGTGTATCCAATAACCATGGGTAAATAATTCTATATTTATACTTTTAAACAATTTTTTCATACCCACAGCATGGTAAACCCTCTATAAGAATATCAGAATTTGTCTTCTTATCCCTCAAATCCCTCATTCTTTAAGGAAATAATAACCTCTATATTTATATCCCCAAAATCCCCCAATCATTAAGGTGATATTTATCTCTATCTTCTTATCCTTAGAATCCCTAAATATATATTGTGACCAGTACATATTTCTTTGAATTCATAAAATCCCTTGACTAATAAGCAATAATAGAAAACCCAGTAAGAGACTGAACATTTCGTCACAACATTCCCACTAGGATTGTTGAAAAAATTTCTCATAATAGAAAATATCTCTCTTGAATTCACCATATCCATCACATCTCAACACTTCTAAACACATCATATGGATGGGGTATTTATAGTAAATGGTTCCATTAGTCGGATCCTTCATCCAACAATAATATTTTTACTTAAATCACAGAGGGACCTATATATGTATCACTCAGTTAAAGGTTAGTTAGAAATAGATTGTATGACAATGTTTTAGGTAAGAATACATGGGAAACATTATCCTACATAAGAAACAATAATATGTAAGGAAATAATTTAGCTAAATAAATATTAACATGTTTCGCATTCAATAAAATGAAGTGATAATTTTAAAAAATTGGGTCAAATTAAGAAAATAATTTAATAAAATTATTAACAAATTGATAATGGGTGACTACAAATATTAACAATCAGATTATGAAATAAAAAAAATACGGTTTGAATTTTGAGGAATTCTGAGTCTGATTTATGATGAAATCGAAATCTGATTTCTAAAAATTTTTTAGTATGATTTCTAGTGAATTAAGGGTATGATTTTAGATGAAATTCGAGTATTATTTCATAAGAAATCAAATTCTTATTTTAATTGAAATTAATGTCTCATTTTAGAAGAATGAAAATATTAATTATAGAAGAAATCATAGTCTGATTTTAGAAGAAATCAGAGCCTCATTTTAGAATAAATCCGAGTCTGATTTCATGAGAAATAAGAGTCTGATTTTAGGAGATATCAGAGGTTCATCTCAAAAGAAATTGGAGTCTGATTTCATTAGAAATCGTAGAAATATTTTATAATAAATTGTAGTCACAGTTCAAGGGAAATCAAATTCTATTAAACTATAAGGTTCTGTGTAAAGTAAAGATTTTATTTTTTGACTTAGGGAAAATATGGTTTGTCTTTGTTTATGAAAACACTAGATAAGATAATGGAAACCATAGGTAATGTCAAACTCATTTTTTGAAAAATAATATTTCACTTATGATAGTATTTTTAGATAAATATAATTTTATTTAAGATAAGTTGTTATTTATTTTCTAAACATAAAGTAATGGAATAGATATAAAGAAACTTATTGACTCAATAATCCCTCCCTTTTTGGAATGCCTCAAAACATTTTCATAAAACGATATTAAGACTAAAAAATTTCATTTTTGAACTTAAGATAAATACTATATTCTCCCATTTTCATTGTTTAAGGAACTAGATGAATATGACTAAATCCGTCATAGGTTCTCAAATCCTTAAGGATCATATTATTTTACTTCTTAGAGAAATTCTTTTTACTTACATATGAATTTATTTTTTAATTAATAACCCTCATACATAATAAATATCATTCATCATATTATTTATTATCATTCATTTCTCCAAAATTTTGATTTTTAAAATCGAAAGGAGGGAAATTTTTTTTACCTAAAACAATAGGAATATAAAATACAATGAAATATAAATGTAAAAAAATTTAATTATGTTGAAAAAAATTTCAAGAAAAATATAATAAAATATAAAATATAAAAAAACCTTCATCTAACTTCTCTTTTGTAATTATCTTTCTTAGTGTATCCATAAACTTTTCAATACCTTATGATTATCTTGAATCTTCTTGATCAACTGATCTTAATCATGATTTTTCTTTTCAAGAACTTGTATTCATTCTTCTTGAGACATAAAAGTTTCACCTTCAATCCATATCACCTATTCTCCTCATTGAATTTTTCTTCCATGTCATCTTTGAGTACCATTTCACTATTTTAAATTTAACAAAAAACAATTTATCCTTTCATTCAATACATTATCCACAGATATTCAGGTAGCTTCCTCATGATTTGTCATCTACGAAGGACATGTTGAGTTTTTCTTGTCATGTTATATGACTTATCAATGATATCCTTTAATGAATCTTTAATATCATCAATAATTTTAATATAATCAATAAAGTACATGGACCACATGGTTATATCTTTGTTCTATCTCATATAAACATCATAAAAAATTTGATATGTCTTAAAATAGGCTTCATGTTATACAATCTCATAATGGTGGATTCAACATGGGATATTATTATAGGTAATTTTTTAGAAGAGATATCATTTTAGTTGTATTCTTCAAATATCCTTATCACATCATCACATTCATCTTCATGTTCTTTTATTTGATCTTCTTCTTAAAGAACATATTATACATCAATAAAGGGTTCTAGGATTGAAATCTTATTTTTCATATCTTCTCCTAGTGTTTCCATTTTAATTGAATCATGAATGTATAATTCATGTACCTGAACGTTTTCATATTCCCCATATGTATCTCTCAGAAGATCATGAATAATCTCATTATCTGATATGTTTTAAATTAACTTATTCTCCTTATATTTTTCTCCAGTTATTCATCTCCCTGAATCATTAAGGCCATAGCCTCAACCAGGTCTTACAAAAAAATTAATCTCCCTCTTTCATTTTCTTCTTATAATCACTCCATTTAGCTACCACTTCATCAAAAAAATTATATTTATTTTCTGCCTTGGGTGGAGGAGATATTGATTTGTCTACAAGTACATTCTCTTGAGGTTATTTTTCTGTTTATTTTCTTTTCGTTGGTGCTTTCTACGAAATGTCACCTACTTAACCATTTTTTATGATAGTTTGATCATCATTTTCATGATGTTCTAAAAACACTCTTGTATTAATACCAAAACCAATTTTCGTCCTTCTCATAGTATCATCACTCAACAATATAATATTGAAAACTATGGGTTTTGAGATTCAAAAAAAATGAAGGATTCTAGGCACAAGAAATAACATTCTACAAGACTATAGTGTACATTATGATCTATGGCTGGAGGGTTCCATTCATGATATTTCTAGTAGTCATGAGAATATGTTTGATGAGGATTATATTCCATAGATTTACTAACAAATCCAACATGAAGATATCAAATTTCTTAAGGGAATCATTATCTCACTAACTCAGAATGAGAAAACCATTCATCTATAGAGATAACAATCTATATTAGGTTGAATTATTATTAATCATTAGTGTTGTAACTCCTTTCATCCGAAGGAACTAAATTTCCTTTACATTCTCAAAAAGTCCATCCTTAGGTGGAAACCTATGCGAGAAATATATTTCCACTCCTTCATAAGGAATGTCCAAAATACTAGCATCCAAGTTAAAATATAAATAATAAGTTACTCTGTAGCTCCTAAAAAAAACCATTTATCTTTATATTTTCTCATAAAAACTAATTTTATGTTAGAATTTTATAAGTAGATCAAGATAAATTGGACCATTCATATATTTTTTAAAAACACACATGAATTCATATTCATTCTTCTTAATTATTTTTGAAATTATAGAATCATCTTTTTTAAATAAATAGGGTCCACCATCCTTTCTCAATAAATTAAAAAATATTTTACTTCCTTGTTGGAGACCATCAGATTTTTCAAGGGAACCACAAGAGACATTTCTAGCATAAGAAAATAGAGAAAACTAAATAAATAGTATGAAGGGCGGTTGGTAATTTTTTAAAAAACACTGATACATACAATGTGGGGCCCGAATATGGGGACCATTATATAGGATTCTCCATGATGGTTCATATTCTTGAATCAAAACTTCAATTCAGATTCACTTGATCTGATCTGATGGCTGATATGAATGTCGAAGAAGGCTTTTGTTGGTTTCTATATTTTGATGTTTAGATGAAAAATAATATTTAGGCAATGTGAATCTGAAAAAGTTTTCTTAAATCAGGATAGAAATAAAAATAATGAAAAAAATGCAATTATGATGATTGATGTAAGTAAAAATACCTTCCAGATTGATCAAAACTAATTTTCTATATTGATTATAATCTTCTTAGGTTATGATTATTTTGATTTGTGAACATCAAAATTTTAGTTAACGACAAATTTATGTTTCAGAAAGAAAACATTTTGGAATGGGAAATATTAAAGAATAAACATATGAACTCCCCTATGAAAATTAGAATGTTAATGTATGGGTATCGGTTTCATTAAAAAGATAAAATGGATTATTACCTTAAGGTTATCATTCATAACTTTTGTTTAATGTATTAAAATATAGTAGAGGGTAATGATTTTCTAATTATGTCTAAACGTTGATCATGCCATCTAGTAAACTAAAGAATGATATCTCCATTATTTTACTGAAATTAAAATAGTTATACTTATGGAATCCAATCATTATGAATCCGAAATTTGTTGAAATTAAAATCTAATGAATCCACATTTTCATTTAAATGTATGATTTATAGAATATGAAGTATTATGTTTTATTTAATGAATATTGTATCTCCCTCATTTCTCCACATTACCACTCATTGCAAAAAGGACCACTTTGTGGAAAAAATACAAATTATTAAAAAAATGTTTTTAATGAGTATAAAAAAATCTAGAACTATTCTAAAGAGAAATAAGATGTGAATATATTTTATCAAATTCATTACATCCAAAAGTAAATTTTATTAAAAGTTTCTGTAAGGAAATAATTTTTTTATGACTAAATTCTTATGCTAATACTCATTAGTCTTAATGTCTCTGTTATTCTCTAAGGAATTTTTCATATAAATATCATTTTCAAGATCCATAGAGTGGTTATCCTTATCAAAATTAACGTATATAAGCTATTTATACATATTATCAAAGTCAAGGGGTTTTTTATCAGGGTCCTTTGAATGATCTGCTAACTATTTTAAAAAAATAATTTCTTAAATTTTTTCTATAATTTTTTTATCATATAATTATCATTCTCATGTAATTTATAAAATCTGGAGACATCTTCAAATGATGATAAGTTCTTATATTTTGATGAGGATGATTATTTATCCAAATATTTATAATATTCTTTATTAAGATAATTATCAATTAAGGAAATTTTAGTTCAATATTCATCATTGTATACATTATCCAAAAGAAAATGATTTCTAATAGGTAATCTTGTTTTATGAAAAATGTTCTTATAATTAGAAGATTAAAATTCTAAGGATTCATCTAAAGAGTCACTACCACTAGAACTCTAGTTGTCTTTGGCCTTTTGAACATTCACAAAATTAGATTTGTAGTACTTTATTATGATTATTTCGAAATGATTATCACATCCACATTATCTCTCGAGCATAAAACAATCAGGTATGATATGTACAACCATTTTTCATTCATAACAAGTTACTTCTGAATCATTCTTCACCATTATGTCTTTCTCCTTATATCTATATAGGAAATATTTATTTCCCAAAATCATTTTCATCCTTCGAGCAAGATTGGAATGTTCATTCTCTGAGTAATCATTTTCACTTGATTCGAATATTACAACAACATTCTTAGCTTTATATATTGTTACTCTTTTCCAGAATCGTTTATTGAGATGTATTAGTGAAGGAAACACTTCATTTCCATTATTATCCTTACTAATGTGTTAATATCTCCAAATTATTTTTCACTAGTAGTGAATTATTCCAAATAACTCATTAAGAGTGATGTTAGATACATTCCTTTTTTCATCTATATATGTCCTTTTGGATTCAACTCATTGGAAAAGATAACAATTATCATGTGCTCTAGAATTTCATCATCATGTTCTTTTTCTCTAATAGATCGAAGAATATTTCAAATAGTGATAAATTGTTGTTGAAATTTGAATACATGTTCTCCATAATAGAATAAAAATCCATGATATTCATATCTTAACATTTCTCTTCCAATTTGTATCCCTTTTGAAGTCCAAAAGTGTCTAACATAATGCTTTTATAGATACTATTGGCATATTCAAAAGAATATATTTTTCAATATATTTCCCTGGACATGGAATTAAAAAAGAATTGCATAACTTTTAGTTTAGTTTATATTCTTGTTTATCCTTATTTGTGAATGTTATGATTTTGTTGTTAGGAATCTTCTATTCAACTATTAGAATAAGAATGATATCCACTCCAGTGTTTATAACAAAATTTTTATCTTATATCTCTAATACTCATAATCATTAACGTCTAATATTTGTTGTTTTTTAGGATTACTAATTACTACAGAACAATAGTTCATCCCTACTATCTTATAAGAAAATAAAAAAATCATTTATACAAAAAATAGTATCTAAATATTTCATAAAGAATATATTTAAAAAAACATTATCATGAAATTTTATGTAATAAATGTTGAGCATGAAAACATATATAATGTATGAGTATTTCAATAACCTTTTCTAATAAAAATTGTACTATTAAAATATATATGTATATACTTAATTACAAGTTGGGGTGAATTTTAGGTTTAAAAAGAATTCATTTGTGTCCTTAAGAAAACATTTTTTAACAACGTTAAATAATATGGATTTTGAAACACTATCTAGTTCATAACAAGATACAACATTACAAAGTATCAGAACATATAGTTCAGATGACTAAAAATAAAATAAAAAATTACTTAGGGAATGATTATACCTTAAATCATATGAAATATTATTTATATCATAGAATACATGTATAAGAAAATATAAGAATGTTATACACTCATTCAATAACAACATGTAAAAAATTAAAAAATGTAACAACATCATGTAAACATGTATATAAAAGTTTTTAGCCCAAAGAATAGGTTATCCAACAACTTTTGATAATAGTCCCATGATTTATACATTCAATAAAGTATGTCGTACCAAAAATCTGATTAGTTATCCCCGCAAGCCCTCAATATCTATTTTAATCGACTTCCCTATCATTATATATTCGTAATTCCTACATCTCTGAGGTGATTGTCACCTCTATCTTCTTATCCCTGGAATACCTCGATCTTTATGTTTATTAGTACCTAGGTCTTCATATCTCCATATTTCCTTTATTGATCAATAAAATTCTTAATGGAACTTTTTATACTGAACATTTAGTTCATATTTTGAAGTTTTTGTGCACAAAATTTTCACAATGGAGGTTGAGAAAAGCACTCATAGCACAAAATCACTCTCTAAAATTTAGAACATCCCTCAATTCTCAATGTGTCTGAAATCATCAAATGGAGGATGTATTTATAGATATATATTCCAACGGTCATCTCCCTCCTCAAATGGTCATATTTTTTCATAAATCTCTAAGGGACCTATATATGTTCCACTCAACCAATGGTTAGTATGAATTGGATTTCAAACATTAGTTCAGTTTAAAAAACATGAGAAAAATTATCATGGTTATGAAAAAATAATATGTAAGGATCACATTTTTAATCATTGGAAACATTAACTTGTATTGAATATGATAAAACTAATTGTTAAATTAATTAAATGAGTTACTCTAAGAATTCATTTAATCGAATTCGTAGGAAAGTGAGAATCAGGGTCTAAAAATTTTTACAATCATTTTCTAAAATAAAGGATATTCGTACTCTGAATATTAAGGAATTTCGGTTCTAATCTGTGTTGAATTTGGAATTTTATTTTTAACGAATTAGGACTTTCATTTATAATGAATTCAAATTTGCAATTCAGAAGAAATAGAAATATGATTTCCAATCAAATGGGATTCATATATCATAATAAATCATATAACGATATTAGGAAAAATCAGAGTCTCATTTTAAATGAAATTAGAGTCTGATTTTTGATAAAATCAGAGACTGATTTAAAGAGAAATATGAGTCTAAATTTAGGATAAAAATGATTTTGATTTTAGGTGTATCCTAAATCCAATTTCCGAAAAAAATAGTCTGATTTCAGTAGAAATTAGGGTCTGATTTTTGAAGGAACAAGAGCTATATGTTAGGAGACATTATAATTGATTTCAGAAAGAAATTGGATTCACAATTCTGGGGAAATTTGATTCTGAAAAACATTATGTTTCTTGATTTAGGCAAGGATCAGATTTTTTTAATTATGAAAATTATGTTTAGTCTTGGATTATGAAAAAACATGATAAGACAATGAATGACATAGGTAATTCCAAACAAGTTTTTAGAGAATGAAATTTTTCGTTTATAAATTAATTATTGGAAATATATAATTTTACTTAATAATGGTCATATGATTTTAAAAGCATAAAAATAGTGAAATATTCATAAAGAAACTTTTTGAATCAATAATAATTGAACCTCTACATCTTGATGATAGTCTTTACATATGAAGTGTGGTTTTATCGTATTTTAATTAATTGAAAAGAGGTGTTCTAAGAGTTTTAGATAATCGTAATAATGAATTTGTATATTTAAAAACATAATTAATTATTTTATCATGTATATCATATATTTAGTGTAATTATATGGATAAATAAAATTGAATACACATTGTTAATAGTTATATATCTCTTGTTGGAAACTACTTTTAGATTACAACTTTTCCATGAAAGGATGTTCTTTTGGAAATGAATGAAGCTATATCAAGGTAAGAATGAAGGTATGAATATTTAATAGTAGGTAAATGATGATCTAGACGATTCATTCATTATGAATATTTATGGACAATAGGTATTCACTAATAAGTTATTGTGGGGTCAGTACTAGAATTTACAAATAAACTATTGAATTATTTTTTATAAGAACGTGGATCAAAATTGTTATAATATTAATATAAGATGATAATATTTTAATATATGATCATACAATAATATTTAAAAAATTATAATGTATTTTTAACCCTTATCTCATATGATAAATCTCATGTTAATCGTATTTATTGTTTTCATAACATTATTTTTTTTACAATTCAAAGGAAATGAATTATGCCATAAAATAAATTTAACTAGTAATTTGAGAATAAATGATATTACCAGACATATATAATTCAACTAGATGAATATAGTATTTTTATGAGTTTTGAATAATTTAATACAATATAGTTTATTTTAAAATACAACTAAATCCTTTTTCAGAACTATTAACATAATTTTTCTTTGAAAACACTGTGAAATTAATTGAATTAGAATATAAATCATTTTACCATTAATAATACATTATTATTAATTAAATAATTCGTTTGACACCATGATTCATCCAAAAAATATTACATTTGAAGGTTTTAAAATCATTTATATTATATTTATTTTTCATGCACATGAAATATGGTAGACTTGTGCAATCATTTAGCGAAATAATAAAAAAAAATTGGAAATAACTTCTCATCATAAATATATATTATATATTTTTAAAATAAATTTTTTTTTAATATATACCATATTATTCTTTCTATGTGATCTTAGAAAACCATTTAAAGTATATGGAGTAAAATTTTGTATTTTATTTATATTAAATAATTAAAATAATATAATCAAGGAGAAAAGGAACCAAAATTTCATATATTCAAATTTGGTATGCCTACTATCATGTAAATAATATTAGAACAAATATATACTTGTATTATGATTATTTTTGAGACCATATGTCAGCGTTTTCATTTGATTTTTATCTTTTTAACACTGTTGAGGTAAAACAAATTACCATGCTTACTAATGATAATGAAAAAAATTAGAGGTACATATTAATGAAATTATAACCATATAATAATATATATTTTATAAAAATTTCATGAATCAATATCTATAATTAGAATAAATTTATTTTTATATATATTAATAAATAGAAATTAAAATTATTTTAGAAAAATGCATTATTAGGGATAAAAATTAATTTATATCAAATCCACAAAAAATGATAATTTAAATGTAAATAATTATATATTTATGAAAATATTATATTATATTTATCCTTAAGAAATAATAAAATATATAATTGGGCATTATAATTCCACTATTTAAATAAAATAAATCAAAATATTTGAAAATTCTATAGTTTTCACTATCCACTAAAAAATAAATCATTTCAATAAAATCCAAAAAATTATAAAAATTAAATTATGATGTTTTTATTTAAAAAATTTATTTTAATAATATAAAAATATGAAATATTTTTGGTATTAAAATATAATTTCCATTAAAATAATAAAATAAAAAATAAATTTGAGGAATATGCATTTTTATAGCACAACATGAGGCCACTAAATAGAGAGTTATTTTCTTAAAAGCCATTAATTAATTATTTTTTATATTATTAAAACCATTAAAAATTTAATTTTAATGATTTTAATCATATTTATAATTTCTAATTTATTATTTTGGTTGAAATATTTTTTTATAATATTTCTCAATTTTATAAAATCTAAGTGTTTTAAGTCAATATATTTATCAGACATCCAATAATTTCGATATAAATTTTTTGGATGTTAAATTCTACCACCTAATATAAAATATTGCCAGGAAATTAGTTTTTTATAAAACTGGTTTAAATTATTAAAATACCTATTTTTAAAACCCATATAATATAAATGGTTGAGAAAAAAACATATAAAGAGAGAATGCGAAAATTGTAAAGGATACCTGAAAGGACATATAAACATGTTCCCAACTAAAGAGGATGTTTTTATCTATATGGAGGGAAACAATAACACCCATGGAATTATAGAGATATATTGAATATATTGTAATGTTAATTTCAATGAGAAAAAAAAACTATAAACCATTAAGTGTTGAAAAAACCATCAATTCATCAAAAATTAAAGTAAAAGTTTAATATTTCTATTTCATGATCACTATCCAAATCTGAGTTACTATTTTATAAATATTATATAAAAATGTTGAAATATATTTACTTTATATGTTTTTTAAATTTCATAGTTTTGTTTTGCTTTAATGATTATCCACTTTATAACTTACTCTAACAAGTGAAATTTTCAAATGATTTTTTATTTATGCATGAATGTTAACTATTTATGTATTATAAAATCTATAAAATTGTGAAGATCCATTATTTATATGTCATGATATTTTCCAAAACAATTGCAACCACCAGATAACCAATAGGATAAATATAATATATTATTGTATTATTACTCCATAGTAACACCTACAGTACAACATAATCCATTCCATTAAGAATTTTTTTTGAATCCTCCTAAATATGTCCCACAAAATTTAAAAAATAAAAATCCAAAATATTTGATCACTTTTTTATCAAACATATAATTTTATCCATTGAATAAATTGTATCTCATAATGTCACATACAAAGAAGTGGAATACATTGATCATATAGTTTTGAAAGATATTAACAATCTCGATCACAATGAAACCTCATTGTAAACATATATAATTATAATAACAAATATATATTATATTCGACAAATAAAATATATCACTATTAATTATATTACAGAAATATTAATATATAATAATCATCATCAAATATGACCTAAATCCCATTGACAAAAATTCACAAACAAATTTCAAGGATTCCAACACCATTACATTAACATCATCAATGTCATGATCATATAAGTTATTATCATTCCTATAACCAAGTGTTCTAAAAAAATTCCCCTTACCACTTAATCACATGTCATGGTTATTAGAAATATTCGATATATTTTTTCAAAACCATAAATTAATAATACAATAAAACAGTAATAAGATGGTTCATGATTAGTATAACTAGAATATCATTTATATAACACATTAAAATAATATTTGTTTAATCCTAGAATAAAAAAATTATCATCCAACATCAATGATTGAAATACAGTAGGTATTTCATATGTCACAGAGTTAACCATATAATTTGAGAATTAACAATGATAATTCCATATTTCCCCATCTATTTAAAAAATAATTCCTTATAATGTTTTTATATTCCATTCATTTCCAAATTGAAAGCACTATACCAGTCAATTAATATATTATATTATGTTCTTATTCATTAATTATTGATATGATGTAAATTGAATACTCTTTCCTCTATGATTAATGCCAAGTGAACTTTTATAGATGTATATTTCCCTGTTATTTGACCTATTAGAAAAAACTCATATATATTGTTGGAAATAATATATCATGATAGGTAATTAAAAATAATCTTCAGTGTACACCTTATAGTTCCCATCATATGCAGTATATCTTGATGAAAATGTTTTCATTTTTTATCACATTCTTTATCAACAGGATTATTTATTTTTCTAGCCACTGAATGAAATTAAAAAAATTATTATGATACATAATAGAAATATTGAGAAACCAGTTAATCATTAATATTCATTTATAGGATCTCTAAATCTTGAAAATTTATTTTAAATATAATACCCCTTAGGTTTAACATAATATATCCATGATCATCATCTATCTAAAACATTCATAAGGGTTTTTAATGAAGATGTGGGTAAACCCATGTATATCCCCCTCGAGAGTGTAAGATCAAATGAAATGTAAGGGGCCAATCACCTTAAACCGAAATGATGTTATATATATACAAGAATTTCTATTATCGGGGTTATTACCATTTCATGCCACTATTCCAAAACCATATAATATCTTAATTTATAGAAATAATTATATAGATTTGATAACCACGTAATCTCAATTATAAAAAAACCTTAGGATGTTGTATTATACATAGACATATTTCCAATGGTTTCAACCAAGAATATTATCATAATATACTATTATTGATTAATACCCATTGTAATACAAGATATATCAACCCATAATATTTTTACATAAATATTTCTTCATTTTAGATGAATGTTAAATAAAATACATTATAATCCAATCCTAAAATATATTGGTTTATTGTTCTGGGAAACTTTATACATAATTATTATATTTCATTAAATATCTAAAATATTCCTGAAAACGATCTTCTCAAGTTATTCTATTCTTAGTCACAACTTATTTAACACTTTTTTTTATAAACCAGGAAAATGAAACATAAGAAAGGGTGATCATCGATTCTAGATAAGGGTTAAAAATAAAGATATCAATGATCATTGATGTTTTACATGATAATATGGATATAGAACATGAGAATAATATTTCATGAACATACCCTCTATATCATAGATCATTATCGTAATTCATGTAAACAAGCATGTAGATACAAAGACATGAATCATAAATGAAACGAATAACATTATCCAAAATAGAATCAAAATGGAATAAGAAATGGGTTTAAGTGACACTCATAAGCATATAAAATCATTTATTTATGTATGTATTGGTTATAAAATATCATAGGGGATTGGGATCACTGCCACTATGAAGACCCATATCCTAGTAGCATAGAATTATTACTTACTTTCATACATTGGAATTATATACAATAGGTCACATCTGAAAGAAATGAATATTTTATTATTCTAGGAAAATTATATATATAATTATATATAATATTATAATAGAATAACTAAAATATATCATGGTATTTTTTTGATACACCCATATTTTAAATTAGTATAACATTGTATTTTAACCATAATTAATTTCCTAACACCCTATGCAAAAGAAAGATAAGAAAAGGTTGAGCTCCAATGTTTTGTAAGGGTATACACAAAACATAAGATACCTTACATAAATAAGTAAGAATAAATATAGAAAGGAAATTAACTGAAAAACAATCAATTTAATTAATAACATCAAATCGAATAATAATAGTGTAATAATAAAAAATGGTCAAATAATTATTCATAGATAATCTATTGAGGTTGAAACATATCCATCTATATAATAACTAGTCGAATAATCACATGTGCATTAATAAATAATCTCACAATGATATAGTGGATAATCCTAGACATCACAATCAAACCATCAAGGCCTCAAGACATACATCATTTATCAATGGTTATGTCGATGCCCAAATAACCAACAATTTCTCTTATAATTCATAAAGATGATTAAAGGTGATCAGTTATTCTAGGACCACTGGTCAAATAATAATTACAATCAAATCCTAATATGAAAGTGGATAATAATAATCAATGAAAATATTGATATTTTAAAAACTACAAAAAAAATGTTAATAATAACCCTACCAATAAACAAAATCATAAAACATCCAGATTATTATGTAGAATGGAATAAACATACAACATTCCTAGTAAATGTAATTGTAAGAAATTAATATAACTTATAAATTTGTTATCATTAATCATATTCTAAATTTATCATATTTAAAATCAATGATTTTTTTTTGTTGATGAATATTAATACCATAAAAATTTGTAAAAAATTCTTAGGGAAAATAAAATTTCCTCTTTTAAAATAATAATCAAAAATTTAAATTGCTCAATATAATAGGAAAGAAATTTCATTGAAAATAATAATTTAATCTTATGATGGAATAATCAATGAAATAAATGTTCATTATGGAATTTAATTCAGTAAATGTGGTATTATTTAAAAAAATTCCATTGAAACTATTATAAAATGGTATATTGGTACCATGTTCAAAAAACAATAAGACTCCATTACAGTCATTTTTATATGTAAGACATTGTTAAAATTATAAAATGGTAACCGTATGGAAATTTAAAAAAAAATTGAATACATTTTGAGATATATTATATATGAAATAAAAAGTCATATCTATCGAATAGTTTATTAGCTTGTTATTTTTTGTAAAATTATCAATCATTATGAGTTCCATGATATATAAATTGTACTATTAGATAAGAATATTGTCTATAACTAATAGAGATAAAAAAATGTATCATTTAAGATATAAATATCAAACAATTACCCAATAGGTATCTTAAATAGAAACATTTTTGGGTAATTATGGGATTCTGAAATAAACACTCACCACACTGTAAACATTTAATTGTAAGTCCCATAAAATAAATAACAAAAATTTAAATATTCAATACCATTAATATAATATTTTTACCTATATAATATATTATATATTCAGTATGTACACCACACAAAATAAATAATTAGTGAATATGGAACATGTATCAGAGAAGAAATGTTAGATTCGAAGCCCCAACTCATATACAATTTTTACTATATGTTTTTGAACATCCTATATATAAAATATAGATATTTTATAAATCTATTATATAAATATAATCATATAAAACATATGGTGTATGATTTTTTATATGCTTAAATCATACATTTATTGAACAAATTTCATTATATATATTTGTTTTGTGTAATAACGAATTCATTTTTCATGAATGTTCTATAGGGAATATTTCTTCATTATGCATAGACCAGATTTAAATTTTACAAAGAATATTAATCATGAAATAAATATTATATCAGTTCATTTTTATAAATATATATAATTATTAATCCTTAAATTTTTTAAAAAATCAATGACTTTATGTAAGGAGACTGTAGTTCTTATATATGCATGCACATTGTTTCCATTTTTTAACCGATGAAACGAAGGAAAAAAATTATTTTCCCACTATAAGAAATTTATATACCAAATATATTATATATATTGATAAAATAAATCATCATTATAATAAATTAGGTAATAAGAAGAATAAAATTTCATCTCTCTTCATAGGTTGGTTGTATTCATGTACAAATGAGTGAGGTTTTTATTTTCCAATGGATTTTAAGGTATGATGGTAAATGAGGTATTATATTTTCCTAACTATTATAATGTAAAAATATGACATATAAACATATTATTTGAAATTAAATATATCTAGAAGATAGGGTGATGGAAAATGTATGACATCGGTAGGTGAGGTACTAGTGGTCTCTGGAAAAGATCGATTATTTTAGTTCCTTTTTCACTAATGAGGATATAAATATAAGATGTTAAATTAATTTAATTACATATCAGTATATGGGATATAGTGGTGTTGTAATTTTAGAGTATTAATAAAATAATTTATGGTTTTTTTGTAATATAAAAAATAAAACCCCCAATTAAGCATGATACGTCTTTTTCGGACAAATCCTTTAGGAAAGCATAAAAATTCCCTTAAATATATTTTTTTTAATAAAAAATGTACTCTTTGAAATTAGTTTGGATGATTGGTTATAATTTGGGAAGTTATTAACCAAACTAAATGGATCGTAATTTTCTTATATAAGATGAGTGGGGGTGTCCCATAATATGATGGGTAGAGGATAGAATTGGAATTTTTGAAAATGATGATTTATACACACATTGTTTCTCATTACACAACACTCAAAAATGTATTATTTTTCATAATTTGATTATATAACATATATATATTTCCAGTAAATATGAAATATTGTATTTTCTAGTAAATTGTAAACATTATATTTTTATTTATGCCCCTATAAATATTTTTGAACCTTATCGACATAATAAATATAGAGTTTTATTAATATTCATTTCGAAAAAAAATTATTCTAGAATTATTATATATTTCAAATAATCCTAATTGCAAAATTTAGGACACATTTTAACAAATTCAATTCATTTTTTTGAATAATTCTATATCAATATAAACTTAATGATTTGATAAAAAATCATTTTCAAAAAGAACCGTTTTCAAAAAAAATAAATGTTTTTATATAAACATTTAATAATAAAATTCTTCGACTTACCTAAATCTGATTATATTTAATATTGTTGAGGTTAATTTACTTCTTAAAATTTCAACACAAAATTGAAAATTTTAATTTCATTAAAAGTCATTTTTGAATAAAAATCAGTATTTTTTACTTTTAATAAAAAAAATTTGTAAAATTATAATGCCAATAATTCAAAAACAATATTGAAATTTTTATTTTACTAATTATGTAATGTTTCTATTAAAAATTTAAAATGGTAAAAAAATAATTTAAAAATAATTGTTGACAAAATATGATGAAACTATTTTTTAGATGAATATAAATTTTAATCGAAAAATTTGAAATGTTTTAGATTTTGTATGGCTACTGGAAATTACTACACTTGGAGATTCTATTATCTACTTTAAAATGTGATTATTTTGGAAGGTAATTGACATTTTATATGATTAACACCTAATTTTTTTTGGAAAGAAATTTATTATAGTGATATTATTTCAAGTGTGAGGATCAGACTTGCAAAAGGATTGTAGTGATTCATTTATGACACATTAGATTGATTATGGGACTCAAATTTCTTAGAAAAAAAAATTCATTTTTTGTTGTTAAAAATATGGTTGACTATCTTCATAAAGAAAATTTCCCTTTAAGTTTTAAATATGCATGCTAAAAATGATTGATGCTCTATTTTGGGTCTGGTTTGATGTACATCTGTTTTTTATGCATTTTCATATGTATCCCAAAATTTTAATATTGTTTCGGCTCATTATACATCATCCATGTTTTATAACATTGATTTAATTAAATATATTTTTAGTCGAATGAAATGGGTGACCATCTCGCATCTCATTCAATTATAAACAGGTTGAAAACAACATTATTCCATTCCCTTGGCTAGAAATAAAAATAATGTAACAATAAAATATTTTATATAATATATACTACAAAATTCAATTAAAACATAAAAAGATGTAATTATTTTATTTTTTGAAGATAATTTTTTTTTCATGTGCATAATAATATAAATTGAAAAATGATTTTATACTTTGAAATTAATTTTCAATTCATAATTAATGAATTTATTTTTTAAATGTATGCTAAATTTAATTCTATATTATACTTTATTTTATTACTACCATAAAAATTTATGGAAACTTTATAAATATCAATTTTGAATAATATTATTTTTGTTATAGCTATTTTAAACCAGATATTTTTTCTATAATTGGATGTTTTAGAGATTAAATTTTGTTTAAAAATAATTTATAAAATCGTATGGTTTTACATTTTAAAACATTGAATATAACTTCAACCCCAAAATCATGTCACAATGACAGATGAAACTAAGGATACTTTTACCTCATCACATCTTCATGTTCCCACATAACATCCTCAAATTAGATGTTTCGCCAAATTAATTAGATCAGGTGACTGGTCCAGATATTTATAAGATTCTTACTATGATAATGAATTTAAATAAGTTTCACTGTATATGAATTTTCACAATATTATTGTATGGACTATATGTTTGGTAAATGTTCAGGATTAGATATGTACATCCCCATGAAAAAAATGGGATCACATAATGAACATGAGACAGTTCTGGGGGAAGCACCAAGCAATAATAGACCAACCAATATCAATCAAAATTTTTAAAGTGACTAATATATGTTGTGATGAATTTTCAATTCTTCCCTATTATTGTAAATCATTTTATGTAAATAAATTATTAGAAACAAACTTTTAATAACATTAAACTCTATATCCTATCGATGATTATTAGGGCAACATTTTTATCAAATTTTATAAGATAGTATGTGTTTTTATTTAATATTAATTTTTCTTCCTCTCCATTTCTATATAACATCCCATATAATTTTTATAAATCATTATCAATATATGTTAGAGTTATGCAGCTTATTCCACAATGGGATTCATAATTATAAATATGGGATTTTATGTGAATGTTTTTTATATGAATACTCAAATAATGTATGGTATTGATACGATTTAAATCAATATAAAAATAACACATCAAATAATCTATGGTTTAATGAATTATTTTAGATATAAAATCTATATATGGATGACATGTAGTGATAAAAAAATTACATATCAAGATCATGATAAAAAAATCGACAGATCATCTAGGTAATCTTTATTTCCAAATCATATATAATAGAATAAAATATTCCATGTGATAATAAAAATTCCAATATATATATATTATATAAATATAATAATGATATAATTAATCTATAATGTAAATGAATTGTGTTGACATTATAAGGTGATCAACTACATCAAATATATTATTACAGGCTAGAGAAATTTTGGGGAGTCTGAAAAAATGGTGAGGTTTTTCCAATTCTGGTATGTGTAATATTTATAGAATCCCCTTCGAATTTTATCTCTTAGATATAACATAAATTTATACTAAAAACAAAGATATATCCTCTATGATATATATTTATATTCAATCCCACTATAAATACTATTTATATTCAGTCCAAGTCTTTATAATTATAGAATATAGAGAGATTAATAAAAAAATTAGCCCCATATAATTTCTCCTTATATAGATCTGGTATGTATGATAGACATAAAATATTCTTGAACCCTATCATTCATTAATAATCAAGTTTAAATTGGAGAACATTTTTTTCCTTCATCAGTAGCTATACACCTTCCTTGTTTTCTTCCTTATTCCTAATAATAATTGATGGATGAACATTCATTATAATAATATATAATTCCTTCATTTCTATTAATATTACTAGATCCATCATTTGAAAAGATAGAAATATTTGAACATTTTTGTTGCTTATAATAGAAAATATTTCATGTTCTTTCCATATGAATGCATCATAATCATTATTTACCATTACGTGGTGTTAATTAATTGGGAAACCATATTATTTAGTGTATTTTTGACTCTTTTTGACTTAATACATACATTAAAATTTCATTATTAGTATATATATAACATATTCCATTGTGTAGATAATGTCTCAAAATATTTAATAAAAAATGACTACATGTAACATCAAATCATGGCTTGGGTAATTTTTCTCCTGATATATTAATTATCATGTGGTCTAATAAATAATTATATAAATCATGATGATAATGAATCCAAATCATGTAATTTATGAATCAAACTATTTTAGAAACCATTAACCACTATATGGTAATGTGAGAATTGGGGCAATGACTAAAACATAGTTTAGGTACTAGAAATTTCAGTAACATTAATAAATCTAGAATAATTGGTTTCCATTTTGAGTTAACAATGTGAATATATTATAAATATGTGAATAATTCTCCAAAATGTGGCACTAATACCAAAAAATATATATAAATAATCGGTTCTCAGTAACTATTGTTGGTTTGGTCCATTTATCAATTCATTCTTTCTTTGAAGGATCCACTAATATAGCCTCACATGAGATTATATGACCTATAAATATATCTTTATAAAGATAAAATTAACACATGGATAATATTTTATAAACACATTATTTTGTCATGTCCTTCAATAAAAATTTAAAATAATCATCATGGACATCTTTTATAATTGATTATATAAGAATATGATATATAAATACTAGAAAAATGTGTAAAAGTTACTTTATAAAGACACTATTCATTAAATGGAGGATGATTTTGGAGACATTTTTAGTACCAAATGGAATAACTATAAATTGATATTTCTGATACAATTTTTGATAATGATATATTGGATATGTCTTCATATTTTACCATCAATTGATATTAACTTGTTCGAAATATTGAATTTGGAAAATTACAGATCTCTTCGTATTTTTTCAAAAAAAATCATTGGTTCCCGGTAGAGGATACATATACTTGATATTAATCAAGTCATGTTCTAATTTATCATTGAAAGGATTTAGGGATCCATAATAGATATTTAAAAATATAAACTACTGGACACAAATATGATTTACATAGCCAAATAAAGATTTTACATATGTTTCTATAGATTTGATTCATTAATTCATATAACTCAGTCAAATCCATTCAATATAGAGTATTTAAAATAAGTTAATCACAAGGAATGAGTCCTTTTTAAAACACAACCTCATGATTTTGTGAAATACTATGAAACTAATCTATGAATGAAAAACTCTTATAAAATAGTCATATATAAGATATTGTGGGTTTTACTAATCATCTGAGATAAACACCACTTTTTTAGAAATAATGAATAATTTAGTTTATTTTATTTCCATTATATTTTAATTTTGAATATCAAACTAAAAAATTAACAAAGGTTGTTAAAGAAAATTAAAAATTACTTCCCCACATCAGCAACTAATTTGGTGTTTATCAAGATATAGTACTTCCATTCCAAGGATAACAATTAATTCATCTAAAGATAGAGTAAATTTTTTTAGGAAGTATGTCCACGCAATCTTTAAATGGAGATGAATCAAATAATTGAGATATGATCATCGTACCATTATGGGATTTTCATTATTAACTCAAAATCTAGTTTTGGAGGGATTAATTGAATAACTACAAAGTTGTCCTCATAAAAATAGGAATTTTGAACAAGATTGAAATAATTTTATTGTAATCCCATACTTGATAACAACTATACCTTTCACTACGTCATTAGGAACATATATATCTAATGTATTTATTTCATTTTCCTAACCTTATACCCTTATATTATTTTTTGGTATGTTCTGATGATGTATAGAGAATTAGTTGGAATAGAGATTTATCCTCTTATAATTAAATCACTATACATTGAGGTATCCTTATTTAGACTTTTATTCATGGGAATGATTTGATTTTTCACTACACTTGAATCAAACTCCATTTCATTTGATAAATATGCCATGTTTTTTCTTTCCTACGAAACACATTTTTTAAATCTCCCCATTCTCTTCTTCCCCTCGTCTATTTTTTTATCAAGTATAACCACCTTATATCACATTACATTAAAACAATAAAACATTGATAATTAATTCTCTATCTTGAATGTACTCGACACTATATCATCACATGAAGAGATTTATATGGAATCTAGTTCACATAAAAGGATTTACATCAGTCCATTAATGATAGAAGAAATAATTTTATTTTTATTAAATAAATAGTGCGTTGTATTCCATAATGGTATTATAATTTAAGGTTCATACTTATCAACATTTTCTACCTCCATTGGTCTTAGAATCAAAAATTTACTCTCTATATTCACTTATTTTTCATTTATAAATTACTTTTCAAGGAAAAATTATTTAAAATCATTCAATAAAATGCTCAAAATTTCCTCATAATCCTCAATTTTTAGAATCAGTGGCCCCCTTTGATCCTTATCCCAAAAGAGATTAAATCAAATATGAAAATATTACCTCTTTTTTTAAATTTTATAGTTCCAAAAATCAAATATATGGTACATTTCTATTTCTCTGGTACAAATAGTTTTGTAGTCCCAATGAACAATGCAATATGTTATTGCATAATTAAGTCTTTCATTTTTTCTCTGCAATGTGGATAAAATTGATTCCCTATATAGGAAATGTTATTAGTCATAACATTATTTATCATCCCCAATATGTTAATAATTTGATCAGTGACATTGACATATATGAATCGAAATTCATTATATATAACTATAGCGAAATCATTAAATGGATTACATGCATTGATATAGTTTTCTATGATTTCATAAGGAACCATTTGTAAAATTATGTAATTCATTATATAAGATTAAAAAACTATATTTTTTAATCCCAGAACTAGTTTAAATCATTAAGTAAATATTAAAATTTTCTTCATAACTAATATCATAATTAAAATTATTGTCTATTTTGCTAATATTCACAATATATATAACTACATTCAAATCCATCATAATGGATTTTAAATAAAATGTTAATTAACAAAATAATATACCTCAGAGTGTAAAAATAGGTGTGTGTAAATTCAAATTATCATTCACCAGGTGACGATCAAGAGAAATACTAATACGAACTTTTTAATTTTATTACCCAAAGGTACATATATTCCATAGAAACATCCAACTATATTATATATAGAAGATGTGATTATAGGAAACCTAATATAATAGATTATTCAACCAATCCCTAGTATGTTCGTATATACTTATCATCATAGAGTATCAAAGGGATATGTTCAATGATCGATGTTTTTTCTAAATATAGTTCCCAAGAATTCTATAAAAATATATCTCATACCAACTGTAATAACCATGTCCCTAGTAGGCTAGAGTTACATTATATATTGATACAAGATATATCATGCCAATGTATTTAACATTTTTGTAGTATTTTCGATTTATATAATTACATGAATCTCAAATTAGGATTGAGTATATTGAATATAAAAAAATAGTTTCATTGAGTAAACCATTATTTTGTTTAAAAGATCCCTACTAAATATTCATAATAATTATTTTGTCATCTTGTGGAATGGAAACATAAAAAATGGGTGGCCTATAGTTCAATTTATGGGTATTAATACATCATGATCTATGATGAATATGTATAGTATGATCAATATGAAAATATAAATAACAGATACACTTTCTATTTTATCAATATCCAAATGATATTGAATAATTTTGTATGAATAATTGATCATCAAGTATTTTAATATAAATAATCACATAAGGTTGAAAAATATGCATGTATATTCTAAAAAATTGAATAATAAAATAGAAATCCAAAACTAATCACATTATATGGTAACTCCAAATTGTTGAAATCATATTCATACCATTATTTCCTCATTCCAAGGAAAATTACATAAAAGTTTTATTCCATGCCTAATAGCCCAAGATAGTCATCTTGTGAGGACTTTTGATGCATTGACGTGTAATATAATTCACGGACCCACCTATAACATAATAAATCAAAATCATTATCTATTTGAAATGGTTTAATCTTAATTATCACAATAATTCATATTGTAAAAAAGCATCTAAAAAGATAACAACTTACCCAATCAATAAACATAATAATAGTCCATCTATATTAATATAGAAAATGATATCAAATTAAAACGTCTCCAAAAACACTAATCATTAACAATCAAAATAAAAAAAATGGTATTATTATAAAGAATCCAAAATAAATGATTTAAAAAATCTAGGATATCTTGATTTTTTGAATAAATGTACCATAAAAATGTCATCGAAATAATTTTTGATGAATTTTTCTAAAAAAACAATAAAAGATGAAAATTTGAATATTGTAATGTATTTTCTATTTTTAATTGAATAATGAAAAATATAAAAGGAATATTGAAATAAATTATTCTTCACGATGGTGGGTAATTTTAAATATTCTATATATGTTAAAAAAAATATTTTCATAGTATTATAATAAGGTCAAATAATACATCATTTTTAAGAAATCCGGAAGACTTATTTTAAGAAAAATTTAAAAAAGTAAATCATATGTAAAATTCAGAAATATAAAATTTGGTTCTATGAAATGAAATTTTCAAATATTTCAAGAAATCATTTATATGCATGAAAAAGCATTTTCAACTGAATTGAAATTTAATGAGATATTTTCAGAAAAGACATTTCTTAATCATTTTATATACTAATTAGAGGAAAATTGTACTTTAATATTTCTTTAATTACCCTATGAGAATAAAATATATTTGTTTTAGGATATAAATATGAATTAATTATCCCATTAGAGACTTACAAAAAAACAATCTTTTGTAACAATGGGGCTCAGAATTAAATCCTTAACAATTTGAATCATTTTTATCATAATCTCTGTGATTGAAAAAAAATAAACTAAAACATTATTACCATTACGATAAAAATAGTCATGTTATAATATATCATAGGGTAAATATATAAAATATATATTTTAAATAAGTTGTTAATACGGAATAAGTCTTCCATAAGTAAATGTGATATTAAAAACCCTTACCCTAGGATTCGATTTCATTAGAAAAAGATCATAACACTTGTAAAATAAAGATAGATTTATTAAAAATATATTACACAACCATAATCATATATATCATATCTTATGTTATTATTTACAACCATTTATGAACATTTTAAAAAAAATTATGTATAATTGTTTCAGTTAATAAATTATTTATTTTCTATTAATGTTTTAGTTTGGATGTTTCAGTCCACTAACATAGATAATGGGTAAATAATCTAATGATTTTAAATATTAATATAAATATAATATATATAAAGTTTTAATTAATTTTGAGTAGTCAATAAATTTAATATAGAAAAATGAATTACACCATTCAATGTAATGGTGATCCATTAGTTAGAGTGAAATATGATTTATTATTTTATAATGAATGGAATAATGGAATGGAAAATATTATTTCACCTTCCTAGAATCATTATAATATCAAAAATATTTTATATTTTTATTAAATCATTCCTCATTATCATCAAATAAAATAATAATATGAATAACTCATTACATCTCTTCGTGGAGCATACAGTTCACAAAAATACATAAAAGACGCTGTCGTTTTCTAATATAAGATAAGGTTAGAATATATTTGTGATTTAAAAAAATTAATGTGAATAATTATTTTTATTAAAAAGTATATATACATTACATCTATCAATATATCCATCCCTGAGAGGTTTTTTTAGAAAATGAATTACGTTAGTTTGAGAAGTTTTCCTCAAATATTCAAATAATCAATAATTTAATTTCTAATTTGATGCATGTGGATATTGATATAGATTAATCCAATGAAAAATTTATAGCTCCATATATGGTATTTATTATTGTGTGTAATTACCAAATATTTGGAAAATATTTTTTGCAGGATGAAGAATAAAAAATAAAAAATATTGGTTAAGAAAAATACCTTTTATTTTTACATTGATTTTAGTATACCATTGAATGTCATCACATCACTATATTTATAGAAGAATGCATCTAGAACATAGGATAGGTAAATAATGATTTAATATTTTTAAGGATATTTTGATCTAAAGGGTAATTGATGTGTGTTGAAGAGAAGAGTGGCGGTGACCTTTTATATGGGGGAGAGGTAACACAAGGAATTCTTTAAAAGAATAAAATATAAAAAAATTATCAAACAACAAGGATCCAATAATTATTATCATCAGACCATTTATTATATAGTATTGATATATTTCTAAGAAACATAATGTAGACAATATTTTATGTCATATTAATAAAAAAAATTATTTAATTTCATTGTAAATGCGTTTTATTATTAATTGGGTAAATATTTTTTTATGATTTTACTATTTAGTATGAATAAAATATTTATAAAATATTTTAAATTATAAATTATTTTGGTTCCCAATATAAAATCATTTTTTACAAATTAAATTCAAATAAACAGAATAACTTCGTTAATGTGTAAACCTATAGGTGTGAAAACAATTGGTCTTACAAAGGAAATGTCTTCAAAATATTAATGAATTTTTATATGAAATATTGAATATATTTTATTAAAATGGCCTAAATTTGGTTAAATATACAATTATTTAACTACTTTTTTATAAAAAATATAAAACAAAATTATAATTTTAAAATTCTTAATGAAGACGGGTTTTTATAAAAACAAGTTTTTTATACCTATTCATCAAAAAAATATGCTTATCCTAAAATTATAAAAAATTCAATCTATGATAATTCTGATGTTTTTTATTTTTATAGTTAATTTCAATTTTCTTGTAAATTTTTTAAATGTGTCAACAATTAATTTCAAAATAATTGTGAAAAATGTGATAATCTTCTTTTGAAAAGAATATAGTTTAAAGTAAAATAATACATGTATTCCTTAATTTTCAATGAAAAATAATATATGATGTATTAAAATTATTATATAATATATGATATATAAAGTTAATTATTTTTATTCATCAATATTAATTTAATTAATTAGGTATGATAGAAAACCCATTGTACACATAAAATAATTTTTTCAAGAAAACATATATTCCACTGTTAATTTATGTTTCAATAGTATGATATGAAGTAATTTTATAATTGTGTAATCCATATAACTTTTATATTATAGTTAGTTTTATTCATAATGAAAAAATTAACTATGATGTTATAATAGTCACTTTTAAATTATATTATTTATATCACAATTCGTTTTGACTACACATTTAATGTATCAAAAGTTATCATAAAATTAAATTCTTTTGTATTTATTAACAAAATACCAGGTTTTAACAGCTCATTCCATCCTATCCTTAGTTATGGTACACTCCCAAGACTATCATATGTGACATTTCCCCTCACTTAATTGGGATAGCTCATGATTCAAGTCCATAATATCCCATGAGATTTTCCCCACTACAAAATTAATAAGAATAGTAAATAATGAGAGTTAACCTAAAACATAATTAATAACATATATATGTATCCCACTAGATCATGAATCATTTATCATATCATCAAAACATAAAATATGGAAAGGAAACATCATTCAATGTAATTTTTTTATCTTCGTCATATTATAATACATGGGAAAATAAATGGGTTTCACAAAAATCTGACAATTATTGTCATAAAACATCAATAATAATATTAATGATGGTTTAATTTGATATTATCTCTAAAAATAATCATTAACATCCAATTATTTTAAATAGATGAAAATTCCATTAAAATAAAACATGAATATTTATTTACAGAAATATCATTTCTGTTTAAAAATGTATTATTTAAAATTAAAATAAATATTAAATATTATAGAAATAGTGTATTTTTAAAAATATTAGTTATCATAATATTTTAAGATGAAAATATTGATTATGAATGATGGTGGTAAAATTTATTCACACAATATACCATAAAATAATTATTTTTCACATATTTTAAAAGACAAAAATACCTACCCTTTAAAAAGGTAATAGTATTTCATTAAAAATTTGAATTTTATTTCAAGAATGTTTAATAATTCCATAAAAAATATATTCATAATATTAAAAAATTCATGAAAATGTTTTAAATAGAACACAGATATGGAAGAAAAATATTCCCATTCAAATAAGAAATAAAGATTTAAAAAACATTCTACAGATCTTTTATATTCCAAAACATGTAAAAGGTAATCATAATTTAAAAATCATTAATGAAAAACTAAAATGAAAATTAAATGGTATTTATCATATAATGGTAATATATTTTCATCTACACAAATTTAATAATAAAAAATCTCAATTAATGTGTCATTGAAACATAAATACCTCACCACATTGGTTACATTAATGTCGAAACCTCGTGAATGATAGAACTATTGATGGATATGTAAATCCGCATAATTATAATTCTAATAATCATTATGTACAATCATCATCAGTATATACACTACATAAATTGATCATGTGGTGAATATGAAATGTGTCTTATAGGAAACAAATTTGGAAAATATTTATTAACTCACATATTTTCTTTTATAATTTGAAGTAAATCATCATGTATAGTAAATATAAATTCAATATAATTCTAATAAATGCCAATAATTATGTAACAAATTGAAATATGATTCTCTTAAGTGATATGGTTCCATAGGGGTTTTCAAAACCTGGAAGTGATCCATCTAATATATTGATTGTGGGGGATATTTATTATTTGTAGTCATTAAAATAGGATCACCATATTCGGCCTCTTAAAATATCAATGCTTATGTCATCTATAATTGTGTAGATACCATCTTTACAATGATTGGTAGACACATCTATTTTTAAGCCTGATGACTTTTGGGGACTCCTATTGGTCGAGAGGATGGATAGTCTGGCTCATCACACCCTTGGGGGGATTATTTCCTACTCAGGGACTCTCCTATAAATTTAAGATAGGGTTTTAATCTCTTCCTAATCCCATTACGAGACTAGCTACACTAAAAAATTATGAAACATTAATTCACTTTCATATATAAAATAAGGGGGTCACTTTATTGAAAAACTCTCTATGTATCTAATGATATTCATTGTTCTATTATAATGGGTGGTTACTTAAGTGATAAGTCCATATAACCATGTGCTTCATAATGTGCGAACATGAAATGATGCAATTAATAATCTGAGCATGGTATTGAGCAATTATGAGGTGCCCTATATATCCTTATTATTTCTGGATTTAAATAAAATGTTTTTATTAGAGCTATAATGTTTAACATCATACATTAAGGTCTTATATGTGATCTCTAGGCCAATATGTATACAATCTCAGGTCCTGGACAGAAATCCTACATTTCTTGACTATTGAGATAATCATTTTTTTCATAGTTCATTTTCAGGGGTTATATAATTTGGTTACCACTATCATTGTAATGTTTCTTGGTGAAGATGAAATGATTAATAATGTTCCTTAAGCACATATGGGATTTTCTAAGTTTGAGAATAATTGATGGATAATTATAATTTTCATCACTCATGATGTTGGACTAATATGTTGGGACTACACTGAGATTATTTATTACAGAACTCGAGCATTTGGTAGATGTATAACATAGTCTATTTATGATAATAATATGAGTCATTATAGCTCAGTTAGTATATAAATTTGTTGATAGATGAGGTAGTGTAATCATTCCTTTGGAATGATTAGTCTGCAAGGGTAAAAATAACATTTCCAAAAAACACACTTTGAAATAAATTTATGTTTGACCATGAGCCTTAAGAAGGGATCCACTATATACTATTTATTGTAGGGATTATAGTTCTCATAATTCAATCAATATTCTTAGGATTTCTCCAAATTATATTCCCTTTTCTGGCCAATGTTCCATTCCACATGTTTTGGTATACATACATAATCGTAACTAATTGGTAGAGACTCGTGATGAAAATATTATTATCACTGAAGAATTCTATGATCACATGAGTTATTCATTATATTAGATACAAGGGATTAAAATTTTCAATATCATTTCATGGAGATTTGGGGAATTATGTATTGGGACGACCTTGTGGATATTTAATAATACAATGGTTGCCTAAGTATCTGGAACATTTCATGAATAATAGGTGTCATAGTTACTTTGGATGGGGATTAAACTTTAATTATACCATAGTATTTCTCGTTATTTGTGGTGTAGATGATATGGTCATTGCAACTCCATTGTCATACGTGATCTATTATTATTATGATAAACAATAGAAGGATTGTGAATAGTTTTATTTTTTCTTGATATGGGACAAATATACTAAGACCATCCAAGATGATCACAATTTAACTCACACCTTCAATAGGTGGCCTATATATCTAGAATATGGAATTAATGAAACCATAATTAGACGTCCTCTGTGTCTAGAATATGGAAGGATTTAGATTTATTATAGTTCATTTGTTTTAAGGTTACACTACGAGGTTTCCCTAGTATTTCGAGACATCTCATATTGTGTCGTAGGTCAAGGATTACACTCTATGATTTCCCTATACTTAACTATATTCCAGAAATTTTCATATTATCTTATTATCATGATATGTAAGAAAGAATCTACCTAGAATATTTGAAGATTAGAAAATTATTTGTTTTATCTTTAAAAATTAATTTTCATAACCTGTGTGGTATATTCGAAGGTTGTTTCATAATCAATGCAGACTCGTCCAAAAGTTGTCTCAAGATCCATGTTTTCTATGTTGTAAATCAATGCATTCCCTAGATGACTTTTCTAGAGGGTGTCACAATACCTAGATGACATGACCTAGTTTCATTATCAAGAGCATGATTGAAACATATAGAGTGTGTCGCGAGAGTCATTACGATATGTCTTAGTTGGTGTCACATGTGTTGACTAACATCCTTAGAGGGTGTTGTAGGTCCCAATCCTCGCATGCCCAGTCAAAAGATAGGGGTGATAGCAGAGTTCCTTATAGAAATTTATGACTAGGTATCTCTTGAGGACAATTAACTAATAGAGGCCTTGCCGATGAAACCTGGCATCCATGAGGTGATCATGTATCTCAAACCAGAAAGTCCTCCTGACCCAGATAGTTTTCTAGGGTCCTTCTATAAGTATGTGTGGGCGGTTGTTAAGAAGGATCTTACCGAGATGGTTCATGAAATTTTTTATGCGAGGGTCTCTCCCTTGGGTGGAATCTGCCACGACCCCTATTGTCATTCCCAAAATCATGAATACCACTTTGATTCTTCAGTATCTCCCAATTATCATGTGTAATATCCCACACAAAATCCATATATCCATCATCAACAAACTACTTGCGACTCATCTCCCTCGGTGGATCTCGTCGGAAAAACATTATTTTGTGGGAGACCACTCTATTCAAGGGGTGATTGTGATGGCTCCATTGTAGGTTAGAGATATCAACATAGTGTTCCACAGTTCCATCATAGTCATTAGACACGTCATGAGAAAATTGTATGGCCAATTTAAATGGGGAATTATCAACAATATCCTCTTAGGTATAGTCCTTTATCCTCGGGCTACTGACCTTATTTTTTGTTTTATTAACTTTTATTGGTTGGTAGTGCTCATCATGGAAAAATCTCAAGGATTTTTCAAGGCTGTTCATGGACTAAGATAGGGATACCCCGTCACCCTTAGTCTCTTTATCCTCTCTCTAGAAATTATCTTCCACCTTATCCACTAGAATATGCCTAATGGAAGGATCATTCCCTTTAGAATAGGTTGGACCTCTCCCTCCCCATATCCCACCCGATGTCTACAGATGATAGAATCATTTTCTTGAATTAAAATAGATGGTCCATTGTTTCCATCATCAAGGTTGTTTAGGAGTAATTTCATTTGATCTTCCAAGTCATCAAAAAAACGAAATTTTACGTGTATATCTCCAGCACATGTTCTCCAAATCAGGAAGCCTCTATATGCAACCCTATTGGGAGTTGAAAGTGTAGACAAGCCGATGACGTACCTGGGAGCTCCCATTTCTGCTGGCATCCTATGTGTCTGAGACATTGATCACATTATGAGTTGTATCTTAGATCTCATCCTATAATGGATGAATGGATACATATCATTCGAGGTAAGACATTCCTGGGTGAATATTGTCTTATCTACACCCCTTTCCTTGCTCTCTCATCCTCTAAAGTCCCCAAAAATATTAATCCTGAATATTGACAAAATCCTATTCAGTTTCATTTGGAATGAAAGTGGTTAAGGAAAACACTCCTGGGTTTCAAGGAGGAAGATTCTAAGACCCCTCCAAAATGGTGGTATTAATGTTCAAATCCATGCATACACACTCATTTGAATCAATGCTAAAACTGGATTGGATGAAAAATGAACGTCGATCTTTATGTGGTAAGACCATAGGTAGTCTCCTTGACCATGGTACCCAGATGGATGAAGGGCACTGGTATCGTTTTATGCACACATTACTTCCCCTGTTTCAAGACAATCTCTAACATATCTGGTGGGTAATATGGGAATAGAATTTATCCTTTTGGCATGCCAACTGGTTGGCCAGTGTCATCAGCTTCCCCAGGGTTCCTTCATACAATATCATGTATGGGGAGGCTAGTAATTACCCTTCCGTTGTTAAGCTAGATCTGTAAAAGGATCAATGATAGACGTTCCAACTCATTTACATTAATTTAAAATTAGACTGGTGCATATTCACCCCCTTTAGATTGCACGCCTTCTCTACTAATGCCAACCGATGCACAAGGTTCCCTCTTTTTCACCAAAATCAATGGAACAATCTCCTCTTTCCCAAGAAAATCCCTATGCAGTATAACATCCTCACATGGAGGGTCAGGTATGGTTCCCTAGACATTGATGAAAACATTAAAAAAGTTTATTCCTATGGATTCTCATTTCCCCTACTATACAGACCATAAAGAGGAAAGCATTGTGCACCTAGTCTTTAGGGGTTATAGGCCTAAGATGTTTGGCATTCCTTTGGTTCGTTCACACATGTTCCCATCCAGGTTTCTAATACTAAGTCCTTAATTTTCTAATGGTTCCATGACTCATAATATAAGGTAGTGGAATGATTAACCATGACCATTATATTTTTTATAGGTGTGTGGGGTATTTGGCATCTGTGTAACATAGTGATATTTGAAGGGATGGTCTCTTCAGTGAGGGCCATCATCACTCGCACCAGGATCCTTCTCCTTGATCTTATCAGATTCGCTAAGGTTTAGGGAGAATATCCCTTGCTACAGTTTCAATAATCATATTCTCATGTAACCCCAGTTGCATCCCAACTCGGAAATTGGGTCTGATGGCATCCTCCTTCATATGGGTTGAAGCTGATCACAAATAGTTCCTGATTTTTGGAGAGCATGAAGGGATGAGGGGTGGATTTCGATTGAAATGGATCATTTTTTGTTTCATTCCTGAACACCCTAGGTAAGGGAACTTCCATATAGGCAGAGGCCCTTGCATTCCTCTCTAGTATGACCCTCTACCACCATGGGGCATCGACATCACTGAAACTAAAATGGAATCCCAAATTCTCCTCAACTCACTACATGGCCCTTTACCAACCCCATGGTCTATCTTGTACTGTATGAGGAAATGCAGAAACATCCACTCTAATATCCGGGAGAAGCACATGTGGCATGATGGAAATAAGTTGGAATACTATAAGGTATCGATTGCAGTTCATCGCCTGAATACATTGTTCTTTTACAATATTAATCTGCTAACACCCATTGCATTTGACCATGTGAGATGGGATTCCCTTGGATTACATGTTTTCCATCCTACCTAGTCCCTTCATGTTTCACTTCCCTTATCTTCCCCTTTAAATATATTAATGTGATGATGGTATTCTTGTTTTTCTTGGATATTTAATTATTGTCATGATTCTCTAATGACTATCCAAGAAGGTTTTGTGAGGTGTTAGTTGACATGAGTTGATGATATCATGAGACACAGCTATAATGACTGGGTTTCAATACATGACTTAGGAAATGTTTCTTGAGAATAACCCAAGTCTTAGTTGATGATCCTAGGGAGTATATAATGTGTCTAAAGTTCCATGGTCAGGGGCACTGAATGACATTCTAAAACATGTCCTATAATATTTTTCATAACCCAAATATCAAGCTAAATAATTTTTGGGAGATCAGGATGACATGTCCTGGTGTTTTCATGTGTATTGGATGATTTATGTGATGTTCATGAGGGTCATAAAATACATTTGGTTTCACATACTTATTAAAACATTAGTTTTTTTCAATCCCATGTATCAAAAATACCTTAGATTTAATATGTTCTTGTTTATATTCGAGTCTCTCCTAATTTGGAAAATTAGTGGAATGTAATTCACATATATTTTCTAATGTCCTTCTTATGATTTATGAATGATTATGTGAAGTTGTTTATGTGTGGATCATTATAACTATGGAATTTCCTTGGTATATTACTTCATGGGTGACTTTCTTGCCATAACATCGGCTACTCCAAGAAATGAGATATGGATATATTATTTACAGATGCACCTAGATGCAAAAAAATCTAGCCATGCTTATGAGATCTCATATGTTTCTTTTTCAATGAATTGATGTCGGATTTATAGGCCTCTCGACCATAGTTTTGCACTGTTTTCTACAACGTATCTTGCATTGATCTTGGATGGAGGTTGTGACGGGGTCACGTGACATGCATCATCATGAGAATTTTTCAAGGATCCCTCTAAGTGTGTTTCCATATTTTCATTGACCATGATCCCCTCTCATCAAAGCCTCTATAAGAGAATTACTTCCAATTAATGTGGACTTTTTGACTCATGGATATTTAACAAAATACTTATATATTGTCATATTTCCATGTATAAAGTAATAATATGAACAATGTGCTTATTGAATGGTGTCTATGAGATGCTCAATTCCATTTCTAGGACATTATGTGAGGAAAGGGTGGATTATCATGGTTTTCATCGAGATCAAGGTGGATTTTCCCTTAGTCACATGGGACCATTAATCTAAATTCAATAACACATTGCCAATGTTTTACAACCATGAGAGCTACTGCCTCCTCCATTGTTATCCCATTTGTTTTATTTTACAAAGGAAATGGATTATTATATGTTTCATAAGTGTATTTAAGGTCATTTATTCTATTTTATGTGATGATTCACATAACCAATAATGTTAATATTATAATGCATATCACTTACCAGATGATCTTGAGATCCCATATGATATTGAATCATGGATTGAAGAGAAAGACAACATTGCTTTTATTTAGTATAGAAATTGAGAGATGTCAGCAGATACCTATCTAGATATCCGAAATAGGATGTTCATCAAAGTTGTTGAGGAATTTAAAAAGGACACAAGAATTAAGGTTAATGTAATCCCTTGGAAGTAATATTTTCTCAAGATTTCAATATACCTAGGTCTTCTAGATATCTTCTACCTCACTCTATCGTTTTTCTGTTTTTTTTCCTTTGGTTTGATTCATCTGTTGCTTGTTATTCATAGATGGTCCCATCAAGAGTGTCATGCCCTTAAGTTTTTTTCCTTTTTTGATTGTATAAACAAGACATTTTCTTTCTTAACATGTTGCTCTAGTTTTTATAGCTGGTATGTTCTATGGGTGGTTGCAGTCCACCACAGTCAACCTTCCCTTCATATTATAACATAGAAAGGGGTAGACATGTGTCCCCCTTTAGTGATGGTGTTTCAAGTGTGAAGCATCTTGATAGAGCCTTTATTTATTTCATTTCTTTGTCACTCTATTCAGGTGTAACTCCGTTACACATTGTGGTTTCTGCTGTTTAACTTTTGGTTTTAATAAATATCTTTGGACATGAATTGGGTAACAAATTCCTGTCAATTAATTTAATAAAAATATGGGTGAGTGAGAATTGAATAGAAAACCCATATGTTTTACATTGGTAGAAAAAGGGGGAGAGTATGATCACGATGGGGTGACATGCTGAATGAGTCTTGCATCATCTTGTGAAGCAATAGTGGTGTGTCACGTGATATTGAGAGACCTAATGAAGCTTCCGCATCATGTCCTATATTTTCCATATTTTTATTCAAAAAAATATTAAGACCGTATGCATTTGTTCATATGTTTTCAAGGATTATTATCCTTCCCATCAGTGATTCAACACATGATCCTTTCTTCCTTAATATTCGTCCAATATTTATACATTTTCCTCTTTATTTTCAAAGGATTTTCATGTTGGACTGTTAAGTCTTTTCTAACAGCAATCCTTGTGGCCTAGGGGAGCTTATATGGATTCAATTATGTTGCCATTGGTTTATTGGAGTACATATTCAAGAGAATGAGTGTTTGTTAAAAGAGGTTCCATGAGATCCGCTATAGGTTACGTACTATTTTTAGATACTTTTCATGACCTTATAATTGTTACCTAATAATGATCCCTTTGATGACTCACACGATACATACGTCTAATCCACCTTCCCATTCTTTTTAAAATGTGTGGAAATTTAGTACCCATATTAAGGTATTTCTTCCGTTTTAAAATTTTTTATAATCATTTATAAAGAATTAGTAAATCACCCTTCCCTCAAGAGTGACATCCAGATGGACATGGTCTCATTTCTAGGGAATGTAAATTCCCTCTGCCAACATTGTCATTTTCATGAATCAATGTCTTGGGTAACATATGGCCTTCCTATATATGCTTTAAATTCCATTAAATTATTTATATATTGTGGTATATAGGGTATAATTATCCTTGTACAAGCTTTATATGGATGGAATGATCTTCTTGATTTCATTTCTTACCATATAACTGTCCATTCAAGATTTTTGGAGCAAAATTTCCATTATTCTCTAGTTTATGATCCTTTAGATAAGTCCATTATGAAATTTTTTTATGTTATTTTTTCGGATACCTCGTATTATCTTATTTTTGGGTCTTCCGTCTCAGAACAATATGTTATTAGTTTTTGATATTTTATCATGGACATGATATCACATTTGTTTAGGGTCTTTTAACGTGGACATGATATTGATTTAGTTAATGCTATTTTTTCAGAACATATCTCACATTCATTTTCTGTCTATTTTCTTTCAACTTATATCAAATTTGGATATCTTCTTTTATATGTGAACAAGATGTGATATAGTTTAGAGAACATTAAATCATACATACAGATGTTTTAGTATAGGGTCTTTTTGGTCGGACCTAAATTTGATTTAGATTAGCGTCTTCTACGACATACATATATGTGATTAAGTTTAGGTTATTTATCTAAAACCTTATATATATATCTATTTTGGGGTCTTTTATCATGGACCTAAAATCAAATTAGTTTCAGGTATTTTATATCAAAACATATGTCTCATTAGTTTGGGGTCTTTTAACTAATACATTATGTTACATTAGTTTTTAGACATTTACCTTAGACCTAGATGTGATGTAGTTTATTTTATTTTATCATGGACCTGATGATACATTAGTTTAGGGAGTTTTAGCTCAGACCTGATGTGATTATAGAAGAAGGTATAGACACTAAATGAGTAGTTTAGATAAACTGATGTGTTGAGTGATACTATAGCGATTCCATAGATCACAAGGGTCTGACATTCATTTTTTTCATCATGCCACAATTGGAAGATGACTATAGGAACATATAAATTATTTTTAAGCATGAGATCATATTAAATAAATGGTCTCAGACAAGATGTATCATTTTCATAGGTCATTAATGATTTAATGAGGTAATACGGTCAATGGAAAAAAATAGGGGTACTAGGTCCTTTGGAATAGTTGGAATGTTGTTGGTATAAATTATAAAACAAATGTTTGACTCAATGAACCTTAGATGAGGTAGACATGTTGTAGATGACATGTTACACTATGAGATATCTTCCACATTGTTTTTACAATACACAAGGATTAAATATATTTTCTGACAAGGATAATAATCATTTAGACAATGGGAAGGGGACAGTATGTGTCTGTAGAATGGATATGGGAAAGGAGATCTACACTTCTTTCTGACGTCTATGGAAGATTTATAAAGACTCAACTATCCAAATAATTATGTAGTGTATAGTGGGAAAGAAATCCATAAAGGGTTATGGAACCATAGGGTAGTTTATCCCATGATTATCAATTGTTATCCCTATGCCATTTGGTTTTTAATCAGTAGGTGTGGGCTGTTAATGGATCGATAATGGAGTGTCGCATTCTAACGTTGAAAAAGGATAACAAACACATTTGTGTCAATTCAAGAATGTCTAATCCATTATGATAGATTAGTACGGGTATATTAATTCATGCTCCAAATCAATCAGATTAGTTGGATGATATTCGATAGTCATATTGGTAGTAGTTGATCCACACTGAGTTCTGGAGTGTGGTATCAATGATTGTAAGGATCGTAAGGATTACAATGTCCTTTTGTAAGAGTGATGAATTTGAATGATGACCATATACACATATTAATGAGTCATAAGATAGTATACAAGTAAATAAAAGGTTATCCTGATTCCATATTTGATTCCAATGATCCATGAATCGTTAATGGTGACCTGATGCACCCAAATCATGATGTGTGACTTGTTGAATGTGTAACATTCAATAAGGGATAGAACAATCTAGAGGTAATGTCATAACTTAATAAACATATTCTCATGTATAGGAGATGTGAAAACCCATCGATCTATCTCTTTTCTGGACTAGTGGGTCATGCTATCATCAATTGGCTTTTATTAGGGATAAAAATTAGTCTCCATAAGATTTATGCCTTTTTTATTGTCACCCTAATTTTTACACAAAATATCATGACTAAGAGTCCAATGAGAGAAGGCTTTACATTTTATCTGGTTTCAGTTTTCATGTTTTCATCGTGGAATGTTTTGTGTCTCCTTTACTATCAGTATATAATATTGTTATTTACATCATTATAGGTAATAGGATAAGGTTGTACAACACCTATCAAAGCACATGTAGTTTAATATCATTACTCACATGGACATAATATTCGAGATGTTACACAAGAGCCTAATTAAGATACCCATGGTCAAGATAACTCCAAAAAAAATTAGAGTAGGAGAGTGAAATGCTAAAATCATATCTCAACGTTCACAATAAATAATTAATGATATTGGAAAATCATTTGAGGATATGTTCAGGTCACACTATAGTGTTGATTTCTACCTCAATGATTTTAATCTCACAAGAATTTGTAATAACATTTATATTTGGGAAATATTTCACTGGTTGGTGTGTCTCAATCCATTATTCATCAAAATCATGTTAAACCGATAGATCTCTTTTTCTTTCAAACGGATATGAAAGGATTTCAGAAACATGTGGTTGTCGTGACATGAAGTGTGGAACATGGATTATGGTTCTTTTTATAAGATAGTGGAATCACATAGTACTCTATTTTACATAGGTATGGATTATGTGTTCCTTTGATAAAAAATAATAAATGGGTGACGGTATTTAAATAATATCTTCATGTAGTAGGGATCTTTTCCATTTAGTTTAATGTCATGTTTTATAGAAATTTTTCAGGTAGTTAAATAGCATTCGATAAGAATGAATTTCCATGCAGGATATCATCATGTTGTTTGGACATAGGAATATATATAAATTGATTGAAATTTTGTTGTTTTTCAAAATAGAGGAAATATGTGAATCACTATGTGTCTTCGGAGAATTAGAATCAAACCACTCATAGTGATTGAGTGGGAAATATTCTTCATGAGAATCTCCCATACATTGTGGTGGAAATTATTTCTATTAATTATGGTAGTTGGGAAAAGTATTGATGATCCAGGCATAACTACATATCATGTATTAATAGTAATAAATACACAAATAGTTCTTAAGGAAGCATGCAACATAATGTCATTCTTTAAGGATATTGATTGAATAATGTTGAAGAGTGGTAATTTTTCACCTAGGAATGAGTATTAAATTTTGAGCATCACTATATTTCCCATGAAAATGAGAATCAATACACAAATAGTTCTTGAAGAAACAGGAAATTTAACATCAAGCAGAAACTATGTGGGGTCCCTAAAGTAAATATATTTAGACTATTTGGAGGTCTGGTAGAAGGCCAAAAAAGCAATGCTGGTCCCCTTATGAGAGGTTAACTAGATTCTGTAGGGTCATTTCATACTAAGGATATTAATGTTTCATTTTATGTGAATACTTTAAGGACTCGTTGTAATTCTTTTATAGTTTTCCATTCAGAACGTAGCTTGGTCTATCAAAAGATGTTTTTCATTTTTTGTGTAAGGAGGATTTTACCGAGACTCATAATCCCACATTATTAATGATTATTCTATAAAACAAATTGTTAATGTGGATTCCCTTATAGTATAGAGGAAATCAAGAATTGTACAGGGGAATTTTTTATTATGTGGTGGCAGGACCAAGATATAAGATTGAGTTGTCAATATATATCTCATTACAAATTAAAATCAAGACAGACATAGTTGTTGGAATCTCGTGCAGTATCACATAATGAAGTATGGATATGGGTGACTATATGTGAATTAATATGGACAATATAGGTCCAGGATGTTTTTTATTCTGTGGTAAGGATGAATATCACCTGATATGATGGAATGAAGTCATATGGTTAGGTTTATGAATAGAGGCTTAGGTGTTACTATGTATCTTGTAATATTAGTAATCAAGCCCTAGATTGTCTTTAAAAATCCATGTACTTTAATGTCATATGACTAGGATTAACTCTATAATGTTTATCATCACATGGTTAGGATGATCTCCATGCATTTAAACATCACATTGTCAGGATGAGCTATGTACTATTTAATATCGTGTGGTCCAGAGAAGCTCCAAATTGTTAAATTCCATGTGTCATGGATGAGATCCATATAGAATAACATCATGTGGTCAGGATGATCTCTATAAACATTAACATCATGTGGTCAGGATAAGCTATTTATTGTTTAATTCAACATGGTTAGGATGCACATTGTACAATTTAACATAATGATGTAATTATGATCCCCATATATTTTAACATCACATGTTCAAGATGAGATCTGTACATTTTAACCTCATGTTGTTGGGATGATCACCATAAGTTTGGAAATAATTTGGTCCAACTGAGATATTTATAGATCGCCATAATGTTTTTTAGAATAGATCTATATAGTTTAACATCATGTGGTCTGGAAAAGATCCATACACATTAGTGTTATGTGTTCATGAAAAGCTCTATAGAATTTACCATTATATGGTCCGGACAAATGATGGGGGTTACTCTAATGTGGATTCCCATTTAATGAAAACTATGAAAATTATTCAATGATAAATCTATTATCGGTATGTTTTGTGGAACTCTCTCATCCCATAGTGTCCAATGATTAGGCTACATTAGATTATACAAAATGTATGAAATGAGGCCCTTCCAACATGGGTTCATATTTTGGGGGCTTCATTCTCATTATCATTCTTGATTTGAGATAGAGCACAAATTCCCCTTGGCGGAATAACCAAAAGAGAAACTTATTATTAAAGACTCGCAAGATATATTTCTGATAGTCTACTAGTTTTTGTATTGCGTGAAATATATTCTCCTCTATTCGATCCAAATATCCCAACCATTTTTTTATTTCTCGTCATCTAAGTGTTGTCCACGAATGGATATTCAGAATGAAAGAAGTTAGACCTATATTGGAAAAAATTATTTAGTCACATACACTAATGAATATTGTATATCCATGGAGTTAGTATGTGTGGATGTCTGTTAGACCCTAAAGATATAAATTAACTGTTTATCTATATATAAGGAATATTATCCCAGAACATTTATCCCCCAAACATAAATTGGACATGAATCTTATTCTATATGTAAATCTTTCTAGGGCCTATGAATGATGTTTTTAGGGTTCTAGAATGCATGTATTTTATAGGTGAGTTCTGCCAAGTCATGTATCATGATTTTCCAGTATTATCCTAACCTCTTAACTTAGTGGGAGAGCCTGCTTCAAGACTAATGGGCACTAAAGGAACCAGAATGGACATCTTCCATGATAGAATTACTCTTTAATTCTACAATGAATATTATGAGTAGTTGACAAAATACTATTTTTAGAGGGATTTATGCTCATTTGAACCATCCTATATAGTGAAATTTCCATATCGGAACTGAATATGTTCCCTTTCTGCCTAATTTACTAGGTGAATCTAGTTTTTGAGATAGCCAATTTTGGGATCCATCCATCATGGTGCCATCATTCCCGCATCACGCTCTGGGGCGGTGCTGACCTATTTGATATCTTCCATATCACATATTAAGATCTATGATTACATTATTTTATGTGGGATATAGAATATTGCTTCCTCTTAATCATGGGCATCCAGTATAGTAGTTGTAGTAGCCAATTTATCAGTCTATGCATTCTGTAACTAGGTAACAAAATCCAATGTGCGGTCAAAAGTAGAATTTTCCACCAATCCCATCACATAGACATTGATTAGGGTCAGTTCGTCATATTTAATTTAATATTCACAACTAATATACATTATTACAAATTTTGATCCCCTGTTATATTCAGGTTGGATATGATCAACTGTAGATCTAGTTCCAATCTAGCGATTAGTTTTTGGTATTCAGCCTCATTATCAGTGAGGCCCTAAGATATTGAGAAAGATTGGGGGAAATACATTTTCCATAGAGGAAAATAAAATTAATTATCCAAATCAAATGGGATTCATGTTTTTCATACTTATAACTATAGGGATTTTAGAGGAACCATCAAAGTATATCTCCCATGTATGGGGAGTTTCATTTGAATATAGTGCCTCCTCATATGGATGCTCATTGTCTAATGGTTTATTTGGAATTAAAGTTTTTTCTAAAATGAAATTAGCCACTGCTTGACCTTTCACTTCCTTCTACGATATAAACTGAATGTCATGTTACTATGGACTAACCACATATCGATCCAAGCACCATGTTAATATACAATGGAAAAATATGTACTATATTGGATTAATACGAGTGTTCAGATGGACATCGTGGTGATGTAAGTAATGCCTCGTCTTTATCACTGAAAATATGACTGCAAGGAAGATCTTCTTAACTTCATAATATATAAAATAAGAAACTAGAATCATGTTACTGAGGTTTTTGAGAATATTTCCACATCCAAAATCATTTTTCTAAGAACGGTGTTAATATAGTGAGCATTCCATTGAAGGCACATATAATATGAGAGGTTACCCTACCATAGGTGGCATAAAAATCGGTGGGTATACTATGTATTTCATAATAGTTTTGAAGGATTTTTAACATTAATCATACCATGAATATGGGATTCCCTTCTTCATTATCGTGGTAAAGGGGAGAGTTTTTTCGACCATGATAGTTATTAATCACATCATGTAGGTGAGGTTTCCTTGGATTCCACTACGTTATTTGAGATTTTTAGGGATTACATTACTAAAATAGAGCTATTATTTTATATGTGTAATTTTTATCAAAAGTGGCATACCACAAATCCATGGAATATTATCGATTTTTCCAGAAAGTAAATTTCAGTGGATTCATTATTAAGTTATGTTGTCATAGATTTTCAAATATTTTTTTAGAGATCTGTGATGTGGTCAATTCATTTTTGGAAATTAACAACCGGGATGTGGACATAACACTCGTCTATCCATTTCTAGAAGAGATTGATAATGTGATGCATGTAGCGCTGGTATGTATGCCCAGTGTACTTTAATCCAAAGCATGTGACCTGATAGAAGATGATCTTTAAAGACACCCAGAAGTAAGTGGCTTTTTCATATCTAGGATCTGTTTGGATATGATTATACCCTATGTATCCCTCTACAAAAGAAAGTGCTTGGAATTTATCTATCTCATCGAACTATAGTTATATGATTATCAAAGTGAAATTGTCCTTTATAAAATTCTCAATAAGGTATATAAAATCAATAAAGATCACAATTTTCCTTGTAATTTTACTAATGGTTATGATTTTTGCAAGCCATATGGTCTTTTGAACTTATTGGACAATATTAGCTTCAACTAACTTGTCAAATTATGCCACTACATTATTTTTACTGGAGGGAGGCATCCTTCTTCCTCTTTTATTAAAGCCTCAATTCTCATCATATAATCTATGATGGTGTCTAGAAACATATGTTTACTATCTGGAAATTTCCTTATAATTCCATGTAATAAAATATAATCACTTATTTATAAATTTCATTTACATATCCTACTCTTCAAGGGGAATGGTGGAATTAATCATAGTAGGTTGAAGGTCCTCCTTTATTCCAAAATTTATTTGTATAATCTAATATATGGTAGTGGATACACCTTCTATAAATGCAAGAGGATCATTTTTAAGTCATAATCATCTTCGTAAAATTTGGAATCTATGGAGGCATTTTTTAGTGATGCAGGAAATCATGGGGCTTGTCCATCACTATCATTGTGTGGGATAAAATTTGAAAAAAAATTATCATCCATTTATATCTAAGTAATCATTGAGAGATGCCATAGTTAATTTCACTATACACCATATCTGAGTAAAATCTATATTGGAACTCTTGGAATAGATCTATTACCTTGAAATTATTTATAGGGATAACATTTTCATTATCGATCATACTCATGGTATTTATAGGTTCAGTCCCCAAGCCATTGATTGCTGATACATATATATCATTATTGTCCATTGGATGTTTTCATCCCTTCTTTGGGTAATATGCTTCATCATATGTGGATCTGAATGTATCAAATGGGGTATTTTAACCATGTAATATGATAATTGTTCCATCCATTGCATCATTCATACATAGATGGAATGTTGAATACCCTCCATGTGGCTATGGATGTAGTGCCTCTGAAAAGAACATCATATGTGGTGTCTTGCTGTATAAAAATGAAGACATTGTCAAATGTCAGTACCCTAAACAAGTATTCGTGGTTGAAAGTCTATAAAATTATTTCCACATTATAATCATACCCTTGAATGGTGAGCTATTTGGGGGAACAATTACAATATCCATATCCCAATCATCATAGGAATCAAATTAAGATGAGGTTGATCCCTAATCCATTATCAACTGGTTCCCTTAGGAAATTTACTAAATTATGTCTGCAAAAAACATATTTGGGGTATGATATGTCCATATATGGGAACTTAATGATTTTTATCAATGAATGAGATGGAAATATGACATTCTGTGTACATAATCTCTACTCAATGTACCTCATATTTAGTGACATCTATCTTGAATACAAGTGGGCTCCATTGGGAGTCAATATTTTCCTTCATGAGTTCAATATAAATATATAGTGCATCGAAGATTGAGATCATGGATGGTACAATATCTATAAATTTTATAACATCGAACATTTATGCCAATACTTGGTGCTTCCATATTTGGGGAAAATCCAATTCATGCTGTTCAGGAGCTAAGGCATCTAAGGTGGATAGTCCTGGGGTCTACGTAGAATTTTAGGGAACATCTAATACTAGCCTTTTGGGCCTTGTTGGCCTTCATCTTTTCATAGGTTGATCAGATCTTAAAACCCCTTCTAGAAAATCAAGCAAGGAAATCATGTGTGGATGAACTGTAGAGGGCTATAGGAAACCTCCCTATATAAATTCGGCCCATTAGAGTTCTTTTCCATTTGTATCAACTACATATAGGTCATCGATGGGTCTATGATCAATATAATGGGTCCAAACACATCTATAATGTCATATTTATCGTCGGTTTTGGTGCTTACAACTCATGTTCCATAGTTATATATGAGAAAATTATATTTGGTTTATATTTCCAAATAAGAGCTATTCATTAGATAAGGATTCTATTTGGTTGGGTTTTTCCGATTCTATAGATGTTTCAAGGAAAAAATGGTAGGAATCTGGGCTTCTATTATAGCATAATAAGATTCCTCTTCTTCTGTTTCTTCATGATTTTGGTGGTCACACCCACCTTTGTGAGTAAGATGTGTTTTTTTATTTCTTGCTGGAGTTCAGGATATTTCATGTTTAAAAACAATGATTTTAGTTTGTAATGAGGTTGAAAAAAAAAATTTCGTGTCATCTAGTTATAAAAAAATTTCATATGCATTTCAAGAGAATTCTACAATCCATATTCTTATTCTTACAACTAAATAACGCGTTTTCATGCCACATTTTCTAGAGTGTTGACTAACACCAACCATTCAAAATTGGCTATGACTTTATAGATGTCATTGAAGATGATGAATCCTATGATAACATGACCTAGCATCCTATGGAATGGGAAGTACGTGGTATGGCCAGTGAGGTTTTCATCAGCACAATTTATAACCAATTTAAACATTAACATTTTTTGACCTTGGGGACCATTAATTATGTGGGGAATTTCGAATTTCGCAAGGAGTATACATTTTTCATCCAATCCTCAAATCCATGGATACCCTAAATCTCATTACTTTTGTTTGGGGAATATTCCATGGTTTTCACCACATGATAGGATGTGCTGGGATGATTGGAGCTTACCTAGGTGCCTAGTTGGGAAATTTTATAGTATTCAGGGTAAAAACTATAGCTTCATCTCTACATGACCTTTTTTCCTATGTTGTAGGCATGATTCAATACATGGATCAGGTTCTCTGAATGAGTTCATTAAGAAATTTACAACATTAGTGAACTCTTGGGTCCCACCAATATATTTCATAGTGATAAAAGGTGTATTCTAATAATCCTTATTATTTTTATCATAGATTTTCTCAAATTCCATTGAGATTGAGAGATGTTGAGAGAATAGGTCAATCCATTCTACATTTTTTTAAATTAAATACCCCCTTATTATAATATTTCTTGTAGTTTGATATGTCGTTAATGGTACTATTTCATAGATTAGTGATAAATTGATATAAAGGAACTGATGTTAAAGGTCCTCTCATTATACAATGGATCATACCGGAAGGCTACTATATCCTATAAATATTGGAAATTCTAGAGTTTATTCTAAATACCATATATTTGATTCCTCTCGTTTTTTACGATGGGCCATCATCATCCCACATCTAGATAAAAAGTGACAGAGATATTTTCCAGGGTATCCTCCACTAATATAGGTATAATGTGAGATATTAATGATGTATATTGGAGGTGGAGTGTCATCCCCTCATCTGGGATATGGTTTCCTCTCATGCTATAGGGGTGTGTGTCATCCTTCTATGGATTCCATTTGTGTATCCAGTTACTCGATGACATTATGTAACTTTGGGGTAAATACTATTTGAGTCTCCTACCATCCACAGGGAGTGGGTTTTGTTCTATAAGTAGTTACAAATATCATATCCCTCTAATTACCAATTCCTCCTATGATGGAATGATTTCCCTAAATTGGGACAGTGGTTCACTATAACAGAGGGAAGTCACATCGATTTTTACTTCTTTATTTCTATAGGATGTCTATCTAAATGTATTGAAAATATGATTTTCGTATGCTTATCATTATATCAAATAATATATGGGTTTAATAAAATTCATCTCTTCTAGAATATGATACCATATGGGAATATTTTCTCTGAGTATCTCCTCATAGAGTTGTTAGATTGTTTGTTTTTAACCATCAAATTAGTATAGTTTTTTGTATTGGGATTAATATTAATATTTCATGGGTTGTGATTAGGATATATCATCAATGTTCCATTTTTATTCATAAGTATTAAACCAAGGTAGAGGAACCCCAATATTTTGTAGTGAAATTTTTTAATTCCCTATTCGGTTCTGGGTGTGTGTAGCCTCATTTGGTGTGTTCAAATCAACCTCATCAAGGAGTACATATTATGGTTTAAAAAATTATGTATTTTCACCTTGATCAATTTCATTCATATTTACAGGGATGAAATTCACAAGGGAATATTGGGGAATGGTGGTTTCACCAATAATTTCAACACAACAAGCTGATTCTACACTGCCTTCATTAGAGATTTTATATAAACCCTTGGCCATGTGGGTCCATTTTGGCATGTGATGATGGTGGGGTCAGATCATATTTTTCATACGTTCTGCGTGTATTGAATTATTAGTAATAAAGATGATGGATTCATTCATCATTATTAGTGATCAGGCCTTAACCAATAATGGTTTTTCCACATTGGGATGGATAGGTGGAACACAACAATTTCCCTCCAATCCTAGATAATATGGATTACTTCTAAAATGATGTTGGCGATGAATATACCAACATCCTTGTGGGGTTGCGGTTATTAGGGGACACAATTGTAATTGATTGGTTCTATCATTAAGGAAGCAATGAATCCAGTTGGGTACATGATGATCACATGGATGTACATGATGATATAAATGGACTCATCCTAGTGATTTGGGGTGGGATCTCAATTGGAATGGATATATATTGAATCTTCTTGGGTATTGATGATTCATATGGTCGAGGTGACGGTAAATATTATCATAACCTAAGGGCTAGGACTATTCCCATAATTTTTTTATGGATGATTCTATTATAATAAGATTTATGTCGCATAACTATGATTGTGTCTAAGCTGAGTGCGATGGTAGAGCTTGATGATAATAATTCATCATGATATGTTGTCTCTATGATCATAACATTTTTATCAATGGTCAAAATGTATTATCATTTAATCTATTATACCCTCTTACTATCTTGTAGGCTATCCTATACATCTGTTTATGATTTCTAGGCATCATTGAAGTGGGGGAATTCCTTTTAAGTTACCAAGTAGCATGAGCGTTAACTGAACCCCTATTTCTGACAGTTGTTATTACATTATAGGACTCATAATTTGAGGGGTTATGTTATAAAATGGGTATGATAATTCATAACACATCATATTTTCTCCATCCTCAAATATGGATGCATGACATGGATTTAGGTTGATGCTACTGATGTGTTATTATATTGTGGAATCAAGCATGTTGATGATTTGTACTTTGATTTTTATGTTTTGGATCCCATTCCATGGAGATAACATCCAGTTCTACCTGAATATAGAGTATATTGATATTCTACTATTGAAAATCATATCAGGGATATGGTATATTTCAATCCTTCAATGTTTGATGAGTAGAACAAAAATTTGTTTTGTTTGTAAGGAATGAACTCCTTTTATAGATTATCTGGGATTTCATAGTTAGAAGTAGTGTGGGTCCTAAACATGCTGTAGTGGTTTTTTAGGCTCACTCTCTCTATATGTTAATTTTGGCCTTCTTTTCATCATAAAAAACACACCTTTATCCAGTCATATCAAAGAATATTTCTCTTATGGTTGCATGTTGAGAGGGTGGAGAACTACATGAAGATAATAGAGAATCATATACAATGGACCCCAATGTTTTTAGAACTACCTATATGATGGTTTTAGTATTTTTAAAACCTGTCTATAAATATTTTGTCTAAGATCTAGATTATGGTCGAAATATACCAACCACTCATTTGTGGTTTCTCAGGGATATCAACCTATTTTATTATGGTTTTTGGAAATTTCATGTAATTTTCATGTAATGTGGGAATATGGGCCCCCTATTGAGAATATGTAGGAATATTGCATTAGGTAATGTGATTATTTATAAGAATATGGGCCTTCCCTTAAGAATGTTTCATTCTCACATGGTGAAACATAGTTAATATGGTACAATGATCGTGATCCTAATCCTTTGTTATATATTATTTGTCCTTCTTATAAGGAGTATAAAGCTACCTTGAGGAATGTTCCACTCTCAAATAGTGAGCCTATATTATAGTAAGAATATTTTCATGGGTTGTATATTCATTCCCCAAAAGACGATGTCAGTATAACTCTAAAATATATGAATTAATATGAGCCCCCTCGTGTATTTTGATGGAATGATGATGGGGTAATAGTTCATCGAGGGAGGTAGGAATACTCTTTAGGATTCCTAGATTTTCTATAATATTCCATACAGATTCACTAATATGATTAAGGACTCATCTCGAGGCATATTCTATTCTCATATTTTTAGCCTCAGCTAGATGTGGGATATATACATGATCATGGTTAATAGGAGTATGTCATTGGGTATTTTCGATATGAATATATTCTCATCATGAGCCTTCGTCCCAAATCGTATGGTGTGCACCGACTAGAATGCAGATATGATCTTGATCATAGTATTATGGAATAGTCCAGTAGAATTTTTCAATAGGCATGTGCCCCTATCCCAAGGTATGTGTCTCCATCACATGGTAATCCCTATTTGGAACAATTGTATGGTCCCAGTCTGACACCTCATACATTATCAGGATATTCAAACAATTAACCTAGATGGGAGAAAGAGTGTTCACTTGTAGTGGTACAACCAATTGTTTTCAATTATCATAGTGTTGAGTTACCCTAACTGTAGATATTGTAGTATGTTTATGTCTGTTTTTCAAAAATAGTTCTAAAATATACTAGTATATTTAATCAGTTGTTTCTAAAATAAATTTGAATTATAGCAATGTGTTTATTGGGATATAATCCTGAATATTTTCTATAAACATTATACACTGGAAAATATTTTCAATTGATGTGAGAATATGCACCGATTTTTCCTCCTTGTTCCATAGGAATATGGTTGTGGTAGTCAAGAATATGGGTATGGATATGTGCCTCCCCCATTACTAATGTGGGATTATGAAAAAAGTTTTGTTATGATTTGTTAGGAATATAACCATGATTGCTCATTTGGGTTGGGATATATTCACATGCATCATCAGTAGTAGTGGGGATATGATCCCTCTCCTAGATATATTATGGCTTCTTCCCCTTATGAGACTTCCTTGCTACATGAGAATGGGTGTCAGAGGTGGACGTGATTTTGGTGGAACCTTCAGAAGGAGATTAGTGGGTACCATAAGGAATGGTGTTTAGGATGGCATTTGACATGTTCCCTCCTCAGTGGTACTTAAACTATATAGGAGATGTATTTGGATTCCTGATCCACCACCCTCAGATAATGAGGGTGATAATTGTCAATCATGGGGAATAAGCACCTTAAGTGGTTGTTTGTAGGGACAAGGTCTTCTGGATTGACATCAAACATCCATTAGGGGTGCAGACTCACAGGATTCAATTCATGGAGGTTCTCATGGGAATCTTCTATGGTTGAAATCGTACTACATTGTTGTTACTTCATAGCAATCATATTTACCAAATTTCATTGGATCTATTAAACATGTGATATCACATTTCACACTCGAGGTGTTTTTTCTGTGAATGATTTACCCAATAAAACATAGGATGATGAATACTTTTCCATGAATTGAGATGTTTTTCGATAACTATATGTGTAGAGATAAAAACTAAAAAGGTTCTCGATTTGTGAATTATCATATGAAAAATATTTTACATCATATTTTCATGAATAACACAATAGTCATCATAGTACAGATATGAGAATTATACACCAATGGACATGTCTGTGTGAGTATTGACTTATTTGAACCCCATTTAATAAAAATTATCTTTCATATTCTGTCTCATTTACTTCTTTTTTTTATTATATGAAAAAAAAATTATTAAGAGGCATGATTACTATATTATTTGAGAGATTCAAATTTACTATTTAGTTATTTCTAATATAGTTTGCTTACAAAACCGCTTGTCAGATCAAAACAAATAATTTCTTTATTACATAGATTCATGTCGATTTTACCATTTTTTTTGTCATTGTATTTCAGGGCACTAATGGGATCCATATGACAGTTTTATTGTGGGGGATTATTTTTGTTCGATATCTTGAACATCATATTACCATTTTCAATCTCACCCAATGGTATCCTCATCAATAACATGGCATAGACTATCTCTCCCATGGTATGCAGTCAACCTAACTTTTAGGCCTAATGACACTTGTGGAGTCACAGTGGTCAAAATGATGGGAATTCATCACATTTCACCCTTTTGGGGGGAATTATTCGATACATTGGGACTCGATTAATGATTTCAGATATGTTCATGAATCTCTTAATAATCTTGATAAGGGACTGATTACCCTAAAAAAATAACCATGGTTCCATTATCATTCATATGAAAAATAATGGGGTCTTTATAGTGAAACTATATGTATGTATCCAAGGTCATTTATCTTTCTTCTATAATGGGTGGATTATATTGTGCTAAAGCCATATAACATTGTGCATCAAAACATGCTACCCTGAATAGAAGAAATTAATATTATGGAGATGACACTGAGACTATATGAGGAATCCTATGTATCATTGTTAATTTAGTAATTAAAAATCATGTACTTCAATGGACATATGTAGTTTAACATCACACAAAAAAAGATGTATATGGGTTCTGTGGGATACCATGTATTAAAAATAAGGTCATATAAGTACTTCCTTCATATCTTTATAATAGTGAAAATTAGATCTTATATAGTTAATTTTATTGCGGCTTATATACTTAGGTTACCCCGATCATTTTTGATACTCATGGTGTAGATGACATGATTCTTACAATTCCCTATAATCACGTGAGATATGCACTTTCTGAGAAACAGGGCATCATGAATTATCATAATCATTTCCCAAGATATGGGACTTATATGCTGACATTAAATTAAGATGATTATTTATGGAACTCGATCCATAGGAAGACATCCTACATATAATAGTCACTGAAGGAATCTTATTCATCATAGTTCAGTTTATTGCACTTTCTATTGATGGATGGAGTAGTGTAATCAACACATGATAATGATTAAGTCCTGAGGTTCAAAATAGTATTGTCATAACACATCATAGAAATGGAAATTTATTTGTTTCATTGTGTTAGGATGTAATCCAATGTATCCTATTTATTTCCTGAATCAGAGACCTTATTGTTCAAACTCACCATTGGGATTTTCTCCAATGTAGATTCCCTTGCATTGATGTTAATGTGTCAATACACTTATAGGGTATTTTCATGCTAATTATACTCTAGTTTCTAGAGGCCAATGATTAGAATGATATGATTATTACAACTCCCTAAGAGCACATGATCTATTCTTGGTGTGATAATGAAGTGATGAAAAATTATTAACAACATTTCATTGAGGGTGAGGGACATACGTCTTGGTACAATCCATTGGGTCTCAAACATTTAATTCATTTCAAACGTATCATGAATATGGATGAAATCAGATTCATCGTAGTTCCTTTGGTTGGGGACTACACTATGTTGTTCTCCTAGTGTTTTTAGAGGTTTATGGTCAAGATTATATAATCAATGAAACTCCCTAGTCCTATGTGATCCATGTTAGTTGTGAGAAAAAATGGATGGAAATTGATCAATGTAATTGTGTTATGTGATGGGAATTATATAATATGATCACCTTAGATTATCACTAAGGAAAAATAAGATCAATGATGTGGAATAAATATCATAAATATGGATGGAATGAGATATTTCATCATTCCTTTGGTCAGGGATTTCACTCAGATGTTCCCTTAGTATTTTTTGATGTTTATTGTGTAGATGATATGACCAACTCCTCCAGATTTTCCTATGTGAGTGATGCATGTTGTGGGATATAATGGATAGAAATTTATAAATTTCAATACTTATTGTTATGGTCATTATATATCATGATCTCTATGGATTATCACTATAGAACATGAAACATTTATAGGTGGACTATGTATCCTTACTATAGAAGAAATCAGAGTCATAATTTCTTTTTTTCGTATAGGATTACACACTAGAGTTTCCCTAGTCATTTGGGGTTTTTCATTTTGGGTCTCTGGTTGAGGCTTACACTCTAATATTGACCATCCCTTACTATCTAGCCTAACATGTACTGATTATACTCTTGTCATGAAATATAGGATAGTATGTAACTAGAATATTTGAAGACAACTAAATGATCTAGTTTTTCATCCTAAAGTTATTTAAAATAACCCAGGTTGTATATTCCAATGTTTTTGCTTGATCAAATATTAATTATATAGAGGTTTTTTGAATGTCTATGTGGTATATCAAGGAATCCATCACATGGAATGGCAGAAAAAACTAGATGGTGTATCATGATCTATCTGAGTTTTCATGGTTTCATTAATAGGATAATCCATGAAAGATATGGAGGGATTCATGGGAATACCTATAACATTTCTGAGAAGGTGTTTCATGTTATTTTCTACCATCCCTGGAGGGAATTTCAAGACTTTTATGACATGTTTGTAGGGAATCACAAGTCTTGGATGTCATTCCCAAAAGGTTTTGTGAGGGATTATAAGATATGTGCAGATGTTATCATGAGACACTGCATGTATGAATGGGTACTTTTATATGATTTAGAAACATTATCTCAAAGATCATTGAAGGATTAGGTGATGAGACCATGGGGGATCCCACAAGACTGAAGTGGATTTCTTAGGGGGTACCGTGTGTCTTTCTCTGACATGTCCTGGAGTTTTTTTCCGGACCCGAGTAGCATACTAAAGGTGAATCATGAGATATTAACAACATGACTTGGTGCTGTTTTTTGTATTTTATGATTCTGGAAAAGTGAATGATGGGTATATAGTATGTTAGTTTTCACTTAATTCATCCGAAATTAGTCTTTGATCAATCCCTTTTATATTGTATTAATTATGTGTATTCAGAACCAATTTTTTTAGTATCGTGTGATCTATAAAATTTCTAGTATGTACTTCTCACATATTCAAGGAAATCCTTAATGTGATAAAATAATGATCATGTCATGTGAATTATGCATGGTATAATATAATAGTATCTATTTTATGGTATATTAACTAAAAAAATACTTAGAGTTCCTGTGATCAACTGATTTGGGAAATCCACTTTTATTCTTGGGTTTTCTAATGTGACTATATGTGAAAAAATATAACCCTACATCCAATATTCAATAGTTTCCTCTTTTCATGCTCATAAGGGGAATTTATAGGCCTCTCCACCCCATTTGTTCACCAGTTTTAATGATGTGTGTAGCACGGATCCAGGATGGATTCAACATAGGGGTATTGCATCATGTGTCTTCATGAGCCAATGATGGGGATCTCTCTGAGGGAATTCAATGATATTAATCAACTATGAGTCGCTATCATCAACACCTCCATTATTTCATTATTTTTTATTAATGGAATCACAGTTACTAAAGCCTAAATGTGTAAGAAATTATATACATTCCTATTGAAAAATCCCAAGGAATTCAAGAGATTTACGTTCCCATGGAAATTCTTATGTGAGATGCTCAATTCCTTTCCTGGGACATTTCATGGGGAAATATTGGCATGTAATGGGTTTTATGCCAGAGGTGGTTTGCTTGTTTCAGAGTCCCACAAGACCATACGGTCAAATTACTTAGTGAATCACAATAATTTAATGACCATGAATGCTACCTAATCATCATTTTTTATTCATACTATTTTATAAAACAAATGAAAATTATTATATAATGTTGCATAAGTGGCCTTGAGAATTATTTCTCTATTTTATGGTGATGCATCTCATGAATAATAAAAGACATATAGGGTCACATTAGAATTTCATGTAAAACCCAATATGTTTTTCCTTAAGGAAAAAATGGTGAGTGAATGGTAACCCAGACATACCTGAAGGCTTTGGTATGATGGGAATGACATTTCATAGGTGTCTTGCAGTACCTTGTGAATCATCAGGGGTGTGTCTCATGATATTCAATGATTATGAGAGGCATACACCTCTACATTATTTCCACAGTATCTTTGGGGTCTTGTGAGTTTGGTATGATTTTTTAATATATTACTAGTCTTCCCATTATATATGACCCACATGATCCATGCATCCATAATAATCCTTAGCCATTTAGAAAATTTTCATCCTTATTTTCAAACGATTTTTAGGTTGGATTATCAGGTGCCTAATATCAATAATCGACATGTCCTAGGGGAACTTATCCAACATCCACCACATGGCCACTAGTTCTCTTCAGTACCTCATCATGAGCGGGAATTTTTTTTAAAGGGGTTATAAGGTATCAACTATAGGTTATTCACTGTGTTTGGAGTCATCGTGTGAACTTATAATAGTATCCAAATAATGAGGCATTTGAAGGGTCACACGATCCAAAGGTCTTATCCACCATCTTCATCATTTTCATTTTTAGTGAAAAATAATAACCATATTCAAATATTTATTCCTTTTTTAATTTTTCCATTGTCATTTTTTAGGTGATAACAACATCTTATAACCCATTTATTGACAATTAATCTTCAAAATCGCTTTTTTTATAGTATTACATCATTTTTCATACATCTTTAAGTTCAGAAGTCATAATCATAATACAATGATCACAATTCTATAAAATATATGATGTCAATATTTTCATTATTATAAAATATAATAGTTATATAATATTTTATACCAATACTTAAAATGTGGTGATTAAATTGGAATTGTATCCCATCATAGATCTACTTTTCCATATGTATGCATAAGTGGAGGTTCCGTTTTTTGATTGATGAAAAAAAATGATAAATAGTAATTTTTTTTTAAAATATTAATAATATTAATGAAAAATATATTTATTTAAATCATTTTAAAAATAATTAATAAAATGTCATTATGGACAACAAATTATAGTACTATGAGGACATGGTAAGATGTACTTATGAATAAGTATGATTTCACATTCTATAGGTTTGAAAGAATGAGGATACTTATTTTCTGAACACAATAATAAAAATATATATATTTATGAAAATTATTTATTTATTTATTCATAAATATCTTCTAGTTATATTTGGTAGAAGTGGAAATATGTTTAAAAATGATCATTTTTGAGTTAAACCTCTTCATTGATAAATCACTTTTGTGTTCCAGCTGAAGCCTTTTAAAGATAGAAATCTGGAAATATGTGAATCTCAAGGATGTTTAAAAGGAATATAAGATGCTATTAGGGTTTTTTTATTATCTATAATATTATGATATTTGTTTAATATTTAATGAGAATATGTTCCCTTTTATATGTTAAGGTAGGGGAACAAATTTAATTACTCGAATATGAAAATATATTTTAAACTATAATTGTCCAATATTGATATAATTAAATTATATGATACTCATATGTCACTAAAATATCATAGAATAATTTTTATACATATTTGATGGATTTTGTAACCCTTATCTCTTAGTTTTAACCATAACAATCTTTTTGATAATTACTGTAATGTTGATGATTTTTCTTTTTAAGGTTCAAGAGTGTTACAAAAAATATAAGTGGCCCATAAATATACATAATATTATATTTTCAACCACATTACATTCAATTGGATTAATATATGATTTAAAATATTTAAATTTAATTTACTAAAAAATGCTTAATAATAAAACATTAGTAATGTTGTTTTGTAACTATTCAAAAAATATTAATATGAATACAACAAGAAGGAAATATAATTTGAATATAATACATTTAACCAAAAATAATAAATAATTTTTAAATATTAAAATTATCTAAAGACACCATTCATTCATACACCCTAATATTTTTTAAATAATTTACATTTTTTTATTATTGGTATAATAAATATATCGGTGTTCTATTTGAATTTATGGAAATTATACCATAAATATGATTTAATAATAAATCTAAATCATAAAAATAAGTTACTATTTTCAAAAATACTAATTTATAATCATTTAATTATGTTTTATTTTCTATATATAAACATATACAAAAAATTAAATGTTGGAGGGTGATATTTTGTAATTTTCATTACTTAAAATATGAAAAAAAGTCATTGTCATGGAAAAATAGAACCAAATTTACATATATTTGAATTTTGTATGCATATGGTCGGAATAATCCAATATAATGAAAAAAAAATCATGTTTTGGGTTTATTTTGAATCCTTATAATGTGGTTTTAACAGTGTTCTACTTGTATTACAGTAACCATTGTGACAAATATTTTATCACAATTTCTATTTATATTGAAAATATAAATTGAGACTATTTATTAAAATTTAACCTCCATATTTAAAATATTGATTTAATTATTAATAATTAAATCACTATAACATTTTTAAATCATTTTGGATAAAAAATCTATATGTAAAATGAAAAATATATTTTACAGTAAATATATTTTTTCATAAAAATCAATATTAGTTTAAATCATGTAATTGGTTGATAGTAATTAAATTTAACAGATTATTCATAATAAAATTTATAACATGCAACCATAATAAAAAATCATAAATATAATTGGACATATTAAACACAACATTTAATGATAGAATATCATTTTATTGAAAGAAACTATATTTTTCACTACACATAGGAAAAAATAATTTCAGGAAAATCCCAATATTTGATATTATGTTAACTATCATATGACGATTTTAGAAATTATTTACAATTTATAAAATAAAATTTAAAAAATTGTATGAAAATGTATAATAAGTAAATGAAATTTTTTATTAGAAATATCCATTGAATAAAATTATTTTTTGAAGTATAATATGACTTCACTAAAAATTACATTTTAATCACTATTAATTAATCTAATCATTTTTATTTATTGGGAACTGCAAAATTTTATTTCATTATCTGTTTACTCATATTCAAACCAAAAAATTTATTATTTATGTTATAGTTTTTTTAATTATAACAACCTAGGATTAAAAAAATATAAATGAATTTAGAAATAAAATAATTATACCTAAAGCTATATTATATATGGTTTCACTTGAAAATAATATTTTATTTTTCAGGATAAATTATGTTTGAATATATATATATGTGTGTGTGTGTGTTATATAAATATGATAAAATGCATAATATTTTTATATTTAAAAATTTAGTTTTATTTTAGAAAAACTGGTATCATTGATGACGGTTATCAGCAGACGTACAAATGAAAAGCCACAAAGGAAAATTGTCCAGCCAGAGCTGATTGGCCTCGAAGGGGCCTGATGTTGCTAACTGGTGGGCTGCATTGTTTCCTTCTCTTTTGGTAAAGGGGAAGGTTTAGAATGAAAAGCATTGGCAGAGTGAGAGAATTCTCCTGATAATGAGGCCAAAAGACTGGAGTCCGTCATTGTTGTGGTTAATGGCATCGATCATGGTGAGGCAGTCAGATACAATGCAAATATCAACCCACCCACATTCCAAATCTAGCATCAAAGGTGCCAGGATGGCATTAGCCTCAGCAACAGCAGGTTGCCAAAAGGCATGATGTAAATCATACTTTTCTGTGATGATTTACCCCAGATGATTTCGGGCCAGGAGACCGGGGGATACAAGTCCATCCTTTGGGAGAGACGCTTTCATGTTTATCTTATGAACACCTTCCATTGGGGGGTTCCAATGAGGGGGACAGGAGGGGGAGAATCAGGAATTTGATGTCCATTGTGGTTATATCATCCCTCAATCCATGAGGTGTCCCGATGAATCTAGAAAACTGGAGGTTTATGCATGTGGTGGAAAACAACATCGTTACGCCGTACCCAGATGATCCAGGCCAGGGTGCAGAATGATCCTGCTTTAGCTGTTGAGAGAGAGGAGCACCATCGTACCAGTAGAGCGGGGAGGTCAGAATCCGTATCCAGTGATGCATCTGGGGTTGGGTCCCATTTATTCCAGATTTCCTTAGCTTCCGAGAAGTGAATTTTGGCATGCAAGGGGGTCTCTGAGATGTTCAAGCAAAACGGGCAGAAAGCGGCATTGAGAATATGTTGGTACGCGAGAAGGCTCATTGTTGGGAGGGTGCCTGTGCGGACCTGCCACCAAAAGTGGCGTATTTTTTGGGGGACGTTGAGCTTCAAAAGTGATTTCCATGGTCCCTCGTTCCGGTCGGTTAGGTGATTTCCAAGAGCAAGCCTATATCTGGATCTGACCATGTATTCGCCTGATATGTCATTGCACCAGAAGAGATGGTCAGGGCATGCGTCAGGGACCCAGGGGATGCTTCGGATAATTCTTTGGTCTCTTTCATTAAACCATTCAAAAATCATATCCACACACCACCCTGTTCCACATAGTATACAAATAATATATGATAATATAATGTAATTATATTTTACTTTATTAATTTTTCATTTATGAGTGTTACATTAATGACATTAATACTTTGCATTCAATAAAAAATTGATTTTTATTCTACACTACATACATTTCTTTATATGGAGAAAAATAATTAATTAATCGATATCTATTTTCTTCCATAATTTTTTTAGAATAATATTTATATTTTATTCTTCCTAATATTGACATATTTGGACAAGTGTTGATGATTTTATGGAATATAATTGTAGAATATAATTATATCCATTCAAACTATCTAGGATAAATGTACCAAAGTCAACCTATTTTCAATTATCTTAGTGGTAAAATTTTGGAATATTATATTATATGCAATTTATCTTTTAGGTTTTTTGTATCCCCCAATAAACAATATAATTTTTTTACCATGTATTGATTTTGTTTTTAATGAATAATTCTATAAATTAAATATTCCAATACACTCTTTCTTGATTCAATGTACCAAATGTTAATAAGTTTTGGAATACTTTAGTGGAAGAATTTTGGAATGTGGTATTCTAAATAAATTTATCCTCTATATAATTTCCATCGACAATTATAAAATTTTCTTATAAAATAATGTTGTGTAGGTTTTATGGTTGATTCATTAATTTAAATAATTTCATCATGGAATATTCATTTAACAATGATTGTTTTACTTCAAACACTGTTTTACAATGATAAATTTCTGAACGAATTTCATCCAGTTGTATGAAATGATCTAAATTCTATAATATGACATCTTTAACGCATTTATAAAAATCGTAATATATGGAAAAATAGTAGGAATTGATTTATGTGGGAGAACTATATAGTTATATCCACATCATTATTGATTTCATGGACACTTATCACTCATAAAAATGTGGTCCCAACTTTAATTATATAAAATTTACATGTATATATACAATATAAAAAACATATATGTCAGAAATAATATTTTAGAATAAATACTAATGTTTATTCCATAGAAAAAAATTATAATTATAATTTAATTTTAAAAAAATTCAGTTATTCATTTTAGAAAATTATTTAACAATGAAAGTAAAAATAAATTGTTGATTTATGTTTTTTATGACCTTAATTACACATTAATAATTAATTACGAACAATAATAGGAATTAATTTCAATTAATAGTTATTATCTTTGTTGATAAAGTAATTATTACTTAACTACACAGCACAACCCCTTATCTACTAAAATTACAATACCCTCTTCCCATTATCCCACACCTAATTTTATGATCTATAATCATATAAATTCCAATGATTGTATTACATTTCTATGTCTTAAATCATGAATGTATTTGTTGATGTGATGGTAGACTAATACTAGATTTAATATGTTACTCTTCAAGGTCCTGTAATTGTCCTATTCTCTGTTTTTCATTCATGTACTCTATATTTATGTGTCTCTTAAATGTGAATTATTATTTATGTTTTATAAAGTAATTATTTTCCAAAAACATCCAAAATTACGGTTTACCAATGGGAGACCTCTATTCCCACTGATTATGATTTTTCTCGAACCAACATTAAATATCATTATACTACTGAAACCATTTAATGAATTTTCTTATTTCTATGAAGTGTTATCATAATTTGAATACAAACACCTCTTCCATATTAATGGGTGTTCACCTAGATTTACAAAAATATTACTGGTCATAGGATTTATTTATATAAAACCCATGCATCATTATAATAGGTTAAAAATGATGTTATATTCAAGACCACATGCACTTGGCATGCCATGATTATGATATGAAACATATTATTTTTTTCCATATGTTATAGATGAAATATTTTGAATCAAATAAAATTAGTCACACATGATTAAGAACATATGAATGATGCCCCCTTATAGTGTTAAAATTAATTTGGTATTGAAGTCATCTCTATTGATAACATGATCATGATGCCTTGGTTAATAGAAATAGAAATTATTATTTATGAAAACATTATTACATTCCATATTGATATTCTTATTAATTTCATTTTCTTATTTTGTAGCCACATTCCATGTTATTATTGATTTTTTGTCTATTATTATATTCATCATATTTATATGTTCATTCCATATTTATATATCTCTTTATTATAGAATTCGATTGTTTATTCCCTTTAGTGTGTTATTCTTTACCCATTAATTTATGTATGTCCCCATGATATGTAATTTAGTAATAATTTCCTAGGAAGAACCTATGAATTCTAGTAATGGTATTAGAATAATTTTTTTATTTCATTTAATTTTTTATGTTTTCATTTCCAAGGCACTAAACCCTAAAATAGATTCCATGTTATTATATCTTTTATCACTAAATAAATTATATATTTGATAAAACATTGTGTAATATTTTTTGGTATCGAATGTTGGTTTAGTTATTATTTAAATATGATTATAAAAAATTACTAAAAACCATAACAATAATCCAAAATATATGAAATAGTCTTGTGATTTTGTTGAGTATTTGGTCTGTGGATTTAAATAAAACATATACCATTATTGATTATACAAGTGGATGTGGTTATGGAATATATTTACCATGTGGTAACAACTGAATAGAACTCATGAACTAGAATATATCAAGAATTGGCATCTGATAATGAGCCTTGCTGCACACTATGTTTGACACCCCCATGAGTATTCATTTGTTAACCACGGTCTTTTACAAACCATTTTGAATGATATAATAAAATTGAAATCTATCTATTAATATATAATTATATTATTCTAGAATCATTATATTAGAAAATTTTAGGATTAATTATTCATTTATATTTATTATTATACAATTCCAAAGAGTATAAAATTTATCATGAAGGTTTTCTCCCCCTAGTGAAACATTATTGGAAATAGAATGACTCGATAATAAAATGGATTCAATGGATAATTTTATAATCAATTCCCCAATATGGGGGAAATTGAAGTTGAAAACAACATGATAATGATGAACCAGTTTGGTCAAGTTATAAACAACAATCGAAATGATGTTGTGTATCCCAATTCAATAAGGAACGAACAATTATTAGTTGAATACAACAAGCATCAATGAATGCATTAATTTAGTGGACATATCAATTCATTTATTTTTTATAATTTTATCACCACTATTAATATGGTATTTCATATACTCTATAATTTGGATTTAGATAAATTCACCCTGTTATTATACAGATTAAATGGAGATAGTTAATATTTGTGGATGGTGATTAAATACTTGACTCCATAAAGGAATATTGATTCTATGGAGTGAGAACAGGTTATGGAAATCCTTTTCAAAAATTAATTCTATACTAGATGAAAATGTTGAATTAATTATTAGAGATAAAATTAAATGAAAATAAACTAGTTGGAAGCTGTGAAATAATCATTATAGGACTTTCTCGATACACACATATATTTTATGTAGATCATAACTGAATGTTTGTCATATTATTTTATGGAATGAGACCCCATATTTTGAGGAATTAAAAAATAAAGAATATAAAATATATTAAGATATTTTTAATATTTCAATAAAGGTTTAATTGGATTTTTTAGAGATTAAATTGTCATACAGGTTGATTGAAAAGAAGAGTGAATTTGGGATAAACTCAAAAATGATTTTTGATCATATAAGATAAATAAAAAGGAAAACATTCAACATGAAAATCAGATGCAAATAATTATATTTCTAACAAATTTCATGGGAGTGGAATGCTCTAGATTCATTTAAGAGATCCCCATATAGCTTGTAATTATCATAATGAGGTGAGGCATCATCTTCTCACCACTAATGAAAAATGGGAGACTCTGAATTGACAAACTCCAGTTCACTACTTATAATCTAGATATATTGGGAAATTTCTAAGTCTTTATCCAAATAATATTTAAATGTAGGAAAGAAACAATAAACCTATGAGTATGCCAAGTAATATAGGTTGTGAATTTTCAATCTGCATTGGTAATATAGAGGCCTTAAATTATGTGGTGGCAGGAGCAGTCAATGTTATTTGAATGCTATAAATTAGATTGTTTGATTTTGGTTCTATAGAATCCATTGTTTCATCCATGTTTTCAATGAATATAAAATCTACTATTTAGTTAACAGATATGGTGTTTTTATTAAATACTCAAAGAGGAATTATCCTAGCATCAAAATTATATAGAAACTCTAGTATTTAATACTGAGAAAATAATCTCATCACAAGTATAATTTTCATTATCTTGGTCAAATCCAAAATAATAATATAGATGGACTAGTTTATAAGGAAAAATGCTTTGATCAACTATAGAAAGAATAAAATTTTGGTAATATTGAATAAAATCAATATAGTTATTTTCTAATAACATATATCACTTATCATGTAATGTCTCGGATATTCAGTTCATTATTTTTTAAAAATATATGGAATTATTTTGAGACCAGACCTTTTGATGTTGTGTGATTCAGAGGCTCAGAGTGCCCGGAATAAATGTTTGAAATAAATTAAAATTTTAAACAGCGTGCCTTAGTGGTTTTCCTTGTAAAAGTGGAATATCTTTTAAATATGTGTCTGAATCAGAAATATGAGGGCACCATAACATTCAGAGCTGCGACTTTACCTTAGGTAGGTCCAAACATCGATCGGTGCTTGTTAGCTAAAAGTGTTGGTTTCAGGATGTTTTAAATGGAAATAAAATAAAATAATAATTTATTTCATTTCATTTCCTTTTTTGAAGTGACATAATTCATACCATTTAAATAAAATCTTATAGAAAGTTCACAGGGATAGCCTCATAAACCTGTGAATTGGAATAGAGGCTCTTTGAACTTTGGAGGAGAACTCATTGGTGGATGACAACGACACATATCTGATTTGATGAACCTCTCCAACAAACACGAAGTGACGATCTTTCTTCAACTGTATCATGGTGGGGGTTGTTATTTCAATTCATCTTTCCTCGTTTTGGATTTAAATGAAAAATGCAGATCATTGACAAACATGTAGATCCATTGATCATGCGTTCATGTGGGATGGTGTTATTTTTTCATTTGGGGGTTGATTTGGGAATTTTCAATTGTGATAATTGTTGGATTATCATTTTGATTTGCCTTGTTTAGTCCTTTTAATAGTATCAGATCAACATCATGACGAATGATGGTGGAGGTTTGTTCCTCATTTTTTGTGTGTTGGATTTTCTTCCTCTTATTTTGTGTTCTTTGTGGGGCGACGAACAACGCCTCGTGGCCCATACATTTCATGACACAGTGATCCGAAATTGGAGATCTGACTTCATGGAGACCTTATAGAGGTGCAACGATGATGGCAGTGGATGAATCGACATAATTCTAGAATTTTCTTTCTTCAACTGTTAATCGCGTGGATGATCAAAATGGATTTTTAGGGCCAATCAGAAGCCTGAAACTGACGAAATCTACTTCGTGATGTCGGGGTGACCCAAACACTTTTGCTTCATGGTGATTAGACAGCTAGAATGAATAATAGAGCATCATAGGATGTTTGACAATGGAGGTTTGTGATTCTGGAAATTTTTGCAATACACAACATGTATCTCGATGAAGACATTGTGTGGTAATGGAATTGGTGGCTAGGGTTTCAGGGTTAGATAGGTATCACATAACATGTGGCCAGGGAAACATGGTGTGTCGCAACTTCACCAAAGCTCGATGTGTATTCTGGGATGTACACAGTCCCTGGATGGAATACACAGTCTTGGAACACAGCGTGTTGAACCTACACGGCATGGTAGTGGCGACTATGCAGGACTCGACATGTATATCGAGCAATACATGGACACATGATGGAGTACACGACCATGTATTCCACCACACATCTAGACCAGACAGAAAAAATGGGTTACCCCATGTACTGGTTATAAGGGATGGTCAGCACGGGATAAATTTGTGTACGGGCACAGGACCACATACACGGAGCTAATCTCATCTATACAGACATGGCATGTGATCTATACTACACACCATGAACTGACTTTCTTACACGACCAGCCTTGCTACATGGGCCATAGGAAATGGGCACTACCCAGGGTCAGAAGACACAGTGTGTGGCACTTCTACACACCATGTACATTTTAATACATGTAATGATTTTCTTTTCCATGATATCTTGGACATGTTTTCTTTGGGTTGGTGACCATTTTTATCATGCCCCTAAAAATTGGGTAATGTTTCCTACTACAAAAGTATGAACCCTTCACCAAGAATTTCCAAGATAGAGTTAGGTATCCCTCCGAGAGGCCCTGAGCAAGATCCTCTATCTATTTTTGACCCAAGGTGGAGTTAGGAATCAATGTGAATAATCCCATAGGGCGTCAATCCTCAACTACCTGGTGAATCCAGATGAGTCACAGTATCCACCAAGGCCCTAGCAGTGATCATCATCTGTGTATCGATATCGTTCCCAATCATGAGTGTGTTATTCTATAATGAGTGTATCTATCTCTCATGGCTTTTACCGATGAAGAATACTTATTCGACAAAGGTCATCAATGCTATCAGACTCGTATAGTGAGTTTTCTCAGGTGAGTGCTTCCTGGAATATTTGAACTGAATTCTTAGTGGGGGTATGTTGTTGTGTGACTTATCCCTAAACTATGAGTATGGGATTCGAGTATATCTGTATTTTTTTCTATTATTATATGATAATTAGACATATAATGTGTAGGGATGACTTTTACTATCCTTTGCGTATTTCTTTGGGGTTTTTAGTGTCCTATATCGAGTATGGTTATACTCACCCCTGCACGGGCTTTGCCTGCATGTGTCACGTATTGTGAAGATGAGCAGCCTTTTGATAGAGTTCAGGGTGGATCAGCACCGGACTGATCTTTATGAGTTCCCTAGAGTGCGAGGTGTTCCTATGACTAAAAGCAGCAGTCTCAGTACAACATTGTGATTATAGGTTCGACTTTTTAGTTTTCATACTACTGTTTTTGGTGGGATTGTATTTTGGACCAGTTTACATTCAGTACTTTACATTCAATCATACTCTATTGGTTGGGTTTGGTTGTATCCATGAATTCTGTTCCTTAGTGGTTCATTTACATTTCAACATTTGTGGTCTTGGAGATGTGTTCCTGTGTACATGAACATAGGAAATTGTTTCCATATCAGTAATATTCCAACTCAGTGGTAGTCACGATCCCCTAACCTAATGGAGGAAGGCTACTGTAGTCAAAGCGTATAGCCCACTGGGTCGGGTCATGACAGAGTGGTATCAAAGCTTGTTAGTTCTACCTTAGGACCAAGAGTCTCTGAGATTGGATTGCGGGAACAATTTTAAGTGTTACGAGCTTGAATTTTAGGATAGGGACTCCATTGTTGGTGCAGCCGGTTGAAGCACCCATACACTAGCACTCTGATAACCTTATTTTTGACTCTGTTAACAAAAAAACTAATCGCAGTGAAATAAAATAATGGCACATTCCTCATATAGGGATGGGTTATGATTTCTATATCCTTTTGTGTTATCAATCTAGATATACTCTTTATCCAAGGTACATCTTGTTTCCTTATAGTAAGACTCTGTAATACATACCCGTTAGGATTTAGCGGCATGATGAATATAATAACACCCTCTATGATGAGGCATCAATACAGGGACTAGTTCCCCAGGTGTTTCCACCAGGTGGTGCACCTTCTATACCACCACTATTGGAGCAGCTCGTGGTACCTGCAGTATCGACCAGCGAGGAGCGCAGGCTGAGCACACACCATTAGATCTAAGGACAAATACCCCTCAGGTTGAAAGGAAATACTGACACTCACGTTTCCGAGGACTGGCTTGAGGTGTTGACCAGAGTCTTTCGTCTCTTAAGGACACCAGCAGACCAGATGGTGATCCTAGGAGCGAGACATGATTAGAGTTCAGCATGAAAATGGTGGAGTCTAACCACATAGACTCATGATGAGGAGACTCTTTTGTGGACGGAGTTTGAGAAAACCATTATTGTAGAGTGCTCTCCGGTTACACTAAGACAAGTTCACATCCATGAGCTTCTTCAGCTCTAGCAGGGTATTTTGATGGTAGCTTACTATTCATCTAGGTTTTCCAACTTCACCCGGTACTCGATGGATATAGTCGGGTATCAATAAATCAGAGCTCAGACAATCGAGCAAGGAATATGATGGGACATCTGAGCTATTCCCATGCCTCCATGCAATCTAACTTATTCTGGAGTGTTTGAGAGGGCATTGGTGATCAAGTGATTCTTGGTGGAGAAAAAACAGGTGACGGCAGTCAGTAGTAGGTAGATTGGCGCGGACACCTCGGCTACAGGGAGCTGAAGTTTGGCATAGGGATCGGGATGTGGGAGACATCATATGAGGACCCGAAACTAGGGATCGATAGTCCAGAAGTATTAGGCTGAATCCAATCATCCAAGGGATAAGTTTTGATACTCGTGCGACTGTATGGAATATCTTTCTAGAGATTGTCTGACCTGACGAGCTGCTGACAGGGAGGCGGTGGATAGACCACCGAGACAAAGGTAGAGAATAGATCAGACAGACACGCCAGGCATTGGATGTGGTAGAGAAGTTAGGGAGAGTTTCAGGTGGGGGCAGATACTTATAATTACTTCCAGCACCACCCCTAGGAGGTCTGCACTAGGCTTAGGGAGCTAGGGGATAGGGTTGGGGACAGCTGCATGCAGTCTAGGCGTACAACCCAGGGACTCCAAGGATGATCTTAGGCACAATATGTGTATTTTCTACCTTAGCATTTGTACATATAAACAAATTTCGTTCATTCCTTCCTTAATACTTTTCTTTTTCTAATCATTGAGATTCTCGTAGAGCCATTGACTCGATCCTTACACTTGGAGACACATACAAGAGGAGAATCGATGATCAAACATCTTTGAAGATAGTGTGATATTACCCTTGGAGGTGAGAGTTTCATCTAGAACCTCTTGGTGGTAGCATCGAGGCCTTACAAAATCATTCTCGGTATGGATTGGTTACCTTCGGTCAATTCCAAAATTGACTATTTTTGGAGAAGAGTGTGGTGTGTCCACATTGATGGGATGATGTTTTAATTTGTCAGAGAAAAGGAGAACCAAGCAGCACAGAATGGGATAATGCCTAAGAGGGTGTAGTCGATCACTCGTGTGTGGGCTATCCATTCCCCTAGATAAATAGATTTTATAAGATCCCAGTTCCCAGCAATATTGGGGGAGTATGAGGGTGTCTTTCTAACAGATGTTCCAGTACTATTTATGCACTGAGAAATAGACATCTACATCGACTTACACCCTCAGAAGACACTGATTTCCTCAGAATCATATCGGATGTCTCTCGCAGAGCCTTGTGAGATGATAGTGAAGTTGGAGGATCTGTAGATTAAGGGTTTTGGGAGACCTATAGTTCACCCTCGGCAGCCCCAGTCTTGTTTGCAGAGAAGGTAGATGGGAGTTTGATGACGTGAGTGGATTACCAACACCTAAATCATGTAATAGTGAATAACTAGTATCCACTACTACGAATCGACAACCTATTTGATCAGCTAAGGGGGACACAATGGTACTCAAATGATGACCATCGATCAGGTTATCACCAATTATAATTACGGGATGAGGATATACCGTAGCTGACATTCAGATGCCGCTATGGTCACTATGAGTACTTTTTTATACCTTTTGTAGTGAAAAAATCCTCCACAGGGTTTATGGGACTGATGAATCAGATATTATAGTCGTACATAGACCAGTTTGTAGTGGTCTTCGTTGATGACATCCTTTTGTAATCGGCGTCAGAGAATGAGAACTTGATACACATGCGGATGGTTTTAGATGTACTTTGAGAGCACCAGATTTATGGGAAGCACTCAATGTGCCAGTTTTGGATTTAGTAGGTCCACATTATGGGACATGTCATCTCAGAAGATGGTGTAGCTTTGGACACAACCATGGTGGAGGCAATGTTATCACGGGAGCCACCACAGAGTGTGATGAAGGTGTGAAGCTTCCTTGGGGTAGCAAGTTATTACTGAATATTCATTCCTAATTTCTCCCAAATATCAGTTCTGAAGACAGCCATGACTAGGAAAGGGAATCCATTTATGTGGATGGAGAAGTTCCAACAAGATTTCGAGAAGTTGTAATAGATTTTGGCGAGAACCCCGATATTGAGATTACCGGAAGATGGATCCGAGTACATAGTTTTCTATGATACATCGAGGATCAGGCTTGGCTGCGTCCAAATGTAGATATAGGAACTGATTGCTTATGGTTCGTTCTAGCATATTCTACATGAGAAAAAAATGTGACCCATGATCTCGAGTTGGCAGTGGTAGTCTTCACTTTGAAGATGTGGCCACACTACCTTACGGGTGAGCGGTTTATCGTCTACTCTAACCACAAGAGCATTAAGTACATTATATCTTAGAAGTATCAAAATATGATGAAGAGGCATTATCTAAAGTTCCTCTATGATTATTACTTCGAGATCATTTATACTCCATGAAAGGGGAACAAGGTGGAATATGCTCTTAGCAGAAGGTCTAGGTAAAAACTATTGAGAGAGGCGAAAGAATAGTTAGCCACGTTGCAGTTATCCTTCATTGATAGCATGGATGCTTCTGACCTACAGTCGATGGTTGTCACCCATCCACTCAAACATAGAGTTGGGATGTGTAGCTTGGGGATGTTGACTGTGAGGCTTTACTTTCTCATTTATCCACAACACATGCTCCTGATAGATATTCAAAAGGTGGGGAGAAAAAACTTATTTTCAAGGGACGCACGATTGTACCAGTGGTGATGTGGGAAGAGTTCCTGAGGGAGTTTCATAAATCCACTATGCTTGTACATCCTATATTGGTGAATATGTATCGGGGTCTCTGATGACATCTCTGGTGGTCAGGCATAAAGAAGGCCTTAGCAGATTTCATTTCTCGATGCCTTACATGCCAGTAGCTGAAGGCTGAGCACCAGGTTCCAGTTGGATTAACTAACCCCTGGAAGATCAAGAGTGGAAGTGGTATAAAATATTTATCTACTTCATGATAGTATAACCAAATATCTCCTAGGTGATAGATTCCATCTGGGTGATCATTGACTTACTCACTAGGTCATCCCACTTCCTAGCTATCAGGGTGCAGAGTGTCATAGGGATCTTGGGATGCATGTACGTGCATGAGATAGTTTGGATTCATGGCATCAATTCAAAAATAGTCTCGAATCAAGACACCCTATTCACATCCCCATTGTGAAAGGGATTACATGAGGATTTTTGAACTCAACTATGCATGAGCACAACGTTATATTCTCAGACCAATGGTCTGACAGAGAGGGCCATTCATGTTCTGGAGGATATGTTGTGGGCCTGTATCGTGGACTTTTTTCGTAGTTGGGAGTACCACCTACCACTGGTGGAGTTTCCGTAGAACAATAGCTACCACTCCACCATTGGTATGTCTATGTTTTAGGACTTGTGTCGGAGACCCTTCCAGTCATTGCTTTGTGGGGCTGACCCTGAACAATCATCACTCATGGGTCTAGAGTTGGTATGAGCTACTACTAAGAAGGTGTAGATCATTCGAGAGAGGATGAAGAATTAAGGGAGCTAGAAAAACTCTTATACTGATAGACGACGAAGACCTCTAGAGTTCGAGGAGGGAGACCACATCTTTCATCGAGTCACATCTTGACGAGGGTAACACAGATTAGGATGAGGCAGAAAACTATCTCCAAGGTTCATCAGACCATTCCAGATAGAGAATAGAGTTTGTGAGGTGGCGTACCTCCAAGCTCTACCACCACGGTTATACCAGGTACATGATGTCATCCATGTGTCACAGCTGAGGAGGTATGTGCATGACCCATCACACGTCATCGACTGGGGAGAGTTGTACATCGAGTAGGTAGTGACCTTTAGTGAGTACCTAGTGGAGATCGAGTATCAGGAGGAGAGGATCCTTCATGGGAAATCGATTCCCTTGGTGCGCGTTCAGTGGCAACACAGTTATCTTCAGGAGAGCACTTGGGAGAAGGAGTCTTAGATCCATGCCTAGAACCCAAATGTTTTTGAGTAGCCTTTATTTTGGCTTTTCATTAATGCAAAGAACCAATGTGGGGAGAATGTAATATCTCAAATTTTCTGTGAATTATTTTTTAAAATTATATGGATTTATTTTGAGACCAGATCTTTTGACAACGTGTGATTCCAAGGCCCGGAGTAGCTAGAATAAATGTTTGAAATAAATTAATATTTTAAACAGTGTGTGTGATCTTTTTTCCTGTAAAAGTGGGATATAATTTAAACGGGTTCTTGGATCTTAAATATGTGGGCACCATTGTGTTTCAAGCAGAAACATTACCCTAATAGGGCCTAACATTGACCGGCGTGGTTCAGAAACAAGAGTTGGTTTTGGGGCGTTTTTAATGTATATAAATAAATAATAATTTATTTCATTTCATTTTTTTTGTGCAGAGACCTAATTCCTCCCTTTTAAATACCTACTTATGGAAAGTTCGTAGGGTTAGCCTCATAACCCAGCTAATTGGGAGTGAGTCTCTTGGAGAATTGGATGACAACCCATTGGCGGATGACAACAACACATCTCGTATCTGACAAACCTCACCAATGAACACGACGTGACGATCATTCTTCAACCGAATCAAGGTAGGGGTTGTTATTTCAATTACACATTCCCCATTTTTTTGATTTTAATGACGATCATAGGTCAACCACAAACATGTTGATCTACGGATTGTGCATTCCTATGGGAGGGTGTTATTTTTCCTTTTCTTTCGGGGTTTGATTCGACAATTTTAAATTGTGATAATTTTTGGGTAATCATAATGATTCGCCTTGATTAATCTATCTAAAGGGAGAATATTGACATCATGAAGAATGATGGAAGAGGTTCATTCCTCATTTTTGTGTGTTGAATTTTATTCCTCTTTTTTCGTTCATCGTGGGGTGATGAACAATGGATCATTGTGGATCCATTTTGTGACAAAAAATTTTGAAATTGGAGATTTGACATCATGGCGACCTAACGGAGGTGCGACAGCGATGACGGAAGAAAAATTGACATGGTTCGGGATTTAAAGTTCTTCGACTGTTCATTGTTCGGATAATAAAAATTCATTTTCAGGGCCAATTGATCACCCAAAACTGATGGAATAGACATCGTGATGTCAGGGATACCTGAACCCTTATGTTTGATGGCGATCGGATAACAAGATCGAATAATGGTGTCGCATGGGAGACATGATGGCAGAGGTTCATGATTTTTGAAATTTTTTCAATACATGTTGTGTATCCCGATGAAAATGTCGTGTCATAATGGCAGTGGAATCTAGGGTTTCGGGGGTCAGATATGTATCACATGGCGTGTGAAAATGGTGACATGGAATGTTAGACCTTCCCCAAAGATCAGTGTTTATTTTGGGAAGTACACAGACACGGGATGAACTACACGACTTCCGAACATGGTGTGTAGGACCTATGCGTCATGGAAGATGCGACTACGTGGTACTTTTCATGTATCTAGGGTGATACATTAATATGGGATGGAGTACCCGGCCGTGTACTCCACCAGACGGCCAGACCAAACCGTCAACACATGTTACCCCGTGTACCGGTTACACGAGTTGTTGCACATGAGATAAATCCATCACAACAGCGTACCCAGAGTCATCCCTAGATACAATGACATGGCGTGTTATCTATACTACACTCCATGTATTGACTTTCATACATGAACAAGGGCCGTTGTACATGGGCAGTACCTGGGGTTAGAAGACACATCATGTGGAACTTCTACACGCCGTGTACATTTCAGTAAATGGTTTGATCTTCTTGTCCATCGTATCTTTGACATGTTTCATTTTGTTTATTCCCCCTTTATATTTTTCCCCTTAAGTTCAGGTATCATTTCTTAGTATAGGAAGATGATCCCATCAGACAGAATTTTCAGCATAAAGTCGTGTATCCCTTCGAGAGGCCCTGAGCGAGATACTATATCCCTTCTTGACCCTAGGTAGATTGTGGTATCGACATGAATATTTCCACAGGGTGATGATCCTCAACCTATCAGGTAAATCTGGATTATTTGTGTAATCTTCCAAGTCCCTTGCAGTGATCCTCACTTGTGTATCGATATCTTTCCCACTCAGGAGTGTGTTCCCTCGAATGAGTGTATCTATCTCTCGTGGATTTTTCTGATGAAAAATACTTCTCAGACTGACTTCATAAGAGCTATCAGACTCGTGGATTGAGTTTTCCCAAGCTAGTGCTTCGTGTAATCTTCAAACTGAATCCATAGTGGGGTTATGCTATTTCATGACTTGTCCCTAGACAATGGGTTTGGGATTTGAGTATATCTGGATTGTTTTCTCGTATTATATGTTTAGTAGACATATAATGTGTAGAGATGAATATTCCTTTTCATTGTGTATTACTTTGGGGTTTTCAGTGTCCTCTATTGGGTATTGTTATACTCACACCTGCACGGGCTTTTCCCACACGTGTAATGTCTTCTGCAGACGAGCATCCTTTTGACATATTCTAGGGCAAACCTGGACATGATGAGGCTTTCTGAGTTACCTACAAGCTGAGGTGTTCCCACAGATATTAGAAACAGTCCCAGTACCTCTTTCTGTTTATAGGTTGGACTTTGTAGTTTTCATACTCTTTTTTTGATGGGCTTGTATTCTGGTCCAGGTTACATTTAGTATATTACTTTCCATCATACTCTATTGGATGGGTTTAGTTGTAAGAATTAATTCTATTCCAAAGTGGTTCTTTTACATTTCATCATTTTTGGGCATGGAGATGTTCATGTTTGTATGGTACTTAGTCAATGCCTCCCTTGTTATTAACATGCCAACTCAGTGCTAGTCACTGGATCCAGGCCTATTGGAGGCGGGCTGGGGAGTTACGGTGCAGGCCCCACTGGGAAGGGACATGATATCTCGGGCATTGTCTAGAAGAACATCCTGTAGATTTTATTACGAATATGATCAGTAAAGAGGGGTAGAAAATTAAATCATATATTAAAAAAAGTTCTCATCATTGAGTAATATGTTGATGTATTTCACGAAGAGTTAACTCCAAATCCCACATAATGAGAGGTTGAGTTCTCCATTGAACATTTACCCGTATCAATGATGAAATAAAATAACCAAAATAGAATGGTGAATTTATAGTCAGTGGAATCAAAGAAACCAGATCAAGAACATACGGAGATAGTATTTATTAGACCAAGTGTTTCTAGTTGGGGATCATCTACTTTTTTTGTAAGGAATATAGATGGATAAATGAATATATTCATTTATTATGGAGAACACGTTGAGATCGCAATGAAGATTTGATACCCACTTCTATGAATTAATGATTTATCTGACCTGCTTCTCATGGATCAATTCTTCTCCCAGATTGAACTTTGATATTGGTATCATCAAATGAGGTTCCGTAATGATAATATACCAAGTACAACCTTCTATAAATGATATGTTATTTAATAGTTTTTTCTTTTTTAATAAAATTTACAGATTATATAAAAATATTTATGGATGTTTTGAATATAGTCATTATGGTATACCTTTATAAAATCTGGTGGTATTTATTGATAGCATTCTAATTTATTCCATAAACCATGAAGAGTATGAATAAAATTTATGTCTCATCTTAAAAACTATATGGAAGTATAATATGTTCTGTGGTATTTAAAAAATTTGGGTTTTAGTTATAACAAATCATGTTAATGGGTCACATCATGAGGAATGGAGAAATTTTAGTGGATCCATCAAGAAAATATCATAGAAGAGAGTGTACATCCAATAAATGTAGCTGATATTCACTGATTTCTTATTCTAGTAAGATGTTTATTAAAATTAATGTAAAATAAATATGGGATTTATAATTCACAGTGTCAATTAACTTGAAGTGGAGTTATGTTAGTTTAAAAAAAATAGTGTGAATAATTCTTACAATAACTAAAGATGATGATTTTAGTGCACCTGTGATAACTTTGACCTCTAATAGGTAATATTTTTTCATTTTCTCAAGATAAAAATGTTACGTAAAATGGATGTGTAATAATGAAAAAATATAAAGTTATTACCTATTCATACAAATAGATAATGAATCATGAAAAAATTCTCTAACCCATAAGCTAGAGAAAAAATAGTTGTAATTTTATGAATATTTTGAGAAACTACCTTTATAGGGTAAATTATGATATAAACCTAGAACACCAAATATTTATATATGTAATCACATAGATGTTAATAAACATGAGACAAAGAATATGGTTGGAAGTTTTTAAAGATTATTATTTTCTAAATCTTTATCAGTATAGAAGTGAAAAAATAGAAGATATATTGAGTGGGAAAGATTGAAGTCTACTTATAATGATTAGTTATAATGAAATTCATTGGTCAATTGAATGGTATGTTTGGAAGTAGGTTTTGTAAGGTAAAGGACATAATCATTCCTATTGCAAATGATTTATTAATCCACATTACAATGTAATATCTATAATAATTAGTGATAGAAACCATTAATGAAAATTGTGATATATGATCTGAAAAATGATTAGTTTCCTACATTCAATATTGATCAATAATTTTTTTATAAATTCTATATATCGTTATTCATGTAATAGATTCCATAGATAATGTGTAAGGTAATGGATAATGCTCAAATTTATTCCTTATCTATACACATCAGAATAAATAAAATGTTTAGGGATGTTCAAGATCATTTTTGGTGGAATAATAAAAAAATTGATGATTTTTTATTAAATACCATGGTACATAGTGTTTCTATATGTAAAGGCAGATACACCAAATTAGAAAGGGTTATATATACCCCTCAATTTCCATAAATATTCCTTAAATAAAATTAAAGGAATAATTATAAAATTATATTGTACAAATACCAAATAATTTATTAGTCTAGTGACTCTAAAAACATGGAAATATAAATATGAGTAGATAAATGAGCTAAATTATCTTGCATTAGGTTCTTCTTGACTAGAACCAATATTTGACACATAAAACATTATTCATATCATAATAACATGGATAATGAAACATTTAATGGGGTGAGATCGAATTTCTAATAAGAGTAAATATGAGGGATATATATGAATAATTTTGGGCATAAGTGTATGATAATATGATAATGAAAATATTATATGGTACCGTGAATATAAAATATCATATACATGAATCATGTTATAATGAATGGTAGTTAATAAGACATGAATCATAAGTACATAAAATACATAATCCCAGAAAGCATAACAAAGGAATGAAAAATGAAATTGTGGAAGAAACATATGCATATGTGATTATTCTCATAGTAGACAAGGCATCACTACCACTGCCATCTTAGTGGACAATTTATGTTTCTGAACTGGGATCACACCCCATTATAGATGTTTATTAGTAAATCGAGTTCAATCCTCATTCCATCACTCCATTACTAAAATGAGATGGGTCCTTTTGATATCCTTATATTATACAACTGAATTTACTCCTCATTAAAGCCCTGTATTACTTTTCCTTGTTAATTTGACATTCTATACTATACTACTAAACTGATTAAATTTCTCATTATTCCCATGTCTATCTCATGAGATAAAAAAATTATATAATGCATTGGAGGGAGATATAAGTCCCACCCATCTCAAAGTGAATCCATAAATACACGTGCCAAAAAATTATAAACAATTATATGATAACTGATGAAATGAGAAGGTTATCATATCATACAAACATATCATAACCTATGGAATAAGATACATGTTTTATAATAATTTCATCATATGAAAACTCCATGAACGTGGAACAAATTTCATAAATAAATAATCTGTGAAACAGAAATGGGTTTCATAATAACCATGCCATTATACATAAAAAATTCATAGAAAGAATCTGAATGAAACATTTAAATCATTCCCTGAAGGTAATTAGTAAAATCAATAGATGTCATCTAAGATTAAAAATAATTTTGAAATAACTTTCAAAAAAATTCATGAAGAAAATATCCATCATATTTAAAATATACATTTTAAAAATTCAACCATATAAAAATCATTTTAATAGAAAAATAATTTATGATTATAAATAATTATAAATATCATATTGAAAAGATTTTTCCTTCAATAAGTATATAATATTTTTCAATATATTTTAACTACATTTTCTATTGAAAAGTCATTGAGAACGTATAAATATATCATAATAAAGTTATGAAAACCATTTTTTTTTTGCATTTAACATATCAATTCCACCTAAAAATGTTTTGAAAAAAATTATGTTGAAAATACATTGAAAATGATTAAATAATTATTGATTATATATTCAAACAAAATCCTTAAAAACTTATAAAAGTCTCTTTGAAAACGTTTTCAAAATAAATGATTTAATATTATTTTGGAAAAATATTCCAAAAAATAAAACCTTAAAAAATTCTAAGAAAAAAAATACAATGAGTGAATCTATACATGTCGTATCTGGTAAAAAGAACATTCCTTTTTCAAGGTAAAATGAAAAGAAAAATGATTCATTAAGAAAGTTCCAAGAATAATCGATTGAAATAATTGTTAGAATAAAAAATGGTAAAATTTTATTTTAATTATCATAGGATGTTAGTGGAATAATCATGGAAATAATATTTAGAAAATATTTTTTTAAGGAACAATGATTTCAAACAGAACAGAGTCTAATGTTAGGCATTCTTAAAAACACATTATTACCTATATTATGTAAAAATGAGTAGAAGAATGGTACTGATACATGAATATATCAAGAATAAAAATTACTATAATAAAATTCATGAATGTTTTCTAGATATGTACTATAAGATCCCATTAATAGAAAATCAAACATAAATAATCTGGAAAATAGATGATATTGTTTCAATAAAACCATGTTACTTGGTAACTTCGGATCATAAAATCCATGTATGAAAAGATAATTTCACTAATCTATAAAAATAATCATAATATTTTTATTCATTATATATCATATAAAATTATGGATTATTCACCGCAGAATGAATTTTGGTGCATAACAAAACATGAGTATCATATAATGCAAATTGAGACAAAAAATATTTCAATGTTTTGGTAACTATTGAACCAAAAAAACAATAAAATACTTGTAATATAATTTATATGTAAGTAAACCTAAATTTAAATATAATAATCACTAATTACATAAATTTTATGTATACACACCATAAAAAAGGAAAGGGTTTTAAAAAAATATTGTATGTCAAGGAAAATAAAAATTGAGATGAAATCCCCTTATCATATGCCTTGAATTTCATCGTACTCATAAAAAACTACAATATACTAAATATAAAATCATTATAAATCTATAAAAAACAATATTTTTAATTATTATACAATATATGTATTCTTTATGGAATTATATTACTATGTTGTAAAAAATTCTATGTTAAGGTTTCACTTCAGGTAATATCTATTTTTTCGTATGTGTCGTAATTTTTATATCTTTTTTCATTATACATATATCATAATTTACTGAATTTAAAAAATGATTGATATTTAATTTATATTGATTATATTTTTATTTTTATAATACATAGAATATATAATATTTAAATGTAATACACTATTAATGCATACGTTAATAAATTCGTACACATAAACGTTATTTTTGGTTTATTTTCATATTCATAGAAATAATTCCAAATATATATATAAATATATCATTATTAAATTAGATTTATGATTTTATATATAACATATATATTCACTAATACCATTCTTAAATCATTACGTGTAGTTTATGAATTAATAATATCTCTTTGAGGGAGAAATAGTCCACACTACCTCAAACGAAATTACCGTATTTACAGAAAATAAAAAATAAAAAAATGTGTGTGTTAAAAATAACATTTATTATTAAAGAAATAATAAATATAATATATTTAATATAAAAATAATTTCCATCATAATTTCTACTATGAGATATGGTAAGGGAAAAAAATTAGCAATCGTCGTTTAGTGAGGCGGTAGTTCGCCGTACATGTTAACAAGGTGTTTGTTTCTTATTAGATAGAGATATGGGTAATTATAAGTTAACACATAGTATGAAATCATACTAGTAAAAAAATTAAATTTTTTTTATAAATTCATTAAATAAGTATATCTTTAGTGGTGGGGAATGAATATAAAACAGAAGTTCTTGAGAGAAGATGTTAACTATCAATCAGGTAACTCCTTTGGGTTTCTTCCAATAGTGTTCCTTCAATTTCTTTTTTCCCAAAGGTATTATTAAATGAGAAATTATTGGATTTTTTCATGTTAATTGGGAATATCAGAGTTGATCCTATGTCTTTTGAGTGGTTTGAAGAATAAGGGGAATTCTTTCCTTTTATAGTGAAGAGAAAGGGCACGCTTTCCATTTTTGGAAACAAGATAGATGTGCCCACATTACTACTAATAAAAGTCATTCAAAAAAAACCAAAAATCAATAATTGAAGTAAAATGTCCTTTTAATGGACATTAAATAGATTTTGGACTAGTTTATATGTATTTTTGTGTCAAAACATTAATGGTTAGTCTTTAGATCTTATTAATTTTAACTAAATCAATGTATTTAATTAAAATTAAGTTCACTAAATGTTTTGGTAGAAAAATAAGTTGAACATATTATAAAATATAAATTATTTTAAATACATATACTGAATCCATTTTTCCCAATTCTAATCATATATTTTGTATATTTTAATATGAAATTTGTCCCACTGACGAGATGACAATATAGGTTTATAATATAAAAACTTCTAATATTTTTCTATGTTTTATACCCTATTTCAATGTTAAATTGGGTATAATAATATAAATTTGATTAATTTATAAAAATAGTGTCCCATTAAACATTGAAATGTTTATAAAATATAATTTAACATTATAAAGGAATTTTTTGGTAAATCTATTTTGAATTAAAATCCAGATGTTTCTATTAGTCATCTAAAAATGATATTTCTATGAAAAATACATACAAATAATCTCTAAAAAATTTCAACACAATAAATTAAAAAATACAGTTTATTAAATAAAATTTAAATTCATAAATTATTCTAAAATTAATTTTATTATTTTTCACAGAAGGATATTAAAATATGTTCATTTGATATAATTATATTTTTAAACATATGAGGACTATAAAGAATTATATCATTCATTGTCAATATGTTTTATTTTTATAAAACCACTATAAAAAAATTAAAAAGATTTTATAAAAATTAATATTAATATGATTAATGTATATATTATAATTATATTATCAAAATTATTGTTATAATAAAAAGATGTTTCATAGAAACACAATGTTGCGTGTAATGTTCACCAAGTTGGTGTTTCATGTTGGGTTCTTTAAGTTGGTGTTTCATGTTAGGTATACCACGTGACAAGATATCCTCATTATTCTAGGTAGACATTATAAAATTCATATTATGTTTAGTGGATTATTGACATTGTGTTTCATTTATGTCATGCAAAACAAAGTGATTTAATATAAAATAAAATATATTTAGTGTTATGTGAAATAAAATTTTTTACAAAATTTAAATTAATTTGAAAAACAATAATTCAATAAATCTCAGGTTGTTACATATTACCCCCATTAAAATTAATTTATCCGTAAAAATCATATGGGTTATAAATGGATTAATAATGTAATGTTTTATCTATATAGACCATCATCGTAAAAATGGATAATAAAACATTTATTAAAAAGGGATGTTGGAACCATAATGATCACACAAAGTAACATATAACTAGGTTTCCACAATGTAGAACGTAGGTTTAGTGTTAATATAGGGCATGGAATAAGAGAATAAATATCTATAGGGAATGATTAAGGTTGTGAATCACAAAAAATTGAATGATCAAAAAAAATATCCCTCACATTAATCAATTTGTTGTGATTTATAAGGTAATTGGTAAAAAAAATTACCATATGACTACATCATATATTATTTAATATTAACCTATCTTTGAGAAATTATTTTATTGATCATGAATGATTAAAAATATAAATACTTGATATATCAATACAAAAAATTTCAATCCTTTTCTTGATTATAAAGATTTCTATTTCGTCCTTTACTCCAAGAAACGGATGTCTGAAAATTGACATTGATACCTAAAGACATAAAATACACTTTTATAGACATTAAGTCCAATATAATAATTAAATTTATTATTATTTATTGAATAAAATCTTTATAAAATATCGTAATAAATTAATCTCTAAACATAAAAATTGACATTATTGGTTAATCATAAGTGATCATTAAAAAATAATAATGATGCATTAATCACAACATCATGTAGGCTAGTGGTATGTGTGAAACCGTCATCGTCATTAAGTCAGGGGTTTAATACTTGTGTCCTTACCAAACATAATTTTTTGTAACCTGACATATATGATATCCTTTTCTAAAACAATAATAAAATAATTTCAATAATTTGATAATAATATTTTAAATAAGGATAATCACTAAATATATTTTTAAATAAGATTTTCAATAAAATATAAATATATAAATAGTTCATTTGATGTTTAACATAATATTCTCATGAATTGATAGCCTTATAACACCTGGGAATTTTGAAAATCCAAAAAATTATAAATATTGTCATGAAATGATCTTAACATTGATCCCCATATATCCTAAAGTGTCTCTTGGTCTTCTCAATTGAAACATATGAATACCATCATGTTTAAATCTCTTGGAACATAATAACAACCTAAATTACCATAAATACATTCATAAATCATGCATTCTTCTTTTACAAAGATTGCATAATATAATTTAGAATTCCAAGAAGTGGTAAACATAATCCATGATAGCATGAACTACTTATCGGCATGTTCTTAATTAGTTCCAATGGAATCTGTACTATCTAATTTACTTATTCATATCCGACATATATATATCCAAAAAATATATCATAACATAATGAAAATGTTGTGGGTTATCATTCACATAATCACGTGGCTTTGCTGGACATCAGCATGCAATCATGTCACTTTTTTATTTAATTAGAACATTCTCATGTAGTTTTGTAAATATATAGTGAAAATTATTAACTAAAAAATATTTTTATATTTCACCATTTTTATAATATAATTTTTGAGTGCGAATACATAAAAACATTCATTATTCTCCTCCATCATTATGAAATTAACGGGTATAACCCTTATTATTATTTAATACATATTTCCTTTCACATTTCATCTATAGTCTTCTCATCATAAAAAAATGTAACCACTATTTGTAACACCTTTTTGATCATCTATAGGACCATTCCTCATGGGAAATGGAGTTTCATAATTACCATTAATTCCACACATAAAACACTTAACCTTCAACGGTGTCTTAGAAGGGCCAATATTATCGTCCATTTCATTAACCAAACTCATTATTTTTTTGTTAAAGCCAATTTCCTTGCATCCTTTTTTTCACAATGAAATAAAATTATTATTACTATAATAAAATCCAATAGGTTATTCATTCCATATTTTTAACATAAAGGAAACAGAATCTTCTTTAAACATCCATTACCTAAACTCTCAACAAAGTATTTATTTCCCTTCTTTGGTTTGTCTGAGAGTTGTTTATGGTACACATTGTCAATACTGTTTCATGAAAAATAATTTGGCATGATCACTACATATTTCACTCCACTAATCATCCAACATGACTGATCATACACAAACCATCCCTCAAATTCAATGTCAATCATGTTCCTTCATGTTCATGTCATGACTAAATCCTGAAGTATAATATGAGCATTACTTATCATTGCAGAAAACCAAATATTCATTAATAGAATTTATTATAGGATTTCTAAATCATGACACATTTATTATTCTATTACACTGTAGGAATATCACAAATTATTCATAGCTAACTTATATTTAAATTATTAATGGTGTTATGGGAAGAGTTTGTGAATTATCAAAGCATATCCCATAGGAGTGTCAAACCAAGTGTGCTGTAAGGTTCATTTTCATGTACCGGATTAACCCATGTCATGCCCGGAATATATTATCTATGTTATAAATACTAGTTATATATGTGACAGAGACATAACCAATTTTATTATATATAAATGTATTTATTTATTTGAAACCACTAAATATTTACATTACTAATATTCCAGGGCTTTTTCCTAAGATTTTCCTTATCCTTAGACTTATACATAGACATGTCCATAGGTTTATCACTACGGTTTTATCATTATTTCTTGAAAATGTTAACTAAACCATTTTATTGATACCTAATTTAGTGAAACTGTATTCTAATACATAAAAACACATAAAATTTCCCTAATACTTAAAACTTTTTCCAAACTGATTCACAATGACTGTATTAGTATAATTCCTTTGGAATCATGTAAACATAAACACTAGTAAATAAATGAGATACATTATATGCCTCTATGATATTCTTGACTATATGATTATATGAAACATCAATCATAATACATATCATCATAACCTATGGAAGGAAAAAGTGGTGATCTCAAATGCTCAATAAGTGATAATATGTGATAAATTTAAGCATATTATGGGGCTGAGGGTATGAAAACATGATCATGTAAATATAAGATAATGACTTAGAAATGAGACATTTTATACATGAATCATGGAATAAATCATGGATGTTCATAAGACATAAATCATAAGGAAATAAAAATCATAATCTCTCAAAGCACAAAAAGGAATAAAACCTAGAATTTGGTTGAAACATAAACATATATAATGATTCCAAATGTAGTCAAGGAGTCACTAACATGACCATCTAAGTGAATAAAGTATTTTACTTAACCAGTTTCACACATTGTTCCAACACTATATAAAGGAACCATGTCCACTCATCATTCCTTCCATGTATTATTAAACCAAGTTCAATCCTAATTCAAACCCTTTAATAAGGAACCCAGTTCAGTCCTTATTTCATCCTGTATTATTGAACTAACTTTATATCTCGTAGCATCCATGTAATACAAAACTGAGTTCATTTCATGTTTTAGCAATGTCTATCGAATTATATATAAATGGTTAACCACTTAATTGGATAGAGATATAGGTCCCACCCAAATAATTGGGAAATAATACACACATGTTTTTTAGAAAATCATAATAAGAAAACCTTTCCCATGAAATGAAATGTGTATAAAAACATATAAAAATATCATAACTAGTTGAAAAAGATATAGGTTTTATAATAATTTCTTCAAAAATAGAACTCAAAAAAGAGGAATGGATTTCATAAACATATAACCTAAGAAAGAGAAACAGTTTTCATAAATACCAATACATTAACCGTAACCCATTCATAGAAGGAATATGAATGGAATCATTATATCATTACTTATAAGGTAATGAGTAACAAAAACAGAAGTATTATTAGATGGAAAATAATTTTGAAATATATTTGAAAATAATTACATGAGAAATATGTTATTTCTTCTGTGAAAAAGGAATTTTAATACATAAAACAATTTGGAAAAAAAATTCTTATAGAATATCATAAAATATTATAAAAAAGACTTGAAATTATTTTTAAAAATCATTTCCATGAAAACATATACAATAAGCATTTAAATATTCTAAAAATATTTTTTATGAAAATCATATAAATAAATCTTAAAAATGTTTTCAAAACCATCTCTTTGAAATTAATTTTAAAACATATAAATAAGGGTGGATTTTTTTCAAAAAGAAATATGAGAGGAAAACATATAAACCATTTTGAAAACATTTTGAAAATAGCTTTCCTTAAAAGATAGTTTATAATGTTTTTTTAAAAATTACCCTCCTAATTAATCAATGAAATTTTTGAGAAAATGACTGTGTGTAAATTTGTACATGTCGTATGAGTTAAAATGTCAATTCCTTTTTAATAATAAGAAAATTTGAAAAATTATTCATTTGTAAAGAAAAAATAGTATTCCGTTAAAATTATTATTAAATTTAAAAAGGGTGAAAATTTCATTTAATTATTATAGGAGATTCATAGATTAATCTTAGAAACCTATTTTTGAAAATATGGTTTTGAAGTAGCACGAATTTTTTTCTGAAGAGGGGGTACCATTGGGATTTCATAAAATAAACATTTTTATCCCATATTATGTACTAAAGTGTAGAATGATGGTTCTAATAAATTATTATATCATAAATATACATAGGAGAAGAAATTTTATAAATGATCTTGATATATTAATTATATGATTTCATAAAAGGAATCATACATAGAAACAACCTTTAAAAGTAATGAGATTGTTTGAATGAAATTATATCACATGGTTACATTGGATTATATTCTGTGTATAAGAAAATGGAAGTTAAAATTAACTTATAATATCATAAAAAAAATTATTTCCCATATATATCATATAAAATGTAATTATATACTACGAAAATTGAATTAAGGTGCATAACAAAACATAAGTCTCAAAGGCAGAATATTAAGAAAAAACAAATTTACTTATTTGGTATCATTTGAAAACATAACCCCATCAAATAATGGCCATATAATAGGTTTATAAATAACCATATATTTAACTATAATAACAATTTCTTAAATCCATTGTTAGTATACACACCACAAAAAAGAAATGGGTGGTGAATAAAAAATGTACCTCACAGAAACAAAATGTGAAATGAAATCCTATAACGTTGTATATTGACTATCATTATAGTAATTTGAATATTCTGTATAAAAAATATATATTTAATATAAATATATAACAAGAAAATATTATTACATATAATTACATATACTATTTTTTTATTTCTATATATTACACTCTTGTTAACAATTATCTCTTAAGGTTTCACTTTGGGTAATATCAGCTTGGTTTCTTGCATGTCTCTCAATTTGTTATATATTTGATCCTTATACTTATATCCCAATTTATAGAATACAATAAATGATTTAAATATAATTCATATTCAGTATATGTTAATTATAATAATCTATAAAATATAAATAGTAAATAGAATACACTATTCAAGGAGATGGTAAGTTGTGTGTATGCATGACTGATATCTCCGTTTAATTGTCGTGTTAAATAAAAGAAAGTAAAACACATATATGTATTTATATGTATATATATATATCATTATTAATGTATATTTATGGTATTATATATATCATAAAAATTCAATAAAACAGTATTTAATAAATTTCATGTAGTATATGAATGAATCACATGGCTTTAAGGGTGTGTTAACCCACAGTTCCTTAAATTAAATTATTGTATTTACACTAAATGGAATGTTAATACGTATGTGTCGTAAGATTAATAGAAACACATATTGAAATAAAAAATATATTATATTATATTATATATACATAGTGATAAAAGAATTTCCACCCAGAGAGTTAGTAATGAAAAAATGACCAATTATGGTTTCTTGAGGTGGTGGTTGGTCGTACATGTAAATAGTATGTTCATTACCCATTAGATTGATGTGTGTGTATATTTTGATCAAATCCATAGCGTAAAAGAATCAATTTATTTTGAGGATAATAGTGTTTTTTATATAATCATAGAATAATGATTTGTAGGATTTGAGACAGAAAATAAATGAAAGTATTATTAGCGAAGATGTTACCTCTTAATCGGGTAACGCCTTTTGGTTTAAACCAAATAGATTCCTCAAATTTCTTTATTACCAATGGGTGGCTTCAAGATGAAGGAGGGATTTTGGGAAGTTTATATGGAATATATTTGGTGATACTATGTGGTTTTAAAGGTTTTAAGAAGGTTGAGAGGCGGTTAACTTTTATAAGGAATGGAAAGGACACACTTGTCATTTTTTTAAAATAAGTTAGTAGTACCCACGGGTTTACAAAAATTACGTCATGAAAACCCAAAAATCTAAAGAATAGAATTTGAATGCCTGAATAATTTTAATAAAATTCATTTTGGAAAATAATATAATTCATTTTTAACCTCAAATTTATGTTTTATTCATTAGATAAAAATAATTATATCTCAATCAATGTAATTAATGTTAATTAATTTCATTAGTATTTTTTAGTAAACAACTATGTTGATCATGTGGGAAATTATAAATTATTTGGATTACAAATATTTAATACTTTTATATAGACTCTATTTATCTACATGGCTGAAAATTATTTAAAATTAATCTTGGTTTATAGTTGATAGTGATAGTATTTAAAGTAAAGACGTCCAAACATTAACTATGTTATTATACCCTATTTCTATATGAAATTGATTCCAATGAAATACATTGAATTTATTCATAATAATATTATCCAGTTAAAAATTTAAAACAATCTAAAATATAATTTGACAGTATAAATAAATATATGAAAATGTTGTTTTGAATTAAATAAGTTATTTTTAACTATTTTTCAAAATTTAAATTTCTCACAAACATCCGAAAAAATCAATCTAAAATAATTTCTAAATTCTAAATTCAAAAACGAAATTTATTTTATAAAATTAAATAAATAAACATATCTAAAATTAATTTTATTATTTTACAATGAATAAAATTAAATGGAGTTAATTTGAGAGAATAGTATATATAAACATATCATTACATTAATAAAAAATATTATATCCTTTATCATCAATATGTTTTATTTATATAAAACCATTATATGAAATAATTGAAATGTAGTTATAAATATTTATATTAATATGTTTACTTTCTAGATATTTATTATTTCATTTAAATTAATATTACAATCAGAAGTCATTTTTAGAAACACAGTGTTGCATGTAATGTATGTCAGATCATTATTCCATGTTTAATTCTTAGAGTCAGTCTTGCATGTAATATATGGTATGTAACATGATAAATTTACTGTTTTATTTAGACTATCTATTATTTATGTATATTTAATGAACAATAAACATGTGGGTGTGTATAATGATTTCCAAAACTGTGCAATAATACAAAATAAACTATATATATTGTTACGTGAAATAAAAATCCCCACAAATTAATAAATAACTCGAAAAAAAATAATTCCAAAATTCTCAGGTTGTTATAAATATTTAATTTTAAATTACAAAGAATAATTTAAATGTATATCGGTACAGAAGTAAACTTGTGAAAAAACTAACTTCCTCAAACTAAAAGGCAGTCTGAGAAGACTATACAAACACATTATGATATTTTACAGGTTTTTCCACTTTATTTTCAAGGGTGTTTATGTTAACAAATTCCACTTTTTTATTTCTCCTATTACAACATTTTCCACTCTTAAATTCAATGGGATCCCTTTGGTTCTACTTATGAAAAACAATGTAAAAATGTAACTTCATTTGATAATGTGGGAGAGGGTAAATTGTAAGGGCTATCCATTTTGAATTTTACTGCAGAAGATATTTTCCTGGCTCAGATTAACATAAATGGTGTTCAATGTAAAAAATAAATGTATCCTAAAAAATAAATGAAGTAAATAATATTTCTTGTTGGGGTATTTGATTCCTCTTGAAATACCAATGGAAGTTAATTATGAGATTGAGAAATAAGGGGAAACAATATAACATGTACAATGAAACATTTGATAATATAGATCGTGTCACAGTGGTTTCCTATCGATTATCACAAACACTAAATCCATCCATTTTCGATGATATATTAATTTTTTACATTTAGAGAATATTTATTTCAGAACCATTCCATATAAATAGAACTAATTTTGTTCATTTGAAAGATGAATTATCATATGAAGAAGAATATTTCAATATTCTTGACATAAGGTAAGATGTGTTGAGGAAAAATAAATCACAGCTTGTGAAGGTCTATTAGGGAAATCAAATGTTTTAAGATTCAACATGGGAACTGAGGAAATCCATAGAGTATACATTTATTCCCATATTTTGAAATCAATATCTAAAATTAAATTTCTTATTTTCATTAGGGTGGGAGATTTCATAACAAGGTTGTTTCAAATATATATAATTTATAGTTGGAAAAATATAATTATACATAAAAATATATTATAAGGATGAACTATAAATAAATATTTTATTTATCATGATAATTTATTTTTGAAATTTATTTATAAATTATATATATGTATTTCAAATTATATACCTAACCTATATATGTTATGAAATATGCATGGTCAAATATATGTGTTGTTTTTAGGTATATAAAATTGTTGTTATTATTAATGTATTGTAACAAAAGAAAAATAATTTAGAAGAGAATATATATTTATTAGGTCTTGAGTTATGTCATTATAACATATGATTATTTCATTAAATAATTTAATTATTAGTCATTAATAAAACATTGGTTTCCATTTTGGCCTCCAAATGTTAATATATTTTAGAACATTTAAATTGAGGTATCAAGATATGGATTCATTAGTAAATATTTTTTTCCACTATTTCTAATTTATCAATCACACTTTTAGCATATTTTACCATTTATTGTACTATTGTTTGCTAAATATTTATAGAAAATAATTCTACCCATTCAAACATCACATGTTCAATGTACCAAATTTCTATGGGATTCTGATATCATAATAACATAATACTAAAATAAGATATTTTTTAACATTGCACTGTTTGTATTCAACATCCACTATCTAAATTTAATTTTATTTTGTCATGTATTGGCAATTTTATAACAGAATAATTTTATAAATTAAATATATCTATAAATTTTATCTAGATTCAATAAACATAATGTACATGAGTTTTTCAATTCATTAATGGATGATTTTATGAATGTGGACTTTTATTTAATTTCTAGAATATGTCTACTCTATTCCCTAATAAAATTCCATCCATTTAAAATAATAATTCTAATGATTTTGGTATAATAATTAATAAAAATAATTAATGTGTCGTAGATTCATTTAACATTGATTATTTTACTTCACACGCACATTTGAAAATGATAAATTTTTAATAAGACCATCCTATAGTTAGATAAAATTAACATTATTATGTGACTAATCATGTATCAAAATTTCATACCAGTACATGATGTGGGAAAATGTTATGTCTAAATTTCTATGGTGGAAGCCCTCTAATCAAAGCCACAATAGCATTGATTTCATGGGCACATATCATCTCTTAAAATAGGGATCCATATATCATTTTCTAAATGACTAAATAAATATATATAAGTATATAATATTAAAATATTGAAATATTTTCAAAAATAATTTTTTAAAAAAATTATATTATTAAACTTAATGCAAAAAATATAATTCCCATGAAATTTTCAATATTTATTATCATTCTTCATCAAAATGTAATTATGAAATTACAATAATACAATTGGTGATTTATTTTCTAAATAAAGTTTCTTGGATATAAAAACATTGATTAACAGTGAAAAACATCGGAATTGATGCCAACCAAAATTAATTGTCAATAATTAAGAAATATTTTTTTAACCTCTTAAAAAAACCCATTCTAAAGTATAAATACCAACCCCCTCTCCCTATTCTCCCACACCAAATTTTTTGTTCTCTCATAATTTACATACCATGTATTATCTCCCCATTGTCACTAAACAATTTGGGAGAGTTTTTTTGTCTGAATATTTTCCACATCATTACTTATGAGGTTACTCTTCATGCTATTGGAATTCTAATATTCTCCTATTTTCATTCTAGTACTCTTAGTTTTAGAGTCTTCTAAATGTCATAGATTCTTTACCATTTATTAAAATTTTGACATCCACCTCATTCTATCATTACGTTTTACCAATGGGATAAATCTGTTCTCTATCATTATGTTTTCAAATAATCCATGTTATATGAATTTATTTTGACAAAACCATTTGATGACTTTTTTCATGTAATATTATCGTATTTTGAATTCCCAAAAAACATCCATTTATAAAGGTATTGCCTTTGATGTAAATATATCACATTTATTCTAGTATTAACATATATTAAACCAATTTTCAATTATCATGTGTTAAAATGTTGTGTGGGTAATGATTTCATGAATTTTATCCGCAATGATATTGAAAGGAAAAAACATATTATTTACATATTTTATTAATAAAATTATTTAATATATATTGTATATGGCTCACATGACATTGAATAAATGAATGGTGAACCCTGATTGTTCTCCAATTAATTTGGTAATTAATTATTCTCCATGGAATATGGGATTATGATACCATGGTGAATAACCTTAGTAATTTTTATTTACGACAACCAGGTTATAATCCTTGGTTATATGTTTGTGAATATATTATTTTATGATATATACAAAATTTTGTGTTATAGTTCATGTTATTTATTTTATGATATACCTCATGTTCCAACTATAATAAATTATTTTAATGTATCTTTGTCACACGTTAAATGTTTCAACATTTCTAGGATTTATGATCACACCATTATCTGATCTATATCCCCAAGGTATGATATGCAGTAAGAGTAACCAAGGACGAGATAATGAGGCAGTCTAGTAAAAATAGTAGGATAGTTTTAATGATTATTTATTTTCATGTATTATTTTACTATTTTCGAGATAGTAAGCCTAAAAAGATCTTTCAAATTTATAAATATTATATTTATAAATAATCTATTTATGAAATAAAAATAGGGACACATTATTTAAAAAATATAAAAATTTGCCCAAATCTTGGGGCTGCATTTAATGAAAAGTATTTATCAGATAATGTTTTTTGAAAAATATTGGGTTAATAATTCGAATATCGTAGATTTACATCACCTCTAGAGTCCATTCCAAATGTAAATGATTCCTATTTTTATAGAAAACACTAAGGACCACCTGTTTTATCTAATATCCATCTTGTATATATAGAAATATTATTATTACCAATGTATCATCTTAAATAATATCATTCATTATATGGATTAGGTACGTTAATATTTCACTAGACAAACATGTGGCATGAAAACACACGACATTATAATTTTTTTAATGCTAATTTTTCTTATATAGGACGGTTGCTAATTTCAATCCCTATATTTTGAATATATCATTAGATAATTTTAATTATTATTTCTCTTCATATTCACCATAAAATAACATGTGTTTTTCATTCCCAATGTCATTATAATACTGTAGAATGAGATAAATATGTCCAAAAATAAATATTTTGTTTTTTATAATATTACAATTCACAATGAAACCAAAGATGGTTTGAGGAAATAAAGATGGAATGAGATTTGTGAAAAAATCATACAGGATATTATATAATATGATCTATTGGTTCAATATTTATAAAATAAACATGTTTGTATATGTTCAGCTGGTGCAGAATATGCATTCTTTAAATGTGAATAGAGAACTAAGGATATCATACCTATGTTTTCTCAGCTTCTCTTAACTGAGAATTATATGTTGTGAAATGATTTTATATGAATCCAAATCCTAATATTTCATTATTATATCACAGTACGTGTAGGATATAATAAATCATTGGAAATATATTACATCATATAAAATTATTATATAGAGTGAAATCAATTCTCTAGCTATCCTTTTTTGCATGGGACTCAGGAACTGTTGTTTCCAACACATTTAATTTCCATTCATATTTGAATATAATAAATAAGATTAAATGAACTTAGATTAAAATTTTTTATTATGAAAATATTATCCATCAATAGTTCGTGTCATAGTGATATGTTTAATGACATGTTGTTTTCAACTTCTATAAAAATATCATGAATAGATTGTCAGTACTTGCTTCATTTATAAATTAGATGTATAAATTTAATTTTTCTAAATCTTAAACTATTATTGAAAAACATAATATCCCACAACAATAGTTTTAAAAATTATCATTTAAAAGATATTCTAATGGAATGGATCTATATTACCATACTGATAACATATAATTGGGCCCAATAACTTACCTGGTGATATATACTATGGAATAACACTCCCAATAAATTAACATATAGTTCATTGAAATGTTTAGTGGAATAAAAATTACGAAAATCATGTATTCTTATTTTCATAGAAATTGAATATTATTTACATGATATCCACCATTGGTAGTGAAATGATTATTCAAAACACATTTTGTCTTATAAGAACCTCAAGATAAAAAATATTAATTTATATTTGAAAGCACTCAGACACGGGATGATCAAGAACATTAATGTATTTACCCCACTCATTCATAAGTACTAGAATGTTGTAATGACATAAAATTTTAGTTGATGTATTATTTATATTATATAAATAATATTGTTTAATCTTATCGTGTGTCCTATTAATATTAAATGTATATTGGTTAATTTATTAACCATTTGTGATAACATTTATGCATAATATAGTTTATTTCTATCACATATTTCATTAAACCTATTTAGTCCAATGGCTCGAAGGCCTTTATTTTTTAGTTTAATTTTGATAATCCACCATTAAAGGGGTGAGGTGGAACCCTTTTAAGGCACGTAGGTGTTTTTATTACATGCCATGTAGGCCTTAGAAGAATTCAATGCCCATAGGCTTCAAACATTACATACAACCCAGACTGACTACATTGAACTGCTCCTCCCCAGCATCTTCATCGTGAAATCCGCTCTCCACCTTCGCATGGCTGTTCCGCTTGGATTTCTTATGCATGCACTTTATTGTCCCAATGGAAGGTTCCATACCCTCTCATTCTTGAAATCTATTTAGCTTCTACTATGGTAAAATCTCATTTCTCCTCTTCCTTCTGAAACTCATTCCTTGTAGGTTGTTTGGTTTGTATCTACACTTAAGGTGTCTCAGAGGCCTTGAGGTGGCCAAACGCCTTACTGAACTGATGGACTGGGTGTCCTGAAGCCCTTAAAGAAATCTAGGACCAAATTAGAGCCCAAAGGCCCAAATGGGGGAATATTCCCTGCTGCTACCATTCCAAACAGTGCCTGCTACAGTTACCGCTACTGCATCTGCTACAGTACTGCTACAGTTACCCGAAAATTAGACTCCTCTACAGTAACTACTACAACACTGCTACAATACCTAGATTTAAAAAAAATCATGATCTTGATATTTTATATGGCAGTTTTATCTTATTGGCGATAAACTAACCTCCAACTCTATGGGGATACACATTGAACTATAGCTTGGTTTGTGCTTCCACAATCCATATTAGCTACTATGTTTTACATTTATATCATTCCCCTCAATCAAGGACTTGAAAAACATCCTCTCAATCGGGTTCTCCATCATTAAGGAATATTGTACTCACACAAAGATGCTAAGATCTTATAGAATGGATAAGGGGGTTTACATAAAAGAAACAATGATAACAAATTCACTTGCATTATTTTGAGGAATACATGTCACACATTCAATCATTTCAGTGTAAATAATACTCATAAAATAATGGAAACCTTTCATTGAAAATATTATGGTCTAATATCATTATCATACATATCAAATAAAATAAAAATAATTTATATATATTATTATCAGTTACATTGATTCTTTTATTAATGAACATAGAACATAAGTAATTAAACTATTTAATCATATTAAACACAATATCGTACATGAATTTATGAAATTCCATAATTTATAATTAAAAACTAAATAAAATTTATTTATAATTAAAAAAAATAGATTACATAAGCTTACATAGAGAAATTACTTGTAATTGTCCATAAAACCTATTATGATCTTATTAAATTTACATTCTATTGGATTCCAACACACATTGCATAATTTGATATTAAAAGGTGTGTAATATGAATAAAATAACACACATAACTATCCTAAACAATAGTACATTTTTTATTCTCCATGTTAGTAGTGTAAAATTTATGAGATGACCATATAAAACATATATTATTAGGATTTAGCACATAAATTGATATATAATTATAAGTCATTCAAATATGATTATAATTTCAAATAAGTGAAACCGATAAATCCTTTGGATAAGTTCAATTATGTAATTAAATTGTACCTCCATGTGAACATATGTATTATATTGGAATTAGTCAATATGGGATGTATTTGATTAATGATGTGAAATTGCTTAAATATTTACCTAAGATACATGTCTTGGGATCGGGAATGTTAATTTTTTTGGATGTTAATGTGTTACCTAATGTGTAGTGTAATCAAATGACTTTTGGGCTCAAAGATTCATTATTTTTTAATATATCACTCAAATATAAGATTGATGACATTAATGGATCCATTTTGTTCACTTTCACAAATACATTGAGACTACATGCCTGGAACGATGTTCACATGGAATTTTGTTAATGAAATTATAGATTAGTCTACAAGAATACAAACACTAATATTTTTTATTGGATCAATGATAAAATTTTTAAAGACTAATCTTGGGTGAATTTTTGATATAGTCTTGTTACATGTGTTCACAACCATCATATTGTGGGTTTTTTCAATGTATGATGTCGTTAGCTAGATAGAACATTTAGAACCTATAAACAATGTTTTCAAATGTATCTTAATTATAAAATATACACGTATAATCAATAAATGTCATAGAATGAATATATGTAAGAATAAATTATTTTCATATTTAATGAATATATATATATATATAGTTAATGATGTTATAAACACCTATTGAATAAGTGATCATGAAATAATAATAAAATTACCTTTGGTGCTCTCTAATACCACTTTTAGTATTTAGACAAACCATATAGGCTTATATGGCTGGAGAGAATTTATTTTTTGTCATAATAAAAGTATACCCTAAGAAGTACATAATTTATAATGTCATTTATATTGGATTCAAATCATACATTATAGGATGAGTTAAATGCTTGTACCACAAGACAATGATCTTCACTTGTAATTATAATTAATTTATAAGTAGCAATAGAATTCCCAAAAAAAATTAATTCATTCGTAAATAAAGCATATTATATCTCAATTCTATCATATAATCTTGTCAGTATAGTATACATGTTATAAATTGAGAATATATATTTTTTTAAAGATATAAGATTTTATTAATGTCTTTAATTACACCAAAGACCGAGTTTTAAATAACTATAAAATACTAAAAATATTAGTATTTAATCGTGACACATATTACCTAGACATAATATCAAAATTTATAAAATATATATGAAGGGTTTAGTTAAATAATGTATATTATTTATAAAATGATTTATATGTTTCAATATTACTAATTTTCTTATAAAATGGTGTTAATGCTTTTTGTGAGAAAATAATAAATTTAATCTTCTACAACATTATATATTTTATTTAAAAAATTATCTCATGTTTTTAAATTATCATGATGAAATTATTTAATATTAAATTATTGATAATATTATGAAAGAATTAATTTTTCAATTAAAATTGTTGAATAATGATTTTTATTGAAAAATGACTATTCATTTCAAGTATTTACATAGTTAAATTATATTTTAGAATGGTTTTAAAATTATATTTTACATAATTATTTTAATATTTATATAATTTTGTTCATTTGGAACAATTTCATGTCTAATTTAGATTTTATTACTTTTTATACTTTTACTTCATTTTTGTTGGAAAATAATTCTTCCATCAAGAAGATGTATTTGATTTAATCTTATATGTTTTAATAAATGTGAATTGAATTAGGAAAATTTGATTTTTTGGGGATTTATGAAAATTAGTATTATGTAATATTAAAATTTGTATTTTTATTCATAATGGATATTAATTTATGAAAACATTAACTAATACGATTTATTTTAAAACAGGTTTACGGTGGGGATAAATCAAATATTGATGGTATGTTTCATAATAATATACTTCCAAATAATATTTTATATAAATATTATGACATTATTCTATACCAACATAAAATATATTGTCATATTGATGTATTTTCCTTTAGTATGACATTATCATTTTGGAATCTATTGGTAAGTTTCAAAGTAGTTTCTCATTGGGTTCTCATCACTATGTATAAAAGGGAACCCCATATAATACCTTCTTCATACTCCCAAAATAATTTTTTATAATATAATCAATACCTGAGTCCTTTACCCACTTCCCACCCCACCTCCTAGATCCCTAGTTCAAATTTTAAAACCCTCCTACAAAGGCTTTCGTTATACACCTAATAAGGAACTTCAACGAATTGTTATACCACATCACCATTAGTTTTAATTTTATATCATCTTACACAACATTATATTATTCTAAGAAAATGATGATATGAAGAATATTGTATCTACCATATATTTAGATGTCATTATTTTATATTATTAACTTACATCCATCACTTCTTCCATTAAATTAGATACGAAATTATCAGTCGCGTGTCGGGAAGACAACCCCCTCACGAATGAATGTAATTGATTATCTATCACAACTAATAATATATGGATATAATGACAGATTTAACATATTTATATGATATTTATAAAAAAATTACTACTATAATTATAATATCAAATCTACCATCTCACCTTCACATTTATTAGAAACCGATAGTGTTTCTCATGTGTATGTGTGTACTGCCACCTCTATATAGCAATGTTGTACTTTTTCCATTTTATTACGAAATTTACGGTAATAAGGATATGATAGAAAATCTATATTATATGGATGAAAAAAATAATATATATAGTTGATATATTTTTATCATTCCTTCAGTGTATTTTTTTGAGAAAATGGATACTATGCTAATGATCATGTACAACCCACTATCTCAGAAACTACATAATTCATTTTTTATCCAGATATTTCATCGATTAATGTAAATAAATTTATAAGTAATATTTATAATCTTTATACAATGTTTAATATTATGAATATTATTTTATAATGAGAAAAGTAAATGTACTAAAAATAAAAAACCTAAACATACATGAAAACACACACTGATTAATATCCAATATATGTTTTTAAAAATAAATTCCCATCAAATAGGTAATAAAACAAAATAATTGAATATTATATTATATGATATATATAATTATTTATTAGTTACAAATGAAAAATAAACCAACATTAATTGTACAAGGGGTTTAAACATACATGATCGAATTCATGACATTAGGTAAATAATTTTCATTGCACTTTTATCTCAATGGAAACATGCCATATTCCCCAATTTTTTAAATTTGTCCAGTGTGTATACATCCCATGAATTCATTATATGATTATTGTTTGGATAATAATTGGATTTACATATCCATCTATGAATATCATATTAATGAGGATTTTGATTAAAAATTTCACTGTTGTGGTAAAGGTTGGATACTGCAATATAATTATTTATCAAAATAGTTTACAATTATTCTATCGATGATAAACTAATATAACCAATCACTCGTGAAACTTGTGATCTTTTTCTGCACTGGTTATTTCATGTAATTCAATGACTTTATTTTTTCACCCTTTGGGTACTCAATAGTCTAAAAGAATAATTTAATGGAAATATGACATTATTATTTCTCCATTAAAACCACATTATACATCAATATCATGATTTTTCTTATTAAAATTTTCAAGAATGTTTTTTATATTATGTATAATTTTTATAAATAAATTCCTACCCATTTGTGAATTTTCACGAAAAATATTATGAAATAATTCTAGTTTATATTAGAGAAATATTTAATCCATGTTGAGTTTATCACATGTTTGTAGGTATGTATTTTATCACACATAATATATGTCATGTATGTTTCCACTAGTGCTATGTGATATTTATGGTATTTTATATGTTTTTGTGTTTAGAGTGGTATTAAAGTTGTATGTGGGACATTCCTTGATCGATATCACTAGAGGGGGCTATGTTCAAACAATACCAGTGAATAGATGATGTGTCTGACATGAATGATTGGTAATCATGGACAAGTCTTTCTTGTCCTAGTGTCATGATGATTGTGAGTGATAAGACAAATTTTTTATTATTGTGGGTGATTATGATCATGAGTGATTATAACTACATCGTAATAGTGGTAATTATGGTTGATGTGGCAAAAATGGATATGAAATTTGGATATAATGAGTTAGTGTAGTTTGACCATGGGGCATGGGGTGAATATGACCATTCTATAGCTTCCAGATGTATTTGACAGTGACATTTCCATTAGTATTCTTATATTTTCAAGCATGTCGAAGAATAATGTATTACCTATTTTGTGGCATCTTGGTTGGTGAAATAACGATCCTCGAAATTTTTTCCTCTGTGATATTTATCTTTTATCATATTATATACTATTATGCTTGTTCATACTTTTAATGGACAAAATGGGGATGTTTTACTAAGTCATTATACTCAATCCCTATTCAGACAAATCAATATGCTTGTAAATTTCATACCATGTGATATCATAATGGGAAAAGAATATATTATTGATGGTTGAGTAATATAGCATAAAAAGGAGTAATTAGTGATAGACTCTGGAGTACCCACTTGTGATAATTTATTTGATTGATTACGTTTCATTTTATTATAAATTTTATATACTCAAGAGAGTGTTTCCACATTGTGATCTCTTATATATATGTCATTAGTTTAGTTTCCCACATTTATCCTTACTATTTGTTTTATTATTATCGATCTAGTGTCATGATATATTGGGTATAATATTACTATAGATAAACTTAGACCCTCACTACTAGTCTATATCCTATGGTATATGAGGATGTGCACATGAGTTTATGTAACACCTAACTCAAATCTGGTGGTACAATTCAATATGCCACAAAATGGTATCATAAAAAGTTTAATGAAAAATCAGGGAAAATATTTAGGCTGGGATAGCCAGGATTAAGGATGGTTAGGGCTCAAATTGGATACCTGTTATAGTGCATGGTCAAAATTGTATAGAGGACATTCATATTACAATAAAATAAAAATTTGGGATTTTTAATTAATTAATATAATAATAGATAATGTATATAATGGTTATATGTGATTTGAAAAAATTTGTGCATGTTCTTGCATAATGACAAGGAATAGAGTATCACATGCCATATTTTTAAAAAAAAATTGTATAATCATTATTTAATTGAATTCCATTTTTTGTGCTATCTATTTTGGATGGTTTCTCTTGTTTTATAAATTTATGTTAACATGATTTTGTGACATATAATTATGGGAATTTATTAGATGAATTGGTCATTTTTTATTTGTATGTAATGTTGATTATGACAAAGATAAAGGGATAAAAAATCGGTTAATCATTCAAGTTTTACACCCAAGAATATGTGTAGAATATTAAGAAAAAATCATTGGGATACCATAAAAGTGTTAGGATTTTTATTGTTACAAATTTTCAATCTATTAGGATAATTTTTCCATATAGTTGTTTATTAAGGCCTTTAGCTGATCAGACTTCCCAGGATCATGTTTATGAGCCATCCCTAATGGTATATATAGTATATCCAATCTAGAAATGATTCATACCCCCATTTTTGTGGTCTACAATGATAGCAACATACATCATATATATCATCCAACCATTCAGTACATTGGTTTATAGAATGATGTGAGAGACTATATTTTCATCCCTGAGGATGTTGTTCATGGTTTCAATGATATGGAAGGTGTTACTAGAAGATTTAATTCTACAATGTCATTCAAAGTACTAGTTGATTTTTGTGAATAATTTCATATGATATAAAGGTTTAACATGGAAAATATTCCAAATATAGTTCATTGAATATTTCCATCTATGTACATTGAGTCTATATTGTTCCAATGAACATATATAACAACCTAAAATATTAATGACAATGATTTCATATGAAACAAGACTAAAGGAGATATTTTGAAATTCCATGATAGATCTTAAATGGCTATAAAGGGATAGAATTGAGAGAAATCCCTCGGTTTATAATGTAATTTCTCATGATACCTCTATAAGAAGGAATAGGAAGTATGAATTTTCATTCTAGAGTGATGATAGATAGACTTGGTATAAAAAGGGATCTTATAAATCTCATTTTATAGTGTGAGATGAAATCATGAAAATGAATTTTTTTAAATTATTCCTTGTTTAATATTAGTTATTTCATTATATCTAAAATATATCTCCAAACATGAATAACATATATAGTTATGTTTTCTCTAAAATTCCATTTTTTAATACACTGTTAAAAGATGGATTAAAAACCATAGTATATGATATAGTGGTAGTTAGTGCTATTATTAGTAAAATACCGATGAAATGATTATATAATACTATGTGTGAGGAGGTTAAGAATAAATTTTTGGTGGGGTTTCCTATGAACACAAGGAGTCATGAAATAATCGTGGTGATTATAAATTACGTAACGGAAGATTTAAATTTTTTATTAATTATATTAAAAATAAATTGTTGTCAAAATATAGATTCTATATATCCTTGAAAATATATGAAATTTATTAGTTCCCTTGATAACTATTCCACATCGATTAGTATGTTTCACATTTCTGTTTTGTTATGGATTGTATAAGGACCTAGGGATTGAATTGAATTTAAAAAGAGCATATTATCTTAAAAAATAATGATATCTAGAGTGGCCTATAACCATACTAAGGAATATGCATCGAGTTAGTGTATAATACATTATTATATAGTTGGATAATCACCTATACATAGAACCTTAATATGATCTTTATAAGAGGATATTTTGGAATCAAGATTGATGGTATGAGGAGTGTATGTTAGTAGTTGTGGGGACCAATTTGGTTCGAGATACCTCTAAGAGAGTATAGCTGATATAGAAGTGGTTGAACATCACTGAGAGAATAAAAAATATCATACTACCTATAGGAGGATACATTTATATTTCATTATGGTGGAATTATTTTTTCAAGTTAGTGACTCAATGGTTGGAAAATTGATGTCAAAGGAACTATAGAAAGCTAGTGCCATGGTTTATGGGTTACTTCAATTCCACTGAATATATTGGAATAATATGTTACATTATATAAATTCATATTTGTTCTTTAGGTCTGAATAATTTGTTCCACATTTCTTATATTCAGTGGTACATTCATAATCAATCTCATATTATATTCTACATGAATGTTGAGTTAGAAAAAATGCATCATATGGGGATAATCATAATGTTATGGAATCCAAAATGATAAGTGCAATTCCTATGCTCTTAAAATATTCTGAATCTACATATCATGTTAATAATTGAATCAAACTAATGAGGTAATAGTTATCTATTGATTCCAAAATGAGGAAACATTTAAATATTATTTTGGTTATCTAAATCTACTAGTTATTAAGAAATGTTTCTACAAAATCTGAAATATATATTCTTTTATCTTGTGTTATGATCCTGAAAATTTCAATTTATTTTTATCACATTAGGAAGAAGAATTAAATCAATTGTGAAAATATATCATTTATACAAGGCATAAAAATGAAATTGATTCAACGAAATGGTATGAATTTAACAAATTATTTTATGATAACCATTTTTATAATATTATCCATATAGAAATGGATATTGAATTACATGAGCATAAAGGGGATATTGAATCGATGGGTACCAATAATGAATATTTTTCAAGAAATTCATTATATTCTTATGGTATTATCAACAATACTAAATTAATGATTCATCAATTATTTACTCACATAAAATAAATTCACATAAGGGTGTTAACAATAAAATAATATTGAAGTGATGATGAGATAATTTTATTTGATATCTATGTGAAAATGAAGATTTCAGTAACCCATCAAACATGTGTTCATGATAAGAAAATAATGATGAATTTTAACATAACATCAAATATCCATGTTGATAACAAGATCATATTTCCTTCATTCTCAATGCGTTGAAGGAATCATGGGGGAAAATAAACAAAAGGTACTGGTAAAAGGTTTAAATATTGAACATATGTTCCTTTGGAAAAGGAATTATCATGTGTTGTGAGGAAGATTAATAGAGATTTGAATAGAGATAAATCTTCATATATTGTGAAACAAATCTCCCATGTCTATAACATAAGTATTATGGTAATTATTCTTATAATTGGTCTAATAAAAAGGTTAAAGGTGATGTTAGGAATTATAAACCCCTTTACTGGCGAGGCATAGAGAATTTTCATGAGATCATTATTTTGGATTTGGGGTACAATAATGTAATATAGAAAGGTACACATACCATGAAATATAGAACTATTAATTTACTATTTTCCCCTGGATCTACATATTTTTTTATTTAAGAAAAAGTTTCTCTAATAATATAAATTCTACTCTAATGAATTGATATTGAATTATTAATGGAAAATAGTAATGGTATAATTGTAAAATGTTAATTATATGATACTTTTTCAGTTAGAATTTATAGGGAAGTTCTTCTTAGAAAACTCATCATTCTCTTTCTGTTTGTATTTTATTTTATCTTAGGGAAAGAATAAATTTAAAAAAAAGTAATACTATATTATGTTATTAGGATGGTAATATATTTTTGATATTGATAACCAAACGATGACCATTTATGAATGTAATTATAAATATTAATTTTTGATGGAAATAAAATCCATTGTATGGGTCTTGATTCCTTATCCAAAAGAGTTTTTATCTTATATTTTTGGGTAAAAACTATACATCAATGTTATTCCATATTTTTGGGATATTATTTATGAGTTTCTGTATTATTTACCTAGTCATCCACTAAATCATGATTTTTTTTCTCAACATAACAGGCAACTTGTGTTAAAACAATTTCAAAGAATCTATATAGAATGAACGTGATTCATCTAAATTAATTGAAAATTATATTATATTAGAATTTTGATAATAGATATATTCGACCAAGTGTCTTCACTTTTTATTACACGACTCCTTTTCATAAATAGAGAATATAAAATAATTTTATTGTACATTTATTATCTGGAACTAAAAATGATTACATTCAAGAAAAGGTATCTTATTCCTTGCATCGATGACATATTTGATTAGCTATAGATAGCTCAATAAATTTCCATGATTGGAAATTTTGATAGATATCATCGATTGAGTTTCAAAGAGTATATACCAAAGATATTGTTTTAGTCGTTGTATAGACACATTGAATATATAGTGATCCCATGTTTTCTTTCAAGTACCCCCACTATCATCATTTATTTAATTAATAATTAGTTTAGATATTAACTCGATTATTTTTTGGTAAGAATTATAGATGGTTATATTATATAGTTAATGTTCAAGAATGTTCATGAATATCCATAAATACATGTACTAAATACACTAAGTAATTATAAATAAGATGAAAATATTGTAGAATTAATTTCTGATTCAAAGAAATTCATTTTTGGTTAAAATAATTTATACAAGGGGTATATTGGTGGACCCATTAATCATAAATTACCTGGACTATTGTAAAATAATAACCATATTTACGAGGACCTAAATTCTATTTATTTATTTTGGATAGTATTGACACATTGGGGGAACATTTTCATGTATTTAAAATCCACTCCCCATGTTAAATTGGATGGGATTTGTGTTCCTTTATATATATGAATGTGAGAAAAATGTAACCAAACATAAGTGAAGTTTAGATAATAAACCTATTTGTATATAACCCAACAATGGATAAGGTTTTATAATATATTCATATAAATTTGAAATTGTATTGGGATGAATCCTCATCTTGAATGATATGGTGATAGATTATGCCTCATGAAATGTGTTTGATGAAGAGAATAACTTCCCAGATCAAGATTTAAATTTAGAAAATGTTTTATTCAATAATGATATGAGGAAATTATATTTACATTATTTTTTTTGATATATATCCTTATAATAAATAATTAATGTTTATATTAACAATGAGAGTGTCAAATATTATCAAAATAAGATGGTTGGACCTAATTAGTGATTATGACATCTCAATACGTTACCAACATGGGATAAACAAGAAGGAAATAAATGATTTGATATAAAGTATCATGATATATTATACATGATGAGGATAAAAAAGAATCAATGTTTTTGGAATTTCAGTGGATGGATTGTGATGTTTGAAGGAAGGGGATAAATATTATCTTTATCAAATGATTTCTCACCCATAAACCCAAATGGAGATTATAGATGAACATAATGATGGTGTAGCGCTACATAATAATGTTAAAAATGATTATGAAATTTGTGTTGGCTATGGAGGAATTACTTGGTTCAAGAAATTTACATTTGTTCCACATTGAGCTGATTTGAAGAATAGGTTATTACATGAAGCTTATAGTGCTTTGGCCTCTATTCGTATAAAAAGTATAATGATTTATAGATAATTTAAAGTGTATTTAGAATTAGATGTAATGAATACTGATTGTGAGAAATTTGTATCTTAGTATCTGTTATATGATATAGTTTAGGATCAGCGGAAAACCTAAAAGGGAATGTTACAACCATTACCCAAAAAAGAATATAACATGGAAGACATCACCATGGATATTTTCAATATAACCCCAAAAAAATAATAAGGGAATAATGTTATATAGATTTCAATTTATCAGTATTCATATTCAAATAACATCTTTGAAAATAGATAATATTTATCTATATGTCATATTTCAAGGATATTCATTTATGAGATGAAAATATTTCCTAGATTACCACATTTTTTTATGTCTCATTTTGATATGAGGAATATCTCGGTGTTCTAGAAATATATTTTACTTGATCTTGGATACAGAGATCTATTTCCAAAAAATATATCTCCTTCAAAGTCATAGTTTAAATAAGTGAACAATTAAATCCCTATTGTATATTCTATGGTATTATTATATGTTTTTCAAGGTATTTGTGTTCAACAGATTCATCTAGTTGAGTTATTATAAAAAATAGCTTTCAATAAAACATTTAGATGACTCTTTTTTAATCCCTCTATATAATGAAGTTGAGATCACCAAAATAATTTGATTTAATTGGAAAAACTTATATCAGTGTCTTATTTAGTTAAAAAAAATCACAATACTATTTGTTCCATTAACAGTCACATATGAGTAGAATAAATATGAATGAAAATTTATACTGATAGGCATAGATATGATCTGGTTTTTTAATTTGGTGAGAAACTTTTTTTTTATTTCAAATGGAATAATGTTATGACATATAGAAAGAATGAAAAATTTATCCCTAGTTATATTTCCCTCTTTAGTATTCTTGATTGAATATGGATTGTTTATAATCGCTTCACACTACCACCATACCACTCCTAACTCTAGGATGTGTTCTGTGTATCGCACATGGTGAAGTGCGTACCGAATCCTTCTCACTAAATTAATATATAAGTAATATTTTAGATTTTGATAATTTCTATGAGAAACTAACTATGTATATTAAGTACTGTAATGATAAATTTTTATGAAACAAGACCACTCAACTATTCAATGTTCTATGTTAAAACCACAAGTTTGAGAATGATTGATGAGAACCTAATGTTCTAATGAGATAGAAATAAACTCAATTATTTGTATCAATGTGGTTGATTTTATAATTAAGAATTATTTTTAAATATACAGTGTTTAACAACCATAGATTTGTTGGATCATATTACACCAAATATACACAAGAGGGGGGGGGGGTGAATTGTGTCTTTTCAAAAATATTTATGATATGGTGTTCTACCTTTTAACATTAATCAAATAAAATGATGCAGTAGAAATTTAAATAGCAGAAATAGAAGATGTATAGTGGTTTGGGAAAAAGAAGGCCCCTACTCCACTCCACAAGTAGGGTGATTTTCACTATCTGGTCCTCGTTTCAACATATCGGTTCACAACTGAGTACAGGCAGTTGACACCTTTACAATATAAGGCAAAAACAAAGCCTTCTGGCTCAAACACGAACCTACTCAGCTTAGTATGAGAAGCTGTTCACTCAAGAATAGAAAAGAAATATCTTCGTATTCTGAAAATACTTTCCAGATGTTCTTCACAATCGCAACAGCATGCAATTGAAAGTACATGGATTGTCGCCTTTAGAAATAATCATCTTCACATAAGAGACGTTCTGAGTTGATCCCGTTGTAGTAGATATATAAATATTATTCACAACTTCAGCAGTAGCATATTTACAGTAGATCTTCATTGTAGAACAAGTGAATCTTCTATCGTGTTCCTTATTCTTTAACAAACAGAGCATTGATGCTCCTTTTGAACTAGCAGATCGGTGTGTTTCAGTAGTCTCTATTTTTCCTTTTTTTTAGAATAATCAAAAGATAACACACGATAAATAATCATCGATTCCGTCTCAAAAATTCCATATAAATAAAATTACTATGAGAACTTTTCCTACAAAATTAGATCCATAAAAGTCTCCTTTTTACTCGCAATATTCAAACATTTGATGTTAGAGAGTATTCGTAACTTCCTTGAAGACTCGGCATAAAAATCTCTTTTTTATTTGATTATAAAATCATTGATGAAACGGTTTTGTATTAGTCAAAATTGTACATTAAAATCAGCTTTAAATCTACCTTGAAATCCACCTAATAATCAGCGTATTGACAGTTGCATAAAAATATCAACTTTAAATTCTTCGACGCCAAACGTAATGTTAGGCTGAACTATATGTGTCCTCTGAACATAAGGTTGATGATGTAGCCTTCAAACGTATGGTTCACAATGTAAGGATGACAATGTATGGTTCGTTCCAAAGGTAGGGTTGGTCATCCATACTTTTCTCTTCATCTTTCAAACATACCGTAAAAGATCCATACTTTTACTTGATCCATACTTTTCCATGAACGTATGGTTGTTTACAAAAGTAAGGTTGATGAACCATACTTTTGAGAAACAAACGTAACATTTAATATTTATGTATGGTTCTCTTTCCATACTTTTCTGATATCCCAAATGTAGGGTTCCTTCCTAAAATAGGGTTCTTCTTCCATACTTTGCTAATAACGTATGGTTGTTTAACCATAGTTTTTCCTTATCTCAAAAACTATGCACGGTTTTTATCCATATGCTACGTTTATCCACATAGGGTATGAAAAGTTTTTCCAGAACACACTAAAGAAGATTCCAAATAATTAGCACATGAACAGTGTTTCTAGAACATGCTAAATACAAATACTTTTGTAATAAATTACCATAATTTTAAGAGTAAAATAAAATAATAAATTCCTTAAAAATTCTTAACAAATAAAATCATTAGAAAATAATTAAGGGTATTTTTGAGCATAAAAATTATCATAAATAGATAGAGTAATAATATAAAATCCCCCTTTAAATAACAATATTATATATAGTTGAAAACAACACTTGCTCAATAATCTCCCCCTTTTTGATGATCACAAAACACATAAGAAATAATTAATGAAATTAACATAACATAAAATTAATTATATAAAGTTTTGAAATTTTTAAAAGATAAATACAATATTAATGTCTCCCTTTAATTTATCCATGTTCTAATTTTTCCCAATAAAATTAATTACTCCCCCAAACTAAAAGATGGTGTATTTATCCAAATTTCTCCCAGTAAAATAAAATGTCGTGTTTATCAAAATTTCTCCCCCCTTTTTTGATATCAAAATGAATGAAAGAATATGGAATAGAACACAGATTAATGTAGCACTGAACCTAAGTAAAGACTATTATTTACTATTTATAAATAATTAAATCTGGAGTACTGGCATATCAAAATAAAGACAGTAAAAAAATAGAAATAAAGAAACAGATTTTCATTAAAAGTCAAAAATAGATACAATGATGATAAAAACAAGAATCAAGGTTTTTTGCAGTGAACAGGTAGAGTTTATCTTCTCTGGATTGTAGACTTGATGTCTGGTAACTTTTCTCTCAACCTTTTCATTAATCCATCACCAATCTGAATAATAAGATCTCTAGACTCTTGATTCATATGAATATATTCAATGAGTTTGACTCTAAAAAACTCGTGAAGACTTTCTTCTTTCCCCATAAACAAAGATAGCTTCTCTATGAATTTTTCTATGACAGAGCTGATTCCTAGCTCACTGGATGTTAACTGATCAACTAAGAATTTCTGATTATCTAAGAGAACAGATAATGGAGCACTATTGCACTAAAGGTCCTACAACCTATCATTCATGTTTCTCATTGCAGCTGTGATAGCTTGAAATCTTCTGATTAAATCAGGTGAAGTACCTAATCCACTAGAAGCACTATTTCCAACAGATGCAAATTTTGTCTCCATAAACAACTTAATATCTAAGAAATATGACTTTCTAACCATTTCAGATTTCAGTTTCGCAATATCATTTACCAAATCCTCATTAAAAAATTCAACTTTTGGTCTTGAAACATTACTCTTCTTAAGCTTAGGAAATTTCAACAGTTCGGATGCTATGGTTTTTCTCAGAGAATCTTTCTCATATTACAGTTGAGATAACATTTTGTATAATTCTTCAACTTCCCTATTCCTTGAATCAGAAGCACCATGTTCTTGATTCGCATTCTCAGGCTCTATGTGATGTAGTTATACTAATGGTAATGATTCAGCATCAGATTTTTCATTCTTCTTGTCTTGAGTAGGTTGGTCCACAGATTTTTTCTCAGAGCCCTTTTTAGACTCTTCCATAGAAAAATCCTCTTAAATAACTTTTTTGTGAGCTTCAGAAGCATGCTCATCACGAACATCTACAATTTTTTCATCTATTGGAATATCTAAAATGATATCCTCTAGAGTTTCTTAAGTTCTGGACACTTCCTCACCGGGCTCTGCCTCATTTTCTTGTTGATGTACAACAAAAACATCAACTACTACCTATTTTTCAAATCTTTCAACTACAATCCTTTCATGATCAGGATCTGTAATAGTGAAATTCTGTTCTTGAGGTTGTTCAACAACCTTTTCATTGACAAAGCTGTAAGAGAGTAAATATTTTATAGTTAAATCAAGGGAAGTAAGTTCCTCAATCACAGGTCTTTTCCTATAAGTTTGAAGTCCCTCCTAACTTCTTTCTTCCTTAGTTTCTACCACTTCAAATATGCTCCTCCTTGAATAAGTGCTGACTCCTGATTCATCTTATCCCTCTTTGGACTTTGCAGAGTGAGCTTGAGAACTCTCTGATTCATCATCTACTCCTACTGGAAAATGTTTCCTTTGATGGTACTCCAGAAATAGCCAATCTTTCTTAATGTTACAGTATTAAACACATTACTGTGATGACATTGTACTCTGGCATCCACCAGTCTCACTATGTCCTTCTTATGCAATATCTTGGAAATGAATCGACCAAAAGGATAAAAGTTCATTCAGGCACCACTCTGACTACAATATCTTAGGTATTTAACCATATACCTATGAAAATTGATTTTTACATCACTGATAAAAAGATACATTATATACATATCGGGATATAATATATTTTCCATCTTAGATATCCTCGGTGAAATCCCTGTTTGCACAAATTTGACTAAAATATTCTGATCAGGCTCCAAATCCTTGATAAACATTTTCTTTACAGTCATAATACCAAAGAGAAACAACATTATACCCTCTAATTTATGCACATAATCTCTAATATTTTTAAAATCAAAAGGAAAAACTCCCTCATGAGGGAAGTTGAGAATATTACCAATTTCTACTGACGAGATTGAGAAATCCATATCCCATATCTTAGCCATCATACTGTCCTTAGTATCTCCTAGACTAAACTGTACAGATTTGAATAAATATCTATGATCTACCTCATACATAATTTCCATATTTTCACTGTTGAAAGACTTTCCTAGGTTCTGAAAGGACAGTGATTGTTTCAACAATAGATTTTTCTGAAATAACCAGTCGAGATCGATTTCCTTTCCCTATAAGATTTTTCTTCCTTCGGAGAATTGTCTCTTAGAATTGATTGTCTCAGCTTCACTAGTACTTTTATTCCTTACGATATTTGCGAGAATATCTGATGGTTTTAAGGTTAGGGTTTCAGAGGATCGATTATTACGATTGACGAGTAGAGGTTCCGTTTGCGTGTTCAAAAAGGTTTTTATGGAAATGAAACGGTTTAGAAGTCGAAAGGGTTTCTAACAACCTTGATTCCGGTGTTATAAATAATCATTACATATATTTAAAAATAAATAAAATATATTACACGGGGAAAAGAAACTTATTCTGTTTGAAAATAAAAATAGCTAAATTAATTTAAGAATAATTAAAATAAAGAACTACAATAGTAAAATAAAATTATATTTTAGATAAAATAAACTTAGCTCCCCCTTAATAAAATAAAACCTTGCAGTGGAAAGAGGTTTAGTAAAAATATCAGCTAATTTAATTTCAGTACTTAAAAATTCTAAATATATATCCTTTTTAAGAAAATAATATATTTGAAAATGATATCTGACATCAATATGCTTTGTTCTAGAATGATTAATATGATTTTTTGAAATATTTATAACACTAGTATTATAACATAAAATATGTGTATTATTAAAATTTAGTCCAAAGTCCATAAGGGTGTTTTTCATCTACAACACCTGTGCACAGCAACTGCTAGCAGAAACATACTCTACCTCAGCTGTTGATAGGGCAACTGAATGTTGTTTCTTATTTTACCATGACAATAAATATTTTCCTAAAAATTACATGTTCCTGAAGTGCTTTTCCAATCTAATATAAAACTCCCAATGTCTGAATCTGAATATGAAATCAAATTAAAATTAGAAGTTTTGGGATAAATAAGAGATTGAAAAATAGTTCCTTTTAAATATCTAAAAATTCTTTTAACAGTAGTTAAATGATATTCTTTAGGATTTGATTGAAATATTGCACAAAGACATACTGAATGCATTATATCTTCCCTGCTATTAAGAATATATAATAAACTACTAATCATACATCTATATAACTTGTTGTCAACTGATTTTCTAGTTTTATCCAAAACAAATTTTATATTAGTACACATAGGAGTTGTATATGTCTTACTATTTTCAAGTCCAAATGTCTTCAACAAATTAGTAATGTATTTTCTTTGATTCAAAACATTTCCAAAATATTTTTGATAAATTTGAAGTCCTAAACAGAAATTTATGTCTACCATCATACTCATTTAAAATTATTTTTCCATTAACTTTGAACACTCATGACAAAAGGTTTTATTACTTTATCCAAAAATTACATCATCAACATAAATTTGAACCAATAAAATATTAGAATTCACAATTTTCTTAAATAGTTTTGGATCTTCCATTCCAATAGTAAAATCATTTTTCAAAAGAAAGGAGCTTAATCTTTCATACCAAGCTCTAGGTGATTGTTTAAGGCCATAGAGAGCTTTTGTAAGTTTAAAAACAAAATTTGGTTTTTGAGAATTTTCAAAACCCATAGGTTTCTCAACATAAAATTCTTCCATTAAATAACCATTTAAAAAGGCAGACTTGACATCCATCTGAAATAATTTAATGATCATATGAGATGAATAGGCTAAGAGGATTCTAATCACTTCTAGTCATAATATAGTTGAAAAGGTCTCATCATAATCTATACCTTCTTTCTGATTATATCCTTTGGCTACAGTCTAGCTTTATTTCTAGTTATTATTTCTTGATCATCTTGCTTATTTCTGAAGACCCATTTGGTTCCTATCGCTTGATAGTTCTGTGGCCTTTCAACTAATTACCAGACATTATTTCTTTTGAACTAGTTTAATTTTTCTTGCATTGATATCATCCAGCTTTCACCATCTAAAGCTTCTTCTATAGTCTTGGGTTATAATTGGGATTTAAAGGCCGAGAATTCTACAAGATTTCCTATATTTCTTCTAGTTTTTATTCCTATATCTAAGTCGCCTATTATAGTTTCTAAAGGGTGATTCCTTAGGGTTCTAGTCTGTCTAGGAAACACACTTATAGGTTCTTCAGTATCATGTTCTTCTGAACTAAACTGAATTTTATTTATATCATTTTCAAAATAATTTTTCATGTTCTCAAGTCTTATGTTACCATTAGAGTAAGATTCATCCATTTGATCTGTCCTTTTCTCAAAGGGATCAAAATCATCAAATTTCATATGAACTGATTCTTCAACAATCCTAGACTTCTTATTATAGATTCTATAAGCTTTGGTGGTAGCTAAATATCCTAAGAAAATTCCTTCATCAGATTTTGGATTGAACTTACCAATATTATCTTTGGAGTTTAAGATGTAAACCTTGCATCCAAAAACAATAAAGTAGTTAACATTAGGTTTTCTGTTATTCCAAAGTTTAGTGGGTATCATTCTCAAAAGAGGTCTAATTAAAACTCTATACATTATATAGCAAGTTGTGCTTACAGCTTCTTCCCAAAAGTGGGTAGGAAGGTTGTATTCATTTAGCATAGTTCTAGATATTTTCGTGAGTAGTCCTATTTCTTCTTTCAACAATTCCATTTTGTTGAGGTGTTCTATGTGTAGAGAATGTTTGTTTAATACCCATATTTGAGCAGAAGGAATTATATTCCTGATTCTCATATTCTCCACCATGATCACTTCTTAATGAAATTATTTTAAATCCTTTTTCATTTTGAACATCTTTACAAAAACATTCAAATAAAGTAAAAGCTTCATTTTTAAATTTCAAAAAGAAAATCCTTGTAAATCTAGAATATCATCAACTAAATAATATACATATAATTTACCAACCAAGATTTCTACTCTTGATGGAACAAAAAAATCCATATGAATATGTTCTAGAGGTTTAGATGTAGCAATTTTGGTAACATATTTCAAGGAGGATTTGTGTTTCTTTCCAAGTTGACATGCATCACAGAATCTGTAACTTTCAAATTTGAGACTAGGAAAATCAGAAACTAAATGTTTCTTAGATAACTTATTTAAAAAATATACATTATAATGTCCAAGTCTCATATGCCAGATCCAGGATTCATTTATTTTATCAGTAAAGAAATTTACATGTTGTTTACACAAGGAATTTAAATCCAGGGTATACACACTATCAGTTTTGGTGCTCTAAATTTAAGAAATTTATTTTTGAAAACAGAACAGAAATTTTTAGAAAAATAAACAGCATAACCATCATCACATAGTTGAGAGATACATATCATATTGTGTTTCAATCCTTGTACATAAAGTACTTTATTAATTGAGACAGCTTCTGGATCTCCAATTGTTCCAATACCAATGATTTTTCCTTTTGAATTTTCACCAAAAGTCACAAGTCCACCATATTTTTGAGTGCATGTAGAGAAATTCAATGAGTTTCCACTCATATGCCTTGAGAAGCCACTATCCATATACCATATGTTATTTTTTCTCTTGTGACCTACTCCATGCAAATACATTTACACAGATTGCTTTGGTACCCATGTTTTGTTGGTTCCAGTAGTGTTAGCTAGCAAAGATCTTAGAATCTAGACATGCTTTGTTTTTCTAATTTCACAAGAGTCAAATAGATCATTTAATACAAAATCTTTCTTAATGCCACTTATTTGGGGTTGTCTTGAGAAACAGTTTTTAGAAATATGTCCCGTTATTCCACAGTAATTAGAATTTAGTCTTTTTTCACATGGAATAAAATAGTTTTTGAACAGCTTGGGTTTTTCACCTTTACTGCCAATTCCAAATCTCTCCATTTTAATGACATTTTTTCCAAGGATTTTATTTAAAGTATTTTCTCCTTTAGTAAAAACTATGGCTAAATTTTAATAAGTTTCTACTTCAGTTTGTAGTGATTTTACCTTTGATTCATAATCAATATTGTTAAAATTAATTGAATCATATTTTTCAGTTAACGCCTTATATTGTGTCTGCATTGTATCTCTTTCATCAGAAATGGCCTTATGAATATTCTTTAAAGACTTATGCTTCTTAAATAGAGAGTCATATTTTTCTTCAAGCATATCAAAGTAGGCTACAAGTTTTTCATTAGATTAATTAGACTCAGAACTAGAATTATAAGAGTAATAAGATTGTACCTCATCTGTTTCTGCAATAAAACACATGTTGGCTTTCAGATTTGCTTCCCCTTATCTGAGTCTGATTGACAAGTACTACTAGAGTATTTATATACACTCCATGGAGCATTCATAACTTTCTTGTCCTTATGATCATAGAAATTTATTTTTAAAAATTTCTTTCTTTTGTCTTCTTTTAGCTGAGGACAGTCAGGAATGATATGCCCCATTTTATTGCATTCATAGCATCTGATTTCTTTGTCATCCTTTTTGAAGGATTTTCTAAAGACCATCTTCTTTCTATAGAATTTTTTGAATCTTTGGGCTAGATGAGCCAATTCTATATCAGAATTAGATAACTCATAACTCTCTGACTTCTCTTTAACATTTTTCTTCATCTTTCTGTTTTTACTCTGTGATGATACATTCAAGGCAGTATCATCTCTTTTGATAACCACTTTATTTTCATTAGCTTAATCTTCCCTCTCATCTTCATACATCATTAATGTTCTAATCATTTCTCTCATGGTTAAATCTTTGATAGGTGTCGACTTTCTGATTGCGGCAGAGATTCCATTTCATTTTGTAGGCAGTATTTTCAATACCTTTAAAGCTTGATCAGCTTGATTCATGGGATCTCCCAAAGCAGTTATGTTATTGACAATCTCTATCAATCTTTCATTCATTTGATTAATACTCTCACCTTCAACCATTATGAATGTATCATGTTTAATATTAGCAGTTGCATATCTCATTTCCTTGATATTGTTAGTTCCTTTGTAAGAAACAACAATAGTTTTCCACATTTCATATGCTGTTGGGAATTGAGATACTCTGTTAAACTCATCAGGTCCTAGACCACATATAATTGAATTCATTGCCTTTGAGTTTATGTGATAATCTTCTCCAGTAGCTGCACTCCATGTTTCAGGTATTTCTGGTATTTCATATGGAGTCAGAATTGTAGAATAGACTCTGTATCCAAGATTTTTTAGATAGATAATCATTCGCAACTTCCAGCATCCGTATTTTTCTCTATTGAAGTATAGTGCTCTGACCATAGACATTCCCTCTCTTGTATTAGTCATCCTGCTCTGTGTATAATCACTTTCAGCTTGTTAAAGAATTATCAGAAAGCTCAACCTCTGATACCAATTGATGGATTGGATTACACCAAATATACACAGGAGGGGGGTGAATTGTGTCTTTTCAAAAATCTTTATGAGATTCTGTTATGCCTTTTAACTTTAATCAGATAAAATGATGTACCAGAAATTTAAATAAAAGAAACACAAGATTTATAGTAGTTCGGGGAACAAAAGGCCCCTAGTCCACTCCATCAATGCTCTAATCCACGAGCTTGGTAATTTTCACTATTTGGTCCTCGTTTTAATAGATCGGTTCACAACTGAGTACAGATAGTTGACACCTTTACAATATAAGGAAAAAACAAAGCCTTCTAGTTCATACACGAACCAACCAAACATAGTACGAGAAGCTGGTCACTCAAGAATTGAAAAGAAATATTTTCATATTCTGAAAATACTTTCCATATGTTCTTCACAATTGTAACAGCATGCAATTGGCAGTAGATGGATCATCGCTTTCAGAAATAATAATATTCACATAAGAGACGTTCTGAGTCAATCCCATTGCAGTAGATATAGAAATATAATTCACAACATTAGCAGTATAAAATTCACAGTATATCATTATTGTAGAACAATTGAATCTCGTATTGTGTCCTTCCTCTTTAACAAACAAAGCTTTGACGCTCCTTTTGAACCAGTAGATCGGTGTGTTTCAGTAGTCTCTGTTTTACCTTTTTTTAGAATAATCAAAAGATCACACATGATCAATAATCATCGATGAAGTTTAAAAAATCCCATATAAATAAAATAATGATAAGAACTTTCCTAGAAAATTAGATCCATAAAAGTCTCCTTTCTTACTCGTGATATTCAAACATTTGAATTTACAGAGTAGTCGTAACTTCCCTAAAGACTTGGCATAAAAATCTCTTTTTAATTTGAATATCACATCATTGATGAAATAGTTTTGAATCAATCAAAATCATACTTTAAAATCAGCTTTAAATATAGCTTGAAATCTGCCTCATAATCAGTGTATTGACCGTTGCATAAAAATATCAACTTTAAATTCTCCGACACCAAACGTAATGTTAGGTTGAACTATATGCATCCTTTAAACATAAGGTTGATGACGTAGCCTTAAAATGTAAGGTTCACAACGTAAGGTTAACAATGTAAGCTTCATTCCAAGCATATGGTTGTTCATCAATTCTTTTCTCTTCAACTTTATAACATACGGTAAAAGATCCATACTTTTACTTGATCCAAACTTTTCCAAGAATGTATGGTTGTTTACAAAAGTAAGGTTGATGAACCATACTTTTGAGAAAAAAATGTAACGTTTAATATTTACATACAGTTCTCCTTCCAAACTTTTCTGATATCCCAATCGTAGGGTTCCTTCCTAACGTAGGGTTCTTCTTCCATAATTTGCCAATAATGTATGGTTGTTTAACCATACTTTTTCTTTATCTCAAAAAGTATATACGGTTTTTATCCTTACGCTATGTTTATCCACGTAGGGTATGAAAAGTGTTTCCGGAATATGCTAAAGCAGATTCTGAATAAGTAGAACATGAACAGTGTTTCCAGAACATGCTAAATACAAATACATTAGTAATAAATTCCCATAATTTGAATATTAAAATAAAATAATAAATTCATGCAAAATGCTTAAGAAATAAAATCATTAGAAAATAATTAAAGGTAATTGTGAGCATAAAAATTATCATAAAAAGATATAGTAATAATATAAACTCCCCCTTCAAATAACAATATTATGTATTGTTGAAAACAACACTTTCTCAACAAGATTTTATGAAATAATTGTTTCTTTCAAAATAATAAATTTTTTGCTTGTTTGTGTGACACACAACAATGAGTTTTAACAAACACCAACATTCATAAAATATTATTATTTAATATTGACTATTATAACAAAGATATTAAATTTGGATATATGAATAGTCATAAAAAAATTAACAAATATTCACAATGGATTTATATAGAGAACATATATTTTCTATTAAGGTATTTCTATGTTTGAAAAACTGTTTTGTTTTATCCAAAATGGTTTTATTAAATATTTTTTAAAAAAATTGTAATAAAATTCTAACACATTTTAAAAGTAAATTTCATAAAATAAACAATAATTTTAATATTATAATCTAAATTTTAAATTACAATTATTTTCTTGTATTTATTCTAAAATTGTAAGGATTTTAAGAATAATTGAAAATAATTATTTTTTAAAAAAGTTTTATCATATCAGAATTTTACAAAGAATAATCATAATATAAAATTGTTTTACAATTATAATTTATTCCATTATATTATATTTAATCAAATTAAAAAAACGGATTAATTTCTTATAGAATGTTGATATAAAAACATTTTATAGTTTTGAAATATTTATCATTGAGAAACTGTTTCTTCATGAATTCTGCAGATCTAGTTTTTAAATTAAATATTTCCACATTGGTAAATTGAATTTATAAATGTTTAATGTATATTTTAAATAATTATAATTAATACTATATAGAAAGTAAATCATATTTTTTCATAATTTACACTAAAACAATTATGTAATTTAATATTTTTCTTTAGGATAAAACGAGTTTACCAGGGGTTAAACAAAATGATAATTGAATATTTTCCAATTAAAAATATATAAAAAATATTTTATAGAAATATTAAGAACAAATATTATTAAAAAATTGAATGTATGTTCTTTTTGAAGCATTTTTATTGTAAATTAATTTCATATTTTGGATTGTTTTGAGAAATTTTAATGTAGTAACAAAGTTAATTACTTTCCACATTTATAAATGGACATCCCCAATCCTATCTTCATCACACTCTTAATATCATTTTGGATCTACCAATACCTACCAAAATGATTTCCATAAATCCCACTTCACATACTTTGAGATTTATTTTTATTTGGAAACCCTTTTAATATGTCATTATGTATAAATATAATGAGGGTATCTGAATAAGATTTATACCTTCCAATCATTCATTATCATTTTCTTTTTTATTCCAGGTCATTCAACATTATTAATGAATTATGATTGAGTAACATCATTATGAGCTATATTTAATATGTTATTATGAAATGGTAACAATCCTTATCTGTCACCTCATCTATAAAATGAGAATAAAAACCATTGATTGTGTGTACGATGGACTACCGCCTCACGATCTGATATAATTTGTTTTCTATAACAATCAGTCATTTCTAGATATAATAATGGATTTAAAATATTAGTATAGTATTAATCAAGTAGTTATAATTTTATAAAACTAAAATCATATCAAACATCATAACTTAAAATGTGTTGGAAAATGATAATGTCACTTGTTTATACGTCATGACTACTTCCTCAATAAAGTTATGTAAAATGATTAAATTTTCTTTCAACAACGGTGGTAATAATGATAGTGCTAGGGAATATATTTGATATCCCTGAAAGAAATTTTTTGTATATTTTTTATAATGTTCAAATTGTTTGTTCCACATTTTGAAAAATTTGAAACAATAATTATACATACGTACAACCAATTGTCTCCAGGAATGATGTAATTCATTTAAAATCTCCATATTTTATGGATTTTTAGAAATTATTTTTTTAATTAAAATATATATGATATTTATATCATGTATATATTTTCTGATATGATGGAACCATGATCAATATAATTGGACTTCAAATATTATACCAAATCATATATGAAGAAAAATGAACTAGTTAATAAAAAAACATGGTTTTAAAAAATAGTTATTAATAAGACGGTTTTAAAAATATGTCAGTAGAAAAAATATATGATAATATATATAATTATTGTTCTTTAATATAGGTATAATAAAACCATATTTATTATAATGAATATTTAAACGCGTTAGAAGAAAATTTAGATGTAAGTTAGGGTACTTCCATCTCACTTTTATTTCCCAGGGACAAATTCCCTGTTTCTTTTATGTGGTATATATAATTCCAATTAATTAATTTTAAACGTTTTCGAGAAAAAATTATGGGATATCAATTTCCATATAATAGTTTCTCATTTATGACGATTATGATTCAATATTTAGCATTTGGGTTAGTGTTTGATGTTATAATGTCAATACTAATTGTTATTTTTTAGGATTTCACTTCCTTAAATGAAATATTTGGATCTATCTCTGAAGAAAAAAATTCATTTCTTATAATATTGTTATTCCATTAATATACATAACTTCTTTTAATTTTACTCTCTTTCTGTACTCAAGAGTCAAAAAATGTTTTTTAAGGTCAACATTCTTAATTTCTCTCTTCAATAGAAAACCCTTTTTAAATCATATCCATATTTATCTATATATAAACTATATAATGTTTATAAAATTCACTAATAATTATTTAATGTAAATTTTAAACATGTCTTATATTTAAATATGTGTTTATAATTTATTCTTAGATTCATATTATAAATGTTGAACTGTATAATTTTAAACAAAAATGTGAAAGGAATAATTGTTTTATCATGTACAAAATGAATGTAAATTTCCATTATGTTGATAGCACAATGAATAACATAATAATTTTAAATTTTAAACATTTATTTTATGATTAAATTTTTCTTTCATGTTTCGGAATTATTTATATTTTAAATAAGTTATTTAAATATGATAAGGATATTTTATTTGAGAAATGTTCCACATATTCTTTCTAAATTATCTTCCATCGATGTACAATCCCTTGATATTATATACACATTAAGAGGAATAAGATCAAATGAAATCATCCTTATATATTCTCTAAGTCTGTCATATTTATTAAGAAAATAAGTTTATAAACCCCTAAAAATTTCCTTTGGTTATGATATGATGATGTGATGAAATTTTTATAAAACCATTTTATTTTCCATTGTGATGATATGGTGAAATGTTTATAAAAACCATTAAATTTCATGGGTTCATATATAATTAATGTTTTATGATATTTCGGCACCAATATTAATGAATTTACTTATATAATGGTTGTAACCAATATTTTTCTCCAATGTACCAGTTAATAACATGTATCACATGATATGAACATGATCAGGATGGGTATTGAGCATTGATTATTAAGAGGATATGTCGATTTTGATAGTCATGGGAGTGATCCATTACAACGATCATGTTATCGCTTGTGACCCCAACCCATTATGATAGTCTTGGGAGTGGACCATTAAAAATATGATGTTTTGGAGTGTGATTCCCATCCACTAAGAATTCCATGAGAATGTGCCCTCAATAATATGTAAATGGGTTTCTATGCTAATGTGTATGACACAATTTTTTTTATGCCAACATTATTCTATAATGGATTATGTTTTCAGATTTCATTACAATTTATTTAATATGAAGTAATATGATTAATTCTATGAATCAGTATTCTGATCTAATATGATCATGTTATGGTTTTTAAATGATATATAATTTCATTACACCATTATTCCCAAGTTAATCTAATGTGATCATTAAAATCATAAATGTTTACCATTATAGATAATTTATGATGGCCCTTTCTTTTGATTACCTTCCCTATGAAGTGAACGAATTTATTATATAATAAATTTATATGAATGTATCAATTTATAATGAAATTGTTCATTACGTATCCATTATTGATATGTAACTCATCATATATGATTTAAATATTGTCCACTGTGTAATGTAATGAATATTCATCTATTAAGATGTGATATTTGTATGTGATAACATTATTTCATTATAGTATAACTAAATAATACCTCCATATGTGATGCAAAAATAAACCATAATATCTAAATATCTTTATTGAATTTATAATTTCAATAAAGATTAATCATGATCACTTACATCATTTTTGGTTGAACACAATGGAATTCCTATAATAAGATGAATGAAACATTGTTTTATATTGATAGATTGAGATAACAGGAGGTCATAACACAATCATGAAATCTATAACCTTATGAAGGGTTGAAATAGATTCACATTATCCATGGTTCACAACTATTGTGCATTAGTACAATTATATAATTATAAATCATAAATTTCATGTCTATGGTTTTCAATTTCGATATGAGAAACATTTTAATTCCTTATATCATAATGAAAATTATATCTCAAAAATAATACAATTAATATTTCCTTTACATGTAAATCACATATGAATAAAGAAATATAATTATATTACTTCTAATCAAAAAATTATATTTCGTTATCTAAACCACAATGAAATTCAATGAACATTATATAATGACTATTAATGTACCATATTTATATTACATCATTATATGTCACTAAATAGATCTTATATTATCTAAGACATAAAAATTAATATATATTATTAAATTACTCAATTTTTCAAAAAAAAATAATGTGTGATTATAGCATGTTAATAAATCAGAACAGAATTACAATGAAACCACATATAAGAAAGAAAAAATTACACAAAAATTAAAAAAATAAAAAAATAATTTTATTTTAATTATATATTCAAATAGTTTGCTATAATGTAGTACATATTTTCAAGGGTTAAAAACGGATACCCCAAAAGTCTAATGTTAGTATCTATCGACACAAAAAAGAACCCACAATGAACCAATATATTATTCCAATGAAGATAAACACCAATAAAAACTTACAATATAATCAAATACCATTATTTTAATATCTTTAATAAAAAAGGTTACCTACTTGTGTGATAAACTGTTATGATTGATGTCTCATTCATTTTCATTCCACAATTTGAAAATTCCTATAAAAACCCATTATCATTATTTATATAGGTAGTTTTATTCCCTTGAATGGCCATATATATCGACTTCTATTAATGGACTGAAGAGTTAAATCCTTTATCACATTATCTACTAATTAAATATACCTTGTGAAACACCCAATGTATATTTGTTCCCTATGATCATAATTCAATAAGGATTTCATAAATAAGTTATAGTACATGAATTGCGGTATTAATTAATTATAATATCAATGTATACGAATTAATAGACACCGCCATATATATGAACATTATATAACTTGTAAAAAAGTGGATTTATTGGTTTATGGTCTCATTATAGTAAACTATTTCTATGTAAATTACCAAGGGTGCACACCATGAGATGGTGCATAAATGTCTTATAAGTATTCCTTACAAATAAAATATATCATCATTAAATCATTAAATGATATCATAAAACATTATATCAATTAATCTACAATATTATCATGCCACCTCTTTCTTATCATCATAGTGGGAATTAGTTTTGATCTATCCCTGAGAAATATATCACCAGGATGTTATCACATAATATATAATGTAGAGGAATTGTCCAGTTGTGATTATAAATTTTATAAACATTCTATAAAAAATACATGTAATAATAAAAAACATGTGGGATGGGTTTTATGATATGATCACATGAAACATAATGGTTAACTATATCCCAAGACTCAATATAATGGTGAAAAATTTTTCATGCCTCCATACAAGGGATAACATTCACACAAGCCTCTAAACGAGGTTGAACTATCACCAATGGAAACATAATTGTGTGAAAATTTGGATAGACATTCATGTTTGGGAGAACCTTATATTAGGACTCCCTATAAGAGATAACCTTCACTAATTCCTCCATAGGATGTTGAATATTTTCCTTAGCATCCCTACATGGGAGGATCTTCACCCCGACCACCCAACATGGGTTCGTATCTTCATAAGATTTCCATTAATAAAATATAATCCCCAACACCCTAATCTTTGGATATGATTAACTTATGTCCCCATACCTAGTAAATAATATACCATACCTCGCTTCAATGGTTCTCTAACAACCATTCCTCCATATTAGGTTAAATATTCCTTAAGTGCCATGAAAATGTCCACGCATCCACTCACATCCATATACATGTGTTCTAATTCATCAAGGTCTATATAAAATTTATATATCATATGTCATTATACCTGAGTAAAAAGTCCTTTAATGAATGTTGACCATTGGATATCCTAAAATGAAATTAGTTTGTAGCATAAATCCCTTCTGTAAAGTCCCTTATTGCTTGATACTCATTAAAAAATATTATAAATTTAATAAAGATATATTATAATTTTATTCCAAAACCATATTCATTTATAAAATAAAATTTCTAATTCGATTAAAATATCCAATTATTCATTTATAAATAATATAATCATTGAAATGAACATTCAGTAGAAACTTATTCTATTTTTTATACATATTTTGGATTTACTGTTCTAGTAAATGAACCATTTTAATGGTTTCATCATCTAAAAATAATTTATAACTATATATGTATCGTATCTATTCATTATATAATTTTTTTATATATAATCGTATAAACCAATTATTAAATATGAATGACACAAATTCATGTTTGTATGAACCATATGAATGCATATATAAATTTTTCACTTTTTTATAGATGTGAATTTTAATGCTAAATAATAATTAATTATTGTAAAATAATTATTATATTATTAATATCATGTTTATTCATTAAATATATCATCATTAATTTCCATGTGAAGCATAATTTAATAATAATTCGCATTGCATCGTGGAGGTGGTAGTATACATGTACAAATGAGAAATGATTTGTTATCCGTGTTGACAAAAATTTGGGGAAAATGATGTAAAATAATCATAATAACATATCAGTACACATAGGACACCTAGGTATTACTCTTACGGAAGGATATATTTGAATTGAAGGATATGATGTGGAATTTTTTAAAAAAAAGTGTGTTATGACTATAACCTCTTATTTTAGAGATATCGATTGGAATACACAATGGGTGTAACTATGATTCTTAGTGAGGATGAAAATAATCTCATGGATGAAGGGAATGAATATATGATAGTATTTGGTTAGGGATTTCCAGATATAAAGTTCAAAATATATTTAATAAAGGAGAAAAGGTGGTTCCCTTTATTAAGGGATAGAAATGAATCACATGGAATTACTTAACTGAATAATATATAATATATATAAAAATTCAAAAAATTAGAAACCAGCAACCCAAATTAAAATATATTATTTCAAATGGAAAAAATTAACTCCATAAATCATATTTAGAATTGTTTTGGTGGTATTGTAATCCAATCACATTCAAAAATCACCTTAAAACCATTTTATCCTTAACTACTATAACTGAATTTTTTACAATGATAAAATAATCAAATGAAAAAAATAATATCTTTCATGTAATTTTTTTTTAAAGATCTGTTTATAATTTTTTAATCCATTTTATGAAAATAGTTTTATATATTTTTCAAAAATTAGTGTTTATATATAGAAAAAATCTTGAAAATCAATTTCTATGAAAATAAATGACTTATGCATAAAAATTATTTTACATTGGAATGAATTAAAAATTTGTTTCCATATATATTATTTGTTAATAAAAATGAATATTTTTAGACTTCGGGTTATAATACACCATAAAATTCAACAACAAGATTATTGTATTTGATAGTGTGTATGGAACACAACACCAACTATAGAAGAAAATAAAACACCTATAAACATTACGATAAATTTATTTTTTAAAATAAATTAAAACTCATAAATAGTTTTCATTACAAGAAACATTGATATTATCTTTGTTGAGCCCTCTGAAAGATTGTTGATTTCATGTCTATGATTGATGTTTTAATAATCACAAATCATCACATACCATTAATGCTTAATCTCGTTTGATTTCTCATAAACTTAATTACAATCTGTTAATGAATCTGTTATCATGTTTTTGTCTATGCTTATTGACTTACAAAGTATTTTGGAAGTCTTCTGGATTCAACAGACATCGGAAGCACCGATCCAATATCAACAGACATCGGAAGCACCGATTCAATATCAACAGACATCGGAAGCACCGATCCAATATCAACAGACATCGGAAGCACCGATTCAATATCAACAGACATCGGAATCACCGATCAGATGACAGACCAATGCTGATCAAAATGACTCACCGATGCAAAATGACTCACCGATGCAAATGACTCACCGATGCAAAATGACTCACAGATGCAAATGACTCACCGATGAAAATGAATCACCGATGCAAATGACTCACCGATGCTGATCAAAATGAGCCACCAATCAAATGACTCACTGATTCTGATCAAACTGACTCACCGATCAGATGACAGACCGATGCAGATCAGTCTGATTCACCGATGCTGATCTATCTGAGTCACCGATCATTACTCACTAATGCTGATGACCTAACGATCACTTGATTCTTCAATATTCATAAACAACTGTTTGAATTTCTTTATCTTTATCTTTATTTAATCTAACCAATGGTCATATTAGGTATATTTTAATGATCTGTCAATTAATTAATAAAGGTTGTCGGATGTCAGGAAACCGTACCTCGTACCTGCGGAAGGGAAACTTTTTCTGTCTTCTGAATCACGTGACATGAATACAAGAAGACTCTGCTGAAGAAAAGAGTAGTTGACAGAAGAACACAAGAAGAATACAGAGGAAAAGAAAGAGGAGGAAGAACCAAGCAGAACAGAACCTCATACACAATCAAGCCTACTCAAGAAGAGTTCTGTACATACAAAAGAACATTGAAGAACTTCATCGACTACATCTCACTGCCTTTGAACCTGAAGCATACGACACTCTTCTTCTCAAACAAAAACGAGAATAGGACTCAGAATAAACTCTGACCAAATACAAAAGAGTCCAGAGCTACACTGAAATCACCAGAGCCATTTCTAAACTCTACATCTCTGCTCTGTGATACATTTGTTTACATTTTGAGCAGTGTGTGTTATCTGCTGTATTAAACACACACACTGACTCCTGTACTTTCACTGGAGGATCTGTAAATCCTCAGCAAACCTTTTTACACTTCATTTCTCACTGTGGATAGTGGTAGAGGTCGTGTGAGACCTGGACATCTCTAAGCTATTGTTTGTTTCCCCACGCAGATCAATGGTAGAGGTCTTGTGACCTGGACAGTGTGTTCACTGTTGTTAACCCCGATCCAGGGTGTGGATCATTTTTATATAAACTTTTGAGAGGACTAAGTCTCGGCTTAAGACTGAACCTCTTGGTTAATTCTCTGTGTTTGTACCTACGTACTATATCCATACTACATATTTATTTCATATTCCGCTGCTATTACTTTGAAATATAATTTATTTTCAAAGCTACTTTGATAGTTAAACTCGCAAGGGTTTATATTTATTATAAACCAGTAAGTTAGTTTCAAAAGTTAATTTAATCATAAGATTAAGTTAACTGAGAACTAATCAATCTTTGAGAAACTAATTGAACCTTTATAATATGTATAAATTCACTACAGTTTAATCTGTTTTTGAAATAGGGGTATTTTAATAAACATTGTTTTTAACAGAAAATTTTAATTGGAACTCAATTCACCCCCCCTCTTGAGTATCCACTCCAACCAACATTTGGTATCAGAGGAGGTTAATATTTTCTAAAAGTACTCTGTTTTTCAACTGTGATTTTAGTTGTATTTTAAAGTTCTTAAAATTTCTGTTATTTCTAAATTTTTATCTCTTTAAAATTATTTTTGTAATATCATGGATAATAGACTTGAGGGTGCTGCTACTAACCGGCCACCTTTCTTTAATGGAAACAACTATGCTCAGTGGAAGCTAAAAATGAAAATTCACTTAGAAAGTATGAGCTTTGATATTTGGACTGCCATTGAAGTTGAATACAAAATTCCCAGTACTGATAGATCTACTTGGGATGAACCTACAAAGACTGCTTACAATAATAATTGTAAAGCTATGAATGCCTTGTACTGTGCTCTAGGATATGAGGAATTTAATAGAATTTCTGCATGTAAAACTGCATATGAAATTTGGGATACCTTAGCTGTTTCTCATGAAGGAACAACTAATGTTAAGGAGATGAGATTGAATACCTATACTATTAAGTATGATAATTTTAAGATGAATCCTGAAGAACCCATTTCTGATATGTATCTTAGGTTCAATGAAATTGTCAACACAATGACTTCTCTGGGAAAGGATGTTCCAGCAAAGGAACAAATCATGAGAATTTTGAGATGTCTACCTGAAAGATGGAGAGGAACCTCTGTCTCCATTAGAGAATCGTGTGACATTGGAGAACTACCAGTCAAGGAACTAATTGGTAAGTTTATGATGTATGAAGAAGAACTCAAGGTAAACAAAGAAGAAGATGATGAACCTAAAAGGAAGTCTATTGCCTTCAAGACTACAACCTCAAATAATAAGGATAAGGAAAAGCCTCAAGTTATCAATGAAAGTTCAAGTAGTGAGGAAAGTGAGAATGATTCTGACAGTGATGCTGAGATGGCACACATTGCTAGAAGATTTAAGAAATTCTATAGGGAGAAGAAGTTTTTCAGAAAGTCAAACTACAAAGGCAAGTATGATAACAAAGGACACTAGAAAAAGGATTGGAAGAAGTCTGATAAATCAGATGAAGTTGTCTGTTATGAATGCAAAAGAAAAAGACACATAAAAGCATACTGTCTAAAGCTGAAATACAGAAAGCAGTATGTATACAAGGATAACAAGTACAAGAAAGCCATGAAGGCTACTTGGAGTGCTTCAGAAGACAGCATAAGTGAAGATGAATCTTCAGACTCTGAAAGGAATCGAGCCAACATGTGTTTCATGACAAACACTTCTGAGGTAACATCAGAAACTCCTGCTTCAAATTCATATTATTCTGGAGATGATTCTGAATGTGATAACATGTCTAAATCTGAACTGTTTGAATATTGTGATATGCTTGAAGAAACCTGTAATGAGCTTAAAGATAAATATAAAGGTTTAAAGAAACAGTATTCTTTAAGTGTTAAGCATAAATCTGATCTGGATATAGAAGTAGAAAAGAATGCTCAGTTTCTTAAAGAGAATACTGAACTAAAAATGTCTAATGAGCAACTCAGAAAAGACTTAGAAAAGTTCACAAATGGCAAGAATACTCTAACACAAATTCTAGGAAAGCAAGTTGCACCTAGATATACTACTGGTATAGGATACCAACCTGGACAAAGAAAAGTTCCCAAAACTAGATTCATTCCTAAATCTGGACAGAAGATAGTTAATTCTGGAACTTCATATGCCTCAACCAGTTATATTCATAGTTATGGATCTAATAATGTTTATATTTCAAAGAATGTTAATTCTACAAATTATATAAGACCCATTAGACAAATATGGGTACCTAAAGTATCATTGGCTAACATGTCTGGACCAAAGAAGATCTGGGTACCAAAATCATCTTCCATCTAAATCTATTTTGTAGGAGACCTGCTTGAAGAGCTGTCACAAGAAGATATGGTACTTAGACAGTGGATGTTCAAGACATATGTCAGGAGACTTTTCATGTTTCAAGAGCTTTGTAAAAGTTGATGGAGGGTTTGTCACTTTTGGTGATAATTCAAAAGGAAAAATCATCGGCTTAGGCCAGATTGGTAACACTAATTCAATCTTGGTTTCTGATGTTTTATTTGTCGATGGACTTAAATATAACTTGTTAAGCATTTATCAGTTGTGTGATGATGTTTTTTATGTGAAATTTAAAAATGATTCTTGCAATGTTTTTAACTCTAAAAATGTTTTAGTATTTTCTGCTTTAAGAAATGAAAATGTTTATGCTGTTGATTTAGATTCTTTAGCTAAGCAGAATATTCCTTGTTTAAATGATTTTCATAAAGAGTCTTGGCTTTGGCACAGAAGATTAGGACACTACAACGTGCACTCTCTTAGAAAACTTTCTAGGAAGAACTTAGTTAGAGACTTACCCAAACTTGAATTTCCAGCAGACAAAGTTTGCAATCCCTGTCAAAAAGGAAAGAAACATAATGTTTCTTTTAAATCAAAGAAAGAAGTGTCAACTTCTCAACCTCTCGAGTTGGTTCACATGGATTTATTTGGACCTTCTAGAGTTTCTAGTTTAAATGGGAAGCACTATGTCTATGTTCTTGTAGATGACTTTTCTAGATATACTTGGGTATATTTTCTAGCTCACAAAAGTGAAGCTTGTTCTTACTTTGTTAAATACTCCGAGTCTGTAGAAAATATTAGTGGAATCAAGATTAAGACCCTGAGAAGTGATCATGGTCGTGAGTTTGAAAATTATGAGTTTGATTCTTACTGCTCACACAATGGCTATAGTCACAATTTCTCTGCCCCTAGGACACCCCAACAAAATGGTGTAGTAGAGAGAAGGAATAGAACCCTACAAGAAATAGCTAGAACCATGCTCAATGAATATGAACTGCCTATTTACTTTTGGGCTGAAGCTGTAAATACAGCTTGTTATGTCATTAATAGAGTCTTGATCAGACCAGTTCTTAAGAGGACCCCTTATGAGTTGTGGAACCATAGGAAACCTAAGATTAACTACTTCAAAGTTTTTGGCTGCAAAGTCTTCATTCTCAATACTAAAGACAATCTTGAAAAAATTTCATCCAAGAGTGATGAAGGAATTTTCCTAGGTTACTCTATCTCTAGTAAAGCCTATAGAGTTTTCAATAAAAGAACCAAATGTGTGGAAGAATCTGTTCACATCAAATTTGATGAAACTGATCCACATGAACCTAAAATCTCTCTTGAAGATGATCTCTCTGGTTTGAATCTCAATGATAAAGACAATGGACCTATAGTTAAAACATCCAGCTCTGGAAATTCTCCAGAACCTGCTTTTGATGAACCTCAATCTGTAGATGAATCTGAAATATCTAGCCCTATCTTTTCAAGACCATCTAGGACTCTAAAGAACCATCCTTTAGATGCTGTTGTAGGAAATCTAGATAGAGAAACATAGACTAGAGATTCTCTAAGAAATCAGGTTGAACATCAAGCTTTTCTTTCACAGTTAGAACCTAAAAATATCAATGATGCTATCAATGATGAATTTTGGGTAATGGATATGCAAGAAGAACTAAATCAATTTGAAAGAAACAATGTCTGGAAATTAGTAGAAAGATCTAAGGACATTTTGACCATAGGCACAAAATGGGTGTTTAGAAACAAAGTTGATGAATCTGGAAACATCATTAGAAATAAAGCTAGGCTAGTTGCACAAGGTTATAATCAAGAAGAAGGAATTGACTATGAGGAAACCTTTGCACCTGTAGCTAGATTAGAGGCTATTAGGATCTTACTTGCCTATGCATCACATCTGAATTTCAAGCTATATCAAATGGATGTCAAAAGTGCTTTTCTAAATGGTTTTATTATTGAAGATGTTTTTGTAGAACAACCACCTTGTTTTTTAAATCCTCATTTTCCAAATCATGTTTTTAAACTTTCTAAAGCTTTATATGGTTTAAAACAAGATCCAAGAGCTTGGTATGAAAGGCTTTCAAACTTTCTTATCTCAAAAGGATTTACAAAAGGAGTAGCTGATCCCACTCTTTTTATAAAAACGATTTCAAAAGATGTATTAATAGTACAAATCTATGTTGATGATATTATTTTTGGATCTTCTAAAAATTCCTTATGTACTGATTTTTCAAAGGTTATGCAAAATGAATTTGAAATGAGCTTAATGGGAGAGCTTAAGTATTTTCTTGGTTTTCAAATTTTTCAAACTAAAGATGGAATTATTTTAAATCAAAGTAAATATACAAAGGATCTTTTAAAACGTTTTGTATTGGATAGTATTAAGGAAAGTTATACACCTATGAGTACTACCTGTAAATTGGATACAGATGAAGCTGGGAAACCAGTGGATCAAACCAATTACAGAGGTATGATTGGGAGCTTACTTTATCTTACTGCTAGTCGACCAGACATTATGTTCAGTGTATGTATGTGTGCTAGATTTCAAGCTAATCCTAAAGAATCACACTTACTGGCTGTTAAAAGGATTTTTAAGTATCTTAAGTATACTGTAAATTTAGGTTTGTTTTATCCAAAAGGACAACCATTTAACCTAACTAGCTATTCAGATGCTGACTTTGCTGGATGTAAGTTAGATAGGAAGAGCACATCTGGAACATGTCATTTGCTTGGAAAATCCCTAGTATCATGGTGTAGTAAGAAACAGAACTCAGTTGCATTGTCTACTACCGAGGCAGAATACATAGCTGCTGGTAGTTGCTGTGCACAAATTCTGTGGATGAAACACACTTTATTGGATTATGGATTTGAACTTAAACATGTTTCAATTAACTGTGACAATACTAGTGCAATAAATATATCTAAGAACCCTGTGTCTCACACTAGAACTAAGCACATTGATGCCAGACATCACTTTCTAAGAGATCATTATCAAAAAGGTGATATTTCTTTGATATTTATTAGTTCTGAACATCAATTAGCTGATATCTTCACAAAGCCTTTATGCTCTGAAAGAATGAAATTTATTAAACAAGAGTTGTGTATGATCGATCTGTGAAACTGATCTGTGAAACTGATCTGTGAAACTGATCTATGAAACTGATCTGTGAAACCGATCTGTGAAACCGATCTGTGAAACCGATCTGTGAAGCTGATCTGTGAAACTGAACTGTGAAGCTGATCTGTGAAACCGATCTGTGAAACCGATCTGTGAAACTGATCTGTGAAACCGGTCTGTGAAACCGATCTGTGAAACTGATCTGTGAAACTGATCTGTCAAACCGATCAGTGCAACCGATCTGCCATACCGATATTCTTTTTTATTATTATATTGTAATTAATTAGTAAATTTCTTTTATACTTTTTATGGGAACCCTAAATGATAAAATAAATGATATGCGGCTATTTATCTTCCCTAAACCTTTGACCTTTCATTTCCCGCCGAACCTTTCAACCTCTCTTCCCCTCTACTTCGAACCTTCGAACTCCTGCCTTCCCAAAATCCTCGAATGGCTAAGAAAAAGAGAACGAGCAAAGGACCGGATAACCCTGTACCTTCAAAGCATGCTCGAGGCGAGTCGAGTAGTACCTCTCAACGATCAGTAAATCCGAACCTGGAAACTCGGATTGTTGCTGTAGAAAGAGAAGTCAGCTCTGCGTGGCTTTTGTCAAGTAAGTCACTTTTGTTGCATGTTCTTGAATCGCAAGGATGGATAGACTGGTTTTCTGACAACTCTCGAATAGACTACCCAAAGCTATTACATGAGTTCTATATGAATCTGCAAATCACTTTAGATGGTGTGGAGGCTGCCAGGATGTCGTCTTTGGTAAAAGGAAAGAAAATATCCTTCTCATCTAAGCAGTGGCCTGAGTGCTTGAATGTACCTCATGAAGGTCGGTATGAGGATTATGCTGGGAATATTCCTCCTACATCTGATTACTTCTCTTATGAATTAGCTCTGGAGCTTCTGACTGGAAACAGAGAGTCACGGAGAATCACAGCTTCAGAATTAGATGGTGAATGCAGACTTCTTTTCAAGTTTATTCAGCACCAACTTTTCCCTAGGAGAGGAGATTTTGCTGCTGTAAAGTACCAGGATGTTTTCCTGTTGTTTATTCTGAAAACACATGAGAAGATCAATTTGTGTAGATATGTGATGGTGCACATAGGTAGAATGGTAAAACCGTCCAAGAAATCCACTGCCTTGTTTTATTCAAAGATGATATCTACCATTCTCAAGAATCTAGAATGTATTGATGAAGATGATGAAGTTGATGAAACAAATCATACCTTCTGTCTCAACAAAGAGATCTGCAAGAGGATGAAAATCAATTGGAATCCATGGAAGAAGTGATGGGTTGCAGATGAAGATATATTTTATGAAGCCTACAATCCCAAAGATCATGGAAAGAGGCCAAAGGATTTGAGAGACCCTGGCTTGAAACCAAATGAGGAACCAGTTTATTCTGATGATGATGAGAAAGAAAAAGGAAAGGATGAGGCCACCGAAGCCCAAGAGCAAGAAGAAGCTGTGACTGAGGAAGGAAGTATGTCATCTCCTGATGATAGGAGTGATCCTGACACTGCTAGTCCCAAGAGAAGAATAGAATTTGGACCTGCTAGTCCACCCTTAGCCCTACCAGAATCAGAACCCATTCTTGGTGATGAAGAAGATTCTAATACTGAAGAATATCACAGTGAAGCTTCTGAGAAGAGTGATGATGGACATGCTGATGATGCTGAGGGTGCTGTTGATGGTGATAAAATACCAATGAATGGTCTTTCTGAAGATCAAATAGAACCACCTCAGTCAGTACAAGAAATACATATTAGTGGCAAGGATGATTCACCAAAAATCGGTGGAATAGCAAGCTATGAGAAACCAAAATACACACTGTGTGCTGCTGTTTGGGATGACAACCCTGGTTATGCTGTGTTGGGCATAGAATATTCTGAATAAGAAGAAGCAATGCCAGAATCTGCTGCAGCTGTGAAGAGGAACGTCGCAAGAGAAGCAAGGTATGTTCCTGCTGTTGATCCTACAAATGTTAATCTACCTGGTTCTAGAATCTCTCAAGCTGATCTTTATAAGTTTAAGATTGAATTGCTAACTGCTGTGAGAGACACAGTTAGAGAAGAAATTTCTAATTCTCTTACTCAAGTGTCTCTACAAGTTTCTGAAAATTCATTGGAAGCCTTCTCACAAAGAGTATCTAATGCTGTGAAGCCAGACCTGGCCAATACTGGTGACCTTATTGGCAGGCACATAGCCTTTTTGAATCAGACTATGAAGGATCTTCACACCGTCTTGGTATCTCTATCAAGCGATTTCCGATCAACCATCTCTGGTATGATGGAAGTTTTGAGAAATTTGATTGAACATCTCAACAAGTCTGACCTGAGGAAGTTGAAAGGTGAGTTAACTCACATAGTTGGCCAAGCCAGTACAGGCAAGGTAACCAAGATCACTACCCGTGAGCTAGAAGCTCTAAGAGAAGTTGTGCATGATGAGTTAGCTTCTGTTAGACAAATTCTTGATTTAGAATCTTTGAGGAAGATGAAAGAGCTCTGTGATAATAGTCATAAGATGGCATTGGTGTATTCAGCAGATGCTAAGAAAGCTCTGCAAGAGATCAAAGAGAAAGTTGATAATCACTTTTCCAAGATTTATACAAAACATGAGATGGCTGCAAACTTCAAGGTGTTGGCAGAGAATCTCAAATTACCTCCAGTCACTCAGGCCTTCAAAACTCAAGTTCATCAGTTGCAAAATTTTACCCCTTCCTTGGCACAATTCATGGAGAATAAAGATGATTTTGAAAAATCTATGAAGTATGGGGCAGAAGTCATTCAGGAATTCATTCATCTTTTGAAGCCCTATTTGAATTCACAGGCCACTGCCATAGTCCTTCCTACTTCTGAGCCTCTCAGTGACTTTGATGTAGCTCCAAATCAGCTATCTGTTGCTCAAGCTCTATCTCAGTTAAGACCAATCCCTCAGCATGCTTCTCCACCAGCTCCTGTTTCTCAACAACAACTCTCTGTGGCACCTGCTCCTACACCTGCCCGAGTTGTCCTACCACCACTTCAGATTCGCCAAGTACAGCCTGCCTCCAAGCCTTCAAACTTACCCACTATTGATCCCAAAGACAAAGGCAAACCCCTTTGTATCCCAAAAAATAGTTCTGTATTGGTTTTGATAGGGTGAACAATGTGATGCTTGTAATATTCTGTACTTTATCAACTTTTTTTTCCCTACTCTATGATGACTGCTTTTATTTTCACTTTCACTTATATGTTTTCCCTCCTTTTTGATTATCCCAAAGGGGGAGAAGAAAAAGAAGGATGTATGGGAGAAGAAAGATGTATGGGAGAGATATATGGGGGAGAAAAGATGTATATATCTCAGGGGGAGAAATCTGTATAATATATATGGGAAATTTAAATTAAGGGGGAGATTTATATATCTCTTTATATTTATTCTCTTTATGGTTTAATTCTCATTATGTTTTTATTAATGATATATCATATTATTTATATTTTATGATAAAGATTTGTGATTATCATAAAGGGGGAGATTGTTGAGCCCTCTGGAAGATTGTTGATTTCATGTCTATGATTGATGTTTTAATAATCACAAATCATCACATACCATTAATGCTTAATCTGGTTTGATTTCTCATAAACTTAATTACAATCTGTTAATGAATCTGTTATCATGTTTTTGTCTATGCTTATTGACTTACAAAGTATTTTGGAAGTCTTCTGGATTCAACAGACATCGGAAGCACCGATCCAATATCAACAGACATCGGAAGCACCGATTCAATATCAACAGACATCGAAAGCACCGATCCAATATCAACAGACATCGGAAGCACCGATTCAATATCAACAGACATCGGAAGCACTGATCAGATGACAGACCGATGCTGATCAAAATGACTCACCGATGCAAATGACTCACAGATGCAAATGACTCACCGATGCAAATGACTCACCGATGATGATAAAAATGAGCCACCAATCAAATGACTCACTGATGCTGATCAAACTGACTCACCGATCAGATGAAAGACCGATGCTGATCAGTCTGATTCACCGATGCTGATCTATCTGAGTCACCGATCATTACTCACTAATGCTGATGACCTACCGATCACTTGATTCTTCAATAGCCATAAACAACTATTTGAATTTCTTTATCTTTATCTTTATTTAATCTAACCAACGGTCATATTAGGTATATTTTAATGCTCTGTCAATTAATTAATAAAGGTTGTCGGATGTTAGGAAATTGTACCTCGTACCTGTGGAAAGGAAACTTTTTCTGTCTTCCGAAGCACGTGACATGAATACAAGAAGACTCTGCTGAAGAAAAGAGTAGTTGACAGAAGAACACAAGAAGAATACAGAGGAAAAGAAAGAGGAGGAAGAACCAAGCAGAACAGAACCTCATACACAATCAAGCCTACTCAAGAAGAGTTCTGTACATACAAAATAACATTGAAGAACTTCATCGACTACATCTCACTGCCTTTGAACCTGAAGCATACGACACTCTTCTTCTCAAACAAAAACGAGAAGAGGGCTCAGAATAAACTCTGACCAAATACAAAAGAGTCCAGAGCTACACTGAAATCACCAGAGTCATTTATAAACTCTACATCTCTGCTCTGTGATACATTTGTTTACATTTTGAGCAGTGTGTGTTATCTGCTGTATTAAACACACACACTAACTCCTGTACTTTCACTGGAGGATCTGTAAATCCTCAGCAAACCGTTTTACACTTCATTTCCCACTGTGGATAGTGGTAGAGGTCGTGTGAGACCTGGACAGCTCTAAGCTGTTGTTTGTTTCCCCACGCAGATCTGTGGTAGAGGTCTTGTGACCTGGACAGTGTGTTCACTGTTGTTAACCCCGATCCAGGGTGTGGATCATTTTTATATGAACTTTTGAGAGGACTAAGTCTCGGCTTGAGACTGAACCTCTTGGTTAATTCTTTGTGTTTGTACCTACATACTATATCCATACTACATATTTATTTCATATTCTGCTACTATTACTTTGAAATATAATTTATTTTCAAAGCTACTTTGATAGTTAAACTCGCAAGTGTTTATATTTATTATAAACCAGTAAGTTAGTTTCAAAAGTTAATTTAATCATAAGATTAAGTTAACTGAGAACTAATCAATCTTTGAGAAACTAATTGAACCTTTATAATCTGTATAAATTCACTATAGTTTAATCTGTTTTTGAAATAGGGGGATTTTAATAAACATTGTTTTTAACAGAAAATTTTACTTGGAACTCAATTCACCCCCCCTCTTGAGTATCCACTCCGACCAACAATCTTAATTTGTATGAAATGGTTAGTTTATAGTTTGTTACATGAAAAACCATGTTTAAACGAAACATGAAATATTTTTAAATTATTATAATTTAATATGATACTTATTACCAATCCATTGGAATAGGAGGGTATATATAACACTACTAATATAATGAAAATTATAGTTAATATATGATTATAAATAATATAATGATTATTTAAAAGAAAAAATAAATTCTTTTTGGATGACATTATATTTTTTCCATATTACTGTTTACTCACCCTTTATAAAAAAATTGAAATTATTTGTTACAACATATATAAAATTTATGTCATGAAATTAAAAAATTGAAATAATAATATAAAAATTATTTCAGTATGAATTTTTATGATTTTCTTAAAAAAATTATTTTTTGATAAATAGTTATACATGATACATTTTAAATGAATGTTTTAATTTATTATAAAAAATTATAATGATAATATTTTATTTTATTTTCTTATATTGTAAAATTAGTAAAACATTATATCAATTAAGCCAACATAAGTAAGTTTAATAATTTCTTTATTTTTTTTATATAAAACCCTTATAACATTTGTATGTTTTAACTTTGAAAAACAATTTCTCTCATCGCACCAGCGAGATTAATTTTAAATTAAATGTATTTTATTATTTGAATACAATCTTAAAAAATATAATATGATTTTAATTTATAATTTATTATGTTATCAAATACGTTCAATTTATTTTTTGAGCAAAATGAATAGTAAAAATAGAAAAAATAGCGCATTTAATGTAAAAAGGGTTTACATGTAGGGTTAAACTAGGAATATAAGTACTAAAATCACCTACCAATTTTCCCAAAACTTATTCCCTTGAAATATTTTGACCATTTTTACCATTGAATCTGTTTTTTCAGTTTTTGGGAAGCATTAGCATTAAATTTCCTAGTTTAATAAATGTAAATAAATTTATCAAAAAGTGTTCGTAAATCATTTTCGTATCTATATTGTTTTTTTATTTGGAAATAACAATATATATTCAATCATAAATACCTCATTTGACGTTAAATGACTTGTTTATCTTGATAGATTACATTTTACTTTTTTATAATCAAATAATTTCATTAATTCCTTTTGAAACACCATCTTAGTAAGTATTTAGTACATAAAAAATTAGTAATATCAAAATTGAAATTCTCTACTAGGAAAATACCAAATAAAAATTGAATTAAATAAAATCTTTAGAACTAAGTACCATTTCTATTGGCAATACCAAAGTGTCTATGAACCGTGGGAATTATAGGCATCTGTATAGGTATGTAAATATTATATCATTGAAAAAGTTTGTATATATCACAACCAATATTTAATACCCATGATTTATGTAATCCCCTTGTATACATATATAACTATGGTTCATATAATCATGGATTTTCAGTCATGACTAATATTAATGTATAGCAACATTACATATTACTATTTTCATGGATTCATATCCCCAATTCCCAAAAAAACTATCCTAGACCACTTTTAGGGCCTCCAAATAAATTAAAAACAACCACACATGTAACACCCCAAGCTTCCACGGTACTCTTCTCTTTGAATAAAATAGTAGTGTGTGTTGTATGCAACTTCAAGTTCTAACACACACCGCAACCAATCAAACTAGCCGTTATGAATAGTAATACCCACTTTTTGAAATTTTAATAAATTTATCTTTCAAAACGGACTTCATTTTTGGATTCAGAATATCGAAATTAGCTTAGGGTGAATTTTTGGTATTTTTCTGAAAACATTCAATTTTTGATAAATAGTGAAAAACACTGAGTTATAGTTTAAAACCGAATTTTAATTTAAATAATTATTTATTTATTTTAAATTTAATTAAGGTAAAAATAGATACATAATACCTATATATTTTCAATGTAATTCCTTGGAGTTAGTTTAAAATAAGTTTATATATATATAAATTTTATTCAACTTTTCTCTGTCTTTTACCCATCTCCTAGGAGAATTTAGAAATTCACATAAAACTAAATTTTTCTGCTTCGGTGAGTGGAATTTCGAGTATCTGAGAGACACGGTTAATATCAAGGAGTAAAATTTTGTTCAATAAGATAAAAATAATTTTTGGTGAATAGTAACGTTTTTCTTTTATTTATCACGGTTAAAAGTAAATTGGGTAATTAAGGGTAAAAATGATATTAATATTACCCTAACACATGTCCTAATTATATTGGACAAGTGTATCTCGACCAAAACCAACCTTCGGAATAAAGTATTATCATTTTGGTTCACTTGGATTAGATTAGGACATTTATTATTATTCTATTCAAAGAAGAGTTATAAGAGTTAAAATCAAAGTTTAATTACTAAAACATATTTAATATAGATTTATACATAAGATAAATTAGATTTTTAATATTCATTATAAAGATAAAAAATATTTCCTACATAATGGTATTTTCTTTATAATTTTTAGACATTAAATAATTTAATTTATTTATAACACAATTCTGATGCAGTAATTACCTAATTAATGAAATATTAAAATAATTGATATTATAAATATCCAAATAAATGTAATTTGATACTTTTTATGAATTCCACTAATTTTATAGGTTAATATGACATGTTATTATTAATGCAATTATGATTTTTCTAAGGAGTCATGTTGTTATAATTTTCACAAAAATCAAATACCAAATAGTGTCAAAATTGACATAAAAGAGTTTTTAAAACAAATATTATATTATTAATTGATATTCTATTGCTAAAAATATAATGTTCGGTCAAAGGACTTGTATAATGATGGTTGTATCATTAATGGACCACTTGGGGGGTCTCTTGTAGGTATATAGTAAGTTTATTAACTATATAATAAAAAAATACAAAGAGACTTGGTAAATGTCAAACTATTTAACTAAGAGTCAAATATAAATGATAAGGTTAATATAATGACCCAAACCTATCTAAAATTGATTAGTTGAAAGGCTTACGACCCATCCCAAACCATAACCTTTAAATAATCCACTTTGGAGCCATTAAAAACTGAATATGAATTTATTATAAAATAACATTTCTAGATTTTCCAAAGGTTCCCTCAACCCTCTTATAAAAGGTCACTCCCCCTTCTCTAAAATTAATACATTCACAACCTTTTGGATCGGCCAAACTCTACCCAAATATCCTCCCATCATCCCTCACTTCAACCTAGAGGCCTTATTTTGATCAAAAATAAAACCTAAGGATCCCTTTTGATCAAATCAAAATGAAGAACCCGAAGAAGAGGTAATGTTTTGACCACCCTCTGTCAAGTTCCTTTCTTCTTCCACTTCTTCTTTCATTATTATTTCCATTAAAAAATAATAAATCCAGTATCTTATATATACTATGATGTTATTATAAATATGGTACAACCATATTCAGTATTCTATCAATCCTTTGAATGACATGTCACCATACGTGCGTACATACGAATTACCGTCTCCACATCGTGGTGTAATTGTTATTCAATATATTATTATTTGGATGGGTATAATAATGATGTTTAATTAATATAAATAATAAAAAAACATGATAATGATTTTTTATATATTATATAACATCAAATTATATATTATTTTAATATCAAAACAATGATATTGTTGCTTGTGCGTACGTACGGACTTCTGTCTCCACGAACGCGATGAGATTCATTCCCCATCATATCCATTCAAGAATAATTTTCATTTGATGGTTAAAAATAGTGTTTAAGGACTTGATATCATTTTTTATGTGAATAATATACAACCTATCCATAACTAAACACAACTTATGTAACAAAACATATAAAAGAAAACGAGTAAGTTAACACTTGAAATGACGGTAATACTAAAATATTATTAACAAAGAAATGTTAAAAGATCATATATGATATCATATTAATGTATATGATTCTTGTATAATTTAATAAAAAATTATTCCACCATTATACATGAGGTTAACCTACCCTCAACCATGTAAAAGTACAAGGTAAGGGTTTATTTTACAATATCATCGTTATCCGAGCTTGTTTATACGTAATTATCTACTAGGACCTCTTTATCATCCACATCCATATATCTTAAAAATGTATTTCAAACCATTCTTACTATTTTACAGACTATGTGTTAAAATAATTTATACCATTTTTGACTTTTTATAAGAAGTTTATAAAGGAATATTTCGATCGTTTTCCAACCAAGGTCATTTTTAACCTTTTCGATAGAAATAAGGTAAGAATGTCTTTTTTAACTTATACGGTGGGTGCGGATATTTTCTGCCATTATAAAATCATCGAATCATCCCTTACAATATTATAAGAATATTTTCAAATTAAATGTTTTATTTTATAATTATGTAAATTTTAAATGATTTAAAAAAGAGATATTTCTCTCAAATAGGTTTGATTTCATCTATGTCAACATCCTTTGATGGGTTTTAAGCTTATTTGAAGTTGATTTATTATGATACAAAACTTCTATATTGTATTGAAGGTTTTGTGATATGTTTCACTATGGATGTGTTATTTTTATACCTTTTATGGTTTATGGATAAATTATTGGCATTTCGTATGCTAGTTTTAATAAAAAAAATTACGTTATGTTTAAACCTGTTTATATGAGGAATTCATTGGACTTAATAAGTGATGGGTGGAGCCCACTATAGCTCCTCGATGCATCAGTAGGAGTCATTAGACAAACCTTTGTCTTGGAACAAGGCCTTGACAATATCTTATTTGTAGTCTTGGTACAAGGCCTTGACTATGTGGTTATGATAGACTGGCATTATGCATTCCATCATTATTAAAGTGGTTATTTATATTGCATTTGATTATTTGACTACTAGAATATCCATGTGAATAAGTAAATGGAATTATTTCATTTTATATCTACCATATTATTCTGAATTTCATGTTTAAAAGTCTTTTGATTTAGTTATACATTGCCTTAAATGTTTATTCTTATTTATGAAAGGTTTCACTATATTTTTATCCTTACTAGGCATCTAAGCTCACCCCTTTCTATGTTTTATTTTTCTTAGGATGTGAAGAAGTTTTTTATGAATGACTTGTAGGGATTGTATGAGGGGATATGAGTGTGGACAATGGAGACTATGTTGTTGTTATTTTCATTTTATGATATAATTTAAACATTATGAATGTGTCTAGTGATTCCAAGGATACTAAACTAATCATTATTTAAGGACATGATCTTTAGTGATCATTCCAATGATATTTAATAATACACCAACTCTGGAAAACTGGGGTCAGGGTGTTACAGTTGGTATCTGAGGAAGTTTAGTAAAACCCTTGGAAGATAGATTTAGATAAACTCTGATTAGAGCACATAGCCCTAAGATAAACTTTGAGGACTAGTATAGAAGAACTTCCTAGAATTTTTGTATTGTAGAGATTTTTTTATCTTTCCAAGCAATACAGCTCTGTCTAGATACAAGCAGGTAGAGGCGGCTCTGGCACAGATGTACCTAGGGGTACAACCCAAAAACACAGCTTTGAGCAAGACTCGAACAGGAACCGGTGCATGACAACGGGACTTGCTGTACTCTTAGTTATGACATTCCCCAGGGATATTCTTAGGATAATTATCATTTTCATTACAAGCCATTTTGTAGGGTTTATGAGTATATACTTCCTCAAAGAAAACATTTTTATGATTTTGGATTATATCCATAAATAGTTCAATTTATGTTAAGTGTTTTACAAATATGTAATTATGTATTTTGATTCCTAAACTGATCTAGTTTATTCCATTGTTTAGAAATGGCACCTAGTGGAATGAATGGAAACTGTATGAATGCACGCACTCCATGTAGGGATTTCCCTCTTACTCAAGATAATTATAATGGATTTGGTGTTGCAATTGGTATGGATTATCTAATCACCATACTGGGACAACTAACTTAGGTTATGAATAATAACATTACCTATATAGAGAACCCTGATCCGCAGCGTGGAGGATCAATGTTAGAGCGCTTCTTGAGGCAACAACCACCAAAATTCAATGCGATTACAAATCCCTTAGTAGCTGAGCAATGGATAAATTCCTTAGAGAAAATATTTCAGGCATTGGGGAGTAGTGAAAGTGAAAAAGTTATCATGGCAGATTATCACCTCACGGGAGATGTTGATCAATGGTGGTCATTAATACAAAACAAAAAGGAAAATGATGAAGTATCAAATATGGAATGGAGAGAGTTCAAAGATATTTTCTTAGAAAAATGCTTTCCTCATGACCATCGAGCAGATATGGAAAGGAAATTTCTGAGTCTGATACAAAAGGAGGATGAGAATGTTGCAACGTATGAGGATAACTTTACAAGGTTATCAAGGTATGCTGGAGATTATTTACATAACCCAAGAAGTAAGATTGATCATTTCATTGATGGGATAAAACCGTTATTCCGTTGAGAATTAGTCTCACAATCCTTCTCATCGTACGAAGATATTGTCTCATGTGCTATCAAGATTGAAAATTAATTCTCTAAGTATTATGACTTTAATGCAAAGCAAGAGAAGAAGAGATCTACTGACCACTCTGGGAATGGAAATATGGGGAAGAAGGGAAAAGTTGAATATCCATCCTGTAGTAAATGTGGGAATAAACACCGCGATACTGGCTTGAAAGGAATGGGAGTCTGTTTTAAGTGTGGTGAAAAAGGCCACTAAGCTCGTGATTGTAAGGAGAAGAAAGAAGCTACCGATGTTCAGTGCGACAATTTCAGGGAGATGGGACATTATTCAAATGAATTTCCTAAGAATTAGAGGGACTTACCTCATAAAAGGCCAAGGGATCAAGGCCAAGCTTATTCTATCACTACTGCTAAGGTTGAAGCTTTGAAAGATGTGGTGGCAGGTAATTTAATGGTTTCCTCAAGTTTAGCCAATGCATTATTTGATTCTAGATCATCACAGTGTTTTATATCTTCCTTGTTTGCTAAGAAAATTAGATATTTCCAATTTGATTTAACAAGGTAGTTATCAATTAAAACTCTTATGGAAAGTATCATTACTACAAAGATATGTGAATCAGTCCCCATTAGAGCATATAAATGTTCTTTATCTACTGATCTCATCATCATACCCATGACTGTATTTGATATAATCATCGGTATGGATTGGCTTTAGGACCATGATGTGAAAATTTATTGTAAGAAGAAAAAGTTTACAATTTTTCATGATGATGATAAAGAACACCTTTTCTTTAGAGAAGAATCGTCACCACCTAATTCCTATCTAGATCCACCCCCAGTAGCTCAACTAAATTCAATTATTGTAGAGGAAGAGAATAAAATACCTATGGGTAAGGAAAGGAATGTTCAAATAGAGTATGTACCTATTGTGAAAGAATATGTAGATGTGTTTCCAGAATATTTACCTGGACATCCTCCAGAACGACAAATTGAGTTTTCCATTGATTTAATTCGGGGTTCAAGGCCCATATCGAAGACCCCTTATAGAATAGAAACTATGGAATTAGTTGAACTAAAGAAACAACTTGAGGAATGGAGAAATAAGAGATTTATTTTCCCTAGTGTTTCTCCATAGGGAGCCCCTGTCCTTTTTGTTAAGAATAAAGATGGATCGATGAGGTTATGTATCGACTACAGGGAGATCAATGCTATAAAAATAAATAACAAGTATACGCTACCTCACATTGATGATTTATTTGACCAGCTACATGGAGATCAATACTTTTCAAAGATTGAACTGCAATCTGGATACCATCAGTTGTGTGTAACGAAGGAAGACATTCTGAATATAGCATTTTGAACTAGGTATGGGCATTACGATTTTACAATAATGCCTTTTGGATTGACTAATGCACCCTCTGTATTCATTTATCTAATAATAGATTTTTCAAGGAATACCTAGATGAATTTTTAGTGGTATTTATTGATTATATCTTTCTATACTCCCAAAGCTACAAATATCATAAAAATCACTTGTGAATTATCCTGAAGACTCTTAAGAGACATGAATTATATGTGATGTTTAGAAAGTGTGAATTCTGGATTCAAGAGATTTCTTTTATTCTCCATATTTTCTCTAAGGATGGAATCTCTATTGATCCTTCATGGACCAAGGCAATCCAAGAATGTCTAGCACCGACGAGTATAACTGAGGTACGCCGTTTTATTGGTTTAGAAGGTTATTATCAACGTTTTGTCCAAAATTTTGCCCGATTGGATAACCCATTAACAAAGCTCACACATAAAGGTGTTAAATTTGTTTGGACAAAAGAGTTTAAAGAATGTTTTCAAGAACTTTAGATAAAATTAGTCAATTCTCCTATATTGACTCTACCATCGGCGAATGATGGGTTTGTTATTTATAGTGATTCATCGAAGAAAGGACTTGGTTGTGTCCTTATGCAAAATGATAGGGTTATTTCCTATGCATCACGATAGCTAAAACGTCATGAGCAAAACTATCCTACTCATGATCTTGAGTTAGCTTCTGTAATCATTTCTCTGAAGATACGGAGACATTATCTCTATAGTGAAAAATTTGATATATATACCGATCACAAGAGTTTGAAGTATATTTTCTCACAGAAAGAACTCAACATGAGACAAAAGATATAGCTTGAATTACTCATGGATTATGATTACATGATACAATACCACCCGAGGAAGGAAGATAAGGTGGAAGATGCTTTGAGTAGAAAGGATCGTGGAGTTTTGAACAAGATGTGAGTTGAAAAGGATCCCATATACATGAATCTAGTAAATATGGATATGGGAATCACCATGGAAGGTGAAACATCAATACTTTATCAAATGGTTTCCAAACAATCTTTAATAGAAAGGATAAAGAGTTCTCATACCGATGATGAAGAGTTTCAAAATAAGATTAAAGCTGTGAATGATGGTTGATTGAGTGACTTTGTGTATGAAGATGGAATTTTGATATTTGGTAAGAGACTTTTTGTTCCCATTATACCTGATCTAAAAATGGAATTGTTGGATGATTCTCATTGTTCCAATTTCTCTATACACCCTGGGAACACCAAAATGTATATGGATTTTAATGAACATTTTTGGTGGGACAACATGAAGAGGGAGATTGCCGATTTTGTGTCAAGATGTATGTTTTTTCAAGAAGTGAAAGCTGGAAGGCAACAACCTGGAGGAGTCATGGAACCACTTCCTATACCTGAGTGGAAATGGGATAATATCACGATGGACTTTGTCATGGGACTACCAAAGACTCCTTGAAGGAACGATGAAATATGTGTCATTGTTGATCGTCTTACCATGTAAGAACATTTTATTGCTATAAGGGAAGATTTTCCACTAGAATTTCTAGTAAGGCTATATATTAATGAAGTTGTGAGACTTCATAGAGTACCCCTATCGATTGTTTCTGATCATGATCCTTGTTTTACATCAAGATTCTAGAAGAGTCTTCAGAAGGCCTTGGATACTGAACTTCATTTGAGCACATCCTACCACCCTCAAACAGATGGAAAATAAGAATGGACTATTCAAACCTTAGAATACATGTTGAGATCTTTCTCACTTGACTATCAGAGTATGTGGGGTCAATAATTACCTCTGGTAGAATTTTCCTATAACAATAGCTTCCATTCATGTATTCTGATGGCACCATATGAAGCTTTATATAGAAAGAAATGTTTCACACCAACCTGTTGGGATGGTGTTGGTGAAAGAAAACTTGTAGGCCCAGAACTGGTGGAGGAAATGGTGGAAAAGGTAAAGGTAATCCAAATCCACATTAAAGCAGCTCAAAGTAGTTAGAAGAACTATGTCGATAACCGAAGTAAGTATCTTAAATTTCAGGTTGGAGATCATGTTTTCATGAAGGTATCTCCATGGAAGGGTGTTATACGTTTCGGTAAGAAACGAATATTGAGTCCCAAGTACATCGGACCATTAGAAATTCTAGAATGAATTGGTGTTATAGCTTACCATTTGACAATGCCGCCAAGTCTCTCCAAATTTCACGATGTGTTCCACGTATCACTGTTGAGAAAATACTTGCCTAACCAAACGCATGTACTCACTTAAAAGGAATTAGAATTGGAACCAAATCTGTCATATTGAGAAAATCCCTTCAGGATTCTTGATACCAGAAAACAAGTGCTAAGAAACCAGACGACTCGTCTGGTAATGTTATACGGAGAAACCATAAGATAAAAGAGGCAACGTGGGACCCCAAGGGCCTTATGATGAAGAACCACCCGATTCTTTTTATGTAATAATATTCAAGAAATTTTGAGGACGAAATTTTTTGAAGGAGGGGAGAATGTAACACCTCAATCTTCCACGGTACGCTTCTCTTTGAATAATACAGTAGCTTGTGTTGTACGCAACTTCGAGTTCTAACACACATCACAACCAATCAAACTAGCCGTTATATAGAGTAATACTCACTTTTTTAAATTTTATAAATTTTATCCTTCAAAATTGACTTCATTTTTGGATTCGGAATATCGAAATTAGCTTAGGGTGAATTTTTGATATTTTTCTGAAACCATTCAATTTTTGATGAATAGTTAGAAACACTGAGTTATAGTTTAAAACAAAATTTTTATTTAAATAATTATATATTTTATTTAAATTTAATTAAGGTCAAAATAGATACACAAAACCTATATATGTTCAATGTAATTCATTGTAGTTAGTTTAGAATAAATTTAGATATGTAAAAATTTTATTGAACTTTTCACCGTCTTTTACCCACCTCCTAGGAGAATTTGGAAATTCACATAAAACATAATGTTACCTCTTCTGTGAGTGTAATTTATAAAATCTGAGAGACATGGTTAATATCAAGGAGTAAATTGTGGTTCAATAAGATAAAAAATATTTTTTGGTGAATAGTAACTTTTTACTTTTATTTACCACTGTTTAATGTAAATAGGGAAATTAAGGGTAAAAATGATATTAATATTACCCTAACACATGTCCTAATTCTATTGGACAAGTGTATATCGACCTAAAACAACCTTAGGAATAAAATATTATCATTTTGGTCCACTTGGATAAGATTGGTACATTTATTATTATTTAATTCAAAGAAGAGTTAAAAGAGTAATCAAAGTTTAATTACTAAAACATTTTTAATGTAGGGTTATACATAAGAAAAATTAGATTGTAAAAATTCATTAAATATATAGAATTATTTCCTATATAATGGTATTTTGTTTCCAATTTTTGGACATTAAATAATTTAATTTATTTATGACACAATTGTGATGCAGTAATTACCTAATTAATGAAATATTAAAATAATTGTTATTATAAATATCCTAATAAATGTAATTTGAGACTTTTTATGAATTCCACTAATTTTATAGGTTAATATGTTATGTTATTATTGATTTAATTATGTTTTTTCGAAGTAATCAAGTTGTTATGAGTTTAACAAAAATCAAATACCAAATAGTGTAAAAATTGACATAAAAGAGTTTTTAAAACAAATATTATATTATTACTTGATATTATATTCATAAAAATATATGTTTCTTCCAAAAGACTTATATAATGATATTTTTATCATTAATGGACCACTTGTGGATCTCTTGGAGGTATATAATATGTTTATTAACTATATAATATAAAAATACAAAGAGACATGGTAAATGTCAAACTATTTAACTAAGAGTTATATATAAATTATAAGGTTAATATAATGACACAAAACTGTCTAAAATCTATTGGTTGAAAGTATTTCGACCCATACCCACCTTAAACTTTAAATAATCCACTTTGGAGCCATTAAAACCCGAATAGTAATTTGTTATAAAATAATATTTCTAGCTTTTCCAATGGTGCCCCTCACCCCTCTTATAAAAGGGCACTCCCCATGTTCTCAAATTAAAACCTTCAAAGCCTTTTGCCTCAGCCAAACTCTCCCCAAATATCCTCCCAACTTCCCTCACTTCAACCTAGAGGTCTTATTTTGATCATAAAGCCAACCTAAGGAGCCCTTTTGATCAAATCAAAAGGAAGAACCCGAAGAAGAGGTAATGTTTTCACCACCCTCTTTCAAGTTCCTTTCTTCTTCCACTTCTTCATTCTTTGTTATTTCCATTTTAAAATTAAAACTTCTATATCTTCTATATACTTTGATGTTATTATAAATATGGTACAATCATATTCAGTATTCTATCCATCCTTTGAATAACATGTCACCATACGTGCCTACGTACGGCTTACGGTCTCCACGTCGTGGTGTAATTATTATTCAATATATTATTATTTGGATGGGTATAATAATGATATATAATTCATGTAAACAATAAATACAACATGATAATGATTCTGTGTATATGATATACCATCCAATTATATATTATTTTTATATCAAAATAATTATATTGTCTCCCATGCGTACGTACGGACTACCGTCTCCACAAACACGATGCGATTCATTCCCCATCATATCCATTCAAGAATAATTTTCATTTGATAGTTAAAAATAATTTTTAATTACTTGATATAATTCTGTATATGAATAATATACATTCTATCCATAACAAACGTGACTTATGTAACAAAACATATAAAATAAAACGAGTAAGTTAACACCAGAAATGACGATAAAGCTAATATATTATTAACAAACCAATGTTTAAAGATCATATATGATATCATGTTAAGGTATATGATTGTTTTATAAGTTAATAAAAATTATTTCACCATTATACATGAGTTTAACATACCCTCAACCATGGAAAAGTACAAGGTAAGGGTTTATTTCACAATCTCTTCATTATCCGAGTTTGTTTATACATAATTATCTACTGCGACCTCTTTATCATCCACATCAATGTTTCTTAAAAATGTATTTCAAATCATTATCAATATTTTATAGACTATGGGAAAAAGTCATTTATACTATTGTTTACTTTTTATAAGAATTTTATAAAGGAATCTTTCTGTCGTTTTCCAAACAAGGTCCTTTTTAACCTTTTCGACAAAAATAATGTAAGAATGAATTTTTTAACTTATACGGCGGGTGAGGATATTTTCTGCCATTATAAAATCATTGAAGCTTCCCTTAGAAGCTCATTATAATATTATCAAAGTAAATATTTTATTTTATAATTATGTTACTTTTAAATGATTTAAAAAAAGAGATATTTCTCACAAATAGTTTTGATTTCATCAATGTCAATATCCTTTGATGGATTTTAATCTTATTTGATGTTGATTTATTATGATACAAAACTTCCATATTTTATTGAAGATTTTGTGATCTGTTTGACTATTGATGTGTTATTTTTATACCATTCATGGTTTATGGATAAATTATTGACATTGTGTATGCTAGTTTTAATATGAATGTTTACGTTATGTTTAAACCTGTTCATATGAGGAATGCATTGGACTTAATAAGTGACAGGTGGAGCCCGCTATAGCTCCTCTATGCATCGGTAGGTCTCATGAGACAAACTAGTGTCTTGGAACAAGGGCTTGAAAAAATCTTTTTTGTAGTCTTGTCACAAGGCCTTGACTATGTGGTTATGATAGTTTGGCATTATGCATTCCATCATTATGAAAGTGGTTATTCATATTGTATGTTATTATTCGACTAGTAGAATATCCATGTAAATAAGTAAATGGCATTATTTCATTTTATATCTGCCATATTATGTTTAAGTTCAAGTTTAAAAGGATTTTATTTTAGTTCTACATTACTTTAATGGTTTATTATTATTTTTGAATGTTTTCACTATATTGTTATCCTTACTGGGCATTTGAGCTCACCCCTTTCTATGTTTTATTTTTCCCAGGATGTGAAGAAGTATATTATGAATGACATGCAGGGATAGTATGAGGGGATATGAGTGTGGAATATGGAGACTATGTTGTTGTAGTTTTAATTTTATTATGTAATGTAAACATTATGAATGTATCTAGTGATTCCAAGGCTGCTAAACTAATCGGTCATTCGAGACTTGATCTTTAGTGATCATGCTAATGTTATGTAATAACGAACCGACTCTGGGTAACTGGGGTCGGGGCGTTATAACACATATTTAATTCAATACAAATACTCTACATTTTGAATTTAACCATGTAGTTATTAAAACAATTCAAACCATTTACAATACAATAACAATAATTTACAATCCAAAAAATCAATCATGTAATGTAATTAATCGACATCAAGGCATATTTATCTTTATGGTAAACATAAAATTTTAGGAGATTAATATATCCTTCAAAAAATCTGGTTCCAACATAATTTTCCCCTGTATCACTATAACCATTTTTGAATAGAGCACTAACCTCATCATTGTAAAAAAACATTCTCACCATCACCAAGATTATCTTCATCTTAACCACCACATAGACCCTCATTGAAATCACTCAATGAATTCTATAATGATTTTATTATTTCCATACATAAATAAAGTGCATTCACATATTATGATTCAATGAATGGATATATAATATTCATAGATTAATAAAAAAAATTGGTGATGAGTTTACATATTTCATACTCCAATATGGATTTATTCTCATCTTCTTAAACATGATTTGTTTTCTAAAAAGTGGTGAAAGAACATTGAGTGTGGATCAATGATGAATAATAGAAAGTGGGGATGAAGGATTTACTAGTTCAACATCTGTAATATCCAACACCTTTAATCTTATTAAATTTACAAAAAAATACTTCTTGAGGTGTTTAGGGGTAGTCTGTTCTATTGTTAGAAAATATGTGTCATCCCAAAGTTGAATCATTTTAACAGTATTCCAAAATTCCATTTTTCATGTAATAGCTAATTCTATAGGTTTCTCATTCTATCAATATATTGTTCTAGTGGTAGCCCATTCAATAATTAGCTCATCCTCACAAAGAAACATTTATTGGTGACTCGTTTGTTGTTAATCCTTGGTGGTGAATCGATATAGGATAATAATCAATAGATTACTCATATGGTAGTGAATCGGTGGCAGTGACTCACCTGTAGTGACTCATCTTGGTGGTGGAAGTGACTCGCTTCAACAGTTTTCAAAATTTCAAGATGTTCTTAATATTTCTCATTTCTCCATTCTATCATTATTCTTTGACATAATATTATTTTAATTCCATATTTAACAGTTTTTATAGCCATTTCATTGTCCATTAATCATAACCTTCATATTCTAAAGGTTTGGAGGCTTTTAAATGGTCATAACACATTTTATGATCTAATCCACTAAAAACAACAATTCAAATTGAATTGAATCTCGATTTATAGGATCTAATAATTATAAATAATAGATATAATTCCATTCTCCATGTTAATATTTTTACTTTCAAGGAAATAAGTTCTACAAGATAAGTGAGAACCCTCAGAAAAATCAAATTTGTTTCAGATACCAATATACCAAAAGTGAATTGCACTACAGTAGCATTAAAAATTTAAACCAACTGAAACACACGATTAAAAAAACATAAAATACAGACAAAAAAAGTACAAATTAAAATTTCATCTGATCTGAAAAAACATCATCCATAGTCTATAGGAACCACCCCTGATCACCACCACCATCGCCGCACAACACCAGACCAATCCTATATAGGAAACGCCTACTAAAATTCCATCACATATTTAAATAACACATCTGAAGGCCTATTTGAATCTACTACACCAGACTAACTGGGGATAGAGAAAGCAGAACATGAATCCAGAGTAGAGATAGATTGGATTCAAGCCCCAACAATGAGCCACGACCTCTTCCAGGTTAACCGAACCCCATAAAATGCATCGGTCGACATACTACATACATTGACTCCTATATCATGGAGTATAACCACAATTGATCATCTCTAGGACCCCAAGAAACTATGAAAAAAATCACCAAAATAGGAACTAAATCACCACTAGAGAAGAGAAATAGAATACCGAATAAACATAAGGACCCACTGCCTCTAAATACCTTCTAATAATAAAATCCAAATCCACTATCAAAAAATGATTTGATAATGGTTGTCAATCTATATATATCTACGAAACTATATTCATTTAAATTACCCTCTAGGATAATGGGGAAAGGATGAATTTTTAATGAACTGATATAGGGTGACTAGAAGAAAACATTTCACTCTATGATGGGATCTGTATAAGTATGTGAATACAAGAAGAAAAAATCATGGGATAAAGGAATAATCAAAATAGGTAACAATGTGGGGGAAGGATATCTAAGAATCAAAATGTGAGATGAATGAGATCCCCATTATAGGAGAAGAAGAAATAGTGCCCGTGAAAAAACTAATGATGAATGGGGATGAATCCCTAAATCATCATGTAGAGAAAATAAATATATCCTTTGAATATAAATTCATCAAAAGATAGAAACATGAGTAGAGAAATAGAGATAAAGTGGTGAAGAATCGTGTCTATTGAGGATTTTCTGTTCACCTTCGAGAGGAGGAGTTTTAGAAGAGTCCAACAAAATATCGTAGATGCAGGTGTCATGTTGTCTATAGAATCGAGATCCATTGAGGTGGATCGATAGGTGATGTTTGTTCAGTAGGCATATGATTCCTGAAATATCATTCATTTCATGCAATATTCCGATCAGTATTTCTCATGAGACATGGTGTCCTATTAATGTTATTCATTGGAGAGTTTTCCTATAGTTGGTTCATGATTCATTAGAGACAATCCTATTGTATGTTCACCTATATTATTGGTGAAACAAGGATGTAATGATCGTCTTTGTTCTTGTTATTATTTCCCTTGTCTTTCATATTTGTGTATCAAATTGGATGGGTATGTAAATGTTCATATTTATTTAAATTTTCAATTATAGATTAACGTAGAAAATTGAATTATTTTAAAAAATCAAAAAGTTGAATGGTAATGTGACATATGATCCTACCAATTTATTTATATTATTAATGATGTTGTGAATTATATGGGGAATTAAAAACTAAAAAACATGGCATTTTAGTGATTATTTGTGATCATGTAGATGTGTTGTGGTATATATGGATGTTCTGTGGTGTTTGATGAAACTTATTATAAAATTGGTTTGCCAAGTACATTTGTTAAAAACAAATTGATTCCCCATGATTATATAGTTTCAATGATAACACCTTAAATTTAGTGAAATTGAATAAGGGATGCCCTGATAAATCTGAATGTATTTTGTTTTCTCTGTTATGTTCAATAATGTGTTTACAAACATAATTGTGCATTTTGGGTGGTATCCAGTGATATGATGGATATAATATGTCTATTTTGTGATATGTTGGTGGTGTGGGTGAGTTTTTTTATATAGTGGGTCAATAATGCAGGTTGTTGTGATGTTCTTGTGAAGTGGGGATGTGGTGTAAGGTTTCATTGTTTTAGTAGTTGTGTTACTACTTTTACTGTGCTTATTTATATGTGTTGTGCTATAATATTTTATTGATTGGAATTGATAGTGATAATAATTATATTGGAATAAAATTTAATGTAAATGTTTTAGTGGATGGGTTGGTAATAGAAAATAGGGAAATGATTCAATTCAAGATGGAATACTAACTTTGTATTTTGTTCTACTTTTGCGGGGTGGTAAATTTTTCCTTGGTAGTGGAACTTTGGGTACATTGGAGTTATCTACTAATCATCTTTTAATCTAAAAGGTTGTTATTGTGTTCATTACTATATATTAATATATATGTATGTATGTATTTATGTATGTATGTATACACTATATATTCTTATAATTTATATGTGCACCCCACTCATGTTGAACATTATATATTGAACACTTGTATAGTCATGCTGGGGTGGTCGTTTCCAACATCCCACTGGTTGGATGGATGGATTCCTACACACTCTTCCCTAATTCATATTCAAGGAGATAACATGACACGATTCGTCGAGAGAGTTATGAGGTGGTGTATCTGGTGTCTTCATGATGAGTTGTGATGTGATTTTCATGTATCTTAAGGATGAGATGTGATGAGTTATTATGTGCCTTTACAGGTGTCTTTAGGATGAGATGCGATGAGATTTTATGACATGTGTTTTGAGTTGTGGCGTAGGTGTGTGTAGGTTGTATGTGTTGTGATTCCCAAATATGTATGGGAGGATTGTATTGTGAGGCTTATGTGTGTGCGAGTGGGATGCTATGTGATGTGGTATATTCAGAATATGTGGGAGCACTAGGACATTAGACTTTGGTATGTGAGATAATATAATTTGTGGGAAAGTGTGCTAGGTAACTCTATCATTGATGTACATTATGTTGTATTTTATTAATTGGATGTGTTATTTGGTGGGAGATCCCAGGTGAGGTTTTAGTTATGGAAATTCTACTGGTTAGGTTTAGTTAGTTTTTAATGTTTTCTCAGGGGTGAATTAGTAATCTTCTTCCACATGTGCATGAGAGATATTGATTTTCCTAATGGGAATACCTTAATACCCAACATATGTATATAAAATTGTTTCTAGTATTCTAGACGGATTAGATGGAATGATTTGGGTGTTACTATCATGAACCTTTATACTATTTCAGTATTGCTACTCAGGTTTTTTAGATACTTAAATTTGATAATTTTATTTGTAACAATTCTATTTACACTTGAATTATGAGATGGTTTTGGTTTTATTATATATATGACATGGAGTTGGTTTTGGTTGGTACAACCTATATCCCATTCTTGTTTCCTTATAATGTTAATGTCTTCCATGTTGTCATATTTGTAAACCATAGATTCTATTCACCATCATATTCCCTAATTAAGGTGGGAGTCAGGGGTCATTATATCCCTTTCGTCAGTTCCATCCCACAAGGGGTATCTTTTGAAGGAGGGGTTGTGAAAGAGTGGTTTCAGAGCTTATGGTAGAGAGATAGGGTGGAGTTAGAAGTTATCCACCATGATAAATTCATGGGTATTTATAGAAACAGTTCCAGTTGACAATGGTGTGTGACATAGGCGAGGGAACCATCTAGGAAATAGAGTTTTTTTCCTTCCATGATCAAGTGCACGGATTCTAAGATTATTGAGAAACCATGTTTGGTTGGGATAGTTTTCTGGTAGAGTCTTATGAGATATACATGCATCATGATGACTTGTTTTCTTGTTTGATTTGGGTTGTATGGGGAATTTAAAAATAGAAATATATGAATTAAGGGGATTATATCTAATAAAAATATATTGAAAATTAAAATATATACTATTGAGAATAGGAAATCCTTGTTTCTCATTCTACTATCACCCCTGCCCATCTTTAGTGTGTTTTGTAGGTAGGGGAAGTTTCTTATCTGCCCTAGTTGATTGACAGATGGTTGATGCTTCTAGGGATATAGATCAATGGAAGAAGATTTTTCATGGCCTTCAGTGGTCATATTTATAAATGTACAGAGTCATCATTTCAGATAAATAAATTTATATTTGGGTAAAGATGAATGATATCACATTCAGTTTGATCTTGTACTTGACATAGTACAAGGTCACCTTGGTAATTAGTCTGATGTGAGGTGTAGTGAATTAGTGGAAGACACTATATATAAGAGAGTGGAATGTGGAATATGTTGCGTTGGTTGATATCCAGAAAGTGTTTCATACATAATTCCTATATTTCAGCATGAAGGTTTAGAGGTGCTAGATGGTACTCTTCCTTCCCCAGGGATTATGTCTATGTGAGAGCTTTGGATCATGTTCAATGAACATCAATGTTTTCCCTTGATATTATTTCCTATGAAGTGTCCCTTGTGTGGAATCGTGAGGAGGCACTCCATCCTTCGATCTAGTATGAGTGTACTCCTTTTACATTTCCTATATACCTAGATGTTCATAAGAACGAAGAGGTGATCTATAAGATGCACTCACAAGGAGGAATTCTACAATAAGGGATCTAATATGGTTCCATGTGGTGTAGAGTTTATATTATCAAGCCTCAAGTGGTGGAGATTTTAAGGTTACGGCCATCTAGAATTCGACGTTAGTAGGTTCCCTTAATAATATCTATTGACCCGTATTTTGTTGTGGACTGGGGGCCGATGTGTTTAATTTGTTGGGTTCTTGACCATATTCAATACTAGTGACCAGTAGCTACTTTAACTATGTTTATTTGAGGAAAATAGGTTCAATGTCAGACTAAGAATAAATTCATAGTGTGTCCATTAAAATAACATGGGATGTTAGCTTATGGTCCAAAAAGGGATGTTGATGCATGTTGAGGCTGACCTCAGGGTGTTCTACAAGCTCAGGGACCTCGACCTGACCATGTACATAAAGGAAAACACCAGCTAAGAAGAATGTCAGATGTTAGTGATCTGTAGCATGCAGCATATGTAGAAGCACTATATGAGCCATATATCATTATAGGTATGATTAGTTTATCATTTAACCTTATGTTTTCCTTGTAGTATTCAAGATCCTCAGACTCCTTTATTTCACCCACTCTAGACCATCCATTGGGACAAGTCGTAGAGATGATTATTGTAACCCTGCAATTGACTATGCTAGTCAGTGGATAGAACAAAAAATTTTATGTGTGTTTGGTTTGTGCACTAATGATGGGACCACATCAGTCTCATTGGGATTTCTTATTTTTTTTCATACGAATACATATGATTTCATCCTAGGAATCGACAAGTTTTTTCTGAACGTGCTGTTATCAAATAATTTCAATGGAAAATCATGTATTCAATGTGGATAACCAATGTTTTTGGTTTTTGATGGTGAGATTAAATATCAGGTGGATAGTCAGCGTGTGGATCCCCATAATTCCTTATTAGCTCTATTTTGAGTGCAATCAGTGGATCTTATGATGGTATATGTTCTCAAATTCATCACATAGTTCCTATACATTTTCCCCAAGGAGGATTCGACACTACCCCCTCAACGTGTTATTGTTTTTGTGATAGAATTTTTCCATGGTTATTATCCAATTTCAATGGATCATTATAAGGTGAAACCTTATGAGTTGTAGGAGTTTCAAATTTAGATTGATGATATGACACAAAATGGATTAATCATACTAAGTGTGCCCCTATGGCATTCTCCATTGTCATTCACCAAGAAGGTTTATTGTAGTTAGGGGTTGTATTTAGACTATTAGAGGATGAATATGGTGAAAATCAAGAACCATTACCCCCTCTAAGGATCGAGGTACTCTTATACTGGCTGGGATGGGAGAAATGGTTTCCTATGATTGGTTTGAAGTCTGAATGTCATAATTTAAGGGTGAGGGGGTGATATCCCAAATACGGTCTTCAAATGAAGGTATGGACATGTCGAGTTAGTATTCATTCCTTTAGGTGTTATTAAATTTCTAATAGTATTCAGTGGTCTAATGAAATCAACATTCAATGAGTTCCTAGAACTGTTTTTCATCATCTACATCATTGAAATATTTATCTACTCATGTTTGGAGGATTAGCACATAGAACATATGAGAACTATATTGAAGGATATCCTTCACCATGATCCCTATGTAAATTAGTCCACATTTACATCCTAGAAATGAGACCTCCATTTCCATGGTAATGATGTGTCTAATTATTGTGTTCTATTTCATCCAATAATTGTCGTGATAGTTTTTACATTGGCATCACTGAATAAGAGGAAAAATGTTTAAATCCTCCATGGTCTCAGACACTATTATCCAAATATTTGTGTTAGATTTCTATGATGTTTCATCCCATTCAAATCATTGACCAGGAAAGGGTAGGATTTATGTTGACCGATCAGTTCTTGAAAGACTTTATTTACCTCAGGGATAACTTTTTCATCACTATAGTTCATTAGTTTCTAGAGGAGAGTGGAATATTTGATTTATTGTGAGGCATCCCACTCCGGATTGGGATGCAGCATGAAACAGAATAAGGTTTTGATCTTTTATGGGTCTGGGATGCTAGTCCCTCATGAATGTAACTAATACACCAATTATCTAGAGCTACCAAAAATTGTGTTGACATTTAATTTTTAGAGGAATTTCCTCATTGGGGAGATCTTTTTTATCTCCATGTATCATAAGTGTTTGAGGTACATCTTTTCACAGCATGACCATAATCTATGATATCAATTGTGGATGGAATTTTCAAGGGATTTGATTTTGAGATCTCCTATAGATCAGGAAAGGGGAATTTCAGGGTAGATTCATTGAGAAGAAATTCATTGAATTTTTTTTTCGGAGTCTATGGATTACTTTAGAGTGATAAATGAGTATAAATCCTTACACTCGAATTGATGGGCGGATGGGGGTGATGTTGTTTTTTTTCAATTGATAGTATGTCCTTCCCTGATACAACAGATGGAGGGGTCTCATTGAATAAATTTAAAGGTATAGTTGATGCATGATAATGTTTCCCATGGTGATACTCTGGATGGATGGTCAGAGGATTGTTAGATTCATATGTTATTTCAAAGAAGGTTGTTTGATCAAATAGAAATACACAAGGGAATTCATGAATAGTTCAATATCTCAGATTCAATGGTACATCCAAGAATTTATAACATGTATAAATACTTGAGGATGTAGTTATGTTGGACTATAATGAAATTGTTAGTGGAAGTGTTTTGTATCATTGTATTGTTTTCCAATAGGTAACATCTGAAAAACATGTTCTAGGATGATTTTTTCATCACATTGATGTTCCCAAGTGGATATGTCATAAAATATATATAGATTGTTTAATAGGGTTACAAATATCCCAAGGATGTTTTGATACTATTTGGGTGTTCATCGATAAGTCCATGAAATCATCTCACATTTTTTCAATTGAGGATTCAATCTCAATGGATGCTTCTGCTAAGAGGTACATGTATGAGGTTCTGAAATTTCTTTGGGTAACATGTTCTATTATCTTAAATAGGGATTGAAATCATATCACACTTGTGTTTATGGGACTACATCATTATTTTGGAACCTACATTCACATAATCTCTACCGTCCACCATTAGAATGATGGGTTGAAAGAGAAGTCTATCTAAATACCAGAGGATATGTTGCAGCCATGTATTATAGACTTTGGTGGACCATGTGAAAAAAAATACCATTGGTTGAGTTTTATTATTATAATATATATAACTCTTCCATTTGTATGGCACTATTTGTGGTGTTTTATGGATAACTATGTCATTTTCCATTGTGTTGGATGGATATTGGGGATAAGTATATTCATGCTCCTGAGGTGGTTTAGAGATCAAAAAATAATGTTTATCAAGTTTGAAACAAGATTAAAGAATCACAAGGCATGAATAAATATAATGTTGATCGAAGGAGGAATCCCCTAGAGTTAAAGGTTGGAAAACAAATTTTCTTGAAGGTTTCCTCGTGATGAGGGAATCAGAGGCTTGGAAAATGTAGTTAACTCTCACATTGGGGTGTTTTCCCTTCATGGTGTTCGGCCATATTTGTGATCTGGAATACTTGATGGAAATTCCACATCCACTACAATGGGTCTATAATGTCATACTCATATCTCAGTGGCATCAATATCGTAATGATGACTCCCATGTAATTGAATGGAGAGAGTCAGATATTGAGTTTGATGTAACCTCCATGGAGCATCATGGGGAGATCCAATACCATCAATATAATGTGTTCTGACGAAGAACCATTCACATTTTTTGGATGTTATGCAGGAATTGTGTCAGAAAAGAGAGTATATATGATCCTGAGATGCATATGGGATCCTAGTACCTTTTTTTGAGTTTTTCCCTTCATTTTATTTTTCTTTGTGATGTTATTTTAAAACCATAGTGTTTTATACAATATGCTTATCTCCCATGTTTGATGGGGGTTGTGTGACATGTTATAATGAACCAACATGAGAAAAGAGTAAGGACTTGTCTCCTAATAAAGACACGTTAACAGTGATGGGATTAAACTCATGTTGGAAATTCAGTGCGTCCAAGGGAAGATAGTATGTGGACATGGATTATGGAATTCATCGATACATGTGTTTGGGGAAGTGTGGTTTTTTGGTTGTGCAATGGTTGGGTGAAAGGTGATAGTTTGTAGGTATGTGTAAATATTAATGGTGTGGTAAGGGGTACCATTTTCCATTTTGTATGGAGTTTTTTCAGATGTAATGAAATTCATTAGAGGTATCTCCAGGGATGGTTGCTCAAACACTTCCCCACTTTTATTCAAGGTTGGTTTTGAATTATTTATGAATTGAATTTATTGATTGGTATTTGATGTAATGGAATAAACCATCCTACTAGCTAATTTTCCAAAAATATTATTCTTAAGGTGCCTAGTGGTATTCCTTGGTGTTTTTTGACAATGTGTTTCATTCCAATTGTGATTCATTTTAAGGGTTTTCCAAGATTCTTGTTTTCCAGTGATATATTATTCTGGAGGATGTTCGTTCTAGTGGTAGATCATTCGTGGTGTATCTCATTATGTTTATAGGTCATCCTTTTGAAGACTATACTAAATGTTATTCACTAGAGGTGACTCACTGGCAGCCACTCATTGGTGTTGACTCGTCAGGTGGTGAATCATCTAGCATTTATGCACATGCAAAGACTCATCTAGCAGTAACTCATATTGAAGTGAATCATATGGTGGTGACTCAATTTTCATGATTCCTATAATGGTGACATGTCGATGGTGACTCACTATAGGTGAATCATCTATTGGTGATTCATCTGGTGGTGAATAATCATAGAAGTGGCGGTGACTCATTTCAATAGCATTATAATTTCTTTAATTTTATCGTTTTCCTAATTTTTCCCTTTTGGCATCTTTCACAGATGTAAAATATTTACAATACATTATTTATGACGTTTTGTAGCCATTTAAAATGACATAAATCATATCAGTAATTTTCTAATTGAATAGATATTGTAAATGGTCAATACTCATGGTCCACGTTAGAACATCCATTAACAATAATTCAAATTGTATCGAATCCTGATGTCTTAGATCTGATCTCTTAAAATCTAAGATATCCTCCCTTCCATTAATTATTTTAGTCTAGAATTATCTATAGATTGGTCATCTACATGGCCATCTTCCTTGGATTGTTTTCATACAATAGGTTTTTGTTTTCTTGGAGTGCTTCCTATCATATGTAAACCTAGTTTTTTGGTACAAAAACATAGTTTACATGGTCATTATTCCATGTAGGATTTCCCTTGTTATTCTTATTTGGGTATCATGTGGGATGGGTTTGTAAATTTTCATCTTTGTGGAAATATATTATTATGTATTAATATTTCTAATAAAATTGGTTTAATAACAATATAAAATAGATGAGGAATGTGACATGATCATACACTTTTGTTGATATTTTTGTTGGTGTAGTTAATTTTATGGGATAGATACCCATTGAAAATCATGGTCATTGGGGGTCCATGTTTGTGCACATGTTGATGGGTCATTTAATATATGCATGTTATGTGGATGTTGACAAGAAATATTATATAACTAATTTAATATTTATATATCAATTAGAATAAATGTATTTCCCATTATTTTTCATTTTTTATAAAACCGTAAATGATGGGAAATGGAATAAGTTATTCACTAATAAATCTAAAATTATTCATTATATGTTTGTGTTGTAACATGTTTATGGACATGATTTGGTGTTGTGTGTTGGATCTGTTTAAATTATCGATGAAATATGACTATGATGAGTATATGAGGGCAGTGGATAATATGCTTGATGAAATAGGGTTGTAATGATGGTTGTTGTTATGTTGTTGTCTAGTGGGGCTGTGATGGAAGGTTGATTGGTTTTGGTTGTTGGGTATCTACTTTTACTATTCTTTTTTATATGTGTTTCACTGAAATATTTTCCTAGTTGGTATGGATTGTGATAATAATGAATATTGAAGTGTCTTAAATAATGAGAAAAAATTGTGCCTTTCTTTTTACTTGTGTTGGGTTGTGTGTTTTGTCATAGCTGTCGACATAAGGGGATATTATGATTTGGTTGCTGATCTGGTTGTAAAAATATAGGTAGTTATTGTGTTATTTACTCAATATATATATTTATAAATTGTATATTCTTATGATTTCAATAGCCATTCCACCTAAGTTGGCAACACATGTTGAATATCCACATAGTGAAATTGGGTTTTGTTTCCCAACATCCTAGTGGGTAGATGGATGGCTAGCCACTAGCTCTTCCATGTTCCCACTTCCATGTAATTAGTGTCATAGGTATCTTCGGGATGAGTTGTGGTTTTCTTTCCATTGTATCTTTGGGATGATATGTGGTGAGTTATGATGTGAATTCCCAGGTGTCTTTGGTATGAGATATGATGTGATTTGATGAGATGCGATATGATTTTTATCCTGTGTGTGTGGGGTAGGGATGCATTATGATGCCCATGTGTGTGTCATTAGGATGTGTTGTGAGGATTATTTGTGTGGGTTTGGGATGTGATGTGATATATTTAGAAGAGATGGGTGTGCCATGAAATTTTTCCATGGGGTGTGAGAAAGGATAATTAGTGGGAACTTTGTGTAAGTTACCATATAATCAATGTACCTTATATTATATTATATCACATGGATGTGTTATTTGGTGAGACAGCCTTGTTAAGGATGGTGTTATTATTAATCAACATGTTAGGTGTTTTTTGTTTATGTAGTTTTCTCACTGGTGGATTAGAAATCTCTCTAAGCATTTTTATGACATACGTTGGTTTTCCTTCTGAGTTTACCTGTATTCATTCTCTATATAAATAACTATTTTTAGGATTCCTTGAGGATTTCATGGATTGTGTTAAGTGTTACTCGATAAAATATTTGGAATGTTACATGTTTCTGCTATATTTTTGGGTAATTTATTTGGAGACCATTATTTGTATCAATTATATTTACCCATGCAATATGGGATGAATTTTAGATTGCTTATATATATGTCAGGGAATTGATTTTGGTTAGTTTATCTTATCTCATGAGCTTGTTTCCTTCCAAGCAGTAATGCCTCCAATATTATCAAATTTGTACCCCCTTGGTGATAGTCACCAACCCATGACTTTTTTAAGTCTAGAAAAAAGATACATTATCTTCCATTAATCATTTCCATCCTATGAGGTATATCATTGGAGTATGGGGTTCTGACAACACTGGATTGTCTCTTGATGATCCTCTGTTAATAAATGTCTCTAGTTATAATTTTGACTAACGTTTTCATCATAAATCTCATCAGTGGCCTATATAGAAAAATGTTGAAAATATAAATAAAATATTTCATTATGAATTATAGATAATTATTATAAATATAAAAAAATATACATACCATATTCTCTTCTGTATGTTCAATTACAACACTTCAACCCTTTTTTAATCTAAAAAATAAAAAAAATTATTAAGCAACAATGCATATGATACCCAATGCCTCTGACCTAAAATGAAAATGATTAATGTAAAAACACATTGTTGAATAATATTAAATTGATAAATAAAACAAAAATATCATCTGTGGATACATTTCAGAATGACAATCTAATGAAATTGAGTTAAGGAAACTAACACATTATATTAAATAATAGTGGTGAGTAAATATATGAAATTAACATCAATGATCATATTAGATTGAGATTCAAGGGAATGAATATACATGTGATTTTATGAATGTATATGTATAATGGGAATAATTTATAAAGATGAATATTTATTATATTAATATTATAGTAATAAAAACATAATGAATTATCTAATTAAAGAATATTTGGAGTTCAACACAACTGAAAATGAATTAAAATTTTAACTTTTGAAGAAATCTATAAAACAATGAATCATGTAACTATATAATATTCTATAATTAATATATGAAAAATATATCAGTTAATCGTGTGGTCTCTATCCAAATGTTTTTTCCAATTATGAACTATCAAGACAGTATTTTATATTTAATAAATGGAAACCATATCATTTATTTTCATCATCTTTATCAATCAACATCATAAATTGTTTGAAAAAATACACTATTATATGAAAACACATATCATTTAGTATTTTCATTTCCACTTTGTTATTTCAATTATTTTTTGTAGTAGTATTATATGAAAATGTTATTATACCATGATTGTCTGTTGTTGTTCAGTTTATCATGTTCAAATACATAATCCAATTCACTTTTTAATAGTCTGATATGGTATCATAGATTAATTTATCATTTCGATCACTAAATTAAGGAATTGTGTACTTATTCAAAAACTAAATCCCGCCAAAATATTATATGTTTAAAATAGAATGGATGTGATTCTTTTTTTGATAATGTCCATATGTTCTACTCATTTTTTTTCAAAATAATTTTGAAATGCAAGAAAAAAGGTTTTTAATGTCTTATACTGTTAGTGACATATAGTTCTATATAAAACTTGAAAAATTAGAAGAGGTTATTTCTCAATAATAAATTCGTTTGTGATCATTTAGTATGATATTATATAATCTTTTCATTTTTAATAAATATTTCTTGTCAAACTCTTCGTTTTTAAATTTTTTATTTTATTAATTTTTTGGGGCATCAGGTGGCTCGGGTTGAGGCCCAAATTAAAAAATTTAGTTTTTTTTTAAAACATGTTTTGGCCTTGACAGCGTTCAGCTTACCGTGGTTGAAGATGTATGGCCTTTCCAGAGTTAGTGTGCAACCTCACTTGGCTCATTCCATGACCCGCTGGATGTACATGGCAGATATATAGAGTGCAATGAATAGTAAAATAAAAATAAAATAAAAATTATAAGTTTAATAAAATTTAAGGGACTATTTTAATTATAATAATGTTGTTTGACTATATTATTATTATTATTATTATTATTATTATTAGTTTTAAGAATAAAAAATTGAATTTTGTAGTTATTAATATTATAATTTTTATCGTTATCATTAATATTAAATTAAGTCAATATTCTTTTGTTTTGTTTTTTTGGATTTGAAATTTTCTTTCGAGGTGTGGGATATGTCCCTGTTAGATTTGGTGTTTTTCGCTAAATGATTTTTTTTGTGGCTTTATAGCATGCAACGAACAGATGAGGCATAATTATGAAGTCGTGCGACTTCACCAGTGCCAACGTTTGACCCTCCATTATTTAATTATCCAAATAAAATGAATTATTAATAATGTAATAAAGTTAAATGTGTAGAATATTAATAATATAAATAAAATGAGAAATATTTTATAATAATTTAATATACATAGTTCTAAATGATAACAATAATATTATTATTATTTGAATATATTATTCTTATTATTAGTTTCTTTTTTCCCATAGGGCTGACCAGTGCCCCACCCCCCATATTCCCACCTTTCCCGTATTGGATCCCTCAAACCCATCCCATCAGATGTCACCCCCTCTGTCTTCCCAGTTGGCCTACTCATGACATGCCCAGCCTCCTTCTAGTCGGACCTCCACCAAAAACACGAACTGTCGGCCTCCCCTTCTCCCCATCGTTATACTATCACCCTCCTTCTTTTAGGCCCAACCCCTCCAGATAATCCCTTCTATGGATCTATGGTTTTCTGGATATATTTGGTATTTGTTTTTTCCATCATCTAGAGTGTTAATGAGGGTATTAATTTGGCATATTTTTTTTCAATTTCATCGATTTGGTATCTATTTTGGTTCACTTGTGGTGTGATTGGAGTTTCACACCAATTTGTGTAAAATCCATTTTCAAAGGTTGGTGGTTTCATCCCCTATCATCATTGGATAATTTTATTATGATATGTTTAATTTATAAATTTATTTTTTAGGTTTCATTTTTTCATACGAATGTTATTTTTACAATGGTTACTAAGATTGTTTGATAGAAATAAATTTTTGATTGAAGTATTTGGTAATGTTTTGATTAGTTTTGGTGCAATGTTTTAAAACAGGGTTTTAGGGGTTATTTAGATTGAGAAAATAATTATTTAATGTGTATTTGAGTTTGTATGCCTATGTGTGGGATTCCAATCATTTAAAAATTATTTTGCGCATGTCATATTTTCTTTTCAATTGTCTAAATAATTCATTAGATTGTGTTTTTATTCAAATTATAATTTGGAAAGGTTAATATGTGCATTTGATTTTTATGAGCCATGTATACCTAATTTGGAGTGGGTTTTTAATATAAACTCCCATTTCATCATGATTGTTCTATATAGGTTGTGTGAAACATGCCTCAGAAATATTTTCACATGTGTGTTGGATGAAAATGCATTTTCCTTCAGAAATGGTTGTGCCTTTCATTTTGGATATGTTTTGGTATTTTCCAAAAATGTTTAAACAATTTTTTTTGGTGCGTGTGCGGTTTTAGAAGGGTTGGGATTTACAAGTGATTTTAATGTTTTTTTTGCATGTAAAAACTCATGTGCTTAATGTGAATTCTTATGGCATGTGGTTGAGATCTTTTATAAACTGATAAATGGTTTATTTAAGTGGTGTTCAGAATTCGAAACATAGTTGGAAGGTTTTTTGTTGTTTTTTGGTTGGTGTGAACTGTGTATTCAAGTCACTTTATATGTGTGAGTATTTAAATGCATACTTTTAAGGAAAAATGTATTAATTTTTAGCGGTTAATCTTGTTGTGTACTTTTAAAATTGAAATGAAAAATTGTATAGATAATGTAAAACAATTTTCGATATTGTTACCTTATGTATCTTGTTTTAATGTAATGCCTCTATATGAAATAAAGTGGTTTTTTATGTAAATTCATCTTGATTTTTCATGAAACGATTACATAAATTGCTCAAATGATTTATTGATACATTTAGATAGCACAAAAGTGATATTATGAAAGAGATGAATACATGTTCACTTTTGAATGTTGTATATTTTTATAAAATGAGACATGTATTTGGTATGTGTGTGTTTTTACAATGTTTTTTGTGTATTCATGTGGTGTCTTGTGTGTGTAATGTCTTTTTTGGTCTGTGATATGAGAAAGTGATATGCAATGTGAATGTGGAACATGATTCAGAAAAATGGAATCCTTGGTTACCTAAGTTGACGAATTTTGACTAGTATGTTAGATGACACATAAGTTGTTCATTCTTGTCTCATCTGGTAGGACTGATTTTACAACAACAAATAATCTTTTGTGATGTTTGGTTACAAATAGGTTGTGGATGTAATTCCCAACTTGTGGCTTGTGCATGAGATATTTTATTATTGTGGTTCATGTTCTACCTTTACAATAAGGTAAAATTTCACTAGTGCACTAGGAATACTATATACCTTAGGGGATTTACATATTGTGATCTACTATTCATGATGTGGTGCCTTCTTTTTCCATACATAGGACCACTTAAATATGTGCATGTTTTTTATAGCATTTTTTATTCCATTTTAAATTAGTATTTTTGAAATAGTTTTTCATTCACTGGACTTTTCTATTTTACTTTCACCTTTTAAATGATTTCCTTAAAAATAAATCATTTAAAAAGTATATTATTAAAAAATCCTATTAAATTATCTTTTTGATGTTGTGGCATGGAATATTTTTATAGGCTGAAGTCCTACTAGGATCCTAGCTCACACCCTTCATATAACTTTTGGTGTATATTGACCTTGTTTATTTGGTTTTCCTATATGAGACATCTTACTCCGCGATGGAGGTTCATTTAGTTGATGGTCTTCTCACACAGGTTGGTGATTTTAGCTTGTGGATGTCACTCCTCTCTTATTTATGGGAGGTTTGAGTTAGATTTTTAGTTTTTTTTCACTACTTTTTTGGTGATGTTGGGTCAAGTTGTAAACCATGAAATTTGTTTCTTGTTAAGGTCCTATTTGGTTGTTTATTTTCAGTTTGATTTTTTTTCTTGTCAGTTGTTTTGTGTTTACTATTTTCGATAAATAATTGTCATGTGTTAGTTTTGATTCACAGGAACTTGTTCCAGCCTTTGGGGATTGGGAACGCCCTTCGTGTTATGCCACAGAACGGGTCAAGCACCAGGTCGGATGGTGACCTGTCCTAGTTCTTGAAAAATTGGTATCAGAGGAGGATTTGACATTTGGTTCATGATCCTTTGGGATAGAGTCAAAATTGAACAAATTATAGTGTTTCAGAATGTGAAATTCTAGCTAAGAGCATGGTTCATGTCCAGCACACCTCGTGGCAGGAAATGTTTTACCAATATATGTGAGGTTGGTCTGAGTCGTTGGTCCTTGTGAATAATCCAGTTTAGGGGTAATGAAATTAGTGTAGGTTTAGTGGTCCCAGTGAGATCATAGGGTCAAGAAAGACATGTAGTTTTTGAGACACTATCCTGGAATACTCTCTTTAGACGTGATGTGATTGGTGTGTTTCCTCCAACCATATGTCCAAGTAACCCACCGACACTAGTCTCTTTTTTGCATTGTTCCTCGTCTCTTTGTTTTGAATTAGTAGAAATCTGGTTTTCAATTAAAAAAACATTGTGGTGTTTTAGATAATCAGTGGTTGTGAAGAGTGTTGTGTTTGCTATTGTAGTCTCGGTTGTGGTGTGGTTGTGTGCGACACCAAAGGTAGAAGCTCCGTTCGGTATTCTTCAATATCAGACTGCGAGGTAGGAGATGCATCAATTATCAGGGATATAGCCATTGGACTCAGAGTGAAGCTGACAGTGGTTTGGAAACCAGAGAGTGTATGGTGCCCTGACTTTATTATAGTCATCAGTGTTGAATTTTAGATCCTTTTAAATTACTTCTTATAGTTTTTCTATTCTGATTGACCTTCCTTGTTGTGTGAGGTTTCCCGTGGCTATGAGGAGGCATGGTCGTCTCATTACATTGAAGTTTTTTGGGTTGAATCCCACCCGAAGAGGCCACTTTTAGCAGTCCTTAATGTGTATTTTGGGTGAATTGGTATCATATTTTAATAGTTATCATCCAAGGATGTGGATATGATGGTTTTTATTCGGTTGTGGTTTGGATTCCCCGATAGATGCGCCCTTTCTTCCCCACCCGTTTGGTGGGGTGTTTGATCACAGGTGTATATTATTCAATGTATTATATCTTCTATCGGTTCGTATGGCAATGAGACCCACTATGAGCCTTATTGAAATCCCTTTGGGGTATGACGATGCTAACATATTTCTATAGTGAGGAGTCTGCTCAGTCCTCCCCATGTCGATTTCCCCATTACAGTTTACAAGTCTCATCTCAGTTTCCCTAGTATTGTTTTGGTTTTTGAAGTTAGATTACATGGGTAGGAGATAGTTCCCTCCCATTATCAATCATCAAGAGGCATTCTTACTATTTGGGGAAGGTGATACATAGTGAAAATACTTTTACTGGTTTCATGAGGTTTTCATTTTAAACACATTATTTGAGCACTGTGAATTTTCTTTTTTCACTTGTTTTTCATGGGGATCCTTTATGAACCATAAGGGAGTGTCACATTCTACATTGGGGTTCAACATTAGTTGTGGATTTCCAGGGATGGATAGCTCTATGGTGGGGAGAATTTTCATACCCGACATTCTTAAAAGATTTCTTTAATTAATTTTCTAGGCATCGTGTAGTTCGGGTTAAGGCCCGAACTAAACTTTTTGAGTTTTTTTTAAAAACACATGTTTTGGCCTTGATAACATTCAACACACCATGTTTCAAGCCACATGACCTCACCAAAGTCATCATGCATCCTCACCCGGCTCACTACAAGACCCACTTGATGTTTAAGGTAGAAAAATATAATAAAAATACAAGTAAAATGAAAATAAAAAATTGTGAAGTGTAATAAGATTTAAGGGACTATATTAATTATAATAATATTGTTTGATTATATTATTATTATTATTATTATTAGTGATAATAATAAAAAAATTAATGATGATGTTATTAATATTATAATAATCATTATTATAGTTAATATTATATTATGTTAATATACTTTTTAATTTTATTTGGCCTCGAAATGTTTGGTCGATGTGCGAGCTATGTCCCGGTTGAATTTGGTTTTTTTGTCATTAAATGAGTTTTTTGGAGCTTAACAGCATGTGACGCAAGGGTGAAGCATAATTATGAAGTCATGCAACATCCCCAGTGCCACTGTGTGACCCAACATTATTTAATTAACCAAATAAAATGAATTAATATTAATGAAATAAAATCATATGTGCATAATAATAAGAGTAAAACAATGAGAAATTTTAATTAACAATTTATTAATCATTGTTTTGTATAATAACAATAATATTATTATTATTTTGTGAGATTATTATTATTATTATTATTATTATTTGAATTTATATTTTTTTTATTCTTCCCCCCTTAGGGCTATCCAGCCCCCTCCCCCCCCCCCATTTTCCCCCTTTCTCCCATCAGATCCATCCTACACAGCCCATATGGAATCTCCCCTCCCTCTTCCCATTTTGCCGACTCGCCTCACGCCCTGCCTCCTCCCATATGGCCCTCTACTAATAACACAAACTTTTGGCCTCCCCTTCTCCCCATCGCAAACCCGCCACCCTCTTCATTGCAGGCGTAACCCCTCTGGGTAATCCCTTCCATGATTCTAGGGTTTTGTTTGGGGTCTTTTTTTAATTTGTGTTTCCATCATCTAATGTTTTATTTAGGATTTAATTTTGCAACTGTTATTCAATTTCATGTATTAGGGTTCTCCTTGGGTTCTCTAATGTTGTGTTCAGAGTGAAATTGAAGCTTCACACCAATTTGTGGGACATCCAGCATCATAGGTTGGTGGTTCCATTCCCTAGCATCACTAAATATTTTTATTTTGATTTGTTGAATTTATAAATGAGTATCTTTGTTTAATTTTGTGGTTTGAATGATATTTTTTGAATGTTTACTATGTTTGTTAGTGAGAAATAATTTTTTCATTGAAGGAAATGGAAATGTTTTGTGTTTTTTTAGGTAATTGTTTTCAAAATGGATTTTAGGGGTTTTTTGAATGAAGAAAACGATTTTTTTCAAGGGTTTATGATTTTTGTATTCATAAGTTTGTGTTTTCTATGATTAGTGAATTATTTTGGGCATGTTGGCTTTGTTTTAAAATTTTGAAAATAATTCATTAGATTGAGTTGTTATGCGAATTATATTTTGGAAAGGTTTTAATGTTCGTTTGATTTTTAAGAGCCATGTTTACATGAATTGGGGCTTGTTTTTTATATTAACTCACATTTCATCATGATAGTGCTTTACAGGTTGTGTGAAATGTAACTTATAACTATTTTTACATTTTTGTTCAATGAAATTTTAATTTCTTTTAGAAATCATTGTTCCTCTCATTTTGGTCTTGTTTTGGTAATTTCCTAATGTGTTTAAACAATTGTTTTTTGGGTGAAAATGAGGTTTATGAAGGATTGGGATGTGTGAATAATTTTAAAACAAAATCAGGTAAAAAAACGTTTTCTTGAATAGAGGTCATGTGGAATGTCATTGATATTTTTTATAAATTGTGAAATGGATTATTTAAATGGTGTATGGGACACAAAACATGTTTGGAAGGGTTTTAGATGTAGTTTGGTAGGTGAGAATTTTGTTTTCAAGACACTTTATGTGTTGTATTTAAATGGATATTTTCAATGGAAAATGGATCACTTTGGGTGTGTTTTCCTTATTGTGTACTTTTAATATTGAAATGAATAATTGTATGAATAATGGAAAACATGTGTTGACATGGTTACATTGTGTATTTTTTTTAATGTGATGCTTCTATATGGAATCAAGTAGTTTTTGTGTAGTTTTTTTTGTTTTCCCTTAAATGATTTCATAAATATATCAAATGATTTATTGATTAATTTACATGGAATGAAATTGTTATTATGAACTAGTTTAACACATGTTCATTTTTAAAAGTGGTATATTTATATAATGTGAGACATCTCTTTGGTGTGCCTGTGTCTTCAAAATGATTTTTGGGTGTGCATGTGGGGGCTTGGGTGTGTAGTGTCTTGTTTAGTCTGTGATATGAGAAAGAGATATGCTATGTGAATCTAAAATGTGATTGAGCACAAGAGAATACCTGGTTACCTAGGTGACATATTATGACTAGTACACTATATGAAAAGTGAGTGGTTTATCCCAGTTTCATCTGGTAGGACAAACGTTACAACACTAACTAAACATTTGTGATGTTTGGAGACCACTTGGTAATGGATGTGTTTCCCTAATAGTGTCTCGCGAATAAGATCATGGAATATTGTTGTTCATATTCCATGTTTATATCTAGGTATTATGTCTCTATTTCACCACACATACCTGCTATCTTAGGGGATTTACCTACAGTGCTCTACTATTCATGACATAGTGCCTTCAATCGGCATACAAAGGACCACTTTGGTATGTTCTTTTTCATTATAGATTTTCATTCCAAATATAATATAGTATTTGGGAAATGGTTTTTCATTCAATTATCTTCCCTTTTTTACATTCATCATTTAAATTATTTCTTTAAAAACAAATCATTTTAAAAGTATAGTTGTAATTGATTATGTTAAATTATATTTTTGATGTTTTTTAATGGAATTTTTTTATTGGATGACATCTTATTGGGATCTTGGATCACCCTCTACATACCTTTTGGATCTATGTATACCTTTTTTCATGTGTATTCCATGTTTTGACATCGTTCTCATCGATGGTGGTTAGTGTTGTTGACGGTCTTCTTATGCAGGTTGGTGTTCGATGCTTGTGGATGTCCAACCTCACTTGTTGCATGGAGGTTTGAGTAAGTGTTTATTTTATTTAATTACACTAATTTTTGGGGATATTATTTCATGTTTTATGCCATTATATTTAATTTTTGTTAATCTCTTGTTTGGTTGTCTATTTTCAGCATGTGGGGATTGGGAACGTCCTTCGGGTCATGTTGCGGATCGGGTCGGGCGCCATGTGAAATGGTGACCCAACATAGTTCATGACATTGCTTTCATGATTTTCTAAAATATATTATCAAGTTGACTTCAAATTACATTATACATATTAATTTTATTAATCTAATTTCATTAATCTAATAGTTAAATATACATATAATGATCTTATAAAAATCATGGGGTGCTCACTTTTTCTATGACTAAATTTTTACATAATGAAAATATTATATGTTTATATATTAAGAGGTTTATCCCTTAAGGTGTGGAAACAATGAGAGGGTTATTTCTAATACAAAAAATAAAATAATTTATAAATCTAGATAGCTTTTATTTAATTTATGTATCATTTGTTTTAGACACATATATATTTATTTCCTTGGTTATATCAGGTATGTTTATGGTGGGTGTTGGATGATGACAAAGAATAGTATAATATACATAACTATATATGAACATTAATTATTTTTATGGGGTTGTTGAAAACAGTCAAGGTATAGATTTTTAATTGAGATATCTTATTTTCATCAACTAAATTTTTGAATTTGTGGAGGTATCATGCCTATAATGATTAATAAACATATTTTACTATTGTTGTTACTCACAATTATATTATACATTGAGTTTTTCCAAGGATAATTTTGGTGATTATGTCAATGATCATAGATTATAAAATTTATTACATCACTACTACATTCAAATAATTCAAAATAATTTGAAAAACAATATTGGAAGGATGAGTTTTTAAATAAAAAAAGATAATTTTATACCACTATATACAAAATTGTATTTATAATAAATATGATGAAGATAAAAAAAATTCTAATACAAAAATATATATAATTAATGGTATTTCAAGGTATTGATAAAAAAATCAGATTGACATATTGGAGATACTATGCTTGATTGCTGCATTTCCAGTATATAGGGTTGATTATTTTTGTTCAACTAGTGATTTCAATATATTGTGAGGATGTAAATTAATTGGATCTGTGTTAAAGATCCTATGAATGTGGAGGATGGAATTTTAGTTCCCATGAAATGTGTAGTTATTTATGAAGATGGTTAAATAGAGATATAAACAACTTGGAAGAAAAATATGTAAAGGGGAGTCAATTTTTGTACTCATTATTTTTATGGAGGTATGTAACTATAATACTCAATATAATATTATTTTGCTTTGGAACACTATTTAAATATTAAAAAAATATCATAGACTGAAACTATTAAGTCCACCTATGTAATGGTTGAATCAAAATAACACCTAAATAGGAATGAATGTGGTAGCCAGCCTCAAGCTATCTGAGAGGAATTTAGAGATGGAGTAGAACCTACATGCATTATTGGGGGTTTTTAGAGGTTAATTGTACCTAGCCATATGTTGGATGACCAATTAGAATTACCACAAGTGGTCCCCATCATAGGGTCATTATCAAGGAGTCGCAAAAGGATACTTCCATATTTTATTGAAGTACTATCTGAAGGTTATTTCTAATTTAGGATATAGTTTTGCAAAAACATTTCTTATTTAATACATCATTCACAAGAGATATAAGAAATTATGCATTGTATGTAAAGGATGCACATGTTATTGTATTCCACTATATTTAATCTCAGTTTCTGAAATAGGGATATAAGGTATCTTCTATGACTAGATAAAAATGAATAAAATATTATAATCTAATTGTATGATGACTTTAAAAAGTATTATATATTCTATAAAATGAATATAAAAAATAATGAACATTAACAAAGAATTATAAAATAAAAACATAGAACGTTATTCTTGTTGAAGCACCATTCAAAAGCTCTATCCAAATTCATAGATGTAATAATATTATGCTATATGTATTTTAACACATTTCAAATCCATTTGTGAAGAGTATTTTATTTAAATATGGAAGATTTGTAGAATAATATGTTGTGAATTTTTTAAATATCACACTATGATTATAATTTCTTCATCCTAGTATGGTAAAATAAAACAAAAAAGATTGAATATTTTGTTACTTATGAAATGAGACTATAAGAAATTAAATACCAATTTTTTAAAATTTTAATTTTTAGAACAAAATAAGAATATCCACAGATGATCATCATTTTTTAAGGGATTAAAATTAATTTAGAATATTCTATTTTTCAATGTTATTTTATATGTAATTAATTTAAGTATAAGAATTGTATAGAGGGATAGAGATGATGATGCATATTTTTTGAAGATTAATGTAATATGAATAAGAAGACAATCATTCTAATGGTTAAAAAATTCCACAATGTATCATTAAATTTAAATTATAACCAATTAGATGTTAAGAAAACAAATATAAAATAAATTTATAACAATATAAAATAATCAAGAAATATTCATGATAATTATACTCATAAATTTTAAGAAAACATAGGATTTATTATTTAGACTAGTTAGGGATGAATAATTTTCCATTATCATAATTACTCATGTTATATTAATGGAACAAAAAAATAATAAACTACATAAGTTGGAACTTCATGAAATTAAAAATGTTTTTATTTTTCCATATAATGACCTCCAAGGATATATTGTTTCATAAATATTAATATTTATTATTAAAATAATGTTATATAACCTATATATGATTGTATATAAAACTCATGTAGAATGGTAACATCAATCACAAAATTAGAAAATCAAAATAAAAATTCAATTTAAAATAATTATTTTTTTCAAAGGAGAATATTTATAAAATATTGGTAATGAATAATTATTATAATACTAAAATAAAAACATTTTTGAATAAAATAATTTCTAAATGTGTTGTCTCCCCATAGTATCCCCAACTTATTTTTGATATGATTTAAAAACAATAAAAAATAAATTTTGTTATATCTTGGCAATAAGAACTCAAAAAAACAAAAACAAAAATTTTATTCCATTGGTTGAACAATTATAAGATTATGAATAATTAACTCCATTTTTGGGATTATTTTTCCATATTTTCATAAATCTAAAATATTATTTATTTAGTTATTGTCAACCTGAAAAATATTGAAGCCTATCTAATAGAGATATCCCTCTAAAATTTTAACTTCATTAAATAATTTCCTTTGAATGAACTGATCATTTAAATATAGATATTATTTTTATTCATATTAAAGAACCCATCGACACTCAGGCTCATGAATTATAGTGCACCCCTATGTCTACATACACACATATCTCTATTTTAATATTTTTTGGACGCATCATGAAATAAAAAATTTAATACAATTAATAAGAATAAAATTTTCAATTCAAAACAATAAAGAATAACAGTACTTTAAACTCATTAATATTTTAAAATACTATATTTTCTCTACATTATGTTGAAGTAATGTTGGTGAATATTGGTACACCCTCTAACATAGAGATGACTATAATGTCCCAACCAACATATAAATCATTCTTATTTGATTGCCACACCCCTGAAAGTTCCATAAACTACGAGACCTTAGTATCTTCATCATTGGAAATGTTATACCGATGTTGAAATGAAAATGATAATTTATATAAATAAAAAAATAATATAAATATCAATTTCAAATATTTTCTTACCCATATTGTTTCCATGCATTATACATGGATTTATTACTGATATTCATACATGAGACAAGTTACACTATAATGATTTATCAAAACGCGGTTATGTTTTTGTTAAACATATAAAATATCATATATTTTTTACATATTATTTATTTTATTCATTTCAATCTACATTTTCTAGTGACTGAAAAAATCATTCACATGGGTTCCCCTAGGTCTCCAATTTAAAATACACTTTTATTAAGATGAATGGAAAAAAACTAAAATTAATCCTCATTTGAACAGGAAATTATTGATGTGATTTCATTTGAAATGGAAATAATAAAACATTATATAGGGTGATCATCAGGAACTAATGGATCCACTGTCTGTCATTGATTTGTTTCCATTGAAATATTTACCCATTCTAATACTTACACCTATTTGACTACAGGAAGTGGACTGGATAATGAAAGAACACAATCATCTAATCATGGATGAATAGTAGGAAATGGATGGGGTATAGATATCAAATGATATGTAGAGAAAGTGTAGCACATAGAGATTTTATGAAAAGAATTAATTTTAATTTATTTGATGTCTTGTGTTGTATGCTACACCAGGATTATCTTGTGCTATATGCAGCACCGTTTTAGCTTACAGTATACGCAACTCTATTCTTGGATCGTGTTACACAAAATTTCAAGTTCACAACATTGAGTGTGTGTGTGTATATATATATATATCTTCAATGTATAAATGAAATATGGTTGGATTCTATTATACACCACAACAAAGGAATCTTTCACTACACACAACCCTGACTTGGCTTTCTTTACACGCAATCGCATCCTTCCACGATAGCGTGTGTTGTAAGCAATACCGAGTTTCACTAAACAAAGATATGTTATTAAAATATTATATAAATTATCCATTATGAATAGTAATACCCACATTTTAAATTTTTTTAAATATAATTTTCTTAAATGGACTTCATTTTGGGATTCGGAATATCAAAATTAGCCTTGGGTGAAATTTTGGTATTTTTCTGAAAACTTCCAATTTTGATGAATAGTGAAATCACTGAGTTATTGGTTAAAACTGACTTTTTATTTAAATAATAATTTATTTCATTTAATTTTATTTTACGTCAAAATAGATACATAATACTTATATAAGTTCAATTTAATTCATTGGAGTCATATTATAATAATTTTATATAAAAAAAACTTTTATGGAACTTTTCACCGTCTTTTACCCACCTCCTAAGAGAATTTGAAATTGTACATAAAACTTAATTTTACCGCTTCTGTTATTTGAATTTCAAAAATCCAGGAGACATGGTTAATATCAAGGAGTAAAATGTGGTTCAATAAGATAAAAATAATTTTTAGTGAATAGTAACTTTTTACTTTTTTTCCCCACGGTTAAAAGTAAATAAGGTAATTAAGGGTAACAATGATATTATTATTACCCTAACACATGTCCTAATTCTATTGGATAAGTGTAATTCGATCAAAAAAATATTAGGAATAAAATATTACCCTTTAGGTCCACATGGATTAGATTATGACACTTACTATTATTTTATTTAAAGTAGAGTTAAAAGAGTTAAAATCAAAGATTAATAAATGAAACATTTTTAATATTGGGTTATACATAAGATAAATTGGACTATAAATATTCATTAGAAAGCTAAAACGATTTCCTAAATAATTGTATTTTATTTATAATTTTTAGACTTTAAATAATTTTATTTATTTATGACACAGTGATGATGCAGTAATTACCTTATTAAGGAAATATTAACATAATTGATGTTATAAATACCAAAATAAGTGTAATTTTAGACTTTTTATGAATTAAAATAATTTTCTAGGTTACTATGACATTTTATTATTTATTTAAATAACTTTTTTCTAACTAATATTTCTGTTATGAGTTTCACAAAAATCAATTACCAAATAGTGTCAAAATTGACATAAAATAGTTTTTAAAACAAATATTATATTATTAGTTGTTATTTTATTCCTAAAAATCTAAGGTTCAGCCACATGACTTAGATAAGGTTATATAAAATTAATAATGAACCACTTGGGGTTCGTTTGGCATGTTATGGTACGTTTATTAACAATATAGTTTAAGAAAACAAAAAGACACGGTAAAAGTCAAATTATTTAACATATAGTTAAATCTAACTGATAATGTTAAAATAGTACCCTAAACTTGCCTAAAACCTATTTTTTGAGAGGATTTAGACCCATCCCCACCTTAGCTTCGAAATTAATCAATTTTGAGATATAAAAAATTGAATATGACTTTGTTATAAAATAATATTTTAAGTTTTTTCTTAAGGTGCCCCTCTCCTCCCTTAAAAAAGGGAACCTCCTCCCTCTTCTCTTTACAAAATTTTGAGCTTTCAAGCTTGGCCAAACCCTGCCCATTTCCCTTATCAACTTCCCTAGAAACATTATAGTGGTTCTGGTCTCCTCAAAAGACAAACTCTAGTGCCTTAAGATGAATCTTAAAAGAGGTGCGTCAAAGAAGAGGTAATCTCTTCTACTGATTCTTTCAAGTTTTATTTTATTCTTCAACATCTTATTCACTAGTTGTTTCATTATAATGTAATAATATCAGTATCACTAATATACTAATATTTTATTATAAATTTGAAACAACCCTATTTTATCATCTATCCATCCTACGGAAAACAAAATCATCGCGCATGCGTACGTACAGAATACCGTCTCCACGCCATGGTGTAATATGTTTTTCCACCACCACCTTACTTTGATGGGTATAATGGTGTAAAGAATAACTATATATGGTTATTATAACATCATAATTATTCTGAGATATTATATCATCAACTCCAATTCTATTCAATAATTATTGGAACGATATCATCACTCGTGCGTACGTACGGACTACCGTCTCCACGAATGAGATCTGATTAATTTTCTATGATAAACCATTCAAGTATGATTTTAAAGTACATATAATAAATAATCATTAATGATATTAAATAATAATTATACTCTATTTATGTACATATATGTTTGATTTACTTAATTCCATTCAATTCAATAATGAAACGAAAATAGCGTTCATGCGTACGTACGGCCTACCATCTCCATGAATGGTGTATTTCATTCCATTTTTCGATCTATCATATATATTTATATGATTAATATAAAATATATATATATCATGTTTTAAATACTAGAATTAAGTAAATCAGGATATATGTAATAATATCAAGAACAACAAATTGAAACATGTACGATAAATGAAATGATTTTACCCAAAACACTGCTTTAACATAGAATTTACAAAAGAACAGGTAATATAAAGTCATAAGTGAACCATATATGATAAAAATGAATATTATTCTGTAATAAGTCAATGAAATTATTTAAATCATTATACAGGAGGTTCGGATACATACAAATCATATTAGACATAAGGTAAGGGAAAATTATTCCAATCTCGTTCTTATCCGAGATTGTTTATTCTTAAGTATTTACTGGGGTTATATTTTTCATCCTTGTCCATAAAAATGTTTTTAATAAAGTGTTTAATATTATTCCATGTATGTTTAAATTCATGTTTACCCCTTTTTGACTTTCACTTTGTGTTATGGAATGAATCTTTCTTTTGTTTACCATACGAGGTACTTTTTGAAATTTTAGGTAAAAGTACGAGGAGAATGTTTTTTTAACTTATACGGCCTAAATGTATTTTTATGGTTTCATAACGCCTAATTTTTATGAAGTTTCTTCTATATGTTTTCATTATTATTTTCAACAAAATACTTTTCTTTTAAAATGTCATGGAATTTTGTGAAAAGAAAATGATTTTAATGAAGAATGGATATTTTCATCAATAAGTTCTTTGAATTGTTTTGTCAAAACCATTTACCAACTAAGATGACATTATTTCGTATAATTATGTTTCAATTATAATGTCTCTATTATTTAAATGGTTTTATTCTTCTTATGATTAAATGATATCCATTTTTTTATATGGATTATGTTATGATGGGATCATGTTCATGAAACCCATTTTATTCTTTCGGTTATGATGTATGATTTATATTTATTTTTTGGCACAAGTAAGAATGATTTCATTATGAGATGGGTGGGACATATATCGCCTTCCAATTAATTGGGTAAAGATTTATATCTCATGAGATAGACATGGCTGAAACGACAAGTTAATCCAGTTCAGTGATACAAGACTAGAACGAGGAGTGAACATGATTCAGAAAGGGACATTGTCCACTAATATGGTCTTGGAAGCAATGTCTTGGCTACTATGGAAATGATATCATGTGATTAATGGTTTGACACAATTAAATGTGTTATTAATATGCTATTTTATCATTATTTATGTTCCTTTATGACCTATTCCTTACGTACTTCCAAGATTTATTTCACAACTCATGATTTTGATGTGTAAACATTATGTTCATATTTTGAAGTTAAAATGTATATGGTTTGTTTTATTTTCTCCATTCATACCCTTACTGAGAATTTGAGCTCACCCTTTATATGTTTCATTTTCCCCAGTATATAAAGAATGGTTTTAGGTAAAAAAAATGAGAAGATCTATATGGGAGATGTTGAAGATCTTTCACCAAGATTAGAAGATAATATTCCGAGTTTCCAAAGACACAAAAATATTACGGTCCTTTGGTGTCTTTTTTGTTATGTATTAGGTATTCTGAATAAGTAATGTAATTTCCATGTATGTCATGTACGGGTCTCTATAGTTGGTATCAGAGGAAAGGTTTAGTTAACCTTTGGAAACTATGATGTGAAAACATTAGTGAAATCCCTAGAGATATTTCTAAGGAATGTCTAGGGATGTCCCTAAGGATAAGTATAAGTATAGATTATAGTCCTAGAATTATGGTAACGATCATAGATTTAAACCTAAGATGTTATATATTGAAAGTAATCCCCCTTTATTATGTTGTTTTCCTAGCATGATTTTTTCCTCTTACACTGTTCTTTTTGGTTTTTAGACGATGGATGGAACCCGAAGGAACCATGTTAATCAATGTAATAGACAATGAAATGATTTTCCTCTTGAACAAACCAATTTTATTGGAGATGGAGTGAAGAATATTATTGCTATACTTACACAAGCTATGAATCATTCTAGACATCCAAATGAGGAGACAAAGGAACAATATTCTATTGAGTGCTTCATGAGGCAACGTCCACCTTATTTTAGTGGGTCTTCTGATCCACTTATTATTGAACAATATATTAGTACCATTGAAAAGATATTTTCGATACTTCGCTATTCAGAACATGAAAAAGTCATTTTGGATTTTTACCGGTTAGAAGGTGAAGCAGACCTGTGGTGGACTCTAATTAAGAATAAAATGCCCCAAGATGAAATTGAATCCATGGAATGGGATGGGTTCAAGAACTTATTTTTCAATATGTACTTCCCTCGTATTCTTCGAACAAAGATGGAAAAGTTGTTCCCTAAACTTAAGCAAAAGGATGATGAATCTGTTGGTATATACGAAGTGAATTTTACAAGGATTCCAATGAAGGCATCTGGCTTCATCATCCAACCTGAAAGTAAAGTTGATCGATTCATCAGTGGCTTAAAACCAACTCTTCGAAGGGAATTAACTATAAAAAACTTAACTGCCTATGAAGAAATTGTGCACTGTGCTATCAAGGTAAAACTAGAAGTTGGTGTTATATATCCATCTCATGGTTTTGACAAGAATAGAAAGATGGAGTTCAAGGAAAAATCTCCGAACAATGGTGAAAAGAAGCTGAATGTTTCTTTATGCTCAAAGTGTGAAAAGAAGCATGGTGGAGATTTTATAAAAGGTAATAGAAAATGTTTCATGTTTGGAAAAGAAGGTCACCGAGCAGCTGAGTACCTAAGTAATGGGAAAAAGGTTTCTAATGACGTGAATAGAAGAAAGACTACAGAGAATGCTCCACCAACACTTTAATTCTACAAGTCCAAGGAAATGGGGCATTATGCTAACCAATGCCCTAATCCAAGGTTTAATGATGATTGTCCTCAACAGCATCTTAAGGTAAAGGACAAAGGGAAGTCACATGCGATCGCTATTAGCGATGTTGATTATGAAAATGAAGTAGTGGAATGATTATGTGTACATGTAATGAGATCCCAAAATAATGTTTATGGAATTTCATTTATAGTATTGTGGAATATTGGAATATCTATGTATTGGTTTATTGTGGTTTTAAATAATTATATGGTACAGGTAACCCTAAAAAGTGATTCAAATATTTTGGAAAGTAGATGATATGCGCATAATGAATGGATAAGGAGAAAATGAAATTTTTGATATTATTCATGAGATCATGACTAATATAAGGAAAAAGTGATATCATGGTTTGAGTATATAGAAATTTTGGGATTTTGGTATGTGGAAAGAGTTAACTTTTTATAGAATTATTGTTTTCACTAAGGTTCTATGGTAATACATGATTAAGGTATTCACATGTTTGGAATGCGATCAACAAGATATATCTAATGATATATGGGGGATAGATGATTGTATTCACTTGCTTATTATATGACCTTTCCAGTAATCGTTTTCTTTATACTATGTGATTGGAAAGATATATTTTGGATACGTCTAAAGATTGGAATGGATAATGTCGAACATCATATAGTATTTTTTAAGGCTAGAACATTTTTGAATATAATTTTTGAAATGTTATAATCATGTAGTTTTAGAAAAATGAAAACCTGCAGGACGGGCGACAACCCATCACGTCGGACAAGGTTGTTGGAATAGAACCCACAACTGATGTGCGACAAGCCTTTATCGCCTACCACTGGCCTACAGGAAGTCCATGGTTAGTAGAAATTAGTTTTATATTTTTACGCATTATGATATATGAAGTATAATTTCATTTTTTGAACCATATACGACTAATCTAACCATAGATGGAATTATGTATATATCTTTTTCTAACCTTATGTTTGAGATAGATAGAATGACCTATCATTCTATCACATGATCATCTAACACTTTGAAATTCAACTTAATTTCATTAATAGGTGAAGTGGAAATTGTTCAAGGCACAAGAAACAGTAAGATTGTACCAAAATCAAGTAAGTATTTCTTTTAATTCAAAAATTATTCATCATTTGCGAAATGATCTTGAAAACCAAAAAAAATTCCTAGTGCCCTCATATTTGATGAATCAGTTGGTACCTTAGATCATCACAAATTTATGGCTTTGTGATTTTTGGCTTTATCATAGCCATGTCTTCTACCACTCTTCATCAGAAGATGATGGTTATATTTCACTTCCATATGCATATTTTCACCTATGTTATCGTAGGAGGAAACCCAGGGAAGATTTAATTTGGGTAACAGTTATGTTTCATACATTAGTTTTTTAAATTAAGTTTTAGTATCCCTTTTACGATGTGGGTTTATATGAAAGAAACTTTCCAGTAGTAAACGATTTATAACCCCGACGAATTTCGAGGGTGAAATTAGTTTTAAGGGGGGGTAGAATGTAACACCCTGAGATTTTATGAGAAGTATTCTTTTTAATTTATTTTATGTCCTATGTTGTATGCTACACTAAGATTATCTAACGCTATACGCAACACTGTGTTAGCTTGCAGTATACGCAACACTATTCTTGGATCGTGTTACACAAAATTTCAAGTTCGAAACATTGAGTATATATATATATATATATATATTCAATGTATAAATGAAATATGGTTTGATTCTATTATAAAAAATAAAAAAGGAATCTTCCAATACATGTAACCCTTACTTGGCTTGCTTTACACGCAATCGCGACCTTCCATGATAGCGTGTGTTGTACGCAATACCGAGTTTCGCTAAACAACGACATGTTATTAAAATATTATATAAACTAGACATTATGAATAGTAATACCCACTTCTTAAAATTTTATAATTTAATATTTCAAAATGGGCTTCATTTTTGGATTCGGAATATTGAAATTAGCCTTGGGAGAAATTTTGGTATTTTTCTGAAAACATTCATTTTTTTATGTATAGTGAAATCACTGAGTTATTGGTTAAAACTGAATTTTTATTTAAATAATGATTTATTTTATATAAATTATTTTTTGGTCAAAATAGATACATAATACTTATATAAGTTCAATTTAATTCATTGGAGTCATTTTATAATAATTTTATATATAAAAAAATTGTTGAACTTTTCACCGTCTTTTACCCACCTACTAAGAGCATTTGAAATTGTACATAAAACATAATTTTACCTCTTCTGTGAGTTGAATTTTGAAAATCCGAGATACACAGTTAATATCAAGTAGAAAAATGTGGTTCAATAAGATAAAAATAATTTTTTGTGAATAGTAACGTTTTACTTTTATTTACCACGGTTAAAAGTAAATGGGGTAATTACGGGTAAAAATGATATTATTATTACCCTAAAACATGTCCTAATTCTATTGGATAAGTGTAATTTGACCAAAAACAATCTTAGGAATAAAATATTACCCTTTAGGCCCACATGGATTATATTATGACACTTATTATTATATTATTTAAAGAAGTCTTAAAAAAGTTAAAATCAAAGTTTAGTAAATAAAACATTTTTAATTTTGGGTTATCCATAAGATAAATTTTCTTATAAATATTATTTAGAAAGATAAAGAGATTTCCTATATAATTTAATTTTATTTATAATTTTTAGGCTTTAAATAATTTAATTTATTTATGACACAATGATGATGCAGTAATTACCTTATTAATGAAATATTAACAAAATTGACGTTATAAATACCCAAATAAATGTAATTTTAGACTTTTTATGAATTAAACTAATTTTTTCGGTTAATATGACATGTTATTATTGATTTAATTAACTTTTTTCGAACTAATAATGCTGTTATGATTTTCAGAAAAATCAATTACCAAATAGTGTCAAAATTTACATAAAATAGTTTATTAAACAAATATTATATTATTAATTGTTTTTTATTCCTAAAAATATAAAGTTTCGAAAATGACTTATATAATGTTATATATATTAATAATGAACCACTCGGGGTTCGTTTGGCTTTTTATATTAAGTTTATTAACCGTATAGTGTAAGAAAATAAAAAGACACGGTAAAAGTTAAATTATTTAACTTATAGTTAAATCTAAATGATAAGGTGAAAATAGTAACCTATACTTCTCTAAAACCTATTGGTTGAGGGTATTTAGACCAATACCCACCTTATCTTTGAAACAAATTATTTTGGATCAATTAAAACCCCAATATTACTTTATTATAAAATAATATTTTATGTTTTTCCGAAGGTGCCCCTCTCCTCCCATATAAAAGGGCACCTCCTCCCTCTTCTCTTTACACAATTTTGAGCTTTCACGCTTGTCCAACCCCTTCCCATTTCCCTTATAAACTTTCCAAGAAACATTATAGATGTTCTGGTCTCCTCAAAAGAATAACTCTAGTGCCTTAAGAGGAATCATAAAAGAGGTGCTTCGAAGAGGAGGTAATATCTTCTACCGATTCCTTCAAATTTTCATTCTTCTTCAACATCTTCTTCTTTAGTTCATTCATTATAAATTAATATCATCAGTATCACTAATATACTGTAATGTTTTATAAATATGAAACAACCCTATTTAACCTTCTATCAATCCTATGGAAAACAAAATCACCGTGCGTGCGTATGTATGGAATACGGTCTCCACGCCATGGTGTAATCTGTTTTTTCCCCACCACTTACTTGGATGGGTATAATGGTGTAAATAATTACTATATATGGTTATTATAACATCATAATTATTATAAGATATTATATCATCCACTCCAATTCTATTCAATACTTATGGGAACGATATCATCGCTTGTGCGTACGTACAGAGTACCGTCTCCACGAATGTGATGAGATTCATTTTCCATGATTAACCAATCATGTTTGATTATAAAGTATATATAATAAATAAAAATGAAATATATTAAATAATAATGATACTTTATTTATTTACATATATGTTTCATTTACATAGTTCCATTCAATTCAATAAGGAAACAAAAACAGTGTTCATGCGTACGTACGGCCTACCATCTCCATGAACGGTGTATTTCATTCCATTTTTCTATCTATCATATATATTTATATGCTGAATATAAATTATATATAAAAATAATGTTTTATGTTATAGAATTAAGTAAATCGGGATATATGTAATAATATCAAGAACAACAAATCGAACACGTACGATAAATGAAACGATTTTACCCAAAACACTGCTTTAACATGGAGTTTACAAAAGATTGGTTAATATAAAGTCATAAGTGGACCATATATGAAAAAAAATATGATTCTTTAATAAGTCAATGAAATTATTTAAATCATTATACATTAGTTTTGGATACATACAAATCATATCATACATAAGGTAAGGGATAATTATTCCAATATTGTATTTATCCGAGACTGTTTACTCGTAAGTATTTACTGGGGTTATATTTTTCACCCATGTCCATAAAAATGTATTTAATAAAGTGTTTAATATTCTTCCATGTATTTTTAAAGTCATGTTTACCCCTTTTTGAGTTTAACTTTGTGTTATGGAAGGAATCATTCTTTTGTTTACCATATGAGGTACTTTTTGAATTTTTTGGTAAAAGTATGAGGAGAATGTTTTTTTAACTTATACGGCCTGAATGGATTTTTATGGTTTCATAATGCCTAATTTTCATGAAGCTTATTCTACATTTTTTCATTATTATTTTCAACAAAATCCTTTTCTTTTAAAATTTCATGGCATTTTGTGAAAAGAAAATGATTTTAAAGAATAAAGGATATTTTCCTCAAGAATTTATTTCAAGTGTTTTGTCAAAACCATTTTCCATATAAGATGATATTATTTAGTATAATTATGTTTCATGTATATTGTATCTATTATTTACCTGGTTTTATTATTCTTATGATGAAATGATATCCATTTGTTTTATATGGATTATGTTATGATGGGATGATGTTCATGAAACCCATTTTATTCTTTGGGTTATGATGTATGATTTATATTTATTTTGTGGCACAAGTAAGAATGATTTCATTATGAGATGGGTGGGACCTATATCTCCCTTAAATTCATTGGGTAAAGATTTATATCTCTTTATATAGACATGGTTGGAATGGTAAGTTAATCTGGTTCAGTGATACAGAACCAGAACGAGGAGTGAACTTGATTCAGAAAGGGACTTTTTCCACTATGATGGTCTTAGAAGAAATGTCTTGACTACTATGGAAATAATATCATGTGCTTAATGGTTTTTCACAATTAAATGTTTTATTCCCATGCTATTTTATCATGACTGGTGTTCCTTTATGACCTATGCATTATGTACTGCCAAGATTTATTTCACAACTCATGATTTTGATTTGTAAACTTTATATTCATGTTTTGAAGTTCAAATGTATATGGTTTGTTTTATTTTCTACATGCTTACCATTTCTAAGCATTTGAGATCACCCTTTATATGTTTCCTTTTCCCCGGGATATAAATAAAGGTTTTAGGTATGAAAAAAATAAGATATTTATAAGAGATGTTGAAGATCTTTTACCATGATTAGAAGATTATATTATGAGTTTCCAAAGACACTAAACTATTATGGTCCTTTGGTGTCTTTTTTGTTATGTATTAGGTATTCCACAAAAGTAATATAATGTCCATGTATATCAAGTATTGTTCTCTACATTTCGTGTGTGGATGCATTGTCTTAAATGTATATGTAATAGGTTGTATCATAACTAGAGGTGGTGTATACATGGTTTGAGAGGTAAATCCATTATAGTATAAAGATAGAGGCGTGGGTTGGAGCATCCCTAGAGGTTCTTGTATTGGATGGAAATATGTGGTAAATTTTTTACCACTGATAGTTCAGGGTGTGAACAAGTATAATGAGTACTCATTATAACTCTAAGAGAACCCCATATCTGACCCATAATAGTATGATAAGGAGAGTTCAACACCAGTTCAAATGATTGGTGATTAAAAATTGACAATGAATAAGAACATGCGAGTAAATTTAATTCATATGAGAAATATTACAATTATTATAATAGAAAAGGGAACCAAATAATGTAGAAATTGTTTAAAAATTTATAGATCATTTTCAAATAGTTTCTACCATCAAATTTATTAAATATCATATATAATCTGTGTAATAATGAAATGTACATTTTTTAGAAATTATTTTAGAAAATAATGCATAAAACATTATTGTGAAACAAGGCAGAACACATATCATAACTTGTATTATAAACAATAATTTATGACCATGTAATACATATTTTATATAACTTATTTAAAATGTATTTTATTAATTATAATAAAAATATTAAAATGTAAAAATAATAATTTTAAATTTATATAGTAAACAACACATTCTATAATTTATTCCTAAACGTAATGATGGGAATAAATATATGGCATAGAATCTGAAAACTATTAAAAAATAAAAATTAATACATTTCCCTTTTTGAAATAGTGTTTTGGACTTCCACGTTGTCAATATGAATATTTATTATAATGGAATCATGGTTAGTTGTCCAGTATATAGGATTGTGGTGGGTTTGAATATTTCATAATCATTCACTTAAATCTATCTATTTCCTTTGAACATCTTCCAATGGGTTGTCTTTGTAGCCGAAAACACATAATGGTTCTTATGTTCATGATAACTAATGGACATAAATTGTAATGGTAAGAACACGTTGGGTAACATAGTCAATGACACATAAAAACTCACATTGGATGAGAGGATGGGTGGTCGGGAACGTCAATCCCTTCAAGGGTGATAAATTTCTTATTATGGAACTCTGTTGTAGATTTAGTATAATTTCATGAATTCTTTGTTCATTCCATTGTTTGATGTGGGGAAACCAAAATTTAAAATTGAATTATAAAATGAATTAATTTTTAATAACTTGAATTTATTTGAGATTCCCCATCAATAGCAGGATCTATATGTACCAGACGTTCTTCATCGATGGTTAATGTGGATTAGAGTTCCTTTTGTAATTTATTATTATGATATTGGTTTTTAGCTAGATGATGTGACAGTCTACAATTTCATGTCTTCCAAGGATACAAGAATTTATACGATGTAAGGATCAGACCCATAAAATTAGATTCCTCTATAATTTTTTTAATGAAATCAGATCCAAGGTAGTCTGGTTCTATATAATGGGACACATCATACATCTTATTTTCATGTGATATAGAGACAAAATAAATTTAATGTGATGTAGAACAGATGTCTAGGTGAAAGGTTCCATGTAAATATATTGTATGGGACTTATGGTAATGTTTTCTAAAAAGCCTGGAAGAATTGTGGTTTCACAAGGGGGTTATCTTATAAGGATTATGTCCCAATAAGGATGGTTATGTGAGGGAATCATAAAGAATATGGCCCTCTGAGTCAGATGTGAACATATTGGGAATGAGGCCCATAGAAGAATTAGTGTTTTCTAGATGTTTTGATTGAACCTAGAGTAGACATTCTATGTATCCCATTTTGTCAATAATCAATCCCCACATAGTTCAAAATGTGATATGGCTTAGATCTACAGAAGAGGCCCATAAGGTTTGAATGTGTTAGGGGATTATATAGAATGGGAGGCCAGTACCTATGGAATGGTGGTGAATCTCGAGACACTTCGTAATTTATATTTTTGGATGGATCATACACTTACGAGGATGTCTATATGGGTTAAGGATTTCATATTTGTTAGAGGACCATATGGTTTGTGTTTTACACTTATAGAGGAGGTCCTTGTTTCTTGCCATCATGCAGATGTCCTAATAAATTCCAATATCTACTCCCATGTGATTCATTCTTTGTTTTGTAAATAAGGTGAACTAGTAGATATATAATATACAAAATATATTTTTTTGGATGAGGCCTAGGACCAATGGAAGAGGGAATGGAATATTTTTTCTAATACCCATATTATTTAAAGTTTTCATATCCTAGTCCCAATGGGAGAGAGATAGAGAGAAAGAGAATTGAGGTTCCCTTATCCTATGTTATTTTGGGATCAGGATAGATTAATCAGAGTGGGAATGAATAGTTCATGGATTAGAAAAAAGTGGCTCTTAATGTCTTGTTGGCGGAAAGAAATGAGGGAATAAAGAAATAACACTCTTGGAGTTCTCATTCAATGTTGAATGTTTGTATGCAGGATGGGTTGCATATTCATTTCATTTTTAAACACTAGTGTGGGTGTATATGACATTGTGTTTCGCTACAGGGGTCTTAGATCTATCCACATATATAACATATATGTGATTGTTTTTTCCTCTTGCATAGCATCTTCATATTCTAAGAATGGATCCCTCTATGTTTCTTTCTATAATGTGGGGTAATAGAACAAGAATATTTAAACCAGTAATTCTTCACTAAATGGTATCCACAAATGATTTTTGTTTTGAAGATTTCTGGGTGACTCAGTTTTCAAAACTTATGTCTTTTAGTAGGTTTACCTTCAAAAAATTGATGGATATATGACATTATCCAACTTTTCTCCTCTTTCCATCAGTTCATTCTATGGCTCCCTTGTTGAGTTCAAATAAAGGTACATAGTAATTGACTGTTGGGATATTTAATAACTCCTAGGTGGTTGAACAACATTAATTCATATCGGTAGAAAAATTTCACCAACGCTTGAAAATGTATTATTAAATTCTAGAATATAGGGAACAATTCCCCCAATATAAAATTGTTATGTCATTTATAGGGGGTATATCACCACCCTCACCCAATAATGAAGTTTTTCATTTGTGGGGGTGGATGTCAACAATCATGTATGCAAATGAATTTTTCATTTATAGGGGATGAAATAACCTCATGTACCTAAAAAGATATTTCTTTGCGGAACTCCATGTGGAACAATATGATTTTATGTAGAGAAGCGGTTCTCTTATAGAAATATTATACGTCGAGCCCTAGCCCTCCTTTTTTATTTTCAAGATCTTCAAAATCTAACATACAACTATTTGTGTGTATTTTACCCATTAAAAATTCATGTAAGTATGTTTACCGTATATAAATAATTTTTGGGCCAATCCAATTACCCCCATTGGAATCAACATCGATCGGGATGAAGTGGAGGTGATTCTGGTGAGGAATTTTGTCAAATTTGAACTACTTTGTAGTATGTATACCTAGGATAGTCAGATTTGAGCTGATAAATTCTAGATAATTTCTCATGGCTGATTAAAATTGTAATTAAAATACTTATAATACTACGGTCATCCTATTTGTATTAAATACCTTAAAATTGTCTTATATTTTTTCGGAGCCAAAGTACACAATAAGCTTTGTTTGACTATTTCTATACATAGTTGGAATTCCAAAAAAAACATTTCTTGTTTAGAATCATCACCCTAATTTTTTACCAATTCCACAATGGTGTTTACTTAATTGGTGTCACATGAAATTTTTTAGGCCTCCCAATGCGAGTTATCATCATGACATGTTTTTTGGCATTTTTTGTTGCTCAATATCTTCATAAGACATGAAAATCGTATATCTAGACAGATAGGGTCTACTTTTACACAGGTTTCCAATTTTGTGGTCCCAACATGGTGAGCACTATGGCTCCTTTTGTGGAAATGTTAGAGCTAGTAAATCTTGACTATCATTTCATGGATTTTAGGTCGAACATCATTGACCAGGAATTATGGGGTGATGATTCATACATGTCTTGTGGGGTGATAATTTTCCCATATCCCTTAGATATGTGATGTAGGATTTGGGGGTCAAGAATTTTTTATTATAGATCAGATGCATGATTCGATAAAAGTACTTGGGGATTTGACATAGACTATGATTGAAATGTAGTTTTCAAGTTAGATTTTGTAGGGATAATGAATATAAAAGAGTTATTTCCTGAGAACAATGATGGATCTGGTTTATAGAAACATTTTATCAGGGATTTCTAAAAATCCACTTTGGGATTATTATTCCTAGAAAAAACAATTTATCCCTGGGACACTAAATATCCATTTATGATGGATGGGAGTTTGTGAAGTTTCAATATTCTCGTGACTCCAAAGTGTGATTTATCCTGTGAAGATGTCTAATAATTGTGTGAGAATCTGTATTTTTATTTTACATGAATGGGAACCACTCTAACATGAATTTGGATTGAGTAAAAGAGGGTTAATGAACTGTTTAGTGTTTCTAGGATATATAATGTGTAGTTAAACATATTACAATGGTGATATTTGAGAAAAAATTTAATTTCATTTGGATTTGAATGAGTTGTTAGAAATTTTCCACACTATGGTGATTTCCAGTAGAATACACCACCATCATCAAGAATGATGTGATAAAATTGTATCTTGAAAACAGGGGATACCAAATCTATGAATTGACAGGGTATAATCATATCTTTTGGTATTTCAAATGTCCAAGAAAACTCTCATGAGGATGAAATTGACTTTGGTTGACATAACCATTTTTTGTGGGAAATTTATCTAAATCCAACAGGAGAATATTAATACATAGTAAAAAAGGAGTCCCCATGACACAAACCCTACATTTATGATAGCTAGAGATAACTTATTAACACTCATATTTCCCCAGACAAAAATGTTGGTTTCTATAATGGTGTTTCCTAAATATGGAATGATGATTTAGTATCAAAATTATCTGAGAATTTGAACGAGTATTTGACACATGTATACCTGACCAACACATTGGAAGGGTGATTTCTTTTTTCATTCTTGAGTCAAAAGGATTAGGATATGACATCACTATGTATCTAATCACATTGGGAATTATGAAATATGTATATTGTTTTTATATTATTTATAAAAATAATTTTATTGTGTGGATATGGGGTAATGTTTTTATTAAAGTCTCAAAAATAGTGTGAGAACATGTACTGAACTCTCCTATGTAGATTTTTTCACATTCATATGAAAGTTGGAGTAATTTGGAATTATGGATGTACCAGAATGTAGGATTAGAGTTTCACTACATATCTCATCAATAAAATAATCATACCATATATAGATTATTTAAATTTTTCAATTCATTTTCATTCATTGAAGATATAATCCATACAATTTAACATTACAAAGTAAGGATGTAGGTGACCCAATATGAGAACAAAGGATCAATCCTCATCAATGATATTTGGACATTGTAAGAATCCCCATCTGAATGGAATGTAATGTTTGAAATATGCTGATTCCTGATTCGGTTTCTCAGGTCATTTATGCTTCATAAATAGAGAAAGACTACATTTTGAATTAATATACTGGAGACGTTGTCATAAATTTGTGAATTATCAATGTAGGAAACATAAGATCATATAGGTTTTGGTCATGTGGCTAGTATCGTGTGTTATGGAAACCATTAATAATAAAAGGATCATCGGACCAATATGTTCTATCATACCTTATACATTAAAAGGAATAATGAAAAAAATTGGGGGGTTATAAAATTAGGAAAAATAATATGGGATAAGTATTATAGGAGTGACTAGTAACTCTATTATAAAAGTGGCTTACAACACGATGTATTTGGGGATGACATAGATAACCGAAGTCTCTCCTGATGAAAAATTTTCTATTCGTTCAGGGTAATTTTTAGTGTGTCATGTGAAGATCAGGACTGCGGAATATAATTCATATTCAAAAAAATTACTCACCGAAAAATTATCCCCATGTTATTTATGAACAGGGAAATATTTCTAGATCTGTAATTTCCTTGGTCAAAATCCATGACTGGTGGAAGGAATACGATAAAGTATTCAAGGAAAATGCAGACCTAACATTTTTCATGGAATGAGAATTTCTCTAGATTGATGAAGCTCATGTGAAGAGAAGTAGATGTTTTCATTTGAAAATAAATTCAAGGTCGGGATAAAGGATTCTAGCATCGTAATGTATAATTTTTGTAAAGAAACCAACACACATGTTTTTCGGAAAAAATATCCCTGTGTAGATCCTATATATTCACAGGGAGGAGAGGGGAATCATTTTTTATGTTTCATATATTCCTCGAGTTGGATATAAATGCATCACTACATATCTTATCTGGATAAGATCCATGCCACATATAGTTATTAGAATATATCATGGTGCAAGAATGATTCCATAAAATAGGGTTGTTATCTCTTGAAATGGAATAGAGGAATAATATTGAATTTATGAGTCATCAAATACTAATGTGATGGGGTAAGGCTAATTTTCACCACCATGTACTGTGGATGATTTTTTTCTCACCTCATACTGAGTCTCATGAGGCATATTGGGTTTTTCAATGAATTAGTGTTAAAATTTAACATTTCATAGTATTGATCTCAATGGTTTGTAATTGTATTAAAGTGACTTCTGTGGATAATAAGTGATGAATCAATGTTAATTTCATTTCAAGGAGACCCTATTTTACAAAATATATCAATAAATATTTTATTTGGGCCACTATCATGATGTTAAAGGGAATTGACATTTTGATGAGTTTAGGATGGTGTTGGGCCTTAGATAAGGGACTATTGGGTCATTAGGTATCCAATGATTATGTGAATAAATCCATAAAATGTTCTAAAAGGATACCTAAATAGGTCTAAACAATACATGGGGATGTAATATTTTGTTGTTGTTGGACCTAGGATAGGAGATCTAATCATCACTACATATCCTATTAAATCATGAATCATTCAACACATTGTTCTTATTCCTCGAATGGTAGAGGAAATAATTCATGGGGATATTTCCACTCTAGTGGGGAAATATAAATATCTCACACTTCCTACAAGAGGAATCCACTATATTCCATAAATTTTATGACTATAATTTAATTTCATGTTCCAAGCAAGATTACTATAAATTTTAACAAAGTTTGATAATGAAAAATTATTTTGTGTTGTTTAATTAATTTCATCTAAAACCCATATTGTTAGAATAAAATATTGTGATAAGCACCATGATGCTATGAAATTTGAAATCATTGCAAGGAGGAAATTGGATTTACATTTTTTATTATCTCGTGATATAGACAGAAAAATCCTATTTTGAAGATTAAGCATCAAATATCGAATATTAATTTTAACATCATTCAACTAAAAAAAGGAACAATGTAGTTTAACGTCATATGGTGAATACACGAGTTCCATGAATACTTGTGGTATTTCATCTAGAACCAAATTTTATTGGTAGTCATAATATGTTTCTCATCCATTGAGATAGATAAATAAGCACCATTAGTTTAATATTTTTTTATAACATAATGTCCGTCCAAATTTATTTCTAGATTGGGAGGTGTCCTTGTGATTATCATCAGTGTCCCAAGGATAGGAAACAACGCTGCCTCAAGGAATTATTGGGGGTGGGGGGGTTTTTCCTAAATTATCAATAATTTTTTTATGAACATCTCGATAATGAAAGGTATGCAATAGTTTTTCAAAAAGTAACTGTAATTCATAAAGTTATTTTGTGGGTTTCTTCTATATGTTTGGATTTTCACATATAGACCCACAGAGTAATAAAATTTGATATTTGATTTGAATTAATTCCAATATATCATATAGAAATGAGTATAAGTTTGCATGTGTAGTGGTATGGTTCGTGTTTTGATAATTCCACAATTCATACATATTCTTGTCTAGAAATCAATTGTCATCATTATCTTCCATATTTTAGTGTATATTTGATATGGAATTATTTAAGGCCTCTATAATTCTATTATCCACTCTTTGATAACATGCTGACTTGTTTGATTTGATGTTATACTATTAATATAGCATCTCCAATCCATCAAATGATAAATAGGTGTCATTATCAATCAGTACTGTTTGAAGGAAACAAAATCTGGTAATGATTTATGATTTTAAATATTTGATGATATGACCTGATTTGAATTTTTAAGGGTCATAGATTTTTTCCAATTAGATATGATGATAGTTTATGGGATATAATTGAAATACTTATTTATTGTGGAAGAATATGGTTCCTTAATGTCCATTCCCTATACGGAAAATGTGTAGGAGTATTTGGATGTTTATTGAAACACCAAGGGTTGATGATTGATGTTTGATTTCACTTGGAATAGTTGGTCCTCTTTTAAAATGTTTGTGTATTACTAAATATAGTGGTCAACTTGTACTGAAGCCTATGGATTTGATTTTAAATTTAGATTCATGACTGGTGGACACATTAGGATCTGGAGAAATCATATTTCATAAATATAGTGGTATCTTCTCTGTCAAATAGCTCTATCAATGGCCCTATGATGGCCCAAATTATGGCATAGTTTTTTAGTATTCACACCATCATATTGAACAATATTCTTTTTGGGATGTTGGATATTCACTTTCCCAACTCTATCTTATTAGAGTACTCTAATTTGAAGATTGAGAGTTGACATACCGATGTAGAATATGGGGAGGAGTACTTCCATGTCTTTATAGTATGGAAATTTCCAATATGGCCATCGATTCAAGTAATATATAAGAATATGGGCCTTATTCGGGTTCCCCCTCATCCCATGAAATGTGGATTAAAAAATTTCAATAAAAAGAAGCAATTCGGGAAATTTGGGTGATGGTTGTCTATAACCAGTGTCACACACCTTGTTGTAGGACCTTATCCTCTGGGAATTGAAAAAACATCATAAATCACTTTGTGGACCCATGATCAAAATTTGAGAGCATTCGGTGATGCAAAATTATGAAGACTAGTTCATCTCAGTCTGGATCTGCTAGACCAGTGGACGAATTTTACAGGGTGTTTTTGTGTTAATTTTTATAGCATGAGGAATTATTCAATATAAGTTCCCATGTTAATTCTTCAATTAGACCCCAAACATAATCTATATGTGTGATTATCTCTTCCTTTTGGTGTAACAATCATGGTTTCTCTTATTGATAAACATTTACGGATATCCTTTTACCTTCAAGTGATTTACATGTACCTGATGGGCTAGTTCGATCGTTGTAATGAAGGATTCATATTCATCTACATTATTTTTACACCCTTCTAATAGAAGGAAGTAGTTGGGTATGACTTTATTTGTTTTGGAAACAAGGATTACTCCCAATATGTCATTATTGTGCTTGGGGTCTTCAATCATCTTCCCCATTGAGCTTCTAGTTTCACCATTAAAATAAACTCACTATATCTGGGGGTCCTCAAAAAGAGAGAATATATAACAAATGGAATGTTCATTATGCAGTTATATCATATATGATGATGGAAGATTTTCAAGGATTTATTTCAATTAAAATATAATTATAACTTTCTATGGAAGGAACTAAATATCAAATAGATATAGGAAAAATCAACACCAAGAAAGATGACCCGTAATAATCATACAACTGATATATATTTGAGTTAGTTTCTATAAGAGACCATATAGAAATCACAATTTTTTAGTCAATGCTGTAGTATTGAGAATTTAGTGATAAGTTATATATAGTTCATCTCGATATCAAAATAATGAATATTAACATCATGTATCATTCACCAAAGGTAATAAAATAATTTTTTTCTACCGACGGCATTCTTTTATTAATGTAAGGAACCCGATGACAACTATTGGGATATAACCTATATGATGAGAAATATTCATTTGTTAAAATTCATTAGAACTTGTGGGATAAAAATATTTGTCTAACAGTCCACAATACACTTATTTGTCACCCCATTCATTATCATACTAATAAAGGGATAGAATTTTCCTACATGGTTTGATATAAAAAATAGAATATAGGTCATGTTTCATTGAATTACGTTCAACTATTTGAGGTTTTCAAAATTTACATTAAAGGGATATCCTTTTTTAATCATGTTAAACATTGATTCCATGATCATGTATGATAATGCTGATGAATTTACCTAATGTAACAGTCCTAGAACATTTAAGGTGGGGTCCATTTTAAGGTTATGCCATCATAGATTTGTGAATATTGTTTCGTGATCATCTATATGGTCAGAACATTGTTGATATTTATTATCCATATAGTTAATATAGATTTTATAAAAACATAAGGAACTTTTTAAATATGTGATTCTTGTACCATTGGAATGTAATAAACAAATTAGGCAACCCAAATGGAAATAAAATATATAAAAACTCTCATTAAGGGGCCTAAAATGGGTTTCATTCTTCATATTATTAGGCCATTATTATTTTATTATAATCTAAATTTACATACATGATGGATGGTTTGATATATATCCATAACATCAATAAGTAGCAATTTGATCATGACTGGGAAGTCATCATTTTTATAGTGTCAGTTGAGATACCTAAAATTGATAGAGAATTAGTTTTTCACATTTTTATTATTGATGGTAAGTATATTAGTAGAAAAATTGGATATTGGACTTCTTTAATTATTTTTTCATTGTTGTAACATTCATGCTCATATTCGATTTGTGTGGCCTGATTTTGGTGTGACCTTCTATATTCTTGCTTATTGCATCAATAGTCTTATGAAATTTTATGTGGTTAGTGGACACCTCAAAAATGAGGGATAAAATCTCTATATAGTTTCATTATATAATTTGAAAATATTTCATTATTTTCAGGTTATATACCACTTTTTATTTGGAATATGCAATAGAATTGATCAATATGGGTCATGGGTCCTCTTTAACACACAGATTTATCCCACTGAGTCCATCAATGTCTATAGAGACACCCTTCTCAAATTCAAAAGGGGCATCCTTATGGTCCTCCACATCTTATTCCTACCATTAACTTGCTTTGACTATAGGGTAATTTGGTGATGAAGGAAATTATTTAGTATTATAAGAAGAGAAAATGTTTGGAAATCCTTAAGGTGACAAAAATCTCTTTAACTTGGAGAACAATGCGGTTTTTATTTGATGTTTTGTAGGAGAGGTGATAGATATGGGATTAAGGAATCCATATTCTACTTATCATATTATGTATTATTCCATATAAAATGATGAAGTATGTAATTATTTTCCCTTATGTGATGAAATGAGTATGTATTCATCTAAGCTTCTTTCCCAATCTAGAGAGTTATGATCCTTTGCAACACTATAGGACTCAAATGTCCGGATTGATATCAAGAAGGCTATAAAATATGCCTCTAATTTTGGACTCATATACTCTACCTGATTGATGTTTAACATCTAATCTTCACTAATCTTTTTCAAGGGATTATACTGGATCATGTATTGACCATTCATGGTAGTGAACTAGGTGACACCATCAACCGTGGGTTGTTTCCCTTCCCATTGATATAATCCTATAAGATAATTATTTAACAAATGAGAATCTTATTTGGCAAAATATAAATACCAAAAAACCTCTATGTCCTTTAATGTATTATTTTATTCACACATGATTTTATGTGGCAATTTCAACATTTTTATGAAACCATGGCCTTCTAGTAAATGCATTGAAGTTCATATCATGTCGTATAAGAAGATATTCTATGTTAGATACAATACACCCCAAACTATGGCATGAACATGATTTTACCAAGTGTCTTATAGATTTTTTTTAATAGCCATGTAGTTTTATAGAATATGGTTCAAGGTTATCCTCGCTATGCTTCAATTGGTGATGTGTCTATACTGGACTAATATTATCTATAGAGGCATTATCAGCAAAATCCAATTGAACATCAATTCCATTTACCCAGCCCGAGACATACAAGGGTCTAATGTGACCTTATATAATGACATATATATTATCATACATAATTTAGATAACCAAGTTATATTCTATGGTGATGGTATCTGTATGATATACCTCAAAATTTTTATATTCCACTTCAAACTCTTGGGTCATGAAAATTACTTATGGCGTTCTTCCATATGTTCTTTTGAGAATCTCAAGGAATCTAGGATAGTAAACATGATGACAAAAAAGCTAATTTGTTTAAGATTTCATGTTTTAGTCCTAAATATTTTCATTTACCATCATTAAAATACTATTTCATATATGATTTTGGGGATACAGTTTTGGTTATAGATGGATTGTTCTACAAAAATGTAGTTGAGGGTTCTCATGTTTTTTCCTGGTTGGATCAAGTTTGACTACATAATTTTTTAGGCTGATCAGACACATATAACCTCTATCATTTATATTCCAAAATGATCAAGTTATGATGAATTTTAAAAAATACAGGGGGTATCCCATGTATTATGGGACTCAATGAAGGGATCTTCCATAATTGTTGAAAACAACGACAGTTGTATTAGGTTTGTGGCTAGAATATTTTCTTCTATCATGACTACATATTCTATTATACCCTCTGATCTTGTGAATTATTCCACCAATTCTCCAATACCGTGTTGGGAAATCGAGTTCGTATCCAAAATCATCATTTGATAATGGATCCATTAAATAGGTGACATTAATGGAAAAGGGAATAATTCCTCATCTAATGATGATTTGTTTAGATGACCATTTCTGGTGGCATAGTTTTACAGGTTACTGCACACATTTTAGAATCATATGGACTAAATTTTTAGATATTCAACACTAACATGGCCCTTGAAACAATTTCATCTTCATAAAATTTTTCTCAGGATTTTGTGGAATGAAGATTCATAGAGGATAACATTTTGGGGAATTTGATGGTTATGGTGTTAGTTGGTCACAATATAAGTGGATATGGGTATAGATGGTTGTCTCAACTTTTCTAAGATGAATGAATGAGTTTATTTAATTGTTTTTTAGTAATCTATTCACTAATTTTTTTCCTTTTCTTACAACATCAATATATTCATCCACATACTTGGTAATATTTTTCAAATCATAAATTATCTGTTTCAGTAATTTCCACAACATCACCTTCTGATATTCTGCAATTATTAAATGATTTATTAGAAAATTAGGAATTCATAATTTTTGTTACCAAAATTCCGATGAATGGGAAAATAATCATGATGATCTTAGATTCCAATATTTTTCTCCCATGGGTTCTGGAAGGAGGAGTATGTTATTTTCCAAAGCTTCTATAATGTACCCACATACATCCACATCTTATAAAGAAAAAAATTTATTATTTCAATCAACTAATTAATTTCAACATCGTCCCATATAATCATACTAACAAGGTATGGGTAATTATTGATTCCCCGGGGGTACCACATGATATGGTGTTGGATTTGGAGATGAATTTGGTGCATAGGTTGTCATAATTCTGAAATATACAAGTTCTATTTTTCATATCCTCATTCTATGGGTGGATTGAATCACTCAGGTATTCATCGTAGTCCAAATTATATAATATTTTATTATTTGAGAAATTATAGTGAGATCCCAAAACCAAAATATATATCTGATAATGATGAGTGTCATTAAAAAGTCATCACAATGGTTCTCTAGGAAAATAGAAGTGAAATCATCTTGTGGAAGCTATATTTTCTGGGGTTAGGTCATCCGCATCTATCTAGCGAAGAAATATTTCACCCTCTCATTATATAAATATTCAGAGTTTGAAAAGTCAAGGAACATTTTCTTTTTCAATGCTGAGGTGAATGTGAAGAAAAGATTTTCTTTCTAATCATCTCATAGAATAATTTACTTAGCTAATAAAAGGTTTACTACATTAAAACTAACCGTTGTAGGGTTTTAAAAAAAAATATGTTCCACTAATTAATATTTATCAAGGATTCCCAACATGATATTACAATAGGACAAAAAAGTTTCTAGATTTTTTTCGAGGTCTTCTAAGATGTTGAATATTGGAATCGTAAGGCTCAAAAAATATGATAGGGTAGTGATATAAATCTCCCATTCTTGGTATATTTTTTATTTCATTACCAGTGCACACAATTCATCTATGGATTAAAATCATGATTGAAATGATTCAGTGTTGTCAACAATACATTGATGAATATTTCATTTAGCAGGGTTAACAATAAGAGTGAAAATTAGAACAACAGATGGACACATTGGATCTACAAATATTTATGTATGACATCTGGTATGGGAAATATATTTTTTGGTTTTTTATAATCAGTTATAGATGCTTCTCTAGTATAGGGATTTCATGATATCCTCCAATGACTAGGCCTAGGTAAATAAATTGATTGTTAATAGGGTCAAGAAGATGTCCTGATCTACATCATTTACTAGGTTAACCCTTATGGTTGGATTACACAAGTCATAATTTTGGGTTGAGGATCATCACCTGGAACATTTTTAATATTAATAATTTTTGCAATATATCTATAGTTAGTCTTCTCACCTCATTCACCTATTCGTTGTACATAGAGAATCCCTATTTGGGTCTGATGTTTTCAAAAACATTAGTATATGGATGGTTTATAAATATTACATTTACATTTTCTTTATTGATGGCTAAAAGAGGCGGATGCAATGGAGTATCTAAGGGAATCCCTAGATTCAATGTATTTCATTAGTTTCAGTTACACACATCTATCATTTCCTTCAGTGCGAATCATGTTCCTTGGGGTATCTTCTAATTTGTCTGGTACATTGGAAACTTCTCCAACACAATCCCCATCAATGAAACCTATGATTTTTATTGATTCATATCACATTTTATCCATTTCATTGACCATAGAATGTTAGAAGGGTCGTTGGATCCCTTTACCAGACCTCTTCTATTCTTCCAGAGATCCTCTTCAAGCTTCATTGGGAAGAGTGACTATGTGGGAACCACCACATAACATTTCCATGCATGTATGTTCTAAGATATTTTGGTCAAGAGCCGGTAATAATTAGAAAACCATATTTCTTAGTGGTCCCCTCTTATCAATAAAAGACTAATTAACATTATAATGGCATTGAGTAAAAAATTACACAATCCCTATGGGATGGTGTTCCTCCTGTTCTTCCATTATTATACCCCTATATTTTTCTCTCAAAATTGAAGTAGTATGTTTTATTAAATATTTCGTATCCCTATGGACTAAGGATGATCTCATACCATGAATATTGTGGGTATGGACTAGTATCTCTAGAAATTGTATATCATTGTTTTTTAATGAGTCGGGTACAATACATTATCTACTCACGAATCACCCACTTTCGAGGAAATAAGTACTTCCAGATGATTAGTTTCCCTTAATCGATAAGACCAATTATTTTTCTTAGTTCCCTAGATTATTATATTTATAATATATTTCTCTCATTAGGCCAAACACTTTTGAGACATCATCATGGATGATACATATTGAAATATCTATCTTTACTGATGAGGGTATTTACTAGTATCAACCATAGAAAAATGAAATTAATAGATACCACCTCTGTTAAATTTTTTGGAATACTGATTGAGGTGAAATAGGGATCTCAATTTTTACCCCTTTAGAATATGTCAACACTTGGTGAGGTATCAATGATTCATTGATTCAATTTTTGAAACACCATATGTCATTACAGTTGATGATAATTTAACTAATTTTATGATCTTGGTTTTGATACTGTTGGAAGGGATTATTATTATATTTTACAATGAATCTCTCCCAATACATTAACATGGAATTCATAACCATCATGAGAATGAAAAACGTATCCTTTAGGTATTCGATAGTTTTCTAGAGATTAATATTTATGTTTTCAATGAATGCTTATGAAAATACCTATATAATTTCAAACTAATTTGTATATTTGGTCCAAAACATGATGGGTATTTTAACACCCCATGACATTATAGTACGTTATCTACTTAAAGTAATTCAATATATTGCACTACAAGAAACACCAAGTTTGAACGCCCCACAACATAAAAAACTAAATGTTCAAAAAGCGGTTATGAATAGTATTAAATGCATTTTGAATCTTTTATACTCTATAAAATTTTAACACCCATATAATCTGTTTCTTAGACATTATATAAGAACAAAGTCAATTTTTTAGATAAAGGAAGTATTTTTCAAAAATGAAATTTTATAGCCTAATAATGGTGGATTTTTTTAAAATTAAATATATGACACTTTTATATTAAATTTGACATAATGAACTTCTTATTTAGAAGAAAGATATAAATTTTTTGGTACCTTTATGATAACTTTCTTATTTTGATGAATAGTGAAAAATACTATGTTTTCATCAAAAAGAACTATTTTAATCGAAATAATTTATAGAGTTAAATCATGAATTTGAATTGTTTTGAAGTATAATTATATTATATTTTTTCATTTAATTCAATTTAGGTCATTATAAGTAATTTCACATTTATATTTTACATAAACACATTTTAATATTTTGATAGTTTATAATTTTTTTAAAACCCACTTTTTGGTTTTGACAACCGAAAATAATTTTAAATTAATAAATCAATCTTCTATGATTTTAATTGGGTAAAATGGGATTCATTTTTTAATTAGGAGTATGAAAATTATCTTAGGGTAAATTGATCGAATGTTTTCTAAAAATTTTCAATTTTTGATGAATAGTGAAAAACACTACGTTATAATTTAAAACTGATTTTTTATTTATATAATTATTTATTTTATATAAATTTATTTTAAGTCAAAATAGATATATATTACCTAAATAATTTCAATTTAATTCATTGGAATAATTTATAATAAAATTACATGTATAAAATTTTATTGAACATTTTAACGTTTTTAAACCACCTTCTAAAAGCATTTGAAAATTTACATAAAACAAAATTTTACCAATTCTGTGAGTTTTATTTCAAAAATAATAGATAAACGGTTAAAATCAGATCAGAAAGTTAAATTTTGTTCAATAATATGACAATTGTTTTTGGTGAATAATATCTTTTGACTTTTATTTACTGCAGTTCAGAGTAAATAGGGTAATTAAGGGTAAAAATGATATTATAATCACCGTAAAACATGACCTAATTCTATTGGATAAATTTAATATGACCAAAATTGTAACATCCCAGGTAAATAAAAAATAAATAATTTTCATATTTATTAATATTTACGAATTAAATATTAATTTTAATTAAAAGGTGTTTCTACGTTCGATAGCGAACTCGGTACGCAACGATGAGTTTCTTTGAAAACTTACGTTGCACACAAGTAATAAAATAATATTATTTTAAATGTTAGTTAACGAGTAGTCGTTGTACTAGCAGGAATGGATAGAAATAACTAAAATATGATTATATATGTTTTTAAATGTTTTTACATTTACCCAATAAAAGATAAAGGCTTAAAATACGGAAAGAGTTCAATTTTAGGCATTTATACCCTAATTTTCACGAAAGGTCTACTTATCACCTTTTGATGGAGAACCGTAATTAAATATAGTTTTGATCGATCTTATAAATTCTATTGGACCAAATATAACTCTTCTTTAGAATCGGGACATCAAAATTTACTTTGTGTAAATTTTTGGTACCTTTCTGATAAAGTTCTTTTTTTAATGAATAGTGTAAAATGTTGTATTTTAATTCAAAACCTCTTTTTAATCTAATTAATTCATATGATTAGATTATCTTTTGAATTGGTTTTAAAGTGAAATTAGAAAATATTTTTACCATTAAATCCAATAGTGGTCTTTGGAATTAATTTCACTTTGAAATCGGACTAAAACTAGTGTCAATCTTTTGATACTTATTGTTTCATAAAAACACGCTATTTGCTCTGACAGCGGGAATTAATTATTAAATTAATTAATGTGACTTATATGTTTTGAATTTTGTAAAATATACTTCATTTTTGAATTCGTAATATCAAATATAGCTTAGGGTGAATTTTTGGTAATTTTCTGAAAAAATTCTATTTTTGATGAATAGTGAAACCACTAAGTGGTACTTATAAAGACTGATTTTCCGTTTAAATGAAATTTTGCCATCATTGTGTTTTGAATTACAAAAATCCGACATACATGGTTGTCATTAAGAAGTAAAATGTGGTTCAATGAGATTATAATAATTTTTTGGTGAATAGTAACTTATTAAGTTCTTAATCGCGATTAGTGGTAATTAGTGTAGTTTAAGGTAAAAATAATGCTTTAATAAAATAAGATGAGATTGACACATGTCCTACCCTCATTGGTTGTGTCATGGCCGACCAAGACAAGCCATGGGTAAACTTGGGGACCCCATGGAGACACTTTGGTTGGGAAATGACATAAATAACGTTTTATTTAATGTAAAAGTAAAAATGACACAAACATGATATGTTATACTAAAACAATTTTTAAATGGGGTTATACAAGTCAGATTTTTTATTATAAATAGTCATTAGAAAGCTAAAAATATTTCCTACATCATAGTATTTGTTTTATAATTTTTAGACACTAAATAAATTAAATTATTAATGACATCATGATGATGCAGCGATGACCTCATTATTTGACGATTTAAATAAAATGGAAAGATAATGTAAAATATATGAACTACACATGTCCAAAACCAATTGGATGAGTGGATTTCGAACCCTTATCACCTTATCCACGAATTATATCAATGTGGGACCTTTTAAAACCGAAACACATTTTCAAATAAAGTAATATTTCTTTACTTTTCAAAAGTGCCCCTCCTCTCCTCTTATAAAAGGCCCCCACCTCTACCCCATTTCACACACTCCTCAAGCCTTTGGCTCGCCCAACCCCTACCCATTTACTCTTTCCACATACCTCTCCTCATCCTAGAGTATTTCCTTTGGGCAGAATCCTTTCAAAGGAAGCCTTTAGGCTCAAATCAAAAGTAGTTACACTTTTAAAGGTAATTCATTCTCTCTTGTTCATTTGTTTTATTTTGCTTCTCCAACCCTCTAAACACTTTTTATTTACTTCTTTTGTAACAAAACCAGTATCTTCAATATACTAGGATGTTGTTATATGATTTATTCTAGCTACACTCTCACACAACTACATCAAATGGTTAAAGAACATACGGTTTCCGTGGATGGCGAAATTCTGCCTCCCGAAACGATGATTGTTCAATACTCATTTAACACCTTCAAAGGTGGCCATTATGATGTCACTATTTTTATATATGATATATAATATGTTTATTTTTTCTTTAAGCTTCTGTATTTTTCATTTTGGTCATACCTTTATGGTTTCCATTATGGGTAAACACGATATCTTCATTTAAGGAAGTGCGGACTATCGCCCCCTCAAAGTGATGTGATTCGTTAATGCCATATGTGGGACGTGTAAAGGATGGATTTAAATTTATTATATATGATGTTATACTGGAATTATAATATACCTCTATATCATTATTATTTATTTCCATTAATGTATGAGATAGAAATGAAAGTAGCGTTCATGCGTACGTACGGCTTACCGTCTCCATGAACGGTGCATTTCATTTCCTATCCCCAAATGTAATGTACTATTAAAAGTACATGTATATAATGGATATATATAATTAATGATATATCTAAATGATGAATATAATTCCGGAATTAAAATATACATACCTCTCATTTAGTTTTAATTCCATTAATATGACAAAGAAATGAAAGTAGCGTTCATGCGTACGTACGGCTTACCGTCTCCATGAACGGTGCATTTCATTTCTTACCTCTAAATGATTATGTAATATTATAAATACATGTATATGCTGGATATATATGATATATATGATATCCAAATCAGGAATTTCATTCTGGATATAAAGAACTTTTGACCACACGAACAACATGTAATTGTAAGAAGTCAACTTTCGACTTAAGAACCAAATATTGACAAAAAAAACATTATTAACTTAAATGGTTACATAATGTTTATAACATGGAAATAAGTGATATAAAAGGAATAATGAACTTTAAAAAGGTTCTTAATCAAGTATAAATTAACTCAAGTTTATTATTCAGGACGTTAAAGAACGATCGAGTCAAGTCGGACCCGAGGTAAGGGACTTCGTCTCAATCTCCTTTCATTGAGGCATATTTCATTTTATACACAACTTTCTTTTATACGGTGTATAAACCCCTTTGACTTTTACTTTTATACAAAAGTAATCTTTTTCTACGAAGCCTTTTACAAAATGACAAAAAGGAATGTTTCTTTTAACGTACGCGGCGACAACAACCTTTTCTGCCGCCGCGAGTATTATTTGGTCTTTGGCTTTCTTAACAAGACGTAATGTTTTTAGAATAAAATAAATACCATATACTCTTTTATGTATTTTGGTATTGAAAATGGTTTTGAAAAAGGATTCTATTATGTCAATATATTTATGATATATTGTGATTGAAATGTGGAAATGTTATCATTCCTTTATATTGGTTTTATGTTTTATGATTTTATACTGGTACTTGGACATTTTAACGGGTGGTTACGTTATAAACCATATGACGGGTGGTGCCGTGAATACCAGGACGATTGGTTACGTTATAACCTCCAATTCATTGGGTATGGAAGTCGGCCGTATGGCTATTCCATTAAGTATGTATGGAAATTGGTCGTATGGCTATTCCATTAAGTGATATGTGTGGAAGTCGACCGTATGGTTATTCCACTTAAGTATGTTTATGTCCCAAGTTACCTTTATATATGTTATGTGTTCTTTATATGGGTTTTATGGTAATACTTTGGTTACAAAAAAGGTAAGTAATGATACTTTATTCAGTGAAGAGTTTTTACTAATTCATGAAGGTGAAGGTATTACTTTGATAGAGTATACATGGTTTACTTGATTTTGAAAAACTAACAGTTTTCATTCTTTGTGTATCCCTTACTGAGCTTTTTATGCTCACCCCATGTTTTTTTTTGAAATGTTTTTCACATGAATTAATGTGGAATAAGGTCAAGGATGGGATCTAGGGAATGTCATGCTATATAAAACATGGAACTAGACATGTTTCTTTCAAGAGTTTTTTTTATTATGGAAACTTAGTATAAGTGACTACTTTGTAATCTTTTGAGATGTAATAGTTATGTTCTAATTCTCTAAAACTCTAAACCTGAAAAGATCCTCAACGTGAATTATTCTTTTAATTCAATATTAAGTAAGGTTTAAGGTTGGGGCCTTATAGTTGGTATCAGAGGTCGGTTTAGACAACTTTAGGAGTTAGAAAGTGTTAAATTATACTATGATTTAAATGATATAGCATTTACGGATTACCATGTTGCTTCACCTAAGATATTTCTGTGTTCAGAATGGTTTTCTGCAGAGGAAACAAAGCAGCTATGTTGGGACGACATCAGGAGGAAGATAACCTTCTAAATCAGCAACCTGAGATGGTCGGAATCGGAACTGAACAGTTTGTTGCAGTGATGGCACAGTTGACTCAGGCTATAAATGGTGGTGGTATCCATGCACGAGATCAGCCAGATCAACCGCAGAGGAACATGTCAGTGGTGGAACATTTCATGAGGCAACATCCCCCATCATTCATAGGATCATCTGACCCTGTGCAAGCTGAAGGGTGGATTAAAGCACTAGAGAAGATTTTTGATGTCATGGGGTGTTCAGAACATCAAAAGGTTAGTCTTGTTGTTTACCATTTTGAAGGTGAAGCTGATCAGTGGTGGTCGATGGTGAAAAATATAAGGGATAGTGATTAGATTGAGGATCTTCACTGGGACAAATTCAAAGGTATGTTTCTTGAGAAATATTTTCCTAAGGTGGTTCGTCTTAGGATGGAAAAACAGTTCCTAGAATTGAGGCAGGAGAATGATTCAGTGGCTGCTTATGAAGAAAAGTTCACTCGATTGGCAAGGTATGCTCCAAACTTCATACGAGATCTTGATAGTAAAATAAACCGTTTTTACTCAGGGTTAAAGCCAAAGTATCGAAGGGCTTTAGCTTCTTGTGAGTTCAAAAGTTATGAAAAACTTGTTCGATGTGCGGAGAAGGTGGAAATGGAGTTTTCCGATGATCAGGTGTTCTATGACAAACAACAGAATAATAGATCTAGTTGGCAAGAAAATGGGAAGAATTCATCAAAGAAGCAAGGAGGTAAGAAAACCAAATATCCATCCTGTGAGAAGTGTGGTAAAATGCATCCTGGAGAATGTTTATCCAAGTCTGGTAAGTGCTTTCGGTGTGGTAAGTCTGGTCATATTGCTCGTAACTGTAAGGAAGATGATCAAGCAGGAAATGAAAAGCCAATGGTAAGATGTTTTAAGTGTAATGAAATGGGTCATTATGCAAACGAGTGTCCAACGAAGAACTCAACTGGGGGAATGCAGCCAGACTACAAGTAGAAAGGGGTGGTGAAATCCTTTGCAACAACTTCAGCATATGTTGGGCCATCGAATGAAGTGGTATCAGCTCCAGGGAGCTCAGTATTTTTCGAAGATTGACTTCAGGTCGGGGTACCATCAGTTGAAAGTAAAAGAAGCAGACGTTCCGAAGACTGCGTTCCGTACTAGATATGGCCATTATGAATTTGTAGTTATGCCTTTTGGGTTAACCAATGCACATGCTGTATTCATGGACCTTATGAATAAAATTTTCCATGAGTTCTTGGATAAGTTTGTGTTTGTGTTTTGAGGTTTGGGAAGAGGTTATGTGTGCCTTGTGATTCACAGTTGAAGAATGAGTTGTTATGTGAGGCTCATAGTTCCCCGTTTTCAGTTCATCCTGGCAGTACTAAGATGTACAGAGATCTGCAGGAGTATTACTGGTGGGATGGAATGAAAAGAGATATTGCTGATTTTACTTGAAGTGTTTGACATGTCAACAGGTTAAAGCAGAGCGGTAGTTACCGAAAGGGATGCTTCAGCCTTTACCAGTGCCAGAGTGGAAATGGGAAAACATATCCATGGACTTTGTTGTGGGATTACTGAGGACATCTCGATGTAATAATGCAATCTGGGTTATTGTTGATCGCTTGACCAAATCTGCTCATTTCCTTTCTATACGAGATACTTTCTCTCTAGATCAACTTTCCCGTTTGTATCTTAAGGATATAGTCAGGTTACATGGAGTTCCTCTCTCCATTGTATCTGACCGTGATCCCAGGTTCACATCTAACTTTTGGAAAGGCCTTCAGAAGTCGTTGGGTACGGAATTAAATTTTAGTACATCTTTTCATCCTCAATCAGATGGGCAGTCATAACGAACAATTCAGACCTTGGAGGATATGCTACGAGCTTGTTCTATGGATTATCAGGGAAGTTGGGACCAACATCTTTCTTTGGTTGAGTTTTCTTATAATAACAGTTTTCATTCCAGTATACATATGGCACCATTTGAGGCATTATATGGGAAGCGGTGTCGAACTCCATCATTTTGGAATGAAGTGGGTGAAAGGAAGCTGATGGGACCAGAATTGGTAGAATAGATGGCAGAAAAAGTTCAGTTGATTTGATTCATAAGCACATGAGAACAGCTTAGAGCAGGCAGAAGATTTATGCGGATAATCGGAGGAAGGATCTATCTTTCGAGGTAGGTGATCATTTTTTTCTCATGGTTTCTCCTTGGAAAAGTGTGATGAGATTTGGAAATAAAGGAAAGCTGAGTCCAAGGTTTATTGGACCATATGAAATTCTGGAGAGAGTTGGATCAGTTGCATACCGGGTGGCTTTACCTCCGAGTTTATCTCTGGTACACAATGTTTTTCATGTTTCAATGTTGAGAAAGTATATGCCAGATCCATCTCATGTTTTGAGTCCAGAGGTAGTTTAGCTGGAAGAGAACCTATCTTATGAGGAACAACCGGTCCAGATTCTTGACCACAGGGAGCAGGTGTTACGGAATAAGGTGATTCATCAGGTAAAGGTTTTGTGGAAAAACCATGTGATTGAAGAGGCAACGTGGGAATCTGAAAATGCTATGAGGAATAAATACCCCCACTTATTTTGATATGTGAGTAAAATTGCGAGGACGCAATTCCCAAAAGGGGGGAAGAATGTAACATCCCAGGTAAATAAAGAATAAATAATTTTCATATTTATTAATATTTACGAATTAAATATTAATTTTAATTAAAAGTGGTTTCTATGTTCGATAGCGTACTCGGTACGCAACGATGTGTTTCTTTGAAAACTTACGTTGCACACAAGTAATAAAATAATATTATTTTAAATGTTAGTTAACGAGTAGCTGTTGTACTTGCGGGAATGGATAGAAATAACTAAAATATGATTATATATGTTTTTAAATGTTTTTACATTTACCCAATAAAAGATAAAGGCTTAAAATACGGAAAGAGTTCAATTTTAGGCATTTATACCCTAATTTTTACGAAAGGTCCACTTATCACCTTTTGATGGAGAACCGTCATTAAATATAGTTTTGATCGATCTTATAAATTCTAGTGGACCAAATATAACTCTTCTTTAGAATTGGGACATCAAAATTTACTTTGTGTAAATTTTTGGTACCTTTCTGATAAAGTTCTTTTTTTTAATGAATAGTGTAAAATGTTGTATTTTAATTCAAAACCTATTTTTAATCTAATTTATTCATATGATTAGATTATCTTTTGAATTGGTTTTAAAGTGAAATTAGAAAATATTTTTACCATTAAATCCAATAGTGGTCGTTGGAATTAATTTCACTTTGAAATCGGACTTAAACTAGTGTCAATCTTTTGATACTTATTGTTTCATAAAAACACGCTATTTGCTCTGACAGCGGAATTAATTATTAAATTAATTAATGTGACTTATATGTTTTCAATTTTGTAAAATATACTTCATTTTTGAATTCGTAATATCAAATATAGCTTAGGGTGAATTTTTGGTAATTTTCTGAAAAACTTCAATTTTTGATGAATAGTGAAACCACTAAGTGGTACTTATAAAGACTGATTTTCCGTTTAAATGAAATTTTGCCATCATTGTGTTTTGAATTTCAAAAATCCGACATACATGGTTGTCATTAAGAAGTAAAATGTGGTTCAATGAGATTATAATAATTTTTGGTGAATAGTAACTTATTAAGTTCTTAATCGCGATTAGTGGTAATTAGTGTAGTTTAAGGTAAAAATAATGCTTTAATAAAATAAGATGAGCTTGACACATGTCCTACCCTCATTGGTTGTGTCATGGCCGACCAAGACAAGCCATGGGTCAACTTGGGGACCCCATGGAGACACATTGGTTTGGAAATGACATAAATAACTTTTTATTTAATGTAATAGTAAAAATGACACAAACATGATATGTTTTACTAAAACAATTGTTAAATGGGGTTATACAAGTCAGATTTTTTATTATAAATAGTCATTTGAAATCTAAAACGATTTCCTACATCATAGTATTTGTTTTATAATTTTTAGACACTAAATAAATTAAATTATGTATGACATCATGATGATGAAGCGATGACCTCATTATTTGACGATTTAAATAAAATGGAAAGATAATGTAAAATCTATGAACTACACATGTCCAAAACCAATTGGATGAGTGGATTTCGAACCCTTATCACCTTATCCACGAATTATATCAATGTGGGACCTTTTAAAACCGAAACACATTTTCAAATAAAGTAATATTTCTTCACTTTCCAAAAGTGCCCCTCCTCTCCTCTTATAAAAGGCCCCCACCTCTACCTCATTTCACACACTCCTCAAGCCTTTGGCTCGGCCAAACCCTGCCCATTTACTCTCTCCACATCCCTCTCCTCATCCTAAAGGATTCCCTTTGGGCAGAAGCCTTTCAAAGGAAGCCTTTAGGCTCAAATAAAAAGTAGTTACACTTTTAAAGGTAATTCATTCTCTCTTGTTCATTTGTTTTATTTTGCTTCTCCAACCCTCTAAACTCTTTTTATTTACTTCTTTTGTAACAACACCGGTATCTTCAATATTCTAGGATGTTGTTATAAGATTAATTCGAGCTACACTCTCACACAACTACATCAAATGGTTAAAGAACATACGGTTTCCGTGGATGGCGAAATTCTGCCTCCCGAAACGATGATTGTTCAATACTCATTTAACACCTTCAAAGGTGGCCATTATGATGTCACTATTTTTATATATGATATATAATATGTTTATTGTTTCTTTAAGCTTCTGTATATTTCATTTTGGGCATACCTTTATGGTTTCCATTATGGGTAAACACGATATCTTCATTTAAGGAAGTGCGGACTACCGCCCCCTCAAAGTGATGTGATTCGTTAATGCCATATGTGGGACGTGTAAAGGATGGATTTAAAGTTATTATATATGATGTTATACTGGAATTATAATATACCTCTATATCATTATTATTTCTTTCCATTAAAGTATAATATAGAAATGAAAGTAGCGTTAATGCGTACGTACGGCTTACCGTCTCCATGAACGATGCATTTCATTTCTTATCCCCAAATGTAATGTACTATTAAAAGTACATGTATATAATGGATATATATAATTAATGATATATCTAAATGATGAATATAATTCTGGAATTAAAATATACATACCTCTCATTTAGTTTTAATTCCATTAATATGACAAAGAAATGAAAGTAGCGTTCATGCGTACGTACGGCTTACCGTCTCCATGAACGGTGCATTTCATTTCTTACCTCTAAATGATTATGTATTATTATAAATACATGTATATGCTGGATATATATGATATATATGATATCCAAATCAGGAATTACATTCTGGATATAAAGAACTTTTGACCACACGAACAACATGTAATTGTAAGAAGTCAACTTTCGACTTAAGAACCAAATATTGACAAAACAAACATTATTAACTTAAATGGTTACATAATGTGTATAACATGGCAATAAGTGATATAAAAGGAATAATGAACTTTAAAAAGGTTCTTAATCAAGTATAAATTAACTCAAGTTTATTATTCAGGATGTTAAAGAACGATCGAGTCAAGTCGGACCCGAGGTAAGGGACTTCGTCTCAATCTCCTTTCATTGAGGCATATTTCGTTTTATACACAACTTTCTTTTATACGGTGTATAAACCCCTTTGGCTTTTACTTTTATACAAAAGTAATATTTTTCTACGAAGCGTTTTACAAAACGACAAAAAGGAATGTTTCTTTTAACGTACGCGGCGACAACGACCTTTTCCGCCGCCGCGAGTATTATTTGGTCTTTGGCTTTCTCAACAAGACGTAATGTTTTTAGAATAAAATAAATACCATATACTCTTTTATGTATTTTGGTATTGAAAATGGTTTTGAAAAAGGATTCTATTATGTCAATATATTTATGATATATTGTGATTGAAATGTGGAAATGTTATCATTCCTTTATATTGGTTTTATGTTTTATGATTTTATACTGGTACATGGACATTTTAACGGGTGGTTACGTTATAAACCATATGACGGGTGGTGCCGTGAATACCAGGACGGGTGGTTACGTTATAACCTCCAATGAATTGGGTATGGAAGTCGGCCGTATGGCTATTCCATTAAGTATGTATGGAAATTGGCCGTATGGCTATTCCATTAAGTGATATGTGTGGAAGTCGACTGTATGGTTATTCCACTTAAGTATGTTTATGTCCCAAGTTACCTTTATATATGTTATGTGTTCTTTATATGGGTTTTATGGTAATACTTTGGTTACAAAAAGGTAAGTAATGATACTTTATTCAGTGAAGAGTTTTTACTACTTCAGGAAGGTGAAGGTATTACTTTGATAGAGTATACATGGTTTACTTGATTTTGAAAAACTAACAGTTTTCATTCTTTGTGTATCCCTTACTGAGCTTTTTATGCTCACCCCATGTTTTTTTTTTGAAATGTTTTTCACAGGACTTAATGTGGAATAAGGTCAAGGATGGGATCAAGGGAATGTCATGCTATATAAAACATGGAACTAGACATGTTTCTTTCAAGAGTTTTTTTATTATGGAAACTTAGTATAAGTGACTACTTTGTAATCTTTTGAGATGTAATAGTTATGTTCTAATTCTCTAAAACTATAAACCTGAAAAGATCCTCAACGTGAATTATTCTTTTAATTCAATATTAAGTAAGGTTTAAGGCTGGGGCCTTATAAAAATAATCTTAGCAATAAAATATTATCCTTTTTGGTTCACTTGGATTAAATTAGGAAATTTATTTTTATTTTATTTAAAGAACATTTAAAATTGTTAAATTCAATGTTTAATAACTAAACCATTTTTATATAGGGTTACATACAATATAAATTCGACTATAAAAATTCATTATAAAGGTATAAAAATTTCCTAGAAAATGGTCTTTTATTTATAATTTTTAGATGTTAATTAATTTAATTTTTTTATGACACATGATTATGCAGTAATTACCTTATTAATAAAATATTAAAATAATTGATATTATAATTATCCAAATAATTTCCAATTGAAACTTATAATGAATTAAAATTACTTTTTAGGTTATTGTGGCTTATTAGGGTTGTTTTTATAAATTTATTTATAATTGATAATGTTGTTATGACTTTCAGAAAAACAAAATACCAAATAGTGTTGAAATTTACATAAATTAGTTTTTTAAAAATATACTATATTATTGGTTGATATAATATTACATAAAATCAAAGGAACAGTAAATGGGATTAAATATTATTATATATGACATTATTGAACCACTTGAGGTTCTATTGGATGTTTAGAGTATGTTTATTAACCACATAGTGAAAGAATACAAGTAGACATGGTAAAAGATAAACTATTTAACAAAGAGTTAAATCTCAATGATAGGGCCAAAATTGTTAACTAAACTTGTATGAAACCTATTTTGTGAGAATTGTTAGACCCATAAACACCTAAGTATTGAAATAAATTAATTTGGAGCCACTATATACCGAATATGACTGTATAATAAATTAATGATTTAATATTTTCCTAAAGTGACCCTCGCCCCTCTTATAAAAGGTTACATCCCCATCACTTTATTTCACACCTACAAAACAATTTGGCTCATCCATCCCCAGACAAAATATCCTATAAAGTATCCTCCCATCAACCTAGAGGCCTTACATTGATCAAAAATCTAACCTATAGAGCCCTTCTTATCAACTAAAAAGGAAACACCCAAAGAATATGTAATAACTTCACGACCCTCTTTCATGATCATTTCTTCTTCCACATCCTCTTTCTTTCTTGTTTCCATAAAAAAATAATTACTCCAGTACCTTCTATATATATTTATGTTATTATAAATAGGGTATAACCATATTCTTTATTCTATCCATCCTATAAATGACAAATTCACAATGTCCGTATGTACGACTAAACGTCTCCATGTCCTGATGTAGTTTGTTATTCAAACTCTTCATTATTTGGATGGATATAATAATAAGTATAACTAATATAAATAAAAAAATATATCATGTCAATGATTATTTATATATATCATATACCATCCAATTATGTACGATTTCACCTTCAATATAATGATATTGTTGCTCATGCGTACGTACGAATTTGAGTCTCTACGAATGTGATGAGATTAATTCCTCATCATAATCATTAAAGTGTAATTTTCATTTTATAATTAAAAATAAATTTTATGACCATAAAATCATTTTTTATATCAATCAAATTCATCCTATCCATAAAAAACATGGCTTACAGAACAAAGCATATAAAGGAAAACAAATCAGTTAACACCCGAAACGATGATACTACTAAAATAATATTAACAAAGATCTATTAGAAGAACATATATGATATCACATTTATGTATATGATTCTTGTCTAATTTAATAAAAATTATTCTACTATTATAATGGAATTAAATGTACCATCGTCCAGGGAAAACTACAAGGTAAGGGTTAGTTTCACAATATCATTATTATCCGAGGTTATTTTTACGTAAGTATCTACTAGGAAATATTTATTATCCATGTCCATGATTCATAAAAGTGTTTTAAAATTTATTATTTTTATGGTAATTTTATACTAAACATCATTTTAATTGTTTTAGTTATTTATTCTTCTAAACCATTCTCATTTATGTCCTTGTTTTCAAAATGGTTTTAATGATTTATTTATATGGACATGAATGTTTTAAAATGATAATTCCATTCAAAAGTTTCAAAGTGGAATGGGACACTTTGATTAAAAATTATCTTTTAAATGGATTCCTTTATAAATTATGTGACATTTAAATGATTTCATGAAAAGTTATATTTCTCTCAAATATTTTTACTGATCATTTTCATCTATGTCAACTTTCTTTAAGGAATATTATTTTTGATGAGGTCAATTTATTTTGATACAAATCTTCCATATTGTATTCAAGGTTTTGTGATATTTTTGATTGTGGGTGTGATATTTTTATACCATTCATGGTTTATTGATAATGTAATGACATTTTTTATGTTAATTTTAATAAAATTGTTTATTTTATGTTTAAACCTCTTAATATGATAAATGCATTGGACTTTGTATGTGACGGGTGGAGCCTGTAATATCTCTCCGATACATCAGTAGGTCTCATGAGACAAACTAGTGTCTTGTAACTAGGCCTTGATAAAATATTATTTTCATATTGGGAAAAGGCCTTGACTATGTTGTTATGAAGTCTGACATTATGCATTCCATCATTATGAAAGTGGCTATTAATATTGAATGTAATTATTCGACTAGTAGAATATCAATGTGAATAAGTAAATGGAATTATTTGATTTATATTGGCTATATTATGCAGAATTTTTTGTCTAAAAGGCTTATGTTTTATTCTTATACATTGACTTAAATATTTATGTTTATTTATGAATGTTTTCTCAATATTGTTATCCTTAATGAGCATCTGATCTCACCCCTTTCTATGTTTTATTTGTCTTGGGATGAGAAGAAGTATATTCTGAATTACCTGTAGGGATAGTCAAAGGGATATGAATTTGTTCAATGGAGAAAATTTTGTTTTTGTTTTTCATTTTATAATTTAATTTAAAACTTATGAATATATCTAGTACTTATAAGGCTGCTATATTGATCGGCCTTTCTGGACATGATTCCTTGTATCATGCCAATGTTATGTAATAGGCACCAACTCTGGGTAACTAGGGTCGAAGCGTAATAGTTGGTATAAAAGGACGTTTAGTAAAAACCTTGGAAACTAGATTTAGAAAAACTCTGATTAGATAACATTACAATAAGATATACATTGTGGATTAGTATAGAATAACCTATTATAAATTTGGTAATGTAGATATTTTGTGTATTTTCCAAGAAATACATCTATGTCTGGATATGAGCATATAGAGGTAGCTCTAGCACAGATCTACCTAGGGGTAAAATCTCTGACAAAGAGTTTCAGGCTTGACCCGGGGTAACCTGGTACATGAGAATGAGAATTGATGCACTCTTGGTTACAACACTCCTGAGGGATATTCTTAAGATAATTCATATTTTCATTACAAGCCATTATGAAGGATTTAAGTGTAAATGATTACTAAAAGAAAACATTTTTTATTATAGATTATATACATACTCTTTTCAATTTATGTTAGGAATTTTTCATGTTTGGAATTATTCATTGATATTTTTAAACTAACATAGTGTACGCCATTGTTTAGAAATGGCGTATAGTAGAAGGAATGTGAATTCCCAGAATACTCATGCTTGAAATATTAAGAAGGATCATATCATTCATGGTAAGAAGAAAACATGTAAAGGTGAAATATTCTGCCATGTATTCTCATCATCTTAAGAAATTGTATCATGTGTTAATAATATAAGTAAATAATTCTCTGAGTCCTATGGATTTGGTGGGAAGAAAAACAAGAAAAGGATGGAAGAGATAAAGATGGATAATGGGAAGTGGGGAAAGAAGAATTTTCTTATATTTGATAACTGTTGAAAGAATCACCTTGGTAAATTCTTGAATAGAATGTGAGTTTTTTTATATGTGTGGAGGAAAATGACAGCATGTATGTGTTTTCTAGGGTAACAAAAAGGTTTCAAATGTACAATGCTTTATCTGCAAGGAGTTGGGACACTACGCTAATCAATGTCCAAATCATTAGAGTATACCCCAAATACAACTATTGGATAGAAATCATGTAATGATACTACTGAAGATGAAGAATAATGATTAGACTTCTTATGTTCTTATTAAATTATTGTGTCATTCGAGTATTTTATTAATGAGGTACATGTTATAAGAATTATAGAGTATATAAGGATTGTACTGCTGTACTATTTCACTAAAGACATAATATTGTGTGGAACCATGAAATGTGACTAAATATAATGTTAAATGTTTTAGAAAATATATGGTTGAGAGAAAGATAAAACATAATCTATTTCTGATACTGTGGTAGTGATTTTGGAATAATATATGATTGATTTTGATAAATTATATTGGATATTCTTGATTACATTGAAACTGATTAATGATTTGTATATTCCGTCATTGATGGAGTTTACAACATCTTTGGATAGAAGGTGTATATCCGGTATTTTATAAGGAATAAAGGATCATGAATGTAATCAATGTGGTTTTACTGTAATTTCGGGTGTTATAGTGTTTTAAAAGAATACATTATGAAGGTATTCCCATGATATTATGTGGAGAAAAAATCTTCATAGGGATTACTTTTCTTATAAATTTTGGACTGGGAGTTTTGAGAGAAGCATTTTGGACAAGTCTAAATGTTGAAATCGATTATGTTTGACATTGAATACTATTTTATGGTTAAATCATTTCTTGAGATTATTTTTGGATGTCATAAAAAGGACAACCCAGAGGTCAGTCGACAACTAGTAATCTCCGGCAAGGCCATGAGACAAGAACCCACAACCGAACAGCGACAAGGGTGAATCACGTACCACTAGCCTACGTTTTTTTTTAAAGGTAATGCTTTGGTCAAGGACCAAAGCACAAATTATTATTAAAAAAGACAAGAAAGTTACAAGAGTCTGAAATAGGGGATTTTTTTACAATCTCTATCAAAGAGTTCAAATAAATCAGCGGGCAGGGAGTCCATCCAAGTCATCTGCTGGTGAACTCCTTTATTGGCAAGAGCATCAGCGACAGAGTTCGCCTCACGGTAAGTATGGGTGGCGATAAAATCAATCTTGTGGAGCAAGGTAAGGCAGTTCATCCAACGATAAGTGTGCTTCCAGGCCAGATGAGTGCTGCCATTCCAAATGGCATGAATGACGGTGGATGAATCACTCTCAATCCATAATTTCTTCCAGCCTCTTTGAAGAGCAAAATCAACAGCATGGATGACACCCAGCAGTTCTGCCTCCAGCGATGACGAGTGACCGCATCCAACAAAGAAACAGCCCTGGCACTGTCCAGCAGAATCTCTGAAAATAGAACCGCAACTGGCAGGACCTGGATTTCCTTTTGATGCACCATCAACATTAACTTTGATCCAACCCTGCAGAGGAGCCTGCCAGAAAACCTCGAAGGTGCGTTTGGGCTTTGGATAATTTCCAGGAACACGAAGACGATGAAGGATCTCAAAATCTCCAACTGAGTTGTTGCAACAATCTTTTTGAATAAAAGCAGCCTCTTGGATTGCCACAAGGATCCGAGATTTTCCTGCATTGAGGTTAAAAGAATGATTATTATGAATAAGATCATTTCTAACATACCAGATTTCATGAATGAGCTCCGCCACTGCCGCCAACCAGATGTTGTTGATCTGCAAAGAAAAATCAGATCTAGTGCAGTTTATTAGAAACATAGAAATAGAATCAGTAAAAGAGCATCTGAAATTGAAAAGATCAGAGACAAAATGCCATAATGCAGTGGCTGTCGCACAAGATAGGAAAAGATGATCCGCATCCTCCCTGTGTTGGTTACATAAGCGGCATTTAGAACAAAGATGGATCCCAAAATTTTGGAGAATAATATCAGTAGGCAATCTATTATGGGAAATACGCCATATAAGGGTAAGCCTGGAGGGTTTAATCCAAGGTTTATTGAAATTACTTACCTAACTATAACTAGAATCAAAGTGAGAGAAATTCTGCTTATAAAAGCCTTTGGAGTCTAGGACACCATTAGGGGCAAGTTCCCAAACCAAGAAATCACCATCGGGAGAGAAAGAATGATTATCAATGATTTCCATAATATTATCCGGGAGATCATGACGATGGAAATGAAGAACATCTTTTATAGATTGATTAGTGTTCACCGGAGTATGACTAGAAGGTAACAAAGATATCAAGGGGTTATCATACCATTTACCACACCAAAAGTTAATAGAAGAGTTAACACTAACCATCCATCTAGAATTTTCCATGATTTTATGATAAGAGTCCCTGATAGATGGCTAGATGGAAGAATTAATGAAATTGGGATTCCCTTTTAAAAGTTTAGAGAGAAATCTGGGATACAGAAAGTTAGTGGCTTTAGAAGGGAATTAATAATATGCCAAGTAAGATGAGCTTGGAGAGCGTCATTGAAAAGCTTTAAATTTTTTATGCCAATCCCACCTTTATCAATAGGTCTACAACAAGAATTCCAAGGAATGGTGACAAGCTTCCTTTCAAGAAGACTTCCAGTCCAGATAAAATTTTTTATAAGGGTGTTAATTTTATTGAAAATGCCAGCAGGCCATTTATAAATCATGAGGGAGTAAACCATTTTAGAAACAATGGTTGATTTGACCAAGCAAATTCTCCCCGCCATGGAAAGAGATTTCCCTTTCCAATTGGAGAGTTGTTTAGTAATATGATCAATAACATTAGCAAAATAACTGACTTTGGGTCTTCCCCAGAAAATAGGAACACCTAAGTAGGTAAAGGGAATTCGACCTTCTTTAATACCTAGATAATTGGTGATATTATTTTTTCTACCGATAGGAAAATTTTTACCAAAAAAGATGAAAGATTTATTCCAAGAGATCACTTGACCGGATACCTCCTCGTAATGAGCAATGGCACCCTTAAGAGTCTGAATATTCTTTTGGTCCCCTTTTAAAAAAAGGATAATGTCATCAGCATATAAGAGATGAGTGGGGGCATTAATATTTCTAGCGACCCGTATAGGTTTAAGCTTACTTTGATCAGCCATACTGCTGAGGAGTCTACTAAGATAATCCTCAGCAATGACAAAAAGGATAGCGGAAAGAGGGTCACCCTGTCGAACACCTTTAGAACAGGTAAAGAACCCTCTAGGAGTGCCATTAATAAGGACAGAGATGTGAGCTGAAAGAAATAAGATCCTAATTCTGTCAATGAAAAGGTCTTGAAAACCAAATCTTTTTAGCACTTTAAAGATAAAGTTCCAATCAATAGTATCAAAAGCTTTTTTAATATCCAGTTTAATAGCCACACATCCGCCTCTATTTTTTTATTTAAATTATTAAAGCATTCAGAGGCAAGGCAAATACAATCTTGAATGGATCTACCTTTGATAAAACCAAACTGGTTCCAAGAAACAATTTTATTGCAAATAGGAGCAAGTCTATTTGCAATGATTTTAGTTATGATTTTGAAAATCGTGTTAATGAGAGAAATCGGTCTGAATTGATGGATCTCAGTTGCATTTTCCACCTTAGGAATCAAAGTTAAAAATTGCGCATTGATTCCATGTGGGAGAAGACCACAGGTGAAAAAGTTTTTAACAAGGTTACAAACATCAATGTGAATTATGTCCCAATGCTTTTGGAAAAAACCATTGTTAAATCCATCAGGGCCAGGAGCACTATCAGGATTGAGGCCAAAAACAGTGTCTTTGATTTCATGATCAAGAGGAATGCTCAAAAGCAGGTTGTTATCCTTATTATCCACCAATAAAGGAATAAGATCAAGATTAAGGTTAGTGATAGAATCAGGACCATTAAAGAGATTATAAAAGTAAGAAGTAACATGATCCGAGATGGCCTCTTCAGAATCAGTGATCACACCATCAATAGTAAGTTTAGAAAGAGGACTATTTATCTTTCGAATTCTTTGAAGACAATTGTAGAATTTGGTATTACGATCACCATCAGTGAGCCATTTGGTCCTAAACATATTTTTACGCAAGTTATCTTTGAAAGTAAGCAAGGAGTTAAGTTTGACAGAGATATTCACTTCTAATTGAGGATCCAGAATAAAATCAGAGTTGGTGTTTTGTGATTGAAAACTACTAAGCTCTTTCTCAAGTGAGGAAATATCCAGATCAATTTGAGAAATAGAGGATTTACACCAACCTTTGAGGGCATGTTTAAGAGTTTTCAACTTATATAAACAGGCAAAAGGATCTTGTTGGTGTTTTATGGAATTCCAGATGTTTTGAATGAAAGCAACACAATCAGGATTCGAAGACCAAGCATTATTAAATTTAAAAGGAAAGACATATTTCTTTTCTTGTGTGAGAAGGCTAACAAGAATAGGATGATGATCGGAATTGAGCCTAGGGAGAGTAACACTAGAAATATTATCCCAGCTATCCAGAATCTTCATGTTAACGAAAGCCCTATCAAGATTACTAGCAACTTTGTTATTATGGTGATTTCTGTACCAAGTAAATTTAGCCCCAGAAAGAGTGATTTCTAAAAGATTAGAATCTTTAATAGCCGCTCTGAATTCCCTGGAGGATATGGAAAGGTGGGAGGGCCCAATTTTTTCACATGGACTAAGGATGGCATTAAAATCACCCATGACCATCCAAGGAGATTGAATGCATTTATCCAAATCAATAAGATCATTCCATAGGTCTCTTCTATCTTGATATCTATTCTTGGCATAAACCATAGTACAAAAAATATGACGATCATTCCAAGAAAAATTACAAGTAAAGTGTTGATCAGAAGATCTAAAAATGTTGACGTTTTTTAGAGAGTTATGAAAGAAGATCCACATAGAATCAGAGTTAGGATCTCTTTTGCAGGATCCTAGGAAATTGTAGTTGGGAGAACCAAACCTCATAAAATTCATTTTGAAAGTAACTTTGGGCTCAGAAATAGCAAAAAGCAGAGGTTTATGATTATTTAAAAACCTCCTAAGAGTGATGGAGGTGTCTTGATTAGCCACACCTTGATAGTTCCAAAATAGAATATTCATTATAAATTAGGATTTTGGGTAGGACCCTTCTGTTTTTTAAAATCCCCAGCACCTTTAGTCCCTTGAGACCTTGTGACCATTGAAGAGGGTGGGAGTTTTTGTTTGGTATCCAGTTTAGACTCTTGGTCAGAGTCCTGCAAGTCATTAGCTTTCATAATAGAGCTAGGAATCATGATAGGAGGAAGAGGGTTCTTGAAAACAGACCTGTCCAGAGGCTGTTCTCGCGAGGCGCCATGTACAGGTAACTGATTATGAGAAAAATCTGACACATCCAGATCAACTGGAGTGGCCATGTCAGAAAGGGAAGAAGGACTGGACATGGTAACAGCTGCGTGAGCAGAAGAATGCTCAGGGGGAGGATGTGTCATGTGCTCTACCAAGGCAGAATCAGAATAGGGAGAAGAAAAAGAGTTGTTCAGACTCGCAGGAATCTGAGGAGCAGAAAAGGAAGCGGGTTTCTGTTCTCTAGAAGAAAGACAAGATTCCCCCCTGCGAGCCAAATGGGAGACAGCATCTTGAGATGTAACCGGAACAGGAACAGAAGCTTTAGCAAGTGAAAGAGCTACAGATTTATCATTTCCAGCAAGCATATTTGAGAAAGTAGCAGTATGTGAATCAGCCAAAATCTTGGAGATTTCTATGTTAGCAGAGACAGTAATATGTTGTGCATCAGTGCCAGAAACACATGCAGAATTATGAACAATTTTAGAATCCCCAGTATTAGCAGTAGAAGAGTATTGCACTAAAATAGGCAAGTCAGAATTGGGGATTACAAGGTTAGCAGCAGATGTCTCATGAACAGGGTTACCTGGGTCTGGGATTATCCCTTTCTCACCATGTGATTTTGAGAAAACAGTAGGAGAACCTTCCTGGACCATAGGAGGAGAGACCTCCAAGGCCTTAATGTCATTTTCCTGAAAAGTTACAGCTCCAGAAATACTAGCAGAAGCAGAAATGTTGGGGATAGTGAGAGGAATTTTTTCATTAGCAACTTCCCCAGTGACTATGGCCTCTAAACCCAAAGCAGTAGGATCATTTTTATGAGAGGCTTCTTCTTCATCAACTATAACACTCCAAGTTTTACCTTCTAAAGAAGCAGGAGCATTAAGCTTTTTAACCCAAACGTTTTGCTTTTTTTTATTGTGCTCAGAGTTATCAGAAATATATTTTCCTTTTTTATCATAGGCAACCTCTTTCCAATCGTTGTTCATAGGGGGGTCCATCTGTTTTCTATCCACCTTGCATGTGGAAAAATTATGCCCAATCATTTTGCACACATCACAGAAAGGGGTCAACTTTTCATACTCAATGTTGATTTCAATTCTATGAGTAGGAGTATTGAAACCAATACTAGTTGGTAAAATGTTGGCTAGGTTGACCTCCACCATTAGTCTAGCATATAAACCAAGGTCACCATTCAGGGTTCTATGATCTATTTTGATGGGAGAACCTATGCAGGAAGCTATATCATTCAAAATTTTTGGGTGCCAATAAAACCAATTAAGACCATGAATCCTAACCCAGACATGTGCCATCGAGTTTTTGTGAGTAAAAGGATTAAAATCAGCATCCCAATATGAAATCCTAAAATATCCAGGCTTAAGATGCAAATGGCCAAATTTCCATACCTGATCAAGATCAACTTGTGAGCTAAATAGAATGTGATAATACCCTTTACCTATAGGGACCATCTTCCATTTAGAGAAGCCCCAGCAATGTGCAATCCGGCTTTTTAGATCAAGCAGAGACCAAGGCCGATCTCCTGAATTGTATGAGATATGGCCAATAATGGAGAATTTGCATAGCTGTTCCCTTTGAACAAGGGCTTCCGGATCTGCATCAACTAAAAAACTTCCATCATCAAGCTTTCTGAAAAGAGGTTGTTTACATACCTTTGCATTGCTTGGATCCACTCCTTTCAAAGCATCGCGAAAGGAGATAGGTAAAGTGCGAAAAGGGGTTTCCGAGGATCCGACTTCAGTTTTCTTGGAATCGTGATCTAGAGAGACAGTGGCAGTGGGAGGAGCATTCTCCCAAGTCGGATCGAAGCCAGCCATCGAAGATCAAAGACAGATCAGAGAAGCACGATAGGGTTTGTCGACCGTTGCAGCGCGCTTCGAGAGCTCCCTCGAGAATCCCATCATTGGTCACCTCTTAACTCATATTCTTAATATGGTAAAACAATTTCTCCACTAGCCTACGTGATGTCCTAGTTTTTATAATGTTGTTTTTTAAAATGGTATGATAGAAAAATTATAAATTCATTATTTGAAACCCATTACGATTAGGATAAATAGAATATTTTGGAATTCTATTATCTTTTAGAGTTAAAGATGCATTTGGGGTAGAATTAGTTGAAGGATAAAACTCTACTTGTCAATTATATATATATATATATATTTTCCTCTTATTATATGAATAAATTAACTCTTAAACATTAGGGAAGAGATCTTAAAACAAAAAATGTGTTACCTTAATGCCATATGTTTGTTGAACCGATGATATTTTGCATAATCATAGATAGATGGCTTTTAGTCCCTCAATTTTACACTTGTTTTTGATTGACGAAATCAATAACTCCCTATAAATATTTACATTATCCCTCCAATTATGTTTATCTAATTACCACCAATATTATCTTAATTGAGATCATAATGGTGTGGAGAATTTTCATTTCTCTTTCCTTCTAAATAAGCCTAACTTTTATTGACCGAATGTTCGAGGTGGGTTTTCCACAAAGATATTTTTCTATTTTTAACTATTTATTTTTGGAGAACAATTTCAAATTGAGATGATTCTATTTATTGAAGGAGAGGATAATGTAACACCTCATGATTTTATAGTATGTTGTCTTGTTAATGTAATTCAATAGCTTGCACTACACGCAACACCATGTTCGAACACACAACAACTTACCAAATGTGCTATTCAAAAAGTTCTTATGAATAGTATTAATTGCATTTTTAATCAAATATACTTAATATAATTTTAACAACCTTATTATGTGCTTTTTAGTCATAATATAAGAACAAATTCAATTTCTCAAATAAAGGAAGTATTTTTCAAAAGGCAATTTTACCGCCCACTAATGGTAATTTTTTGAAATGTAATATCTGAATATTTTATATTAAATTTGACATATTAAATGTCTTATTTAGAATTGGGAAATATAAATTTAGTTTGGAAAATTTTTTGAACTTTTCTGATAACATTTATATGGTGATGAATAGTGAAACTAATATGCTTTATTTGAAAAATAATAATCAAAATAATATATATTGTTAAATTATGAATTTTAATGGTTTTAAAGTAAAATTAAATTATATTTTTATCATTTAATAAAATTTATTACTTTTTAATTAATTTCACATCTACATTTTCTATAACCATGTGTCAATATTTTGATAGTTTTACCTTTATTTAAAACCCGCTTATAGGTTTTGATAAGCGGAATTAATTTTAAAGTAACAATTGAAACATATATTTTTTTAATTGGGTAAAATGTTCTTAATATATGAATTTACAATATTTTAATTATCTTATGGTAAATGTTTTATATTTTTCAGAAAACATTCAATTTTTGATGAATACTGAAAAACCCTGAGTTATTATTTAAAACTGAATTTTTATTTAAATAATTATTTATTTTATTTAAATTTATTTTCAGTCAATATATATATATATATAATACCTATAAAAGTTCAATGTAACTCATTAGAGTCATTTAATTATAAAATTAGATGTATAAAATTTTATTTGATCTTTTTTAAGTTTTTTAACCACCTCTTAGGCGCATTTTCAAATTTTCATAAAATATATTTTTACCACTTCTGTGAGTTGAATTTCCTAAATACAAGAGACACAATTGAAAAAAATAAGTAAAATGTGGTTCAATAAGATTATTTTTATGGGAATAGTAACTGTTGATTTTTATTTACCACAGTTAAAAGTAAATAAGGTAATTAAGGGTAAAAATGATATTATAATTACCATAAACATGTCCTGATTCTATTGGATAAGTGTAATCCGACCAAAAAAACATTATTAATAAAATATGACCCTATTTTGTCCACTTGGATTTGATAAGGATATTTATTATTATTTTATTTAATGAAGAGATAAAATTGTTAAATTTAAAGTTAAATAACTAAACTATTTTTAATATTTGGTTACACACAATATAAATCTGACTATAAATATTTATTAGAAAGATAAAAATATTTCCTGCATAATTATATTTTATTTATAATTTTTAGAAATTATATAATTTAATTCATTTATGACATAATGTTTATGCTGTAATTACATTATTAATAAAATATTAAAATAATAGATATTATAAATATCAAATTCAATGTAAATTGAGACATCTAATGAATTACACTAATTTTATATGTTAATATGATAGGTTATGGTTTACATGATAAATGTTTTCCCATGTGATATGGTTGTTATGACTTTCACCAAAAATACAAAATAGTGTCAAAATTGACATAAATTAGTTTTTAAAACAAAATCAATTTTATTGGTTGATATAATATTCATAAAAATATAAGGATCTTCCAAATGGATTATTTAATATTATATATGTCATTAATGAACCAATTTAGGTTTTCCTGGATGTTTAGAGTATTTTTTTAACCATATAGATTAAAAATACATGAAGACATGGATAAAGTTAAACTATTTAACTAAGAGTCAAATCTAAAAGATAAGGTTAAAATGGAAACCTAAACTTTTTTAAAACAAATTGGTTGAGAGGATTTCAGCCCATAACCATATGAGGATTAAAATAAATTCATTTGAACACATTATAAACATAATATTATTGTATAATAAATTAATCTTTTAATCTTTTCTTAAAGTAACTATCACCCCTCTTATAAAAGGACACTTCCCCTTATATTAATTTCACTCCTCCAAACCCATTTGGCTCTATCAACCCCTACCTAAATATCATCTCAACAATCCTCACATAAATATAAAGGCCTTTAATTGACCAGAAAGACAACCTAGGGAGCCCTTTTGATCATCTCATAAGAAAACACCTGAAGAAGAGGTAATAATTTCACCACCCTCTTTCAAATTCTTTTCTTCTTCAACATCCTCTTTCATTGTTGTTTATTAAAAAAATAATAACTCTGTTAACTTATACATACTGTGATGTTATTTTATATAGGTTACATCGACATTCATTATTTTATCCATCCTATATATGACAAATTCAACATACGTGCATACGTATAGTTAAAAAGTGGTTAATGTTTATTATATATATGTTAAAAAGTGGTTTCAAGAGATAGATGTTTTTTCTCATTTATGTTTCATTTTGTAGTGTGGAATGTAAGCACTTTGTTTTGTGAAACTAGAAGTTGAAGGCACTATGTTTTGTAAAATAATTGGTTAATGTTTATTATATATATGTTAAAAGTTATAAATGGAATGTCTTGAATCAAGTTAAGAGATTTCATCTCAACATCCCTTCATTAATGAATATTTTAATTCTATGAATATAATTTATTTTATTAGATGTATATATTAACCATTTAAAATTTTATATCATGAAATATCCATCATTATATGTATTTCTATATTCAATTCAATTTATTATATCCAAGATAATCTTACATGAATGTTACCATGTACCTTTCATTGGGATAAAATTCTTATTTAATGAATTTTTTTGATGATATTAAACGTGAGATGATCAATAAACAATATTATTTTGAATTTATAATTACTTTTATTTAAATATGTTCACATATTAAATTCCTTGATTCATTATCACTTTAAAATTTAGTATCTTTTAAGTGGCCTTCTCTATCTCAATCTAATTTTTTGAAGCATTTTAAATGTGAGGATCTAGGATTTCATTGAATACTATATTAACAATCCATTTGGCTCTACTCTGGTGAGTCCACCTTCTCTTGAAACCGCTTTTAAAATTCAAAACTTTTTATTGGATACACTCAATAAGGGGGTTTTAAATGGTCCTAGCATTATAAAAAATCCTTAGTTTATTAAACCACCAAATATTGAACAATACCTCTATAATAATCCAGAAATATGTTAATATATTAATTCACTGCTATAATATCACTACTTTGAACAATTTTCTTTTGTATGAAAGTATTTTCATGTTACTATAACTTTCATATTTAATAAATTTCAAATATTCTTGACGTCATATCAAAGGTAGGAATTGTTTTTCGTATGAATACTAAAAATAATTCTAAAAAATAAATTAGTTATTTTGGGGGGGAAATCCCTCTGGGTAACATTGCTGTTTTTTTAGGTTGATTGTGTTTATTGATAAAGTGGGTTTTCAAGGATAGTTGAGGATTCGAGAGATTTTTTTGACTATAAGTTTAGAAAAAGTTCCAATAAAGAGAAGAAGATTTCACAGAAGTGGTGGAGAAAAGTACGTACACAAGGTGATGCTATTTCTCATGGTTGGCAAAATTTATGGGTCAAAATTTAGATTTTGGATATCATCCTGAAAAATTGATTTCCTTGAAGGCCTTATGATGATATGTAAAATGCATGAATTTGATGAATATGGGATTCACAAAGTGTGTTTTGTGAAGGTAGGAATATTTTTATGGTTCACTATACAAATAATGATGAGCATCACGAATGACAAAGCAGGGGAGCATCGTGGTGGTGTGAAGTTTTAATGGAAGGCCCTATAATTATAATAGGCATCGTGAATGAGAAATTTCTATAGAGATTTGTGAAAATTTGAGTATCACAAAGGAAATGAAGGATCTCTGTGAAATGGCGCTGAAGTGAATAGAAGATTCTAGAATCGAATAGAAATTCCAATAAATAGGCCACTACCCCCTTCAGAAGAGAAGAAATACTTAACAAAGATCTTAAGGCTCTTGAATCACAAAGGTGGTTCGTGAAGGTGGCTCATGAAGGTGGTCCACAAAGTTGGTTCGTAATGGCTATGATAGCCAACCAAATGTTCTGATTGTTGGGAAAGTATTGGAATTCATGAAGGCTATGTAATATTCATGAACGGAAGGATCATTGAAAAGGCTAGTTGAGTTTCTCGAAAGGGATATGCTTCGAAAAGGTTGATTGAACTTTGAGAAGGGAAAGAGCTTTGAGAAGGTATTGTGAGCATCGTGATAGTGTAACTTCACAAAGGTAGTTAGCATTGAAAAAGTTGTTCAAAATTATTTTTCCAATACATTTGTGGTAAATTGGTATTCATCTATTGGATGAAAGTGGAAATTCAACAGAGCATCCATATACAACTGAGGATGAATTTATTATATAAAATAAAGGGTACTACAAGTCCATAAACGTTGTGTGGATCCCTTCCAAGATAAGTGAGTAAAGGAAGAGGATTAAGGTGATCCATTCCACTGACATTGTGCTTGAGGAAGAGGAAAAGGGAGTGACCCTTGAGAATGTAGTGAGAAGATCATAAACCTTGTAAAGGTATTGTTCTTGGGTATATACAATATTTATCCCAAACAATCATTATTGGTAGTGAGCCTTAGTGATTTTGGTACAATCATCATATCACCATCGTATGCTCCTTGGATGTATCCCTGTGAGGGTAAACCATGTAAATGTAGTTTCATCCTTTTTCTTTCTTTTCTGGGTTACGTTCAAAGCATCATCATAAGATAAAGAAGGATATAATAAGATCATCATTAACACATAAGTGAAAACAAAGAGACCCTTATAATAAAGAGGTCATTATCAATTGGGGGGATTAATTTAGAAAATAATTTTCATTGCCTAATTCACCCACCTTCTCAGGGTATCTAAGCCCATTTTGGACCTAATAATTGGTTTCAGAGTGTAAGTTTCTTTTATCATTTTTGTTTGATCTGACATGGTTCAGTTTATTGTTGAGTTTAAATATTAAGTCTTTTATTATCCAATTTTTGAATGAAAAAAGAAAGATCTTAAAAGAAGAAACAGAAGTCTGGTGGTATTCCTCAGTGTGGAAGTGTCTATGGAAAAAAGTGTGTTTTAGTTGAAGGAAATAAGCAACGATCTGAAATATTATTTAGAATGGAATGATTTCCAGAAGATGTTTTCTGATAAATATTTTCCGTGAAACCTCCAACTTAAGGTGGAAAGGGACTTCCTTTCCCTTAATAAATAAAGATGAATAATTTGTTGGAGAATATGATAAAATTTCACAAGGCTTTCATGATACACCTTTAGCTTTGTTATTACCCCTGAATGCAAGGTTGACCACTTCTTTGGTGGTCTGAAACCTAACCTACAGAAAGCACTGGCGATCCGTGACTCGACAGCTATGAAGAAATTTTCTAATGTTACCTCAAGGTAGAAATGGAGATATGATAATCTCAAGGGTATAATGGGGATAAGAAACATAAGGTGGACTTCAATACTGGTTGTCTGATGGTTAAATCAAATGGTGCTAAGAAGATCCAGCACCCCACTTGCCAAAGGTGCGGAAAAAATCACCCTAGAAATTGACTTAAGGGGATGATGAAATGCTTTATGTGTGGAAGAAATGGGAACCTAGCTGTTAACTATCGACAAGAAAAAAACGTGGCTATGACAGATGAGAGGAACACTCCACTCAACCATCAACACATTGTTCATTACTTCAACTTCATAGAACCAGTTCACTTTGTAAATCAGTGCCCTATGCCAAGGGTTTTCAGAGGCAACCCACAACATCCAAGGCAGCAAGGGAGAGCTTTTTACATCACTACTACCGAAGTGAACGCCTAAAATGAAGTGGTGACAGGTACTCTAGTTATTCATTCAACAGTAGAGAATGTACTTTTTTATTCTAGTTCTACAAATTCTTTTATATCCTGAAATTTTAGTATAATAATCCAAACACCACCACAAATCATGGAAGAAAAGATATCGGTGAGTACGGAAAATGGGGCAGTCATTGCATCCCTTGAATATAACTCCTTCCTATCATAATTTGTGGATTGAACTTCTCGGCAAACCTATATATACTCCCTCTAGTGTAATTTAATGCAATTATTAGCATGGATTGGATTTCCTTATATAGAGCTAACATAAATTTTTATGAGAGGGAAATCACTCTCCATATGGAGAATCTAACCCCAATTCTATACAAGTGCAAGGAGGAAGATGAATATTATTTAGCTCCATCATCTCAAGAATGGATATTACTGACCTATGAGCATGCATATCTAGCTTAGATAATTGAGTCCAAGGATGCAACCATCCTTGAGGACATGCCTATTGTGAAGTAATTCACTAAAGTGTTTCCCAAGGAATTTCTTGGTCTTCCTCATAGAAGAGATGTTGAACTCTCAATTGATCTTATACATGGGGAGTTGCCACTATCCAAGACTCTGTATAGAACGGTTGTTTTGGAGCATGAAGAGCTGAAGAAACAACTACAAGAGAATCTAGATAAAGGGTTTATACACCCAAGTGCCTCACCAGGGGGTGAAAAAGTCCTCTTCGTCAAGAAGAAGGATGGATCAATGGGCCTTTGCATCCATTATTGTGATCTTAACAAAATCACGATAAAGAACAAGTATCCTCTCCCATGAATTGATGACTTGTTCAATTTTCTGTGTGGAGCACAATAATTCTCCAAGGTGGATTTTCGATTGGGATATTATCAAGTAAGGGTGAAGAAGGAAGATATCCCCAATACTACTTTTCATACAAGATACGGGCACTATGAATTCATAGTAATGCCTTTTGGCCTCACTAATGATCCATAAATCTTTATGGAAATAATGAGTAGAGTATTTAGAGATTAACTCAACAAATTTTTAGTAGTATTTATAGATGATATTCTAATATACTCCAAAACCAAGGAGGATCACGAGGAGCATCTAAGAATTGTACTAGGGACCTTGAGGAAGGAGAAACTCTATGAAAAGTATAGAAATTGTTCATTATGGTGGAAGGAGGTCTCATTCCTAATCCATATCATCACAAGTAATGGGATATATGTGGATCCCTCCATGATTGCTACAATAGAGGGATGGCCAAGGACAAAATCGGTAATAGATATCCGTAGATTTTTTGGATTAACGGGATATTATTGAAGATTTGGGAGAAATTTATCACAATGTTCCAGCCCACTTACCAAGCTAACATGGATGGGAGTAAAGTTTTCTCAGGGTGATGAATGTGAATAAAGCTTCACAGAGTTGAAAAGGAGGCTTATCACTATGCCCGGGCTCACTTTACCCACAAGTGGAGAATTTTTTGTGGTATTTAGTGATGATTCAAAGAAGGGCCTTGAATTTGTTTTGATGCAAAATGAAAAGGTCATTTCCAATGATTCAAGGAAATTGAAAGTTCATGAGAATAATTATCCAATACATGATCTGGAGTTGGTTGTATTGATCTTTGCTTTAAAATTTTGGAGGCATTATCTCTTTGGGGAGAAGTGTGAAATATATATAGACCACAAAAGCCTCAAGTATATATTCACACAGAAAGAGTTGAACATGCGCCAATGAAGATGGTTAGATATGATCAAAGACTATGATTTCTCAATCCATTACCTCCCTAGGAAAGCGAACAAGGTGGAAGATGCTCTAAGTATACAGGACCCAACAATTCTATCATTGATGAGAATTGAAAAGGATCCAATCTACTTAGATTTGATGAAGATAGACTTGGGAATCATAAAGAAGGGAACATAATCAATACATTCAAATATTATTGCTCAACCAAGTCATTTAGTGAAAGTAAAGGATGCTCAATGAAAGGATTTGGAAATTATGAAAAGGGTGGAAGCTATTATAAATGAGAAAAACCTTAATGTTTTTGGTTGACAAGGATAGAATTGTGAGATTTGAGTCATGATTATGTGTACCATTTGTTCCAAAGATAAATAAGTATCTTTTAGGTGACTCACATAGCTCAACCTTCTCTATTCACCCTGGGAGCACAAAGATGTATCGAGATCTCTAGGAAAACTTTTGGTGGGACAATATGAAAAGAGAGATTTCAGAATATACATCAAAGTTCCTGGTATGTCAGTAAGTGAAGGCTGAAAGGAAAAATTATAAGGTAATGATGAAACCACTGTCCATAACAACATGGAAGTGGGAAAATATTACCATGGACTTTGTCACTGGACTTACAAGGACATCCAGAAGAAATAATGTTATATGGGTCATTGTGGATCATCTTACAAAGATAACTCACTTTATCATAATTTGAGAGGAATTTTCGTTGGATCAACTTGCACGGATTTAAATCAAATAAGTGGTAAGGCTTCCTGGAGTACCACTATCTATTGTATTCAATCGTAATTCAAGATTCACCTCAATGTTCTGGAAAAGTCTCCAACATGCTCTAAAGCACTGAACTGAACATCAGTACGGCCTATCATCCTCAAACTGATGGAAAATCTAAGTGAACTATTTAGTCACTAGAAGATATGATAATATCATGTTCTATGGACTTCAAAGGCAGATGGGACCAACATCTTCCACTGGTTGAGTACTCCTACAATAATAGTTTCCACTTGAGCATCCAAATGGCGCCATATGAAGCCCTTTATGGGAAAAGGTACAGAACACCAGTGTGTTGGGATGAAGTCATTGAGCGTAAGCTGCTAGGACTATAAATGGTTGAAGAGATAGTGGAGAAGGTGAAAACTATTCAGCAGCATATCAAGGCAGCCTAGAGTCGACAAAAGAGTTAGGAAGATAACCATTCATGAGGCCTTGAGTTTAAAGTCAGAGATATGGAATTTCTATTCTTATCTTTGTGGAAGAAGTTCATGAGGTTTGGAAATAAAGGTAAGTTAATTCTTAGGTACATTGGCCCCTTCTATATTCTTGATCGTGTTGGGGTTGTGGCCAATCAGCTTGCACTTCCACCTACCATGGCCAAAGTACATGATGTATTTCATGTATCCCTCTTAAAGAATTACAAACCAGACCCTTCACATGGAATCTCTTCAGAGTTAGTACAGCTAGAATATGATCTATCTTAGGAGGAGAAACTAGTGAAGATCTTGATCATAGAAAAAATTCTCAACAAAATAAGAAAATGCCCCTTGTCATGGTGTTGTAGAGAAACCACAAGTTTGAAGAAGCAGCGTGGGAATTGGAGGAGGTGATGAAGCAGAGTTACCTGCATTTGTTTTAGAGTCTTAAAATGAAATTTCGAGGGTGGAATTTCTTAAAGGGGGAAGATTGTAACGACCCAGACTTTCATTAGGGGAAATCCCTCTTGATCTAATTAAATGTATCATTATATAAAATGTTTTTTATCTTCTTTGGTTTTATGTTTCTGTATTTTTAAATATCATTATGAATTGTGATTATTGCTAATATAGTTGTTGAACAGTGATCACATGATTAGTATAAATATAGATCATTAACAAATCTGTTCTACTCAGAAAAAGGAAGTGATGGCCTCATCCAGTAGACTTTATTCATACAAAGATCATTTGTCAGAACATGGAAAGGAGGTGGAATCATTGGTATTCACTCTTGACCAAGACCAAGCTGATCTTGAACACATTAAGCTTGAGCGGAACCGACTACGGGAGAAATGTAAGTTAATAGAGATTACCATTAGAGCGATGTTATCCATGCCACCCCAAGAGTCTTTCACCATCACAAACCTTACTCTTTGGTCTTATGTGGGTGTTATAAGGGTTTATGTAATAATACCCTAGATCTATGACTATGTACATTATTTTTTTATAAATAATGTGCATTCATTTTCTTATTGTTACTTTGTAAATAATTTTTAAAGCACAAATAGTATTTTTAGTTAATATTCAACTAGGAGATCTATTTTGATTAATTAATGGATTTTTGAATTAAATAAAATTTTAATAAAATATTATTATAATTAAATTAAGTTTTATTAAATCTAATTTATCATATTATTTTATGAATGCAATTGTAATTTTTATTTTGGTTTGAAATCCATTTTTGTCAAAACCCATGAATTTTCGATAAATGTCGGTTTTTATTTTAAAATTAAAAATTCACATATTCAAAAAATTATTTAAATAAAAAGATTATTATTTTTTGAATTAGGACATCTAAATTATCCAACGATTAGTTTTTCATAATTTTCTGAGACAGTTGAATTTTTGGGTAAAAATTAAATATCGTATAAATATATAATGTGTCTTATGACATCATAATGACCAAATAGTGATGTAATAAAATACTATAAATTATTTGTTCGGCCAATATAGGTTTTAACCTTAAAATAATGTGATTTTATGTTTTTTTATTTATTTTACAAATCTTTAGTGGACCCTCCATGACTTATAAAACAATTTGTGCTTTTAAATTTTTTTTCTTTGAGAGTGTGACTCACCTCCACATAAGAACACTCAATATTTTAAGAAGTTAGGCCATTGGACTTATAAAATACTGTTTTCCACTCCCCTTTGGAAAAATCCATGGGCAAAAACCATGGTCTGGTTTGTGGTTTTGATTAGTTTAATGTGAGGTGTCCCAGACCTAAATAATAAATAATTCCCTCTCCTTTCCTATATACACCCACCCAAGCTCCCACTTCCTCTTCACTCAAAGCCTTTTGACTTCGTCCAACCTCTTCCCTCATCTCTCTAGAATCCTCAAAAGGTTCCCCAAGCTCCCAATAAGCCTCTCTAAAGCCTCGCCCAAGCATTTGTGATCACACTTCCCTGTAAGGGATTTCCTCTTTTCTCATTTTTGTCTCAATTTCATTATGTTGTTATGTCCTTTTGTTCTCAATTATAAATGCTGGGGTACGATTTCGAACCTCCACCATACTTCCCTCTCTATGTTTTAAAGATGATATACCCCTTTCTATCTCATTAAATTCCCCTCATGTACACTCATTTTTATGTTGAAATTTCATAAGGAATCTCTCTCTTCTCATTTACATTGAAGCAATTCTTTTGTATTGTGAATATAAATTCCATTACATATATTGGGACATGTATCTATATGACCCCCTTGATTTTAATTTCGTGTAAATATGATGAGACACCAATTTCTCTCTCATCATCCATTTTTATGAATTCCTATGTCATGTCGTTACGCTGCTGAAATTACACCACGATTTTCCAAGCTAATGACATTATGTAGTGAATACCATGCCCATTTCCCTATATAGGGTATTCACCTTTATGATCATTTAATTATTGATTAAATTGATTCATGTATGAATTACACATTTCCATTATCATGGAATAAATTATGAGGTTTAATGAATCCATGTTATATGATCCATGTGGCACATTTATGCATGAAATGAAATGTTTAAGAAGGGTGTTCCCTGATAGCACTCAAATGCCTTGGGTAAAGATTAGTAGAATGATACTTAAAGTGAAATGAGGGTTTAATCATGATAATTCAAGTGCATTAAGGTTTTATTCATGCTAATCCAAGTGCAATGAGGGTTTACTCATGCTCCATGTGCAATGATCGTTGGCTCATGATAAAATCATGTTAAATGTTATTGCCACATTCCCATGTTATGATTATCATAATTTGTCATGACTTTATGTTAATGTTTCTATTGTGCTCCATTGATATGCCTATTTTCTAACATATATTGTATTCCTAATGTTATTCAAAGTTTATTCACTTACTGGGCTTTATAACTCACCCTTTTCTTATGCATATCCTTAGGTCATCCCATGAAATGCTAAATACAAGGGAATGTAGTGGTCATGTAAAGGATGTTTTCAATAAAGATGTTTTATTTCATGGTTTAAGTTGTTATGTAATGATCCTAAGCCTCAAAGACACTAGAACTCTTGATCTTATATATTGTATCAAGTGATTTTTATGTAATAAATCATGTTTAAGTGTGCAATAAAGAGCAGGGTTGTCATACTAATTCTTTTTTAATTATAATGGTTTTTCAAATAAATATGAAGGATGTAAACCATGAGGAAAGGTATTTTCATTTCGCTTCTATTTTTTTGAGACTCATTCCATCTTCACCACCTATTTATTTTTTTATGAGTATACATTTCCCATAAATGTATTTTATAAATCTTATCATTTAAATTATTTTATATTCATATAAATCAATGTTTTGTTAATTATTGGGTTTTATGATTCAAATGTTTTCAAAGTGGTAAGGTTTTATTCCACAATCAAGCCATTATCCGTGGTTATTTTGGTTTATGTCTCTATTGGAGGATTTATTTTAACATTTTATATTAAGCCCAAAATATTTTTTTAACCATTGACTATTTATGTAAATTAAATGTTTTCCTTAATTTTACACTAATTAATTACTCAAGAAATTTAAACCACGTTTTTAGGGAAAACCTGACTTTTTTCTTACTCAGTCAGGATTATTTTTTATTCATATCCCTATTTTCATTAAAAAAAGTTAAAGATTATTTTTACATTTCTCCAATGAGTTTTTAAACACATTTTTACCCATCTTTTTTGAAAAAGGGGATAAAATTAATCATCCTATCATTTTTCAAATGTTGTAATTGTTTAATTTTTATAAAAAAACTAAAATAAATGTTTTATTTTAATATATTTGACATGAAATGTATTTTCCAACATCATGAACATATAATTATTTGATGATTACTTTAAAATATTACATTATTATTTTCATTTAAAATCTTTCTCATAATACTTTAGAATATTTTTTCATTTAAATGTTTTTTTCAAATTTAAATGTGTATTTTAATCAAGAATTATTGTAATTGTCTTTTTAGGGTATTTCAATCAATAATTGAAAATAAAATTTGTATTTTGCCACTAATTCACTGGGGATATGTTATAATGATCCATCCTTATTCATTATATTGATTTTTTTATGATCATTTTTACTAGATATATACTATTTTGATGTCATTAAACTTATTACTCTATATAGTTTATGATATTGATTATTGATTAGTGAAATTATTAACATTATTTACTCTATTTTTTCAATATTAATATTTATGATGACTATGTTTCACCCCTTTCATATGTGTAATGAAATGGAAATAGATAGTGATGTTTGGGACCCACTAGAACCCCATTATGCATTGGTAAGTATCTCGATAGATACTAGTATGTGTATTTATTCTATGCCTTATCCATTTATGTAATATGTGTAGGAAAAAATAATTGATAGTATTATAATGATGTATGAAATTATGAATTCTATTATTATGAAATTAGTCATTGGTTCCCATGTGATAATTTGATAAGTTAGGATATCTGGGGATAAGTTTCAAGATTATGTTATTTTCATATGTAATTATTTGACCATCATTTATTCCTACCATATTATTATTCATGATCATGTAATTTACGAAATTAAATATGTTTTCAAATAATTACCTTTCCATGGTGTTTGAATCTTTTTTATTTATGATATCCTATATTGTATATATACATTTATTGAGTATCCTATATCAGCCCAAGATTCTAGTATGTGCTTTATGATTGATTTGTAGGGATATGATAAAGGTAATAATGGTGTTTTCAGATAAAAAACTATGTTATATTTTATGTTTTCAAATATAATGAGAATTTAATTTATGTATTTAATATTCCAATACTACTAAACTATTTAGTACTTAGGCATGAGATTCCTTCTATCGAGTCCCAATGTAATAATATAACCATCGACATAGGGAAACTGGGTTTGGATTCATTAAAACATTAATTAAAAATATTGGATCACTTACATACCCAATACCATTTTAGTGTAAATTTTTAGTGAGTTAGGAAGAAATAATATATAAAAAACCATTTTCCTAAAATGAGTATTCTCCCACTATAGACAATCATTTCATTCCATGTAGCCATAATGTCCTGAATGCCTTCATTTTTAGATATTTTTGATAACACAACTTTTAAGGGATGAGGGGGAACCCTTAAAAGGCATGTAGGCTCAGATATTACATGGCTCATAGGATTAGGAGATTACATGACCCGAAGTTCTTAGGGAATTCCACCAGACTATCAACATGGAACTTCCCCTCCCCAGCATTTGCATAATGATAGTAGCTCTCCACCTTCGCATGATTGTCTGGCTAGGCATCCCATGTAAGCACATGCTGGTCTCGATGGCATAGCCATACCCTCTCATTCTGAAAAATCCATTTGGCTCTGCTCTGGTGAGTACACCTCCTCTAAATCCTCTTCTGGGGATGCTCCTTTTTTGTAGTGTGTCTGGGAAAATTACATATGGCCCGAAGGCCTTGAGGTGGCATGAAGGCCTTAAAGGTGTCCCGAAAGCCCTACTAACCTGAAGGCCTGGGTAGCCTGAAAGCCTTAAGGAATCCAAGCCCAAACCGGTGTCCCAAGGTGAATAGTTCCAACTGCTACAATACCGAACAGTACCTACTACAGTAACTTCTACAGTAACTGCTACGGTGCCTGCTACAGTATCGAACAGTGTACAGTTCTGCTACAGTACTTGTACAGTGTATATTTTTGCTACAATACCCGCATAGTGTACAATACTTCTATAGTGTTTGCTATAGTACCTGCTATAGTACCCTTGGAAATATGCCTCTACCTGGTTTGGAACCTGGGTCTTGTGGATGCACTTAAAGACACCTCACCAACTAGGTTGATGCTTATGTGCAAACATCACTCCACATAAAGTATTTTAAATATCCCTTAAACATCATGAAACTTGAATCCATTATTGACACAAATCATTTAACATCATTCTTCATAACCTGGTGAAAAGGATACATTAGAAGTTAAATAAGCTTCCCCTCATCCATATGATTTAGAAGAGGTGGAGGGTGTGTTACTGATCTTAAGTAACATCCCCAAGACACTAATGTATGGAAATAAATTATAATGGCTTTAAAAATTGTTGGGAGATGTTTTTTTCATAAAAAAATAAATAATAAAACCACAAAACAGGATCAAAAGAACAACTATATGATGAATGAGTACATAAATACAATTGGTAAAAACCCACTACCATATCAAGATATAAGAATAAACAGAATCCATAAAACTCAATTAAACAAAGGACCAAAAACCCAAAAGGAAATAACAACATTAAAAATAAAACATTGAATATACTCCAAGATCCCATTCAGTAATACATGACTAAATTATCATGAACCATCCCTAAAGAACTGGGAAACATTTCCATTACCTATTTATCAATATATAACTTATTCAAATTCCCCATAGTTCCCAAGCATTGGTTGAGTATAAAACATAGTAGGATTTTTCAAATGAATTCCCAACTTAAAACACTAGGACAAAACATGCTAGGAAATTTATACAAAATAGTTTATAATAATATTATGTAGTTCATATCACAGAAAAAATAGTTTTCCAAACAAAAAAATTTCTAAACCATGTCATTTATCCATGGAAAGCAACCAAAAATGTCTTTAAACCATTTTCTATTTTCATTTTTCATACCCACACATAACCCCACAAACCCACATGTCCATCCCAATGTGATAGTCCCATACTCATGAGAAATATCTTATTTATCTACCATGTTTCCTCAAATAAACCATTACCATGTTCCCCAATGGCACACACCCCTTCCACAAGGACACGTCTAATACAAATGACCACACTCCAACTATTTCATCTAAATACCGTGTCAAAACAACAATGCCGCTCAATTTAAATAAAAGTTTTCATTTATTGAAAAATAAATCTAATTTATTTCCATTCATCAAAAACAAGACTATAATTTAAAAAACATCATTTGAAAATCCTAAACCAAAAGTAAATTTCAAAACACTATAAAATTTCCACTGTTCTGCAAAACCATCACTAAAGTGGCTATCCATCAAAATCACTCATCAGTTTCACAATTCAATTTAGTAAATTTAATCAACATGAAACCATTCCTTCATGTTCTAATAAGAGGATTAGAGAGAGTATCCACCTACCTAATAACCGTTAGTGAAACCAAATAATAGAAAAAACTACAAAAATATGGATTGAAACTCTTAAAAAACCATAGATCATGTTACCTTTAATAAGAAAACATGTATCATCATGATTGAAATAAAATAGTGTAGATTTTTTCCAAAAAAATTATATCCATGATTATATGATAGGGAAGAGTAATAAATATAAGGGAAACGATAAATAACGACCACTTACTAATTAATTTGGGCTTCCAATGCACAAAATTCACATAGGAATCACTCTGGGATCAGAAGAAATTTTCTCTATAAATTTGGAAGTAATATTTATCTGTTTTAGGATATGTTTAGGTTTAAAATTTTGGATTGTGGTAATTGGAATGCAATCCCAAATTTTTATGTCTAACAATTCATAGTGAATTTTTAGGGTGAAGGTTAAGGCAAAATGTGGGTTAATCGTGCACAAGCCACTACCTCCAAACACAAATCGCATGGTTAGATCACACGGTTATAAAAATCACATGTTAACAATGATATTTCTCTCTGTTTATCTTGGCATAGTTTCTCCCAGAAATCCACATAGTTTGGATAAATTGTGTGTTTAACTATTTCCCAATTCTTTAGTTACATGGTTTTCTATGAGGTGTTTCACAGTTTCTACTAACCATGATCAAAATTTTCACCATCATAAAGCCCTCCAATGTATGTCAAAACACCTCCTAACCTTAAAAAGCATATAATGTATATTATATTTCAATAAAATACATAAATAAAGGTTCATGTACTTGAAACCGATGCTGCCACATTTTCCCCACCACTGTTCTCTCCATCCCTTGAAATATAAAAACATCCATTGGCTTGAAATAGTTTGAGAAATTTCTTTATCATCTCATTTTTTGATCCCACATTTCTTCCTAAATTAGAACATGATTCCATAAAACTATCACTAGGCTGGTGATTTTACCATGAAATTCTTTCTCTTTAATATACATAATCTTTACTAGAAGATGATACAATATAGAATATGTCTCTAGGAAAAGATGATTCCATCAAATAAAATGGTCAGGGTCTGGTTGATACTTTTTCAAATGAGATACAAGAAACACATTATACATTAAAATGATTTTTTTTGTAAAATCCAATTGATATTCCACCTAACCAACCAATTAACATATCTCAAAAGGTATTGTGTATCAAGAAGATAATTTAATATGATTAAAAAATGATGCTGACAGTTCCTTGGGAAGATCTATAGGAACAGATGATATCTAACCATTAACAACAACATCCTTAAATGATGATCCACATAATATTTATGATGACTATGTGATATCTCTATCATCTTTATGAATAACTAAATTGGTTACATTGTTTCTTTCACAATTCTTGGTCCAATAAATGACATCACACCTATTTAAACCAAAATAGTATAAAACAACAAGGATGTCCATAAAATGCTTCAAAAGGATTCATATGTATCAATTCTTGATAATAATAGTTGTATTAGAACTCTACTTATGGTATGTGGTCCTCCCAGGAGCCACCAAAGTCCATTACACAAGCCCTATGAATGTCTTCCAACATTTATATAATATTTTTGGATTTTCCTTCATTTTAAAGAAGATACATTATACTAATTATCAACTAAGTCCCATGGTATTTCTATAAGGATTTTTAAAATTGATATGAAAACATCTGATCTCGGAATAATACTATTGAAATTAGAACCCCATCACTCTTTATGACTTCTCAAATATAGATATTTTACAAGTATTTAAACATGTTGGATTCAATAATATGGATGAAGTAGACTAAAATTGTGAGCAGATTCACTATCAACCATATGTAATATTGTTTCCTTCCCATCCTTAGTAGATTTTTTACAAAATACATGGTTATCCTCTCCCATTTCCAAACCTGATTAGGTATAGACCGCAACATACCTACTGGTAATTGAAGATATGACTTTACCAATAGATAGGAGATGCATCTCAAAACAGAATCAACCTCTATTTTGTTCATGCCATCCCCCAAAATTGATGTTTCAATAACTTTTAAATATTTTGTATTATATGATGAAAAAAAATTCGGATAGTGGTAATAATGAAGAAGTTGTTCAAGAAAAGATGAGGGTGTGACCATCTGATTAGAAAACCAAAAAATGATCTTTTGTCAGGATTTCATCACTCAATTGTCTCCTGATCATTGAGTTTTTACATCATTGAAACTCATTCAAGATCTGATATATAAATCACTTTAACATTTTCAACCAAATCAGAAAAAAATCAGAAAGAAAACTACAATACTGCCTTGGTTTTAAAAAACCAAGTTCATTTGGGTTATCACTCGCTCTACCTTCCATTTATCTGAATCCCCCTTTTCCAACTAACTGTATGAATTCTATATTAATGAATCCCCTACTAAATTTCATTTACCTAGAGTATAATTAAATATTTAGTCAACCATTTGCATTTAATCCATCCAGATTATTTTTCTCATACTAAAATATCTTAGAGAGAATAATTGTTTCAAGATATTATGATCCATAAACACCATGAATTTCTCACCAAATAGGTAATGATTTCATCTCTTAAAATCGTGATCTAAAATAGATAATTCAAAATCATTTGTTTGGTATTTATTTTGTGAAACAATATTTAAATCCATATGCAGCAACATGATCTCCCTGTATGAGAACACACCCCAACCTATATCATAAACCATCACAATACACCAAGACACCGAATCCAAATTCTGGGAATATAAATTATAGTCATGATGTGAGGTGAACATTAAGATATTTAAAAGACGTCTAACATTCATCATTCCATTGAATGGAGCATTTTTCTCATAAAATCTATCATTGTTGAGGAAAGTTATGAAAAGTCACGAACAAATAATCGATAATTACTAACTAGGCTAAGGAAAATGTGTATATCAAAGACATTATTTGGTAGTCATCATGATATCAAAACCACTATCATTTATGGATCCACATAAACACATTTGTTAGAGATAACATATCTAAGGAAACATACAGCTGGTATCAAAAAATCATAAATTTAATGTTTGGTTTATAGACGATGATCCCACAAGATTCCCTAGAGCATCAATAAGTATTTATTACTCTTAGACTTGATCATAGAATACACTAATATGTAATCCAAATCCACCTATAAAAAATAATCTAACTAACTTTGAAATTTATAGTTCCTCAATTCTATAAAGATAAATAGTGAATTAGTATGACCAAAAGGCATAACCACATACTCATAATGGCCACATGTAATCCAGAAAGATGTCTTTGGAATATCATGCATCTCAACCCACAATTAGTTATATCCAATATGAAAGTTAATTTTAGAGAACCACTAGGATCCCTTAAATTGATGAAACATGACATCAATGTGTGGATGATGATATTGTTTCTTTATTGTAACGCGATTAAGATTACAAAGATCTACACAAAGATAACGAGTTTCATCTGCCTATTTCACAAAAAAACTAAAGTGGCCTACATAGGTGCTTTTGGATGAACAAACCCTTTGCTTTATAACGCTACCCAATAGACTATCAATTATCTTAATTTTTTGGTTCCATATGATAATGTGGTAGTTGCATAAGACTATTGACATGTATGATATCAATCATAAACTCTAGTTCTCAAATGGGTGGAAACCTAGTAATCATGAAAACAACGAGAAAAAATCTACAATTATTGGAAAAATTATATACATGATCTCATCTAAAAATTTCAAGGTAAAATATTCCAACTAGTACGAGATGGTTCCAAAAACTAGTTCTAAAAATCCATATCCACCTCATTTCATATTTCTCTATCCTCTAAATAGATTCTCTATTCCATTATCATTTGTAAAAATAACAATTTGGATATAACATTTGACATGAGCTTTGAACATTTCCAACCAATCAATACCCATGATTACATCACAAACTTCCATCTCAAGAATAGAAAAATACCAAATAAATTCATCCATATCAATAATTAAATAAAATGTTTTTTATATAATGGCTCAATATTATCTTTATACAAGAGGATTTTTATGTTTCAAAATACAAGGAATTATATCAATATGAAAACCAGAAGATCAATAGTGCAATAAGCAATAAAAAATGGGATACACTCATATCAAGCAAAGATTGCATAAGGATGTAATCTAGTAGAATCATACCAACAACTATTTAATGTCCAAGTTCATCCTCAATGATCATTTGATAAGCTCCATATAATTCCTTCCTCAGTGCACCTTTCTCTTTATTTCCCTCTTGATATTACCCTAGTTGAGAAGTCATGATATTCCTATAATAACTATGGATTTATCTATTTTTTGAGGATATCAATTCTTCAAAACTTATCTCATCAAAACATACATCTCATGAGAAGCATGAGATGTGTCTCTAACACTTGGCCTTGGAGAACTATGATAATAACATAGAAGATGTACTATTTTGTTGGAAGTGTGGTATGCTCAAGGTAGTTACATATAATAAGAGTTCATATTATCAAAATAATCACACTGAATAAATATAGTCATACTCATCTATTTACGAGGAATTTTCATTGATCCTGTAGTCAAATGCCGATTCATACTGTCACCTTGGAAATATATGTCCTTGTTTCTATTATTCCCATCATTAAAATTCCCACCAGTTCTCATTGGTATTAACATTATTCCTCTAACATAATTACATTATATTTATAGTTCTTCGACCATATATATATTGACCTTCTCTATATAATCAATTATAAAAATTATAGCATCCTTTGATCAAATTTCAAGTTTTGACCCTAATTAAAAAATGTGTGCCTTCAAGGATGCACATGTAACAACTTTCGGTGAAAAAAGAACGAAATTCCTAAATTTATACATTTATTCTATCACTATCAGGTTATAATACTTATAAATGAATAATTCTATTGTTTTCTGAAATATAAATGTGTACGGATAGAAATATTTGTTGAACAATTCATCATAATCCTCACATAAAATAACTCATTATAATTTATCCTTAACTTCTAAATCCCACCACATTAATTCTTGGTCCTCCAACATATATGTTGCTAGAATCACTTTCATATCATTTGTTTTTTCAAGGAAATTGAAATTTTGATTCATCTTATTTATCCACACTTCTTCATTTTTGGATATAAATGATATCAAAAGATTTGTGGATTATACATTTTGAACAAAATGGAAAGATCCACCTTTTTTAGTTTATCCCTTATATTATCCCTATCTATGGATTCAAAATCCTACACAATACTCGTAACAAACTATAGGTATGAATGTGGATCAGGTGAAACCACATTTTTAATAGCATCTTCTGGTTGGTTTATACAATCAATACCTAGTACCATTATCTATATCTAAAAGAAAACTCCATTTAGCCTCACTATTCATAAAATGAACTCTTACCAATTTAAAATTTACTATATTAAACATATCACAAAATGCATTTCCCAAATTTAACATCTCCCATTTTCAAACCCTTTTGAAATATTCCACCATTCTATTTTAAAATTATTCCATTTTAAAAAATTTAAAAAAATAAACACTTTTTCACAAAATCATAAACCATTAATCAAAATGAATTATGAAACTATATTATGTAATTATGTTCTCATCAAATAATCCCATGATGACAAGGTAACAACTCATAAGAGTGTCTTAGACCTTTATTTAGCCAAACTCTTTATCAAAATTTCATCATAAATAGTTTGGTTATGACTCATTATTTTGTACATATCAATTTCTAACAATACTTGTTATTTATACCAACCCAAGTCAAGGACTAGAAAATAATGATTTTCAACTCTAGGACTGAAGAAACTGATACCATTTATAATAACCCTCCCCTCACTAATTGCCTTGGGAAGAGGTGGAGGGTGTGTTACTAGCTGTAGGTGACATCCCCATGACACCCAGGCCTATAAATAAATTTCAAGGGACACATAAATAGTTGGAAGATGATTTTACCTTTTAAAAATAAAGCGTAAAAACCATGATACGATATTAAATGAACCACTACATGATTTCTGAATACATATGTAAAACTGGAACAAAACCAACTACAATATCTGGGTACATGAAGAAATAAAATCCAAAAAAACTCCAAGATACCAAAGAAGAAAATAACCAAAATAAATAATGACTTCCAAACATCAACTCCTAGTATGATCTACACTCCAAATCATTTATCCATGCCCAAATTAAATCGAATAATCACAATATAACTAGGATATTTTTCTATTACCTATGTATCGATATATTAAATTTGAGAATCCACCAAAGTTCCTAAGTAAGGGTTTGTATAAAAATCATTAGGATTTCCCCAATGACTTTCCAACTCATTACACTAGGATAAAACAATATACCACATTTATATATAATATTTTAAACTAATATAGAGTAGTTTATATCAAATCCAAAATATTTTTCCAAACCAAGATAGTTTTTAGAGCCAAAATAGTATTTTATGGAATGCAACCAAACAAGTCTTTAGAACATTTCACTATTATTTTTGGCAAACCCAACACATAACCCCAAAAATCTACACATAAATACCCATGTGATATTTTATACACAGGAAATGTATATCATTTATCAATAAAGTCATCACCTGGTGATCATAACCATGTTTCTGGATGGTACGTGCCCCATTGATAAGGCTGCATCTAATGAAAATGAACACATGCCAAACTTGTTTTCAAAATACCAAAATTAACCAACAATTAGAATATATTTCAATAAAAATATTATTTTATTAATAATATTTGTACAAAAAAAATTCCATGCATCAATACTAAGCTAAAATTTTAAAATAACATATCAATAGTATATTCCATAAAACTGTCAAATTTCTAAAATTCCATGAATACATCACTATGTAGGTTTTATATCAAAATCACACATAAATTTTTCAATTAAATCTATGAAAATTTAATAAATTAGAAATAAAATACTTCATGCTCTAATAAGAGGATTTGAGAGAGTTTACACTTACCTCACAACCATTAGTGAGACAAAATAATGACATAAAACTCCAAATATCTTGCTCAAAACTCTAAAAAAACTTTAGATCATGTTAACTTAAATAAATAATCTTATATTTTTTATTTAAATCAAATATAGCATATTTATCCCCAACAGATTAGATCCATTATTCCAAGATATGGAAATAGAATAAACCTAAGGAAAATGATGAAGAACATTCACTTACTGATGAATCATGGCCTTCAACACACTAGATTTATCTAGGAATCACTCTCGAATCAAAAGGAGTGGTTTCCATAGTATTGGGAGGAAGGGAAATTAAAATTTTGACTTATGTAGGGGGAAAATGAGGAATTAAAAAGGTAATTTCAATAAGATGAAATTTTTTTGGATCTAAGTTATCATGGTTTGTAGTCAAGAAAACCATGCTCTAACCATGCATGATCCACCACCTTCAAACACACCTTACATGGTAGGCTCTCATGGTTAGACAAAACATCCACTAAAAGTGTTACTCCCCACTATCCATATATTAATTGTTTCTATGGATAATCTCAATTTTTTCAAAATCATGCACCTAACCATGAACCTATGCAATGCCCACTGTTTCTATTGCATGGTTTATTGGGAGGATTCTCAGGGTTTATGCTAGCCATGCTCAACCCATGCACCTCTATAAAACCATCCTAAGTAAAATAAAACACATATAAACCTCCTAAAACGTAACATTAATATGATATTTACTTAAAATACTTAAATAAATTGTCACACACTTAATACTAAGGGTTTTATAAGAAGGGTGAGAAAAAATTCTCTGTAATAGTTCACATATGAATTTGGAATTGAAAGTCATAAATGAACATAAGATAGGAAAAAGGTAATGATGAAAATATTAATGTAAATTAGAATAAAATAATTCAATTCCTACCCATAAAAATATATATAATAATTTATTAGGCATGGAATAGAAATTTTAATCAATAAAAGATTCATAAAATTAAACAATCACAATCGATGTAAAGTTATGAATGATCAATGTAATAATTAAAAATTCCGTAACAAAAATAAATTAAATATTTTTTTTATCTTGAAAATTTATATTAATATAACCATTATAATATACCTTAATAGTTTAATGACCATTATATTGAACTTATATCATAATTATATAGAGAAAATAATCATTATCAAATGCATTGGAGGGATATAATAGCCCAGCCCATTATTATTATAAAACATAACTACCCATAAACATTTTATAATAGATCCACCTAACCTTTGTATATAAAGAAAACACTCATCTATTATTTATAATGGATCAACTCATAATAGTAAACAATGTATTTGAAAACTAATTTTAATATATTACATATATCATTAACTTCATCATAAAACTGATAGAAATACCCATTATTCCATTCATAACATGATTAACGTATGAAGATGAAATGAGATCCATGAAAACCTATTTAAAATAACTAAAATATATATAAAGAATTAATAATTATGGTATCATTAAAACATATCCTCATTGGATAATAAGTAAAATTAATGGTTTTTTTATAAATATTATTAATATTAAAATATTATTTAAAAATTTATTGGGGAAATAGCCTTTTAACTTTTATATTCATATATAAAAACTAATAATGTCATGAATATTAGGGAAAATTTATTTATAAATAACCTAGGAAATATAAATAAAATATTCAAAACAATGATTATCTATGGTGGTCGGAAATTTTATTCATTCCATAATTTCTAGAAGTAAAAAAAATCAAACTTTTGTAATGAGAGTCACAAATGACCCATGGAGAAAGTGTTAAGAAATTTATATTTTAATTTTAATAAAAATGTTATTAAATCTTGTAAAAATTATTCAGGAAATAATTCATGTTTTGAAAATAACATTTTTGAAAACATTTATGAATACCTATAAATGAAAGAGAAATATTATCGGTCTAAAATAAGGTATAAGATTGATAACGCATACAAAAACTATCTTGATTCATCTTTATTCAATAATAGAATAAATGGAATCTAAACAAGTTAATGAGATCCATAAAAATATGATTAAAAAAATGTGGTTTAATAAAATAAGAGTATATGATATCCCCAATGAATATTAAAGATAAAAATACTGGAATAAAATCAGATTGTAACATAAATAATTTATATCTTTGTTATGTTTTGAAATAAAAATATATTGAATGAAATAATATTACAAGGATATATTAGTATCCTAAATTTCAGGAATTAATATTTCATAATTTATTCATGTGATTGTTAATACAGTATTCAATGTAATCATGGATCCTCACATTTAAAATGCTTCAAAAAATTAGACTTAGATAGAGAAGGCCACTGAAAAGATACTAACTTTTAAATTGATAATGAATCAAGGAATTTAATATGTGAACATATGTAAATAAAAAGAATTATAAATTCATAATAATATTTTTTATTGATCATCTCACGTTTAATATCGTCATAACAAATTAAATGAACAATAATTATATCCCAATGAAAGGTAAATGGTAACATTCATGTAATATTATCATGGATATAATTAATTGAAATGAATATATAAATACATATAATGATGGATTATTCATGATATAAAATTTTAAATGGTTAGTATATACATCTAATAAAATAAATTATGTTCATAGCATTAAAATATTCCTTAATGAAAGGATGTTGAGATGAAATCTCTTAACTTGATTCAAGACATTCCATTTATAACTTTTAACATATATATAATAAACATTAACCAATTATTTTATTTTGTATGATTATTTCATTGGATAAATTCGTAAGTATTAAACCATTTTTTCCCATTAATTTCAATTTTATATATAATTAAATAATCTTTTAATTCCACATTATTTATTTTGAGGATATACAGTTCATAACATCAAAAATACATTGAAATGTATACTATGGTAAAAGTTGTAATTATTGAATCATCTTTAGAATACTAATATTGTCATAATTATAAATTTTATAAAATAAATATATTTTTAAAACCACACATTATTGATGGTTTTCATAAATGAACTATGTTACAATCATAGATAAGGTAGGTCGTATGTACACATGAGTATTGCTTAAATTTTTTAGGGGTCAACTTATAACCAATGCCAATAAGTCCATCCATGGTGACCCAAATATGAAGTCTCATGTGTCACATTGTGCATGGTTTGAAAAATAACTTGTACTGACCTCTGAGTTCGTACCTGGTATCTCTTGTAGGGGCCCAAATCTCTCTCGAGGCATGGTACAACCAATCATGTCATCGATCATGTCCAAGGTGTCTCCCCTAGGGAATTGGTGCCACTAATCTAGAGGAAAAATAGATAATGCTCCGCGAGCCAATCTGATTCATAGCTGATATCGGTCCTAGTATGTTTTCAAGGCCTAAAAATTAAGGATGGGTCGTGAGAGTCCATCTAAGGGGTCCTTAAATCAGAACCCCTTGAATCACTCCTGACACTAAGGTGAAAAATCTTAACAACACACACACACACACATATATATATATATATAATATTCCAATCAAATACCATTTCATTTTTTCAAGCATTTATATTTCCAAAGGAATATTAGTCAAAACCCATTGGGAAATTTCATTTAAGTCATATGGAATAATGCATGTGAACTTAGTCAAATAAATTTAAGTACAACCATTTCATTTGTCATGGTGTATAGGGTCTGACTCATGGTTCCACCATGAAATCAAATGAAATAGAAGAAAAATTGTATTTATTATGATGAAAACCCACTTAAGAGAGCTCAAAACATTAAGTAAAAAGGTTTAAATAAAGAATTATAGGAGAAGATCACCCCATTTGGGTGACATAACTCAAGGTGATCAACCCAAGGGGTCGATTCACTGCTTCCCCAGGCCGCTAATGGAACATAATAGTATTCATTTTGATTTAATTGAAAAAATTTGAGACAAGACAAAAGGTTCCATATCATGGCACAATAGCGCAATACATTGAAAGATACTAAATGATAGAAAAAGTGTAGACCAACTTACTCTCATGGAGCTTCCCTCACCCAGTGTTGGCCATTAATTCGAGCTTGGATGGAAGAAAATGTTAAACCTTCAAATGACCATAAAATGATAAAAATTAACTTACACCAAAATATCACAACAAATGAGTTTAAGAACATTAAATAGATTAGAGAGGATTAAATATATCACATATATCTTTAGATTGGATCTGACTATGAATGAAATGGAGTTTGTATCAAGGAGTTATTTGGATCCCTATTTTGAGAGAGAGGAGAAAAAATATGTGAAGGAGGAGGTGCTTCAACCGCATGAGGATGATAGAAAACAAATAAAGAAATAAGAAATAATATTAAATAATTTAAGTGGCTCTGGAAAGAAATTCCACCCTCATTTTTCACTATTCATGGTTTGGCATCATAGCTACAAACTGTGTGACAGTCACTAATTGAAAGGGAAACATTTCTTGGTTAGGTGTATGGTTTATCTAACCATGTGAAAACCCTAAATATGATTTCTCCAATACCTATGCAGAACCTCATGGCTATGAACCTTGGGTCTCATAGTGGCAGAGAAATTGTGCAGCCCCCAGGTTCCCAATGTCTACAACCACTTGGTTTAGGTAAACCATGTGGGATGGTCCATACGATTTCAAGTTACCATGTAACCAAGTATTCATCTAATAATATTAGGGTTCAATTTTCCAAAAACATATTTTACTCACCTAATATCTCCTTGAAATGATTAGGAAACATCACTAGGGTCATTTAAAGGAATTATAACAAAAAATTGGTGGTCTCTATCTTTGAGAAAAGATGGTATGTTATAACCCCTTCCTTAAGACAAGTCATCATTGAGTTTCCCTTCAGATGGTGGTAGAATGATTTCTTGTCAGATTTCATACCACAACACATGTACATGGGATTCTCACTCCTGGGTCTCATATTGTATGCTTCTATGTTTCCAAAGAACTCAGACCAATGTAATTGATCTACCACAAAGAGATTTTATGTTTTTATCTGCAATACATAATGAATGCTCCTAAAATGAGGAATCCCCTTTCACATCAATATCATAAGGGTTGAATGAATGATATGTGTCAGAGTGGTATTTTCAAAGCTGGGATATATGGAAGACACTATGCATGAATCAGTACCTCTGTGGTAACAAAAATGGGTAGGCTACTAGCCCGACCCTCTCCACTATATCAAAAGGTCTGACATATATTGGTGACATGTTTCCCTATCTCCTTATTCATAGGTGAACTAATCTAGGTGATACATGAATAATGACCTAATTTTCCTCCTCAATCACTAATGGTCTATGAAGAAGACCAATAAAAAACTTCTTCCTAGACTAAGCTATCACCAAAAGATTCTAAATCTTCTGGATTTTCTCTGAAGTCTTCTTAATGGTACAAGGTCTTAGTAGAGCTTCCTCACCCACCTCAATCCATCATAAAAGTGAATAACATAGTCTACTATAGAGGAACTCAAATTGAGCCATCAGAATAGTTTCCTATAAATTGTTGTTGTAGGAAAACAATACTAGAGGAATATTATTCTCCCTAAGAACCAACGAAATCAGGTATATTGGCTTGTATTATATCCTTCAACACCCATATGGTCCACTCAAACTACTCTTCAGTCTAAGTGTGATATGATGTACACAATAGAACCTTTGAACCCAGTTCATTAAGATTCCCTTGCCTAAATAGTGAAGTAAACTGCACATCTCTATCTACAATGTTGTAGTTTTACTATATCCTGGATGTATAGACTCCCTAGCTCATTAATAGAGAATGACTCCCAAATTGGTAGGAAATACACAATTTTGGTCAGTCTGTCAATGATCACCCATAATGTGTCACTTCTTCAAGGGGATCTCGGCAAGCCTATCACAAAATCTATGGTGATTTCATTCCATTTCCACTCAAGGATAGATAGGGATTGAAGAAGTACAAAATCATGTTGGTTCTATGCATTCACATACTAACTGGTGGAGCACTAAGTGATGAAACCTATTATCTAAATTTTTATACCTGGCCACCAATACTAATGAAGTATAACTTTATACATATTGGTAATCCCATGAAGAAATTCCCAAATAGAGTCATGTGATTCCCTCATAAACTCTTCCTGTATATATGAAGGAACCCATACATGGCCACATAAGAGTACAATATCACTCTCATCAACAACCCAACCAGGAGGTGGCTTCTATCCTATGATTCTAGAACTCAAAAAATACCTTTTGAATATGATAATTTCCTCATCTGAACCCATTCTAGAAGGTAGGATGTTGCTACTAGTGATTCTAAAACTAGATGCATAGGATATTCCTAAACCTCCAGGTTAATCTCAAAGAAAAGGTCAATAAACCTCCATTCACTTATAGCATCCTTGACATATAAATTCTAATTTTTAATCTCAAAACATCAACTATAGCATTTCCCTTACTGGTGTGTAAGCCATATCAATGTTGAACGAATGCAGGTATTAAACTAGCATGTGATTCTATAGATTCAAGTCTCACTAAGTGGATATGAATTTTAGACTTTAATGGTCTGTGTAAACATTGTAATGCTCACCCGCCATGTAGTGCCTCCAACCGCATAGAGAATGAACCCTAACTATGTGATCAAGGCTGTGGGTATGATATTTTTTTCTCATGAGGCATCATTTAGCGGCATCCATATGCCATGACTTGGTCACCTTACATCAGAACTATACCTAGACCAATTACAGAAACATCACAATATAATGCATAACTTATTACTAGATTCAGTATATTTAATATTGGTGTTGACATTTTTCTTTCCTTTAACCCTAAAAAAGATGTCTCACAAGATTCAGTCTAATATAATTTCAGACCCTTCTTATTCAAGATTGTAAGAGGTGCTTCAAGACATGACAAGTCTTAAATTAATCACCTATAGTAACCAATCAATCCAAATAATCTTCATATATCAAACACATTATTATACTTCTCCCAAGAAACCAAAATGCTCACCTTCTCGGGGTCAACAAATAATTCTACCTTAGATAAGATAAGACTCATGAGTGGAACCGTAATGATCCAAAATTGGAATTTACTAGGCTATTCAAATAGATGGTTCTCTCTTAGTGTAATTATAATGATCTCAATATGATTATCATTTTAATTTTTGGATTTCAAGTACATTGAGAAGTTTTCAACAAAGACTACCCAAAAGTAATCAAGATATGGGTGGATGACCTGATTCATCAAAGATATGAATATGATATGCTCTTTAGTCATACCAAACAACATACCTAGATAATAATATAGTTTATACATGATCTGTAAAGTTTTACATGGTAAATATCATATCCTAACACAAACATGAAGATATCCCAACCCCAAATTGATCTTGGAGGAAATAGGCATTCCTTGTATCTAGTCATAGAGGTCATATATGTGAGGAAGTGGAAAAATATTTTTCACTATAAGATGATTAATTTAGCTATAATATATACATAAATGAAGGGTTCCATCTATCTTATTAGTGAAGAGGAAAGGTGGACCCCATAATAACATACTAGTTATGATAAAACCCTCAGCCTCTAAGTCTTCAAGTTACTACTTTAGTTCCAAGATCTCTGTTGGTGTCATCTTATACAGAGGAATGGACACTAGTGCATTACCTGTAACAATATCAATGGTGAAATAAATATCACTATAAGGATATAGAATAGGGAAATAATCTAGGAAAATGTCTTGTAAGTGATCTATGATAGGACAAAATTCCACAAGTTGTATTCCCTACTCACTCATGAAGAGAGTGGCCATCTGGGTTGTCATTCCATCCATCCATGTACACATGAGTCCATATCGACAATCCTATAGATCCTATTAACCTTTTTGGATATACGTACTTCCCTCAAGTGATTTTAATCATACCTGATGGAGATAACAACCCACCTAGCCCCGATAAGGGACCATCCATTCCATGTTGAGAATGACAATGAAAATAGTCCTCTTGATGATGAAGAAACTCCACAGAAACTATAGCCACCTATTTTAAGGGAGATCTCATTCCACTATTGTACACCACTCGAACTCAGAATTTCATTTCAAGGTTTATGACACAGATAGAGTACTCTACCCCTAAACCCATACAAACCATAGTTGCAAGAGATAGGAAAGAGTTTGATACACCTGTATCGAATAAGGATGATACTAATGTAGGGGCTACTAGAATTGTACCTCTAACTGTAGATGTCCCAGAACTCTATTCATGTAGTGTATGATGTATATCATAGATATGGAATGAACTGTGGCACTGAGATGTTGCAAGAGTAAACCAAGGTGGTATACCCTACCAACGATGTAAATATAAAGCTTCACTACATCAGACATGGCCACGTGCTCGGACCAAATGACCTATAGAAGACCAAATTCATTCTTTATGGGTTGTCACTAATCCTACACATGGTGGTGGTGTGGAGATGAACCCCATTCACTTGTCACTATAGTAAAGGAGTGAAAGAAACACTAGAGGTGACCCATCCTACCACAACCCCGGCATTCGTTCGAGTTCCTCGAACAATAAGGATTTTTTGGACTTGTTTTCTAGAATAGGGACACACCACAAACCTACCAAAGTGTTCCACCTATAATTTACTTCCCCTATTTGTATCCTTGATGTGTTCATTCCTACCACTGTATAAACCACTACTCATCCTAGAAGTCAAGGTGCCCTATTTCAAGTTTCCTGACACCTACAGGTTCCCCTCAATGATGAGGGCCCAGTTTGCAATGTATAGAACTATGTTCAAATTTGATCATATGGAATATGAAATCCCATATTAAAATTTCCTCATATTATTTATCTAGTCACCAGTTAAGGTTGGTTCAAAACACTCCAGTTCAGTGAAGTGAGCTGAGTATTCGATCACCGACATTGCGCCTTTCTCAAGTTTCATGAATTCATAAACATGATTAGTTACTAGTATATGAGGGATGAAATAGTCAAATAAGGAATTATGTGATTCCTCTAAGGCCAATCCCTAATTTTGAATAGCCTGAGTTAATAGGACTGGGCAATTATTGGTAAAATTGCACAACATGTAGGTTGTGAGCCAAAACCTCTCCTCTAAAGGTGCTTTGATGTCCTTGAATATTGATACCATATCCTTTAACTATTATTAAAAATCTTGAGTCCCTCTATCCTATGAGAATGTGCGTGGATGTTGCTACTTTAACTTAATGGTTAGCTCATCCATATAAGTGTTAGGTTGAGGTGCACCCTAAACTGATTTCATAAAGAAAAGAAAATTTTCCCGAAATTAGCCATCCACAATAAGTGGATAGACAATAGGAGGTGCCTCAGGTGGAACTATAGGTGGTATCATGGGTGTATCAGGGCCCACCACCTCTAGAGTATTCTCATCACCATTTTCCTAGAATACAATAAGTGTTCATTGTAATGGCATATCCCTACAATTCCAATTGTTCTCCTCAGAAAGGATTTATAGAAGATGGAGAAATAAATAAATAAGGGAAATTTTGAGTGATAAAAATGAGTTATAGAAGTAACATAGGGGGAATGGACTACCTCGCACTACTAAGTTTGGGCCAGACTATGGTCTCACTCTTCTTAAATATGTAACCATTTCATTTATAGGTTGTAACCATTTTAATTTTTTTGGGTTTGTTCATATTTTGTTGGTTATTAGCATCACAATCTAGTTAATTACATCATGAATTCCACTTAATAAATACCTATACACCTTATAAATTGAAATTGGCACATCAACATAATGTATATTTACTTTTACACCAGACAATGGGTGTAATAGGTCGTAGTTTTGGCTTGATCAGATGAGAAACCATTGGAACTTGTCAATAAAACCAACCAATGTGGAATTATTTTTCAATTAAAATAATTATTCCATCATCAAGAATACTAGAACACTAAAAAAACTAACAAGACACATACAACCTCACAAGAAATACAAGAAATTTAGGTGGAAAGTAGATATAGCCTATCATAATTCATTACATTTGAAATCCTATTGTACCTAATATGATTCATTTTTCTAATGTTCCTGTATATCATCAGGGAAGGGGTAATAAACCCATTCCAATAAAATAAATATATGTAATAGCACAAAACAATTAATTCTCTTGATCCTGAAATCCAATGGAATCATAACTAACGAAAGAAAAAATAGCCTTTTCTAATCATAGGTAATTTGGGTTTCCTCGATATATGGGGTAGCTACTCCAAGGAATAGGCTCATGAACAAATTCCAATTTTCTAGTCTCATGTCTAAACCCAAATAGTATGAAAAAAGTAAAAGTTTACTTGATACAACTTTTTATCATCCCACCCTGGATTCCATGCATTGGTTCCATGAGATGGTTTTCCATAAAACTTCAACCGCCCCCCCCCCCCCCCCCCCCCCCGAATAACAGAGGCTACTGACTAACAATGAGGGCCTTGGGTAAGTCTGTGGGGATACTATTCCCACATTTATTATAGTGGAGTGTAGGAATATATATATATATATAATATGAAACAATGGAAATATAAACACCAAATAGAAATGAAAATAATAGAAAGACATGCAATGTGAATACTACACTATTCAGAAGCTGAATAATAAAGAGATAAAATATGATGATCATATCATATTAATTTAATTATACAAAAATTTCTTTGTTAAAGAGGGGTATACAAGAATATACAACATGATATCAAAATAAAAAAAATCCAAAAAATATATAGGTAGAATATTGAGCATAGGATCTTTCCTCTTCCCCCAAACTACATCTTAAATAAATAAATCAAACATTGGATTCCACATACTTCCCTTTTTCTATACCTGAAACCATATAGGCTACCTGGGTACCAAAGGCATGCAAGCAGGGTGTGAGATACAATCCCAGTAGGCCATCACCCACAGTGTCAAGGCCAATTCATTTCATGAAATATAAGATAAGTAGTGTTCCATAAAAATATAAATGAAATACATAAAAAATAATTAAAATCATTTGACTAGGTTCCACATGGACACCTGTCTAATATAACTTCTTTGGCCTATGACAATGAGTTTGAACCAAAGGATCCTTAATTGGTAAAATGGGTAATATGATTGTAAGAAGGTGGAATTTCCCCAAGAATGTGATTAGGATTTAAGGACATGTCCCAACATTTTTAAAACAAAGGGATCGATTCTCAATTAAAAACATTCACTAATATTTTCCATAATTTAATTTCAAATAACATTATAAAAATAGTGAGTCACCTTGAGCCCATCTATGGAAATATGAATATACTTTCCATGTATCGTTCGAGGGCTTGGCTTATAACCAATGCCAATTATTCCATACATGTTGACCCAAATATGGAGTCCCATTATTCACTCCATGCATGGTGTAAAACAATTACCTATAATAAACTCCAAGACCATACCTGGTATCATACGTAGGGATCTAACTCTCTCTCAATGCATAGTATAACTAATCATTCCATCAATACCATCCATGGGGTCTCCCCTAGGGAACTGGTGTCACACATATGGAGTTGAAATAGATAACACTTAGAGAGATAGTTATATTAATAGATGATGCCACTATTGGAATGTTTACAAGACATAAAAATTAAACAAGGAGGCACAAGAGTCCATCCTAGGGGTCCTTAAATCAAAACCCCTTGTATCACCCCTAACACTAGGGTGAAACAGTTGAAAAAGCAACAAATGAATACGCACACACACACACAACATGCCTAGGAAATACCATTTCATTTTTAGTCATTTATATTGCTAAATGCATATTGGTTAAGGAAAAACACCATGGTAAATTTCATTTAGGTCATATCTCATAAGTAATAGGCACTTGGACAAAACAATTTGTGTTCTAATATTTCATTAAGCATGATGTATAGGGTCTAACTCATGGTTCCACATTTTATTCAACTAAAATTAATGGCTCAATGTTTTTAATATGATGGAAAACCTCTTTGGGGAACTAAACAATCCAAGTAAAAGGTGGTAATTAAGCCTTATAATTGAAGAAAATTCCATTGGGTGGCATAACACAAAGTGATCAACCCTAGGTATTGATTATCTTCTTACTTGGGTTGCCAATGTCCTGAAAAAGTATTAATATTTATTCAGTTGAAAAAATAGGGTGAAATTGAAAGGGTCCAGCTTGCGGAAAAATGGTTTAATATATGGAGATCAAAAAAATTTCCAAAAATACTAGACCACCTAACATGGCCTTATAGAGCTTCTCTCATCCAACGTAGACGTATGATTTGAGTTTGGTTGGAATAAAATAATGAAACCACCAAATTACTTGAAAATGATGCAAATGAGATTGCACCCAAATAATGAAATTTATGAAACAAATAACATGAAATAGATTATATAGGATTAATTATCTCACCTATTTCATTCTATTGGATATATCAGTGAACAAAATGGTGTCTGAATTGAAGAGTTACATGGATCTGTAGGTTGAGAGGGAGGAGAAGCTTTTGGTGAAGGAGGAGGACCTTCAACCACTAGAGGATGATAGAAATTAATTGAATAAATAATAAATAATGTTAAATCATTTAAGATAGAGAAAAGGTAATTTAACCTGTATTTTACCCTGTGCATGGTTTGGCCGCAGAATTTTCCAAACTCTGTGCTATTCATTGATTCAAAAAAGAACATCACATGGTTAGGCACACAATTTATCTAAAAAAGAACAAACTATGAAAAATCACTCTCTTACTAACTTATACAGCATTGGACGATTGTGCACCTTGGGTCAAACATTTACAAAAAACTGTCTGGCCCCCAAGTGCCCACTGTGTGCAGCCACACTGTTTACAGAAACTATGTATGGTGGGATACACAGTTTCCTCCAGCCATGAGTCCAAGTATTGATCTTCCCATTTCAAGGTTATAGGCTATGAAAAAGCCACGTACACACCTGATCCCTCCTTCAAATGATTATAAAACATCAATAGGTCCATTTAAATAAATTCAAAGATAACATTAATGGTCCATACCTTTGAGAAAAGGCAGGATGTGACATGTACAAATAGATCCAAATTGGTATAATTCTATCACATGATGAGTATGAGTCAAACTAATCCTGTAATATAAATTATTATTATGTTTAGGTGACTTTATATCCCATAACTCATTGTTTTAACATCTCATTAACCCTTTGACAATTACTACGATATTAATGGTATTTAATATTTATGGGTCAAGAAAATAACTATAAAAGAATAATTGAACAATAAATCGACTATGGTTTATATTTCAAAAATATATATCATTTTTTTGTTTAATGATAGTACTTTAATTAATTTCAAATCATTTAGTAAAATATCATTTATTATAAAATATCATTCCAGAATTTTTTTAAAAAATGACGTATTATGATATTATATCAAGATAAATCATGTAAAATGGTTCCAAAATGACATCTAATTGATGATAAGGAGGATAAAGTCATAATATAGTCTCCCAATAAAATTTGTTTCCTTCTAAACATTTTATGAAATGTTTTCCTCTTGATTAATGACATGGTTATCCAATTTCAACCATAACTAGTGTAATTACTATTTCAATATTATTGGGTTATAATATATCATATAAGGTGAAAATAAATCATACTGTCAAAAATGATGAAATATTAGACCATTTATCATCCTAATTGTTCTATTTAAATGAAAAAAAAATTAAATATTTTAATAAAATATTTTTTAACAAAAAATACAATTTATGACATTTTTTACACTATTCATCTTTTTTTATTTTAAATACTATAAAAATAAATTGAGTTCAAATATAAATCATTAATAAATAAATAATATGTTATATTGATATATAAAATTCTTATAACACTAAAAAATATTACTTTTATAATTTTTAAAATAATTTACTTGTTTTTTATATTATTTTCACAGGAACTATATTTTTATTGCATAAATATTTAATAATATTAATAAATATTTTAAAGATTAAAATTATTAAATAAATAATTAACTTTTAAAATAAAAATGTACAATCAAAAATAATTTATTTTAATCTATTTCATGAAATTTACATCTATTAAAAGCAAGAGAGTTACACTTTTTACTTTATCATTTATTTAAAGTACTATAAAAGTGAAAATAAATGTTAAATAGAAAATAGGGAAATATATTATAAGGTTGGATGATTATGGATGAAATATACTAATATAATGTATTTAGGCTATGTTTTTTATTGAATTTGTAGCCTTGTCAAAAAACTTTAACCATAATAACCCATTTAACCTTTACCATGATACAAAATATTAACTATGATTACTATTCATATTGACCAAAAATTAAGGTAAAATTAATACATAATATAAATTACTATTATTATAATAATAGAATAAATTTTAACAAATTCAATTATTATAAGTGTCAAATTTTAATTTAATAATATTATTGAAAAATGTAATAAAAATCTATTCTCTCAAAAAATGAATTTTTAAATATATAACTCTTTTTAATCCAAATTATAGTATATTGTTTTTTCCAAAGAGCATAATCTTAGTTTTTAACATAAATTAAATAATTAAATTTTAGATGAAATGATAAATATTATTTTACTTTTTAAATAATTGAAAAGGAAACAGAGTTTCAATAAAAATTAGTTTTATTCAAGATTCATTAAAAATAAGACATTTTAGAAATTTCAAAAAAATACTTCCTAAGATAATTTTGTGATAATAAATTCCAAAATGATATAGTTTTTATCAACATAAATTTTTCAATTTTACATAAATTAGTTATGATATAATCACATAAAAGTTAAGAAAACCCATTGCTGAATAAAAAATTTTTCAAAGCCTAAAATGACTTAAGTGAATAATACTAACTTGTTATTTTCTAATAAGAAATCAATAAAAAATATTGACTGAAAACACTATTTATATTAAATTTTTCTCCAAATACTATTTATACCAACCAATTAATTCTATATTTGATTATTGTATCACATAAATGATAATATTCCATGGTTCATTTAGGCTTGATATTGCATGTTTTATACACTTTCACCCATATTGTTCTTTTAAAATCAAAACCAATGACATTATTTCTATTTTTTCTATTTAAAATTGTTTTTTGTTATATTATTATAATTTTATATAGGGTTTGGGAATAGATTGGATTAATAACCAAACACTTTACATTTGAATAAGTATTGTGTCGGTGGTACATTGTTGGGAAATATTTCTCCTACACTATCTTAATCATCATATAGAAACTATATTGATTATTTTCTTCATGGATTCACACTACAAAAAACTCAAAAATCATACCCATAATATTGATATAATTACCCATTTGATTTTTGCTATATTTTGGAAATGTATGATCTTTAATTCTATTCCAACCATGTAACATATCAACAGATCCACCATGATATTCTACCTTCCCATTTGATTATCCAAAATAAAAAGTGTCCCCAACATCCATTTAAACATTAAAGACACATAGAATAATCTCTTCACAACATCTAATGTGTCTTATAGCAAAAAATTTGATAATAACAGGCTTTGAGCTAAAAAATAAAAGATCAATTATAATTTCAAAATTTGTGTTAAAAACATAGGCATGCCTCTTGATCTTCATAATGTTTTATTCATTACTTCCCATAAATTCCTCCTATGTTTGTTCAAATCCATTAAATCCCCATAGGTTCAAAAAATATCTTATTATAATTATAATTGAAATCATAAGACATATAATTTTTATAATTATTATCATCGTTATTTTTTATTCCACTTACTACAATTTTTATATTTATGTTTTTAGTATCTTAATAAGTATTTCTAAATCAAAAAACCTCCATAGTCAGAACTATTCTATGATTATGTCTACTATAATGAATTTGTAAGTAACTATTTACGATTTTCATTTACATAAATGATTCACAAGGAGTGTTTTTGTATTTTTTATTTGATTTTTATAGTAGAACTGTACAAAAATCTTATGTTGACGAAAAAAAGAGAATATCCCTTATAATATTAGATGATGTCATCGATAGAGGGACAAAAAAAGATAAATTTGGAATCAGATCATTAGAGATGTTATAATATAAATATATAAATAGAAATACATTCATGTAGTTATGGAGTACATCAGACAATAAAAATATATTTAAAGGATTACTTAGGTTTTGATGATTATAATTTCTCATTTCACTGAGAACATCTTTTTTTAATCTTTTGAGAGGGGTTTCTTATTTAGGGAATCCATTTATAAGGATTTATTATGAATTTTGTTATTATTTTTAATTTTATTTATGGTTGTTATGATCTATGATTTTGAAGGATCCTCAAGATAAGAAAGATAATGTTGTTCAGATCAGATGATATTGAGGGATGATAAACGGAACACATATAGTTAATCCTTTTTGGATAATCAAGTTATTCTATATTTTCAGCAGACACATCTATTAATTGGTATTTTTTTTTGGGATACATAATTCTGGGTTTACAAAACTCTCTTATTGATTGAGAGTAATGCAAATAAATCACATAGTTGAGCTGTTGTGGGTATTTTCCCCAATTTTCTAAAGATTATATTTTCATATAAAACCCTTAAGTTATATAATTTTTATATAAAATTATTTTTTTAATCTTTCTAAAATTACTTTAAGAACTCCATTTGTATTTTTGACTCAAACTATCTATAGGATGTTATTTAAATTTTTTATTACATTCTATGTGCTTTTATTTACACATACAATGGTGGGAATATTTTTTGTACACCTCTTCTATTATATCTATCGAACATTCCAAGGAATATTTTGGCATCATATAATAGTATCTATATATGTTTTTTTATTATATAAATCATGTTGTAGAAAAATGTTTTTTTTATTATAGGAATATTTTTTGGAATGTTATAAAATATTAATTCAAACATACCCAAATTCATTTGGGGTACTGAATATGAGTACTTGAGATATTTTTTCGAGATATTTTTATTAATATATGATTATTTAATTTTTTATGATTACTATACATTATAAGTTTTAGATAAGGAATTCCAAAATGTTACTACATAAGATATAACTGACTAATAGGTGAATCATAAGGTATATAATACCCTATTAAGCTCATTGAAATAGGATATCAATATTTAAATATATTCTTTTGATACAACTAATAATATTTTAAGAAACATTGAAGTAACACATTTCAAAATTTCTATTTCATTAGAAACTATAAGGGATATGCAATGTTCTCATTATTAGGATTTTGATTTATTATCTAGTGATTTTTTTCATATAATCATCATAGATTTATTATTTTTTTTAATGGATTACAATTTTATGTAGATGTTTAGTTTTCAAAGGAATTACTTATTGATAATATTTTTCATATTATTCTAAAAAATTATAAATATATGAGAAAGTTTATTGATCATATGAAACAACTAATAAAGATTACTCTTCAAGACCATATTTTTAATATTATATAGAATGTGAGTATATTTAAGAGGGACATGGGAAACAATAAATGAAAGGGGTGTATTTTTCAGCACCATAATTTGAATTTATAGTTAAAAAGGTCAAGGAATATGAAATTGCTTCAAAATCATCAATTATTAAAAGGAATATTAACATTGAATCAGATTGTTTTAAATATATTAAAAGAGAAATTGAAATTTATGATCATTTTAAATGAATGAATATGATTTTTGTTATGAAACATTTTCATTGTAATTATAGTATTTATTTTAAATACAATGTAGAGAATGAAGTTGATTCCTAATTGATTTGTTATGGATAATTATATCTAAGGAATATAAGACCTACTTCACTAAGGATTAATTAAAATAAATTAAAATTAATGAAATATTATAAAATAAATGGGAATAAATACTTTAAGGCTTTAGAAACATGTAGATCATGTTGTTGATATATATCTTGAAATATTTCATCATATTGGAGAAGTGACATTCATAAAGTTACTGCTTAATATACTAATAATCCAAAGATCAATCAATTCTATATGGATAATGTTCTTAATAAACCACACACAAACATGAAATTATATGAAATTTAACCTAAAAAATCTATTTATTAATTTTTCCCAAATTATTTTTAAGGATAAAAATATTTCATATTAGAATATGAGGATAGTTTACAATTATTTGGTGACATGAATACATATTTAACACTTCTTGTGGTATAGAATTCTAATTCATTGAATAGTGGTGATTATGATAGGATTTATATTTCTAAATCCAATTTGGTAATCTCAAAACATAATTCCATAATTTCTAAACTTATGACATAATAATATGATGAATCTCATTCTCATACAACACATAAAGATGATAATTTATTTATAAAACATAAATTTATAATTATTACAATAGAAAAATATTTATAAAAGTATAATTTTTGGAGGGATTATTTTGATAAAAACTATATATATTTGAGACTATATAGAAAATCCTATATAATAATTAGTTTGTAAAATATTTATTTATAGTCAAATTGCGTTACTCTTAAAATTAAAACTTTTGTATAGAATTTTAAAAAAGTCTTAACATGAAAAAATGTTTATTAAACAGTGTAAAATATTTTTGTTTTATAATAATTATAATCCTAGATAATTACTAGCTATACTACATAATATTTTTTGATTTATTTTTATTCCTCAAGATTTAATATATTATAAATATGGACCTAGGAATGTGTGGGTTATAAAATAATAGTTTTCATTCTTTCAGTGGAGTAATTTAATTAACAAAAATTAAAATAACATGGATATGGATAGGGGATTATAAAGACACATAATAAGATATAATAATTAATTTAATTGTTTTTAGAGACTCAAATGTGTAAAATTAGTTTTTATAGGTAATTATTAAAGATAGATCTTTTGCATTGGTTATGTTGATTTTCTTAGTAAAACATTAATTTTTATTTTTTATGTGTTATAGGAATCATGGAAAATTACATTTAAATATTTAAATTATGTGATGAAGTTTATCTTGTGGACATTATGATTGATACATGTAATGTTCAGTGTTTAGAGGTTACAATTATTCATTTTTTTAGTAGGCAGAAGAATGTTTACACCATTGAACATAAGGACCATAGAATAAAAGATCAATATTTTCTTAGTGTAATGTACGATCAATTATGGATATAGGATTTAAGGTTATGATTATATAATTTTTTATCATTATCTAAAAATTCTAGGTAATTGTGATAGATTTTAATCGAGGTTGGGATTAATTATTTAGAAGTCTTTGATCATAGTAAATATGGTAAGAAATATAATTTGACCTATAAATCATTTATTATAATCTCTATGATATATTTTTTAATGTTTATGATTATATTTTTATTTGGTCCTATAAAAACTGGATGTATTACATTCATACATTTTTTTATGATTTGGTTTGTGATTATTTTATTGCATACATAGTCTACAGTTTCATGGTTTAGAGAAATTGTGTGGCCATGAAAACATGGTTTCTACTAATCATGTGGCTCAATCCACTTCTTAAATTTCTAAGGATATGGGATCTAATTAATCCTTGAGAAGCTAGAGACCTCCTTAAATCCCTTATAAAATGTTATTAGGTTTAAATTAATTAGTTTTAACTAAAGACAAATGGTTCTTATCATTGTAAAAAACTATCACATCAGAGCCTCGCATCCTTAAGGAAAATCTTCCCATAGTTTCAATTTTGATTGCGATAGAACATCATCTAAGAAATGTTCTAGACATTGCACATGTACATCAACCTCCTACTCCCAACAATCTTCATGTACTTGTCTATACTGCCATAACACCTGAACTAGAGGAACTAACCTACCCCGGAGGGGCTTTCTTCTCCAATCAATGATATGTATAGAATTATCCTCGAAGGATGAATCCAATTCCATATCAAAATGATCAAGTTCAAACGAATGAGATGGGTTGGGTTGATACTGTCAAATTTTTGACATGTGGAACACATTGTTTATGGAATGATACCTTTGAGGTAACTGAAATCGATAGTATAATAGTCAAACTCGCTCCACTATCTCCTAAGTTCCAAAATAACAAGGAGATAATTTTTATAGTCTTTTGATTAATATATGACCCAATCTAGGTAATACATGTACAGAGACCTGATGTCCCCCCTCAAACTATAGAGACTGGTAGAAATGATGGCTATTCAAATTTTTTCTGGGACTATGCTATATCCATATGATTCTAAATTAACTAGATTTTTTCTAAGGTCTCCTCAAATAATATGAGGATCCAGTAGTAATTACTCACCTACTTTAAGCTAGTATAGAGTTGAATAGAACGGTCTACTATAAAGGCCCTCATACAGAGCCATCTAAATTGATTCCTAAGAGATATTGATGTAGTAAAACTCAAGTAGAGGAATATTTTTTCCCATAAACCTATAAAATCAAGAATGAAATCCCAAATTATATACCCTAATACTTGTATCGTTCACTTTAACTACCCATCAGTCTAAGGGTCATATGTTATACTGAAACGAACCTGTGATCCCAATGCCTTTTTCAACCCTTTTTGTAATCCTTAAGGTGAAATGTGGTCTCAATATAAAATTTTATAATGGGGAACACCGTGAAGGAACCATATCTCCTAGATGTATAGCCTTCCAAAATCGTTAATTGAGTAGGTTCCCCAAATTGGTAGAAAGTGTTAAACCTTGGTCAAACTATAGGTGGTCACCCATAATGAATCACTTCATCCAGGGGATCTCCCTAATCAAGTCAAAAAATACACAGTGATATTATTCCATTTACACTCAAAAATGGAGAGAGTTTTTAGGAGCCTATAAGTTCACTGGTTCTCTGCCTCCTCTTAATGACAGGTGGACCACCAAGTATTGAAACTTTCTTTCTACCTCTTCATGTCTATCCACCAATACAGATTATTTATATATCTATACATCTTGGTAGCCTATTATGAACTTCCCAAATAGATGCATGTGATTCTGTCATCAACTATTCCAATATTTCCATAGACACCCACACACGAAAACATAAGAGTATGGTTGCACTTCCATCAACAACCCATCTTGGAGGTGGGTTCCCTCATGTGATGTCGTCCATCAAAATTAAATGTTAGAATCTGGTAGCTGCCTCATCCAGACTTGCTCTTATGGGAGGAGATCACTACAATATCTACTAAGACTGGTTTCCCATGTTGTTCCATAACCTCCAAATGCATCTCATAAAACTAATCCATCAACTTTCACTCACTCCTAGCCTCCTTGAATGCTTGTGTTTGACTCATCTAGATCAATGAATCAGTTACTGAATTCCTCTTTTCAGGTGTCTATGAAATCTTGAAATTGAAGGATTATAGGTATTCCACCCTCTTACTCTTCCTTATATTCCACAATTAATGAGATTTATTATGTACTTTGATGATCCATTTACATAATTAACCTCTCTCACAAAAAGTAGATTCTCTAATATCATAGTTCATGGACCACTACAGCTAGCTTGAGGTCTTGCAAAGGATTGTTCCATTCATAAGGCCTCAACTGGTAGGACCCATTTGCACCACCTCGATCATAGTGACTCACAACTTTCCATAGCCTAATTCCAAAATAATCACAATAAACAATATAGCCTCTATCTAACTCAATAAAAATCAGTATTACCACTGAATTAATTCATCCCTTTAACTCCTATATAGATCTCTCATAATATTTGGTCCAACAAACTTTCACAACCTTCATGGTCAATCATGTTAGCAGCAATTACAAGCGCGATAAGTCCTGGATGAATCACTTATAATATCCATCCAACACCATAACTCTATGAATATAGTATACATTATTAAGATGATTCAACAAATCTACAGTGATAACATTTGTTGGTTCAACTGACATGACAGCCTGAAATATGATATGACCCATGAAGTGAACCTTACTGATCAAAAAGTGTTATTTACAAAACATTTCTTATAAATGGTTCACTCTTGGTGTATTCAATATGATCACATGGGGGGTTTCATGGTCATTTTTTGGTTCATTAATACATTGAGATGTCATCTACAAAGATCACCACAAGGGAATCAATATAAGTGTGCAAAACTTGATTCATAAAATCCATAAAGAAATCCAGTACATTTTTAGACCGAATGGCATGACCAGATACTCATACAGACCATACCTACTCTATAACATTGTACAAGTTATGTCTAATTTCTTGAGTCAAACTTGATAGAAGCCCAGCCTCAAATCAATTTTAGACGAAATATTTGCTCCTCAGAGCTGGTCAAAGAGGTCATCTGTCCAACAATGGGGATACCGGTTTTTCATTGTAATCTAATTCTTCTAGTTGTAATCCACACAAAATATAAGGGTAACTTCTTCCTTTTTTTTGAAAAGGACATGTTAACCCCATGATGATTTGATAGGTTGGATAAAACCCTTAGCCTCAAGATCTTCAAGCTTCATATTAAGTTCCTGGAGATCTGTGGGTGTCATACTATATGGAGGAATGGGCATCGGTGACAACCTGGAGCTAACATAATGATGAACTCAAACTCTATCTCAAGAGGTAATACAAAGAAATAATTAGGGAATAAATCCTTAAAATGATTAAAAACTAGGTGGAATCCCACAAGTTTAATCCCCTTATCGCTCATAAATAAACTATCCATCTGGGATTTCACTGCATCTAGCCAAGTACGCTTGGGTCCATCTCGATTTTTATACATATCCCATTAAACCTTGTATATATACATGTTTCTCTCAGATGATGTAAAAAATTCCTGATTAAAATATCATTCCACCTAGGATTGAGAAGTCCCATGATATTCCATATATATAATGACATCAAAATTCGTCATATTTAAGATGAATAAATTCCATATTAAATGGTACCCTCCTATATCATGGGGGAACACTGTAAAATAGGGTATACCCATTTCTTGAAATCTAAAATTCATATCAAGGGAAACATTAACACTATAGTATTACATAAATAAGACTGAAATACCAATTCTTGTAGCATATAGAAAATCTTTTGATTCACATGTACCATGAATGATAGAAAATAGAGGAAGAGGCTACAAGAATAGTTCCTCTAACCATAGATGTCCCGTGACTTTTCTCCACAGACGCTGGCTATACTGCATAAATATGGTTTGATCTACAACCCTAATATACTACTTTACTAGAATGAGTAGGTCAATTCTACTTACATTGCAGATTTAGGGTCTTACTACCTCGATCATGGAAACTACCACCTCAACCAGATCAGTCGGTATATAACAAACTACCATCTTGGCATATTGCTCACAAGAGGATTCCCACCGACACTTGTCTTCAATCTTTTGGGATCCTGCTTTGCTCTAAATGTCATCTTTTTAACCAATATAGAGAATACATTAACCATATTTTTCTTTCTTGTGTTACTTTTGTTGCCATATGGAATTATGTGCTTGGTCATTTTGAGTGCATATTGTTACTTAATGACTCAATCAAGTCTCAACTTAAATGTTGTGGGGATCTTGAATCCTCTTAGTAAATCAAGATCATTTTCTTAAATGTTTTTTATGAATGTATTCATGTGCTCTGGTATGATTGGAATGCTATAATTCATTACAACTACTCACTTAGTTTACATGCAGGTCGGATGCGGATCTTCATATCCATTTGGGAAGCGGCTTCGATTCAAAAGGTATTCTGAAACAACACAGTGAATGAATTTTTTATTCTATGTTGGCTTGGGGTTTATGGTGTTTATCCTCAACCTAGATGCACTTTTTAAGTGTTCTGGAAAGCTCCGCTCCCATGCTGGATTAAATTGAATGTCAACGGTGCTTCGAAAGGCACCTCATGCCCTTCAAGTTGCAGTACTATTCTTAGAAATCACTATCGGCAGATTATTGGATGTTTCTATGGAATGTGTGGCATCTCCTTGGCTTTGGAGGCTGAAATGATGAGTGTGATCTATGTTATCTCTTTCTCTAAGAAACATGGTTGGAACAACGTCTGTATTGAAAGTGACTCAACCACCATCGTTTGACCTATTTGGAATGGTGTGATGCACCTTGCGTGACCTCTTACAACACGCTGGATGGAATGTATTCATTTACTCGTGGACATCAACTACATCATTACGCATGACTTTCATGAAGTGAATATAGTGGTAGATGGTCTTGCAAATATGGAAGTCAACCTTGTCACCACATGGTTGGATAATCTCCTTGTTGATTTACTTCCCCATTATGATAGAGATTTCAAAAGAATATAATCTTTTAGAATCATGTAATTCCTTATTTTAATAATATATTTAGTGATTTGGTCCTTGACCAAGGCACCACCTTCTTAAAAAATGTAATTATGAAATATTTTTCTTGATGGTTGTTTGAAAAATTATTGGATTCTAACTATAACAACAATGAATCTAGTCATCCAGTCACCTAGAGTAGGTATTTAGTTTATAATAGTGTTACATTATAAAAAATAAAAAAAATCCCAAGGGATTGAAAATTTCAACAGTTACTAGAGAATATATACATACATGATTCCCATAATATATTTAGAACATCATAAAATTCTTTTACATTTCATAAAAACATTGTGATTATCTTTATTACATCTTGAAATTATTCAATGATAACCTCAAGGTACCTAAGGGAAAGGAAAACCTAAAAAAGTGTGATCAATGATACTCATTAAGGGTTATATAATTAAATAATAATCAATAGACAAGGCATAAATAATTTGGATGGGTTGATAATAAATAAATGTGATATATAATCAACAAATTCAGAATGAAATATATCCAAAAACAATATATATATAATCACATGCACAATAATAACTACATTCATATTTCATAATTCCCAAAAGCTTAATTTTATCATCAATCCCTCTCCACTAATAAATATTACATCATTTTTTGGTATCTCATCCAAGTCATTGTACATTCAATTAAACTTCATCAACCCAAATATTACATTTTTTGGGATGACATACACAAGAAAAACAATTCCTATTTGTCATATAAAAAATACTATTGAATATAAGGGTTAAAAACCCTAAATATGAGTTAATAATTTCCAATTAAATCCTCATGCATATTATTAAAAATTAAATACCTAATTCACATGATATAATGATAAATATATGTATTTTATCCATAATATGGAACATCAATATTTCCCTAGTCAATTGAATAATATTCTTAGTATGGATATTTCAAATAAACCCATATATAATAATCATTATAGTTTTATTTAATGTTTAAATGATGCAAAATATGTCATCGATAAAAAATTACATTTACATAAATATGTTAATCAATACATTTGAAATTAAGGAGTTATAGTAAACACAATACCTTGAGAAAATAGAGAGAAAAAATTATGCAAAACATAAAATGAACATTCCTAAAACATTGATAACATTATATAAAAAATATATTATAAATCACATATAAAACTCACTTCATAAAGAAAAATAAAAAAAATACATTTCAAAAAATTAAAAAAATTGTTTTTTTAAATTAACAATAATAAGGTAATAAAATTTTGTGTGGTGGTTAAAATATTAATATGTGAAATAAAATAATGCTTTTAATGGTTTTAAAAATAATAATATAATTTTATAAAATTAAAAATTCACAAAATACTATGAATATTTATTCCATTAGAAAATAATGAAAAAATATATATTAGGAAAAATAAATAATAATGGTCATGATTAATGAAAAAACATTCAAAGTGATTATATTAAAAAATTAATCTATTCAGATTTTTGTGAATAATGTAAAAAAAACATAATTAGAAAACATTATGAGGATTTAATTTAAAAATCTATGAAAAAGGAAATGTTTACAAAAATTATACTTTGGTAGTCATGAGATTATATGAAATATTATTCTAGGAAAAATAATTAATTTAGATATGTAATGAATATGTTCCTATTAAAGAATCATGAATAAGATCAGTTATTCTTTGTAAGAGCATTGACCTTCTGGCCCACTAATTTGAGGGAAATATATTTTTTGATGTGCCTGGGGAAAGTATTGGGGTTTTTTGTAGATGAAGGTATGAGTTTTTGGATATAGAAAATGGTACATTTTAGAGGATGTCAGTGGATCCCCAATGGTGGCTCATTTTGAACTAATGGTGGACCACCAATAATGGTTTATTTTTTACTAGTAGTGGATCACTAAAGATGGATCATTTTAAACAAATGTTGGATCACCAACATAGAACATTTTCAGTAATTATGGATCACCAGTGGTATCTCATTGTGAACTAACATTGGATCACCAACGGTGGGTCATTTTGAACTAACAGTTGTTGACAAAAAGTATCATCTTTTAAAGTAACGATGGATCACCAATAGTGGTTCATTATTAACTAATGGTGGATAAAAAATAGTTTCCAATTTAAAATTTATTACGGATCACCAATGGTATCTCTTCTTTAACTAATGTGGGTTCCCCAATATTGGTTGATTTTTAACTAACGGTGGGTCAACAATAGTGGATGATTTTAAACTAATGGTGAATCACCTACAGTATCTCATTTTAAACAAATGGTGGATCACCAATGATGGATAATTTTTAACTAACAATATATAACTAATGGTAGCATATTTTGATCTAATATTTTATCACTGATTGTAGCACATTTTAGACAATTATTGTATCACCAATGGTAAATCATTTTGAAAAGTGTTTCTAGTTTTCCCAAAATTTCTATATTTTCCCTATTTGACATTTCTTTGATAAGAATTGGTTTTCATTCACATATTAATAATTATTAAATCTATTTCAAAGGGTACTAAAATATATTCAACTTCTAAAATGTCTTGATACGTTTTTAATGTTTAATCCATGAGGACATAATGATATTTGACTTTAATGTGCAATTGAAAATTGTATGAAACCCCTCTGGTTCTGGATCTAAATTTTAAAAGAGAATATATTTTCATTGTTATTTGTGTATTTCTTTTTCTTGAGGAGTGAGTTTACAAATCCTTCTTCATTGGATTCATGGAGCCCAATTTTTTGTATTTTTTTTGATTTCCCCAATGATGTTTCCTCTTATACGCACACCCCCTTTTGGTGCATGAAGTTTTTGTAATGGTCTATTATTCTAATTAGGGGGACACTCATGTCTACATTATTTGTGTCATGAAATATAGGTTACTGTTTTTTATCCTGGGAAGATATATGAATTCCTATTAATAAAGATAATTAACTGGTTTAAATTTAATTGAAAGGGTTAGCAGAATTCTACACCTAATTTTATATCTTTTGTATTTAGTGATATTGATATTATCTAGTTTTTTTGTGTCACTGGAAACCCTGGTTCTCAGTAACCACTTTTTTATTAGTTTGATATATGTTTTGAATCTCATGTTGTTTGATTTTTTGTTACACCACAAAAAATAAATGGTTAACGACTTATACTCAGAAAACCAATTGGTTGAAACAAGATATATGGCTACTGTGATAAAACCTATAATAAATAAGTGTAATTGAATAAAATCATTTATACCCAATTTGGAAAATTTTATGTGTATGTTTTAATTAGTTTTTGGATGATGCTTTATATTTTTAATTGTTTGTGTCAATGCAGTTTATGGGTGGTGGATTTATTGTGATGTGTGTGGGGGTAGTGGATGTCATGTGGTTGTGAAAATGTGCACTGATAGAGGTAGTGATGTAGTTGCAGAGATGGGATGTGATAGTGTTTATGATTCCATTGGTATCAAGGAAGAAAAGGTGGTTGTGATGTGATGTAAGGTGAAAATTAGATTTGGTTGTTTGGGTTTTGAGTTTTTATACCTTTTGTGTGTAGTATAGCGATAGTTTCATGAGTATTACTGGAATGAACATGGTTATTTATAATGAAATAAAAAACTATAATAAGATGTTTGTTGTAAATGTTGGGCTATTAAATATAAATTAATGGGATGTAGTGTGTTTAATGCACTTTCTTTTTTAAAGTGAAATGGGTTGATAACATATAATCTAGAAATTGAAATTTATTGATAATGGTTTGTGGCTTATGGATTTTTGTGGGGTTTTGTTAATTAGGAGGTATTAGTAGATGAGAGAATTTTTTGAGTTGGTTAGTACCTATTTTGTGAACCCCTATGATAGGATTATATATATCAATTTCAAATACAATTTATTTACTTGTGTATTATTTACGCGCCCACTCATGTTGAGAACCATGTTCCAACACCCGTACACACACATAGATATATATATATATATATATATTTTTGGGGGGTGTTTTTTATGACATATATATGGGAGGATGGATAGATTGTTACCCTATCTTCACCACACCATCTTCCAGGCATCAATGATATGCACAGTCTGTGATGGAAATATGACAAAAGTGTTATTGTTTAAAAGGGGTGTGATGAGATGTGATCTCCCAAATTTTGTAAAGTGATATGTGATGAAATGTATTATGATGGATGTTTTGAATGATAGGAGTATGGAACATGGTGATTTACTTATTGTTCACAATTCCTTTCTATACTAGTTGTAAGACATGATGGGATGTGATAACCTAGTTTTCTTTCAGAGGTATGTGATATGTTATGAAGATATACAGAAAAGGTTCCAGCACAAGGACTTATGGTGTTGGTGTGTGAGAGAAGAGAATTAGTGGGAAACTGGTACAGGTTTCCATTCAACGATATGCTTCATATTATATTAATATTCTAAGATGTGTTATTTGGTGACCAAGCCTTTTTGACATTTAGTTTTTTGTTATTATACCTATATAGTTAGTGTTTGGTTATGTTTATTGGTCATGGATGCATTAGTATTCTCATTTCGAATGTGCATAAAATATTTTCATTTTCCTACTGGGTATACATGTATGATCACCCTATATATAAATTAATTTTTCATTTTCTAGGAGGACATCATGGACCAATATTGACATTATTATATCATACCTTTGTCTATTTTTTGTGTCGCTGCATTAGTTTTTATTTTGGGTATTTTATTTATAAAATTTTATTTGTAACATTTTTATTTAAAAAGGCATTATTTTATTATTTCTCTATTTAAAATATATATGTCATGTTGTTGATTTTGGTTGATTCATCTTACCTCATGATCCAATTTATATTATTTAGTTAACTACGCCCTTACATGAGTTTTTTATACTGTTGGTGAAAGTCTCCAAACTAGGTCCTATTGGAGGTGGGACTTCGGGGCCTATTATCTTTCTCCCCAAATTGTGATATATATGGAGGGATAGGGTAGTGATAGAGTGGTATCAAAGGGCGGTGTTTGAGGTATATAATGGATTTGAGTTTGGCATAGTGATGTTTTCATGGATTAGTATGGAAAAATTGTGGATTTACCATGGTGCATGACATATGACAAAGAGACCGGCTTGGTCATGGGATTTTAGGGACACCCCTATAAACCACTTTATATACTCTAAGATCATCGAACAACCTCGTGAGGTGAAACATCTTTCAGAGAAGATACATATGATAGGTATATCCATAAACATAAATTATGTTCATATTTTAATTGGGCGATTTTGTATCAATGAATGATGAAGTATGTTAAAATTAAGTAAATGAAACTTAATAATATTACATACTACTAGTATTAGGAAATCATTTTTTTTCATTTTTATATATGGATCCTAGTCATCATCCACATGTAGATCAAGTAGTGGAGGTCCATTAGGCTAACCCAGTTGATCAATGAAGGGTTGATCAGGTTGAGTATGATTTCGGCAGAAGAATTTGGGGAAGAATTAGGGAATATTTTCTAATGTGTAGAAAGAGATATGGAAAAAGGAGATAGCACATTCAGTTGCTGGGATTGTAGGTAGTAGCACCATAGGGCCCATAAATCATTTGAGGTATGACCAGTTTATCAGTTATCCCTGTCTGTGAATTGTTTGATTCGAGAGATTCTCACTCATTTTCTCCATCGTGCATAGTAAATTCACTTTTACTAGATTTTGAGAGGCATCTCATGCCCCTGGTGTTTTCTATGCTATTCAGAGTCCATACCATCTTGTTTTATGTGTGATGAGGATGTGCACTATTGATGGGGTAGCATTATTAGTTTGTAGATCATTTCATAATTTATAGATCACTATATCATTTAATCCTAATCATTGACTAATATCATTCTATGTGTACTGTTATTGATTGCTTCCATAGAAATTTATTGTTCTTGAATATATATATTAAGTTTTTGAATTTCATTGGAGAGTGATGTTTCCATGTAGGAAGTTAGTGTTGGGATCCCATTCATAACATTGCAGCTAATTTGTCTATGAAATCAATATAAATAAATTCATAGGACACTCCCATGGTTATCAGTGGGTTCCTAGACGTTTTCCCTAAGGATCTTGTGTCACTAACCCCTCAACACAACATTGATTTTGGGATAGACTTGAAACCTAGTGATTATCCAAATCTTATAGATCTCTATAGGATAGAACCTTATGAGATATAGGAGTAGAGTATTTATATAGATGTTCTTATTTAGAGGTGTTTCATATGACCTTAGGTTTCAAAATGGGGTACTCTATTGCTATTCTCTAAGAATGTTGATGATAGTACGAGGTTTAGAATAGGATACCAAAGGTTTAATTAGGTGATGATCAATAATCACTATCCTATTTCAAGGATTGATGATCTTTTTGACCAATTGAGAGTATCTTGTTGGTAATTTAAGATCAATATGTGGCATGGATATCACTAGTTGAGGGTGAAGAATGAAGATATCTAGAAGACTTCCTTCAACTACATGTATGGTCACATTGAGTGCATGGTCAATCATTTAGGTGTAACTAACAAACTAGTTATATTCATGGGGATTGTGAACCCTTAATTCTATGAATTCCTAGAATAGTTCAATGTTATCTTAATTGACATCATGATTATCTACTCAACATTAGGGGAGGAGAATGTTGAGAATCTAAAATCTATTTTGCAGGTTCTTCTTCACCACCATCTCTATGGATGGTGTTCCATGTGTATGTTTTGGACATGAGAGGTTCATTTCATTAGGAATATGTAATATAAATAGGGAGTGGTAGTGGACTAATCAAAGGTTGAGGGAGTTTTTTATTGTGAATCACCCATGAATGTGGAATAGTATTATAGATTCATTGCTCTCTCAATCTATTATCAAGGGTTTGGTACTGATTTATCTCGATTTGAGGCCTCATTGATAGTGTTCCCCAAGAAATTCCAAGATTATAACTAGAATAATCAGTGTTAGAAATCATTCCAATTTCTTAAGTGGATGTTTTCCATTCAAGAATAGCATTAGTTTCCTAAAAATGTTGTTAATTTTCAGGTGTTTTTTATGTTTACCAACAATTATTGTGATTTATGTTGATTTAGTAATAGGTACTGATCTTTTATGTGACTAGGAAGTTATACTTTTATGGGTGTTACTATGCCACCCATGATCTCAAACTAATAGAAGTTATGTTTACACAATTGTTTTTGGAAACATTAGCTCATTGGGGAGTACTTTGTGGCCATCATGTATCTGAATAGTTTTAGGTATATATTTTCTCAGTATTATTTGAATTAAATATAGTGGAGGTTTTTTTTCTTTAGTATTATTATTTTGAGATCTCCTAAAACTCAAAAATTTTATTTTTTTGGATAATTAAATGAGAATAAAGTCATTAATGGATGTTATTCATGTTTATGCAGATATTGGAGAGAAATGGAGGAGTTGTAAGCCTAGTTCTTAGATGCAAGGGTGGTTGATGGAAAAGGTTTATTATTATAGATGATAATGTATTCTTCTCTGATGCAGTAGGTGGATGACTCTAGGTGGAGAAAAATAGAGGAAAAGGTGATGTGTGATTTTTTTACCATGGTGATAATCTATAGGGATGGTCAATGGATGGTCATAACTGAATCTCATTTCATGGGAGGTTTTGTGTTCTGATAGTGATGTGTTATGATGTCCTTCATGAGTTTTATATATCACTTTTATTGTTACACTGAAGATTTTCTAATGGTGTACTATTTCTTGAGGGAATAGTTCTAGTATCCTAGGATTAAATGAGAAGTGGTAGATTTGATGGCTCTATGTCTGGATATCCAAATGGTAAAGGGTGAACACCATATTCATGGTGGTCTTCTATAGACCTTGGATATTACCATGTTTAAATAGGATGTCATATAAATGTATTTTATCATAGTGACACCTAGAGTTCCTGGAGGTTGTGATTTTGTTTTGGTAATTTTGGATTATTTGAAAACCTAAGTATACGTCCTAGTAATCAAGGCTTCAAGAGTAGTGTATGTTTTGTAAATGAGGTGTGTGGATGAGTTTGTGTGGATTCATGGAGTCTGGAGTAACATTTTATTATGATTGGACACAAGTTTTACCTCTTGAGTCTGTAAGGGGTTTCATAATTCCTTTGGTACTCATGCATTCCTCGGTACTTCTTTCCATGTTAAGTTGCATGGGAATAAAAAGTAGACTATCCAAACACTAGAGTACTTGTTTCGAGCATGAATCAAAGACTTTAGTAGATCTTTGGAATGACTGTATCCCTTGTTTGATTTCTCAAATAATAACATATATCACTCATCCATTAGCATGACCCCATTTTTGGTTTTGTATGGGTATTCATGTTATTCTATATCGTAATGGTATGTGTTTGGGATGTCATAAGTTCATGGAATTGATGTGGTATAGACCATGACATAGAAGTCTCAGGGGGTTCATCAGAGGATCAAAGTAGCACAAGATTTCTAAAGTCTTATTATAATTGTAGGAGGATTACATTGGAGTTCATGGTTGGGGACATTTTTTTCTTGAAATATTCCCATCAATGTGGTAAATAGAGGCTTGTAATGGGGGGTAATATCATGACCCAAATTTTCTATACCTTTGAGGTATTGGGGAACATTGGTTAGGTGACTTAGCAGTTGGAACTTCCATCTCGATGAGACTAGATCCATGAAGACTTCCACATATCTCAACTCCATCAGTATCTTCACGATGACTCCCATGTCATTGATTGTGAGATTTAGGTATTGAATATGATTTTCTGTTCATGGAGTAGTAAGTAGTGATCCATGACTATCGAGATAAGGTGTTTTGAGGATGGACCATTCATTTAGTTCATGTGTTCCAAAGGAATAGTCGTTTGAAGGAGAGTACCTAGGGAATGAGAGATTCACATGTGTTCTTTGTTACCATTTGTGTTATAATATTTTTTCTTTAATGATGTGAGGATTGAAAAAAAAAATATTTGATGAACTATTTTACCTTGATGTGTATTGTGTGACAATGTCCCGACATGTGAAAATGGAAGGACTAAATTCTTAATTAAGAGGATTTGTGTTATGGCATGAATAAACTTTTGGGGGAATGTTAGTGGTGCACATATTGGATTGTATCATGACATGGAGGATAAAATTACATGATTTATATATTCTAGGAAGTAATTTTTTTTAACCTATAATGGGTCTTTTGGCTCTCAGGTTCAGTTGGTGGTAGAATTTTAGATATAACGATGACTTTCAGAGATATATTTAGGGATGGTTATATAGATCTTTTATCTATTTTCTTCTAGGTTGGTTTTAAATATCCAGGGGCGAGAATAGTTTGAGTGCTATCAGAAGTAATGTAGTAGACCATCTATCCCATTATGTTGAAATATATCTAGGGTTTGAAGTATCCGAGGAAATTCCATGGTTCTTTGGTGGAGGAAGTGAGGTTTTTTAAGATGTTTTCGATGAAAATTTGAGGTTTTATAGGAAATAGATGTATCACCAATGGTAGATCATTTATATTTAACAGTGGATCACTAATAGTGGATCATTTTGAAATAATGGTGGACCCCAAAAGGGTATCATTCTGAACTAAATGTGGATCAAAATTGGTGGGAAATTTAAAATGAATGATGGATCACCAATGTCAGAACATTTTGAACTATAAGTGGATCCCCAAAGGTGGATAATATTAAACTAACTATGGATCATCAATGATATATCATTTTCAACTAATGTTTGATCTCTAATGGTGGATCATTTTGAACTAATGGTGGATCACCTAAGGTATATCATTTTCAAATAACGATGGAACACCAAAGGTAAACCATTTTGAACTAAAAGTAGATCACCAATGGTGGATCTACAATAGTGTCTCATTTTAAACTAATTGTGGATCAAAATTTGTATCTCATTTTGAAATAACAGTGGAACACCAATGGTTGGTCATTTTTAGCTAAAATTATATCACCAATGTATATCATTATGAACTAAAGGTGGATTACCAGATGTGTCTCCCTTTAAACTAACAGTGGATCACCAATGGTGGAACATTTTGAAAAGTGTTATCATTTTTTTCCAAATTTCTAGATTTTCCATTTTTGATACTTCTTTGAAAAAAAAATCAATGCCAATATTAATTAATTTTAAATATTTTTCAAAGTTGATAGATCATATCTTAAACTTCTAAAAATTATAGTGTCATTTTAATCATCGTGTATTTAACCATATCTGACAGTAATGTCCAATTAATAATTGTATCTTATCCCTCTATTTCTGGATCTAATCTTCCAAAAGATAAGTTAATATCTTTTTTTGATCTTTTATGATATTGAGATAGTATGTTAAAAATCCTTCTTCCCTTGGTTTCTTGGAGCCTTATTGCTACATTTGGTTTGATTTCCACTGAATTGGTTCCATCCTATATATGAACCCCCTATTTTTGGTGCAATATGTTTGTTTAAAGCTCAATTATTCTAGGTTGGGAATCCCTTGATTTTAATTTTTTTGTATCATGTAGTATGGGTTGATCTTGTTGTCTCTTTGTAAAATAGTTTCATCCATTTTAACAATGATAATTAACTGATGTAAATGGATTGGAAATATGAATGAGAATACTTTGCATGATTTCAAATCTTTTTTATTTTGTGGTATTGAGATTATATAGGATTATTGTATCATAGAAAACCATGGACTTAGGAAGCTCTTAATTTAGTGATTTTGAAATATTTTGTGATACCCATGTTGTGTGATTTGTTGTGACACAATCATAAATAGATAGTTGTCCAATTTTACCTGACTAATGAACTAGATTCATTATGATATATGGATTGTTTGATAAAGATATTAAATAATGAACTAGAACTGAATTCAATACATTATTCAAAATCTGAAAATGTTATTTATGTACTATAATTTTTTTCATAAAGTTTTGAATTGAAGCTTGGTTGTGTTGATGAAATGACAAGGTGACATCTTTTTTTCGATTCACGTGGGGGTGTTCAGTGTGATGTGGTTGTGTAGAAGGGTTGTGATAGTGTATGTGATATGGTTGTGAAGTGTGGAAGTGATATTGTATGTTATGTGGTTGTGTAGCATGGATGAAAAAGAGGTTGTGATGTGATGGAAGATCAAAATTGGATGTTGTTGTTGGGATTTTGAGTTGTGATTCTTATTGTGTGATTTGTTGAGATAGTTTCCTAAGTATTATTGTTATTGAAATGGTTTTGGATAATGGAGGAATAAACTATAACATGCTAATTAGATTAAATGGTGGGATATTATATTTAAATATTTTGGATGGAAATTGTTTAATGCACAAATATATTTTTAATTGAAATATGTTGACAATATATAATCTAGAAACTATATTTAATTAATAATTTTTTGATTCATATGGATTTTTATGGGGTTTTATTTATATATATGAAGTAGAAGAGTGGGAGAAACTTATCATTTGGTTGGTACTTTTTTTTTGAACCCCCAGGATGGTCTTGTGTCTATATATTATATATACATTGTATTTCCTTGTAATTTCTTTACGCGCCCCACCCATGTTGATCCTCGTGTGCTGACACCCATGTATGTATGTATGTATGTATATAGATATATATGTGTGTGTGTGTGGGGGGGGGGGGTGGAGTTTATTTTCCAATATCTCAATATGAGGATGGATGGATGGCTACCCGCACTTCCCTCCTCAGTCTTCTAGGCATTGGTGATATGCACAGTTGTTGTGGATAGAATTCAAGTGCTGTTATCTATATGTGATTTGATGAGATGTGATATCTGAGGTGTCTTTAGGTGAGATGTGAAGATAAGTATTATCGCGGGGTCATGCATGGTAGGAGTAGGAAAGCAGTTTGATTTCCTTTATGTTCATGACTCCCTACAACATTGGATATGAGATGTGTTGCGATGTGATATCCCAGGTGTCTGTGGGTAGAATGTAATGTGATATAGAAGACATTTTAGCTCTAGGACATACATCTTTGAGGTTTTATAAATGAAAATAAGTTGTAAAGTGGTGTGGGGTACCCTTCATCAATATGTTTCCTATTATATTATTATACATAGATTATTTATTTGGTGATATAGCTTTAGTGAGGTTGGGGTTTTGGATACTATACATGTATAGGTGTGTCTTGAATCTGTTGATTTCTCATGGGTTTATTAGTATTCACTTTTCACTTGTGTATGAGAGACTTTTTTCCCACTTAGTATACATTTATTATCACCATGAATTTGTAGACTAATATTCATGTTTCTAAGAGGACATTAAGGAATGTGTTGGGCATTACTAGCTCAGACCTTTTCATAGATGTTTTATCACTTCTTTACTTTTTTTTTGGTATTTACTTTAGATAAATTTATCAATATTAGTTTATTTTCACAAGTATTTTGGGATTTTTTATCTTTATTGTATATATGATATAGATAAGATTGTTGTTGATTCATCTCTTCTATCGATCCTATTTATATTTTTGAGGATAATTCTACCCACATATGATATTTTTATACTATTGTTTCTAGTCAAAAATTTATGGCCTACCAGAGGAGGGGCATGTGGGGTCACTATCTATCTCCCCTTATTGTGGTATCATTCCATGTAGGGGGTCCTGATATTATTAAAAAAATTATTTTCTATCTGAGTACATAATAAAGGGGAAATATAATGAGTGTCTAAAATACCATAAAATAAATATAGTAGAATAAAATAGTTAATGATTATGAGAATATAAATAAAGTTCCACCACAAGTTATTGAAATATAAAAAACATAATAAAAATTAATATTTTAAAATAAGATGTTTCCTCAAACTTATTTGGGGTCTGACCCAGTTTAATCTCCTTCTCCTTTTATATTTCCTTTTTGTAAAACATTCAAATTCTTTGATGGGTATATTGGTGAGATGATAAACTCATGGTAGTGGGGAGGCAATTCGAGGATATAATTGGGTTGATTTTTGTTTTTTTAAACAGATCATTTTTTCTGTGTGTAAGTTATGATATGAGAATGTCTTTAATAATTTATAATAATAGAATACCTGTAAATATTAAGAACATTAAAAAATAAAAAAGGAATTTATCTAGTAAATTAGATCCAATAATGATGATAGTATAAAGTGATAATTTACAAATGCAATTGTATTTATAAATTCTTTACAGATATTAAAATCCATATCTCATAATTTAACCCCCCCCCCATATTTAGCCAATTTAACCATTATCATTGTGGGAAACATTAATTATGGTAACTATTTATTATGAATAAAAATGAAATATACCTCATCAAAAAATCATCAAAATCCAAAATATGGGATCAGTTTTATAATATTAATTTTCTAGATGTTGTAAAAATTTATTTTTTCAAAAATGTGTATTTTAATACTTTTTTTTAGAAAATTTCTCTTATTAAGAAAAAAATAACGTAATACTAATATTCAGAATAATGGTAATTAATATGGAATTTTTTAAAACATAACTAATCCTAAATTAAAATTAAAATTGTTAGTTATATTTATTTATTTTATGAAGTTATATTCATTATAGTTTTATAAATAATTTAAATTGACTTATTTTAATTAAAAAAAGAATAAGTGTATTTAACTAAATTTTTTTCAATGTATTGAATATTTATCTTATATGTTGAATTTATTTATTTTAGTATATTAATTTTATAAAATGAGATTTATTTTTTAGTCATCATTTTTAGTTTTTATGAGAATGATTTTTTTATTTTATTTTTCATATGATTTATTTTTCAATGAATAGTGATAGTACAATTTTTAAAAATATTGAATCTTTTAAAACATCATGATGATTTAATAATTAAAAAAACAGAAGTCAATTATATCAACCAAATATTTGATTAAGGGGTAAAATTATTCATGAATAAATTTCATTTTTAATTTTAGAACCCATGATTATATTTTAGGAAAATAATTCATATTTTATTATAATTAAAAAAATTGAATCATTGGATTTAATAGTGTGTTTATAGGAATCCATTTAGTATATTCTTTATCCAAATGTAATATAATGTTCATTTCATAATTATAATCCAATTACAATCATGATATTTAATTATATTTATAGTTTTAGTGTAAAAACATTTATACCCTTAAAAATGAGATGTCCAAAAAATATTTATTCATTTTGTATAATTTTGTAAAAATTATTCTTTGTACACTTTTAAAATTAATTTTTCTAAAGTAATTCCATATTTGGAATAATGACTTCCAAATTTCTCAAAAAAAATCCATTTATTACTAGTGATATAATTTATTTACCAATGTAACATTTTTCAACATTTCTAATGATAAAGTAATTTAAAACCATAAAATTAAATTGATAAGGACTCAATATAACACACAACACAATAATAAATAAATAAATTAGTTTATTTAGACCTACACAAAATTAATTTGAAAAACTGACAGTTTTAATTTCACAATCCCAGAGAAAGTTATATATTATGTCGAATAGATTTATATATTTACAAGAGTGTTGTGCCATATTATTTATATTTTTAGGGACTCCTCAGCACCTCTTTTGATCTTACTCGGATGCTTCACTTTTAAGGGTTTCTTGGGTAAAATTTTGGAAATTTTGAAGGGATCTTTGGATTTTCAATGTTGTAACATGTTTTCCCAACTAGTGCACCCTGGTATCACAAACTATGAAAATAAAGGCAATGATAGTTTTCATAGTTGGCACACATTTTTACAAGTCATGAGACTGCTAAGGATAAATTGTTCAACCCCATTAACAAGGTAACAAGGTTAGGGAACGTGGTTTAACAAACCATGTAGCCTATAATTGGAAACTATGTATGTGGATTTTAGTTATTCCCAAAATTATATAAAAAATTCTTGAACCCCTATTTTATCCTCCTCTCTACCCTTACTCGTTGTTGGATGTCCTCCAAGGATATTAGATCTCTCGAGGACCATTTTGGCTCCTCTAAACCCCTTTTGAAGTGAATCAAATTGTGGCGATCATTGTTCAATCATTTCCTATTAAGAATTCGTTCAATGTTCCTTATCTCAAGCTCTCTCCTCTCCTCCCTAGTTTTTCCTAGATCACATTTTTTTTCAGGGGTATGATCCTTATTGTTTTATATCTTTAATCTATGTTTTATTCCTAAATCTATATTTCTGATGTTATTTATTTGGAGTCTCCAATTGCGGGCATTGTGTTTCGTGATCCTATGACTCAAAGGTATATTGTTTTTCTTATGAATTTACAATTGATTTAACCATATATTGTTTAATTTAAATTAAATTTCATGATTTGTATTTAATTTATTTAAATTGGTTTTTTAGAAATATAAATCTTGTGAATTGTGTATTTTAATTTGATTTGGTGTGAAAATTTGGAAAAAACACCAATTCTATTGAATTTGGTCATCTTTTTTAAATTTAAAAAAATTGTGAAAATTAAAATATGGGATTTAAATTATAGAATTTAAATTGTGAAATTAAATTTTAAAATTGATTTGTGAAATTTATATCAAATTTTTATTTGAGAAAAATAACTTAAATTGTTTTGATAGAAACTCATTTGTTTTATCCTATGAAAAATAATAATTTCATCAAGAACCTGTTTTGGTTTTTAAATAGAAATTAGTTAATTTTATTTTAATGAGTTTTGAAATAAATGTCTCATTATTAATTTTTTTTTATTACATGAAAGAAAATGTATTTAGTGATTTATTAGGTAAAATCATGTTGGGATGTGAATACACCCGAAACAGATTGAGGCTTTATAACTCTAACATAAACCTATTGGAAAATAATATCCCCATTAGGATTTTGGTTATCTTCTCTGTCCAATGTTATAGAGATGTGTGTATACATTACCCATATTAACATATGTTTTTCTAAATATACCAGGACATGTAACTATCATTCTTCTTGGAAGATGACCATGTTTTTACATTGTGATTATGTTGATATATATATATATATGTTCCATTGTTTTTAAATTGTTTTACACGTCCCTTATTTATTAATATATTTTTTTTAATAAAATATTTATTTATTACATTGTTTATAAATTTTTTCCATCAATTTAAATATAAATAATAATTTATTTAAATATGATTTTGTAGTTCCATGCATGATTATTTAAGAATGAAAATTTTATTTGGTTAATTAATTATGGATTCTTATTATGGAATCCTCTAGTGATAGCCTAGTAGAATTTTATATCACACCCTACATGTTCCTTTATGTTTTTATATATTTACTCCTACCAGGTTTGAGTATGGGAAAATAACCACTTAGAGGAGGTATTTTATGTTGATATTTGGGCATTGAGCTGCTGTGTCCATTGGGAAATAGGTTTTTTATCATTTTGTAAGGAACTTTGATGATGTACATGGGGTTTTTGATACCTGGTTTACTTCTTATACATATGTCCATGTGGAGTTTTATTTTGGCCATACTGACTTGTATCTCTTGCTTCTATTGTGTTTGGGTAAAATTCATTCCCACTTCCTTCTTGTTCGGTGATAGGTACTTGTCACTAAACCATTGGGATTAGTAAATCCCTTCATGATATGTTATGACCAGATTGGTTATCATGGTGCTATGGTATCTAGGGTGGTTTGTAACAAATTTTTATTAGAGGTGCAGGTTTAGCATCTGGTATTAATGATAGTATGCAGTTTTATAGTCCTGTTAGAACTTAGGAGGTTGTTATGACTGAGTTCCTAGAAATATCTCACTATAATGAACCTTAAGTCATTGGTGGTGGTTTGGGAAATACTTCTTGAGTATTAGTTTTTTTATTTTCCCTAAATTTTATTTGATGATATTGTAATCCAAATATTTTTAATCTATTAGTTGGTATTTATTTCTATGTTTCTCTTATTTGATATTTATTCTGTGTAACATTTCAAATGTATTCAATGTTGTCTACATATGTTGTGTAGAATCATGACTCTAAGAATATTTGTGAATCAAATTAAGGTGGTAATTTTTGATAAACCATAGAGAGAAAATCCTCTTTTTGACCAAAACATGGTTGAGGTTATTTTTCATTCAATCTAAGTTCTAGGATAATCACTTACACTGGTTCCCATTCACGATGCAGTTATGGAACCTAGAATTGGTGATTTAAATAATCATGCTTAGTATTTCCTTCTCCAAAATCAAATAGCATTTCAAGTATCTAATTATACTCAACTGGATGAGGATTGGTTGATATATTTTTAAATTCTATTTTATTTCTTTGAAATACCTAATGAAATCAGGGTGAAATGTGATACCTTGAAGCTAGAGGGACCTAGCAAGATATAGTGGGACATTATGGTGAAACCAAAGAATCATGGGGGATTTTAGTGGAAATACATTAAAGTTGTTTTCATATACCATTTATGTAAATAGTATGTAGTGTTTTCCAAGGATATGAAGTTTTTCAAACTCAAGTATAATGGCAGGACCATGATAGTATATGTGAATCATTTTTTTGATCATGTGTAGTTTTCACCTAAGATTTTATATAATGATAAGATGAATAATATATAGATTGATATGGGACATAGAGATGATATTATTCATTAGTATTTATTATCAAATATTCATTCTTATGCTGATCTAATGGATTGAGAGTTGGTGGTTTAAATGGACATGGATGGTATGTTAGGGTTTTCAAGATTCCCTTTTTCCCTTATGGTGTTTCTATGAGTTCCTAAAAAGGGGAAAGGAAGTGTGGTGATCCACATGTAGTTCATTAATGAATGGTATTTCTATACCTTTTACATTGATTAGAGGATAACATTCCATTTTTTACCAGTGTGGAAAACTTGGTCACTCGAAACAAGTTTTCATTGAGGTAGCCAAAATAGTGGCTCATATGGATTCTTAGGTCACATGCAGAACTGATTTCATGTCAATTCTACTCTATAGAGTGGCATGTGATCACCCATTCCAACTAATACTATGGTGAAATAAAATTCTTCATGGACAAATTGGTTATAGTTATATGCATCTATAATAATTCATCTTCACACAATGTAAGAGTCCCTAGAAGAATCCGATATGAGTTTAGAAACTGTGAGAGTTTCTATACTATTGAATCATCATTAGTGACTGTATTATTTTTCACTCGTTCATCTCATTCATTCATTTCAACCTATATTTTGGTTCTTCTTAGTCTTATTATGGATCTTTTATCTTATGTAATGGATATTACTACACCCCTTTAAAAAAAATAGATAGTGGGGTGTCTGTAATCCAGCATGTATTTTCTCTCTATAAGATATAGATATTGATTTTTATTTTCTATTTCTTAATTTTAAACCTATTAATGTCATATTAGAGATGGATTTAATCATTTTCAATAAATCCAAAATTTAGTTTTATATTTAAAGGTTCTTCTTTACTACACTCAATTGGGTGTGACATGTCTTCAAGGAGAATGGGACTCAAGGTCAAGTAGAGAAGTACCTTATAATTAAGAGTTGGGGAATTTAATATCATTTTTTTCTTTTGATCTAGAGAGGGAATAATTTTGTGATGATCTCCATCTAGTTTTCTTCGAGTTTCACAATTTTTTTCCTTATGACTACTATGGTTTTAAATTGGTAAGGGAGGATTATTTTTCTATCTATTTAGTGTCTGAAACTCAACAAATATATTTTCCTCCCAATGGAATAAAACAATATGAAATGAAATAGTTGAAGGCTCGTCTAAATGATATTTTAGGGAAATTATTTATACACCTGATTGTGTCAACATGGGTCCCACCCATTCCCTTTTCTAAAAAATTCAATGGGTCAATTCACCTCAATGTTAATTTTTGAAAACTCAATAGAGTCATGGTAAAAAAACATCTATTATCATGGATTGATGATGTATTTGATCATTTTAAAGGGGAAAATTGTTTTCTGAATATTGATATTTTATTTGGTTATCATTAGTTGATTATAAAAGAAAATTACATTTAGAAAATTTCTTTTTGGAGAAGGTATAGCCAATATGATTACCTTTTTATTCCATTTGGTTTAACATATTCTCCTGTATTATTTATTGATTAAATGAATAATATTTTTCATGAGTAACGTGATACTTTTTTGGAGGTATGTATGGATGAAATCCTTATTTATTCTATATCTAAGGAGGATCATGTGTGTCATTAGATAGTAGTTCTAGAATTGGTTAGAAATCACTGACTTTATTACAAGCTATTGAAGTGTGGTATTTGGATTTGGGAAGTGAATTTCTTGTACACGTACTATCAAAACATGGTATTTTAGTTGACCTTGTATATTTAAAACTTTTATGACACAGGAACAACCACGAAATGTTTTTGAGATTTAGGTCTTCTTTGGATTAGTTAGGTATTATCAATAGTTTTTAAAAGACTTCTCAATGTTTTTTTCTCTGATGACTATTAAAACTCATAATGGAGTAAATTTTTCTTAAGATGAGATATTTTAGAGTTATTTTTTTGAGATAAAGAATATATTGACTACTATGCCGGTGTGGACTCCTTTAGAGGCAGGGTAGGGCTATGTGGTTATTTATGACACATCAGGTTAAGGTTAGGGATGAGTTCTTATGTGTGGTGATCATTTTTTTCCTTATAGATCTTGAAATTTTAAGACAGATAGGAAGAATTATCCAATCAAATAAGTTGAACTCTCAAGAATGATTCATGTGATTAAGTGTTGGTGGCATTACCTTTTTAGAGAAAGGATTACTGTGTATTCAAACCTCAAGAGTTTTAGATATATATTCCCTCAAATATATTTGAATCTCCACAAGAGGAATTTGGTTGTGTACCTACAATATTTTGAGTTTGATAGAACTTATACCCTGGGGAAAGGGAGTGTATTCATGGATGCTTAGAGAAGTAAATTTCAGATCTAAATCATAAAGAAATATTTGAAAGAGTGGAACTTGATGGATAATTTTCCATAGATTCATATTGGATCCTATAATGTATGGGTTAAGGTTTCCTTTTCCAATGTTTAGTTGACATCCCCTCTTATCAGAATGATTCATCAAGAATAATATATTTATGATGAGTTCTGTTGAATTAGAAACTCTCTTTATGGTGGGGAGACCATTATTGAGTGTTTGTTCTCTATAGAAGGAATTAAATGTTATAAAAATCATTTACTGGTACCATTATTAGTAAGGAAATCTATGATATTGGTTTTCCATAATTCCCAAGGGATAGTGAAACTAGGAAACATGAAGTTTTACTTTGACATGCGGTGTAGATTCTGGTAATAGGGTATGATATGGGGTATTTCTGATTTTTTTTATCTCATTGTTACACATTCTAAAAGGTCGAGTCCAATGAATAGAAACCTTTAGGTTTTCTTCAACCACATCCAATTCTGACATGGAAGTGTTATAAGATCTCTATGGAATTATTGGATGGGATTCCACATACCTAGGGAAATAAGAATGTGATATTGTTTTTTATTTATCTAATTATTGAATCTGGTCACTTTATAGCAATTCATGATAAACCAATGTTGAGGAGCTAAGAAATAACTGTGTGAAATATATTTTTTGATTGAATATAGTTCCATCAGCTATACTCTCTAATAGGGATCCTCAGTTTACTTCTCAATTTCGTAGAGACATTGAGGAGGATTTGGGATGTCAAGTTCATTTGAGCATGTTATACCATCCACAATTGGCTGAGAAGATAGAAAGGGTTATACTGATTCATGAGGATATTCGTTTCACCCAAATTCTCAAATTTGAGTGATCATGGGATGTTCATTTAGGGATGGTTGATTTTTCTTATAACAACAGTTATCAGGACACAATCAAAATGGATCCTTTTGATCCCTTATATGGATGGCCTTATAAATATCCATTATGTTTGTTATAGATGGTTTAAATATCCTTGGTTGGACTAATATTTGTGAAAGAAATGAGGATAAAGATTCAGTTTATTAATTATAGAATGTTAATGGGATAGATCCACTCTCAGTCTTATGCTGATCATTACCAAAGAACATTAGATTTCTTTAGTTTTTTACTATGTGTTATGGAAAGATTCACCATGTTTGGGTCATCAAAAACATTGTATGAAAGCGTAACTAATTCCTTATTTTGTAGGAATTTTGAGAACATTGATTTTGTGGGGGAATGTGGCTTTCCATTTAACACTTTCTCCATAGCTGACATCGATACATAACATATTTCAGGTATCTCAACTATGAAAATCTCTTTCGAATCTATCTCATTTTAAGGGAAATATTGATCTCAATGTGGAGCCTGATTTTCTTTAATAGAGCATCTAGTCAAGAGAGTTGATTTTGAAACAAAGGTACAACATGGGAGTATTATACCTTTGGTTCTAGAGCTATGGAGGCATGTTTCTGATACCTATGATATGTGGTAGAGTGAGGAACTGATGAGAGAATAGTGGCATCATCATCTAAACAAGCAATATTTTTAAGAGGCTTTTCTGGGGATAGAAATAATCAATTTTGGGGATTTTATAACATCATATTAATATTATCAAGCACTTCTTAACCCCTATTTTGATCATGATATGTTTGGTTCTTGTTTAGAGATTCTTCTTGTCAAATTTTGGAAATTTTGAATGGCTCTTAGGATATGCATGGTTGGCACACAGTTTTTCCAAACTAGGCACCATGCCAGTGAAAACTATAGAAACCCATGAAATGATATTTTTATTGGTTTCCAAAAAGTTCAAAAAATTATGCATGAAACAAGGAGAAAACATAAAACAACACTAACAAGGGCACATAGTTAGGGATCATTATTTGAAAAAATATGTGATTCCCATTATTTGAAACATTTACATAAAAATTCTTGAACACATATTTCTTAACCCGCTCAGCCCTAACTCAGGGTTGGTTGTCCTCTTAGGCAATTGGAGCTCTCAAGGACCCATCTTGTCTCCTTTAAACCCCTTCCAATATGAATCAAATCATGTAAATAGTCATTTGATCCTTTCTTGATAATAATTCATTCCATGTCCTTTCTCACTCTTTAATTCACTCCTCCCTAGGGATTGTTAGATCTACATATTGTGTGAGGATCTAATCCCCGTTTTAAGGTCTTGAATATAGTTTTTCTTCATCGATATACTTTTGAAACGTTATTCATTATAGTATCTCATTACCAGAATTGTGTTTCTCGATCCTGTGATCTGGAGGTAGTTAGTTTTGTTTAAGATTTTATAATTTATTTAACCCTAAATTGATTAAATTAAATTAAATTTATTGATTTCCATTTAATTATTTTGAATTAGTTTTTTAAAAATCCAATTTGAGTAAATTGGGTATTTGAATTTGATTTGGCTTGAAATTTAGAAAAATACCCCAATTCAATTTAAATGGGCATGTCTGTGGAATTCGATGGATAATTGTGAAAATTAAACACTTGAATTTAAAATGTAAAATTTTACTATCAAATTGATTTTTGAAATTTATATAAAAATTTTATGTAAGAAAAATAGCTTAATTTGATTCATTGAATTTCATTGGTTTTACCCCAGATAAATTCATGATTTGATTAAGAAAACTTTTTTATATCTAAATGGAAATTGGTATATTAAAATTGAAAATTAGGATCATTTTATTTTAAATAGTTTTGAAATAAATTTCTAATTATTTATTGTTGTTTGATCACATGCATGAAAGGATTGTTAGTGAGTTATTAGGCACATACATGCTTGGATGGGAATTCCCTATCAAACGATTGGTACTAGAAATCGATATTATAAAATTATTATCATATCATATCCCTAGTGGGATGTTTGTTGGTCTTCTTTGGCCATTTTTAGAGAGATGTGTGTTCACGTTGTCATTATCATCATATAAGTGTGTGAGGTTCCCATAACCTATAACTATTGTACCTCTTGGAAGATGGCCATGTTCTTAATTTATGATTATAGAGATATATTTATATTACATTATTAGTAAATAAAATAACACAATAATTAAGGACATATATAAACTCTATTATATAAAATAATTATTTAATATATTTTCTAGAAATGTTTTCCATCACTTGAAATTTAAAGTGAGATTTTTTCCAAATATAATTTCGTACATCCATTACTGTTTATTTAAAATTGAATTTCTTATTTTGGAAATTAATTATGGAACATTATTATGGAATCATCAATGAGACCCTACTGAGGTTTTAGAACACCCCCTAAATATTCCTTTCAGCATTTGAAGATTTCCTTCTTCCAGGTTCAAGAAAGGGGGAAACACCAGTTGGAGGTGATAATTACAGCTGATATTTGGGACTAAGCTATTGTTTCTATTAGGTCATGGATTGTTTATCCTATTTTCTAGTACTTGGATGATGTAAATTGGGTTTTAGATTCCTATTTGACATCAAGTACAGTTCTCCATGTGGAGTTTTATTTTGTGTATAAAGTCTTATATCTCTTACTTCTCTTGTGTCTATGGAAAATTCATCCCCAGATTCGTTTTGTTTAATTCCATGTTCTTCTCACCAACCTATGGGGACTAAGAACTGCCTTAAATATATTTCAACAATAGCTGAGTTATTAGATTACCATGGAATCTAGGTTGGTTCATGAAAAGATCCACTACCCACAAAAATAAAAGAGTACCTCTTATTTTCACTTATCTAATCACATATATCAATATATCTCTACAAAATTCTCCCAAAATATCACCCCAAATTTTATCCATATATCCTATAGTTCTTGGTATCCATAATGATCCCATCTGAGATGGAATAAGTTGTTATCTGAATATTTTATCAAATGAGGTGGTGTAATCCCTAACCAAACACTTTTGACATTATTTCCACTTCTAATTACTTTTAAATATATTATAACAACTATAACATAAATAAATAGTTGTATTCACTATAATTTAATATAATTTTTTTATGGAAGAACTATAATATATGTTATGTAAATCATATGGGAACTGGAAACTTTGCTCATGTATGCATGTAAAAAACTTCATCTACAAAGTGATGTTATTGATATTTTATTACCACATCACATAGATTGTCATAGTGATTGAAATAATGAATTAATATGAAATTTTAAAAAAAATAATGATTCAAATAATATGAAATATTATCTCAATTTTTTCATTTCCACCTAGTAGAAAAATGGAAACACAACTTGTGTGTATTTGCGTACTACCTACTCTGAAAAATAATGAGTTTAATTTTATATGGTTTTATTAAATATATATATTTAGTACCAAATTTGATTTAAAAATATAAAACATATTTCAAGAACAATATTTTTAAAAAATGTCCTAATTACCATAATCAACCATTAAAGGAATTTTTACAGATTAAATACCAAACTACCTTAAAACGTATCAAACAAACACAACTTATTTAGTTACTCAAAAAATGGGAGTAATTGAAACAAAAGAAATAATTCTACTGGTAAAATAATGACATATAATCTTAATTAAGAAAATAACTAAAATAAATTTATTATTTAAGATTTATAAAATTTATAGAGGAAGGGTAGATAATATGATAGATTTTCCATTAACATATTATTTTGAAATATTCCATTCAAATCCTTTTCCATTATATCCATGTTACTTTAAATGTTTCTTGAATGTTAGTATTTATATTTAAAATAAAGTAAATGTTTATCTAAAACTATTTTTTAATTTATTTAAATGTGTTTACAAAGGAATCTCTTCAAATTATTTGTATGGTTTATATTTAAATTTTATAAATGTTTAATATGAATATTTTATTAATATATACTGTATGATAAAATATTTCTACTTTCATAACCATTATTTGATATCTATATTTATTTAAAAATTTCAATGTGGTTTCATTGAATATCATATTCCTATTATTCATCAATTTTTTCATTTTTATTGTTTTAAAAATAACATTAGTTTTCTTTATAATTTATTACGAATATGTAATTTTCTTTTTCATATGAGATCAAATGTGTTTTTAAGTGTTTTTTGATGAAAATTTTAAATATTAGAAAAAATTAATTCATGATATGATACATTAGAATTATTTATATTTAATGGTGCACCTGATATAGAATTTAATGATAGGTGAGCCACGTGATCGGTCCGAATGGCCTATAGAAGACCAAATTCATTATTTATGGGTTGTCACTAAACCTACACATGATGGTGGTGTAGATCAGAACACCATTCACTTGTCACTATAGTAAAGGAATGAAAGAATCACTAGAGGTGACCCATCCTACAACAACTCCGGCATTCGATCGAGTTCCTCGTACACTAAGGATTTTTTGGACTAGTTTGCTAGAATATAAACACACCAAAAACCTATAAAAGTGTTCCACGTATAAGTTACTTCCCCTATGTTTATCCTCGATGTGTCGCTTCCTGCCACTGTATAAACCACTACTCATCCTAGGAGTCGAGGTGCCCTATTTTGAGTTTCCTGACTCCTACAGGTTCCACTCAATGATGAGGGCCTAGTTTGAAATGTTTAAAACTATGGTCAACTGAAATATGTTCAAATGTGATCATATAGAATATTAAATCCCATCCTATAATTTACTTAGAGTATTTATCTTGTCACCAGTTATGGTTGGTTCAAAACACTCCAGTTCAATGAAGCGAGCTGAGTATTCCATCACAGAAATTGCGCCTTTCTTAAGTTGCATGAATTCCTAAACATGATTATTTATCAGGTTATGAGGGATGAAATAGTCAAATAAAGAAGTTGGGTAGTCCCCTTAGGCCACTGCCAAATTTCAAATAGCCCGAGTCAATAGGACCGACCAATTATTGGTAAAATTACACAACATGTAGGTCGTGAGCCTAAAACTCTTCTCTAAAGGTGTTTCGATGTCCTTGAATATTGATACCAAATCCTATAAGTATGATTAAACATCATGAGTCTGTCCATCCTCTAAGAAGCTGGGAGGATGTTGCTGCTTTAACATAATGGTTAGCTCAGCCAAAGAAGTGGTAGGTTGAGGTTCACCCTAAACTGATTGCATAAAGAAAAGAAAATTTTTCCCGAAATTAGGCATCCACACTAAGTGGATAGCCAATAAGAGGTGCCTCAGGTGGAATTATATGTGGTATAATGGGTGTATCAGGGCCCACCACCTATAGAGTATTCTCATCACCATTTTCCTAGCATACAGTATGAGTTCATTATGATGGCATAGCTCTATAATTCCAATCATGATCCTCAGAAAGTATTTATGGAAGATGGATATAACGGACCATAATTTACATACATTGTTATTACTTCAAAATTTAAGCCTTCTTATTACAACATATAACAAAACCATGGTAGGACCGTATAGGTATAGTGTCTATAGAAATTGGGAAACAAAAACAACTGGTTCATAAAACATCTACATTGTCTCCCGTTGATTTCATCATATCTAGAGTCCCTTTTGGCATATCCTACTAATAACATTCTTCCTGACCTGGGGAAAGAAAACATACAAAAGGGTGAGCTCAAATTCTCAGTAAGGGTAAACAAAGGAAATATCATATTAATAAGAACATAGCATTTCGAAAATCTTAACCTGCAAAAGAGATCATAATATCCTAACATGGGATAAATCATAGTATTGAAATATAATCCCAATAATCATAACATAAAACATGAAACTTCGTGGAATACACACATAAAAATAGAGAATCATATCTAAGTAGTCAAGACTCATTTCCAAGACTATCCTAGTGGACAAAGTCCATTTCAGAACCGAGTTCACTCCTCATTTCAGTCATGTATCACTAAACCAGATTGACCTGCCCTTCCAGCCATTTCTATCTCATGAGATATAAATCCTTACCCAATGCATTGTAGGTAGATATAGGTCCCAACCATCTCATAATTATACCATTCTTATAGGTTCCTCATGATCATAAATCGTACATCATAGCATAACCCATGTAATAAAAATGGGATTCTTAAAGTCATGCCATCATAACAAAATCCATATAAGATAAAAGGACATAATAAAAATAATTCCATCATAAAATAATAAAATAAATTTAAAAATTGGTATATAAACATAAACCTATATTAACTTAGATGCAAAATAATTTTGATAAAATGCTTGAACTCCATTCTTAAGGAAAATATCCTTTCTACTTCAAAAACATTTTTCCTTTCTTAAAATTTCATAAAATTTTAAACTAAAATAAGTTAATTAAAAATAAACTTGAAATCTTGTAAAGTAAGCTTCATGGAAATAATGTTTGAAAAATCCATTCATGTCGTATAAGTTAAAAAAACATTCTTCTCGTACTTTGGCCGGAAAAGTCAAAAAGAACCTCATACTAAAAACGAAAAAACATTTCTTTCATATCTTTTACTAAAAACTCAAAAATGAGTAATATTGGATTTAAAAATTTGTAGGATGATATAAATAATATTAAATATTGAGGGAAAATGGATTTGAATGATAAATACACCCTAATAATTACCAAAGTATAAATAATCTCGGAGAAAAATGAGATTGTGAGATTTTCCCTTACCTTAGGTCCGATATGCTTCGTTCTTATCTGAACCTCATGTATAATGATTTAAATAATGTCATTGACTTATTATAGAATCATATTCATTATTATGATATCATACATGGTCATATGTTTATCTTCTTGTTAGTAATATTTGATTGATACTTGTTATTCGGGTGTTCATTGCTTTATATTCTTATGCATGTCTTGTCGAATAAATTCTTATTCTTCTTTCTAGGTTATAGATATATCATTTCCAGAATTGTATTAGTGTAAAATATATCATATTTATTCATTCAATTCATTTATATAATCATTATTCAATGAAGATCATATAGAACGAGTCGCGTCACATCGTGGAGACGGTAGGCCGTACGTACGCACGAGTGATGATATCGTTCCCATGATCGTGGAATTGTATTTAAGTGTATGTATACAATTTCAGAATCAATATCACTTTAAAATAATCATATATATTTATTATTTACACCATTATAACCATCCATGTGAGGTGGTGGTTGAAAACAGATTACACAATGGCGTAGAGACGGTATTCTGTACGTACGCACGCGCGGTGATTTCATTTTTCATAGGATGGATAGAAGGTGAAATAGGGTTGTTTCATATTTATAATAACATATAAGTATATGAGTGATACTAATGTTATTACTTAATAATGAAACAACTAAATAAGTAGAAGTAGAAGAAGGCATAAATTTGAAACAATCGGTAACGGACATTACCTCTTCTTTGAAGCGCCTCTTCTTAACCTCTTCTTAGGGCACTAAAGATGGTCTTTGAAGAAGACCAGGACCTCTAGACTATTTATAGGTAATTTTAGAATAGAACATGGTAGGGGTTTTCCAAGCATGAAGGCTCAAAGTGGTGTGAGGAGGAGAGGGAGGAGGTGCCCTTTTATAAGAGAGGAGAGGGGCACCTTAGGAAAAACATAACATATTATTTTATGATAAGGTTATATTCAGTTTTTAATAGCTCCAAATTGATTTATTTCGAAGATAAGGTGGGTATGGGTAGAAATACTCTCAACCAATAGATTTTAGGCATATTTAGGTTACTATTTTAACCTTATCATTTAGATTTAACTTTAAGTTAAATAATTTTACTTTTACCATGTCTTCTTGTTTTCTTACACTATATGGTTAATAAACTTACTATAAAGAGCCAAAATAACCCAAAGTGGTTCATTATTAATATATATAACCTTATCTAAGTAATTTGTCCAATCCTTAGATTTTTAGGAATAAAATAACAATTAATAATATAATATTTGTTTTCAAAACTATTTTATGTCAATTTGGACACTATTTGGTACTTGATTTTTGTGAAAATCATAAAAGCATGATTAGGTCGAAAATATTTAATGAAATCAATAATAAAATGTCATATTAACCTATAAAATTAGTTTAATTCATAAAAAGTCTCAAATTACATTTATTTGGGTATTTATAATATCAATTATGTTAGTATTTCATTAATAAGGTAATGACTGCATCATCATTGTGTCATAAATAAATTAAATTTTATAATGTCTAAAAATTATAAATAAAATAAAATTATGTATTAAATTTTTTTATCTTTCTAATGAATATTTATAGTCTAATTTATCTTATGTATATCCCTATATTAAAAAAAATTAATTATTAAACTTTGATTTTAACTATTTTCACTCTCCTTTAAATAAAATAATAATAAATGTCCTAATCTAATACAAGTGGACCTAAATGGTAATTCCTAAGGTTGTTTTTGGTCGAATTAAAATTATCCAATAGAATTAGGACATGTGTTAGGGTAATAATAATATCATTTTTACCCATAATTACCCTATTTACTTTTAACCGTCGTAAAAAAAAGTAAAAAGTTACTATTCACTCAAATTTATTTTTATCTTATTGAACCACATTTTACTCCTTGATATTAATCTTGTCTCTCGGATTTTTGAAATTCCACTCACAGAAGCGGTAAAATTAAGTTTTATGTTAACTTTCTAATTCTCCTCGGAGGTGGGTAAAAGACGGTGAAAAGTTCAATAAAATTTTTATATATCTAAAAATATTATAAAATGAATCCAATGAATGACATTGAACTTATATAGGTATTAAGTGTCAATTTTGACATAAAATAAATTTAAATAAAAATAATAATTATTTAAATAAAAAGTCTATTTTTAAATAGTAACCCAGTGTTTTCACTATTCCTAAAAAATTGAATGTTTTCAGAAAAATTCCAAAAAATCACTCTAGGCTAATTTCGATATTCCGAATCCAAAAATAAAGTCCATTTTGAAAGATAAAATTTATAAAATTTTAAAAAGTGGGTATTACTATTCATAATGGCTAGTTTATATAATATTTTAATAACATATCGTTGTTTATTGGAAGTCAGTATTGCGTACAACACACACTATCGAGGAAGGTTGCTCTTGAGTATAACGCATGCCAATATAGTGTTGTGTGTAGTGAAAGATTCCTTTATATAACATTATACATAAAAACAAAATATTTCTCATAAAATCTTGGGCATTACATTCTACGCCCCTTAAAATGAATTTCACTCTCCAAATTCATCACTTTGAAACAAACAGATGAGGATACCTCTCCCTCATCATATCCTAAAGTTCCCATGTAGCTTCTTCTAATTTGTGGTTCCTCCATAAAACTTTCACCAAGCAAGTGGTCTTGTTCCGTAGGACTTTTTTGCTACGATCCAGAATCTCTATCGGTTGTTCTTTATAAGAAAGATCTTGTTCCAGTGGTACAACTTCTGAGTTGAGTACATGTGAAGGATCAGGTATGTACTTTCTCAGAAGAGATACATGGAACACATCATGAACATGAGATAGATTCGGTGGAAGCACCAATATGTAAGCTACCTTCCCAACATGATCCAGTATTTCAAAAGGACCAATATACCTAGGGCTCAAATTGACCTACTTTCCAAATCTCATTACTCTCTTCCAAGGAGATATTCGTAAGAAGACTTTATCACCCACTTCAAGCTCTAGGTCTTTTATTCGGTTATCAGCATAACTTTTTTTTCGACTCTGAGCTGCTCTTATGTGTTGTTGAATAGATCTGACCTTTTCCTCCATCTTATCAACAAGATCAGGTCTTAATAGCTTTCTTTCCCCAACTTCATCCCAGCAAGTTGGAGTCTTGCATTTATTACCATAGAGAGCTTCATAAGGAGCCATCTGAATACTGGAGTGAAAGATAGTATTATAAGAAAACTTCACCAAATGTAGGTGTTGATCCCAACCACCTTTGAAATCCATTGATCAAGCTCTTAATATATCTTCTAGAGTTTGAATTGTTCTCTCAGACTGACCGTCTGTCGGAGGATGATAAGTAGTGCTAAAACTCAACTCTGTATATAGGGTATGCTGAAGACTTCAATAGAACATCGAGGTAAACCTCAGATCCAGATCAGATATAATGGAAAGTGGTACTCCATGAAATCCTACCACTACCTTCACATATATCCTGACAAGCTGATCCAGATATAAATCTTCTCTAATAGCAATGAAGTGTTCCGAATTCGTAAGATGATCAACTATGACCCAGATAGAATTATTGCCTTTGCATGTTTTAGGAAGTCCAATGACAAAGTACATAGTGATGTTTTCCCATTTCCATTCTAGTATGGGTAATGGTTGTAACATCCCCTTATACTTCTGTCTCTCAGCTTTAACTTGCTGACAAACCAAGCATCTAGAGACATATTCAGCAACATATCTTTTCATGCCATCTCACAATGAGTACTCTTTCAAGTCCCTATACATCTTCGTACTTCCAGGGTAAATAGAGAATGATGAACTATGAGCCCCATCCAGTAGCTCCTTCTTTAATTCTGGGATGGGAGGAACACAAAACCGATTCTGGAACCTTATTATCCCATCACAATCAAGGTTTAATTCATGAACATTTCTCACCTACTTTTGTAACACTACATCTTCTTTATGTGCCTCTTTAATCTTCGCATTTATATATGGTTGAACATTAATTTGCGAAAGATAAGATTTTTCCCCTTCCATTATAATTCCAAGATCCATCTGTGTAAATCCATAAATATTGGATCTTTTGTGATCCTCGTCATGGATAAGCTAGCATGGTCTTGTCGACTTAATGTGTCTGCCACCTTGTTTTCATTCCCAGGGTGGTAATGAATTGAGTAGTCGTAATCCTTAATCAGCTCCATTCATCTTCTTTGATGCATATTCATCTTCTTTTGTGTGAAAATATACTTTAAACTTTTATGATTAGTATAAATATCACACCTTTCACCATAAAGATAATCCTCCAAATCATTAATTCAAAGATTACCGCAGCTAACTCTAAATCATGAGTTGGGTAATTTTTCTCATTTATTTTCAACTATCGTGAGGCATAATCTATCACCATATTGTTTTTCATGAGAACACACCCCAATACCTTCTTGAATGCATCACTATAGACCAAAAACCTTTCTCCACTACAAGGAAGTGTGAGCACAGGTGCACTGGATAACTATCTTTTCAACTCCTTGAAATTCTCTTCACACTCCTCCGTCCACACGAACTTAACTCCTTTTCAAGTCAACCTGGTGAGTGGATTAGATAATCATGAAGAATCTTTCACAAAACGTCGATAATATCCAGCCAAAACAAGAAAACTTCAGATCTCAGTTACTATTTTTCGTCTCAACCATTATTCGATAAACTATGTTTTTGCTGGATCCACAGATATCCTATCTTTTGAGATTATGTGACCCAAAAATGAAACTTTTTGAAGCCAAAATTCACACTTGTTAAATTTTTCATAAATCTTCTCCTTTCTCAGGGTCTTCAATACAATTCTCAAGTGATCTTCATGTTATTCCTTGCTCTTTGAATAGACAAGAATATCATCTATAAAGACTACCACAAACTGATCAAGATAGTCTCTAAAGACTCTATTCATCAGATCCATGAAGATATCATGGGCATTAGTAAGACCAAATGGCATCACGATAAATTCATAGTGTCCATGCCCTGTACGTAAATTCCTCTTTGGTATATCCTTCCTTTTGAACCTTAATTGATGATACCCTGAATAAATATCATTGTTGGAAAAGTATTGAGCTCCGCGTAGTTGGTCAAATAAGTGACCAATGTGTGGGAGAGGATATTTTTTCTTGATACTGTTCTTGTTAAGTTATCGATAATCAATACAAAGTATCATTGATCCATCCTTCTTCTTAACAAATAGAACAGGTGATCCCCAAGGTGATTCACTAGGGCGTATGAATCCCTTATCAAGATTCTCTTGGAGTTGCTTATTCAATTCCTGAAACTCAATTGGGGCCATTCTATAATGTGTCTTTGAAATAGGTAAAGCACCTTTTATGAGTTCTATTGAAAACTCAACTTCACGATTTGGTGGAAGACCTAGCAATTCCTCCGGAAAGACATCATCAAACTCTCGTACAATGGGAATATTCTTAATAATGAGTTTCTCTCCAACCATTTGAGATAAATAACCTTCATTTATTGGAATCAAGACCCTTAATATGGAAGAAATTTCCACTGGAAGGTTATGTTCATCCTTGCATTGATAGATGATCATAGATTGTTCTAGAATATGAAATGTGACTTCCCTTCTTTGCCAATTGATATGAGCTCTATATATGGAAAGAAAATCCATGATAAGAATCACATAAAATTCCACTATAGGAAGGATCACATGATTTGCAGGAATCAATTTCCCACAAACATTAATCGGAGAAGAATTATAAACTTTTGATGCGAATGTTATGCCATTAGGGGTTGTCATAGCTAACACAACACTTAATTTTTTAGGTAATACGGCAATACCCTTTGAAAATTATTCAGAAATAAAACATTGGGTGAATCCATAATCAAATAAAACATTTTCTACTTTAGAGTGGATGGTAAGTGTGCCTTTCACCACTTCGTTATCATAATCCACATCGCTGATAGAAATTTCATGTGACATTCATTTTTCTTTATCCTTAAGAGTTTATTGACGTCGATCATCATCAAAAACCCTTGGATTAGGGCATTGATTAGCATAATTCCCTATTTCCTTGTACTTGTAACATTGAATTGTAGGAGGTTCACTCTGTGTAGCCTTTTCTTTGTTCGCATCACTAGACATCCTCTTCCCATCATTATGGCATTCAAATTCCTAATGACTTTCTTTTCCTCATTTGAAACATTTACTTGTCCCTTTAAGACAACTCCCTCCATGTTTCTTTCCACACTTTGTGCATAAGGGAAACTCATCTTCTTTTCAGTGTGCTCTTTACATTTTCTTTAAATTCCATTTTACTCAACTTATCAAACGCATATGACTGATGGGTTACTCCAATCTCCATCTCAACCTTGAGAGTACATCAAACGATTTCCTCGTAGATATTGAAGTCCCTTATGGATAACGCCCTTTGAAGACATGGTTTTCAGCTACTAAAGAATTGATCGATCTTACTCTCAGGTTGGATAATAATCCCAGAAGCATACCTTTCATGTATTATAAAATTTTCTTCGTAGGTACCAATAGATTCATCATCCTTTTGCTTTAGTTCAAAAAACTCCTTCTCCATCTTTGTTTGACGAATATAAGGGAAGTACTTATTGAAAAATAAGTTCTTGAACTCGTCCCATTCCATGGACTCAATTTCATCTCTTGGCCTCGTATTCTTGATAATATTCCACCATTTATCAGCTTCACCTTCCCAACTCTATACTTCTAAGATGGCTTTATCATGTTTAGAACATTGAATAACTGAAAATATCTTTTCAGTGGTACTGATCCATTTTTCAGCCACTAATGGATCAGAAGACCCGTTGAATGAGGGTGGACGCTGCCTCATGAAGGATTCAACAGAATGTTGCTCCTTCCATTGCTCATTTGGAAGTCCTACATGATTCACATATTGATAAATTTGTTTGAGTATGGCTACAAGATTTTTTATTCCAGCTCCCATAATGTTTGGTAGTTAAGGGGGACAATCATTGCATTTCCCATCACATTCATCATTAACATGGTTCCTTCAGGTTCCAGTCATTGACTAAAACCAATAATCATTATGTGAGAAACACTAATCATAATAGTAAAACCACATAATCAAGAATAAAATTTCATGCATTAGGTCTTATCATAGGTTATTCAGGGCCATTTCTAAAACACTGTGATTTTTTCCTATGCTTAGACATATCCTTAGGGTTCTTACTAAGGCTTTCACATCCTAGTTTCCAAAGGCTTACTATACCCTTCCTCTGATACAAACTATAATGACCCATACATTATATACATTGTTATTACTTCATAATTAAAGTATAATTATTAAAACATATAACAAAACCATGGTAGGACCGTATAGGTATAGTGTATTTAGAAACTGGGAAACATAAACAACGGGTTCATAAAGCATCTACATTGTCCCCCATTTATTTCATCATATCTAGAGTCCCTTTTGGCATATCCTACTTAATAACATTCTTCCTAACCTGGGGAAAGAAAACATACAAAAGTACGAGTTTAAATGCTCAGTAAGGGTAAACAAAGAAAATATCATATTCCTAAGAACATAGCATTTCAAAAATATTATCCTACAAAAGAGATCATAATATCATAACATGGGATAAATCATAGTAGTGAAATGTAATCCCAATAATCATAACATAATACATGAAACCTCATGGAATACACACATAATCATATAGAATCATTTCTTAGTAGTCAAGACTCATTTCCATGACTATCCTAGCGGACAAAGTCCATTTCTGAACTGAGTTCACTCCTCGTTTCAGTCATGTATCACTAAACCGGATTAACCAACTATTCCAGCCATATCTATCTCATGAGATATAAATATTTACCCAATTCATTAGAGGGAGATATAGGTCCCACCCATCCCATAATGATAACATTCTTATGTGTGCCACAATATCATAAATCATACATCATAGCATAACCCATGTAATAAATATGGGATTCTTAAACGTCATGCCATCATAACATAATACATATAAGATAAATGGACATCATAAAAATAATTACATCAAAACATAATAAAATTAATGTAAAAAAAGGAATAGAAACAAAACCCTATATTATCTTATTTGGAAAATAATTTTGATAAAATGCTTGAACTCCATTCTTGAAGAAAATATCCTTTCTACTTCAAAAAAATTCCCTTTCATAACATGTCCTAAAATTGTAAACTAAAAGAAGTTAATTAAAAATAAACTTGAAAACATGTAAAGGAAGCTTCATGGAAATAATTTTCTAAAAATCCATTCATTCCATATAAGTTAAAAAAATTCTTCTCGTACTTTGGCCAAAAAATTCAAAAAGTACCTCGTACTAAAAACGATAAAAGATTCCTTTCATATATTTTACTAAAAACTCAAAAATGAGTAATATTGGATTTAAACAATTTTAGGAGGATATAAATAATATTACATATTGAGGAAACATGTATGTGGATGATAAATACACCCCAGTAAATACCAAAGTATAAACAATCTCGGATAAAAATGAGATTCTGAGATTTTCCCTTACCTTAGGTCTGATATGCTTCGTACCTATCTGATCCTCCTGTATAATGATTTAAATAATTTCATTGACTTATTAAAAAATAATATCCATTGTTATGATATCATACATGGTCATATTTTTATCTCTTTATTAGTAATATTTGATTGCTACTTCTTATTCGGGTGTTCATTGCTTTATGTTCTTATGCATGTCTTGTCGAATAAATTCATATTATTCTTTTTAGGTTATAGATACATAATTTCCAGAATGGTATTAGTGTAAAATATATCATATTTATTCATTAAATTCGTTTATATAATCATTATTTAAAGAAGATCATGTAGAACGAGTCGCATCACATCGTGGAGACGGTAGGTCGTACGTACGCACGAGCGATGATATCGTTCCCATGATCGTGGAATTGTATTTAAGTGTACGTATACTATTTAAGAATAAATATCACTTTAAAAAAAGTCATATATAGTTATTCCTTACACCATTATAACCATCCAAGTATGGTGGTGGTGGAAAACATATTACACCAAGGCGTGGTGGAAAACAGATTACACCACGGCGTGGAAACGGTATTCTGTACGTACGCACGTGCGATAATTTCATTTTCCGTATGATGAATAGAAGGTGAAATAGGGTTGTTTCATATTTATAATAACATATAATTATATGAGTGATACTGATTTTGTTACTACATAATTAAACAACTAAATAAGAGGAAGTAGAAGAAGAAATAAATTTGAAACAATCGGTAACGGACATTACCTCTTCTTTGAAGCGCCTCTTCCTAAACTCCTCTAAGGGAACTAAAGATGGTATTTGTAGAATACCAAGACCTCTAGGATATTTCTAGGGATGTGGAGAAGAGAAATTTTCAGTGTTTGATGGATCTTGATAGCTCAAATTGGTGTGAGGAGGAGAGGGAGGAGGTTCCCTTTTATAAGGGAGGAGAGGGGCACCTTAGAAAAAACATAAAATATTATTTTATTATAATGTCATATTCGGTTTTTAAGGGCTCCAAATTTATTTATTTAGAATATAAGGTGGGGATGGGTCTAAATACTCTCTACCAGTAGATTTTAGGCAAGTCTAGGTTACTATGTTAACCTTATCGTTTTGATTTAACTTTAAGTTAAATAATTTTACTTTTACTGTGTCTTCTTGTTTTCTTACACTATATGGTTAATAAACATACTATAACAAGACAAACGAACCCAAAGTGGTTCATTATTAAAATATATAACCTTATCTAAGTCATTTTTCCAAACCTTAGATTTTTATAAACAAAATTACAATTAATAATATAATATTTGTTTCAAAAACTATTTTATGTCAGTTTTGACACTATTTGGTACTTGATTTTTGTGAAACTCATAACAGCATGATTAGTTAGAAAAAAGTTAATTAAATCAATAATAACATGTCATATTAACCTTTAAAATTAGTTTAATTCATAAAAAGTTTCAAATTACATTTATTTGGGTATTTATAATATCAATTTTGTAAATATTTCATTAATAAGGTAATTACTTCATCATCATTATGTCATAAATAAATTAAATTATTTAATATATAAAAATGATAAATAAAATACCATTATGTAGAATATATGGTTTTCTTTCTAATGAATTTTTATAGTCGAATTTATCTTATGTATAACCCTATATTAAAAATGTTTTAGTTATTAAACTTTGATTTTAACTATTTTAACTTTTCTTTAAATAAAATAATAATAAATGTCCTAATGTAATCCAAGTGGACCTAAATGGTCATATTTTTTTCCTAAGATTGTTTGTGGTCGAATTAAACTTATCCAATAGAATTAGGACATGTGTTAGTTTAATAAAAAATCATTTTTACCCTTGATTATCCTATTTACTTTTAACCGTGGTAAAAAAAGTAAACAGTTACTATTCACCAAAAACTATTTTTATCTTATTGAACCACATTTTACTCCTTGATTTTAACCATGTCTCTCAGATTTTTGAAATTCCACTCACAGAAGCGGTAAAATTATGTTTTATGTAAATTTTCAAATTCTCCTCGGAGGTGGGCAAAAGATGGTGAAAAGTTCAATAAAAATTTTATATATCTAAAATTGTTATAGAATGACTCCAATGAATTACATTGAACTTATATAGGTATTAAGTATAAATTTTGACCTAAAATAAATTTATATAAAATAAATAATTATTTAAATAAAAAGTCGATTTTTAAATAGTAGCCCCATGTTTTCACTATTCATAAAAAATTGATTGTTTTCAGAAAAATACCAAAAATTCACCCTAGGATAATTTTGATATTCTAAATCCAAAAATGAAGTCCATTTTGAAAGATAAAATTTATAAAACTTCAAAAAGTGGGTATTAATATTCATAATGGCTAGTTTACATAATATTTTAATAACATATCCTTGTTTAGTGAAACTCGGTATTGCGTATAACACACGCTATCGAGGAAGGTTGCTCTTGTGTATAACGCAAACCAAGACAGTGTTGTGTATAGTGAAAGAATCCTTTATATACCATTATACATAAAAACAAAGTATTTATCATAAAATCTCGGATGTTATAATGGAGAAATAAACAAAGAAGGGAATGTTTGGGTGATAAAAATGAGTTATAGAATTAACATAGGTGGAATGGAATACATCACACTAATAAGTTTGGGCCAGACTATGGTCTCACTCTTCTCAAATCGGTAACCATTTCATTTATAGGTTGTAACCATTTTAATTTATTTAGGTTTGTTCATATTTATTTTGTTCTTAGAATCACGATCTAGTTAATTACATCATGAATTCCACTTAATAAATCCCCAGACACCTCATAAATTGAAATTGGCACATCAACATAATGTATCTTTACCTTTACACCAAACAATGGGTGTAATAGGTCGTAGTTTTGGTTTGATCAGATGAGCTACCATTGGAACTTGTCAATCAAACCAACCAATGTGGAATTAATTTTCAATTAAAATAATTATTCCATCATCGAGAATACTAGAACATTGAAAAACAAAACTAAAAAGACACATACAACCTCACAAGAAATACGAGAAATGTAGGAGGAAAAGTAGATATAGCCTATCATAATTCATTACATTTGAAATTATATTGTGCCTAATATGATCCATTCTTCTAATGTTCCCACATATCATCGGGCAAGGGATAATAAAACCATTCTAATAAAGTAAATATATGTAACAACAAAAAACGATTAATTCACCTAATCGTGAAATCCTATGGAATAATAACTAAGGAAAGAAAAAATAGCCTTATACAATCATAGGTAATTTGGGTTTCCTCAGTATATGGGGATAGCTACTCCAAAGAATAGGCTCATGACCAAATTCCAATTTCCTAGTCTCCTGTATAAACCCAAATAGTATGGAAAAAGTAAAATTTTCCTTGATACCAATTTGTATAATCCCACCCCGAATTCCATGCATTGGTTCCATAAGATGGTTGTCCATAAGACTTCAAGCGCCCCACCCCCACCCCCCCCCCCGAATAATAGTGGCTACTGGCTAACAATGAGGGCCTTGTGTAAGTCTATGGGGATACTATTACCACATTTATTAGAGTGGAGTGCAGAAATATATATATATATAATGAAACAATGGAAATAGAAACAACAAATAGTAATGGAAATAATAGAAAGACACGCAATATGAATACTATAATGTTCAGGACCTGAATAATAAAGAGATAAAATATGATGATCATATTGTAGTAATTTAATTATACAAAAATGAATTTTATAAAGTAGGGTATCCCCAAAATACATCCGAAATACATAATTCAAACATTAGATGCCACATACTTCCCTTTTTCTATTCCTGAAACCATAAAGGCTACCTGGGTACCAAAGTCATCCGAGCAGGGTGTGAGATACAATCCCAGTAGGCCACCACCCATGGTGTCAAGGACAATTCATTTAATGAAATATAAGATAAGTAGTGTTCCATAAAAATATAAATAAAATACATAAAAAATAACTAAAATCATTTGACTAGGATCCACATGGACATCCATCCAATATAACTTCTTTGGCATAGGCCAATGAGTCTGAACCAAAGGATCCCAAATTGGTAAAATGGGTAATATGGTTGTAAGAAGTTGTCATTTCCCCAAGAATGTGATTTGTATTGAAGGACATCTCCCTATATTTTTAAGACAAATGGATTAATTGACAATTTAAAACATTCACTATACTTTTCCTTAATTTAATTTGAAAAAACATTATAAAAAATAGTGAAATACTGTAGAGACCCGAAGCTTATCGTACATGAACATTTCATTACTTTTTTGGAATACTTAGTACATAACAAAAAACACACACACAAGGATCGTAATAGTTTAGTGTCTTTGGAAACTCGGAACGTAATCTTCTAATCGTGGTGAAAGATCTCCAATATCTCCCATAAAGATCTTCCTTTTTTTACCTAAAACCTTTCTTTATATCCTGGGGAAAAGAAAACATAAAAGGGTGAGCTCAAATGCTCAGTAAGGGTAAACAAAACAAAAATCAATCACATCATATTCATAAGAACATAACTTTTGGAAATCTTATCCTGCAAAAGAGAGAGAGCATAATTTCATAACATGGGATAAATCATAGTAGTGAAATGAAATCCCAATAATCATAACTTAAAACATGAAACTTTGTGGCATACACACATAATCATATAGAATCATATCTTATTAGTCAAGACTCATTGCCAAGACTATCTTAGTGGACAAAGTCCCTTTCTGAACCGAGTCACCCTCGTTTCAGTCCTATTTCACTGAACCGGTATAACCTACCGTTCCAGCCATGTCTATCTCATGAGATATAAAATCTTTACCCAATGCATTGGAGGGAGATATAGGTCCCACCCATCTCATAATGATATCATTCTTATGTGTGCCACAAAATCATAAATCATACATCATTACATAACCCATGTAATAAAAATGGGATTCTTAAACATCATAACATCATAAAACAATTCATATAAGATAAATGAATTCTTAAAAATAATTCCATCACAACATAATCAAATCAATGTAATAATAGGGATAAAAACAGAACTCTTTATTATCTTAGATGGAAAATAATTTTGATAAAACACTTGAACTCCATTCTTGAGGAAAATATCCTTTCTACTTCAAAAACATGTTTCCTTTCTTAACATGTCATACAATTTTAAACTAAAAGAAGTTGATTAAAAATAAACTTGAAAACTTGTAAAGTATGCTTCTTGGAAATAATGTTTTAAAAATCCATTCATGTCGTATAAGTTAAAAAAACATTCTTCTCGTACTTTTGTCGGAAAAGTCAAAATGTACCTCGTACGAAAAACGACAAAAGATTCCTTTCATATCTTTTACTAAAAACTCACCGAAGGGTAAAATTGGATATAAACTATTGTATAAGGATATAAATATTACATATTGAAGAAACATGGATGTGGATGATAAAATACACCCCAGTAAATTCCAAAGTATAAACAATCTCGGATAAAAATGAGATTGTGATATTTTCCCTTACCTTAGGTCCGATTTGCTTTGTACGTGTCCGAAGCTCCTGTATAATGGTTTAAATAATGTTATTGACTTATTCCAGAATCATACATATTGATATGATATCATATATGGTCATATTCTTAGCTTCTTTTAAGTAATATTTCATTGTTACTTGTTACTCGGGTCCTTATTGCCTTTTGTTCTTATGCGTGTTTTGCTGAATAAATACTTATTATTATTTTAAGGTTATAGATACCTTATATCCAGAATGGTATTAGTGTAACATATATCATATTTATTCATTCAATTCATTTATATAATTACTATGTAATTATGATCATGTAGAACGAGTCGCATCACATCGTGGAGACGGTATTCCGTACGTACGCACGAGTGATGATATCGTTCCTATGATCGTGGAACTGTATTGGAGTATATATATATTATTTCAGTATCAATATTACTGTATAATAATCATAAATAGTTACTCATTACACCATTATACCCATCCTTGTAAGGTGATGGTGTAAAATAGATTACACCACGGCGTGGAGACGGTATTCCGTACGTACGCACACGCGGTGATTTCATTTTTCCGTAGGATGGATAGAAGGTGAATTAGGGTTGTTTCATATTTATAATAACATATAAGTATGTAAGTAATACTGATTTTATTAATTTATCATGAAACAACTAAAGAAGAAGAAGTTTAAGAAGAAAGAAATTGAAAAGATCGGTAATGGATATTACCTCTTCTTTGGAACGCCTCTTTGAATCCTCCACTTAGGGAACTAAGATTGGTCTTTGAAGAAGACCAGGACCTCTAGGATTATTCTAGGTAAGTGGAGAGGAGAAAATGGCAGGTTTTGGCCGAGCTTGAGTGCTCAAATTGGTGTGAGAAGGAGGGGGAGGAGGTGCCCTTTTATAAGGGAGGAGAGGGGTACCTTTGGAATAACTAAAAATATTATTTTATATTAAGGTCAAATTCGGTTTATAATGGTTCCAAAGGGTCTTATTTCGAAGCTAAAGTGGGGATGGGTCGAAATCATCTCATCAAATAGAATTTAGACAAGTTTAGGTTATTATTTTAACCTTATCATTTAGATTTAACTTTAAGTTAGATAATTTAACTTTTACCGTGTCTTCTTGTTTTCTTACACTATAAGGTTAATAAACTTACTATAAGAAGCCAAACGAACCAAAAATTGTTTATTATTAATATATATAACCTTATCTAAGTCATTTGGCCGAGCCTTAGATTTTTAGGAATAAAATAACAATAAATAATATAATATTTGTTTTAAAAACTATTTTATGTCAATTTTGACACTATATAGTAATTGATTTTTGTGAAAATCATAATAGAATGATAATTTCGAAAAAAATTAATTAAATCAATAGTAACATGTCATATTAACCTATAAAATTGGTGTAATTCATAAAAAGTCTCAAATTATATTTATTTGGGTATTTATAACATCAATTATGTCAATATTTCATTAATAAGACAATTACTGCATCATCTTTGTGTCATGATAATTATTTAATCCCTAAAAATTATAAATAAATTCCTATGATGTAGATAATTGTATTAGATTTCTGGAGACTATTCATGTTCGAATTTTCATAAAGGTTTTCACTAAATTAAAATTATTATACTTATAAGATTTAAGAAAGTGACATGTTGTCACATTCTTTGGTTTTTAATATTAATTAAATTATTTTCATGGAAAAAAGTCTATTAAATGAATCTAATCCGACCCTTAGGTGATATGGGTCGACATTTAGTCATCCAATAGAATTTTTTCATGTGTTAGGGTAATTTTATAATATTATATTTACCCTTAATTACCCGATTTACCTTTAACTATGGTAAATAAAATTTACCGTAGTTACTATTCATAAATCCCAAAAATAAAAAGTAGCCTATTAACATAATTTGGACCCACTGATTCCAAATATGGAATCCATTTTTAAAAATTCAATATAGAGAAGTTGAAGAAATTAAATTAAAATTAATCCCGTTGTCGAATAAAAACGGGTTTTTGTTTAAAACATTGCAAAAGATTGAATTGATTTAACCTACGAATTCAAGGTAAAATCAATGATAATGACATACATTATATTAAATGGTAAAAATATATTCTATTTATACTTTAAAACCAATCAATATTATAATTTAACCACATAAGATATTACGATGAAAAAAATTGTTTTTAATTAAAATATAGCGTGTTTTTACTATTCATTAAAATGTGAAAGTTACCAGAATAATATGAAAAATTTATCCAAAGTAAATTTTTCTTTCTTGATTCCAAAGAAGAATTTTATTTTGTCAAATTGAACTTATAAACATGTCAAAAACTATATTTAAAGTGGGTGCGCTATCAAAAGGCGGCAAAACTGCATTTTTTTAAAAATACTTATTTTACCCGAAAAATTTATTTTTTTCTTATACCATGTTCTAGAAAATGTGTAAGATGAATAATAATGTTATAAAATTCAAAATTTAGCTAATACTATTAATACGGCTAGTTTTAAATAATATTTTAATAGCATATCGTTGTTTAGCAAAACTTGGTGTTGCGTACAACACACGCTATCGTGGAAGGTCGTGATTGCGTGTAATTCAAGCCAGGTCAGAGATGTGTGTTGTGAAAGATCGTTTTGGTGTAGCGTATAACACAAGACATTAATTAAATTAAAAAGAATATTTTTTATAAAATTTCAGGGTGTTACATTCTACCCCCCTTAAAATGAATTTCGCCCTCGAAATTCGTCGGGGTTATAAATGGTTTACTATTCGAAAGTTTCATTAATAGAATCCCACATCGTAAAAAGGAATACCAAAACCAATCTTTAAAAACAAAAGTATGAAACGTAACGGTTACCCAATTAAACTAATCACTTGGTTTCCACATAGGTGAAAATATGGATATGGAAGAGAAATCTAACCATCGTGTTCTGATGGAGAGTGGTAGAGAACATAGTTATGGAAAAGCCAGCAATCACAAAGCCATAAATTTGTGACGATCTAGGGTACCATCTGATTCATCGGATATAAGGGCACTAGGACAACATTTTTGGTTTTCAAGATCATTTCCCTAAAGTTGAAAATTTGAATTAGAATAAATACTTACTTTATTTTGGTACAATCTCACTATTGTTCATGCCTTGAACAATTTCCACTTCATCTCTTAAATAAATGAAGTTGAATTTGTTATTCTTGAAGTGTTAGCAGATCATGTGATAGAATGACGGGTCATTCTATCTGTCTCAAACAAAAGGTTAGCAAAAATTATATACATAAGTCGATCTATAGTGAGATTAATCATATATGGTTCCTAAAATGGACTTATACTTCATATATCATACTTCTTAATATAATAAAACTAGTTTCTACTAAATAGGGACTTCCTGTAGGCCAGTGGTAGGTGATAAAGGCCAGTCGCACTTCGGTTGTGGGTTCGATTCCCAAAGCCTTGTCCGACGCGATGGGTTGTCGCCCGTCCTGCAGGTTGTCCTTTTTCTAAAACTATATTACTATAACATCCCATCAATAATATCGAAAAAACTTCTATCCTTAAACAATACTAACTTATGTCCAACATAATCCATTCCAATCTTTAGGCTTATCCATAATACTGCAGTCCACTCTCATAGTGAAAACGATTACCAGAGATTTAATACCATCGTCGATCCCCATATATCATAAGATATGTTTTTTTGGTCCCATTCCAAACATTCAAAGTCCTTAATCATGTATTCTCTTGAATACCTTAGTGAAAACATGAATGCAGTTAAAAGTTAACACCTTCCACATACCAAAATCCTCAAAATTCTATATACTCAAACCATTATATCACTTAGTCCTTATATCAATCATGAGCTCATGAATACTGTTAAACATTTCATTTTCTCGTTTTCCCTTCATTATGCGCATAATATCTCAATCACTTTGAATACCAAATTAGACCAATACATAAATATTCCAATACTCCATGATACAACATTATTTTGTAATCCCATTACATAAACACTTAATCATTCCACCACATCGTTGTCATATTCAACATCGCTAATAGTGATCGCATGTGACTTCCCTTTGTCCTTTTCCTTAAGCGGTTTCTCTTGTCGATCATCACTGACCCTTGGATTAGGGCATTTATTAGCATAATTCCCCATTTCCTTGCACTTGAAGCATTGAAGTGTTGGTGGTGTGTTCTCTGCAGTGTTTGCTTTATTCACATCATTAGAATCCCTTTTTCCATTACTTCGACACTCAGCTACTCGATGACCTTCTTTTCCACACTTAAAACATTTTCTAGTCCCTTTAAGACAATATCCACCATGCTTCTTTCCACACTTTGTGCATAAGGAAACATTCATCATCTTTTCACCATTATTCTGAGATTTCTCCTTGAACTCCATCTTTCTTTTCTTGTCAAAACCATGAGATGGATATGTCACACCAACTTCCATTTCTACCTTGATAGCACAACGCACAATTTGTTCATAGCTACTGAAGTCTCTTATAGCTAATGCCCTTCGAAGACTTGGTTTTAAGCCACTGAAAAATCGATCAACTTTACTTTCAGGTTGGATGATAATGCCAGATGCATACCTTGCAAGTCTTGTAAAATTTGCTTCGTATATACCAACAGATTCATCATCCTTCTGCTTCAGCTCAAGAAACTCCTTTTCCATCTTCGTTCGAAGAATATGAGGGAAGTACTTACTGAAAAACAAGTTCTTGAACTCGTCCCATTCCATGGACTCAATTTCATCTCTTGGCCTCATATTCTTGATAAGATTCCACCATTGATCAGCTTCACCTTCCAAACGATATACTGCTAAGATGTCTTTATCATGTTCAGAACATTGAAGAACTGATAATATCATTTCAGTGGTACTGATCCACTGTTCAGCAACAAGTGGACCGGAAGACCCACTGAAAGAAGGTGGACATTGCCTCATGAAGGACTCAATAGAATATTGTTCCCTTGTCTACTCATTTGGAAGTCCAGAATGATTCATAGCTTGTGTAAGTATAGCAATAAGATTTTGCACTCCATCTCTCATAACATTTGTTTGTTCAGGAGGACAATCATTGCATTGTCCATTGCATTGATCAACACGGTTCCTTCGGGTTCCAGCCATCGTCTAAAACCCAAAAAGAATAGTGTGAGAGGCAAAAATCATGCTAGGGAAAACAACATAATGAATGGGGAGTACCTTCAATATCTAACATCTTAGGTTTAATTCTATGATCGTTAGCGTAATTCTAGTACTATAACCTATACGTATACTTAACCTTAGGGACATCCCTAGACATACCTTATAAATATCTCTAGTGATCTCACTAAAGTTTTCGTATCCTAGTTTCCAAAGGTTGACTAAACCTTTCCTTTGATACCAACTGTAGAGACCCGAAGCTTATCGTACATGAACATTTCATTACTTTTGCGGAATACTTAGTATATAACAAAAAACACACACACAAGGATCGTAATAGTTTAGTGTCTTTGGAAACTCGGAACGTAATCTTCTAATCGTGGTGAAAGATCTCCAATATCCCCCATAAAGATCTTCCTTTTTTTACCTAAAACCTTTATTTATATCCTGGGGAAAAGAAAACATAAAATGGTGAGCTCAAATGCTCAGTAAGGGTAAACAAAAGAAAAATCAATCACATCATATTCATAAGAACATAACTTTTGGAAATCTTATCCTGCAAAAGAGAGAGAGCATAATTTCATAACATGGGATAAATCATATTAGTGAAATGAAATCCCAATAATCATAACTTAAAAGATGAAACTTTGTGGCATACACACATAATCATATAGAATCATATCTTATTAGTCAAGACTCATTGCCAAGACTATCTTAGTGGACAGAGTCCCTTTCTGAACCGAGTCACCCTCGTTTCAGTCCTGTTTCACTGAACCGGTATAACCTACCGTTCCAGCCATGTCTATCTCATGAGATATAAAATCTTTACCCAATGCATTGGAGGGAGATATAGGTCCCACCCATCTCATAATGATACCATTCTTATGTGTGCCACAAAATCATAAATCATACATCATTACATAACCCATGTAATAAAAATGGGATTCTTAAACATCATGACATCATAAAACAATTCATATAAGATAAATGAATTCTTAAAAATAATTCCATCACAACATAATCAAATCAATGTAATTATAGGGGTAAAAACATAACCCTTTATTATCTTAGATGGAAAATAATTTTGATAAAACACTTGAACTCCATTCTTGAGGAAAATATCCTTTCTACTTCAAAAACACTTTTCCTTTCTTAACATGTCATACAATTTTAAACTAAAAGAAGTTGATTAAAAATAAACTTGAAAACATGTAAAGTAATCTTCTTGGAAATAATATTTTAAAAATCCATTCATGTCGTATAAGTTAAAAAAACATTCGTCTCGTACTTTTTTCGGAAAAGTCAAAATGTACCTCGTACGAAAAACGACAAAAGATTCCTTTCATATCTTTTACTAAAAACTCACCGAAGCGTAAAATTGGATATAAACTATTGTAGAAGGATATAAATATTACATATTGAAGAAACATGGATGTGGATGATAAAATACACCCCAGTAAATTCCAAAGTATAAACAATCTCGGATAAAAATGAGATTGTGATATTTTCCCTTACCTTAGGTCCGATTTGCTTTGTACGTGTCCAAAGCTCCTGTATAATGGTTTAAATAATGTTATTGACTTATTCCAGAATCATACATATTGATATGATATCATATATGGTCATATTATTAGCTTTTTGTTAGTAATATTTCATTGTTACTTGTTACTCGGGTCCTTATTGCCTTTTGTTCTTATGCGTGTTTTGCTGAATAAATTATTCTTCTTCTTTTAAGGTTATAGATACCTTATATCCAAAATGGTATTAGTGTAAAATATATCATATTTATTCATTCAATTCATTTATATAATTACTATGTAATGATGATCATGTAGAACGAATCGCATCACATCGTGGAGACGGTATTCCGTACGTACGCACGAGTGGTGATATCGTTCCTATGATCGTGGAACTGTATTGGAGTATATATATATTATTTCAGTATCAATATTACTTTATAATAATCATAAATAGTTACTCATTACACCATTATACCCATCCTTGTAAGGTGATGGTGGAAAATAGATTACACCACGGCGTGGAGACGGTATTCCGTACGTACGCACGCGCGGTGATTTCATTTTTCCGTAGGATGGATAAAAGGTGAATTAGGGTTGTTTCATATTTATAATAACATATAAGTATGTAAGTAATACTGATGTTATTACTTTATCATGAAACAACTAAAGAAGAAGAAGTTGGAGAAGAAAGAAATTGAAAAGATCGGTAATGGATATTACCTCTTCTTTGGAACGCCTCTTTGAATCCTACACTTAGGGAACTAAGATTGGTCTTTGAAGAAGACCAGGACCTCTAGGATTATTCTAGGGAAGTGGAGAGTAGAAAATGGCAGGTGTTGGCCCAGCTTGAGTGCTCAAATTGGAGTGAGAAGTAGGGGGAGGAGGTGTCCTTTTATAAGGGAGGAGAGGGGTACCTTTGGAATAACTAAAAATATTATTTTATATTAAGGTCAAATTCGGTTTATAATGGTTCCAAAGGGTCTTATTTCGAAGCTAAAGTGGTTATGGGTCGAAATCCTCTCATCCAATAGAATTTAGACAAGTTTAGGTTATTATTTTAACCTTATCATTTATATTTAACTTTAAGTTAGATAATTTAACTTTTACCGTGTCTTCTTGTTTTCTTACACTATAAGGTTAATAAACTTACTATAAGAAGCCAAACGAACCCCAAATTGTTTAGTATTAATATATATAACCTTATCTAAGTCATTTGGCCGAGCCTTAGATTTTTAGGAATAAAATAAGAATTAATAATATAATATTTGTTTTAAAACCTATTTTATGTCAATTTTGACACTATTTAGTAATTGATTTTTGTGAAAATCATAACAGAATGATAAGTTCGAAAAAAATTAATTAAATCAATACTAACATGTCATATTAACCTATAAAATTAGTGGAATTCATAAAAAGTCTCAAATTATATTTATTTGGGTATTTATAACATCAATTATGTCAATATTTCATTAATAAGACAATTACTGCATCATCTTTGTGTCATGATAATTATTTAATCCCTAAAAATTCTAAATAAATTCCTATGATGTAGATAATTTTATTATCTTTTTGGAGACTATTCATGTTCTAATTTTCATAAAGGTTTTCACTAAATTAAAATTATTATACTTATAAGATTTAAGAAAGTGACATGTTGTCACATTCTTTGGTTTTTAATAATAATTAAATTATTTTCATGGACAAAAGTCTATTAAATAAATCTAATCCGACCCTCAGGTGATATGGGTCGACTTTTAGTAATCCAATAGAATTTTGGCATGTGTTAGGGTAATTTTATAATATTATATTTACCCTTAATTACCCGATTTACCTTTAACTAGGGTAAATAAAATTTACCGTAGTTACTATTCATAATTCTCAAAAATAAAAAGTAGCCTATTAACATAATTTGGACCCACTGATTCCAAATATGGAATCAATTTTTAAAAATTCAATACACAGAAGTTGCATAAATTAAATTAAAATTAATCTCGTTGTCGAATAAAAATGGGTTTTTGTTTAAAACATTACAAAAGATTGAATTGATTTAACCTACGAATTCAAGGTAAAATCAATGATAATGACATACATTATATTAAATGGTAAAAACATATTCTATTTATACTTTAAAACCATTTAATATTATAATTTAACCACATAATATATTACGATGAAAAAAATTGTTTTTAATTAAAATATAGCGTGTTTTTACTATTCATTAAAATGTGAAAGTTACAAGAATAATATGAAAATTTTATCCAAAGTAAATTTTTCTTTATTGATTCCAAAAAAGAATTTTATTTTGTCAAATTGAACTTATAAACATGTCAAAAACTATATTTAATGTGGGTGCGCCATCAAAAGGCGGCAAAACTGCATTTTTTGAAAAATACTTATTTTACCCGAAACTTTTATTTTTTTCTTATACCATGTTCTAGAAAATGTGTAAGATGAATAATAATGTTATAAAATTCAAAATTTAGCTAATACTATTCATAACGGCTAGTTTTAAATAATATTTTAATAGCATATCGTTATTTAGCGAAACATGGTGTTGCGTACAACACACGCTATCATGGAAGGTCGTGATTGCGTGTAATTCAAGCCAGGTTAGAGATGTGTGTTGTGAAATCTCGTTTTGGTGTAGCGTATAACACAAGACATTAATGAAATTAAAAATAATAATTTTTATAAAATTTCAGGGTGTTACAGACACCTTGATCCCATCTTTGGAAATCTAAAGATACTTTCCATGTATCGTTCGAGGGATTGGCTTATAACCAATGCCAAGTACTCCATACATGGTGACCCAAAGATGGAGTCCCATTAGTCACTCCATGCATGGAGTAAAAAATTACCTATAATAAAGTCCAAGACCATACCTAGTATCATACATAGGGTTCCAAGTCTCTCTCAATGCATGGTATAACCAATCGTTCCATCAATACCATCCAAGGGGTCTCCACTAGGGAACTGGAGTCACACATATGGAGTTAAAATAGATAACGCTCATAGAGAAAGTTCTATAAATAGATGATGTCACTATTGGAATGTTTACAAGACATAAAAACTAAACAAGGAGGCACAAGATTCCATCCAAGAGGTCTGTAATTCATAACCCCTTGTATCACCCCCAACACTAGGGTGAAATAGTTGAACAAGCAACAAACTCACACACACACACACAAAACATGCCTAGGAAGTACCATTTCATTAACAATGTAATGTTTTAGAATACTTTTTTCCCATATTATGAATATTTTTATATATTAAATATCCTAAAATAATTTATGAAAATATTCATAACATATAATATTTAATTTAAACCATTAATTTTATTTTGGAACTAAATGGTCTCTTCCTTATTCAACCTAAATAAGTTTATATAAAAACATATTATCTATTGAAAATAATGGTTAGTAACATTTTCCTCTCAGTTCTTTGTTCTTCAATATTTTTTATTATTCTTTTATTAATTTTTATTTCTTTCACTCTATATGTAATTTTTGGAATCCTAAATTGATGTTTCTATATAAATTGTTTTATGAATGGATGAAAAATATATTTTAGTTTAAAAATTATGATTCCATTTTGAAGTCAGTTGCTTTATTCACTGGTTGGAGAATTTTTTTTATAAAAGTAGATGTTTAATATTTTTATTTTGGGACTATAAATATATAATTTTATTGATGTAAAAAAATTTAGTGAAGTTGATTGTGTGAAAAAAAAAATTAAAAATTTTTACATACTAGATAACTCCAAAAATAATAGAAAATATTGAAAGTTTAAATTTAGAAGGGATATAACACTTTTTTATATATGTTTTTAGATGTTATAAGATATTTTGAAAATTTTAAATATAAGGAATCAAATTTCATTATTAATTATAAAGTTTATAAGATGCATTATATCTCCTTGGATTGATAAAAAGTGTTCTGGTTTTGGTAATATTTAATTATAATAATAAATATAGATAAATAAATAATTAACATTTAATAAATATATATTCATGATTTCTTGTGAAACATGAAAATTTTTAATCATTTATATTTTATTTTGAGTGAAACTATCACAATTTGATCAAGTGTTTTGATGTCGAATATTCTATCATATACCTTATTTCTTATAAGGAAATTGTTTTATTTATCTAAGAACATACAGAACCTAAAGCCATTTTTAGGATAAAACAATCTCTATATGTAGAAATGAATATATTCAAATGAGGCAAGCCTATGATGTTTATCATAATTTTTTTTGAAAAATATAAAAAATATATTTCAAGAAAATATCATGAGATTCTAAAAAGGAATATTGAATAAAGGATATAATAATTAGATGTCTCTAAAAATATTTGGATCCTCTAGTAAAAATTGTTACAACTTTTTTTAAGAAACATATAAAGAGTATATATAATAGGAAAAGTATAAAAAAATATATCTTCGATTTTGTATTAATATAGCCATAGATATTTCTCTAAGTTAGCTGAATCATAAATTTTTTAAATATCATGAAAATAAAAATATAAAAAATGAAGAAAAGGAAAGCATGAATTAATCAATAATTTATCAATGGAATTACTATAAGAGAAAACATTTTTATGAATAATTTATCTTATAAAAATAATAAAAATAGTAAAGGGAAAGGAGAAGGTTTAAAATGAAAAGAAAGTGTTGTCCATCATAATGAATTAACAATTTCTGTTGAATCCAAAAATATATTTGGAGTTACTATTTCAAAAAAAATAGTGTTTATTTTTAGTTGATGATAAATGAATCAATGAATGTTTTTCCAAAAAAATAACCCTCTTTAAAAACTTATTCATCTAGAATTGTACAATCAGAAAAATTTATTTAGATGATGGTTCATAATGTTAATGGGAATAAAGTTTGAATAATTTTAAATTAAGATAACATGAATAAGTTGATAAAGAATAATATAATTTTGATATTGACATCATACAGGTTTGGAACCCTAAATTAGAAAGATCAGAAGTGTCCCTAAAATAAATAATTTGATGGAACTATCTTCCATATGTTTACAATTCTTCTACTAATATGTCAGTTTATATATAAATGGGAATGAATACAAAGATAAATTATTTAAAAGAAGAAATAAAACGTTTTATGGAATTATTTGTATTTTTTCTTATGATCAAGAAAGATAAAGGTGTATTTAACAACATATCATTCACATATAGGATAATAAATAGAAATAATATATTATTGATTATATTAAATAATATAAAGTTAGTTTGAAAATAATATAATACAATGCATATTTATTCTTAGGAAAGTTGAGAATTGTAACAATGTGGATTAATTAATCAAAGAGATATTTTATTTTTCTTAATAAAAAAATAATGGTTATAATTTAATATTTAAATATTTGGGGAAATGTTGAAATAATGAATTTGCGATTAAGTTGCTAAAAATTAGAGAGTATTGGAGGATCAAAAATCCCTTGCAATGAAACATGATAAAAAAATCAAGGAAAATGAGCACAGGAAGAAGCTATATGATGAAAAGGATAATAAATTGGAGAAGGAACTTAAGATGTTTAATTTTACTGTTAATAAAATTTCAGAAAAATACAAATATTTTATAAATATTTTGTCTTATAAAATTTTTAAATTTTTTAAAATATGGGATTGGATTCTTATTTTTAAATAAATTATATGTCCATGTTTATATTTTTATTTATTTTTTATTAAATATATTGTGAATTTATTGTCAAACTATTCCCAATTTTATATCTTTTACTTTTATATCTTCTTGAAAAATTGAAGGGTGGAGGAGAGATGAGTACAGAATATGTTCAAACATGGGGGGGTTATAAATCATTCCTACTGATGTTTTAAATATTAAATTTATTATTTTATATTTGTGTCATATTATTTTAAAAATGGGGGAATTTATTTCATTGAAAGACTTATTCTTATAAAATCCATGAAAACCACAATAAAAATAATTTTTGTTTTTGTTTTATATTACAATAATTTTCATGTTTATGATAATTTTATATTGATTATTCATTATTAAATACATTACCTCAATCATATGAATCATTTTTTGAGTATATTTACCAGAAAGAAGGTGTAAGTAATTATTTATTATTTTCACTTACATAAAAGTCCCCAAGAAATTTTCAATTGTATTATTACATTCCTAAATGACCATTATAGAGATAATAAATAAACATCATTAGTATAATATGAATAGAATTATATCTGTTTATAGAATAGTTCATACCACCTATGTATTTACAAATGAATCTAATAAATACATAATTTCAATGTTTGAGAAATTAAGGTATTTGTCTCTAAATAGAAACACGGGCTAGAGCTCAAGGAGTGAATTTGATGAAGAAAAGAACTATGAAAGACTACACAAATTTTAATGTCTACAACATATTATTGAATTTCGATCTTTTTTTTAATAATTTTATAGGGTTCTTATTTAGATTATTAATCTAAGAGGATTTATTATAAAATCAAATATTTTTTTAAATTTTCTTTATAGTTTTCCCTATATATAGTATTACGGGAACATGAGTCTAGGGAGATAATGATTATTAAGGTTTGGTGATATTTGAAATATTTTATAAGACAACCCTCTATTCTGATATTATTGGTGAGGTCTTATATGTATTAGGAAGTTAGGCCTACTTAATGGTTTATAATCGGTGAAACCTAAAGTTAGTTATATAAAAACCCTTAATTTTTGGTTTAATAAGAAGAGATCACTAAGATTAGGTGATGACTTTGCTTTCTTCTATTGTGTTGGAGTTACTGATTTTATATAATTTCTCTTAGTTACATTATTTTACAATTCAATTTCTTGAATACTCTATTTATAATTATCATAAGAGATTCATTCAATATTTGATCCCAACTTTTCATAATGATATAATTTCAAAAGATTATTGTACCAAGATTCCTTTCGTTTGTATATTTATTAGTATATGTATACATTTTAATTAAACCCCCCTCCTATATTATATCTGTAATAAATTCCTTGGAAACATTTCCTCCCCGTCATCATATGAAGAGTTCAATGAAAGTATATAATTATTGAATATTTATTAAATTCCTCCCAATTCATAGAGTTTATTTAATAATTTTACATCATATTAATAATGACAATACATGATTGTTAAACCTTTTCATCTAAATAATAAATATATAGAACTAACCACTCATGTTTTGAGTACTCAAGAAAAACAAAATATTTCTATCATATATATCCATTTCTTGAAAATAATTTGGTTGGGAGACTGGCTCTTGGATGGTGGATTTTATCATATAATATACTCAATGTCGGGTTTCTCCCTAAATTGTGCTCTCTAATTCCCCACATGGTTCCCCATAATATTTATTTCATGAGAAAATTTAGTGACAATTACCACATTATTTTTATACTTTAGTTTTTAACATGTTGGGTTTTTCATTGGGGAAACCACTGCACTATACTTTACACCAAACATTAAATTGATTCCATTTGTCTACAACCATTATGTAACTCAAAATGGTTTAAATAAATGAATTAATAATTAAAATCACAAGGAAATTATCTTTACTAGTGAAATTAATAATTTAACATTGAATTTTTTTTACACTTTCATACCATCATGTTAGACCACGGTTCACTGAAATCAACCAAAATCAATATTATTTTTATAAAAATTGTCTATAGACATTTTAAATTTGGATTATTATGTAAAATATCTTCTAATACATAATAATTTTTAATAATTTCGTGTGAATTACAAAATAACATCCTCCATCACTATCAAATGAGGTGTGCAGTTTGGCCCACTACACATGCACTAAATTGAAAATTTGTTAAAAGCCAACAATATTTTTTTGATTTCTAAAACTTTAGTGAATATTTACCAGTATTTCCACTAGTAATAGTATTCATATTGGGATGTAATATCTAGGATACCATATACGGCATATTTTTAGAAAACATTAGGATGATTTCCATGTTTGGGCTTATCAATGGGGGTTTAAATAATGAGTTATTATCCTATATCCAATATAACAAAACTAAAATCAAAATATAATTGAACCCTGCATTGCTAATAACTATAGAAACCACAAAAAATAATTAATTAATAAAATATCTATTACATGATTATATAAAACATCTCAAAATAATCTCACATATCTATTACCTAATGGTTTGGTGTCAAAGAAATTTTATAGATTGATATTATATTTTAAAATACTTATGAACATAATCTATAAGCACACACCTCTAGAATATCTCCTAGAAATATCATATGATATAATTACCTTCTTAACATGGGTAATTAAATCAAAAGAGATTTATGACCTCCAATTCAGAATAAGGTGAACATATTAATTCATCGTAATGATTGTATCATAAATATGTGAGAAATATAAATTGGAGATAAATATATGATAAAAATATCATGGAAATAGATGTATATAGTATTTTTGTTGAAGAATAATAAAACTAGTAAATGTTATATAAATGATAACTAAATTATCCTCAATTAGGGTAGAATATATAAAAGTGAAAAATATTTCAGAAAATAGGAATAAACATTGAATGTCACATAGTATAAAATGAAATGAAACATATAAATGTGGAAAAATAATAATAATATGAAACATTATTAAAATACTAATTATTCCAAAACATTTTTTAATTAACATATTTTGTTAATGTACTAAAATGTATGAAAATAATTACACCGACAACATTGTGAAAATATGCATTATTTCCACATATAAAAGTGTGAGAAAACAGATAATTCCTATTACATTGTGAAAAATCTCATTATGATAATAAATTAATATCTCATGAGATATAAAACATTTCTATATTTGGAGGGTGATAGAGGACCCCTATTAGTATTACCATTCCATTATAAAGAAATGTATTATGTCCCTTCACAACTAACTCATGAGATATGAAACATAACTGATGCATGGAAGGGTGATATAGGACCCTATGAGTCTTCTTATATTCATTTTGTTTCCATTTAAAATCAATAATCATCATAACATAAATATCCAATGGGTAAATAAATTATTTCATAAAATATTAAAAACAAATATCACATTGTGTAAACTTATCAAATGATATGATATCAAATGTTTGATTTTGAAAATGATTTATATCATAAAAGAATTATTAGGATGATCAAATCTAGTATTTTTTGGGGAAACGAGTTAGAGAAAAATAATGGTGAAAAATAAAATTGTTCACAAAAACCTTTTAAACATTTTCAATAATAAGTTGAGAAAATAATTTTATTTGAGTAATTATTTAGGAGTAAAATATAATACTTTTGAAAAATATTTTATATATGTTCAAAATACTTGATATTTAACAAGAAAAAAATGTCATAATAATAAATATATAGTGGATAATATTATTTTGAACCAAAAAAAGAAATATCCTTCTTAAACATTAGCCATATTTAAAGGAAATCCAACCTAGGAATGGATAAATTTTATTCATTTTAAAATTAAAAAAAAATTAAATAAGGGAAATATAATAATAAAATCATATTTTTATTTAATTAATGTAAATAATTTCAATAAAAACACATGGAAATGGAATATAATGATCCATTGGTAAGAAATATTGTTATTCTTACCAATGGAAAACTTTTATATTAGAAGGTAATTTAGTTAAAAACATTTTATTGATGAAGTTATGCAATTTCCCCCAAAAATTAAATAATAAATACAATATTTAATATGAGAAAGTAAAATTCAATGAAGCCTTAAATATCACATTCAACTAGGAAATATTATGATCTAATGATTCAGAAACTGGGTAAATAGAATGCCTATTTTTAATTCCCACATATATGAACATGATATAATGTCCAATATAAAAATATTATTGTATTAATAACCTATTTTATATCCTTATTACTATATATATATCCTTTTTAAAACATTATGTTTAATTATTCTCTAAATTTATATTATTTTTCTATTATCTATATTCCATATTGGTTTTGAGTAATGTGGATCATTTTGGACTTGTTTTTGAATAGTGGTGTGATTCATTGTTCTTGCCCCAAATTTATACAATCACATATCATAAAAGGTATCAAAATTTATTCCATAAAATTATTTATATTTTTATTATTTTATTATAGGGTATTTTTTGTTATGATTATTAAATTATATATGGGTGAAAAGGATATTTCAATGTTTTTGATGTAATAGATGAAGAACTGTTAATTAATGTGTTTTATATTAAGGTACCCTATGAAAAATAAATATTTAATTATTTTCATAACATAATATTAGTATTAATTTGAACATAGTCATCTATTATATTTTATTATATCATAGTGTACGTGGTGAGACCAACACAAATAAAAACATATTGCAATTAATCAATGAGTACAGTTTTAATGTTGTATCCTTTGGAATAATATAATTATTACATAATAATGGATATATAATTTATATAGTTTTAACATGGGTAATTATATTTGAAGATACTTTGATAATACAAATAAAAATAGTTCAAAAATGAGATATGTTACTTCATGGATGTGGTAGTCCACACAAATTCACAAATGAAATTTTCCTTTTTCTTGATGGAAAAGGTTAAAGGGTTTATGTATTTATCCCTTAATAATAATACTATTTAGTATAAAAACAAAACATTGTTGAATATATATATATAATAAAACATTATATTAGTAAAATAAATATATAAATGAAAATTTGTTATGAAAAAATTATTAATCATGTTGAGAACATGAGATTTCTATTATAATTATGGCTTTTACCATAGAAAATAGTTTTTTATAATTAAATTATTTTTTATGACTTATATACCTTTTTAATTATTACATAAAATAGGACATGTAGTTCTAAAAAATAATTCCATTATTTCAACCACACAGTAAATAATTTATCAAAATAAATTTATACTATTAAATTCATTATGAATCAAAAATAGTTTTAGAGGATAGTGTAACTTCTATTCTGAAATATCATACACAAGTTTTAAAACTAAAATAAATGTTTTAAAATTTATAATACACATTAAAAATTACATATTTTATCTATAAAATGGAATAAAAAATATATATTTCATTCTTATAGACAAAAAAATCATAAAATTAATTATATTTATAGAATATATATTTTTCATTATTCAAATGAAATTAATCATTTTAAAAAATCACAAATATTCACCCTTAGTTACTTTTGACATTCTTTTTTCTGAAATGAGGATTAAATTTATTAATTTTAATACAATAATATTTAAATTTAATAATTAAATATAAATATAGTATATTAAATAAAAATTAATTAATTGAAATATGAATTTGGAAATATTTTAATTTTCTTAATCTTATTTTTTATGAATTTTTAAAACAATAATGTATTTTTATCTAGTATAATTTTTATTATTATTAAAATTAATGTATATGACATAACATTGGAAATATTTATTCAGTGTTTTATGTGAAATAATATTATCGAAACCATATTAATTCAATGTGTAATATTTACAATTATTATACCAAGAAATAAAAATGAATGAATTTTATATTACGTTTGGACATTTTGAGTATGTGGGCATTCCTTTTGGGTTGAAATGTCTACTTAATATAATTTCGTAAATTATGAGTAATGTTTTTATTATGTTTTTTCATATATTTATTTTCTTTTTCATTGATTGTATTATGTTTTACTAGAAATTTTTTAAGAAAAATGAGAAACATATATGGAATGTTTTATAGACAATAAATAATGATAAGTTATTATTGGAATTTATAAAATGTGAATTTTTGTGAAGTTATATTTCATTAAATGTGAATTTTATTCATAAATATCGCATAATTTTTTATCATAAGAAAACTAAATTGGTTTAAGAGTGTCTAAGATGTAGAATTACTAATCATATTTGATGATATAATGGATTAGAAGGTTGTTACCAATGTTTTCTTGAAACAATTTCTCATTTTTCTAGACTACTAGAAATTTTAACTCAAAATGGAGTTAAATGTAACTTTATAGATACATGTGGTGAGTGTTTCTAGTAATTTAAATGAAAATTGGTTAATGTTTTAGTGTAATTATTTCCATATTGAAATGGTGACATTTCTTATTTATAAAGACTCTCTATTGAAGGGAATGTTTTTGTTCTGATGCACGATGATTGGGTAGTTTCATCTTATTCGTGTTAATTTAAACACCATGAGTATAATTACCCTACTAATAATATTGATATTATATTTGTTCTTTTTTATATAAAATTTTGTGGAAAATTATATATGGTGTAAAATGTTATGTATACACTCAAAAATAATTGAAAAGTTGGCATATAATATGGTTTGATCTGATAATGGATTAGGATTATACAATTTACTATCATCTAGGTAAAGTAAAAAATATTATTCCTTGACTTTAAAATATAATACATAATTGAACATGATATATTTAGAACATGATAAGTTGGTAAATTATTCAATGAATTTTTCCCAAAAAAATGTTTTACTAGAACTTGAGCATGCAGGAACATGCCCTCTTTTAGTCATGGTAAAAATTAATTTTTCACTATGTGAAAATTTATTTATTCTGAAATGTGACATGATGATTTGAATGGGAAGATATATTTGGTCAAGAAATAATTTTTTATGAAATAAAAATTTTAAAAAGAAGAGTTTTTCAGATTTGGAAAGAGGATGTCAGTACTAAGTTATGCTTAGTTTATGAAGGAACTTTTAATTGAATCTTATATTTATCTATTTTATTTTCATCATTGTAGCACTATAATTTATAAAGACCGTCCAGAATATTATTATTTTTATGATATGAAGATTGATATATCTGATTTTGTTATTAAATTATTTATTATTCAATATGTTAATTCTTAGTGACAACTATAAAAAGGGATACTTATACCATTCTTAATTATTATAATGAAATTTGAGAATACATCCATGGATTTTGTAGTTGAATTACCAAATATGCCATGAGAAAATATTGTGACATAGGTTATTATTGATCGATTGGAAAAATCTACAAGTTGTATTATTATTTTATATAATATGACTTCGTATATGTTTATAGACATTTCCATAATGATATAATAAGATTACATGTATTCCCTCTCCCAATTGAATCTATTCATGATCCCAATTTTCAATAATGTTATTTAAAAACATTCAAAAGTCATTGGGTAATAATTTAAATTTTAGCAAAACTATTAATCCATAATCTAATAAAAAATTATAGTTACTAATTAATACATTGGAATATATCATTTGATATTTATGATTGGATTACCAGGGATTTTATAAACAACATCTTTCATTACAAAAATTTATATATATTAACTATTTTTAATCTTGTATAAATATTAAATTTATAAATGAATTATATTGAAAATGGTGTTAGAATCCACCATGTTTGGATGATTTTAGTGGAAGGAGTCTGTTGAGAAAACAACTTTTACCTGAAATGGGTCATAATATATACATGATTCAACAATACATGATTATTTCTCCTAGTAGATAGAATAGTTAATAATATAACATTAGAAAAAAAAAAATTTTGATTTAGGGTATTATGTATTCTTTAAAATATTTCCATGGAAAAAAGCCAAGAAAATTTTGTATAAAGAAATACATTGAATTTATTTTTTATTAGCATATGAAATTATTGAAAAGTATTAATCATTTTCATACAAAAAATATTTTCTTATATGTTTATATTAGGTAAATAGTGTGTTTCATGTATCACTGGTAAGGAAATATGCTCCATATGACTATAATGTTTTGAGACCTAAGGTAGTATAGTTGTAAGATAATATTGTTTTAATGAATAGTTTTTTAATATTTTTTATTACAACATGAATTATTTTTAAAATAAGGTGACTCATCATGAAATTTAATTATGGAATAATGACATGATTGAGGTAGAATCACTTGAATCAGAAATATCTGCGAGGGAAGAATACCCTCACTTAAATATGAAATGAATAAAACTATGAGTAAATAATTCTATAAGGGGAGAGTAATATTAAAACCTATATAAATTATAAATAAATAAATGATATAGTTTAATTTATTCATTTTATTGATTTATATTTATCATAATTTTATACATAATTTGAAATAATTTTTCCCAATCAAAAAAGGAATAGTCATATTTCATTCCATTATTTTTCTATATTACATGTTATTATTTAATGCATGAATTTCATGACTTATAAAAATTAATTTATTTCTTGATTTATCATATCAAATTTTGGTTTGGGTGATTTTTTTGAATTTTTTGGAAATGTTGACTTTTATGTGAATAGTGAAAATAACTATTTTTACAAATACCATTAATTTTATAAAATCATACTGATGTATGATTGAATTAAAAATTAATAAAAAAATAGTAGACTAAATATGTGTTTATTGAGTATCTTTTATAATTAAATAAAATATTTGGAAATTGGGAACCCATTTAAGAATTTCTGGAAGATAATTTATTATTTATTCTAATTAGATACTATTTTTTTATCTTTATATTTAATAATATGGATATAAGATTAAATTTTGTTATATAATGTTCCAAATATAACATAAGAGTCATTATATTAGATATAATCCAATTAATTTCATTAGAATATATTACATGGATAATTTTTATGCAAACAATTTTAATCTTAAAATGGGAGTTTTAAAAAATATTTATCATGTGTTTTTCATTATTATATTAAAAATATTTTATTCCACCATTATCAAATAAATATAATAATATGGATTCCATTTTTTGGATCCATTATTTCTATATTTTTTAATAATTTCCTTTCTATTTTTTCCATATAATGTTATTACATGGGTAAAATGTTTTCACATATGTTATAAAAAAATGGGATTAAAGTGGTAAAATAAAGGGGTAAGGATTCAACATATCTAATAAGGTTATCTCAAATCTGATTATTTTATTGTAATTTTACATTTCTAATATAATCATACAAATTGAGGATAATTTTTTATTTTATTTGTGAACAGAATATGTTATATTTAAAAGTTTAATGTTTATACAATAGTGACACTCCCTTCACAAATAAAATGGAACCTCTCATCCTCACATATCTACAAACATTTTTCCCTATATATGGACCAATATCTACCCAAATATCCAATTCAATATCCTTCACAAATCCTACATTTTCTTTTCATGTCAACTGACCCATCCTAAAGTGATTATGTTGTAATCCATAGAGGTCATTCATGGGGGATATACAAGTCCTAACTATAACATTTATGGTTTATTTATTCCTATAAATCCTTCAAAATCTATTAATTTTTTTTAAAATAATCATATAATTGTTTCACTATTCTAAAATTTTACTATTTTAATTTAACAACTATTTTTTAAATACCTTCCAGCCAATGGGAAATGAAAACATTGCTTGTTCCAATGTGCGGATGACCACCAAATTAAAATTATGAGATTCATTTTTTATTACTCTCATGTGGATATTTATAAGGATGGATGTATTGAAAAAATATTAATTTCTTATCATATTTATCCATATTGGAAATAAAATTATTTTTTATATTATTTCATGTAAATTGTGTATAAAAAATGAAATGCTCCTCTTGTGTATGTGCATACTACCACACCCATGGAATGATGTGTTTCATTTTTCATAAATTACATACAATTATAGTGTAAAAATTATTTAATGTATAAAAATAAAAAATATTCCTTGATTTGTATTGTTAAACCATTAATTCTTGACCGCAATCATCCATTAAATAATTTTTTAAAACTTAATTGTCCAAAAAACCTCAAAACATCCAATATAAAACTAAGTGATTTCGTAAAAAAATTAAAACAATATGATAAATTTGATAAAATAATTAATTATAATGGAGTAAATATTGAAACTATTCTTATTTAGGTTAATAATTAATATAATTTTACCATTCAAGATTTAGATATTTATCCAATCTTTATAGGATATAAGGAAACAGGTTTTTCTTTAAAAACAAGAATTTAAGTAATCCATTCAAATCATTTTCTTCCATATCCATTTTCATTAATTAAATTTTTACAATAAAATTCCTATTTATAATTCAAATTCTATCAAATATAATTATAAACGTTTTTTAATGTTCCTTATAACTGTTAGAAAAGGAATATTTTCATCTTTTAGTTATGATTTATTTTTTACTTTATACAAAATTTCTTGAATTTTTTTTCTTTTAATTTAAGAGATAACTAACTTTTACCACCATCATATAAAATATTCATTATTATACATACTCTATATGATTCCATGGTTTATAAAATAAAATATTATTCAATTTCTAATAAAAAAATCATTTTAAGAGTTATCAAAATAAAAGCATATTTGTTATAATTTTTAATTTTAAATTAAATGTGTTTATCCTAATTGGATAAAATGATTATTTCTAGGGATTTTGGATGAAAAATATTTTAGCACAAACATGTTTTATCTATTTTACAATACTTGGTAAATATAGATGATGAAAATTTGGACCAATATAGCTCAAGACTATGAATGGGATGATATAACTCTATAATGTATAAGAAAATGATTTATTCCTTGAAGTATAAATTGAGGGATATAATAATATAGGTTACTCTAATTGAATTAGATGGGATTATTTATTCATTAATTAGTTAAACATGAGTGTTCATGACTTTTTAATATCATTCTCTAAGATACTTAATTAATGTTAATAAGGTTTTTTGATTTAAATATTTCTATATTATGAAGTATATATTTTATGATGTGAGTGATTTTTTGATTTTTTAATAGTAAAGGGTCTTTTTTAGGGAAATTTTTTTCATGAGTTTGCATTTTATTCACGATTCCTTTAGTGTCTTCTTATGCTAGTTATTGGGATTAATTTCTATTAAGTGATAAAATGGTGAATTTTACATATGGATATGTTTAATTTTTATTCTCAATGTTTTATTATGAAAAGATAAACATTTTAAAGGGTTATTAGGTTTTTCACTAGACTAATGGTATTATTATAATTTTATTTTCTCAACTTATCCTTTGTGCTCATCTGATATTTTAAAAAAAATATATGATCTCTCTTTGAGTCGAAATTAAAATATATGTAATCTTCATCCGATGGGGAATCATCTTAAAATAAGCTTAATGTGCACGGGACCAGATCCACATGGATTGACCCTTTACCCATTTTCGAAGACCAAGGAGCTTGGAGGAGGCTCGGAGCAAGTCTAGATGAGTTTGGTTGTGAAATTATGGAAACATGAATAATTAAACACCATTTATAAATTACATGTCTTGTAATTTAGGTTGGAGATTTGTATGTTTTTAGGGATAAGACAAATAAAAAAGTGATTTTTTTCAGTGGAAACCAAACCTTGAGGATTACACTGCTTGAAAGGGTATTACACATCATGTAAATATATAATGATGTGCTTTTTATAATGATTCATCCACTTAGATTTTTTAGAAACCATAATTATGTTGTAGTTCCTCTCATTTTCCAGCAGCCAATGGCTCCCTTCCAGGTGTTTTAGAGATTACTTTGAGAAGAATCGATCCATGGGATCCCTTCCTCGATCTGTGGAAATCTATGGTGTCTTAGGCATGTTCTACCTCCGTTATTAGGGCATCTCAAATATGTTTCCCCTCATTATTATTTTCCATGTGATGGTTCTTGATCTCTATGTTTCTAATGGATTTTTTTGGGTTGTTTGTTGTTGTGATTATGGCGCAGAATCCTCGGTTGGATGCAGTTCTTGTTGGAAAGGCGATAGGGATCCTTGGTGTTTCTTTATTCTCATCCAAAAAACATTGGAATCATTATTAGGTAGGGGATTCATTTATTATTTATTTCTTTACATGTAATCATACAGATATCATTATTTATCCACTTATATCCTAATAAAATTACCTTAATAAATACTTTAATCAAATTAAATAATTGGTATCGATTACATGGTGATGTTGTTGTTTTATACCATGATAGTGGGTTTCCTCTTAATTTGATATATATTAAGGTATCCATGATTCTCTTTTTGCACATGGTTTATCATGTGGAATTAGTAAATAATGTAAATCTAAAAATAATTGATAATTAATTGGACAGATGATTAAAGAGGCACATTTATTAAATCCTATGTTTTGTTATCGTAATGTTGCATGAATGTTTAAATGAATTGATCTTACTTGTGTAAATGGAATTGAATAAATAAGTGAATTATGTGGATTATTGTTGGTAAAATCATTTAAAGATATTTTATATTAATTATTTAAATAATTTTTGATATCCTCTGCTAACTTGTTTCTTAGGCTTCCTACAGTTGGAACCTGTAATTAATGAATCAGGTAATTCAAGATGGAGTAATAATCAGTTGTGTGATAAAATATAATACCTTTTTAGGGCATGAGTTTCGTTATTTCTTATAATTGCCAAGTTCCTTATGCTTTGGATCCATGAGAGCTCATTGTGTGTGAAGGATGGATTCCTTGATTTAGGACCAAGAGCTAGGTTGTTATGTTTGTTTCATGCTTCTTGTGATGTGACAAAATTTTAAGATGGCTAGTTATAGAGGGATGTTGTGGTATACGGTGTGGGGAGGCCCATATGTGATGTGATCCTGGGATGGCTAAGTCAGGAGGGTTTTGTGGTATATGGGGTGAAGAGTCCAAGCTATTGTGGTAGTAGTGGATGCTTGTGATGCCAGGATGCATCAGGATATTCATGTGGATGTCAAGGAGGATATTCGGGATAAAGAAACAGTTTGAATCTGGTCATACCCATTGATATTAAAGCTCTATGATTTCTTGAATCTATTATTTGACAAACAAAAATGTTGTTTGTTTGTCCACTTTACTTTTCCCACTGCTTGAGGTTGATGGACATGCTTGGTTGTATACCTTATTTGGTAGCTTATTATGTTTTCCTAGAGTATATATTAATATGGAAACTAATTTTATTAATAAATGACTAAATTTTTAATCGATGGTGTTAAAGCATTTTGGGATTCAATACTAGGGTTATAATTTTAAGAATTTATGGACTCAGCTTACTTATTCCTGGAGGGAATGGAACTTTTTTTTTATGGTAATGAAATGTAATGTGGGAAATGTTACTGGATAATTAATGGTTAATGAATTAATCAACATAAATTGAAAGTGATGAAAAGGAATAAATTAATTTAATGTATCTCCTTAAATGTTTTTGTGCTTATATTATATTTGGCCTTAATTGTGGCATTTGGGAGTTTGAGAAACATTAGATATAGTTTATTCTAATACTAGGTTATTCCCATGGTGTGGTTGTGCGATATATTATATCAGGTACTTTTTGTGTGTATATATGATACTCCACCCTATCGGTTAGTTAAACTGACACCCTAGTGATTTTGAGCCCTATGGGGTGTTTTCCCCAACATCCTAATGGGAGGATGGATGTATTAATTTCCTCTTTAGACCTTCTCTATTATCTTAGAAGTTACTTATACTGGTATGAATGATAGTTATTTTTCCCCATATATTTGTTTAGAGGGATATAATGTCTTGTGGTTATTTCACACACATGTATTATGCTTATAGTTTCCTAGGGACAACTATAGGTATAACTTGTATAGGATGTGATGGATTGAGGATCCTTACTCGGTATATGGGATATGATGTCTTCAGGTATAATACCCAATGTATGAAGCACTTTATATGGTCCATGGTGTCTCTCAGGAACTACCTGGTTACTTTTGGTTACAAGGAATTGGTGGTCTGTTGCACAAGGTAACATTGTAGTGATTCACTCAGGTGTCTGCATGGTAGCATTTTAGGAGATATAATCTCTGGATGTGTGATTTTAGGGCAGAGTGGAAAACTAGTAGGGAAGTGGTATTGGGTTACCCCTGATATTATTTATAATCTTATATGTTATTTTCTGTGGTGTTTTTTTAGAGTAGCCATGGTGATGCTGGGATCATAGTATACCTATTCAGGTGATTTTTTAATTTCACTTTTTGTTTAATAGGCTTTAGTATACATTCTTTATCATTTTTATTAAAGGATGTGGGGAGGATCCTACAGAGCATACTTTTATACACTACCTATATATATATAAATTTTTTTCAGGTCATTTAAAGCAGGTTAGAGATCAGGATGGTTACTACTAGCTTTTAGGTTTTTGTAAGACCTTTTTGGGATTCCTATCCATTATCATGCTTACTTTTATTTTTGTACTTAAAGTGTTTTCTTGTTTTTTTAGTAGTTCATGCATTAAATTAAATATGATCACTTTGGTTTTATTTTATATTTGAGTTCAAGTAGGATTTGGTTGGAATTTTTCTTATCTATCTCTTTCACATGGGTTATCTTAGAGGGTAATTCCTCCCATCTGTGTGATTATTATACCCTCAGTGAACGTCGACAACCCAGGGCCAACTAAAGGCTAGATGTGGGGGTCACTACCACTCTTCTCCCATTACCAGCATAATAAGGATACACCTTATGAGAAGGGGGTCATGACAGATTGGTATTAGGGGTATGGTTGAGGGATAGGATGAATTTTAGAGTTAGTCACATGTGAGGATGCATGGGATGGTAGGGAAATAGTGTCAACTACATTTAGAAATAATTTTAAAAAAGGAATACCATATTACACATAGGTATTAATGGACCCCTGTGGTCTGATTCACAGACCATTAAGGATACAGAAACTACTAAACAAAGTGATATTGGTTGTAGGGTAGAGACCAAGGAAAGGATATTGAATCATTATTATTTTACCCTATGTTCAAATTGGAAGACCTTGAGATAGGTTAACCTAAAATGACTAAAATACAACAATTAATTATTATTAAAGTATTACATATTCCAGGTTATGATCTATAACTATTTTTTATTTTTTGGCATGGATCTAGGATGACATCTTAATAAGGTTCGCATAAAATATTTTTAGTAGGTTGTGCCAGTAGACTGCTGCAGGGTAGATGTTGATGATGACGACACATATAAGAAGACACTCTGAGAGTTTCAGTGATAGAGTCTGTAGAGGTTTGTTGGATATATTTCATATATAGACATGGAAAAATAGATAAATGAGGTTGATATAAACTTCAGTTTGATCCATGCTCAGAAGGAGAACTGGGTATCATTGGTTGTTATGATGTTGTGTGGGACAATGAGGCAGTAATGGATCTTGTTCCACAGAGATCGTGAGGAGTTGTCGGACTCATGAGAGGAGTTCTAAGATTATTTTAGAGTTGAGTTTATTTATTTAATTGAGAAGTTTTCCAGTCACCAGGAGATACTTATCCTTCAGTAATATATATCAAATGTGTGAGATTTTAGGATCCATTTTATGAACCTTCTGTGATTTGATTTGGACCTATTTCTAGATGAGGAGAATAGGGAGTGGCATTTTGAGGAGGACTATAATTCATAGACCTAGCTCTAGGTTTCACCATTTATTCTGAATAAGTGTCATGAGTTTCTTGAGAGAGAATAGGTCAAATATATGAAGTTATATATAATTGGATCATCATGAGAGGGGAGTCGTCGGGATTCCTCACAAAGAAGAACTATAGTATGGGGTTCCTAATTATTATGATAAAACAGATTCTAATTAGCTAGGGGTTAGTCAAAGAACATAATGTATTTTTTAAGGGGGTTGGATATCTCATGCATATTCCAAGGGATCAAATACACATTTTCCTTATGGAGCATTAGTTAATTAGTGTCAAGTATTCCTAACCTTTCTGAGTAATCAGTATGCACTAGTGGTTCTCCTTCGGGCACCTCTATTGAGGTAGTTCCAGCTGAAGTAGAAACATTTGTTTGATCTGGTTTGGGATCAGTAGAGAGTATATGTGGTAGGAATAGTTTGTCCCCATAATGCTCCATTTCCTTAGAGAGAATAGCGTGATCTTGGAGGTGTTTTTCAATATGGTCAGAGTGGCCATGGAGAATATCATGGTTAGCTTCATTCTTTATCATTTCCAATTCTAGGTAATTCATATGTCATTCAAGGTACCCTTTACTTTTTGTCTACATGGGTGCATGCCCTATTTGATCCAAGATCACCACACTCCTTCATATCCCCTTTACTTTTTAATTATTTGGTACTTGAGGTAGGGAGACTTCCAATGCCCTTGGAATTGACTATGCCAATTAGATGTCGAGCTCAGTTGTTGGATGTATGTAGAGACTATAAGATAGTTCTATGTAAACAATGATCTTGGTGAGATTTAAAATTTATATATATACAACTATATGACATCATCAGTATCATGGATTGGTTGTATTCAGTGTAAGATATGGTGGATTTCATTAGGATTCAGTTTGTGTTCTCCGATGCTGATAGAGAGTCAGTTGTGTTTGTTGGTGAGCGAGGCCCATATATGGGTCAGAGGTGTGTTTTTTCCTTTTCATACTTAATAGATATTATGATGTTGAGTTTTTAAAAGGTTCAGTAATAGGTATTTCCCAAGGATTTATAAGACTACCCTACGTTCTTTCTAAATGAATTTATACCATCAACCCCTCAATGATAGATTGAGTTTAGGGTCAAAATATAGGGAGATAGTTCTTATATATTAATATATCCATATAGGATGGTTCCTTATGAGTTGTGAGAGTTGCGTATACATATCGATGGTCTATTGTGGTTCGGTTTTGTTCGGTCAAGTGTGTCCCCATGGGGTGCACCATTTTTTGCGAAGAAGGATGATGGTAGTTTACAATTGTGCATCGATTATCGTCACTTGAAACAAGCTAAAATGACAAACCACTATCATATTCCATGGAAAGATGATTTATTTGTTGAATTGAAGGGTGAAATTTGGTTATTGAAGATCTATTTGCAGTCAAGATGTCATCAGATGCATCTAAAGGATGAGGATATCCTAAATCGTTCTTTCTATTGTCTTCATGGGCATTATGTGTTTCTTGTGATGTCATTCCGTGTAATGAATTCTCTAAATGTGTTCATTGGGTTAATAAACTATGTGTCCTGTGAGTTTCTAGATAAGTTCGTGGTTTTTTTCTTCGACGATATCAATTTTTACCCCACATATGAGGAGGATCGTGCAGAGCATCTATGTGAAATTTTGGGAGTTCACTGCCTTGAGTAGTTGTTTTAAAAGTTGTGAAAGTGTGAGATTTGGGATAAAGAGGTCTATTTCTTGGTTCATGTTGTATCCCATCAGGGAGTATCTATGGATCCATTGAAGATATAAGTATATGTGTCTTGGGAGGCCCCAAATAAAGTGGAATAGGTGTGAATTTTCCTTGGTCTTGGAGGCTATTATAGGATGTTCATAGCTGATTTCTATTGGTTTGTGACTCCTCCAAAAGAAATTACCAGAAAGGATCAAGCATTCTTATGTACTTTTCAGTGTTAGATAGTTCTTAAGTATCCAAAAGAGACGTTGTTCAATACTCAAGTTCATTTTCTACCAATATAAGTAGTTTAGTTTTTGATTTTCTATGATGCTTCACATCTTGAGTTGGGTTGTGTTCTGATGCATTAGAGATTAGTCCTTTCATATGGGTCATGGAAATTACATCCCCATGAGGGAAAATATTCCACCCATAATATCTAGATAGTGGAGGTAATTTTTTTCTTAATTTTTTGGATACATTAATTCATAGTTGATCATTTTGTTGTCTTCACCATTCAAAAGATCCTGAGGTATTTTTTCTCCTTATGTGACAATAACTTGTTCCAACATTAGTGGATAAAGTAATTATAGGATTAAGACTTCAATATTTCTTATACACCTAGGAAGGGGGATGTTGTAGCGGATGTGCTAATAAATAACTGGCATAGTGATGTAGTACATGAATCTAGTGATTCCTAGAGAGTGATGTAAGAACTTTCAGCATTGCATCTTGATATTGGAGAAGTTGGGAGAAGAAGTTTTCTTTTTTAGATGCTGGTGAAGACATCTCTAGTGTAGAAGGTAGGGGATTCCAAGTTTGGGGATATTGAGATGGAGGCTTGGAGAGACTAATTTTCTTGTAGTGAGGACCCAGATGGTTATTCTAAATATGAAAACACTTATTTTTTTTCAGGTAAGGATTTTCATTTCTTTAATAATGTGTGAGATGGTTTTTAGAGAGTTTCATAATTTACCTTTGTCATTACATGATGGAATTAAATATATGTAATGAACTTTTAGATTCCATTTTTGGTGGCCTAGATTGAAGAGCGGAGTTATAGAGTTTGTGTCTCAATGTTTGGTCTGACAAAAGGTGAAGGCTGAGCCCCATGTTCATGGTTGTTTTCTCCAGTCATTAGATGTTCCTCAATGGAAGTGGGAGGAAATATCGATGGAATTTTTAATTAAATTACCTAAATATAAGGGATTCTATGAAACTATATGGGAGATAGTGGATCATTTGATGAAATCATACCACTTTATAGCGATGATGTAGACAATATCAATAGAGGTTTTGTCGATCTAGTATCTAGTGGAGGTGGTGCATGCAAATCATTTTTTTTGATTTTCTAATAGCCGGTTTGAGGGTAGCCGGTTCCCTTGCAGCCCGGTTTGAGGAAAACCGGCAACCTCACAACATTCCTGCTTCAAATCAGCATAAGCGGTATACAAAACACATTGAATTAAATTCAAATTCAAACATTACTCGAACCACGCGCCTCCTCAAGCCGCACGCCACCTCGATTTGCGTCACCTCGAGCCGCACACCACCTCGAGAAGCGAGTCGACGAAAATCCAACCTCCTCCATCCATGCCGCCGGCGAGAGATTCCGGCCATCTACTTCCATCGACGTCGTTGAAAACGACGGATATCATGTCGCCGGCGAGAGAACCCGGCCATCACCATCCATCGGCTCGTCGAAAAACCACGGATCAACACCATTCAAAAATCATCCCAACACCAGAACGCCGGTGGACTTCACAGACGCCCATCATCACGCACTCACCAGCGCCGGCGACGAGAAACAGCACATCACCACCGGTAGAACCCTTCCCCGAATACAACGAGGCAGATTCTCTCGTCACTATTACAGCAAGGTAGAAACCCTTGGCAAAACACCACCAGACCCAACCACAAATATGAAATACAAAAAACCTAAAAGGAATCAGAGCCCTTCGCCACCTTCAGCCCCGCTGGAGAAGGGCCCAAAAACCCCCAAATCACACACATCCACCCCAGATCTAAGCTGCAACCCCAGACAACCGAGAAGAATCGACTCAGGGCCGGCTCTGCAGCGCGAGGACCATGAACCCACGAACCCGCTCGTGGCGTATGCCGGAACTTCTAGCAACCTCGTCGCAACCCGGTCTTAAGCTCATGGGTCCAGATCCGACAGCGTCACAGAATCCTGGGGCCTAGAGGAGGAGCCCAAGCTTGACCTAGCCGCGGAGGAGCAAAAACAGGAAAAAACGAGGTCGTCTCTCCTAGGTTTAGAGAGGTCTCTAGCGTGATTTTGGTTCTCAGTTATTGCTTAGCATTGTTTTTCTTCCATGGATGGATGGCCGGATAATGTGGACTATCCAGAATCTTGAATACATGTTTTACTCTTGTGCCTTGGATTTTGGGGGTTCGTAGATGAGGCACTGACCCCTAGTAGAGTTCATTTACAAAAATATTTTCACTCCAACATCGATATATCAAAATGAAGCATTTTATGGCCAAACTTTATGTTCTCCATTTTGTTGGAATAGGGTCGGAGAGACAAAAATTCTCAAGTTAAAACTGGTATAGAATACAATAGAGATGGTCCATGTGATTCATGAGATGATGGAAGAAGTTTGGGTTCATCATAAATCCTTTTATGATCATAGGAGGAGACCAATGGTGTTAAAATTTTGCGATCTTGTGTTCCTAAAGGTGACTCCCCATCATAGGCTTATGAAGCTATAATATTCAAATATTATATATTGTATTTAAATGTTATATATCCCACCAATGTGTTATTTTATGGTAAATTGTCACATTTTTATGTTTTAGTTGTATTTTGAGATCAAATGAAAAAATGGCTTAATTTTCGTGTTTAACTATTTTATTTAACTTCATTATTTCGGCCATATAATTTTTTAAAATGACCTAAATTGTGAAATTCCTTTTTTATAGGTTTATTTACATCATTGGCCGAATTTCATACTTCTGGAGGCACAGCTAAATCAATCATTTGGAGGCCCAAAGTTAGCTCACAAACCGTACCTCGTAAACTGTGCATAGATTTGGAAGTTTTTAAAGATGAGCTCACTACGGGAAAAAAGGGTATTTGCGATGGGTTATTTGCGACGGGAATAAATCCCGTCGCAAATAGTCCGGTTAAAAACTTATTTGCGACGGGGGTCTTTACCCGTCGCAAATAAGTAGTCTTTTGCGACGGGATAGGCTTCCCCGTCGCAAATAGTTTTCCCCGGATTTGGCGCCAAATCGCGGGAAAACTATTTGCGACGGGGAAGCCTATCCCGTCGCAAATAGTTTTCCCGGGCTTTGGCGCCAAATCCGGGGGAAACTATTTGCGACGGGGAAGCCTTTCCCCGTCGCAAATAACCGGCGGCGGTAAAAGGTATTTGCGACGGGAAAGTATTCCCGTCGCAAATAGTATGTTATTTGCGACGGGACCCGTCGTAAATAACTATTTACCGGTTGACCGTAATAAATGCGGGCGAAGGTATTTGCGACGGTGCCCGTCGCAAATAATACTATTTGCGACGGGATTCCCGTCGCAAATGGACCCGTCGCTATTAATCTAACCTATAAATACCCCCATCCGTTTTTCTCAAATCATTCTCATTCTCCACCTTCTTCTGCTCTAAAATTTTTATTTCTAAATTTGAGTTTTTGTTCAGTTTAATTTTTTTCTTCGGAGTTGTTATTAAAGTTTTGAAGAACGATCAGAGCTCATCAATTTTCAAGGTATTTATGTTCAATTTAATTTAATATTTATTTTTAATTTTGTATTAATTTCAATTATTTTTTATTAGTTGTAATTTAATTATGTTTATATTGTTTTCTTACTTAATAAATTTAAATTATTAGTATTGTTCATAGTTAATGGTAATTCGGAATAATTTGTAATAATTTTTAATAATTAAAAATAAATATTAATAATTAGTAATAATTACCAATAATTAGTAATAATTAGTAATAATTAGTAATAATTAGTAATAATTAGTAATAATTACCAATAATTAGTAATAATTAGGAATAATTAGTAATAATTCGGAATAATTAAAAATAAATAGTAATAATTAGTAATAATTAACAATAAATAGTAATAATTACCTATAATTTGGAATAATTAACAATAATTAGTAATAATTAGTAATAATTGCCAATAATTACCAATAATTGCAAATAATTAGGAATAATTAGGAATAATTAGGAATAATTAGGAATAATTAGGAATAATTAGGAATAATTAGGAATAATTAGGAATAATTAGTAATAATTAGTAATAATTACCAATAATTAGCAATAATTAGCAATAATTAGCAATAATTAGCAATAATTACCAATAATTAGGAATAATTAGCAATAATTAGGAATAATTAGGAATATTTACCAATAATTAGGAATAATTACCAATAATTAGGAATAATTACCAATAATTAGGAATAATTACCAATAATTAGGAATAATTACCAATAATTAGGAATAATTACCAATAATTTGTAATAATTACCAATAATTTGTAATAATTACCAATAATTAGTAATAATTACCAATAATTAGTAATAATTGCCAATAATTGCCAATAATTGCCAATAATTGCCAATAATTAGTAATAATTAGGAATAATTAGTAATAATTAGGAATAATTAGTAATAATTACCAATAATTACCAATAATTACCAATAATTGCAAATAATTAGGAATAATTAGTAATAATTAGGAATAATTACCAATAATTACCAATAATTAGGAATAATTTGTAATAATTAGTAATAATTAGGAATAATTAGTAATAATTAGGAATAATTAGTAATAATTAGGAATAATTAGTAATAATTAGGAATAATTAGTAATAATTAGGAATAATTAGTAATAATTAGGAATAATTAGCAATAATTAGGAATAATTAGCAATAATTAGGAATAATTAGCAATAATTAGGAATAATTAGCAATAATTAGCAATAATTAGCAATAATTAGCAATAATTAGCAATAATTAGCAATAATTTGGAATAATTACCTATAATTTGGAATAATTACCAATAATTTGGAATAATTACCAATAATTTGGAATAATTACCAATAATTTGGAATAATTACCAATAATTTGGAATAATTACCAATAATTTGGAATAATTACCAATAATTTGGAATAATTACCAATAATTAGGAATAATTACCAATAATTAAGAATAATTACCAATAATTAGGAATAATTACCAATAATTAGGAATAATTACCAATAATTACCAATAATTTGTAATAATTAGTAATAATTACCAATAATTACCAATAATTGCCAATAATTGCCAATAATTTGTAATAATTAGTAATAATTGCCAATAATTGCCAATAATTGCCAATAACTGCCAATAATTAGTAATAATTATCAATAATTGCAAATAATTAGGAATAATTGCAAATAATTAGGAATAATTAGGAATAATTAGGAATAATTAGGAATAATTAGTAATAATTAGGAATAATTAGTAATAATTAGGAATAATTAGTAATAATTAGGAATAATTAGTAATAATTAGGAAAAATTAGTAATAATTAGGAATAATTTGTAATAATTACCAATAATTAGTAAACGAAATCTGCTTGGATAATGAAGGGAAAATTTATAATCATCTCCACAACGATGATTACCAAATTTCCTTTCATTATTCAAGCAGTTTTCCTTTTGCTAAGTATTGCTAAGTATTGCTAAATTAGTAATAAATAGTAATAATTAGAAATAAATTGTAATAATTAGTAATAAATTGTAATAATTAGTAACAATTAGTAATAAATTGTAATAGATTGTAATAATTAGGAATAATTAGGAATAATTAGGAATAATTACCTTATTACATGTGGAGACAGAATGTGAAACACACAGATGAAAGGAGAATTGTATATAATATAAAAAATTATATTATTTTAATATTAATAATAAAATATACTAATAATGTAATGATGTTATTATTATATAATTAATATTTATAAAAAAAATTATATTAGTATTATTAAAAAAAATAAAAAATCAATATAATATTAAAATTATCAATATTTGTAACAGGTTTTGCTTTATTCTCAATATATTCAATCCTTGCTTGAGTGTTTTTTCTAACAAATTATTCTAAACCAGTAATGCTTTTATATTTTATAGAAAAATATGGAACAACGAGGTCGTCAACAGTCATTATTAGATGACCGCATATGGATTAATCAACGTAGAAATCCAAATGGTTCTGGTTTAAATCCAGTATATATAGAGGGTGTGGAGATTTTTTTATCATTTGCGGCATCAAATTCAGAATTTGTTTCAGAAGGAAAGATAAAATGCCCTTGTAGAAAATGTTCATTGAGAACGTTTGACACGTTTGACAAAGTGGGGGAACATCTCTTGCGTTTTGGTTTTCAAGCAGATTATGTTTTTTGGTATCAACATGGTGAACGCAGTTCCAGAGCAGGTGATACAAACTTGATTCCAGATCCATCCCGGTTTCAAGATTTAGTACATGATGTTGCAGGTTCATCTGTTCAACATACAGAAACTCCGGCTGATATAGCTTCAAATCCTGAGTTGGGACCGTTTGAATTTTATGAGTTGTTGAAGTCTGCTGAGGATGCATTATATCCTGGCTGCAAGATGAGAAAATTAGAAGCAGTTGCAAAATTTATGGCTATCAAATCAGATAACGGAATGTCAAACACATGTTTTGACCAGATATTTTCATTGCTGAAAAGACTGTTACCCGAAGGAAATGTTTTACCTGCAAATTACTATGAAAGTAAGAGGTTGGTTCGAAATTTGGGACTTACTTGTCAGAAGATTCATGCATGTTCAAATGACTGCATTTTATATTCAGGGGAAAATGAGTCGTTGGATAGTTGTCCCACAAGTGGGCAACTTAGATATAAAGAAGGACAACACGGGAAGTCTGGTTTGATTCCTGTAAAACAGTTGAGATATTTTCCGCTTACATCCAGACTGCAGCGTTTATTCATGTCTAAGAATACAGCAACAATGATGTCATGGCATAAAGAGAATATTTCAACCGATAAAAGCTTGAATCATCCAGCCGATGGTGATTCATGGAAACATTTTGATAGAGTGCATCCATCATTTGCTTTAGAAGCTAGAAATGTTCGACTGGGCCTTTCCACTGATGGTTTCTGTCCGTTTGGATCTTATGGTAGTAAATATTCATGTTGGCCTGTTTTTTTAACTCCGTATAATTTACCTCCATGGATGTTGATGAAGGAGCCATATATCTTTTTGACTTTACTAATTCCAGGACATCCGAAGAAAAATATTGATGTTTATTTGAAGCCATTGATTGATGAATTAAATTTATTGTGGAGTACTGGTGTCAGTACATATGATGTTGCAACGAAACAGAATTTCATACTGAGAGCAGCATTGATGTGGACAATAAGTGACTTCCCGGCTTATGGGATGTTATCTGGCTGGAGTACACATGGTCAGAAATCATGTCCTTACTGTATGGGAGAGAACAAAGCATTTATGCTCATTCATGGAAAGAAACCTTGTTATTTTGACTGTCATCGCAGATTTCTTCCAGCTGATCATCCTTTTCGCAGAAACAGATCTCATTTCAGAAAAGGAACAGCTGAAAGGGATGGACCTCCAAAAATGCTATCAGGTTCGGAGTTAAAATCGGTTGTATTTTCATTACCTCCCATCACTTTTGGTCCCACAATAAACCAACAGAAAATTTCTGGTTTTGGGAAAGAACACAATTGGATTAAACGTAGCATATTTTGGGATTTGCCATATTGGTCTGATTTGTTGGTCCGACACATGTTAGATGTCATGCATATTGAGAAGAACTGTTTTGATAATTTGTTTCATACAGTTTTGGATACGCCAGGAAAGAGCAAAGACAATGTAAATGCACGTTTAGATCTTTCCCAAATTTGCAGGCGTCCAGAATTGGAACTATTTGAGAATGTTAGAACAGAAAGGTTACTGAAACCAAAAGCAGCTTATACACTGTCTAAATAAAACCGTTTATTATTTTGTCAGTGGATTGCAGATTTGAGACTTCCAGATGGCTGTGCTTCCAATTTGGGTAGATGTATAAAGAATGGTCATATTACTGGATTGAAAAGTCATGATTGTCATGTTATAATGGAGAGACTTCTACCCATTGGATTAAGAGGTCTGTTGAATTCTGTGATTTGGGATTCCATAACAGACATGTCTCATTTTTTTCTGGAAATTTGTGCGGCTACGGCAGATTATGATGCTCTAGGCAAACTTGAAAAAGACGTTGTTGTAATTATATGTAAACTGGAAAAAATATTTCTGCCGTCTTTCTTCGACTCAATGGAACATTTGATGTTACATTTTCCATATGAAGCCAAATGTGGAGGTCCGGTACAGTTTCGATGGATGTACCCATTTGAAAGATGCATGCAAAAATTGAAAAGAAAAGTACGCAACAAAGCATCTGTTGAAGGATCTATTGCAGAAGCTTATTTGCAAGAGGAAATATCTTTTTTCTGATCCCATTATTTTGAATCTGAGTATCCTTCAAAACACAACCGAATGGGACGGAATGAGAGGAATATTGATGAAATCGACAATCAATTATCTGTTTTCAACCAGTCAGAGCTTGGTTTTGGTGGAGTTTCTGAACGCCGGCTTTCAGATGATGAACATCACAGAGCTCATACGTATGTTCTGCTCAACTGTGAAGAGATGACATCAGTTGTACTGTAAGTGTTTATATCACTTATTCTATCATTTATGTTACAGTAAATAACTTTGGTTTTTATAGGTTGTATGATAATCATATCAAGAAACAAATTCCACAAATTACAGCAGCTGCTCTCGAAGAACGTCGACTGAAAAATTTCTCTCAGTGGTTTCAAAAACTGGTAACATAAATTCTTTATCATTTAGCAACTCATTCAATGTATAGTTTACTATATTGATAATTATTTCACTAATCTTCAGGTGTCTCGACATGCTGATAAAATTGACAAACGGCTGTGTGTATTGAGTAACCCACCTTCCAAACTTGTTAAAACTTATAATGCATATGTGGTGAATGGATTTCGATTCCACACACATGCATATGGGGAATCGAAAAAAACAATGAACAGTGGAGTTAGCTTGAGAGGATCTCATCATCGAGAAAATGAAGTTGACTTTTATGGCATACTTGATGAAATCATTGAACTCTGTTATCTTGGACAACATTACATAACTATGTTCAAATGTTGGTGGTTGGATACAGAGAGAGGCGTGCGTGTTCATCCGACTCATGGAATCATCGATATTAAATGTAAAAGTGTTCTCGCAGTAAATGAACCATTCTTATTGGCTCAACAGGCATATCAAGTTTATTATGCAAAGTACTGTGCAACATCAAGAGACTTGACTGATTGGTGGAGTGTAATAAAAATCAAAATTCGAGACAATCAGTTTAGTCAAAGTGAATGTGCTTTCACTAATGTGCAAAGAATTGAAGTTTTTCAAGAGAGTACTCAAAATCAATCTTTTTTACAAAGAGATATGAGTATCGATGACGACACCCCACATTTAAGAGTCGGTGATGACGATGATGTTAATGATGTCACACATGAATTTGAAATGGTAAGAGATGAAGCAACTGCAACTCGAATGGATATCGATGATGTTGGGGAGGAATATGAAGATGACGTTGACATATATGAAGATGATGATGAAGATGAACACTTATAGAATTTCATGGTATTTATATACAATCATAATATGTATATATGTATATATAATAGTAATTATCAATTATTTGCTAATATTAACATTTTCTGTTTCAGATGGACGAGGCCACATTTCGTGAGTTGGCGGAGGCTGACCTGCCTTTCGATGCGGATGAGTTGCTGGCAGATGACCCTCAGCCTGCAGGCGCTCCAGGGAGTACGCGGAGGGGGCGCAGTCTTGCACGATTGATGATTCCTGACCCCGTCCCCGAGCGACGTCCACGTCTTGGGTTTGATCCGCGCACCCGGAGGTGTGATAACCTGTGTAATAACCTGTGAATTTGACTAAGATTTCATTAATCTATTCACATAATAAATGTTTATTATTTTTTCAGTTTTTCGCATATAGCAGTCGGACAGGGCAGCGCTATTTTGCGCAACTATTTCTCTCAGCCGTGGACCACATGGGAGCAGATTCCCATTGATGTGCAGCAGGCCATGTTCGGCCATTGGTTGGTACGTACGTAAATAAATAATTTTTATTTTGAAAATTATTTCATTTCTAACATGATATTTTGATTTATTTGTAGGGTTTATGGTATCCGATCGAGGATACCATCCGTGACGCCATCCACGAGGCATGGGAGGTGGCCATGCGTGATCGCCTTCGTCAGTTTTTGCACAATTTAAGAAAAGCTGCGATGAAGAAAGCAGGAGTGTCAGATTTTGATGAGTCATGTAGAGCACACCGACCAGAGTACATTTCATCCCATGTATGGGATGGATTATGTGCGCACTGGTTGAGTGGTGCCTTTCAGAGGAGATCATCGGTGGGGAGGCAGAATCGGGGGAGGCAGGAGGTGACTCATCGAGCTGGGAGTCGTTCTTTCAGTACTCATAGACAGCATCTGGTACGTACATTATTTATAAATATTTTATATAACTATAAATATTAACAGTTTATTTTTTATTCTTATAGGCTGTCGAGCACCCCGATATTACAGAGTACGACGTATATCAGAGGATGTATAGTGATCCTGCTACTGGGGAGCTCAGAGGTGATCGTCAGCATCACATCGTGGTCAGTATTATTTGTTTTCAAGTTTAAAAATTAACTGCATATAATATATTCACAATTTTAATTTTAAATTGCAACTATAGGAGTCATATGAGGCTGCAGCGGCACAGGCCCGGCCTGAGAGTCAGGCCGAGGCATCAGATCAGACCACTGCCCGTCAGTTTGATGAGGCGGCATGGATGCAGGCCACCCAGTATGCCTTCGAGAAGGGCCGGGTAGTTGGTATCGGCTCTCGACTGACTCCCGGAGATTATTATGGCAGTGCTGCGATGTCGGCGTCCAGCTCGAGAGGAGCTCGTGCATCTTCTTCTACACATTATGAGGAGCAGTTGCGATCTCAGACTGCACAGATAGAGAGTCTCCGACAGGAGCAGGAGCAGATGCGTCAGCAGCATGAGGAGGAGCGTCGACGCCAGCAGCAGCTGTACGAGGAGCAGACGAGTCGGTGGCAGCAGCAGCATCAAGAGCAGATGGAGTACATGCGCCGACTCACTCATGCTTTAGGGATGGAGTTTCCTCCACCACCATCTGCAGATCCCCCACCTCCCCCCCTCCCCCCCCCCTCCTACAGATTAGAGTTTGTATTTCTGTTATAAAATTTGTGAAATCAAAATATTTTTTTTATATTCGTAGTTTCTGTTTCATTATAAAATATTAATAATATTATATTTTTAAATAACAATATTAATATGAATAATAATAATATTTATATTTTATAATATTAAATTTTATATATATATTAAAATTTTATTTTTATAATAAAATTTTATATATATATTAAAATTTTATATATATATCAAAATTTTATAATATTATAATTTAATTATTTTTTTGTAATACTTGAATTATTTTAATATTTGAATGTAAAATAATTCTATTATTTTTATATTAATTAAAATAACTTATTAATATTTTTTTATTTATGAATTATAATTATAATATTATTATATTAATTAAATTATTTATTAATATTCTATTATTTTTATTTTTGAATTATAATTCTACTATTATTATAGTAATTAAAATAATTTATTATTTTCATTTGTAAATTATAATTCTATTATTATATTAATTAAAATAATTTATTAATAATTTATTTTTTTTATTTTTTTTATAGTATTTGCGACGGGCATAGTATGCCCGTCGCAAATACTTGTATTTTTAATAGTTTTTTATTTTTTTTAAAAGAGTATTTGCGACGGGTCCCGGTTCCCGTCGCAAATACTAGTATTATTAATTTTTTTTATTTTTTTTAAAAAAGTTTTTGCGACGGGCCCGTCGCAAAAGGTATTTGCGACGGGCCCGTCGCAAAAACTTTTTAAAAGCTTTTTTACAAAAATACGGAATACTATTTGCGACGGGGAGAATGCCCGTCGCAAATAAGTTTAGTTGCGACGGCGTTTTCAGCAACGGGCTATTTGCGACGGGCCCCCGTCGCAAATACCTGTTTTTCTAGTAGTGGCTATTTTATCGAATTATACTGGTCCTTTGGAGCTTAAATTCAACAAGGAGATTGAGGAGGAATAAATGAACATCTTTAATTGAGTATTCCATGTCTTAATTGGCTGGTTTCAAGGACTTAATGGAATTGGAAGTCAGAGTTGTGGAAGACAAAGAGTCACCTTGGCATATTAAATGTGCCGCCCTAAAACTTCAATAACTCATTCATACATAGACCAATTAGGCTGATATTTTATGGACGCATGAGGGAGACGATATGGAACAACATTAAAACATGGTCTAGTTACCAATTTGGTCATTTAATGGGTCTAAATGTCGATGCAATCCGGAGGGCACTATTTGAGTGAGATTTCTTCACTTATTTTCTCTATAAATTTATACCTCCTCTCCCTTTTACAAGGATAGTAATTTCAAGGGTTTTGGACCAAGGGAGTGATATTTACTGGAGGATATATTCTATATAATAAGAGTTCAATTGATGATAATCAAGTCATGAAAGGATAAACTCCATGTGGTGGTGGGCAGTGGAGATCCAAAGATTCTTCCCTTTTGAGTTTGGTACTTCATTGTATTCTAATTATATTTTTTCTGGAATTGGTTTTCATGAATAATGGAGGTCTCTTTTCTTTAATGAATTCACATTATTCTATTTTGATCTATACTTTTTATCAACTTATTAATGTAAAATAATTTTCTTTTTGTTTAAACTTATTTGGGCGATGTCACCCCATTGAGCCCAATAAGTTCAATTAGTTTTGATTGCTCGATGGTCTTTGCATAATTGAATCACATTAGTAAGAGGATAAACACCCATATTGAGGTATTTATATGGTGTCTAGTCAATATGGTTGTTCACTTGGAGTTATTTGAGTGAACATTGAGAAATATAATCTGATAATTCAATTGAACAAGGATAGAGGGAGTATCTGAATATCGATGTTTGTCCACCACTGCCTTCTTTTGTTTGTTTTCTTCAGTCTAGTTTTCTTCTGATTTCCAATCACTAACATAGATTTATAGTTGAATTCTGATTTTATATTATATAAAATTTTAATATAATTTCAAATCCCCATTTTTAATTCTGACATTAACAAAAATAAATTAACAAAGTGACAGTTTGACAACTTAGCCTGCAACCTACTCGTGAGACAACCCTGTGGTCACCATTGTGCTACATTTTAATGGGAAATTATTGACTGGAGTTTCATACCAAAAACCACAGCGTCAATTGGCGCCATTTCCGGGGAGGTTGTATAAGTTTTTTCTGATTTGTTTTTAAATTTTCTAGGCTTTTTAACCAATAATTTTGTGTTTCAAAATAAAAACCAAAAAAATGGATTTTCACAGTGACTAATCCTATGTTTGACCTGATTATCAACAATATGAGGAGCCTGGTCATGGGGATTTTTTTAAATTGAAACAAGATACTCTTGAAATTCAACAAAATAATTTGGTGATTCAACAAAATATTCATGATTTAATCATACAAATGGTAATTCTTTCCAATGAGTTAAAAGAATTGAAATAACTGAAAGCTCAAAAAGATTCTCAAGAAGTGGAAAATGGCATCCCACCAATTTTTGATGTTGATAAACCTTTTGTTGATGTGTTGAAAACTGATTTTGAATCATCTTTTTAAATTTTTAAGGATGAAATTTTTAGTGATTCACCAATAGATGTGTCTTTTGGAAATGAAATCTCTTTTGAAAACAATTGGGATGAATTTATTGAAAATGAAATTTCATTTGAAGACACTATTTTTGAAATTGATAATTTAGAAACATTTTCTGAATCATTGGATAAAAAGAAAGAAAAACTTTCGCCATTCCATTTTGAAGAGAATATAGAAGAACCAGAGCTTCTTCCCACTTTCAATTCCAATATTCTTGACTTGCATAAAAAGCTGGAACTTGAGAAACTACAGGGAGATGTCTCAAATTTTGATCCTTAATTTCTTGACAATTTTGATAATAATTGTCTATGTGCTTCTCCCTGTGCATATTTAGTTCATGTTTCTTTTGAGTGGAATAATTTTTTAGATGATGGGGATTTCGAGGCTGAAATTAAGGAAAGGATTGTGTTCCCATTTCAACAAAAAGTGGAGGCGTTTTGTAAAGATAATGTCCTGGGAGGTTTATTTTACATTTTGTTCCCGCTTCAACTATATCATCAAAACATAAAAGTCATGGAGGGGAAGTTGAAGAAGTTTTCTTTTGGGAGCTTCTACAAGATTTGTGAGCTGAAGAAGATTGGAGAGATTTTATTTTGGTGGTTCATGAAGAAAAATCATCATCCACCATCATATTGGGGATAAACTGCTGCAACTGCTGGAGTAGTGGCAGTAAAAACCTAGCACCTGCTTGGGGGTCAAACCAAGCATTATCCCCTTTCTTCTCTATTCATCTTTATTTTTATTTATTTTTCTCATATTTTATTTATTTAATGACTTTTAGGTCAACTTGTAGTATCTAGGAGCTTAACTCAAGGATGCAACTGTAAAATAATGTCAACTTGTGTCTTTCCATCCCTTTATTTTCTTCCCTTTTTATTGTTTTGTTGAGATGCAAAGAAGGGTAGTGAAATCTAGGTGTGGGGGAGTGTCAACCTACTTATATGTTTTGTGTGCTATCTTTTTATTTTTTTTCATATTTTTAGGTTTATTTAGCTTTAATGAATATTCTGATTATTTTTCACACTTCAATTGATTTTGAGGAAGTTGAGATTATTTTTGTAGAAATTGATTTTAAAGGATTGTTGGTGTGAAAACTTTTTCCTTGAAATGGATTTTCAATCATTTTTATGAGTTTGACCAATTTCTGAAATCCATTCCAATGAAACACTGACTCAATATATTTTTCCCGTCCTATGAGGTATTCTGAACCACTTTGAAATATTCTTTCTAATACCCACACATTCTTGAGAGAAGCTTGGATTTTTTATTAGAACTAGAACTTGTGATTTTTCTCTTTAAAAGATTTGGATTTAATGGAATGTTTTTGATATGATTGAGGAATTTGTTTAGCTAGCCATAATTTATCTTGAGACCTACCTTTACATCTATCCTTCGTTAGCCCTTAGATGCCATGAATTACCATATAGGTTTAATCCACATTACAAGACGAATTTTCCTTACCTACCCTCACTCTTAGTATAATTGTGTGGATATTTCAAGTTTGAGTGTGGGGGAAGGGCATTTCATGTGCATTATTTGGGATGTGTTTCCTTTATGGGTGATGTGATGTGTGTTTCAACATTTTGGGAAGTGGATTATAAAGATCAAATTATGCATGGGTAACTCTTTCATTGTGCTTTATTGTTTCATCTGGTTCTCCTTCAAAAAAATAAAAAAATAGAAAAAATGGGGATGAGCCTGAGTTTATTATTGTACTTCCTTTTATGAATCACGTCCCTATCTAAATTCAAGGGCATGATTGTCATTAATTCATTTTATTCAATTGTCAGCTCATTCTCCATGAAAAAAAATCAAAAAAAAAAAGAAAATAAAGTTGTACCTTTCTAGAGCTTTACAAAAAAATGAAAAAAAAATGAAAAAAGGGGAGAAATTTGATGCGATAATTCTTTGAAATCATTTCCTAGGTCATGTCCCATGTCATATAAAAATGTGTTTTGGTTTTGTGTTTCACATTGTAAAGGAGATTGAGTGAGGTTTATCCTGTTTTTTCACTTGACTATTCATGCATTGTGCTTAAGAGTCCAACCTCCTCTTTCTAGCCTTAATTTTTCAATAATTTTCCCACCAATCCTAAGCCACAGAATTCACCTAGAAAAAGACCTCATGATTTAATTAATTTTCATGTTTCTCACTATGGAGATATGATAATTGTCACAAGCATACGGTGATACATGCACTTTCCAAGTATGAGCATAACTCTAGATTTAATTTCTCTTGAGTGAAGAGTGACACAAATTTCAAGGTGAGGTAGGTTGTGATTGGGCCATGGATGGATTTATGAGGTTGAAAAAATTTAAATTTGAGGAATGAAAAAGATTAGTAATTGTTTTTCATAGAAGAGACATGATGAAATTTCATTTTGGAAGAGATCATTGATGTTTTCTCATTGTTGATTTTTGTGTGAATTTTGATTCGAATATATAATGATTGCCCGGGAGTGCAATGATTAAGTGTGGGGGAGTGATGAAGATATAATTTTCACATATTATATACTGTATTTAAATGTTATATATCCCACCAATGTGTTATTTTATGGGCAATTGTCACATTTTTAGGTTTTAGTTGTATTTTGAGCTCAAATGCAAAAATAGCTTAATTTTCGTGTTTAACTGTTTTATTTAACTTCATTATTTCGGTAATATCATTTTATAAAATGACCAAAATTTTTAAATTCCTTTCTTTTAGGTTTAATTACATCATTTTCCGAATTTCATCCTTCTGGAGGCACAACTAAATCAATCATTTAGAGGCCCAAAGTTAGCTCACAAACCATACCTCGTAAACTGTTTATAGATTTGGAATTTTTTAAAGATGAGCTATTATCTAGAAGTATACCAGTCCTTTGGAGCTTAACTTCAACAAGGAGCTTGAGGAGGAATTAATGAATATTTTTAATTAATTATTCCATGTCTTAATCGGCTGGTTTCAAGGGCTTAATGGCATTGGAAGTCGGAGTTGTGGAAGACGAAGAGTCACTTTGGCACATTAAATGTGCCGCCCTAAAACTTCAATAACTCATTCATATGTTGACCAATTAGGCTGATATTTAGTGGAGGCACTAGGGCAAAGATATGGAACAACTTCAAATAAGGGTCGACTTACCAATTCGGTCATTTAATGGGTCTAAATGTCGATGCATTCCGGAGGGCACTATTTGAGCGAGATTTCTTCACTTATTTTCTTTATAAATTTGTTCCTCCTATCCCTTTTACAAGGATAGTAATTTCAAGGGGTTTGGACCAAGGGAGTGAGATTTAATGGAGGAGATATGCTGGAGAATAGGAGTTAAATTTATGATAATCAAGACATGAAGGGATAAACTCCAAGTGGTGGTGGGCAGCGGAGATCCAAAGATTCTTCCCTTTTGAGTTTGGTACTTCATTGTATTCTAATTATATTTTTCTAGAATTGGTTTTCATGAATGATGGAGTTCTCTTTTCTTTCATGAATTCACATTATTATATTTTTTTCTAGACTTTTTATCAACTTATTAATGTAACATAATTGTCTTGTTGTTTAAACTTCTTTGGGCGAGGTCTCCCCATTGAGAACAACAAGTTCAATTAGTTTTGATTGTTCGAAGGTCTTTGGGTAATTGAATAACATTCTTAAGAGGATAAACACCCATATTTAGGTCTTTATATGGCTTCTAGTCAATATGGGTGTTCACTTGGAGTTATTTTAGGTATCATTGAGAAATATAATCTGATAATTCAATTAAACAGGGATAGAGGGAGTATCTGAAGATTGATGTTTGTCCACCACTGCCTTCTTTTGTTTGTTTTCTTCAGTCTAGTTTGCTTCTTATTTTCAATCACTAACATAGATTTATAGTTGAATTATGATTTTATATTATATAACATTTTAATATAATTTCAAATCCCCATTTATAATTCTGACATTACCAAAAATAAATTAACAAAGTGACAGTTTGATAACTTAGCATGCAACCTTTTCGTGAGACAACCCTGTAGTCACCACCACTGTGCTACATTTTAAGGGGAAATTATTTACTGGAGTTTCATGAAAAAAAACCCCAGCGTCCATTGGCGTCGTTTCCGGGGAGGTTGTATAAGTTTTTTCTGATTTGTTTTTAAATTTTCTAGGCTTTTTAACCAATAATTTTTTGTTTTAAAATAAAAACCCAAAAAATGGATTTTCACAGTGACTACTCCTATGTTTGGCCTGATTATAAACAATATGAGGAGCCTGTTCATGGGGAGTTTTTAAAATTGAAACAAGATACTCTTGAAATGCAAAAAAATAATTTGGTGATTCAACAAAATATTTATGATGTAATCATACAAATGGAAATTATTTCCAATGAGTTAAAAGAATTGAAAGAACTGAAAGCTCAAAAAGATTCTCAAGAAGTGGAAAATGACATCCCACCAATTTTTGATGTTGATGAACCTTTTGTTGATGTGTTGAAAACTGATTTTGAATCATATTTTTCACATTTTAAGGATGAAATTTTTAGTGATTCACCAATAGATGTGTCTTTTGAAAATGAAAGCTCATTTGAAAACAACTGGGATGAATTTGTTGAAAATGAAATTTCCTTTGAAGACACTATTTTTGAAATTGATAATTTAGAAACATTTTCTGATTCATTGGATAAAAACGAAGAAAAACTTGAGCCATTCCATTTTGAAGAGAATATATAAGAACCAGAGCTTCTTCCCACTTTCAATGCCACTATTCTGGACTCATAGAAAAAGCTGGATCTTGAGAAACTATAGGGAGATGTCTCAAATTTTGATCCTTAATTTCTTGACAATTTTGATAATAATTTTCTATGTGCTTCTCCCGGTGCAGATTTAGTTCATGTTTCTTTTGAGTGGACTGATTTTTCAGATGATGAGGATTTCGAGGCTGAAATTAAGGAAAGGATTGTGTTCCCATTTCAACAACAAATGGAGGCATTTTGTAAAGATAATGTCTTGGGTGGTTTATTTTACGTTTTGTTCCCGCTTCAATTATATCATCAAAACATAAAAGTCATGGAGGACAAGTTGAAGAAGTTTTCTTTTGGGAGCTTCTACAATATTTGTGAGCTGAAGAAGATTGGAGAGATTTCATTTTGGTGGTTCATGAAGAAAAATCATCATCCACCATCAGATTGAGGATAAACTACTGCAACAGTTGGAGTAGTGGTAGTAAAAACCTATCACCCGCTTGGGGGTCAAACCAAGCATTATCCCCTTTCTTATCCATTACTCTTTATTTTTATTTATTTTTCTCATATTTTATTTATTTAATGCCTTTTAGGTCAAGTGGTAGTATCTAGGAGCTCAACTCAAGGATTCCACTGTAAAATAAAGTCAGGTTATGTCTTTCCTTCCCTTTATTTTCTTCCCTTTTTATTGTTTTGTTGAGATGCAAAGAAGGGTAGTGAAATCTAGGTGTGGGGGAGTGTCAACCTACTTAGATGTTTTATGTACTATCTTTTTATTTTTTTTCATATTTTTAGGATTATTGAGCTTTAATGAATATTCTGATTATTTTTCACACTTCAATTGATTTTGAGGAAGTTGAGATTATTTTTGTAGAAATTGATTTTAAAGGATTGTTGGTGTGAAAACTTTTTACTTGAAATGGATTTTCAATCATTATTATGAGTTTGAACAATTTCTGAAATCCATTCCCATGAAACACTGACTCAATATATTTTTCCCATCCTATGAGGTATTCTGAACCACTTTGAAATATTCTTTCTAATACCCACACATTCTTGAGAGAAGCTTGGATTTCGTATGAGAACTAGAACTTGTGATTTTTCTCTTCCAAAGCCTTGGATTTCATGGAATGTTTTTGATATGATTGAGGAATTTGTTTGGCTAGCCATATTTTATCTTGAGACATACCTTTAAATCTATCCTTCGTTAGCCCTTAGATGGCATGAATTACCTTATAGGTTTAATCCACATTACAAGCCAAATTTTCCATACCTACCCTCACTCTTAGTATAATTGTGTGGATATTTCAAGTTTGAGTGTCGGGGAAGGGCCTTTCATGTGCATTATTTGGGATGTGTTTCCTTTATGGGTGATGTGATGTGTGTTTCAACATTTTGGGCAGTGGATGATAAAGATCAAATTATGCATGGGTAACTCTTTCATTATGCTTTATTGTTTCATCTGGTTCTCCATCAAAAAAATGAAAAAAATAGAAAAAATGGGGATGAGCCTGAGTTTATCATTATACTTCCTTTTATGACTTACGTCCCTATCTAAATTCAAGGGAATGATTGTCATTAATTCATTTTATTCAATTAGCAGCTCATTCTCCATGAAAAAAAACAAAAAAAAAAGAAAATAAAGCTGTGCCTTTCTGGAGCTTTACAAAAAAATGAAAAAAAATGAAAAAAAGGGGAGAAATTTGATGCAATCATTATTTGAAATCATTTCCTGGCTCATGTCCCATGTCATATAAAAAGGGGGTTTGGTGTTGCGTTTCACATTGTAAAGGGTACTGAGTGAGGTTTATCCTGTGTTTTCACATGATTATTCATGCATTGTGCTTAAGAGTCCAACCACCTCTTTCTAGCCTTAATTTTTCAATAATTTTCCCACCAAGCCTAATCCACAGAATTCACCTAGAAAAATACCTCATGATTGAATTCATTTTCATTTTTCTCACTATGTAGAGATGATAATTGTCACAAGCATACGGTGATACATGCACTTTCCATGTATGAGCATAACTCCAGATTTAATTTCTCTTGAGTGAAGAGTGACACAAATTTAAAGGTGAGGTAGGTTGTGATTGGGCCATGGATGGATTTATGAGGTTAAAAAAATTTAAATTTGAGGAATTAAAATTATTAGGAATTTTTTTTCATAGAGGACACATGATGAAATTTCATTTTGGAAGAGATCATTGATGTTTTCTCATTATTGATTTTTGTGTGAATTTTGATTCGAATATATAATGATTGCTCGGGAGTGCAATGATTAAGTGTGGGGGAGTGATGAAGATATAATTTTCACATATTATATACTATATTTAAATGTTATATATCCCAACAATGTGTTATTTTATGGGAAATTGTCACATTTTTATGTTTTAGTTGTATTTTGAGCTCAAATGCAAAAAATGGCTTAATTTTCGTGTTTAACTGTTTTATTTAACTTCATTATTTCGGCCATATAATTTTCTAAAATGACCCAAATTGTTAAATTCCTTTTTTTAGGTTTAATAACATCATTATCCGAATTTCATCCTTCTTGAGGCACAGCTAAATCAATCATTTAGAGTCCCAAAGTTAGCTCACAAACCATACCTCGTAAACTGTGCATAGATTTGGAATTTTTTAAAGATGAGATATTATCTAGAAGTATACAGGTCCTTTGGAGCTTAACTTCAACAAGGATCTTGAGTAGGAATAAATTAACATCTTTAATTAATTATTCCACGTCTTAATTGGCTGGTTTCAAGGACTTAATGGCATTGGAAGTCAGAGTTGTGGAAGATGAAGAGTCACTTTGGCACATTAAATGTGCCGCCCTAAAACTTCAATAACTCATTCATACGTTGACTAATTAGTCTGATATTTTTTGGAGGCACTAGGGAGAATATATGGAACAACTTCGAATAAGGGTCGACTTACCAATTCTGTCATTTAATGGGTCTAAATGTCGATGCAATCTAAAGGGCACTATTTGAGCGAGATTTCTTCACTTATTTTCTTTATAATTTTGTACCTCCTATCCCTTTTACAAGGATAGTAATTTCAAGGGGTTTAGACCAAGGGAGTGAGCTTTACTGGAGGAGATATTCTGGAGAATAGGAGTTAAATTTATGATAATCATGACATGAAGGGCTAAACTCCAATTGGTGGTGGGCAGCAGAGATCCAAAGATTCTTCCCTTTTGAGTTTGGTACTTCATTGTATTCTAATTATATTTTCCTAGAATTGGTTTTCATGAATTATGGAGGTCTCTTTTCTTTCATTAATTCACATTATTATATTTTTTTCTAGACTTTTTATCAACTTATTAATGTAAAATTACTGTCTTGTTGTTTAAACTTCTTTGGATGAGGTCTCCCCATTGAGCACAACAAGTTCAATTAGTTTTGATTGCTCGAAGGTCTTTGGGTAATTGAATCACATTCTTAAGAGGATAAACACCCATATTTAGGTCTTGATATGGTTTCTAGTCAATATTGTTGTTCACTTGGAGTTATATGAGTGATCATTGAGAAATATAATCTGATAATTCAATTAAATATGGATAGAGGGAGTATCTGAAGATTGATGTTTGTCCACCACTGCCTTCTTTTGTTTTTTTTTCTTCAGTCTAGTTTGCTTTTGATTTTCAATAACTAACATAGATTTATAGTTGAATTATGATTTTATATTATTTAATATTTTATTATAATTTCAAATCCCCATTTCTAATTCTGACATTACCAAAAATAAATTAACAAAGTGACAGTTTGATAACTTAGCCTGCAACCTTTTCGTGAGACAACCCTGTGGTCACCACTGTGCTACATTTTAATGGGAAATTATTTACTGTAGTTTCATGAAAAAAACCTAGCGTCCATTGGCATCATTTTCGGGGAGATTGTATAAGTTTTTTCTGATTTGTTTATAAATTTTCTAGGATTTTTAACCAATAATTTTGTGTTTTAAAATAAAAACCCAAAAAATGGATTTTCACAGTGACTACTCCTATGTTTGGCCTGATTATCAACAATATGAGGAGCCTAGTCATGGGGAGTTTTTAAAATTGCAACAATATACTCTTAAAATGAAACAAAATAATTTTGTGATTCAAAAAAATATTTATGATGTAATCATACAAATGGGAATTCTTTCCAATGAGTTAAAATAATTTAAAGAACTGAAAGCTCAAAAAGATTCTCAAGAAGTGGAAAATGACATCCCACCAATTTTTGATGTTGATGAACCTTTTGTTGATGTGTTGAAAACTGATTTTGAATCATCTTTTTAACATTTTAAGGATGAAATTTTTAGTGATTCACCAATAGATGTGTCTTTTGGAAATGAAAGCTCTTTTAAAAACAATTGGGATGAATTTGTTGAAAATGAAATTTCATTTGAAGGAAATATTTTTAAAATTTATAATTTAGAAACATTTTCTAAATCATTGGATAAAAAGGAAGAAAAACTTGAGCCATTCCATTTTGAATAGAATATGGAAGAACCAGAGCTACTTCCCACATTTAATGCCATTATTCATGACTCCCAAAAAAAGCTGGAACCTGAGAATCCACAGGGAGATGTCTCAAATTTTGACCCTTACTTTCTTGATAATTTTGATAATAATATTCTACGTGCTTCTCCCTGTGCAGATTTAGTTCATTTTTCTTTTAAGTGGACTGATTTTTCAGATGATGATGATTTTAAGGCTAAAATTGAGGAAAGGGTGGTGTTACCATTTCAACAACAAGTGGAGGCGTTTTGTGAAGATAATTACTAGGGAGGTTTATTTTATGTTTTGTTCCCACTTCTACTATATCATCAAAACATTAAAGTCATGGAGGGGAAGTTGAACTAGTTTTCTTTTGGGAGCTTCTACAATATGTGTGAGCTGAAGAAGATTGGAGAGATTTCATTTTGGTGGTTCATGAAGAAAAAACATCATCCATCATCAGATTGGGGATAAACTGCCTCAACTACTGGACTAGTGGCAGTAAAAACCTAGCACCTGCTTGGGGGTCAAACCAAGCATTATCCCCTTTCTTCTCCATTCCTCTTTCTTTTTATTTATTTTTCTCATATTTTCTTTATTTAATGACTTTTAGGTCAAGTGGTAGTATCTAGAAGCTTAACTCAAGGCTTCCACTGTAAAATAAAGTTAGGTTGTATCTTTCCTTGCCTTTATTTTCTTCCCTTATTATTCTTTTGTTGAGCTGCAAAGAAGGGTAGTGAAATCTAGGTGTGGGGGAGTGTCAACCTACTTAGATGTTTTGTGTGCTGTATTTTTATTTTTGTTTTTTTATATTTTTAGGATTATTGAGCTTTAATGAGTATTATGATTATTTTTAGCACCTCAATTGATTTTGAGGAAGTTGAGATCATTTTTGAATAAATGGATTTTAAAGGATTGTTGATGTGAAATTTTTTTCCTTGAAATGTATTTTCAATCATTTTTATGAGTTTGACCAATTTATGAAATCCATGCCCATGAAACACTGACTCAATAAATTTTTCCTATCCTGTGAGGTATTCTGAACCACTTTTAAATATTCTTTCTAATACCCACACATTCTTGAGTGAATTTTGGATTTTTTATGAGAATTAGAACTTGTGATTTTTCTCTTTAAAATCTTTGGATTTCATGGAATGTTTTTGATATGATTAAGGCATTTGTTTAGATATCTATATTTTATCTTGAGAACTACCTTTACATCTATCCTTCGTTATCCCTTAGATTCCATGAATTACCTTATAGGTTTAAGCCACATTACAAGCCGAATTTTCCATACCTACCCTCACTCTTAGTATAATTGCATGGATATTTCAAGTTTGAGTGTGGGGGAAGGGCCTTTCATGTGAATTATTTGGGATGTGTTTCCTTTGTGGGTGATGTGATGTTTGTTTCAATATTTTGGGCAGTGGATGATAAAGATCAAATTGTGCATGGGTAACTCTTTCATTGTGCTTTATTGTTTCATCTGGTTCTCCTTCAAAAAAATGAAAAAAATAGAAAAAATGGGGATGAGCATGAGTTTATCATTGTACTTCCTTTTATGACTCATGTCCCTATCTAAATTCAAGGGCATGATTGTCATTAATTTATTGTATTCAATTGTCATCTCATTCCCTATGAAAAAAAATCAAAAAAAATAAGAAAATAAAGGTGTGCCTTTCTGGAGCTTTACAAAAAATGAAAAAAATAAAAAAAAGGGGAGAACATTGATGCAATCATTCTTTAAAATAATTTCCTGGATCATGTCCCATTTCATATAAAAATGGGGTTTTGTGTTGTGTTTTACATTTTAAAGTGGATTGAGTGAGGTTTATCCAGTGTTTTCACTTGATTATTCATGCATTGTGCTTAAGAGTCCAACCTCCTCTTTCTAGCCTTAATTTTTCAATAATTTTACCACAAAGACTAAGCCAAAAAATTCACCTAGAAAAATTCCTCATCATTGAATTAATTTTCATGTTTCGCACTATTGAGAGATGTGAATTGTCACAAGCATATGGTGATACATGCACTTTCCAAGTATGAGCATAACTCAAGATTTAATTTATCTTGAGTGAAGAGTGACACAAATTTCAAGGTGAGGTAGGTTTTGATTGGGCCATGGATGGATTTATGAGGTTGAACAAATTTAAATGTGTGGAATTAAAATGATTAGGAATTGTTTTTTATAGAGAGTACATGATGAAATTTCATTTTGGAAGAGATCATTGATGTTTTCTCATTGTTGATTTTTGTGTGAATTTTGATTCGAATATATAATGATTGCCCGGGAGTGCAATGATTAAGTGTGGGGGAGTGATGAAGATATAATTTTCACATATTATATACTGTATTTAAATGTTATATATCCCACCAATGTGTTATTTTATGGGAAATTGTCACATTTTTATGTTTTAGTTGTATTTTGAGCTCAAATGAAAAAATGGCTTAATTTTCGTGTTTAACTGTTTTATTTAACTTCATTATTTCGTCCATATCATTTTCTAAAATGATCCAAATTGTTAAATTCCTTTTTTTAGGTTTAATTACATCATTGGACGATTTTCATCCTTCTGGAGGCACATCTAAATCAATCATTTGGAGGCCCAAAGTTATCTCACAAACCGTACCTCGTAAACTATGCATAGATTTGGAATGTTTTTAGGATGAGCTATTATCTCGAAGTATACCAGTCTGTTGGAGATTAAATTCATCAAGGAGATGGAGGGGAAATAAATGAACATCTTTAATTAAGTAGTCCATGTCTTAATCGGCTGGTTTCAAGGACTTGATGGCATTGGAAGTCGGAGTTGTGGAAGACGAAGAGTCACTTTGGCACATTAAATATGCCACACTAAATCATCAATAACTCATTCATATGTGGACCAATTAGGATGATATTTTGTGGAGGCACACGGAAGACGATATGGAACAACTTTAAAGTAGGGTTTAGTTACCAATTCGATCATTTAATGTGGCTAAAAGTCGATGCAATCCAGAGGTCACTATTTGAGCGAGATTTCTTCACCTATTTTCTCTATAAATTTGTACCTCCTCTCCCTTTTACAAGGATAGTAATTTCAAGGGGTTTGGACCATGGGAGTGAGCTTTACTGGAGGAGATATGCTGGAGAATAGGAGTTCAATTGATGATAATCAAGATATGAAGGGCTAAACTCCAAGTGGTGGTGGGTAGCAGAGATCCAAATATTCTTCCCTTTTGAGTATGGTAATTCAATGTGTTCTAATTATATTTTTCTAGAATTGGTTTTCATGAATGATGGAGGTCTCTTTTCATTCATGAATTCACATTCTTCTATTTTGTTCTATACTTTTTATCAACTTATTAATGTAAAATAATTTTCTTGTTGTTTAAACTTCTTTGGGCGAGGTCTCCCCATTGAGCACAACAAGTTCAATTAGTTTTGATTGCTCGAAGGTCTTTGGGTAATTGAATTACATTTTTAAGAGGATAAACACCCATATTGAGGTCTCAATATGTTGTCTAGCCAATATGGTTGTTCACTTAGAGTTATTTGACTGATCATTGAGAAATATAATCTGATAATTCAATTAAACAAGGATAGAGGGAGTATCTGAAGATCGATGTTTGTCCACCACTGCCTTATTTTGTTTGTTTTCTTTAGTATAGTTTGCTTCTGATTTCCAATCACTGACATAGATTTGTATTTTAATTCTGATTTTTTATTATTTAACATTTTAATATAATTTCAAATCCCCATTTCTAATTCTGACATTAACAAAAATAAATTAACAAAGTGACAGTTTGATAACATAGCCTGCAACCTCCTCGTGAGACAAACTCATGGTCACGACTGTGCTACATTTTAAAGGGAAATTATTAACTGGAGTTTCACAACAAAAACTCTAGCATCATAGGCAATGAAGGTCTGGTCATGGGAGTATGATTTCTCCCCGATTTTTTTGGCACTTTTGAGGTGTTATCTTTTGTTGGAGCAATTGTGTATTAGATAGCACTTTCCCCATAGGTGAGACAGATACATGATGTTTTTCATGTGCTTCATCTTCGACATTATCTTCATGGAGACTCTCACTTCATCAATTGGGGAAATATCAATGTTGATAATGATGCAGATTTTGGAGAGTGGAATGTATAGATCCAATTCCTCTAGGATAATTTGTTGTGAAGTCATGTTATCCCCTTGATTCATGTCTTTTAGTGGCATGGTGGTATGGAGGAGAGTACCTATGATCATGAGTCACAGTTATGCACTCAGTATCCCCAATATGTTTGATTTTTATCTCTTCTATTTTAATTTTATTCCTTTTTTGGTCATAGTTCTTTGTTAGGTTTATAATATGTATTTATCTTGTTGTTTATTGTGGCTCACTCTATTTCAGATTTATCTCCCCTGGGGGAGTGGTTAAGATATATTTTTGCTTGTTGCATGTTTTCACATTTGTTCCCTTGGTGATGTGGTTGAGTTCTAAAGGAGGTGAGATCCTTGAGAGGTATCTCATGGGGTATAAGTTTGGAAAAACCTTTTGTGTTTCCTCTCTACGTTGGTTTTGGATTCTTACGGATGATAATGATTTTAGAGGTATCCAATGTAAGGGCTCAAATCCACATGGGTCGACCCTTTTCACTTGTTTGAAGAATGAGGTACTAAAAGGAAGATCAGAGGATGTCTGGAGGAGTTTGACTACGTAATTACGGAAATATACAAAATTATATGCCATGTAATACTTACATGGAATATAACTCGGGTACACAACATGTAATTTTTTGGTGTTAAAAAGATCAAATGGTTGTTCATTTTTTAAAAGTAACTGAACCCTAAGGACTACAAGAATTGTAAGGGGGTTACACATCCTGTAAATATGTGTAGCTATAATTTTTATAATGTTTCATCCACTTGGGTTTTTTATAAACACTGCTACTGCAACACTTCCTCTCGTTTTTTGGTGTCCAACGACTCCCTTCCAGGCATTTTTGAGATTCCTTTGACAAGAATTGATCATCAAGATTCCATCTTCAATCTATGGTGATCTGTGGTGATCCAAGGTATGTTATACCTTCTTTCTTATGGTCTATTCAATCTTTTTACTTCCATTACACTTTTTCATGTGATGGCACATGATCTCCATTTTATTAATAGTTTTTTGTTGGTTGTTTTTTGGTTCAATTGTGGTGTGGCACCCTCAAGTGGATGTAGTTATTATCGGATAGGTGATAGGGATATACAACTTTGTTTTGTTCGCCTGTGAGAATGTTGACAACCTTTTTAGGTATGGGATATTTTTATTCTATATTTATTTACATGAAATAAAAGATCTAGCATGATTTATACCCCTGTATCTTAATTAAATTGACCTTATAATTACTTAAACTAGATTAAATAATTGGTATTAATCATATGGTGGTGATATTGATTTGTACACAGATAGTGGGTTGCATCATGATTTTCTAGATAGTGTGGTATGTATTTTGTTCTTCTTATAATTGGTTAGTCATGTGTAATTGGTAAAGAATGTAAATAAGAAATTAATTTATAATTAATTAGATATAATATTAAAGAGATGTGATTAATGAATTTGGTTTGATGTAATATTAATGTTTCTTTCATGATTAAATGAATTGATATTCTGTGTCTTAATGGAATTGAATAAATATGTGAACTATGTTGATGCTTTTTGGTAAAATAATTCAAAAGAATGTTAAATTGATTTTTTAATTGATTTGTGACAGATTTTTCTATATTTTTACTTTGGTTTCCTGCTGTTGGAACTTTTAATTAATTAATTGGTTAATTAAATGTGGAATAAGAATTGGTTATGTGATAAAAGATAATATATTGGAAGTGATTCTGCTTCTATCTTGGTTGTAAAGTCCAAGTGCCCTGTATTTTAGAGACGTGAGAGCTCATTGAGTGTAAAGGTTGGATGACTTTTTTTAATTCCAAGTGTACAATTTCTATGTTTTTTGTTACTTATGATGTGATGTGATCCTATTATGGATGATCCTGAAGAGTCATTGTGGTATATGGGGAAGGGAGGCTTGGTTATTGTGGTTTCATTTGATGCTTGTGAGGGATAGATAATTTTGAATATGTATGTGGGTGTCAGGAAGGACATACAATACAATGGAACGAGATGAACATGGGCTACCCATTGATATGAATGTTGGATTCTTATTTGAATCTATATTTGGATGACGAATAGGTTGTTTGTTTATCTTATTTCCTTTCTCTACTGCTTGAGGTAGATGGATTTTATTGGTTTTATACATTTTTGGTATCTTAGTATGTTTTCCTAGAGTACCTAGTAATATTTAATGTAGTGTTATTAATAAATGAATAAAGTTTTATACAATGGGGATGGAGCTTGATGGGATGCAATGTTTAGGTTATAATTTTGAGATATTATGAACTAAATTTTCTTGTTCCTAGTGGCTATGGAACTTTGTTTTAATGGTATTCAAATATAATTTGGAAACTTTTAACAATTAATTAATGGTTACTCAATTAATTAAAATAAAGTTCACCTTATGAAAAGAAATAAAGTAATTTAATTTATCTCTTTAAATGTTTGTGTTCTTATAGGATAATTGGTCTTAGTAATATAAGTCAAAGTCTGAGTGAGATTATATATAGTTGAGTCTAAGAATAGGTTTTTTCCATAGTGTGGTTCTGAGTTATATTATATCATGTACTTTTTGTGTTTCTATATATTACTCCACCATAACTATTATGGAAACTAACACCTTGGGAATTCTGTTCCCTAGGGGGTGTTCTCCCCAACATCTTGTTGGGAGGACGGATTCCTAACTACCCCCTTTAGCCATGCTCTCTTCTCTTGGTAGTTACTTATACCGTTATTCACATTGGTTATTTTTACCCATATATGTGTTTATAGGTTTGTAATGGTTTGTGGTTATTCTACACACAAGTATTATAGATATAGTTTCCTAAGGACTACAATAGGTATAACATCTATAGACTATGATGGATTGAGTATCCTTGCTCATTGTATGGGTTGTGATGGATTGAGGTGTAATACACGATGTACGATGCACATTATACAGGATGTGGTGTCTCCTGGTAACTAAATAGTTACTTTTAGTAATGTGGACCTGGTGGTGTGTTGCATGAGGTGCATATTGTGGTGCTTTTCCCAAGTTTCTACGGGTTAGCCCTTTTGGAGGGAGATGCTCAAGATGAACGATATTGGGGCAGAGAGGAAAACTAGTGGGAAGTGGTAGCGAGGTTCCCTTGGTATTATTTATTATATTATATTCTATTATGTTCAATGCATGGTGAGAGTACCATGGTGATGCTGGGAACTTAGTATAAAAGTTTAGGTGATGAGTTAGTTTCACTTATTTTTCATTATGCTTTAGCATGCTTTCTTTATCATTTTTATGAGATGCTTTAGGGAGTATCCAAGTGAGTATACTGTTATACTCACCCTATGTATATATAAACTATTTTTCAGGTCAGTTGGAGTTGGTTGGAGATCAGGCTAGCTACTAATAGATTGTAGGTTTTTGCAAGAAATTTTTGGGCTTTGTTTTCATTGTCATCCTAACTTTTATTTTGATACTTACAGTTTTTCATTTCAGTTGTAGTACTTCTTTCATGACATTACATATGATCAATTTGAATTTTCTTTTTATATTGGATTCTGAACAGGAGTTGGTTGGTGTCTGTCTTCTCTCTCTCTCTTTCTCATGTGTTCTCTTAGAGGATAATTTAACCCATTTGTGTGTTTATTGTACCCTCAGTTCTCATCAACATCCTAGGGCCTATTAGAGGCAGGACTTAAGTGACACTACCACTCTCCTCCAATTATTGGCCCTGTAAGGTTACACCTTGTGGGGAGGGGTCATGACATAAAGTAATATCAATGTAATGGGGGTGTAAACATAATGCCTTATTTTATTAAAATAAGGAACACTATGTGGAAGTGTCCATTTTGTTATGTAATTGATTTTAGGATTGAAGAAAACTATAACCCTAAATGATCTTTATAGAATATGAAAATGAAACCCTGGTTATAAATCATATAATTATGGGATGATTATGATATATAGTGTTATATAATTAGTCGAATAATATTAAATTAATGGATAAATCATTTTCCATTAATCTAAACCCTAATTGAAAGAATTGTTTAAAATAAAAAACTAAATGTTACAAAATCAAATAAAAAATTATTTAAATAATTATATTAAAGTGATTTTATAAATGTCCAACATAAATTTTTCAAATTAATATTATATTTTTAAAAATGAATTTATTTTAGAAAAATATATTGATAAATATTATTGTAATTATTTTATCATGGTAGTTTCTTAATTGTGAAAGTATTTTCAAAATTTTTTATTTTTCTATACTCACTAAAAATAACTATTTCATGAAATTCTAAAAAAACCACCTTAATTCAATTTGACAAGTTAAACTAAAAAAATCAAAATTTATTTAATATAACTCAAAATTATAAAACATTGTATTTTATCTATTAATCAGATTTTGTTATAAAGCTATTTTATTTCTTTTATATTGGTGAGGTAATAGAATATTCAGTATGCTATAGTTTAGGTTTAAAGTGTTTATCTATAATAGTATAATCTCATGTATTCAATAGAATCTGTAGACATAGAATAAGTGTAAAACCCTATGATTTAAATATAATAATATTATATTCAATAACATATGTAACACAAAACACCAATATTAAACAACCCAAGATGTATATTTCTTTAATTTAATCTCTTTGATAATTTGTAGAAAATGAAACACCAAGCCTAAATGGACTCTAATATACTTTACCATTATAATAAATAAATTAAATTGGTGGGTAAAAATAGTAAAACCTAAATTATTTTGTTACTTATTTATTATAATGAAAGTATTAATCATTTAAATGAAAAAGAAATTTTTTATGAAAAAATGTATTTTTCTAAAAGGTGGTTTAGACGCACTTTGTTAACATAATATAAATTTAATTTTTACAAATTTATAATTTTAATTTTATAAAATAATCTTTATTTTTTAAATAATCATATAAAAATTATCTTATACTAAATTGTTTTATTTTTCTATAATGTTTAATTTTTCAATGAAATGTGTGAAATACTGATTTTGATTGAAAATTATTTTTTCATTAATTAATTTACAAGGATAAATTATATTATAAATTTTATTTAAAGAAAAATTATTTAATTTATATTAAAATTTAACAAATTTAGGTCCTTGTAATCAATTTCATATTAAATATTTATATTAAAAAAATCTGAACTTATGATAATTTTCTTTTAGGAAACTTGCATTCTTGTTGCATCTATATGTATAATTTTAAATTGAATTCTTTTGTTTTTTGTGAATTAAATTTGTAAACATTTTTTCCATATATTTAATAATAATAATTTATATTTATCTAAAATGTTAAACTTATTTTTTTATCATTATGGGTAGTAAAAGAAGTAAAAAATATTTATCATGGTTAAAGTAAAAACTAATATATCAGGGGTTAAAATAATCTTATAAGTGATAAAATGGCCTACCAACATGAAACAAATCCATTTTTATGACATATTGTATCCTTATCACCTATATGTGTTGATAATTACCCATTTTTTAGGCATGTTTTATGATAAAAACATGGGTATAATTTAATCTTCTCACTCATTTCATGTGTGTCATTTCCCCTGATTATAAAATTTCACCCTATCTCTTAACTAATTCGCACTTCAAAATCATTTTGGTTCAGATAATCCAAACCCAAAATGTAGAGACCCGAAGCTTATCGTACATGAACATTTCATTACTTTTGTGGAATACTTAGTACATAACAAAAAACACACACACAAGGATCGTAATAGTTTAGTGTCTTTGGAAACTCGGAACGTAATCTTCTAATCGTGGTGAAAGATCTCCAATATCTCCCATAAAGATCTTCCTTTTTTTAACCTAAAACCTTTCTTTATATCCTGGGGAAAATAAAACATAAAAGGGTGAGCTCAAATACTCAGTAAACGTAAACAAAAGAAAAATCAATCACATCATATTCATAAGAACATAACTTTTGGAAATCTTATCCTGCAAAAGAGAAAGAGCATAATTTCATAACATGGGATAAATCATAGTAGTGAAATGAAATCCCAATAATCATAACTTAAAACATGAAACTTTGTGGCATACACACATAATCATATAGAATCATATCTTATTAGTCAAGACTCATTGCCAAGACTATCTTAGTGGACAAAGTCCCTTTCTGAACCGAGTCACCCTCGTTTCAGTCCTGTTTCACTGAACCGGTATAACCTACCGTTCCATCCATGTCTATATCATGAGATATAAAATCTTTACCCAATGCATTGGAGGGAGATATAGTTCCCACCCATCTCATAATGATACCATTCTTATGCGTGCCACAAAATCATAAATCATACATCATTACATAACCCATGTAATAAAAATGGGATTCTTAAACATCATGACATCATAAAAAAATTCATATAAGATAAATGAATTCTTAAAAATAATTCCATCACAACATAATCAAATCAATGTAATAATAGGGGAAAAAACAGAACCCTTTATTATCTTAGATGGAAAATAATTTTGATAAAACACTTGAACTCCATTCTTGAGGAAAATATCCTTTCTACTTCAAAAACACTTTTCCTTTCTTAACATGTCATACAATTTTAAACTAAAAGAAGTTTATTAAAAATAAACTTGAAAACTTGTAAAGTAAGCTTCATGGAAATAATGTTTTAAAAATCCATTCATGTCGTATAAGTTAAAAAAAACATTCTTCTCGTACTTTTGTCGGAAAAGTCAAAATGTACCTCGTATGAAAAACGACAAAAGATTCCTTTCATATCTTTTACTAAAAACTCACCGAAGGGTAAAATTGGATATAAACTATTTTAGAAGGATATAAATATTACATATTGAAGAAACATGGATGTGGATGATAAAATACACCCTAGTAAATTCCAAAGTATAAACAATCTCGGATAAAAATGAGATTGTGATATTTTCCCTTACCTTAGGTCCGATTTGCTTTGTACGTGTCCGAAGCTCCTGTATAATGGTTTAAATAATGTTATTGACTTATTCCAGAATCATACATATTGATATGATATCATATATGGTCATATTCTTAGCTTCTTGTTAGTAATATTTCATTGTTACTTGTTACTCGGGTCCTTATTGCCTTTTGTTCTTATGCGTGTTTTGCTGAATAAATTCTAATTCTTCTTTTAAGGTTATAGATACCTTGTATCTAGAATGGTATTAGTGTAACATATATCATATTTATTCATTCAATTCATTTATATAATTACTATGTAATGATGATCATGTAGAACGAGTCGCATCACATCGTGGAGACGGTATTCCGTACGTACGCACGAGTGATGATATCGTTCCTATGATCGTGGAACTGTATTGGAGTATATATATATTATTTCAGTATCAATATTACTTTATAATAATCATAAATAGTTACTCATTACACCATTATACCCTTCCTTGTAAGGTGATGGTGGAAAATAGATTACACCACGGCGTGGAGACGGTATTCCGTACGTACGCACGCGCGGTGATTTTATTTTTCCATAGGATGGATAGAAGGTGAATTAGGGTTGTTTCATATTTATAATAACATATAAGTATGTAAGTAATACTGATGTCATCACTTTATCATGAAACAACTAAAGAAGAAGAAGTTGAAGAAGAAAGAAATTGAAAAGATCGGTAATGGATATTACCTCTTCTTTGGAACGCATCTTTGAATCCTCCACTTAGGGAACTAAGATTGGTCTTTGAAGAAGACCAGGACCTCTAGGATTATTCTAGGGAAGTGGAGAGGAGAAAATGGCAGGGGTTGGCCGAGCTTGAGTGCTCAAATTGGTGTGAGAAGGAGGGGGAGGAGGTGCCCTTTTATAAGGGAGGAGAGGGGTACCTTTGGAATAACTAAAAATATTATTTTATATTAAGGTCAAATTCGGTTTATAATGGTTCCAAAGGGTCTTATTTCGAAGCTAAAATGGGTATGGGTCGAAATCCTCTCATCCAATAGAATTTAGACAAGTTTAGGTTATTATTTTAACCTTATCATTTAGATTTAACTTTAAGTTAGATAATTTAACTTTTACCGTGTCTTCTTGTTTTCTTACACTATAAGGTTAATAAACTTACTATAAGAAGCCAAACGAACCCCAAATTGTTTATTATTAATATATATAACCTTATCTAAGTCATTTGGCCGAATCTTAGATTTTTAGGAATAAAATAACAATTAATAATATAATATTTGTTTTCAAAACTATTTTATGTCAATTTTGACACTATTTAGTAATTGATTTTTGTGAAAATCATAACAGAATGATAAGTTAGAAAAAAAATTAATTAAATCAATAATAACATGTCATATTAACCTATAAAATTAGTGGAATTCATAAAAAGTCTCAAATTATATTTATTTGGGTATTTATAACATCAATTATGTCAATATTTCATTAATAAGAAAATTACTGCATCATCTTTGTGTCATGATAATTATTTAATCCCTAAAAATTCTAAATAAATTCCTATTATGTAGATAATTGTATTATCTTTCTGGAGACTATTCATGTTCTAATTTTCATAAAGGTTTTCACTAAATTAAAATTATTATACTTATAAGATTTAAGAAAGTGACATGTTGTCACATTCTTTGGTTTTTAATAATAATTAAATTATTTTCATGGAAAAAAGTCTATTAAATGAATCTAATCCTACCCTTAGGTGATATGGGTCGACTTTTAGTCATCCAATAGAATTTTCTCATGTGTTAGGGTAATTTTATAATATTATATTTACCCTTAATTACCCGATTTACCTTTAACTATGGTAAATAAAATTTACCGTAGTTACTATTCATAATTCCCAAAAAAAAAGTATCCTATTAACATAATTTGGACCCACTGATTCCAAATATGGAATCCATTTTTAAAAATTCAATACACAGAATTTTTAGAAATTAAATTAAAATTATTCCCGTTGTCGAATAAAAACGGGTTTTTGTTTAAAACATTGCAAAAGATTGAATTGATTTAACCTACGAATTCAAGGTAAAATAAATAATAATGACATACATTATATTAAATGGTAAAAATATATTATATTTATACTTTAAAACCATTCAATATTATAATTTAACCACATAAGATATTACGATGAAAAAAATTGTTTTTAATTAAAATATAGCGTGTTTTTACTATTCATTAAAATGTAAAAGTTACCAGAATAATATGAAAAATTTATCCAAAGTAAATTTTTATTTCTTGATTCCAAAGAAGAATTTTATTTTGTCAAATTGAACTTATAAACATGTCAAAAACTATATTTAAAGTGGGTGTGCCATCAAAAGGTGGCAAAACTGCATTTTTTGAAAAATACTTATTTTACCCGAAAAATTTATTTTTTTCTTATACCATGTTCTAGAAAATGTTTAAGATGAATAATAATGTTATAAAATTCAAAATTTAGCTAATACTATTCATAACGGCTAGTTTTAAATAATATTTTAATCGCATATCGTTGTTTAGCGAAACTTGGTGCTGCGTACAACACACGCTATCGTGGAAGGTCGTGATTGCGTGTAATTCAAGCCAGGTCAGAGATGTGTGTTGTGAAAGCTCGTTTTGGTGTAGCGTATAACACAAGACATTAATGAAATTAAAAATAATATTTTTTATAAAATTTCGGGGTGTTACATTCTACCCCCCTTAAAATGAATTTCGCCCTCGAAATTCATCGGGGTTATAAATGGTTTACTATTCGAAAGTTTCATTAATAGAAACCCACATCGTAAAAAGGAATACCAAAACCAATATTTAAAAACAAAAGTATGAAACGTAACGGTTACCCAATTAAACTAATCACTGGGTTTCCACATAGGTGAAAATATGGATATGGAAGAGAAATCTAACCATCATGTTCTGATGGAGAGTGGTAGAGAACATGGCTATGGAAAAGCCAACAATCACAAAGCCATAAATTTGTGACGATCTAGGGTACCATCTGATTCATCGGATATAAGGGCACTAGGACAACATTTTTGGTTTTCAAGATCATTTCCCTAAAGTTGGAATTTGAATTAGAATAAATACTTACTTTATTTTGGTACAATCTCACTATTGTTCATGCCTTGAACAATTTCCACTTCATCTCTTAAATAAATGAAGTTGAATTTGTTATTCTTGAAGTGTTAGCAGATCATGTGATAGAATGACGGGTCATTCCATCTGTCTCAAACAAAAGGTTAGCAAAAATTATATACATAAGTCGATCTATAGTGAGATTAATCATATATAGTTCCTAAAATGGACTTATACTTCATATATCATATTGTTTAATATAATAAAACTAGTTTCTACTAAACAGGGACTTCCTGTAGGCCAGTGGTAGGTGATAAAGGCCAGTCGCACGTCGGTTGTGGGTTCGATTCCCACAGCCTTGTCCGACGCGATGGGCTATCGCCCGTCCTGCAGGTTGTTCTTTTTCTAAAACTATATTAATATAACATCCCATCAATAATATCGAAAAAAATTCTATCCTTAAACAATACTAACTTATGTCCAACATAATCCATTCCAATCTTTAGGCTTATCCATAATACTGCAGTCCACTCTCATAGTGTAAACGATTACCAGAGATTTAATACCATCGTCGATCCTCATATATCATTTGATATGTTTTGTTGGTCCCATTCCAAACATTCAAATTCCTTAATCATGTATTCTCTTGAATACCTTAGTGAAAACATGAATGTAGTTAAAAGTTAACACCTTCCACATACCAAAATCCTCAAAATTCTATATACTCAAACCATGATATCACTTAGTCCTTATATCAATCATGAGCTCCTGAATACTGTTAAACATTTCATTTTCTCGTTTTCCCTTCATTATGTGCATAATATCTCAATCACTTTGAATACCACATTAGACCAATACATAAATATTCCAATACTCCATGATACAACATTATTTTGGAATCCCATTACATAAACACTTAATCATTCCACCACATTGTTGTCATATTCAACATCGCCAATGGTGATCGCATGTGACTTCCCTTTGTCCTTTGCCTTAAGCGGTTTCTCATGTCGATCATCACTGACCCTTGGATTAGGGAATTTATTAGCATAATGCCCCATTTCCTTTCACTTGAAGCATTGAAGTGTTGGTGGTGCGTTCTCTACAGTGTTTGCTTTATTCACATCATTAGAATCTCTTTTTCCATTACTTCGACACTCAGCTGCTTGATGACCTTCTTTTCCACATTTAATACATTTTCTAGTCCCTTTAAGACAATCTCCACCATGCTTCTTTCCACACTTTGTGCATAAGGAAACATTCATCTTCTTTTCACCATTATTCTGAGATTTCTCCTTGAACTCCATCTTTCGTTTCTTGTCAAAACCATGAGATGGATATGTAACACCAACTTCCATTTCTACCTTGATAGCACAACGCACAATTTCTTCATAGCTACTGAAGTCTCTTATAGCTAATGCCCTTCGAAGACTTGGTTTTAAGCCACTGAAAAATCGATCAACTTTACTTTCAGGTTGGATGATAATGTCAGATGCATACCTTGCAAGTCTTGTAAAATTTGCTTCTTATATACCAACAGATTCATCATCCTTCTGCTTCAGCTCAAGAAACTCCTTTTCCATCTTCGTTCGAAGAATACGAGGGAAGTACTTACTGAAAAACAAGTTCTTTAACTCGTCCCATTCCATGGACTCAATTTCATCTCTTGGCCTCGTATTCTTGATAAGATTCCACCATTGATCAGCTTCACCTTCCAAACGATATACTGCTAAGATGACTTTATCATGTTCAGAACATTGAAGAACGGAAAATATCTTTTCAGTTGTACTGATCCATTGTTCAGCAACAATTGGATCGGAAGACCCACTGAAAGAAGGTGGACGTTGCCTCATGAAGGACTCAATAGAATATTGTTCCCTTCTCTGCTCATTTGGAAGTCCAGAATGATTCATAGCTTGTGTAAGTATAGCAATACGATTTTGCACTCCATCTCCCATAACATTTGTTTGTTCAGGAGGACAATCATTGCATTGTCCATTGCATTGATCAACACGGTTCCTTCGGGTTCCAGCCATCGTCTAAAACCCAAAAAGAATAGTGTGAGAGGAAAAAATCATGCTAGGGAAAGCAACATAATAAAGGGGGAGTACCTTAAATATCTAACATCTTAGGTTTAATTCTATGATCGTTAGCGTAATTCTAGTACTATAACCTATACGTATACATAACCTTAGGGACATCCCTAGACATACCTTAGAAATATCTCTAGGGATCTCACTAACGTTTTCGCATCCTAGTTTCCAAAGGTTGACTAAACCTTTCCTCTGATACCAACTGTAGAGACCCGAAGCTTATCGTACATGAACATTTCATTACTTTTGCAGAATACTTAGTACATAACAAAAAAACACACACACAAGGATCGTAATAGTTTAGTGTCTTTGGAAACTCGAAACGTAATCTTCTAATCGTGGTGAAAGATCTCTAATATCTCCCATAAAGATCTTCCTTTTTTTTACCTAAAACCTTTCTTTATATCCTGGGGAAAAGAAAACATAAAAGGGTGAGCTCAAATGCTCAATAAGGGTAAACAAAAGAAAAATCAATCACATCATATTCATAAGAACATTACTTTTGGAAATCTTATCCTGCATAAGAGAGAGAGCATAATTTCATAACATGGGATAAATCATAGTAGTGAAATGAAATCCGAATAATCATAACTTAAAACATGAAACTTTGTGGCATACACACATAATCCTATAGAATCATATCTTATTAGTCAAGACTCATTGCCAAGACTATCTTAGTGGACAAAGTCCCTTTCTGAACCGAATCACCCTCGTTTCAGTCCTGTTTCACTGAACCGGTATAACCTACCGTTCCAGCCATGTCTATCTCATGATATATAAAATCTTCACCCAATGCATTGGAGGGAGATATAGGTCCCACCCATCTCATAATGATACCATTCTTATGTGTGCCACAAAATCATAAATCATACATCATTACATAACCCATGTAATAAAAATGGGATTATTAAACATCATGACATCATAAAACAATTCATATAATATAAATGAATTCTTAAAAATAATTCCATCACAACATAATCAAATCAATGTAATAATAGGGAAAAAAACAGAACCCTTTATTATCTTAGATGGAAAATAATTTTGATAAAACACTTGAACTCCATTCTTGAGGAAAATATCTTTTCTACTTCAAAAACACTTTTCCTTTCTTAACATGTCATACAATTTTAAACTAAAAGAAGTTGATTAAAAATAAACTTGAAAACTTGTAAAGTAAGATTCTTGGAAATAATGTTTTAAAAATCCATTCATGTCGTATAAGTTAAAAAAACATTCTTCTCGTACTTTTGTCAGAAAAGTCAAAATGTACCTCGTACGAAAAACGACAAAAGATTCCTTTCATATCTTTTACTAAAAACTCATAGAAGGGTAAAATTGGATATAAACTATTGTAGAAGGATATAAATATTACATATTGAAGAAACATGGATGTGGATGATAAAATACACCCCAGTAAATTCAAAAGTATAAACAATCTCGGATAAAAATGAGATTGTGATATTTTCCCTTACCTTAGGTCCGATTTGCTTTGTACATATCCGAAGCTCCTGTATAATGGTTTAAATAATGTTATTGACTTATTCCAGAATCATACATATTTATATGATATCATATATGGTCATATTCTTAGCTTCTTGTTAGTAATATTTCATTGTTACTTGTTACTCGGGTCCTTATTGCCTTTTGTTCTTATGCGTGTTTTGCTGAATAAATTATTATTCTTATTTTAAGGTTATAGATACCTTATATTCAGAATGGTATTAGTGTAACATATATCATATTTATTCATTCAATTCATTTATATAATTACTATGTAATGATGATCATGTAGAACGAGTCGCATCACATCGCGGAGACGGTATTCCGTACGTACGCACGAGTGATGATATCGTTCCTATGATCATGGAACTGTATTGGAGTATATATATATTATTTTAGTATCAATATTACTTTATAATAATCATAAATAGTTACTCATTACACCATTATACCCATCCTTTTAAGGTGATGGTGGAAAATGGATTACACCACGGCGTGGAGACGGTATTCCGTACGTACGCACGCGCGGTGATTTCATTTTTCCGTAGGATGGATAGAAGGTGAATTAGGGTTGTTTCATATTTATAATAACATATAAGTATGTAAGTAATACTGATGTTATTACTTTATCATGAAACAACTAAATAAGAAGAAGTTGAAGAAGAAAGAAATTGAAAAGATCGGTAATGGATATTACCTCTTCTTTGGAACGCCTCTTTGAATCCTCCACTTAGGGAACTAAGATTGGTCTTTGAAGAAGACCAGGACCTCTAGGATTATTCTAGGGAAGTAGAGAGGAGAAAATGGCAGGGCTTGGCCGAGCTTGAGTGCTCAAATTGGTGTGAGAAGGAGGGGGAGGAGGTTCCCTTTTATAAGGGAGGAGAGGGGTACCTTTGGAATAACTAAAAATATTATTTTATATTAAGGTCAAATTAGGTTTATAATGGTTCGAAAGGGTCTTATTTCGAAGCTAAAGTGGGGATGGGTCGAAATCCTCTAATCCAATAGAATTTAGACAAGTTTAGGTTATTATTTTAACCTTATCATATAGATTTAACTTTAAGTTAGATAATTTAACTTTTACCGTGTCTTCTTGTTTTCTTACACTATAAGGTTAATAAACTTACTATAAGAAGCCAAACGAACCCCAAATTGTTTATTATTAATATATATAACCTTATATAAGTCATTTGGTCGAGCCTTAGATTTTTAGGAATAAAATAACAATTAATAATATAATATTTGTTTTAAAAACTATTTTATGTCAATTTTGACACTATTTAGTAATTGATTTTTGTGAAAATCATAACAAAATGATAAGTTCGAAAAAAATTAATTAAATCAATACTAACATGTCATATTAACCTATAAAATTATTGGAATTCATAAAAAGTCTCAAATTATATTTATTTGGGTATTTATAACATCAATTATGTCAATATTTCATTAATAAGACAATTACTGCATCATCTTTGTGTCATGATAATTATTTAATCCCTAAAAATTCTAAATAAATTCCTATGATGTAGATAATTGTATTAGCTTTCTGGAGACTATTCATGTTCGAATTTTCATAAAGGTTTTCACTAAATTAAAATTATTATACTTATAAGATTTAAGAAAGTGACATGTTGTCACATTCTTTGGTTTTTAATAATAATTAAATTATTTTCATGGACAAAAGTCTATTAAATGAATCTAATCCGACCCTTAGGTGATATGGGTCGACTTTTAGTCATCCAATAGAATTTTCGCATGTGTTAGGGTAATTTTATAATATTATATTTACCCTTAATTACCCGATTTACCTTTAACTATGGTAAATAAAATTTACCGTAGTTACTATTCATAATTCCCAAAAATAAAAAGTAGCCTATTAACATAATTTGGACCCACTGATTCCAAATATGGAATCCATTTTTAAAAATTAAATACACATAAGTTGCAGAAATTAAATTAAAATTAATCCCGTTTTCGAATAAAAACGGGTTTTTGTTTAAAACATTACAAAAGATTGAATTGATTTAACCTACGAATTCAAGGTAAAATCAATGATAATGACATACATTATATTAAATGGTAAAAATATATTCTATTTATACTTTAAAACCATTCAATATTATAATTTAACCACATAAGATATTACGATGAAAAAAATTGTTTTTAATTAAAATATAGCGTGTTTTTACTATTCATTAAAATGTGAAAGTTACCAGAATAATATGAAAAATTTATCCAAAGTAAATTTTTCTTTCTTGATTCCAAAGAAGAATTTTATTTTGTCAAATTTAACTCATAAACATGTCAAAAACTATATTTAAAGTGGGTGCGCCATCAAAAGGTGGCAAAACTGCATTTTTTGAAAAATACTTATTTTACCCGAAAAATTTATTTTTTTCTTATACCATGTTCTAGAAAATGTGTAAGATGAATAATAATGTTATAAAATTCAAAATTTATCTAATACTATTCATAACAGCTAGTTTTAAATAATATTTTAATAGCATATCGTTGTTTAGCGAAACTTGGTGTTGCGTACAACACACGCTATCGTGGAAGGTCGTGATTGCGTTTCATTCAAGCCAGGTCAGAGATGTGTGTTGTGAAAACTTGTTTTGGTGTAGCGTATAACACAAGACATTAATGAAATTAAAAAGAATATTTTTTATAAAATTTCGGCGTGTTACACAAAACCTTTAACTACTCCAATACCAACACTATAAAACCCTTTTTTATCATAATTCCAAACTGGGAAGGCTTTTTATGAAATCTTGTAACGACTGAGGTATTTATATAATAATACTTTTTTCTTTTCAATTAATATTTATGAATAAGATATAAATTTTATGTTAAATAGGAACCTTTTTCTAATAGCATACTCATCATACAATAATGGGTTTTCTTGAAATATTATGTTTCCCACAATATTGAGTAAACTGAAAAATAAGATATTATTATTATTTAAAATGGTAGTTAACACATAGTTGTTCTATTTTCGGGAATAAACATAACTAACTACATTATAATTACACATATTTCGTTAAAAAATTACATTTATCCAATAAATTTTGTTGGCTTAAAAATAATGAATCTGATTTTAAGCATGAAATACTTTAATATTCTTTAAAAAGTCGATTTACCTCCTTTTGATGGCGAACCATTTTTAAATCTAGTTTTTTATCAATTTTATATGTTCTAATTGACAAAATAAAATTATTCTTTATAATCGGGACATCAAAATTTACTTTGGATGAAATTTTCGTACTTTTCTGATAAAGTTCATTTTTTAATGAATAGTGAAAAATACTGCATTTTAATTCAAAACTGCCTTTTAATCTATTTTATTGATATAGTTATATTTTACTGTTAATTTGTTTTAATGTTTAATTGTATTATATTTTTATCATTTAATTCAATTTTGTTCATTGCAAGTAATTTTACTTTGAAATTGTACGTTAACACATGTCAATCTTTTGGTAGTTTTTACTTCTTAATAACTGACTTTTTGGTTTTGACAACAGGAATAAATTTTAAATTAATTTCTGAAACTTCTGTGTTTTGAATTTGTAAAAATGAATTCCATATTCGGAATCAGGATGTATAAGTTATTTAAATAGGTAACTTTTATTTTTAGACATTATGAATAGTAACTTTAGTAAATATTTTATTTACCATGGTTAAAGGGTAAATCTGGTAAATAATGGTAAAAATAATATTATGATAATGTGAAATTACCCAAAAATGGGTCATAATCCTATTGAATGAGATATTTCCGACTAGGGTCATCCTTTGGTCTATTTTAGGACCCCATGGAGCCAATTATGTGTGAAAATGACATTTAATTTCTTTAAATTTAAAGTTAAGGAAAATATAACATAAACATATATCTTTTACTAAAACAATTTTTATATGGGGTTATATAAGTGATATATTTGACTATAAATAGTCATTAGAAATATAAAAAGAGTTTCTATATCATGTTATTTTAATTTTAATTTATATTCATCATAAAAATAAATTTATTTATGACACAATGATGATGTAGTGATTACCTTATTAATGAATGTTTTAAATAAATTAGATTATAAAAATTAAAATAAATATATTTTGAAACTTTTTATGACATCCAATAATTTTAGGGACAATTATTAATTGTTATATTTTAATTAATGAAGTTTTTTTGAAATAATTAAGTTATTATGGATTTTTTAAAGTTCGTGATATTAATAGTATATAAATTGATATAAATGAGTTTTAAAAACAAATGCTCTTTTATTAAATGATCAAATAGTCCTAAAAATATAATATATACAAAAATTACATATATAAGGTTTAAAATGTAATTAAATAACCAATTTAGGTTCTATTTTTATTTTATATTAACTATATTAACCATATATTACGAATATACAAGAATACATGATAAGAGTCAAATAAGTTAACTATGGGTTAAAGGTAATTTATAATGTTAAATTTGAAACCAAACCTTGTCTAAAAACTATTTTTTGAGAGGATTTAGAAAAATAATCATCTTATATTTGAATTAAATGAGTTTTGGACATTTTGAAAATCGAAATTCAGTTTACAATAAAATAATAATTCAAACTTTCTAAAAGAATCCCTCCTCCCTCTTATAAAAGGCCACCACCTCTAACCCTTACTCACACCTCTCAAGCCCCCTTGGATAATCCAACCTCTACCCCAAAAATCTACCAAAATCCCTCTATTCCTCATAGAATCCTTACCTTGGGCATAAGGCAATTCAAGAAGGCCTTTTATCTTAAATCAAAAGAGTTACCCGATTTGAGGTAATGTCTTCTCTCAAGATTCTTCCACTTATTTTCCTTATTCAACCCCATGAACTATATTTATTCAATTATTTTATAAACAAACCAGTATATTCAGTATACTATGATGTTTTTATGAGAATTACTTGACCTACACTCACACACACCTCCATCTAATTGATTTAGAACATACTATTTCTGTGGACGGTGAACTACTACCTCACGAAATGATGATTGTTCAATTATCTCTTACAGCCTCTCATAGTGGCCATTATGAGGTAAATGTATTTATATATTATATATATTATATTTATATTGTATCTATTCATATTTATTTTTCATTTACAAAATACTTTATTGCTTTCCATAATGCATAAATGTGATAATTTATTGTGGGGAAGTGTGGACTACCGCCCCCTCAAAGTGATATGACTCATTCATGCAATACATAGAATGTATAAAGGATTCAATTAATGAAATTATGTAAAATATATAATGTATATATTATATTGTAATTGTAATATACCTATTTATCATTTAGTTTTCATTCCTTTAAATATGAAAAAGAAATGAAAGTAGTGTTCATTCGTACGTACGGCTTACGGTCTCCATGAACGGTGCATTTCATTTCTTATATACAAATGTTATGGACTATTATAAATACTTATATAATTGATCTTAATAAATTTATACTGTATATATATTATATTTAAATCATGAATACAATTTTGAAGATAATGGACTTTTGACCACATTAACAATTTATAATTATAACAAATTCATTCTTGACTCAAGTACCGAACATCAACAAAATGGCTGATATGAACTTGAATAATTATATAATTGTTATATAAAGATAATAAGTGATATAAAAGGAATAATAAATATGAAATGTTTTGTGAATCCATTAAAACATAACTTTATTTTATCATTCATGAATATGAAGAAAGAGTGAGACAATTCGGACTCAAGGTAAGGGACCCTTTCACCCTCCACTTTTAGTCAAAGACTTATTTAATGTTATGTATTTTAATTTGAATTTTATTTTGTTGGTATATGTTCCTATAAATCCTTATTGATACACATTTTATTTCCAAGTGATTAGAGACACTTTTCTCTCCCATCAACTCATTTTTTGAATTTTAATGTGACGTTATTAGGCTTCTGAATTTTCATAGGGGACTTTGTCACAATATCCTTTCATTGAGGCGTATTTTTTGAATATATGGCACTTTATTTTAGAAAGTTTATAATAAACCCCTTTGAATTTTACTTTCATTCAAATATAATCTTTTATCTACAAATTGTTTTACTAAAGAAAAAAAATAATTTTTTTAACGTATACAGTGACAATGACCTCTCTGCCACCGTAATCATTATATATCTTTCTATATATGAATTAATGTTTTTAAAAGGAAAATAAATCCCTTATCCCATTTTTGTGTTTTCTCTTATTAAAAATGTTTTTTTAAAAGTAATTTTTATTTCAATATCTTGAAATTATTTATTTTATTTTCAAATGAAAAGTTATTAGAGAAATGTTGATATTTTCAATATTTTATGTGTTAAGACTATATAATGGAACTTGGATATTTGACGGGTGGTTACGTGATAAACCAATGATGGGTGGTTACGTGATAAACCAAAGTATGGTTGGTTTTGGGATAAACTAAGGATATTTGGTTACGTTATAACCTCTAATGCATTGAGTATAGAATTCAGCCGTATAGCTATTCTATTTAGTGATATGTGTGGAAGTAGTCCATATGGTTATTCTATTAAAGTATGTTTATGTCCCATGTTGCCTTTATATTATATATGTTTCTTTCTATGGGATTTATGATAATATTATGGTTATAAAAATAGTAGGAAATAAGATTATATTTAGTGGAGTTTTTTTTCTATTTCTTAAAGGAGAAAAGTATTGCTTTATGATAATGTTTTCATGGTTTACATGTTGTTTGGAAAAACTAATCATTTTCATTATTTATTTATCCCTTGCTCATATTTTTATGCTCATACCCATTTTTGAAATGTTTTTCACATGACATAAAGATGAATAGGGACAAGGATGGGATTAAGGAAAAGCCATGTTTTTTAAATCTTGGAAATAAACATGTCTCTTTTTAAAGAGTTTTTTTAATGAAAAAATTATATAGTGAGTAGAAATGTCTACATGTAATATTCAATTTGTTATGTATAATTTATAATCTAATTCCCTAAATATATAAAATCGAAAAGATCCTCAATGTGAATTATTAACTTAATTCAATATTACGTAATGATTAAGCATGGGGCCTTAAAGTTGGTTTTAAAGGTTGGTTTAGATAAATTTAGAGGTTAGGGTATTATTTAAGCATAAGTAACATAACCATAATGGTTAGGATATTAGAAAGAGTCACAGTTTTTTTAGATATATTGAATGAGTTTAAGATAACAAGAACAATTATACCTTATTGTTTACCCTCCTCATAATATATTATGTGATGATTTTTATAATATAATCACACTGACATTGTTAGTATTAGTAAATGGTTGGATCTAGCAGGCACCAAAGTTGCAATGGATATGAAGGAAATTGTGACAATTTTCTAACTGAAAAACTAAATGAAATGGGAACTACAATGAGAACTCTTGTGGTTATTCTCAACCAATTATCTAAAATCATGATTGACTACTTGAACCTTGGTGATTTTCTAAGGCATCGTATATGCAAGAAACAAATACCTATGGAACTTTGGGTAATAATTATAAAGGTAATTATATTCAAAAAACCTATGTGTCAAGGGTCTAAAAATAAACACCTAGAAAAATTCCTTAAAGGGACAGTAAGATGTTATAGATTTGGTAAGGAAGGTCATAAAGAAATAAAATTCCATGGAAAAAGGAAGCATTCAGTTGACTCTAGTAAAAGGAAAGAATATATTTATAATGGATCAATTGAATGTTTTAAATTAAGTCTACATGGTCATTACACAATTATATATCCTAAGAATAAGTTTTAGGAATGGGATCAGCAGTACCACACAAATATATGTTTACCAATGTCCAATTCCATTCTAATTGAGGATGAGGAAACTAGAAATGACCTAGGAAAGGTATGGATTGTTTCTTAGTTGATATTTTGATATTATTGAATATTAGGATATGATTCATGATTTTTTTTATAAAAAAGATGTATTATGGAATAAGTTTAAAAAAATAAATCATCATGGAAAATTCTGGATGATTAAGATGTCTACATTTTAGAAATTTGAGGGTTATGTTATATATTCGGGTGATGAAATGTTTAAAAGGCTTAATGCTCTTTGTCGATGGGATTACTTTGGAATAATTTTCTCCTGTATGTGTAACCCTACAGTTTGTTATGTGAAAATTCTATTTCAGGAAAAATTATCTTTTCTTTTGTGGATATAGTTATAAATAAACATTTGGGTTTATATGATCCTTGAATTTTAGGCAATTACAGGTTATTGATTTTGGGGATGAAAGTGAGAGGTATGAGATAACATTTGTGGTTATAATATGTTATGGTTATTTTTTTGTAATTTAACTCATTTTCAGAAATGTTATAAAATTTTATTGTTTTTGAAGAAGGAAAACACACTGACCGTGTGACAACCCGTCACGTCGGAAAAATCTGTGGAAATTGAACCCACAACCAAAGTGTGAGTATGATTTATTGTCTACCACTGGACTATGTGAAGTCCCTGGTTAGTATAAAAAATTCTTTTTAGTTAAATGGTTTTATGGATCAAGAATATGTTGATTTTTGGAACTTGTGATTTATCAAAGGGATATCCAAAGTATAGGAAAATGATTTAGTGATTAAGTGACAAATGTTATTTTGGAAGTTGTTCAATATTTTGGGAACACTATATGCCTAAGGAAAACAGAATAATATGGGATTTAATTTGAGGATTAATAGTGGAATTTTATTTTGGAAGAATATAGGTTTTTATTGTGGGCTTATAGAAATTTGGATTATTTATGGAAATGATTGACCTATCAAAGAGAATATGTGATTAAGTTAATTACTTTTAAGTATGTGACTTTAAGAGTATTCGATGTTATTTGGAGATAAATATTAATATTTATTGTGGAAGACTGTGTGATCAAATCCCTCTAAATTGTTTGTTTCAAACTTAGTTTAAATTTTTTTTAATAATTTTAAGGACAATTGTTTTTTGAATTATATTTTTTGAACATTGGGTATTGTTTGTTTAATTTTGGAGATTAAGAGAAGTATTTATTTCTATAAAAGATTATCCTTTTTAGGAATCATCTAATCCGGTACTAACCATTTTAGTTTTGGTTAATGTATAAAGAAAATGTAAATTTATAGTTCATCTTTTTTGGATTTTGTGATTCTCTAGAATTTGATTCTAGCACTTTAGGTGTGACCAAGTCATCTTGAATACTCATTGTTTGGAGAAAAGATGAGTTTTTTGTAGATATTTATTAAAGGATGAAACTCTACTTGAAAAGTAAGTATATATATCCTTATATTCTTAGTCAATCTCATTAATAAATTCCTCAACACTATGAAAATGAACTTAAAAAAACTTGGTCTGTTTACTCTTCCTAATAGTTAATGAAATATTGTTTAACATATAACAATTTCATGGTTTTCTGGTTGTTAACTTTCTCTTGATCATGTTTTCTATAACTCTCCATCATAACATGATGGTTTCTTTTCTCTTCCATATAAAAGTTTTACTACATGGAAACCTAGTATGGGTTATCTTGGGTGACCATTGTACTTCTCTTTATTTCTTTTAAAGTGATAGTTTTGTTGAATATTTTTCCGATGTGGGCCTTTCAATGAATTTTCTATGTCCAATTTTAAAATAGTGAGGATGCAATTTCCAAAAAGGGGGAAGGATGTAATGACCCTGGTATTTGTATAATAATAATGTTTTCATTTATATTAATATTTATGAATAATATTTCAATTTTATGTTAAATAGGACACTTTATCTGATAACATACTCAACACACAACAATGGGTTTCCTTGAAATCTTACGTTGCAAACAACATTGAGCTATACTGAAAAATAAAATAATATTAGTATTATTTTAAATGGTAGTTATCGCATATTCGTTGTATTATAGGTAATGAACACAACTAACTACATTGTGATTACACATGTTTGTTAAATTTTTTTACATTTATCCAATAAATTTTAGAGGCTTAAAATAAGAATGAATCTGATTTTAAGCATGAAATACTTTAATATTCTTTAAAATGTTGATTTATTAAATTTTGATGTGAAACCCTTTTAAATATAATTTTTCTCACATTTATATGTTTTATTTTGAAAAATAAAATTATTATTTTGAAGCAGGACATCAAAATTTACATTGGATGAAATTTTGGTATTTTTCTTATAAAGTTCATTTTTTTAATGAATAGTGAAAAATACTATTTTTAATTCAAAAATTCCTTTTAGTATAATTTATTTATATAGTTATATTTTAAATTTAATTTATTTTAAAGCATAATTATATTTTATTTTTATCATTTAATCCAATTTTGGTCATTTTAAGTAATTTCACTTTGAAATTAGACATAAACGCATGTCAATCTTTCGGTATTTTTTACTTCTTAAAAACAGGTTTTTTGGTTTTAACAATGCGAATTAATTTTAAATTAATTTCTAAAAATTAGGTGTTTTTAATTTGGAAAAATCAATTCCTTATTTTAAATCATGAGTTCCAAATTATTTAAATATGTAACTTTTATTTTTAGACATTAGGAAAAGTAAGTTCAGTAAATATTTTATTTACCATGGTTAAAGGATAAATATGGTAAATAAGGATAACAAATTATATTATAATAACATTAAATTACCCAACCACATGTCCTAATACTATTGTATGAGATATTTCTAACCATGGTCGTATTTGGGTCGATTTTAGGACCACATGGAGCCACTTGTGTGTGAAAATAACATTTAATTACTTTTATTTTAAAGTTAAGGAAAATATAACAGAAACATATATCTTATACTAAAACAATTTTTATATAGGATTATATAAGTGATATATTTGACTATAAATATTCATTAGTAGGCTAAAAATATTTTATACATCATTTTATTTTATTTATAATTTTTAGAAATTATATAAATAAATTTATTTATGACACAATTATGATGTAGCGATTACGTTATTAACAAATGTTTTAAATAAATGAGATTATAAAAAATAAAATAAATTTATTTTGAAACTTTTTATACTATAAACAAATTATTGGGATAATTATGACTTTTAATATTTGAATTAATAATGGTTTTTCAAAATAATCAAGTTATGGATTTTTTAAAAGCCATGATATGAATAGTATATAAATTGACATAAATGAGTTTTTAAAACAAATATTATTTTAATAAATGATATAATAGTCTTAAAATTATTTGATTTGTCCAAATTACTTATATAAGGTTTAAAATTCCATTAATTAACCACTTGAGGTTCTATTGGAATTTTATAGTAACTATATTAACCATATAGTATGAATATGCAAGAATGCATGGTAAGAGTCAAATAAGTTAACTAAGGGATAAATCTAAATGATAAGGTTACATTTGTAACCAAAAATTGTCTAAGAACTATTGGTTCAGAGGATTTAGAACAATAATCATCTTATTTTAAAATTAAATGAGTTTTGGACCTTTTAGAAATCGAAATTCAGTTTATAATAAAATAATCTTTCAAACTTTCCTAAAGTACCCCTCCTCCCTCTTAGAAAACGGCAACATCTCTTACCCTTACTCACACATATAAATACCCCTTGTATCATCCAAAATATTCCAAAATAATCTTTCAAAATTACTATATTCCTCCTAGAATCCATACCTTGGGCAAAAGGAAATTTAAGAAGGAATTTTAGCTTAAATCCAAAGGAGTTACTCAATTTTAGGTAATGTCTTCTCTTAAACTTCTTCCATTTATTTTGCTTCTCCAACCCGCTAAACTATATTTATTCAATTATTTTATAAAAAACCAGTATCTTCATTATAATAAGATATATTCATGATAATTATTCGACCTACAATCACACACACCTCCATCTAATGGATTTAGAACATATTGTTTCGGTGGACGTCGAACTAGTGTATCACAAAATGATGACTATTGAATTATATTCTACCACCTCTCATGGTGGAAATTATGATGAAAATATATTTATATATGATATATATTATATTTATATTGTCTCTATTCTTATGTATTTTTCATTTACATCATACCTTTATGCTTTTCATAATACGCAAATACAACAATTTCATTTGAGGAAGTGAGGACTACCGCCCCCTTAAAGTGATATGACTCGTTCATTATAAACATGGAACATATAAAGGATGTAATTAGTGAACTTATGTAACATATATAATATAGATATTATAATTTAATTATAATATACCTATTTATCATTTAGTTTCCATTCCTTTAAATATAAAAAAGGAATGAAATTAACGTTCATGCGTACGTACGGCTTACTGTCTCCAGGAACGGTGCATTTCATTTCTTATATCCAAATGTAATGGTCTATTATAAATAAATATATAATGGATCTAAATACATATATACTGGATATATATTATATTTTAATCATTAATAAAATTCTTTAGATAATGGAATGTTGACCACATGGACAATTTATAATTATAACAAGTTTATTCTTGACTCAAGTACCAAACATTGAAAAAATTATTGATATGAACATGGATAATTATATAATTTTTTTATAAAGGTAATAAGTGATATAAAAGGAATAATAAATATGAAAAAGTTTGTGAATCCAGTAGAAATTTACTTAATTTTATTATTTACGAATATAAAGAACTAACAAGACAAGTCGGACTCAAGGTAAGGGACCCTATCACCCTTCTCTTTTTGTCAAAGACTTATTTTATGTTGTGTGTTTTAATTTCCATTTTATTTTTTTGGTATATGTGCCTCTATATCCATATTTCTGTACATTTTTTTTCAAGTGATTAGAGACCCTTTTCTCTCACATCAACTTATTTTCTGAATTTTAAAGTGACGTCGTTAGACTATCAAATTTTCAAAAGGGACTTCATCTCAATATCCTTTCATTGAGGCATGTTTTGAGAATATACACCTACTTTTTTTACATGGTGCAAAATAAACCCCTTTTAATTTTTCTTTCAATCAAATGGAATCTTTTATATACGATTCATTTTACTAAACGACAAAAGGAATGTTTTTAACGTATGTTGTGACAATGACCTCTCCGTAGTCTTTATCATTATTTGGCTTCCTCTATAAGCCCTAATGTTTTTAAAAGGAAAATAAATAACTTATTCCCTTTTTGGGTGTTTTCATATTGAAAATGGTTTTTTAAATGGGTTTTTTATTTCAATATCTTGTAATGATTTATTTTATTTTCAAATGAAATGTAATTAGTGAAATGTTGATTTTTCCAATATTTTATGTGTTTTGATTATGTAATGGTACTTGGAAATTTGACAGGTGGTTATGTGATAAACCAATGATGGGTAGTTATGTGACAAACCAAATGAATATTGGTTCAATGATAAACCAATGACGGGTGGTTACATTATAACCTTCAATGCATTGGGTATGGAAGTCGGTCGTATAGATATACCATTTAGTGATATGTGTGGAATTTGAATGTATGGTTATTTAAAATAAGTATGTATATGTCCCAGGTTACCTTTATATGTTATATGTTTATTTATATGGTCTTTATAGTAATCTTTCAGTTACAAAAAAGTGTAAGAAATGAGCTTATATTCAGTGAAGTATTTTTGCTACATCTTAAAGGTGAAAAGTATTACTTTATGATAATGTATTCATGGTTTACATATTATTTTGAAAAACTAACAGGGTTATTTATGAGGTATTAATTTAATGGTTTAAATGTGGTTTACATGGTCATTACACAAATATATGTCCTACGAAGAAGGTTCAAGAATTAGATCATTAGTTCTGTATAAATATATGTTTACCAATGCCCAATCCCATTCCAATTGAGGATGAAAAAACTAACAATTACCTATGAAAGGTATAGATTATTTCTTAGCTGATGTTTTGATATTATTGAATCTTAGGATATGATTCATGATTTTATTTGTAAAAAATAAGTATTAAGGAATAATTTGAAAAAAAATAGGGATCATGGAGAATTAAGGAAGATTTAGTTGTCTGGATTTTAGAAATTAGAGGGATATGTTAGATATCTTGGTGATGAAATGTTCAAAAAAAATTAATACTCTTTGTTTATGGGATTACTTTTGAAGACTTTTCTCTTGTATGTGTAATCCTATAGTTTGCTTTGTGAAAATGTTATTTGCGGAAGAATTGTCTTTTCTTTTGTAGATATAGTTATAATGAACCATTTGAATCTATATGATCCCTGAATTTGAGGTAATTAATTGTTATCAATTTTTGGAATGAAAATGCAAGGTGTGAGATAACATTTGTGGTTAAAATATGTTATGGTTATTTTTAAGGAATTTATCTCATTTTTTGGAATGTTATAAAATTATATATTTTTTGAAAAAGGACAACACACAGACTGTGTGAGAACCCGTCATTTCAGACAATTCCACGGGAATTAAACCCACAACCAATGTGCGACTAGGATTTATCACCTACCACTGGACTATGTGATGTCTCTAGTTTGTATGAATAATTATTTTTAGCTAAATGATTTTATCGATCAAGAATATGTTCATTTTGGGAACTTATGATTTATCAAATGGATATCTTTATTATTAGAAAATGATTTTTTGATTAAGTAATAAATGTTATTTTAGAAGATTCTCACTCTTTAGGGAACACTATATGACTTAGGAAAATAGAACACTATGGGATTTCATTTGAAGAGTAATGGTGCAATTTTATTTTGAACGAATCTATGTTTTTATAGTTTACTTATAGTGATTTGGATTATTTGTGGAAATGATTAACCTATCATATAGAATATGTGATTTGGTTAATTACATTTAAGTTTCTGACATTAAGACTAGTTGGTTTTATTTATAGATAAATGTTAAGATTTATCGTGGAAGACTATGTGATCAAATCCTTGGGATTTTTTTGGTTTCAAACTTTGTTTGAATAATTATGAAGAATTTAAAGTAAAATTGTTTATTTAATGGTATTTGTTGAACTTTGTGTATTTTTTTTATTTTTGGAGATTAAGAGTGGTATTTATTTCTATAGGGGATTATCCTTTTGGGGAATCATCAAATCTTGTACTAAACATTTTAGTTTTGGATAATTTCTAAAGACAATGGAAATATATAGTTCATATTCTTTATATTATTTGATTCTATAGAAGTTGATTCTAGCACATTATGTGTGACCAAGTCATTTTTAATACTCATCGTTTGGAAAAAATATGCGTTTCTGGTAGAAATTTATTAAAGGATGAAACTCTACTTGAAAAGTAAGTATATCTCCTCATGTTCTTAGTAAATCTCCTAAAAAAATTACTCAACATTATAAAATGGAACTTAAAACAAAAAACATTGTATGTTAACTCTTACTACTGGGTAATCAAAGACCGTTTAACTTATCACAAGTATATGGTTTTCTGGTAGTTAACTTTATCTTGATCATTTTTATATCACTCTCCATCAGAACTTGATGGTTTGTATTCTCTTCCATATCCATATTATCCTACATTGAAACCTAGTATAAGTTATCTCGGGAGACCTTTTTAATTCTATTTATTTCTTTTAAAGTGATAGTTTTATTGACTATTTTTCTGATGTGGGACTTTCAGTGAAGTTTCCAAGCCCAATTTTAAAATTGGGAAGACATGATTTCCAAAAGGGGGAAGGATGTAATAACCCAGGTATTTATATAATAATAATTTTTCATTTATATTAATATTTTTAAATAATATGTCAAATTTATGTTAAATAGGACACTTTTTCTGATAGCATACTCAAGACACAATAATGGGTTTCTGTGAAATCTTATGTTGCACACAACTTTGAGCTATACCGAAAAATAAAATAATATTATTATTATTTTAAATGGTAGTTAACACATAGTTGTTATATTTTTAGGAATGAACATAACTAACTACATTATGATTACACATGTTTGTAAAAAAAATTTACATTTATCCAATAAATTTTAGAGGCTTAAAATAAGAATGAATCTGATTTTAAGCATGAAATACTTTAATATTCTTTAAAAGGTCGATTTACCGCCTTTTGATGGGGAACCCTTTTTAAATCGAGTTTTTGTCACATTTATATGTTCTATTTGGAAAAATAAAATTTTTCTTTAGATTCATGACACAAAAATTTACATTGGATGAAATTTTGGTATTTTTCTGATAAAGTTCATTTTTTAAAGAATAATGAAAAATTCTATATTTTAATTCAAAAATTCCTTTTAATAAAATTTATTTATATAGTTAGATTGTACTTTTAAATGGTTTTAAATTATAATTAGATTATATTTTTATAATTTAATCCAATTTTGGTCATTTTAAGTAATTTCACTTTGAAATTGAACATAAACACATGTCAATCTTTTGGTCGTTTTTACCTCTTAAAAACATGCTTTTTTCTTTTGACAACGTGAGTTAATTTAAAATTAATTTCTGAAACTTATGTGTTTCTAATTTTGAAAAATCTATTAATTATTTGTAATCATGAGTTACAAATTATTTAAATATGTAACTTCTATTTTTAGACATTAGGAATAGTAACTTCAGTAAATATTTTATTTACCCTAGTTAAAGGGTAAATCAGGTAAATAAGGGTAAAAAATAATATTATAATATTATTAAATTACCCTAACACGTGTCATAATCCTATTTAATGAGATATTTCCAACCATGGTCATATTGGGGTCGATTTTAGGACCCCTTGGATCCACTTGTGTGTGAAAATGACATTTAATTGCTTTTAATTTAAAGTTAAGGAAAATATAACATAAATATATATCTTTTACTAAAAATATTTGTATATGGGATTATATATTTGATCTATTCGACTTTACATATTATTTATAAAGATAAAAATATTTTCTATATCATGGTATTTTATTTATAATTTTTATACATTATATAAATAAATTTATTTATGACACAGTGATGATGTTGTGATTACCTTATTAATGAATGTTTTAAATAAATAAGATTATAAAAATTAAAATAATTTTATTTTGAAACTTTTTATACCATCCATGAATTTTATGGATAATTAAAACTTTTTATATTTTACTTAATAATTTTTTTTAAAAGAATCATGTTTTTATAGATTTTGTAAAATTCATGATATGAATAGTATATAAATTGACATTAATGAGTTTTTAAAACGAATATTATTTTATTAAATGATATAATAGTCCTAAAAATTTAAGATTAAGCCAAATGACTTAGATAAGGTTTCAAAGGTCATTAATTAACAACTTTTGGTTTTATTGAAATTTTATAGTAACTATATTTACCATATAGTATGAACATGCAAGAATACATGGTAAGAGTCATATAAGTTAACTAAGGGATAAATCTAAATGATTAGGTTAAATTTGAAACAAAATTTTTCTAAAAACTACTGGTTGAAAGGATTTATAGCAATAATCGTCTTATCTTAAAATTGATGGAGTTTTTGACCTTTTTTAAATCGAAATTCTGTTTATTATAAAATAAGATTTCAAACTTTTCTAAAGTACCACTCCTCCCTCTTATAAAAGGCCGCCATCTCTAACCCTTACTCACACCTCTCAATACCGCTTGGCTTATCTAAACTCTTCCCAAATAATCTACCAACATTACTAAATTATTCTTAGAATCCAAACCTTGGGTTGAAGTAAATTCAAGAATGTATTTTAGCTTAAATCAAAAGGAGTTATTCGATTTATGGTAATGTCTTCTCTGATGTTTCTTCCATTTATTTTCTTTATCCAACCCCCTAAACTCTCTTTATTCCATTATTAAAAAACTAATCCAGTATATTCAGTATACTAGGATTTTTTTTATAATAATTATTCTACATAAACTCAGAAACACATCCATCTAATGGATTTAGAACATACTATTTCTGTGGATAATGAACTACTGCATTACGAAACGATGATTGTTCAATTATATCCTACTACCTCTCATAGTGGAAATAATGATGGAACTATATTTATATATGATATATATTCTATTTATATTTTCTCTATTCTTCTATATTTTTCATTTACATCATCCATTTATGCTTTCCACAACATGTAAATAAGATAAGTTCATTTGAGGAAGTGCGGACAACCACCCACTCAAAGTGATATGACTCGTTCATGATATACATGGAATGTATAAAGGATGTAATTAATGAAATTATATAACATATATAACATATATATTATACTGGAATTATAATATATCTATGTATCATTTTGTTTTCATACCTTTAAATATGAAAAAGAAATAGAGTTAATGTGTACGTACGGCTTACCGTCTCCATGAATGGTGCATTTTATTTCTTATATCCAAATGATGTGGACTATTATAAATACATATATACTAGATCTAAATACAAATATCATTTATAAATATTATATTTAAATTATGAAAACAATTCTGGATAAAATGGACTTTTGACCACATGGACAATTTATAATTATAACAAATTCATTCTTGACTCAAGTACCGAACATCGACAAGACGACTGATATGAACTTGAATAATTATATAATTGTTATAGTAAGATAACAAGTGATATAAAAGTAATAATAAATATGAAATTTTTTTGAATCAAGTAGAATTTAACTTAATATTATTGTTCAGGAATGTAAAGAACGAATGAGAAAAGTCAGACTCAAGGTAAGGGACCGTTTCACCCGCATGTTTTAGTCAACGACTTCTTTTATGGTATGTCTTTTAATTTCAATTTTATTATGTTGGTGTATGTTCCTAAATATCCATATTTATATATATTTTATTTCCATGTGATGAGAGGCCCTTTTCTCTCCCATCAACTCATTTTCTAAATTTTAAAGTGACGTCGTTAGGCTGCTGAATTTTTGTAAGGGCCTTCGTTCCAATATCCTTTCATTGAGGCATGTTTTGAGAATATACACCTCCTTATTTTACACGGTTAATAATAAACCACTTTTATATTTACTTACATTCCATGGTAATATTTTATCTACGAAGAATTTTACTAAATGACAAAAGGAATGTTTTTAATGTATGTTGTGACAATGACCTCTCTGTCGTTATAATCATTATTTGGATTCCTCTATAAACCTATATGTTTTTAAAAATAAAATCAATCCCTTATTCCCCTTTTGTGTGTTTTCATATTGAAAATGGATTTTGAAATGGATTTTCTCATTAAATATCCTGAAATAATTTCTTGTGGTTACAAACGAAATGTTATTAGTGAAATGTTGATATTTGCAATGTTTTATGTGTTATTATTTTATAATGGTACTTTCACATTTATAAGGTAGTTAAATGATAAACCAATAATGGTTGGTTACATGATAAACCAAATGATGGGTGGTTCCGTGATAACCCAAGGGTGGGTAGTTACGTTATAACCTCAAATTCAATGGGTATAAAAGTCAGTTGTATTGCTATTCCATTTAGTTATATGTGTGTAAGTCGACCATATAGTTATTTCATTTAAGTATGTTTATGTCCCAAGTTACCTTTATATGTTATATGTTTTTTTCTATGGGATTTATGGTAATATTTCGGTTATAAAATGGGTAAGAATTTATCTTATATTTAGTGAAGTGTTTTTTTACTTCTTAAAGGTGAAAAGTATTTTTTTATGATAATGTATTCATGGTTTACATGTTGTTTTGAAAAAAATACATTTTTCTTTCTTTATATGTCCCTTACTGTGATTTTTATGCTCATACCAAGTTTTGAAACGTTTTTCACAGGACTTCAAGACGAATAGTTTCAACAATGGGATCAAGGAAAAGTCATGCAGTTTATATTATGGAACTAAACATGTCTCTTTTTAAAGAGTTTTTGTTTTATAAAAAAATGGATAATGAGTAGAAGTGTCTACTTATAATATTCATGTTGTTATTTATATGTTATGACCAAATTCTCTAAATATATAAACCCAAAAAGATCCTCAATGCCAATTATTTACTTAATTCAATATTATGTAATGTCTAAGGTCGGGGTCTTACAAAACCAATATAAGTTGTCTGAAGAAGAGGTAACGTACTTAAACTAGAATTTTTATATTTTTTTTCTCACAAATCCTTAAAATATAATTAAAACATGATCATACAAAAACTGAAGTATCTTATATATAATTAAATTTTATTACATTATTTTCATAACCTATACCCATCTCCTCTTCTATAAAATGGGAAATGAAATTGTTGATTATGTGAACATCGGACTAACACCACCTGAAACAATATAATTTTCTTTTCATCACCACCATTAATAGATGAATATAATAATGGATTTATAGAATTTATATAATATTTATGAAATTATTATAATTATGTAATTTTATATCACATATAACTTCTTACGTTCCGTTCCATTTAAAATACAATAATTTCTCTCATGTGAAATGTATTCAACCACCATGTGAATCGATGTTATTCATTTTCCACTTATGATTTACATGGAAGGTAATAAGGATTAATTTATTAAATATATGTGATATATATTAAATTATATTTATTTTTTAAAATTAATATATATCTCACTTTCTTACCCATTCACCCATTAAGTAAATGATAATGTTTTTCATATGTATGTATGACCTACCCTCTCTATGAAGAGATGTGATCCATTCTCCATCATAAAAAATTAATATTTATTATAAATATTTATATAATGAAATAAAATTGTATTGATAAAATTAATATCATTATAGAGATTATGAAACGATATAATATGTGCTATAACTATAACATTCATATGAAAACATGAGTGACTAAACAAGGCAATAAACAACCAAAATAATGGAAATAATGAAATATTATTAATGAATATGTGATAAGATATTATAATAGAATCATATATTCTATTGTAAATATGAATATAGTTCTATAATAACCTGATATCACTATTAAAATAGTTATATGGGAGGATAAATCATGTTTAAACCATTTTAAGTACGAGGTAAGGGACTTCATCGCAATTTCCCTTCATTAAGGTATATTGTAATTTTATGTAAACAATTATTTTATAAGGTGTATATACTGTACCATTTTCATTTAATATCATTATTTATTCATAATTTATGGTATTTGATGTTTAAATTTCAGATATTTTATCTATGGGGAATTTACTTGAAAATTACCACGTAGTAAAGAATTTCATAACTCAATTTCTTTGGTTAGGTTATAATACATCTTCATTGTATTTCACAATATAATATTATGTGTGGAAAGAATTTGTAAAAAAAATTATGTTTTATTTCCACATGTTTTATGTTGATTTTAATTTGATATACATAATTTATTCATTTATTAATTCTGAATTAATGGTTTTGATCTTTTGGGGGGTTTATTTCACAATCTCAATTTATTTAGGATTATTTAGAATTGAATTTCCCTTGAAGGAAATTATTTTCTAATTATATAATATAAAAATTAATTTTCTTATCCTATGGTTATTCATGATGTTTTCATGTAATGTTACCATTTTATCACTATTTTGTAATTAATGTGAGTGAGAAAATGTTTTTAATAAAATATGACTTCATTTCTCTCTTCGGTCGAATATCCTTATCATAAAAATCCATGTTTTATAAAAATATTTTCAAAACTATTTTTGAAATTTTTTAAATTATTTATTAATTTAATTTTTTAACATTTTTAAATTTTAAATAATTTCTTGAATGGATTCTTCAAGTCAGTTTCAAAACATAGACATTTGGATTTTAACAACAAAGTCAAAGGAAAATTTTTTATCAGTTATGGCATGAAGGGAATTTCTAGCTATCATGACCACTCAATAATTTAAATAAACTTTTATAAGATTCAATGATAATAATTGATAAAATGTATTTTCAAAATGTTTTTTCAACATTTAGTTTTAAAAGGTATTTTTCAATATGAAAATGATATTTTCCTAAAGAATTTTCTTAATGATCCTTATATAATATTTTTATTCATTTATGAAAAAAATAAATTCTTTTAATTATACTACACTATAAATAGGTTTTATTGATACCATAATTATTCTTTATAAGGATGTTTTATGGTCATTTTTACTAAATAATGTATGGGGATTCACTTACCTGATTCATTTTTTAGTCATAAATATTTACTTGAAATATTCATTATCTTATAACCAATGGAAATAACCTCCACCCAAATATACATACTATTTATCATGGATATATTTATTTTATAAAACATATATCATTTATACATAAAGTATATATATTAACATATATTTATTTATCTAGTGAAATATTGATAATTATTTATTCCTTACTCAATACAGATATTTGCTGATAAGGAATATTGTTCATGAATCAAATAAGTTATTGGATATGTGAGTAATGCTTTGGAAATTCACTGATTGGTGGGGCATGGATTTATATATCACCTTGATGAATTAGTAATCTCACAAGGTGACTCAATAAGCTAGAATAAAATGGGGTTTTCCATTATTTTAATGTATCCTCTGAAAGGTCTTAACAGTAGAGATATCAGGATGCCTAATATCATGATGTCTAATAATTAATAATTTTCGTCATGATGATTATTTTATTATTTATAAAATTTTTTCCAATAAAATAATCTTTGGATGACTTTTATTTATCAGTTTATCAATTAAATGGAATGTGATTTGTTTTATTTACCTCTCCATATTGATTGGGTGTTATCTTTTCAGGATAGTCAAGTAATTAATTAAATGTAATTCTTTATCAGATATTTTTATTTCCATATTGATTATTATTTATCTATTCATGATAGTCATATTATTTAAATATAATATTTGATCAATTATTTAACTTTTTTTATTGATTATTCCTTATCTAATCATGGTATCCAAGTTATTTAAATAGAATGTGTGTTTAGTTACATAGATTTCCCTATTGATTATTCCTTATATATTCATTATAGTGAAGCTATTTAAATGGGATGTGTGTTCATAAAATTAAATTGACATATTGATTATTCCCTATTTATTATTCATCATTTACTCATGATATATTTTGATTCATGTAACATTGTTTGAGAATTTGAGCTCAACTTAATTTTTTTCCTTTCCCATGATTTCAATAAGAATACTATGAATGCAATGAATGGATATTATAAAGAGAATGATGATTTTATAACAAAAATATGTTGTAATTTATGTATTCATTTTTCATATAGGAATAATGTATGTATCCAGTCTAACATGACTAAAAAACTATTTAGTCCTTCAAGACACAATTCCTTGTATCTAGTTTTAATGTAGTAAAGTAACCATTGGCTCTAAGATACTGGTGTCAAGGATATTATATTTTGTATCAATGAAATTTTAGTAGAATCCATGGGAAGTATATTTTCGAGAACATATATTAGGTAAAATAATAATGTGATATAATTTTATGAACATTGTAGAAGAACATCATAATGTTTGGGTAAGTTAGATATTATGTAGTTTTTCATAGATAACATCCATGTCTGGATACTGCAAGTGGACATGGTTCTTTCTAAGATGTACCTTGGTTTAATTACTCCAAAAAAATTCATCTCCATTAACTTGAGTGTTGCCTAGTATATAAAAATGGTCCTTATTGTATGCTTTGTTCTTCACTCCCTGGTTATATGATTTATATAATTCATATTTTCCATAAAAACTATTATGAAAATTCAAAATAGATGATGAAAATGTATTTCCTTGGGTATAATTAAGTTGTATTATATTGGAAATAAGGTGTCATGATTTGGATATTAAATAAGTGATTCTTCATTAATATGTGTTTTACCACTATGAATATTGTTTCTCACAATATTATTCTTAGTTTTAGTTAGTTATTATATCCTAAAAGAATCGATTAAACATTTATTATGAAGGAGTGTGTGATGACTATGAGAAGCCAAATAGGCTGATGAATAAAGTGAAAGATATTATGATTAAGCTTGATAAATTATCTTGAAATATGATCAAAATAATAAAAATTAACCAACTCCTAAACTCATAAATTAAAGGAGGATAGAGTTCTATAAGATCTTAATTAGTGGAGACTAGGGGAATTAAGGACACATTTCATTCATGTCATAAATTTCGAAATTGATACCTTGGAAATTGTCTCAAAGGAATCAAAAAAATTATTTATTTCTGGAAAGTACGTAAATAAAGAAATAAATTTTTTTGGAAAAATAAAAATTACAATAGAAGGAAACAAATTTCAACCTAGGGGTCAATTTTTAGTTCATTGTATTAAATGTGGGGACTTAAGTATTATTTGATTAAATGGAATGTTAAAGAGGATAACCCTTTGACCATGGAAGGAACTATGTTGAAATAAAATAGATAAAATATTAATGAATTTGGATTCAAGAATTTAATTGTATAAATATTTTTTTTATTTGTGGTATTTTTCTTATAAGAATCATTGAACATCTAAGGATTGTGTTAAATTTTAGAATCATGTATTTTATTATTAACATAATAGTTATAGATTCCATCATGGGTTTAAAAGTATAAGGTTGATCATAAGTTACATGTCTTAAATGACCATTTTGAAAAATTTGTGGTATGAATATATCATTATATTTTTGGAATATATTTATGGGAATAAAACATATTGGTTTTTTTAACAAAAAAGTTATTTTAGAAAGATTTATCTTATTTTTTCGACATAATTTTTATGGTATTGTAACCTTTAAGTGTTTTCTTATATTTTATGTCATAGTAGTTGTGTTTCATCAAATTATGGGAATTTTATAGTAATTATAGTAATTTGGTTTTATAAAAAGGGAAGCCTATATACAGGGTGACAACCCATCACTTTTGGAAAATCCACAATGTTTGATCCCATAATTGAAGGGCGATAAATTTTTAAATTCTACCACTATATTACTTGATGTTTTGTTTAATATTTCACTCTTTTTAATTAATATATTTGATGAGTAAATATTAATGATGACCCAATGGTGTTATTGATGAAAAGTATAGATTTATATATTTTATTTGATAAAATGTTCTAACAAAATTTGTTTTATAAAAGATTTGGACACAAATGGATAGTCTTGTCACTCATTTATGGAACATTAATTCCATTAAAAGTAAATTTTAGTTCTTCATGTATAAAAATTTTGTTATTTGATATTTATTTTTGAGAGTAAGATATGAATTAGAAATTTATCTACACACAACCAAATGTTAAAATTGGAATTATGAAATAAAAATATATCACGTATGTTTATCTCCAAATTTTCATAGTTCTAAAAAATCCCTCAATATTAGTAAAAGGATCAAGAAAAAAAGTTATCCTATTACCTTAATATCATATGAATCAAATGGTATTTACACTTTTCTTCTATGAAAATATCATCATATTCAATAAATTTTATCCTACTTGGAAACTAGTTATGTTTTATTTTAGAGGAATATTTTATTTCCCTTACTCTATTATCGAGATGATGTTTTGTTAACCCTTTTATAATGTGGGTTTTTCTACTATGGTATTTATAAATTTCAAACCCTTTATTACCAAGGATTCAATTTATTGAAGGTGTGGACAATTTAGCATCACAAGATTTTAGAAGAATAATCTTTTATACTATTTTAAATGTGAGATATAAGACTAATCATACACAACCCACTAAATATATTTCTTTAAAATTAATCTCTTAGATAGATGGTAAAAAACACAACTTTGAGCCTAAATGAATTGTAACATAGTATACCATTATAAACTAGCCTATAAATTTTAAGGGTATGAATAATACTAAATTAATAATGAAAATTATTATTATCTTTTCATTATAAATAAAATAAGAATTATTTAAATGAAAAATAAATTATTTCAAAAAAATATTATTTTCCGAAATAACAGTTTAGTTGTCCTTTGCACACAAAATTTAAAATAAATTTTTCCCAAGTTTTATAAAATTCATTATAAAAAATCAAATTCATTTTTTTAAATCAACATATTAAAATAAAATTTGGTTGTTTTTTTTGGGATATTTATAAAATGTTTTATTTTTTGATGAATAGTGAAAAATAAATATTTTTACTAAAAAACATTTTATTAAATAATTTACTATGTTATATTACATTATAAATTAATTTTAAAGTATAAATAGTTAGATAATATTACATTTTAACTAATTTAGGTCATTGGAATCATTTTTATTTTGAATTTTTATATTTAATCATTTTAAACATATGAGAATTTTCTCTTTGGAAACCCACTTTCTCATTGCATCTACATGTATATTTTTAAATTGGATTCCTCACCATCTATGTATTGAAATAGTAGAAATATATTACATATTTGGAATTTTATAATTTATACTATAAAATAATTTAAACCTAATTTTTAACCATTATGTATAATAGAATCTATATGAATTTATTAATGTAGTCATGGTAGAAACAGATTTATCAGGGGGTTAAGTTAAAAAGATAATGGTTAAAATAACATTCTAACATTAAAACATCAATTATATGGATATATTTTGACCTTATAACCTATAATTTGCAATAATATTACATTTTTGAGTCTTTTTGAATTATAAATACGTGGTTATAATTGAATCTTTTCAAATATTACAAGTGTTCCCTCTCCCCCACTTATAAAAACCACCATCTATCCTCCCCTCATCAAACATGAGAATCCATTTTTGTTAGGAAAATACCATAAAAATACATTATTTTATCCCCCCCCCACCACCAATATCCTAGATCCCTCATTTTGATCAAAAATTCCACATTGGAATGCAGTGGTGCAAACCTAAAGAACTTATTGGAAGATGATGTAAAGTTTTTAAAAGAGAATTTGTATTTTATTTCTTCTTCCAAATACTTAAAATATTTTTAACCTTTGTCATATAAATAATTCATAATAATATATATACTTATATTTTATTATGTTAATTTAATAACCTATATATATATATCCTCTTCCATCATATGGGAAACGAAATATTCGATCGTGCATTCAATGGACTATCGTCTCTCAAACCGATGTAATTCGTTTTCCATCACCACCATTAAGGTATGGGTATAAGGATGTATATAATAATATATTTTTTATTTAATATATTATTATAATTAATTAATTTTAATTTAAAAAAATCATTCCTATGTAACATTTTGTCTAAAATACAGTAATGTCGCTCGTGTGTACGGTGGACTATTGCATCGCAAAACAATATGATTCATTTTTCACGTACTATTTACATGGATGGTAATGAGGATAAATTTAGTGAATATATTATATATATTTTTGTGAAATTATATTGATTCTATAAAATTAATATATCGTGTACCTCTTTACACATTCACACATTAATGAAATGATAATTCCACCCATGCATGCGTATGGCCTATCGTCTCTATGAAGCGATGTGATCCATTATCCTGATTAAAATTTAAATAATGAATAAAAAAAATTGTTTATAATGAAAAATAATTATATTTATAACATAAATATCATTCTTAAGATGATGTAACTAAATAATATTCACAAGAACGAGAACATCCATAAAAATCACGCTTGAGAAAACAAGTAAATAAACACCCAAAATAAAGAATATAATAAAATATTATCAATGAACGGATGATAATATGATATAATAGAATCATATAAGATATTATAAATTTTAATATGGTTATTTAATAAATTAATAAACTATTAAAACAATTATATATGAATGTAAATAATTTTCAACATTATTAAATCCTAAGGTAAGGGACTCCGTCTCAATTTCCCTTCATTAAGGCATATTATAATGTTAAGCACATAGTTTATTTTATATGGGGTATATACATCCCCTATGAAATGTAATATCATGATTAATTCCTAATTAATGATATATTATGTTTTAATTTTAATTATTTCAACCAAGTGGAGTTTAATTTAAAAATACCTTGTGGTGAATAATTTCATAAATCAATTTCTTTTTATTTGGTTATATTACTTATTCACTATCATTGACATTCAATGAATATGTTTTCAAAAAAAAATTAAATATAATATTTTTTTCTACTTGGGTTATGTATACTTACATTTTATAAACATAATTTATTCATTGATTAATTCTTCCTTCATTGTTATGATCTTTTTAAGGGGTTATTTCACAATCTCATTTTAATCAGGGTTGTTAATACTTGAATTTCCATTGAAGGAAATTATTTTATCATTGTATAAGAAAACCCTTTAATTTTATTCTTATTTGGTAAATCAAGATTTTTTCAAGTAATGGTACCAATTTCCCATTCCTTAGTACTTAAATAAATGATAGAACATTTTTAGTAAAATTATGAATTCATTAATCATCGATCAAAAATACTTTTTCATCGGAATCTATGTCTTATAAAAAAATTAAAAAATGTTTTAAACCTTTTATAAAATATTTAATAAAGAAATTTTTACCCATTTTGTATTTAAAAACATTTATTATAATTAATCTTCATGTTTTCTTCAAAACAAGTCACATTGGGGATTCAATGAGAAAATTAAAAGAATCCTTTTTTAACATATACAGTATGAATGGAATTTCCAGCCATCCTGACCAATCAATGTTTTAAAGATTATTTTATAAAATTAAAAGGTAATTTTCAATGAAATTTATTTTCTAAATGTTTTTTGAATATTTAGTTTTAAAATGGATTTTTTAGGATGAAAATGATATTTTCCCAAATAATGTTTTTAATAACATTTTTGTAGTATTTAAATTCATTAACAAAATACTATTCATTTTACTCATAATCCATTGGTAATATATTTTATTAATACCATCCTTATTCTTTATTTTGATGTTTTATGATCATTTAAACATGGTAAATTTTTTACATTTAATTTCATGATCTATTTTTATAGTCAATAACTATCCCTTGAAATACTAAATTTTAAATGATCATTAGACCTTAAATTTCCCTTAAATATCTATATTAATAATAATGGATATTTTTATATATTTAAAAATTTATTATTTCTACAAAAATTATTCTACATTGATAGTTATTTTTTATTTAGTAAAATATTGATAAATTTATATTCTTTTATCTATATGGATATTTGATGATAAGGCACAATATCCATTAATAAAATAAATTATTTGATGTGTGAGGAAATCTATGGAAATACAAAGATGGGTGGGGCCCAAAATTATATACCCCCTTTATGCATCAGTAGTCTCATGAGGTGATTCATTAATCTAGCATTAAATATGTTTTTAACTAATTTGTTAAAATGTCTTGATAGTATAGTTATCATGAAGACCAAGATAATGAAATCTAATAATTATCCATTTTCTTTATTGACAATTAATTCGTTATTATCCATGAGATTTTCACAATGATATTATCTCTAAATTCATTTTCAATCTCAATTTATTGATTAAATGGAATGTGTGTTAAGTTATTTATCTTTCAATGTTGATAATAAATTCTCTAATGATGATATTAATGTTATTTATTAAATGGAATGTGTTCTATGATATTTACTTTTAAATTTTGATTATTCAATATCTATTCATAAAAGTCATAACATTTTAATTGAATGTGTGTTTAGTTATTTACCATTCCATATTGAATATTCCTTATCCATTCTTAATATTTATGTTATTTAAATGGATTTTCTGTTTGATTATTTACCTCTCCAGATTGATTATTCATTATCTATTCATGATAGTGAAGTTATAAATGTAATAAATATTTAGTTATTTACCATTTGCAACATCCTGTTACTTTTTTGTATGTTTTTTGACCCATTTATTTTATTAACAAATGTTTGGATCTCATTGAGGGTTTTTTTTAGTATTTTATAGAAGATTTTTTGAAGGCTTCTGGTCAGCTTCATGGTTTGTGCATGTTTTTTCATTGTTAAATAAAGTGTGCAACATGTTAAATGGTATGAAAATGGTTTAAACAAAGTGTGTGTCACGAACCAAGTCGGGTCGCCATCAACCCGACACCTAACCCAGCCCGCAGCAAGGCCCGAAGGGCGTTCCCGATCCCCACGGGCTGGCACAAGTTCCCAGGTATAAAATTGAAACTTTGGGAACGATTTACATGTAAAAACAACTAGGAATAACCACAAGTAAACTGAACTCAAAAATAGCATTGCAACCACAAGTCTTTAAAAAGAAAAAGTGAGTCTCAAAAACAACTACAACACAACCACAACTAACTCTAAAAAGGGGTGACCAAAAACCAAGTCAGCAACCGTCACCTGATGGAGGGATACCACCGTCTGGCCTTCACCAAAAATGCCAAGTCAGAAGAAGCAGCTAAAAACTTGAACCACCGCTCTCAAAACCTTTGCTTTTCACTACATCAGAAATAATCAGATCTACATACACCCAAGGGTGTAAGTATGGTGTGAGAAATCGCTCCATAGGTTGGCACCAGAGAAAAGATTCTTCATGTAAAGTTTAGGTGACAAAACCTATTTGCAAACTTGAATTATAGAAAATAAACAAATGCACTAACAACTTTAATGAAAACAATTTTTAAAGAAAGACAGTTTTAAATAAGGAACGGGGTTTTTGGTGCTAAAATAAAATGAAAACGTTCTTACCTTTTACACCATAGAAATCACACAATCAACCAGTGATGAGTATATAATCACATAGGAGCAACAATAGTGGGAGAGGACCTAAGGGTCTAAAGCTGTGTGGGGCCCTAGAACCTCACGTCTCGATGTACCAAAGAATCCATATCATATGTTCCCATGTACGAGCCACTAGTAGGGAAACACATCCATAACCTAGTGGTCTCCAATCATCATCCAAAGTGTAGTTAGTGTTGTAAGCGTCAATCCAGCTAAGTGAAACTGGGCTGGAGCTACTCTCGTATCACTAGCACGATAGTCTAGTCCGCCCACCTAGTACCCAGGCTTCCCCTTTTGTGCTCAACGTTCAAATTTCACCCTACTCATCAAGGTCAAGACACAACACACCTGGATGTCAGCTAAGTCAAACACCATACACCTAGGATGTCAACTAAGTCAACCATCACACTCACAAATTCAATATAAATGGATAAACAAACGACCATTAAAGGTATTACACATGACAGATAACCTCAGAAGCCACTACACAACATGCAAGAACTACATAGTCAGATAAACTACACAATTCCAAGAACCAAACTAAAATTTAACAGGAATTTGAAAACATGTGGTCTCGTAGTTTTAAAGAAAATAAAACAACACAATCATCAGTTCCAAAACTCACTCGAACGCACACTAGGACTGTAACAAGAATCAAATTTCAACTGCAGCATTTGTCCAAAGACCAAAGGCACAAAATAGTAAAAAACTAGATAACCTAAACATGCTAATAATAAAAATAAAACACTAAATCCTACCAACCAAAACCAACAACTCACAGCAGCAGGTAAATAAAAGACACATAAATTTACTTAAACCAGCAGACTAATTGATCAGATAACCTAAGCATATGAAACCACCTACCTCAAAGTATGTACGAAAAGGAGATACAGCACAACACTCCTGCTGTGCAATGGTCGCACAATAAGAATCCGTCAAAAAGGTAATAAAATAGTAGACCAAGTAACCTCAATGTCAACCCAGTAAAACATCAACGGTCCATAACAAAATAAACACCAGTAATTATATAATTTAGTTAACCATAAAACAAGTTCAATAATAATTAAGTAAATTAATTAACAATTAAAAAAACATTTAATAATTCGATTAACAACTAAAACAATTTAATTAATTAATTAACAGATAAAAAAATTCAATAATGATGAAATAAATTAATTAATAATTAAACAAAATTAAATAAGTTGATTAACAACTAAAAAAATTTAATTAATTAATTAGCAGATAAAAAAATTCAATAATAACTAAATAAATCAATTAAAAATTAAAAAAATCAAGTTAAATAAATTAAAATCAAACCCCCGACCATGGAAAACATCGGAAAGACAACCGAGGGGTGGCACGGTGGTTGTCCGGTGAGCGGAGGGGGGTTGTGGTGGCTGTCCGGCAAGCAGAGGGGGATGTGGAGCTGTTGTCCGGTGTTTGGAGGCAGGGGTGCCGGCTAGTCGGTCTGGTAAAGGAGGATGGGAGGTGTGGTTGGCGGCCTATTTGAGGGAGGTCGGCTGAACAGGAGGAGCAACAGGCGGAGGGGGCACGGCCTGGGTGAGCGGAAGAAAGGAGATGGGAAGATGGGAGGTGGCCTAGCGGAGGAGAGAGGAGAGGAAGGGGGAGGGCTAGCCAAGCGCGGAAGAGAAGAGGGGAAGATGGAGTGCTGGTCACGTGTGCAAGAGAGGAGGGGAAGGGGAATTGATGGCCGAGTGGGGAAGAGAATAGGGTAACAGTGAGTGCTGGTCGCGCGGGCAAGAAAGGAGGGGAAGGGGGAGGCCGCGGGAGGAAGGGAAGGGAGGGAAAAAGCAGAGAAGAAAAGGGGAGAGGGGGGAGAACGGGAGGCTGTGGGAGAGAAGAGAAGGGAGGAAAAAAATAATGAAAGGGGGGTGGCGGCTAGGGTAGGGTTTAGGAGGGGGAGAGAAAAAAATGGAAAAAAGATAAAATAAAAATAAAATAAAAATAAAATAAAAATAAAATAGAAAAGAAATAAATAAAGATAAACCAAAATAAAATAAAATAGAATAAAATAAAATAGAGAAGAATGGGGGAAGAAATGAGGGAGAGAAAATAATAAAAACAAACTAAAATAATAAAACTAAATTTTAAATAATAATAAAAAACTAGCTTTAAATTGTAATAGTAAAGAGGTCTGTTCGCATGTCGGGGGGGCTGTGCGGCTTTGCCCATGCCCTGCCCACGCGTCGAGCATTGCCAAACAAAGGATCAGTGACTAGTGTAAGAAGTGGACCACACTCCAGGCTCGGTGCGCTTTCTAACTAAATAATTATAAAAAGGGTATATGAAATTATAAAATTAAAAATTTAAATTAAAAACATACCATACGTGAAGTCCGGGTGTGACAATTCTCCCCACCATGAAAACCTTCCGCCCTCAGAAAGTCAGCTCTATGCCTGATCAGATAATAGAAAAGGTTACTCATGTTCAACCCACGACTTCTGCTCCCAAGTCTGATGCTCATCATTCCCCTGCTGCCAAAGAATACGAACCAATGGAATGGACTTCCCAAGAAGCACCTTCTCCTGAGAATCCACTACCCGCACTGGTTGCTCAAACACTGATAAGTCTGGCTCAATCTCTAACTCCTCCCAATTCAACACATGTGACGGATCGGGGTTATACTTTTTCTGTTGGGAGACATGAAATACATCATGAATCGACGTCAACTGTGAAGAAAAATCTAACTTGTAATCCACCTTGCCAATCCGCTCAGTAATTTGGAAAGGCCCGACATACCTCAGTGTCATCTTTCCCTGTTTCCCAAGCGGCGGTGACCCAAACAAGGGGCCACCTTCAAGAACACTATGCCCCCCACTGAACACTCATGATACTGACGTCTCCGGTATGCATAATGTTTTTTGGTGACTCTGAGCTATCATCAACCGTTGTCTAATCAGCTTGACCTTCTCAGATGTCTCCTGAATAAGGCTCGGTCCCAAGAGTGAGGTCTCGCCTACCTCAGCCCAACACAAAGGAGACCGACAAGGCCTGTCATAGAGCACCTCGAAGGGTTCCATTCTGATGGAAGACTAGTAACTATTATTATAAGTAAACTCATCCAATCCCAAATGGCTATCCCATGAACCTCTGAAATCTAACACACATGCGCGAAGCATGTCCTCCAGAATCTGATTCGCCCACTCCTTCTTGCCATCAGTTTGAGGATGTTATGCCTTGCTCATCTTAATCTTTGACCCCAAATCCTTCTGGAGGCCTCCCCAAAACTGAGATTTAAAGTGGGGGTCCCTGTCAGAAACAACTGTTGATGGCACACCATGATGTCTGAACACCTCCTAAACAAACAAACGGAACAACTCCTCCACCTTAGTTGTATCTCTGCTCAGGATAAAGTGAGCTGACTTGGTCAAGCAGTCAAACACTACCCAGATAGCATTCATCCTACGAGGTGTACGAGGTAATCCAATAATGAAGTCCATGGTGACCTCTTCCCACTTCCAGGTACGAATGGGTAATGGCTGGAGTAGGTCAGATGGTCTCTAATGCTCTGCTTTCACCTGCTGGCAAGTGTAGCATCTCGATACAAAGTCGGCTATGTCTTATCTCATACCTGGCCACCAGAACTGATGGTGGACATCGTAATAAATCTTGGTGGTACCAGGATGGACGGCCCACTGAGACGGGTGGCTATCCTGCATCACCACCTTCCGTAGAGACAACAGAACCACAGCACGTACCTTGAAGCACAAGATCCCCTCGGGAGACAAAGACCAATCAGAAGGAGTCTCTCCACCATGAAGAATCTGCATAGATCACTGACACAGCTCATCACTAGGCTACTCCAACTGGATCAACTCTAGAAGAGCAGGATTCAACTGAATTCTATCCAGGAAAGTACCTTCTCTGTGCTCCCTGCTCTCCAAGTTCATCTTGGTGAAGAGCCACATCAAAGTCCACTCATCGGTGGACTTCCTCAATTCCTGCACTGGTACTTTTTTTCTCAAAGCGTCATCCACCACATTACCCTTACCCGGAGTATAGACAATATCAATGTCAAAACCCTGCAGGTACTCGATCCAGCGGCGCTGCCTCAGATTGAGATCCTTCTGTGAGAAAATGTAGGCTAGTATTTTATGGTCATAATAAACCACAAATTTCTCCAAAAAGAGATAGTGATGCCAAGTCTTCAGGGCGTGAATTACTGTTGCCAACTCTAAGTCGTGAGTCGGATAATTCCTCTCATGCGGCCGGAGCTGGCGAGAACCATAAGCCACCATATGGACATCATGCAAGAGCACACTTCCAGGGAATGTACCTGAAGCATCACAATAAACCACATAGCCCTTTCCAGATTTCGGTAAGGTCAACATAGGTACGGTGGTCAACTGCCGCTTAAACTCCTCAAAGGACGCATGACAATGTGGGCTCCACTCAAACTTCACCCCTTTTCGGGTGAGTGCAGTCATGGGGGAGGCGAGCCGCGAGAAGTCCTGTACAAAACACCTGTAATAGTCTGCCAGGCCCAGAAAACTCCTGATCTCAAACACATTCCTCAGCTTCTCCCATGACATAACTTCCTTGATCTTCTCAGGATCCATTGAAACCCCTTTTTCTGAGATGACATGCCCCAAAATCATCACTTCCCTGATCCAGAACATGCACTTTGAGAGTTTGGCATACAGCCGGTGGTCCTTCAAAGTGCCCAAAACAATCCACAAGTGATGCCCATGCTCCTCCTCAAATCCCGAATAAACCAAGATGTCGTCCACAAATACCATGACAAATGAGTTGAGATATTGGTGGAACACCCTATTCATAAGTGCCATAAAAACTTCAGGGGAATTTTTCGATCCAAACAGCATGACTAGATACTCAAAGTGACCATACCTGCTTCAGAAATCCATCTTCGGAATATCTTCTTTCTCTCACCCTGAGCCGGTGGTATCCCGAATGCAAATAAATCTTGGAGAACCACTTTTCCCCCTTCAGCTGGTGGAAAAAATCGTCAATCCGGGGAAAAGGGTATTTATTATTGATGGTCACCTTATTCAATTTCCTGTAATCAATTCACAACCGGAGGTTTCCTTCGGCCTTCTTCGCGAATAGAACTGGGGCAGACCAAGGAGAGACGCTCGAGCGAATGAATCCTTTGGATTCCAAATCGTCCTGCTGTATCTTTAATTCCCACAATTCGGTGGGGGCCATGCGATATGAGGGAAGAGATATAGGATGTGTTCCTGGTGCCAACTCAAACGAGAACTCCACATCCCGATCTGGGGGTAAGCCTAAAAATCATATGGGACGACCTCTGGGAACTCATCCACTACACGAGGTACCCCACCCTGAGAAACACAACCATCATCCTCCAGTGCGAGCGACGACAACTGATAAGCACGGTTTCTCAACCAAGGGAGTGGAGGTCCCGCGTGACCCGATTGAGGGTCCCATTCTCCATGAAATATCTGAGGACTCCCATCTGGTGCCATAAAGCTGACTCGGTGCCGATAGTAGTCAATATGCGCTTAAAAGCACGCTTTCCATTCCATTCTGAGGATCACATCGAATAGGTCCATATCAAGGACCAAGAAATCCCACTCCATCTCGACTCCAGACACAGAGAGTGCGCACAATGGGCACCTAATACCCTTCTCCTTTTTCTTACCCAGTGGTGTTACTAACTCCATTGCAACAGATAAAAGCTCAGTTGGAAGGCTCAACAAGTTCACAAGACGGGAAAAAATAAAAGAAACTGAAGCACGAGTATCAAATAAAACTGCAGCTATAGAAGATGCAATCAGAATGGTACCTCGAACAGTCGAAGGTCCTGCATCAGATCCCGCTGCTGCATGATCCACAGCATGCAAATGTCTGGTCCCTGCCATAGAATGACCACTCGCCTGAGGCTCTTTCCTGATCTGGCTCTACTGTGAAGATGATCTGGTCCTACCACCACGACCACCGAACCGAGATCTCAGCATCCTTTTTAGATCTGACTGCACTGATACTCCCCCAGAAGCCACATATCCAGTCCCACTCTAGTAAGGGCACGTCACTCTACAAAAGCGTTGCACATGCCTCATGATCACACACCAGTAGAAAGTCCTGGGAGGGGTGGGACATGCAGATCGGAAGTGCCCTGCCTTTCCGCACTGATGGCACACAATGGACCTCGTATCAGAATCCCCAGATGAAGTCTTCCTAGAGGGATGGCCTGAGCTTCCACCACTCTTCTTCCACTACTCATCACGCTTCCTCTTCTTTTCTGAAGAACTACCGTTGCCAAATCCAGACACTGATCCAAAAAACCCCACCTTTCCTCTCTGGTCAATCTCGACCATGCAAGCACGATGGACCACCTTGGCATAAGTCCCCATCTTGAATAAGAAAACCTGAGAGTGGATTTCCAGTCGAAGGCCCTACTCAAACTTTCGTTATTTTAGGTATTCACTTGAAAAAATCTCATGTGCGTACCGCACTAGCTCAGCGAAGTGGTTCGCATATTCCATCACTGTATTATTCCCTAGTGAAAGATCCATGAACTCTTGGGATCTAGCGTATCCCAGGAACTCTGGATAGTACTGCTCATTGAAGATAACTTTTAAATCTTTCAAACTCATATGCTCATGTTTTAAAGCCTGTACCACTGATTCCCACCATTTGCGACTGGAACCCTCTAGATGGAAAGTGGCACACTTTACCCTAACTTCCTCGAGCGTTTCAAGGAATTCAAACATGTGTTCTATCTTCTCAAGTCATTCCTCTGCCTCCTAAGGTTCTGAACTACTTTGAAAACAAAGAGGTTTATTCTTCAAAACTCATGAGCTATATCCTTCTTGAAGCCAGATTGATCCCCTCTAACTGGAATCAGGGCGGGATCAGGAGTCGCCCCTTGTCCCAAAGCCTGAACAGCTCAGACCACGGCCTCTACCAATCTCTAATCAAGTGGCATGGGAGAGCTCTCTCCGGCTTCCTCCTGTGGGTGCGTGGAATCCCTCCAGGGAGGCATCTTGCTGCAAGGAGAAACAGTCACAAAAGAACACCATCAATATCTCATATCACAAGAGAGAACAAATTTTCAACAAGATAAATAATCATCAGTCAACCAAACATGCAAAAAAAATAACATTGTATCAAAAATCTACATTTCCACTTGGTGTCCATGAACAGTCTGCAACTTGTACTTCCAACCTAGAAAATAAGTCAAACAAGCATCCTGACATCCCATGGTGACTTAGTGTCTGTCACAAGGCGCGCTGGCCAAGCACCCTACTTGCAACCAGAATTATGAGCCCCAATAGTTCTAACTCGTGTCTATCCGGACTCATCCCAAATAACATAAACAAAGAGCTAAACCTCCCTTTGATACCATTTTGTCACGAACCAATTCAAGTCACCATCAACCCGATGCCTGACCCGACCCGCGGCAAGGCCTAAAGGGCATTCCTGATCCCCACGGGCTGGCACAAGTTCCCAGGTATCAAATTGAAACTTTTGGAACGATTTACCCGTAAAAACAACCAAGAATAACCACAAGTAAACTGAACTCAAAAATAGTGTTGCAACCACAAGTCTTTACACAATAAAAGTGAGTATCAAAAACAACTACAACCCAACCACAACTAACTCCAAAAAGGGGTGACCAAAAACCAAGTCAGTAACCATCACCTGATGAAGTCATACCACCGTCCGGCCTTCACCACCAATGCCAAGTCAGAAGAAGCAGCTAACAACTTGGACCACTTCTCTCAAAACCTTTGCCTCTCCCTACATCAGACATAATCAGATCTACTTAAACCCAAGGGTGTAAGTAGGGTGTGAGGAATCGCTCCATAGTTTGGCACTAGAGAAAAGATTCCACATGTAAAGGTTAGGTGACCAAAATAGTTTCTAGGCTTGAATTATAGAAAATAAACAAATGCACTAACAACTTTAATGAAAACAGTTTTTAAAGAAAGACGGTTTTAAATAGGGAACGAGGTTTTTGGTGCTAAAAGAAAATGAAAACATTCTTACCTTTTACACCACAGAAAACGAACAATCAACCAGTGATTTGTATATAATCGCACAGGAGCAACAAAAGTGGGAGAGGCCCTAAGGGACTAAAGCTGTGTGGGGCACTTGAACCTCACGACTCGATGTACCAAAGAATCCATATCATGTGTTCCCGTGAACGAGCCACTAGTAGGAAAACACCTCCATAACCTAGTGGTCTCCAGTCATCATCCAAAGTTTAGTTAGTGTTGTAAGAATCAATCCAGCTAAGTGAAACTGGGCTGGAGCCACTCCCATATCACTAGAATGCTAGTCTTGTCTGCCCACCTAGTACCCAGGCTTCCCCTTTTGTGCTCAACGTTTAAAGTTCACCCTATTCATCAAGGTCAAGACACAACACACCTGGATGCCAACTAAGTCAAACACCATACACCTATGATGTCAACTAAGTCAACCATCACACTCACACATTCAATATAAATGGATAAAAAAATGAACATTAAAGGTATTACACACGACATAGATCCTTAGAAGCCAAAACACAATGTGCAAGTACTACACAATCAGATAAACTACACAATTCCAAGAACCAAACTAAAATTTAACAGGCATTTGAAAACATGTGGTCTAGTAGTTTTAAAGAAAATAAAACAACACAATCATTAGTGCCAAAACTCACTTGAACGCACACTAGGATTGTAACATGAATCAAATTTCAACTACAGCATTTGTTCAAAGAACAAAGGCACAAAATAGTAAAAAACCAGACAATATAAACATGCTGCTAATAAAAATAAATCACTAAATCCTACCAACAAAAACCAACAACTCACAGTAGTAGGTACATAAAAGACACATCAATTTACATAAACCAGCAGACTAATTGATCATATAACCTAAGCATGCAAAACCACCTACCTCAAAGTATGTACAAAAAAGTGATACAGCGCAACACTCCCGCTGCGCAACAGTCACACCACACGAATCTATTAAAAAGGTCCTAAAATAGTATACCAAGTAACCTCAATGTCAACCCAGTAAAGTATCAGTGGTCCATAATAAAAATAAACATCAGCAATTAAATAAATCAGTTAACTGTTAAACAAGTTCAATAATAATTAAGTAAATTAATTAATAATTAAACAAAAATATTTAATAATTTGATTAAAAACTAAACAAATTTAATTAATTAATTAACAGATAAACAAATTCAATAATGATTAAATAAATTAATTAACAATTAAACAAAATTAAATAAGTTGATTAACAACTAAAAAAATTAATTAATTAATTAGCAAATAAAAAATATCAATAATAACTAAATAAATCAATTAAAAATTAAACAAAATCAAGCTAAATAAATTAAAATCAAACCCTAGACCACGAAAAATGCCAGAAAGACAACCGAGGGGCGGCGCGGCGGCTGTCCGGCATGCGGAGAGGGGTTGCGGCGGCTGTTCGGTGAGCAGAGGGGGTTGCAGAGCTATTGTCTGGTGAGCGGAGGCAGGGGCGCTGGCTGGTCAGTCCGGGAAAGGAGGAGGGGAGGTGTGGCTGGCGGTCTGTTAGAGGAAGGGCGGCTGAACAGGAGGAGCAGCAAGCGGAGGTGGTGCGGCCTGGGTGACTAGAAGAAATGAGAGGGGAAGATGGGAGGTGGCTGAGCGGAGGAGAGAGGAGAGGAAGGGGGAGGGTTGCTCAAGTGGGGAAGAGAATAGGGGAAGAGGGAGGGCTGGTCGCGTGGTTAAGAGAGGAGGGAAAGGAGAAGGGATGGCCGAGCGGGGAGGAGAGGAGGGGAAGAGGGAGGGCTGGTCGTGCGGGCATGAAAGGGGGAAAAGGGGGGCCGCAAGAGGAAGGGAAGGGAGGGAGGAAGAGGAGAAGAAAAGGGGAGATGAGGGAGAAAGGGGGGTCGTGTGAGAGAAGATAAGGGAGGGATCAAAAGAAAAAGAATGAAAGGGGGGTGGAGGCTAGGGTAGGGTTTAGGAGGGGGAGAGAAAAAAATTTAAAAGAAAAAAAATAAAAAGAAAAAAAATAAAAAAAATAGAATAGAAAATAAACAAAGAAAGAAAAAATAAAATAAAATAAAATGGAATAAAATAAAATAGAGAGGAATGGGGGAAGAAATAAGGTAGAGGAAATAAGAAAAACAAACTAAAATAAAATAACTAAATTTTAAATAATAATAAAAACTGGCTTTAAACGGTAATAGTAAAGAGGTCTGTTCGCACGTCGGGTGGGTTGTGCGGCTTCGCCCATGCCCTGCCCATGCGTCGAGCATTTCCAAAAAAAGGTTTGCTGACCAGCGTAAGAGGTACACTACACATCAGGCTCGGCATGCTTTCTAACTAAATAATTATAAAAAGGGAAGATGAACTTATAAAATTAAAAATTAAAATTAAAAACATACCATACGTGAAGTCCGGTTGTGACAGTTTGAAGCCTATTTTATGGTTTATAAATGGTTTTTACAAGGTTTAAACAAATTATGCAAACAATTTCATAGTTTTCACACGTTTTAAACAAACTGTGAAAATTGTTGCATGATTTATGCATGGTTAGTACTAACCATCAAAATTTTCCAACAAAACCATCCATGTGATGATTAATTTTATGAAAATTATAATTAAAATACCAAAAACCAAATAATTATCCCCTCTTAGTTAGTCATAATTTGATTATCAGGCTTTTGGGTGCCCACTAGAGCCATGTTTTCTCCAAAATCTTCATCTCTTGATGGATCGAAGTTCCAATCGAAGCATAGATTTCTTATTTTGATGAGTTATTTTCAAATTAATCCTCTATCACCTTCTCCTCTTGATTCCTTATTCCTAATGGTTGTAAAATCCTTGTGTTTTGTTGGGTCTTGATTGGTTGGTGTGGAATTGTAGATCCAGGATCTTCTCTCTCTTCTTTCAAGATTATCTTCCAAGATCTGGTGATCTCCATCAAAGGCAAAACATCCCAGATTTGTTGCAGTTGGATTCATTATTTTCCAATTGTGTGTTTCTATAACTTTACTTTATTTTTTGATTCATTTTTTCTTGATAAATTCATGGATATGTGTTTCTTTATTTCTAACACATGTTCTATGATTTTTGTACATTTAATTCCTCACAAATGCTCTTTTGACCAATTTATCTTTAAATTGAACATGGTGTGATTTAAATGGATTTTATATTCATATCTCAAAATATTTTATGATTTTCTTAAGTTCAATGTTTATTTGGTTTTGTTTTCAATGAATTTTTAAAATGCTTTTTTGGTGAAATTGCGGGTTTTGGCCTAGTTTTTCATTAATTAACTGGGTTATGTCCTGAGTATTGATTTATTAAATGAACTTCCATGATTTTAATTAAATTAGTTGAAATATTTTATGTTTTCTAAATAGTTTGAAATGTTATAATTTATTAAATGACCAAGAACACCCTTTGAATGATTTTAACATTGTTTTGGAATTGGTGTTCTTGGGTTAATAGAAATAAATGATTTGACTTCATAGAATGAGGGTGTAAACCCATGTTTTGAAATGTATTAAATACTTATAAAAATTTTAATACTTACTTTAAATACTTTAGGGATTATTCGAAATAAATGATTATTTTAAAGGCCCCTTTGTCATTTTTATGATGAATTGTGAAAGGAATCAGGTATTATTACTATTTTGAATATTGAATTATATAAATTTCATTGAATAGAAATTTGGATGGCTTTTAAAATAAGAAATAATTTTATTGATATTATATAGTGGAATTTAATTTTTGGAAATTGATTTGACAAAATTGATTTCAAATTTTATGCTATAAAAATGGATTAAAATATTTTTTGTATAAACCTTTAGGTTTAATTATAGAAAAAGGAATTTTTTTTAAAAACCCCATTCTTTGGTTTTTAAATGTAAATTTTTCATATTTGAAATGGTGATTTCGATTAATTGAATTTTTTTAAAAAAAATAAATTTCTCATCATTGAATTTGTACTATATCACATGAAATCCTTAGGTAGTTAGTGTGTTAATTGGACAACACTCTATAATTCTACCACATTCCAAAATAATAATGCAGCATGTCACATCCCTAATATAATGGTGATGAAGTTTGCTTTATTTGTACCAAAGGGATGTGTGGATACAAATATTGTTGAGTCACCTTGAGTGTGTGGAGTCCTTTATCCTAAAACTATCATACCTTCTTATGAATATGGCCTTTGGCTCGCTTGTTTGTATTTGAAATATATTTCATTATTGTTGAGAACTATTTTACATGCCTTTTATATAAAATATTTTATATAAAAAAATTATTAATCCATTTGTTTATAAATATTGAATCATCTGAAATGTAAAGAATTATTTATTTAAATATTATTTTTAAATTCCAAAATTGTTTATTTAAAATTGAAATCTTGATACATGACAGTGTTGGTTGTCACCATTTAGCATCCAAGCTTCCTTTCTTGATTCGCTTATTTTTATTATGAACATACAATCTATTTTATTGATTAATATTCATATTTACATATTATGTGCATATTATTGACATTTCCTGATAACCTAAAATTATCTTGTGAAATAGTTTTCATATATTTTAAAGATAATGTTTTGTTTTTAAAATGTGAAATGGAATTTTTTATAGGTTTAGTTAAATAAATGGTTTTTAAACATTTAAAACTCTATTTATAAACTTGTACGCATACTCTCCTATTTATACTCCTCTTTTAGCTTATTTGAATTACCTTATGAAGTAATTGTATAGAATATTTGGTGTAATCATTCTAGTAACTTTATCTTACACACTTCTTATACCAGTTGGTGCATACAACCCTTTATTATCTTTTTAAAGGTCTTAATTCTCTCATATTTAGTTTTGGGTTCATTCTTGGGTGACTAAGGGTGTGTGACTTTGTATATGTTGGGTGGTTTTGTACCACTAAGAGATAATTATTAGTGGTTATGTTCCACTTTTAGTTTTCTTATTGTCTCCTTGTACTTGCTATATATGTATTGATGGATATATATATATATATATAATGATGTTTTAGTATTGTATTCTATTATTGTAATATTTTTAGGGTGAAATAATTCCCAATAGTTATTTCAAGATACTCGGGTTCTTGTCACTGGCCTGTGGAGATATATAACACTCTTTAGGTTAGTCGAGAATTAGCTCAGGTATTGGTTTAGATGGTATCTCAGGTTCATTTATTAGAAATAGAATTATAGAAGGTATTTTATTAAATGGAAATACTTTAATTTAAAATTATTATATTGTTTGTATTGATTCATTGTATAAAGGATATTAGGAATGTGTCAGGACTCAATATATAGTTTGTGATAGGGATCTTGATCTCCACCCCTTCATGGTGAGACTTTAGTTACCATGAATGTTAGGAATTGAGTATTTCTTTTCAGTTATTGGGTTTCTAATGGTAAATTAAATTTATATTCTAAATGAGACTATATTTCATTTAAGGAATATCTTATGAGTTTTTTAACTATAATAGAAGGATGACCACAATGGAAACATGTTTTCAAGGTCTAGTAAACTATGATAAATAGGTGGGGATGATTTGGAAATCCATCTATGAACTGTTGTGGGGTTTTTGTGTGATTTACTAGCCCGTAAGACCAATCCTATTATAGTTTTAACTTGGTTATAAACTTGAAAACATATCCATGTTCTTAATAGCGACTTCACTTATGTGAGGTTGGTTATGTGGGTTATGAATTTGGTTTGTTTTTTTATCTCATTTGGTTATTTCAAATTTAATCCCTTGTTAATAATTTTAAATCCCTAGTGAAAATAATTTTTTTTCTTAAAACAAGTTTTGGTAAGTTCTTTGAGAAATATTTTCAACTACAAAAATGTGAGTTTTATAAAATGTTTGGTTTGAGATACTAATTATCAATGATGCTTATGTGATGTGATAAATAATGTTTTAAAAAGTAATTTTTGATTTTAATGGATTTAAATGAGAATGGTTTTGGAAATTATATAATGGATTAATGGTTTTGAAACCATTGAATAATTTAAAACTATTGGTAAATTGTTTTTGAAATTTTGATTGATCTATAAAAATATTTATCAATTTTAAAGAAAAGAGATATTTTTTATAAATGGTAAAATTTTATCCATTTTTAAATAAATAATTTTTTTATTATAATTGGTTGTGAATTTATTTAAAAGTTTTTTTCCAACTTTTTAGGGTACTTTGTTTTTTAATTTTGAATGATTTAGCTTTGTGATGCTCAGAAATGTCTCCCAGAAATTCCTTTTAGAATAATAGAATTTTGGTCCAACAATCCAGTCCTCTTGGTAGTTCTTCACATCTTCTAGAAGTAAAATACCTTGTAAGTGACTCTACCCAAACATCATATAGAGTGGTGGAGATAGATAATTTTTAACCTTTGAACCATGTCCTTGAATTCTGGTATTGTCATCCACTTTATTATAAATGTGAATGAGGTTATCTTATGGCAGCGTAGTGACTTGAAGATGTTTATGGGATTCTCAATTATCTCAAAACTCCTGATACTCTGATGTTTAAGTATATAGAATCTTTATTTGAGTGACCTAGTCGAAAGTTGTGGAATGTTTAGATTCCATATTTTTTTCATGAATTTAGATCTTTGGAATCCTTCAAGTCATAATTTATTCGATCACAGTATCCTAAGGAAGTGAATAAGGATAATTTTTCTGTGTTCTTGGGTTTTTATCAAGATGATCTATCAGTTGCGGAGTATGCCAATAAATTTTCATGTTTGGTATGATTCTTAACAAGTCTTGGTCATGAAGATGTTAGTTAAGCTATATATTTTAGAAAACATCATCACCCATTCCTCTTAATCATCATTCCTATAGAAGGATTGATCTCTTATTTGGGGATGCTCAGTAAGGCTTTCTCTGCCGAAACAGAGCTAGTGAAGCAACAAAAAGGGAATAATTTCTCTTCACAGTTGGTAAAAGGAATCCATATTAAGAAAAGAGGATTCGTCTTGTATGTTTCTAGTGCAGATAACCCAGTCATTATAAGCTGTTGTGTTCTAATTCCCAATATGATTCTTGACGATGTGGTCATCGAGTTTACCTTTATAGGTTCTGTAATTTCGTCCAATATGAATGGAAAATTTGGTAAGAAATATTATCTCCTGGGTGTAGGGATGAAGATGTATCATGATAATAGGACTTTTCCCATAGGCTTCAGAGTGAATCTTTTAATGAAGAGAAGGATCTTCTGGTTTCCAACTTGTTGTTTTCAATGTCGGAGTAGAAATGGTTTGAGTTTTCCTCCTTGTAGATTTTCTATTTAGGAACCTTTTTTTTATCTTTGTGATGATATATTCTTGAACATGATTTGGGTAATATTTTGATTGGTGTTTTAATATTGGTTTCCTACTATTTATATCTTTTTTTTCCTTGGTGTTTTAGTTTTTTTGAGATGATGGTAAGATCTTAATTTTGATGTGTTTGATGATCTCCCTTATGAGAGTGTAGTACCCTATTATGAACTGACCTAGATGTTTGAGATAATTAAATTTCAACTTAGATATAGCATGGTAATGTTCTTGGGTGACTAGGATGATATGGATTTTGATCGACCATGAAACTAGTTTTTTGGCGTTTGATTTGATGATCTCATTGAGGTATGAGTTCGAGTTTGAAAAATCATAGATTACCATTGATCACTTACCCAAGGAAGAAATCATTATAAATTATTTACCTTTCCTATGGATATTTGATCTTATATGTTTCTCCTTAGTGATTATTTGAATATTATTCCTTGGGTTTAAGGTGTGTGTGTTTTTTATGTTACACCATTTTGGTGAATATTTATATGGTGGGGTGACCTATGCTTGATCTCCAGTATTTCTCTTATTTTAAGATGTGTGATAATTTTTGTGATTTGATCATGAATTTGTGTGTGTATTTATACTTTGGTTGAGTCTCTATTATGGACCACACACCATGCACCTCATAATATTAGTGATGGGTTTCTTCTTATCTCATCATGTTCTATCATTCATACTAGATGTTTTCTGAGGATATAAAGTCCTATGGTGGGGAGGTTGTAAAATCCTGTTACTTTTTTTATGTGTTTTGAGCCATTTATTTGATTACCCAATGTTTTTATTTCTTTTTAGATTGTTTTAGGTATTTAACTAAATCCTTTTTAAAGGATTATGGTCCATTTCATGGTTTACACATGGTTAAAGAAAGTGTGAAACCATTTGTATGGTTTACACATGGTTTAATAAAAGTGTACAACCAGGTGCATGGTTTGTGCATGGTTTAAAAAAAGTGTTCATCCTATTTCATGGTTTGTGCGTGGTTTAATCAAATTTTGCAACCTATTTCACGGTTTGTGCATGGTTAGTACTAATAAAGTGACTTTTCCCAGAAAACCATACACGTTATAATAAAATTTACAAAATTTGTAATTAAAATAAAACCCCCCAATAATTAACCCAAATCATTCCCGCTTGACCATAATCCAATTATATGGATTTTGGGAGCCCAATAGAGCCATTTTTCTCCTAAAACATCATCTCTTGATGGATAAAAGTGCCAATCAAAGCGGAGTTATTTTTTTCGGTGAGTTCTTTTACTTTTAATCTTGGGTCTCCTTTAACCTATTGATTCCTTATTCCTAAAGGTTGTGAAATCCATGGGTTTTGTGGCTGTTGATTGATTTAAGTGAAATTTTAGATCAATAATTTCCTCTCTCTTATTTCAAGATATATATTCTTAGATATGATGATCATCATCGAAGGCAACACATCTTGGATTCATTTTGGTTGAATTACTTATTTTTTTAGTAGGTGTTTATGTAACATTACTTTGTTTTGTGATTCATTATTTCTTGATAAATTCATGGATGTGTGTTTATTGATTACTAACACACTTTCTATGATTTTTTTATATTTAATTCCTCATAAATGCTTCTCTGACCAATTTATCTATAAATTGAAATTGATATGATTTAAATGGATTTGATATTGATCTCTACCAATATTTTACAAATTGTTTAAACTTCATGTTTGTTTGGTTTTGTTTTCAAAGAACTGTTAAATGGTTTTTTAGTGAAATTAAGGTATTTGAATCGGGTTTTGATTTATTAAATACACATACATTATTTTAATTAAATGGATTGTATTATTTGATGATTTATAAATATTTTAAAATGATTTAATTTTTTAAAGAACCAGGAAACCCCATTAAATTATTTTAACCTTGTTTTATAATTAGTGTTCTAGGGTTATTTTAAATAAATAATTTATTTTCATGGAAAGAGGGTCTAAACCCATGTTTTTAAATGTATTTATTCCTTTTTAAAATTTCAATTCTTCCTTTAAATGATTTAAGGATTATTTGATATAAAGTATTATATTAAAGTCCTGTTTGAGATTTTATGACGAATTTTGAAAGTAATTGAGTATTATAACCCTTTTGAAGATTGAATTGCATAAAATATTTTAAATTGAAATTTGGATGGATTATGAAATTGGATGGAATTTTTTTAAATTAAATGATGGAATTTATTTTTTTGGAAATTAATTTGATGATATTTATTTCAAATTTGTACATGATAAAAATGGATTAAACTATTTTGGTAGAAACCTTTCAGTTTTATCATGGAAAATGGAATTTTTTGATTAAAAAATCATTTTATGGTTTTTAAATGAAAAATTGGCATATTTGAACTAGAAAATGGGATGTATTAAATACGGTTTTAAAAATTAATTTACCATCATTAATGTTTTACTAGAACACATGTAAGACTTTAGTTTTTATTATGTTAATTGGAAATCACTCTAAGATTCTAAAATGTTCTAAAATAATAATGCACCATGTCACATCCCTGATAAGATGGTGATGAAGTTTCCTTTGGCTATACCAAATGGATCTATGTATACACATATTACTGTGTCACCTTGAGTGTGTGGAGTCTTTTAGCCTAGAACTATCATACCTTCTTAAGCATATGACCATGTGGTTCACTTGTTAATATTTAAAAAATATATCATTATTGTTGATAACTATTTTACATTAGCGGTCAATTTATATAAAATATTTTATATTTTTTTTATTAAGATATATTTTTGAAATATTCTATCATTTGAAATGTAATGAATTATTTTTATATATTATTTTGAAATTCCAAACATGTTTATTTAAAATTGAAATCTCGATACATGACTACATTGGTTGTCACTATTTGCAATCAGAGTTATCTTGATTGCTTAATTTATTATTATTATTCACCATGACTCTATTGTATTGATTCATATTCATATTTACATATTCGGTACATATTCCCATATTTTCATGATTATTTTAATTTAGCTTTTGAAATGGTTTTCAAATATTTTTAATAATATGTTTACTTTTTAAAAGGTGAAATGGCATGTTTTACAGGATTAGTTTAATAAATTATTTTTAAATGTTTATAACTCTATTTTTAAACTAATATTTATAAACTCTTATTTTTAATCCTCTTTTAGAATATTTTAATTTTTTATGATGTAATTTGAATGAATATTTGGTGCAATCCTACTGGGTTCTTTATCTAACACCCTGCCTATACCTTTTTGGCATGTTCTACCCTTTATTATCTTATATAATGTGCTTTTTTCTCACCTTTATTTGTGGTTTAATTATTGGGTGGAAAAGGATGGGTGACTTGGGATATGGTGGGTGGTCTTAGACCACCAGGGGATGCGTTTTATTGGTTATGTCCTACTTTCAGTTTTCTTAGTGTCTCCTTGTACTTAATATGTATGTATTGATTGATATAAATATATATAATGGTGTTTCCACATTTCACACTATTATTGTAATATTTTTAGGGAGAAATCATTAGAAGCAGTTATTTTTTTATGCCCAGGTTCTTATTTTCATCCCATAGAGATCAGGAATGGTCTTTAGGTTAGTAGAAAATTAGCTTAGATATTAGTTTATATGGTATCATAGGTTGGTTCATTAAACCTTTCCTTATTGATTATACTTTATTTACTCCTAATAAAATCTTCTTTACATATCTATTACAATAAATTATATCTAAACCTTGTTTTTCCCCTTTCACATGAATCCTGGAAGAATACAATGAATGATATTCAAGGATATCCTAAAGGGAATAATGATATTATGAAAAAACAATGTTATAATTTGTGTATTCAAATGGAACATGTGAATCAGGTATGCATATTTTTTTTATAATACTACTAAATTAATTTATCTTTGAGTATGTAATTCTTTGTTTCTAGTTCCAATGTAGAAATTTGACCACTTGAATCGGGCTACTAGGGTAAGGTCTATACAATATATTCATCCCTTCAGTTTCCCATATCTCTCACTCTATCTTTGATAAAGAATTATATAATATTATTCTATGCATATATGAATTCCATTCTACTATTAAATTCGTCTTTTATATATTATGACATTGGATACAAAAAATACGTCCTAAATATTTTTGAATCTCTTTCTCTATCTATTGAAAAAAAGATCTAAATCAAGGATTCCTTGAAAAATAGAAGAAGAAATCATGAAAAATAATTCCAAATATTTGAATTAAAATTAATTTTTATTATTATTAAAAATCAAAATAATTTAATCTTAATTAAATTCTCAATTAGTAATCATTAGATCTTATCTTAAATCATGGTGTTTGACAGAGAACATCATATTATTGAATTAAATGTAGTTAAAATCATCATAAAATAAAATCTCTTAGTTTTCGGATGTTTTACTATGTATTTATCCTTATCAACTCAGTATAAACTTCCTTACAGTTCTACCAAATTACTATTATGTAGTAAAAATTCATGATTACATATCTGAGTTTATTATAATATTATGGTAAATAATCCTTACAATGCATCAAAATTATCCTAATGAAAGTGATGATTACATAAATGTTGTTTTCATAAGAAATTAATCATTATGATTCTACCCATTAATTACTATAATTATTTTTTAACCTTATAGAATCAATGGAGTTATTTTTTTTTGTGAAATTCATAAAGTCATCACAATCTATGTCATTTTCTAAAAAAAGATCAATACACTTAGAATTACTCTTCAAAAATGTTTCTTAAAAAATGTTTCATATTGAATGATTCTTAACAAATGGTGATTATACATATATCACTAAGATAAATTTAGGACTCACATATAACTAAAAATTATATAATTAAAATCTTAGAACCTTTTGAAACCCATCTTAGGACACTTAAAATAAACTCAAAAACATTAAAAACCCCAATTTTCTTTTAAACTTCAAACAATTGGATAAAATCAATAAAACTCATTTAACTATTCTTTATGTCACTTCATTTCCTTTAGTTCCATTATATTCTTGTAAAACTTATATATATTCTTAAGTAACTCCTATATTCCTTTTAATATTTTTCATTCCATCATTTTTGGGGATTCCATATCTCTGATAGATCCTATGATAACATTTCATACTCTATCATCATTCCTTATATTCCAATTGTTTGCAAAAAAAATCACAACATTTTAAAGAATTAATGATTAAGTAATAGCCATATCATCAAGTATATCTAAAAATAGGTATAAGAAGTATGGTAGGATTCATGGTGTCCATATATGATGTTTTTTCTTATTAAAGTTATGAACTCCCATTATATTCAAAAAATATAGGTTACCTTGGATTTTTTGAAATAATAAATCTCTATGCTAAATATATAATCAAATATTAAATTCCAAATAAAAACTGAAAACATGAATGATAAAATCTAGACAATGAGTTTATACCTATTATTGGTTTTCCACATGTGAAATACATAGATATTAAGATGGTTCTAAATAAAAATACACTTTTTCAATAGTTATATGAACACCATTGTTTAATATTTATTTATAGTGTACATAAATTAAATTGTTTATTCTTCCATTTATAACTATGATTAAAACAAAATTTTATACAATTAGGATGTGAGAATATTCTCTGAGTGGTTTTATTGTTTTTATCCTACATGACATGTTCTTTTTTTATATCGAAGAATAGTAAATGGGGAAAGTGGAAAATGTTATACCCTTATCAAATATGCCTCTTGAAGTTATAAATGATCTAATACATGTATAATGATAATATATGTAAATGTTTCAATTGAAAGTATTAATGACTGAATTTCATTATGATATAAATGACATATTTTTTATTCTTTACTGTGTAATCAAAGAACACATATAGTATAATATTATTATTCATCTTATTATTCTGTTATTAAGATTGTTAATCTAAGTGTTCCACAATAGTCCCAACCATAATTCATTGATATTCTATTTATACCTATTTTTGGTATCCACTATAATATATGCATATTCCTTACACAATTTCCTCTTATTTGAATATTTTCAGATCACCCAGGATGTGTATTTAAATATAAGTTAAATCATTAATAATCAAAAAAATACTTCATAATTAGGTATAAAAATTATTCTCTATTACTATCACTACTACAAAACTAGCTTTTAACAGTGCTAAAATGGCATTTATCAGTGCTAGAAAAGTAATAATAACTTGAGGTAAATTAAAATCCCATGAATTTATCAGTATTGAAAAAGTGCTGATTAAGGGTCTATTTATCAGTGCTAAATAAATGATGATAAATACAACATTTATCAGTTCTTTTAAAAAAACTAATAAATATCTCATTTATCAGTGCCTTAATTTTGAACTGATAAAGGATTTCATTATCAGTTCTTATAAAAGAACTGATAAAGGCCTTTTATTAGTGTTGATAGAAGCACTGAAAATGTATACCTTAATTATCACTTTTAGAAGTGCTGATAAATGTCTCTTTTATCAGTGCTCGTAAAAGCACTGATAAAGGTACATACTGTAATGTGTTGTAACAACACACTACATCACTAGAAACACATATAATATCAACTAAAACAAGTCCCAATAAATAATTTAAATTAAATTAAATTTATAAAAAAAAATACCATAAAAATTATATTATAAACATTTCAAACATTGGTTTATACAATTACGTAAATAAAAATTATTACATACATTCCAAAACATCAATGTTCCATTGTCTTATAATCCTCACCTGACTCATGATATTTTCAAAAAAACCACACCCTGCTCAAGAAAAAGAACTCACCTATATAATAAAACTACTCTTATGTTAGTAATAATATAAAAAAACTCTACAAGGAATAAAGAAAAAAAAATCAATGTTTCATTATATAATTTCTTGGTAAAATATAGAATTAATATCATACCATTTCCTTTGCATCTTTCCAAAAGGGTTTCCTTTATCATAGTTTGTTATTATAAGGGATCGGTGGCATCATCATGTGCATAAGACTCAGTATATATGATTAGTCAAATATATAATTTATATTATGTTAATATAGTGGAGAACATATGATATTATGAGGAAAAAAATAATATATTAAAAAATTAACTTCTCATTGAACTATCTTTCTTTATTTAAAGGTTTCAAGAATTTGGTTCCTCTTTTGAGAATCCAAATCCCCTATTTTTGGTCCCCTCTAATGTACAATACATTGTCTGCATTGGGATCAGCATGAACTGATTGTGATTTCCCAATAAAAGGGTCATCCTCGACTGAATTTTCATCTGACTCAAAATTTGTTTTAGTTTCCAGCAGGAAAATCTACCAATTTTTATTTGTTGGATCAGATTCATAAAATACATTCACTTATTTTGATTCCATTATTAATGGCTCATCTTTTTCCCCTTCTACATTGAAATTCACCATCACAAATACAATTTCATCAACTTTCACTCTATGGGTTTTGTCAACCCATTTGCAATGGAAAAGCAGTACATGAAATGTTGCATAATCCAACTTGTATATTTGTTCAATAATGCCAAAATATTACATATTTATATAAATTAGATTTCTATCCTTGGAACCAGATATGTGCATCACTTCAGCTACAAGCGTAACACCACTTTTTTCATCAAATTGAAGTCATCAGGTTATTTTTTATAGAATATATAACAATTGATTACAAAACCAATGTAAGATATAACTTTTAAATTTGGTCCTCTGGCAAGCCATTGAATTTATTTGGTAATTGAATTCATATTTTAAGATAAATCCTTATAAATTTGATCTCTGAACCATCCTATAAATTGTTGATTATGTGTATCTAATATCCATTATTCATCCTTTGATGCATTAAAATCTCTAATAATTTCTTTGTGGGATTCAAGGTATGGATCAACATATTTACTATTATGAAATATGTATAGATTTGTTTTCTCTGACTTTGTTATGGTTATTATGACACCATCTCTTTTGAAAATATCTTCGTCCATAAAGTGTTCACTGTGACGGGACTTTGGGAGACTGATGCTTTCTACATCTGATAGGTAATTAGTATAGAATTCAATATTTTCTTCAACAATATATCATTCTATATTACAACATTTTGGCTTACTTTAATTCTTGGTATACCCTTTAAAAATACTCATATACCATTCAATGGGTTATATCCATCTATAATGGATAGGACCACATAGTTTAACTTCTCTACCCAAGTGAACCATCAAGTGGACTATTATATCAAATAATAATGGTGGGAAGACCATTTAAAATTCACATAATATGATTGAAATCTCCTTATTCATGATGGGAAACTTCATCGAGTCTAACACATTACTGCATATGGCTTTAAAAAATAAGTAGAGTTTGGTTAATGTAAGTAGTATATTTTGAGGAAGAATGCAATAGAAAGTAACAGGCATTAAATCTTACATCAAAACATGATATTCGTGTGATTTTAGTCCGTATAACTTCAAATTAGTCATTAACACACCATTATTGATATTTTATAAATTACCCTGTGGAAATTTTTTGCTAGTAAGGAAAAGGAAAAATTGAAATATTTCCTTGATAGATAGAGTGTAACCTATTGGAGGAAGAAAATTCCACCTTTTACCCTTCACTGGTTCCAACTCTTCTCTTATCCTCATTTAAATCAAATCCAACCTATCCTTGATTTCATATTTCATTTTACTATAAAAATTTAGTAATGTACCAATAACACTATCAAATATATTTTTTCTACATGTTTGACATTAAGAAAATTTCTTATATTCAAATATTTCCAATATGGTAATTCAAATAAAATTGATCACTTATTCCAACCTTATTTTATAATATTTTTAAAAAATTGTTTACTAAAAATAGTGTGAATCTTTTTTACTTTTCTGTATAGTTGATCTCTGGTTACTCGAGACGGTGTTGTACCTTGTTTGATATTCCCATCGAATGTTTTCATCTAGGATCAGTATGTATGTCATCAAGGTGAGAATTTTTGATTTCTTAAAAACACAGTCTTTTAGAAATGTTTCAACCGAACTGAGTATGTGCATTTTTCACAAATGGGACACCCCAATAGGCCTTTAATGCTATAGCCTGAAAAATTTCCATAAGAGATGAGGTTATTGACTGTTCCATACAATATGGCCCTCAATGTTAGTTATTCACTTATATGAGCATCATACATTATGACACATGTATCCCACATCAATCTCATATCTTCAATCATTAGATCGAAATAGACATCAATATCATTATCGGGTTACTTTGGTCTAGATATAAGTAGAGACAACAAAATGTATTTCTGTTATATGCATATCCATGGAGGCAAGTTATAATTTACCAACATTATGGGCCATGTACTGCGAGTGTTGTTCTGTAAACCAAAAATATTTATTCTATATGTATATAATGTAAGATAAAATTTCCTCGACTCATATACAAATTTAGGAAACTCGTAATAAATTTTCTCCTACTAAGGAGAATCAGCTGGATGATATAGCTTTCTATATTTAATTCCTATATCTTCATTTCATATTAACTATCTTGCAGTTTCCTAAAATCCATATAGTATTCTAAACCATGGAATGATAGTAATGTATCATACATATTTTGAAGGACTTGATTAATTTTTCTTGTATCGATATGCGCCACACTTAGGGCATTTCATGAGTGATTCATATTCCTTTCAAAACCATATGAAACAATTTGGACAATCATGTATTTTTGTAGAGGTCATTCCCATTGAATGTAACATTTTTTTAGTGTCATACATTCAATATGGTAGTTCATTTTATACTGGTAGCATATCTTTCAGAAGACTAAATAGTTCTGTAAAGCTAGTGTCACATCATCTGTTTCCATATTTCACATTATATAACTTCAATACATCTGACAATGTTGTGTATTTAGTATAGCCAGTATAAAATGGTTTGTTGGAATATCTATTTAACTCCTCAAACTACTTTGGACAATAACAAATTTTATCTTCAATGTCCATTTTTATTTGTTCCATGAGACCTCCATCATCTTTTACAAATCATAGTATCATCCCAATCGATATTCGCTTTCAGTTTTTCCCTTGTTCAGTCTAACATTTATAGATTTGATCTATTCCATGACAAATAAAATGTTCTTCCAATGATTTTGGACTAAATTTTCTTGAACAAAAACAATTTAAACATGAACAAAATATTTTAGAAGGGTCATCTAAATGCTCTTTTTCAAACATGATGAACTCTTTAACTCCACCTTCATATTCATTTGTCAAATGATTATCACACATCCATTTCTCATTAATATCCATCGTATTGGGTTCAAAAATAAATATTTGGAAGTTCTTAGTAAAATTTAAAATAGATGATATGTTTTAAATACACTCAAGATTATAAATATGAAAAGTAAGGACAGCCAGATGAGCTATATAGGAAAGTAAAAAAATACATGTGATTTTATTTTGGACTACAAGGGTATTTTTCTAGTTTTACCTTAATTATTTGGATTATATTCCCTATTTTGAAGTTAAGTAATTATTTATAAAATAAAGTTACCAATTATACTATTGAATTTATGGATATTATTCAAATAATTATTTCCATGTTAACTAAATCTCTAAGAGATTTCTTAGGTTATATTTAACAAAAATAGAAGTAGGGAACCAACATGAACTCAAGGAAAAGTATATTCCATTGAGAAATTGATTTCATGTGATAGTTAAAGAAGATCACTAGGCCGAAAGAGGTTTCAAGAAGAGGTCCAAAAGATGAAATTTGTTTCAAAAGATGGGAATTCTTGTTAAGACATACTATGAAGCAATAAATGATGATTGCAAGTAGTGAATTTCTTTAGAAATTTTGAGCATGAGTTGGTCCCCCAACCCACACCCCATAAAATTATTAAATAATAATACAAAGAAGATACATGAGGTAAAATTTTATTGCACCAGAAATGAGTTTAAAGAAAAAACATGTGAAGATCAAAAGTGTAGGAAGCATCAAAAGAAGAGAACAAGCCATCATGTTGCAAAACAAAGTTGATGAAAAGCCCGATCCTTACCTTCCCGTAGATGTACATAGAATATCAGTAGAGGGTGCACATAGAAAAATCACCATTTATCTATCCTCCACTCTGATCAATAAACAATCAGTATCATTGTATGCAGGTATCATTGGAACAATTCCAATAAATAAAACAACCATTAGCCTACATGAAATGGATAGATATAATAAACCCTCTATATAATTTGCTGATAGAAGAACACTAATTTTAAGTATTGAATGAGATTTCTTGCTATATCTAATATTTTGTGTGCATGAGTGCAACAAGAGAAATCATAACAAAAATTAGTCTTCTATTTTTCATCAAGATCTAATTGATGAGTTAGTATAAACAACAAATCATACGTTAGTAGTCAATACAAACAAAGGACCACAAATTGTTCTCTAAATAATGGATCATAAAAAATCATAAAAAACATATCATAAACAAAGAATTATAAACAAATCATAGATGAATAAACCAAAAATGAAACAAAAAATACACCAAGAAAATTGTAAGGTTGGACTCACTAGGTTAAAGAAAATCAGAGACCCTTTTCGAATGTCAAATGAGATGTTTGGTGGGAGTCGAGTGGTGTGATTAGACCTTATATTCATTGAGGAGGAGCTCCAGTAGCAGGTGGCTTCTACAGAAAACTCTATATCGCAAAGGGTTCGCAAATGGTTAGGGTTTTTAAAATAAATCGGGATACTTTTATCAGTGCTTATAAATAAGCACTCATAAATATCCATTTTATCAACACTTATAACATAAGGAATGATAAAAAGACTACTTATCATTGCTTTTTTAGTGCTAATAAAGACCTATCTCTATCACTTCTAGAAATCACCGATAAGACCAATATTTATCAGCACTAAAATTATAGTTCTGATAAATTTTTATTTTATCAGTGCATTCTTTAGTGATGATAAATATTCATCTTTATCAGTGTGGAAGAATTTCTAAAAAAGATTCTTTTATCAGGGCATATTACAGAAGTTTTGTTAATGAATTTATAATTATAAATATAAATAAAAAAATTGTAAAAAATTATAAATGATTAATAAAGATATATAAATATCAAAATAGTAAATATATTCCTTTTTAAATATATTTATTATATTTTTATAATTATTTATTTCTAATTATAGAAATATTTTGAAAAATATATTTATATCATTAAATATATTTATATAATTATACATATATACTTAATAAATATATATAACTATAAATATAGTAAATATATTCATTATTTAAGTAAATTTGTTATAAAATTAATAATTATTTAAATATATATAATTATTTATTTATAATTATTTATTTATAATTATTAAAATAATTTTTAAATAATATTTGTTTATGTATAATTATAAATATATAATTGTATAAAAATAGTTTCTGTACATTTATAAATATATTTTTTTATAAATATTTTTTTATAAATATATTTTGAACATTATTAATGAATATCTAATTTTGAGTGCATGTATATATGTTAAAAATGAGTGAAATTGAATAAATTAAGAATATAGGTACACTTTAACAATATTGAAAAAATGGATAAGTTATGTGCACTAGTGGAAATATGGTTTTTAACGTCATAGTAATAATGTCGGTTTTTTAAAAACCGACGCGAATAGTATTTGTGGGAAATTTTTGGCATCGGTTTTACAAAAAACCGACGCCCAAAACAATTATCCGATGATATTTCACGTCGGTTTTCATGAAACCGATGCCTAAATATTAAAAAAATGTTTTGGCATCAGTTTTGAGTAAAACGGACGCAGAAAATAATTATAAAAAACATTTCGGCGTCGGTTTTCTAGAAAACTGACGCTGAAAATCCAGTCGACTAATGTTTCGACGTCGGTTTTATAGAAAACCGACGCCGAAAATAAAAAAAATAAAAAATTTGCGTCGGTTTTTTGGAAAACCGATGCCATAACTTTTATTTTCAGCATCGGTTATTTTAAAAATGGACGTCGAAATGTTTTTTTAAAAGTTTCGGCATCGGTTTTCTCTAAAACCGACGCGAACAGTCTTTTAAAATTATTCGCAGCCGAAACCCTCATTTTTTTCTATCGTCGAAATCGAGTTCCGTTGCGGCGCTTTGGACTCCCGACGACCTTCGAACGTGATTTGCGATCTTGGACGACCCTGGTTGAAGGTTTTGTGTCGTTTGCACAATTTCGGGTATGTGTTCCTCCTCTTTATCTCTTGTTTAATCTCCCATTGTTTATTTCTTCTTCAAGAACCCTATTTTTCACGATTTTTATTATTGGTTCGATTTTAGTTGTAGTTTATCATTATTTTTTGTTTGTATTATAATTGTTGGTATAGATTTGTTCGTATTATCATTGTTTGTTTGTATTATCATTGTTTGTATTATCATTGTTTGTATTATCATTGGTTTGTATTATCATTTTTGTGTGATTTTCATTGTTTTTTGTATTATCATTGTTGGTATAGATTTTATATTGTTTCTTCAAACACTATAGTGTTTGTTTGTATTATCATTGTTGGTTTATATTATCATTGTTGGTATAGATTTCATCTCCCTATTTTTGAGTGATTTTCATTATTAGTTTTTTTGTATTATCATTGTTGGTATAGATTTTATAGTTGTAGTTTATCATTTTATTGTCTTTGTTTGTATTATCAATGTTGGTATAGATTTTATTAGTTTATTTTTGGTTTGTATTATCATTATTTTTTTTCTGTATTATCATTCTATCTAGAACTGCTACTATATTCACCGTCATTAATCTCGATACATGTATTTTTTAGTACATAGGTATAGATCATACCACAAAATCGTCAATAATTTATACATATTTCCATGTACTCCTACATTTCACTTATTGCATCCTTTAAATTAATGTACTCTTCAATATTTTTGACACATGAAACATCGAAATATTGCAACTATGTAAAATGAACTAATAAATTTTAAAATAATGATATTGTAATTAAATTATAATATCAATATAACACACATGTATATAATATGAAAATAAAATGTTTACTCTATTTGTAAACGTGTTTCATATCTGAAGTTTTTTATCTGATTATCAATAGTTTTTATTAAATATGTTTTTGTTTACAATTTATCTGACAGATATTTAAATGTTTATATGTTTTAATATATTCATCAATTATATTGTGATATCAGGTATTAATGGAACGTAATTGTATTTATTTACGAAGAACCACTAGTGAATATGAAAAAGGAGTTGATAATTTTTTGGAATTTGCTAAACGACATCTTCAAAATATTGATTTGATTTTTTGTCCATGTGTGAAGTGTGTAAATATGAGAAAGTTAAACTCTAGAGAAATCAAGGATCACCTCATTTGTTATGGTTTTAGCTTTAATTATACACGTTGGATCTTGCATGGTCAAAGAACTGATAATTCAACATCCAATGTTGATGACGATATTCATAATGAGGTAGAGGATCGTATTGAAGAATTAATTCGTGATTTAGGTGTTGAAACCATCGAAAAAACACCAACTTTTGAATGATTGTATGGAAATTCTGAGAAACCATTATTCCCAGGTTGCAGTAAATATACAGTGTTATCATCGGTTTTGAGATTAGTTAACTTAAAATCAAAAGATGGGTGGAGTGATAAAAGTTTCTCCAGTTTACATGAGATTTTAACAGAGCTACTTCCAGAAGGAAATGGGATTCCAAATTCCAATTATGAGGCGAAGAAAATATTATGCCCAATGGGATTGGGGTATAAAAAGATACATGCTTTCCCCAATGATTGTGTACTGTATAGGAAAGAAAATGAACATTTATCAAGTTGTCCTACATGTGGGACATCGCGCTATAAGATGGATGAGAAAGTAAACTCAGATTCATTCTCAGGTGATGTCATGTAACGTTATGAAAATTCAATTTTTAACTTTCCAATGACATCATCCAATATTTTTTGCATACAATTCTGATAATTCAATTCTAATTTATTTTTAGGTACCAGAATCAAAACTCCAACTAAATCAATTTGGTACCTTCCAATAATTCCTCGTTTGAAGAATCTATTTGCAAATTCAATTGATGCAAAAAGGTTAGGATGGAATTCAGATGAGCGCATCTCTGATGGTAACTTACGTCACCCTGCCGATTCACCACAGTGGATGAACTTTGATAAAAAATTTCATGATTTTGGAAGTGAAGTTACAAATCTCAGAATGGGATTGTGTACTGATGGAATGAATCCATATCAGAGCCTCAGTAGCCAACATAGTTCATGGCCTATTTTGCTAGTACTTTACAACTTGTCCCCACATCTATGTATGAAGAAACAATATGTTATGATGAGCTTGATGATTTCTGAACCAAAACAACCGGGAAATGATATTGATGTGTATCTTACACCATTGATTGATGATTTGAAACTGCTATGGGAGGAAGGTGTTAAAGTTTTCGATGCATACAAGGAAGAGTATTTTCTTTTGCGTGCTATGATAATGTTCACTATAAATGAATTTCCTGCATATGGAAACTTATCTGGATATAGTGTTAAGGGACATAAAGCATGTCCAATTTTTGATGAACAAACTTCATATTATCAATTACAGAATCGAAGAAAGACAGTGTACATGGGACATTGAAGATTTTTGCGAATTGATCATCCTTATCATAGATTGAAAAAATCATTTAATGGTTTACAAAAATACAACCTCCCCCCATGACCATTTTCAGCTGAAGAATATTATGAAAGAGTGAAAGATATTTATTTGACATTTGGAAATAGAAAAAGTTCTGGTTTACAAATACATATCTGGAAGAAGCAATCTATTTTTTTCAAACTACCTTACTGGAGATTTTTGGAGATAAAACATAACATTGATGTTATGCATGTTGAGAAAAAACATATGTGATAGTTTGATTGGAACTTTTTTAGACATAAAAGGAAAGACAAAAGATGGATTACATACTATATTGGACTTGATATTAATCAGAATACGTTTGGAGTTAGCTCCCGCTGTGAAAGGAAATAGAACATATTTACCTCCGGCTTGTCACACATTAAGCAAGATTGAAAAGATGAATTTTTGTCAATGTCTTCATGGTATTGAAGTACCCAGCGGTTTTTCTTAAAATGTGAATAATTTTGTGTCATTCAAGGATTGTAAATTAATGGGTATGAAATCACATGATTGCCATGTGTTGATGCAACAAATTCTACCAGTAGCAGTGCGTGGTATATTACCAAAAGCTGTCAGAAAGACAATCATCAGGTTATGTAATTTCATTAAATCCATTTGTAGAAAAGTCATTGATCCAAATTTGTTAGATGTGTTGGAGAATAAAGCAACTCTTATTCTTTTTCAACTAGAAATGTATTTTCCACCCTCATTTTTTAATATAATGGTTCATCTATTGATTCATTTGGTGCGTGAGATAAGAATATGTGGGATAGTTTATTTAAGATGGATATATCCTTTTAAAAGTTATATGAAAATTTTGAAAGGATATGTTAAAACTCCATATCGACCATAGGCCTCTATTGTTCAAAAATATGTATCAGAAGAGGTTATTGAGTTTTGTACTGATTATTTGAATGAGTTGGAGCATATTGGTCTCCTTGTATCTCGACATATGACAGTTTATAGAGAAGGTAGAGGGGTTCAAGGCTTAAAGGTAAAGTTCATTCCATGTGATGGAGTGATGCAAGAACATTTATACATTTTGAACAACACAGATGAGGTTCAACCATATATATCCTCACATATTGCTGAATTAAAGTTACGATATCAGAAAAGAAATGAAACGTGGTTGATGATTGAGCATAAGAAGACATGTGTTTCATGGTTTAAAGAGAAAGTCACCCCAGATATATCTGTATCAGAAACTTTGAAGTGGTTAGCAGGGGGACCATCTCTTAATGTGATCACTTGGTCTGGTTTTGATATCAATGGTTACACATTTTACACAAATGACTTGGATGACAAGAGTACCGTTCAGAATAGTGGTTTGATGGTATTCGCTGAAGTAGTGCATTTTTCGAGTGACAAAGATAAAAACCCAATTTCTGCATCAACTTCATATTTTGAAGTTATTGAAGACATATGGGAAATTGATTATATTAAATTTTGAGTCACTGTTTTTAAGTGTAATTGGGTTGATAGTAATAGTGGCGTGAAACATGATGAATATGGGTTTAAACTGGTTGATTTGACAAGATTTAATCACAATGAGGAACCATTTATCATAACGACACATGAAAAACAAGTATTTTGTGTCATTGATCCATCGAATGATCAGTGGTCAGTTGTTTTGCAAGGGAAAAGATATCATTTGGGTGGTGAGGATGATTCTGATGATGCTAGTGATTTACATGAGCCTTATTCATCTATTACGCAATTTCTAGATGATTACAATGAATAAAAGACAGACATAGTGCATACAGTACATAACGATCATGATGAAGGCATGTGGAAAAACACTAAATTAGTCTCCTAATTTTTCTGGTAAATATTTATATTTTGTGTCTATTTTTAAAACATACAAATGCATGCCTCTATTTTTACATATTTATTTTTGTCTTCCTTGATTCTAATTATTCAGTGTTCTAATGATATGCAGGTACACAAAATTTCTTTACACTTTCTAGTAGCAATGTCAGATACAGATAGAGAGGAGCAGTTACCGAGGTATATCTATTTTGACATATTATTAAATATTTAGTAATATACTTATTTAATGAAATAAAACAGTTAATTTACAAAAAAAAATTGCAGGACTACTGATGCGTCCTCGGCGGAGGAGACTTCTCCAGTTACTACTCAAAAATCAAGTTCTCAAGTTGGTAAACGTGGAATTACACATTTACCAAAACTATCACTTGCTTGTGATGATAACAAAGTACAAATCCATTTTGATGATAATAATAACGCATTTGGCCCAAATGCAGTTCAGTTTGTCAGTTATATAGCGATGCAGAGCCGTTGTAGGATTAGTATTTTATATCCTGATTGGAAGTCAATGGACAGAACGTCGAAGCAACAGCTTTGGGAGGCCGTGATGGTAAAATATCTTTATTTATTTATTTTATCTCATTTTTTTAATATTATATAGTTTAAATGACATATTTAATCTATTCAATTACAGATGACATTCAATTTTGAGGAAACCAAAGAAATTAGGAAAATACATCTCTCTTTAGCGGCGGTTCGATGGAGTGATTTAAAAACCAAACTGACAAAAGAATATGTTTTTGGAAAGAGAATGTTTGAAAGCCTATGTCTTAAGTATCCATATATAGATGAAGAAACATGGAAGCGATTTGTTGACAGTCGTCAGGAAGAGAAATTTTAGGTATTGTAATTGTTTTATATTTTAAAATTTATGCTATATTTTCCTTATTACTTAGTAATTTATTTTTATGTAACAGGCCTCCAGGAGATCACATCAGGAGATCTAGTTGCAAAACATATACCCTCATACTTTATCACATGGAGGGTACTCATATTTGGAGCAGAAAATGATTGAAGAAAAATTTGAAGCATTAGGAGCTTGATCAAGTAGTGGTTCAGAAGAGGTCAAGTATGGTCCTCCATCTCCTCCCACTCGCCATGAGAAATGGAAACGAGCAAGAAGAAGAAAAAATGAACAATATAATACAGAGGAATCTCATCAAGTGGCTGATATAATTGTAAGTAAATATTATTTATTTTTTAACAATTTTTCTATTTTATAATTTATAAACACTAATATAACTTTTTTATTTTTCATTTCAGGATGAACTTTAAGAGCAAGAGACAGAGGGCTCTTTTTTCTTCGAGGGTAGGATGGATATCCTAGCCACTACTTTGGGACAGGTAGAACACCCCGGCCGTGTTAGAGGATATCAGGCGGGTGTTAGTATTCGGAAGGTTTTTGGTAAGAGTAAGCAATAAAGAGACCCAGAAATTGAATCCTTAAAAGAAGAGCTGCATGATATGAAACGGTCTATGGGTGATCAAATTCAAGCAGCAGTACGGAAGGCTTTATTAGAACACTTGGCAAGAAAATCACAGTCCGTGCAACCTTCTGAGGTATATTATTTACTTGTCATCAATTTTTCTTTTTTATAAATTATAAACACTGATATAACTTTTTCATTTTTCAACATTCTCAACCTACTCACCCGGACTACCCTGCCTCATCTGCTTACCCAGCCCCATATGGGCATCCTTCCTAGGTATATTATTTACTTGTCATCAATTTTTCTATTTTATAAATTATAAACACTAATATAACTTTTTCATTTTTCAACATTCTCAGCCTACTCACCCGGACTACCCTACCCCATCTACTTACCCTGCCCCGTCTGCGCAACCTTTTGAGGAATATTATTTTATTTAATTTTTAATTAATTTTTCTACGTTATAAATTTTAAACACTAATATACCCTTTTCATTTTTATTCCATCTTAGTCTTCTCAACTGGACTACCCTTCCCCACCTGCTAACTTTGAGCCTCCACCACCTCCCTCAGATCAAGCCTTATATTGTGAGTTGTTTGCGGGAGATCCTCATGTACATATTGTTGTGTTAGGACAGGTGTATTTTTTGGGGGACTCGGTACATCATCAACCTATGCAGATGGGTCAGGTTAGAGTATCAGTACTTGTTATTATAGATCCTACTGCTCTACTACCATTTCCTACTATGGAGATAACCAGTGTTGGGGAATGTATGGGTCATTTTTTACTTTGGCCAACTGCCCTACTTCGTCATATTTCACATGAGGTATGCATTTTTTTAAATATTAATTACAAATGATTCAAAATTACTTATGATGTTTTCTGACATTTAACTTATATAGGAATATCTGAAAGCAAAAGAAACTGTACAAATGCAACAAAATGTTCAGGAACAGTTGGTTTTAGATACTTCTGATATTTCTTATGGGTTGAAAAGATCATCTGAGTCCTCTTCTTCCTTGAATTTTATCTATGAGTTTCAGATAACGCCCGATATATGTGGAAGAAATTATTAATTGAGAATACAGAAAGAAGATATCATGAATTTAGTTAATTTTGAAGAGATCAGGATGAATGTGGTGCAGTTGTTTTCCATGTAAGTAAATTGACATTTTAATTGCTATTTCTTTAATAAAATATTGTTATGTCATTGACTAACTATATTTTCTTTTAAATTAGGTATCTATACAGGATTCTTTTACAAAATGAAACTACAAGAATTTACAGCTTTATAGATCCAGATTACATTTCCTTGGAAGTCAAACATGTGAAGAATGAAGAATGAGTTCAATATATATCTGAGAGATTATCACAAAAAGAGATTCAATGCTGGTTTTTTCCATTTCTTGATAAGTAATAACATCAACATAATTTTGAATTAATGATCATTATAATGTCATTAATTGTGAACTTTTTGTATTGTAGGAGGCATTATATGTTAGGCGTATTTTGCCCAAATGAATGCACCTTATATTGGTTTTTCTCTTTATTAGGAAAAGTGCGTAAATCATTTTCCAACTTATTAAACAGGTAAGTTGTTTTTTATTTCTATAAGTTTTTTATGTTTAATTTTTATAATTTACACAAGTTTTTTTAGTTCTTATAAAAAAATTCATTTCATGGAAACATTTTAAAAAGGAAATCATGTTATAAAAGAAACCAACGAAAATCAAATATGTGGACGTACAGGTAATTAGTTTTTATATTTTTGTTATATATTGGTTTTTATTATTAGTTAAATGTTTTATAACTGCAGTGTCATCGTCAAAATGGACATGTTGAATGTGGTTATTATATTCTACGATTCATGTATGATATAATCACAACTGGGGAAACTACGGATTTTCATAAGGTTAGTTGTATTAATTTTTTTATATATTTTTTGCCACTTTTTTCTATTTATTAATTTCATATCATTCAATATTATTGTAGGCATTCAATGATTCACAGTCTTATTCCCAATCTGATATGATCCATATTCAATCTACTTTTGCAAACTTTTTGTTAAGTCTGATTAAGATTTGGGGTATGTATATTGATTAAGATTTGAGGTATGTATATTCTAATATTTCAGGTATGTGTATTTTAATTCTACTTTACATTGAGTTCTCTAAAGTGCCTCTGCAAAAATATTGTTTGATTGTTTTTGTATACTGTGTTTTTTTTCAAGGGTTTTGATTTTTTTGGAAGTGAAATTGTAATTATTTTATAAAAAAATTATTTATGGCGTCGTTTATTTTCAAAACCGACGCCGAAAGTTTTTTTGAAAAAAAATGACATATGGCGTCGGTTTTATCTAAAACCGACACCGAAAATCCAGTCGACTCGGTTTTTGGTGTCAGTTTTCTATAAAACCGACGCCGAAAATACAAGTTTCACCGATTTTCAGCGTCAGTTTTATAGAAAACCAATGCCGAATATCTGTTCTTCGGCGTCGGTTTTATAAAAAACAGACGTCTAAAAGCATGTCTAAATGAAGTTTCGGCATAGGTGTTATAGAATATTGACGTTGAAACTCATAAGAAAATTATTTTTGGCGTCGGTTTTGAAAAACCGACGCGAAAACACTATTTTTAACGTCACCTTTAAAGACGTCGGTTTATAACTGACATCAAAAATCAATAAATACCGACTTTAAAAAGTGTTTTTGCACTAGTGGTGTGTGTGCATATTGTGTATAAAAATGCATTAATTACATATATGTGGAATCAATATAACACACATTTGATCTATATAAAATTGAAAAATCAAACGACATTCAATTATATGTCGAGTATTGTGCAATTAGTCAGTATTTTAATTCATATTAATTTTTAATTATACACTATTATTAAATAAATATATGACTATTTAATTAAAAGTGAATAAATATTTTTTAATATATATATCATATTTATATACATTAAAATATACCTATATATTAAATATATACAATTTAATAACATTAATTATCATAATTATCTAATTAATAAAATGTTTAATATTTAATAATATATAAACAATCAATTCATTTTTATCAATAATTTAATTAATAAAATTTTTAATAAATACGTTTTTTAATTTTTATTTACTTATTTATTTCATTTTATCAGCGTTAAAAATGCGTTGATGAAATAAATATTTATCAATGCTAAGCATAAAGCACTAAATAAGTGTACCATTTATTAGTACTAAAACTTAAGCACTGATAAAGGAGACAATTTATCAGTACTAAAAACAATGCACAAATAAAGGTGTCCTTTATCAACACTAAAATAAATGTGCTATCAAAAGTTTAAATTTATCAGTGTTTTCTTCTAACACTAATAAATAACAGTGATGTTAAAGGCCAGTTTTGTAGTAGAGTATTAATTGAAAAACATTTAAAATGCGTTATATAAAAATTATAAAAATGTGATTTAGAAATAATTTAATACCACATAATATTTGATTATTGAAAAAAATATGAAAAAGAAAACGTTATGAAATTTCGATCAAATAAATATTTTATTAAATATAAATTTCATCTTATTTAATAAAATATTACTTTTTATAAAACCTATGAACCTATTAAATCAATCATATGTTTCCTTAAAGAACTTTTATTCACTTCCAAAATATATTTATAATCATAAAATTAATGTTATGCTAAAAAAATAATAAACATCCAATATCTCACAGTGGAAATTTATTATATATCATTGATAAATATCCACTCAATTTTACATAATACAAGCCTCACTATTCTGTTCCCTTTTCATTTTTCTCTTCAACATCATGAAATTACAAAAAAATCATCAAAATCATTAAATAACATCAACAATAAAATTCAATAACATAAAAATTATTTCTAACCTCTTGAAAAAAACTTTTTTGAATTTATTCATAACTAAAAAAATTATTAATATTTTTATTTATCTTCATAATTATGATCTATAAGTACTCTAGTACATAGTTCAATTATCAACCAATAATCACATCATTTATAATAGGTGTCGCACTTATTTAAATTTTTATGATATTTTATTTCTAGAGCTTTGTACAATTAAGATAAAGATTACATAACCAAGTGGATATATCCACATATTATATATTCATTTTCATAAAATAGGTATTTCTGTTTACACCCTTGTTTAATCCATGAAAAATTATATTGATTTAATATATATCAATATTATACCCACTATTATACATCTTTTATCCTAATAAGAAAACATTTTAAAATATTGGATAGCGAAAAAAATCAGTAAGGTATATAAAAAAGAATGAATCCTATCATACTATTTGAAAATCATGAAATCCCATAAGAATTATTTTTTTATTATGTAATAACAATTAAAGTAAAATAATGATTTAATTATAAAAGAATTAAAATTCTCAATTTTTTTCATAAATCAAATCAAATTAAATCATTAGGGAAATATAAAAATAATTATGTTTTCTTATAAAAAATTTCTTGAAAAAATAATCTTTTATAAAAAAATGTTACTAAATTTTATATAAATTATAAGTTCTTATAGTTACCTTATGAACTCATTATATGTCCATAGAAAAAAATTGTAAGGAAATAAAAACATATAGGTACATTGGTACATCATAATTATATTAATCCTATAATCATTTATATAATTATGCATACCAAGGATATCTATTGATATTCATTACTAAATATTATATCGAAGATGGTAGTGTGAAAAGATGGAGCTCCCTCCCTTTATGACGGATTTTAGGGTTGTTGATCAGTCATAAAGGTTCGACAATCCCTCAGTTTCAACCTCATTTTCCCTCCTGGCGGTACTACATTAGTGGTTCCTTCCTTGTCTCCTATTCATGACCCATGGATATCTGATGATTTTCGCAACCATATGGTTGTAGTGAAGCCGATTGTTTCAATATGTCTTCATTCGGTTCTTGATCTACTCTCCATATCTGAGTACGTGCTATAGATATCTACTGAAACTATGATCTTGAATGTTGACAGAAATTTCAGTGACTCCCGAATTCCATCCGGTTATAAGGATGTTATTGTGGTGCCAAATTATGTGGATGTGTCGCTATATAATCTTATATGGATCCAATTTTGTCATGCGGTGATGATTTTACCTCTAAATCTAATGTTGATGCTATAAAGAAATCAATTTCGGGGCCAAAGTTGGATGAATCTTGTTCTCTAGCTTAGTTCATCAACTCATGTTGAATCTAACCCTACATCACTTGCTGAGAGAATTAAAATTGGAAAAATATATTTGATTTCACTCATTATTTTACCTAAAGGTGAAAAACCTTGAAAGGTTGAAATTTTGATTCTCATAACCTCCCTTTTGTGGGGTTTCACTAACTAGAAATGTATCTCTCTTGGTTGAGTATTTTTTCACTACCTATTTCCTTAAGATGAATTGGAGCTTCAAGAATGGAACATTGGGACCCTTTTATTGAAACCTGGATGGATTTATATACACGAATGGTCTTTGTATATTAATGTATTTCATGAAATAAATGCATTTTCTCATGTCTGGATTCATCTTTATGGGCTCAATTGGGACCTTTGGAATCATAAATTTTTCATGACATTGGAACAAAAAGTCGGACTCTTATTCTCCTTGATAAGGAGACTGAGGATGTCTAGTTCAGTGACTTTCCTGTTATTTTGGTGGAGGTATACCTCAGTTCCACTCTGATTGAAAATTTAACTCTTTCAACTCCTCATATAATCTAAATTGATGTTGATTATGAAAGAAGCCTCTTTGCTATAATAAATGTATGGTTATTGGGAACTCTTTGGAGCTATGTTAGAATAATGTTTCTTGTTAGGAATCTGGGATGAGAGGTAATCTAGAAAATCTATATCAAATGAAGTCAAGGATTAAAGATGTGGAATTTTCAAATCCCATCATTCATGATGGTGATTCACTTAGAGATCCAGAATCTACTATGTATGGTGTGTTGATTTGTCAAAAATATGATTCTCAAGTGTCTAAGTTGGAAGTCAAGGGGCTGCTGTTGGATTCATCTCTAGAGAGATATCATAGTGGACACTCGACTACTTGGGTTGATTTGGTTAAAGAGGTTACTTTTGTTCAGGACACCCCTACACGGTCTTTGGGATTGATGATCTCTGATCCCTCTCAGGTTGATGTCTCCAATAAAAATTATGCATAGCAACATGTTGACTATCATCAAGAAATCCAAAAGATCCTTCAGTCTTCTAAATTATCTGAGAAATTGGGGAACATATCTGAGGATGAAAGGTGGAATGGTACCCTTATCAGTGCTTTGAGCAGTGGTGGGAATGCCTCTTTCAAGGATGCAATATTTAGTGGAAAGGAAAATATGACTAATAGTGATGGATTCACCTCTGTTCCCTGAAAGGGGAGACCACACAAGGATTATACTAATCTTTCTAGAAACATTTCTACTAAATCGTCTTCTAAGGTTTCCATGAAGGTGGATGCATATATCTTTAATATTTTCAATCGGGATAAATATCAATCTGAGTGATAGAGTATTGGTGACTTTGATTATGGAAATGATATGTCCTATTATGATATCTAGACCTATTGTTAGGTGGATGAGGTAAATTCTTCTTGTTTAACCACATCCACCACTTTTCTATACTTTTTCTTCTTAATAAATGGCCAAAATATTTGCTTCCGGATGGACTTGTTGGTAAAGGTTTACTACTCAATATGAGTATCTAGTCCTCATCATGGTTTAAAAATTACACAATACTAGACAACTATAAGTAATCAATCCTTTTGGAGTTATATAAATCCTATAATATTCATTCCCATGAATTTCACAGCAGTCAATTTATAGTGCATATGATCCTCAAAAAAATTATATAAAAATGTTTTATAATAGAAGATGGAACCATATCCAACTAGATTTGGTACATTGTCATTTTTTGACATGTACTTTCTTCTCACTTTCCATTATTGTAAGTACTTATTGTTCTTACTTTTCACAACCTTGTACATTTTTAAGAAATAAATTCCAAAAATCTATTAGTAGTCCTCTTTATATTCTCTATCTGGTAATATTCACCTGGTTCCTTGGATACCACTCTATCAATCCTCTTCGATAGGTGAATCATAACCCTGTTTATCTAATAACAAATGATTGAATACTCCATCTATTATCCAGTTTATTTATGCCTCTCCCCATTTTTTATATAGTACATATTGATACAAATAATTTTTCTAGTACCATTGTAATTTAATTCTTCATCAATTAACCTTAATTCAAAAAAACAACATCATCGTCTCAACACACCATCTCCATTTACATAGGAAATACTTCTCTGAAACTTGTGGGAGGAGTGGGAAAATATCATTTAAAGTTCACAGCCATACATTGATCATCCTAAAGAAGCATTAACCTTTGAAAAACTTCAAATCTTTACACTAATTTGAGTTAACATGTGTTTATGTTACTTTCTTTAAATCCAAATGTCATATTTCAATAATTATTTCATAACTTTGAATGAGAATCAAGAAATTACATTCATTATTATTAGAGAGTCGAATTAATATCTCACCATAATCACATTTTTAACATCACAAAAATGATTTAATGTTTCTCAAGATTTGACTGATATAACATCCAATGCCCAACTCCATCTGGTGACCTTAGAAATAACATATCAATCTGATGGTATAATATTTTTAGACTTCAAAAACATAAAATATTGAAAGTTATATCAACACTTCCCTCCAGTGAAACTCTATTTTATGTTCCTCCACATCATCATTAGAGAATCCTGTAAATCATTCACTAAACATATACTCTATATGATGGGTTCCCAGATGCTCATTTTTTGTCTCCATGTGATTAACCATCATAGGTCTTCTCTAATTATTTATTATAAAAACATTGAAAAATGCTCTTCCTAGAGACTCTAACCAATTAATTTGTAGAACTTCTTCCCATGATCTTTATGTTATTCCTTTGATTGATGACTTGTTTTTTGGGACATTGGTCTAATGACATGAATAATTCATTTTAGTCATTTTGAAAATTCTTCACATTACAAAATAACATTTGTACAAGTCCTTATAATATTATTATTATATAAGAAAATATTATTCTATATAATTAACATATAAAAGTTCATTTATTTTACTCAAAAAATTTTCTCATAATGATTATATGATGAACTTTTCTTCGGCTGGTAGATCATATAGGGTAACTCAGTAAATGTCCATCTAAGGAAATCAACAAGATAAAATTCCCAGATTACCTCTTCTTGATACATCATCAACCTTCCTCAAATAGAAATACTTAAAAGAAAAAACAATTTAATAAAACATTGTACTATCTTAACTTCGTATCTTCACGATATTAAGGATTCGTAGTAAAATATCAATCTCCACTTTCGAACTTAGGATTGGAACTTGATAATGTTTATTTATAATGATTTTTGGTAAAATTAATATTATAAATGAATTATATTATTTAAATTCATTGAAAATTATATACAATATAACTTGAATAAAAATTTGGATTAATATTTACATCCACCCTCTATCTGATAAACATAGTTCATTAGCCTTGATCCCTTAGAGTCTGTCTAATCACCATTTTAAAAATAGAAACAATGTATAGTGATTAATGTTGGATTATAAAACATATCACTTTAATAAATCCTTCTTCAAGTCAAACCAACTTCTTAGAAACACAACAATACCTCAAAACTTCATTTTCCCAACAATCATTTGCTTAGAATTATTTTCAAATGATGAACATCAAACACTAAAACATTTATAATAAATTAGTGGATTACTTATCCAACAATATTAATTATATATGAGTTAAATTAATTTTTTAAAAAAATTCATTTATCAACAATACCAAGTTATAATTAAGTAGTGATTTATGAAATGTTTCATAAAAACATTTTGAACATATTCTGTCACATTGATGTTCTTCTATAAAAAAATCTTCTTACAAGCACATCTGAAAATTGTTCAAAAGTTTCACACATTCTAAAATAATAGATAACATCATTTTTAAAATATTATTAAATATATAGACTTTATATAATGATAAATTACAAACTAATGGAAAAAATGTATGATGCATATTTCTCCCCATTAGAAAACACTATCCAAAGCTATGTTGAGATAGGGAACAGATATCATATACCCAATCCTTGAAGAGAGGGATGTTGAACACCCATAATAAACCTATGATTATGATGTTTTTATTTGATAATTTTTTTAGTAAAAATGTATGAAACCTTATCTATTGTAGGAATAAACTCTATTATTAGTTCATTTTGTTCCACATTCTCTTTTAGGAATTGATATTTAATATCAACATTATAAGATCGATAATGTTGCATTGGAGGAAAAAATTTCAATATTATTAGAATATTCACATGAATTAATACAATATTTTTATTTATGCATATTTACTTTCATTTCATAAGAAATATATCCTTTTACTCTTGTCATACATTTCCCAAAATTATGACCCTCCTTCTTACATCTTATACAAACATGTTTGTAAACTTTATATTTTTTCTATATTGGAATTTGGGATGAATTTATGGTCCCAAAATTATTTATATGAGAAATTTTCATCATATATTCCCCTTTAATACCCATATATTCCTTAGTATTTACAACCAATTGAATGTTATACCATTAATAGTTATTTTTTACTCATAACATTCACATTACCATCAATAACCACTAAAACATATTCATTCACCGTGATATGCATTATCCATAGGTACTTTTTTTAAATAATTCATTAAAATGGGGATACATTTCCCTAAGGTTTCTTTTTTTCTTGACATATCTATTCCCCACTTTTATATTAGAGATAATGTAGAGACCCGAAGCTTAACGTACATAGACATTACATTACATTTGCGGAATACTTAGTACATAACAAAACACACACACAAGGATCATAATAGTTTAGTGTCTTTGGAAACTCCGAATATAATTTTCTAATCGTGGTGAAAGATCTTCAACATCTCCCATAAAGATCTTCCTTTTTTTTACCTAAAACCTTTCTTTATATCCTGGGGAAAAGAAAACATAAAAGGGTGGGCTCAAATGCTCAGTAAGGGTAAACAAAAGAAATATCAATCACATAATATTCATAAGAACATAACATTTTGGAAATATTAACCTGAAAAAGAGAGCATAATTTCATAACATGGGATAAATCATGGCAGTGAAATGTAATCACAATAATCATAACTTAAAACATGAAACTTTGTGGCATACACACATAATCATAGAGAATCATTTCTTGTTAGTCAAGACTCATTGCCAAGACTATCTTAGTGGACAAAGTCCCTTTCTGAACCGAGTCACCCTTGTTCCAGTCCTGTTTCACTGAACCGGTATAACCTACCATTCCAGCCATATCTATCTCATGAGATATAAAATATTTACCCAATGCATTGGAGGGATATATAGGTCCCACCCATCTCATAATGATACCATTCTTATGTGTGCCACAATATCATAAATCATACATCATTGCATAACCCATGTAATACAATTGGGAATCTTAGACATCATGACATCATAAAACAATTCATACAAGATAAAGGAATTCATAAAAATAATTACATCACAACATGATCAAATCAATGTAATAATAGGGATAAAAACATAACCCTTTATTATCTTAGATGGAAAATAATTTTGATAAAACACTTGAACTCCATTCTTGAGGAAAATATCCTTTCTTCTTCAAAAACATTTTTCCTTTCATAACATGTAATACGACATTAAAATAAAAGAAGTTGATTAAAAATAAACTTGAAAACTTTTAAAGTAAGCTTCTTGGAAATAATGTTTCAAAAATCCATTCATGTCGTATAAGTTAAAAAAACATTCTTCTCGTACTTTTGTCGGAAAAGTCAAAAAGTACCTCGTACGAAAAACGACAAAAGATTCCTTTCATATCTTTTACTAAAAACTCACCGAAGGGTAAAATTGGATTTAAACAATTTTAGGTGTACGGAAATAATATTACATATTGAGGAAACATGGATGTGGATGATAAAATACACCCCAGTAAATACCAAAGTATAACCAATCTCGGATAAAAATGAGATTGTGATATTTCCCTTACCTTAGGTCCAATTTGCTTCGTAAGTGTCCGAACCTCCTGTATAATGATTTAAATAATGTCATTGACTTATTATAGAATCATATTCATTGTTATTATATCATATATGGTTCACTTATGACTTTATATTACCTGTTCTTTTGTAAATTCATGTTAAAGTAGCGTTTTGGGTAAAATCGTCTCATTTGTCGTTCGTGTTTTAACTTGTAATTATTCATATGATTACTTAGATCATTATTACTTAATTATAGAATATAAAACATGATTTATATATAATATATATTCAGAATATACATATATATAATGGAACGATAAATGGAAAGAAATACACCGTTCATGGAGACGGTAGTCCGTACGTACGCATGAACGCTGTTTTCGTTTCCTTATTGAATTGAATGGAATTAAGTAGATGAAATAAATATAAATATAAATAATTCCAGTATCATTATTAGGTCATATATTTCATTAGTACTTATTATATATACTTTATAATCATTCATGAATGGTTAATCATTGAGAATTAATCTCATCGCGTCGTGGAGACGGTAGTCCGTACGTACGCACGAGCGATGATATCATTTCCATAATTATTGAATTGAATTAGAGTGGATGATACAATATATCAGAATCAATATCACTTTATAATAGTCATATATGGTAATTATTTACACCATTATACCGATCCAAGTAAGGTGGTGGTGGAAAATAGATTTCACCACGGCGTGGAGACGGTATTCCGTACGTACGCACGCGCGGTGATTTCGTTTTCCGTAGGATGGATAGATGGTGAAATAGGGTTGTTTCATACTTATAATAACATATCAGTATATGATTTATACTGATGTTATTACTTCATAATGAAACAACCTAAGAAGAAGAAGTGGAAGAAGAAATAAAGGTGAAAGAATCGGTAATGGAAATTACCTCTTCTTTGAAGCGCCTCTTTGAGACCTCCATTTAGGGCACTAAAATTGGTCTTTGATGAAGACCAGAACCTCTAGGATGTTTCTAGGGGAGTGGATAAGGTAATTTGTCAGGGTTTGGCCGAGCTTGAAGGCTCAAAGTTGTGTGAGGAAGAGAGGGAGGAGGTGCCCTTTTATAAGGGAGGAGAGGGGCACCTTAGGAATATCTCAAAATATTATTTTATATTAAAGTCAAAATCGGTTTATAATGGTTCCAAAGGGTCTTATTTCGAAGCTAAAGTGGGGATGGTTCGAAATAATATCAACCAATAGGATTTAGACAAGTTTAGGTTATTATTTTAACCTTATCAATTAGATTTAACTCTAAGTTAAATAATTTAACTTTTACCGTGTCTTTTTGTTTTCTTACACTATATGGTTAATACACTTACTATAACATGCCAAAAGAACCCCAAATTGTTTATTATTAATATATATATCTTTATCTAAGTCATTTGGCCGAACCTTAGATTTTTAGGAATAAAATAACAATTAATAATATAATATTTGATTTAAAAACTATTTTGTGTCAATTTTGACACTATTTGATATATGATTTTTGTGAAAGTCATAACAGAATTATATGTTCTAACCAAGTTGATTAAATCAACACTAATATATCATAGTAACCTAGAAAATTAGTGGGATTCATAAAAAGTCTCAAATTACATTTATTTGGGCATTTATAACATCAATTATGTTAACATTTCCTTAAAAGGGTAATTACTGCATCATCGTTGTGTCATAAATAAATTAATTTATTTAAAGTCTAAAAATTATAAATAAAATATAATTATGTAGAAAATATTTTTAGATTTCTAATGAATATTTATAATCGAATTTATTATATGTATAACCCCATATTAAAAATGATTTACTTATTAAACTTTGATTTTAACTATTTTAACCCTTCTTTAAATAAATTAATAATAAATGTCCTAATCTAATCCAAGTGGGCCTAAATGGTCATACGTTATTCCTAAGGTTGGTTTTGGTCGAGATACACTTGTCAAATAGTATTATTACATGTGTTAGGGTAATATTAATATCATTTTTACCCTTAATTACCCTATTTACTTTTAACCGTGGTAAATAAAAGTAAAAAGTTACTATTCACCAAAAATTATTTTCATCTCATTGAACCACATTTTACTTACTGACATCAACCGTGTCTCTCGGATTTTTGAAATTCCATTCACAGAAGCGGTAAAATTAAGTTTTATGAAAAAATTAATTTTTTTAACTACCACTTAGTAGTTTCACTATTCATTAAAAATTGAAATTTTTCAGAAAAATGCCAAAATTTCACCCTAAGCTATAATTGATATTCCGAATTCAAAAATTATTTCTATTTTACAAAATTCCCAATATATAAGTTTCATTAATTAATTTTATAATTAATTTCCGATGTCATAACAAATAGCGTGTTTTTAAGAGATAATAACTATCAAAAGATTAACACTTGTTTATGTCTGGTGTAAATGTGAAATTACATCCAATGACCAACATTGTATTGAATTGTAAAAATATATTATAAATATACTTTAAAACCACTAAAATTAATAATTTATCACTATTAATTATTTCGATTAAAAAAGTTTTTTTTAATTAAAATTTAGTAATTTTCACTATTCATTAGAAAATAAAAGTTATCCGAAAAGTACCAAAATTTCACCTTAGGCTAAATTCGATACTCCGAATCCAAAAATGAAGTCCATTTTGAGAGATAAAATTTCTAAAATTTTAAAAGGTAGTTATTACTATTCATAACGGCTAGTTTTAATAATATTTTAATAGCATATCGTTGTTTAGTGAAACTCGGTATTGCGTACTACACACGCTATCGAGGAAGGTCGTGATTGCGTTTAATACAAGGCAAGTCAAGGATGCATGTTGTGCAAGCTCCTTTTGGTGTAGCGTACAACACAATACATTAGTGAAATTAAAAAGAATTTTTTTCATAAAATTTCGGGGTGTTACATTCTTCCCCCCTTAAAATGAATTTCGCCCTCGAAATTCGTCGGGGTTATAAATGGTTTACTATTCGAAAGTTTCTTTAATAGAAACCCACATCGTAAAAAGGAATACCAAAACCAATCTTTAAAAACAAAGGTATGAAACGTAACGGTTACCCAAATAAACTAATCACTGGGTTTCCACATAGGTGAAAATATGGATATGGAAGAGAAATCTAACCATCATGTTCTGATGGAGAGTGGTAGAGAACATGGCAATGGAAAAGCTAGAAATCACAAATCCATAAATTTGTGACGATCTAAGGTACCATCTGATTAATCAAATATAAGATCACTAGGATAACATTTTTGGTTTTCAAGATCGTTTCCCTAAAGTTGAAGAATTTGAATTAGAATAAATACTTACTTTATTTTGGTACAATCTCACTGTTTTTCATGCCTTAAACAATTTCCACTTAATCTCTTAAATAAATGAAGTTGAATTTGTTATTCGTGAAGTGTTAGCAGATCATGTGATAGAATGACGGGTCATTCCATCTGTCTCAAACAAAAGGTTAGCAAAAATTATATACATAAGTCGATCTATAGTGAGATTAATCATATATGGTTCCTAAAATGGACTTATACTTCATATATCATACTGCTTAATATAATAAAACTAGTTTCTACTAAACATGGACTTCCTGTAGGCCAGTGGTAGGTGATAAAGGCCAGTCGCACTTCGGTTGTGGGTTCGATTCCAACAGCCTTGTCCGACGCGATGGGCTGTCGCCCGTCCTGCAGGTTGTCCTTTTTCTAAAACTATATTACTATAACATCCCATCAATAATATCGAAAAAACTTCTATCCTTAAACAATACTAACTTATGTCTAACATAATCCATTCCAATCTTTAGGCTTATCCATAATACTGTAGTCCACTCTCATAACATAGTGAAAACGATTACCAGAGATTTAACACCATCGTCGATCCCCATATATCATAAGATATGTTTTGTTGGTCACATTCCAAACATTCAAAGTCCTTAATCATGTATTCTCTTTAATATCCATCGAACCTTAGTGAAAACATGAATTCAGTTAAAAGTTAACACTTTCCACATACCAAAATCCTCAGAATTCTATATACTCAAACCATGATATCACTTAGTCCTTATATCAATCATGAGCTCATGAATACTGTCAAATATTTAATTTTCTCATTTTCCCTTCAATATGCGCATATAATTATTTTTCCAAAAATATCTCAATCACTTTCCATGGTTACTGGTACCATAAAATTATTGAAAACCACAATAGACCAATACATAAATATTCCAATATTCCACGATACTATACACAACACTATTTTGGAATCCCATTACATAAACACTTAATCATTCCACCACATCGTTTTCATATTCAACATCGCCAATAGTGATCGCATGTGACTTCCCTTTGTCCTTTGCCTTAAGTGGTTGCTCATGTTGATCATCACTAACCCTTGGATTAGGGCATTTATTGGCATAATGTCCCATCTATTTGCACTTGAAACATTGAAGTGTTGGTGGTGCGTTCTCTGCATTGTTTGCTTTGTTCACATCATTAGAAACCCTTTTTACATTACTTCGACACTCAGCTACTCGATGACCTTCTTTTCAACACATAAAACATTTTCTAGTCCCTTTAAGACAATCTCTGTAACAGCCCGAGATTTTATGAAAAATATTCTTTTTTAATTTTATTAATGTCTTGTGTTGTACGCTACACCAAAAGGAACTTGCACAATACACATCCTTGACTTGCCTTTCATTACACGCAGTCGCGACCTTCCTCGATAGCGTGTGTAGTACGCAATACCGCGTTTCACTAAACAACGATATGCTATTATAATATTATTATAACTAGCCGTTATAAATAGTAATAACCACCTTTTAAAATTTTAGAAATTTTAGCTCTCAAAATGGACTTCATTTTTGGATTCGGAGTATCGAATTTAGCCTAAGGTGAAATTTTGGTACTTTTCGGATAACTTTCATATTCTGATGAATAGTGAAAATTACTAAATTATAATTAAAAACAACTTTTTTAATCAAAATAATTAATATTGATAAATTATTAATTTGAGTGGTTTTAAAGTATATTTAGAATATATTTTTACAATTTAATACAATGTTGGTCATTGGATGTAATTTCACATTTAAACCAGACATAAACAAGTGTCAACCTTTTGATAGATATTGTTTCTTAAAAACACGCTATTTGTTTTAACAGCGGGATTTAATTATAAAATTAATTAATGCAACTTCTATGTTATGAATTTGGTAAAATAGACTTCATTTTTGAATTTGGAATATGAAATATAGCTTAGGATGAAATTTTGGCATTATTCTGAAAAACATCAATTTTTGATGAATAGTGAAACTACTAAGTGGTAGTTAAAAAAACTGAATTTTTCATAAAACTTAATTTTACCGCTTCTGTGAATGGAATTTCAAAAATCCGAGAGACATGGTTGATGTCAGTAAGTAAAATGTGGTTCAATGAGATGAAAATAATTTTTGGTGAATAGTAACTTTTTACTTTTATTTACCACGGTTAAAAGTAAATAGGGTAATTAAGGGTAAGAATGATATTAATATTACCCTAACACATGTTCTAATTCTATTGGACAAGTGTATCTCGACCAAAAACAACTTTAAGTGTAAAATATTATCATTTAGGCCCACTTGGATTAGATTAGGACATTTATTATTAAAAGAAGGGTTAAAATAGTTAAAATCAAAGTTTAATAAGTAAATCATTTTTAATATGGGGTTATAAATAAGATAAATTAGACTATAAATATTCATTAGAAAGCTAAAATGATTTCCTACATAATGGTATTTTATTTATAATTTTTAGACATTAAATAATTTAATTTATTTATGTCACAATGATGATCCAGTAATTATCTTATTAATGAAATATTGACATAATTGATGTTATAAATACCAAATTAAATGTAATTTGAGACTTTTTATGAATACCACTAATTTTCTAGGTTACTATGATATATTAGTGTTGATTTAATCAACTTGGTTAGAGCATATAATTCTGTTATGACTTTCACAAAAATCATATATCAAATAGTGTCAAAATTGACACAAAATAGTTTTTAAATCAAATATTATATTATTAATTGTTATTTTATTCATAAAAATCTAAGTTTAGGCCAAATGACTTATATAAGGATATATATATTAATAATAAACAATTTGGGGTTATTTTGGCATGTTATAGTAAGTGTATTAACCATATAGTGAAAGAAAACAAAAAGACACGGTAAAAGTTAAATTATTTAACTTAGAGTTAAATCTAATTGATAAGGTTAAAATAATACCCTAAACTTGTCTAAATCCTATTGGTTGATAGGATTTCGACCCATCCCCACTTTAGCTTCGAAATAAGACCCTTTGGAACCATTATAAACCGATTTTGACTTTAATATAAAATAATATTTTGAGATATTCCTAAGGTGCCCCTCTCCTCCCTTATAAAAGGGCACCTCCTCGCCCTCCTCCTCACACCAATTTTAGCACTCAAGCTCGGCCAACCCCTGCCAAAATCCCTTCTCCACTTCCCTAGAATAATCCTATAGGTTCTGGTCTTCTTCAAAGACCAATCTTAGTTCTCTAAGTGGAGGATTCAAAGAGGCGTTTCAAAGAAGAGGTAATATCCATTACCGATCTTTTTCAATTTCTTTCTTCTTAAACTTCTTCTTCTTTAGTTGTTTCATGATAAAGTAATAACATCAGTATTTCTTATATACTGATATGTTATTATAAATATGAAACAACTCTAATTAACCTTCTATCCATCCTACGGAAAAAGGAAATCATCGTGCGTGCGTACGTACGGAATACCGTCTCCACGCCGTGGTGTAATCTATTTTCTGCCACCACCTTAATTGGATGGGTATAATGGTTTAATGAGTAAATATATATGATTATTATAAAGTGATATTGATACTGTAATAGTATACATACACTTCAACACAATTCCATGACCATGGGAACGATATCATCACTCGTGCGTACGTACGGACTACCGTCTCCACGACGCGATGAGATTCATTCTCAATGATTAACCATTCATGAATGATTATAAAGTATTTATAATAAGTACTAATGAAATATGTGACAAAATAATTATACTGGAATTATTTATATTTATATGTATGTCATCTACTTAATTCCATTCAATCCAATAAGGAAACGAAAACAGCGTTCATGCGTACGTACGGACTACCGTCTGCATGAACGGTGTATCTCATTCCATTTATCAATATATTATATATATGTATATTATGAATATATATATATATTATATATAAATCATGTTTTACATTCTGGATATAAGTAATCATGATCCAAGTAATCATATTAATAATTACAAGTTAAAAACACGAACGACAAATGAGACGATTTTACCCAAAACGCTACTTTAACATGAATTTACAAAAGAAAGGGTAATATAAAGTCATGAGTGGACCATATATGATATAATAACAATGAATATGATTATGGAATAATTCAATAACATGATTTAAATCATTATACAGGAGTTTCGGACACGTACAAAGCAAGTCGGACCTAAGGTAAGGGAAATATCACAATCTCATTTTTATCCAAGATTGTTTATACTTTGGTATTTATTGGGGTGTATTTTATCATCCACATCCATGTTTCCTCAATATGTAATATTATTTCCATTCACCTACAATTTTTTAAATCCAATTTTACCCTTCGGTGAGTTTTTAGTAAAATATATTAAAGAAATCTTTTTTCATTTTTCGTACGAGGTGCTTTTTGACTTTTTCGACAAAAGTACGTGATGAATGTTTTTTTCTTTAACTTATATGACATGAATGGATTTTTAAAACATTATTTCCAAGAAGCATACTTTACAAGTTTTCAAGTTTATTTTTAATCAACTTCTTTTAGTTTATAATTGTATGACATGTTAAGAAAAGAAAAGTGTTTTTGAAGTAGAAAGGATATTTTCCTCAAGAATGGAGTTCAAGTATTTTATCAAAATTATTTTCCATCTAAGATAATAAATGGGTTCTGTTTTTATCCCTATTATTACATGGATTTGATTATGTTGTGATGGAAATATTTTTATGAATTCCTTTATCTTATATGAATTGTTTTATGATGTCAGGTTGTTTAAGAATCCCATTTTTATTACATGGGTTACGCTATGATGTATGGTTTATGATTATGTGGCACACATAAGAAAGGATTCATTATAAGATGGGTGGGACCTATATATCCCTCCAATGCATTGGATAAAGATTTCATATCTCATGAGATAGACATGGCTGGATCGGTAGGTTATACCGGTTCAGTGAAACCGGACTGGAACGAGGGTGACTCGATTCAGAAAGGGAATTTGTCCACTAAGATAGTCTTGGAAATGAGTCTTGACTAACAAGAAATGATTCTCTATGATTATGTGTGTATGCCACAAAGTTTCATGTTTTAAGTTATTATTATTGGGATTGCATTTCACTTCTATGATTTGTCCCATGTTATGATATTATGAGCTCTTTTGCAGGTTAAGATTTCCAAAAGCTATGTTCTTATGTATATGATGTGATTGATATTCCTTTTTTTTTACCCTTACTGAGCATTTGAGATCACCCTTTTATGTTTTCTTTTCCCCAGGATATAAAGAAAGGTTTTAGGTATAAAAAAAAGAAGATCTTTATGGGAGATGTTGAAGATCTTTCACAACGATTAGAAGATTATATTCCGAGTTTCCAAAGACACTAAACTATTACGGTCCTTGTGTGTGTGTGTTTGTTATGTACTAAGTATTCCACAAAAGTAATGTAAAGTCCATGTACGTCAAGATACGGGTCTCTACAGTTGGTATCAGAGGGAGGTTTAGTCAACATTTGGAAACTAGGATGCGAGAACTTTAGTGAGATCCATAGAGATATTTCTAAGGTATGTCTAGGGATGTCCCTAAGGTTAAGTATACGTATAGGTTATAGTACTAGAACTACGCTAACGATCATAGAATTAAACCTAAGATGTTAGATATTGAAGGTACTCCCCCTTTATTATGTTGTTTTCCCTAGCATGATTTTTGCCTCTCACACTATTCTTTTTGGGTTTTAGACGATGGCTGGAACCCGAAGGAACCGTGTTGATCAATGCAATGGACAATGCAATGATTGTCCTTCTGAACAAACAAATGTTATGGGAGATGGAGTGCAAAATCCTATTGCTATACTTACACAAGATATGAATCATTCTGGACTTCCAAATGAGCAGAGAAGGGAACAATATTCTATTGAGTCCTTCATGAGGCAACGTCCACCTTCTTTCAGTGGGTCTTCTGATCCACTTGTTGCTGAACAATGGATCAGTACCACTGAAAAGATATTTTTAGTTATTCAATGTTCTGAACATGATAAAGTCATCTTAGCAGTATATCGTTTGGAAGGTGAAGCTGATCAATGGTGGAATCTTATCAAGAATACGAGGCAAAGAGATGAAATTGAGTCCATGGAATGGGACGAGTTCAAGAACTTATTTTTCAGTAAGTACTTCCCTCGTATTCTTCGAACAAAGATGGAAAAGGAGTTTCTTGAGCTGAAACAGAAGGATGATGAATCTGTTGGTATATACGAAGCAAATTTTACAAGACTTGCAAGGTATGCATCTGGCATTATCATCCAACCTGAAAGTAAAGTTGATCAATTTTTCAGTGTCTTAAAACCAAGTCTTCGAATGGCATTAGCTATAAGAGACTTTAGTAGCTATGAAGAAATTGTGCGTTTTGCTATCAAGGTAGAAATGGAAGTTGGTGTTACATATCCATCTCATGGTTTTGACAAGAAACGAAAGATGGAGTTCAGGGAGAAATCTCAGAATAATGGTGAAAAGAAGATGAATGTTTCCTTATGCACAAAGTGTGGAAAGAAGCATGGTGGAGATTGTCTTAAAGGGACTAGAAAATGTTTTAAGTGTGGAAAAGAAGGTCATCGAGCAGCTGAGTGTCGAAGTAATGGAAAAAGGGATTCTAATGATGTGAATAAAGCAAACACTGCAGAGAACGCACCACCAACACTTCAATGCTTCAAGTGCAAGGAAATGGGGCATTATGCTAATAAATGCCCTAATCCAAGGGTTAGTGATGATCGACATGAGCAACCACTTAAGGCAAAGGACAAAGGGAAGTCACATGCGATCACCATTGGCGATGTTGAATATGATAATGATGTGGTGGAATGATTAAGTGTTTATGTAATGGGATTCCAAAATAATGTTGTATCATAAAGTATTGGAATATTTATGTATTGGTCTAATGTGATGATATGCGCATAATGAAGGGATAAGCAGAAAATTAAATGTTTGATAGTATTCATGAGCTCATGACTGATATAAGGAGAAGGTTATATCATGGTTTGAGTATATAGAATTTTGAGGATTTTGGTATGTGGAACGAGTTAACTTTTAACAGAACTCATGTTTTCAATAAGGTTCAATGGGTATTCAAGAGAGTACATGATTAAGGCCTTTGAATGTTTGGAATGTGGCCAACAAGATATATCTTATGATATATGGGGATAAACGATGGTATTAAATCTCTGAGAGTGGACTGCAGTATTATGGATAAGCCTAAAGATTGGAATGGATTATGTTGGACATAAGTTAGGATAAAACATTGTTTTTTCGATATTATTGATGGGATGTTATAGTAATATAGTTTTAGAAAAAGGACAACCTGCAGGACGGGCGACAACCCATCACGTCGGACAAGGCTGTGAAAATCGAACCCACAATCGAAGTGCGACTGGCCTTTATCGCCTACCACTGGCCTACAGGAAGTCCCTGTTTAGTAGAAACTAGTTTTATTATATTAAGCAGTATGATATATGAAGTATAAGTCCATTTTAGGAACCATATATGATTAATCTCACTATAGATCGACTTATGTATATAATTTTTGGTAACCTTTTGTTTGACACAGATGGAATGACCCGTCATTCTATCACATGATCTACTAACACTTCACGAATAACAAATTCAACTTCATTTACTTAAGAGATGAAGTGGAAATTGTTCAAGGCACGAACAACAGTGAGATTGTACCAAAATAAAGTAAGTATTTATTCTAATTCAAATTTTCAACTTTAGGGAAATGATCTTGAAAACCAAAAATGTTTTCCTAGTGATCTTATACCTCATGAATCAGATGGTACCTTATATCATCATAAATCTATGGATTTGTGATTACTGGCTTTTCCATAGCCATGTTCTCTACCACTCTCCATCAGAACATGATGGTTAGATTTCTCTTCCATATCCATATTTTCACCTATGTGGAAACCCAGTGATTAGTTTATTTGGGTAATCGTTACATTTCATACTTTAGTTTTTAACGCCATGTTTTGGTATTCCTTTTTACAATGTGGGTTTCTATTAAAGAAACTTTTGAATAGTAAACTATTTATAACCCCAACGAATTTCGAGGGTGAAATTCATTTTAAGGGGGGTAGAATGTAACAGCCCGAGATTTTATGAAAACTATTCTTTTTTAATTTTATTAATGTCTTGTGTTGTACGCTACACAAAAAGGAGCTTGCACAACACACATCCTTGACTTGCCTTGCATTACACGCAGTCGCGACCTTCCTCGATAGCGTGTGTAGTACGCAATACCGAGTTTCACTAAACAACGATATGCTATTATAATATTATTATAACTAGCCGTTATAAAAAGTAATAACCACCTTTTAAAATTCTAGAAATTTTATCTCTCAAAATGGACTTCATTTTTGGATTTGGAGTATCGAATTTAGCCAAAGGTGAAATTTTGGTACTTTTCGGATAACTTTCATATTCTGATGAATAGTGAAAATTACTAAATTATAATTAAAAACAACTTTTTTAATAAAAATAATTAATAGTGATAAATTATTAATTTGAGTGGTTTTAAAGTATATTTAGAATATATTTTTACAATTTAATACAATGTTTGTCATTGGATGTAATTTCACATTTAAACCAGATATAAACAAGTGTCAATCTTTTGATAGATATTGTTTCTTAAAAACACGCTATTTGTTTTAACAGCGGGATTTAATTATAAAATTAATTAATGCAACTTATATGTTATGAATTTGGTAAAATAGACTTCATTTTTGAATTTGGAATATGAAATATAGCTTAGGATGAAATTTTGGCATTGTTCTGAAAAACATCAATTTTTGATGAATAGTGAAACTACTAAGTGGTAGTTAAAAAACTGAATTTTTCATAAAACTTAATTTTACCGCTTCTGTGAATGGAATTTCAAAAATCTGAGAGAAAAATTTGATGTCAGTAAGTAAAATGTGGTTCAATGAGATGAAAATAATTTTTGTTGAATAGTAACTTTTTACTTTTATTTACCACGGTTAAAAGTAAATAGGGTAATTAAGGGTAAGAATGATATTAATATTACCCTAACACATGTCCTAATTCTATTGGAAAAGTTTATCTCGACCAAAAACAACCTTAAGTGTAAAATATTATCATTTAGGCCCACTTGGATTAGATTAGGACATTTATTATTAAAAGAAGGGTTAAAATAGTTAAAATCAATGTTTAATAAGTAAATCATTTTTAATATGGGGTTATACATAAGATAAATTCGACTATAAATATTCATTAGAAAGCTAATATTATTTCCTACATAATGGTATTTTATTTATAATTTTTAGACATTAAATAATTTAATTTATTTATGACACAATGATGATGCAGTAATTATCTTATTAATGAAATATTGACATAATTGATGTTATAAATACCAAAATAAATGTAATTTGAGACTTTTTATGAATCCCACTAATTTTATAGGTTACTATGATATATTAGTGTTGATTTAATCAACTTGGTTCGAACATATAATTCTGTTATGACTTTCACAAAAATCATATATCAAATAGTGTCAAAATTGACACAAAATAGTTTTTAAATCAAATATTATATTATTAATTGTTATTTTATTCCTAAAAATCTAAGGTTCGGCCAAATGACTTAGATAAGGATATATATATTAATAATAAACAATTTGGGGTTCGTTTGGCATGTTATAGTAAGTGTATTAACCATATAGTGAAAGAAAACAAAAAGACACGGTAAAAGTTAAATTATTTAACTTAGAGTTAAATCTAATTGATAAGGTTAAAATAATACCCTAAACTTGTCTAAATCCTATTGGTTGATAGTATTTCGACCCATCCCCACTTTATCTTCGAAATAAGACCCTTTGGAACCATTATAAACCGATTTTGACTTTAATATAAAATAATATTTTGAGATATTCCTAAGGTGCCCCTCTCCTCCCTTATAAAAGGGCACCTCCTCCCCCTCCTCCTCACACCAATTTTAGCACTCAAGCTCGGACAACCCCTACCAAAATCCCTTCTCCACTTCCCTAGAATAATCCTAGAGGTTCTGGTCTTATTCAAAGACCAATCTTAGTTCCCTAATTGGAGGATTCAAAGAGGCGTTTCAAAGAAGAGGTAATATCCATTATCGATCTTTTTCAATTTCTTTCTTCTTCAACTTCTTCTTATTTAGTTGTTTCATCATAAATTAATAACATCAGTATTTCTTAAATACTTATATGTTATTATAAATATGAAACAACTCTAATTAACCTTCTATCCATCCTACGGAAAAAGGAAATCACCGTGTGTGCGTACGTACGGAATACCGTCTCCACGCCGTGGTGTAATCTATTTTCCGCCACCACCTTAATTGGATGGGTATAATGGTTTAATGAGTAACTATATATGATTATTATAAAGTGATATTGATACTGAAATAGTATACATACACTTCAACACAATTCCATGACCATGGGAACGATATCATCGCTTGTGCGTACGTACGGACTACCGTCTCCACGACGCGATGAGATTCATTCTCAATGATTAACCATTCATGATTGATTATAAAGTATATATAATAAGTACTAATGAAATATATGACAAAATAATTATACTGGAATTATTTATATTTATTTGTATGTCATCTACTTAATTCCATTCAATTCAATAAGGAAACGAAAACATCGTTCATGCGTACGTACGGACTACCGTCTCCATGAACGGTGTATCTCATTCCATTTATCAATATATTATATATATGTATATTCTGAATATATATATATTATATATAAATCATGTTTTACATTCTGGATATAAGTAATCATGATCCAATTAATCATATTAATAATTACAAGTTAAAAACACGAACGACAAATGAGACGATTTTACCCAAAACGCTACTTTAACATGAATTTACAAAAGAACGGGTAATATAAAGTCATGAGTGGACCATATATGATATAATAACAATGAATATGATTCTGGAATAAGTCAATAACATTATTTAAATCATTATACAGGAGTTTCGGACACGTACAAAGCAAGTCGGACCTAAGGTAAGGGAAATATCACAATCTCATTTTTATCCGAGATTGTTTATACTTTGGTATTTACTGGGGTGTATTTTATCATCCACATCCATGTTTCCTCAATATGTAATATTATTTCCATTCACCTACAATTTTTTTAATCCAATTTTACCCTTCGGTGAGTTTTTATTAAAATATATGAAAGAAATCTTTTGTCGTTTTTCGTACGAGGTACTTTTTGACTTTTCCTACAAAAGTACGAGGTGAATGTTTTTTTCTTTAACTTATACGACATGAATGGATTTTTAAAACATTATTTCCAAGAATCATCCTTTACAAGTTTTCAAGTTTATTTTTAATCAAATTCTTTTAGTTTATAATTGTATGACATGTTAAGAAAAGAAAAGTGTTTTTGAAGTAGAAAGGATATTTTCCTCAAGAATGGAGTTCAAGTATTTTATCAAAATTATTTTCCATCTAAGATAATAAATGGGTTCTATTTTTATCCCTATTATTACATGGATTTTATTATGTTTTGATGGAAATATTTTTATGAATTCCTTTATCTTATATGAATTGTTTTATGATGTCATGTTGTTTAAGAATCCCATTTTTATTACATGGGTTACGCTATGATGTATGGTTTATGATTATGTGGCACACATAAGAAAGGATTCATTATAAGATGGGTGGGACCTATATCTCCCTCCAATTCATTGGGTAAAGATTTCATATCTCATGAGATAGACATGGCTGGAACGGTAGGTTATACCGGTTCAGTGAAACAGGACTGGAACAAGGGTGACTCGATTAAGAAAGGGACTTTGTCCACTAAGATAGTCTTGAAAATGAGTCTTGACTAACAAGAAATGATTCTCTATGATTATGTGTGTATGCCACAAAGTTTCATGTTTTAAGTTATGATTATTGGGATTACATTTCACTTCTATGATTTATCCCATGTTATGATATTATGAGCTCTTTTGCAGGTTAAGATTTCCAAAAGCTATGTTCTTATGTATATGATGTGATTGATATTCCTTTTGTTTACCCTTACTGAGAATTTGAGCTCACCCTTTTATGTTTTCTTTTCCCCAGGATATAAAGAAAGGTTTTAGGTAAAAAAAAGAGGATCTTTATGGGAGATGTTGAAGATCTTTCACCACGATTAGAAGATTATATTCCGAGTTTCTAAAGACACTAAACTATTACGGTCCTTGTGTGTGTGTTTTTGTTATGTACTAAGTATTCTGCAAAAGTAATGTAAAGTCCATGTACGTCAAGATACGGGTCTCTACAATCTCCCCCATGCTTCTTTCCACACTTTGAGCATAAGTAAACATTCATTTTCATTTCACCATTATTCTGAGATTTCTCCTTGCACTCCATCTTTCGTTTCTTTTCAAAACCATGAGATGGATATGTAACACCAACTTCCATTTCTACCTTCATAGCACAACGCACAATTTCTTCATAGATACTGAAGTATTGTATAGCTAATGCCCTTCGAAGACTTGGTTTTAAGCCACTGAAAAATCGATCAACTTTACTTTCGGGTTGGATGATAATGCCAGATGCATACCTTGCAAGTCTTGTAAAATTCGCTTCGTATATACCAACAGATTCATCATCCTTCTGTTTCAGCTCAAGAAACTCCTTTTCCATCTTCGTTCGAAGAATACGAGGGAAGTACTTACTGAAAAACAAGTTCTTGAACTCGTCCCATTCCATGGAATCAATTTCATCTCTTTGCCTCGTATTCTTGATAAGATTCCACCATTGATCAGCTTCACCTTCCAAACGATATACTGCTAAGATGACTTTATCATGTTCAGAACATTGAAGAACTGAAAATATCTTTTCAGTGGTACTGATCCATTGTTCAGCAACAAGTGGATCGGAAGACCCACTAAAAGAAGGTGGACGTTGCCTCATGAAGGACTCAATAGAATATTGTTCTCTTCTCTGCTCATTTGGAAGTCCAGAATGATTCATAGATTGTGTAAGTATAGCAATAAGATTTTGCACTCCATCTCCCATAACATTTGTTTGTTCAGGAGGACAATCATTGCGTTGTCCATTGCATTGATCAACACGGTTCCTTCGGGTTCCAGCCATCGTCTAAAACCCAAAAAGAATAGTGTGAGAGGAAAATATCATGCTAGGGAAAACAATATTATAAAGGGGGAGTATCCTCAATATCTAACTTCTTAGGTTAAATTCTATGATCGATACCATAGTTCTAGGACTGTATCTTATACGTATACTTATCCTTAGGGACATCCCTAGACATATCTTAGAAATATCTCTAGGGATCTCACTAACGTTTTCGCATCCTAGTTTCCAAAGGTTGACTAAACCTTTCCTCCGATACCAACTATAACGACCCATACTTTACATACATTGTTAATACTTCAAAATTGAAGCACACTTATTACAACATATGACAAAACCACATAGGACCGTATAGGTATAGTGTCTTTAGAAACTGGGAAACATAAACAACTGGTTCATAAATCTTCTACAGTGTCTCCCATTTATTTCTTCATATCTAGGGTCCCTTTTAGCATATTCTACTTAATATCCATCTTCCTGACCTGGGGAAAATAAAACATAAAAGGGTGATCTCAAATGCTCAGTAAGGGTAAACAAAAGAAATATCAATCACATAATATTCATAAGAACATAACATTTTGGAAATCTTAACCTGCAAAAGAGAGCATAATTTCATAACATGGGATAAATCATGGCAGTGAAATGTAATCACAATAATCATAACTTAAAACATGAAACTTTGTGGCATACACACATAATAATAGAGAATCATTTCTTGTTAGTCAAGACTCATTGCCAAGACTATCTTAGTGGACAAATTCCCTTTCTGAACCGAGTCAACCTCGTTCCAATCCTGTTTCACTGAACCGGTATAACCTACCGTTCCAGCCATGTCTATCTCATGAGATATAAAATCTTTACCCAATGCATTGGAGGGAGATATAGGTCCCACCCATCTCATAATGATACCATTCTTATGTGTTCCAAAAAATCATAAATCATACATCATTGCATAACCCATGTAATACAATTGGGAATCTTAAACATCATGACATCATAAAACAATTCATACAAGATAAAGGAATTCATAAAAATAATTCCATCACAACATGGTCAAATAAATGTAATAATAGGGATAAAAACAGAACCCTTTATTATCTTAGATGGAAAATAATTTTGATAAAACACTTGAACTCCATTATTGAGGAAAATATCCTTTCTTCTTCAAAAACATTTTTCCTTTCATAACATGTCATATGACTTTAAAATAAAAGAAGTTGATTAAAAATAAACTTGAAAACTTGTAAAGGAAGCTTCTTGGAAATAATGTTTTAAAAATCCATTCATGCCGTATAAGTTAAAAAAACATTCTTCTCGTACTTTTGTCGGAAAAGTCAAAAAGTACCTCGTACGAAAAACGACAAAAGATTCCTTTCATATCTTTTACTAAAAACTCACCGAAGGGTAAAATTGGATTTAAAAAATTGTAGGTGGACGGAAATAATATTACATATTGAGGAAACATGGATGTGGATGATAAAATACACGCCAATAAATACCAAAGTATAACCAATCTCGGATAAAAATGAGATTGTGATATTTCCCTTACCTTAGGTCCAATTTGCTTCGTAAGTGTCCGAACCTCCTGTATAATGATTTAAATAATGTCATTGACTTATTACAGAATCATATTCATTGTTATTATATCATATATGGTTCACTTATGACTTTATATTACCCATTCTTTTGTAAATTCATGTTAAATTAGCGTTTTGGGTAAAATCGTCTCATTTGTCGTTCGTGTTTTAACTTGTAATTATTAATATGATTACTTAGATCATTATTACTTAATTATAGAATATAAAACATGATTTATATATAATATATATTCAGAATATACATATATATAATGGATCGATAAATGGAAAGAAATACACCGTTCATGGAGACGGTAGTCCGTACGTACGCATGAACACTGTTTTCGTTTCCTTATTGAATTGAATGGAATTAGGTAGATGACATACATATAAATATAAATAATTCCAGTATCATTATTAGGTCATATATTTCATTATTAATTATTATATATACTTTATAATCATTCATGAATGGTTAATCATTGAGAATTAATCTCATCGCGTCGTGGAGACGGTAGTCCGTACGTACGCACGAGCGATGATATCATTTCCATAATTATTGAATTGAATTAGAGTGGATGATACAATATATCAGAATCAATATCACTTTATAATAGTCATATATAGTCATTAGTTACACCATTATACCGATCCAAGTAAGGTGGTGGTGGAAAATAGATTTCACCACGGCGTGGAGACGGTATTCCGTACGTACGCACGCGCGGTGATTTCGTTTTCCGTAGGAAGGATAGTTGGTGAAATAGGGTTGTTTCATACTTATAATAACATATCAGTATATGAGTGATACTGATGTTATTACTTCATAATGAAACAACCTAAGAAGAAGAAGTGGAAGAAGAAATAAAGGTGAAAGAATCGGTAATGGAAATTACCTCTTCTTTGAAGCGCCTCTTTGAGACCTCCTTTTAGGGCACAAAAATTGGTCTTTGATGAAGACCAGAACCTCTATGATGTTTCTAGTGGAGTGGAGAAGGTAATTTGGCAGGGGTTGGCCAAGCTTTAAGGCTCAAAGTTGTGTGAGGAAGAGAGGGAGGAGGTGCCCTTTTATAAGGGAGGAGAGGGGCACCTTAGGAATATCTCAAAATATTATTTTATATTAAAGTTAAAATCGGTTTATAATGGTTCCAAAGGGTATTATTTCGAAGCTAAAGTGGGGATGGGTCGAAATACTATCAACCAATAGGATTTAGACAAGTTTAGGTTATTATTGTAACCTTATCAATTAGATTTAACTCTAAGTTAAATAATTTAACTTTTACCGTGTCTTTTTGTTTTCTTACACTATATGGTTAATACAATTACTATAACATGCCAAAAGAACCCCAAATTGTTTATTATTAATATATATATCTTTATCTAAGTCATTTTTCCGAACCTTAGATTTTTAGGAATAAAATAACAATTAATAATATAATATTTGATTTAAAAACTATTTTGTGTCAATTTTGACAGTATTTGATATATGATTTTTGTGAAAGTCGTAACAGAATTATATATTCTATAAAAGTTGATTAAATCAACACTAATATATCATAGTAACCTAGAAAGTTAGTGGAATTCATAAAAAGTCTCAAATTACATTTATTTGGGCATTTATAACATCAATTATGTTAACATTTCCTTAAAGGGGTAATTACTGCATCATCGTTGTGTCATAAATAAATTAATTTATTTAAAGTTTAAAAATTATAAATAAAATATAATTATGTAGGAAATCTTTTTATCTTTCTAATGAATATTTATAATCGAATTTATCTTATGTATAACCCCATATTAAAAATGATTTACTTATTAAACTTTGATTTTAACTATTTTAACCCTTCTTTAAATAAATTAATAATAAATGTCCTAATCTAATCCAAGTGGGCCTAAATGGTCATATTTTATTCCTAAGGTTGTTTTTGGTCGAGATAAACTTGTCCAATAGGATTAGGACATGTTTTAGGGTAATATTAATATCATTTGTACCCTTAATTACCCTATTTACTTTTAACCGTGGTAAATAAAAGTAAAAAGTTACTATTCAAGAAAAATTATTTTCATCTCATTGAACCACATTTTACTTACTGACATCAACCGTGTCTCTCGGATTTTTGAAATTCCATTCACAGAAGCGGTAAAATTAAGATTTATGAAAAAATTAATTTTTTTAACTACCACTTAGTAGTTTCACTATTCATTAAAAATTGAAGTTTTTCAGAAAAATGCCAAAATTTTACCCTAAGCTATAATTGATATTCCGAATTCAAAAATGATTTCTATTTTACAAAATTCCCAACATATAAGTTGCATTAATTAATTTTATAATTAATTTCCGCTGTCATAACAAATAGCGTGTTTTTAAGAGATAATAACTATCAAAAGATTAACACTTGTTTTTGTCTGGTGTAAATGTGAAATTACATCCAATGACCAACATTGTATTGAATAGTAAAAATATATTCTAAATATACTTTAAAACCACTCAAATTAATAATTTATCACTATTAATTATTTAGATTAAAAAAGTTTTTTTTAATTAAAATTTAGTAATTTTCACTATTCATCAGAAAATAAAAGTTATCCGAAAAGTACCAAAATTTCACCTTAGGCTAAATTCGATACTCAGAATCCAAAAATGAAGTCCATTTTGAGAGATAAAATTTCTAAAATTTTAAAAGGTGGTTATTACTATTCATAACGGCTAGTTTTAATAATATTTTAATAGCATATCGTTGTTTAGTGAAACTCGGTATTGCGTACTACACACGCTATCGAGGAAGGTCGAGATTGCGTGTAATACAAGGCAAGTCAAGGATACGTGTTGTGCAAGCTTCTTTTGGTGTAGCGTACAACACAAGACATTAGTGAAATTAAAAAGAATATTTTTCATAAAATTTCGGGGTGTTACAGATAATATCAAACTTAACTTCTTTATAAAAGTTTATTTAACATCTACCTTCTTTGTTTTCATCCCAAGGCTAATTTTTCACCATATTCTATAAATTATATCCCTTTTTGTTCTATCCTTCTCTTCACATTATCAGATGATTTGTTAAATAGTTTTAAATTGCATAACTAATTATAATAATTAACAATTTGGTTGCATTTATCACAAAAATATTCATGGTATTAAAATATTTTATTTGTAGAAAAATCATTTTATGTGGATTATTTTCTTCAGATGTAGAACTTATGCTATCTTTGGATTTTCTCCTCTAAAATGTGGGCCTTATATTATTTAATGAATTTTCATTATATTCAAATATTTTAAATCATTACCCCAAATATTCTATAAATACCAACAATATCTTATGAATATCTAGCTCTTATTTTCAAGTGTAGTTTGTCCAGATTTCAAAGATTGTAAAAATTTATGTTTTTTACTTGCACCACCACACTTTTAGACACTTCATGGGGAATAGATATTCATAAATTTTTAATCATCTAATGTTGAGGTGATGGGATTTTCAGTGTTTTCCACTATCCATAAACTCCCCAAATATTTTATAAAACCACTAATAGAACTTGAGGAGACATTAGTACATAGAATAGTTTCTAGATTATAGGGAACCTTCTTCATGGAGTATGTTTCCATTTGGTTAGAAGATGATCTAGGATCTAGTTGCAGTCATCATTTAAAATTAGATATTGTGACATGGAATCTATTTTCCATTTAATTTGGGATGATATAACATGTTTTGATTCCCAATTATTTAATCTCTCCTCAAGATCTAAGCATTTCATTTTGGGGGAGTTCTTCTCTTACTCAACTAATCTTACATTATCTTACCATTTTTACTTCATATTATATACCTATTCTTCATGACTTTTTCAAGATTACTTTTATGAATTTTCATGATACTTTATCTTTTTTCATTATCGCCCACTTTATTAGATATGATAACTATATAAACATTATGCAATTTTTCAAGTTCATAGAAATTTTCATAAGAAACAATCACAAAAAAAAATCCCAAAATCATTTCATTGATATACTTTAATAGATTCAACATATCATTCATAGCAAAGATAAATTGTTTCATCATTATATTTCAAATGATACTTGAGAGTGCTAGAAATGCCATCCATTTTATACAATTCATATTCCATGGCATTAGTCTCTCTTTCCTGTTTCAATTTTTCATTATGATGATCCTTGAAACCCCAAAAACTAATTTACAATTTATTTTTATTCATTCATTAGATGTTATTTGAACTAAAAATTAATATTACCATGTCTTATATCATTATCATATCCTAATCAGGATCCATGTGAATAATCATAATTAAAATAATTATTACAACTTTTACAAGTTTGATTACATTCAATTTTTGGTCATTCCACCCTAACTATAAGATTATTCTCTTTATCCCTTTCTAGCATTCTCATTATATTATTATCATTCATTATAGGAATATCTATATTATTACCATCAAGAGTAAATTACTTTTTCTTTATATTAGGTAGCTCACTCACTTATGGAAATACTCACTTCATAAAATACCATAAGGATCTTTAGATAGAACCTTCCATCTGATACCAATTGTAGAACCCAAGGACAGATTGACCACTAAGAAGGAGGGTCTAATCTATGGCTTTATTTTATGAATTATTTTCTTTTAATTAAAACACTTTAAAATTTTAAGTTTCTTTATCTAGTTATTGATATCCCATAGTCTGACTTCATCTGTAGAAATAATGATGGAGACCACATCACAAGAAATTTACAATGTTTGGTACAAAAACCTACTCTTTTATATATTGGTTAGACTCCCAACCTATATTAAACAATATAATATTTTTAATGTTTAAAATTCACATGGTAGAAACTAGTTGTACTACCTAATATTCAATTATCTAGTGGATTAGAATTCTACACCATACAAACCACCTTTTCTACCTTGGTTAGTTTGACACCCCAACCATCTTATCTTATTCTTCTTCTCATATGGTTAAACACATTGCCATCGATCTTATTAGAAACTAGTTAGTCGCTATGGTCACTTGATCCTCCTTATTATCATTGTTATTTAATCCAAATACAATTTGATCTTTTTTTTCACTTGGTTTCTTCTACACCACTTTAAATAAATCATTCTCCATAATCCTTCTATATTAGTTTCACTTGTTTATAACTTTTATAACATCAAAAACATCATGTAATAATCTTGGTGGTCATCACTCTCATTCACACATCATCTCAAATGATCTAGGTCTTCACAATTTAATGAATTATCTTACCTTCTCTATAAAGTATGTTTTTTTCAATATATTTAAATTCTGTTCTTCAATGAATGAACAAATATTCTTTAGTTAGTTAAAATTATTGAGAATAAATTTTTCCTTCATATAATGAAGTACCAACCTATATCAATGTGTTAATGTGGTGTATAAAATGTATAAAATGTATATAATATCTTATAAAAGACTAATATTCCATGAATCATAAGGATTAACCATCTTAATTTATCTACTTTATTCATGCATGCAAGAAACAATGTAATGTGAATGAAAATTTCACATAAGTAATGATAAATATAAATACTTTTTGTTCGTTATCAATTATTTAATTTTGAAATGTCTCAATCACCCTTTAATCATATCATTTCCTTTTCCTTCCATATTATTGAATCATTTCAATATTTTCATATTTATTACATTCCATTCATAAATTGAATGTAGTGTATAGTATGCCTTATTGTCTCCTTCTTCCTTCGCTTTTCTAGATTGGATTCACAAAAAAATATCTTCCTTCAATATTAATCTCTTTTTGTGGTATCATGTTTTCTTCGCATAAAAAAATGAATGGTGTCTTTTCCCTATTTATTTAAGTGCTTCATAAGAGTAGTTTATATCACTGAAAAATCCAATTAATTCTCATGTTCCTTTATTCTTATCTTTTATGTAACTTTATAATGTTCATTAAAAATCCTCAAGGTTCTTCACATAAGGTATTTACATTAATGGATTACATTATCTTCTTCAATATTTATTCTCCTAATTGGGATTTTCTATGAGTTCCTCTACATAAAATGAGTTATACATGAGTCCCTTCATGTGATATGGGTTGTCTATGGTGAGTTAAAACCATACTACCTCACACAAACTAGAGGTGATTCATGGTATATCCTTCGCATTATCAAATCATTTATACTCCTTCATTTCATTTCTTTATCATGGAAATCTTGTTCTTTTTTCAAAGAGAAATTAGATCTCTCTATGAAGTCCCTAATTTCAACCACCCATTACTCTTTATTCGATTTATTTACATTGCATATCATCCCCTTACCATTTATTTCTAAGGTGAGTCAAGGATTATTTAAATAGTTGTATATCTCATGGTATCATTCATTTTGTATCATATAAAAACTTGTAAATAGGGTTTGACTGATTTTTTTATGTTTAGGAGATCATGTGATCACATGATCACTTTGCATGACCATGAAACACAGAGGTGTATTTATCATGATTTTGTGCTGATTTTTATCATGCCTTCATACAATGACACTTGATATATTAGTATAAAACTTCTTGAAAAAAGAAAAATATTCCTGTGATAATAAATTTAAATTATTTAAGATTCATATGATCAAAGTTGTGTTCTTATTCATGTAGTGGCATCATGTGGTAGCCTAATATTCAAGTTATTTCTCACGTGATTGTCATTCATCCATGTGATTGATTCATATGATGTTATAGGGTCTTTGAATGAACTTATGAACAATTATTATCTTTACCAAAAACATATTATTAAAATATTATCATTAACACAAGTCAATAATAACATAAATGTGCCCAGTATGATATAGCTTCTATTGTTTCCTTTGGATGATCATTGGAGATGATTAATTTCTCTCAATATTTTATTATCATTCATCTCTATGATGTAAACTAGTAAAATAAGAAAACTATTATGAGGATAATTTTATAAAAAATCTCTATAATAGATCAGATGATATAGATCTCCTATATTATATGGTCTATGTTTTATGCGTAAAAATTTTATCACATGAATAGTACGTGGTATGCTTTTGTCCTTCATAAAACATTCATAATGGTTTGTGTCCCATATATTACTCAGATAATCATAAATTATTTGATCTAGTAGTAGTGTATTGACATTTGTAACACAACACACACACCTCATAGGATGTGCCTCACTTGTGTCGGTCCACCGGCACACCTATCCTTGGCACTCTCACCCAAGGTTTCCCCAATTGGAATCCACACTGGCCTATTCTCTACCATCACATGAGATGCTTAGGATGGATCTCATGGATATTTTTGGCATCCTCCCACATGATCATATTTTAGCTAACTAGGTTGAATCATTTGGTTGACCTTATTTTAATATACTTCAATAAAAACACTTGGTCAATATTACATGAAGTGTGCCAAGCCAAAACTCTAGATTCTTCTTCATCTCCACTTCCTTCCAAAATAATCCTCATATAAAATTTAAATACATCTTACATTGACTTATATTAATTATTCATTTATATAATAAAATATTTTATCCCTTTTACTTCTTAATCAATTATTGTAAACATTGTTTCACCATTGACACTGTTTGATGAACATAATATCATATATACAATAATAAGAAATACAGAAATATTTGGTCAATAATGACATCAAATGACATTAAATTAATCCATAACAATTCTCCAAGAATTCTCATCTACTCATTTATTTCTCCTAGATAAATCTACTTTATAATATATTTATAATAAAGAAAACATCCATTCTTTAATCATACACTTGTTCTCTTCTAGGTGATTCCATTATTTTTGGTGAGAAGTACACAACAGTTAATTTACAAAGTTATTATCTATAGTTTAACCTTTATTAAGTATTAACTAACATTAATTTAATGTTTCCATTAGAAACAAGATAACATTTTTTCATTTTTGGAATGAATTTTTTTATTGTATTTAATAATCATCAAGTAGTTAATTATTCCTTGAATCATTAGAAATAATTGATGAATATATAATGTAAAACACGGTTATACCTAGTTATGGAATGATGAAACTTATTCTTGTAAAACTATATAGTGTTCAATGATATACCCAAAATGGTTTTTAAAAACCTTAGTGTTAAATACCTAAGGTATTATTGACACATTTACTAATCTATTTTTGACAAAAAAATATTCAGAATTAATGGTTATCCTTAAGTAATTCAAAAAAATTTTATCTATAGATCATAAAATATTTAAAGATTAACCTAGAGTTAAATTACTATACTTCATATAATTTCATTAATAATTTTATGGAATGTAGGATTTCAGTATGGATTATTCATTGTTAGAATATAAATGTTGATTTGGACCCTTCTTCTTAAAAATATCTTAACCATGTATTCATATATCAATAAATTTAGAGTGAATTTATTCCTAAATTATAATTTCCTTATATATATAATAATTATTTTAGTAATAATGATTACATATTATTCTAACAAGAAAAAATTAGTTAATAAAATATATTTTTGAGAAATTTCAAGTGGAAAGTGTCCTTATACACATCAGGGTCATGATGTATGTAAAATGAGAATCAATTTTAAGATTCATATTAATTGTAGTTTCATAAATTATTTTTAAATGAATTCTTCCAAAATAATTTAATTTTACCATAACTATATGCCAAAAATAATGAAAATTTTATATCAAATGAATTATAGTATTAAATAAATAATTTTTTCAAAAATAATGTGTTTTTAGATTCTAAGAGTTTGTTAAGGATATAAAAAAAATTCTAGAAAAACAAAAGGTGAATCTATATTAGTATCCTAATTTTTCATATAGGATACCATATAAATACCAATGATATAAAAGTTATATTATAGTGAAAAAATGTATTTCTATAAAAGGGTAGACATATCTAATTAATATAGTGGGAGTAAGAGTGATTTTGATTTAGTCAATCCTAGATATTCACAAGTTGTTAAAGTAAAAATAAGTTCCATAAGAGCTTTTTGAAAAGAAACATTGCAGAGATACATACTGTATATGAATGATGAAACCACTGTGTTCATTTTTTATTCACCATGTTGGGTAAATTATTAATTAAGAATATTGAATCCAACAAGTAAGAATTAAATTTAAACAATCTACGATTGAAAAGTTTAATTTAAAATTTTGTAACATATTTCATGTATTAGTGTATATGAGCTTTGTATTTTGAATTTATAAAATATTAATACTATGATAGGATTTATAAAGATGAAATACATGGATGGTCATGTTTGTACCAATGAGGCGGGATTAATGGTAAATAGTTTTAAAAATTATATCAAGATATAGTCCATAGAAAACCCATTACACCAATAATCATTCTCAATATGTTTGGATTGTACATGTCGTAGTTACTTTCTATAATGATTATCCCATGCATTAAATTGCAAGACCATGATTCAAGGAAATTTTCTATATAATAAAATTGGAATTGTTTTTTACTCCACAAAAATCCAATGAAAGATTAAAATTTATTGAAATAATGTTCTTTATAAAGGAAGGAAAAAAGATCCTTTAATATTTATTTGGAATGAATTGTCCTTAAGTTTCTACAAAATATCGACTATAGATCCATATTTTTTCAAAAAAAACATTTTTAATAAAATATATAAGAAGGTATTTTTCATTCATTTAGTTATGACCAAATTAAATGTTACTATCTTGTGATTAACCTTATGTAGAAACCTATGTTCTAGGGAATGAGGTTTACTAAGGTAGATCTAATGGGTTACATAGACAAAGTCAAATAACATATACTAGAAATGTATTAAAAAGTATAAGTTGGAACAATTTCAAAGGGAACTATTTATAATGTCACATTGCATAAATCTCTCAAAGAAAACATGTATAAGACATAATAGGAAAGTATAATAATTTTTAAAAGTATATAAACTCTAGAAATGGTTCTTTCACTTAATCCATTCTATATATAAGAAATTATATTTCCATAAAAACATTATTGTAGGAAAATATCTTTTAAAGACATGAGAAATTCATTGGATGAAGTTAGAACTATCTATTTTTACTTGAGAGAGTACAAAATATTTTTTTCCTAGTATATAGAGAGGAAGGGTAACTATTTATAAGGGGATATAAACAATTATTACTTTGGATCAATATGATATAATATTAAAATCTATATAAGTTAATGAGTAAGAGGAGATCATTCAATCTAGTGTTATATATATCTACAAATAATGAGTCAGTTTCATCTTATAAAGTAGATAAAGATGAATTTTTAAATGCACATCATTTTTTTCCAATTCATGGAATCTCATATACTAAATATGGGATTATAATAATATTAATTATGATAATATTTCTATAATGGTACTCACCAAGATTTCAAGTTTAGATAGTAGAGTGAAGGAATATACTATGGGATATCATCTCTTTTGGAGACATACATAAGGAGGTGAGGTTGTAGATTACAATGCTTCTATGTAGCATATATGTGGTACCCACAATGACTAAAGGCATATCTCAGAAGAAGAATTATCTGGTAATGTGGGAGTTGGTAAGGATAGTTTTTAAGATGGATCTAGTGAATTTGAAATTGTTGTAATAGTGGGAGCATAGACCTAACTTGATTAGTAATATTTTATTACCATATCATCTATATAGTGATTTATTCATGATATATACTTAACATAATATTATTTATATTTTTGTATTCAATATTTACATGTTAATTTTCATATTTTATTTTTCATATAAAAAGGTTTTAGTAGTTCCCAGGATATAATGAGAACATAGAGATACCATAACATTAGTCATAATGTTATCTACTATATTCCAAAAAAATCATGATGAAAGGACATAGATGATGTGTGACCATCAAGTGATCAGGTCTCATAAGCATTGAGAATTATTCTCGTGATGTTCTTATATGGTGATATCGAGTAAATGAGATAATGAGGAATAACCCACCAAAATAAACACCAATTGTTTCAAGTTTCATTTAAATATTGTTCTTTATTCTCCTGATGAGAACACGCCCTACACACCCCACGATTAAAAAAATTGTTTCCCTCCTCCTCCTGGATCCATCTACAGTGGATCTCCCTTATGAGGAAAAAGATCATAGTATCATCCTGTCTCCTAGTGGTCTAGAAATAGTCACATAGGCTCTATCAGAAGGTTATATCTCTCACGCAGTGTTTGGAGTGTCTTTAGAGGAATATATCTTAAAGGATGTTTTTCTTTACACTACACATCATCATCTCTATAATCCACTAAAACATTTTAAAATATATTTGGTGCATTCCCAATCAATCTTGGAAGATAAAATTTAGGGGTTATTCTTCCACAGAGAGTCCATCTTGGTTGAGGAGGACCTTGTGAAGTGGATCTTGGTGGCCCTCTATAGTCCTGATAATCTTACAATGGATTTATTTACAATTATTTATTGATACATGGGGTCTTTAAGCTCTAGATAGGTTCTCATCATTGATCTCTAACTACTTCTTTGTGGCTCTTCCCTACTAGGTTGATTTCTTAAAATTGTGGTTATGTTCGGCTAGATCCTTTGGAAGGAGGTGTTTTTCTCTATTCTAATAGAATATGGATTTTCATTTTGTAAAGGACCCTGCCAAAGAAATGGTATCAAATGAGCTTCCAAGGTCCCCTCATCCCTTCCATAATTTGGCTTTTCTTAGAGGGATCTATAATTCCATGATCTCCTTTCTCTATGTGGTGGAAAATACACTTCATCAATTTGATGGGGCTACTCATCTTTGTGTGGAGCTCTACATCTCCAAGATAATTTTTTCACTAATCCTACTTCATGTTGGAGAAATTGGAACCTAGAAGTAGGATCCCATTTCTTCTTCTCTATATAGATTTTTTTTCTCTTTGAAACCTACATGGAAACTCCATCTCAGTTTTTATAGGAGGTTGATCTTCATCGAAATCACATGGGGAAAGACCTATATTTGGAAAAATATATGTCTTTAACTCCTTATTCTATGGAGCTCTAGTGTCCCCCTTTTTATGATTTTATATCAAATGTGATTCATCCATCCTATTTTACTTTGGTCTTGTATTCTTCTTCTCTGGGGAATTTTGTCTCTCGGGGCCATGTTGGATCATAAGGATCATCCCCATTGTGATTTGGTTGTCTTCAAGTCAGGTATCTTTTTTGGTATTCCAAACTTTTTTCCACATTATTTTTCTATGGATCTGGTGGATGATTTCAGTAGTGGTAAATCAGTTGTGCTTCACTTTCCATATTTTAATGAAAATAAATATAAATTTCTTGACTCATAAATTATTTATACCATTTTTACTTTGAATTCATTTGATATAATTTAGGAAACTAAAATTCCCCTTATATTTTTTAAATGTTCTAAGAAAGAGTATTGTGTTACTTGTTCTTTATCTAGGGGTATTTGCACCATGTACCATTCCAAAAAATAACATCTCAAACTTTCTTCTTCACCCTTGAGGAGTCTCTCAACGACCAAGGGCAAATATATGTGTTATCTCATTAAATAATTTTCATTAATGTTTGGAATGTCTATGGTTTATGTGCCAAGTTGAAGTTTGGATTCCTCATTATTGAATCCCATATTCATAAATATTTCATCATTGATGTACTATAAACTAATAAGTTAGTATCAAGAATCCAAAATTTAAATTGTAAGATTGTCATGTCGAACTATATGCATGGGGACCTGACCAAAAAACATTTGGATATTCTGGAATCAGTTGATCAATGTAGAGTAACTTGATATTTCTAGCCATCATATCTTGATGAAGGATTTTATTTAGAATCAATCCTTATTCATTTAATTTTTTACACAAAGTGTATTTATATTGATAGGGAATTGTTATGGAATTCTCTTGGAAGCTTAATTCCAAACGATTACACTTGGATTCTTGGCGGTGATTTCAAAATAGTTATGTAGGATTCGAAGAAGAATTCCAATGGCCATGTCTCATGTAAATACATAGAGTATTTTTCTTCTATCACTTTAGGTAATTATTTATTTGATATGGGATATTTAGGTGACAAATATACTTGGTTTAAAAACCATAAATGCATTCATTACATTTGGATCAGTCTTGATCAGTGTTTTAAAAACATAAATTCCTAAACAACCTTTATTATTTCTAGTTTTTCAACATTACCATGTATATTTATAATCATTTTCCAATCCCATAATATCTTTATTCTAGTAGAGGATAAAATAATTGGTTTTTTCTCTTTATTCAATGGATAGTAGGGGCCAGTTTTCTTAGAAAATTTCACACTTCCTAGATCAATCCCATGAAAGAAATATTTTGGATGTGTTTCCAAAACAAACATAAGAGATTAAAGATATATCTAAAATCATATGGTAATAATAATCCTTTTCATATGATGGGGATAGAGTCAACAAAATAGGATATTTAACATGTATAGGTTAGTTTAGAAGATGTCTGAGATGATTCTATTTTAAATGGACTTACTGAAAATAACATCCAATTATTATAAATGATCCTAGAATAAGAAAATATTTCTCATGATAATTCTAGTGCATTTTTTCTTAATGAATGAGAACAATATTTATCTTATTACCATTTATGTATTAGAGAGAAGAAGAGGTCTTTTATTCCCAATATTTGTATGTTAGATAGGACTTATAGTAATGACATGGGTGATGTGGAAGTTATGATTCCTTTTCACTTTAAATCCTTTCTTGTTGATCCTATATCTTCTATGTAGGTCATTAACCAATATAGAAGTCATACATCCTTCATTTTATTCCCAGGTTGGTTATTGATATGATCAATAGTTCTCTTGGAAGCATCCATGAGGAGAAATAGGTGTGTGGAGGTTGGTGTTTACCTTATTACTAATATCTCTCTAGGCCTTGATGGGTTCTCTGGTTCATTATATATTCTTTTATGGGAAATTATCAAAATGGATCTTGTAGGGATCATCCAAAACTTCTTCATGGGTAGTATTCTTCTTAGGGTTGTTTGTGCTGCAACTATGGTTCTCATTCTAAAGGTAAATAATAGATCCACTATCAAGAATTTTTGACCCATAAGTATGTAAAAATATTTCTTTAAAGGTTCTATATATCATAATTAGTTTAAGGATTTCACTTCACTTTAACAACATGGTATCAGAAGAACAACATGGTTTTATTAAAGGTAGATATTTCCAAGTAGCTATCAGACTAACTCATGAAATGGTTCATGATTTCAAATTTAAAATACTGGGATCCATTATTATAATCAAGGTCTAATTGGATAACATGTATGATAGAGTGTAGTGGTGTTTCATCATCAAGGTGATGTTGAATATGGGTTTCGTTAATGTCATTATTGACTTGATCTTTAGGTGTTATAACTATCCATGGACCACCTTTACATTCATGGGAAAAAGTGATAATTATTTACATCATTTAGGGGACTTAGGTAGGGAGATCCCTAATCACATATCATTTTTTTCTTGGTTCAAGAATCCCTTAGTAGAAATATCATAGAAAGCATCTCTAATGGTAGCATTCTTCCTTTCTGATACAGATTAAATTTTTATGGTGTTCCCCATAATCACTTTGTAGATGATATTTTGATCTTTTTTAATAGGAATGATAGATCTATCTGAAATCTTAAGAAATTGTTTGATGAGTACACCATGTGGAGTGGACAAATTATCAACAAATATAAAATTAATTTCTATATTTATAACCAATGTTCGAAGATAAGAATCAAATATATTATTGAATATCTAGGTGTTAATAAAAATATTTTCTTAATGGAGTGTCTAGGGGCCTTGATTTTACTGGTAAGGGTTTTTATCCATTACATTCACTGGTTACATGAAACAATATCAAATCAAATCCTTAATAGGAAAATTCACTTTCTATAATTTAGGGGTTGCGTTACTCTTACTAATCATGTTCCTTGATTTCCATTAATATTTTTTCCACCCTATGTGTTCATAAAATAGTGTTAAAGGGAATGGATAAGATCATGAAAAGATGCATATGTGATGTTCTTGATGAGGTATAATACCACCGAGGATTATGGGAGATATTGAAAAAAACAAGAGGCATGGGGCATTAATCTTAGAAGTATTAAGGATACCATGCACTAAAAACAGGCCATGTTGGTTTGGGAGTCCATAGAGGAAAAATCTATGTGGTACAGGTTCATTTCTCTCAATTAAAGATTCATTATTGATGAACCTAAAAGGTATAATTTTGGGGGTTTTTAAAATAATCCATGGTCTCATAGAGATTCTCCAACAACACTTGATATGGATTATTGGTCATTGAGACATCAACCTTGGGTATCATAATAGGATTGGTATGTTTATGGGATTTCAAGGATGGAGTACTTCTTACATCTCTTTCTATGAATCTAGTAGGTACCCATCCATAATTCAATGTATTTTCATTCTGCACCATCTTGAACTCTATGGGAATATTATTTTGAATAACATTTCTATAAACTGGTTTTCATGAATTCAATGTCTGGAATTTTTTATTCAAGGAGTATAATTCCCTTAGGCATGTTGCTTCTATCCAGGATGTATTAGGAGGCATTCTAGTGTCGATATATCCCCTAAAATTCATCTTCCTCATTTTTTGTATCAAATCTCATGAAATTCTTATTGATAAAGAAGTCATGCATAAGGTAATCTACCTCTCTTCAAGGTATTCATGTTGTAGTGACAATAAGGAATAATCAACTATTCACTTATTTCTATAATTTGAGTGGATGGGTGTGGTGTGGAGGAATATTGTAGAATGATTCAGCTTCAAAATACATCATGGAACTATTATCCAGTTCCTTCATAACTGGTTTTTAGGTGTTGGGAACAACAATCATGAACTGAAATCTATGGAGTCTCTTCTTATGGTGGGCTCCTAGACCATCTGTAACCCTTTGAATAAGGCTCATGATGGGTATTCCTTCATGTAGTAGATGTATATGGTTTCTAGATCCAATAATATGGATTTAATATCAAGTTACTCAATAACCATTGGCCCAAATATCCCTCTACAAGGACTCTAATGGATGGTTACATGCCTCCTACCTTAATTCAAGAGTCATGATTGTAAGGTATATGGGTGAAGTGCTCTCATAATGGACAAGGTATAAAACATAATACTTAAGGGTCTTTCATGGATGAGATAATGTGTCCATGTGGTGTGATATGTTATCCCAAGGTCTTGGTCGTTGCAGCTTTCTCTGTTGTCTATGGTTAGGGGGATTATATTCTGGTGGAGGCCCATGCATTGCACAATGGTATTATTCTCTTCTTATAAGGGGAACTATGCCCACAGTTATTGGATACTAGTTTCTTGATCCTTATAAACATTATTCACTAGGTTGTCACCGCTCTATGGACCATCAACTATCTCATCTAGAGAATTAAGTTTTTACTAAATGATCGGGTGGAGGTTCTTAAAACTTCAATAGAAGGTAAAAAGGTTGCTTATTTTTTCACCTCCAGAATCACCCATGTTGATCACTTAATTTTTTATCTAATTTGGGTTCCCTTCTAGCTGATTTTTTCTGTATGGTGAGGTGTGATTCCATTATATTACATTATTTTCATCCTCCCTAACTTGTTCTTCTTTGTAGTTTACCTTTTTATACTTATCTAAAAAATAAGTCTACTTTGATGAGCTGTCGTTGGTAGTTCTTATCTTCAAACTCGTGTAATGGTCTCCAAAAATGAGATTATTTTCAGTTTATACTATTTTATTAATTACATTGATAGAATAAGAAATCCATGGAATTTATGTCATGGTGAGGTATCTTGATTTGAGTTCCCCATTGGTGTTATGAAATTGATTGAATAATAATGATATGACTTGTAACTTCCAAAAGGAAGTGATGTCTGAGACATAGTTTACCCAGATGAGAGTACCATCACAAAATCCATTTACATGGTAGAAGAAGATATGCCCATCTAGTAAGTTCAATGAATAGTAAACTTAGATTGTATGATGACATGAAGTGTGTGTCCTTCCTTTCAAGATACCATGACATAGAGTTTATATTACATGGAGTTTTTTCATTAGAAAGGTTATCACGACTATGTCTTTTACTTATCACTATAGGGTCCTTAATGGGTTTGCAAACTCAACTCTTGGAATATGAATAGTATTATGTAATATCAAGATAAGATTCAAGATGGCCACATATTTTATTTATTAAAATTATATCCTATAATAATTAAAAATAATTTAAGACATGGGGGCTACACTATGGTGTCATGGTTAATGACCAAGTTTTAATGATCACCATAAAGTAAATAAATTCATATTGTTCAATTTTTGAATTATTTTTATAGAATTTATTTTTTAATGTATTCACATGTAATTTAATGAATACATAGAAAAATATTTAATGAACGGATATTATTTTAATATACCACGTTCATTTAGTATTTTCAGGAATAAGAGGTTGACTAAAATGGATCACTTTTATCAAGTAATATATTTATTATATTATAATTATTTTATAAAAAATAAATGATGTTTATAACATAATTATATCTCTCAATGTGTCTTTTGTGGCTTATTTAGTGTTCATTACTTATAAAATAGATAGGGATCATTTTAAGGTGTTTAATCTTCACAATATAAGCAAGAAGGTCTCTTTTCTGAGTAACTATTCATCAACTCGAATTTAAGAGATCCTATATACTACATAACACATCATGGAGAGATAATCACTCATTCCATAGAATATATAAAATATCTCTTTCAAAAATTGAAGGAATAATGTAGTGGTGATTGTCAAGGTGTCAAAGGCTTCGCCAAATAGATGTTCTAGCATGTTGATTTCAATTATTAACATTCTTGCAGACATTCAAAGCATTTTTGGATGATCAAGAGTGATCTAAACATAGTTCATTTCGTAAATGGTCATCGTTGATGATCATTTTTCAAACCCACCTTCAAATCTATCAAGGTAAATATTAAATTTATTTTTCATGATTAATTTTTTCACAAATCCTAGGATTTTCAATCGGGGTGAACATCATTGTATATGACATTGTTACATCATTCAATGATGAAAATTTTTAAATACCCAAACCATACACTTACAATTCATGAAAAATAACTTCAAAATAGTCATATTACAATAAAAAACATTTATTTGATACTAATACATTAAAAATAATGTAGATATAATGATTCACGCTAAAATTTACCCAATAGATGAAGATAGAACGGTCCTTGTAGTCTATCTTGGGTTGTCGAATCCACTGAGACCTAAGAAGATACCTAAGATGCGTAACCTATGAGATGGATTTTTTGCGATGAAGTGGCCAACTTGGTTTTGATTTTAGATAGTTTTAAAGAACACTAAGAAACGTAAGTGAATTCAATTTAATGAAAATGAGTTGATTTTAGGATTATGCTTTGGGTGAATTGAATGAATTCTACTTCTTTAAACAAATTTGGTTTTATTAATTCTTGATGAATCCATTCTTCAAAATAACACTAACTTAATCATTTTCTGGTTTTATGCTAACTAAACTCAATTAATAATCTCCTACACAATTAGAGAACCAAATTCATGATCTCTCCAAGGTGTATGGTCATTTTAGTACTTGGATTTAGCTTCCTCAATCACAATGAAGATGAAGAGTGGAAAATAATTAAAGAATGGAAGTATTGAATTAATTATCCAATTAACAAAAATTCGTTCATAAAATAACATTAAATCCAGCCTTTTCATCATCCTATGATCAACCCATTAAAGGGTTATCCCTCCATTGATGGTATACTCTCAATGGTGGGAGGAAGATGGCTTACAATAATTGGATTGAAGAAATTAAAATCGCGAAAATAACGAGCACTCCTCCGTGTGTGTGAACTAAATTCAAACCTATGTGTGAACTAATTCACTACAACATAGATATGTAATTGTTCTTTGTGAGTTTTAATGAGAGATAATGGGAATAATATGAGACAAATGTGTTGTTTAAGAATATATAAATACAAAAAAGAAACTTACATCGAAATTGAGAACATTACAATGGAAATTTGGCATAATAACATTACAAAAAAAAGATATGTATTCCCCCTCACCACCAACACCTTAAATAGGAAATTGGGAAGCCTTATTCATAGCCTCAATCAATGTATTCCTAAATATTAAATTAATTTAGGCCTTAGGGTGGTGGAAAGTAGTGGAAGAATTGATCCCCTCATTGACTTTTTATCCTCCTTGTCTCCCCGGAAAATATCATCCTGTATGGGAAAGCATATCGCCGAATCGCAGCGGTCCATAGAAGAGCCTTTTTTGTCTCTTGATTTCTTATAGAAGTCTATAAAATTTGGGGCTATTTGGAGTGGGTTATCTGATGTTATGGCTGCTTTAGTGGGATAAAATTTTTGGCCGGAGATTCTGGCCCAGATTTTGATCTTCTCTTTGGGTCATCTTAATAACTACCATTAAATACGAATTAGAACTGACTTCTGAAAAATTATTTGTTCCTATACATTTATTCTAGCATCCCAAGAAATTTGGGATTTATTGGGATAGTATTGTGGGGCCCACATTCTCATCAGTGGGATGGTGTCCAATCTATCTTCTCCAGAATTGTTTCCTTTCATCACAAAATATCATCATCATCCTTTATGAATCCTCCATTGATACCTGAATGAAAAATGTTCATATTAAAGTGTAGATAAATTTACAAAAATATCAAATTAAAATATGGAAAATTACATTCCTTAAAATCAGATGAATCATTGGTCCTAAATTGGTTTACATTAGTCATAAAGTGCACAAATGATGAGAATGGATGTTCAAAATTAAAATCCACTAACTCAGGACCATAAGATCAAAAAAAATTAACATTTAATACCATTAAAATGTAATTAACATATGTGTTTTTATTTTCTAATCACATCCCCCAACTTGAGATTTTCTATTCCTAGGAAAATAATTCAAAGATTATATTTGAATTCTTTTTTTTCAAACACATCATAACAAACAGTGCTCACAATGTAAACTACACACAAATATATCATTATAACCTCTCAAAATAATTTAAAACATGATAAATTTAAAAGCATATCCCAATCTCAATCCAATTCCTTTGATCAAATCCATCATCATACTTCATCGAACTCAATTAGGTGAAATGATGTGTTGTGAATCACCATAGATATAGGGGTTCATTTTCATTCAAGGGGGAAATCATGGAAGTGCTAGGTGGAATCACATTTAATACTAATATGAGTAATCTTAATTCCTTTTTTTCTTTTTTTTTGAAATATTACCATAGTAATTGAGATTGTAGTTAATCAAATTAACCCATGTAGCAAGACTTTTCTGATGAATCCCAGACTCAAAGGCCTTAGGGAGCCATGTGAAGCCCACATACTTGGGCATCGTCTCGAGTTAACTTGATCAAAAACAAATTCATATTACCATAAATAGATATAGAGTGAAAAACTCAGGGATAGACAACTCTGGAGTCATGATCCCCATGTGCCAAAATCCATGCATTTTATCAATCCATTTCTCTACATGCAAATTTTTATTTTTATTTTATTTTATTTTTTTATATCTTTTTCTAGTTTTTTTTTAATACTCATATTATTCATAAAAATCAAACCAACCTATGCTATTTATTATGGGACCCCAAGAATTCAAATTAGAACCCCACAATCTAGGGGATGTGCATTGTGGCATTTTGATTTAATGGATGAAAATAAAAATGATGAAAATTCTCATTGGACAACTAAACTTCCAAAATAAATACTTGTAAACTTAATCATGATTTATATTAAGATTCAAGGAAATAAAACTTATTTTCTATGTAGTTTTAATATGAGAAAAGATGTTATTATATGAATGATAAAGGAATTTTACTTCTTTTTTATCAAAAATTTTGTTTCCACACCCCCCAACATAGAATAAAATTGTCCCTAGTTTCGTAAAACAAAGAGAGGAGAAAGCGGGTGGGGGAAATGAGCTGTAAAGGGCATGGAACAAGTTTAGTTTGTGGCTTCATAATGATGATTGTGGTGCTCCCAAATAACTCTTTGTTCTCATGAGAGATGTAGGCACCACCTTGATTGAATATGTATCACCCAAAAATAGTCCCTGAACTATACAAATAAGAACAAACCAGACAGAAAAAACAACACAATAATTTATTTAATACCAATTCTCATCATTTTTATGGTTTTCCTTATGTTTTTGTTTTTTTTTAAATAAACTGATAATACATTGTCTTATTTTTAATTTTTGGGTAAGGTAGTACTTAGGGATCACACTACGTGAAACGGATGAATACAGTGCTCCCCATTCATACCCATCCATACTCATAAGAGAAGAACAAGTCAAAAGTATGAGTTAGAATAAAGTTATATAAAAATGATCCACTAATCCTATTTGAAATATAATGTTGATTAAAACAACAAAATGATTGGAAACATGAAAACCATGGGTATCCTCCCATGCAGTGCTTTGTTTAATGTCATTATCTTGACTTGGACCCCTAATTGATTAATTATTTTCATCATCTAAGGTAGGTTCACACAAGTCTTCATCAACTTAATGTTTTTTGGAATGGTTCTATGAATGTTTTGACTCTATGACCATTAACTTTAAATGTTTGAGCATTGTTGGGATCTTGAAATTCAACAGACCCATGGGGGTACACCTTATGCACTATGTATGGACTTGACCATCTAGACCTCAATTTTCCCAGGTGTAAGTGAAGTTTAGAATTATACAAAAGACCAGGTTTTCCCAGTTTAATGTGTTTGGTTTTAAGATTTCAAGATTGGTAGGCTTGTAATTTAGCTTTATTGATCCTTGAATTTTCATAAGCCTCCATCCCGAGTTCCTCAAGGTCGTTGAGATCTATCTTCATTTTTGTTTTAGCCAATGAGAGGTCATAATTAATTTTTTTTAATTTCCCAACAGGCCTTATATTCAATATCCACTAGAAAATGGCATGCTTTACCATAAACCAACCTATATGGGGACATTCCTAAAATGGTTTTATATGCGGTTCGATAGGCCCAAAGGGAATCTAAGAGTTTTCTCGACCAATATTTCCTAGATGGATTAACAGTTTTCTCAAGAATCTATTTAATTTCTCTATTGGCTAACTCAACTTGACCATTATTTTATGGGTGGTAAGCAGTGGACACTTTGTGAGAAATTCCACACTTCTCCATGAGTGATGAGAATAGACGATTGTAAAAATGAGTTCCACGATCACTAATAATAGACCTAGGAATTCCAAATCTAGAGAAGATGTTTTCCTTGATAAATCTAATCACAGTTTGATGATCATTGGATTTGGTAGGAATGGCCTCAACCTATTTGGATACATAATCAACAGCTAAAATAATGTAAAGATATCCCCTAGAGTTTGGGAAGGGACCCATGAAATCAATTCCCCAACAGTCAAAGATTTCAACCACTAATATGGGAGTGACAGGTATTTGATTCCTTTTTGTGATGGACCCTACTTGTTGACACCTAGGACATCATTGACAAAATGTGTAAGAGTCCCTTGAGAGGGTGGGCCATAAGATACCACACTGAAGAACCTTAGCAGATGTTTTATTAGAGGAAAAGTGACCTCCACATGCCTCACTATGACAGAATTTAAGTATGGACTCTTGTTCAGATTCTGGGACACACCTCCTAATGACTTGGTTAGGGCAGAACTTATAGATGTATGGATCATCAAACACATAGTGCCTAACTTTAGAAAGGAATTTCCTTCGAGCTTGAGTCCTTAAGAATTTTGGGATGACTCATGTAACTAATAAATTGGCTATGTCTACATACCAAGGGCACTCACTCATAGAGTATAGGTGTTCATCAGGGGATGAATTAGACGCAGAAAGGTGATTTCAGTTGTCTTTGAATTCCATCTTAGAGAGGTGATCAGCTACAACATTTTCAACGCCCTTTTTATATTTGATTGTGAGGTGAAATTCTTGTAAGAGAAGTACCCACCTAATCAGTATAGCCTTAGCATCTTTTTTTGGAAGAGGTATTTTAGTACAGAATGGTCAGTGAACACAGTGATGGGGGATCCTAAGAGGTAGGACCTAAACCTCTCTAAGTCAAACACAATAGCAAGTAACTCCTTTTCAGTGGTGGTGTAGTTGATTTGGGCATCATTTAAGGATTTTGTTTCATAAGTAATGACATAAGGAGTGTTATTACAACATTTTCCTAACACATCTCCTACAGTAAAGTCACTAGCATCACACATAAGTTGAAAAGAAAGATTCTAATCGGGAGATTTCATAATGGGAGGAGAGGTGAGAGAGGATTTGAGGGTTGAAAATGAACCCTCACAGCTTTCTGTCCAAACAATTGGAGTATCCTTTACTAGGAGAGCACAAAGGGGATGGGAGATTGAACTAAAATCCTTGATGAATCTTCTATAGAAACCAGCATGTCCTAGGAAAGACCTCACTTCCTTGATAGTTTTGGGTGATGGAAGGTGACGAATGATGTCAACCTTTTCTTTATCAACTTCAATCCCCCTACTCAAGACTAGATGGTTAAGGACTAGTCCCTATTTAACCATGAAATGGCATTTTTCTCAGTTTAGGACCAGATTCTTTTCTTCACATATTGACAAGACTCTCTCTACATTCCGCAGACATGCCTCAAATGTATCCCCAAACACAAAGAAGTCATCCATGAAGACCTCTAGAAGATCCCCTACCATGTCTGAGAATATTCCCATCATGCACCGCTGAAAGGTTCCAGGGGCATTTCATAACCTGAAGGGCATGCGTTTGAAAGAAAAGGTTCCAAATGGACATGTGAATGTAGTCTTCCCATGATGCTCTAGGGAGATCTCAATTTGATTATACCTTGAGTACCCATCTAAGAAACAGTAGAAGGCATAACTTTCCACTCCCTCAAGGACTTTGTCAATGAATGGTAAGGGGAAATGGTCCTTCTTGGTGAATGATTTTAGCTTTCTATAGTCAATGCAGACCCTCCATCCCCGACTCACCCTAGTTGGAATAATCTCTCCATCCTTATTGGTTATCACTGTGATTCATACCATCTTGGTAACCACTTGGATTGGGCTGACCCACACACTCTTAGCTATGGGATATATGATACCAGATTTTAACAATTTTAGAAGTTCCTTCCTTAATACCTCCATGAGATTAGGATTGAGTCGCCGTTGAGGTTGACGACATCGCTTTGAATTAGATTCTAGAACAATCCTATGAGTCCCGATAAGTGGGATAATCCTAGGAATATCAGACAGGGTCCAACAAATGGCTTTATTATGTTTCCTAAGGACATCTAGAATCATCCTCTCATGATTGGCTTCAAGAGACGAAGAAATGACAATAGGATGTGCTTGATTGTCTCCTAAGAAGGCATATTTGAGTGTAGCAGGAAGTTCCTTCAATTCAAGATCAAGTTGGTTCGGAATTTCAGCAGAATATTAGGACATTGGATCAATATCAATTTTGTTTCCTAGAGTTTTAGATAGGATTGAATCCTCACATGTAGAATTTTCAGCTACTAGATTGGTTTGATCAGATTTAGGGAAGGAATTTTGATTGGTCTCCATGAAATTGGTTTCCTAAAAGGTTTCACTAATTGTTGGACCTAAGACTTCATCATAAGAGTAATTTGAAAATGATTCAAGATAAGGAAATAAACTTCCTTCATGTGAACAAAGGAAATCAATCTCATCCTGACTTAAACATCCATCAAATATTCCTTGATGTTCTATGAATTCATTATCAATGCTTCCTATCATGTTTACTTCATGAATGTCCTCATCATCTTCTATTTGTGATCTTGCGTTATATATTTTCAGGTCTAGACTCATGTTTCCATAGGTGATGGTCATGTACCTGTTTCGAACTCGGATAATAGGGTTGATTGTTGCAAGGAAAGGAGGACCAAGGATGATTGGGGTTTGTTCCTTATTTCCTAAGTTTGGATGGTTTTCAAGTACAATGATGTCAGTAGGGTAGATGAAGTTTTCAACCTTTACTAGAACTTCCTTTAAAATCCCATTTGGAACCCTAATGCTAATATCAGCAAGTTGAAGTGTGATAGATGTGGGTTGGAGCTCTTATAGGCCTAATTGGTAGTACACAGCATAGGGAATGAGATTGACACTAGAACCTAGGTCACACAAGGCCTTGACAACTTTGCTCTCTCCTAGTTCAACATTAATGTAAGGGCAACCCAGGTCTTTCAACTTATGAGGAATGGTCCCTTGAATGGTGCTACTCACATTAGCAGCCAAAAGGACTTGGTTTTTATATGAAAATTGTCTTTTAAAAGTGTATAAGTCCTTAAGGTAATTTGAGTAGGCAGGTATGGTTTGGATTGCATTGATAAGGGGAATGTTCAGTTTGAATTGTGAGAATATTTCTCTTAATATTTCACTTAATTTAGGCTTGGTTTTCCCCCTCATGAATTGAGGAAATGGTGCAGGTTGTGGGTTTGTTTGTTGAATACTTTTTTCTTTTACATTTTTATTAGTTTCCTCAGTTTGATCTTGTGGTTCATTGGAATTTTCATTAGAGTTTGAAACTTCACATGGTTTCTGACTTATTTGTTCAGGTTTATCAATTGATTTCCCAGTTCTTAAAACAGTCACAGCCTTTAGTTGTTCATGAGTTGTTTGAGTGCAGTTTGACTCTCCCATTAAATTTGAGGATGGTACCACCTGAGTAGGAATGGGTGCCTTTCCAGTTTTGATGGTATAAAGTTATTGTTTTAGGGAAGAGACTTCTGAGTTCATCATTTCCATTTGTTTGCACAATTATTCTAGTATGCTTTGTGGAAAATTTTGGGTTGGTGCTTGAGAAGATTGGTTTATCCCAGGGGGATATTTTGGAGGTGGGATGGTTTGTCTAAAATGGACCGGTGGTTGTTGGTATTGAATAGGTTGGGTTTGGAACTGTTTATGGGTTTGGTAGTTCTGTTGGGGGTAAGGATTTTTCCATGTGGTTGTCTAGGTTGTTGGTTATCTTTCCAGTGGAAGCCTGGGTGGTCATTATACCTTGGGTTGAAGGTATTTTGGTATTGAGACTTTTGAAAGTTCAAAGCATTTACTTCTGCTAGGGGTCCTCCTAAAAGGACCTCCTTAATGGATGGAATGTGTAACGTCCCGGATCTGGTAGCCACCCAAAGGCGCCCCGTACCCGGTTGGTAACATGGCCTCAAGTGCATTTCCCCAAACTCCAAAGGCTACCGACTAGCAGCGAGGGCCTTGGGTGTGATAGTGGGGAAACTATGCCCTCATTGGCAGAGTACACAGCGGAAGTAATAAACATACAATAGTGGAAGCAGTAAATAACCAACAATAATAAACAGCGGAAGAATAAATCAAAAAACTATAGCACATATCTATATATAGGGAATGATGCAATATACATATCTAGGAAAGCAACCAAACAAGTCACAATGCTGAAAAAAACACCACAGTACCAAAACAAGTACAAAAGAAAATTAAACAGCTCCTCAGCATCGCAAGCCAAAGCTTAGTCCCTTTCTCTCCAGCTCCAAGAAATCAAGTACCAAAAGTCAAAGGGAACTTTCCCTTATCTATACCTACAACAAAATAGTCTTCTTGGGCCCAAAAGCATGGCCCAAACAGGGTGTGAGATAAAATACCAGTAGTCAACCACCCAAAGATCTGTGCCTAACAGTTAGTGAGTATATGGTAGGTAGAAGTACAATAAGCAGTAAAAAGAAACAGCAAGCAGTAGGCAGTAAACAGTAAGTAGTGAAGTAGGATGATACACAATAGTAATCAATCCACAACCAACAACATCAGTGAGAAAATCAGCTAACACAAATAGGAAACCCTCTGGAAAGTACCTGTAACCATCCCCTCTGGTCCTAACCAAGAAGTACCACAACCCTCTGGGTAGTGCACTCAGCCTAACCCCTCTGTCTTGGTCATAAGAATTTATGAGACTCTCTGGGGAAGCTCACTCAGTCAATTACCCTTATAGTCTAGGGTAGTCAGGGACTCTCTGAGGAAGATCACGCGGTCTAACCCTCTTAGCCCCAAGGTCTAGAGACTCTCTAAGGAAGCTATCTTGGTAAATTCCTCCTATAGCCTCGGGAATACGACATACTCTCTGAGGAAGCTCACTCTGTCAATTCCTCCTCTAGCCCGAGAAGGTTCTTAAAGAGAAATTAAACAAGGTAAGACTCTCTAAGGAAGCTCACTCGGTCTACCCTCCTGTAGTCTATAAAATCTTAAGGCACTCTGGGAAGCTCGCTCGGTCTATCCCCCATGGCCTATAATGTCTAAGAATCACTGAGGAAGCTCACTCGGTCTACACTCTTATAGTCTATAATGTTAAAGACTCTCTGGGAAGCTCACTCGGTCTATCACTTATAGTCTATAGCACCAGGTTCTCACAACCCCATGCCAATCAGTGCATAATAATGCTATAAGACCAAAGTACACCTATATAGCTAATTGGATAACCAAAGTACACCTATAGATATACTTGGATAACAGTCTACAGGGCAACAATAATGTAATAAAAAACACTCCATCCTATAGACACAAGGCATGGCAACAGTCATAACGGCCAAAGGCTAACAAGACCCAAAGGTTGTAAACAGAGAAAAGCATGGGGAAAACATCCAAGAAAAACAAATTATCCTCTAACATGATTAAATTACCTATAAAAAAGCATACAAGAAAGGTAGTAAAACAAAAAGGGAAAAAAGGTAAACACGCAATACCCTGTTCACAGGTAATGGAGGAATTTGCACATAAAGTTCAAAGACTTCGAACGGTAAGGCACAAACCACCTACCTCAATCCTAAGAGATCTATATACTTGAACCAAGACGTCTAATTCTCCCTTGAATGTCATGGATCTGAGAAAATGTCCAAAATTCTCAAACCACGATAACTTGATAAAGGGGAAAAATCAAGGAATGAAACTCAAGAAGAAGGAAGAACTCACTGATGTGATTCCAACACAATTGATGGTGGTCGAATCGGCCAACAGATGGAGGCTTGGGAATCCGGAGAAGTTTTTCGGTCATACGGCGTCTCTTGGTTGAACCAGACCTAGAAGAAGATGTTTATGGTGATCAAGCACGAACCCGGTCCAATTAATGAAAAAAAAATTACACAACATGTACTTTTAGAGTACACGGCATGTACTAGGTCTTTCTGTACTCCACCAAAATCGGCCTCTACGTCACCCCTACACACCATGTGTGTGGCCCGGACATGGCCAGCACATGGCTTCGAGAAGGAAAAGAGTACACGGCGTGTACTTCAAAAATTTCTAGAAACTTCATTTTTCTCAAAAACTACAGAAAAAGGAAAGACATACCTGAAAATGAAGATCCGGGTTCTTACAAACTTCTACCCTTAAAGAAATTCATCCCCAAATTTCCCTAGCGAGGCGTAGAAGAAGAAACCTCGAACAGCTCCGGCCACTGCGATCGTACATCGGTCTCCCTCTCCAAGGTCTCATCATGTACTCACCCATGCTGCCAAAGCACCCATACTAAAGGAACAGACCGCCCATGTAGAACCTTCCTACTACGATCGACAATCCAGATGTGATGCTCCTCAAACGATGCATCCACTTCGAGCTCAACCTCCACAGGCTGAAAGACATGAGATAGGTCTGAAAAGTAACGTCGGAGCTGAGAAACATGGAAGACGTCGTGAATAGCCCGGTACCTCTGAGGTAACTGCAACCGATAGAAAACTGGCCCAACTCTCTCCAACACCTCAAATGGCCCGACGTACCATGGTGAAAGCTTACACTGTCTCTAAATCCTCTTGTGTCCCAACCTCAGTGCGACAGGCAGGAAAACCTGATCTCTAACCTCGAACTCTCGAGGTCATCTCCGCTGATCAGCATAAGACTTCTGTCGAGACTATGCTGTATCCATCCTCTTCTAAATCAACTCTATCTGCTCTGAGGTCTCCTGAACAAGATGAGGTCCCAGTAAAGCTGCCTCTCCTACCTCTAGCTAGCATAACGGTTATCGTCATGGCCTACCGTACAAAGCCTCGTAAGGTGCCATCTAAATGGTCGCCTGAAAACTATTGTTGTAGGAGAACTTTACCAGAGGGATATGCTTCTCCCAAGAACCGACAAAGTCTAGAATGAATGCTCGAAGCATATCCTCAAGCACCTAGATCGTGCACTCGGACTGGCCATCAGTCTGGGGATGATACGATGTACTCAAAAGTACTTGTGTACCCAAATCCTTCTGAAGTCCTTGCCAGAACCGAGAGGTAAAACGCGCATCCATGTCTGAAACAATGAAGTGTGGAACTCCATGTAGACATAAAATCTCTCGGATGTACAGTCATCCCAAATCATCAACATTGAAGGTCTCCTTGATCGGAAAGAAGTTTGAAACCTTTGTAAGCCTGTCGACGACAACCGAAACAGCATCACTTCCCTGAGGTGACCTAGATAAACCAGTCATGAAGTCCATCGCGACATCGTTCCACTTCTACTAGGGAATGGGTAACTACTGCAAAAGCCTCGTTGTTCATTCATGCTCTTCTTTCACATGCTGACAAGTAGAACATCTCATGACAAAACCAGAAACATCTCTCTTCATACCTGTCCACCAGTACTGGAGGTGTAGGTCATGATACATCTTGGTGACGCCAGGATGAACTTCCCAAACTGGGGAATGAAAATCCCACATCAACTCCTCGCGTATGTCTACTGGCACCCATATGTGTCCCTGGAAACACAAGATCTCATCCTCTCCCAGTGTCCATCCAGGAAGAGGGTCCTCTCCTGACACACTCTCCCATGGGACTAAGCCTTCTGACTCTGATAGTTGCCTCATCCGTACCCGATCAAGAAGAGTATAGGTAATAGCTACGGAAGAAAGGAAAGTCTATCCTTGTCTATCATGCACCTCCAAGTGCATCTAAGAGAACAGAACCATAAGCTCCCACTCACTGCTGGCCTCCTGAACTGCCTGAATCTTAGTTCTTCTGCTCAACGCATCAGCCACTACGTTACCCTTTCCTGGGGTATAAGAGAGCTCTAAGTCTATAGACTAAAGGTACTCGACCCACCTACGCTGTCTCAGATTCAGATCGCGCTGAGTGAAGATATACTTGAGACTCTTGTGGTTGGTGAAAACCACAAAGTGCTCTCCTAGAAGGTAGTATCTCCAATAGCTTGAGTCATGAACAACAGTTTCCAACTCCAGATCATGCATCGGGTAGTTCCTCTCATGTGGCCTCAACTGCTGAGACCCGAACGCAACGACTGCATCTCCCTGCATATGCACAGCACCCAGCCCAATACCTGAAGCATAACAATAAATAGTATAGCTCTTTCTTGGATCTAGAAATACTAGTATCAGTGCTGACGTCAACCTTCCATTCAGCTCCTGAAAGACTGACTCACGAGAATCTGACCATAAGAACTTTTCCCCCTTCTTGGTCAGACATGTCAATGGTGATTCTAGGCGTGAAAAGTCCTAAATGAAGCATCGGTAGTATCCAGCCAGCCTTAGGAACCTCCGTGCCTCAAATATGTTCTTCAGATGCTCCCTGGAAACTACATCTCTCACTTTCTATGGGTCCACAGATACTCCTACCTCTGAGATGATGTGACCCAAGAAGTGAATCTGGTCCATCCAAAAGTGGCACTTCGAGAGTTTAGCATACAGCTGATGCTCTCTCACTGTACTCAGAATGATCTCCAGATATGTGGCATGGTCGTGTCAAGTGTGAGAGTACACCACGATATCGTCCACGAAGACCACGACGAAGGAGTCCAAGTAAGGATGGAACACTCGGTTCATCAGTGACATGAAAACTACTGGCGCATTCGTGAGACCGAACGGCATGACTGTATACTCATATAGACCATACCTGCTCCTGAAGGATGTAAGAGGTATATCTGATGGTCTAATGCGCAACTGATGATAACTGGACCTCAATTAAATCTTCGAGAACACTTGGGCTCCTCGAAGCTAATCAAATATGTCATCTATACTTGGCAAGGGATATCGGTTCTTGACCGTCAACTGGTTCAGCTTTCGACAATCCACACAAATCCAAAGGGTTCCATCTTCCTTTTTCACAAATAGGACAGGCGAACCCCAAGGAGAAGTACTGGGTCGGATGAAACCCTTTGCCTGCAACTCCTTCAGCTTCTTTTTGAGCTCCTGCAACTTAGGTGTATCCATTCTATAAGGAGGAATGGACACCGGTGCTGCTCCTGGCACGAGCTCAATCGAGAATTCTAGCTCACGCTCTGGAGGAAAACCTGAAAAGTACTCTGGAAAAACATCCCTGAAACTATCCACCGCTGGGGGAAAGTTAAACTGTGAAGTCCCCAGGTCATCCAAATAAAGACTGGAAATTTGGGCTGTAACTTCCCCTAGCCCATGATGCTCGGGTCCAGCTCTACCCGCCTGGACATCCCACTTGTCTCTGTGAAGAAAATATCCTCCCTCTGGTGATACGAAGCTCACTCTGCGACGATAGCAATCGACGACTACCTGGAAGGGAACCAACCAATCCATACTGAGAATGATGGCATAGCCCGTCATCTCTAGGACATAGAGGTCCCATAAGAAATGACACCCCGCAACCTCAAGAAGGAAATCTCTGCACTAATGTACGCTAGATTTCCTCGTTACCAACGGCGCATCAAGATTCAACAAGTCAGCAGACGAAAGGATACAGAGCCCAAGGCTCTCCACAACAACAACAGAGATAAAGCTATACGAAGCACCAGTATCAAAAAGAGCTGAAGATAAAACTGAGACTACTAAGATCATACCTCAAACTATAGAAGGGTCGGTATCCTACTCTTGATAGGTCTTCTCTATGGTGAAAGACTGGCCTGCACCATATCCCTACACCCCTAGCTGATCACTATGACCTGATCCACTCTGTTGTCGCTGATGACCTGGTGATTGACCACCACGGTCGCGACCTCTGCCTCGGCCAGAACGGCCAGAAGAACTCCAGTTCCCAGACTAGTGGGAAACTGGCGAAGCATTTCCAGAACGCAAGGTCATATAGGACCCCATACAACCAGCTGAAGGTGAGAAGATGTGATAGAAGCGCTGAAGATGACTCATCTTGCCGCAAGATCGGAACTCCATCGGATCTCTCTGGCACTGAGGCCTAGTATGCCCACTCCTACCACACTGGTAGCATACAATCTGGCTGCCAGAAGATGCATCCCACGAACCTCTATCTCCTCTAGAATACTCTCTGTGACGCTTCCTACTATCCGTAGGAGGAACACCAGCTCTGGATGTTGAACCGCCCTGGGTCACTACTCCAGAATCCCTCAAATTGCGCTCAGTAATCTGCTCCTGGTTGGCGATGGAGGACATAGAAGTCAACTGGAATATATCCACCAGGGAATGGATCTCCTTCCTGAGACCATCCTTGAACTTCCTAACAAGTAATAACTCATCACCTGCTGGGATCAGCGTGAAATGTTGCAGCTCAGTGAAACGAGATGATTACTCCATAACAGAAAGAGTACCCTGCTGCAGACTCATAAACTTGTAACACCCGAGACTTTTATAAGAAATATTTTTGTTTTTATAAATCATAAAAGTAATCTTTCACTATACACAACACTAGCTTGGCTTTCTTTACATGTAATCGCGACCTTCCTCGATAGCTTGCATCGTACGCAATACCGAGTTTCACTAAACAACGATATGCTATTAAAATATTATGAAAACTAGCCGTTATGAATAGTAATCACCACTTTTTGAAATTTTTTAAATTTTATTTTTCAAAATTGACTTCATTTTTGGATTCGGAATATCAAAATTAGCCTAGGGTGAAATTTTGGTATTTTTCTGAAAAATTTCAATTTTTGAGGAATAGTGAAAGCACTAAGTGGTAATTTAAAAAAGTGAATTTTTCATAAAACTTAATCTTACCGCTTCTGTGAGTGGAATTTCAAAAATCCGAGAGAAACGTTTGATGTCAGTAAGTAAAATTTAGTTCAATGAGATGAAAATAATTTTTGGTGAATAGTAACGTTTTACTTTTATTTACCACGGTTAAAAGTAAATAGGGTAATTAAGAGTAATAATGATATTATTATTACCCTAACACATGTCTTAATTCTATTGGATAAGTGTAATTCAACAAAAAACAACCTTATGAATAAAATATGACCATTTATTCCCACTTGGATTAGATTAGGACATTTATTATTAATTTATTTAAAGAAGGGTTAAAATAGTTAAAATCAAAGTTTAATAACTAAATCATTTTTAATATAGGTTTATACATAAGATAAATTCGACTATAAATAATAATTATAAAGATAAAAAGATTTCCTACATAATGGTATTTTATTTGTAATTTTTAGACATTAAATAATTTAATTTATTTATGATACAATGATGATGCTGTAATTATCTTATTAATGAAATATTGACATAATCAATGTTATAAATACCCAAATAAATGTAATTTGAGACTTTTTATGAATTCCACTAATTTTCTAGGTTCATATGACATGTTAGTATTGATTTAATTAACCTTTTTAGAACTAATCATTCTGTTATGAGTTTCACAAAAATCAATTACTAAATAGTATCAAAATTGACATAAAATAGTTTTTAAAAAAAATATTATATTATTAATTGTTATTTTATTCCTAAGAATATAAGGTTCGGAAAAATGACTTAGATAAGGTTATATATATTAATAATAAACAACTTGGGTTTCGTTTGGCTTGTTATAGTAAGTTTATTAACCTTATAGTGTAAGAACACAAAAAGAAACGGTAAAAGTAAAATTATTTAACTTAAAGTTAAATATAAATGATAAGGTTAAAATAGGAACCTAAACTTGCCTAAATTCTATTTGATGAGAGTATTTCGACCCATACCCACCTTATCTTCTAAATAAATCAATTTGGAGCTATTTAAAACCGAATTTGGATTAATAATAAAATAATATTTTTAGTTTTTCCAAAGGAGACCCTCTCCTCCCTTATAAAAGGGCACCTCCTCCCACTCTTCCTCACACCACTTTGAGCCTTCAAGCTTGGCCAACCCCTGGCAATTTCTCCTCTCAACTTCCCTAGAAACATCCTAGAAGTCCTAGTCTTCTTCAAAGACCAATTTTAATGCCCTAAAATGAGGTCTCAAAGAGGCGCTTCAAAGAAGAGGTAATGTCCGTTACCAATTCTTTCAACTTTATTTCTTCTTCCACTTCTTCTTCTTTAGTTGTTTCATTATTAAGTAATAACATCAGTATCACTAATATACTGATATGTTATTATAAGTATGAAACAACCCTATTTCACCATCTATCCATCCTACTAAAAATGAAATCATCGTGCGTGCGTACGTACGGAATACTGTCTCCACGCCATGGTGTAATCTATTTTCCACCACCACCTTGCTTGGATGGGTATAATGGTGTAAATAATGAATATATATGATTATTTTGAAGTGCTATTGATTCTGAAATAGTATACATACACTCCAATACAATTCCACGATCATGGGAACGATATCATCGCTCGTGCATACGTACGGAATACCGTCTCCACGATGTGATGCGACTCGTTCTACATGATCTTCATTGCATAATGATTATATAAATGAATTGAATGAATGAATATGATATATATTAAACTAATACCATTCTGTAAATAAGGTATCTATAATCTAAAAATAAAAATAAGAATTTATTCGACAAAACACGCATAAAAACAAAAAGTAATAAACACCTGAATAACAAGTAGTAATGAAATATTACTAATAAGAAGCTAAGAATATGACCATATATGATATCATAAAAATAATTATGATTCTTGAATTAGTTCATAACATTATTTAAATCATTATACCAGAGGTTCGGACACTTACGAAGCAAATCGTACCTAAGGTAAGGGAAATATCACAATCTCATTTTTATCTAAGATTGTTTATACTTTGGAATTTACTGGGGTGTATTTTAACATCCACATCCATGTTTCCTCAATATTTAATATTATTTCCATCCACCTACAATTGTTTAAATCCAATTTTACCCTTCGGTGAGTTTTTAGTAAAATATATGAAATGAATCTTTTTTCATTTTTCGTACGAGGTACTTTTTGACTTTTCTGACAAAAGTATGAGAAGAATGTTTTTTTTAAAATTATACGGCATGAATGGATTTTTAAACCATTATTTACAAGAAGCTTCCTTTGCAAGTTTTCAAGTTAATTTTTAATCAACTTCTTTTAGTTTATAATTGTATGACATGTTAAGAAAGGAAAAGTATTTTTGAAGTAGAAAGGATATTTTCCTCAAGAATGGAGTTCAAGTGTTTTATCAAAATTATTTTCCTTCTAAGATAATAAAGGGTTCTGTTTATATCCCTATTATTACATTTATTTGATTATGTTGTGATGGAATTATTTTTATGAATTCCTTTATCTTATATTAATTGTTTTATGATGTCATGATGTTTAAGAATCCCATTTTTATTACATGGGTTATGCTACGATGTATGGTTTATGATTTTGTGGCACAGATAAGAATGGTATCATTATGATATGGGTGGGACCTATATCTCCCTCCAATGCATTGGGTAAAGATTTTATATCTCATGAGATAGACATGGATGGAACGGCAGGTTAGACCGGTTCAGGGAAACAGGACTGAAACGAGGAGTGAACTCGGTTCAGAAATGGACTTTGTCCACTAAGATAGTCTTGGCAATGAGTCTTGACTAATAAGAAATGATTCTCTATGATTATGTGTGTATGCCAAAAAGTTTCATGTTTTAAGTTATGATTATTGGTATTACATTTCACTACTATTATTTATCCCATGTTATGAAATTATGATCTCTTTTGCTGGTTAAGATTTCCAAAAGTTATGTTCTTATGTATATGACGTGATTGATATTTCTTTTGTTTACCCTTGCTGAGCATTTGAGCTCACCTTTTTTTATGTTATATTTCCCCAGGTCAGGAAGAAGGTAAAAAGTAGGATATTCCAAAAAGGGACTCTAGATATGATGGAATAAATGGGAGGCAAAGTAGATGCTTTATGAACCAGTTGTTTATGTTTCCCAGTTTCTAAAGACTCTATACCTATACGGTCCTCTCCTGGTTTTGTTATATGTTTTAATAAGTGTGCTTCAATTCTGAAGTAATAACAATGTATGTAAAGTATGGGTCGTTACAGTTGGTATCAGAGGAAAGGTATAGTCAGCCTTTGGAAACTAGGATATGAAAGCCTTAGTAAAAATCCTAAGGATAAGTCTAAGCATAGAACACAATCTTAGTGTTTTAGAAATGGCCATGAATAACATAGGATAAGACCTTAAGTGTGAAATTTTATTCTTGATTATGTGGTTTTCCTATTATAATTAGTGTTTCTCACACTATTCTTCTTGGTTTTAGTCAATGGCTGGAACCCGAAGGAACCGTGTTAATGCGGATTGTGACGGGCAATGCAATGATTGTCCCCCTGAGCAACCAAATGTTATGGGAGCTGGAATGCAAAATCTTGTATCCATGCTCACACAACTTTCTCAATCTATGAATCATGCAGGTCTTCCAAACAATCAAAGGAAGGAGCAACATTCTATTGAATCCTTCATGAGGCAGTGTCCACCTTCATTCAGTGGGTCTACTGATCCATTAGTTTCTGAACAATGGATTAGTACTACTGGAAAGATATTTTCATTTCTTCAATGTTCCAAACATGATAAAGTCATCTTAGTAGTGTATCGTTAGGAAGGTGATACTGATAAATGGTGGAATCTTATCAAGAATACGAGGCAAAGAGATGAAATTGAGTCCATGGAATGGGACGAGTTCATGAAATTATTTTTCAATAAGTACTTCCCCCATATTCTTCAAACAAATATGGAGAAGGAGTTTCTTGAACTAAAGAAAAAGGATGATGAATCTATTGGTACCTACGAAGAAAATTTTACAAGACTTTCAAGGTATGCTTCTGGTATTATTATCTAACCTAAGAATAAGATTGATCGATTCTTTAGTGGCTTAAAACCAAGTCTTCGAAGGGAGTTATCCATAAGGTACTTCAATAGCTACGAGGAAATCTTTTGATGTGCTCTCAAATTTGAGATGGAGATTGGAGTAACCCATCAGTCATATGGGTTTGATAGGAAGAGGAAAATGGAATTCAAAGGAAAATCTAAAGAGCACACTGAAAAGAAGATGAGTTTTCCCTTATGATCAAATTTTGGAAAGAAACATGGAGGGAGTTGTCTTAAAGGGACAAGTAAATGTTTCAAATGTGGAAAAGAAGGTCATCAGGAATTTGAATGCCGCAATGATGGGAGGAAGATGTCTAATGATGCAAACAAATGAAGGGATACACAGAATGAACCTACTACACTTCAATGTTTCAAATTCAAGGAGATGGGTCATTATGCTAATCAATGCCCAAATCCAAGGGTTGATGATGATGGTCGACGTCAACAAACTCTTAAGGCTAAATACAAAGGAAAGTCACATGCAATTTCTATCAGCGATGTGGAGTACGATAACGAAGTGGTTAAAGGTACACTTACTATCCACTCTAAAGTAGCAAATGTTTTATTTGATTTTGGATCCACCCACTCCTTTATTTCTGAAGAATTTCATAAGGATATCACGGTATTACCTCAACAATTAGATGTTGAGTTAGTTGTGACAACCCCTAATGGAACAACAGTTGCATCAAAAGTTTATAATTCTTCTCCGATTGAAGTTTGTGGGAAAGTGATTCCTACAAATCTTGTGATCCTTCCTATAGTGGAATTTGATGTGATTCATGGCATGGATTGGCTTTCTTTATATGGAGATCATATTAATTTCCAAATAAGGGAAGTCGCATTTCATATTCTAGATCAATCTATGATCGTCTATCGATGCAAGGATGAACATAACCTTCCAGTGGAAATTTCTTCCATCTTATGGGTCTTGATTCCACTAAATGAAGGTTATTTATCTCAAATGGTTGGTGAGAAACTCACGATTAAGAATATTCCCATTATACGGGAGTTTGATGATGTCTTTCCAGAGGAATTACCGGGTCTTCCACCAAATCGTGATGTTGAGTTTTTAATAGAACTCGTACCTGGTGCTTTACCTATTTCAAAGACACCATATAGAATGGCCCCAATTGAGTTGCAGGAATTGAAGAAGCAACTCCAAGAAAATCTTGATAAGGAATTCATACACCCTAGTGCGTCACCTTGGGGAGCACCTGTTCTATTTGTTAAGAAGAAAGATGGATCAATGAGACTCTTCATTGATTATCGATAACTTAACAAGATCACTATCAAGAACAAATATCCTCTCCCGCGCATTGATGACTTATTTGACCAACTACGAGGAGCTCAATACTTTTCCAAGATTGATCTTCGTTCAGGGTATAATCAATTAAGGGTCAAAAGGGAGGATATACCAAAGATGGATTTCCGTACAAGGTATAGACACTATGAGTTTATAGTGATGCCATTTGGTCTTACTAATGCCCCTGTTATCTTCATGGATCTGATGAATAGGGTCTTTAGATACTATCTTGATCAGTTTGTGGTAGTCTTTATAGACGATATTCGTTTATATTCAAAGAGAAAGGAAGAACATTAATATCACTTGAGAATTATATTAAAGACCCTAAGAAAGGACAATCATTATGCCAAATTTACCATGTGTGAATTTTGGATTCAAAAAGTTGCATTTTTTGGTCACATAATCTCAAAAGAGGGGATATCTGTGGATCCAGCAAAAACAGAGGTTATCAAAAGATGGTCGAGACCAACAACAGTAACTGAGATCTGAAGTTTTCTTGGTTTGTCAGGATATTATCGACGTTTTGTGAAAGATTTTTCACGATTATCTAATCCACTCACCAAGTTGACTTGGAAAGGAGTTAAGTTTGTTTGGACGGAGGAATGTGAAGAGAATTTCAAGGAGTTGAAAAGAAGGTTATCCAGTGCACCTGTACTCACACTTCCTTGTAGTGGAGAAAGGTTTGTGATCTACAGTGATGCATCCAAGAAGGGATTGGGGTGTGTTCTTATGCAAAATGATATGGTGATAGCTTATGCCTCACGACAGTTGAAAATACATTAGCAAAATTACCCAACTCATGATTTGGAGTTAGCTGCGGTAATCTTTGCATTAAAGATTTGGAGGAATTATCTTTATGGAGAAAGGTGTGACATTTATACTGATCATAAAAGTTTAAAGTATATTTTCACACAAAAGGATCTGAATATGCGCCAAAGAAGATGGTAGGAGCTGATTAAGGATTACGACTGCTCAATCCATTACCACCCTGGGAAAGAAAACAAGGTGGCAGATGCATTAAGTCAACAAGACCATGCCAGTTTATCCATGATGAGGATCACAAAAGATCCAATATTTATGGATTTACAAAGGATGGATCTTGGAATTATAATGGAAAGGGAAAAATGTTATCTTTCTCAAATGAATGTTCAACCATCTATACATGTGAAGATTAAAGAGGCATAGAAAGAAGATGTAGAGTTACAAAAGAAGGTGAGAAATGTTCCGGAATTCAACCTTGATTGTGATGGGATAATAAAGTTCAGAAATTAGGTTTGTGTTCCTCCCATCCCTGAATTAAAGAAGAAGCTCCTGGATGAGGCACATAGTTCATCATTCTCTATTCATCCTGGAAGCACGAAGATGTATAGGGACCTAAAAGAGTACTTCTAGTGGGATGGCATGAAAAGAGATGTTGCTAAATATGTCTCTCGATGCTTGGTTTGTCAGCAAGTTAAAGCTGAGAGACAGAAGTCTAAGGGGATGTTACAACCATTACCCATACCCTAATGGAAATGGGAAAACATCACTATGGACTTTGTCATAGGACTTCCTAAAACATCCAAAGGCAATAATTCTATCTGGGTCATAGTTGATTGTTTTACAAAGTCTGCACACTTCATTGCTATTAGAGAGGATTTCTCTCTAGATCAGCTTTCCAGGATATATGTAAAGGAAGTGGTAAGATTGCATGGAGTACCACTTTCTATTATATCTGATTGGGATCCGAGGTTTACCTCAAAGTTATGGAAAATTCTTCAGCATACTCTGGATACAGAGTTGAGTTTCAGCACTGCTTATCATCCTCAGACAGATGTTCAGTCTGAGAGAACAATTCAAACTCTAGAAGATATGTTGAGAGCTTGCTCTATGGATTTCAAAGGTGGTTGGGATCAACACCTACCTTTGGTGGAATTTTCTTATAATAATAGCTTTCACTCTAGTATTAAGATGGCTCCTTATGAAGCTCTCTATGGAAAGAAATGCAGGACTCCAACTTGCTGTGATGAAGTTCGGTAAAGAAAGCTATTAGGACCTGATCTTCTTGATGAGATAGCAGAAAAGGTCAGATCTATTCAACAACACATAAGAGCAGCTCAGAGTCGACAGAAAAGTTATGCCAACAACCAAAAAAAGGACCTAGAGTTTGAAGTGGGTGATAAAGTGTTCTTACGAATATCTCCCTAGAAGAGGGTCATGAGATTTGGAAAGAAGGGGAAGTTGAGCCCCAGATATATCGGTCCTTTCGAAATACTGAGTCACATTGGAAAGGTATCTTACCAATTGGCGCTTCCACTGAATATCTCTCAAGTTCACGATGTGTTCCATGTATCTCTCCTGAGAAAGTACATACCTGATCCTTCACATGTACTCAGCTCAGAAGTTATACCGCTGGAACAAGATCTTTCTTATGAAGAAAAGCTGATAGAGATTCTCGATCATAGTGAAAAAGTCCTACGGAACAAGACCACTCTCTTGGTGAATGTTTTATGGAGGAACCACCAATTATAAGAAGCTACATGGGAGCTTGAGGATATGATGAGGGAGAGGTATCCTCATCTATTTGTTACAAAGTGACGAATTTTGAGGGCGAAATTCATTTTAAGGGGGGTAGAATGTAACACCTGAGACTTTTATGAGAAATATTTTATTTTTATAAATTATAAAAGGAATATTTCACTACACACAACACTAGCTTGGCTTGATTTACACGCAATCGCGAGCTTCCTCAATAGCTTGCGTTGTGCGCAATACCGAGTTTCACTAAACAACGATATGCTATTAAAATATTATTAAAACTAGACGTTATGAATAGTAATAACCACTTTTTGAAATTTGGTAAATTTTATTTTTCAAAATTGACTTCATTTTTGGATTTGGAATATCGAAATTATCCTAGGGTGAAATTTTGGTATTTTTCTGAAAACTTTCAATTTTTGATGAATAGTGAAACCACTAAGTGGTAGTTAAAAAACTGAATTTTTCATAAAACTTAATTTTACCGCTTCTATGAGTGGAATTTTGAAAATCCTAGAGACATGGTTTATGTCAGTAAGTAAAATGCAGTTCAATGAGATGAAAATAATTTTTGTTGAATAGTAACTTTTTACTTTTATTTACCACGGTTAAAAGTAAATAGTGTAATTAAGAGTAAAAATGATGTTATTATTACCCTAAAACATGTACCAATTCTATTGGATAAGTGTAATTCGACCTAAAACAACCTTAGGAATAAAATATGACTATTTATGCTCACTTGGATTAGATTAGGACATTTATTATTAATTTATTTAAAGAAGGGTTAAAATAGTTAAAATCAAAGTTTAATAACTAAATAATTTTTAATATAGGTTTATACATAATATAAATTCGACTATAAATATTCATTAGAAAGATAAAACGATTTCCTACATAATGGTATTTTATTTGTAATTTTTAGACATTAAATAATTTAATTTATTTATGACACAATGATGATGCAGTAATTATCTTATTAATGAAATATTTTCATAATCGATGTTATAAATACCCAAATAAATGTAATTTGAGACTTTTTATGAATTCCACTAATTTTATAGGTTAATATGACATGTTAGTATTGATTTAATTAACCTTTTAGAACTAATCATTCTGTTATGATTTTCACAAAAATCAATTACTAAATAGTGTCAAAATTGACATAAAATAGTTTTTAAAACAAATATTATATTATTAATTGTTATATTATTTTTAAAAATATAAGGTTCGGAAAAATGACTTAGATAAGGTTATATATATTAATAATAAACAACTTGGGTTTTTTTTGTCTTGTTATAGTAATTTTATTAACCTTATAGTTTAAGAACACAAAAAACACGGTAAAAGTAAAATTATTTAACTTAAAGTTAAATCTAAATGATAAGGTTAAAATAGGAACATAAACTTGTATAAATTATATTGGATAAGAGGTTTTAGACCCATTTCCACCTTATCTTCCAAATAAATCAATTTTTAGCTATTTAAAACCGAATTTGGATTAATAATAAAATAATATTTTTAGTTTTTCAAAAGGAGCCCCTCTCCTCCCTTATAAAAGGGCACCTCCTCCCCCTCTTCCTCACACCATGTTGAGCCTTCAAGATCGGTCAATCCCTCCCAATTTCTCCTCTCCACTTCCCTATAAATATCCTAGAGGTCATGGTCTTCTTCAAAGACCAATTTTAGTGCCCTAAAAGGAGGTCTCAAAGAGGCGTTTCAAAGAAGAGGTAATGTCTGTTACCAATTATTTGAACTTTATTTCTTCTTCCACTTATTCTTCTTTAGTTGTTTCATTATTAAGTAATAAAATAAATATCACTCATATACTGATATTTTATTATAAGTATGAAACAACCCTATTTCACCATCTATCCATCCTACGGAAAATGAAATCACTGCACGTGCGTACGTACGGAATACCGTCTCCACGCCGTGGTGTAATCTATTTTCCACATCCACCTTACTTGGATGGGTATAATGGTGTAAAGAATGAATATATATGATTATTATGAAGTGATATTGATTCTTAAATAGTATAGATACACTCCAATACAATTCCATGATCATGGGAACGATATAATCGCTCGTGCGTACGTACGGAATACCGTCTCCACGATATGATGCGACTTGTTCTACGTGATCTTCATTGCATAATGATTATATAAATTAATTGAATTAATTAATATGATATATATTACACTAATACCATTCTGTAAATGACGTATCTATAACCTAAATATAAAAATAAGAATTTATTCGACAAAACACGGATAAGAACAAAAAGTAATAAACACCCAAATAACAAGTAGTAATGAAATATTACTAATAAGAAGCTAAGAATATGACCATATATGATATAATAAAAATAAGTATGATTCTGGAATAAGTCAATAACATTATTTAAATCATTATACAGGAGGTTCGGACACTTACGAAGCAAATCGGACCTAAGGTAAGGGAAATATCACAATCTCATTTTTATCTGAGATTGTTTATACTTTGGAATTTACTGGGGTGTATTTTATCATCCACATCCATGTTTCCTCAATATGTAATATTATTTCCATCCACCTACAATTGTTTAAATCCAATTTTACCCTTCGGTGAGTTTTTAGTAGATGATATGAAAGGAATCTTTTGTCGTTTTTCGTACGAGGTACTTTTTGACTTTTCCGACAAAAGTACGAGAAGAATGTTGTTTTTTAAACGTATATGGCATGAATGGATTTTTAAAACATTATTTCCAAGAAGCTTCCTTTACAATTTTTAAAGTTAATTTTTAATCAACTTATTTTAGTTTATAATTGTATGACATGTTAAGAAAGGAAAAGTGTTTTTGAAGTAGAAAGGATATTTTCCTCAAGAATGGAGTTCAAGTGTTTTCTCAAAATTATTTTACTTCTAAGATAATAAAGGGTTCTGTTTCTATCCCTATTATTACATTGATTTGATTATGTTGTGATGGAAGTATTTTTATTAATTCCTTTATCTTATATGAATTGTTTTATGATGTCACGATGTTTAGGAATCCCATTTTTATTACATGGGTTATGCTATGATGTATGGTTTATGATTTTATGGCACACATAAAAATGGTATCATTATGAAATGGGTGGGACCTATATCTCCCTCCAATGCATTGGGTAAAGATTTTATATCTCATGAGATAGACATGGCTGGAACGGCAGGTTAAACCGGTTCAGTGAAACCGGACTGAAACGAGGAGTGAACTCGGTTCAGAAATGGACTTTGTCCACTAAGATAGTCTTGGCAATGAGTCTTGACTAATAAGAAATGATTCTCTATGATTATGTGTGTATTACACAAAGTTTCATGTTTTAAGTTATGATTATTGGGATTACATTTCACTACTATGATTTATCCCATGTTATGAAATTATGATCTCTTTTGCAGGTTAAGATTTCCAAAAGTTATGTTCTTATGTATATGATGTGATTGATATTTCTTTTGTTCACCCTTACTGAGCATTTGAGCTCACCCTTTTGTATTTTTTATTTCCCCAGGTCAGGAATAAGGTTATTAAGTAGGATATTCCAAAAAGGGACTCTAGATATGATGGAATAAATGGGAGGCAAAGTAGATACTTTATGAACCAATTGTTCATGTTTCCTAGTTTATAAAGACTCTATACCTATACGTTACTTTCCTGGTTTTGTTATATGTTGTAATAAGTGTGCTTAAATTTTGAAGTAATGACAATGTATGTAAAGTATGGGTCGTTACAAAACTCCTAGGCTCAATCGGCCATCAGGGTCTCTTGATAGAAGTAGTCATAGAAGGTGCGTCGAAAATCATCCCATGACTTACTCTGCTGGCGTCCTGACTGCGATATCACCTCCCACCACCTCTTGACGGTTTCCAAGAGCATATAGGTGGCTAGCTTTACCCTCTTCTCTGGGGGTATCTTCATATGCTCGAAGATAGTTAGGGTGGCCTCGAACCATGACTCTGCAGCCTGGGGTCCTGCATCCCCTGAGAAAGTAAGAGGATGATGCTGCTGAAAAACCCTCGTCAACTCAGCCATCGATGGGGCAGGAGGCGGAACTCCCTGAAAAGTCTATAACATCCTTAGGAAATACTCCCTAAAAGATGCATCAGCACCTACGATGATTATAACTGCTGGTGCCAAGGCTGGCACAGTAGGAGGATCAATAGGAGGTCCCTGATCGGCCATATCTAGTGTCTGGTCACCGTCCGGCAACTGACGCACGACCCGAGGACGTCTCGGAGGCATAGCTCTGAAAGATCAAAAGCACACCTTAGATCCGAATAACAAAGACTGAAAACACAGGAGTATAAAACGGGAATAGGGGAAAGAAACTACCAAATTTTACAAAACATGACTACACGGCGTGTATAAAGCCTACACGGCATGTACATTTATCCATTAACATGGGCGTATACTCCCGCCACTACTGGTCGTGTAACACCCCAAACTACACGGCATTTTGTTCCCACACACGACGTGTACTTGAACTCTAAACCCCTTCCTGAGTCTCCTTACATGGCTAACCCACACGGTCCAAACTAACCCCAGACTACACGGTGTGTTCCATAGGGAAACGGCGTGTACTAGACACAGTCTCGGCGGCCCGTGTTGTTAGTTACACGGTCGTCCACACGGCTACCCTTACACGGCGTGTTACGAACAAACACGACATGTATAGGAGAAGATAACACTGACCCGTTATGTTCGTGACACGGTCGAGTACCTGGGACAAAACTACATGAAATGTTCTTTACCAACACGGAGTGTTCTACTCGAACTTCCCCAGCCCGTGTTGTTAGTGACACGGCCGGGTACACAGCTCTAGACTACATAGTGTGCACCTACCGTATACGGCGTGTTCCTAAATTTATTTCACGACACCATGTTTCTTCTCACACGGTCAGTGACAGAGCCTGAAAACTACATGGTGTGTATCCAGAAATTACACGTTGTGTATTCTGTGTTTTTCTGGGCAGCAGCTCAGAAATTGTACAGAAGCCTAGAAAACACAGAAAACAAGGAAAGGGGGTGCCAAATTCCGACCCATGAGGGCCCATACTCCCCACGAATCAAATCTTGGCATCCCCTACTGTCATATATAAGGAAAAACAGGTCAATGATCCATCAATTTCCGATTCAAGAGGACCATAAAACCTCAAGAACCAAAACTTGGCGTTCATTTTAGGCAAAGTACAACACAATAAATTTATTTATCACAATAGCAAGGATTATATCAAGCATCTATCACAACATCATACATAATCTACACAGAGTCTATCACAACAACATGTAATAACTAATTCACCCTAGATGGCATGGCAAGAATAAATGGCATATGATTTCTAACAAGTGCCTATATGATGCATGAGATGGAATACCCTCATCTCATCGGGTTGCGATAGAAATAGAACCGTAATATCAAAACAATAACAACACAAGACATGTGAATCACTCTAGGTGAAATCATATCAACCATAAAATCTCAAAACCAGAAAACTGCAATAAACGAGGTAGTATGCCTTTTCCCTGTACCGGGGTTAGCTACTCCCGAGAACAGCTTATTACCAAGTACTGAATTCAGCCTATCCCTAGCTAAAGTCTCTAAACAGTAAATCAAGAGAAAAGAACTCCTCTGATACCACTTTGTAACATCCCGGTTCCGGTAGCCACCCAAAGGCACCCCGTACCCGGTTGGTCACATGGCCTCAAGTGCATTTCCCAAAACTCCAGAGGCTGCCGACTAGAAGTGAGGGCCTTGGGTGTGATAGTGGGGAAACTATGACCTCATTGGAAGAGTACACAGTGGAATTAATAAACATGCAATAGCGGAAGTAGTAAATAACCAACAATAATAAACAGTGGAAGACTTAATCAACAAACTGGAGCACATATGTATATATATGGAATGATGGAAGATACATATCTAGGAAAGCAGCCAAACAAGTCACAATGCTGAGAAAAAACACCACAGTACCAAAAAAAAGTAGAAAAGAAAAGTAAATAGCTCCTCAGCATCCCAAGACAAATCTTGGTCCCTTGGTCTCCTGCTCCAAGAAATCAAGTACCAGAAGTCGAAGGGCACTTTCTCTTATCTATACCTGCAACAACAAAGTCTTCTTGGGCCCAAAATCATGGCCCAAACAGGGTGTGAGATAAAATCCCAGTAGGCAACCACCCTAAGATCTGTTCCTAACAGTCAGTGAGTATATGGCAGGTAAAAGTACAATAAGTAGTAAATAACAACAGCAAGCAGTATGCAGTAGATAGTAAGTAGTGAAGCTGGATGATACACAACAGTAATCAATCCACAACCAACAACAGTAGTGAGCAAATCAGCTAACACAAACAGGAAACCCTCTGTAAAGTACCTGCAGCCATCCCCTCTGGTCCTAAACAAGAATTACCACAACCTTCTGGGCAGTACACTCAGCCTAACCCCTCTTTCATGGTCATATGAATTTATGAGACTCTCTGGGGAAGCTCACTCGGTCAATTCCTTTTATAGTCTAGGGTAGTCACGGACTCTCTGAGGAAGATCACACGGTCTAACCCTCTTAGCCCAAAGGTCTAGAGACTCTCTGAGAAAGCTATCTCATTCAATTCCTCTTATAGCCTCAGGTATACCACAGACTCTCTGAGGAATCTCACTTGGTCAATTCCTCCTCTAGCCTGGGAAGGTTCTTAAAGAGAAATAAAACAAGGTAAGACTCTCTGAGGAAGCTCACTCGGTCTACCCTTCAGTAGTATATAAAATCTGAAGGCACTCTAGGAAGCTCGCTTGGTCTATCCCCCGTGGCCTATAATGTCTAAGACTCACTAAGGAAGCTCACTTAGACTACTCTCCTATAGTCTATAATGTCAAAGACTCTCTGGGAAGCTCACTCAGTCTATACCTTATAGACTATAGCACCAGGGTATCACAACCTTGTGCCAGTCAGTGCATAATAATTCTATAAGGCCAAAGTACACCTATAGAGCTACTTGGCTAACCAAAGTACACCTATAGAGCTACTTGTCTAACAGTTTACAAGTCAAAAATCACTTAATGAAAAACACTCCATCCTATAGACACAAGGCATGGAAATAGTCATAACGGCCAAAGGATAACAAGACCCAAAGGTCTTAAACAGAGCAAAGCAAGGGAAAAACATCCAAGTACAACAAATTAGACTCTAACATGATTAAATTACCTCTACACAAGAATACAAGCAAGGCAGAAAAACAACAAGGGCAAAAAGGTAAACACACAATACCCTGTTCAAGGGTATTGGTGGAATTTGCACATAAAATTCAAAGAATTTGAACGTTAAGGCACAAACCACCTACCTCGATCCTAGGAGATCGATATACTTGAACCATGATGACTGATTCTCCCTCGAACGTCATAGATCTTAGAAAACGTCCAAAATGATCAAACTATGATAACTTGAGAAAGAGGAAGAATAGAGGAATGAAACTCAAGAAGAAGGAAGAACTCACCACTGTGGTTCCAACATAATCAACGGAGGTCGAATCGGCCAACATATGGAGTCTCGGGAATCCAGAGAAGTTTTGCAGTTGTACAGCATCTCTCGGTCGAACTAGACCAATAAGAAGACGTTTATGGCGATCGGGCGTGACCCCAGTCTGATTAATGAGAAAAATAAAGTACAGGGCGTGTACTAAGTCTTTTCGTACTCTGCCAAAATCGGCCTCCACGTCACCCCTACACACCGTGTGTGTGGCCCGGACATGGCCAGCACACAGCTTCGAGCGGGAAAAAAGTACACAGTGTGTACTCAGAAAGTACACGGCGTGTACTTCAAAAATATCCAGAAACTTCATTTTTCTCAAAAACTCCAAAAAAAGGAAAGACATACCTAAAAACGAAGATCCGGGTTCTTACAGAATGGTTGGGAAGCTGTCTATCTTATGGTCATGTTTGTCACAAATTGTTCAAACAGGGTCTACAGTTTGGATTTCATGGACTTCCCTAAAGTCTATCTCTTCAACCTTCCTAGAGAGTGTTTCCAGTTTAGACCTAAGGCTTTCCTCTTCTATAAGTGTATGAATTCTAGTAGCTCTTTGTTTCTTTTTAGAATAAGGTGAATTTCCCCATGTTTTGTTTTGTTCAGAAAGGATTTCCAGATATTTGTAAGCATCATTTGGGGCTTTGTCTTAAAGGTTCCATTACACATCATGTCAATAAATTGTTTGTTACCCGGTCCCAACCCTTCATAAAAAATTCTCACTTGTTCAGGTATAGAAAAACCATGGTGTGGAACCATGTTTAGGGTGTCTTTGAACCTCTCACATGTTTCATAAAATTATTCTCCCTCTTTTTCAAAAAATTTTTGGATTCTCTTTTTAAGTGCAATTGTTTTGTGGTGGGGAAAGTATTTTTTATAGAATTCTCTTTGTAGTTGTTCCCAATAGTTGATGGATGATGGCCTCAAATTGTGTAGCCAATTTTTAGCTTGATCCCTTAAAGAAAAGGGAAACAACCTCAACTTAGCTGATTCTAGTTGATGTGGGGGGAACATGGTTTCTATAATGTCATTGAACACCTTAACGTGAAGGTAGGGCATCTCGGACTCCATTCCATAGAATGTGGGAAGGTGGTTTAGGACATGGGGTTTAAAGAAATAGTTGGCATCTCTTAGATAATTATGTCTAATGAATTAGGTGTCATTGGTCCAGGAATGTGTGAGGTAGTCATTCATGGTTTTATCAACTGCATTCCCCAAGTTTGTGGCTGTCTCATTTGGATTTCCATTTTGGTTTCCACCCGGGTTTATGAGTTGGTTTCTTTGAAGTCCTTCTATTTAAATGGGATCAAATTTGGATTCTGGAGTATCAAGAGGATTGTGATCTAATGGAAACAATACCCTAGGTTCATTTTACTCTCCTATCCTAGTACTTTCCACCCTAACCAGTCTGTTTGAATTGTCGTGGGTGAAGGCGTACATGCGCCAAAAGGAAAAAAAAGCGAGAAAGGGGCAAGATAAGAGATCTTGGGTGATAATAGAAGAATGGGGGTGAGGAAAGAAGGTTTTTGTCTAAGGTACTTACTTAGGTCCCCGGCAATGGTGCCAAAATTTGATTCATGCTCAAATTTACCCAATAGATGAAGGTATAAAGGTCCTTTTAGCCTAGCTTGGGTTGTCGAATCCACTAAGACCTAAGAAGATACCTAAGATGCATAACCTATGAGATGAATTTTTGGCTATGAAGTGGCCAACTTGGTTTTGATTTTATATGGTTTTAAAAAACACTAATAAACCTAAGTGAATTCAATTTAATGAAAATGGGATGATCTTAGGAGTATGCTTTGGGTGAATTGAATGAATTTTACTTCTTCAAACAATTTTGGTTTTATTAATTCTTGATGAATCCATTCTTCAAAATAACACTAAATTCATCATTTTTTGGTTTTATTCTTACTAAAATCAATTACTAATCCCCTACACACTTATAGAACCAAATTCATGATCTCTCTAAGGTGTATGGTCATTTTAGTACTTGGATTTAGCTTCATCAAACACAGTGAAGATGAAGAGTGGAAAATAATTGAAGAATGGAAGTCTTGAATTAAATAGATAATTAACAACAATTCGTTCATAAAATATCATTAAATATAGCCTCTGCATCATCATAAGATCAACCCATTAAAGGTTTATCCCTCCATTGATGGTATACTCTCAATGGTGGGCGGAAGATGGCTTACAAGAATTGGATTGAAGAAATTAAAATCCCGAAAATAACGAGCACTCCTCCGTGTGTGTGAATGAAATTCACACCTATGTGTGAACTAATTCACTACAACACAGAGATATCACTATGATTTTTGAGTTTTAATGAGAAATAATGGGAATAATAAGAGAGAAAGGTGTTGTTTAAGAACATAGAAATACAAAAAAGAAACTTACATGGAAATTGAGAACATTACAACAAAAATCTGGCATAATAACATTAAAAAAACAAGAGAAGTATTCCCCCTCACTACCACTGCCATAAATAGGAAATTGGGAAGCCTTAGGCCGAGCCTCAATAAATGTATTCCCAAATATTAAATTAATTTAGGCCTTAGGGTGGTGGGAAGTAGTGGAGAAATTGATCCCCTCCTTGACTTTTTATCCTCCTTGTCTCTCCTAAAAATATCGTCCTGTATGGGAAAGCATTTCGCCAAATCACGGTGGTCCATAGAAAATTAATTTGTGTATTCGGATGTCTTCTATATGTCTGTAAAATTTGGGTCTAGTTAGAGGTGTGGATAGGTAGTTATGGCCTCTTTAGTAGGATAACATTATGGGCTGCAGATTCTAGCCCAGATTTTGATCTTCTCTTTGGGCCTCTTTAATAACCACCATAGATGCCGAATTAGCACTGAATCTTTTAGTATTATTTGTTTCTATACATTTCTTCTATAATACCATGAAATTTGGGATTTATTGGGCCAGTATTGTGGGCCCCACATTCTCATCAGTGGGATGGTGTCCAATCTGTCTTCTCTAGAATTGTTTTCTTTCATCACCAAATATCATCATCATCCTTTATGAATCCTCCATTGATACCTGAATGAATAATGTTCATATTAAAGTGTAGATACATTTACCAAAATATAAAATTAAAATATAGATAATTACATTCCTTGAAATTAGATGAATCATTGGGCCTAAATTGGTGTACATTAGGCATGAAGTGCACAAATGATGAGAATGGATGTTCAAAATTAAAATCCACTAACTCAGGCCCAGAAGATCAAAAAAAATGAACATTTAATACCATTAAAATGTAAATAACATATGTTTTTTTATTGTCTAATCATATAACATTTTAGATATACCTCCTAAGCAAGGTTTTAGGGAAAATGTTAATGAGTCATTAATGCGGATAAGGGGATATTAATTTTCATAAAACCAGAAATAAACTAAAAACTAATTTCAAATATAAAATGTAAAATTATAGACACCAAAAAATGGTTTAAAAAATTTAATAAAGTGGTTCATTAAATTTTTTATTAAAAATAAAAGTTCCCTTTATTCGTGTTTTGTTAATGAATGAAATTAAAAAGAAACCCTAAATATTTGTATATCCTTAGGAGAGAAAGTTATAAATATCTAGGTGTATATCTTAGGAGTATATATAAAGAGAGGGTATTAAATAAATTAATTAGAATAATATTGTCATGTGGTGAATTTTTTATTGAAAATACATGGCCCCAAATATGGGAGGTGGTTTAGAATTTTTCTAGAATGCTGTAGAAGTTCAATCTGAAATATCACTAAAATTAATGAATAAAAAAATTATTTATTATTTATTTTATTTAAAACCCTATTCAGATATATTTTATTTATTAATATTATTCTTATAAATTTTAGAGTCATTTTATATAGATATTGAGTCTATATTCATTGTCTCATTGTCGTTTGTTTTGTGGTTTCAAGGGTGGATTTATTTTTAAGTAATTACAAGAGTTATTATGTTATGGTTACATAAATAAATAATTGTTATGCAATTTTTTAAATATTTTATCCTATATTTTTAATTTGTTTCAAATTTCATATAGAATAAACATATACATTTGTATTAAAGTAAAAATATTTTCGTTATATAGTTATTTCACTTGGGAGTTTTTTCGACCTGGTGAACATACTTAGTTTCATTTATCCAAATAAAAAATATAAATTAATGAATATTTTATAATTATTTTGATAATTTTCCATCATAAAAAATGTTTAAAAACTATAGTTTATGGGAGTTTTGAAAAACAATATATTTTATTCAAGGATATGGCGAACATACCTTAATGTGAAATAGATTTTCCTTTTAGAATGAAATGAAAATATGATGGATAATCTAAATTATATTAATAAAATAATTTTATAGAATATTTATTATATCATAGACAATATTTCATGTTTTATGGATGTGATATAGGGGAGGAGGAAGATTAAAATTATTGAAAGAGATAAGTTGAGAATAGTACATGTACGAATTTCCTCTCTTACAAAACACATTGGAGTAATTTGGATTTGTATTTTTGGTGAGACTAAAATAACTAAGAAGTGAGAGAGAGGATTTGGAAGACAATTTAGTAAAACATTGGCATGGTCCAAGGCCTAAAAGGTGCAAGGAAAAAGTTTGGTTCGTGTTGGAATTCTAAGTTAATAAGAGGGAAGATTTTTTATATATTATTTATTATTATTATTTTGGGTCATGATTACTAGTAGTGTTCATTCATGGGACTAAATACTTAATTTGTGAATTTGATTTAAAGATATTGGATTCTTACATCATCCATTACTTATTTACTCTTGTATTTAACTTGTAATGTTAAATACCATATTTTATTGTATTTCACTATTAAAAAAAAATAAACTATTTTTGAAAAATACCAAAAATTAACCGTAACAATTTATTGAAATGTAAAATCCAAAAATTAATTAAACATTTTTTAAAAATTATATTATTATGAAAATAATTTTTTTTAAAAAATTCCTATATATTTGAAAAACTCCAATTTTAATGTATTCTTCAATTTTCAGACCCATTGAAAACTTACATATTGTGGAATAAAATTTAATTATCTTTATAATAAAACATATTATTATTTTATAAACCCATTTTAATAAAATCAACTACCATATAAATTTTTAAATTATTCATAAAATTTAAAAAAAACATCTGTGTTGCATAAAAGTCTAAACACTAATTTTATCAATTTTATTACATTTATTTATTTGAATCATGGAAAAAATTATATATTTTCATTATATAAAATAAATAAATATTATATTATAATTAAAAAGGTGATGTTACTATTCTAATGTTCATGATACTATTCATAATGATCATATGTCTATTTCAATAGTGATATTAGTATGACAACAAACTGATTTTTTTAGTCATAGGGGTTCACAACCTTATATAAATACCACAAATTTCATTCATTTGTCCTAAAATTGTATTTTTACTCATCGTTATATATATTTTCATTTTATTAAACTAAAATTTATTAAAATTATTCAGTTTCATCTCTATAGTGTTGTTTATCAGGGATTCTATTCATTAGTAATGAGCATATCAAAAAAATAGTCATCTTATTTTCTATTTTTTATCCAACATTAATGTTAAAAAAATATATTATAGTTATACACTTAATTTTATTTTCAATTCAACATAATAAATTTTTTCCTTTATCATATTGTTCATGTGATTTATATAATACTACATATCTAAATTTGACACATTTATAAAATAACATTGGAAATTTATTTGATAAAATTATGAGTAGTTATATATCATGAGCTTACCCATAATTTTGATTATCTTCAAAGGAAAATAAATTTTTTAAATGATACTACCCATGAAATATATCCCATTATTGAACTCATTTACCCCAATTTCCAATATCACTAATTTTTTTATGTCCCATTTTCCACCCCTACAAATATATTTATCAAACAAATACTAATGGAACATAAGGAAACACATGAAATTTAATTTTTAAAATATCTTATATTATTCACTTGGATCTAATCGATTAATAATAACAATTTATTGTGAGTAAATATCTAAATATTCAGAAAATATTTCTTTTTGGTACAATGATAATCATTTTATTTCTACTATTATGAAAGATTCTCCCCACAAAACAACCAAAAAATTATGGTGGTTCATAAATTATTACTCTATGGTAAGAATTTATTTAAAATTGATGGGGAAATGGATATAAAACCTCAAAAAGAAATATATAAAATTATAAGAAGACAAAATTCCATGATCACAACTTGGTGGTCAAAAAAACTTTTTAAGAAATTGATGATAAAACATAAAAAATATATATAAAGTCTATTAGTGATTGATCCAACTCATCACACGTAATATATACCAACTTCCACCCCTAAAAGGCTATGACATGAATAAATATCCTTTCAAAGTCCTTTAAAATGAGATATATATACATAAATCGTGTCAAAAAAATCCCAAAGTCTTATATATTCAATAAACCTAGATGATATGATTTATTTCTCTATGAAAATGATACACTATATTTATAATCTTTCAATATCACTCCATTTTTTAACACATAACATCATTGGTTATCTTACAATAATGTTTTATATAATGTACCAGTCTCCCCCAACATAAATCATTCATGTAAAACACTGATATTTGATAAAATAAAAAATATATATCATAATAATACTCTACCAAATGATATAGATCAAATCATTTTTCATTATAATTTTCAACCCTTTATGTAAAACAATATTATAAAAAAAATATATCAATGTATGACAATATGATGCATAATTATATGTCTAAAAAGGAACCTTAAAGAATGTAAATTCATCCCCTATAGAAGAATAAAAATAATGGTGGTTATTTTATAAGATTACAATATTCATCTGTAATGATAAAGATGTTCCCTAGATTATATATCATCCATTTTTCAAGAGGACCAATTCCATATTATATTGACTAAAACCTCATAAGTTAATATTAAAAATAAATATTTCTAAAAATACATATTTTTGATACCACTATGATAATATCATACCCTATGAGTAAATATCTTAGTGTTACAATGAATGGTGGAATTTATACCCATACATAGATATAATAATTCAAGGTTTTAAGTGTATAATCATGTAGATGTAAGGAATAACCCATATATATAGTAAAATTTAATATCTTAATGTTATTACATATAAATACAAATGTATAAATAAAAAATAATCCTCAAAAACCATACAGATATCATGTATCAATTCAAGAATAATATATATCTTGGAAAAATAGAAAACAAAAACGATATCCACAAACCCAATTCAATCCATATTTAAAAAGGTGTAAAAGGATAGGGAACACATGATCATCATTAATTATATTGTGTTATTTTATTATTATATATTAATTATAAATCAAAGACTTAATTGATACAAACATATATCAACATTAAGAATCTATAAGAAGAATATAAAATATATAAGGATATGCATATACATGAGAGTGGCTACTCAATAATTTTTTTATAATCTGAAGAATATATAATCCATAGTAGTGCATAAATTATTTTTTAATATTAGATATAAGGTGATGTCAACATAATAATTTTTTAAAATAAAATTTAAATAAGTTATTTTAATTGATGTAATAAACCATATTTCACAACATTTATTATTATAGATAGCATGGAAACCCCCCTAAAATAAGAAATTTGGACACTATGCATATCATTTTTTAGAATGAAATTTTTTTTAAACAGTAGTTTACATATGTTATTTTATAACCATTGAGGAATATATTTTCAATTTTGGATACGCAAATAATAGATATAGAAAATAATCATTTTTTATAATATGAATTAAATTTAAAATAGTATACCATATCATGTAAACATAGAAGAAAATTCTAAAAGTAAAATATTAAGTTCCATTATTTAACAATATTTATATCCAAACATGGTTACAACTCTAATCGTTTGATAATTATAAATTTATGAAAAAATATTCCTTATAAATATAATATTGAAAAATACTATGAAAATTTTCTGAAAATATTAACCCATGAAAACCTAATATGATTTGTATCATTCAAATCATTGGGGTAGATTAAAAAATATTTATAAATTAAAAGAAACAATTAATCACTAACTCTCGATATAAATTAATTATAATTAAAAAGAAAAATGATAATAAAACCTTATTTTCTAAGGAGTTTTCACTATCTTATTTTTAATTTTTTTTCATGTATAAATATCAAAATAAAATTATAATCTTCGACTTCCCCATGTAAATAACGAAAATTATTACTAAAAAGTAGTTATCAGTTAAATAAAACATACTATTTATATTCTAAATTAATATACTTCTAAAATAAGTCACCATTGAGAACCTATAATATATATTTTTCTTCACTTATTCTTATTGACCTATGATAGTACTTCCTTTCACTTTTATAAAATGAAACAATGTATGATATAAAATATAACATAATTAAATTATATGAGTATTAAACTAATTTTTTTCTCCAATATCACTTTAATGTTTATTTCGCACATCCCCTTGTATAGAGAACAGTGTGTAAGTGGAGTTTTACTATGGAAATAGAAAACAATAAATGGAAAAATTGTGTACTCTATTGAAATATATGTTTCATATATTTTTTAAAATAAAAGAGTCTTAGACATAATTCCTGTATTTTCAAATCATTTAAAAAACAAAATTTTTCATTATCTATCTTGAATTTTCCACATTTTTATAGAACTAGGTTATGGGTCATTGAATCTATAAATTGATGTTATTCAAGAAAGAATACAACATTTACAATGATTAAAAACGAAAAACCAACATAGGTAGTATATTATATGAATTTGATATAATTTAATGAAATAATATAGTATACTTTAGTGAAATATACTAGCATCATTATAAAATAAAATATATCTAAAAAACATATTGAATCTATATAAACCCACACGCACACACTGATATGTATGAGGGGTGTGGGAGAAATAGGCCTAGTATAATTTTAAAAAAAATTAATGCAATTCCTTTTATAAAAAATTTCATAATTAGTATTTTGAACCTTTTTGGAAAAAGGGGTTTTAAAAATTAAAGTAATTCCAAAAAAAATATAGTAAATTATTTTTCTATAAGATAAAAGGAGGAACCATTTTCTAAAAAAAACTTTTAGGTTTTAAATCCATTATTTCAAACCCCAAAAATTAAAAAACACATACTTTTTAAATTCATTATTTAAAAATTCCCCACCATACCATAGTTTATAAAACACTATTTAAGAAATGAAAAAAAATTAAAATAACAATGTGGTGCCTTTCAAAATTTTAATATAAACAAATTACATTCCCTCCTTTAAAATATTACTAAACTACCTTGTTGGAAAAATAATCATGTAAATGAAATCATAATAAAAGTAGGATATCAATAAATAACCGAATTTTAATAATAATACCACTAAACCATAGAAATATAAGTTGAATAACAAAATATTTGGAGAGGGAATACTTGATATGATATCATCAATAAGTGGATATACATCATGGTAAAGTGTTATGAAATGACCCTGGTATTTATATTAATGAATAAAATTTCTACTTTATAATGAATTGTGATAATTCTATGGATTTATATCAAAATTTGTAATTATGAATGTTTAATAAACAAATTTGTTAACATATGGAACAACTTTATGAAATTTATTTTCAAAAATAAATAGTTTATATTTGATTGAATTTTTTTACATATACTATAATTTTATATTTCATATATAAATTCCAAAAATTATGGAAAGTTAATAATCTTAAATGGTCATAAATATTGGATTTTTATTTTTTAAATAATCTTATGGTAGATTTTTTTGGACTTTTTCCAAGAAGTTGAATTTTTTATGAATTGTTGAAAAATAAACATCGAAAGAATACCATAAATTTTATGCCTCGTTATTGTATAGATATCACATAATATCATTTAAGACACATAAAACATCAATGTTTTTCTGATATACTCAAAAAATAATCAAAATTATATTAAACTTATATAATTTAATTGTTATGCAATGATAAATCTAAAATCAACTATAGGTGCTAATGAATTACTTACACGGTATTGTAATAGCCAAATTGATTTCATTAATATAGTTTCTTGGGATGTATAATCATTTAAAAAATATTTATAAGAATGATAAATAATAAATTATCTTAATATATAATTATGAATTTAAATATTATTAAATAAATTTATTTTCCAATTCCATTCCTTGTGCATGTATAGGATAAGAAAAGTAAAAAAAATAACAAAAAAATATTTTTTTGGATAAAAAATATTATAATATACACCTTAAATATTTATACATAATTAATAATATTAATAATTATTAATTTATACTACTTTTATTTATTAATTTAAATAAAATAATAATTGTAAAGATTGATTATACAGTGTTGTTGCAGCACTTGTATGGGACGAAGAAAAGTTTAATAAATGTTTAAAAAAATATTTGAATAGAAATGGTTGGGATGAATTAACATGTTTCAAAATATTATTGGATTAAAATATTTAAATGTTGTGATATAAAGTTAAAATTTGAATTTATTATATTTTTCTATATAATTTTAATTCTTTTATTTGAATAAATTTGAAAATGTCATTGAAGAGTATTAAATTTTAAATTTTAAATTTTGAATTCATAAAACTTTATTCTTATCAATATCAATGTGGGAGGGTTATTGGTGTATCATATCAAATATTTTACATTTGTGAACCATAATCCATTTTAAAATAACATTCTTGGTCCATAAATATTGAATATTTTCAAAAATTTCCTCGAATTTTTCAAATAATATGGACTCATTATGAACTTGAAAAAATATATTTATGGTTTTTTAACTCCATATTCTGATAAAATCCCATAATACACATACTTTTAAACTTTCACAAATATATTAACTTTTAAAAAATCCAATCTCTAAAGGAACAATACTGAATACAAAAAAATGTAAATCAAGAAGTGAGTTAAGAGATATAATGCTTGTTTTTTCATTCTTATTTATGACTCACTATCATAAAGTTATCCCAGAACATCTATTATTTTTTACCTTCATTTTATTATTATGGCCTTGAAATCAATTTTTTCATTAATTATGAAGAATTATCCATTACCTATTACCAAACTCTTTCACAAGTTGACATTATGTGAAAATACCAGTTTTCAAAAACAGTATGTTTTCATTCAAAATAATATTTTAATACTTTAATTAATATTAATAATAAATAAAATAAATGGTGAAACACATTATTTTTAATAATTTAATTTTAAAAAGACTCTAATATATATTATTTTTATATTATTTTTATATTATTTTTGGATTTTTTTTTAAAAACACCTCTGATTATTGTCATTTTATACTAACTTTGTGAATAGTGATGTTTCCATAAAATTTTCTCCCACAGATATTCCTAAAAATTGATTTTATGATTATATATCATATTTATATTAATTTAATTTTTTTATTATGGATCAATAATAGTAAAATTTCTATGAGTAAAATTAAATTAATAGTAACCAATCATAGTAGTTGTTAACCACTAAAAATAGGCATATCAAGTATGCTTCCCTAAATTGTGACTATTTTCTAACCTACAAAACACCATTTTTCATTGAATTGTGTGGAATAAATAAAATTAAATATTGAATTATTCTTTATCCCATTTAAAATTAGCTTTGACAATTATAGTTATATGATAATAGTTTTATATGTTATGAAGTAAACAACCTCAATATGGCCAATATGTACAATACTAATTTTTTAAATGAATGGAACATGAAAATAAATGAAATAGATGGAGTAAAAAATGAAGAGAATATTAAAATAGTTTTAAAAATTTTAAATAAATAATAAAATTTTATTATTTTTTAGGGAATAGGATGCACAAGGTGAGTTTAGATTCATGTTAAAGGGAAATTTATTTGAAACCGTTACTTTAATTTTTTGAAGTATTCAAATTAACCATTTGAATTTATATCCCCATAGTTTATTTTTGTTATCAATGTTAATAATTTAACCTATTTTATTGAATAAGTTATTTTTTTATTTGAATTAATTTTATTTATAAAAGGATAGAATGAATATTTTTTTCATCTTTTATATATGGTTCATTGTTGACACTTCCTTTTTAAAAGGGAAGGAAAAAAAGATTATGAAATGCACTTTGGATTTCTTATAGTATCAAGGAGATTTGAGAAGAAGCAAAGGAATTTTTCCAAACAGACCAACACAACACATTTGTACGCAAGAAAACCAGTATAGTTCTTTCCAGTATATCTTAGAGGCACAACTCCATACACCTAAGTCCTACGTTGAGGACCTACTCTGAGGCCCTATGCTAAGGACCTATGCAGCTTTATAATTTTTATACCCCTGCATGGAAGATCTACATTGTGGACCTATTCCCAAAACCTATTCTGTCAACTACCTCTAATTAGGTCTCTTATTTTCTTATAAATATCAACCTTGGGATCCCTATTTTAAGGACAGGAAAGTTAGAAGAACTTCTGATGTTCTCATTGCATAGCTCATTCACTCTGGTCCCCTGAATTTTCTGAGATAGCTCTCTAAAACATGATAGAAGAGAAAATTAAAATGGATAAGCAAGGTCAAACTCCCTTGAGGGTCTAAATTACAAGATTCTTTTTTTAGGACCCTCCTTCAAAAAGAAAAAGTCACCTATGCAAGGTCTTTTACATAAGAAAATACCTATGTGGGATTCTTACAAGGACATCAAGGGACACCCAAGGTGCTTAAATTAAAACCTCGCCTAAGTTTTGTTTTCCCGATAGTCCATTTCCCAAGGAATATCAATCTTTCACATACTTATCCTACATGTGTTAACAATTTTTCAGTTCCTCCTAGGACCTACATAGAATACCTACATGAAATACCTATGCATACTACATATGCTCAGGACATATGTGAGCTATCCTTTAAGCCCTCTTTTAAGCCACTCATGGTTGGGCTTCTTCCTATTTATCTCCCTTGTCTGAAAGGGACCACGTTGAAACATCCACTAAGACCTCCTGATTTATCAAACCTTTGGTAAAGGAACATCAGCATGTCTCTCATTTTTATTTGGATATATATGGTGAGAGTTTTTCCACACTTATCCTACCAAAGGGAAAGGATATTCAGGGTGTCCATAGATTTGTATATATATGGTCACATAAACCCCTTCCCTAGGGACAGTGTTGTGGAGTCCTTAGTTTTAGAGGATTAGGGTTCATACCATGTGTGGACCTTCTCATCTCTAAGATCTGAAGCCTCCAGTCCCTAGTAGGGTGGGTATGACTCACATTTTCTTTTCCTTTTGACCAAGGAAAACTCTCCCTCCCCACTACAGGACCCATTTTAGGGAATCTATCCTGGTGTAATCCTTTAGCCTTTCATGTAGGAGGTTGCAGTCTTGATCATATCTACACCCTTCACCTTCAACCATTCCTTACCTTGGACCCTCTTCTAATGTAAATAGAATAGAGGGAAGTTTTTTAGCTCCATTATCTTCTATTATATCCCCTGCCTCTTCCATCATTGAAGGAAGGAAAGTGTATAGTTTTTTTAATCATTTACATTCTTTTTTTTCTCACACGGATCATGACTCACATGGTCATAGAGGTTTATAATGATCACAACATCCACACAATCCACCTAAAGTAATGAACTATGAGAACTCCGATTCCCACCATAACTAGGATACATAGTATGCCTTCACCTAGGTCTCTAGCTCACTAGACATCCTCCTTAAGATTCCAATCCTAATTCCCATAATTTGGGAATCATTCTTAGGAGTAAGCCTCAAATTAATCCCCATTATAAAACTCCATGAGTTAAGACATCTCTCATGGACCCTGTTATAATGCCATAATATTTAGGATTAAGCCTGGACATATTTCTCTCAAAGGGTCATAATCCCCTGTGAGACTTATTGAACTCTGTGGGATTTTATTCCCATACAAATGGGATATGTAGGAAGTCTCCCTAAGGTTAAAACACAACACTCCAAATCAACCTCATTCTCTATGGGCCACATTCTCAGTATGGGTCTAATTCAACTTGGAATCTCATATCCCTTTCAAGTTCCTTGGGTTGTTTCTACATAATTCACACACCAAGATGTGACTAGGAACCTTTCTCCTATATGTAATTACCATACGACATTAAACTGAACATTTAGATCCTTATCACATGACCTTAAAAGGTATGATGTTTCCCATTAAGTGGAACCGAACTATGTGGGTTATGATTCCTTTCACAAGGATACATATAAATCCTACCAATGGTTTAGATCCCAACATCAAAACAACTTTCATCTCCCTGGATGACGATAAAATCTAGAGAAACCTCTATCTACCATGAATACCATAAACTATAGAGTAAACTTACATATCCATGTATGATGATAAATTATATAGTGACATTTTTCTACCTAGATAACCATAAAATTCTAGAGTTCCCCACTGAGTGGCTTAAAAACTAGCATCATCCTAATATGACCAAATAATATCTAAGTATTATATAAGAGGATACCATAAATGGAGAACCTTAGATACACACAAATATCTCCATTGATTAAGATCCTCAAATACATATAGGTTATTCTAAATTCCTCTTATTCTAATAATTGATTGCTAATATTAGGATAAATCACATCATACTTGGGAATTAATGAAGTATTCATGAACATATATTAAATCTATAAGAGAGTCCTATAATAGGAAATAATTTCCCCAAATGTTAGTGATGAGCATTAACTCTCATCCTCTCGACAAATACGAGTTCTTAAATATTGTCAGTCAACAAACCTAATGAATATATGCCTTTGGAAATCATGTCACTTTATATATAGAACTGTTGGGTGTTTCTGGTTCCATAAATAAATCCATTGGGAATAGTTTGGAAATAGTGATTCCTTACCAGAACACATGTTCCAAGGGAAACAAGAAATGGTGAACCTAATGGGAATCCCTAACCAAGATGATAGTGTTACCCATATGTTAGGCCCCTATCAATTGATAAAGTATGTTTATATAAGTAAATCAATCATTCATAAGTTCATACAAAAATATGATTCTTTTCCATATTTAATTATTTTTTTATATATACAGTCACTTTCTTCCAATAACTCCCTTCATTCCAAATGTATTCTTTCAGGTTTAAAACTATGAACGTCATAGTTTCTACTCAAGTTGGATCCTCATACACTAAAAGGATTCCATAACCAACTCATAATATTCAACACAGGGTTTGTAACACACTGGTCAGAGAGTACCATCAATACGGTACCATTCTAACATTGGAAGTTACCCGACATGCCATCTAGATCAAGAATAACCCCCGATCATCTGGTCAGTGATGATCGGTGGTCCAAAATCATATGGTTTAAACCACCATCTTCAACTATTTCAGGAGATTATCCTCAGATAGAAATCACCAATCCATCCCCTATTCTAGGTAGGTCAACCAAGAGTCCACCTAAGGCCTCATCCAAAAGACATAAGGGACCTTCCCAAGGGATCCTTCCAAAATTCATCACCACCAAAACTGTGCAATAGTTATACCTCAACATGATGTGGGTGCTTCCTTCAGCTATTCAGCCCAGTTCCATCAGACCCGAACACAAAAGACGACCCTCCGAGGATAACAACTAGATAATAGGGAGGAGAGTTATACCTTTCCCCCTCCTGAGAAGCACACTAAACCAGTTTGGTGGAAAATAGAGAGTGGGTACATACACTTGCCCGCCTTATTCTTTTGTCTAGAAGACTAGTATGATGGATCCCAACCAATTTTTTCATTCAAATATGATGGAGTACCATGAGTAGGAACATGAAATTTTTTATAATCATCAAGTATATCCTTAGAATCATCTAGTAGAATTCAATGAATCCGAACAACCTAATCTAGTGGCAACCCATAAGCAGGAAGAAGCACTTATCTGCACTCATCAATTATACCAACAGCCTCTTTTGGCAGTACCTAAAGAAGTCAGTGGGAAAGATTCGACGACAAGAATAGGGCAGACTCACCTCTCTGCCCCAACACACATGTATTTCCAGCATCTACTAATAGGAATGGGAGGACAAGAGAAGGTACATACATCTAATCTGGATACAGAATGGATGTATATTCTCATTCTAGTTGTTGAAGTCTCCAAGCACATATTGAAAATAGTGAAAGGGCAGATGAAAATTCCTACCCATATACTAGAGACATTTCAGGATATCATTATCGTGGAAAAAAAATTTCTTGATGGACAGATTCATAACTCTATCCCCACAAGAAGGGTGGATCATCAACATGTCACCCCAAAGTATAAGCATACCTCTACTCCCATAAAAGAGGGTTATGGGGCGAACTCTCTCATATCATACAGACAATCAGATCCTGAACACACACTCCTTACAATTGGAGATACTTAGACTATTATGATAGCCACTCTAAATCAATCATATAAATGATAACCACTTTTCATAGCAAGTGTCCCCAAATTCTTATAAGAAGGTATCCAAAAATAAGTCTTATAAAAAACAGTTGGAAATAAAGATCTAGTTTGTGATTTGGCTTCACTTAATTCTAGTGTTCTTGAAGCCCTCAAACATTTATATATTGAAACTCAAGATCCTACCCTCCCATTACTAAATTATCAGAGCAGTATGAGTAACTTTGAAGTTCCTCATCGAATACTTCCTCATGGAAGATTTATTAATGACAATCTAGTCAATACTGAGAACCTATCTCTAGATAATATCCACCACAACCCTCTATGTTTCTAGAAGACCAAGGAGCAAGAGGATTTATCCCTTGATGTAATCCACCATTGTGGTCCTCCCCAAGATGGAATTTTCTATGAAAGTTCTTTCTATAGTAGTGTTTTTCATTGTCAAGAGAATTCTCCAACTAAAAATTTAGTGATGAGAAAACACAATTATCTTGAGTCACTTAAAAATTCAAGTCCATTCATGTCTGATGCCTTGTCACTAATCGTTGAAATTCTTTTCTCAACCAAAATACATCCCAATGTGATAGTAATTCTCTAAACCACCCTTGGTACATTTATCTTTTAATGCAATAGAGGAACTCTCTACTAATCTTTTCTATCATGATAAAGTGGTAGAAAAATTCCAACTTTGGCCTGATCAAGTAGAGAAACCATTAGAAAATGATGATGAGGATATATTGAACATGATGAATCAATTTGATAATGATGAAATACCAGTCAAGTCCTGGCCTTTTTCTACCTCTCAATACAACATTCCAGAGATGTTTTCATAATATTGTATTCACGATATCCACCTCAACATATGAAAGACTCGTATTCATATAAAAGAAAAAGTATTTCTATATGACAAATATAAAAGTCATGTCAAGGTAATATAAGGGTTATAAAATCAAATTGACCTTCCATCTATCATTTCTTCCTGATATCCAAAAATTTAGAGGCAACAAGTATCCCTTCAATGTGCATGCCTCGATGCATTAATGAGGTTGAGTATACTCCTTGAAGATATCACATCTAGTGTTTATATTAGAGGATGGGGTGCACATGGAGCCTTGCATTTCAATACATTCAAAATCAAACAAATCCTACCAAAAGTGGTCCCATGCAATGTTATTGCCCCAGTCCAGGTAAAATAAGAAAATTATGTTCATGATAAAAGGGATTCTCAATAAGAACATGCCCCGACTGACTTCCACCAAAATCAATTCCAAAAAGAAAAATATATTGAGATACTTTTACATAAAATGTCTAAGAACATTGAGCAGGACACCCACTTAAAGGGTGTCATCCATCAGATTTTGAAAATGTTTGAAATATCATAATATTATTCCAAAGTGTGTGATTTAAGTAAGTTTCGGATGATGCACTCAACCAACGTTCAGACCAGAATTCATAAAATCAGAATATTAGTTGTGCTAATATCAGCCAAAGAAGTTCAGTAGCCACCCCATCCCGTAGGTTTGGGGATTTTTTAACCCAACCCTCGATTCAAAAAACATATCCCAAAGGGTTGAAAAAGAAGAATAAGAACAACCCCAACCCATAGGGCTGGGGGATTTTTCACATTAGAAATACCCTCCTCAATATAAGTTAGTTTTCTCCTGATTAGAGAAGAAGCCACAAAATGAATGAACAACTGAATTATCTGAGGATTACCTTTAAATTATTGTCTTCCAAACAGTTCTTGGGGAACTAGAAAAAAGGAAAAAAAGTCTTGTGGAGGATGAAGATGAAGGCGATCTCACAAAGATACTGACAAGATGCAAGAAATGCATTATGAATTAATAAATGTCTTTAAATCCATCATATAATATCCTTTAAAAAATGAGTCTGGTTTAGGAGTGTCATAGTATGAGGCTCTTATTTAAAATAAAGTCCACACTGAAGAAAATGAAAGAGGTTTTCAAGCCAAAAATCATAAGTTTACCCAAAATTTATGTATCCCCTTGAATAATAAACTTTCACCTCTTATAAAGGAACTTAATGAGGGAAAAGTTAAAGGTTAGACCTTGTTTCATCATTCCCCCAAATAAGGTAAATCCCTTTATCTTGAGAAAATATTTACTCAGTAAGAGGAGGAGATGTAGGAGTTGAGAATAATAAATATAGAGTTACTCCAAAGCAGTACTCCTACCAAACATGCTTCACAAGAAGATCCTCATCTTTCACTTCCATTAGGAGCACCCTAGAAAATAGGGTTTGTTGCAACTAATAATGCAGATAATGAATTCCCATCATTGTAAGTACAACCAGAGCAGGGTCAATATTATCCTTACAAGCCTACCCCTATTGCTTACTCATAGTAGATACCAGTAGTGCCACCTCCAGTGGTCATACCAGTCGTCACACCTATTCAAGATACAGTCGATGCACCATTTTAGGTCCCAGCTCAACCAGATATTCCTCGAATGGTCATTAAAACCATTGAGTCACTGATGACTCAATTAGAAGATATGGAAGGAAGGTTTGTGCCAATACATCTAGAAAATAATTTTTATCTCGAATGGGTGTATTCTAACCCTACTCCGCCAAATATTGGGAATCCCAAATTTCTAATCTTCATGGATCAGGAAATCCAATGTATCAATTGAAGAATTTTTTCTCTTGATGTGATCCCATGATGGTGACCCCTAAGAAACAGGAAGTAGTGAAACTTAGATGCTTCGTACAATCATTGAAGATGACATCCTTTATAGGGTGTACAATTTGTCAGTCTTGATCGATCATTGGATGGGAAGATCTCCTTCATAAGTTCATTTTTTTAGTTCAAATTAATGTTGCAGAAGACAACAGTCATCAATCTCACAAACTGAAAGAAAATGGATAAAGAAAGAGTTTCAGATTTCATTTATTAGTGAAAAGGATTAACATACTCCTGGAATATACCACACCCTCAAGAATATTTGATTCCATTTTTTTCAAATCTATGTGATGAGTTTCACACACCATTAATATATGTTAAATAAACATAAAATTTTAGGTATATGGCTTTGATTTCTCAATAGGTGGAAAACTCTATAACAGAGACTATATCCAAATCCTGAGTAATCTCATTAGCTCTAGTAAGAAGAGAAGGAAAATTATAGGCTAATAAAGTTACAATTAAGTAGGCCCCTATACCCACTCCTTCATCAAATCCCCCATCGTACCATAGGGATCCACCTCCCAATCATGAGCAACAATTACCACCTCATCAAGATAATAAAAAATATCAAAATTAGAGATATTTTGAAGAGTTGAAAAATAAGGTCTATTATTTTCAAAATGGCCAATTCCCCAGATAATTTATATCATCCTTGGAAAATAACTTAGTTCAGTTTCCAAGGATGAATAAACCCAACAAAAAAGGAGATGACGACCTCCCAAACAATTTTCCCTTTCATAAAATGTTGGGTCACCCCATCCACGAGTGTTTTATTTTTAAGGACCTACTATAAAAGATGGTGGACTCTCGGAGACTGAAGTTGAAAATTCATCAACTAGGGTAGCATGTGTTACTACTACCGATCTAGAGGAAGAAATAAAATAACAAGAATTCAAAATTAAGAATTCTCAGAAATTAAATGATTGGATAGTCAGGAAAAAATTGACTAAACTCATTCCATTATATGAATACACTTGAAACAACCAAATGGGTCTCCTACCGCTTCTGTTATAGCAAATCCATCTTCATCAAAATCCTAGTCTTCTGAAATACAATCATCAAAGAAGAAACACAACTAGAATAATAATAATAAAATGGAAGAATATGGGTTTTTTTGAGGATAAATTTGTACTTGAACTAAGCGGATTTCATGCCAAATGTTTCAAAAGAATGGGTGCCACCCCTCAAAATAGCACCACAAGATTTAACCCCATAGATAGAATCTTCATCAGAAGAAAAGTTGATATTCATCTCCATTAATGTTATTCATTTAATGGATCCCTATACAAATGATTATTTTGATTATGAACTTGAGTTCCCCACACTTGATTGTGGAACTAGGGGAAGAGGTCATCAAGGTTGAGGATACAGGGGAAGATGTGGGTATGATATAAGTCACTACTCCAACCATATACCTAATCAAACTATTTATGTAGAAGAAACTCATGGTAGAGACCTCCAGTGGGATCAAAAAGAATAAGGGAATTCTCACACAAATGATAGGAGCTTCCCTAAAATGATCATCTTGGATGATTGATTAGAGGTTATACAACCACCTTCTCAGTGAGTGACCAGACCAAGCCAGCCCAATCCACCAAGAGCAGACGTATTTTCTAACTCTTACCCTGACAAATAGTCTATCCACATCAGGAGCATCATCTTTCAAGGTACCTACAAAATAGCATCTCCATAATGGAAAATTAATACCTCTAGATCAAAATTATGATGTTTTGAAGAAACTGGACCAAGTACTGGCCAAGTAATCGATCCTGGATGCCATGAGTCTATCAAAGGATCTCTAGGTAGAACTTTTTTAGGCTTTGTCCATCCATCAAGAGTTTGAAACCAAGGTTACTACCACATGATTTAATCATATAGAGAATGACCCAGTAGAATTCCATGTATTCATATATTTCACCAAATGGGATGAGGATGTTGTCATACATGGACACATCAAAACCATGTATCTATCCCAAAAGATCAATGATATTGACATCCAATAAGCCTTCATTGATAATGGCTCATGAGTCAACCTCATTCCCATTCAGACACTTTGTTTGTTGGGCCTCACTGAATCCCACTTGTATCCCTCCACTATAATAATATAGTGTTATGACAAGAATTATCAAGAACCTCTTGGTGAGATTATGCTCAAAACTCAGTTTAGGGATCTCATGTCTGATTCAAAGTTCGTGGTTTTCTAGTAGGACATAGCTTTCAACATTCTATTGGGAATACCTTGGCTACATCATAATGTGTTCATTCCTTCATCGTAACACCAATGTCTCAAATATTACATCAATGGTCAAATTGGGATATTTTATAGTGAAAAGGCCCTATTCAAAACATGTGAATCTCAGTTCATTGATGTGAAGCTCTATCACAAAAAGGGTAAATAGTCCATGGAAAATTATTTTACTTGAATCAATGCTCTAAATGGTCTAGAAAAGATACTAGTTAACCCATTCAAGCATCTCAGTGCATATTACGTCTTTCCCATTAGTCAAATTGAAAGGGTTTATCCAAATCTATGCACACATTCAGAGGATTCCATAATGTAACTTGTGGAAACTGATTTTGATAGTACAAGAGAAATCATTAATTCACCATGTAGTGATGAAATCCTAAATGGATATGTCTTCATTACATCCACTAATTTTCATAAATTCTCAACTTCATCATCCATGCTAGAAGAATTTTTCACACTCATGGAAAAAGATAGGGATGTCAATTCAAAACCCATTATTTTCCCTTCAGAGTTTTAAAAATACCCTTTATCATTATGTGGGTTAAAGATGGTTGGATTCTCTTCAAGATGACCAAATATAGACTCATCCCTTAGCTCTGAAAATATTTCTCCATCACCTTCCCACCAATAATAGGCATATGATGTAACACATGAAGAAGAGAAAGAATAGGAAAAAGACCTCAATGATTCCCCTCCATCATTTTAGGAAGGCCTCTCTTCCACTGTAGATAAACTCAGAGAAATACATTTGGGTACATAGGAAGACCTATGCCCCACACTGATTAGTGAGGCCATGAATCAAGAAGATAAAGAGGTGTATATTTTCTTTTCGAATAAACACTAAGATGTGTTTTCCTAGAATTAAACAGATATTCCATTAATTGATCCTAAAGTTGATACCCATTATTTGGGTTTCAAAAAGATAATTTAGGATATATATATAGGCAGTAATAAGAACACACCCGACTCACACCTCCAAATTTGCGGTTGAAGTTAACAATATTATCCGAGATGACTTCATCTGAGAGGTGAAATATTCAAAGTGGTTAGCTAATATTGTCCTCATGGAAAAAAATAATTGTAAAATTAGAGTTTGTATTGATTTTAGATATATCAATTGGGATTTTCCCAAATATGAATTCTTGGTTCCAATCACAGAAATCTTTATTGATGCAACAACTAGCTACCAATCTCTCTCCTTTATAGATGGTTATTCTGGGTATAACCAAATCTGGATGGCCCTATAAGATCAGTAATCTACATCTTTAATACCTTCTAAAGGTATATTTTTCTATCAGGTAATTCCCTTTTTCTTGAAGAATACTGGTGTGACATATCAATGTGCAATGCACCACATCTTCAATCCCTTATTATGGAATTTATTGACTGATATATTGATTGTCTAGTGGTCAAATCCAGAAAATGTTCTGATTACCTCACTGACTTGGAGACCATATTCATAAATTTTCGACAACGTAATCTGAAGATGAACCCCTTGAAATGTGATTTCAGGGTAACCTTAAGAAAATTTCTCAGTTTTTTTGTACTCCATTGTAGTATCTATGTCAATATCAAGATTAATAATTCTATCCTTGGCATGTCACCTCCTCTAAAATTGAAAGAGTTTAGAGGACTTCAAGGAAACATAGCCTATATCCAGTTCTTCATATCTAATTTTGAAGGAAAGTGTTTTCCCTTCACCAAATTGATGAAGAAGGGGATCACATATCAATGGACCAATGACTGACAAGAGGAGTTTGATAATATCAAGAAATACCTCTTGAGTCAATCAATATTGATTCCACCTAATGAAGTAAAATAGCTCATTCTTTATATAACAGCCTTAGAGTGATCATTGTGTTCCTTCCTTGTACAGAAGAATGATGTTTGGAATGAAAATATAATTTATTATCTCAGTAGAACCATGATCGATGACGAGAATCGATGTTCAGATATTGAGAAGATCTTCCCAGTAATTATTTTTGTAGTTCGAAAGCTGAGGCGCTACCTATAACATCATGAGGTCCACATGGTCTCTCAAAATAACCTGCTTAAATTTATCCTCAGATATCCTATATTGAAAGGACATCTGGCATGGTGGGTAGTTATTCTACAGCATTTTGATGTATATTTTGTGCCTCAAAAATATGTGAAAGGCCAATAATTGATAGACTTCTTTGTTCAACACCCATATTCAAAAGAGACATCATCGAATACTAAACTACTTGATATAGAAATATTCTCTATTCAGGATATTCCCCAGACATGGGAGATATATTTTGACGGTGCTTCCAAAAGTCCATTGGGGAAAAGGATGTAAGACCCTAAACTTAACAAAGTTGGGTTAGGAATTATTCTTATCTCCCCAAAAAAAGAAATGTTTCCATACTCCTTCCTGTTATTATAAGGTGGTACCAAAAATAAGGTATAATATCAGTCTCTCATTACAAGTTTGGAATTAGTACTCCAAGTACCTATATATCACCTAAAGGTGAAGGGTGATTCAGAATTGGTAATCAAAAAATTAATGGAGATTATGCCATCATAAAAGAAGAACTAATCCCCCTATGTGGTTATGTATGAGGGTTAATGGGAAACATTTCCCTCAGAACCAACATTTTCTTATGTCCCACGATCACAAAATACTAAAGATGATGAATTGTCCAATGAATCTACAACCCTAGAAGATTTTAATTGGGATGAAACAATCATTATCATTGCTCAATGTCATATGGTTTCACCTTTTATTAAAATAATAATAGAGGAAATAAATGAAATCATTCCCATTCCCAAACTATTTGGTCTTACCATGGGATGTATGACACCCATCATGGAATATCTCCAAAATAGAGTACTTCCACCAAATAGAGCTGGAAAAGAGAAAGTTTGGTGGAAAGCACTTAATTTCACTCTTTATAATGGCTTAAATCACCAGAAGATCATCTTTATATAATGGTTGGATGGAATTATCCTCAGATTCATTGACAGGGAGGAGACTATGGTTTTCATGAAATAAGTATATAAAGGAGCAAGTAGTTCCCACCAGTCTGGGTACAGGATTTCTGGTCAAATTTGAAGGCTTGGATACTTTTGGCCTTCAATAATGTAGGATTGTACAAATTTCACTAAGAGGTGTCATCCTTTCCAAGTTCATGCCAACTTCATTCATCAACCCTTGAAGTTTTTAAATACAGAAAATAATTTTGGACATTTTCTATATGGGGAATGAATATAGTAGGACCTTATCCTACATCTACGGCTAAGTAGTTCAAGTATATCATTATTGCTACCGATTTCTTCTCTAAATGGGATAAGGCAATACCTCTTAAAGAAGTTGAAGCCAAAATCATTTTCAGCTTTGTCAAATCTAATATGATTACAATATTTGGTATCTCTCATTCCATATTGATGGAAAATGGAAAAAATTTCTATTCTACTAAGGTAGGAAAGTTATATCAGGAATACAATATCAAATCCAACCATTCATCCTGCTATCATGTAGCGGCCAATCGACAGATAGAAGATTTCAAAAATACTCTTTCAAACATACTACAGAAGATAGTGGATAAACATAAAAATAATTGGCCTGATAAACTCTTTCATGACTTATGGTCTTATTGGACAACTACTCATACGGCAACATGCTCAACCTTGTACACATTGGTATATGGAACATAAGCAGTCTTTCCCATTGAAGTTCAATTTCTTTCACTCTGAGTTGTTGTTTGTGATCAATTATCTAAAAATGAGTAGTCTCAAAAGTGATTAGATGGGCTAGATTGATTGGATGAAAATAGATTTCAAACCTTGAATCACTTGGAAGTCTATTAGAAATGAATAACATGATCTTTAAACAAGAAATTTCTCCTTAATTAATTTCCCCAAGGATAATTGGTATTGTTCCTTAGGACTCCAATGATACAAAGAAAGAAGCCCCCAAAACTTGAGCCAAAGTGGGAAGTACCTTACTCCATAAATAAGGTATACTCTAGTGGAGATTATTCCTTAATTTCAATGGATGGATAACTCACCACAAATCCAACCAATTCAAGGTTCTTGTATAAATACTTTGTGTAATCAAAAATAATACATTCTGGTTGTATGATGTTAAACTACATAATAAAAAATGTCCTAGTTTCATAACGTTAAAATGTGTAACAACTAATGTCCTAGTTGAATGACATTAAACTACATAGCACCGTATACATCCTAGTTTCTTGGTGTTAACTACATAACATCTTCATCCTTTTTGAATGGCATTAAACTATATAGCATGAGGTCCTAATCGCGTGACCTAAAACATCAAAAAATGATTTTTTTTCTCACCAAGTGACATTAAACTGTATAGTTAACATCCCCTTTATTTGAAGTTACAAAATATCCCAAGATAACACAAATTGATATTTTTTATGGTCCCTTAAAAGATGAGTATATTTAATGCATAATCATTACTCATATTATTGTCACTCCCTAGTGGCACATAAACCCCATTTCTCCATATGATTGAATTAGATCTTCATATGGACCCCTTTTCAAGAACTATATGTGGATTTATTCTCATTATAATGTGATACATAGTGACACTCATGTCTCTTATCTTGGTCCCAACCACAACCATATAAGAAACAATTTCACCTTTCCTTGTATATGAGTTAATTCTATACTAGGAACCCTTCCAGAAAATATGGCTTGATTCTCATACCATCTTGTATTTTGGGCCCAACCATTATTCTGGAAAGTATTAAATCTTACCTTCCTCGCATAAAAATCTAGTTGGTCTAGGGAATCATTTTCAAGAACTATGTGTGGCCTGATTCATTCCCTAGTAAGATATATAGTGATGCTCAGATCTCCAATCATAGGTCCAACTGTAATGTTGAAAAGGTCCCTTCACCCCATGTGTGAATGAATCAAACATGCCTAGGGATAACCTTCAAGATATATGTGTGGATTGATTCTTTCCTCAACAAGATATATAGTGATTCTTGAATATCCAATCCTAGGTCCATCCGCGATTAATAATAAAGCCCCTTTACTTCATGTGTATGAATCTGATCTACACAGGGAACCTATAAAGAACTATGTGTGGATTGATTATTTCCCCTAGAATGATACATAGTGATTCTTGTGAATTATCCCCTGGTCCATTTGTAATGTTTTTTTAATATCAAGTCACCAACGTCCTTTCCACATTATGATAAACTGCATAGAAAGAACTATGTATGGCTTGATTCTCATTCCATTGAGATACGTAGAAACATCTAGATCTCTAATCTTGGGCCTAGATATGAATAAAAAACCCTTTCCCACATCAAAAACTATTTTTTTGTGGGGAATCATCTTCAAGAACTATATTTGGCATGATTCTTTTTCTAATGATATACATAGTGACACACAGATCTTTTATCTCAGGTTCATCCACACACAAAATCCCCCTTTCCTTGTGTTAATAAATAAAACCTATATAGCGAACATTTCAAGAACTATGTGTGGATTTATTTCCATCCCAATGAGATACATAGTGGCACCCGGATCTCTAAACCTTGACCCATCCGTTATTTTTGAAGAGAAAATCCTCTTTCCTTTTCCCCATTCAAGAGTCATATCTATATAGATATCTCTTCCAAGACTTGTGAGTTTATTCCTATTAAAATGAGATACATGGTGATGCCTTGAGTTCCGACTTTAGGCCAAACCATCAGCCTAGAAATTATAAAAAAGACCTCTTCCCCAAGTCAAAACTTGATTGATATGGGGAGAAATTTCAGGAACTATGTGTGGATTGATTCTTTCTTTAGTAATATATGTAGTGATGCATGGATCCTATAGCCTAGATCAACCACCACTTAATCATCATACCCATATCCTTCACTTGTGTTACCTTTGTGTTACAGAGAAAACCTTTCCCTCTTCTTTATTTATCACATCGAGCATAGCTCACGTGGGCTTAGGAATTAGGTAAAGAGATTATCTGTATAAATAAGGTGTCTCAATTCTTATTGGGGTTATCAATGGTCCAAGATGTAAGACCATAAAAGGCACACTATATGACATCACTTCATGACAATAAACTACAATGACCTTCATTCAATAACTATGTGTGGCTTGATTTTCACCTCCGAGAGATACATAGTGATGTATAGATTTTCAATCTTGGGCCCAGCTGTATCACAACTAAAAAAATCCTCAATTATCCCATGTATGAGTCAAATATACACAAAGAAGTCCAATATGAGTTCTCACTTTATATAGGAACTAGTATCTATTAGAACTATGTGTGTCTTTATTCCTTCTCCAAAAAGATATGTAGTGATGCTTGGACCCTATGCCCTAGTTTAGCCGCATTTTCTTTTAAAATTTTATATCCAAAAACCTTAGTCCTTATCACAATACATTAAATTTCATGGATAATGTCCTTACCGCATGACATAAAACTACACAGATCCACCATTTCTCTTCATGTTGGGTGATTCATAGTCCTCACCGCAAGATATTAAAATTTACAGTATTCATAGAACTAAGTATAATTTGATTCTCCTCCCATTTTAGATACATAGTGAACACTTAGCCTCATATTCTAGTCCCAGTCATGGGATAAATGAAAATTACCCCTCTTCTGCATACAATTAAAATATATATAGGATATTTTATTTTGGGCCCTCTCCTCATAGAACCCATCAAGGAAACAAGATGTGTCCATTTTATATATATGAGTTAGATATGTGTAAGGGAATCCAAAAACATGGATTGTATCAGCCCAAACACTTCCCTTACACATTACACAATGCCCATTTCACACATCATACTCCTAATATTGAAATACTTTCATATATTCATAATCTTTCTTCAGTTTCTGGTGGTAGAAATTCTGATACCTAAGAGCTCCTTTTCCTAACTATGTAATATGTTCCCCAGTTGGCCTTGTATAAAATTCTCCTACATAACAGGCATGTCAGCCTAAGGATTCCACCATTTTGGTATATAGCACATTCCCGAGTTGGCCCTGCATAATACAACCCCCATAACGGGTTTCAAAAATAGTGGTAACTTCATTCTTGGGAGAATTCTCTTCAATCCCTTTAATCTTTAATGATGGTATGTTGAAATCCACAATGTAAATACGTCATCCTTTTTGTATTTATCTCATATCCTTTCTCCCAACCTGAAAGTCTCTAAAATTGTTGTTTACATTTTTCCTCTTTATATGTTCAAAGCATATTTGAATGACCTTGGTTCATTAGACCACATATCCTCTTTATATGTTCAAAGCATATTAGAATGACCTTCTATGAACCAAAACTACTGGCACTATAATTCTTATGTTTAGGTTGAACCTTCCTAGAGAGAATATTCCTCCAATTATTTGGAGATCATGAATTTAAATATCCCTTCTGTATTCAGGTACATTTCTCTATAAAACTAAATGTTTTCCTTAAGGAATTTGGAGCCTCTATAAACATTCATCGACTTTTATAAAATAGAATGTTTTAATTCTTCAGATATACTTTACTTGAATATATAGTACATGCCCCAGTTGGACTTGTATAAAATTCACCTATATAACAGTCATGTTAGTCAAAGGATTCCGCTGTTTGGATATTCAGTACATACCTTAGTTTTCCCTTCATAATACATCCCCCATAATGGGTTTTTCAAATAGTGGTAACTACGTTCTTGGAAGAGACCTCTAAATTCCATTATCCCTTTTCCCTTGTCATTATTTAGATTCAAAAATCCCCAAATCATAGCTTATAATTATCCCTTTCCATACCTGAATATGGTAGCACATTTCCAAACAAATTACCAAGAATTAGAAAACCATCAAATCTTTTTGTCAAATCTAATGACCTTAAATCAAAGCCCTTAAGGTCCTTACTGTATGAATTTAAACAACACATCATAATTTCTATATTTCATAACATTATACATCCTCCCAATTTTCTTACTACATGACATTAAACTTCATAACATATTATCAAAACAAATCCCTTAATTTCCTTTCATCATGACTTTAAACTACAAAGAACCATCATCCTTTGTTGAAAAATATCCTTCTCCTCTTGAAATTAGTTATTTAAAAACATATACCCTCCTTCATACACCAAGTTCATGTTGGAGTGGTTTCCCCATTTATGTCCAACGTCGGAATATATTCCCCTTTATTCTTAGACACATTTTCTTAGCAAATCCACCCACTATGGTCAGGATAGATCCAAATCTTAAACCCCTTTTTCTATCAAAAATATAATTTCAAAATTATTAGGAACTCCTTTACCAAACTATACAGTTCATTCCCCAGTTGGCCTTGAATAAAATTCACCTACATAATAAGCATGTCAGCCAAAGGATACCACTATTAGGCTATACAGCACATGCCCTAGTTGGCCCTGTATGATACAACCCTCATAATGGTTTTTTCAAATAATGGTAACTTCATTCTTGGAAGAGACCTCATTTATTCTTATATTTAAAATTTTAGATTTTGTGACCATAAAAATCCTAACTAAAGATTTCCCTTAGGATTATCTAAAATAAAAGATATTAGGACATTCCTAGAAATCAAGTCCTATTTGGGTTCTAATTTCAAAATTCATGGTCAAATATATTTGACCTAAAACACTATAATTATTAGTACAACATTCATGAATTTAAACATCCCATAAAAAGATACATAGTCCTCACCAGGCTAAAAACCTACAAAGGTAATTCTGGAAAACATTTGAGTCTTATCTCGCTAGAACTACACTCTGTATAGTTTATTCAAAATTGAGAAACAAAAATTTGAAATACAAAATGTTTTTAGGGTTGTACATATGAACCTAGAAACATTCAAACTACACTCACTAGGACCATTGGATTATATGAATAAAAATTAGAGTGACCCAAATCCCTATAACTGTAATTATGATTAGATTGAATGAAGATGTAGTGCTATGAAAATCATCTTAGTTGTTATAATTATAGGAAAAATAGTAGGGATGAAGAAAAATATGATCAGAGAAAAAATTATTTTCATTTATGTAACAAAATCATAGAAACATTGATAGAATGGAGTCTCTCTATCATATATTACAAGAGGTTTTCAGCACCACTCTACATTTTTTGGACATCCTCCATATCCCTATCAACCACTTGTTGAAGCTTAGCCAACTAACCAAATTCAGTCTCCTTGGCATTGTGAAGTTCTTCCATGATAGAACCAATGTTAGTAACACCTTCTAAATAGTATTCTAATAATTATTGATGGATTTTTACAAGTCCCTCTTGAGCAGTAACCAACTCTTGTTGAAGGCACGACACCTCTTGCTGAATTGGCAACACTTCCAATGTTTGTTCCTTAATTTTCTATCAAAAATATACTAACTTTTCATTATGGTTGGCCTCTGATAAGGATAATTAAGCTCCAAAACCCTCAAAATTAGTATGTAGTTTGACCTTGATAAGGTATTTCTGATGTTTATTCTCTTACTTCCATTGATGGATGGTATCCTTCACCTCATTATAAATTGGATGTTAATCAAACCCACCAAATCCAAGTACGCTAAAAAACACTGGGAGTCGGACAAAATGTGAAGGAAAAACTTCCAAAAAGTTTTTAGAGATCATTTTCCAAATTATCCACCATGTCTTGCTACACATGATATCAATGGAAACTTGCATCTCTAAGTCTGAATTAGAGTTACTTCCATGAGGTGGAACATATTCTAGAATCAAAGAACTCAAGGAAGTTCCTTCCTCAAATCCCTCTAAAGTATAGTATACCTCACCTTTTACTGATGTTTGAGCCAAGTAGAAGCTTCACCTTCATACCTATCCATAGAAGCTAATAATCATAAAATTATACATTAGAATGATTTTTAACTTTCAAGGAGTGGAAGGAATGGAGCATGATCAAGATAATCGATGACATTTACACAGTAATGTGCGAGAATCTTTATTATATTCCTCCCTAACATTCTTAACTACAATAGTTTGAATGGATATTTCCTAGTGGGGGAAATTATCTGGAGTTTTCTTAGTGGACATGGCCATTGTCTCTAGAGGATCTCCCAACTATGGATTCTCATTTCTAACTTCTATGATGTCAGTAGAGGTCGGATAAAGTAGGATGCCCCATTATTGAAAGGCATTTACAATATTCTCTGTAGAAAAATATTCATTAGTTGAACTTTGATGTAAAATATCAGATAAAAGAACATCTATGTATGAAAAATGTAGGAACAAGAAAACTCACATCCTTTTAGTTCCTCATTAAAATCTCCAAACTCCTTAATGTAACCAAGAATATAAAAGTATGTATTAAGAGCATCCATCATTTCAGTGTATACGACTTTGTATATCATAGTACCACCACCATTTAAGGTATCCATCAAACATTGATCAATACCCACATTAGATCTATTGATATTTATATATACCATATCTTCAACTAAAACAATGTTATAGGCCTTGCTGAGTCAGGATCAACACCGACACCTAACTTAAACATCCTAGGATCCTTGTTTCTTCCTCCTGGAGAAACAGGAATATCGGTACTAACTGCCATAGGATTCACTGGTAAAAGAAATAGATATGAGATATTATATGGAGAATAATGTTATAAATATCATATGATAACTAGAAGGAGTGTGTATGATATTACCATGACCCTCCTCTATCTCTCTATAGAAGTAGGAGCAGACGCAACTGCATCCCTTGACACTTTATCTGTCAAGGTAACAAATTCATCAACATGAATCTGAACCTTCCTGGGGTTTCCTTCTCAATCCTATAAGGAACAGTATCAGATCCTTTAAGATAATGAATTGATGAAGATCCTGAAAAAAGATGAACATGGTCAGAAAAGTGTGTTAATAAAATTGAAATACCATATAAGAGTTTAAATACTCACTTTGACATACTCATAGGAAAAACATCAATGATCTCTTTCACATCTTTTCATAATATAGAGGAGAAATTTTACTACCCTTATTTGCAAAAGAGACCTAAGTTAACAAGTGAGGATTTACCATATCTATTAACTCTATCATGGTTTTCCCTCCTAGAGAAAGTTTTGGAGACCTAAGGGTTTCATCCAACATATCAATGGGGGTTCTAGTAGGCCCGTACTTTGGTGGCTTGGGTACCTTCACTGACACTTCTCCTTCTCTGATTTCAAGATATAAAATGAAATCCCATAAAAATTAGTTATAGTGGATGAAGGGTCTTAAATGAAACAAAAGAAAAGAGAAATATGTTGTCATTATTAACATAAAGGTCTCATCCCTCCTTAGGGTGAACAATGACCCCTTTACATGTTCCTTGATCTGTCATGTCAGATACTCATTTTGTGGCTGGGACTTAGTCATCAGTTTCATATATCAAAATCTCCAACTCCTTGAAGTAATCCTTTACTTTTTTCAAATTACTATCTGGATGACAATAAGAGGGTGATTTAATATCACCTAAATCCAAAATTTGACGTCCATGCTGGAGAAACTCCCATGAATCCTTGTGATTACGAGTCATGATTTCCCAATATTGGATTTCTACAGGTCGCACATAGTTTTTATTTGTTATGGATGGTTGTCGGTAGAATTCAACGCCATCCGATTGGAATGTATCTTTAGGCCTTCCCTCTTCTTTAGAAGAACCAGGGGATTAAATGTAAATTTCTTCTCAACAATGGCGACTAGACTGCTTCAGTATTGGGGTGTTGTCTCCCTAACCTTGGTTTTCTTAGTATAATTTCTATGAGAACGTTTTGAAGGATCTAAATCATCTTTATCATATTTTTCTAGACTTCTTTCCCTGATTTCCATGACCAACAGTTTTCATGGCCTCTACTCGATATGTGCCTTTCGTTAAATCCCCTTGATGGTATGAAAAAACCCAGACGTTAGCATATTCAGCCTCTAATAAAATTTATTCCTCTAATGAAAGAAGCATAATAGAAATTTTATATTCTTTTAAATCCATTATAATCCATAATTATCAGGCTACCATTGGGTGACTCTCATGCCTAACATATGTGTGAGGGAAGGTTCCCAATTTTTGAATACATTTGAACTAGAAATAAAACCTATAAGGGATATAATCCTCATAGATAACAACATTTTCAATGTGGGTGACTAATACACTATCCCTAAATGCTATCATATATGACCTCATATCATAATTATCCTCCTTCCCATTATCAACAAATGTTCCATATTGGGGGTTACCAAATAGAAAAAAGATGATTTATCTAGATCTATTTAGTACTTACAACACCTCATTAGGCTACAAGATCAATGACTAAATACTAGACACTTTCTAAACAAATGGGGTAAATAGACCATTCGGGATATCAAAATAATTCATTACTGAATATGAACTAAAATGTGTTACAATTTAGGCCCATAACACCAAAAATGGTCCTGCAAGTCTAAAGCGAGGTTTCCCCTTCTATAAATGCAACGGGCAGTGATAGATTATTTCCAACACATAGGTGGCCAACCTGATGTGCTTATTATCTTCTAACTTGGATGTAATTACAAAATTTCATGTCCTCACACCGCTTCTGAACTCATGGACTGGAAGAAGATAAATACTTATCCACATGGCAAGGAATCCATCCAATCATACCTATGCATCAATCTTGGGCTTAAACTTGTAGCCCTAAGGATTATAATAACCCTTCTCTAATGTGGGAAAAAACATGCCTGAGGTACCCCAATTATATGTAGAAGGAAAAATGGTAGGATGTCACCCCACCATAGGGGGTGGGGTGGTAAGGGTTTGGGGGGTGAGGGGCAGGTCGCGGGGTCAAGTCCCTGAGCTTGCAATTTAATGCAATTTTCTTCCTTTCATAGTGTGTCTCTTTCGTAGTTATAAAAAAAATTAAAAAAATGGTAGGATGTCCATAAGTTGTACCTTTCTCTTTCACTAGTCCTAAAAAATCTTTCATCCACACCTTATCATGGATATCAGCTCTTGGGTGAGGATCTTTCTTTTCTTTCTTCAAATCCTTTGATATTTTTAATAGCTCATGGGCCAATGGTGGAATCATATCAACATTATCCAATGTTTTCATTGGTGGGATAAATTTATCATACATCTCTCTGAAAATGGGATCCCCATAAATTTGATATGCATCCCACAAACTGATTCCAACCTCAATGTGCATCAAATGGAAAAACAAATTTCAAACTCCATCGGCTTAATAATTCAATAATGATGTCATTTTTATAGTCATAATTCTATCCTACCCATATAGCTTCGTAAATGTGAATATCTTGAAACACTTTATTTAACTTAACACAAGTTAGGCGTACCCAAAATTCCCATATCCATTCAGGCCTGAATCCCCCTTCAAAGCAGAAATATCATCCTTCTTTCTATCCATTGGATTGATATGTTTTTTAAGAATTAAAGGATGAATCATAAAAATGAGTCCTTGGATCTAAAACATGATCCATCATATCAAGAGTAAAACTATTGTGATGTAGGAAGCATCCAATAGGAAGTGTTCCTCCTTAATAGGGACACCCTTTGTAGAGATATTGAAACAAGGATAGTTGATGTGTTTTACAAACCAAGTCTTTAGGAAAAATTTCATATGTGTTGGAATGTGGCAATCCTTCAGAAGCCCATGCCCATACAGAGGAAGAAAATTTATTTGTAGATATTCACGCTGATTGGAATCAAATATTTCTCCTATTCAGGAAGGGTAATTTCAATGACATAATAATATTCTGGTCCAACATATTTCATCATTTCAGTTTGGTGCACTTCATCTTCCTCAGTTGAACTCATTAAATGATCCATTTTGAACCTGCAAGAAATAACCATTTTCTCTAATAAGTTGGAAGATTAACACAATAAATTTCACATTTTAAATTAAATGAATTCAAGAATTTGTAAAATGAATTTTTCACACAGGTCCTTTGATAAGGTACCCCACATAGGTCCTTTGACAAGGTATCCAGCGTAGGTCCTCAAAAAAGGTACCCCACACAGGTCCTTTGACAGGGTATCCAGCAAAGGTCGCTCGATGAGGTCCTTCAGTGCATCTCCTTTAACAAAGTGAATCTGTGTAGCTTCATTGGGTAGGGAGCTATACCTTCATAAAACCATTGAAGGACCTTCGCGGGAGAATGATTTGATGTATCTTGATTAATAATTTGCGCGATGGGAGAAAAAATCAGAAATAAGGGTGGAAATTTTTAAAATTCATAGGGGTATTTATAGGAATTGTTGGACTACGTCATCGACCTATGCTAAATGACCTATGCTAAGGACCTACACAGAAAAGATATGCAAATGTTCTACATGATCCAACATTACTTATTCATAATATTTTCCCCATAGTCTTACCTTAGGACTAAAACCTCATCTTTCAATTGGTTCCTATCCATAGGGGGTCCTCTATTGACACTTCCTTTTTAAAATGGAAGGCAAAAGGATTATAAAAATCACTTTGATTATATTATAGTATCAAGGATATTTTAGAAGAAGAAAATGAATTTTTTCCAAATGGACCTACATAGTTTACTTGCGCACAAGAAAACCAATGCAATTCTTGATAGTACTACCCAAAGGCATATCCCCCTACGCCAAAGACCAACACTGAGGTGCTACACTGAGGACCTACACTGAGGACCTATGTGGATATGAAATTTTTTATACCCTTGTGCTGAAGATCTATGTTTCGGACCTACACCCAAGACCTATGTAGACAACTCCCTCCAACCAGGTCCCCTCTTTACTTATAAATAGAACCCTTGGGATTCCCATTTCAAGGACTAAAAATTTGGAAGAAATCCCAAATCTATCATTGTGAAGCACCTTCTCCCATGTCCCCCAAAATTTCTCAGGTATCTCTCTAAAACACGATAGAAGAGAGAATTAAAAAGGATAAGCAAGATAAAATTACCTTTAGGATATAAAATACAAGATACTTGTTTGAGGACTCTACTTCCATAAGAATAATTTGCCTATGCAAGTTCCTTTCTTTAATCAAAGACCTGCATGAGATTATTCCAAGGAAATAAAGGGACACCCAGGGTGCATAAGTTAAAACCTAAAATAATTTTTATTGTCTTGGTAGTCCATTTACCAAGGCACATCAAGCTTTTATAGACTTATCCGCCCTGTGTTAAGTTTTTTTCAGTTCCTCTAAGGACATGCACGGCATACCTACACGGAATACCTCGTGGCATACCCACACGAACCACCTACAGTCAAGACCTTTGTGAGATATCATTTAAGACCTATTTTAAGCCACTCATGGTTGGGATTATCCTTATTTGGTTCCCTTGTTTAATAGGGTCCAAGTTGAAACCACCACCAATAACTCCTGATATATCATACCTTTGGGAAAGGAACATCATCATGTACCCCATTTGGATTTAGATATCTATGGTTAGAGGTTTCCCAAACCTTTCCTACCAAAGGGTAAGGATATTCAGAGTGTCTATAGATTTGGATAGTTATGTTAACATAGACCCTTACCCTGGGAGAAGTGTTGTGGACATCCCGATTTTAGAGGATTAGGCTTCGGACTATGCCTGCACATTCTCATCTCTAATATCTGGAGCCTCTGATCCCTAGTAGGGAGGGTATAGTTCACACATGATTTTCCTTTTGAAAAAAGGAAAAGTCTCCCTCCCCACTATAGGACCCATTTTAGGGAATCTATCCTAGTGTACGCTCCTAGAATTTCATGTAGGACGTTGTAGTCTCATTCCTCTCTACACCCTTCACCTTCATGCCTTCCATACCTTAGACTCTCATACAATTTAAAGAGAATAGAGGGAAGTGTTTTAGATCCAACCTCTTCTTCCATATCCCCTACATCATACACCATTGAATGAAGAAAAGTGTGTGGTTTGTTGAATCTTTCACATACTCTTGTTTCTCACAGAGAGCATGATTCACATGGTATTAGAGGTTTGTAATGATCATGATATCCACACAATCCACCTAAATGAATGATCTATGAGAACACTAATTCCCACCATAACTGGTATATGTAGGAAGCCTTCACTTAGGGCCTGATCTCACTGGACATACTCCTCAGGAGTCCAACCCTAATTCCCTTAATCTAGGAATCATCTTTAGGAATAAGCCCCAAATTAATCCCCCTCCTAAACCTCCATGAGTTAAATAATATCTCATAGACCCTGTTATAAGGGAATACTCTTCAAGAGTAAGCTCGTACTTATTTCTCACAAAGGGACATACTCCCCTACGAGACTTACTGAACTATGTGAGATTTAATTCCCATCCAATTTGGATATGTAGGAATCCACCCCGGGGTTCAAACCCAACACTCCAAATCAACCTTGTTCTCTCTTGGACACATTCTCAATAGGGTCTAATTCAACTTGGTATTTACTATCCCTTCCAAGTTCCATGGACTTTTTAGATATAATCTCAGATCAAGCTTTAACTAGGAACCTTATGCCTATATGTACTTACCACATAAAATTGAATTGTATGGTTGGGTCCTTATCACATAAACTTATAAGATATGATGTGTCCCATTAAGTGGCACTAAACTACATGGGTTCTGATTCCTTTCACAAGGATACGTAGGAAGCCCACCTATGGGTTTAATCCCAACATCAAAACAACTTATGTATACCTAGATAATGATAAACTCTATAGTAACCTTTGTCTACCTGGATGACCATAAACTCTCGAGTGAACTTCCACCTCCCTATATGACTATAAATTCCAAAGTGACATTTTTATACCTGGATGACCATAAAATTCCAGAGTGCCCCAATGAGTGGGTTAAAAACAAGTATCTTCTTAATACAACCAAATAATATTTATGTAGTATATAAGAGGATACAATCAATGGAGAACCTCAAATACACACAGATATATCCATTGATGAATAAACTCAAATACATATGAATGATTCTTAATTCCACATATGCTAATAATTTATTGCTAATATTAGGATGAATCACATCATACTTGGGAATTAATGAAGGATTCCTGAACATATCATAAATCTATAAGAGAGTCCTGGAGTAGGAAATAATTTCCCCCAAAAGGATGTGATGAGACTGACCTCCCATCCTCTAGACCAATGTGAGTTCATAAGTACCATAGTTCAAAAAACCTAACAAATGCTTACCTTTGTAAAGCAGGTCTCTTGGGATACAGAACCGTTTGGTATTTCTAGCTCCTTAAAAAAATCTGTTGGAAACCTTTCAGAAATAATGATTCTTAACCAAAACACACGTTTTGAGGGAAATATTCATTCATTACAAACTTATGAATATAATATCATTTATTTTTTACTCTATATGAATGAATTTTCTTTCTATATTCTTTGGTCTTGTTTACCATGATTTCATTTCATGTTTCAATGGTCCTAAAATGTAATTCTAACTTCCATTGTTTTATAAAAATTATTACCTTTTAAATAAAGGATCCATCTTATTATGGGTTGTCATAAAATCTTATTCTTAAGGATTAATAAGTGAGTTCTATTTCTTTATCATGATATGATAAAATGAGGAATCCTATGTGATTTAATAATGTTATGGTGTGTGGGTATTTTGATCTAACAATATATCCATATAATTTATTGTCTAATGATTTTGTCTACTAAGATGATATTTTTAATGTTACTTAGTATGTTATTCCATTTAATGTGTGATTTAAAAGATTTATTTGAAAGTATTATAATCCATTTAATGTGAAAATATAAATACTCAAATTATTTAATATTTTGAAAAATTATGTTATATATTTCTTCATATAGTGTGTTAAATTATGAATTATGGGATTTCATGAGTTTGGTGTGTGTAATTTAAATTTAAAAAATTTCATGGGTTTTCAATGACCAATATGTTTTTATTTAATTTTATAAAAAATTCTGAGCTTCATTCCCTAGTCCAATGTTTTCAATTGATATCATTAGGTTTATGAATTTATTAGAGAAATAAAAACACAATTATTCATTTATATATATTCGTGTATAATAAAAAATTATTTCATTTTTAGAGAATGATTTGTAAAAACATTTACACTAATGGGGAGTTGTTTTTGTATTATAATGGGTTCTTAATACTCTAAAACTAAATAAATAAATAGTCATTGAAATGAAAATAATTCATTATCAAATATAAATCATGTAATTATTGGATAGTAAAGTTTGGTTCATTATTGTTTTCATCATATGACAGTTTAGTAATATATAAGGGTCATTAAGTTTCTGAGAAAGAAAATATAAAACAATTGTAGATATCTAAAGATGACTTTATTTGTGAATAAATATTTATTGATTATAATATTAAGATGAATTTTTTTAAATTATTATAATATTTTCTGTATTTCATAATCTAATATTTTCATATTTTATAATATTTTCAATAGATGTAATAGGGAAAATTATTTTGGACGAAAAGAAAAGGAGAACACCCTTCTAAATCAGAAACATGAAAAGGTTAGAGTTTGAGATGTCTATTTTGAGGCTATGATAACTCAATTAACACATTCCATAATATATTTTTCTGTTATAGTGGGTTCCCTAGAACCAACTATATAGTAATTTTTATTATTATATCATGTACATAGTTAGATATACATGATGTATTGTTACCATTATAGTGTAGATATTTATGTGTCCACTATTTGATAGTAATGTTTATAGATTAATAATTGTATCAAAAGTTTATATCAGATCCCAGGATATAATGAGAACCTCAAGATACTATGAAATTAATATTAAGTAAAGGTCTTGTGGTCTAGATACATCTTACTAACTGGATAGATTATATATTTGACTATCATGTGATGGGGTTCATAATCATTGATACTTCTTCTCATGAAGTTTGCACTTAGTGATATCTAGTTGTGAGATCATGAGGATAGGTATGCAAATAGGAACACCACATGTTTTGGGTGTCATTGGGTGATCCTATCTATAGATGTGTGTAATGGTCTCATAACTAGATATAATTACCAATGTGTTTTATTTGATCACACACTCTGATGCAAATAAAAAATCATGATAGTGAAATTGTGGAGATGTTGATTATGTTGGGTGTGTCATGGGTGGAAAGGCATTAGTTGAATGATCAATAAAGGATTTGTCACTTCTAGAATATAAAAGTTATATACCACTGGCTATGTTGATCAAGATTATAGTACCTTCATAAGACCATGGGCATGGCAGTTGTAAGAACCCGAATATTCTTTTCAGGTATGAATCTTGTTTTCTGGTGTTTTCATGAAAAAGAGGAGTTTTTGGAAATTTTAGGAGTACACGCCGTGTACTCGGTTGTCGTGGGTAGCAATGTGTTGGCCATGTAACGGCTAAACACATGGCCATGTGGGGTGACCTGGAGACCTCCTAAGGTGAGGATCGGTAAAGGCAAGTACATTTCGTGTACTTTTAAAAGACATGCCATGTACTTTAATTTTATTTCGTTAAACGGGCTGGGGTCGCATCTAATCGAGAGAACACCCTTCTTCTAGGTCTGTCTCGTCTAGGAGCATCTATGGCTGGCAATTATTCTTAGATCCCCTGACATTCTATATGTTCTCTAAATCAACCTCCATTGATTGTGTTGGAATTTCCATGGTATGCTCTTCCTTCTTCTAGATCCTCGTTTCTTAATTCCTCTTATTTCGTTATATATCCTCAGTTGAAAATTTTTAGCATTTTTGTAGATCTAATGCATTATAGGGAAATTCAAGGCCTAAGGTTCACGTATATAGATTGTACAATGTCGAGGTAGGTGGTTTGTTCCTTTTCATAGTTATTCTTTGAGTTATATGTGAAAAAGTGCACAATACCCTTGTTCAGGGTATTGCGTGTTTATGGTTTTTAGCCATGTTTTTGCTTGTTATGCCTTGTGTTCTAGTGTAGATGATTTATGATTGTAAATAGGGTTATTTACCTTGATAGGAATATTTTCCCATGTTTTCTTGTTATTGAAAGTTTGGTCTAGCTTTTTCGGTTAGGATGCTTTGTTTCCATGCCTAGTATTGTTAGGATGGAGTGATTTTATCTAACATGTTGTGAGATGTTGTAGACTATTTAGCTGAGTAGTTATTGAGGTTTACTTTGGATGACATATATTTCTTGTGCACGATTGACTTACACAGGGATGTGGTAACCTGGTGTAGTAGACCATAGGGGAAATGGATGTTGAGGTCTTTCCTAGAGTGTATGTTTACTTTTACGTTGTGAGACCATAGGGGGGATGGAATTTGTGCTCCCTCAGAGTGTATGTAGTTCCCCGTTATGAGACCATGGGGGGAATTGGACATTGATTTCTTCCCCAGAGTGTCTACAGTTACCGATACAAGAACATAGGGGGAATTGACGATGAGTGCTTCCTCAGAGTGTCTTTGCTAAAGCTGAACCAGAGGGGTTAGACTGTGAGTACTTCCCAGAATTTTTCTTGTGTTTGATTTGGTTGAACCAGTGGGGTTAGGCTATGATTACTTTCCAAAGGGTGACTTATTATTGTTGATTTCTTAACTAATAAATGAAAATGGTTGTAATTTAAACTATAGGATTGTTTACTTTGAGTATGTCCTTATTTATTGATTCATTTTGAATATTGCTTTCCATATATATTCACTAACTGTTAGGCATAGATCATTGGGTGGTTGCCTACTAGGATTAGTCTCACGCCCAGTTTGGGTCATGCTTTTGGGCCCAAACAGATTATATTGTTGTAGGTATAGATAAGGGTAAGAGACCATCTACATCAAGTACTTGATTTCTATGGATCTGTAGAGCATGGCACCAAGATGAGGCTTTCAATGTTGCTGGAGTTTATTTGTTTTCCTTTTTACTTTGTTTTAGTATTGTATTCCAGCATTGTGACTTGTTTGGATGCTTTCCTAGACATATGTATCATGCATCATCTATATATGTGTGATCCAGCCATTTATTACTTCCATTGTTTACATATTGCATGTTATTAATCCTTATGCTATTATTATCTATTTAGTTCTATTGCGTTAATCTTCCAATGAGGGCATAGTTTCCCCACTATCACACGCAATTCCATTGCTTCTAGTCAGCAGCCTCTGGAATTTGGGGAAATGAGCTTGAATCCATGTGACCAACTAGGTATGGGGTACCTCTGGTCTGATTCCAGAACTAGGATGTTAAAATGTGGTATCACGGGAATTATTTTCTACTTGAATTACTCGTTAGAGCCTATATTTACGGAATAATATGGAACAGGTGCTTGGTAATAAGTTATTCCCTGGAGTAGCTAATCCATGTATAGGTAAAAGCCTATTTACCTCGTATATTGCAATTTTTTCTGGTTTTTCAATAATTACAGTTGATTTGATTTCACCGTTGGGTGATTCACATGTTTTCTGTTATTAACATTGATATTATTGAGGTTTTAGTTTTGTTGCAATCTAATGAGATGAGGGTATTCCATATCATGCATCATATAGGCACTTTCTATAGATCACATTATTACCATGCCATTAGGGTGCATAATTTATTGCATGTCATTGTGATAGATGTTGTGCTATATATGCATGTTTTTGTGAAATATTCCTTGATATAATACGTACTTTTTGGATATAATATTGAATTGTGTAAGGTTTAGTTTGAATGAATTCCAAACATTGGTTCTTAAGGTGTTGTGGGCCCTCATGGACCAGCATTTGGTGGATCATTTTATTGTTATGCTTGTATATGACATGTATAAGATGCCAAGCTTTGATTTGTGGAGAGTATGGGCCCTCAATGATTGTAATTTGGAACTTTAATGTTATTTTTAGTGTTTTATGTGTTCTAGAGTAGTTTTTGAGGCTTGTTATCCAAAAAACCCAGAATATATGGTGTGTAATGATGAATACATGCCATGTATCCATCTATTTGGGAAGGATCTATTTTCTTAATTACACACCGTGTAATATATGTACATGTCGTGTAGTCTCTAATTGTGTCACTATATGTGTGGGAAGAGTAACGGGGTTGGTAAATCTTTAGTGGAACACATTATGAACCGGAAGTACACGCTGTGTGTTTTGACCATATAACTGGTCATATGACTAACAACACTGGTCGGCGAAGTTCATCTATTACATGTTGTGTCTAGCACAAACACATCGTGTAGTCTTGTTCTAGGGGAACCGTGTGGATTAGTCATGTAGAAGAACTCAAGCAGGGGAACACGATTCAAGTACACGTTGTGTTTTGGAGGAACACACCGTGTGTATGGGGTGTTACACGACCAGGGTTGGTAGGAGTACGCACCCATGTGAAGGATTAAAAGAACATGCCATGTAGGGAACATACATACCCTGTAACCATGTTTTGAATAACTTTAATGATTTACTTTTCTTATTCCCTTATTTAACTTCTACATTTCATTCCTTGTTAATCTTGAACTAAGGTGTGTGCTTGACCTTGTAGAGTCATTCAACTAAGATGTCCTCCGGTTGTATGGCAGTTATAGGGTAGTGATCAGACATCAGACATGGCAGATTAGGAACTGCTAGTAGATCCTCCAGTCTGGCCCATCTTGGCACTAGCCGTTATCCCAGATACAGGTGTTGATGCATAGTTCTGAGAGGACTTCATGAGGTTCATGCAGACCTTCCAAGGAGTACTGCATCATTCCCCTTCTATGGTAGAATTGACATGGTTTTTCCAGCAGCTTCATCCTCCCACCTTCACAAGGGACGGAGGGCCTCTGTAACGTCCCAGATCTGGGTGCCACACAACGGGTGCCCCAAACCCGATTGGTCACATGACCTCAAGCACATTTCCACAAATGCTAGAGCCTACTGACTAGAAGCGAGGGCCTAGGTCTGATAGTGGGGAAACTATTCCCTCATTTTTTAAAGTGTAGCGCAGTGTAAAAATGTAAACATACCCAAAAGCGTAAGTAGTAAACAATACAAAGCTGAAAGGACAACAGTACTGAAGCAAAAGATAACCAACTATCATACATATATGATGATGCAATATGTCCTATTTTTAAGAAAGTAGTCAAAACATGATACAATGCAATCAAATACAATACAGCAAAAATTCTAGAAAAACAGAACAAAACAGTGCAACAGGAACTCAACAGCATTGCAAGCGTAAGCTCAGTCTCATGCTCCCCTACTCCTCTACAACAATCAAGTACCTGTATAGGGACTCTTGCCCTTATCAACACCTTCTGAAATATAATCTGTTTGGGACCAAGACATGACCCAAACAGGGTGTGAGAAATAAATCCTAGTAGTCAACCACCAAATAAATGTGCCCAACTATCAGTGAAAATGTGAAACAGCAGTGCGCAATAATGAAATGTAGTAAACTAGGAAGTACTCAAAATTAAACATTCCTACCAGTTATATTTCCATTATAATTATTATTTAACAATTCAATATAATTGATTTATAAGTTCCCGAGACTCATCCTCAGCGGACAATTTTCTATACAGTGCTGTAGCAAAATCCACAACAGGTGATCTAACAAGTAGATGGTAATAAAAATACCAACCATGTTCTTTAGCTTGGTAGGTATCAAATAAGAAATCACCACAGTGAGTATTCAAAGCAAACATTGTCCTCAGACATGAAAATCCTTACCCTCAGGTAATCATAATCAAAACCCCAGGTGATTTCCCTCAGGCATAAAGAAATATTTCCCTTAGGCGTACGAGATTTTTCCCCCAGGCACAGATGCTACTGCCCACAGGCATAATAAAAGTTTCCCTCAGGCTAAACAAAACACTGCCCTAAGGCTAAGAAAAACACTACCCTTAGGCTAAGAAAATAACCGGGACAAGACCAACACATAAGCAAGCAATTTATATAAATTTTCTCTCAATAAAACTCAAAGCATGCTATAATCACGGCATACCCATGGGTATCCTATCTAAATAGATAAAAAAGGCAAATGCACCCATGGGGTGGCCCTGGATCATAGTAGTGATCCCAAAAAATAGTTCATACACAATCAAAAGATTACCTATGTAATTCTAGGTATTTAATCTATCAAGGCCTAATCCATACGACACCCCAAACATGGGATCATAGCACAATGGTACACAAAAACAACTCGACAGTTGGAAATAAACATCAGACCACCTACCTCGATCTCCTCTGATCGATATACATGAATGACGCCTCCCAAATCAACTAAGAATTACGTAGATTTGGGATAAAAATTTATCTATTCAAATTCAAATAACTTACCTTAGGGAAATAATTGTAAATAAATACTCAAGAAGAGAGAAGAACTCACCCATGCGGTCCAAACAAGATCGCCATTGGAAAGATCGGAGTTTTAGTGAGCGTTCGAGAGCTCCTACAAGCCTCAGCCTCCTCTCCCAGGTTCCTAACGAGTTTCCCACCTCCTCTATCAAATGAGGAGGCTACTTACTATTTTTAACAAATAAACATGACTACACAGCATGTACTTTCAAGTACATGGTGTGTACTTTCCTTTTTAACTGTTCCTCAGGCGGCTGATTTTCACCGCCACCCTGTTCATCTGTCGAATGACTACACGGTGTGTATTACTAAGTACATGGTGTGAAGTTAGTTATTACACCCTGAATCACCGAAAAATCTACACTCCCTGTCTTCTCATCCCACACAGCCAAAGTACATGGTGTGTATATGAAAGTACACAGCGTTTAGTTATTTTTTACCGACAAACCTATGCGCCCTATATTCTCATCCACATAGATGAAGTACACGACATGTGTACAAAAAGTACACAGTGTGTACTAATGAATTTAATATTTTTCCCACATTTCCCTTGTTTTCTCAAAAACACTTAAGGAAAAAGGAAAAGAAGAAACTTGTACCTCAAGAATAAGAACTGGGTTCTTACAACCTTAAGCTACAGAGTCAAGGTTGGAATTCATGCTACCCATCTTCGAGCATCTAGAGACACCTCCAGAGAGAAGGGTGAAGGTATCTATGTATATGCTTTGAGATTATGCCAAGAGGTTTTCGGATGTGATCTTACAGGCAGGATGCTAGCAGGTTATGGATTGGGATGAGTTCTAGTGTGCCTTCTATGATTACCTCTAAACTGAGACCCTGAGGGCTGACTGATCCCAAGATTTCATGAGTCTGGAGCAGGGTACTCTTTCAGTTATGGAGTATTATTCTTTTTTCACTGAGCTGCAGCGCTTCATGCCTATCCTAAGAGGTGATGAGTTATTCTTGGTAAGAAATATTGAGGATGGTCTCAGGCACAACATCTGATCTCAGGTGAATATCTTCAGGTTGACTTTCATCACCTCTATAGTCAACCAGGTGCTGATCACGGAGCGAAATATGAGGGATTATAGAGATATGAGCAAGGGTGGTTTGGCATTCGGAGTTGGTACCCCTCTTACTGACAACAGGAAGCACCATAGGGATTCTACATGTGGATATCATAGTAGTCGGGATATTTCTTCTAGTATCCAAGTGGTATGCTACTCATGTGGGAATGTTAGGAATACGAGGCCACATTTCCTGAGAGACCTAGCCGAGTGCCGATATTGTGACAAGATGGGCCATTTTCAGTGGTTCTGTTAGCTTTTCTCACCAGCATTCGGTGATCAGAGTTCTTCTATGACCCTGTATTCAAGAGTACCACCACTAACTTCTCATCAATATGGGAACTGGAGTTCTTCCAGCTGTTCAGGCTAAGGTAGAGGTTATATCTATGGTATCCAGTCAGCTGGCTTTCAGTGACAACGGGGTGGATTATCTCAGGGTGGTTAGGAAGGATCACAGGGCAATAGTACAAGCCAAGATTTTTCATTGGATCATACCCAGAAGAAGTAGGATCTTGGACCCACTATAGTATGAGGTAAAATTCTATTTTCCCCGGTTTTAGCTTCTGCACTTTTTGATATAGGGGTTTCCCATAGTTTCATATATGTTGTTGTTGTGGAGAGCCTTGTGCTCTATATATTTACTTCGTTTGATGTCTTGATGTTGGACACTCCGTTGGGGAAGATAACGGCTAGCGTACGACAGTGCAAGGAGTGCCCTCTATAGGTTGGTGGGTTTCACGTCTTATGGTACCTCTATGTCCTAGAGATGACAGGCAATAATGTCATTCCTAGAATGGACTGGTTAGTTCCCTTCTATAATTTTGTTGATTTCTATCGCTATAGGGTGAGTTTCACATCACCATAGGTTGGATCATTTCATCATAAGGATGAATGGGATATCCAGGAAAGCAGAGCGGGACCCGAGCATCATGGGTTGGGAGGAGTTACAGCCCAGATTGTGAATATATATCTGGATGACCAGGGAACTTCACAGATGGACTTTACACCAGTGTTCAATCGTTTTAGAGATGTCTTTCTAAATGACTTTTCATGTTTACCTCTAGACTAAGAGGTAGACTTTTCTATAGATCTCATTATAGAAGAGAAACTGGTGTCCATTTCTCCTTATAGTGTGGCTACGCCAGAGTTACAAGAGCTCAAGAATAAGTTAGAGGAGTTACAGGTAAAGGGTTTTATCTGACCCAGAAATTCTCATGGGGGTTCGTCTGTCCTGTTTGTAAAGAAGGCGGATGGTACCCAAATACTTTTTTTTGGATTATCGGAAGTTTAACCAGTTGACATCAAAGAACTGATACCCTTTCCAATGATTAATGATCTCTTTGATCATCTTCTAGGAGACCAGGCATTCTCAAATATTGACTTGAGATCCAGTTATCATCAGTTGTGCAATAGAACATCAGATATACCTCTTACATCCTTTTAGAGCAGGTATGGTCTATACGAGTATGTGGTTATGTCGTTCGGTCTCACGAACAAACCTGTAGTTGTTATGGAACTGATGAACTGAGTTTTACATCCATTCCTGGGTTCTTTCCTGGTAGTCTTCATGGATGATATCTTGGTGTACACACACACTCGACAAGACCATGCCACACATCTTGAGATCATTTTGAGTACACTGAGAGAGCATCAGTTATATGATAAGATCTCAAAATGAAACATTTTGATGGACCAAAATCACTTATTGGTTCATGTTATCTTACATACATGAGTGTCAGTAGACCCAGAGAAAGTGAGAGCAGTAGTTTTCTAGGAGTATATGAAGAACATATTTGTGGTACGAAGTTTTATAGGGTTATCTGGATACTACAGATATTTCATACAGGACTTCTCATGCTTATAAACACCACTGAATGGCCTAACTAAGAAGGGTGTGAAGTACTTTTAGTCTTATTCTTGTGATTCATCCTTTCAAAAGATGAAAGGAAGGTTGACTTCAACACCAATACTAGTTTTTTCAGAGCCCAGCAAGAGCTATACTATTTACTATGATGCATCAGTTATCGGGCTGGGAGATATGCTTATGTAGGGAGGTGTCGTTGCATTTGGGTCTCAGTAGTTGAGACCACATGAGAGTAATAACCCAACGCACGATCTTGAGTTGGTTGTAGTTGTTCATTCCTTGCGTTGTTGGAGACATTATCTTTTGGGAGATCATTTTTTGGTTTTCACTAACCACAAAAGTCTCAAGTATATCTTCACTCAACGCGATCTCGATCTTAGACTATGAAGGTGGGTTGAGTACCTTCAGTATTTTGATTTTGAGTTTGCCTACATGCCTGGGAAAGGCAACGTAGTAGCTGATACGTTGAGTAGGATGACGCAGATACAGGAAGTTTAGGAGGCTAGCAGTGATTGGAAGCTTATGAATATATTCTCTAAGATGAATTTAGAGGTTCATGACAGATAGGGGTAGACGTTTCTTTCTTATATAGTTGTTACCTCTACTCTTCTTGATCAATTTTGAATTAGGTAGCTATCAGATTCTGAAGGCCCAGTTCTATGGGATGGTGTGTCAGGAGAGGACCCTATTCTTGGATGGACAATAGGCGGGGGTGAGATCTTGCATTTTCATGGATGTGTATAGGTGTTAGCAGACATGCATGAGAAGCTTATACGGGACTATCATTCCTTAGTTTGGGTATTTCATCTTGGTTTCACCAAGATGTATTGAGATCTACACCATCAGTATTGGTGGACAGGTATAAAGATAGAAGTTACTGGTTTTTTCATTAGGTGTTCCACCTGTCAGCAGGTGAAGGTGGAGCATCAGCGACCAGTAGGGATTTTGCAGTAGCTACCCATTCCTGAGTGTAAGTTTAATGATGTCACAATGGACTTCATGATAGGGTTACCAAGGTCACCTAGAGGGAATGATGCATTTTGGGTTGTCATTGACAGACTCATGAAGTTTGATCACTTCTTACCGATCAAGGAGACATTTTATATTGATGAGTTGGGAAGGTTGTACATTCAGAATATTGTACATCTACATGGGGTTTCACACTCAATTGTTTCAGATAGGGATGTACATTTTACTTCTCAAGTCTGGCAGAGACTACAGAGGGATTTGGGTACCCAGGTACTTCTTAAAATAGCTTACCATCCCCTGACAGATGGTCAGTCTGAGTGTACAATTCAGGTGCTGGAGGAAATTCTTTGAGAATGCATCTTGGATTTTGGAGGTTCTTGGGAGAATCATATACCTATAATGGATTTTTCCTACAATAATAGTTTTCAATCAACTATTCCGATGAAACCTTATAAGGATTTGTACGGTAGGCCATGTCGATCACCCCTATATTGGCTAGAGGCAGGAGAGGTAGCTATGTTGGGACTTCATCTTGTCTAGGAGACCATAGAGAAAATAGAGTTTATTTAGAAGATGATGTCTACTACACAGTCACGGAAAAATTATTATGCTAATCAACAGGGATTACCTATGGAGTTTAAGGTCAGAGATCAGGTTTTTCTACGTGTCACATAGAGGTTGGGACACAGGATGATTAGGAGACAGGGTAAGTTTTCACTGAGGTACATCAAACCATTCGAGGTTTTGGAAAGGGTCGGTTGAGTTTCCTATCAGTTTCAATTACCTCAGAGGTACCGATATATGCATGACGTCTTTCACGTTTCTCACCTACAGTATTACTTCTCAGACTTGTCTCGTGTCTTTCAACCCGAAGAGGTTGAGCTAGAGGGGGATGCATCATTTGAGGAGTATCCTATCCGAATTTTTGATGGTAGTGCAAAGGTTCTATGTGGTCAGTCTGTTCCTTTGGTACGAGTGCTATGGAATCATGGATGGGTATAGGATGAGACTTGGTAGAGGGAGGCCGATGTAGATCGCAGTGGCCGGAGTTGTTTGAGGATTCTCCTACTACACCGCCTTTCTAGGAAAATTTTGGGGATGAATTTCTTTAGGGGGAAGTTTATAAGAACCCATATCTTCTTTTCAGGTATGAATCTTTTTTTCTGGTGTTTTGTAGAAAAATATAAGTTTGTCAAAATTTCATAAGTACACACCGTGTACTTATAAGTACATGTCATGTACTCGTTTGATGTCGGTAGTTTTGTGCTGACTATGTAATGGTCAAACACATGGCCATGTGGGGTGACCTAGAGACTGCCTAAAGTGGGGCTCAGTAAGGGAAAGTACACGTCATGTACTTTTAAAATGCAAGCCATGCACTTTCTTTTTATTTCGTTAAACGGATCGGGGTCGCATTTAATCGACAGAACACCCTTCGTCTAAGTCTGTCTCATCAAGGAGCATTTGTGGTCAGCTATTCTTCTTTGATCCCCTGACTCTCCATTAGTTCTATGAATTTACCACCATTGATTGCATTGTAATTTCCATAGTAGTCTCTTCATTATTCTAGAGCCTCATTTCCTAATTCCTCTCCTTTTGTGAGATATCCTCAATTGAATGTTTTTAGCATTTTTGTTGATCTACGACGTTATAGGGTGATTCAAGGTCTAAGGTTCACATATATTGATCGTATGACACTGAGTTAGCTGGTTTGTGCCTTTTCTTACTTAGACTTTGAGTTATATGTGCAAAAGTTCCAAATACCCTTGTTCAGGGTATTGTGTGTTTATGGTTTTTAGCACTATTTTTTCTACTATACCTTGTGTGCTTGAGTAGAGGATTTATGGTTGTAAATAGAGTTATTTACCTTTATATGGATGTGTTTCCCATGTTTTCTTGTTATTTATCATTTGTTCTAGATTATTCGGTTAGGCTACTTCGTTTCCATTCCTAGAATTGTTAGGATGGATTTAATTTATCTGAAATGTTGTGAGATGGTATAGACTATTTAGCCAAGTAGTTCTTGAGGTTTAATTTGGCTTCCATATATCATTTGTGCACGATTTACTTACACAGGGATATGGGAACCTAGTTTAGTAACCCATAGGGGGAATGGACACTGAGGGATTTCCTATAGTGTCTGTTTACTTTTACATTGTGAAACCATAAGGGGTGGACTTTGTCCTACCTCAGAGTGTCTTTACTTCCTCGTTACAAGACCACATGAGGAATTGGACGTTGAGTGCTTCCCCAGAGTGTCTATATTTACAGATACGAGACCACAAGGGGAATAGAAGGTGATTTCTTCCTCAGAGTGTCTTTGCTAAAGCTGAATCAGAGGGGTTATATTTTAAGTACTTCCCAGAGGTTTTCTTGTGTTTGATTTGGTTGAACCAAAGGGGTTAGGTTGTGAGTACTTCCCAAAGGGTTACATATGATTGTTGGTTTCTTAAATAGTAAATGAAAATGGTTGTAATTTAAACTATAGGATGGTTTAATTTTAGTACTTCCTTATTTATTGCTTCATTTTTTATATTGCATGACATATATATTCTGTAACAACCCAAGATTTTATAAGATACATTCTTTCATTCATATCTTCTATTGTATGACACACCAAGATTATATTGCGCTATACGCAACACCGTATTAGCTTGCAGTATACGCAACACTTTTCTTGGCTCTTGTTACACACAATTTCAAGTTCGTTTGATAGAAGTTATTCTACAGAACATTGAGTGTATATATATATATATATATGCAATGTATAAATAAAATATGGTTGGATTCTGTTATACGAAACAACGAAGGATTCTTCCACAACACGCAACCCTAACTTGACTTGCATTACACGCAATCGCGACCTTCCTCGATAGCGTGTGTTGTACGCAATACCGGGTTTTAATAAACTACGATATATTATTATAATATTGTCATGAACTAGCCATTATGAATAGTATTAACTAAATTTTGAATTTTATAACATTATTATTAATCTTACACATTTTCTAGAACATGGTATAAGAACAAAATAAATTTTTCGGGTAAAATAAGTATTTTTCAAAAAATGCAGTTTTGTCACCTTTTGATGGCGCTCCCACTTTAAATCTAGTTTTTGACATGTTTATATGTTCAATTTGACAAAATAAAATTCATCTTTTGAATCAAGATATAAAAATTTACATTAGATAAAGTTTTGATATTTTTCCGATAACTTTCATATTTTAACGAATAGTAAAAACACGCTATATTTTAATTAAAAACAACTTTTTTCATCGTAATATCTTATGTGGTTAAATTATAATATTGAATGGTTTTAAAGTATAAATAGAATATATTTTTACCATTTAATATAATGTATGTCATTAGCATTGATTTTACCTTGAATTCATAGGTTAAATCAATTCAATCTTTTGCAATGTTTTAAACAAAAACCCGTTTTCATTCGACAACGGGATTAATTTTAATTTAATTTCTGCAACTTCTGTGTATTGAATTTGAAAAAATGGATTCCATATTTGGAATCAGTGGGTCCAAATTATTTTAATAGACTACTTTTTATTTTTGAGAATTATGAATAGTAACTACGGTAAATTTTATTTACCATAGTTAAAGGTAAATCCAGTAATTAAGGGTAAATATAATATTATAAAATTACCCTAACACATGCCAAAATTCTATTTGATGGCTAAAAGTAAACCCATATCAACTAAGGGTCGGATTAGATTCACTTTAAGGACTTTTGACAATGAAAATAATTTAATTATTATTAAAACCAAAGAAAGTGACAAAATGTCACTCTCTTAAATCTTATAAGTATAATAATTTTAACTTAGTGATAAACATCATAAAACTTCGAACATGAATAGTCTCCAGAAATCTAACAAAATTATCTACATCATGAGAATTTATTTAGAATTTTTTGGGATTAAATAATTATCATTAATTGTGACACAATAGTGATGCAGAAATTATTTATCTAGTGAAAAATCAAGAATATAGTTTTTATTAAACTAATAGTGACCATAAAAGGCACAAAACCCTGACCAAAACTTATTGGTCATGTAAATTTAGACTATAATCATCTAATGGTCGAATATTTGACCATTTGGAGTCTTATAAAAGCAATTATGACACTTATATTATTTTATTTTAAATGATGCCAAAGTTGTCACCTTAATAATTTAATAAATATAACAATTTAAATATTGTGATTTTAAGATGATAAATTCGAGTAAAAGTATTATTGTGAACGGTAATATATTTATATTTATCATAGGATTTTATTTTAAATTTTTATGCAACAAATAAGTATATTAAATAATTATACAAAAATGATGTAGTAATTATTTTATTAAGATATAAACCAAATAAATGGTTTTAAAAATAATAAAATAAATATTATATAAACTATTTAATGTGATCCACTAATTTTATAGATACATATGACATTTTATTAATATATTAAAGCTTTTAGTTTGAACATATCTTCTGTATATATTTTATTTAAATTCAAATAAATGAATAGTGTCAAAATTGACACTATTGTTATTTTGTAAAAATAACATATTATAAAATTGTTTAAAAATCATAAAAATATTTAAAAATTATAAATTTAAATTTATATTGTCTATAATGTTATAAAGTAAACAATTATGGAAAATTCACAACAAATAAGTAATTATTGGTTATAATTTAAAATTTAGAATTTTATTACCACAAATAAACTTAAATAGATTAAATAAGGATAAATCAAAATGATAAGGTTTAAAATAAGATCCAAACCTGTCTAAATTTGATTGGTTGATGGGATTACAACCCTATCTCATATGATCTTCTAATATGAGTCATTTTTGGAGGTTTTTAAGTGGGGTTAGATTTATTATAAATTAATATTTTTAAGAATTCCAAAGGTGCCCCTCTCCTCTCTTATAAAAGGGAACCTCCTTCCCCTCCTCCTCACACCAATTTGAGCACTCAAGCTCGGCCAACCCCTGAAAAAATCCCTTCTCCACTTCCCTAGAATAATCCTAGAGGTTCTGGTCTTCTTCAAAGACCAATCTTAGTTTCCTAAGTGGAGGATTCAAAGAGGCGTTCCAAAGAAGAGGTAATATCCATTACCGATCTTTTCAACTTCTTTCTTCTTCAACTTCTTCTTCTTTAGTTGTTTCATGATAAAGTAATAACATAAGTATTTCTTATATACTGATATGTTATTATAAATATGAAACAACTCTAATTAACCTTCTATCCATCCTACGGAAAAAGAAATCACCGCGCGTGCGTACGTACGAATACCGTCTCCACGCCGTGGTGTAATCTATTTTCCGCCACCACCTTAATTGGATGGGTATAATGGTGTAATGAGTAACTATATATGATTATTATAAAGTGATATTGATACTGAAATATTATACATACACTTCAACACAAGTTCACGATCATGAGAACGATATCATCGCTCGTGCGTACGTACGGACTACCGTCTCCACGAAGTGATGAGACTCATTCTCCATGTTAACCATTTAAGAATGATTATAAAGTATATATAAGCAATAATAATGAAATATATGACATTATAAAGCTACTGGATTTATGTGTATATATATGTATGTCATCTACTTAATTCCACTCAATTCAATAACGAAAAGAAAACAGCGTTCATGCGTACGTACGGCCTACCGTCTCCATGAACGGTGTTTTTCTTTCCATTTATCGATCCATTATATATATGTATATTCTGAATATATATTATATATAAATCATGTTTTATATTCTATAATTAAGTAATAATGATCTAAGTAATCATATTAATAATTACAAGTTAAAACATGAACGACAAATGAGACGATTTTACCCAAAACGCTACTTTAACATGAATTTACAAACGAACGGGTAATATAACGTCATAAGTGAAACATATATGATATAATAACAATGAATATGATTCTGTAATAAGTCAATGACATTATTTAAATCATTATACAGGAGGTTCGGACACTTACGAAGCAAATCGGACCTAAGGTAAGGGATAAATTTTCAATCTCATTTTTATCCGAGATTACTTATACGTAAGTATTTACTGGGGTTACGTTTATCATCCATGACCATGTTTTCTAAAAATGTTTTTCTAAAATGTTTAACATTCTTCCATGTATGTTTAAAGTCATTTTTACCCTTTTACCACATAGTATGTAAGGAATATTTTTTTGTTTTAATACGAGGTACTTCTTGACTTTTCCGACAAAAGTACGAGAAGAATGTTTTTTTAAACTTATACGGCATGCAAGGATTTTTACAGTTTTATAAAACCATATTTTCATGAAGCTTCCTCCAAATGATTTCATGACTATTTTCAACAAAATCCTTTTCTTTTAAAATTTCATGACATTTTGTGAAAAGAAAATGATTTTAAAGAAGAAAGGGTATTTTCCTCAAGAATTCATTTCAAGTACTTTTTTCAAAACTATTTTCCATCTAAGATGACATTATTTGATATGTATGTTTCAAGTAAAATGTCTCTATTATTTAAATGGTTTCAATATTCTTATGATTGAATGATATCAATTGTTTATGGATTATGATGGCATGATGTTTAAGAATCCCATTTTATTACATGGGTTATGCAATGATGTATGATTTAAGATTTTGTGGCACACATAAGAATGGTATCATTATGAGATGGGTGGGACCTATATCTCCCTCCAATGCATTGGGTAAAGATTTTATATCTCATGAGATAGACATGGATGGAATGGTAGGTTAAACCGGTTCAGTGAAACAGGACTGAAACGAGAGTGACTCGGTTCAGAAAGGGACTTTGTCCACTAAGATAGTCTTGGCAATGAGTCTTGACTAACAAGAAATGATTCTCTATGATTATGTGTGTATGCCACAAAGTTTAATGTTTTATGTTATGATTATTGGGATTACATTTCACTTCTATGATTTATCCCATGTTATGATATTATGAGCTCTTTTGCAGGTTAAGATTCCCAAAAGCTATGTTCTTATGTATATGATGTGATTGATATTTCTTTTGTTTACCCTTACTGAGCATTTGAGCTCACCCTTTTATGTTTTATTTTCCCCAGGATATAAATAAAGGTTTTAGGTATAAAAAAAAGAAGATCTTTATGGGAGATATTGAAGATCTTTCACCACGATTAGAAGATTATATTCCGAGTTTCCAAAGACACTAAACTATTACAGTCCTTGTGTGTGTGTTTTGTTATGTACTAAGTATTCCGCAAAAGTAATGTAATATCTATGTACGTCAAGATTCGGGTCTCTACATTTGGTATCAGAGGAAAAGTTTAGTCAACCTTTGGAAACTAGGATGCGAAAACGTTAGTGAGATCCCCAGAGATATTTCTAAGGTATGTCTAGGGATGTCCCTAAGGATAAGTATACATATAGGATATAGTCCTAGAACTACGGTAAAGATCTTAGAATTTAACCTAATATGTTAGATATTAAGGGTACTCCCTCTTTACTATATTGTTTTCCCTAGCATTATTTTTTCCTCTCACACTATTCTTTTTGGGTTTTAGAAAATGGCTGGAAACAAGATGATTCACGATAATGGAGGATATGATGGACAATGGAATGATATTCTTTATGAGAAACCAAATGAAATGGGATTTGGAAGTCCAACCATCATTATTATGTCGAATCAGCAATCTCATAATATGATCAATAAACTCAAATTTGGTATGTTTCCTGAATCGGCAAATAAGAGAATGATGTAGTTTTATGATGATCATAGAGGAAAGAAAGTTCAATTTCCCCTATGCAAATCATGTGGGAAGAGGCATCAAGGAGAATGTTTCAAAAGAACTGGAATATGCTTTGGGTGTGGAAAAGAAGGACACAAATCCAGTAAGTGTAAAGGAAAAGGTTCAGTTAACACCAGGGATGAGGATAATGGTATTGCTACGACATCAACAATGGTTAAATGTTTTAAATGTGGAATGTACGGGCATTATGCAAACCAATGCCCTAAGGTAAAGTCTCATGAAGAGAATCAGTATGGTCGTATGGGTAGTATTTATGTTGATGATGATGAAGAGACTACAAATGATATGTGAGATGAGAGAATTGTTGAAGCTCGGTCAATGGTTTAAGAATGTAGTGGAATGATTACATGTTTATCATGTGTAATGTTGTATAAGTAATCTCATGCTACTATGGAATAAAGAGACATCTATGGATTGTTACACTGTTGTCTTTCCTTGAGTTTTGAAAGTGTATGATTAATTTTACCAGTATCCATGAAAGGTTATTCAGATATTTTTGGAATGTAGATGATATGCGCATAATGAAGGGATAAGGAGAAAATTAAATGTTTGATAGTATTCATGAGCTCATGACTGATATAAGGAGAAGGTTGTATCATGGTTTGAGTATATAGAATTTTTGGATTTTGGTATGTGGAAAGAGTTAACTTTTGACAGCATTCATGTTTTCACTATGGTTCAATGGGTATTCAAGAGAATACATGATTAAGGACTTTGAATGTTTGGAATGTGACCAGCAAAACATATCTTATGATATATGGGGATCAACGATGGTATTAAATCTCTGGTAATCATTTTCACTATGTTATGAGAGTGGACTGCAGTATTATGGATAAGCCTAAAGATTGGAATGGATTATGTTGGACATAAGTTAGTATTGTTTAAGGATAGAAGTTTTTTCGATATTATTGATGGTATGTTATATAATGTAGTTTTAGAAAAAGGACAACATGCAAGACGGGCGACAGCCCATCGTGTCAGACAAGGCTGTGGGAATCGAACCCACAACTGAAGTGCAACTAGCCTTTATCGCCTACCAATGACCTACAGGAAGTCCCTGTTTAGTAGAAACTAGTTTTATTATATTACGTATTATGATATATGAAGTATAAGTCCATTTTAGGAACCCTATATGATGAATCTCACTATAGATCAACTTATGTATATTTAATAACTTTTGATAACCTTTTGTTTGAGACAGATGGAATGACTCGTCATTCTATCACATGATCTGCTAACACTTCACGAATAACAAATTCAACTTCATTTATTTAAGAGATGAAGTGGAAATTGTTCAAGGCACGAACAACAGTGAGATTGTACCAAAATCAAGTAAGTATTTCTTCTAATTCAAAATTTTCAACTTTAGGGAAATGATATTGAAAACCAAAAATGTTGTCCTAGTGATCTTATATCTGATGAATCAGATGGTACCCTAGATCATCACAAATTTATGGCTTTGTGATTGCTGGCTTTTCCATAGTCATGTTCTCTACCACTCTCCATCAGAACATGATGGTTAGATTTCTCTTCCATATCCATATTTTCACCTATGTGGAAACCCATTGATTAGTTTATTTGGGTAACCATTACGTTTCATACTTTTGTTTTTAAAGATTGGTTTAGGTATTCCTTTTTACGATGTGGGTTTCTATTAAACAAACTTTTGAGTAGTAAACCATTTATAACCCCGACGAATTTTGAGGGCGAAATTTATTTTAAGGGGGGTAGAATGTAACAACCCGAGATTTTATAAGATACATTCTTTCATTCATATCTTCTATTGTATGACACACCAAGATTATCTTGCGCTATACGCAACACCGTATTAGCTTTCAGTATACGCAACACTTTTCTTGGCTCTTGTTACACACAATTTCAAGTTCGTTTGATAGAAGTTATTCTACAAAACATTGAGTGTATATATATATATATATGCAATGTATAAATAAAATATGGTTGGATTCTGTTATACGAAACAACAAAGTATTCTTTCACAACACGCAACCCTAACTTGGCTTGCATTACACGCAATCGTGACCTTCCTCGATAGCGTGTGTTGTACGCAATACCGGGTTTTAATAAACTACGATATATTATTATAATATTGTCATGAACTAGCCATTATGAATAGTATTAACTAAATTTTTAATTTTATAACATTATTATTAATCTTACACATTTTCTATAACATGGTATAAGAACAAAATAAATTTTTCGGGTAAAATAAGTATTTTTCAAAAAATGCAGTTTTGCCGCCTTTTGATGGCGCACCCACTTTAAATCTAGTTTTTCACATGTTTATATGTTCAATTTGACAAAATAAAATTCTTATTTTGAATCAAGATATAAAAATTTACATTAGATAAAGTTTTGATATTGTTCCGATAACTTTCATATTTTAATGAATAGTAAAAACACGCTATATTTTAATTAAAAACAACTTTTTTCATCGTAATATCTTATGTGGTTAAATTATAATATTGAATGGTTTTAAAGTATAAATAGAATATATTTTTACCATTTAATATAATGTATGTCATTAGCATTGATTTTACCTTGAATTCATAGGTTAAATCAATTCAATCTTTTGCAATGTTTTAAAAAAAACCCGTTTTCATTCAACAACAGGATTAATTTTAATTTAATTTCTGAAACTTCTGTGTATTGAATTTGAAAAAATGGATTCCATATTTGGAATCAGTGGGTCCAAATTATGTTAATAGACTACTTTTTATTTTTGGGAATTATGAATAGTAACTACGGTAAATTTTATTTACCATAGTTAAAGGTAAATCCGATAATTAAGGGTAAATATAATATTATAAAATTACCCTAACACATGCCAAAATTCTATTTTATGGCTAAAACTAAACCCATTTCAACTAAGGGTCGGATTAGATTCACTTTATGGACTTTTGACAATGAAAATAATTTAATTATTATTAAAACCAAAGAAAGTGACAAAATGTCACTCTCTTAAATCTTATAAGTATAATAATTTTAACTTACTGATAAACATCATAAAACTTCGAACATGAATAGTCTCCAGAAATATAACAAAATTAACTACATCATGAGAATTTATTTAGAATTTTTTGGGATTAAATAATTATCATTAATTGTGACACAATAGTGATGCAGAAATTATTTATCCAGTGAAAAATCAAGAATATAGTTTTTATTAAACTAATAGTGACCATAAAAGGCACAAAACCCTGACCAAAACTTATTGGTCATGTAAATTTAAACTATAATCATCTAATGGTCTAATATTTGACCATTTGGAGTCTTATACAAGCAATTATGACACTTATATTATTTTATTTTAAATGATGCCAAAGTTGTCACCTCCAAAATTTAATAAATATAACAATTTAAATATTGTGATTTTAAGATGATAAATTCGAGTAAAAGTATTATTGTGAAAGGTAATATATTTATCTTCATCATAGGATTTTATTTTAAATTTTTATGCAACAAATAAGTATATTAAATAATTATACAAAAATGATGTAGTAATTAATTTATTAAGAGATAAACCAAATAAATAGTTTTAAAAATAATAAAATAAATATTATATGAACTATTTAATGTGATCCACTAATTTTATAGATACATATGACATTTTATTAATATATTAAAGCTTTTATTTTGAACATATCTTCTGTATATATTTTATTTAAATTCAAATAAATGAATAGTGTCAAAATTGACACTATTGTTATTTTGTAAAAATAACATATTATAAAATTGTTTAAAAATCACAAAAATATTTAAAAATTATAAATTTAAATTTATATGGTCTATAATGTTATAAAGTAAACAATTATGGAAAATTCACAACAAATGAGTAATTATTTGTTATAATTTAAAATTTAGAATTTTATTACCACAAATAAACTTAAATAGATTAAATAAGGATAAATCAAAATGATAAGGTTTAAAATAAGATCCAAACCTGTCTAAATTTGATTGGTTGATGGGATTACGACCCTATCTCATATAATCTTCGAATATGAGTCATTTTTTGAGGTTTTTAAGTGGGGTTAGATTTATTATAAATTAATATTTTTAAGAATTCCAAAGGTGCCCCTCTCCTCCCTTATAAAAGGGCACCTCCTTCCCCTCCTACTCACACCAATTTGAGCACTCAAGATCGGCCAACCCCTGCCAAAATCCCTTCTCCACTTCCCTAGAATAATCCTGGAGGTCCTGGTCTTCTTCAAAGACCAATCTTAGTTTCTTAAGTGGAGGATTCAAAGAGGCGTTCCAAAGAAGAGGTAATATCCATTACCGATCTTTTCAACTTCTTTCTTCTTCAACTTCTTCTTCTTTAGTTGTTTCATGATAAAGTAATAACATAAGTATTTCTTATATACTTATATATTATTATAAATATTAAACAACTCTAATTAACCTTCTATCCATCCTACGGAAAAATAAATCACCGCGCGTGCGTACGTACGGAATACCGTCTCCACGCCGTGGTGTAATCTATTTTCCGCCACCACCTTAATTGGATGGGTATAATGGTTTAATGAGTAACTATATATGATTATTATAAAGTGATATTGATACTGAAATATTATACATACACTTCAACACAAGTTCACGATCATGAGAATGATATCATCGCTCGTGCGTACATACGGACTACCGTCTCCACGAAGCGATGAGACTCATTCTCCATGTTAACCATTTAAGAATGATTATAAAGTATATATAAGAAATAATAATGAAATATATGACATTATAAAGCTACTGGATTTATTTGTATATATATTTATGTCATCTACTTAATTCCACTCAATTCAATAACGAAAAGAAAACAGCGTTCATGCGTACGTACGGCCTACCGTCTCCATGAACGGTGTTTTTCTTTCCATTTATCGATCCATTATATATATGTATATTCTGAATATATATTATATATAAATCATGTTTTATATTCTATAATTAAGTAATAATTATCTAATTAATCATATGAATAATTACAAGTTAAAACATGAACGACAAATGAGACGATTTTACCCAAAACGCTACTTTAACATGAATTTACAAACGAACGGGTAATATAACGTCATAAGTGAAACATATATGATATAATAACAATGAATATGATTCTGTAATAAGTCAATGACATTATTTAAATCATTATACAGGAGGTTCGGACACTTACGAAGCAAATCGGACCTAAGGTAAGGGATAAATTTTCAATCTCATTTTTATCCGAGATTGCTTATACGTAAGTATTTACTGGGGTTACGTTTATCATCCATGACCATGTTTTCTAAAAATGTTTTTATAAAATGTTTAAAATTATTCCATGTATGTTTAAATTCATTTTTACCCTTTTACCACATAGTATATAAGGAATATTTTTTTGTTTTAATACGAGGTACTTCTTGACTTTTCCGACAAAAGTACGAGAAGAATGTTTTTTTTAAACTTATATGTCATGAAAGGATTTTTAAAGTTTTATAAAACCATATTTTCATGAAGCTTCCTCCAAATGATTTCATGACTATTTTCAACAAAATCCTTTTCTTTTAAAATTTCAAGACATTTTGTGAAAAGAAAATGATTTTAAAGGAGAAAGGGTATTTTCCTCAAGAATTCATTTCAAGTACTTTTTTCAAAACTATTTTCCATCTAAGATGAAATTATTTGATATGTATGTTTCAAGTAAAATGTCTCTATGATTTAAATGGTTTCAATATTCTTATGATTGAATGATATCAATTGTTTATGGATTATGATGGCATGATGTTTAAGAATCCCATTTTATTACATGGGTTATGCAATGATGTATGATTTAAGATTTTGTGGCACACATAAGAATGGTATCATTATGAGATGGGTGGGACCTATATCTCCCTCCAATGCATTGGGTAAAGATTTTATATCGCATAAGATAGACATGGCTGGAATGGTAGGTTATACCGGTTCAGTGAAACAGGACTGAAATGAGAGTGACTCGGTTCAGAAAGGGACTTTGTCCACTAAGATAGTCTTGGCAATGATTCTTGACTAACAAGAAATGATTCTCTATGATTATGTGTGTATGCCACAAAGTTTCATGTTTTATGTTATGATTATTGGTATTACATTTCACTTGTATGATTTATCCCATGTTATGATATTATGAGCTCTTTTGCAGGTTAAGATTCCCAAAAGATATGTTCTTATGTATATGATGTGATTGATATTTCTTTTGTTTACCCTTACTGAGCATTTGAGCTCACCCTTTTGTGTTTTCTTTTCCACAGGATATAAAGAAAGGTTTTAGGTATAAAAAAAATAAGATCTTTATGGGAGATATTGATGATCTTTCACCACGATTAGAAGATTATATTCCGAGTTTCCAAAGACACTAAACTATTACGGTCCTTGTGTGTGTGTTTTGTTATGTACTGAGTATTCTGCAAAAGTAATGTAATATCTATGTACGTCAAGCTTCGGGTCTCTACATATTCACTGACTGTTAGGCACAGATCCTTGGGTGGTTGCCAACTGGGATTTGTCTCACACCCAGTTTGGGTCATGATTTTGGGCCCAAATAGATTATATTGTTGTAGGTGTAGATAAGGGCCAGAGCCCTTCTACATCAGGTACTTGATTGTTGTAGAGATGGAGAGCATGGTACCAAGCTGAGTCTTACGATGTTGCTAGAGTTTATTTGTTTTCCTTTTTACTTTAGTTTAGTACTGTATTACAGCATTGTTACTTGTTTGGATTCTTTCCTAGACATATGTATCATGAATTATTTATATATGTGTGCTCCAGTTGTTTACTACTTCCACTATTTACTTATTTAATGTTATTATTGCTTCCTCCATTGTTATCTATTTAGTTCTACTGTATTACTCTATCAATGAGGGAATAGTTTTCCCACTATCACACCCAAGACCCTCACTGCTAGTCAGCATCCTCTGGTGTTTGGTGAAATGTTTTTGAGGCCATGTGACCAACTAGGTACGGGTCACCTCTAGGGGGATTCCAGAATTGGGACATTACAGCAGTTGAGGATAAATTCATCTAGTCATATCAACAAATAATAATGCTAGAAAAGGGCAATGACACAGGTGTGCATCCTTATTTAAGATATATTAAATATAAATATATTATATTACACATTATGTGTTTTTTGTTTGTTTTTCCCTACTGTGACAATCCTTATCTCTTTAGGGTCCATGATGGGTTTCCATATCCCTCTCTTGTTCTGTGAATGGTATTCACTACTATTGAGATAAGGACCTAGAGGGTTACACACAATAGCGTATTCAAGAATCTTCCATATTCAGTTGAATATGTATATTGGACATGGTTGGCCCCACCAATGGGGTCTAGGATTTGTCTATGTAGATAGGATCAGCAATGCAATAAATAAATTCATATTATTAAAGTTAATAGTAATGGGAATTTAATTTATTTATTAAATTTATTTATAATTTTTAAGTAAATAAATGGAAAATATTAATTGAATTAATATTATTTTAAAATTTTAAAGGTTCATTTAATATTTTTGGGAATGAAAAGTAGAGTTAATGACTCAGGAAGTATCACGTAATATAATTATTATATTATAAGAAAATGATAATAATAATAATAAATGATATTTAGGACTTATTTCATTAGTCAAAATATTATTTATAGTGTGTTAATTATTTGGTGGTCAGGCTGGAATTTCTAGGTAATCACTATCACACTATAAATAGAGGAGAACTGAATTTTTTTCAATGACAATTCATGGCCTATATAGAGAGAGATGCTCTAGATCCAGAATCTCGGATTGATCTCTCTCTTTCACATAGCAAGAAAGGCGATGCAGTGGTTAACTTTGCTTCAAAGGTTTCTTCAAAACTCTATTCTAGCCCTTGGATTTCGACAATCAGTGCTTTCATAGTTTCTTGAAGCATGTATAGACGATCTAGAGGAATTTGGATTCAGATTATTTGATCAATGATTACTGATTACTAGGATATGTTGTGAATGGATTTGAATCTAAAACATATATTTTATGGTTTTAATTTGGTTCTTAATTTATTTTACATGTGATCCTCTGGAAGTAATCGGGGATCAATTCACCGGCATCGACAAGTTCATGCCAATCATCAGCGAAAAATTTTAAAATCCAATTTTATGGGATTATGTTACATACCTAATACCTTCAGTTTTAACCATAAAAGTTTGAAAATATATATATGTAATGGAATATAATGATTTTGGATCATTTCATCAATAACTTTCCTCTAGTTTTTAGAGGAAAAACTTACCCTGTTGAAACTAAAAGATAGATTAATTTTTTTAGAGATGATATTTAATACCTTACTATTTCTAGAGAATCAAAAGTGTAAGAACTTGGATCTTCATTTTAGGTATGGATATTTATTTCCGGTGTTTTTTAGGAAAAATGAAGAATTTGAATTTTTTATAAGTACAGGTTGTGTACTTAGGAGTACACGCCATTTACCTGGCTACCGCAGGTAGCCATGTATTGGTCATGTAATTTCCAAGTACATGGTCATGTGGACCACTTAAAGAGGGGGCTGGTTGAGGCATGTACATGGCATGTACATTAAATGAACATGTTGTGTACTTTTTCTTTTATTGGATTAATCAGACCGGGGTTGCGTCTAATCACCAGAATCATCTTCTTCTAACCTTGGTTCATCCAGGAGTGACCGAGAGTGATGATCAAATTCCAAGATATCATTCCTCTATCCAGGGTCCGATTTGAACTCTGGTAGGTGAGTTGTATTCCCACTGGTGATTTATTCCTTCTCCAAGAGTATAGCTTCCTAATTTCTCCTCTTTATTAAGTTATCCAAGGTTGAATTTTTTTGATCTTTTTGTAGATCTACATAATTATAGGCTAATTCAAGGGTCGACATTCAATAGTGTTATTCCTACGACATCAAGGTAGGTGGTTTATTTCCTTTAGGAGTTTGTCTTGGAGTTATATATTCCTAATTGATGATTACCCATGATTCGGGTATTTCGTGTTGATGGATTTAACACTATTATCATATGACTTAGTTTTTCTATTATATTAAGGGTTTTTGTTGATATATTATGCTAAATTTAATTTTTAGGTGACACCCCATGGGTGTGTTTCCTTTTTTGAAGTTCTATGTCCGTTTGGCGCAGATTATCTATGAGGAAGGACTTGTTTCCTTACCTTGCTTGTTAGGTTGGAATTTATTTCTTATTGTTGCTTGTTAAATGCATTTGTTATGAATTGTAACTACTTATCATTGTGATATTTGAGATTAATTTGGGCTACTAGATATTTTTTTTGCACAATTTTATTACATAGGGCTGTGAGAACCTGGTGTAGTTAGACCATAGGGGGAATTTATGTTGAGGGCTTACCCAGAGTGTTTGTGATATTTACATTATGAGACCATAGGGGAGATTGATGGTGAGTGCTCCCTAAGAGTGTCTATAGTATACCATTATGATACCATAGTGATAATTGATGTTGAGTTCTTCCTTCCTCATAGAGTCTGTAGTTTATCATTAAAATACCACAAGATGAATTGATGATGAGTTATTCCTCAAAGAGTCTTTTTCTTTTTGAGACCAAAGGGGTTAGACTATGTGAACTTCCCAGAGGGTGGCTATATCGTTATTATTTTTGTGACATGATGAACTAGAGGGGTTATTCTATGAGAAATTTTCCATAGGGTTGCTTTTGAATGATTCATTGATGGTGACGAGCTTTCCAAGCCAAAGCACAAGTTTGGACTCAGTCTTACTTGATTGTCAGATGGTCTTCTGAGATATTTTTTTTCTCTTACACAGGGGATACAGAACATTTCATAGATCCTAATATTTCATTATTCTATGTTTTGAATAATTGATAAATGTAAATTAATGTAATTTAAAACTGTAGGATTGTTTACTTTTGATTAATTCCTTGTTTATTGCTTCATTTTGCATATTGCCTACTATATATATTCATTGACAGTTAGGCATAGATATTTTGGTGGTTTCCTACTAGGATTCGTATCACACCCTATTTGGGTCATTATTTTCAACCTAAATAGATTGTATGGTTCCAGGTATAGATAAGGTCAAGCACCCTTCTACATTAGGTACCTGATTACTAATTGTTCTAGAGAGCATGGGAACAAGCTAAGGCTTGTGATGCTGTAGGTTTTTACTTGTTTTATTTTGTTCTTCAGTTTATTATGGTTTTTTCATCATTTTTACTTTTTTGGATGCTTTCCTATATACATGTGACATAAATCATTTATATATACATGCTGAAATTGTTTATACTATCAGTCTTCTGCTATTTACTTCTGTTGTATGGTATTACTACTTCTTCCATTGTTTACAGTTTTTTATGTTGTGCACCCTGCCAATGAGGGAATAGTTTCCCCATTATCACACCCAAGTCCCTAGATTCTAGTCGACAGCCTCTAGTGTTCGTGAAATTCGCTTGAGTCCATGTGACCAATCAGGTACGGGGCGCATTTGGGTGGAACTCAGATCTAGGATGTTACAATGTGGTATAAGAGGAGTTTCTTTTCTTCTTTATCTTGCTATTTTGATCCTATAGATAGGGATAGAAATAAATATTTTGTTGGTAATAATTTATTCCCAGGAGTAGCTAACCTTTGTACTGGGAAAATCCAAGTCACCTCGAAAACTACAATTTTTATGGTTTTTCATTTGTTACAGTTTATTTGATTTTATGTTTTTTTATTATCATTGATATTACTGAGGTTATATTTCTATTTCAACCCAATGATATAAGGTTATTCCATCTCATGAATCATATAGGCACTTTCTAGAGATCACATGTCATGCATTCTTGTCATACCATTTAGGGTGCATTACTAATTGAATGTTGTTGTGATAGTTGTTGTGCTAGATATGCATGTTGTTATGATATATTTCGTGGTAGAATACCTGCTATTTTGATAGGGTATTGGAAATTGTAAATTTGAATTTTAAAGGAATCCAAACTATGGTCACTTAGGTGTTATGGGCCCTATTGGATCATAATTTGGTGGATCATGTTTGAACTTTAATTGGATTCTGTTATTATATGATCTAAATAAGGGTTCCAAACTTTGATTCTCATGAGTATAGTCTCTCACGGGTCATAATTTTTCATTCCTTGAACAAATTTTAAGTTTTTAAGGGTTTCAGAGATGTTTTAGAGGTCTATTATCCAGAAACCCAGAAAACACAGTGTGTGTTGTCATGAACACACGCCATATGTTCTTCTGTTCAGGAAGAAACAACTTTTCTTAAGTACACGATGTGTACTGTATATACACACCATGTAGTATTTATCCATGTGACTGACTGTGTGAGTAGAGACATGGGGTTGGTAAATTTTTAGTGGAACACGCTGTGTACTGGGAGTATACGTCGTGTTGTAAGAACCGTGTATCCATCCATGTAACCAACAACACGGGTGGATAAAACTTAGGTTGTAAACGTCGTGTCTCGTTCTTACACGCTGTGTATATTTGACCATGTCTCTGACTGTGTGACTAATGAAACGAGTGGTAACTTAAGTGGTATACACCATGTGTAGGGTGAACATGCCATATAGTGTTACCCAGGAGAGAACTATGTGGTTTATCCATCTAAAATAACTTGGGTAGGAGGTAAAATTCAAGTACACATTGTGTCTGAGGATGAACACGTTGTGTGTAGGGGTGTTACACGGAAAAGTTTGGCAGAGGTACACGCCCATGTGAAGGCTTAAGGGAACACACTGTGTAGGACTTGTAAATTCTATGTAACCTTGTTTTGTAAAACATGAATTTTTTCTTCTCCTATTCCTTTATTTCACTTGTAAGTTTTAGTCCTTGATAATTTTGAACTAAGTTGTGTGCTTGACCTTGTAGAGTCATGCCACCGTGACGTCCTCTGCTTGTAAGTCAGATATAGGGCAATGACTAGACACCGGAAATGGTAGATCAGGGACCACCTACAAATACTCCCATCATGCCCATATTAGCACCAACTTTTATACCAGACATGGGTGTTGATGCATAGTTCTGAGAAGGATTCATGAGGTTTATGCATACCAACCAAGGAGCATTGCATCCTTCCCCGTCTACAGCATAGTTGATATGGGTATTTTAGTAGCATCATCATCCCACTTTCTTAGGGGATGGAGGAACTTAGGTTTTAGAGTCATGGTTATAATCCATGTTGTATATCTTCAAGCATCTAAATACACATCTTGAGATGAGTGTAAAGCTCACAACCTACATGCTTAAAAATTCCACCAAGAGATGGTGGGATGTGATATCACAAGCGGGATGCCAATGAGTTATGTCTTGGGATGAGTTACAGTGGCCCTCCAATGAATATTTATACTCGGATCCCTTTAGGTCTAACCAAGCCCAAGAGTTCATGGATCTAGAACAGGGTACTATTTTAGTCATGGATTATTCTTCTGGCTTCACAGATCTGCAGCGCTTCACACCCATTCCAAGGGATGATGAGTTATTTTTAGCCAGGAAGTTTGAGGATGGTCTCAGAAATGACATCTGATCCTAGGTGAACATCTTTAGGTTGACATCCATATCATTTATAGTCAACTAGGCACTGATTACCGAGCATAATTTGAGGTAGTATGGAGCTGTGAGCCAGGGCGGTTCAAAATCCAGAGTTGGTATTCCTCTGAATAATAGTAGGAAGCACTATAGGGAGTCTATGCATTGAGATCCAAGTATATGGGATATTCTTTAGGTATCTAGGTGGTATGCTACTAGTGTGGGAAGAGTGTTCATACAAGACCTTAGTGCCCGAGAGACCCATTTAAGTGTCAATATTGCTGTAAGATGGGCCATCTTCAGCACTATTTATAGTTTTTCTCATCAGTAGCTAGTGATAGGAGTTCTTCTATGACTCCACATTCAGAAGAAGGACCACCATTTTCTCATCAGTCTAGAAACTGAAGTTCATCTGGATGTTCGGACTGAGGTGGAATTCATGTCTGTGGTGGTCGTTCGGCAGGATTTTAGAGACAACAGGGTGGACTAGCTCAGGGTTGTCAGGTTGGGTCGCAGGGCCACATTGCAGGTCAGACTTTTATAATTGAGAAGACCCAGCAGGATCAGGATCTCGGACCCTCGACTGTTAGAGGTATGATTCTAGTTGCCTCAGTTTTAACTTATGCACTTTTTGATACAGCAGCTTCTCATAGTTTTATATCTACCATCATTTTGGAGAGCCTTAGACTCTATATCTTCACTTCTGAGGATGTTATGACATTGGAAACTCTGTTGGCGATTAGGATGACTAGTGTACATCAGTTCAAGGATTTCCTTATCAATTTTTGTGGGTGTCACTTATTATGGGACCTACATGTCTTAGAGATGATAGGATTCAATATCATTCTTGGAATGGATTGGTTAGTCTCTTTCTAATACTTTTTTGACTACTATCACCATAGGGTGAGTTTCACATCACTAGAGGGTGGGTCTTTTATAAAGAAGGGTGAATGGGATGTCCATGCGAGTAGAGTGGGACCTGAGCATCTTGGGTTGGGAGGAATTACAACCCAGATTTCTAGTTTATATCTGGATGACCTGGGGACTTCATAGATGGACTTTCCTAGAGTGGTGGATCATTTTAGGGATGTCATTCTAGATGATTTTTCTAGTTTACCTCTAGATCGATAGGTAGGTTTCTCTTTTGATCTTGTTCCAGGAGCATCACTGGTGTCCATTTCTCCTTATAGGATGGCTACACCATAGTTAAATGAGCTCAAGAAAAATTTAGAGGAGTTATAGGAAAAAGGATTCATCAGACCCAGTACTTCTCCTTGGGGTTCACCTGTCCTATTTGTAAAGAAGGAGGATGCTACCCTTAGACTTTGTGTGGATTATCAGAAGCTAAAACAGTTGATGGTCAAGAAATAATATCCCTTGTTGAGGATTGATGGTATATTTGATCATCATTGAGGATCTCGAGCCTTCTTGAATATTGAATTGAGATCTAGTTGTCATCAGTTGTGCGTTAGAACATCTGATATACCTCTTATAGCCTTTGGAGCCGGTACGGTCTATACAAGTATGTGGTTATGTCGTTCAATCTCACGAATTCACTAGCAGTTCTAATGGAACTAATGAACTGAGTTTTCCATCCTTACGTGGACTACTTTGTGGTTATTTTCATGGTTGATATCTTGGTGTACTCTCACACTTGACATGAACATGCCACCCATCTTAAGATCCTTTTGAGTACACTGAGAGAGCATTAGTTATATGCTAATCTCTCAAAATGCCATTTTTGGATGGACCATATTCACTTCATGGGTCATGTTATCTCAGAGACAAGAGTATCAATAGACCCAGAGAAAGTGAGATTAGTAATTTCCTAGGAGAATCTGAAGAACTTATTTGAGGTCAGGAGTTTTCAAGTGATTCCTATTTACTACATGCATTTTATACAAGACTTTTCACGCTTAGCAGTGCCACTAATAGGCTTGACTAAGAAGGGCGATAAGTACTCATGGACAGATTCTTGTGAGTTAGCATTTCAAGAGATGAAAGGGGGGTTTACATCCCCATAAATACTAGTCTTTCCAGAACCAGGAAATATTTATACCATTTACTTCGATGCATTAGGTATCAGACTAGGAGTAGTGCTTATTCAGGGGGAAGGAGTCATTGCATATGAGTCTTGGTAGTTGAGGCCACATGAGAGGAATTACCCGATGCATGATCTCAATTTAGATGCATTTGTGCATGCTTTGAACTATTAGAGACATTATCTTTTTAGAGAACATTTTGTGGTTTTCACTGACCATAAAAGTCTCAAGTATATCTTTACTCAGTGTGATCTGAATTTGAGATAGTGAAGGTGGGTTGAGTACCTTCAGTCTTTTGACTTTGTGTTTGCCAACATGCCTGGAAAAGGCAATGCAATGGCTGATGCATTGAGTAGGACTCAGATACAGGTAGTTCTGGAGGCCAGTAGTGAGTGGCAGCTTATGGCTTTATTCTCTAAGATACATTTAGAGGTGCACAACAGATAGCGTGTCATGCCCCGACCCCGGAATCCTTGGAGTCGGTGCGTTTAATAAACATTGTGTGTAATGTTTTTATAAAAATAAATTATAAGTAAATTAAACATCATGTTCCATATAGAGGATCTTTGTGGTTTAGGTTCTGGAAACCCATATACAAATTTTATAATCCTTCAAAAACTATAGAGAAAATACTCTACAAAGTTTCCACCAATCAGTGTAAATCAAATCTAATAAACCTATAAAATTTAAATTGAAACGTAGGGTGAGTATAAGAATACCTAGTAAGGGGTTTTTAAAAGTAATGTTTCAAATAAAACTCTTCATAAACTTCCCTTTAAAATATTCATAAAACATTTTCATAAAGAAAGCTAAAATACATGAAGCATAACATAATATTTTTCCAATAATAACCACTGAAGATTTTAAGGAACATTAACAGGGATACAATAAAACATCTTCCAATCATAAGCATTCTTATACAAAATATATGGTGTGTAGCATATAAATCAAGAGTTATTCTTACTTTACTAAGTGTGACAAGAGAAATTTCAAGTAAAAATTTTACAAATGAAAGAAATACATAATCAGAGTTGTGCATAAAATGATAACATTAATTTCTTTCCTTATTAACTGTAAATCATAAATTGGAAGATAAATTTCTTCCATTTTTATTAATGTTCAGAAGGTGAGTGCTGAATAAAAATTATGTTATGTGCATTTACTTCTTATGATACTCATATGTATAGGATCTTAACAAATTATATTCTACTATTTGAATATTCAATTGGTTAATTAAATATTATAAACATAATTAAGGAAGTTCATATACCGGACATTCTGTAACACTTTTTCAAGACCTCGTCCAACACATCTAAAAATGATTATGGCATCTTCCAAAACTATATATCAAATTGGGAAAGTCTTCATCCAATTCTACATATATTTGTATCAAGAGACCTATCGATGCATCGAGGGTCTATATCGGGCCCCACCCATCACATACTAAGTCCAATTCATTCCTTATATGTATAAATGTATTTAAATCAAATTATCCATACCACTTTGATTTATTAAATTATTTCTTTTATTCAAAGTGTCCCATACCACTTAGAATAATTAAATTTTTACTCTTATTCAAGGTCTCTCATATGACTTTGAATAATTAAATTCTTATTTACTAAATCATCATAGGTGATAAATAAATAATAAGTTGTTTGATTTCTCATATAAAATAAAAAAAATTCAAAACCCTTGTTCCACGGTAGTAAAAATTAAATGCATTAAAATACATGTTTATGACATCAAGATAGATATTACTCATGCTCAAATCATGCACTGATAAATGGAAATGACAAATGGACTAAATCATAAACTTAAATGAACAAAAAAAATAGTGAAAAATTCATCATGGGTTGAAAACATAATCAGTTTAAAAGTAAAAAAATTATTTCAGGTGTGGTATTAAATGAATAATTGTCTAGAAACCCATTACTTGTATGTATAACATAACACAAGGGTACTACCGACTAATTAACCCAAAGTTATAAATTTAAAAGCATGAAAATCAACCACATAACTTTCTAACAAAACAAATACCATTTAAACTTATGATAATAAGTATGTAATCTGTATATACATAAAGTGATTATAAAGGGGTTTTATTACTAAAAAAATTCTAAATTGATCTTCAAAAACCTTTCACACTTCAAAATACTTGTTATATCTTTTTGTAACCCTTTAAAAACCCATATTAATATTAGGATAAATCATATACATATATATACATATAACCATAGGTACTTTAGGGTTCTTCATAAAAACTTATGAATCCAATACATAATTTATGTATAATAAAAACATAATTTAAACCAAAGTTCAACATTTGAAAATCATAATGTAAAACTGAGGGTTTTTTTATAAATAAATACCTATATATATATATCTGTGTGTGTGAGAGAGAATACATACATATTTATAATTTCATGAATATAAAACGCCATGAACCCTAGCATGGTTCACATTCATTATGAATACCATTAAAATATAAGTTATTATTCCTTTAATAAAATAAACCAGTATAGTTTTATTAATAACATATGTGTGTGTGTGTGTGTGTGTGTGTGTGTGTGTGTCTGCAGTGAAACTAATTTTAGGTAAAAACATAAAACATTTTCATGATTTTCATGACAATAACATCCTTTAAAACTAATAATTTATTTTTATAAGACCATCCAATAAAATCAGTAGGTTTTAATAACAACCATATATATATATATATATATATAAACCATAAAAAACAAAGAAAGAAAAAACCTATGTCCCTCACCTGGTTCGAAGAAGAAGAAGGAGTCGAGCAGAGGTTGATGGAGGCACTGGAAGGAGAACAAAACCCGTAGGGTTTGAGTGAAAAATGGCCATATATATAAACTGTATATAACACATATTTTAAGGGAAACTTGCAAGGGATCTAAGTTAGTTCAGTTTAAAAAAAAGACCGGGTGCGTCTGTCCTATAAAAAAACAAGAAAGAGAAGGGGGAAACAAGGACAAACGGGTGTCACAGGTGTGTAAAAACTAGAGAAAGTGGGTATATATAAATATAATGGTGCGGTGCGAATAAGAAGAAGATGAGGAGAGGTGTGGAAAATAATGGATGGTCAGGATTAATTTCACCTTGATCCAACGGCTATAGAGAGACCGCGGGTTTCAAAAAATGAAGAATGGTGGAGATTATAACATGGTTCTAATCAAACAGTTGTAGTGGAAATAGAGATTTAAAAAGGTTCGGATGGATGAGATATAACCAATTCCAAATCAGATGGCTTATTAAAACACATAGGAAAAGCCATAGTGGTGGGGAATCGAAGGCCAAACTTATCAGATGGTCCAGATACCACACGGTGAGAACGGATGGTCCAGATTTGATTTCTACTGAAAATTTGCATCCCACATCAAAATGGAAGGGCTTCAGGACCGACCTTAAAAGAATTAATCCCCGATCATTCACTCAGAATTCCCTCTCCCCCCTCCCTGGTACCACCCCGTACCGGGTCTCTACGGGCGCACTTCTATTCCAACCATTGTCATTGTGCTGCCCCTCATGGTGGTGTGACACCTCAAAAGACCTATGTGTGAACCTCAGATGGCGCTCACGCACACACGCATGCCCACACAGGCACTCATGCCCTCATGTGAGCACTTTCAGCTAGATGGGGAGCTAAGGCTCGACAACCCCACTCCCTTGTGAGTGGTTCAAGTTGCCTCCCCTAGTTGGAAAGGGTTTCCCTAGGGTAATTTTTTCAATTAATGTAAGAAGTCACTTCTATAAAACATTATGACATAATTAAATATAAAGATGTTTAAAAACCAATGGACATAAATTTCTTCTTATGGTTATTAAAAACTTTCAAAACTATTATTTACATTAGTTTTATAAACATTTGACTTTTAAAAATATCAAACTTCAAAATCTAAATTCAAAGTCTAATATGTCATAAAATAAATCGGATACTAGTATTATATCTTTAAAATCCAAAAAATATTTTTTAATTAAAACCTTTTTTATTCATCTATGGATGAGATCATCTAAAGGTAAATTTTTAAAACATTTGAAATACTTAAATACCTAAACTAAGTATAGATAAAATACTAACAATAACCATAGTCATCAATTTCATTTTCCCAAGGTAAAACATATTTCTTTGTAAAAAAACCAAGATGTAACAAATGTGTACTTATCTTGGTATTTTCTTTAAAACACAAGGGTTATGTTTTAAAATCCATTTTAAACTTTGAAAAATTACCCTTTAACAATTTAAATAATAGATAATTACAAACATTTTTAAAGATGTAACTTTAATGGATACTTAAACACCGGGAAATTCCAATAAACTTAAATACTTAAAATCAAATAACCATAATACCCCACAACTATAAGTTCTTATAGATGCTATAGATTCAACAGTAACCTAAAGGATGAAACAGTAAAATTATAATTAAGTACTTATAAAAACATGATTAGGGTGTTCCAACTCAAATCATCTTGGCGAATATGGTGCTCATCATACCATCAATGCTCAGTTCAATCGCCATAGCTCTGGCTATAATGTTCTTCATAGTGGAAGACCCAAAGGGAATACACTATTTTCTATATTTGGTGGTCTCCATATGATTTTGATAGGTCTCTTAGTAGGTATCCTAGGGTAGTAAGGTTCCTTTGGCCTTGTGTAAATGTAATCATTTTCAGTGTTTCATTGAATAAAAAAAGTCATGTGTTTATTTTGAAAGTATTTTTTGTATAGTATTGAAATTAAAATAAGTAAAACCATAAAATATTATTATTACACATGAGTATTCGTTTCTTTCTTCTATAGTTGTTACCTCTACTCTACTGGATTGGGTGTGAATGAGGAAGCTATCAGATTCCGAACGCCTAGTCCTATGGGAAAGTGTTTTAGGTGAAGACCCTATCCCCAGGTGGACTATGGGAGAGGATGAGGTACTATGTTTTCATGGATGCGTATGGTTGTGAGAATACATATGTGAGGAGTTGATGTGGTATTTTCATTCCTCATTTTAGACATTTCATCCTAGTGTTACCATGATGTATCAAGATCTACACTGTTAGTATTGGTGGCTAGGTATGAAGAGAGATGTTGCTGGGTTTTTTTATGAGATGTTCCACCTGTCAACAGGTGAAGGCAGAGCAACGGTGACCAGAAGATATTTTACAGTAATTACCCATTCTTGAGTGGAAGTGTAATAATGTCATGATAGATTTTGTGATAGGTTTACCGAGGTTTCCTATAGGGAATGATGCAGTTTGGGTTGTCATTGATAGACTCATGAAGGTTGCACACTTCTTACAGGTCAAGGAGACCTTTAGTGTAGATGAGCTAGGAAGTTTGTGCATCCAAGAGATTGTAAGTTTTCATGGGTTTCCTCACTTTATAGATTCATAAAGGGATTCTTAGTTTATTTCTCATGTCTGGTAGGGACTATAGAGGTCTTTGGGTACACAGGTACTTCTGAGTACAACATACCATCCCCAAACAGATGGTCAGTCTACACAATTCAGGTTTTGGAGGACATGCTTTGAGCATGCATCTTGGATTTCTGGGGTTCTTGGGAGACACATATACCCCTAATGGAGTTTTCCTACTATAATAGTTTTCAGGAGACGTTTCAGAAGGAACCTTATAAGGATTTGTATGATAGGCCATACTGGTCACCTCTATGTTGGATGGAGGCAGGAGAGACAACTATACTAAGACCTCATCTTGTCCAAGAGACCACTGAATAGGTGGAGTTTATTTGGAAGAGTATGGCTACTACACAGTCTCACCAGAAATCTTATACTGGTCAACAGAGACAACCTATGGAGTTTGAGGTTGTAGATCAGGTTTTCTTTCATGTCACACCGAGGTTGGGACACAGGAGGATTCAGAGATAGGGGAAGCTATCACTGAGATACATCATGCCATTTGAGGTTTTGGAGAGAGTCAATTTGGTTTCCTATTCATTGCAGTTACCTCATAGGTATCAAGCTATGCATGATATCTTCCATGTTTCTCAGCTACGGTGTAACTTTTCTGACTCATCTCACATTTTTCAACTCAAGGAGGTTGAGTTGGAGGTGGATGCATCCTTTGAGGAGCACCATATTCAGATTGTGGATCATAGTACGAAGGTTATCCATGGCCATTCTGTTTCATTAGTATAGGTTTTATGGTGGTACAGGTGAGTACAGAACGAGACTTGGGAGAGGGAGGCTGACATTCGATCATAGTGGCTAGATTTTTTCAAAGTTTCTTCTTTGCCTCCCTTGGAAGGAAATTTGGGGACAAATTGCTTTAAGGGGGAAATTTTGTAAGAACCCAGATCCTTTTATCAGGTATGGATGTTGATTTTGGTTGTTTTGAGGAAAAATAAAGAATTTGTAAATTTTATAAGTACACGTTGTGTACTTAGAAGTACGTGTCGTGTACCCAGTTGTTGTGGGTAGTTGTGTACTGGTCGTGTAACAACTATGTAGATGGTCGTGTGTACTGCTTAAAGTGGGGGATGGTTGAGGCATGTACATGGCTTGTACATTAAATGAACTCATCCTGAAGTTTTTCTATTATTAGATTAATCAGACTGGATCGCGTCTAATCACCAGAATCATCTTCTTCTAACCTTGGTTCATCCAGCAGCGACCAAGAGCTACAATCAAATTCTGAGCCACCATTTCTCCATCCAAGTTCTGATTTAAACTCTAGCGAGTTTGTTGGATTCCCATCGATGAGTTATTACTTCTCCAAGAGTATCTCTGTCTTATTTCTCATCTTTATTGAGTTATCCAAGGTTGAACGTTTTGGGACTTTTTATAAATCTACGATGTTCTTGGCTGATTCAACGGCTGATGTTTGAGTGTGTTCTTCTTGCAACATCGAGGTAGGTGTTTTGTTTCATTTCAGAGTTTTTATTTGATTTATATATTCCAAAGTATCGATTACCTATGATTTTGTTATTTTATTTTGAGGAATTTAACCCTATTATCATATGACTTAGTTTTATTGTTAGATTAAGGGCTTTCATTGATATATTATGATATATTTCATGTTTAGGGGGCACCCCATGGGTGTGTTTCCTTTTTTGAATGTCTATGTCCATTTGGTTCAGGTTGTCTATGAGGCAGGACTTATTTCCTTGCCCTGCTTGTTAGGTTGGAATTGATTTCTTATTGCTTCTTGTTAAATGCCTTTTTTATAAATTTTAATTACTTAGACTTGTGATAGTTGAGATTAATTTGGGTTGTTGGATATTTTTTGTGCACCATTGTATTACACAGGTCTGTGAGAACTTGGTGTAGTTAAACCATATGGGGAATTGACATTGAGGGATTCCACAGAGTGCCTATCATATTTACATTGTGAGACCATAGGGGGGATTAATAGTGAGTTCTCCCTTAGAGTGTCTATAGTATACTGTTATGAGACCACAAGTGGAATTAATTTTGAGTGATTCCTTAGAGATTATATTGTTTATTGTTAAATGACCACAGGAGGAATTAATGGTGAGTGATTCCTTACAGAGTCTTTGTCTTTGTGAGACCAAAGGGGTTAGACTGTTTGAGCATCCTAGAGGGTCGTTATATTGTTATTGTTTTGGTGACATGTTGAACCAGAGGGGTTAATGTAACACCCGAGACTTTTATGAGAAATATTTTTGTTTTTTATAAATCATAAAAGGAATCTTTCACTACACACAACACTATCTTGGCTTGTTTTACACGCAATCGCGACCTTCCTCGATAGCTTGCGTCGTACGCAATACCAAGTTTCACTAAACAACGATATACTATTAAAATATTATTAAAACTAGCCGTTATGAATAGTAATAACCACTTTTTGAAATTTTATAAATTTTATTTTTCAAAATGGACTTCATTTTTGGATTCGTAATATCGAAATTAGCCTAGGGTGAAATTTTGGTATTTTTCTGAAAACTTTCAATTTTTGATGAATAGTGAAACCGCTAAGTGGTAGTTAAAAAAACTGAATTTTTCATAAAACTTAATTTTACCGCTTCTGTGAGTGGAATTTCAAAAATCCAAGAGACACGGTTGATGTCAGTAAGTAAAATGTGGTTCAATTAGATGAAAATAATTTTTGGTGAATAGTAACTTTTTACTTTTATTTACCACGATTAAAAGTAAATAGGGTAATTAAGGGTAAAAATGATATTATTATTACCCTAAAACATGTCTTAATTCTATTGGATAAGTGTAATTCGACCAAAAACAAACTTAGGAATAAAATATGACCATTTAGGCCCACTTGGATTAGATTAGGACATTTATTATTAATTTATTTAAAGAAGGGTTAAAATAGTTAAAATCAAAGTTTAATAAGTAAATAATTTTTAATATAAGGTTATAAATAAGATAAATTAGACTATAAATATTCTTTAGAAAGATAAAAATATTTCATACATAATGGTATTTTATTTGTAATTTTTAGACATTAAATAATTTAATTTATGTATGACACAAAGATGATGCAATAATTATCTTATTAATGAAATATTGACATAATTGATGTTATAAACACAAAAATAAATGTAATTTGAGACTTTTTATGAATTCAACTAATTTTATAGGTTAATATGACATGTTAGTATTGATTTAATTAACTTTTTTCGAACTAATCATTCTGTTATGATTTTCACAAAAATCAATTACTAAATAGTGTCAAAATTGACATAAAATAGTTTTTAAAACAAATATTATATTATTAATTGTTATTTTATTACTCGAAATCTAAGGTTCGGCGAAATGACTTAGATAAGGTTATATATATTAATAATAAACAACTTGGGGTTCGTTTGGCTGCTTATAGTAAGTTTATTAACCTTATAGTATAAGAACACAAGAAGACACGGTAAAAGTAAAATTATTTAACTTAATGTTAAATCTAAATGATAAGGTTAAAATAGGAACCTAAACTTGTCTAAATTATATCGGATGAGAGGATTTCGACCCATCCCCACCTTATCTTCTAAATATATCAATTCGGAGCTATTTAAAACCGAACTTGACTTTATAATAAAATAATAATTTTAGTTTTCCCAAAGGAGCCCCTCTCCTCCCTTATAAAAGGGAACCTCCTCCCCCTCTTCCTCACACCATTTTGAGCCTTCAATCTCTTCCAAACCCTGATAATCTCTCCTCTCCACTTCCCTAGAGACATCCTAGAGGTCCTGGTCTTCTTCAAAGACCAATTTTAGTGCCCTAAAAGAAGGTCTCAAAGAAGCACTTCAAAGAAGAGGTAATGTCTGTTATCGATTCTTTCATCTTTATTTCTTATTCCACTTCTTCTTCTTTAGTTGTTTAATTATGAAGTAATAACATAAGTATAACTCATATACTGATATTTTATTATAAGTATTAAACAACCCTATTTCACCATCTATCCATCCTACGGAAAATGAAATCACCGCGCGTGCGTACGTATGGAATACCGTCTCCACGCCGTGGTGTAATCTATTTTCCACCACCACCTTACTTGGATGGGTATAATGGTGTAAATAATGACTATATATGACTATTGTAAAGTTATATTAATTATGAAATAGTATACATACACTTCAATACAATTCCACGATCATGGGAACGATATCATCGCTCGTACGTACGTACGGAATACCGTCTCCACGATGTGATGCGACTCGTTCTACATGATTTTCATTGCATAATGATTACATAAATGACTTTAGTGAATAAATATGTTATATATTACACTAATACCATTATGGAAATTAGGTGTCTATAAAATAAAAATAAAAATAAGAATTTTTTCGACAAGACATGCATAAGAACAAAAAGTAATAAACACCCGAATAACAAGTAGTAATGAAATATTACTAATAAGAAGCTAAGAATATGACCATATATGATATCATAAAAATAAGTATGATTCTGTAATAAGTCAATAACATTATTTAAATCATTATACATGAGGTTCGGACACATACAAAGCATATCGGACCTAAGGTAAGGGAAAATATCACAATCTCATTTTTATCCGAGATTGTTTATACTTTGGTATTTACTGGGGTGTATTTTATCATCCACATCCATGTTTCCTCAATATGTAATATTATTTACATCCACTTACAATTGTTTAAATCCAATTTTACCCTTTGGTGAGTTTTTAGTAAAAGATATGAAAGGAATCATTTTTCGTTTTTCGAACGAGGTACTTTTTGACTTTTCTGACAAAAGTATGAGAAGAATGTTTTTTTTAACTTATACGGCATGAATGGATTTTTAAAACATTATTTCCAAGAATCTTACTCTACAAGTTTTCAAGTTTATTTTTAATCAAATTCTTTTAGTTTAAAATTTTATGACATGTTAATAAAGGAAAAAGGTTTTTAAAGTAGAAAGGATATTTTCCTCAAGAATGGAGTTCAAGTGTTTTATCAAAATTATTTTCCATATAAGATAATAAAGGGTTCTGTTTCTATCCCTATTATTACATGGATTTGATTATATTGTGATGGAAATATTTTTATGAATTCCTTTACCTTATATGAGTTGTTTTGTGATGTCATGATGCTTAAGATTTCCATTTTTATTACATGGGTTATGCTATGATGTATGGTTTATGATTTTGTGGCACACATAAGAATGGTATCATTATGAGATGGGTGGGACCTATATCTCCCTCCAATGCATTGGGTAAAGATTTTTTATCTCATGAGATAGACATGGCTGGAACGGCAGGTTAAACCGGTTCAGTGAAACAGGACTGAAATGAGGTGTGAACTCGGTTCAGAAATGGACTTTGTCCACTAAGATAGTCTTGGCAATGAGTCTTGACTAACAAGAAATGATTCTCTATGATTATGTGTGTATGCCACAAAGTTTCATGTTTTAAGTTATGATTATTGGTATTACATTTCACTACTATGATTTATCCCATGTTATGAGATTATGATTTCTTTTGTAGGTTAATATTTCCAAAAGTTATGTTCTTATGTATATGATGTGATTGATATTTCTTTTGTTTACCCTTACTGAGAATTTGAGCTCACCCTTTTGTATGTTTTCTTTCCCCAGGTCAGGAAGAAGGTTATTAAGTAAGATATGCCAAAAGGGACTATAGATATGATTAAATAAATGGGAGACTATGTAGATGCTTTATGAACCAGTTGTTTATGTTTCCCAGTTTCTAAAGACGCTATACCTATACGGTCCTTTCATGGTTTTGTTATATGTTGTAATAAGTATGCTCAAATTTTGAAGTAATAACAATGTATGTAAAGTATGGGTCGTTATAGTCAAACTGTGAGAACTTTCTTAGAGGGTTTCTTGTGAATGATTGATTAATGGTGACAAGCCTTCCAAGCCAAAGTACAAGCTTGGACTCATTCTTAGTTGATCGTTAGATGGACTTCTGAGAAATTTATTTTTCTCTTACACAGGGGATATAGATCATAGGATAGATCCTAGGATTTCATTATTAAACCGTTTGGCTAATTAATAAATGTAAATGAATGTGATTAGAAATTATAATATTGTTCAATTTTGAGTACTTCTTTTTTTATTGATTCATTTTTCATATTGCATGTTATATATATTCACTGACAGTTAGGCACAGATCTTTTGGTGGTTGCCTACTGGGATTCATCTCACACCTTGTTTGGGTCATGTTTTTTGACCCAAATAGATTATATAGTTGTAGGTATAGATAAGGTCAAGCACCCTTCTATATCAGGTACTGTATTGTGGATGGATCTGCAGAGCATGGGACTAAGATGAGGCTTGCGATGCTACAAGAGTTTACTTGTTTTCTTTTGTACATAGGTTTAGTACTATTTTTTCAGCATTGTGACTTGTTTAGATGCCTTCCTAGATACATGTGACATGCCTCGTTTATATATACATGTTGTAGTTTTTTATACTATCAATCTTCTGTAGTTTACTTTTATTGCATGGTATTACTGCTTCTACTGTTGTTTACTATTTGTTTTTGATGTGCACCTTGTCAATGAGGGAATAGTTTCCCCACTATCACACCCAAGTCCCTTGCTACTAGTCAGTAGCCTATGGAGTTTTGGGAAATGCTCTTGAGTCCATGTGAACAACCAGGTACGGGGCACCTTTGGGCGACACCTGGATCTGGGACGTTACAAAAAGGTAACTCTTACTATTTTTCATATTTAAGGTGAATCAAATTTGTGTTGATCTTTTGTTAATAATACCAAGTGGAAAAAATGATATTGATACCATTGAGTTTATTGTATATAATGAATTTAAAAAAATAATTTTATGATTCAACGTTATTTGAATAAAAGATTTATACCATTGAAATAAATAAAAGATGAAATTATTATAGAAATTCTATAAAGAATTATCATATTTTAAGGGTATAAAAAATATTTTATTCTTGGTTGTTTTGGAAATACTGATAAAATTTAGTTAGTTTTGAAATAATGTCTATGATGGGGTTTGGTGACTGAAAAATTTAATACATATGAGGTTATTGTCCAATGTATTGAAATGTTTTTGATATAGTATTTATAAAATTATGCATCTTATAAGATGAATTATAATATCCAGTCACACTATAATGAAAATAGGACACCAACTAATTGGAAAATTTGGAGGTAAGCCTCTTATAAGTACTAAATGTGTTTAAAATTTTTTAGGAGTGTCATTTTTTTAATAATGTGGTAATTTTTCACATATCGATCATGATTGGAAACAATTTAAAAATTGACAATCTAATAGAAAGAAACCAAATTGTCGGTTGGTTGTAAAAAAACAAATTACAATGAAATGGGTGATCGCACTGCGATTCACTGTTTCATTTTCACCCTTAAACCGTTGTGATAAAGTTGTTTTATATTGGAAATTATAAAAATAAAAAAAAATTAATTCCATGTTTGAATAGCTTATTTTGTTTTTATCACTGTTAAAAAGGGAAATGTTACATGTTTTGACTATTTCATTGCAAGAGGAGGTGATTTAGAAGGCTCATGATGATGTCCAATAAAAATGGGTCAAGCTGTGCAAGATCCATGCACACCAATAGACTCATACAACCACTGCTCCTAAAACGTGCATCCAAATGGGATGAAATTTTCTAGGCTAGTTCATAATTAAGTGGGATACATTTCATCTGGAGTAATCCAAGACTCATTTGTCTATATGTTATCCCAACCGACCTGATCTGTCTAACACACTGAATCTGTACGAACTCAACAGTGGTGTGATGTGATCTGTCCATATCTTGGGATCTATGGGTCCAAATTGTTCAAAATGTTTGGTGGGGAAATCCAAGAGGTGGGGATACAACTTTTTTATTTTCTTCAAAGTGATATAAGGCTATCTGGAGGTAGAAACCTATGTGACAAGTGGTTTTAAGAAATATATGTGCTCAAAACCACATTCTCATTTTCCAATAAAATGGCACCTTGGGCTCCCCATTTGTGAGTTAGACTAGGAGGCAAAGCTATACCAATTTAGAGACCCCAATTATTCCTTTATTCATCTTAGAATTTCTGGAGGCCCCTATCCTTATAGGGGTATCAATCATGAAGAAGGAGTTCCACCCAAGCTTCCTCCTCTTCCCGATGTCGAGCTAAACGGTCGACAATCATTTTGAGGGAGATACACATACTTGGGAGGGAGTTCCAACACTTGATATTATACTGGTTTTATATAGTTTATGTGATAAATATTTCACTTATGTTTAAATTTGATTCACCTATCCTCTGAATACATTTATTTCATTGTAATTAAGTGCAATACTTTTTATCTCAACACTGATTAGATTGAGATTTCAAGTGGGAATCTTGTTTTGTTCCGATTGGAAAAGACAAGAGTCCTATTTATCTCACACATACATAATATTTCAGTATGATTTGGTAGCCTTTCTTTTCAATGTTTTATACCCAAACCTTATAAACACGATTGTTGTGTCAAGGGGTGGTACTTTGAGCATCATTTTAAGAGGCAAGAGGAAAGTTGAGATCTTGACAACCCTCAACCAAAGGGTTCCATTAAACCATATGTATTTTTCAGAATTATGAACTCAAAAATATGTGTAGTGAAATTTAAATTATCTCCTTATCTCATAATTATAAAACACCACTTTTATTTATCAACTATTAAACTCTTTAAATCAAGTAATTTTCTTAAAACTTTTTTCAAACCACCCCCCTATTTTATTCTTATTATTAAAAAAACACACTCTAAACCCACCAATTCTCATTGAGAGATGAACTAGGGTCTGACCTAGACTAAAAAAACCTTAAAATCATAATCAATTTCACGTGTCATGACAACGTGGTCGAATTTTGGCGTCGTTGTCGTGGAGCACTTTGGTTTTAGTGCATGTTTTTTATAAGATTTTTGGAATTTTTGTGAATATTTATTTGTTTTATCTTCTACCATTTCATATAAAATTGTGTTCTAATTTATTTATTCTATAGTCTATGTGCATGAATCATTCTATTCTGGGAGACTTACCACCTTTTCAACTCAAACTAGAGAGGATCTTACGTCAGCGACGCCGAGATGCACAAGACAACCCTTCGAAGGAGGACACACCATAACTCGAGACTTTTCTAAAACCATCTTCTTCTAGAACCAAATTAGAACCTGAAATTAATGTGTTAAAAATGGATGAAAACAATTTAACACTAAAATAATTAACCTCACCAGATGTTGATATCCAACCCACTTACATTCAAATTCAAGGCAGAAGTTACATCCAAGTAAGCTTCGTTCCCACTAGTTTGGACCATACATTGTTACTAACATCTCTCCATTTGGTGTTTTTCAGGTTCAAAATAAAGAAACCAATCAAACCTTCATAGTTAATGGGAAGCGACTAAATCACTTCCACGAAACCCTTCTGGAGTCCCAAATGGAGGAACTCCAAGTTGAAGAAACAGTCTGCGAATGACACCCACTATGTTTTATCCTTCCTTCATGAATTCTATTTTTACAGTGAGGACACTGCACACTTTGGGTGTGGGGAGATGGGTATATTACAGGGTTAGTTATGAATAATATTCATCATCTTTCTTATTTTTCTTTTTTTTTATCTTACGGAACTGTATTTTTACTTTCCCCCTTCCCTTAACCTCGCCTTTGTTCTGGAATATTACTTTTTTTATGCCCAATATATCAAGGAAAATGATGCATGTTTAATCATGGTTGTTATTTAAAATTCATGTGGAATATCTTTATTTCATGTTGTTTTGACATTCAAAAAAACAATTCTGATGAAATTTTCATTTCAGTAAGAATTCAATAATATGGTGTGACTTTCTTTGGAAATTTGTTTTGTTGTTGATGATATAAATGGTTGTATCATTTTGAAACCTTTGAGAATAATAGTGCCCTTTTATGAATATTTTAAAGGAAAATTGTATCACTTAATACCTCCACACATTGTTTTCACCCAAACATGATGTGTGAAAATTTCTTACTTAATGGAAGGTAAATATAAGTTAGGTGGATTTTTCTCTACTTTCCAAAATCATTTGTCCATACATTTGTTCCTTATCCGATCTATTTTATTACTGTACCAGATTGACCTATGTGTGTGTACTTTTTATCTAATGGTTATAAGCCCTCAAAAAAAAGAAAAATAATAAAAAAGGGTTGTATATTGTGCAGGTAAAAAACCACCCTTCCTCAACCTTTGATCTTGTTATAACTATTACAATTAGTTTCATGAGGAGATCAAACATGGGTTGGGAGAAGAGTTTGAGATTTGTTCCAAGTGAAACTTTTGAAAACTTAATAAATAAGGGGAGTTAATAAATTTAAAACAAATGGGTAAATCTAGGTTGGGAGCTTATGTTTTGACTTTTGGGAATGATTAAGTGAGTGGGTCTTGAAATTTTATTACACAGGATGTGGGACAAGTTTGGTGGAAAGGATCTTGTAAGTAGGAAACTATTAAAATAACTTATATTTACTCGATAATAGGTGGAAGTAATAGCATGAAATGGTTGTCACACACACATGGAGAATTAGTGACATGACTAAATTTTGAATTATTTTCTTTTATTGGTATCGTGCATCTCTTGGAATTTCATTTGGATACAATTTTTAAGACGTCTTTTTCGATGATCATTGAGAATAACTCCTCAGTGTGATTTTTGATTTGATCAAATTTCTGTTAGGAATTTAATTTTAATTGAATGTTAAATATTCATGAATTTGGAAATATCTACATACATAATTTTTGGAATTATGTATTTTCCCAGGAGTGCAAATGTTTAGGTGTGGGGTTGTGATTGCTCTGCGATTCACTGTTTCATTTTCACCCTTACACCACTGTGCTAAACTTTTTTTATATTGGAAATTATAAAAATAATAACAATTTGAATTATAATTTTGAATCATTTATTTTTTTGTCACTATTAAAAAGGGAAATTTTACTTTTTTGATGATTTCATTGCAGGAGGAGGTGATTTGGAGGGCCCATGATGATGTCCAAAAAAATGGGCTAAACTGTGCAAGATCCATGCACACCAGTGGACTCATCTGCTCACTGCTCATGAACCATGCTTCCAAATAGTCTGATATTTTTTAGTATATTCCATAATTAAGTGAGATACATTTCATCTAAAAGAACCCAAGACTCATTAGTCCATCTGGGGGCCCAACATACATGATCTATCCAGAACACTGAATTTGCACAAAGTCAAAAGTGGTGTGTTGTGATCTGTCCATATCTCGGGCTCTAGGTGTCCAAATTATGCCACACTTTCAGAGGAGACATCCAATAGGTGGGTCTACAAATATTTTATTTTCTCCAATGTGATATAAGGATATCTGGAGGTCTAAACCCATGTGAAAAGTGGTTTTAATAAATCTTTGCACTCAAAACCACCTTCTCATTTTCCTATAAAAGGGTTCCTTGGGCTCCCAATTTTTAAGTTAGACTAGGAGGCAGAGCTCTGCCAATTTGGATACCCCAATGAGTCCTCTATTCATCTTAGAAGTTCTGTAGGCCCCTATCCTTATAGGGGGATCAATCATGAAGAAGGAGTTCCACCCAAGATTCCTCTTCTGACTGATGTCGAGCTAAATGGTGTATGATCATTTCGAGGGAGATACACATACATGGGATGGAGTTCTGTCACTTGATATTATACTAGTTTTATAAAATTTGTGTGATAAATATTTCACTTATGTTTAACTTTGATTCACTTCTCCTCTAAATACATTTATTTTATTATAATTAAATGAAACACTTTTTATCTCAACACCGATTGGGTTGTGATTTCAAGTGGGAATCTTGTTTTGTTCCGATTGGACAAGACAAGAGTCTTATTTATCTCAAACATACATAAGATTTCTGTATTCTTTGGAAGACTTTATTTTCTATGTTTGATACCCAAACCTTGACAACACGATATTTGTGTCAAGGGGTGTCACTTTGAGCATCATTTTAAGAGGCAAGAGGAAGGTCGAGATCTTGACAACCCTCAACCAAAGGGTTCCATTAAACCATGTGTATTTTTCAGACTGATGAACTCACCAAGATGTGTAGTGAACTTGAAATTATCTCCTTATCTCATAATTATAAAACACCACTTTTATTTATCAACGATTAAAGTCTTTAAATCAAGTCATTTTCTTAAAACTTTTTTCAAACCACCCCCCTATTTTTTTCTTCTTATTAAAAACACACACTCTAAACCCACTAGTGCTCCTTGAGAGGAGACTTAGGGTCTTCTATAGACTATAAATAAACCTTAAAATCATAATCAATTTGAAGTTTCATAACAACACAGTCAATGGGTGACTATAAAAATGTGTTGTGAAATTTTAATTATTGATGGTTGATATCAGAAATATTGTCAGATGAAAAAGGAGGAAACATAATTTTCTTCTAATATTGTAGAAGTTGGTACATCAGATGAAGTTCTTATAGATAATTTAATTTTTTAAATAATTTTTGATAATTTATTTTTTTACTATTCATATATACATTCTATTATATGGGGAAATTATCTAGTAATATGGAAACCACAACACATTAAAAAAGAATGGAAATTTTATAAAAAACTTGTAGGGGAGGTATTATAGTAAAAAAATATTTATTATAAACTTTTTAAAATTATCCATGGAGTTAAAATCTCAAAATATACAATCAATATATATAATACATATTGATGTTATTTTGGGAATTTATTGGATTTATTGTTATCAAAACAAGAAAAATTATATTGAAAATATTGTTATATTTTATTTTCATATTGAATTTTAGTTTTTATTTAATAATTAGATAATACATTTGGTTATATAATAATAATATGAGGAACTTATGAAAGTTATAGGTGAAATTTATCTTTCTCATATCATTGAAAAGAATGATATTATGTGACTTATTTATTTTCTTTTAATAAAGCAACATTTGATGTATTTCATGATTATTTTCCTTGTGTAATTCCTAATTAGGAGGTTGAATTCACTATTTAAATATTTTTTTATGAAAATATAATTTCAAAAACCCCTTATTGAATTAATCTAATATAGCTATTTGTATAATAAAATCAATTAGAAGAATTGATTGATAACAGTTTCATTTATCTTATAGCTTCACCATAGGGTGCCCTTATTTTATTTGATATGATGAAATATGTTTTTATGATACTTTTAATTGATTATATAGAACTAAATAATGTTACTATTAATAAGCGGTATCATTTTCCTCATATAGATGACTTATTCGATGTTCTATAGTTAGATTAGTATTTTGTAATGATTATCCATAGGTTTTGATACCATTAGTTTAGTGTAAAAGGATACATACATACATATATATATATATATTACAACATTTAATATGAGGTAATGGCATTAACATTTTGTAGTTATTCTTATTGTATTAATGAATTAATCTATATTATTTATAGATTTTATAAATACATTATTCATAAAATGTTTGTAAAAATTTGTTATGGTATTTAGTTTATATATTTTAGTATATTCTAATTTAATAATAATAATGAGAAAATATTTTTCATTTTTCTCTTAAAATTATGGGAATTAGTTATAAGGAAAATTTATTAAATGAAAATATTATATAAACAAAATAGTATAACATTGGAATATACCAAATAAAGATGTTGAAATAGGGAATTCTGCTAAAAATAATTTGGTTGATTAATTTTCATGACCAGTTATTATCACATAGATTTATATAATTCTTGTATAAATGGTTTATTAATAGTGTTTTATTATAATGTTTCTCTATTTTCTATTCCATTAATAAAGATAACATTGAATAATGATAATTTCATTATGGAAATATGAATTTAAGGAATGTTTTTAGGAGTTAAAAAGTATATTTTTTAATGATCTCATGTTAGTATTTATATCATTAAATATAGTATATGTGATTTATATGGTTTCCTCAACATAGGGTTTTTTGTATTGAATAATAATATCTAGGAAATATGATATACTTCTCAATAGTTGAGGCCCCATTATAAATATTTACCAACACATGAAATATACCTTTTTGTACTTATTTATGATTTATAATTTTGGAGGCATAATTTATATTGGTAAAATGACGATATATATAAATATCATTAATACTTAAAGTGTTTATTTTCACAAAAATAATCCAGAATATGGTAATGGAGTTGTATGTAATTTATAAGAGATTAAAATATAACAATTTTTTGTCATCAATTGAAGGAAATAAAAGTAGGATAATCTTTCAGTCAAAAGGATAATGCATCCTTAACAACATTTTTTTAGAATATGATGTATTATTTATTTATTAATTGAATATATAAATGGAAATTGTGCCTAAGAAAAACATTTCCCATTTGGATCAATTAAGTATATATTAATTATTATTAGTAAGATTAATTCATTAAAACAAATAATATCCTTGATTAAAAGCTAAATCTAATTTGATATAGGAAGGAAAGTTATAGGAATTTAATATTGATTATAATGGTTTCATCAAATTTGGGAAAAGGTTATGTATATTTTATGGATCTTAGTTGATTCCTTAATTATTATGTGGGTAACACATATACCTATATTATTTTAATATAGGAATTACAAAGATTTATAGAGTTTTATTATAGTATTTTTTGCGGGGAGGAATGAAGAGTGATATTGATGATTTTATCTTCAAATGTTTTTTTGTAAAAATTTAAAATATGAAGAAAATCTACTGAAAGAAATTATTTAAGATTAATCAATTACAAAATTGGAATGGGAAGAAATATCCACAGATTACATAATGGTATTACAAAATACATCTAAATAAAATAATTCTATATTGGATATTATTAACTATTTGACTAAATCCAATAATTTTATTTTCATTGAAGATAATATTTGTTTCTATGATATTTCTCATCACTATCATAAATAAATAGAAAAAAAATTATGTATTTCCTCCTTCTATTGTTTCATACCATGATCAATGGTTTATGAAAAATTTGTGGTATGTGATAAAGTATTATTTACGTACTGATTTAGGTCTTAGTAAATATTTTCATTCACAAACTAATAAATATTGTAAGAGAAAAAATTTAAACACTAAGTGTCATTATTAAATATGATCTATTTAGTTATCAAGGAATTTCATATAAACACCATTATTTGGTTTATTTTATTATTAAATTAGATTCATTCATGTATACAAATGGAACCTTTTGAGGCATCACATTTGTAATGTACTAGTTTGTTTCATGTGGTATAGATCTTTTATATTTCGGTTTGAACATTTTTATTATCTAAATGAATGTTCATAAAGCTTTGAGGAAGGGTTTGAGAGCATGCATGGATTTTTCAGATCCCAGACCTCTGGATTTTAGGGAAACTATTTTGGGTGAATGTTTGGTTCATGGTTGGTAGTAACTATGAGACTCAACCATTCCACCCATATATATAAGTGCACATTTTGAAAATCAATGTTCCAGAGGCTTCATGATCATGAAAAATTGTGCAGCTTTTTTATAGTGTTTAAACACATGGTTATAAAAAGGTTGTTTGTCTATGAACATAACCATGTGAAGAGGTATGGAATAGGGAAAGTGAGTATTCATGGTTGTAACCTTGTTTGTCCAACTCTGGGACCAAACCATGCACCGTTTTAAAATTGGGTGAAATTTCAATTTTATCTTATTTTCTTTTAACCTCACACAATGTTTTTCTTACTCTATTCTAAAAAAACCTAATCCCTCATATTGGATATATCCTTTTCCCTAAAGGATATTAATTGAGCCTCCTCCTCCATCCAGAGTCTATTTCTCCCAATACTTGGAACATTAGATAGACACAGTTAAGTTCTTTAATACACCTCCTTCCATTCATCTCTTATCTCTCCCTATGAAATGCTAAATCCAAGTGATATAAGATTCCCTATTTTTAGTGTATTCATATATTCTTCTGATTTTTTCCATTCTAGATTGGATTAAAGAATGATAATGAATAATTACTCTACTTACCATCTAAGGTAGGCAGTCTATACATTTTCCCTAAAAGTCTTGATTTTTACAGCTTACATCATTATTCAGCATTCCATACCCTATGTGAATTACTTATAAAATGCATAATAATTTAAATTAATTATTTATATCAGATTCATGATATGCCATAACTCCCTTCGTTATAGTTGTAGGTCACCAACCTCATACCAAACCAACACTTGAGTTTGTTTTTATTAAATTTAGACGAGCTAGCCACACATTTGAGTTGGTCAAGCTTTCCACTTTTGAGTGGAAGTCATATAAGATTTTGAATGGATTTTTTAATATTGAAAAATCTCTTCACTCCTTATGAAATATAAATGGATGGTAAAACCAAAATGGAATATTTGGTGATTTTATACAATATAGGTAAACTCTTGGATTATGATTAACTATGGAAATGGATTATATTATTTCATAAACATTAACATGACTCCTCTTTTTCACATGTAAGTGAATTGTTTAATGAAATGATTATGATGATTTAAATTAGTAAAGGGAATGGAAACTAAAACAACCCCCTTAGATACATTCTATATAAGATTATCAATAATGGATGAAATGGTATATAACAAATGTGGGGTATCATGGTATGGAACAAATGACCCATTTGTAGATTTCAAATTTTGATTCCTTGGATTATTACCTTAGATATAGTTATCCTCGGATACCTCATATTTGTTCCCTGTTCTACAAAAAATTCATTGCCATGTACCATTAGAGATTATCTATGGAATTAAAGAGGATTCCTCAGCCATAGGACCTGGTTTCCTGGACAAAGTAAGTCTGCATTATTCTGAGTTTATCTTTGATGAGTTCCTTAAACTCAAGGAGGAATCCTTGATCAAAGGACTTGGGTCACAAAATACATAGGTCTAATACATGGTATGATCTAAGTATGTTGATTCTTACTTTATTATACAATTATTCATCATTTACAGACTTATTTTGATGAAACATGTATTATTATATTGGGTTGGATCACTTTATCATTTATGACTTCATTCATATTATAGTTGTGCACTGTTACAAATTATATTCATAGAATGTAGTTTTTATAAAAACCATTGGTTGTGTCCAACTGAGTTTTTATTAGACCCTATTTTGAATTTCAATTGGTAACTAGAAATACTTCATGGATGCATGTATGGACAAAAAAAATAATCCATCTATGGATGTTTGAGTTTCGGTACTAGGATGGAGGATGGGAGAAGAGCAATAAGATTATGATCATGATTATATTATTCATATCCTTTTGATCATTTGGTCATTTTTTATATCATGTTTTTATGTCTATTTATTTTTTCTCATTTTCTCATTTTGTATAGGATACATACATGACGTCATTTTGTGTGTGATAGTTGATGTGGTTCTATTTACTATTCATGTTATTGCTTCCTTCATTTATTTATTTACCTATATTATTAATTCATTCCACTACCAGGTTATTATCTATTTTCAATGTGAATCTATCTATTATGTACCACTGAATCCCACTCTTCTAATGGTGGTACAGAATCCCCACTTCACTATCATTAACCCTCACTTCTAGTCAATAACCTCTCATATATGGGGAGGCACACTTTATTCTAGGTGGATCTCATTTTCATTTACCGATCAATGAATCATACCCATCATGATACAAGTTGTATAAAAGGTATTTTTCCTTTTTCATTACAATATTGGGTTGGTAGAATGGATACTATTAAGTTATTTGGATTTTGTAATGATCTTGTGCCTTATAATAACTAACCATGTATGGGGAAAAGATATGTTTCATGGGTTGGAATATGATGACATGGATTTTTCCTATTTGTTTATATTGATTTCACTTATGGGTGATACGTGTTATTTTTTATTACTATGTAAATTCATATTACCCTTTCTAGTATGGAATGAAGGTTTTATCACATGCATCATTATAGGCGCCTAAGGATTCAAATGTCATGCATATGTCATGATATATTTATTTTAATATATTCATTTTATGTAATATATTGTAGTGCCTTAACATATATATTTATAATCTAGTTAACATTTATTATATTAAAGGATAAATAATTGGTTAATAAATATTTCTTCATCAAACTAAACGGTGTTCTTCTATATAGATTGATGGTGAACCTCAATTAACAAATTATTATATGTTTGAGCTATGTAACCCTGGTTACACAATATGGGATGTTAGTTAGTTGTGATTATAAATATTCAAAATGTAGTTTATAAGGATAGTACATCTAAAAATAAAAAATGTTGATCCATAAAATCAAGTTGTCACAAATGAACCAGTGACATTGTAATACATAATGTAAATGTATGGTTGTAGTTACATGGCGTACCAATTGTAACATATAATTCTTAAGTCTTTATAACATGGAAATGGTAACTCATTTAACTCGGCCTTTATATCAATATAAGTATAAATATACTTACTAATAAAACATAAATGGATAATTTTATATTAAATGGAGATTAAAATTTCAATTTAAAGGGATATTTCCCATATAATATGAAATTGAAAATCAATATACCAAAATTGTTGTCGTGAAAAAGATAAATTTCTATTGACCCAACCTTTGTAGCATGAAGTTTGGAGTGTCTCTTATATTTCTTTATAGATTGTTATATCACCTAAACCCTACGTTATAAGTAGTAAGAGAGGTGTTTACCCCTTATATGATGGTTTGTATATGTTCTACCATTTTACCTAGGATCTATTCTATTATCGAATATTATATCAAGTTTTTTATTTCCATTATAGTGATATTCCTCCATCACGACCTCTAATCATGATCCAGGAGGGTGGTGAAGACCATGCTCTAGAGGTGTGAGGCATGAGCCACTAGTGTTACCTCATATATTTCCACCTGTGACACCTGCTAGTTTTATTAATTCGTGTCCCAATGGTCAGTTCTGAGAGGTTTTCCTATGACTCATTCTATAACACCTGTGATTTTATGGTATGTATCTTCTTAAATAAATTCAATTTAATTGATAGTTTTCTTTTCACAAATTATTAGTGATATATAATGAAATATTAACAAGACCATTGGAATAGTAATGTAACCCTTAGGAATAGTAATGTGGAAATTAGAATAATAATATCACCTATGAAATTATAAAAAAAAATTAACTATCTCATAAATGATAATGTGATCAATTTATATCATATAACAAGTAAATAAATATTTTAATAATGATAAATTAAGTGTTGTTATTTGTTGTGAAAATTAAATGTTTATTTGTAATTTTATAATTAATATTTTAATTTAAAATAAATTTTATTTTCATAAAATAGATTCATAAAATAATATTTTTTCATCTTATGATTTTTAAATAATTTAATTAATACTTAATTAAATTTTTAAACTATTATAAAATTGATTATAATATTAAAATCAGAATTTTTTGAATAAATGATGATTTAAATAAAAAATTAAATATGTTATATTTAGAAAATTGTTTGTATAAAAAATTTTCTATTTTTTAAATCTACACATTGAAAATGGTTAGGGTGAATTTTGGGATTTTTCTAAAATAATTGAATTTTTAGTGAATTGTGAAATATGGTAATTTACGGTATTTAACATTTTAAGCCAAATACATGAATTTTGGGTCATGCATGATGTATGAAATCATTAGTTAAAACTCAAATGAAAATTTTATTTTACTTATTAACAATAATCCTCACTATTTGTAGTCTTGATCCAAAATAGTAAACAAATGAATAAAATAATCTAAAAAAACACCCCTCTCCTCCACTATAAATACCACCACTCACCACCCTTTCTCCTCAAATATTCTGAGACTTGTATATTTAATATATTATACCCAATTACTCTAAAAAACCTCTTCCCCATGTCTTGATCTTTCTGGTCTATCCAAAAGACCAATCCTAAGTTCCATAAGGAGGCTCTCAAGGAAATGTTATACATGAGGTAAAATCATCATTCATTCACTTTTAATTTATTTTAAGTTATTTTATTTTATTATCATATCCTTTACTCCTTTATCAAAAATTTCATGATAACTCCATTATATTATATATAATATAATTTTAATATGTTAATGGAATATCCATCATAAAACCCCTAATCCTCTCCCTTTTATTCTAAAAATGAAAACTTCGTCCGTGACGTGTTCATTTACTACCATCATGGATGATGCATTTTCATTTTACATTACCACCACAAAGGCTGGTCATAAATCCATTATTATGGATAAATAAGATTTTATTATACATATTATAAAATATATAATGTTATGGAACCAATATATAAACATGATAATAAGTAAAATGATATAAGTTCATGATGATAATAAAAACCACCAAAAAAATTAAATCATTTTCATTAACGAATCATTATCATTCCATATAAACAAATGATATATAAGATAATTTAAATATTTTAAATTCATTAATAAAATATAATTTCAATTATGTATAATTATTTCAATTTTATATGAACTTCCATACTTTTATACAAGAAAACTGAATCATGAAAACTAAGAAAATGAACACTACGGAAACGATGAAATTGAATTTTATAACTCATAAAAAAGGCCATAAATGAAATTAATAAAATTATAATAAATAAAATACATATAAAAGAGGTTATGAATTATTTAATTAATGAATCAAATTTTATTATCTCATAAATTAACTAAAAGTGCATAGAGCTTTCAAACATAATGCAAGGGGATTATCATATCACTTTTATTTCTATGAGATATAACTTATCCACCACACATTCCTTGGGTTTGGTGTATGTATGCAACCCATTTTTATTTATAATCATAATTAATTGAAGATTCCATTAAATATAAATATTTCTTGTATCGTGGATATTAGTATTATCTTAACTATATACCATTTTTACATATGGTGTTTACTTTGAATGTTGTTTTAACTGAGGACATATTGATAAATCTATATCCTCTACTCAATAAGGAAATTTTGATAAGTAATATTGTTCATGAATTAAATATATATATATATATATATATATATATATATATATATCTGTGTGTGTGTGTTTTTTTTTTGTGTGTGTGAAGAATTCTTTGTACAATCAATGAAGGGTGGGGCTTGACATTGTATAGCTCCTTGATGCATCAGCAAGTCGCATGGGAAAAAATAGTTGGTGACAAACTCTTTTCATTTTTTCCCAGTAGAATCAGATGAGTTTCTACCTATAGACATAAAATGTCTTATGAATGGTCCTAACGGTAGTGGTTCATGTTCTAGATACATGATTTCCAATAATTGTGTATTCTATTTATTTAATATTTAGTTATTACTTTCCATGACATTTTAACTATGAAAAAATAAATGGATGCATTTTTATTCTCAATTTATTAATGGAATGTGTTTTTCAATTATGTAAATTATTATAAAGATTATGAATTATAGACTATTCTTCACTTATTATTGATTAATGTAACCATTATTAATAATTTCAGCTCACCCTTTATTTTATTTTTCCTTCCCCATGTTATTATTATGAAATGTTCGAATAAGTTTCAAGGAAGCGGTTTATATTCCTTTTTTATATTCTATGTCTAATTACCAATGTAATAAGGGAAAAATGTATGTATCTAGTTCTTAACTACTACTAAACAGATCAATCATCGGTGATTTGATCTCTTGTATCTATTTCAATTTAATAAAACAATCATCAATTACGGGATGCTCATGTGAGGTTTGTTACAATTGGTTTTAGAGTAAATTTAGTAGAAAACATTGGAACTAGATGTTAAATAAAATGATTATTATAAAAATTACTTACAGTAATTTTTTGTAGGTTTCGGGCGCAGTGGAAGCGCGTTGGTGGGTTTTCCCAACTTTGATTTTAACGTTAAACAACGTTCAATCTGAGATCCGTCATGATTTAAAACGCCGAATCTTTGGAATAGAATGAAGAACAAAAAAGAAAAGAAGAGTCCCGGAACCCTTGAGATAGGATCATCATATGTTGGTTATAATTAATTTAATTAATTCATAAGAATTGCCTCGATGGAATTCTTTCTTCGTTGGAGTCTTCGGTCACGATCCTGTGATCCATCATTGCGTTTTAGAATCCAAGTACAGGATTCCTCTAGCGGTGATCCACACGTGCTCCATGTATCTCTGGATGTCGCCGAAGGGATCTCCGGGTGCTAGCGCGGAATATCCTTCTCTTGCGATGTCCGCATTCAACTGCCTAGATCCGGTGGAGGATCTCGCTCTCATAACTTGAAAGTGTTCTTGGTGTAAAGGGAATTCTCTTGGCTTGAGAGTATTTTTAAATCTGTTGGGCACAAAAATGGCTCTAACTCTATGAGAATAATGTAATTGGGATTATAATAATTAGAATAATAAAATGAATTAATTGCTCAAAATCATTTAATCATTTCATTTAATTATTATCAATACCCCATGTCTTAATAATGACAGTTGACCATCATTATTACTTGACATACTCCTAACATATTACATTTAATATCATTTAATTAATTAAACTATATTTTTCTCACGAATCCAAAAAACAAACAACACGGTGTGTATATAAATATACACAGTGTGTACTTTTATTTTTCATTTTATTTATTTCCTCCACCTTATTTATTAGACCTTGAGTAATGGATATTTATTTCTTAAATAAATGTAACTGAATTACTCGCTAATAAATATATATTATTTCACCCATAATATATTCTCTCGAATAACTAGTGTCGAAATAAATGCGATCAGGCATCCTTAAAAAATTATTAAACCACAGTCGGGAATAATATTTATTTAACTTGTTAAATTAATATTTAACTGAGATACATGGACACACTTAGTGTGTGACCCTCTAGGGATCTTTCTCAGTGGCATTAGGTGGAGCCTGCCTAAAGTCCAAGGTTAGCGTCTAGCAACATGCCAAGGCACCCATAGAGAAATAAGTTAACACCACAATGACGTGTCACCTCCTACGAATGCTTACCGTGTAATATAATCCCTTTGTCTCTATATCTCCAATCAAGCGGGTTTCATGCTAGTGCCATCAACCCATGTGCTCGATTATTCTTTCTTTGACTTCCCAAAATTGAACTCGCCCATACCTTACCATAGCCATGGATTTATTTAGGCTATATCAATTTCATCAAAGGGCCTGAGATATCTACTTCTATTATGGAACAGAAGGGACAAATCCTTTCTCGCATTATCTATTAATGCAGTATTACTCGTGACGCACCCTACGTATCCCACCTCGCTGAAAACAGTGTGTCGTCACAGTTTTCATCAATACATCTAAGTGCACGAGTTGTAATACCCATTAATAATAATCTTAAAGTCTAAGGACCAATACACACATCCGAAGATATGAACATACAATAACACTATGAAATGTGGATTTCCTACTGGCGGGTCTCGTTCTCATAATATCCTCCTGGATATTACCAAGGGCACACACCATGAGAAGGTGCCTCAAAGTTGTATGATTCCTCACCCCTAATGACCTGTATTATTTGTGTCCCTCAAATAATATCATCCGACCATAGAATATATATTCAAGAATAGTGTTATGGCACTTCTGGGTTCTCATCATAGGAGGGATCCGCTATGACCCATTAATGCAATAGTTGTCCTTAGGACATTATCACATGCATTGTCACGCAGAAGAACAATAAAGATGTGATAAGGCTTTTATTAATGAATAAAGTACAAAGTAGTTGGTTCTAGACCACCAACTCCAACAGACTCCCACTTGGACTAGAGCCAATGTCTAACAACCTTTAACCCACTAGCTCTCACATGATATTCATGATTCTGCTGAGATAGTCCTTTAGTCATGGGGTCTGCCACATTCTATTTCGTGGACACTCTGCTCACTGCAACTTCACCCCTTTGATATAAATCCCTCAAGAGGTGATACTTCCGGAGTATGTGCTTTTTCCGTTGATGTGACCTTGGTTCTTTTTCAAGAGCCACCGCTACAGTATTATCACAATACAATGTAATGGGATCTTTACTGCTAGGCACCACATCAAGATCCTGGTTTTCAGACAGATCAGAAAGATCTGTAGAATCGGCGACAACTGGCTGCTTTGAACTCTTCTAGCTCACAGCTCCTCCATTGAGACAGAAAACATATCCAGATTGCAACTTCAGATCATTCTGATCTGTCTGAAAACTAGCATCATCATACCCTCTGATGAAAATCTCCTCGTCTCCTCCATACACCAGGAACATATCCTTAGTTCTTCTTAGATACTTAAGGATATTCATAACAGCAGTCCAATGTTGTTCTCCTGAATCTGCTTGATATCTTCCTACCATGCTCAGTGCATAGGCAACATTAATCCTGGTACATAACATGGAATACATGATAGATCCTATATCCAAAGCGTATGGGATCTTTCTCATCATATCATTCTCCTGTTGTGTCTGGGGACACATTTTCTTAGAAAGATGTAAGCCATGTGACACTGGAACCAATCCCTCTTGGATTTTTCCATACTAAATCTCTTTATTATCTGGTCAATGTATGTACCCTGACTTAGTCCAAGCAGCCTCTTGGATCTATCACGAATGATCTTGATCCCTAGAATGTAGGCTGCTTCTCCTAAGTCCTTCATGGAGAAACACTTTGTCAACCAGTCCTTAACTGACTGTAAGGATGGTACGTCGTTTCCAATAAGTAATATGTCATACACATATACCACTAGGATGACGACCACATTCCCATTAAACCGCTTATAAACACATGGCTCACATTCGTTCTAAATGAAACCAAATTCCTTTATGGCTTCATCAAATCGAATTTTCCATGACCTAGATGCTTGCTTCAATCCATAAATGGATTTCTACAACTTGCAAACCCATTTGGCTTCACCTGGTGTCACAAACCCTTCTGGTTGTGTCATATAGACATCTTCCTAAAGGTTCCCGTTAAGGAATGTTGTTTTGACATCCATTTTCCAAATCTTGTAGTCATGGTAAGATGCTACGGCAAGTATGATTCTTATGGATTTAAACATGGAAACTGGCGAGATGGTTTTATCATAGTCAATTCCTTGATGTTGTCTGAATCCTTTAGCCACTATCCTTGCTTTATAGGTGCTAACTTGACCTTCCATGTCCAGCTTTCTTTTGAATACCCATTTGCATCCAACAGGCTTTACATCAACTAGCTCATCGACCAGAACCCAAACTTGGTTCTGATACATGGAATCCATATCAGAATTCATAGCTTCTATCCATCTTACAGCTTCTAAGCTTTTTACTACTTCCTTATAGGAGAGAGGTTCATCATTGTCTAACAATAATGATTCACCATCCTTGGTGACTAGGAAACCAAATCTCTCTAGTTCCCTTACCTCTCTTGAGCTCCTACGCAGTACTTGTGTTTCCGGAACCTCTTACATGGGGACCTGTGGAACTTGTTCATGTACCAACTTCTGTGTATCTTAAGCATCAACGTTGTCAAAGTCAATCTTTCTCCCACTATCCTTATTAAGGATGTGCTCCCTCTCAAGAAAGATATCTTGTCTGGAGATAGTCACTTTCTTGTCTTGAGGGTTATATAGGTAATATCCTTTCCTTTCCTTGGGATATCCTATAAAGATACACTTCGTGCCCCGGGGTACTAGTTTGTTGCCTAAGAAGGCCTTAACAAACGCCTCGCATCCCCATAAACGTGTGTGCGAGAAAGTGGGTTTCCTTCCATTCCATAACTCGGATGGAATTCCATTTGCCGCCTTAGTTGGTACTCAGTTTAATGTGTATGCTGTAGTTTGTAATTCATATCCACAAAAGGATAATGGAAGATCCACATGACTCATCATCGACCTCACCATGTCCAATAATGTGTGGTTTCTCCTTTCACTAACACCATTCCACTGTGGTGTATAAGGAGGAGTGATCTGAGATAGAATCCCAGACTCCCTTAGAAGATCAATGAACTCTTGGTTCATATATTCTCCACCTCGATCTGATCGAATTTTCTTTATCTTCTTACCATGATGGTTCTCTACTTCATTATTGAATTCTTTAAATTTCTCTAAGGACTCTGACTTATACTTCATTAAGTAGACATAGCCTTATCTACTCAAATCATCAGTAAAAGTAATGAAGTAAGAATATCCACCTCTAGCTTCTACTATAAATGGTCCACACACATCCGTGTGTACCAATCCTAGAAGCTATGTGGCCCTTTCACCTTGTCCACCAAAAGGTGGCTTGGTAATTTTTCCTTATAAACAAGCATGACATCTATCAAGTGGTTTTAGCTCAGTAGAGTCTAAATAGCCATCTTGGCAGAGCTTTGTCAAGCGCTTCTCGTTCACATGACCAAGGCGGTGATGCCATAACTGGGTGATGTATGAGTCATGTGAGTTTGTTTCATTATCGATTTCCAACACTTGGTTTTCATAATTCAATACATACAAACCATTATTTAAATGTGTCATACCATAACATACATTGTTCTTATAAAAGAGACAACCCTTATTTCCAAATTTTAAAACAAATCCATCCATATCAAAACAAGATACAGAAATTATGTTCTTGGTAACACTAGGCACAAAATAACAGTTTTGTAAAACCAAAATCATGCCAGTTGGCAATGAGAGGTGATAGTCTCTAATAGCCAACGCAGCCAACCTTACGCCATTGGCAGCTCGAAGATCCACCTCTCCTCTAGCGATCTTTCTAAATCTACTTGGTTTCTGCATTTGAATATAGATGTGAGCCCCACAAGCTATATCTAATACCCAATGTGTAGAAATAGAAATATTTCACTCGATAACGAACGCACCTTTAGAATCCCCATGCTTCTGGGTGCAGTTCCTCGTCCAGTGGCCCTGCTTGCCACATGAAAAAAACACTGCCTCTCGTTCCTTGCCCTGCCTCTGGATATTCCCCTTCTTGGAGGGACGGTGCTCGGGGGCTTCAGACCATTTATAAGTCTTTGGACCCTTTGGCTTGTCCTTCCTTTTCTTGTTCTCCATAAGGATCGTGGGTTTGTCACACCCCATGTCCTTGTCAACTTGGCGAATCAAGGTTAGAATCTCCGATTGACTCTTCTCATTTTCGCTCATGTTATAGTTGACAATGAAGCTAGAGAAGGTCTTGGGTAGTGATGATAGGATGAGATCTGTATGCAAATCATCCGGGAATTTAATCCCTAAGATGTCCAGGCATTCAATGTAGCCAATAAGCTTGACTACATGAGGCCTAGCTGTCACAGACTCTCCAAGATTTGTGGTAAAAAAAGCATTGGAGATCTCATACCTCTCCTATCTCGCCTTCTCTTGGTAGAGATCCTTAAGGTGAGACATCATGCTATACGCGTCCATGTTTTCATGTTGCTTTAAGAGCTCATTATACATGGCTGATAGCATGAAACACTGGACATCTGTGGCATCATCCATGTGTTTCATGTAGAGAGATAATTCCTCATCACTAGCCTCTTTCCCAGGCGCAACTGGAATAGGCTCTTCCAGCACATACAATTTCTTTTCGTGGCGAAGGATGACGTGTAAACGCCTCTGCCACTCTTGGAAATTGGTTCTGGTGAGAAGGTTTTTCTTCTCAAGTATGGTGCGCAATGAAATGTTTGACGTCATTTTCTTGCCTTTTCTACAAATTAAGATGATCAAAGGTTTAGTACTTTATTAAAAAAATTGAGACAAATAAATAAATTAATACTTATTAGTCTCCCACTATTTTATCAAAATCCAATAGCCCTCACCATTGACTTCAGAATATTCTGTTGCGTGAATATTCTAGTGGTAAGGATCCATATTTCTCTTCGCATTACCCCAACTAGGGTTGGTCAAGAAACTTGAAGGGTTTTAGATAGGCATTCTAAATGCCAACTGCATTAACTCGTAGCTCCTTGATCCGCTGAGTGGACTCCCCAATCCTGAAATCCTTTTTGGATTTCCTCAACCTTTGCCTCTTGGTCACACCAAGTCCTACTGTGGAAGTAAACCCTTGATGTGAACCAAGTCAAGTCAACCCAAAACCTTGAATTAGAATTCCTCGATAATTGAAAGCACCCAAACTAGGGTTGGTCAAACACTTTGAACTATGGTTCGATTCTAACCAAGATTATGGAAGGCTATGCCGACTTAATATTTCTTTTGAGGGATTTTATCCTTATACGTAAATTTCCATTATATTATCTTCGATTACATGCTTGTTAATATTAAGTGGGATATAATTAAGTTATTAACCATGTCTAAGATAATATTTACGTATAAGTCGGTTTTATTTTAGTTCCATCCTGTATGCTCGTTTAATTCATTAATTGTGTGATCGTGAGAACAAACCCACAATAAATAAACCATGAAACTGATAGAAATAAAATAAATGGTAAGATCATGAGATTTTTCTATTGGTTAGTTTATCTAGCGGTTGAAAAACTAACCCAAGACCTAGGGGAGAAACACCTTGAACCTTTCTGGTTCATGTTTACAGCTTTCCACCGGTCCACCTTTTTATCTCCTTGGATTGGTTTCATCGTGGCTCCTGACTTGAGCCGCCTCCACTAGCTTGGGACCTCCATCCATTACATATGCATTTATCTTACATGCAGGTGAGGGGTAAAAAGGGGTTTTACATAAAATAATCCTTGGGCGTGCAGGCCCTACATATTAATGAGGATATGGCTCGCAGGTCAACAAATTTAATTTAAATTAATTAATTAAAAGAAACCATTCACATACAAATGTCTCGGTCTAGCTCATGATCTTCCATACATGCAACGATATTTATGCATAAATAAAACTAGCATTCAATTCTTTAATCATTCTTGTTTAAGATAAATCACACTCGAATTAATTAATTATCTTTAATTAATTAATCCTTTTGTCTTAAATAATTTTCTGAACATCCTTGAGATTCTCATCCATCATAATTTTAAACAAATAAATTAATTTAAAATTATCCTTGTACGTAACTTATACCTTGGAGGCAACCCGGTGAATTCCCATTTATTACATAGATGTTAAATTAAACACATATATATAAAACACCTATCACGTGTTGTGCCTCAGCTTTACGCCTGCACTATGGTACACGTCTCAAGGGTTTGTATAATATAATAATAAATTTTAATAAATCTGCGTAATTTGGGTAAGTACACGGCGTGTAGTTCCGACTACACGGTGTGTACTTTTCTTCACAGTCCATCTGAAGTACATGCCCGGGTACATGGCATGTTAATGTACTTTGGAAATTTTTCAGAGTACACGGCGTGTTCTTTTGGACACACTCCATGTAGTTTCTGTGTTACACGGTTTCCAGCCGGGCAAGCCGTGTATGGGGTACACGGTCCAACCCGAACCCAAAGGGACTATGTGTCGTGTTCTATTGGACCACACGGTGTGTAATCCAGAAACTGGGTGCCACCTGTTTCTGGTCAACACACGGTGTCTTAAATTCTTAGAAAGAATCCAATACACGGCCTGATTTGGCGGATCAGTCAATGCATTGAACCTAGAATACACGGTGTGTACTTCCAAATAGATGTCGTGTATTCTGGTGTTGTACGGAAAGAAATGTTTGGCTCCTCCGGATGAGTTCCTCTATTTTATTTTAATCAAAATTAAAAGAAAAATTTGTTTCTATGAGGTGAACGAGAAACGAGGGAGGAGGAACAGATCTTGGTATTCAGATTTCCAGAACGATTAAACTTGAATTGAAATAACTAAATTATTAAATGTGTAAATTACCAACGAAAAACTAAATAATTATAACCAACGATATAACCTCCCTTTGATACCACTTGTAGGTTCCGGGCGCAGCGGAAGTGTGTTGGTGGGTTTTCCCAACTTTAATTTTAATGATAAACAATGTTCAATCCAAGATCCGTCACGATTTAAAACGCCAAATCTTTGGAATAGAACGAAGAACGAAAAAGAAAAGAAGAGTCTCGGAACCCTTGAGATAGGATCATCATATGTGGGTTATAATTAATTTAATTAATTTATAATAATTACCTCGATGGAATTCTTTCTTCGTTGGAGTCTCCGGTCATGATCCTGTGATCCGTCGTTGCGTTGTAGAATCCAAGTACAGGATTCCTCTAGTGGTGATACACACGTACTCCACGTATCTCTGGCCGTCGCCGAAGGGATCTCCGGGTGTTAGCGCAGAAGAGACTTTTCTTGTGATGTCCGCCTTCAACCTCCTTGATCCGGTGGAGGATCTCGCTCTTGTAACATGAAAGCATTCTTGGTGGAAAGGGAATTCTCTCTTGGCTTGAGAGTATTTTTAAATCCGTTATGCACAACAATGGCTCTAACTCTATGAGAATAATGTAATTGGGATTATAATACTTAGAATAATAAATTCAATTAATTGCTCGAAAGCATTTAATCATTTCATTTAATTCTTAGAAATACCCCATGTCTTAATAATGACAGTTGACCATCATTATTACTTGACATGCGCCTAACGTATTACATTTAATATCATTTAATTAAATAAAAAATATTTTTCTCACGAATCCCGAAAAAAAACTACACGGCGTGTATATAAATATACACAGCGTGTACTTTTATTTTTCATTTTATTTATTTCCTCCACCTTATCTATTAGACCTTGATTAATGGCTATTTATTTCTTAAATAAATGTAACTGCATTACTCGCTAATAAATATATATTATTTCGCCCACAATATATTCTCTCGAATAACTAGTGTCGAAATAAATGTGATCAGGCATCCTTAAATAATTATTAAACCACAGTCGGTAATAATATTTATTTAACTTGTCAAATTAATATTTAACTGAGATACATGGACACACTTAGTGTGTGACCCTCTAGGACTCTTTCTCAGTGGCATTCGGCGGAGCCCGCCTAAAGTCCAAGGTTAGCGTCTAGCAACACGCCAAGTCACCCAAAGAGAAATAAGTTAACACCGCAATGACGTGTCACCTCCTACGAACGTTTACTGTGTAATATAATCCCTTTTTCTTGATATCTCAAATCAAGAAGGTTTCATGATAGTGCCATCAACCCATGTGCTCGATTATTCTTTCTTTGACTTCCCAGAATTGAACTCTCCCATACCTTACCATGGCCATGGATTTATTTAGGCAATATCAATTCCATCGAAGGACCTGAGATATCTACTTTCATTATGGAACAGAAGGGAAAAATCCTTTCTCGCATTATCTATTAATGCAGTATTACTCGTGACGCACCCAATGTATCCTACCTCACTGCGAATAGTGTGTCATCACAGTTTTCGTCAATACATCTAAGTGCGCGAGTTGTAATACCCATTAATAATAATCTTAAAGTCTAAGGACCAATACACACGTCTGCAGATAGGAACATCCAATGACACTATGAAATTTGGATTTCCTACTGGCGGGTCTTGTTCTCATAATATCCTCCTAGATATTACCAAGGGCGCACCCCATGAGAAGGTGCCTCAAAGTTTTTATGAGTCCTCATCCCTAATGACCTGTATTATTTGTGTCCCTCAAATAATATCATCCGGCCATAGAACATATATTCAAGAATAGTGTTATGGCACTTCTAAGTTATCATCATAGCAGGGATCTGCTATGACCCATTAATGCCACAGCTATCCTTAGGACATTATCACATGAATTTTCACGCAGAAGAACAATCAAGATGTGATAAGGCTTTTATTAATGAATAAAGTACAAAGTAGTTGGTTCTAGACCACCAACTCCAACATTTTTTAGCTCAATAATCTTTATGATTATGAGCTAACTCAGTGTCTACCTTTATTTAGTGATGGAACATAATGGAATAAATGGAATCAATACAGGTGGACAATATAGGGATTTTCCCATTAAAAATTTAAATACAATTGGTGTTTTATATAAGGCAATCATGACCATATTAGGATATATTACTCAAGTTATAATGAATAATAATACTATACCTATGTTGGATCATTTCATTTAGTAGAATACCTCATACTTTAGTGGAACTGCTAATCCAGTCTTAGTTTATCATTGGATCAAGTCCCTTGGAAATATATTGTGGGCCTTGGTATGCAATGAAAATGATATGTTAGTAATGGAAGTATACTGTATCAAGGGATATTCTTATCAATGGTGGTCATTGATCCAAAATTCTAATGAGGAAGATAATATAGAACACATGGAGTATAAAGAAATTGAAGAAACATTATTCAATAAATATTTCCCTCATGAGCAACGAATTGAAAAGATGAGAAAATTTATTATCTTAAAGAAAAATGAAGAAGACATTGATGTAGAGTATGAAGCTACCTCTCACAAGACAAGACAGGTATGTTGCAAATTATTTATGTGATTCAGAAAACAAGATTTATCATTTATTTGTAGGTCTAAATCCATTTCTCTAAAGAGAAATGGCTTCTAAAACATTTTCACCATACGATAAAATAGTAATAAGTTTCATCAAAATGTATAAGGAATTTTGTAGATCATATATGTTTAAGGGAAATCAATAGAATAAGAGGTATTCTGATAAACATGGAAAAGGTGAAGTGTCAAAGAAGAAAAGGGGAATTAATCAATTCCATTTATGAAATTTTTTTGGAAATAATCATCTTTGAAAATGTTTAAAATACATGGGAGTTTTTTATATATCGATAGAAAAGGTTCATAGAGATAAATAATCCAAGGGGAAGAAACAAATAAATGATTTAAAAATTCTTAAATGATAATGAATTTGGGAATTATTCAAATCAGTGTCCCTGTGGTTAAGGGAATCTACTATAGAAGAGGCCAAGGGGGTATGGCCAAGATTATGTGATCACCACAACTGAAGTAGAAGTACCCAATGATGTAGTGGAAGGTACATTAATCATATCATAAAATTAGGCCAATTATTTTTTTGATTCTAGATCATTGCACTCTTCTATATATACCTTGTTTTCTATGAAAATTAGATATTTCCCTTTTGATTTAATAATAGAGTTGTTAGAAAAAATTTATAAGGGATGTCTCATTGAAAAAAATATGTATCATGCATTCCCTATTATGGAATTTAAATATGATTTATTTTCTAACCTTATCATTGTACCTAAGTTAAAATTTCATATAATCATCGATATAGACTATATTTCAAAATATTATGTGAAAATTTATTCTAAGAATAAGGAAATTATGATTTGTGGGGAGGATGTAAAATCCCTTATATTTGGAGTATAAACTTCATCATTTGATTCTTATCTAGATCCACCCCTAGTAGATCTACTGAATGAAATTATTGGGGTGGAATAGAAAACAAAATCCAGGGTTGAGGAAAGTAATCTTCAAATTGAGGATGTAAACATTTTAAGGGGATACATTGATATATTTATTGAAGAATTACCTAAACACCCCCACTTGGTGATGTTGGGTATAAAATTTATTTAATCCTTAGTGAAATGCCAATATCAAAGATTCCTTATAGAATGGCCATAGTGGAATTAGTAGAGTTGAAAAATAGTTATAGGATTTGAGTAATAAGGGATTTATTCTAAATAGTGTTTATCCCTGGGGATCCCATGTTATATTTTTTAAGAATAAAGATATATCCTTGATTTAGTGGATTGACTATATAGAAATCAATATTATTATAATAAATAACAAGTATAGACTTACTCGTATTGATTATTTATTTAATCAACTTCACAGAGCTTGATATTTTTTGAAGGCTAACCTTCTTTATGGGTATCCTCAGTTTCTAGAAAATAAGGAATACATTATAAAGATATATTTTCATATGAGGAATATAAATTAAGATTTTTCTTTAATTCTATTATGATATACTAATTAACCCTTAGTTTTTATGGATATAATGAATAGAGTATTCAAGGAATTTCTTGATGATTTTTTTTATTATTAATTGATGAAAATATGGTGTATTATAAAAGATATCAATACCATGATAATCACATGTAGATCATTATTAAGATTATCATAAGGAAGTATTTATGTGGTAAATTTAGTAATTTTTAATTCTATATTTAGGAACTTTATTTTTTACCTAAATAATATATAAGGATAGAATCCTAGATGATATTTTGAAAATAATGGAAATCCAAGAATGGGATACTCCAATGAATTTAATCAAGGTACATAGTATAATTGGTTTAGTAGGACATTATCGATGTTTTATTCATAATTTTTCTTGATTGGATAACCCATTATCCAAGCTCGTATTAAAAGGAGGTAAGTTCATATAGACAAAAGAATGTGCAGAATGTTTTGAAGAATTGGAGAGATGATTATTCAATTCTATGATTTTAACTCTACTATCAGTAAATGATGGGTTTGGGATATACAGTGATGCATCAAAGAAAGGTATGGTTTGCATCCTTATGAAAAATCATAAATATATTGAATATAAATCAAGGAATTTTAAGACTTGTGAAAAAAATTACCCTCCTTATGATCTTGAGTTAACTACTATAATATTTTATCTGAAGATTTCAAGACACTATATATATGAAGAAATATGTGAGATACATATGGATAACAAGAGTTTGAAATACATATTTACACAAAAATAACACATCATGAGGAAAATATGATGGCTCGAGTTACTCAAAGATTATGATTTCTCAATACACTACCACCCAGGAAAAGAAAATAAGGTTGCAGATGAATTAAGAAGTAAAGATCATGGACTTATAACCCAAATAAGGATTGAGAAAAATCCTATAGTCTTGAATTTATTAATGATGGATATGGAAGTTCTTATTTATGGAGAAACATTACTCATTTTTCAAATGATTATTAAGCCATATCTACTGGAGAAGATAAAAATATATCAATCAGATGATGAGAATTTTCAAAATAAAATTAATGTTGTTAAGGATGGAATAGTGCCAGACTTCATTTATGATAATGTAATTATTAAATTTGAAAATAGGTTATGTGTTGCATTAATACCTGAGATAAAAATAGAACTATTAGATGATGATCATAGCTAAATTTTCACTATACACCCTAGTAGTACCAATATTTATAGAGATCTGAATGAATGTTTTTGGTGGGATAAAATGAAGTGGGAAATTGTTGAATATGTGTAAAAATGCATAGTTTTTCAACAAGTGATGGTTGAGAGGAAACATCCTATAGGATTCATGTAACCTCTACATATTCCTATTTAGATGTGGGATGACATTACAATGGAATTTTTCACAGGACTACCAAGGACACATAGAAGGAATGATGTGATATGGTTTATTATTGATCATCTTTAAAAATTGGCACATTTTCCTACAATAATAGAGGACTTACCTACTAATCCCATCAAAAGACTCTTTATTAATGAATTTTTAAGACATTATGGTGAACCATTATTTATTGTTTCTAATCAGAATCCCTGTTTTACATCAAAATTCTAAAAGTGTCTTCATAAGGATTTTGATATTGAGATTCATTTGAGTGCTTCTTATCACTCTTAAACTGACAGACATCTAAAAGGATTATTCTAACATTAAGATACATGTTGATATCATGATTAGTTGACTTTCAAGGTATGTGGGATTATTATTCATCATTGGTATAGTTTCACTACAATAATAGTCTCAATTATAGTATTCAAATGGTTTTATACGAAGCATTATATTGAAAGAGATTTTGTACTCCAACTTATTGGGATGAATTTGGTGAGAGAAAACATTTAGGTTCTAAAATTATTGAAGAGTTAAAGACAAATTTAAAAACTATTCATGATTATATTAATGTAGCTCAAAGTATGGAAAAGAGTTATATTGACAATTGGATAAAGGACATGGAATTTCAAGTGGGAGATCATGTCTTTCTAAAACTACCACCACGGAAGGGTGTCATAAGGCTTGGTAAGAAAGGGAAATTCAGCACCATTTACAATGAACCATTTGAAATTCAAGATAGAATTGAAGCTATAGCTTACTGATTAGTGCAGCCACCAAGTCTCCCCAAAGTTTATGATGTGTTCCACATATCATTGTTAAATAAGTACATGATAGACCCAATGCATATACTCCCCTAATAAGAAATAGTACTGGAACCTAATTTTCCCTACTATGAAGAGTATGTAAAGATTATTTACACAAGAAAGAAATTATTGGGAAATCAGATGATTCGGCTGGTAAAAGTTATTTGGAGAAACCATAAAATGGAAGAAGCAATGTGGGAACCTTATGATCTTATAAATAAGAACCACCCTCATCTCTTAATAAGGCAGTATTAATGAAAAAAAATTAGGATGATATTTATAAAGGAAATAAGAATATAACACCAAAATATTTTATTGTATATACATTCATAAATAAATTCAATTTATTCGATAGTTTATATTTCATAAATGAACCATGATATACAATTAAATATTAACATGACAGATGCAATAGTAATGTAACCATTAGGAATGGTAATGTGTCAATTAGAGTAATAACATCACCTATAAAATTATAAATAAAATTTAGGTATCTTATAAATGATTATATGATAAATTTAGACAATATAATAATTAAATAAACATTTTAATAATGATAAATTATGTGTTGGTATTTTTGTGAAATGGAAATTTTTATTTAAAATTATATAATTGATAAAATAATTTAAAATAAAATTTATTTTCATAAAATAGATTATTAAATTAATATTTTTTTCATCTTATTATTATAATATAATTTTACAAAACCTTAATTAATTTTTCAATCTATCATAAAATTAGTTATAATATTGAAATTAGTATTATTCGAATAAATGATGATTTTAATTAAAAATAAAATTTATCATATTTAGAAAATTATATTCATAAAATGGATTACAATGTTTAAATTAACACATAAAAAATGGTTATAGTGAATTATTGGGGGTTTTCTGAAATAGTGGAATTTTTAGTGAATAGAGAAATATGGTGAGTTACGGTATTTAACATTTACAGCCAAATAAATTGATTTTTGGGTCATGCATGATGTAATAACCCATTAGTTTGAAATCACATTCACTAGTTACTTTACATAGTCTCAATAATCCTTATTATTGATAGACTTTCACCAAAATAATAACCAAGTTAATAAAATAATCAAAAAACAACCCTCCCCACCACTATAAATACCAACCCTCACCACTCCTCTCCTCACACCTTATAAGCCTTAGATATTTCTTATTTTCCACCCAATTCCTCTTTCAAACAACTTTCCCACATCTTGGTTTTGCAAGTATCATTAAAAAGACTATTCCCATGTTCCTTAAAGAGGCTCTCAAAGAGACATTATACAAGAGGTAAAATCCTCTTTTATTCTCTTTTAATTTATTTTAATTTATTTTAATTTATTTTAATTTATTTTCCTTTCTTATCCTCACATTACCTCCTATATTAAATCAAGAATTATAACTAATTTATCTTATATAAACTATAATTTTATTATGTTAATGTAATATCCATAATCAAACTTCGTCTCCTCTTCCTTTGTTTCTAAAAATGAAAACATCGTCTGTGATGTGTCGATTTACCACCATAATGGATGATGTGTTTTTATTTTCCATTACTGCCTTAAATTCTAGTTATAAAACCATTATTACGGTAAAATGATATTTTTTATACATATTATAAGTTATATAAAGTTATGAAACCAGTATATAAACATCATATTAAATAAAATAATATAAGTTCGTGATGGTCGTAAAAACTACCGAAATAAATTAAACCATTTTCATTAACTAATAATTATCATAACATATAACAAAATGATATATAATATCAATTGAACATATAAAAATTAATTAATAAAATATAGTTTTAATTCTATATAATTATTCCAAACTTACATGAACTTTCATACTTGTATTCAAGAGAACTAATCATGAAAACCAAGAAAATGAACACTCCCAGAACAATGAAATTGAATTTTATAACTCATAAAAAAGGTCATACATGAACTTAATAAAATTATAATAAATCAAATACATGTATAAAAGGTTATTAATTAAATAATTAATGAATCTAGTTTGATTATACAAGATATTAAGTACTAGTGCATAACTGTTTCGTATATAAGATTAGGGGTTTCTTGTCTAACTTTTATTTCTATGAGATATGCCTTATTCACCACGTATTCCTTGTGTGTGGTGTATGTATACTTCCCCTTTTTATTTATGATCATTATTAATTAAATTTTTTATTAAATTTCAATATTTTTGGTATCTTTGATATTATTATTTTCTTAGTTGTATAATTTTTTTTCTCATACAGTGTTTATTTTGAATGTTGTTTTTTTGTAGGAAAATATTAATGAATTTGTATCCTTTACTAAATATGGATATTTTGATAAGTCACGTTTTTAATGAATTAAATATATGTATTAATATTTATTTGGAATTACAATGATGCTTGGGGCCCATCATTATATAGTCCCTCGATGTATTGATAGGTATCTTCAGACAAAACAGTTGATGAGAAACCCTTTACATTTGTTTCTACGAAGATCACACTTGTTTCTACCCACAAACATAAAACATCTTTTGAATAGTATTGATTTTAGTTTTTCATATAAAAGATACATGAAATAAAATAATTAAGAACTATCTTAATTTAGTATTTAGTTATTACTTTCCATGTGAATTTCACTATGAAAAAATATATGTATGCATTTTTATTTTCAGTTAATTGATGGAAATTATTTTGTATTTACCTTTCCATAATGATTATACACTATTGACTTTTCTTCAATTATTATTAATTCTTGTAACCATTACTAATAATTTTATATATCTCTTTTATTTTTTTTCCTTTTCCAAGTTATGAATATTAAATTATCGAATAAGTGTCAATGAAGAAGTTTATTTTCCTTTTTCATGTTCTATGATTAATTAACAATGTAATAAGGGAACCATGTATGTATATATTTATTTAATACTACTAAACAAATTGATCCTTGGTGATGTGATCTCTTGTATCTCTACCATTATAATAAAATAACTAATAACTCTAGGATACTAGGTTTGAGGTTGTTACATGTGCAGACCATGATGGGAGCCCTGATATCATCATTTATTATAGAATAGTTATTGTTGGAATTTCAGCAGCAACATTAACCTAGGTTTTTGAGAGTTGGTGGTCTCTAATGAGTCAATTCATGGCCATATTCCGTGTAATTTAATTTTTTTCATATAGTAAATCCTTCCAATATTATGTTCTGGATTCCTATGTATATGTTTAGAGGTGAAACTAAGATATTTTGGGATGTTTTTACCAATAATGACTAGTAATAGGTTATAGTATGGATCTATTTCTAGATAGCCTTATCTTATTAATTCTTCCTTGAGACATTAATAGATAATAGATCCAATGAGATTATTCACATGTACTAGGTAACTTTATCGATTATTTATTAATCATATTTTTTTCAAGAACATCATCATCTCATTCATACTCTTATTCAAGATTATTTTTCCACAGTTAAAATTTTTGGGGATGTGGTCATATACACTATCTAGTGTTAGGTGAATATGTTTTATTTAACTATTATCAATGAGATAGTTAACTAGTCCCCATCACCATGAGTAAAATTAGGTGTGATAAAGGTGTGCGACAAGTATGTTTAATACCATGATATAATATTTTTTCATTAAGTGGAAGGTAACATTTTTTCAAGTATTCTCATGGAAAGAGTAGTTGTCTAAGTGTGTGTTTGTATATCCTTGTGATCTACCATAAGTGTGGTAAATAGGGTCATATGAATACCCCCTACGATAGATCGACATTTGAGTGTATAGAATGTGGTGGGATGGGAAATCTCCAATGGGTTTTTCAGACCATTCCACCAATATATAGTGAATGATGATCTAACACAGCTCTATATTAAATAGTGGGATTGATACCCCCTCATCAGGAGGGGAGATGGAATACTATAGTTCATACATGATGAGGGTGTGTGCATGGTAAATGGATTAAGATAAGGAAAATAAAATTATATCATAGAAGTTCTGCTCATGGAAATTAGAATTTATCTCAGGGGTGTGGATCTAGTCAGATATATAAAGTGATATCGATACCCAAGGAGTAGAGTGCATGTCCATCTATGGTGCCATGTAAAATTTTTGTATCCTTTAATCTAGTATCTTTTTTATTTGAAAAAGTTTCTTCCCACCATTTTATATTTTAAGAAATCATGGGATTTCTTGGTCTAGATGTTGGGTATTTTTGTGGAGTTATGACACTTGACACACCAATGGGGTTCTGGTCAAAAAGTATACACCAATGCAAGGAGTTCCGCCTCGAGATTGTAAATTAACTTTTCTTTTGGAACCATTTATTCCTCTTCATTTTAGACATTGATATCATACATAAAATGTATTAGTTGGTTAACTATCATGATAACATTGATTTTAATATTTGGATGGTGACTTTTACGACAACCAAGGTTGGTAATTATATTTACTCGTGTGGGTGGGATGTCCAGGTGAATTAAGTTGGACCTGATTATCATGTATTGGGCATATTGATAGCCCATATTGCAATAAATTTTCTAGAAAATCATGGAATATGATGTACTAATTTCTCTCCTATAGTGGATCTCTTCAGGTACTTCTTCCTTACTGATTTTTCATGGATAACTCTCTAGAGAGAGGGGGAGTTTACTATTTATTTATACCAGGAGCAGTATCAGTACACATTACACCTTACAATATGGATACTACTCAATTTAATGAGATAAAAAGATAGTAGGAAGATAATAAATTTAAAGTTTTTATATGATAAACCTTTTATTTTCCCCATTCCTTTCTTCAAGAAGGTGGATGCGACCATTAGGTTATGTCTTGATTACTGTAAATTTAATCATATTACTATAAAAATCTCTTATCCTTTACATCTTATAGATGACCCCTTAAACTATATACAAAGATAAAGGTTATTCTCTAATTTAGAATTTTTTTAGGCTATATTTAGTTGTGTTTTAGATAATATGATATACCACATACAACATTCCATATTTGAAATGTCCTTTGTGAGTATTTTTTTCTTATAGTTCTGCCACACAAGGGTGCCATAATTTTTATTGGATAGGTTGAATTAGGGTTTAAAACTATATTTGGATATATTTGTGGTGTACTTCATAAAGGATAACTTTTATAATCACATAGTAAACACGAACATTCCAAACAACATTATATAATTTTTATTACACTGAGAGAGTTTCTTCACGGTTCCCCTATGAGAAAATTATTTTTATAGATAATTTGTTTGATAATGTCATTCAAAATAATGTTTAATTGATTAAATACAAGGATGTTGAGTTAATGCTTTTAATATAGGTACCTTATAACCTATTTTCATAGATATTAAATTATATCACATTCTCAAGATGGGTTTGAATGAATTGAATACATAGAAGTATAATTAAGGGTGTGTGTTTAGCCTATTCATATCACTATGCTTCATCCTAAATTTATTTTGGTTAAAGAAACACTCAAACAAATAGTGGTTGAGCATAATGTTGTTGATTTTTTGTTTGTGGAGTTTTATTTTAATTTAGTTTGAAATTGATATTGTTTCAATTTTCAAACACTCTTATCTTTATTAAATTTGAATCTAGGTAATTTTATATTGTTTTTGAAACTGATATTAATTCAAAAAAGGAATCCATTTTTATTGATAAATCTAAAACTATGCATGATACATTTTTTTAAACCTCTTATAGAATATGATTCCCAAAATATGGTTCCTTACACCCAATAATTTCTTGATAATGTTCATGGAAATGGAGACAAAGAACTTTTGGACCTACTCCCACACCTTTAATCACCAAAATTAATGTTTTCCCATCATCAAGGTTTTAAAATATATGATTCTATAATAATTATGTAAATGGATAATAACCTTTCCACAATTGAAAACTGGTGGTTCCAAGAGATTTTCACAATTGTGAAGGAAATAAATTATTCACTTAATGATTTTTGTTCCCAAAAATATTAATTCTCTATTAAAAACAAATGATCCAGGAACATATGGTGGTTTCTAAGCTAGAAACCACATCCATCATTTAATATAGGATTAAATAAAGGTTTTCCAAGTGTGGACAACCAAAATACAGCACCCCTTGGGGTGTTATACCCAATTTTTCATTGTTTACATATGTATCATAGTATTTAATTTCTACTATTTTAATAAATTTTTATAGTTTCTTTTTAGGAAATATGTGGCATTTCATTCTACTATCTCATAACTAATTTTAATAACTTCATCCACTCTAATTAAGATTCTAGGTAGTATTATAACACCCTATACTTTTTCAAAGTTTAAATTCCTATTACATGTTTTAAATAAAGTGTGGGGTGTGGAACATTACAATTTCGTTTCAGCTCCACTTTCGGGCCCATGGGTTTTAGAGCTTGCTAAATTAAATACCAAACATGCTACAAAACTAAATTTCTTCAAAAATATTTACTTTGTTACATAAATAAGAAATTAATTTATATATTAATTTATTATCTAGTAGTTTTTTGGTGATTAGAATTTTACATCCCATTTTAAAAGAAACATTTTTTTAATGTATCAAAATGACCTAAAAGATGGAGCTACTTGAAATAAACTCTAATGCTCAAACTCATGATTTTTTATTATTTTGAAATTTAAATTACAGAATTTATTTCTTATATTTTTAAAATTTTAGGAGTTAAAAATTTGAATACTAATGTTACTTACACAAGGTGGGAGATGTTTAATTATTAAATTAAAGTGTTAATGCTTTAAAACAGGGGAGTAAAAGTTCAAATTTTTCAATTTGATTTTTATCACTTTCATGTTTGAATTGTAAAAATTTTATTCTTGATACATGTGTAATAAATGATTTCATAGTTATTATTTATGTTTTTTTTTCATGATAATTTCACCATATAAAACCTACTGGTCATTGCTTCAATTTTTGTTATTTAAATGCTGGATTTATTTCCTTGCATGCTCTCCATGGTACCTTATTGAGTAGACTTTGGAAATTTAATTCTTATCATGAAACATAATCTCTATGAATATGTTTTAGTGTGATTTATTTTTTATATAGTAACCAATAGGTGTTTCTTATGCATGTTATTTTTTGGTGAGTTTGATGATGTGAAATAATTTTTGAACTTTATTATGATAGTAAAACATGAAAAACAATTTAGTGATTTGAAAATAATTAAAAGTTTTAATTGGATTCAATGTTATTCCACCATGTGTTCAACAATAGTGATTTTTTCATATATTAAATGTGGGGGGAGGGGCCTTTTAATTTTCTAAACTATAATTCATTAATATCCCAAAAAACCCTTATTTTTTAAAATTTATTTTTCTAAGCACCACTACTTAGGAATTTTCAGTCACTAAATTTTTTTCTCATGGTTGATGTTTTTGAAGCCACTTTGAGTTGATTAATATTTATTAACTCTTTGATTTGATTGAGTAAATCATTTCTCCTCCCCTCAAGGAAAAAATGGTTTTCAGTAAAAAAAATTGAGAATTTCATATAATTATTATTTTCATAGAACTTTTTAATTTGAATTAAACACATAAGATATAAATATAAATGTACTATAAATTTAAAATCATAATTGAGGTTGAACTCATTCTTTTAGTAGTTTCACTATTTATTCATTAAACTATCAGATGGGTTATTTATTTTTCCAATAAATTCTCACTCTACCACAACCAATGTTTAGTCTATTTATTATGATCACTGAAATTATGTGAGTATGTTCACTTAGAGGTAAAGAGAAATTTATACTTTCGGTTGGATGAAAATTTAATTTTGTTAAGTTATCTTTAAATTTTTCTATTTAAATAAATTTTATAAAATAGTAACCAATTGTGCGCTAAATAATGTTAATGTGAGTGGATATTCATCTTTACTACATAAAAGAATCCATGAGATAAAACCAATATAAAAATCTACTCTTAGTGGAATTTCAGATTTTCCATTTTGAGATTTATTTTCAACCATTAAATGTGCCAAGGGTTTCTGGAGAGAATTCAATGTCCTATGAGTGGGTGAATTCTATTTGAACTTTATTTATTACATTTTCTCAACATCCTTTTGGAGGGTTTTGGTTTATTTAATGCTCTAAATGACAATAATGGTGTTAATTATCGTTTTTAGGTGAATTTATTTTAGAATTAGTATCTTAATGGTTTTTATAATAATTATGTTTATTTTAATGTTTAATTTCTCAATTTTATATTCTTTAAATTAATTATTTATCTTTGTTTTATAATAAAATTCTTTTTTATGCTTTTATTATTTTGTAAATTATTATTTATTCATGTGTCCTTTGTATTTAATTTCACTTTTTAGTATTTCGGTTTTACTATTTAAAATAATTAAATCAAGTTTAGCATTTAAATTGTTTTATTTAAATAACAAAATATTCAGTACTATTTAATTATAATTTAATTTTTTAACATATTTTTAAATTTATTAATTTTTATAATTAATTTTGTAGTTAATTAAATTGAGGAGGTTGATTTTATTTTAATTAATATTTATTTTTTATAATAATTATTATTTATGAATTTATTTTATTTAAAATGTTAAAATATGTTTTTAATTGTTTTAAAATTTTAAATTTATTAATTAATTTATTGATGAATTTATTTTACATTGATTTTTTAATGATTTTTGCAGCTACAGCATAGCCAAATCCAGATGTGCAATGCCCATGTTGCATATTGTCTGAAGTGTTTCACAGCCATAATCTGCTTGGCATCCATGTATTTGAATTTTTACATAGGCAATTTCCAAAAGGCATCAATGTATACAAAAAATTAGAGGCATCCATGTATAAGAATATCCCCATTGAGGATCGATGTATCCAATTTATCTGGGTATATGAAATCCACATACTAGTTTCTCCAGAAAATATAAAAGGGATCTTGAGTCAGGTGAGACTATAGTGGACAATAATCAAATTCATGGAGTTCATATGTACTTCTTATTAATGTTTGAGCATGAATATTTTGGGAATCCAAAAAGGAAAAAATTTGTATCTATCGATTTGGATGGATTCTTTATGTGTTCTCAATGCCACTGCTATTCGTGTTGAATATACTTACTGATGAAAACTAATGTAAAAATCATCTCTGGTACGGATCTCGTTTGCTACTTAGCCAGACTATATTTTTACATCAAAATCATTACTAATGTCATGTGTGGATAATGAATTCCAATCGAAGCTGGAGCAACTGCATATTTAGCCAATGTGACCAAATTTTTTATTATGCCTTAATTCAATGCCATTAAAGTTAATGGTTGAAAATTTGTGTCTATTTTAACAGGCTAGGCTTTGATATTTCATGATCAGAAGAATATTCCATAAAAATCAAACAAATATGAAACCCAAACTCATGATTAATCAATATCTAGATCCACACGAACTCATTTGAATAATAATTTGACCGATGTTTTGAGTAAGAAAACTCATGGTCGATAAAGTTCTAAAGTAGACCAAAACAAGGATATAGGTATTTGATATATAAACCATTGAGATATGAGGAATACCACCAAAGCATGGATTCAACCTATTTAAATTTTGGGGATTTCTGATTCATAATGATTTTATGTGGACTGATTATTATACATTGTTTTCCAAAGATTATTGAATAACTCCTCATGACTGAAGATGATGATTGGGCTACCCACTATAATTGAGGTAGGGGTGGATAATTTTGTTTTAAATTTCAAAGTGTCTCCAGGAATATTATTGACGCATGGAATTTTGGTTTAACTTGGTTGATTGATTCTGATTTATTTTAGGAGAGACCCATGGATAAAGTTCACTATTAATTTATTTAAAATCATAAATGTATGGTCGTCTGTAGTTAAACAATTGCACTGTATTGTATAATGCGAGACATCATTTTTTATCAATGAAAAATGGAATTTAATTTAGAAAGATGCAAGGCATAATTAAAGTTGGTGGAAATTTTCTTTTTGAAGGGATATTCATAGGGAGAGAGGGAACATTTTAGATAGAGGAGAGTAGAGAGAAAATCACAAGAGTGAGAATAAAGCCAAAGACCAAAACACTCTCTACTCATAATCAAAGGAGCTAGATTTCAAGGAAGATTGATACTTCAATAGATAAGATTCCTTCATATTTCTACTCTTCCCATATTCTTATTTTTATATGTATAAACTGAATATTTCTATTTCCATCACTTTGATCATATACACTTAATTTTATTATGGGTTTTAGATTAGAATTAATTGATATTTTTCTCTCTATTTATTTTAGTTTTATAATTATGTCAGTGAATTTTTAATATAATGAACATAATTTCATTCTTTCTGGGGATGTTTTTTGCACTATTCTATAGACCAATGGGTGATGGTAGTGAACCTTTTCAAATTTGAGTATCATATAATGTATTAGAAATTGTAAAAGGATTATGTATCTCTTTTCTAACAATGAACATAATTCTTCTAGAATTTGATTTACCAATCATTATTTAGGAGATTTCAATATACTATATAGAGGACTTGAATGGAAGGTAGGTTTCTTTATACATCTTCATAATAGTTAATGGAACAAACATGTTAATTAAAATTAGACATAGAAAAATAGTTTTAATCATTTTAGGACAATATCAATTCCCTTAAATTAATCTAGTTCTAGTCCCTCTCTCTCTCTCTCCCTTCTTTCTTGTTTCTCATCCACTAACACATCATCATTTCAACTATTCTATTTTCTTTTTTGTTTTGGTCACACAACTTTCCTTTTCTTAGGATTGATCACTACTAACCATGATACTAACATATAGTAGGTATCATAAATATTTAATTTTCATGATGTTCAATAATATTCATGTAATGATCTTGTGATGGCCACTTTTTTTCTAAAGTCATTCTATGAGAAATTGATTTCATATTTTGATTAATTTCACAATTATTAGAGCACTCATGCATAGGAAAAAAAATTTGCATACAATTTTCTACAATTTCATGAGAGAGAAGTGTTTTTTATAAGACAATGAGCACATGTTGAGTGGAATTGAGTGTTGGTGACTTTATTGTTTTTTGGTCACTGATAGGAAGTAGAGTGGATTAACCTATAATTGTTTTGTTCTCACGTATTTATTCATGTTCAATATCTCCTTTGGCCACTAATATATCATTTGATCCTACTTTTGTATCTTTCATTTGTTTCTCTTTTTGTTTTTCATGTTGGATAGCCATGGGTATATTCTTAAATCCTCTTCTTACATTCATTACATATCTTCTTGTATGGATTTCTAAAATAGTGTGAGCTAATATTCCATAATTTTATGATATATATATATATATATTATTCATATTTATCCTATTTTATCCCAAATTAAATACTGATAACAAATAATGAATCTATATCCTATCTATAGTAGGTGGTATATACCTTCTACCTAAAATTCTTGATATCTATAGAATATACTTTCATGCCACATGTCAGTCCCTCCATGGGTTTTTCTAAAAAAAAGTAATTCATTATGTATTATTTAGAATGGAATCATGATATTACTTATCCCCCCATTAATATGGTTGTAGGTCTCCAAAATCAACCTAAACCACCCCTTGAGGCAAGTTCAATTAAATTCCCATGAGATATAAACCCCGTGTTGATCTTGCTACAAGTGGAGGGAAACCATATTTGAATTTAAATGAATTGTAAATGGTTGAATATAACTCTTGTTCCCATGTGAACTATAAATGAAAGGATAAAATTAAATGGAATAGATGGGAATTGTAAAGTGATGTGGATAATCTCTTAGAATATGGAAAATTATGTGAATTTCTTGTATTTTTTCACTAACATTTACATGACTCCACATTGTAACTTGTATTTGAATTATTTAATGAAATTATTGTGATGAATTCAATGGGTAATGGGAATGGACAACAACATGTCCCTTTTGATCTCTTCGATATATGATGATCATAATAGATAACATGGTATTGTATCGATGTGGGGTATCATGGTATGGAACTAATGAACCACTTGCATATTTAATAATTATATTCCTTGGATTCTTACCTTAGATCTAGATTTCATAGACCACCACAGAATTATTCCTTGGGATCCACCCAAGTTTTTACCGAGTACCATTGGAGATCCTCATCAGACTCAGAGAGGACACCTTATCCATGGGCCATAGGTTCTTGGCCCATGGAGGTCAACATTATATCAAGTTTTTCTTGGATGAGTTACTTGGACTCAAAGAGGACGCCATGTTCAATGGCCTTAGGTCCTTTCCCATGACGTATGATAGTTGATATGTTCAACATACGTTGTAGCTTATTCTTACTATATTATACAATTATCCATCATACATATTATAATTTTGAAACATTGTGTAAATGTAAATTAGGTTGCATAATTTTAGCATTTATATCATTATTTCTATTATAGCTGCAAAAAATTACATTTTAAATAAACAAAATACATAAGTTATATACACCAATGGTGGTGGACTAGTGATTTTATCTCACACCATGATTAGGACATTGTTTGGAACCCATACATACATCACGAATGTAGGTAGGGACAAGGGAAAGTATCCAACATTTAATGTTTGAGGTTCTATACTGAGATAAAGTATTGGAGTAGAGGATTGAGGTTATACACATGATGTTGTTAGAGATAGCCTTATGATCATTTTTTCATTTTTGTAGAGCATGTTTCTTAAGGTTGTTTATCAGTCTCCATATATTCCCTTTTTGTATATCATAAGGATATGAAATCATTTTTTGTATGATAGTGGATATTAGTTTATTTATTTTTCATGTTATTTATTCCTTTAGTAACATGTTTACATGGATGATTAATTCTTTCCTATCATAGGATATTTCCAATTTCTTCTATGTATATATATATTATTTAACACTAAAATCCACTTTGATAATGAGGGTATAATTTACCTATAGCACCATCACTGACCCTCATTGCTATCTGGAATCCTCTGGCATATATAGAGGTGTGTTTGAGTATAGGTGACTCTAAGGATTGATTACATATCATTGAATTATACCTAATATTATAAATTATTTAATGAGTTTTAAAACTCTATATTGTAGGTATTAGGTTGGTGTGGGGGATTTTTGTGGATAGGAGTTGGTGGAAGCCATGATTGATGTGGTGAAATTGATTCAACATCACATTATTTAATTTCAAATAAGAAAAAAGGGTAACATTTATCTTCAATTAATTTTCATTTATTTTGGGGAATGAGGTCAAGTTTTCCATAAAATATCTCCTTGGAATGGTTTGATGAATTTTTATATTAATTTTAAATTATGTCCCTAGTTTATTTATCAATATGAAATCTTGTAGATGGTGGGATTGGTAGATTATTATGTAGATTTTCCACCATGATTACCTCAGGTACATAATGTGTATCATGTTTTATACTGTGTAAATATGTTCCTAGTGAATCTCAAGTTTTAAGACTAAGAGTAGTAAAACTAGAGGAAAATTACTGATATGATGAAATATTAGTTTATATTATTGATCATAGATGATTTTTTATAATAAATAAGGGTACGTTTTTTGTTAATTATTTATGTAAGAATCATATAATTGAAGAAGAAATGTGGTATCCTTATGAAGATATTACAGAAAAGTATCCCTACCTATTTTCTAGTGTTTAAAAATTATGTGGTTGTATTATCATTAAGGGGGGAGAATATAGGAATCTTGGTAAATTAACTCAGAAATAAAATTAATGATTTATTAAGATTCAAATAAATTATATGGATTTTTATTAATATTTATAATTCTGACTATCTTGAAAAAAAAATATAGAGCTGTTGAATAGAAACATAATATTTTAGTTGACAAAGAAATGTTTCTTATTCTAAATAATTTTCTTTTTGAGGAACTATATTGATTTATTTCAATGTTTACATCTAATGTTTTTTAATTGAATTTGATATAATGAGATAAATTTTATATTTCATTATGTGTAAATTATCTTAGATTCAATTTTCTTATTTTTCTATGCAAGTTGGTTTTTTATATACTTATAAAAATATATTTTTTACAAAAACTATATCTTTTATAACATCATAGTAATATAAACACAACATAAAAAATTATAAATCTTATAGAACTTATCTTATCTAATGATATACTGAAAATATTATGTAGAACCCAGATAATGATAGAATAAATCATTTTTTATATTTTTTTAGTATTCATGAATTTGGTAGTTATATTTATTACAAAAATATTAAGCAACTTTTAACTACAAATGGAAATAGTTTTATTAAACACATTCCTTATAATTATTTGTTTAAAATATTAAATTTAAAATTATGTAATTTTAATATGAAAAAAATATTCCATTTTTAATTCACAATTTCAAAATTATTTTTTGATTGTTTTTTGATAATTTCCTAGAATTATTGATTTCTCAATTAATAGTAAAAAACATATTTTTATTGAAAATTGTATTTTTGTTTCAAGATTTTAAAAATTAAAATTTTATTTAAGTTTATATTTAAATTTTCATTAGTTCCTATATATTTTATATATTCTAATTATAGTTTTTAAATGTGTTTTATAACGAAATATAGTATAAAAACTCTTTATAAATTAAAAATGTCCTTTTCTTCTAAAAAAACTTGTTTTTTGTGTTTTTTCGATTTAATTTTAAATTAAATTATTCCACTAAGATTCTTTTAGCCATGAAAAATGTATCCATATTTTTAAATTTTGGTCTGAAATTTATTATATATTCCCCTTTTATTTTTTGGACAATATGAATAGTAACTAAATTTTTATTTTTACCACACTAAATGGTAAATAAGGTAGTTGTGGTTAAAAATACTGTGATATGGACTAAAAATGGTCGTATCTATTACCTTAATTTTATTGGATGAGTATATATGTAATATCCTGGATTCCCCCGTAATGTATGTTCTTGTTTTGTTTCAGTTTTAGTCTCTTTTTGTGGTTAATTAAATGTTTTCTAAAGTCCTTAATAAGGATCGGGGGTGTTCTGAGGGTTTGGGACATGAAAAGAGGGAAAAGGGGATTTTTGGGCAGTCTGCACGGTTTGTGCGTGGTTTGGAAAACCGTGTAAGGGGAGACTGTGTAGGTAGTGGAAATATGCATGTTTTGTACACGATCTAGAAAAGTGAGTGAGAGAGAGGGCGTGTGGGAAGTAGCCTCCACATGTTTTTTGCATGCTTTGTGCATGGTTTGGAAAACCGTGCGGGTAAACCATGCATCCTAGAAACTACTAAAATTTTTCAAAAATGTCATTATGGGAAAATAAGGGACACTCGGTATTTTCCTCCTTTATTCATCCTCTAGCCCTAGTGATGCCCCCAAAAGCTCCAATATCTTCCAAGGATTAATATCCCTCATCTTAGGGTCGTTTGGAGTGTCGTTTATTGAGGTTTGAAGATCTAGGTAAGGCTAAACTCATCCTTGATTTTTATTTTGGTTTAGGGTTTCTATTTCTTCCCCATCTCCATCCAAAGCTCTCAAACACTTATTTTTTAGTGAGATTTAGGCTAAAGATTCAAGGGTAGTTTGAATCTGGATTTAAGGCTCTGGTTAAGGGTGTGTTCACTAATGGATTTAAGGTAGGTGGTCTACAAGTTATATCCCTTGGGTTTTGAGTAGATTTGTACATGTAGGGTTTTATTATTGCCCTCTTTTGATGCGTTATTTGTGCCTTTAACATGATTTGATTTAGTGAGAATCTAAATGGTTAATTGAACCCCTCTTGATCTTCATGGGATGCAAGTAGAATGACTCGACCAAATTGGATCCACCCGTGGGGTGTGCTGATATTCCCTGGTCGTAGATTTTAGCTAAGTAATTGTAAGGCCATTGTGCGAAAACATAGATCCCATGATGAATATGTCAATATGATTTAAGGATGTGTAATTTTTGTTTATTAATACATTTAGGTTGGGTAATGTATTAAGAGGTAGTTTGGTTGGCATGGGAAGATGGTTAAATGAATTAATGGTAAAATGGTAGGGGATTAGCTTTATACTTGAATATGCTTAGTGAGATAAGAATTGAAAATGGGAATGAGGCTAAATGGGTTTAAGTAATATGAATAATGAATGTGTTAATGGATTGAGTCATAATGTTAATTTCACATTTAATGATATTGTTGTGATGTTGTAAATGATATTGGCTATGTTTTTTGTGATATGGTTAATTGTGGTGAATGATAAACAAGCATATGCACATGGCTTGGTAGAGTGGGGTATTGACTTGAGGTTATACACCCACAGGTTGAGTTGGACTGAGTTTATAGCTCCTCCCCTAAATGAATGGCTTAGGGAAGGGGATATAGTTTTATTCCCATAATGGTTGCATTCCACTTGGACTGAGGCTTCGAGGTGAGGATATTGGGAATTGTTGTGATATGATGCCTAGTGAGATAAGACTTGTTTAATTCTGACATGTTGAGAAAATCGATCATGCCTAATCCATTAAACACATGAAAAAGGGTGAAATGATAAATGAAATGTCTTGGAAATAAACTTGGGGTTTTTGGTGGGTTAACTTAAAGGAATATAAATAAAGATGGATTTTTAAATGTTTATCTTTACTTTCCATTACTTATCACTTGTATGAACTATTAGATTTTTCTGGATATTTTGTAAACACCATTGGTGGTGGCCTATTGAGTTATACTCAAACCCTACTCGGGCCTCCATTGGGTACCCAAGCATATTCCATGCTTTCAGTTCAGGACAATGGCAAGGGCCCTATTCTAGGGAGAGGAGTTGGACATGGGACATATTGGATGAGGTTCTAGAATTGGTGTCCGGACTATTTTTGGGATTCTGCTGTTTTCTTTCTTTGGGGGTTTGTTCACTTGGCACTGTAGCATCGCATGACATATTTTATTGTTGTATATGGATGTACCCAGTTTTGGGGATTTGGTTATTTATGCTTGTTATTATTGTGGTCTATTTTTTCTATTATTTTAATTATTATCTATTGTATCTTACTCTGGTGATGAGGGAATAGTCTCCTCACGTGACTTATTAGACCTTTACTACTAGTCTGCAACCTCTGGCGTATGGGGAAGCGCGCTTGAGGTCATGTAGCGACCCTGATCGGGGCACCAGATTAGTGGCTTCCAGGTTAGGGGTATTAAAAAGTGGTATTAGAGGAGTTAGTTTCTCTTTCATACTATTTGGTGATGGTAGACAGAAGATTAGGAATGTGTCTGGAATTGGTAATGAGCTCTTTCTTGGGAGTAGCTAACTCATGTATGGGGGGAAACCCAAGTCACCCTAGGAGGATATTATTGTTTTTATTGTTTGTTTTTATAATTGATGATATTTCACCATTGGGTGATGCACTTGTCATGTGGTTTGACAGTTTTGTGATATTTCTCTAATATTCGGAAAGGTACAATGTTGTGAAATCATGCATCATTCTAGGCACCTATGTAGGTAAGTGTCACGTATCTTGATAGGAACACACACAGGATGGGTGTGCGGAATATAAAGGTTAGGATGCATATGTTTTCTTAAAAGCAATGAAATTATGCCTAATGGGATGGTATGAATGGGTAAAAAGGAAATTAAAAGGGGTAGGTACTAATTAGAAAATGGTGTTTAACAAATAAGAAAAGTAGATTAACTTTTGTTAAGAGTAAATTGGGGGGAAACTGTTTTGAATGGGAGTAAAAGATAAGTCTCATAACCATGTGAATTAGACACCGTTTTATCCATGGAATTAAGAGATATGACCAAGGTTAGTGATCTGGTTGTGATTGTGATAGTTTGGGTAGTGTATGTGATTGGTTTTGGTTGTGGTGAGTGATGAGTCAACCTATGTGTAATTTTATCTTCATAAAAGTGTTGTGGTTGAGATATAAATCTCATGTTTGGCATTGTATAGAAATTCCACCTCGAAGATGTGAGCCGGTTGGGAGACATGAGAAAGTTATGAGAATGCTCCTCCAGTTATAGAGCAAGATAACATGGTGATCTAAAGAGATAGGGAAGAGCAGTTTCGCGATAACTTTGCTTTTTTTATGAAAATGGTTGAATGAGACCCAGGGGGTTACACCGAGTATGTTGGAACTTGCCAGGTAGTTTCATCTACAGCACCCCTTGACCTTACTAGAGAGGGTGGGCCAGAAGTAGCAGAGTTCTGGATATATTCTATCCAAAATATTCTTGACCATCTATAGACTCCTCTCGAGAAGCAAGACAAGTTAGCAGCCTATATGCTGAGGAGTCAAGAAAAATATTGGTGGGAAATTATGGTCCAAAAAGAGAAGGATGAGCGAATGATGTGGAAGGATTTTCAGGAGAAGTTTCTTGAGCACTTATATACAGAAACATTGAGGCAGGAGAAGGCTGTGGATTTCATGAGGTTGACTTAGGGGAAAATGTCGATGATGGGCTACGCAATTTTTTTCATCGATTTGAGGTGCTTTGTTCTGATGTTGATGGGATATGAGGAAGTTGTGGATAAAGGCTTCCAAGATGGACTAATACACAAGATCAGATCTTAGGTGAATATATTTCATTTAAAAATGTTTTTTGAAGTGGTGGACAAAGGATTTATCTTGGAGGGAAACCTAAAGGGAGATTTAGGTAGTGAACTTGTGGTGCCAGCTGGGTGAAAAAGTGGTGTATCTTCTTATAGTAGGAAGCTACACTTTGTAATCTTTCAGGAGGATGTAAGTTCACAGAGCACTCAGAAGAGGGGGTCAGCTTATCAGGGTGGTGACTAGGTCTTCTATTTTTAGTGTGGTAGGTCGGGGCACAAGCGTAACTATTTTCCCCACCCACTGGTCAAGTGTCGAGCATGCAGCAGGTTAGGCCACGTATAGAGGTTCTGTAAGAACCCATGATAGTCAGGGAATTATGGAGGTCAGAGGCAGATGTCGATTGTAGGTAGGGGGTCGGTTACCCCATATCTGGTAGGTAGTTGAAGCAACATGGGCCTTATTGTTAAGGGAGGTGGACGTGGAACTCCAAGGCAAGATCACCCTTAATAATAGAGTATTGTAGTACAGGTCACACAGGCTGGAGCCCAGGGTAAAGGGGTAAGTCATCTCCATGTAGTTCAGGTTACACCTGAGAGTGGTGAGTTAGGATTTTCTACTGTTTGAGGTATAATTCTTGTAGATTCCATTCATACTAGTTCTTTATTTGATATAGGTTCTACACATTCCTTTATTTATACATAGTTTTTAGTGGTGTTAGGATTAACCATAGAGACTTTATGTGGGCTAATGTCACTTCATACCCCATTAAGGGTACAAGTTGAGGATATCAGGCAGTGTAAGGATTGTGCTCAAGAGGGTTGTGGGCATCGTTTTCTATGGGACATGTTCATCCTAGAGATACTAGGTTTTGAAATAATCTTGGGGATAGATTTGTTAGTGTTATATCAAGCCTATATCAACTATTATCGACATCGATTAATGTTCAAATCTCTCTATGGGAGCACTTATATCATTCGTGGTGAGTGGGATACTTGAGCAGGCCATGTAGGGCCACTATGCCAATAGTTGGGAGAACTCGTAGCCCAAGTGGCGTACCTCATGTTAGATGATGGGGAGAAAGAAAATCCAGTCTTCCCTTTTGTTGTGGACCAGTTCCAGTATGTGTTTCTTGAGGAATTATCAGGGTTACCACCTAAGAGATATGTTTATTTCATGATCAAATTGATGCCAGGAGCGGAGCCAGTTTCTATTCTAACCTACCAAACAGCGCCATAAAAGCTCCAATAAATGAAGGTCTAGTTAGTGTAATTAGAGTTTAAGGTATTTATATGTCCAAGTACATCATCTTGGGGTTCTCCATTGTTGTTTTCTAAGAATTATGATGGATCACTGAGGCTCTGTATCGATTATAGGAAGCTTAAGAAGATGACGGTTAAGAATAAATACCCCATTCCTAGAATCAATGACCTATTTGATCATCTCATAGGTAACTCGGTGTTCTCCAAGATCTATTTGAGATCGGGATACCATCAGTTGAGGTTCATAACTTCTCACATACCTCATACAGCTTTCTGAAGTAGCCATAGTTTGTACGAATTTCTGGTGATTCTGTTTGGTTTGACCAATACACCAGCTATGTTCATGGCCTTGATAAACCAGATATTTCACTTGTATCTGGATCAGTTTGTAGTTGTCTTCATTGATAACATCTTTGTGTACTCCAAAACTCATGAAGATCATTCCAAACATCTTGACATTGTCTTAAGTACACTAAGAAATCATAGGTTTTATGCCAATCTATCAAAATGTCAGTTTTGGATCGATGAGGTGCACATTCTAGGAAACATAATCTCTAAGTCAGGTGTGTTGGTGGATCCAGAAAAGATGCAGGCTATGGTGTATTAGGACTATCCCAAGATTATCTCTAATATTCTGAGTTTTCTAGGTTTGGCTATTTTTACTAAACTTTTATTAGATATTTCTCTCATTTGGTAGTGCTACCCACAGTCCTAACCAAGAAGGGGGTTAAGTTTAATTTGTTAGAGGCCTGTGATAATGCTTTTAAGGTGTTAAAAAAGCGGTTGAATACTGCACCAATTTTGATCTTACCAAAACCAGGTAAGAAGTATACCTTTTTTTATGATGTATCTGGTGTTGGAATTGGGGAAGTGTTGATGCAGAATGATCAAATTGTATCTTATGGGTTGAGGAATTTGAGACCACATGAAAGGAATTATCCTACTCATGAACTGAATAATCTATTTTGGTTAATTCCTTAAAGTGATATAGGCATTACTTATTGGGGGAACCCTTTACGGTGTTCACTAACCACAAAAGTCTCAGGTACATCTTCTCTCAACAGGATTTAAATCTTCACCAGCAACAGTGGGTTGAGTACCTAAAGTCTTTTGATTTTTAGTTGGCATACTCACTAGGGAAAGGGAATAGTGTCTCTAATGCTCTAATCCAGAAGACTCATAATCAAGAATTTTAGGAATCTAGTTCACAGTGGGTGATGATGGCCTTTTTTACAGAGATGCATTTGGAGGTATAGGATGCACGAAAGAAGATGACCCTTGCATCTATAGTAATTGAGTCTGTGATGTTGAGCCTTGTTAAAGAGATCAAGTTTGTGGATTTGGAGTGTTTGGATATAAAGGTAATTCTTAAAGGTGGGGAATCACCTTATGGTTAGACTTTTTGTGATGATGGAGTTGCTTATGTTCATGGTCATGTTGCGGTGTCGGTAGGTTTACGGGAGGAGTTGATGTGTGAGTTCCACACATCTAAGTGGGCAGTGAATCCGATATTGACTAAGATTTAATGTGATCTTAATAGGAAGTTTTGGTGTCCAGAAATGAAGAAATAAGTTGCGATTTTTGGGGCACGATGCCTTACCTATCATCTGGTAAAGACAGAACATCAGCTACCATGTGAGTTTTGCAGTCATTTCCTATTCTAAAGTGTAAGTGGAATGACATCATGATGGACTTCATGATGGTACTTCCAAGTATTCCTCATAATAATGATTCAATTTGGGTGGTGGGGGATTGACTAACCAAAGTGGTCCATTTTTTTCTGATCCAGGTGACCTATATAGTCATCCAGTTGGGGGAAATGTATGTTTGAGAAATAGTGCAGTTGCATGGTGTGCTGAGAACCATAGTTTCGGATCATGATCCACGTTTCACTTCACACTTATAGAAAGTAATACAGAAGGAACTTGGTATCCAAGTGTTTTTTATTATGGATTACCACCCACATACTGATGGGATGTCAGAGTATAAAATTCATGTATTAGAAGACATGTTGAGAGCATCTGCTCAATATTTCAGTGGTTCATGGAAAAAATACTTGTTTATTTTTTATTTTTCTTAAAAAAATATATTTTAGTCCATAGTTCAGGTGAAACCTTTTGAGGAACTTTATGAGAGACAGTGTAGGTCTCCTTTATGTTGATTAGAGGCTAGAAATTTTGAGCTATTAGGACTGAGTCTTGTGCAGGAGATGTCGGAGAAGGTTCAATTGATTCAAAAGTGTGTGGAAATAGCTTAGAGTAGGCAGAATTCATATGCAGATTAGCATCATAGAACTCTTGATTTCATTGTGGGTGATAGTGTGTTTCTTCGGGTGTCACTATGGTTGGGTCACCGTCGAATTTGGAAGTAGGAAAAGTTGACATCTAGATATATGGGGCCATTTTAGATTGTGGAGAGGATCGGGCTGGTGGATTACCAATTGGATCTTCTATAGTAGTGTAGTGGGATGCATGATTTTTTCCATGTTTCAAAACTCCAAAAGTATCACCCTAAACCATCTCATGTGATAAATACTGAGGATGTCGAGCTTGAGTTTGATACGCCCTGTAACATCCCAGGTAAATAAAGAATAAATAATTTTCATATTTATTAATATTTACGAATTAAATATTAATTTTAATTTAAAAGGGGTTTCTACGTTCGATAGCGTACTCGGTACGCAACGATGAGTTTCTTTGAAAACTTACGTTGCACACAAGTAATAAAATAATATTATTTTAAATGTTAGTTAACGAGTAGCCATTGTACTGGCGAGAATGGATAGAAATAACTAAAATATGATTATATATGTTTTTAAATGTTTTTACATTTACCCAATAAAAGATAAAGGCTTAAAATACGGAAAGAGTTCAATTTTAGGCATTTATACCCTAATTTTCACGAAAGGTTCACTTATCACATTTTAATGGTGAACCTTCATTAAATATAGTTTTGATCACTCTTATACTTAATTTTGGACCAAATATAACTCTTCTTTAGAATCGGGACATCAAAATTTACTTTGTGTAAATTTTTGGTACCTTTCTGATAAAGTTCTTTTTTTTTAATGAATAGTGTAAAATGTTGTATTTTAATTCAAAACCTCTTTTTAATCTAATTTATCTATATTATTAGATTATCTTTTGAATTGGTTTTGAAGTGAAATTAGAATATATTTTTACCAGTTAATCCAATGGTGGTCATTGGAATCAATTTCACTTTGAAATTGGACTTAAACTGGTGTCAATCTTTTGATACTTATTGTTTCACAAAAACACGCTATTTGTCATGACAGCGGGAATTAATTATTAAATTAATTAATTTGACTTATATGTTTTGAATTTTTTAAAATGGACTTCATTTTTGAATTCGTAATATCAAATATAGATTAGGGTGAATTTTTGGTAATTTTCTGAAAAACTTCAATTTTTTATAAATAGTGAAACCACTAAGTGGTAATCAAGCAAACTGATTTTTCAGTTAAATGAAAGTTTACCACTAATGTGTATTGAATTTTGAAAATCCGACATACATGGTTGTCATTAAGAAGTAAAATGTGGTTCAATGAGATTAAAATAATTTTTTGGTGAATAGTAACTTATTAAGTTCTTAATCGCGATTAGAGGTAATTAGTGTAGTTTAAGGTAAAAATGGTATTATAAGAATGTGAAAACACCATGACACTTGTCCTACACCTATTGGGTGAGTCATGGCCGACCAATACAAGCCATGGGCCAACTTGGGGACCCCATGGAGCCACTTTAGTTGGAAAATGACATTAATATATTTTTATTTAATGTTAAAGTGAAAATGACACTAACACAAAGTTTTTTACTAAAATAATTTTTGAGTGGGGTTATACAAGTCCAAATTTTGATTATAAATAGTCATTGGAAAGATAAAAAGATTTACTAAATCATAGTATTTGTTTTATAATTTTTAGACATTAAATAAATTAAATTATATATGACATAATAATGATGCAGTGATGACATCATTATTTGACGATTTAAATAAAATGGAAAGATAATGTAAAATCTATGAACTACACATGGCCAAAACCAATTGGATGAGTGGATTTAGAAGCCTTATCACCTTATCCACGAATTATATCAATGTGGGACCTTTTTAAACCGAAACACATTTTCAAATAAAGTAATATTTCTTTACTTTCCAAAAGTGCCCCTCCTCTCCTCTTATAAAAGGCCCCCACCTCTACCTCATTTCACACACTCCTCAAGCCTTTGGCTCGGCCAACCCCTGCCCAATTACTCTCTCCACATCCCTCTCCTCATCCTAGAGTATTCCCTTTGGGAATAATCCTTTCAAAGGAAGCCTTTAGGCTCAAATCAAAAGGGAGTTACACTTTTAAAGGTAATTCATTCTCTCTTGTTCATTTGTTTTATTTTGCTTCTCCAACCCTCTAAACTCTTTTTATTTAATTCTTTTGTAAAAACACCAGTATCTTCAATATACTAGGATGTTGTTATAATATTTATTTGAGCTACACTCTCACACAACTACATCAAATGGTTAAAGAACATACGGTTTCCGTGGATGGCGAAATTCTGCCTCCCGAAACGATGATTGTTCAATACTCATTTAACACCTTCAAGGGTGGCCATTATGATGTCACTATTTTTATATATGATATATAATATGTTTATGTTTTCTTTAAGCTTCTGTATTTTTCATTTTTTTCATACCTTTATGGTTTCCATTATGGGTAAACACGATATCTTCATTTATGGAAGTGCGGACTACCGCCCCCTCAAAGTGATGTGATTCCTTAATGCCATATGTGGGACGTGTAAAGGATGGATTTAAAGTTATTATATATGATGTTATACTGGAATTATAATATAACTCTATTTCATTATTATTTCTTTCCATTAAAGTATGAGATAGAAATGAAAGTAGCGTTCATGCGTACGTACGGCTTACCGTCTCCATGAACGGTGCATTTCATTTCTTATCCCCAAATGTAATGTACTATTAAAATTACATGTATATAATGTATATATATAATTAATGATATATCTAAATGATGAATATAATTCTGGAATTAAAATATACATACCTCTCATTTAGTTTTAATTCCACTAATATGACAAAGAAATGAAAGTAGCGTTCATGCGTACGTACGGCTTACCGTCTCCATGAACGGTGCATTTCATTTCTTACCTCTAAATGATTATGTAATATTATAAATACATGTATATTCTGGATATATATGATATATATGATATCCAAATCAGGAATTCCATTCTGGATATAAAGAACTTTTGACCACACGAACAACATGTAATTGTAAGAAGTCAACTTTCGACTTAAGAACCAAATATTGACAAAACAAACATTATTAACTTAAATGGTTACATAATGTTTATAACATGGAAATAAGTGATATAAAATGAATAATGAACTTTAAAAAGGTTCTTAATCAAGTATAAATTAACTCAAGTTTATTATTCAAGACGTTAAAGAACGATCGAGTCAAGTCGGACCCGAGGTAAGGGAATTCGTCTCAATCTCCTTTCATTGAGGCATATTTCGTTTTATACACAACTTTATTTTATACGGTGTATAAACTCCTTTGACTTTTAATTTTATACAAAAAGAATCTTTTTCTATGAAGCGTTTTACTAAACGACAAAAAGGAATGTTTATTTTTAACGTACGCGGTGACAACGACCTTTTTCCGCCGCCGCGAGTATTATTTGATCTTTGGCTTTCTCAACAAGCCGTAATGTTTTTAGAATAAAATAAATACCATATACTCTTTTATGTATTTTGGTATTGAAAATAGTTTTGAAAAAGGATTCTATTATGTCAATATATTTATGATATATTGTGATTGAAATGTGGAAATGTTATCATTCCTTTATATTGGTTTTATGTTTTATGATTTTATATTGGTACTTGGACATTTTAACGGGTGGTTACGTTATAAACCATATGACGGGTGGTGCCGTGAATACCAGGACGGGTGGTTACGTTATAACCTCCAATGCATTGGGTATGGAAGTCGGTCGTATGGCTATTCCATTAAGTATGTATGGAAATTGGCCGTATGGCTATTCCATTAAGTGATATGTGTGGAAGTCAACCGTATGGTTATTCCACTTAAGTATGTTTATTTCCCAAGTTACCTTTATATATTCTATGTGTTCTTTATATGGGTTTTATGGTAATCTTTTGGTTACAAAAAGGTAAGTAATGATACTTTATTCAGTGAAGATTTTTTTTACTACTTCATGAAGGTGAAAGTATTACTTTGATATAGTATACATGGTTTACTTGATGTTTGAAAAACTAACAGTTTTCATTCTTTTTGTATCCCTTACTGAGCTTTTTATGCTCACCCCAAGTTTTTCGAAGTGTTTTTCACAGGACTTAAAGTGGAATAAGGTCAAGGATGGGATCAAGGGAATTTCATGCTATCTAAAACATGGAATCTTGACATCTTTCTTTTTAAGAGTTTTTATTTTATGGAGACTTAGTAGAAGTGTCTACTTTGTAATCTTTTAAGATGTAATAGTTATGTTCTAATTCTCTAAAACTCTAAACCTGAAAAGATCCTCAATGTGAATTATTCATTTAATTCAATATTAAGTAAGGTTAAAGGCTGGGGCCTTATAGTTGGTATCAAAGGTCGGTTTAGACAACTTTAGGAGTTAGAAAAGTGTTAAATTATAATATGATTGAAATGATATAGAATTTACGGATTACCATGTTGCTTCGCCTAAGATATTTCTGTGTTCAGAATGGTTTTCCGCAGAGGAAACAAAGCAGCTATGTTGGGACGACATCAGGAGGAAGATAACCTTCCAAATCAGCAACCTGAGATGGTCGGAATCGGAACTGAACAGTTTGTTGCAGTGATGGCACAGTTGACTCAGGCTATAAATGGTGGTGGTATCCATGCACGAGATCAGCCAGATCAACCGCAGAGGAACATGTCAGTGGTGGAACATTTTATGAGGCAACATCCCCCATAATTCAGAGGATCATCTGACCCTGTGAAAGCTGAAGGGTGGATTAAAGTACTGGAGAAGATTTTTGATGTCATGGGGTGTTCAGAACATCAAAAGGTTAGTCTTGCTGTTTACCGTTTTGAAGGTGAAGCTGATCAGTGGTGGTCGATGGTGAAAAATATAAGGGATAGTGATGAGATTGAGGATCTTCACTGGGACGAATTCAAAGGTATGTTTCTTGAGAAATATTTTCCTAAGGTGGTTCATCTTAGGATGGAAAAACAGTTCCTAGAATTGAGGCAGGAGGATGATTCAGTGGCTGCTTATGAAAAAAAGTTCACTAGATTGGCAAGGTATGCTCCAAACTTCATACGAGATCTTGATAGTAAAATAAACCGTTTTTACTCAGGGTTAAAGCCAAAGTATCGAAGGGCTTTAGCTTCTCGTGAGTTCAAATGTTATGAAAAACTTGTTCGATGTGCGGAGAAGGTGGAAATGGAGTTTGCCGATGATCAGGTGTTCTATGACAAACAACAGAATAAGAGGTCTAGTTGGCAGGCAAAGGGGAAGAATTCATCAAAGAAGCAAGGAGGTAAGAAAACCAAATATCCATCCTGTGAGAAGTGTGGTAAAATGCATCCTGGAGAATGTTTATCCAAGTCTGGTAAGTGCTTTCGGTGTGGTAAGTCTGGTCATATTGCTCGTAACTGTAAGGAAGATGATCAAGCAGGAAATGAAAAGCCAACGGTAAGATGTTTTAAGTGTAATGAAATGGGTCATTATGCAAACGAGTGTCCAACGAAGAACTCAACTGGGGGAATGCAGCCATACTACAAGCATAAAGGGGTGGCGAAACCCTTTGCAACAACTTCAGCAGATGTTGGGCCATCGAATGAAGTGGTATCAGCTCCAGGGAGCTCAGTATTTTTCGAAGATTGACTTGAGGTCGGGGTACCATTAGTTGAAAGTAAAAGAAGCAGACGTTCCGAAGACTGCGTTCCGTACTAGATATGGCCATTATGAATTTTTAGTTATGCCTTTTGGGTTAACCAATGCACCTGCTGTATTCATGGACCTTATGAATAAAATTTTCCATGAGTTCTTGGATAAGTTTGTGTTTGTGTTTTGAGGTTTGTGAAGAGGTTATGTGTGCCTTGTGATTCACAGTTGAAGAATGAGTTGTTTTTTTTTCATCCTGGCAATACTAAGATGTACAGAGGTCTGCGGGAGTATTACTGGTGGGATGGAATGAAAAGAGACATTGTTGATTTTACTATGAAGTGTTTGACATGTCAACAGGTTAAAGCAGAGCGGCAATTACCGAAAGGGATGCTTCAGCCTTTACCAGTGCCAGAGTGGAAATGGGAGAATATATCCATTGACTTTGTTGTGGGATTACCGAGGACATCTCGAGGTAATAATGCAATCTGGGTTATTATTGATCGCTTGACCAAATCTTCTCATTTCCTTTCTATACGAGATACTTTCTCTCTTGATCAACTTTCCCGTCTGTATCTTAAAGAGATAGTCAGGTTACATAGAGTTCCTCTCTCCATTGTATCGGATCGTGATCCCAGGTTTACTTTTAAATTTTGGAAAGGCCTTCAGAAGTCGTTGGGTACTGAATTAAATTTTAGTACAGCTTTTCATCCTCAATCAGATGGGCATTCAGAACGAACAATCCAGACATTGGAGGATATGCTACGAGCTTGTTCTATGGATTATCAGGGAAGTTGGGACCAACAACTTTCTTTGGTTGAGTTTTCTTATAATAACAGTTTCCATTCCAGTATACAGATGGCACCATTTCAGGCATTATATGGGAAGCGGTGTCGAACTCCAGCTTTCTGGGATGAAGTGGGTGAAAGAAAGTTGATGGGACCAGAATTGGTAGAAGAGATGGCAGAAAAAGTTCAGCTGATTCAGAAACACATGAGAACAGCTCAGAGCAGGCAGAAGAGTTATGCGGATAACTGGAGGAAGGATCTATCTTTCGAGGTAGGTGATCATGTTTTTCTCAAGGTTTCTCCTTGGAAAAGTGTGATGAGATTTGGTAAGAAAGGAAAGTTGAGTCCATGGTTGGTTGGACCATACGAAATTCTGGAAAGAGTTGGATCAGTTGCATACTGAGTGGCTTTACCTCCGAGTTTATCTCAGGTACACAATGTTTTTCATGTTTCGATGTTGAGAAAGTATATTCCATATCCATCTCATGTTTTGAGCCCAGAGGTAGTTCAGCTGGAAGAGAACCTATCTTATGAGGAACAACCGGTCCAGATTCTTGACCATAGGGAGCAAGTGTTACGGAATTAGGTGATTCACCAGGTAAAGGTTTTGTGGAAAAACCATGTGATTGAAGAGGCAACGTGGGAATCTGAAAATGCTATGAGGGATAAATACCCCCACTTATTTTGATAAGTGAATAAAATTGCGAGGATGCAATTTCCAAAAGGGGGGAAGGATGTAACATCCCAGGTAAATAAAGAATAAAGAATTTTCATATTTATTAATATTTACTAATTAAATATTAATTTTAATTTAAAAGGGGTTTCTACGTTCGATAGCGTACTCGGTACGCAACGATGAGTTTCTTTGAAAACTTACGTTGCACACAAGTAATAAAATAATATTATTTTAAATGTTAGTTAACGAGTAGCCATTGTACTGGCGATAATGGATAGAAATAACTAAAATATGATTATATATGTTTTTAAATGTTTTTACATTTACCCAATAAAAGATAAAGGCTTAAAATACGGAAAGAGTTCAATTTTAGGCATTTATACCCTAATTTTCACGAAAGGTTCACTTATCACCTTTTAATGGTGAACCTTCATTAAATATAGTTTTGATCACTCTTATACTTCATTTTGGACCAAATATAACTCTTCTTTAGAATCAGGACATCAAAATTTACTTTGTGTAAATTTTTGGTACCTTTCTGATAAAGTTCTTTTTTTTAATGAATAGTGTAAAATGTTGTATTTTAATTCAAAACCTCTTTTTAATCTAATTTATCTATATGATTAGATTATATTTTTAATTGGTTTTGAAGTGAAATTAGAATATATTTTTACCAGTTAATCCAATGGTGGTCATTGGAATCAATTTCACTTTGAAATTGGACTTAAACTGGTGTCAATCTTTTGATACTTATTGTTTCACAAAAACACGCTATTTGTCATGACAGCGGGAATTAATTATTAAATTAATTAATTTGACTTATATGTTTTGAATTTTTTAAAATGGACTTCATTTTTGAATTCGTAATATCAAATATAGATTAGGGTGAATTTTTGGTAATTTTCTGAAAAACTTCAATTTTTTATAAATAGTGAAACCACTAAGTGGTAATCAAGCAAACTGATTTTTCAGTTAAATGAAAGTTTACCACTAATGTGTATTTAATTTTGAAAATCCGACATACATGGTTGTCATTAATAAGTAAAATGTGGTTCAATGAGATTAAAATAATTTTTTGGTGAATAGTAACTTATTAAGTTCTTAATCGCGATTAGAGGTAATTAGTGTAGTTTAAGGTAAAAATGGTATTATAAGAATGTGAAAACACCATGACACTTGTCCTACACCTATTGGGTGAGTCATGGCCGACCAATACAAGCCATGGGCCAACTTGGGGACCCCATGGAGCCACTTTAGTTGGAAAATGACATTAATATATTTTTATTTAATGTTAAAGTGAAAATGACACTAACATAAAGTTTTTTACTAAAATAATTTTTGAGTGGGGTTATACAAGTCCAAATTTTGATTATAAATAGTCATTGGAAAGATAAAAAGATTTACTACATCATAGTATTTGTTTTATAATTTTTAGACATTAAATAAATTAAATTATATATGACATAATAATGATGCAGTGATGACATCATTATTTGACGATTTAAATAAAATGGAAAGATAATGTAAAATCTATGAACTACACATGGCCAAAACCAATTGGATGAGTGGATTTAGAAGCCGTATCACCTTATCCACGAATTATATCAATGTGGGACCTTTTGAAACCGAAACACATTTTCAAATAAAGTAATATTTCTTTACTTTCCAAAAGTGCCCCTCCTCTCCTCTTATAAAAGGCCCCCACCTCTACCTCATTTCACACACTCCTCAAGACTTTGGCTCGGCCAACCCCTGCCCAATTACTCTCTCCACATCCCTCTCCTCATCCTAGAGGATTCCCTTTGGGCAGAATCCTTTCAAAGGAAGCCTTTAGGCTCAAATCAAAAGGGAGTTACACTTTTAAAGGTAATTCATTCTCTCTTGTTCATTTGTTTTATTTTGCTTCTCCAACCCTCTAAACTCTTTTTATTTACTTATTTTGTAACAACACCAGTATCTTCAATATACTAGGATGTTGTAATAATATTTATTTGAGCTACACTCTCACACAACTACATCAAATGGTTAAAGAACATACGGTTTCCGTGGATGGCGAAATTCTGCCTCCCGAAACGATGATTGTTCAATACTCATTTAACACCTTCAAGGGTGGCCATTATGATGTCACTATTTTTATATATGATATATAATATGTTTATGTTTTCTTTAATCTTCTGTATTTTTCATTTTTGGCATACCTTTATGGTTTCCATTATGGGTAAACACGATATCTTCATTTATGGAAGTGCGGACTACCGCCCCCTCAAAGTGATGTGATTCGTTAATGCCATATGTGGGACGTGTAAAGGATGGATTTAAAGTTATTATATATGATGTTATACTGGAATTATAATATACCTCTATATCATTATTATTTCTTTTCATTAAAGTATGATATAGAAATGAAAGTAGCGTTCATGCGTACGTACGGCTTACCGTCTCCATGAACGGTGCATTTCATTTCTTGTCCCCAAATGTAATGTACTATTAAAATTACATGTATATAATGTATATATATAATTAATGATATATCTAAATGATGAATATAATTCTGGAATTAAAATATACATACCTCTCGTTTAGTTTTAATTCCACTAATATGACAAAGAAATGAAAGTAGAGTTCATGCGTACGTACGGCTTACCGTCTCTATGAACGGTGCATTTCATTTCTTACCTCTAAATGATTATGTAATATTATAAATACATGTATATTCTGGATATATATGATATATATGATATCCAAATCAGGAATTTCATTCTGGATATAAAGAAATTTTGACCACACGAACAACATGTAATTGTAAGAAGTCAACTTTCAACTTAAGAACCAAATATTGAAAAAACAAACATTATTAACTTAAATGGTTACATAATGTTTATAACATGGCAATAAGTGATATAAAAGGAATAATGAACTTTAAAAAGGTTCTTAATCAAGTATAAATTAACTCAAGTTTATTATTCAAGACGTTAAAGAACGATCGAGTCAAGTCGGACCCGAGGTAAGGGAATTCGTCTCAATCTCCTTTCATTGAGGCATATTTCGTTTTATACACAACTTTCTTTTATACGGTGTATAAACTCCTTTGACTTTTACTTTTATACAAAAGGAATCTATTTCTACGAAGCGTTTTACTAAACGACAAAAAGGAATGTTTATTTTTAACGTACGCGGTGACAACGACCTTTTTCCGCCGCCGCGAGTATTATTTGATCTTTGGCTTTCTCAACAAGCCGTAATGTTTTTAGAATAAAATAAATACCATATACTCTTTTATGTATTTTGGTATTGAAAATAGTTTTGAAAAAGGATTCTATTATGTCAATATATTTATGATATATTGTGATTGAAATGTGGAAATGTTATCATTCCTTTATATTTGTTTTATGTTTTATGATTTTATATTGCTACTTGGACATTTTAACGGGTGGTTACGTTATAAAACATATGACGGGTGGTGCCGTGAATACCAGGACGGGTGGTTACGTTATAACCTCCAATGCATTGGGTATGGAAGTCGGCCGTATGGCTATTTCATTAAGTATGTATGGAAATTGGCCGTATGGCTATTCCATTAAGTGATATGTGTGGAAGTCAACCGTATGGTTATTCCACTTAAGTATGTTTATGTCCCAAGTTACCTTTATATATTCTATGTGTTCTTTATATGGGTTTTATGGTAATCTTTTGGTTACAAAAAGGTAAGTAATGATACTTTATTCAGTGAAGATTTTTTTTACTACTTCATGAAGGTGAAGGTATTACTTTGATATAGTATACATGGTTTAATTGATGTTTGAAAAACTAACAGTTTTCATTCTTTTTGTATCCCTTACTGAGCTTTTTATGCTCACCCCAAGTTTTTCGAAATGTTTTTCACAGGACTTAAAGTGAAATAAGGTCAAGGATGGGATCAAGGGAATTTCATGCTATCTAAAACATGGAATCTAGACATCTTTCTTTTTAAGAGTTTTTATTTTATGGAGACTTAGTAGAAGTGTCTACTTTGTAATCTTTTAAGATGTAATAGTTATGTTCTAATTCTCTAAAACTCTAAACCTGAAAAGATCCTCAATGTGAATTATTCATTTAATTCAATATTAAGTAAGGTTTAAGGCTGGGGCCTTATACGCCCTTTGAGGAGAACCCGGTTCATATTATAGATCATAGTTACAATGTCTTGTGGGGTAAGGTTGTTACCTTAGTTTGTGTTCTATGGTATCATGGAAATGTTCATGAAGAAATGTGGGAGTGGTAATCGGATATGTGGGTCCAATGGCCTAACCTCGTTTTTTTGAAAACCCGATGAAACTCAAGAATAGAAGGTCGAGGACGAGTCATTATAAGGTGGGGAGATTGTAAGATCCTTGATTCCTCTATTAAGTATGTTCATGTTTTGTTTTAGTTTTAGTCCCCTTTTCTGTTTAATTAAATTTTTTTCCAAAGCCCTTAACAAGGATCAGGGGTGTTCTGGGGATTTGGGACATGAAAAATGGGAAAAGGGGGATTTCAAGGTAGTCTACACGGTTTGTGCACAGTTTGGAAACAGTGCAAGAGGAGACTGTGCAAGCAATGGAAATATTCATGGTTTATGAAAAGTCTAGAAAATTGTGTGAGAGAAAGGGTTTATAGGAACTAGCCTCTACACGATTTTTACACGGTTTGGTAAACCATGTGGGTAAACCATGCAGCCTATAAACTTCTAAAAATTTAAAAAAAATCATTATGGGGAAATAAGGGGAACTCTGGATTTTCCTCATTTCTTCCTCCTCCATCCCGAGTGATGCCCCAATATCTTCAAGAGATTCTAAGGATCAATCTCCCTTATATTAGGGCCATTTTTAGTTTTGTTTGTTGTGGATTGAAGATCTGGGTAAGGCTAAACTCCACCGTGATTTTCTTTTTGGTTTAGGGTTTCTCTTTCTTCCTCATCTCTATCCAAAGATCTCAAAACCTTCTTTATCAGTAAGATTTAGGGTAAAGCTTCAAGGGTTGGTTGAATTGGGATCTAAGGCTCTGGTTAAGGGTATTTTCACCAACAGATCCAAGGTAGGTGGTCCAAAAGTTATATCACTTGGTTTTTTAGTAGATTTTTGCATATAGGGTTTTATTCTTGACCTCTTTTGATGATTTCTTGATTCCTTTAACATGATGTGATGTAGTGGGGGTCTAAATGGTTAATTGAACCCCTATTTATCCCAATGGGATGCAAGTAGGATGACTCGACCAAATTGGGGTCACCCATGGGGTGTGCCGATATTCCCCTATCCTAGAGTTTAGCTAAGTAAGTGTAAGGGCATTTTGAGAAAGCATAGATCCCATGATTAATATGTAAATATTATTGAAGGATGTGTAATTGGTGTTTAGTAATACAATTAGGTGGGGTAATGGCCTAATAGTTTGTTTGGTTTCCATGGGAAAAGGGTTAAATGGATTAATGGGAAACTGCTAGGGGATTAGCTTTATACTTGAATATGCTTAGTGAGATAGGCATGGAAAATTAGAATGAGGCTAAAGGGTTTAAGTAATATGAATAATAAATTTGTTAATGGATTGAGGCATAATGTCAATTTCCCATTTAATGATATTATTGTGATGTTATAAATGATATTGGCTATGTTTGTTGTGATATGGTTAATTTTGGTGAATGATAAATAAGCATGTGCACATGGCTTGGTAAAGTGGGGTACTGACTTGAGGTTCTACGCCCATGGGATCAGTTGGACCGATGTTCTATCTCCTCCCCTAAATTCATGTGTTAGGGAAGGGAACAAAGTTCTATTCCCCTAACAGTTTCATTCCACCCGAACCGAGGCTTCAAGGTGAGGATATTGGGAATTTTTTTGATATGATGCCCAGTGAGATAGGTCTTGTTTAATTCCCACATGTTGAGAATATCTATCATACCTAATCCATTGAACACATGAAAAAAGGTGAAATGATAAATAAAATTTCTTAGAAATGAACATGGGGTTTTTGGTGGGTTAACAAAAAGGAATGTCAATAAAGATGGATTTTGAATTGTTTATCTTTACTTTCCATTATTTATCAATTGCATGCAATGACTGATTTTGCTAAATATTTTGTAGACACCATTGATAGTGGACTACTTAGTTATACTCACACCATGCCCAGGCCGTTATTGGGTACTTAAGCAAGTTTCATGCTTGCAGATCAGGACAAGGGCAAGGGCCCTATGCTAGGGAGTTGAGTTGGACATGGGACATGTTGGGTGAGGTTCCAGACTTGGAATCTAGACCATTTTGGGTATTTTTATGTTTTCTTTCTTTTGGGGTTTTTTCACTTGGAACTATAGCATCGCATGAAATATTTTACTATTGTATATGGTTGTACCTATTTTTAGGGATTTGGTTATTTATTAATGTTATTTTTATAGTCTATTGTTTCCATTATTTGAATTATTATATTCTGTGGATTACTCTAGTAATGAGGTTATAGTCTCCCCATGTGACCTATTAAACCCTCGCTGCTAGTCAGAAAACTCTTGTGTACGGGGAGGCTCATTTGAGGTCATGAAGCAACCCGGCTTGGGGTACTGGATTAGTGGCTCCTGGGTTGGGGATGTTATAAAATCTCATATATAATCATAAAAAAATTAATATATGTCACTTTTATATTTTACCATGATTTTTATCGTTAAATTATTTTTAAAAAAGAAAATTCAAAAATTATGATTTTCTTTGATTTATTATCTCTAAATTTTTTACATTTGGAAAAATAGAGGATATGGTAGTTTCTAAATATAAATTTGAATTATAAATTACTTTTTATTCATCTTGGTAGTTTATTTCTAATTTTTTTGTGTTGAAATAATTACATTAAATTCATATTGACCACTAACAAAATGCTTTTCCATAAAGTAACCAAATCAATAAAATGATTTTTTAAAACATAAAACTAATAGTATATGAGTGAGTTGTAATGTCTCATGGATTTTATAGATAATTATATCACAATTTGGGTGTGGGACAAGTTTATATTCGTTTTCCATCTTTTTCATGATATTTTTAATGTAAATTTAAATGAGTTATGAAATAAATGACATTAATGATATTTTAATGTAAATAATATTATATTAAATGATTTAAAATTCGTAAAATAGTATCTTTATCCAAGGTATTATTATATGGTTGAATATTCCAACCATGGTCCATTAATGGGATATTTTTATTTTTATAGTAACTATATTAACACCATATAAGTAAAACACATTGATATCACCATAATTCTCAATGGGGTTAGAGGAGGGTTAAAACAAAAAATATAAGGGTAAATATGTTATCTAAACATGTAAAACTCTTATTGGATGAGAATATTTTTACTATTATTTTAATTATACTCTATTATTATTAATTTTTAGAAATTTCCAATTCAAAGTTAATTTATATTAATTTAATATTTTAAGAAATTCCATGTGTTCTCCTCTCCTTTCTTATAAATGGTCACTTCTTCATCTCATTTCATCACACATAAATAACCAATTTTTTGGGGTAATCCCTACCATAATCATTTACATAAATCCCTTAAGAAACCCTATATTCCTTTGTTTTTAATAAAAACATCCTAGAAAATATTTTTTTGTAAACTTTATGAACTTGTTCGAAAAAGTGGTATCATTCTTAATTGAGCATTTTTTGTATTATTTATTCTCCCACCTCATTAAAATAATTTTCATCTATGATGAAATAATAAATACATTATTTATCATATATGTAAATATTTTTATGTTAATGTAATAATATATATTCATCTCATTTTCCATCAAATGAGAAATGAAATCATCAGTCATGTGTACGGCGGACTACTACGTCGTGAAACGATGAAATTTTTTTCCATCAACGACACACATGGATGGTTATAATAATTAATTTAATTAAAATAAATGATATTAATGACATACTTATATTTATAAAAATATATTATATCATATTATTCTTACCATATTATTCATTTAAAATGATAATTTCATTTGTTCATATGTGCGGACTACCATATCCACAAAGTGATGGGATTCAATTTTCATAACTATATCACATTATTGGTATATATAAGTTTATTTATATAATATTTACAATCTTTACTATATAATTTTCATTATAAAATGGTAAAATAAAAGTTACTATCTTTCTATAATTATTTTTGAAAAAAATGAAGCATTTCTCTTGAGTATGTACGACTTATTGGCTCTATGATTTTAGTGTAGATCATTTTTCATAACCATATTTTATGATTGGTACTAAAAGTATAATTTATATTGAAAATTCATTATTCTTTTTATTATTATTTTCATTATGATGAAATAATGAACTATTTTTCTATAGTCAACCTACCAAAGCAATTTTAGACTTATGAATTGAATATTGTCAAGTCATCCAATATGAATTTAATAGATTAAATAATTTAATATGTCTTGGTTTGAGGGGGAATACAAAAAGGAATAATAATATTGATAAAGGTTATTAATAATGTAAATAATAAACATATATTTAATATATTGGATGATTATTAACATACGTGAGGAATCATACTCAAGGTAGAAGGCTTTATTTTAAAATCCTCTTTTAAAGTATCCATTATAACTATTTTTCTTCCATGTAAATATTTTTACAATTATATTATGAATGTATTTATATATATATATATATTATAAATTAAATATTATGTCTTGTTTTACTTTCTTTCAATGTTTTTCAAAACGAATATTTTTCATAATGTTTTCACATTCTTTAAAAATGAAAAAAGAAATATTATATTTTAATATATATAGAGAGAAAATTATTTTTCACACAATCAGATTCATTATTTGATATTTGGAATCCTTTATATAATTTTATGATTTCATTAATGAAAAACTCCTCCTTTATTTTATTTTTATGAATTTATTTTTGAAAGTTGGGTTTTAATGAAAATGGATATATCAATATCTAAAAATATATTCGTATCTAATGAAAAAAAAAATTATAATAAAATCATTTATGTTTTATAATTATGATATGGTTCATAGAAATCATTATGATGATCATTTGTTAAATTATAAACCAAGTATGTTTGGTCACATTATAATACAAGGATGGGTAGTTTTATTATAAACCACTAACATGTGCTTTCGTGATAGCCCTCCAATGCATTATGTATAGATTTCGACTGTATTGGTTATTCCATTTGTAAGTATGATATGGAAACTGATGCCTCAATTTACTTATATCATTTATCTATGATTGATGTGTATTTTTATGTAAATATTATTATTTATCAAGGATTAATAATGATATTATGTTTTAATGTAAAGTATATTATACTTCTTAAGGGTTAAATGTATAAATTTGTAAAAAACAATCATATTATTTTCATGAATGCAAAGAAACCTGCATGTTTTTAATTTTTAAATTTAAATTATTCTTAAATAATTGATGAAAATAACTGGGAAGATAATTTTATTTCTTAGGTAACAAAATGTTTATTTAAAACCCAATATTTAATTTGAAAAAGGAAAATTTTATAGGTATTCATTGACTAACTATATATATCATTATTTTTATGTATCTTACTGGGTATTTTTTTTCTCATACAACATTATAATGTGTTTTTAATAGGGTTTTAGAATGATTAAGTACAAGGATGAGGTCAAGAAAAAAATTGTGAAGATTATTCATGCAAGGAAAAAATGTCATATCTTATAATTTTTTTTCAGAAAAAGAGATACTAAATAAAATTTTCCACTTTGCAATTTATGGGTTATTTTTTAAGTAATTTACCTAGTTCTCTAAAACTCTAAACTCATTATATCCCTGGGTATGTAATTGATCCTATATATCCTACTTATGTTATAAGTTTTTGATAACTAAAATTGGTTTATGATTATAGATATCAATCCAAAAATGTAAATTTTATGTTTTTATCCCCAGATATGGGAGTGAGGGTTCAGGGCTATTATAATAGACATTAGAGAAAGTTTTATATAACATTGGAGTTTACAATAATATTTATAGACAAATAATAAAATAATATAATTTATGTATTTTTTGAAATGAAATATCATTTGAAGGAAACCATGTTTCTTCATATAAACTATGTTTTTTATAGGGTTCATTTAGAGAGAAAATATGGAAGCTAAAGTAGGAGGGAACCAAGTGGACAATATCATTATAAATCGGAATATTATAATTGTAGTAATTGGAACTGAGAATTTTGTTATAGTGATGACTCATCTTACATAGGCTATAAATGATGGTTTCATATATGAATGAGAGTAGAAAAATCTACCACATAGGAACATGATGATAGTGAATAATTTTATGAGGAAATATACTTTGGAATTTAGTGGATCTTTTGATCGAGTGGTATCTAAGGGATGGATTAATGATTAGAAAAAGATATTTGAATAAATCAGTTGTTCATATCATAAAAAAATATTTTCTATTTATTATTTTTAAGGTGAATCTAACTAGTGGTGGTAAATGGTTATGAATATTAAAGATATAGGAGAGAATTATGCAAGGGGATGGGATAAATATTTGAATATATTCTTTGAGAAATATGTTCCAAAGTTTTTAAGACATAGGATTGAAAGGAATTTCATCAAATTGATATTAAAATAAGATAATTTAGTAGTTGTATTTTGACTAAAACTTCACCCATTTTTCAAGGTATGTACAAAATTTTATCTATGATCATGATATTTAAATTAATTTGTTTTAGTAAGGATTAATTCCAATATATCAATGGAAATTAGTATCTTATGATTTTAAATGTTATGATAAAAAAAATTTATGTGTTAAAAAGGTAGAAATGGAGCTTACTAATGTTCATTTATCTCGTGAAAAAAATAGGTCCATATGGAAGGTAATGGAGAAAACCCCATTAAATAAATATAGAGGTAATAAAAAAATCCCATCTTGTGATAAGTGTGAAAAAACACTTTGGGTAATGCCTTAAAAATCCAAGAAATTATTTAAATGTGGTAAGCTTGATCATATGACTCGTGATTAAAAATAAAGGGATATTATTAGTGATAAGACAAATAATGAAAACCTAAAAGTGAGATGTATTAATTGAAATGAGTTAGAAAATTATGTTAATGTATGTATGAAGATATTCATGCAAGATATAAATCATAAATATCATAAGAAAAAAGGTATAGAACAAACTTTTTCTACTACTTCAATTGATGTTGGGCCATCATATAAGGTGGTGATAGGTATATTACATGTTTATTCGAATTATAATGACACCCTTTTTGATTCGGTGTCTTCACATTCATTCATTTTGGATAAATCTTCATGTAAATTTGGAATATCACCTCATGAACATAAGATTTAAATTTTGGAAAAAATTCTATGTGGAAATATAAATAAAACCAAGATTTATAGGAATATTCCTTCTATTATCCATGGAATTCCTAAAAATCTTATTAAACAGCCCCCATTAGAGTTTGGTATTATATTTTTTATGTATTGTATTTAATTTTATCATGGTAAGATAGATTTTAGATATATGAAAGTTTTATTCAATGGTTCCATAGCTTTTATAAGATACCATGAGGTAGAGAAAATGATTTAAGATGGAAGTGAATGTTTTCTAGATCATGTTTTTGAAAATAATGAAATTTCCCTAATTAGAGATGTCACTATAATAAATGAATATTTGGATTTTTTCCTTATGATTTTACTAGTATTATGTCTAATTGAGTGGTTGAATATACCACTAACTTAGTACCACATGCTAAGCCTATTTCAAAAACCCTTTATCAAATAGGTAAAGTATAACCTATATAATTGAAAAATATATTTCAAGAGTTTCTAGATAAAGGTTTCATTTTTCCTACCACTTCACCTTGGGGTGATCCTATTTTTTATTGAGAAGAAATAATTTTCAATGAATATTTTAATGGATTATAGATATTTAAATAACATCTTTATTAAGAATGAGTATCATTTTGATCATATCAATTATTTTTTTTATCATCTCAAGGGAGTGTATTATTTTTTAAGACTGATCTCATGTTGAGGTACCATCAATCAAATGTGATGGAGGATAATATTCTGAAAATGAGATTTCAGACTAGATATTAGAATTTTGAGTTTTTAGTTATACCCTTTTAGTTATCTAATATGCTAAATATATTAATGGATCCTATGAATAGAGTTTTTCATGACTATTTAGACAAGTTTTCATTTCTGTTTATTAATGAAATATTTTCATATTGGAATATCAATGAGGATCATTAAGTACACCTAAAGATATTTTTAATACCATAAAATTAAATAATATATATGGAAATTTTTTTAAGTTTCAATATTGGTTGAAAAAAAAACTCATTACACAGATATATTATTTCTAATGATTGTATAGCTATTTACCATTCTTAAATAAATGTTTTTGAATAATAGTCAAGACCTAAAAATGACATTGAGATTCATAGTTTTTATGTTTTAGTTGGTTATTATCTAAAGTTTTTTTGAATACATTTCTCAGTTGTCAAGCCTAATGACTATGTTAACCCAAAAAGGGGTTAAATTTATTAGGACAAACCAGTGTGATGATTTTTTCTACAATCAAAAAAAGAAAAATGGTTAATACACTAGTTTTGGACTTTCGCTCCTAATGCGGTGATTTTATCATCTATATTGATTATTAATTGAATGTAATTTTTTGTGTTATAATGAATAAAGGTAATTACTTATGACTCATGTAAAACAAAACCTCATGATCTAAATTATCTGATAAAAGATATCCAATTAGTTGTAGTGGGTTTTTATTTAAAAATGTAGAGGCAACATTTATATGCATAATAATGTGAAATATATACTAATCACAAAATATTAGAGTACATATTAAATCAGAATGACTGAAAATTGAGGCATAAAAGATGGATATAACTGATTAAGGATTATAAATACATTGTTCACTACTAGAAAAAGGTCCATTAGTTACTGTCATTTGCGGTCACTAATGGTCTTTACTGACCACCTTATGACTACCATTGGAAATTGCAGTAGGCCCGTCGGTGATGGGATTTAGCAACATCCAATGGAGGTCGTTGTAGGTACTCTATCGTGCGGATGAATAGCGGTTGTTATTGGGTATACCTATAGTGAATTCTAAAAGAGGTCTCTATAAGAAACAAAAAATTCAGACTACAGCGACCACCTTTAGTGGTCTCTATGTTGTAAAAAATCCTTACCCATTAGCGACCGTCAATAGCAGTCGCTAACCTAGAATTTGTCTTTAAAAAATTTACAATTCTACTTCCCGAACAGTACAAACAGACCAAACATCACAAACCCCCACCCAAACACCCCTTGGATATCCCCCTGGATAGCCCCCCCCCCCCCTCCCACCCCTCCTAAATCCCCCCAACCCCCAGGACATCACCCCCTACAGCCCCCACCTCCCACCTCCATCCCTCCCCCTTGGATAGCCCCTACTCCCCCCCCCCCGAACATCCCCCACTCCCAACCCCCTGCAGCTCCCCCCCCCCCCCACCTTGAACACCCCCCCCCCCAACACCTCCCCCTTGGACAGCCCCCCCCCCCTCCCCAAACATCCCCCCCCCCCCCACAACTCCCCCTGGACAGCCCCCTGGAAAGCCCCCCTTGGACATCCCCAACCCAAAACACCCCCCCCCCCCCACAACTCATCCGAGCACCATCCCACATTGCATCCCATACTAACCAATCACATCCTTGCTTAATAAACCACACTAGAAGCCCAAATAATCGTAGTCCCACTACCCAACATATGCCAATACCCATGAAAAAGTCATCCCCACATCCAACCACAACCTTACCACATGACATCCCCACAAAAATCACACAAAAATATCCACAACAATATGATTTTCCTAACACACATCAACAATTTCACCATCAAGTACCTTCCCATTTCAAGGTTGGTCATCATATAAATTCATTTATTCCACACATTTGGTTCCTTAAAATCTTTAAGGTGTTAACCTTTTATAAAGGGTGTTTCCATCATTCAATCACAATATGGTTCCATAAATCACAGTGGTGACAACAATTTTTAGAAATGGCAGCAAAAAAACATCAACTTTAAAGTAATATTATGGAAAACAAGTAAACACATGTGAAACACATCCTTTCCATAAATTTAATTATGTCTAGATCATTAGATTTATCAAGCCAATCCAAACTCCTCACCTAAAGAGAACATGAGCATGGTAATCTCAAAATTTATACAAGATAACGAATATCTCTCAAATCCCCAACCTCAATCGAAGATTTCTATATTGTTGTGTGAAAAAAAGGTAATGAAGAGATTATCCCAAGATCAATATCACACTAAGAGATGACGGAAACAAAGGTGATTGAATGGATTTTGGGAAATCCCCTCAATTTATACCAAAGATGGAAAAATAGAAGACCATGATGCAACACCTAGACCATGTATCAATGGTTAGGTTTTTCATTAAAACTATAATGAAACAAAGGTGGACACACCTTATTTTACCTAGTCAAAAGTGCCCTCTAGAATTCATGTTGTGGTCAAAAATAGTAGCCCCCGCCCACACTCCCCCCAGACAGCCCCCCCCCCCCCCCACCCCCTGGACAACCCCCACTCCCACCCCCCCCCCAGACAGTGCCCCCACCCCCTAAACAGCCCCCCACCCTCGACCAGCCCCCCAAACATCACCCTTCCATCCCCCACACTCCCCCCCCCCTAGATAACCCCCCATCCCCACCTACAGAGCCCCCCCACCCCACCCCCTCCCCACCTACACCCCCCCCCCCGACCCTCCCCACCTGAACGTCCCCACCACCTCCCCATCTGAATAGCCCCACCTCCCACCTACACATCCCCTCCCCACACTCCCCCCCCCGGATAGTGCCCCCACCCCCTAAACAATCCCCCACCTTCAGCCATCCCCCCAGACATCCCCCCCTATAGCCCCACACTCCCCCCCCCCCCGGACAGCACCCCCCCCTCCCCACCTAAACATCCCCACCACCTCCCCATCTGAACAATCCCACCCCCCCATCTGAACAATCCCACCCCCCCATCTGAACAGTCCCACCTCCCACCTACACATGTCCTCCCCACGCCCCCCCCCCCCCAAGACAGCCCCCACCCAAAACTCCCCCAGATAGACCCCCCCCCCCCCACCCATGGACAGCCCCCACTCTCAACCCACCCTTGGACACCCCCTACCGATATACCCCCCACAGCCCCAGAAAGCCCCCTTGGATTGCCCCACCCCCCAGACAGCCCCCCAACACCCCACGGATAGCCCCCTGTAGCCCCCACACTCCCCCCTCCCCACCTACAAATCCCCCCACCCCCTACCACCTACACAGACCCCCACCCCCTCCCCATCTAAACACCCCCCTCCCACCTATATATCCCCTCCCCACCTTGTACAAATCACTACTACAAATATGGCTTTTATCAGTACTAAAAAAGCCTTTAACAGTGCTAAAAAAGTGTTGTTAATGCCAGTGAAGTTAAAGGGGGTCCCCTTTATCAGCACTCCAAAAAGCTCTGATAAAAGTTAAAAAATTTCAAAAAAATTAAAAAATTAAAAAAAAATTAAAAAAAATCTGTAAATCAGAGTGGGCTTTTAACAGCGCTTACCCACCCATTTATCAGTGCCCCCGCCCCACCCACTCCCACGCAAGCCCCAGCCACGATGCCCCATGTTTTATCAGTGCTTTTAGACCACTTTAATAGCACTATATCCCCCCCAAATTCACCCATGCGCGCGCCCCTACCTGTCTCTACCAGGTTTCGAACTCAAGACCTCCCCCCCATGCGCGCTAAGTCTTTACCACTCCTCTAATTTTATTTGTTCTCCAAATAGTGATATATCTATTTATATATATATATGTATATATATAATTATAATTATTCATGTATTAATATAAATTTATATAGTTGTATTAATATATATATATATACACATATATAGTTAGTTATATTTATATATGTATATATTTATATATTTATTCATATATTAATATTAAGTTATATCTATTTATTTATATATATTTAGTTATATTTTTTTATCCATATATTTATAATATTAGTTTTCAATACAATTATAAAATATGTTTTATTTTGTGTGTGTGTAAATAAATACATATATACAACACACACACACACAGACATATATATATATATATATATATATATATATATATATTTGTGTGTTTCTATAAGTATAATTATACATATTTATATATATATATATATATATATATATATTCATATACATATGTTAGAATACATATATATATATATATATATATATAATATCAGTTTGTTAATATATAGACACACACAAATAGACACACACACATTATATAGGTACATATATAGTTAGATTAATATATAGGTATATAAATATTGATATATTTGTATTTTAAATAAAATGGATATTATTTATTATTTAGATAAAGTTAATATATGTTATATGTAAATATTTTTAATTATTTATTTAAAAAATTATTTTTATGTGTGAATATATAAAAAATATGTATATATTGTTATATATTTGATTATAAATAGTAGTGAATTATAAAAAACGATAAAATTTCAAAGACATAATATCAATATGAATGTAATACCTTGGAATAAATTCAGTCCACACCAAAAAAAGCCAATAATACCCCCCTTAAAAGCGGTTGAAAATCCACAAAAAGTTAAAAAAAATCGGGGTGCCCTGACTAAAAACTCAGTTTTGGAGGCCTTCTAAGCCTTTTTTGCCTTCAAAAAACCTTAATAAGGGCTCTCCTTGATTATATCGACGTAGATATCATCACAGGATTCGATTTAATATGTGGTAGAGCTCAAACGGACACCCAGATCAAAAGTTATGGTCGTTTGAAGTTCGAGTTGCGTTTTCAACATATTTTGGATCTTTTTTATTTTTTTATTTTTTTAGTCTTAAAATTATTATTAAATGACTATTAATAAATAATAATTAGAAAATTATTAATTAAAAATATTTTTTAAATTTTTTTATAATCCATTTTCACTAAATATCTTATATTTTAAGTGTAAATTTATATTTACACTTATCTAAAATATATTTAAAATTATATTTAATATATATCTATTGTATTTATATCAATATAACTATATCTATATATTTAAATATTAATATATTTTTTTAATGATTTTTTTTGGCAGCAGACCATTTATCAGCGCTTTAAAAAAAAGCGCTGATAAAGACCCCCCTTTATCAGTGCTACTAAAAAAGCACTGATAAAGGGGTACCCTTTAATAGTGCTAAAAAAGTGTTGTTAATGGGGGTACCTTTAACAATGCAAAAAAAGCACTGATAAAGGGATACTTTTATCAGCGCTTTTTTTTGCACGGTTAAAAGTACCCCCCTTTATCAGCGCTTTTTCATTAGCGCTGATAAAGGCTGGCGCTGGCCTTGCCCAGTTTTGTGGTAGTGACTCCACCTGCACACTCCCCCCAGGTAGCCCCCACCCAAAACTCCCCCCGGACAGTCCCCCTAACCCCCCCAACCCTGAAAAACCCCAACTCCCCCTTGACACCCCCCCCCCACAAACAACCCCAACACACCCCCCCTTGTAGCCCTCAGACCCCTGAACACCCCCCCCCCCCACCCACCCACCCACACACACACAACCCCCCCCCCCCCACCCTCCCCACCTACACCCCATATCCCCTCCCCACCACACAACCCCCCGACCCCCTACCCACCTGAACAGCCCCACCCCATCCCCATCTAAACAGACCCCCCCCCCCTCCCCACCGACACCCCCACCCCCTCCCCACCTGAACAGACCCACCCCCTCCCCATCTGAACACCCCCCCTCCCACCTTCACATCCCCATGTAGCCACCACACTCCCCCTGAAAAGCCCCCCCCCCCCCCCTCCCCACCAACATATCCCCCCACCCTGTCCCCACCTGAACATCTCCACCCCCTCTCCATCTGAAAATCCCCCCTATCCCCCCCTTGTTGTAAGGAACATAGAACCTAAATTAAGGGTTTTTGGAACCTTTTGTCATCATAGAACATTTTACACTAGGGAAACATCGATTATAGGGAATATTAAATCTCATAGGATTTAACATGACTACACTTGGATAAATAATAGATATATGAATTGAATTTATTATTTATTTGAAATAGGATTTATAATAGTGAATTTTTTTTGAGTCTATGAATTCACCAAGGTCCTTGCACTTAGGTTCATGTTTATAGGCTTGTGCACCCAGGCCGAAGCATATAGGGGAATTCATCAAGGTATTGTAATCTAGGATAGTTTCCAACAAGTATGTATGTTCACCATTTTTTGAAATATCATCCACTTACATGAGTCTACATGTGTTCCCATTTGACAAGTGTAGCCCTTCTTTTTGTCATTCATTTTAGAACTTTTGTTTCATGCCTATGTTGCACTACACAAAAATCCTTCTTATCATAACCCAAATGTTCCATGATCCCTAGGATTCACTATAAATAGAACACATCTATCATTATTTTTGAAACTAGTATAGATGTAAATAGACAAAAATAGTTAAAACCATAAAACCAAATCCATATATACACAAACAAAATATTCTCCCTGATTATATTTTATTGTTATGAAAAACACTAAAGAAAATTACTAAAATTATTGGAAATTTCATTATCATATTATGTTAATAGATAATTAATTTTTAATTTCCACTATTCCAAATATCTTTAGGGAATAGGTCAATGGACCCCAACCCATGGACTCATCACTAGGGATAAATTGTAGGTTTTTCCTAAATTTTAGAGAGTTCTTGAGTAGTTTTTAGGTTTTTTGGAGAAACATTGATTTTTCTCTATATAAGAAAATGTAAAGCAATTTAATGGAATTAAATGCCATTTAATGGTCCCTAGGAATATTATTTGATAATGTTTTAGGAGATGAAGTTTATATGTCATATATTTGAAGTTCATTCCTCATAATTTTTCAACTGGTCTTTTAATAAAAAGGTCGCGAGTTTTTTTGCATATGTAGTTTTCATGGAGTACCCGATTTGAATATAGGTTTTAAACCATGTATGTCTTTTGATTTGGTATTTTATATTACTAAATGGGAGATCTAACTTTAATTAGTATTCATCCATATTATTGCATGACTAAGAGGCTCTCAATGGTGATTTTGGATACTGCCCACCCTTTAGAATCATCTCTTTCAGTGATTGATTATCACTTTATTTGTGGTTCATTTATCCAGTTGAGTATTCCACATATTTACCCATTTTAATTGATTTTGGTTTCCCTAGTGTAGAATTATTATAAATAAATTGGTATATGTTGCTGATTCTTCTAATTTAGTTCTATTTCAGACATGAGATCTTCCTTAGGAGGCTAACCCTGATGTTGGTTGTGGTACGGTGTAGACAGCCCCCCGAACATCCCCCACTCCAAACATCCCCTTGGACACCCCCCAGACAACCCACACACACCTCTGGACAGTCCCCCCAACCATCCCCCCTCCCAACCTTCAAATCCCCCCTCACCCCACCCCTCTCCACCCACAAAGCCCCCCACCCCCTCCCCACCTGAATATCTCCACCCCCTCCCCATCTGAACAACCCCCCTCCCACCTGCACACCCCCCTGTAGCCCCCACGCTCCCCCCCATACACCACCTCCCCCCCTCCCCACCTACACAGCCCCCCCCCCCACCCCTCCCCACCTAAACAGCCCCACCCCCTCCCTATTTGGACAACCCCCCCTCCCACCTGCACAGCCCCTCCCCACCTACACAGCCCCACCCCCACCCCCACCCCCACCCTCTCACCCATCCCCACCAAAACAGCCCCACCCCCTCCCCATCTGAGCACCCCCCCCCCCCTTTGAGGGAATTATACATGACATAAGGGTTTACGCAACCAAACCACTAATATTCAACAATGAACACTAGCTGATCATGCTCCAATGGGGATTTAAAAGAAATATCTATCACAATAAAGTATCTAATTACTGATCATACTCATAAAATTAAAAAAATGGAGTTTTTTAAAACATAAATTGTTCTAATCTCCAAAAATCCTCCATTTAAAGTCTAAATAAATATATTACATTAATTCTATAATAAATATAAAAGAAACACACCTCTTGAATATGATGTGTCATGCGTGGCCATGGCTGCTACATCCATCCAGTGTGCCAAGGCCCTACAACAAGTAAAAATTATAAATATTTTAATAACAAAAATAATAGAAAGTAAATAAATAAATTTATTATAAACCTACATCGTATGATACCCTACACCATTACCCAGACGTACATATTCTCGTAGTGTTATAACCTCAGCAATCAGTTTCACATTTACCACCCCAGAACCATGCAACCATGCCTCAAAATTTGATAGTTGTTGTTTCATACCAGCAACAACAGGATCGACAACCTTAATACATGAAACTACAGAACTAGGATCCTCATTCCATAGTTCAAACTATATCCATGCATGTCACTACCAATAAAGAGATGGAATATCTCATCCCATCGCATGGGAAGTTGTCATTGGTCCTCCGACAGCTATTCTAACTCAGCTTCAAATTGAGCCTTTGTAATATTTAAATATATATAAATATATATCTTTATATACAAATTCATGTAAGTATTTGTAATGAGTATAATAACTTTCTATAAGAGTTGTAGCCTTTGGATCATGTTGATCATGAGTACTCATCCACACCGACATTTTATCAGTTGGTGAACCTTGCTCTCATAACTATATACTAATAAAATATAAAAATATAACACAAAACCATATTAAATAATAAATTTAAAAATGAATAATAAATACATCATGTTTTAATTGAGACATGTGATGATCCCCGATCTTGTGTGTTGGTCCCTGCAATGCATGATTCTCAAAATGGTGTGTTGATACCTCTTACATTCAATTAATTAAAATTAAAAATAAATAAAATTTCACACATTCTTGAAAATATATATACCATAATAAATATACTAACTGTAATGGAATCATTAGATCAATATGCAACTAAGTCACACCACTGATATGGGAGAATACCTCTCGGGACTTTTCCAGAATGTTTGGGGCACCCACATTTGGTACCCAGTGATGCATCTTGACTTTGCCTTTATGATATTTATACAAATTGTGACATTTTCCCATACTCACTAGCTGAAACTCATTAGGGAACACTTTCATGTTATTATATTTAAGAAAAAAAATTACAAAAGTTAGTATTTTTTAAATATATAGGGAAGAAACTAAAATGGTATTTTTACCTAAACTTCCCTCCAAATCTGATCTAATATATCTTAAGGTAAAGAAGTCTAGTAATGTGTGTTCAATAGAAATTAATGTGGGTCCGGTATGATATGACCCAGCTAATGAATAAATGCAGGGTAGACAGTTTCAATGGATGAAATCTCTCATCAAATGAAACATCTAATGTCGTGTTGTAAGTACATGATGAAATGCCATGACCAGGGCCTCTCTTGCTAGAGGAAGAAGTGGTCGAGTCTGGTCCTGTTGAAAAAAAAAAATATAAAAAATTATATAGATGTGAATATATATATATATCTGTGTGTGTGTGTGTGTATTTAGTAATTACATACAAAAAATAAACAGAGTTACATTCAAACATACCTCAACCCTGAGACGTAGATGGCTCTACTGGATGATGTGGATATGATGCATGTTCCCCTGACATGCTTGTAGTTATAGAAAAAATTAGGAAGGGGACCATCCAAAGTTTCAAAAATATAAATTGGATTATTTTTATAAAAATAAAACTTTTACAGTTGTTAATAAAATAAAAAGGGATAGAATAATTATTCGTAAATAGATTTTAAAAAATTATAAAGATAACACAATAGAAATAAAATTATGTTTAAAAAAGGCTTGTATCTAGAGGGTTATTTTAATGTGGAGTGATTTACTATAGTGGAATATTTTACCTGGTTATTAAACATTCATATAATAGAATTCTTATTAGCTTTTCCACTAGAAATATCTTTCTAATTTTACAATAAGAATTTAAAAATTCTTTTATCTTGGGTAGTTGGATGAAACAATTTACATGAAACCACATAAAGTATTTTCAAAGTAAATTAAACATAGACAAGACTACATTTTACAAAATTATTCTTATAGTATTAATAAATCTTCTAAGGAATGGTATAAATAGTTTTATTTCTCAATCCATCAAAATTTTTTTCTTGAAGTAGATATGATGCATGTGTTTACCTTAGATATGTTAAGAATAATTTTTTAAATTTTTTATTATAAGTTGATGACATGATAATAATATATAATGATCTAATGTTGATTAATCATGTGAAATTATAATTTAAGACTTTATTTGAAATGAAAAATTTCAGGAATGTTAAAAAATATTAGGTATAGAAATTATTAGGAAAAATCCAATAGATAGTTCTATCTTTACCAATTTCACTATGATAAGAAGTCTCTTAAGTGATATTTGAGAAATTGAAACTTATAAAAAAGCCTTTGGTTTAGTATTTTAATTTTTTTCCAACCTTAGAACCCTAGTAATGAGGTCATTGACCTGAAAAAAAAATTATTATGTACCAGATTAGTTTTGGGTTGATTCTGACTAATAATAAATAAAAATTCTTATGTACCAAATTAGTTTTGGGTTGTTTTATTGAAAATTTTCCAACCAAATTGATTTATTTTTTAATATTGATGGAATGCATCGAAGTTTAAAAATTAAAAAAAGTTAAACAGTTTATAAAAGGTTAAAAAATTTAAAAAAATTCTTTAAACTAAAGAGTAGGAAAACAATTATACCTTTCATTAAACATTCAAATCGATTGTTTCTCCTTCAACAGCCACTCTAAAACAATAAATATCTTCTTCATGTTGAACTACGGTATATTGATCAAGATTTTGGGAAATAAAGCCAACAGTCTTGGGTTCATCTTGTTCAAATAAAAACACTCCTCACTGGAACATTTTAGCAACAACTTTCCAACTAGGATTCGAAGGTAAAGTAACAAAAAATACTGGGTCCTCTTGTGATGTCAAAATGAAAGGTTCAATACCAACTCATTCATTGTTATATAACATATAGTTAAAATTCACCATTGTAAACTGATATTTATCAACTTTACTTACATGCACTGTATCAAACCAATTACACTTTAACAATATGTATTTTAACCCATGTGTATATGCAACTTCAATGATGTTTGTCAATTGAACATAGTAATAACCAGAATTGATGAATGGACAACTGATGCCACTATTTTTTGTTTCTTGTTTGTCATCAACATCTTTAATGTGAAATCAAAATCCATTAGTATCTATATCTTTAAAAGGAAAAGCCATTATAGATGGACCTTCAGCTAGTTGGTTAAATTATTCAGTTAGTGTGGGTTCACCTAAATCCCTCAAGTTATAACCCTACATAATTCATAGAATTCAATAACGATTTCTATAGAAAAAAATTATCATTATACTTAGCTCATAATGAAAATTAATTTATATGTACAAAATCCATGAACTAATCATGAAATGATGCAAAATTAGATTGTTGAATTTGATACTTAGTCGCATGATACATATCTTCTTTTAGCTCATTAATGTGTTTCCTATAAATGATAATGAGATGTTTAAATGATCAACTTATTCAAAAAAAACATGTAAAAGTTAAAAAATAAAAGTGATAAGACACTTACTTCATTAATGGGGAAACTGATGGAGTATTGAACAAGATATATCGATGCACTTGTATCCACTCGATGTTGTCTATATCAAATATAGTTTCTTCTCCAACTGGACCATCATGAATCTGATAGGGATTATATAATTTTGTTTCAACATCCATAATATATTCCGCACACTAATCCATCAAATAATCATTGGCTATTGATTCCTATGGATGAGCTCTATTTCATACAAATCATTTCAATTTATTTAGATACCGCTAAATAGGATACATCCACCTGAATTGAACTCGACCAGCATTCATTACTTCATCAGTTAGGAGCACTGTCAAGTGAACCATAACATCAAAAAATGATGGGGGAAATAGTTTCTCAAATTTACAAAGTGTAAGTACAATTTGGTCCTGTAAAATTTTTAAATCACTCATTCGTTGATTTCATAAACAGAGTTGTCTACAAAATTACTCATCTCAGTCAATGGTTGAACAAAATTGGGGGATAAACAATCACAAATTGCGATTGAAATTAACTGCTAAAGTAGTATGTGATTGTCATGAATTTTCAACCACTGCAATGTCCTACTCTTCATATTCATACACTTTGAAATATTAGAAGAGTATCCATCAGGAACCTTTAGCATCTTAAAAATGGAAATAAATTTCTCTTTGTCCTTTTTAGTCATCGTATACTTTGCAGCAAGAATATATGTCTTGTTTCCCATAGATAACTATAAATGCAGTTGTTTCCTGAAACCCATTTCTTTCAAATCATGATGTGCATTAACATGGTCCTTTGATTTTCCAGTGACACCTAAAATGGTCCATAATATATTATCATGAACATTTTTTTCAATGTGAATGACATCCAAATTATGCCTTAGCATGTTAGTTTTCCAATAGGAGAGATTGTAAAAAATACTTTTCTTTTTCCAATTGTGACTGTGATATCTACCCACACCACGAATATTAGGTAATGGATGAGCCACCAAATCTTAAAATTCAGATACAGTGTGGATGTTTTATTCCTCAATCAACAATAACATTTATAGTCTTTTCATGATCTTTGGTGTTGGGTTGAACTCTCTAGAACCATCAAATGTTATTTTTTCCTTTCTAAACCTGTTTTGAGGGGAGAGAAAATGTATGTGACCCATGTATGCCTATTTTTTGTAATGTTTAATCCATATAGAATTTTTAATTTTATTACAAAAAGGGTAATAAAATTCCCCCTTTATACCCTAGCCTGATAAATTTGCATAAGTCGGGAATTCATTGATTGTCCACAATAAAGAATCCTACAATTTGAACATTTCATTTGTTTCATAGTCATAAGTTATCACACCATCACCCCAAAATTCATTCAACTCATCAATCAATGGATAAAGGTAAACATCAATCTTATCCCCCAGACTTCTAGGTCCATCAATAAGAGTGGAAAGTAATATAAATTGTTTCTTTATATAAAGCCACGAAGGAAGATTATACATAACCAACACCACGGTCCATGTGCTATGAGTTTCACTAACCATAGACTTGAATAGATTGAAACCATCTGCTTCCAACCCCAATTGGACATTACGAACATCTTTAGCAAAGTTGGGGTGTCTTTGATCGAAATCCTTCCATACATGAGAGTCTGTAGAGTGGGTTAGCATATCACTTTCTTGATTTCTTTCCACATGCCATCTCATTAAATTAGAAACTTTATATTATATAAAAAATCATTTTAACCTCAGCTTTAGGTGAAAGTAATGCATTTGACTTATAAAAATTGGTTTTCCCTATTTCGTAGTCTGAATTTGATGAGTCTGATTTCCCCTATTATCTTTCCACTTAGAATCACCACAAACCATAAAAATATCCAAATATATAGTTTCCTTTATAAACAATATACAGTTTTTTGCACAGGAAACTATGGTCTCATATGTAAAACCTAAGCTCTTTGTTAACTTATGATTATGGTAATACAAATCAAGAAACTTAGCATCGACAGGAAGTACCTTTTTCAATAACACCAATATCATGTCGACTGATGTGTATGACCACTGATTCAAAGTATTCAAATGAAACAACTCTACGATAAATGAAAATTTATTATAAGCAGTACATCCAGGATATAATTCCATTTTTGCATCATCAATTACTTCATAAAACCTCCTATAATCATGATCTTCACCAGAGTGTAGATTTATCTCATCAGTCTAAACTTTCTGGATGTCAATGCCTTCAAGAGCCATCCCATGTACCATTTCAGTAAGAATTTCATGCATTGGATCATTCATCCTCACATCAACATCCATCTGAACTGCATCTATATTTTGAAAATGAATATATTCTTTCCCCGTGATGAGTCCAACTCTTATAATTTTTCATAAATCCATTCAAGAATAGGTTCTCCCTCATGGTATCTCATGTGAATTGATGTCTTTTTTCACATTTTTACATGTAAAACTAATATAGTCCCTTTGAAATCCTCCGGTGAACTCAATAAACTATATAATTCGAAATATTCTCTAGACATTTGATTTGGAATATCAATCCAACTCATATCCATATTAATATCAATATAAAAAAATTTAAATAAGACTTCATATTACATGCATTTTTCATATCAAAACTATTTAAAATAAATACTGACCAATTGCATGTGGACCATTGATAAAATAAGCAATTTATATCTCTTAATAATAAACAGGTGAATAGATAATGGAATGTAAGTGAAGTTACATGTCATCGCCACCATGTTGGTATGGTAAATCTAATGATGATTCTATATTCAAGAGTCCCTAATCATATTTTGATTAATAATTTAAAAAAATGGAAATGAAATATTTCATAAATCCTAAAAGATTAGATGAAAATATGTATAATGAAGAACTATATTGAGAATGCATTTGGTTTATAATTCCATAGAGTAAACATTTTTCAAGAAAGGAATATTATAGCTATGGAAGTTGATTATTCAAACATACGATATACTACTTTCTCTTCATAGGTGTTTAATTTTTCACAATCATTGGTTAATTTTTATCCTAAGGTAACTAATTGGGTCATCCACAACAAGCATGTCAGCATTGAGCTATGAATTTCAGGTTTGGTTCTCAAATGTGTTTCTATAAAGTGACTCACACTTCTGTAAACATGATCATTGGTTCCCTTCAATATATTATTCTTCATAATATGGTGTTGGATAGATCATGGGTCATATATAATGATATTACTTAACTCATTTGATCAAATGGGTGGGTGAGTTGATCAGTTAAGAAACAAAATATATTTTATTGGGTATATTAAAAAATATAAAACCAATAATAACAATAAGGAATCTATGGTCCACTAATATCATAATGCATAAATTTTGATACATTATAATCAAAACATATAAAGCAACTATAACTATAGAAATTAAAATTATAAATCACAAAAAATGAAACAAAACATAATAACCTACATGTGTATGTGGTACAAGAAAAAAATTCATCAAATAACAATCTTTAACTATCAACCTTAGCAACTAATTTAATGCCTACCAATAAATGAAAAAATATAATTTGTGATGAAAGTTCCCAAATTCAATTTGTGATGAAAGTTCCAGTTTTAAATTTCTATATACATGTACATTTTATTTCATTCATACATGTATGATGGAAATTATATTTTCAAGTATGCATGTCCTCACATGTATGTATACTCTAGTTATGTACAATGAAAATCTTTACTTTTCATAGGGTGTGTATATAAGACACTATTCAATTATTATTTTCTTCACACAGACATTTTTCACTTACTAATTTCTTCACACACACACCTTCTATACACACATTGTCAAATTATAATTTTCAATGTACATTTATATTTATGTGTGTACAGCCTCTTTATTGTGCATTAACTTAAATAAGTATGCATGATACCTTTTCAAGCCATGTGCCTTTTGAAATCTTAATCAAACAATGAATACTTCACATAAGAATATGTACAGCCTTCTCAAACTCAGACAAACTACATCTTAGTACCAATAATTTCTCACTACCTCTTGGATTCACACTACCTTTTTTAAAGTTTGATGTCTTCTCATACACACACTATCAACACAAATTTTTTCATAATTCTAATGCACACAAGCCTGTATACACATGAACTTCCAGTTCCATGATTTTTATTCACAAAAAATATTAATTTAATCTTCATTCATGCATATTTTATTCATCATGATTCATGCAAGAAATTGTCTCAAAGATGAGTGCAAATTTGTGTTGTAAAGTTCCCATAATCAATATCCAAAAATGGAAATTAGGGGATGCCTGATAGTGAAAAAAATCAGGAAGAGATGGGAGCCATATGTGGTGTTTTGAGGGAGAGGAGGGATAGTAGAGGGGAGTTGGAGGTAGTGAGGAAAGGGAGGGGTGGAGGTGTTGTGGCAGTGGCGGGGATCCGAAGACAGAGGCAGTGCAGTAGGTAAGGTATGGGTGGTGCAGCGAGGGAGGGGATGGGCAACGGCGTCGGCGGGGAGCTGAATGTAGAGGTGGTATAGCATCGGCAGTGTAGAGAGGGAGGGTACGGGCGGTGGCAGTTGTGAGACGAGGGAGGGGACGGGTGGTGGCATGGACGGCATAGGGTTTTGGGATCGGAAGAGAGTGAGGGAGGTGGGGAGTCCCAATAGTTTTTTTTGTAATCCTTACAACCACCTTTGGCGGTCTCTATAGGCTACCATTAGTGACCGCTAATGGCAGTCTCCCATGTCAGGGGCCTCTAAAGCCCCTTTTTCTAGTAATGGTTAATTATCATCTAAGAAAAGAAAAAATGAATATGATCAGTTGTGTTGAAAAAAATATTATTTCATTAACCATGTTTCATTTTTAACATGTCCCTTTGGTAAATTATTTAATTGATTTTTTCCTAGAAATACTTCATGTTGTAATATCCACTATATTGTTTTAAGTGTGACAATAGACATCTCTATCAAAACTAATTAAGAAATATCATAATTAATTCCATGGTTTACAGGAAAATGGATAATTGTTTAAGAATAGTAAGTTCCTTGAATTTAATGTTGAATAAGAAGGTTTTTTGAATTTTAGTAAAAGATTATATATTACATCTAATTCTTAGATAGAGAGATAATTTTTAATTGAAGCTCATAGTTACCCATTTTCCTTTCATCATGGAATTACTAAAATGTATAGAGACCTTCAAGAGTACTTCTGGTGGGATGGAATGAAAAAAGGAATTGTGGATTTTACAATGAAATTTTTGACTTTTTAATAGGATAAAAAAGGGGGATAATTTAAAAATGGGATGCTTTATGCATTATAAGTTCTTGAGTGGAAATGGGAAAATATGCCTATGGATTTCATGGTGGGATTACCAAACATATTTTGTGGTAATAATGTGATTTGGGATATAGTGGATAAAATAACTAAATATGTGCATTTCCTAATGATTCAAGAAATAATGTATTCATATAATATTTCTAAAATGTATTAAAAGAAGATAATCAGGTTACGTGGAGTTCCTCTATCCATTGTATCTGACTATGATCCCAGATTCACTTCATATTTTTTGAAAGTATTTTAATAGTTTTTGGGTCATGAATTAAATTCTAGTCCAAATTTAATACTCAATCTTATGGATAGTCTTAGAAAATGATTTGGTCCTTAGAATAAATTCATAATGATTTTTCAATGGATTACTAGGGCAAGTGGGAGTAATATCTTTCTATGTTTGAGTATTCCTATAATAAGAGTTTTCCATTATAGTGTACTAATAGAAAATTTTGAGGTATTATATGGAAAAAAATTTCAAAATCCAGATTTTTGGGATAAATTAGGAGAAAGAAATGTGATGAGACCCATGTTGGAAGAGGAAATGGTTGAGAAGTTGAAGATAACTCATAAGTACATGAGGAACACTTATAGGAGATATATATTTTTTAAATATAATTGAATAAAGGACCATTAATTAGAGGTATGTGATTAGGATTTTATTAAAGAATATCCAATGAAATATATTATGGATTTTGGTAAAAATGTGAAGCTAAGTGTGTGGTTCATTAGAAAATATGAATCCCAAAGACAGTTGTATCAGCTACCCATTAAGTGTCTATGCTTCCATGTTTAACCTTGGTACACAATGTATTTCACATCTAGGTGTTAAGAAATTATGTGTTGGATTTATCTCATGTTTTGAGTCTTGAGGTAGTTTGGTTGCAAGAGAAGATTTATAAGGAGGAATAACCTTTTATGATTCTTGAAAATATATATAAAGTTTTTTAGAATACTACAATTCATCATGTAATGTTTTAGTGGAAAACCATTTTGCTGAAGAAGCAACATGGGAATTGGAAAATGCTACGAGGGAAAGATATCGCCACTTGTTTAATAAGGTAATTTTATTGTGAGGATATAATTTCTAAAAGGGGAAAGAATATAAAATCCCAAGTAATTATTGAATATATAATTTTCATATTTTTTAGTATTCATGAATTAGGTAGTCATATTCATGATAAAAATATTAATTAACATTTAAATCAAAAACTAAATAGTTTTATTAAACTCTTTTCTTATATGGTTTTATTGAATTGATTAATTTTAGAATTATAGAATTTGAATTTGGAAATATAAATTTTGTTTTTAATTCATCATATCAAAAATATTTTATGATGAATTTTTGATAATTTTGTATAAATGTTTATTTTTCAATTAATAGAAAAAAATACTATTTTTTATTGAAAATTGTATTTTAATTTCGTGTATTTTCATAGTAAAATTATATTTTTTTATTTTTGTTAAATATTTTATAGATTGTATTGATTTAAAATAATCTAATTTAGGTTTTTTTAATTAATTTTATACTTGAATTTAGTATGAAAACTATTTGTACTTTAGAAAATGAATTTTTCTGAAAAAACTATTTCTCATCATTTTTTGTTGGTTTAATTTTAAATTAAATTATTCCACTTCTATGTTTGGAATATTGAAAAAGTACTACATATTTAGAATCAGTGGTCTCAAATTTTTTAAATAGTACCCTTTTATTTTTTGGACATTATGAATAGTAACGGTTATAATAATTTTACCACGGTAAAGGGAAAATTGGGTAATTAAGGTTAAATATAAATTATATGGAATAAAAAAATTCATGAACACTTTCCTCAATTTATGTATATGGTTATATATGGTCCGTAATCATCCAAAAGTTGAATATATGCCTTTTTTTAAATTTTTACATGATTTTAACCATTATATTAATTTATATAAAGAAAAATCAAAAAAACAATTTCATTTATTATCCCTACATTTTTTACATGAGGATAAGCATAGGATATATTTAGTTATAAATATTATTTTTAATTATAAATTATTTTTCAATGTAGTAATATATTTATAATTTTTAGTGATGAAATAATTACCTAAAATGCTTATGTAACACTAAGATAGTTCTTTTCAAGTAGAAAAATATAAATTAAGTGATGTTACAAATTCTAAAAATAATAATATTTGAGTGGGTTATACTATAAATTGAATTTTTTATATAGGTAAATCATACATGGGGTTTTGAAAAGTTTTATAATAAATTTTCATTTTTTATTGATGCTTGAAGGTCAAATTAAAAGAGTAGTGTCCAAAATGACATTAATGATATTTTCTAATAAATAATATTTTAATAAATGAATTAAAATACCTAAAAATAATATCACTATCCAAGTGATTATAATATGGTTGAACATATCATCCATTGTACATTTATATCATGATTTTTCTTTTATTGTAACTATATTAACCCCTTATGAGTAAAAGATATTAATATCATTATAATTGTCAAAAGGGATAATGGTGGGTTAAAAAACAATTGAAGGGAACATTTTTATCTAAAATTGTCTAAATATTATTTAATTATATTATTTTGAATTATCCTCACCATATATTTAAAATTTATCAATTTTTATCCATTTAAAGATCAATATTAATTTATATTTCTTTAATATGATAATAAATTCTAAAAGTGAACCTTCCATCTCTTATAAAAGTAAACCTCTTATTATCTTTTCTTCACACATAAATAACTATATGGATCATCTAATATCTACCCAAATAATTTTAATATATCCCTTAAAACATCTTATAGGAATTTGTTTAATCATAAAAACAATATAGAAAATATTTCTATGTAAACCAATAGAGGTTTTTCAATAAATAGGTATTATTCTAAATCAAGTGTTTCTATTTTATTTATTATTCCACCTCTTTAAATATTTTTAAAAAAATTTTAAATAATAAAACCAATATATACCATATAATAAGATGATATTATGTTAATGTTATAACCTGTATCTATTTCCACTTCTATCAAAATGGAAATGAAATCTTCATTTGTGTGTACGGTAGAATACCACCTCACGAAATGATGAAATATTTTTTCCATCACCATCTCCCACAGATGATTGTAATGATGGATTTACCGTATATATAAATATATATATATATATATATGTGATATTAATGAAATAATTATCATTTTGATAATACAATATATTTTACACCTTCTTACAATTTTATTCATTGATAAATGATAATATCTTACATGTGTATGTGCGGACTACCACCTCCATAAAGTGATGAGATTAATTTTTCATCACTACATCATATAAATGGTATATATAATTTTACTTAAATAAATAATATATAATTTATAATGTAATGGTAATTCTATAAGGTTAAAAAATAATTAACTACATTCCATAATGATCATTGAAAAATGGAAACATTACTCATGCGAATGTATGACTTCCCATCTCTATGATTTTATAGTAGATCATTTTTCATGATCATATTTAATGATTGGTTTTAAAAGTTTAATTTATTTATAAAAATTTTAATTATTCTATGATTATTATTCTTTAAATGATAAGATATTGACCTATTAGACCGTGATGAACCTACCTAAGTCATTTTGGACATATAAACTGAATATTGTCAATACATCCGACATGATTTTAATTGATTAAATAATTAAATATAGCATGGTATGAGATAGAATAATTATAAATAATAAACATGATAAAGGATATTAAAAAGTAAATAATTAACATAATTTAATAGACCGGATAATAAAGAACACACGTGATGAGTTAGACTCATTGTAAGGGACTTTGTTTTAAAAATCCTAAGTTCAAGTTTTCTTTCCCATTATTTTTCTTCCATGTTTATATTTTTAGAATAATACTATAGATGCATATATATGTACATAAAATAAGGATAAAGGAAATTTTATTTATCATTTTACATTCTCTCAATGTTTTTCAAAAGTAATTTTTTGTAGAACATTTTGACATTCTTTACAGAAGACAGAAGGAATATTCGATTTTAATGTATACAGTGAAAAAAAAATTCCCTCCATGATAACCATTATTTTATATTTCAATTCCATTATAAGATTAATTTTTTTATTCAATGAGACACTATATTTCTTTTTTTTCTAGGATTTTGTTTTGAATATTTTGTTTTAATGAAAATTGGTATATCACTATCTTAAAATGCTTTATTATGAGTGCAAATAATTTTTTATAAAGAAAGATATTAGGTTTTATAATTATGTTATGGATCTTGTAAATTGTTAGGGTGATGGATGGTTTCATTATAACCTAAGGTTGTGTGGTTTCATTATTATACAAGGATGGGTGGTTTTGTAATAAACCAGTGATGAGTGGGAATTTGATATCTCTCCAATGAATTTGGTATAGAAGTTGATTATATTAGTTCTTCCATTTGTATGACTGATATATAAGATTATTTCACAAGTTACCTATATTATTTATCTAGGAATTCTATTAGTTTTTATGGAAATCATGTGATTTTTTAAGGTAAGATAATGATCCTATTTTGTAATGGAATGTATATTCTAGTTTATAAGGGTGAAAATTTTAAATTTTTGAAAAAAAAACATAATATTTTCATGATTTCAAAGAAACATTTACAAGTTTCATTTTATCATTTATATTCTTATTAAATTTTTTTTTAAAATTTTTGTACAGTTAATTTGATTTCATGGTTACGAAAATGTTTATTTTGAACCATAATTTTATTTTGAAAAAGGTAAACATTAATAAGTATTACAGGTCTAATATTTTTTTATATACCTTACTGAGATTCATGTGCTCATCCCAAATTTTAAAATATTATTTTTAGGGTTTTAAGAGTGAGTTGGTTCAAGGAAGTGGTCAATATTAAAATTTTTAATATGTGTCATGTGAGGAAACCTTATGAAATCGTGGAGGTTGTTTTGGGGAAAATAGACACTGAATAGAATCTTTCAGTTTTTAATATATTGGTCTGTTTTGAAAGGGATTTTCCTAGTTCTCTAAAACTATAAACCTATAATTTTTTTGGGTATGTATGTGATGGAATATTTCCTTTTGATATTATTTATTTTTATGGCTAAAATTGGGTCACAATTATTGATATCAATATAGAAATGTAAATATTTTTTTACACTATATTGGGGACTGTAGGTTCAGGGCTATTATATATCTTCTAATTATTATTCAACCAAAATAAAAAAATTTAAGATAACTATAAAAACAGTAATTATTATTGATGCAATGAATAAAAATTATTGTAAAGTAAAAATTGATGTTTTTATGATATTTTATATTAAAGGATATTATTTTTTTAATATATTATTTATAAAAATTATGATTGATCTATGATTCTATGATATATTCCAAATTTTCAAAATTATATAATAATTTATTTATTGAAATTCATACCCACCACGTGTGTAATGTATAAAAAATAAATATAGTGGATGTAATATACTTTTATGGTAATGAAGGGAATTAATATGAATTATTTTGTATTATAATAATGATACATACTAAATTATAATTTTTTAAGTAATTTATTTACAAAATTTAAATAACAATAATTATGTAGAACGATATTGTAGTGTTGATGAATAATTATTCCTAGTTGGAGAAAAGTAAAATAAATGGTTGTAAAGATATTTAAAATTATAAGGTTTTGATAAATTATAGTGGTTCATTATTTTTATAGACTTCAGTGATATAAAATAATTAATATAAATGTTTAAAATAAAAATCTATAGTTATCCAGATATTGTTAATGTAAAATTATATGAATCAATGCAAAAATTACTTTAAAGGTTATTTAGAATAAAAAATATTTGTTAACTTATAAAAATAATAAAATCAAAATTTTACTCATATGAGATATGTAGTGGTCGATAATATGATAAACTATAAATTTGTGAATAGAATTCTATTTTAAAAATACATTCTTGGACCAAAAATATGGGATATTATTTAAAATGATTTTGAGTCTTTCCTATAGAAATAGACTCATTATGAGTATCCAAAAATACATATTTTGTTCATTTTTCAGACCATATTCTCAAAAATAATTATCCAAACATCAAATCCCATTACCTTATGGATCTATCATTTCTAAAATCTTATTCTTTGAAATATTTATACTTAGTAAAAAAGAAGTGGTTTGAGGGGTGAGGTATGATTTTCCTAGATTGGATTCCCTATCTTATTTTTTATACAATGTATTAAAACTCAACTAAAACATCATCCAATTAAAATTCATGATTCAGTTGTCCTTTTATTTTTACCATTTTCAACCATAAATGATTACAGTTCATCTACTACTTCATTCCAAACTCTATTTTCATAATCCATTATTATTTCAAAAAAAAAGAAAATTTCAAAAATGGTATATTTCCATTTAAATTATTAATATAATCCCTAAAATTGAATAACTAATCATTAAATTTTACAATAAGATAGTCAATTTGTTATAAAATATGTTTTTATATTTAAATAAAATATTTTTTGGATTTATCTACATTTTAAACTCTTTTTATTAACATCAGTCCCCTTTGAAAGTTTATGATACATATGTGAACAATGATGCTTTCATCAACTTCTTCATCCCATGGAAACGTTTCAAAAAAATTATTATTGAATATAATATTCATATAAAATTAATTTTTTTTATTATGATTATAGATTATAAAAATGTTTATTATTAAAATAAAATTAAATGTAAATAGTCATTTTCATTTTTTGTTGTTAAATACAGTATTATCAAGGTGAATTTATTTAAATACTAATTATTCATGGTTTTCCAATATTCTTTTATTTTTAGAATAATTTATAAAATATACCATGAAAATTATATAGAGTACCATGCCCTTGGGAATCTACCATTTACCTTTATAGTTATATCATATTATTTTTTTAGATACTAATTGAACAACCTCAAAATGAACGAGGTGAAAAATACCAAATTTTGAAATGGATGTAATTTTAAAATAAATGAAATATAAGGGAAACTAAGAAGAAGAAAAACATGATATAGATTCTGGTTAAATTAAAAAATTAGAATTATTTTATTATTTTAGAGGGTATAAGACATATGAGGTGAGTCAAGATGAGATTTAAGAGGTCCCTTTCTTTAAAACATTATAAGAAAGGTTTTCAACCTTTCCTCTAAATGTTTTCCCTCTATGAATATAATATATATATATATATATATATTATTCTTTATACTTCAATGATTACTTAAATTTAATTTTTATCGGCCACTAATTTCATTAAAAATGTATTTATTAATTATCTATTCATTATTTCTACATGGGTCCTTTTTTTTAAGTTGTAAAAGGATATCCTATTATTATTATTTTCACATGATCACATTTTATAACTATTTATTTCAATGTCAAATAAAATTATTTTTGTCAATGATTCTCATAGTATTCTATCAATATTTGAAATATCATTATTCTATAGAAATATTACCTTTTAAGAAAGGATGTGAAGTAAATTTCTTCTAATTATGTGTTAACATTAAATATTTTTATCCTAGACTGAAGAGTGATTTCTTATGATATTAATCCATTATTTTTGTGAAATACCTATTAACCTTTTATTTATTCATTTTATTCTATATAATCATTGTATATGATGATAGGAAAGACCTGTATATAGTAATCTAATTCATTAGGTGTAATAATCAATGAAATTATAGAATAAATCATATTCATATTTCTTATTATTCATGAGATATATATTTATATTCATTATAATTTTTTAAATAAAAAAAAGAAAAGTTTTTATTAAACTCATCTATTATATGGTTTTATATAAAATATTAATTTTAAAATTACAGAATATAAAATTGAAAAAAAATTATTTCATTTTTTCATTTATCATGTCAAAAGTATCATTGGGAAATTTTTTTATAATTTTCTAAAAGGTTTTCTTTTTCAATAAATAGTGAAAAATAATGAATTTTATTAAAAATTATATTTTTCATTATAGTATTAATAAATTCAAATGAAATTTTGTACTAATTTTAAAATTTTATTTTTTTCATTTTTATTTAAGAAGTTCCAGATATTTTTTCTAAAATGAATTTTTTAATTTAATTTAAGATAAAAAAAATTATATTTGAAAAGAACATTTTTATAAAAAATAGTTTTTGTTTTGTTCTAATGATTTAATCTTAAATAAAATTATTCCACATTTGTGTTATGAATTTTAAAAAAATGGATTAATTAATTAGAATTATGAGTTATAAATTTTTTAAAGAGTTCCATTTTATTCTTGTTCAATATGAATAGTAATCTTAGTATTTTTCGTTATCACGGTAATGTATAAATAAGGTAATAAATGCTTAATAATAAAATGATAAGAACTGTATAATGACCCTAAAACATTACTTAATTTAATTTTATGAGTTCATTTCATTCATATTCATCCAATATTTAGTTATATGGCCTATTCATTCCATTTGGATGAGATTATAACCATAATATTATTTTATTTCAAGAAATTTGAAACATGTCACAATCTTTTTTTATAATAGTATTATTTCAAACATAGGGATAAAAAGAAGATATGTTTGGTTATAAATATACAATTTAAAGAAATATTATTTATCTTCATCAAGATAATTTATTTTTAATTTTTAGTAAATTTATAATCATCTTAAATGCCCATACAACATTGGCATAGTAATTATACAATTAATGGAAAAATAAAATAAATGATATTAAAAATATAAAAAGTAATAAATATTAAAAATTAATGTGACAAAAAAATTAAAAATATAATAGGTTTTGGATATTTGAACTGATAATATTAAAATTCCTTGGTTTTATTGATTTTATAAAACAAATTAATGTTAATGACATGTTCTAAAATTAAAATTATTGATATTTTTGGAAAATAATATTTTATTAAATTATATAAAATTAATACAAATATTTAATTTGAAACATATTAATGGAATATGGTAATTAACATCAAACATGGTCAATTTATTGGTCTTTTTTAATTTTATATATCATTATTATACCTTCAAGTGAAGAAAATTTTTTGTATTGTGGTAATTGTCAAAAGAATAAATAAAGGGTTAAAAGAAATATAAAACTATGAAAATGTGATTAAAATTTGTATAATTTTTATCTTATGAGATTATTTAGATCTATTCTGATCATGTATTTAAAATAAATCATTTTGGTTCTATTTTTAATTGAAAATTAATGTATATTAATTTAATATTTTGATAAATTTCAAGAGTTCCCCTCACCTCTCTTATAAAAGGCCATCTCTTATTACCTCTACATGACTCATAAAGACCCATTTTTGTAGGAAATAACTATAAATAAACCTTACTATAATCCATTCCTGTATTTTTTATGTCTTTTTTTAGGATGAATAACAACCTTAAGGGCATAAGTTGTTAATAAAAGGAGACTTCCCAAACAAGAGGTATAATTTTTAACTACATTTTTTTGTTTTATTTCTTCTTACACGTACTTAAAATATGACTTAACAATTGTTTCACCTGATTTTGTTAATATGAGTTCATTATTGAAATGGTTCAATGGGGATTGGGTAGTATATCCATTTAATATTGTGAAGGAGTTGTTGTAGTCAAGTTGCTTATATCGAGTTACCATTTTGTTTTCATCGAAGGAATTTTGTGTCATTAATGGTTGATTGTAGGGGCTTGAATGGTGCATAATCACTAACATAATATGGGAGGTCTTTAGATGTTCTCCAGAGAGTTTTTTTTACGGAACCTTAAATATACAATGACTCTTATATCCAAGATTTATGGACTTAATTTCCAAAGGCAGGCGCTCTTTGGGAAACTTGGCCAACAACACATAAGAACTCACATTGGTTGAGAGGATGGATATTTGGGCTCATCACACCCTTTTTTGGGGGAAATATTTCATATTCTAAGACTCTCTTTTAGATTTAAGTCATATTCATATGTTCATTAATCCTTAGTTAATTTCTAATCATGTGTTTACAGATTACCCCTAGGTCATGACGGATCATGAATACGTATGGGTTCATAATCATCTGTGTGTATCCAAGGTTCTCTATTTATACAGGGATCTGTATGTATCCAATGTTCCCTACCAATTTTCCCCTTCAGTGGAAAAATAATAAGTTCTTTTTTCATTTTTTGGGACAAAACTGGTTTTAATCCACATAACGGGGCGCTCTAGAGTTCACCATCATCCAGGGGAAAGAATTTGTGTTGATATCGGGATCAAAACCATGAAATGGTATTTCTATGTAACATCATGAGAGGAATCAAAACCCACATAGTTCGGTTTGAGATAGGACTTACACTTTCGATGAGGACCCTTAAAGACACATGATTTAGGATTACACATGGGAGCTTCCCATTTAAGGGGATTTGATTGGGGCTTATACCTTCTAGGAGGCCTATTTGGATTAAATTTGGGGTTCATATATGTGGAGAAGGCCCAATTGAGTTACTTAGGGATAATTCAGATTTCGTGATCACTGCCAACCTCTAATCCTACATGATTCATTCTCATTGCGAGAAATAATTGGAGGTAGTGGATATGAATATTTCATGTCCTTATCCATTCGTTAATGGATGATGATGGATTCTAAAGGGAAAGACAGAGAGAGAGAGAGAGAGAGAGATTTTGAGTTTTCCCATCTTCTGTCTTATTTTTATATCCTATATATTCATCTTTGGGGATCTATCTATATATTTCTTGTCCTGAGGTGAAGAGGGGAAAAAGAACCACCTTCTGCAAGAAAGTCTAAGGGATTACCTTAGGTGGAGGGCCCTGAAATTGGTTCTGGGAGAGGAGGGAATATTTTACACTATCCCTCATTGAAGGGAAAGTCCAATGGTTCCACTCAATCCCTAGAAGGATGAGGTTCACATGGGTATCCTGAGGTTAGAACAGGAATTATCATGGGAATGTAAACTTGGGGTAATTTTAAGAGTCTACTCACCAAATATTTCCCACATGACTCTGCTTACCATGGGTAAGTAAAATCAAAAGGGCATGTCGTTTTAGACATTTATTTTATCCTAAATAGCCAGTGGCTTTATAACAGGAATTGGCCTTGTCACACCCGTCTTTTTTTATATATATTACTTATTTTATTATTTTTGTTGGGCGTCAGATAATTCGGGTCAAGGCCGAACTTAAAATTTCTGAGTTTTTTTTTTGAAATGCACTTTTTGGCCTTTTCGGTGTTCAGCGCGCCGCTGTTAAAGCCACGCGACGTCACTCGGTTCTCCGCACGCATGCTTGACGTGCAACCAATGAAATAAAGGAGTTATTAATAAAGAAATAAAATTATAAAAGAGGGATAAAATGGAAATAAAATTTAAGAAGAAACGTGATAAAAGTTAATGGTTTGTTTTAATTTTGAGGGATTTTATTATCATTATTATTGTTAGTTATAAAGATAATAATTTATTTAGGTTATTATTATTATTATTAGTTTATTTTATTTTGTTTTATTTCATTTTATTTTTATATTAACTTATATCTATTATTATTATTGTTGTTATTTCTATTTTAGTTTATTATAATTATTATTGTTTTGGTTTTGAGTTTTGTTTTATGTTTTTATTTAGTTTTATTTTTTAATTAAATTTTGGTTTAAGTCTTTATTTAGTTTTCTTTTTGGGTTTTCTTTTTATTTTATTTTTCTTTTTTTGGGCTTATGGACCCTCCCTCTTTTCTTTACCTTATTTCCTTCTCTTTTTTCTCTTCCCACCTTACCCCTTTCCCTCCAACCTGTCGCGCCCTAACCCCCCAAACCCTACCTCTTTTTTGAGCCACACTCCCCTCCCTTACACCCTGGGCCATTCGCCATCGCACCCCCTCCCTGGAATTGGGGTGCGCCACCCTCCCGGCCGACCAGCGGGCACCGCGCCCTTCTCCTCTTTGAGCTGCTGATCCTCCTCCCCCATCTCCCATCGCCCTCCTCCCTCTCCCGGCCTGCACTCCTAGCCATCAGCTCCCCGTCCGACCTCTCGCTCGCGCCGCTTCCATCCTCCCCGGCATCCCTCGGCCCATCGCAGCCCCCTCCCGCTGGCTCCCATGTCCAGTGCCGCCCCCCTGATCCTGGGCCGCGCAGCCCCCATAAGCCCTCTTCACCCACGCCGTCCGACAGACAAACCGTCGGCCCCCCTGTTTCCAGCTCAGAACCACGTCGAACTTCCCCTCCGATGCCCCTTCCGGTGACCGTCATTGTATGCCGACCTCCTCACCTCGTGTAGTGCCTTGGGCCGTAGCTCTGTTGGTCATGGCTCCCCTTTTAGCCAGCATCTCCTCCTCTTTGCGGGGGTAACGTTGTTCGGATGGATTTTTTCCAAGCGCAACGTGCCTCCGCACCCCTCCAGCGTTCTTGGATAGCCCCTATATCCATACCGCAGGGTCTGCTTTGAGTTTGTTGTGGTTCGTATTGGGTACAGATGAAGGTCCGCATAAGTTTCGGGAAAATTCAACCCTGATGTAGGTGTTTCGATGCCTCAACATCACTTGGTTAATTTAATATGTCTGTTTAGATGTACTATTGTATTCTTTGGTTGATTATGTGGTGTGTTTGGTCTGAAAGGGGGGGTTTGAGCATGACTTCGGGTGATGATGGTTTTCACACCGTCCCTGCGGAAGCTTCTTGGTTCGAGGTAGGTGGTTCTACGTCTAATTATTATTTGATGAATTTCTTTTCAAGATTAATTTGTTTAGCATGTTGTTTAATTAATTCAGGTAATGCGAAGTTGTTTTTCCTTTCGTTTTGAAGTATGAATTGTATTAAAATTATTTATTAAATTGTTTATCTTGTGTGTGTGTTTCTTCTGAGAACCTTGTTGGTGATTTTTAACTTGTCCCGTTAGATGATTATTTTTTTTCTTTTCTTTTACAAGAGGTGTGAACTATATTTTTGACATAGCGTTGGGTGTGTTGGGTCGTAAAAGAAGTTTTCGTTTGAGTTTAGTGGGTAATTCCAAGTGATTATTTTAAATTGCTTTATAAGCTTCTACTTTTGACTTGTTAAATTATGTGGTGCTTTACTGCTCTGATTTTACAAATTGTAAAATGTTTAATTAAATGACTTTTGTGGTGAAAATCATGTTTTGATAAGACTATGCAGTGTGTTTGGTTATGAAAGAGGTTTGGGTTGTTTTTGTGTGCAAATTCATGTTCTTATCTTCAAAATTTGTTTATTAAAAATCTTAAATTTTTTATTAAATATTTATTAAGGATGCAAGTTGTTTTAATCGGTTGTGTAAGAAATGCATATTTGAGTTTTGGAACATTTTAGTATGCGTATTATTTCAAATGGCTTTTGTGTGTGCGAATGGTGGTTTTTGGGTGTGTGATGTCTTTCTTGGTTTGAGTGTATGATTATGAAATGTGGCATGAACCTTGAGTTACTTGAGCACAAACGGGAAACTTGGGTACTAGGTGGGTGGCCTAGAATAGCGTGCTAGTGATACGGGAGTGGCCTCGTCCCAGTTTCACTTAGCAGGTTTGACGTTTACAACACTAACTAAACATTGGATGATGACTGGAGACCACTACGGTAGGAGGTTTTTCTCTACCGGTGGCTCATGAACAAGAATGTGTGATATCATTCACCGAGATGTGAGGTTCTAGGGTCCCACTTATCGCTAGTATCTTTAGGGTCTCCCATGTATTGTGCTCTTCCTCTACTTTCTGCTCACCGTCGGCACACGGTGTGACATTGGGGTTACCAGGAAAAGTGTGTGTGTGTGTGTATACATGTGTGTGTGCGTTTTTGTGTGTGTGTGTGTGTGGGTGGGTGTGCGTGCGTTTGTGTAAGTTAATTTAGGTTATTTTCCTTTTAGAGAAGTTTCCCCTTAAAAACCGTTTTCATTAAAAGTCTTTAAAAACTTATTTATCTTTATTCTGCTAAATTGCAAATGTTTTTGTCTTTTAATAATTATGCATGGAACCTTTTCTCGGTGGCATCCTACTGGGATTTTGGCTCACACCCTACATACACCCTTGGGTGTATGTAGATTCTGTTTCTTCTGCTTTCCAGGTTGTGACTTCGTGCTCAGTGATGGTGGTTCGGGTTGTAGTTGGTCTTTTCATGCAGAGTGGTGTTGTTGTGGCCTCTCTTCTGTCAGGTGGTTTGATTAAGAGCTTTAGTTTCCGCTGTCATCTTTTCTTTTTAGTTCTTGGTTCGAGTTGTAGACTTTAAAAATGTTCATAGTTTAAAGACGTGTTTGGTTGTATTTTTTTTCTTCCAGTTTCAGTTTATTTATTTGGCTAGTTGTTTTTCTATCTTTTATTTCGGGTAAAATCATTCCCACTTGTTACTTATGATACCCGGGCACTTGTGCCAGCCTGTGGGGATCGGGAACGCCCTTCGGGCCTTGCCGCGGGCCGGGTCGGGCGCCAGGTCGGATGGAGACCCGACATGGTTCGTGATAAAAATGGTATCAGAGGAGCAGGTTTGCTCTCTTAAGTCATGATATTTTGGTATAGAGTCATGGTAGACTTGAGTTATGGTTTTCGGGACTTGACGTCCTGGCTACGAGTAAGGTGCTTGGCCAGCACACCTCGTGGTGGGACTCAAGTTTCCAAAGTATGTTGAGGTTTGTCTGAGTTTTTGGTCATTGCGGTTAATCTTGTTTAGGGGAAACGAAAAGGGAGTAGGGTCAGTGGTCTTAGTGATCTCGCAGGGTCTGGAAAGCCTTGTGGAGCCGGGTACACTGTCCTAAAATACTCTCCATGGCCAGTGGCGTGATCAGCGTATGGCCGCCAACCATATGTTCCAATCATCCGCTGACCCTAGTTTCTTCCTACTTTGCTTCCCGTCTCTTTGTTTTGGAATTGTGAGAATTTGGTTTTTAAGAAAAAAAATTTGGACTTGGAAAATGTTTTCAAATGAAGCGCTTTAAAAATGAAATGTTGTGTGAGGTTTGAAAAGTGTAGGTTAGACGTTTTGGTTTTGAAAAATGGAAAGGTTTGATTTTGATCCTTGGTGTTCTCATGGGAGACCACATGCATGAGTGGATATGGAAAGAGAAAGGGTTAATGGCATGAGCGGATGAGTGCCTGGATGGATATGAGTTGGGTGCCGATGTGGCACAGGATCATGCATGTGTGAGGCCCATGGGACACCATTGGTGTTGTGCAACCCACTGGCTTGATTATCTTCAAAATGTTTTGTTAAATGAAAATTTGGTGTTTTAGTAACCGGCGATTGCGTGGTGTGTCCTTGTGTTTTTGAGATATTGGATGTGTGGCATTTTGAGATGAGTATTCTTTATGAATGGTTTGTGTCCTGAGTTTGAATTCTTATTTGTAAGTTGGTATGCAAGCATGTAGCTAGTTAATTATTTTGAAAAGTGCATCGGGGAGCCTTGTAGTGGTTTCCCCTGCACGTTTGGTGTTCGCTTGGGGTATGTCCTGACCATTGGACCAGTTCGGTCGGGTCCATGGTTTTCTTTCTTGGCTAGTGTACGCCCCCAATAAAGAGTAATGTGCGAATGACGTGAGACCACAGATAGTTCTCCGTTGGCTGACCCTTCAGTTGATTGAAGTAAGGACTCTTCCTTTTTAGTGACAATGCAAAGTCTATTACTTTTTCCTTCAGTTAAGCGGATCCTCTCGCCGTGGAATGACAGATGTGAGGGGAGATGAAGGGAGTTTTGGTCTTTTTGAGTTGTCTGACTCGTCGGGTATGAAGTTGACATCGTTGTGTTTAAAGGTCCCCCTGGAAGCAGTGAAAGAAATTCCAGTGGGGAAATTTGAAGGTGGTTCATAATTATCGATGTTGACCAGTGTCTTGAAGGGCTTTGTAGTATTTACATCGGCTGCAAGGGTCATGTTCGGTGATTTCTTGCAGTGTGAGGTCCCTTTGATAGTCAATGGTGCTTTGGAAGCGGTAAAGGAGACTCCAATGGGAAAAAGGTGGAAGAAACCCTAAGTTTTTGGTGCAGTCTATCGTTCTAAATAACCTCTGGTCTTTGGTTTGTTTCGTTTAAGGAAAAATTCATGTTAGGATACTATTTTGGAAGACCCAGTCATATGAGACTGCTATGGTCATTCGCAGGAATCATGTCTTGTTCAAGACGTGGTTTAATGTCCTTCTCAGCGTAAAGTTCCTCTCAATAGCAATGGTTAGGTTCAGGTGACGATTGGTGGTGTCGTGTTCTCATTCAGTGTGACAAAGGGTGATGCGCATGCACCATTTCAACTCTGGTGCTGGTGAATGTTCCTCGTATGATCATTCAGATGCTATAATGTGTTGTGTTTGATAGTGTTACCTCGGGTGTAATATGATTGCGTGTGTCACCAAAAGGAGAATCTCTGCTATGGAGTCTTCAATGCCTGACTGTGAGGCACAAGATGCTTCAAACATCAAGGCTCCAACCATAGGCCTTGGATTGAAGCTCGCACGTGGTCAGAAACCCTCGGGAGTGTATGGGACCCCAACTTTATTTCTGTCACCAATGTTAAAAGTAGAGGCAGTTTAAATTGTTTCCAGGGTTGTTCCACTCCAAATGAGCCATCTGGTTGTATAAGGTTTTCGCAACCATGTGGAGGCATGTTCATCTCTTGGCCTTAAAGTCTTGGGGGTTGCGTCACATTGGATGCAATCGCTTTAGTGATCCTTATGGGAGTTTGTTGAGTAAATCTGTCTCAAATTTGAATAATGCTCATCCAGGAATGTGGAAATGCTGGTTTGTCTTGGGTCTTTCTTTTGACACCCCGGTAGTCGGGCCCCTCCCTCCCCGCCCCTTGTGGTGGGATGTTTGGTCTCCTTTGGGAATTTTTTCAAATTTATCTATCCTCTGTTAGTTCTAGTGGCGGCGAGACCCATGATGGGTCTCATACAAAGGATTCTGGAATAAATCGGTGTTGGCCTTTCTTGAATGGTGGGGAGTCCGCCCGGACCTCCCCATGTTGGTTTTCTATTCTTGCCTTGGGCGTTGGTAGGTTCTTAATCATGGGGATACCCACATTGGGTCTCGCACGGAAGTCTCTAGAATGAATAAGTGCCGGAATTTTCTTTAATGGAGGGGAGTCCGGTCGAACCTCTCCGTGTCGGTTTTCCTGTCTCGTTTCGAGTGACAGTGAGTTCCTAATGGTGGAGAGCCCTTGGGCCTCCCCATGTTGATCTTTTGCTTCTGTTTTTAAATATGGCTTGGTGATAAGTGATAAGACTATTCCGTGGAAGTGGTTTGACCTTGTTTGTTCATTCTAACCAGATGGTGTGGTTTCAGTTTAATATTTCTTGAGGTGTTTCGGCTTGTGAAGTTGGTTTCCATGGGTGTGAGAGTTCCCTTCCTTGATCAGTCAACTGGAGACGTTCTAGCTCTTTGGGGCAGGTGACACATATCAGAAAGTCTTTATTTGAGTTTTTGAAGTTGTCTTTGAGTCACTCTCTCTGAGCACGAAGCTTTTTCCCCTTTTCACGTGATGTTTGTGGTTATCCCCTTTTAACCTTAAGGGAGTGTGGTTTTCTACTTTGGGGTTTGGTCCTAGTTGTGGCTTTCTGGGGACGGAAAGCTTTATGGTCGGGAGAATTGTCACACCCGTCTTTTTTTATATATATTACTTATTTTATTATTTTTGTTGGGCATCAGATAATTCAGGTCAAGGTCGAACATAAAATTTCTAAGTTTTTTTTTGAAATGCACTTTTTGGCCTTTTTGGTGTTCATTACACCGCTGTTAAAGCTGCGAGACATCACTCGGTTCTCTGCACGCATGCTTGATGTGAAACCAATGAAATAAAAGATTTATTAATAAAGAAATAAAATTATAAAAGAGGGATAAAATGGAAATAAACTTTAAGAAGAAATGTGATAAAAGTTAATGGTTTGTTTTAATTTTGATAGATGTTATTATCATTATTATTGTTAGTTGTAAAGATAATAATTTATTTAGGTTATTATTATTATTATTAGTTTATTTTATTTTGTTTTATTTCATTTTATTTTTATATTAACTTATATCTATTATTATTATTATTATTGTTATTTCTATTTTAGTTTATTATCATTATTATTGTTTTGGTTTTGAGTTTTGTTTTATGTTTTTATTTAGTTTTATTTTTTAATTAAATTTTGGTTTAATTTTTTATTTAGTTTTCTTTTTGGGTTTTCTTTTTTTTTTTTTTTTTTTTTTTGGGCTTGCGGACCCTCCCTCTTTTCTTTACCTTATTTCCTTCTCTTTTTTCTCTTCCCCCCTTGCCCCTTTCCCTCCAACCGGTCATGCCCTAACCCCCTAAACCCTACCTCTTTTTTGCACCACACTCCCCTCCCTTACACCCTAGACCATCCGCCGTCGCACCCCCTCCCTGGACATGGTGTGTCCCACCCTCCCGGCCAACCAGCGGGCACCGCGCCCATCTCCTCTTTGAGCTTCCGATCCTCCTCCCCCATCTCCCATCTCCCTCCTCCCTCTCCCGGCCCGCACGCCCCACCGTCAGCTCCCCATCTGACCTCCCGCTCGCACCGCTTCCATCCCCCCCGGCAGCCCTCGGCCCATCGCAGCCCCCTCCCGCTGGCTCCCATGTCCATCACCGCCCCCTGCTCCCGGCCCGCGCAGCCCCCATAAGACCTCCTCACTGGCGCCATCCGACAGACAAACCGTCGGCCCCCTTGTTTCCATCTTGGAACCACTTCGGACCTCCCCTCCGATGCCCCTTCTGGTGACTGTCGCTGTCCGCCAACCTCCTCACCTCGTATAGTGCCTTGGGTCGTAGCTCCGTTGGTCGTGGATCCCCTTTTAGCCAGCATCTCCTCCTCTTTGCGGGGGTAACGCTGTTCGGATGGATTTTTTTTCAAGTGCGATGTGCCTCCGCACCCCTCCAGCGTGCTCGGACAGCCCCTATATCCATACCGCAGGGTCTTCTTTGAGTTTGTTGTGGTGCGTATTGGGTACAGATGAAGGTCCGAATAAGTTTTGGGAAAATTCAACACTGAGGTAGGTGTTTCGATGCCTCAACATCACTTGGTTAATTTAATATGTCTGTTTATATGTGCTATTGTATTCTTTGGTTGCTTATGTGGTGTGTTTGGTCTGAAAGGGGGGGGGTGAGCATGAATTCGGGTTATGATGGTTTTCGGACCATCCCTGCGGAAGATTCTTGGTTCGAGGTAGGTGGTTCCACATCTAATTATTATTTGATGAATTTTTTTGCAAGATTAATTTGTTTAGCATGTTGTTTAATTAATTCAGGTAATGCGAAGTTGTTTTTCCTTTCGTTTCTAAGTATATTAAAATTGTTTAGTAAATTTTTTATCTTGTGTTTGTGTTTCTGCTGAGAACCTTGTTGGTGATTTTTAACTTGTCTCGTTATATTATTAATTTTTTTTCTTTTACAAGAGGTGCGAACGATATTTTTGACATAGTGTTGGGTGCATTAGGTCGTAAAAGAAGTTTTCGTTTGAGTTTAGTGGTTAATTCCAAGTGATTATTTTAAATTGATTTATAAGATTCTACTTTTGACTGGTTAAATTATGTGTTGCTTTACTACTCTGATTTTACAAATTGTAAAATGTTTAATTAAATGACTTTTGTGGTGCAAATCATGTTTGGATAAGACTATGCAGTGTGTTTGGTTATGAAAGAGGTTTGGGTTGTTTTTGTGTGCAAATTCATGTTCTTCTCTTCAAAATTTGTTTATTAAAAATCTTAAATGTTTTATTAAATAGTTATTAAGGATGCAAGTTTTTTTAATCGGTTGTGTAAGAAATGCATATTTGAGTTTTGGAACATTTTAGTGTGCGTATTATTTCAAATGGCTTTTGTGTGTGCGAATGATGGTTTTGGGTGTGTGATGTCTTTCTTGGTTTGAGTGTATGGTTATGACATGTGGCATGAACCTTGAGTTACTTGAGCACAAACGGGAAGCTTGGGTACTAGGTGGGTGGCCTAGACTAGCGTGCTAGTGATACGGGAGTGGCCTCGGCCCAGTTTCACTTAGCGGGTTTGACGCTTACAACACTAACTAAACATTGGATGATGACTGGAGACCACTACGGTAGGAGGTGTTTCCCTACCAGTGGCTCATGCACGGGAATGTGTGATATGGTTCACCGAGACGTGAGGTTCTATGGTCCCACTTCTCGCTAGTATCTTTATGGTCTCCCATGTATTGTGCTCTTCCTCTACTTTTTGCTCACCATTGGCACATGGTGTGACATTGGGGTTACCAAGAAAAGTGTGTGTGTGTGTGTATGTGTGTGCATGCGTTTGTGTGTGTGCGTGCATGTGTGGATGTGCGTGTGTGTGTGTAAGTTAATTTAAGTTATTTTCCTTTTAGAGAAGTTTCCCCTTAAAAACTGTTTTCATTAAAACTCTTTAAACACTTATTTATCTTTATTCTTCTAAATTGAAAATGTTTTTGTCTTTTAATAATTATGTGTGGAACCTTTTCTCGGTGTCATCCTACTGGGCTTTTAGCTCACACCATACACACACCCTTGGGTGTATGTAGATTTTGTTTCTTTTGCTTTCTAGGTTGTGACTTCGTGCTCAGTGATGGTGGTTCGGGTAGCAGTTGGTCTTTTCATGCAGAGTGGTGTCATTGTGGACTCTCTTCTGTCGGGTGGTTTGAGTAAGAGCTTTATTTTCCGCTGTCATCTTTTCTTTTTAGTTCTTGGTTCGAGTTGTAGACTTTAAAAATGGTCATAGTTTAAAGATGTGTTTGGTTGTCTTTTTTTTCTTCCAGTTTAAGTTTATTTATCTGGATAGTTGTTTTTCTATCTTTTATTTCAGGTAAAATCGTTCCCACTTGTTACTTACGATACCCGGGCACTTGTGCCAGCCCGTGGGGATCGGGAATGCCCTTCGGGCCTTGCCGCGGGCCGGGTCGGGCGCCAGGTCGGATGGCGACCTGGCCTGGTTCATGATAGGTCTGATACCATTGGACTTGTTTGTGGAGGGGCCATCATAGGAGTAGATGATATGACAAAAGGGAGTGATTGGAGCCTGAGAGTGGAATGCCCTAGGATACCCCATTGCATGTAACATGTTCTTAAGCAGGACGAGCTTCCCTTCAAGTAGCGTGGTTCTTTGCTGGTAAGGGGTTCTTCTATATACCATTGTAGTATGCATACCTGAGTTTGGTCTATATAGAACTTTTCTACATGGGGCTAGGTTCCTTCTATATAGTATGGCGCTATGTAGGATCGAGTTTCTCTCATGTAGTGATTTTATACATGGGAAAGGGTTTCATCCATGTATCATAGTTCCACATTGGATCGAGTGATTCCCACTTATTTATTTTCTACATGGGTCAAGGTTCCACCCACATATATTTTTTCTATGCAGTCCAACTGGTTACAAAGGGGCGATTAGTTTTTCTCCTCACAGGAAGTATGCCCACAAAGGATGTTGAGTTCTCAGACTACCAATCAATTGTATTTTTATCCTCCTTAATTAAATGTGGTGGGTTTTAAATGTAGTAAATCATCAAAGGATTCATTGTTTTATGGAGCTTTAAATCTCTCCTTCTTTTGATCCATCGATTTCCCGATCCCTTCTTTATTTCCCCTTGGGTTCTATTTATAGAGAAGAGGATGAACTTAATACCAGCATGGTCGGTCATCTATGATGAGGCAGCGGGCCCTCTTTTATGGAATCCCATGGAAGAATCTTGTCACGTGGATGACTTAGTTAGTGGGTACATGGGGTCTTCTTTTTCAAGATGAAAATCACTACCTCCATCCCACGAATAACTTTGTTTTATTCGTAGGGAGATAAAGTTAATTATTTCCCCATGAACTGTTTTTAGTTAGTAGGAGAGCATCATTTATGGGGATAAATTATTCACCTTATTTTCTTAGATGATTGTAGTTTCATTTCCAAAATTTGGAATCACCATCTCCATTTCATGAACTACTTAGCTTGTGGGTGCCTCACGAAGTAGATCGCCATGCGGAGAGGTAATTAATGAATGGTTTATGCTTCGCAGAATCCTTTCTTCCTTATCCAATTTTTATCCTTTAAACATTTTTTTCTTCAATCATACTTCAATTTTTTTCATTCCTTTTCCAATTTTTAATGGATTACTTCAATTTCCCTTTCAATTTTTTTAGGACCAAAAAAATACCCCCCATTGGAATGGGTTCTAATCAGGAGATGAAGAGGAGGCTATTCTGATGTACAAAGTGGTCCTATTTTGAACCATTTTATAGTACGATAGTGGACCCATATGAGGGTACCATGACTATATATAGGGTGCATCGCACTTCTCTTTTACATCATTTCTCAGCAAAATCATAACTCTTGTGAATCTTTATCGATTTCCTTGCTTCCACAAATTGTTTCCTTTATGGACCGCCTCATCAGCGTACCAATATTTTTCTCCTATGAGATAAAATTATTCAGATAAGAATAGTGAGTTTTGATATCCACATAGATATGGATTTCTTTGCAGATTGATCATTCTATGGGTGATTTATTCACTGTCCAACGCTTCACGGGTCAGCACTTCATGGACTTATACTTCAAATAACTGATGGTCCATAGGATACTTTTTAATTATGAAGTGAATTTAAAATTAATTTTCTAGATTTATTTTAAGGATAAAATGGATATATTTTTAACAACTACAACCAAAATATAAACTATCATGGTTGAGAACATTGAGGAGGGTCTTTGATGCCACATCATTCCTTGGGAGGATATTCTGAGGAACCTTTTTTCTCCAGGACTACTATCATTCCCTTTTCAACTAGACTTCCACTTTATAATTTTATCCTTCAAGATGACTATCCTATTACAGCATTCAATTGAAATATCCAATATTATTGGATTGAGATAAATGAGAACTATATGCAAGTAAACATTTCTTCTGTAATACAAATTATTCCTAGTTCAGGTTCAGAGAATGTATTCATTCTAAATGTTTCTATGTGGACACAAAGAAACTAGAACAATGGTGATATATGTTTATAGTCATATATTCAGTACTATCCATCAATTCTTAATCTCTTACAAGGAAATACCATTGGAGGGTGGAGCTCTAAGTATAATTTTCATTCTGAAGGGAGCTTCTTAGATGAATGGACATTGACATTCTGGGATCACTAGAACTGTATGGAATTTTTTGAATCATTGGAGGATGTTGGATTATACTAGGTGATGTGGGTTTCTCAAATTGTGACTTATTTATCAACTGGGTTATACTCAAACTAATTATTCATTGGTGTTCAAGCACCAACACCTTCCATCTATCACATGGTGGAGTTTGGATCAATTTATGGGATATCTATCAATTAAGGGACTTCTAATACTTAGATATATATGTGATGAGTTTATTCCTACCATAAATACCTATGAAAATTATGAATATGTATCTCCACTGTAAAGGGGTATGATAACCATGGCAGGGAGATTTATTGGTCAACTCAATGCTCGCTTTCTCATTCCTTTTGATTATTAGATAGGATTATTTTTTAAAATCAATGGTCCAAGGCTTAATTTTCACCATAGTAGGACTCACCCTACTCAAATGACACAGATGATTCAAGTTTCATACTAGGATACCCTTGAGTTGGGTCAATACGCCACATGGGGTTACAGAATTTGTCAAGGCATATCCATTGATTTTAGGCCGATGGGTTTCTTTTCCATGTTTTTGAGAAGATGGTTCTTCCCATCTCGGGATATTTATACTAGAGTCTAGGTTTTTACTTTGATAATGGCAGTTTAACTATCAGAAGAATGCCCCATAAACCTAGACATACACACCCTAGCCTATATTTATGAATTATTGGGCCACATATAGGAATGCATACCTCCACATCGTCTCTGCAGGACATTCCAATTCTTGTATAGGTGGGTGGAGGAATACTGTTGGTGTTATGAATACCAGCATACTGTTAAAATTTATCTCTCTTACCTTACACCCTTCAGAACTATGGTTGGTAATGGTGAAGGGATCTTGGAGGATAATTCTAAAATCATATCTCTATAAGAGAGATTACTGGCTGTGTGAGTAGATGGAGTAACCATCTATGAATTATATGATCCTTATATATTTACTCGATAATTCTTGTGTATAAAAAAAGATTCCCCTTTTCCCCTTCCTAGATTTGAGAGTCGCATATAGTCATATTGTGCCAAATATTGTTGATGATGACCCATGCAGATTCTGGAATTCAAGTTTCCTTACCTTACATGGGAGTTTATATCAATCATTCCTAGGATTATGCTATAATGTGGATAGAATACTATCTTGATGGGATACTATGAAAGTAGTTTTGAGGGTACCAAAGTCACTAACCTCTACTATCCCTGCATCTTATATATCCTCATAATCAATTTTGTGGGGATAATGACTTGAACTATGGTGATTTAAAAATAGCATGGGAGCCTCATCTTTCAACCCTCATATTGTTGAAAGTGATGAATATTTGATTCTCTTGACCGATGTTGGTCCTGGTGTGGTAGCCTTGGGAACCCCACCAGCTGACAATGAGCCTATCAGTATAGTGATTAAAGTTAGGAAGGAGGTGGGGAGGGAATATTTTTCTTTTCTACAGTCATTATTTGATCAAAACATGTCTGATTTTCTTTCAATACTATTTTATATACTAGTAGTGATGGTTGATCTTGATCAGGATCCCCATATTGCAGCCAATAACTAGGTCATGCAAAGATAGGCCTGGTTCCAAATGTGTGCCATCTTCACGGAGACTCCATTGGCATAGATGGATGACCAATCAAATAGCTTATTCCAAATTTTCCTTAACTTGGGTTGAGGTGGGTTCAATTATTGACCCTTGTACCTCCTTTTCCACCAGATCATCATTGAATGGGAAGATTTAGTTGCTCATTAAGGTGACCTTGCTCAGTTTAATGTCTCCTATCATCAAACAGAAACTCTACATGATGTTTCTACTGAACTACACCATCTATCTATCGAGGTATTGATTTCTCATGATCAAGTGGATGCAGAAACTAAGGAGCTTCGGGAATGTGAAGCTCGTGTTTCACAATTAAAGGTTCATCATCCATCAACAACTGAAAATCATGAAACTATTAGGTAGAGGTATATATCTCAGGGCCCTATTAGAAAAATATACCCAACAGCCGAGATTGAGGCTGAGAAGAGGAAATATTTAGAATGGTCCCTTAATGGTTTTTTCCAAGCGGTGGTCAATATACTGACCAAAATAATCTAGAATCTATTATAACCATTTTGACTAGCCCATGCCCCCCCCCTTTTGTTCCACGTAGCATCAAGAAGAGGCTCTGGGATGTATATTTCCTTTTGTTCTTGTTTAATGAAATGAATACTTTTTTTCTCTCCAGTGTTTCTCTATTTTTACCATACTACCAATCAATTATATCTAATTGTGTTCTGAATGATAATATTCACCGAGTATTGATTTAAATCATAATCCATGATAATTAAATTGAAATGATAAAATCATTCTCTATTTTTTTTTCTTGAGTTGAGGAACTCAGCAAGTGTAGTTTGACTATTTCTAGGGTTATATAAAAAATCCTTTGAACTTTGTGTATTTTATGTTATCACCTTAGTTTCTTCCTAATCCCATGTTGATACGGGCTCTGAAAGCATAACTTGACTATTTCTTAGGCCTTCCTTTATGTGTTTTCTAACCAAAAATGATTTGTGTATCTTTTATTTTTGATTTCATGATATTTTGGTTAAACCATAAAAAGTGTAGGTCTAGTGAGATGATACTCTACTTTTACCTTGGGTTCCCTTTATGTTTTTTCACTCTGGTGAGTTTTTTGTCACTTTTCATAGTCATTTTAAATTATTGAAAACTCAGATGAACATTATTGATACTTTAGGTCAAATAACTTTGATCATTACTAATGTTTTAGGTATAACATCTTTGACCATAAATTCTGAGGTAAGGGCCCCAAGAGGGTTTATTTTTCGATAATGTCCCAATATTTTCTAGATATGAATGAGGGATTTTTCTTGACCTTGGTTCATAACATAAGGGTGCGAGATATAATATGGGAGTCATGGAATCCATTGGGGTGTATGGAGGTAGGAAAAGCCTCTCTTAAAGAAGAGTTTACTTTGGTTGATAGGTCTTTTGTGTGGAAAACTTAAACATAGACACCATGTAATATTATACATAGTCAAAAAAAGGTGTCCTTAGAACAATGGCCCTCCATCTCTGATGGCCTGATGATTTTATGGGAATTTCGTATTTTTCTTTCTTTTTTAAATACCATGGAAGGTCACTTGGGAGTTATGTATGAAAACTATGAGGGAATCTGTATCAGCTTTGGATGGGGGATTGCATCCACATGGATTTGACATGTTTGAAGGAGGGTTGAAGCATAGTGTAGTTTATTATCATAAAATTAGAACATTTGTGGTGTATTTTAATGTCTTACTACCATGAATTTTATAATTTACCACTTTACTCTGATAAAAAGGGTAAATAGTTCTTAATTTTCATGGTAATCTAACCAGGAATGTTCTATCATATTCAAGAATAAAGGGGAATAAAGGGTGTAAACTATAATCTGGGGTGTTTTCAAATCCAAGGAGTGATATGGGACATAAACTTCATAGGGTGTATAGAGGTAGGAAGAGCCTCTCCTAAGGATGAGTTTTCCTTAGGTTGATAGACCTTTTTTGTGGGAAACTTATGCAGAGCCACTGAGGCATACTATGCATATTCAAGAAGAGGTGTTCCCAGGACACTAGACCTCTATCTATGATTGTCAGGAAAGGTTATGGTAATTAATACCTTTCCAAACACATAGTTTTCTCTATGAAAGGAGGGTTCTTGAGCATGAAAGGGGAATTTCAAGTCACAATTTTCTAGAAAAAGTATAAATAAATTTCCCTTATGAAAGTGTTAGGGGGTTTCATATGAAAATATGGGCCATAAATAGGGAAGATACTATAGATCTGAAGTTTAACATCTTGCGATGAGGACATTTTCTCGTGTAGATTTATTTTATTTATAGGAACATGGGAGGAAACATTCTTTGTTGTGTATATAAATTTCTTATGTAATTCTTTCCCATATAGCGAAAATGATCATTTTGGGATGTGTAACTATGAATGTATGATGTTAATGGAAATATTCTCTCAGATGAGGGAATCGTGATGGTTCCATGTAGTTTATCATCGTATAGATAGGATGGTGGTAGTACAGTTTATCATCATGTTGTGATGATGAAGTGAAAGCATTCTGATGCGAAGTTCATGGTGCATCTGCTATGATCATACTTGAATGAGGACCTAAGAGGTCCTATGTCATACCATACAATCTTAAAGTAAACTCATGCTAGTAGGACAAAATCTTGAATTTATTTTTGGCTGGGCCTAAAGACAAAATTTCTGTATGTTGCTACCTATCTCATATTTGTGGAAATCAAGCCATACATAATTCTTGAGAAAAATCACTACAAAAGTTTGGTCCATACATATAGAGAGGGAAATTTTTAAGTGATTGGTGGTTGGAAAAGGATATAGAATTTGAGCATCACTATGTATCCTATGTTGATCGGAATCAAGCTGTAAATAGTTCTTAAGGAATCATATAGTTTAACATTGTGTGGTAAGGACGTTTTATCATACTGTTTAATATCCTGCGATTAGGAAAATTTCCATGCAGTTTATCATCTTGTGGTTAGGATTTTTTCTTAGAGTAATCATTAATAAAATATAGGCTAAACAAGTTAGGATGTTCTGACATGGTTTGGATGTGAATGGGTAAAATGGTGTAAACCATGACCCTAGGTATTCTCAGTTTAGGATAAATAGTATAGGGCATGGAATCCATTGGGGTGTACGGAGGTAGGAAATCCTCTGATAAAGATTATTTTGGCTTTGGTTGATACAACTTTTGTGGGAAACTTATACAGATCCACTGGAGTATATTATTCATAGTCAAAAAAAGGGGTCCTCAGGACACTGAACTTCCATTTACAATGTTCTGGGAGGATTATAATGATATGAAATTACTTAGGGAACAGAATTTGATGATTGAAAATGATGTATCTGGATACATAAGAAATATCCAAACTATTATTGTCCATAAATAATGAATTCCCTACATAGATAGGACTCATATGTAATGGGAATTATAATTTCTTGACATCTCCCTAATGTAGGACCTAAAATTGAAGCCTTCTGAATAGATCAGTATTTACGTACAGAGTATGGGGGAAATTTTTTTATTGGCGGTGGATAGGCCCAGGATGTAGGATCTGGACGTTGCAAATTATCTCATTAAAATAGAGATCAAGTCACACATAGTTCTCATTAAAAAATTTATTCATATATGGTTCATACACTCGGGGAATTTTTTTTACAGTTGGGTCCGGGTTTGGAGATTTGGGCATCACTACATATTCTATAATGATAGGAATAAATCCATGAATATTTCTAGATGGTAATGCTCCTTGCGTAGTTCTAGACCATGTGTGGGGAAAATATTTTTTCACTTTTGGGGTGGCTAGACTAGGATATAGAATCTGGGCATCACTACGTATCCTGTAATGACATAAATCAAGCTGTACATAGTTCATGAAATTCCTTGCACCGGTCTGACCCATATACAAGGGGAAGGAGGCATTGTTAACCATTATTTTTTGGTGGATGTACCAGGATGTAGAATCTGGCCATCACTACATATCCTACAATGATATTAATAAAACCGTACATAGTTCCTGAAAAATAGGATTCCTAAGTGGATCTGGGTCTCACATAGGAGCGGGGGTATTCTATTCTTCCCCTGAACAGATCTATCTCATGTATAAGAAATTTTTTATTGAAGTAATAAACACTTTAATATTTAATTTCATGCAACATAGACAATTTATGATGTATTTTACTATCATGAAATCAGGATGATTTCCATGCAGTTTATCATCTTGAAGTTTGGAAGTTAGTGGTCGTGTAGTTTAACATAATGTGGTAAGGACATTACATCTTTTAGTTTAATGTCTTGTGATTAGGATATATTCCATCCTTTGGCTATATGAAATATTTCTTCAAGAAACCTGCATTGGTAAGATCTATAATGATATTTCCATCCATTGAAATTAACTAATACGTAACATTGGAGTAGACTTTGTGTATGAAATATGGTCCTTCCCATTTTGGTTCTAATTTTGGAGGCTTCTATCTAAGTATCATCAGTTTACAGAGAACCAAAACCATTTATCTTTGGATGAAAGACTAAAGGTGAACCATTTTTTACAAATCCTGAAATCTAGTTCTAATAAATATCCAAATGTTGCAAGGTATGCGATATCTTTTCATTGAGTCACTCTAGTTCATCCAACTATTCCTAGGATTGATCATCCGTTGATAGTTGATCACATATGGAAACACAGAGTGAGGTAAATTAAACTTCAATTGTAGGACTGCCTCTATCCTATATACTAATGAGTATGGGGTTGTTTGGGTAGTGGTGCGGTTTGTGGTTTGGTAGACCCATAGATTATAGAGATGTTTTTCCGTCCAAGATTTCTTATCCTTATCCATCATCTTTTGGAGTATATTGGATAGGGTCTTATTTAATTCTTCTATATTCACATTATCTAATGTATGATAGAGGGATGAATGGTTGGTCTTGATACCATAATCCTGGTATAATTTATCCAACTCAGTAGAAAAAAAATTGGTGTCGTTATCTGTCGGTATGGTGTGAGGGGCACCAAATATAATGATTATGTTGGCTTTCAAAAAGCTGATAATGTTTCTTGCTCCTACCTATTTTAAGGGTAAAAATTAATCCCATTTGGAAAATAAGTCAGTTTCTGTGAGAATATACTTGAACTGTTTGGCTGTAGTAGGAGGATATAGTCCCATGATGTCTATTCCCCATATGGCGAAGGGATGGAATTACTTGGCTTTATAAAGTAACTCTTGGAGATAATGGGTGAAATTAGCATAAACATGGAAGTAATGACACTTTTTGGTAAATTAAGTGTAGTCTTGTATCATAGTGTGATAGTAGTATCCAAGCCTTTGAATTTGATAAGAAAGTTTGGATCCTAGTTGATGTGCACCACAAGCTTCAGTGTGTACTTATTTCATGACGACAGTGGTCTCTTCTCTATCAATGCACCTAAGAAGGATCCAATCAAGGTTCCTCTTATAGAAGACCTTTTGTTGATTTTTGATGTTATACATAACAAAATTAATTTCTTATCTCTAGATTTTATCCCTCTCAACTCTATCTGGTAGGAGATCTCCCTTTTAGAGATATTCCACAATGGAAGTCATCAAGCTGGTGGTAGGACCATATGGTTCAGGGATGGGGATAATCTCATCAATTTCCTCTATTTTGGCCTCAGAAAATGGTGATACCATCCAGTGATGTCTGATACTAATGGTCATTTCATCCTTGTATGGATCATCCAGAGCTGTGGATGCATTTACAATGCATCAGCTTAATCATTCTTCAATCGGGTGACAAGATTCTATGTCGGTTCTAAATGGAATTATTCCATTATTCCTAATATATGGTCTCGAATGGGGGTTAGTTATTCCTTTTTTATGGAATAATAAATGTTGATAGTAGAAAGGTGTAAGGTAGGACAGTCTTTGCTGAAGATATGAGTAAGACTCCCAACCACACTTTGTTTATCCCTGGGTCTTCTATCCTTTTCCCTTTCAGGATTCTAGATGCAACATCAAAATTAATTTCCCATATCTAGGGGTCTTATTTAATTATAGAAAACCTCTTCACCGGTTAGTTTGTCATATAATGAATTCATTTCTATCGAGTGGTTCTCTGCTAGGAAATTTTATAATTTCTGTATTTTGATAGCTTTCAGAGGAAAAAACTGGATGTCAAACTATTGTAGGATAACCCCCCACCATGATAGACATCCATTCATCATTAGAAAGATAAGAATGTACTCGAGTAGTTTTCTATGAGAGGTCAAATTAACCTCAATATGTTACAGGAAGTGCCTCAATTTATGGACTACAGATATCAACACCAGAATGCTTTTTTTTATACTTGAGTAATGAGTCTCAGCATCAATCATGGTTCTACTAAGATAATAAAGGTTTTTTTCACTACCAGTATCCTTCTTCTATACGGGGAAGGTTCCCATGCATCATTCTATGGTATTCACATGAAAAATTAGTGGTCTTCCTTTGATGGGTGGCATTAAAACTGGAGAACTTAAGAGATATTTCTTAGGAATTTTTAATTATTCCTAACAATTATGAATCCATTGATATTCAACCCCTTTTCTCATTAACCTGGTAAAGGGAAAAAAATTCCTATAAGGTTGGATATGAATCATTGAATTTATTCCAAGTGTCCTTGAAGTCCTATAAACTTTGTGAGGTTGTGATGATGTGACATACCAAGGATATCCTTTGTCTTTTATATATTGACTTCAATGCCACGATGTCATACAACGAAGCTGTGGAATTTCCTTGAGGTAACACCGAAAGAAAATTTTAAGGGGTTCATTTTCAAATTGTGTTGTATCAATTTGTTGAATATTGTTTCAAGGTCTGATAGGTGGTCCGATCATTGTCACAATTTAACCCCCAGATCATCAACATATCATTCGATGAACTTTCCTAGGAAGGGTTTGAAGATGTGATGCATGGCACATTGGTATGTGGCACCAGCATTATTCAAACTAAATAACATTACCCAATAGAAAAATACTCCCTAAGGAGCCCTAAATATAGTGAATTATTCTTCTTCTTGGGCCATTCAGATTTGGTTTCATCCAAAATATCCATCAATGAAGAAGAGATCATAATATTCATCTGTTTCATCGATTAATACTTATGTGATTGGGACCAAAAAACCATCTTTCAGATAGTGCCAACTGAGATCTTTAAAATCAATTCAAACTCTGATTCTTCCATTTTTATTTTTGGTGGGGGAAATATTTTATTTTCAGATAGGATACTAGACCTCTCAAATGAAGTTTACTCTAATGATTTTGTTAACCTTAGCCCCAATTTTGGTAGCATGTGTCGGGTGCGTCCTTTTGACTGCTTATTTATGGCCCCTATGATCTTCTTGCAAGTCTAGGTGGAGAGTGGCCACCTCGGGATAGTGTCCTGAAATTTCTATGTAGTTCTAGGAAAATGCATCTCTATTTTTCCTTAGGAATGAGGTATATACCTCTTGTTCTTAATAAGACAGGGCTTCACTAATCAGGGTGGGTCATGGATCTTCTTTTATACCTAGGTTTATTTCCTTAAGTTCATCAATGGTGGTAGATACACCCTCCTCAAATGATAGAGGGGTGTCCCTAAGGTCTTAAACCTCCTCTTCTTTATCTGCTTCATCTTATTCTTCTAGTTCTAATAGAGAAATAATTCTTGATATGAGTTCTTCATAATTTGGATATGGGTCAAGATCTTGGTGTTTGGAATATGAAGTAGCTTATTCTGACCTGTATAAAAGTGGGGACTTTTATGGAGAGGGTGGAGTGAGATATAGAGGGATGTATTCTTCATCTTCTACCTCAATGATTGGGGCATGGGTTTTCTAGATCTCTAAATATGGATTGAGGGAATTTCTAATTAAGAACCCATCATTTTCTTGAGGGTCAGTGGATTTTTTAGCATTGTTAAACTCGGTGTCCTTGAATGAAATCATGAGGACTATTGAATATGCATATGAGCATGGATTCACACACCCAACCTAATTTATGGGAAATACATATTCTTCATTGAGCTATTTGAAGGGATATCTGGGACCATATCCAAATCATTTGGGGTGGTGACCCACTTAAAACCATTGAACAAGGGTTGCTTACTATTTTTCTCATAGAATCATACATCGATATAATGTGACTCACTTGATTTAAAAGGGTCATTATTGGTGTATAATGTCCCATTCTTCCCATTAGTGAAATATTTGACACACTGGTGTTAGGATGAAGGAATATATGCATGCTGATGCAACCAATTCCTTTCTAATAGGACGTTGAAGGTCGTTCATTTTTAAACCACCATAAATTATGAGTTGGCTACAAGGTCCCCAAAATGAGTTTTGATCTTGATTTGGCCTAATAGTTTCTGCTCACTTTTTTCATAGCCCAATAGGGTAGTGCTAGAGGGAGTCAAGTTATCCTCTTTCCAGCCTAGTCGAAGAAGTGTTCATATTGGGATGATATTGAATCTCGATCCATTTTCAATGAAGAATTTCCATACATCAATAACATTTATCATGTCATACACATATAATGGTATTATGTGTCCTTGCATAATGGTGTATTCATCTTAATCCATGAAGGAGATAACCACATGGAATTCTTCAGGGTTGGTCTATGTCTGATAGATTCTGGTGCTGGCCACTTCAGATTTAAAATCTTGGGGGCTTATCAAAGCTTATATAAGTGATTCTCTGAGGTTATTTGACATATTCAAGGAATCTAGGATTGATATCTTGGCTAGGACCAAGGCTAACTATGTTAGGATGTCATGTTTTTATCTATAGGTTGATGCTTCCTAGTTTTGGGATTCTATTTCATAGGCTCCTTAGGGGATTGAGATTTGGATGTGTATGGAATGACCCCTGATATAGGAGCTGGAGGTGCTTCATTCTCTATAGATTGGGCTGGGAAGGTCTGACTACATTCTGAGGCCAGTTAGAAAACTGCTCCTCTTCTGATGGATATTCCAGAATGATCAAGACAAAGTAGATTCCTTCTGATGTATGGGAATTTTCCTATTCTTGTTGGGTCTGATGAAGGGATCCTCTGTGAGTTTCTACAGTAATTATGTTTTGATCAGGAGTGTGACCATAAGTTTGGTTTATTTCATGATTGCATCTTTCTTGGTATCCCAAGATTTTGTGGCCTCTTCCGTTGGTTCCTTGATTGGGTGCGAAGAACACAGTTTCATAGTTGTATTCATTGTAAGAGAAGGGGTACATTAAGGGAATGACATTAATGGAGATTAAAATCAAATATTCTTCTGATGATTAACTAGCATGACTAACAACTTCTAGTGGTACCATTTGGAAGGGCAATGCCTGTTATTTCATATCTAATGGCATAAAATCTGAAAGGGTCAAAACAAATTTTGGCCTTAATGTGAGTCCATCTTCCTACTCTTTCTCCTTACCTTTTTTGATCAACTTTTTTCTTGACAGTTGACTTCTGGAGGATTATGGGGCTGAGGATGATGACTATGTTGTAGAAAGAGAAGATGGGGGTACAGTTAATTGCTTGAACTATTCTTGGAGAATACCATGAGCTCAGTTGAATGTTTTTTGAGTCATACAACTATCAAAATTATTATCCATTATATTTAAAACTTATTTCCACTACACTCCTTCATCAGGGTTGGCGGTAGAAACATATACCACTTGTTCTAGCAGTGGTCCTAGTTTGAATTCCCTATAATATATCATTATTTGTAGGAGGTCTGTAAAGAATAAAAATTCATGAATGGTGTGTCCTAGTATTCGGTGAAAGGGATAATAATTTGGCCAATCGTCAAGAGTGACTTATTTGGATCTCATAAGATCTGGTAGATGGAGTAAATTTCATTTCATGGAAACTATAAAATAGCCACGGAATTGATCATCTGGAAATAAGTGAGTTTTATTCCTTTGTTCCTAGAACTGATTTCTCCCGGGTCCCCTCCACTCATATTATGGAGGTAGAGTTTATTTTTGGTTCCCAGGGGGCACTGTACAATATGGTGCAGCCCTCGATTCTAGGGTAGGCATAAGGGCTGGATTAAGCATGATGGAGGCCTCTTCAGCTTTTATTGGCCTTTTTTCTGAGACTGATGGTGCTAATTGGGACTTGATATTAGTCCATTTTAAGGATTTCTCTATCCTTTGGGAAACGATAGAGAAATCTTAAAACCCACTCGTATATTTTACCTGGATGAGCGACGTTCGTAGCTCATCATGGAGGTTATCGATGCACATATCAAGAATCTCATCCTAGGGGACTGGTCAGTTGAAAGAGTAGGTTAACCCTTTATACCTTTCAATAATGTCTAAGACGCTATCATTCTCCTTCTTCTTGCAGTTCAGGAGTTCACTGCTTGTTATCTTCAGAAGTGTTGATCTGAACTAGAAAAGGAACTACTGTTGGACACCCACACATCCTATTATTGATTGATATAGTAAACTGGTGTACCATACAATGGTTGAACATTGTAGAGTTCACAAAAAGAATCTAAGTTTCACTATTTATTGTTACTATAGGGTTCCCATCATGGGATCAAAATAAGAATTGTAATGCATTTGATGTAGTTCTGGGTCACTTGAGTAATTGAAAATTGGGAACATGGTGTTCCTTAAATTTGGTGGTGGTGGAGTATTACTCACCTAGTCAGGGTAAGGTCTATGTTCCAGTTGTATTGAAGTGTGTCATCCTTCCATGGATTCCAATAAAGTTTCCAATGACACAATGGTGTTAATAGATTCAAACATTCATCATCCCTCTCTCCATCCAGATCTCACCCAAGATATTTTGGAGATCTTTTCTCCTTTCAGATCTCTCATTTGGTGTAGAAATGGCTGAGGCGGCTGGTGGTGGTGTGGCTCATGGGGCTAAGGTGAAATCCTTCAAGGAGGTGGTTTGTGGGGGCGCTAGGGTGGATGGTCCTAGTTTGGGATCTATACCTCCGATTCAGCTTGAACGTTGACTGTCGGAGTGTTTGGAGGGGGCACTAGTGGTGGTGGTCTCTGGTTTAGAGCTGGATAGTTCGGTGGAGTTCCACAGGCTAACCCTGGTGGCTAGATTTGGACTTTTTAAACCTCTTCTTGATGTTTTCAGGGCGTTTGTGGATTCCTGGGGTCTCCAACAACTGGTTGAGGTTTTGGAACTTTTGAAGTTTGCGTTCAACATTCATCTGGCTTCTAAAGCTGATTTTGTTCATGCTTGGTCGAGGGAGGAGAGATGTTGTGGTTCTCACCGCTTCACTCTATCAAGATGGGCTTGAGAGTGTCATTATGGAAAAGAATCATGCATGGGGGCGTTATGGATTAAACTTCTGGAGCTTCCTCTACCGCTTCATAACCCGTCAATTCTGGTGGTGGTGGGGGATTCATTGTGGAGTTTCCTCTGTGTAGATAGGCTGACAGAGAAGATGCTGGATGTGGGTAATCCACTGATATGTGTGTAGATGAATCTATCATCTAAGTTTCCATCTCATATTATGTTTCGCTCCCTGGAGGGGTTTACGTGGTGGCAGAGGCTTGTGTATTTAGCTCCTACGAGGTTCTACTCGGCCTGTGGTTTCTAAGGCCATGCGGTGGATTTTTGTGGGAGGAAGATGAAGTCCTTGTAGCCCCGTGTTGCTCCAGTCCATCAAAATCCTCTCAAGTCAGGTTCCTTTTCAGGCTCGTTGGAAGATGCAGGTGAGAAGCTGGGTTTTCATGTCCTAAGAGATACGACAATTCCATCCATGGATACTACTCCATCATCATCCTCGGGGAAGGATTGGGTCCTCGACCTGACTTGTGTGGTGGGTTTTCTGAGAGATGTCGGATCTGGGTCGGTAAAGGTGGCTCATTTATCTGAAAAGGGAAAAGCAGTCTTCTTGGTGTCAGTGGATGTTGCGTCCTCTGGTTTTTTACCGTTGGATCCTGGAGAGTGTGCCTCAGGAAATTTGAATATGGATCCTTCCTAGGTCTCTTCTTCGTCGTCTTCTGCAATGGTCAAAAATGGAATCCACAAAATGAGCTCGGTGATAGATTCTGTATTTTCTAAAAGGATCTCTTCTCCCTGGTCAGAGGTGTGTTTTTCTTCAGTGGTTCTAAATCTCTCGGTGAAGATGTCTTTTTTGGGGATGATAAATAGATCTGACGGGTTTCATCTGGCTCGACCAAGGGACGGATTCCCTGAGGGGGTGGCGAAAGAGATATAGTCGGCCTGTAGTTCTTCGCAGAGGTTGATAATGTTGTCTACATTCCAGGATTTAGGGCCTCCTTCTACACCTTCTAAGTGGAAGGGGTGCTATTTCTCGCTGATAGAAGAGAATTATAGTATGTTTAAAAAAAATTCTTCTTCCTAAAAAGGGTTACTCATTGGAAGGTTCCTATCATCCTATAAAATTCTCTATGGTTAAGGGGGGCTGTTGCAAGGATTTGTTTGTGTCGTGACCAGGTAACCTTGTCTGGAGGGCAAAAGATGTTCCCCTGTAATGTCGTATGTGATTATTTAGAATGCACAGGGTATGGAGGGGCGTGCAAAGTGTTATTTTATGGATTTTGAATCAATGAAGTCGGGTTCTGTGATGGCGGTGGTTTTGGAGCCTAAACAAGATCCCTGTACGATTAGTGTTTTTGCAAAGAAGTCCGGGTTTACCTGTCACTTACATGGGAATCCGGTTAACAGACACATCTAGATCTTTTGGAAGAAATCTATTCAATGGAGTTTGTTTAGGTAATGGAGCAGTTTATTTTAGTTGAAGTTCAGTTAAGAGGGTTGGAAGTTCTGTTTTCCTTTGTTTATGCTAGCAGCGATTTTCTGGAAAGGAGGATATTATGGGAGTATCTTAGTTCGTTTGAGGCAGCTGGTTTATCCTGGTTTTTCGGAGGAGACTTCAATGCAATCACTGATATCTCAAAGAAGAAGGGTGGTTCTATGATGTGTAATAATGGTATGCTAGATTATAGTAACTGTATTTTCAGTAAGGGACTCTTGGATCTTGGTTTCTAGGGGAACTAATATACATGGTGTAATAACCGTAGAGGCGGCGGTAGAATCTGGTGTAGATTGGATAGGTGTATCTCTAATTTACAGGTTTTGATCACTTTTTCCAGAAGCTTGGTAGTGCATCTACCACGTTCTCTGTCAGACCATTCTCCACTACTAGTGGAGTTGAAATTTGGAAATGCGGACAATCAGATTTTCAAGAGATGAATGAGAGATCTTGGGTGGAACTTTCTAGATGTCTCAAATGACTCAATAATGATATTACCATGTGTCTCATAAGTACGACTAATACTGATGATTCAGTGGAGGTTGTGCAGGAGGAAATAGACCATTTTGAATAGATGCTTCAATAAAACTGGGACGAGTTAATCTTCATTCGGCTATGTGATAATCTGGCCTTGCTTGCACAAAAATTATTGGAGGGGGAGAAGGATCTCAGACAGAGATCCAGGGTTAGGTGGCTTAAAGAAGAAGATCAGAATAGTAGGTTCTTTCATGCGTGCTTGAAGGAGTGCCAAAGTTCTAAGGTTAATATAAGGTTAGAGGATGGTTCTTTCTCCTTGGATGTTGATGTTGCTGGCAGGATGGCACTGGCGCACTTCGAACGGTTGCTGGTGGGTGATCAGGCAAGGTCTTGGGGAGAGGATTCTGATTTTCCCAGGAAGATTTAGGGGGAGGAAAATGAGTCTCTAGAAGTTGTTCCATCTGGTGAGGAGGTTTGGGAGGTGGTTAATAGGTATCCTCTAGAGAGTACTCCTAGACCTGATGGGTTCCCGTGTGCCTTCGATGTTGCTTCATGGAGCTTTGTGGGTCTGATAGTTACCGAGTCAGTGTAATACTTCTTCTAGGGAGGCCCTCTGAATAGGGGGACGTGTGCCTCTCAGGTGGTGCTTATTCCAAAAGTTAAAAAACCTGACTGAAGTGGAACAATATTGTCCAATCTGCCTATGTAATTTATTGTACAAGATCTTAGTAAGTCTCATGTTGAAGAGGCTGAACAAGATGGTACTAAAGATTATATCTCAAGAGCAACATGGTTTTGTGCAAGGCAGAGGTATTCAGGGGGTGATGGGAGTGACTCAAGAGTTGTTGGAGGATGTGAACAAGAAAGTGGTTGGTTCAAATGTTATTATTCAGGTGGATATCGAAAAATCATATAATAAACTGGAATGGAACTTCATTCTTAGGGTGATGAGGAAGCTTGGGTTTAATGAGTGGGTTTGTGATTTATGTTTTTGATGCTTCTCCTCCCCTTGGATCACAATTTCTCTATTAGGGAAGGGGTTTGGTTTCTAGAAGAATTTAATGGGGTGAGGCAAGGTGACCCTCTATCACCCACCTTATTTGTCATTGCTCAAGAGGCCTTGTCTGTGAACCTTCACAGGAATGTAGTGGATAAGAAGATGTTACCTTATATTTTGAAGGCTTCAGATGGTTCCTCTTCTCATATCATGTTTTTTGATGACATTCTAGTTTTTCTCAATAGAAGGAGGTCATCCTTGGTTTCTTTCATGCGGCTCATGGAGGTTTATGACAGGATAAGTGGTCAAAGGATTGATCCAAGGAAGAGTAACGTCTTTATTTCTAATAAATGTTCCAAAAGAGGGGAGCAGAACATTCAAGACATCCTTGGGATCCGTCAGAGCCAGTTTCCCATGGTTTATCTTGGGGTGCCTATCTCTCCTGGTCAGGTGAAAAAATTCTTCTTTGAGGATCTACTTAGAAAAATGGTTGGAAGGATTTACAACTAGAAGAATAGGTTCCTTTATTTTGGGGGTCGGATGGTGCTGCTAAATAGTATTATTTCCCCGATACCCATGCATATTCTGTCTATTATTTCTTCTATGAAGAGGGTTATTTCTTCTATTGAGGTGATTATGAATAAATTTCTATGTGATTCTAATGACATAGGGAGGGATCATTGGGCCTCATGGACTCGGATGGCGAAGCCAGTTGAGAAAGGAGGGGTGGGCCTTAGAGACTTATATACAACTATACAATCCATGAAGGCTCGGCTGGCTTGGGATTTCCTTATTGGGAACTAGATGTGGGTGAAGACTTTAAGAGTGAAATATGGAGTTCACTAGGAAGACTGGGATAGAAGGAAACTATCCATATTGGTATGAATAGTGGTAGCACATCTGGATGTACTGTAGGGTTCCTCTCGATGGGTGTTGGGGCGTCAGGATATTAATTTATGGAGGGACAACTGGCTTAGAGAAAAATTATTTTTTCTCTGGTGTCCTGGTTTGGAGATGTCTGTGAGGGAGGCCTGCCGACACCCCTGGTTTCTGGAGGCCATTCTAAATGAATACAATAAGGAAGTCTTCAGCAGAATTGTTTTCTCTGAGGAGTTTGATCGGTTATGCTTTACTGAATCTATCATAGAGTTATTCAAAGGACATGATTACCGTGGCCTCATTCGGAAGGGAGGGAGCCGGGATGAGTGGAATGATCCTCTATGGTGTAAGGATCTTCCTATGAAAATGAGTTTCCTGGTATGGAGAGAGCGAAACCAGGAACTTCTAATAGAGGATAATATTCAGAGGAAAGGGGTCTGGCTGGTGTCGAGATGCTACTATTGTATCATTCCTCTGGTGGGATCGCAGATGCACCTGTTTATAAAGAGCTATTGGGAAGTGGATCTCTGGAAGTCAGTTGAGAGTTGGGGTAAGTTCTCTACAGCTTTCACTTCCATGCAGGAGTTTTTTGAGTCCTAGTTTGCAGTTGCGAAACAGTAGGGTATGGGGAGCAAGGTCCGCTGTATTATTCTCACAGCGATATTATGGAATCTGTGGGAGGCACAAAATAAAGCTATATTAGAAGGAGGATCTCAGTTCCTCTTCTTTGGGTGATAATGATGTAGGATCGAAATAATGATGTAGATGCTCAATATACAAGAGGGGGGGTGAATTGTACACTTTAAAAATTTCCTTAAACAAAGGAAAGAGCTAAGTTTAGCAAAGTTAAACTAAGAAAATTCACAACACCTCTAACACCAATTGAAAAATCGGAATAAGGAATGAAGTTATAAACTTCAAGTTCTATGTACTTGCTTAAAACTAGAATGAGATTCTGAAAGTAGGTTCCGGAAATATGGATCCGGAAATTGAAACTTAACTAAAGATTACAATATGAGATTCTACCTTAAAGCTTATAGAATCTAAATGAAACAGAGTACAAGTAAGGAAGTATAAGAAAGTTATACTTTCCTTACAATACAATATGCATCGGAAACAAACAAGTAGTAAAACTACAAGTAACAAGATATAAGTCTTTTAACCCAAAGAGAAGGGTATCCAACAACCTTGGATAAAGGTCCCTTGATTTATACATTCAAGCAAGTATGTCTTACCCACACCAGGGTAAGCCCTCGATACGAAGATCGGAATCTCTATCTTGTTATCCCCGCAAGCCCTCAACTTCAAGGTAGTTGGAACCTCTGTCTTCCTCAGCAAGGAAGCCCTCGAACTTCAAGGTAGTCGGCACCTCTGTCTTCCTATCCCCGGAAGTCCTCGAATGTAATCACCAACATTCGGAGTCACACGAAGCAAAAACTGAACGAGCGATTCAGTACGCACAAAGCATGAAAAGATTTCTCTCTCTAGAAACCACCTTAGCAGCGTGTGGTCTCTAGATCGATCCAACTTCATTGTTGTTTTGAGCTCTTTCAAATGAGCTCCTATTTATAGGCTCGGTCGGCCTCCTTTCCAATGGTCATATTTTCCTTAAAATTCGGAGGGACCTGTACACGTGTCACTTAACCAATGGTTGGTTTATAGCGGAATAGACAACATCATTTTATAACAAAACAAGTGTAACAGAATGTACGACATCATTTTAAGTCTAACTTAAAAGTTCGGAGTGAAGGTTCGGAGTCTAATCAAAAATAATATTCGGAGTCTAAATAAATTTAGAGTGTATAAAGCCAAGATGATCAGATTCTGTTTAATAGGTGAATTTAGAATGAGAATTCGGAATGGGAATTCGTCATCAGAATTCGTAATAAGAATTCGTAATCAGGATTCATCATTAGATTTCGATGTCGAACTTCATGAGATTTCGTATCCAGAATTCGGAGTAGAACTTTATCAGAGTTCGTATCCAGAATTTGGAGTAGAACTTTATCAGAGTTCATATCCAGAATTCGGAGTAGAACTTTATCATAGTTCGTATCCAGAATTCGGAGTGGAACTTTATCACAGTTCTCATCCAGAATTCGGAGCCTAAAACAGAATGCTTCATATCAAAGTTTTAAACTATTCCTAGAATATAGAAATGAATCTGATTATTATACTTAAAAAATATATGGATATAGATAATGAAAATACGATAAGGATAATTTTCCTTACAAAAGCGATTTTCCTTATAAAAGTGATTTTCCTTATAAAAGAAATTTTCCTTATAAAAGCGATTTTCTTTATAAAAGCAATTTTCCTTAAAGATAAGGTGTTTGTGATTTTCAAAACAAGAAGGAATGTAAAAGTCATAAGGAAAACCTTATTGACTCAACAAATGAGAGGTTTGTTACATGATTTAGGGTCTCTGGTGAAGGGTTGGTTGAATTCTGATATTATCTGTAATCTTCTCAATAAGCATATATATCTCCATGATATCTAGGGAAGTTGGGTGCGTTGGAAACCTCCAAGTACCAGGTTGAATCTTAATGTGGATGGATCCTTTTTAAATGAGAAAATGTGTGGGGGGTCTAGTGCAGGACAAGAATGGATATTTTTTATGGATTTTAGTAGCTTTTATGGTCTAGGGAATTCACTGGGTGCAGAGGTGTGGGCTTTTCACTCTAGCCTAATGCTTTGTAAGGGGGTTGGATGGATGGCTTCGGAGGTGGAGTCGGATTCTGAGATTCTAGTTTGGGAATTACGGGGGGCAAGTGTGATACCTTGGGACATGACCTATTTGGTTCATGGATGTGCTTCGGAAATTGCTCATGGAGGCGTGGTGCGACATATACCCATAGAGGCCAACTTTTCTGCTGATTCTCTTTCTCGCAGTAGTTGTCCTGAAGATCCTTTGATGATTTTTTATATAATTGGATCTTTACCTCAGAAATGTGTTGTTATTGTTTTGGGGGACGCTCTAGGGATTCAACACTATAGACTTCTATGATTTATTGTTGTATGTAAGGTTTTAAATTTAAGAAAAAGTAAATTTCAGCAGACACGATGGTATTAATAATCCCTTGATGTGTGTCATGTTAAACCTGATCATGGGTGGGAACAGTAGGGGAAATATTGGATGTATTGGCTCTACAGTCACTTGATGTGGATATTCGACCAGGATAATCTTTATAGGATTTTTCTATACCCATCTATATTGATTCCTTAATGAGGGTAAATCTTAATATTCATCCATTATTGGGTCTAGATAGGTTGATGGTCCAGGTTTTGTGTTGGTCAGATGTCTTTTCCTTACTTCATTTGTTGGGATAAAACCTTTTAGTTAAGGTACACCTGCTGGGAGCTTACGTTGAGGCTCTACCTAAGGAGAATATTTGATAAGATGGATTCCTCATAGTAGCTCAGTGTTTATGTCCCTAAACTCTTTCATTTCATTCTATTGATGATAAAATATTTCCTTGAGCGTGAGGGGATCATTTTCAATAGGAGGATGTGGTGGTTCATGTGCGACCTTGATTTTTTTTCTTCCCTTTATTAGGGATTCGTTGAGGGGGTGGTAGAGGATTGACTGGGGGAGCACCCAAATTCAGGGCAGCCCACTGGTTTTGAGTATGCACACCTTCATTATTAGCATGGATTAGATTTTGGAAAAAAACCATCCTCTCTTTTCTCTTCTTCATTTACATCATTTTTTTGTGTCTCGTAGGATTGAAATCCATGATATTTATAGATTCATGTCACATTATGGGTGGAATACCAGTTTCTTAATGGTAGGGAGGTTGTAACCCCTTATTGGATATTTTCCTTCCATTTTAGGATCTTCTTTGATAATATTAGCAAAGATTAACTCAAAGGGAACCTTTGTACGACCTCATTGTAAGCCTAATTTATGGAGGTAATGAGTCATGATATGGGATGGAATGGGATACCTCTCTACTTTCCATCCTTCTTAAATAGGAGAAAACTGACTTCTATTGGGTGGGTGGTTGTGGTAAAAATACTCCCAACCCTGTGGGCTAGGGTTTCTCTCATTTTCTCATTTTTTTCACATTGTTTCGAATTTACTAGCCTTACAGAAGAATTTTGGGTTAAAACATTTCCCAGTTGTATGGGCTAGTACTAATCCTGTATTTCAGTTTTCACTACCGTTATCACCTCTTTCTTAACCTTCTGCATTCCCGTTCAAGTGTGATCCAGATATGGTGTTGGGTCTACACATGAATTATTTACTGCTAAGGACATTAGAAATTCTTTATGGTTAGATTTACTTACTAAATGTTCTCAGTTTCCTTATTCAGAAGTTTTTCAATGTCTCCCTCCCATCACTTTTGAGACTTTCTCAAGTCCAGTTCTTATTGAGTATATCGCCTTTCATAAATAGTGATTTTATTTGATAACTTTATTGGGATTATGGAATCGTCTTGGGATAATTTCATAACATGATTCTATTTCCAGTGGGTTCTATTGAATGTGAGGTGGGGTAAAATTAAAATCCCAATGCTCTCACCATCCCTTTATATGAATACTATATAGGGAATCACTGATAAGACACTATAATTCATTCAACACATGGAGTTAAGTTTGTTTAAGATCTTTCTTCCACCTCTCTGATTTTTGTCATTGTATAGATGGAAGGGAATCTAGATTAATTTGAAAATGAAGATCTTCCAATATTTTGACATGGTTTGCGTACCCATCATAAGGAAAGAATTTTTATTTTATTTTTTGGTAGAGATTTTTCAATATATTGAGACAAATGTTATGTATGTATTATTCCAAAAACTATCTTGGTATGTCAAATGAAGAAGTATTTATGGGCCAAAATATAACGGGTATGTAATCCTTTCTTAATTTTCTTCTCATGAACAACATATCATTTTGTTCTTATTCCAGGGACTCCTCCACTTGATCTTCCCAACTTGTATGCTTCTTGATGATTTTATCGCCTATAGTGGGGATGGTAGGAATCATGTTGATATGTGAATGATTTAGATGTGGCTCAGAATATGAGTATAGACCCGAGCTATCTCCTAGTTAAGAAAGGATGTCACTTTTTATTGATAGGGTATATGACATACTTGACCCCATCCTTCCAAGAGACTCAACATATGAGTACTTTCTTGAATTTGATTTAGAAAGAGTAGGACCTTACTACTAATATAGAACTTGACTGTGGGGAGGACCTTCATCATTGGTTCTACAATGGATAGGACTACCATTATAGTTTGATGTCCGATTTTAGGGAGAATTTTTTCAGTGTATACCCTAGGGAGGACCATTAGGGAAGATGTCAGCAATGGGAGGTCCTTCTTATTGAACTGAGACATTACTATAAGTAGGACCTTCGCATTTGATGCTATCATGGAAATTACTACCATCATAGCTTATTTTTCAACTACATGGATAATATCTATAGAATATACCCATGGGAGGACCATCAGAGATAATGAAAAAAAGGGGAGGACCTTCTTATTGTTTGATCTTCTGGTCATGAGGAGGGGTACCGTGATGCTCATCAGGAGATATTCTATCATGATTGATAATTTATTTCCCATTAAGTAAGAAATAATGTTGCATTCTCAAAGGAGGACCTTCAAAACTGTTGGTAATAATATTGTGAGGAGAACCTTCGTAACCACTACTACCAATTCCATTATTTGGTAATGGATTGGTAGGATCTTGATCTGCCAGAGATAAGTGTTTTATGGAATCAAGAGTGGAATATTCTAGAAGATCATGTTCATGAATATTCTCTTTGTTTTCTATCGGCCTTTGGAGTGATTTATTTTTGGGTTCTCTCTTGTGGGAAATTAGGGCCACTTTCCATGTGTGATGGCATTGATATACGGGCACATGATGGAGTAAATCTCATAGTGCTATCAGGATATGTCGGCGATCATCCTGAGTTCTAACAGTGATATATGGCTACACTGGAGTAGCCACCATGGTGGATCGGTGTCCCCCAATTGGAACTTGTGTTTTTGCATGATCTGGTTGTCCATTTATCAATAAATTTGTTCAATTACCCTCCTGGATGAGAGAAGGGATACATGTTTGATTTGGAGTGACCATCCTATTGTGTGGATGAGTCACCCCACTGGGGAGGTGGGATTGTAGGACTGACTACTGGTTATAGTTATGTATGGGATTACATATTGACAAGTTTGCAGGATGTGGTCAGGAATTGATGTTTGATCCTCCTTCATTTTCAAGATGTGTTGAGAGACTTCTTTGACTATAATAAGAATAAATTCCCATTCTGGTGTTGGATTAGGATCTTGTGCCTTATATGGTCCTCCAGATTCTACTAGTGGACACTAACAGTTCCCCCATGTGAGAGAAAAGGAATGATTCCACCCCTGGTTTATATTTGGGATATACTAGATGTTTTCTCTAGTTTCCATCATATTATACTGATGGGATTCATTTTCACAGGTAGGGATTTTTTTATACCCATTTTTCCATTGTATTTTTCTGATGATCTTGATATGAATCTACAGGAATTTGACTCTTCTTGTATTTGGATTCCATCATATTTGACTGATGGGATTCATATTCATGAGTAGGGATTTACAACTTCTCATTTTCCTCCCTATTTGGATGATGGGCTTCATATGTGGCAGCATGAATTTTCACCTATTTATAACTGATTTTCATCCTATTTGGTTGATGGGATTCATTTTCATTGGTAGGGTTTCGACACTTCTTATAATTTTCTTCCCCATTTTCATGGTGGGTTTGGCGCAAATTGGTGGGAATTTTTTCTTTCTCATAGCGTGCCACCATATTTACATGGTGGTATTTAGAAGAGGGGGTGGTGATATACATCTACCCATAGTGTGTTGTCATATTTTTATGGTGGATCTCTTCCTCAGGAATTAGGATGATGAAATGTTCCTGATTATATATCCATCTCCCTTGGTAAGAAGCCTGGTGGTCCTGTCTCCATTTTCCTTCAATAGGAACCCTTGGAATGATATCCTCTACAGAGTGAGGATAGTGGGCTGCATGACATTGATAGTGACGTCTTCTAGAAAGGTACCTTGAGCGGGACCCCTGTTCAGTAGGTAAAAATTCATTAGTGATGACTCCACCTACCTTCCTAAGATAAGGGAGGTACTCATTGTTGTGGTCCAGTGACAGGCTCTCAAAATTATTGGAGATGGAAAGTGGACCTGCATCATGCCGGACCGTCAGACACTGCTGAGTGGGAGGCTAGTGGGATTTCATCAATTAGAGGTCCTATCTTTCTAAATTTGGTGTTGGGAGAGTACTGTTATAATGGTACTCCTAAATTAGTGAATTTTAGACCCAGTGTTGGAGAGGTTGGGAGGGTGAAGAAGACCTTTGCTTTTAGGAAGACTCGATCAGTGTGTTTCTTAACATGTGTGTCTGTGAGAACTTCTAATATTACATTATATTGAAGCAATCTCTAAATATTTCCTTCAATATTTTTGAAAAGTATAGACAAAAAAACCTCATCACAGTAGTATCTCATGGTCACATGCATAATTGATGATCTTATCTATCCCTCTTACACTTTGGATGTGAAAGGGTTTTGATGTTAGTTAACACTGCCACCTTGGTTAATGATTCACGTCGGGTTCACCATTTTTGATTCACCCAAATGTGTTGGTCCGATGTCAGGATTGAAATGTTCCAATGGAAATTGGGTAGTATATTATTTTAATGGTGTGAAGGAGGTATCGTAATCAAGTTGCTTATATAGAGTTACTATTTTTTTTCATTGAAGGTGGTTTTGTGGCTTGAATAGTTGATTATTGGGGGTTGAATGGTGTGAAATCACTGACGTCATAAAGAATTTCATTGAATGGTCTCCAATAGGTTTTGTTCTTGGAGCTAGAAATCTCCAACAACTCTTATATTCATGATTCAAGGACCTAATTTCCAAAGGCATGCACTCATTGGGTAACTTGGTCAACGACACTTAAGAACTCACATTGGTCGAGAGGATGGGAAGTAGGGATCATCACACCCTTTTGGGGGAAAAATATTTCCTGTTCTAGGACTCTCTTATAGATTTATGTCATATTCATATTTTCATGAATCCTTAGTTTATTCCTAATCATGTGTTCGCAGATTACCACTAGGTCATGACTCATCATCAATATGCATGGGTTTAGAATCATTTGTATGTATCTGAGGTTCTCCATTGATAAAGGTATCTATATGTATATAAGGTTCTCCATAAATTTTACCTTTTAGTGGTTAAATTATATATTATTTGGTCATTTTTTGGATGAAATTGGTTTAAATCCGCATGATGGGGAGCTCTGAAGTTCACTGTCATCTAGTGAGGATAGAAGTTGCATTGATATCAGGATCAAAACTGTGAAATGGGATTCCTATGTATCTTCATGAAAGTAATCAGAAACTACGTAGTTCGGTTTGATATGGGACTTACAATTTGTATGAGGCCCATTAAGAGGACATGATTAGGGCTTACACATGCGATCTGCACATTTGAGGGGATTTGATCGGGGCATATACCTTCTAGGAGGACCATTTGGATTGATTTTGGGGATTATATCTGTGGAGAAGCCCCAATTTAGTTACTTTGGGATCATTTAGATGTCGTGATTACTGTTAACCACTAATCCCATGTGATTTATGCTCAGTGTGAGAAACAAGAGGCAGAAGTGGATCTAAATATCGCATGCCCCACTACATCCACTAATGGATGATTCCAGATACCAAAGGAAAAGAGAGGGGGATTTTGTGTGTGTCCATATCCTTTATCGTTTTCATATCTTGGATAGTCATCTTTGAGGATCTATCTGGATACGTCCTAGTCTAAGGTAAATAGGGGTAAGAGGACCACCTTCCACAAGAAAGGATAGGGGATTACCTTAGGAGGAGTTCCCTAAAATTGGTTTTGGAAATGATTCTTTGATAAATGTTTCTCTAAATTTTAGGAAAATGGTTATTTCTATATTCCTTATATAAAATTGTAAAAATAATATTTTCTTTGTATTTATCTCCTTAGAATAAGAAAAGATGGTTTATTTATTAATGCCTTCTTATGGAACACTTAGTGGGACCCAACTGGTCTTTTTGTGCTCACACCCTGTATATACTATTGGGTATATATAGACCATGTTTTTTCAGGTATAGGTAAAGGTAAGTCATTGCTTTGTGATGGTGGGTATGTATGCTAGAGGTTTTGGGATGTTGGTGGTGGCATAGTGGGATGAAAACCCTCATGTTATAGGGATTTGGTCCTTTGGTCTGTTTTATTGGACTTATCATTATATAAACTTGTGTGTTTTCTTCTTTAGTGGTTTTTACATGTTATTTTTTAGAACCTTTTAGTCATATTCTCTTGGTTATGTTATATACCATATAAATGTTTGATATTTATCATATTCTATGGGAAAATCCTTTGTTGAAGGCATTCATTGATGTCCCAATTCTATTTTTCAGCATGTGAGGATTAGGGATTCCTTTTGGTCCTTGTTGTAAGACAGTTTGGGTTTATAGTCTAATTGGTGATTCGAGTTAGTTTATGAAAATCACAATAATTGTTCACTCTATAATTCTTAGTTCTATCCATTAACTAAAACCAAAAAGGTTAGTATGAGAATTATTAAATTATGACAGAAATTATATGACAAGGAATATCAATTATAAGGTATCCTAAATTATGACACATTTATTTCAACCTAAGATATTTAAGGTCAAACTCAATCACTTTTGGTTCAAAATAGGTTGTTTTAAGTTTTATCATCTTATTCACCATAAATTAATTAGCAAAATTAACTAAAACCCACTCTAATACCAATCTATATTACCCAAAAATAATATACAAACATATTACATTATTTTAAATTAATATTCATTATATATAATAATAAATTACACCCCAAAAACTATATTTTTAGTGTCCTTAGATATTAGATACATAACCAACTTAATTAAAAAAATCCTTAAACATTTCCCATAAGTAATATTCACACATGATACCTTTTAGATACATCATAGATAATAATATTATTCATTTACTATGAAATGGAAACATAATAAAGGGTGACATTAGAATCTTAGTAAGGGTAAAAATAATATATATCAATCTAATAACATAAGTGATCATAATATAAATGTGTGGGTATGAGAACATAATCAAGTTATAAGAACACATCATAAGGAAATCATACCCAATAAAACAAGGACCATAAATCATGAATCATTACATATGGATTTTTCTATAACACAAGAAATGAGTCATAAGAGCGTGGAAACATGATTCAATAATCATGAGACATTAAAATATATCTTTAATGAAACATAAGTAACATTAAATGATATTAACATAGATGAAAAATACTTTATAATAGAATTGGAAGTTTTCATAGAAAATAAGAAGAAATATACTTTAAATCTTAACAAGTTTTTTAGAATAAATAATTTAGAAATTGATGGTTTTAAAAATATTAATAAATTAAATAAAAAATACTTTTCAAAATCATGAGAACATGAAAAGGAATCTATATAAAGAATACTAAATAAAATTATGGGGGAAAGAGACTATGTGAAAAAAATTAAAAAATATAACTTTTAAAATTTTGTAAATAAATTCATATTTAATATAAAATTGCCTTAATTAATCATAGACATAGGGATAAATACATCCATAAAATCATATAGAAAACATGGACATTGAATAAAATTATTCTCTTATGAAAATAAAGGATAATTTTGGTTCCACATACATGTATAATTTTGGTTAAATTGTGAACCAAATAGAATGTAAAAGGTAATAAGATATATAAACCAAAAATATAACTAGATAAGAAGAAAATATATAGGGTTTTAAGGATAAATAACATATAATTTCTCATAATGTAAATTTATTCATAAATAATCTTGATTTTAATGTGGTATTGGAAAAGAACCCTTACCTATGATTTCTTCTTGGTTAGACATATATAACCCCAAATATAATCAATATAGTATTATATATATAAATTATTCATATTTATTTTACTTAATAGCATTCATTTATAATTATTCATTACCCATGTATTAATTTTTTATTGTTAAAATTAATTATTCAGGGTAAATTTTTTCATTTTTTCACGAATGCTTTGGTTTAGAAATTTGGGTCCTCACTCCTTGATCATGGGTTCAACACCTCCCAAAATATTCAAGAAGATCTAATATATGTATCTAATATAGTTATAGAGTTTTGTGGTCATTTCATTAAATTTATTATGACAATTCAAAAGGAACACATAAAAATATCCTTTTCATTGATCATTGAATTAAAAAAATGAAACTTTTAATGAATAAACTTTGGAATATTACCATTATATAATTATAATATATATTAGGTATAAAGGATTAAAAACCACTAACAACATACAAACACACTATTACCCCAATGATTCAATTTGTATATCTCCCCATAAGGAATAGAAAGCACCTAGTGGACCTATTTTATTATATGGAGTGGCCTAATGGACCATGTTTTAAATGGTCTAAAGGCCTAGATGATTGTCGCCTAAAATCCCTTTGGAGGTGATAACTTAAATACCCAAAACATAGTCTGCATTATTCCAAGTTACTAATATTCCACCACATTTCCCACTATTAGCAATAATCATGTTGTATCACTCATCTAAAATTTGTTCTACCCCTACTAGGAAGGTAGTTAACCCATCCATACCATATAAAAATATATTTTGGAGGAGGGATAGTTGATAAATGAAAATTCACCCATCTCTCATTTGATCCACCCACCTGACGATGCTTGTATGGCGCTAGCCATACTACCTTATAAATTGTACCATGTTATTCGATTGGATCCACTGTACTGATCATTATGTGGAAGGACACCCCTCCACCACACATAAAAAGTCTAGGTGGGTATAGGGATGATTGATAGGTTCCAATGAACACATCTCTTTTTCAATCCACTCACCTGGTGATGCCTGTATGTTTTCATGCTGCACCACATGCCCGTCACACCATGTTATCCACATGCTCCCACCATTCTTCCTAGTGCCTTCTATTACACATTCCTAGAGTGTGGGGTATAATTTCATTCATGAATGGCCAAATTAATTCCCCCTCAAAGGGGGATTCCATGATTTGAACCCTAGTCTGAAGCAGAATTGTAGGGAGACTTTACCACATTGGTAAGCCCCCTAATTAACTATTATATAATTATGAAGACATATTAAATTAATAATTATTACAAAATATTACCATTAATAAAGTTTTATTAATCATTTATAATGTAAACATTATTAAATCATTCATGTATATGGTAAATTCAACCTAAAAACAAACATGTTATAAAGATTGAATGGGTAAGAAAATGTTATTTTATAGTAATAATATCTCTTTCGAAGAATTATAATGGTTTAAAAATTATAATGGTTTTATAATTATTTTATTAAAGTGTTAAATTATATTTAAGAATATTTTAATTAATAATATAAATAATAATGATTAAATAGATGTAACAATTAAATTTAAGACTTGGATATTCTCTTATAGAGCCTCTTGGAAATGAGGGATTTTGGACTCATTATTTTGATTATAGGTTCCTAAAATATGGGAGCGTATTTTTAGGGAAATAATATTTCAATGTATTTAAAAGGAAACTAAAGGGAAGGTGTTGGTTGAAGTGAGTAGAGGAGGGATCCTTTTATAGGTAAGTGTGAGTGTAATTTTTTCAAATACTCAATCCTTAATGTGTAAAGAATGTAATTTCTCATGTAAATTAGATCAATAATGGGAAATGAATTAGAGAAGGTTGAGGATGTCCCTATAAAATCATTTATATATAATGTTTTTGATATTTTATGATTTTATCCTTTATCTTATCCTTTTTACCTCATTTTACCCTTTACCATAGTAACTCGATTTTACCTTGGTAACTTATTCTTTTTCTAAAAAATTAAATTGAGCTTATTTCCTAATTTCAATACCTCAATCAAAAAAATGAAATCTATTTTTTAAAATTCAATTTCTTTATAAAAGTGATTAAAATTAATTTTAAATAATAAATTAAAACACAAAATAAAAATTTATAAAACTATATTTTAAGAATAAAAGTGACTTTATACTTATTCATTAAAAAGTTATAATCATTAAATTAATGTTTATTTATATAAATTATAGATTTAACTAAATTTTATACTCCAAATATGATAAATTTATCTTTTAAATAAAAACATATAACATATAATAAAATAATTTTTTAAAATATAACATTTTTCATTGACCATTAACCATTAAATTATTACTCTTTATAACTCATTAATTATATTTTATATTTTATTTGAATATTTTCCAATCATATATTGAATTATTTCAATATATTTTACTATAATGATTATTTAAAATCTATAAATATAATTTAAAATACATTATGTAACAAAAAAACAATTCCTTTAAAATAATAATGATTTTATAAAATGAATTTTTATATTGTTATATTATTCCAAAATTATTTATATTAATTTCATGTCAAATATTTTATATATAACATAATATTTAATTTTACTTAGAAAATAATAAATATACCAATCGTATATATGTATACCTAACGACCACATTTCTAATTACCATATATCCAATAATCTTATATATAATGGTCATATAACATTACTATATATTGATAGGATTTATTAGATCAACTAATGGACCTTAGAAGTGGAAGTGAAACTAAATTAAAAAATAACTAATCCCTAAGAAATCAAATTCATAAGTGAATTTGAAAAAAAAATAGTGTAAAACAACATACCTAAAATTTCTAAACACCAATAGATTATATCATTGCTCTTAAATAGAGTTATCTTGATGATGATCGTTAGGGGAATTAGAATAATTCCTCTTACCTATTAGGAGAAAACACTAGCCAATAGATCCAAAAACACTTCATGAGGACTCACAAATTATTAGAGGGGTTCTAGCACCTTTTTTTAGTGATGAACAAGCTTTGGGAATGGGAGATAGATTCAGTTGAATTTCAAACAAAATCACAACTATCAAAAACACTCAACCAAACCAATAGAAGATGATATCATCCACTAATAGGCATCCTATATGTTCTTAATTAAATAAATAGTGTCGTCCATGTAAAATGGTTCAAGTTTCATTGAATGACACTCAGAAGTTACACCTATTTGAGTGTTCATTGATTCATCACTTCAATGAATGAGTTACTCCAACCATAAATGAAATAAATCCTTGGTTCGTAACTAATTGGGACATGTGTGAGAAGGATGAGACACCAAAAATTCATCGTATGCGCATAAAAACAAGTTTTTATATCAACAATGACTTCACATGAACCATAATAGTGTGGATATTCCCATTTTAGTATATATCCAACAATCTCCCACTTGCACTAAAATTTCATATGTAATTTATGAAAAAATTCACAACTCTTTTTTGAATCTATATAAAACATATTTTAGATAAAATTTAATTAAACTCTCTTAATTTTTAGAATAAAAACTTTTTCCAAAACTTAATCCTTATCTGAGGTCCTAACTATACAATCCTGCAAGATTTAGCAGCATTGAAAACAAATATTAAATCCCTATTCTATAGATAAAATAAAAGAGTGTCCTCTAGAACAATGTTGATGATAATCAAGATACTAATGGGTCGGATGTGATCCTCATCAAACATACTTATATATCTATAATAACATGTACACCATAATATTTTCGATATAAAATGTATAAAAACCTATATAATCCATTTTTCCATGACATAGAGAAATCCCTAGATGTAAAACATGTCAATTTAGTATAGTAATCTCATCATTTATTGATTATCCAAGAAATACTGACCAAGTAAATTAATAAATCACATGTCTTTCATCTATTTTATAAACACATCGTAAGTCACTTATCAAAGTAATTGATCATATCATATGTTATGAAACAAAGCATGGCCATGAACTTCCTCATTCTGATTCAATCAAGGTCTAGATGACTTTTCTTATTATACAAGTGTAGAAATTCTATCTTGTTTATCCTCTAACTAATGACATGATCATAGACATACCTAATCACCCATTGATTATCAAGGTTTATATATTGAATTTTGTAAGTAGGGTTTCAATGTATGAAGGTTCTCATGCTAGGTATCACACCAACCTTAGTTAAGAATGATCGATAATAAGCATACACCCCTCAATATATTGATGATTGTATGGAATTCCATGAGATATACTTCAATGAATCAATCTAAGTAATAAATACCTACTAATTACCCCATTAATCTAACCTTCATACCTTGAATAAAAAATGTATTGAGTATAATATTTTATTCATGATAATATTTTCATTTCATCACAACCCACAATACTCTGTGATAAATATCGATTTAGGACAACTCAAATTTGTACTTTGAGTGGATATTATCTTTTGAATGTTCATGTAAAATAAATTATAGGATATATAATTTAATTATAATTAGATATTTCCTTTATTATAATGACATGATTCACTTAAAATCACTGAATAAATCTATCAAGTATCGTATACCATGAGTTTCAAAATAACCCTCATGTTTCTGTTGTGATAACAGTTTTTTCAATGAATCTATTACATTATCCTCAACATCCACCCAACTAATCTTTACACCATCTTTATTAATGATATCTCATATGATATAGTATTTTTGAATAATATCTTTCATCCTTTGGTGATACTGGAGTTCCTTATCCTGGGAAACATTCCTATTATTGTTGTAATATTGATCAATATCTCCTTCAATGCTTGAAACCACCCCAAGTTTAGAAATAAAATTCTTGATCTAAATATATTCCTTCAAATCATCTAATGCAATGATGAACTCTACCTATGATGTTGAGTCTACTATGGTGGGTTGTTTGGAACTCTTCCAATTGATAGCTCCACCATTCTGGAAAGACAAGGATTTATATTGAGATTTAATATCATCTTTTTGGATTGGAAACTAACATATATTACTTAAGAATTTTCTTTACCATAACCGAGTGACTCGCACTAAGATAGAATTGGTATCTACTTTTTATAATCAAAGAATAAGAGACATCAAGTTGAGTACACAACATGGAATATAAGATAGATCATATAGAAGACACATAAGGAATCATATCCATTATTTTTAACTCTTTTGAAGGCTCTTAAATCATCCTAATATTCATATCATGTAACACAAATATAGACCCCTTCTTAGAGTTATCCTTGCTAAAATACTTTATAACTTTACTAATATTTTTGTTCTAACTCAAACCAAAAAATATATTAGATATATCTCTATATAAATTCATATTGAGTATGTAAGAAACTTCATCCATTACTTTCATTAAGAAACATTTACCTAGAAACACCTTTACTAAATCAAGTGTTGGGATATCATTTCTGATAAGCAGTTTATCATATACATACAATATCAAAAATAATAATATACTCCCACTACCCTACTTATACACTTAGTAATGATACATACATTTTATAAAAATAAGATCTTTGATTTCATCATCAAACTGGATATTCCAAATTTGAGAAAGTTTCTTTAGTCCATAAATAGATGGTTGTAACTTGAAAAAATTTACAGACTCATTTAAAAAATCAAAACCCTAGGATCATACCATCGACATGTCCTTATCTAAATTCCCTTTAAGTAATTTAGTTTTGGCATCCATTTGATATATCTAATAATCATATTGAGTTTTTATGGAAAGAAAAATATGAATGGAATTTATCATTTCTACATGTAAAAATATATCTTCATAGTCAATTCCATGAATTTGTTTATAACCATTTTCCACCAGGTGTGATTTATAAGTAGACACTCTGCCATCGATGTCATATTTCTTATGAAAAAAATCCAATTACACCCTATAGTTCTTACACCTTCATGTGCATCTACCAAGTTTCAAATTTAATTAGTGTACATGGATTCCATTTCAAATTCCATGGATTTTAACCATTTCTCTTAACCATAACTCTCAATAACTTCATGGTAAGTGTTAGGTTCATCACCTATGAACATTAACTCATCATAAATTACTATGTGAAATCCATATCTCACTTGATCTTGATGAATTATACTAGAATTTATAGGTTCTTGTGTAACTTGAGTATATTTTTCTTCAATAACACTATGTGGAACTGACTTAACCACCATCTTAGAAAAAATTCCTATTTATTATTCTTGAACTTATCCAAGATCAAATTTCCTCCCACTGAATACTTTATCTATGTGTTTTACTTCTAGGAAAACACTATATGGAGACACAAACGCTTTTTTTAAGTTGGGTTATAGAAATAATATCCCTTGGTTTCCTTAGGATAACCAAAAAATAATAATTTTTTGACTTGGGGAATATATTATTAGAATCTAATCATCATATGTGTGATTCGTGATGCCAAATATGCATAAAATACATATTGGGATGTTTCCCATTCCATATATCATATGGGTTCTTTATGACTTCTTTAGATAGAATGTGTTTTAATATAAATATAGTTGTTTATAAATAATAACCCTAGAATTAAATAGGAAGTTCGCATAGACTCATCATCAATAAAATCATGTCCAACAAGATATGATTTCTCTTTTTATAAAAACATTCAATTATGGTGTTCTAGGAGGATTGAGTTATGAAATAATTACAAAATCTCTGAGATGAGTTATAAATTCTTAGATTAAGAATTCTCCACTCCTTTATGACTAGTGAAATTTAATACATATACCCAGTTGATTTTAAACCTTATTCTAAAACTATTTGGACTTTTTAAAAGTTTCATACTATTTTTTTATAATAATCTCATAACTATATCAACTAAATTCATCAATAAAAGTAATAAAGTACCTAAAACCACAATTTTCTTCTATACTCATTGGTCCACATATATCACTATATATGAGATCTAATATTACCTTATCCATCTCACATTTTCTCCAAAAAAGGGGAATTTTCATTTTTCCTACTAAATAAGATTCATAATTCTCAAATGATTCATAATAAAATGATTCCAACAATCAATATCTATGAAGTCTTTGAATGTGTTTCTTGTTTATATGTTGGAGGCGACAATGAAAAAGGTGGGTGGAAATAAAATAGACCCTAACCTTCTTATTCTAAATGTTGTAAATAGTATTATCCATATCAATAATATATAAATTTTTCATTATATTCTCAACACCATAAAATATTTTAGCTTTATATATAGAACAACTCATGTTCTTAATAATGAATGAAAATTACATTTTGTCCAAACAAGATACAGAAATAAAATTATTGTTTATGGAGAGAACATAATAATATTTTTTTCAATTATATGATCAATCCAATTGGTAAAATCATATCATAGGTGTTGACCTCTAATTCAAGAACTCATGCTCCATTACTGACATAAAGATCTACATTACCCTTTATAAATTCCCTCCAATATCTAAGTCTATGTTTTTAAACAAAAATGTGTGACATGCACCTGGTATCTAATACATATTTATGTACTCTTAATTTTTCTCTTTGAGAAAATATATCAATACTAGAAACTAATATTTAAATATCTTATAAGGCATACATATTAATGATCTCAAAATAGTTGTGATTAAATATGATTTAATCATAAATAAAGATATATCATTGGGTGAGTATAATGTATTATATATTTTCATTAATGTTTTTAAATGAAATTAATTCCACTAAAATAATTACCCTAAACATCATATCCATTTAGTGATCTAAGATCCATATTTCACTAATAAATGATAATTATTTGGCATAAAACTCATCACTTTTATTATTTAAGTAGGGATTCTTCCCAATAAAAATAGTTGTGATTATTGGATACTTTAATAGATGACCATTTATCAAAATCATCATATGGATTAACTCAAATTTATTCCTCTAGTATCCCAACCCTTGGGGTTTACCAAAAAAATTAGCCTAAAGAAAATGTCAAAATGAGTTAATACTAGGCAACTCAGTGGCACCCTAATTTTTTATGAAACTACCCTGTTGGAAAATCTAGGTCCATTTATTACCTACTTGACTTAAAAAATATAATCTTTGGGAACTTTTATTTTGTATGAAACTATCCATTTGGAAGAATTAGGTCTTCATAAGGGCCTCTTTAGAAGGAATCTCACACTTCTATTTGAGGGGTTTTCTAGTCTCATCAATTTAATATACATCATATTCATATTAAATTCAAAACTATTACATATTATGTAATCATTTTCTTATAATATTTTATTTCTTTTCATGTATGAATTCTTATAAATATTTTATTTTGGAATCCATATTCCAATAATCAAATTAATGTGTTCACACCACATCAATGTGTAACTCTTTACATATCCAACAATTTTGTGTTACTCACCCAAAAACATAATCCAAGTATATTTATACATATCCAAATTCATCACATTCATAAGTTATATAAATGCTTCATGTAAATTTATAGAGTTATATGAGATTGAAAAACTGCATATTAGTAAGCCCAAAGCTACATATAGTCAACCCCATTCACTTTTTTGACAAGGCATAAGCCTTCTTACCATTAGGTGGTCTGACACCAAGTCCCTCTACCTGATTATACTTTACTCAATATATAATTAAATTCGTGATAATTATAATAACTAATATGAACAAACTATATTCAAAAACTATTTTGAAGATCGTGAATGAAAATGCAATCTCAAGTTAAGGTCAATGAAAACAAAATTTTATGATTTCGAATCTAGGAAGGAATAAAAGGCTCTATATTAGAAGAAATTTTCCCTATGAACTTTATATATTCAACATTTAAATTTCATAAAAAATTTAATAAACCTGAATAACAAATTAATTAAAAAATAATGAAAAATTTATTTATTTTCCAAAACATGAGATATTTATTAACTATTCATAAATCCAAGCTAACTATAAACATTTTATAAATTATATAAAAATGAATATAAACACTTTATATTCAAAAAAAATTGAACTCTTTAGTATTATAATTATATTGAATTTGAAATATTATTTAAACCAATAATCATATTAATCATCAAAAAAATTTGATGTGGTCTAAATAATGTCTTTAAACAAGGCCTAAATTTTAATTTGTACAATTTCAAATTAATTAATTACGAATAATTCATAATTATAAATATAAACACTTTTATATTTTAGACTTATAATTAATAAACCATTATTACTTATTTCTAATTATTTCTAGATAAAATAATTATTTCTAGATCATAAATTATTCCATATAATTTTCAAAATTTATTTTCAATATTAACATTTAATTTTTTGTAATATTAAAAATGTTTTAAAAATATTTATTTAATTAAAAAAATATAAATATTTAATTTTTAAACCTCTTATAAATTAAAATATTCTAAAATAACTTTTATAATAATTTATAATCATTATATAAACTATTTAAAACAAAAAAAATAAAAACAAATTAAAACATTTTAAGATTCAATAACTCTTGGACTACACCATAGTGACCAATCTCTGGTCATTTTGGATAGAACTATCATGAGAAGTAAAATTTAGAACAACACAAAGAACACTTCTTCATGGATTATACCATGGTTATTGGAGAATCCAGTGAATAACCACCATATGTCTCAATATGTTGTGCTATAAGTGATATGGGTGTTTTGAATCTGATGGGACCACACTATGAAAAATAACAGGCCATAGTGACAGTGATGTTTTTTAAAAATAAAAAATAAACACATTTAATCCTTAAAAAAACTCACTCTAACTGGTGGGATTAATTATATCACCTAATGTCCCTTGTTAGTGAAATAATTCCTAATTATAAAATAATCTATCACTGAGGAATCAAACACATAAGTGTATTCAAAAAATAGTGTATAAAACGGCATACTTGAAACACGCAAACATCAATAGATTCCAACCTTTTTCTTTTAAAAAATTAACCTGATATCTATAATGAGGATAAGAAGATTAATTCCTCTTTCCTTCAAGGATAAAACTTCATCCAATTCATCTATAAACGCTTCTTGAGAACTCCAAAACACTAAAAGGGGTTTTAGTGCCTTCATCAATCAATGAAAAAGATTCGGAAATGGAAGAAAAATTTAGCTATATTATTCATTATTTTCAATAGTAAAAAAACTTATCCATGTATATAGAAGAGTATATCTTCATCTTATAGGAATCCTTGATGTTTTTCATTAAATGAAGAGTGTTATCCATGTGAAACTATTTTATTGTCATCGCATGACGCTCCAACGCTACACCTATTTTAGTGTTTATTTGTTAATAAATTCAATTAAATTTGTACACCATCCATAAAAAAACAAAATACTTGGTATATAATTGATGAAAACATATAAGAGATGTATTTGGCGCTAAACATGCATCGCATGCACTTCCAAATAAGTGTGGTTATTGACCACTACTTCACATGCATTAATACTGTGTGGTGGATCCTGTTTTAGTGAATATCCAACATATATATCCTTACATACTTATCTAAAATAATTTATCTTATTATATAAATTATTTTTTAATAATTTTTTATATTTATAACATGTTTTATTCTTTTTATAGTTATCATCAACAATATAATCTCTATGGCATATCGTGAGGATTTTGATTCTAACCTTATAGTACTTTTGTTTGCATGTGATTTCATTACTTTAGTAATTTTAAAAATTATGTTTCATTTATCCATATTGTAATGTATTTTATTTTTTATTTTCATATTCTATCATAATAAAATAAAACATTCTTCATTTTAGTTCGATGTTGAGTGTATCACAAACTATTGAACACACATGATTTATTTCAATGTAAATACATACTAAATTCAGGGTTTGTAACAATATCCCCAAGAAAATAAAATGGAAATTTAAATAGAATACATGTAAAGTAGATTTAGAAGAATAAAATTTAAAACATAGTGAAATAGCTGACAAACCCAAAGTGAAATAGTTGGATTTAAGTGTCCCTTTACCTTAGGTCTCATTTTATTTTATCATGTTTATCCAACCTATATAATAAACTTATGGTTGTTAAAAAATGGACCCAAAAGTGAATTACATTCATTTATGTCACTCTTGATCAATTATAATCATTATAATTTATTTTCTAATATTTTTTTAAGGAAAAATGGTTTAATGGTGTGTTTCTTTGAATTGCCCCATTTAGTTTTGGTTTCATAGTTTTGATTCATTGTTATTTATACATAATTCAAATTAGCTCAATGTGATTAAAATAAATATAATTAAATATTTTAACATTATAAATAATTTATCTTAACCATCCATAAAGGTGGTGATAAGTAAATAAATGAAAATTTCCTTATAGGAATTTAATTTATTATTAACAAGATGTTCCAAAAGAAGGAAAGAGAGGCAATACTTATACATTATATATAGTTTTATAATGAAAATATATAATTATAGTAATATTTATAGATATATAATATATACTAATCATCCATATATATGGTTTTACTAAACAAATTTTCATTTTCCTCATACACAGTAAACCAACCATTAACGGTATGTGTCAGAAAGAGAGGAGAAAATATATATACATATATTATAAATATATTATAATGATTTTAAAGTATCCTAATAACAATAATTCTATGTTATTATACTAATTTATTTGTTTTAGGATGATTAGTTTAGATATGGATGGATAATATAAGAATGGATTATAAAAATTAAAGGATAAAGGATAAGATATTCTCTCTTCCCTGTCATTTGATCTTTTTCTAAGGCCTTTGTTCCTTAGAGGCTTGGAGTCAAATGACACCAGAACATAACTAAGGATACTATGAGGCTTAGTGGAAGGAAAAAATCTCTGATATTTGGCTAATATAAGTTATTGAGAATTTATTTTCCAAGGGGGTGTAGAGAGTATTTATACTTTAGGGGAGGAGTATTTTAGGTAAAAATAATGAATAAAATATTATTTCCTATGTAAGAATAGTTATAACAGTATTAATTAACATTTTGAATAATATTTGATTAAAATTACATGATTTTATGACTCTTAAAACATGACACCAATTAATTTATTATTCTAAACAAAATAAAGGTATAAAAATGAAACAATTGTTTTTTATGTTATACTTTATCTTTTAAGAATTTGGAAATTTATTTTTAGATTTGGAATTTAAGTTTATTATGTTAAATAAGTAATTTATCTTATTAAAATTTTTTGGGATCAATTAAATCAATTTAAGATTTATTATATCATTATTACATCATTATTATATAAAAAACATTGATATTTTAAAAACCATATTTTTACTATTCACCTAAAAATTCATTTTTTCAAAAAATTATCAAGAAAAACACTCTTGGAAATTTTTGATGTACTAATTTTAAAAATTAAAATAATTTTATAAAAATAATTTTATAAGTTTGGTAATTTTAATATTAAATATAAAAATTATTTTTTATCAAAATATATCAAAATATTTTGTATTAAATATTATAGCACTATGACATTTATATTTACTTATTTTATTCATATTAAATATAATTTACAGGACATTTTACTATTCAAATTTTCAAGTTACCCTTATAATGATCCTTTTATTATTACTAATGATCAGGTTACTATTACAATGATCTTATCAGTTTTATAATTCCTATTAATATCTCACGTTTCCTTAATTATTCATTCACTTTAATTCCTCTCAACTTTCTTTATTCATCATTTGAAAAAATATATAATAATATTTTTTTATTGATAGTGTTGTTTGCAACCACGATAATTCTAGGGGACTTTGATGTTTTAAAATATCCAATTCTAGTTATGTTATTTTTTGTGTTTATTATCCGATATACTAATTTCAATTTTATAGTGTATATTTATTATCTTTATATAACATTACATATTTATGAAATAAATTATTATTGGTTTTTATTACATTATGCATTTGTTTTATAATATCCTATATTCTTAAATATAACATACATATATATTCATAAAGTAAATTTCATATATAAAATTCCATGATATTACATTCTTCCGAACTTTAGAAATTCTATCCTTGAAATTTCAACTCATATCCTTGGTTGAGAATAGGCGAGGATAATTTTTTCATTTCATCCTTAGGTTCTCATTTCGACTCTTCATACTTTATGTTTTACTAAATTAATTTTATGGGGTGAGTTATGTTATTGTGTAGAAATTTTTCACTATAGTCTAAGATCTTCACCAGATTCTATTTATAATAGTGGTTATGCTCCATTTAAACCTCTTTTAAATTTAGTATATGTGTGGGATTTGTTATGTACTTCCTCATGAGTGATTTGTGGAAGACATCATTCACTTGTTTCTAATTTGGAAGAACTGCTAGTCAATAGGCCACAACTCTAATATGATCAAGGATATCAAAGAGGTTAATGTTTCAAGGGGTAATCTTTCCTTTATTTAACAACTTCATGACTCTCCTAAAAATATAAAATTTTAAGGAACACTTTTTATCCAACATCAAAACTCAAGCCTCTTTGATAATTTTTTTCATATATATTATGTTGAATCAGGTCAACATTAATTTGTTGTTGAGTAGCTTGAACTTTGTCTGACATTTCTCACATAAGTTTCAGTCTAAGTAGCTCCCATTCACCAACTTCATCCCAGCATGTTGTACTTTTACATATCTTATCATGGATAAATTTATATGGGTCAATATGAAAACTTTAGTAGAATTTGGTGTTGTATGAGAACTCCGTTAGGGGAAGATGTTGATCCCAACCTCCTTTAAATTCCATCAAGAAAGATCCTAATTATATTTGAGAGCCTAAATAGATATTTAAGATTGACCATAAATATGGGGGTGATACGTTTTACTAAAGTTTAATTAATTAATTAAGGAATTTTAATGGCTCCTACATAACTTAGATTTGAAACTTATGTCTCAATCATATTTGATCAAAATTGGTTACCCATACAGACTCACCACTTCCTTGACATATATCTTGGTAATTTGGTGTAAAGTAAAATCTTCCAGAATATAAATTAATTGATTAGTATTGGTGACCCAATCCACTATAACCCATATGGAATTATTTATATAATATTTATTTGAAATAACCATTATAAAGTCTATGGTTATGTTCTCTTATTTCCATATTGGTATGCATAATAGTTTCATTCTTTCTTTGGAATTATAACACTCTTATTTAACATTTTGGTATGCCAATAATGTTGAGGTGTACTTATAAATATCCTTAATAATGTTTTTCAAATAGAAAAGATCCTTAATATCATAGTACATCTTGGTACTTCAAGGTTATATGGATAAATATGAGTTATGTGCATCCTTCAATAGTTATTTATTTATCTCTATTTTAGATAGCACATTAAGTCTTATTCTAAACCAAATAAATCTATCTTTATCAATACTTAATTCATGAAGCTTTCCTTCATTTTTTTCTTGTGTCTTCTATTGAATTTATGAATCTTTCATTTTCATTACCTTGATTTTATATTGGATTAATGGTTTGGGATTCATTTTAGCATGGTAATATTCCTTTCCTACTATTATGATTTCCAAATCTATAATTTTTATAGCCATAAAGATAGAGAGTATCTCAATCCACATCATGGATAGGTTAGTTGGTTATATCCCTTTAATATCCTTGGTTTTCTCTGAATCTGTATTTTACTATCAACTACCTTGTTTTCATAGTAGTGTATAGTCCTCAATTAACTCCAACCATATTTTTTATGCATTTTAAGCTCTTTTTATGTAAATATTGATAAACCCACTTGATTATGATGTTGTATTTTTTTGTTAATACATATCAATGAGGTATTTGAGCTTGTTTCAAAGGTTTTTATAGTAATTTTAAATTCCCTAAGGATGTTTTCATAGGTTCTAAGATACTTTGAAAAAGTTCTATAATTATATGTTAATGATGAAATTTGGTTAAGTACAACATGCATTAGAGTAACTTTCTATCGGGAAGATTAAACATTGACAAAGGTATACCATATATAAAAGTAACTTTATATAATAATTAAAAATCTTTCAAAGTGTTGGTAGTTTTATTAAATACGTATGAGTAAATTACTCCATGCATAAAGGTATCTTTGGAGTTGAATAGAAGACTTGGTAAAGGTGTGGCATGTGTAAAAGTAAATTGACCAATATGTAAAAGAACTTGGATGAAGAATATTTTATAAATCCCAGACTCTTACTATTATTCCTAAGATTCATCTATTCATGTGTAATATTTTTTATGAGATAAAAAGTGTAAAATTGGATAATTACAGAGTTTCATAGACATTCCTAAGAGTAATAATATCTTATATAAGTTTCACTAAAATAGAATATTATAAAATTCTTTAGACACACTGCAATACATAATGGATATTCCCTAATTACAAAATATTCATCGGATTATACCTAATGGTTTCAAATGTATCCATAATATATAAGAATTACAAAAAAGTTTATTCAGAAGAAGATTAATTCATATGATTCTTGATCCATTCTTTATTGAATTAAAAATATTAATTAAGGTTATAATAATGATTCAAGATAAGATTTACATAGATAAATCTTTAACAATGTTTTCTTATTTTTAAAGTTTTAGATATCATGATGCTTTAGTAATTGAGCTACGATTCAGGTTTTGATTCATAAAGAATTAAAAAATAAGGATTATATTCCTTGATGAAGGTTATCATGTTGTGAATCTATCTCAAGAAGTAAAACATGCTAATATGTTTATGTTATTCAAGTTGTAGTCACACTGTAGTGCATGATGAAGAAGATATCACAGAATAGTTTTAGGTTTTGATGTCGTGTTGTGAATGTTTTTCATGAAACTGGAAAGAGTTTATAAGATATGTTATATTGTGACGTGATATTCTACTAAGTTAAAATGCTAAAACCTAATGAATCCAATTTTATACACATGATGAAAAATATGTCATAGAAGATTTTTAGGTTGTGATGTTGTGTTGTGAATGTTTTTCATGACACTGGAAAGAGTTTATAAGCTATGTTATATTGTGATGGGAGATTACACTATGTTAAAATGCTAAAACCTAATGAATCCAATGTTATAAAGAAGTTCTTCATAATCATGAAAGATGAAAATTCATATTCTCGTGAAAACATGGAGAAATAGTATGGATTTCATGGATAGATAAGGAAATTATTATTCCAGTTATCACATAAAGAATAAAGTCTATGTTTTATAAATATTAAATTGAGAGATTATTAGTGATTTATTTAAAGGATTTATAATGACTAAAATATATAGAAGATTTGAATATTTGATATATAAAGTTGTTTCATATTAAATATATGAAAACTTGATTTAGGTGGTGTATAAAAAATATAAATGATAAGTGAAATATTCTTCTTGATAATTCTACAAAAAATTAAAAAGAAATATAGTGGGTGAAGAATAATCCTTGTGAATTGTTGTTTGAGAATAATAAAAAAATAAAAATTACATTAGCATATTTTTGGATCTCATGGAACTTGTTATCATTTCTAAAGAAGTATTTATATTTTTTTCAAAAAATTTGGTAGTTTTACTAAGTTTTTTTAGTGCTAGAATCTATAGTAGGTTCAAATTTATTCTATTTACTATAGTAACTTATTGATAATAAAAGGATAGAATCATGTGTGTTGGATAAAACATATTATACACTAGGTTCATAGTCATACATTGTGGCAGAAAACCTCATTAAAAAACATGTTGTGTTTCTTTTTATTTTTTCAACATTTTGAATTGAATAGGGCTTTACTGAATTAGTAAATATAGTGATTGAGATTTCAATAAAATAAAAACACTAACACCCACCCCCCATCAATGTTTATTATAACTTGAATGTTCCTAAAAATTGGTACCATGTCACAATTCTGATCTCAATGATTTCTCTTTAATACTATTATTGATCAACACAACTCAGACAATATTAAGGGTATTCCCACATTAAATGGAAATGGTTTCTATATGTGGAAAGAAATAATGATACCTTATCTTCTCTCTCTAAATATATATGTTTTTTATTCTATTCAATAAGGGTTCATAGTACCAAGTGAGACTTATGCATGGTCTCTTTTTTATAAGAATAATGTTTAAATTTATTGAAAGGCTATAAATACTTTGTTGTTATCTTTATTATTGAAATAACTAAAAAAATCATGAGCTAAAAATATATTAATGTGATTTAGGAAAATTCATGTTATTTTTGAATTAAGTAAGAATTTGAAGGAATATAAGTTGTAAATTAGTAGACAATAGTTTGAATATTTTATAATTTATGAAGAGGAATTATTTGATGAATTATATACTAGATTCAATGTTATTTTGAGCACCATTAGACTATTTTTATAAACTCTTGAAGATTAAACTATACTGAAGAATCTTATTTTAATTTTACAATATAAGTTTTATGTAAAGATATTATCAATTAAAGATAAAGGCTTGATGAATTTATCATAGATAGTACTCTCATTAATTATGATATGAGAATAGGAGTGGATCTCAAAATTAAATTAAATAAAGAAAAGGAAATTGAATTTAATGCGTTCAAAAACATAATAATCAGTGATCAGCATACTGATTCTAATGAAGAATAAAATATAGAGTACTAACACCCAATACATGATATCAAGAAGCTTCAAAATAGTGAAAAACAAATGAAAAAATACCTTTAAATGTTTCATATATGGAAAGTTTGGTCACTTCTATACCAATTCCCCTATGAAGATCAATACTGAAAATGAATATTATTAAGTTGTTAATACATTCTCTAGAAAAAAAATATTATTTCAGGAGAAATCAATTGTCATCAAAAGGCATGATGAAAATGATATCCAATCTCTTTATATAGAACTTCTTATCAGTGTAAGAAGGAATTTTTTATCATGGTGAAATATGGGATGGTGATGAAACTTCTATAGAATCTCAAAAGGTTTAAGTTCTCTTGATTCTCATGATATTAAAAGCATCCAATGAAAATCAAATTCATGGAATCATATAGTGAAAATAGAAACCAGGATTAGTAATAAATTCTAAATAAAAGGAAAAACTTTATCATATATAGAATGATAAAATTTTGGAGAAAATATTGAAAAAATTCTCAAATAGCCAAATAAGAAAACCAAAAGTAGATTCATATAAATCAACTCATTAGTGATCAAAGAATATAGACAAATATCATCCCATGCAATAGCTGAATTTCCAAAAAATGAGGAGGTTTCAAGGTTACTATTGGTGCTATATTGTGTCTGGCCTCAATGCATATAGTTTTTGGTACAAAATTTCCTTATATTTATAGATAAGGTGTGATTAACGAAGGTGAAAATAGAAATATCTTAGAATATATCCACAAGTGAAACAATTTGAGAAAAAATATTTACGTGAAAAATAGTGTTGAGAACTTGAACGAAGTGTGTGGAAGGTGTGACTAAGAAGGAAATATCTAAAATTAATTCATGTGGTACTACTATCTTAATTAAATAAAATTCTGAAACTATTAAATGTTTAGAAAATAAATAATTTCAAAAAACATGCAATTTTTGTTGAAAATCCATTCAAGGAATGAAAATTTGAGAGGCCATAGATTATGGATAGTGGATTATCTTCTAATAGGAAATTTCATTTAAAAAACTTGATGAATATTGATATATGTGAAGTTTGATCTATTATTTATGGAAATTATAGTTTATTAAATATAAATGGTGTTTTAATGTGTTATCTTGGGAAAATAATATAATTTCAAACAATTTAATATTTATTTATGGGATAGAACATAATTTGTTAAGTGTATCACAATTTATTGGTGATGGAAATGAGGTGATCTTTAAAAATAATGGGTTTTGGTTAAAAGAGTAAAATATGGAATTGTTATAAAAAATTGATAACCTAAAGAAATTTGTTTTAAGTTTTAGAAGACAAAATAGGATAATATAGGATCATGAAAGATGATAACAATTTTTTTCATAGAATATTTGGTTATCTCAACTAAAAGAACATAAATAAATTAATTAAATAATAAGATATGAGATATATTCTAGTTTTAAAAGAAGACAGTATCACTAGATACAAAACATTTCAAAAAGGTATGATGATGATAAGAATTCAGAAGGGCATTGACATCCAAACTCAAATACCAATAAATCTGGTTCACTATAATGTTTCTAGACCTATAACTGATAATTCAAAAATTAGAGACAGATATTTCATTACTTTTATTGATGATTTCACTAGAATTTTATTTATTATGTTTATTCCCACAAATATAAAGCATCGGGAATGTTTAAAAGTTTCATATGGCTAGCTAAAAAGTATATATGTTTTGATTTTAAAATACTGGGGTCAAAAAATGGTAGTGAGTATACCAACAAATGGTTTTCCAACTATCTTATTAAACATGGCATCAAACATGAGTTTAATTAACCCTACACTCCTCAGTAAAATGGAGTAGCTAAAAGTAAGAATATGAGCCTTGTTGATATAGCTATAAACATGGTAATAATGCATGACACCTCAAGATACTTTTGGCTACAAGATATTACTACTACTATAATTATTCAAATCAAATTTATATTAAGACCAAACTCAAATATGACCCTATATGAAATTTGTTTTAATAAAAAACCAAATTTGAAACACATAAGAGTGTTTTTAATTTCTTATTTGATCAATGATAAATGAAGAAATGGTGGTAAGATTTATGAAAAATACAAATATGGAATTTTACTTAGTTATAAACCAAATATAAGTTCATGTAGATGTTAAAATAGAATATAAGATAATTTTAGACTATTATTATGTAAAAGTCTTTAAGTATGAAGAATATATCAATAAATATATCATAAATGTTGAGGTGGGGGATATTATTGCCATCTAACCTACTTTTCAGGTTGAATAATATGCATAAATTCTATAAGTTTCAAAGGATGAAATAGATTTAGTATATTCAACTGATGAGGATGTGAGTTTGGGAATCATATAGATAAACTCAAAATTTATAAGAAATTTTAATACTGAAAATATAATAGGGTATTGGAATCAAGGTGTGAAAATAAAAAAAAGAAATCATGCAAGTTATTCACACTAGTATACTTTTTAAAATTAAACCTCAAATTGTTGATGAATATTTTGAGATCAAATAATAGATACAGTCCACGAATAAAGAACCAGATAAAATATAAAATAATGATAAATGTTGTATTTTAAAAATATCCAAGGAGAAGGAAATAATTGGGGGAAATGGGTCTTGAGATACAAGATAAATGATAAAGGTGAATTTGAATGAAATAAATAATACTCACAAATATATGGAATTAATTTTAATGAAACATTTACTCATGGTTCTAACTTGAGACTATTATAATTTTAATTGTAATTGTAGCTTAAATAAGTTTCAATGTTTTTAAAATGGATGTGAAGTATGGTTTTTTTGAATGGTGAGCTAAATGAAGAAGTATATATGGAGAAACCTAAGGGTTTTATACTTGATGAACATGGTAATAGTGTAAGGAAGTTAAAGAAGGATCTTTATGGGTTGAAATAAGATCCAAGAGCTTGGTACCTCAAATCATATGAGTACTTAGGGTGCATGGAATTCAAGAAACAGTGGGTATATAGTAATATGTATTAAATGAAGTCTAATAAAACATCAATAATTATGATTGTGTATTCTAATGTTATCATATTTTCTAGTTTTGAGGATAAATTTTATAAATAATTCTATACAAAAATGAAGAGAAAGTTTTAAATTTCAATGTTTGGGGAAATTAAATTTTTATTGGGTATGAAAATCACCCAAGCTGCCAATCACATTTTTATCTCTCAGGAAAAATATTTTAAGGAGTTGTTAAAGAGAATTATTATGGAGGAATATATGGGAGGGTTAACACCAATTAAAGTAGGCACCAATATTAACAAGGATGATGAAGGAAAATTTGTTAATAGGAAATAATTCAGGAATCTTATTGGTAGTCTCTTATACTTAATTATCTCTAGGAAAGACATTTTTTATTTTGTTACTCTTTATTATAAGTATAAATATAATTCAAAATAATCACATATCCTAGTATACAAGATAAATTTTATATATGTATTTAATAATTTCAATTATGAATTCATTTATAAGAATAAATGTTAGCTAGATTTAAAGGTCTTTATAAATTTTTACTAGGATGGTGGTGTTGATGATAAAAAATATATATCAGGTGGAGAATTTTTTATTAGTGAAAGGTATGCAGCATGGAATTCCATGAAGAAATAATTATCCACCTTAATCTCTACTAAATTTAAGTATGTTATTTAATAATAAGTAGTTACACTAATGATTTTGATGAAGACTAAACTTGATGAAATGAATATAAATTTTGGATACCCATTGGTTATTGGTTATGAAAACCAAATTTCAATTAATTTATATATGAATCCAATGAAAATTTATAGAAAAAATCACATTGATATTAATGATCATTTTCTAAAGGATAATGTAGTTGAAGGAATCTTAAATCTCGAATTTATTCCATTCATGGAGTAGATTGAAGATACTATTACAAAGCCACTACCAATTGAGTCTTTTGAGAAAATGTGGTTATAAATAAGAGTACAACCTACTTCTCAAAAATAAGTTATGTTTATTTTTTAGTTTCCTCCCCTATTACAATTTTGTTTCCATGTCTAAAAATGGGGATAAATTTTTTACAGGGGAGAACCCTATTTTCTCTTAAAATATTTTAATGTGTTCATTGATTTTGTGTAGGAAACTATTTGAAAATCAATTTATAATATCCAAATTGAGGATTATTAGTTTTTATTATTTATAGAACTTTTTCTAGATAGATTTTATATATGAAATAATCATTATTGTTTTCAACACTGAGATAACTCAAGTAGATATTGAGTTGATTGGTTTATGGATCATTTTCTATAATTGGTTGATACCACCTCCATCACAAACTATTTTTTTAATTATTATCAGTAAGGGGAAGGAAATAGATTTACATTTACTTTATTTTTTATGTATTTAGGGGAGTATATTTTTCATTTGTTAAGAAACTGAAATGAGTGGTACAAATATTAACAAAAGGGGGCATTGAACCCACTTGAGGATTATGTTCTATTTATTTTAAATACATGTGGATGAGTTATTTGTGGTTTTTTAAAAGGTTTTTTGAGTAATTATAAATTCATGTAGGATGTTTGAATAGATTATGAGATGATTTGAAAATGTTTTTTAATTTTATGTTAAGGCTAAAATTTGGCTAAGTACACCATGCTTAAGTGTAACTTTCTATCATGAAGATGAAAAATTAAAAAATGTGTACCATACATAAAGATAACTTTAGATCGGAACTAAAAATCTATAAAAGTTTTTGTAATTTTCACTAAATATGTAAGAGTAAATTAAACTATATGTAAAAGTATCTCTAGAACATAACATATGAATCAAAAAAGGCATGGAATTCATAAAAGTAAATTTTCCAATATGTAAAGGTACTTAGAAACATAAAATTTAACAAAGTTAAAACTCTCAATGAGATACATAAGAGTCATCTACTCATATGTAAGAGTCTATCTGAGATACAGAGTGGAATTTTGGCTAAGTTAAAACCTTCATAGTGATTGATAAAAGTAATAATTTCTTATATAATATCCACTCAGATATAATATTAGTAAAGTCTTGGTACACACTGAAATACACAAGGGTTATTCCCGCATTATGTAAAGGTCATCCCATAATATGTAAGGGTATCATACATAACCATAATATGTGATATTTCCATAATAAAGTATTCTTAAGGAGATTAAGTCACATGATTCATGATCCATTATTAAATTAATTAGATTTTATGATAAAGGTTACAATCATGATTCAATCCATGATTTGTCGAGATTAAATTTTGAATCTATTTTTGTTATTCCTCAAAGTCATAAACATCATGATTATTTGGTAATTGAGTTGTGATTCAATATATGATTCATGTAAAATTAAAGAATAATGTTTTTACACTATAATAAATGTTGTCATTTCATGAAGATGTCTTATGAGTAAAGATAAGACAAGTTGGTTATGTTGTTTGAGTTTTAGTCACACAGTGATGTGAATTCCATGTTGTGGATCATGATAAAGAAGATGTTATAAAAGAGTTTCATGCAATGATGTATTGTTATGAATGTTTGGGATGATGCTGGAAAGAGTTAATAATGTGATCTATTCCCTAATAGAAGATACCATGATATTACTATGCTAAAACCTAATAAATACCACATCATGAGAAAGTTATTCATGATCATGGTTTATGTTGCTACATGTTCTCATGTAAATTTGGAGAAAATAGTGTGGTTATCATGGAGAGGGAAAGTTGTGATTGTTTTGGTTATATAATGAAGAATAATATTGAGTTTTATGTATATTAAATATATATATCATTGGTTATTAGTTTAAATAATTTTCAAAGACCAAAATTTCAAGAACATTTGAATTTCCAAGATTGAAGGGTTTTTTATATTAAATATATAAAAACCATATCCATGTAGTGTATAAAAAATATAAATGATAAGTGAAATATTCTACTTGATAACACTACAAAAATTATAAAGAAATATAGTGAGTGAAGAACAACACATGCATAGACAATGAGGCCGTACTCAAGTGGTAAGGGCTCCTGCTTGGCATCCAAGAGACCCAGGTTCAAAACCGGGTGGAGGTGAATTTCTGGGTACTTTAGCAGTCACTGTAGTAGTTACTATTTGGTACTGTATCATCCAGAACTATTCACCCTATTTGGGACTTTGGGCCACTGGTTTGGGCCTACAGGTCTCAAGGGCCTTCGGGTCATCAAAGGCCTTCGGGCCACAGGGCATTCGGGCCACGTAGACCATGGAGTAGCCTAGTTCACACATAACAGGCCCCATAAGAGGATCAGATCAACAAGAGTAGTAGACACTAGAAGTAGATCTAACCGGATTAGAAGAATGAGAGGGTATGGCAGCCGCCATCGGGATCAGGCACCATGTAGCTTTGTAAGGGGCAATACTAGCTGATCAGTAATTCAAGGTGGGGAGCTAGGTGATCAATGAAGTAGAAGCTGGGGAGGGGCAGTTCAAGTGGGCTAGGCCTACGGGTCATGTATTGGTCATGGTATGCCTCTGGGCCTTCGGGTCATGTATTGTGGGTCAGTCGGGCCGTGTGCCTTGGGCCTACGGGTCATGTACGGGTTCCCCTTAAACCCTTAAAAGAGAGATTATCCATAATAAAATAAAAAATAAGGCCTTCGGGCAATTCGGGCAAGAACAACCCATGCATATTATTGTATAAGAAGAAAAGAATGAAGATCAAAATTATATTATCCTATTTTTGGATTACACACTAGTGGTGATGATTTTCAAAGAAATGTTTCTATTTAATTAAAAAAATTATTTGATTTTACTAAGACTAGTTAGTTCTAAAATTTTCACCAGGTTCAAGGTCATTCCCTTACTAATAAATACTTTTTGATAATAAAAGGAAATTTTTGGGGGGATTAAAACCATCATGAATCAGGGATATAGTCATCCTTTGTAGTGGAAAACCTTGTTAATAAATGTGTTTTGTTTCTTTTTATTTATACACCATTATGAGTTTCATTGGGTTTTGATAAATAATCAAATAGATGAATTAGGATTTGTGTAAAATATAAATATTGATCCACCCCCCCCCCCCAAATATTTAGTATAACTTGAGTGACCTTAACAAATATATACTTTAAACTCTTATGATTAGTATATATGTCACACTTATCTCTATAGAGGTAATGCCTCTAAATATTCAATACAGATATTAGATAATATAGCTCCAATTTGTGTATGGGGTAGTTTTTTTCAGGGATATTCAATTATCTAGAGGAATATTTTATCATATTATTATTTTTCATGAGTTTGAATCCCAATAATTTCTTTCAAGCATCATTGTATACCACAAATCCTTATCCACTTGAGGGGAGTGTGAGTACTAGTGTAGTGATTAGCCTATTATTGATCTTCTTAAATATATCTTCACATTCTATAATCTAGGTATGCATCACCCCCTTCCATGTCAACTTAGTTAGTGGGATATAAAATCATGATAAATTTCTCACAAAGAGTCTGTAGTGCCTAGATAAACTAAGAGAACTATGGGTCTTAGTGACACTTGTGGGTATGTCCCATTATTTAATCACATTTATCATTGAGGAGTCTATATAAATTCCTTTAATTTTGATCACATACCCTAAGAATATGACTTGTTTTGTCCAAAAGTAACATTTTATTTTCATAGCATACAACTTCTCATTATTTAATGTCTTAAATATAATCCTTGGGTAATCCTCATGCTATTCCTTAATCTTATAGTATATGATAATTTGGTTAATAAATATCACCTCTAATTTATCAAGGTAATATATAATTTTGTTATTAATCAAGTTTATTAAAATTGATGAGGTATTTGAAATTACAAATAACATCACTATGGACTCATAATTTTTATATCTTATATAAAAAGCTATATTTTGAATATTTTCTTTCCTTACCTTCATCTAGTGATATCCAAAATTAATATTTACTTTTGAAAAGTATTTAACTCCTTAACTTTGATAGAATAATTAATCAATCCTTGATAATGAAAACTTTTTCTTTACGCTGATATTTTTGAGATCTCAATAATCAATACATAGTCACATTGGTCCATCTCTGTTCTTAATAAGGAGCATAGGTGAACCCCATGGTGATAAACTAGGGAATATAAAACCTTTTTCCAAATTCTCTTGTATTTTATTCTTTTAACTCCTATAGTGCTATCGGAGCCATCCTATAATGGACTTTGGATATAGGTGTGTCTTTATGAATAAGTTCTATTGAGAAATATACCTCACGGTATGGGGGGATAAAAATAAATTGAGTAATACATCATTATATTCCCTTATAATAGTAATTTCCTCAAGTTTGATGATTCCCCTTGTCTTAACCAGTAGAGAAAGATATGCTTCTTCATTGGGTATCAGCACTTATAACTTATAAGGATTTTCTAAATGAGATTTATAATCTTCCTTAAATTTTTATTAGATCATAGGATGGTTTAGAATATGGAAATAGATATCATTTTCCTAGAATTTAATGTGAGATATATATAATAAGATACAATTCATAGGGTAAGAATCAAACACTTAGGTTTAAATGATTACACCACTTGGTTTTGTCAAAGATATATTTACTTCAAGGTATCTGGGAGGAGATACAATGGTCCTATAAAACATGAAAGATATGAAGGAATGTGTAAAACATTCTTTGAATAAAACTTTTACAAGTCATGATTGAATATTAAGTGCACCATTCACAATTTCATTTTATTGACCTAGGTCTCCACCATTTTATAAAATATAAAAGGATAAAATAAAACGTAATTCAATAAATCATGGGTAAATAACTTATTCACATGTGTAAATAAATTATAAAGTCTTAAATTATGAAATCTATAAGTTTATCCTAGGATATATTTTACCAAACTAATTATAAAAATTATTTATAACTTTCTTTGATTCCAACTATAGTGACCTTGTAATATCCCCTAATTTTTAGGTACATCCTTATTTAATCTTTTGGTTAAACCTCCTTGAGTTCAGTTGTTTTTTGTTTAAGCCTTGATTATAAAGATGTTGTTATGGTTAGGTTATTTCTATAAGATAGAAGAAGAGGAACTAATGTCTGGATATAGAAGATATTCAAATAATTAAGGTTCTATTAATTATATCAATTGTTCCAGGTAGACCCCATGAAACCTATATAAGTAATTAATTGTTGGGGTAGAGTCGATGAACCATATTCATTCCATGAATGGTTATGGGTAGTCTGTGAATCAAAAATTTATTTTGTGAGACGTATTCATGATGTGAAGTGTCATTTTCTACATTTTTACTATGAGGTTATGGTTTTCTCAATTTATGGGGAAATCGAGGCATACTAAACATAAATCCCCTATTCATTTCATAAATGTGTCATGCTTATACTCATTTTAAATCTCTAGTGGCTTGAGTTCTGATATCTCACACTCTTTCCTCTCTTTTTTCAACATTTCCACATGTGACCACTATAAATTCTCTTTAAACTAGAAGAAATAATCATAGGATATTGATGTTCCGTACCTGAAAAGTGAAGTTAATCCTTATAGTTCTTATTTTCCTTCTTGCGTCATTGGTTTTTTCATAGGGATAACCCCAGTTCAGATTGGATAACCTAGATCAAGGTTTTTTGTATTGTGCTGGCAGTTTTTCTTTGTCTTCATTAAAGGGAAGGAAGGAGAAACCCAAATACCTTGGACATTTAGGATTTTCCTATGTCTTCTTGATATTTGAGGTGGGTGGTCCAAATCATCTCCATAAGGTTTTTTTTATACTAATGTATGTAAATCATATATAACTACATCATCACACCATGTTCATGATATAATATAAATGTTAATTCACTGATCTTGAGATATCCTATACCTAGACCTCCCATGAATCTTTTTGGGTCCATTGGAGTTGAGATTAAAGTTGAAGACACCCAAGGCTGTGACTAACTTTGAACCTGTAATAAAATGGTATTGGTTATATAGGAATCAACTTGGTTTTTAATTTGTATAGTTTGGTAATTTGGTAACATGGTTCAATGGAATAAATGGTTATTAAATGGTAATTTTATAAAATAACCAAAGTGTCCTGTAATGAAATTTCGATATGCTTTATGTGCACTCATGTGTTATATTGGTTTGGATTATTGTCTTGTTATAGATTTTTTTTATTGTAATTCTTATAGGTATTGATCCTGGTTATGTTATAATGATTATAGGGATTGATCCCAGTTATACTGTAATGTTTATAGGGTTTGGCTCAATTATACTATAATTCTTATAGGTATTAAACCCAGTTATATTGTAATTCTTATAGGGATTGAGACTGATTATTCTATATTTCTTATAGGTTTTGATCTGGTTATGATGTAATTATTATAGGTTTTGGATTGGTTATACTATAATTCTTATAGAGTTTGTACCGTTAATGTTGTGACACTTATAGGCCTCATGCCCGGTTATGTGAAAATTCTTTGTGGGATATGAATTGGGAAATGTGGTTGTGGTTTTCATGGTTTTGAAACATGCTCAAAGACACTCTAGAATCAAACCAAAGTAGGTTTGGCCAACCCAAGTGTCTCTCTGGAGCTTGCAGTATGGCAGTTTTACCAGGGAATGCCATGATTATGTGGGATAAATATGATAATACACCATGGTTTTTGGACCACTAAGTTGTTCTAATGCTTTATTTGGGAATTTTTTGGCACCCGGACAGGTTTTATGGATGTGGTACTGTACAAGGGAAAGGGGTCTTGCATTGGTTGATCACTTTCTAGATGGTTTAGAACTAAGAGATGGGACTAACAAGGGGTTTGGGGCTAGGATTTAGAGTATTTTGTTGACTATGATTAGTATTTTACTTGTATGACTTTAACACATCATTTTATTACTTTAAACCTATTATTACATGATATTTATTATTAATTGGATTATTTAGTTTCACTTCTTTATTTATTGGTTTGAAATTATAATTATCTATATTATTTTTGATTTTATTGCAACACTATACCATAGTTTATAGTCTCCCCACTATACTCATTACACACTCATTACTATTCAGCAGCCTCTAGCTATGGAGAGGCACTCCTGAAGTATAGTAGTGGCCCGAATCAATCACGATAGGGAGTATCGGACCAAAGAAATTAAAAAATGGTATTATATAAGGTTTATTTTATATTTATTTACTATTTGGGAATGGTATACAAGAGACTAGGATGCGTTAGGTCTTGTTAATGACCTCGTGCATGGGAGTAGTTAACCCATGTGGGGGGGGGGGAAACCCGAATGCCTAGGTATGGGAATGTTTTTCATATTGTTTATTTGTTACATTTTTTATGTTATTTCACCTTGATTGACCCACTTTTTGTGTGATGTTATGGTTTGTTTAGATTTTTTTCATGGGCCAGTATGACATGAGATGGGTATAAATACATTATGATATGCATGTAGGAATATATGTTGACATTAAGTGTTCATGATAGGGACATTTTATTTCTTGTGACATGACTACCTATATAAACAGTAAAATGAAATCACTTGATGTGTCAAATAACAATAAATGATAGAAACTATTATGTTATACCAATTATCTTATTAATCCAAGAGAAGAGGAACCTTGAGCTAGTGGTCTTCTATTTTGATCAATTTTTGAGGTTAACCTTGTTGTGTATCATGTGTTTTAAGGAGTGAATTGATATTTATAGATAAAATACCTTTGTGTCATCTTCAAGTTGATCATTAAGAAAGTGGTAACTAGCACACTCCTGAGACAACTAATCTTGAACTTTTTGCTATTCTATAGAACCATATAGATGATCATACCTGTGACAACATCTTGAGGGTTATGCGATCCATAGATAGGGATACTACTTTCACCATACCTTAAATGTATGATCTAACTAAATAATTACCTATGTAGAGTCCACCTACATTCACTAGGGAGGGAGGACCCCAGTAAGCAGAGTTTCAGATTGAGTTAGTCCAGAATATCTTTTAGAAATTTGAGACGACCATAGATGGGAGTTTGAATCTTGTTGAATATATTATATGAGACTAGAAAAGCACTAGTGGGATATCCTAGAGTAGGTCAGGAAGTAATAAGACCTAACTTGTAAGGACTTTGAGGTGAATTTCCTTATCCACATCAATTTAGATATGTTGAGGGATGAGAGAGCTCAAGAATTCATGGAACTGAAGTATATTATCATTTAATTGATGGATTATGATGTCCAGTTCACTAATTTTCAGCATTTTTATCCATATTTGGTAGTTGGAGATATCTCTAGGGAGAAATGTTTCCAAGAGGGGATCTGCTATGAGATAAAGCCACAAGTGAACATATTTTTACTGAGTATATTTATATACATAGTGAATCGAACCTCATCATGAAAGGGAACCTGATAGAGTCCCTGATTGTTTTCTATGAAGTCTCAGCAAGATGGTCATGGAGATTTTCATTTGGTAGAAAAAAGAATCACTATGATAGTTATACTAGGGAAGTGGTGGGTGGAGTTGCCAGGTTAGTGGGAATCCACCTTAGGACTATGGCATGATACAGTACTTTTAGTGTGTCAATGTTGTCTACAATAACCCATGGTTTTCTTACCCCCACTATGGATTGTCATTCTTATAGTGGGATGGTTCATCTGTAGATGTTTTGTAGGTCCATGTAGTAGTATAGAAGTGTCATGGGATTAATACAGACATCAAATTATGGAAAGGACTCAGCTACCCCACAGCAAGCTAGTAACTAGAGTTCCACCAGATGTTCATCCTAGGGTAGGGGTGATGGTACCCTAGTTTAGGAGAAATATTACCACCCATAGGGAGTAGTACATGGGAGTTAGACTATAGACTAGGGTAGAGGGGGAAGTCAGATTCATATTGTGTAGTCTAGTTCAACTAGTTTAAATGCAAGACCTTCTACTATCAGAGGTGTGATTCTAATATCATTTACCCTTGAAAATATTTTTTGATAAAATATAATCACATTCTTTTTTATCATATCAATTTGAAAATGGTTTGGATTTGGTTTTTTAGAGCTTGGATGGGCTTATGACTATCGATACAAATCAAGCAGTGTGATCAAAGGGTATCAAATGTTTCAAGGAAAATTCTCATAAAATTGGTGTCTAATGTTTCCTTTGGGAGATGATTGTGCAAGAAATGATAGGATTTGATTTAATTCTGGGTATGGATTATCGATTTATTTTCCAGGATCATATCAACTATTATTAGATGAGATTTACCTTTATATATCCAAAAGGGGTAATTTATTATCACCAGAGTGAGTGGGATCTTTAGGCTGGTCATGTAAGACTAATTTAGTGTAGATTGGATTGTATCATGTATTATATAGTAGACCTTATTTTGGATGATGGTGGAATGTATCGGGGTACTTCTCCTCTAGTATTGGATAGTTCTTGGGTCATCTTTAATGAATAATTATTCATATTACCACCTGATAGGGATATTTAAGTTCATTATTAAGTTGGTATAGGAAGATAAACTAGTTTATATTCTTCTTTATAGGATATAACTAGTAGAGATTCATGAGTTGAAATTTTAGTTTAAATATATAGAAGCTAAGGGATTCGTTTGACCTATTACTTCACCATGGGTTTCTCCCATGATTTTCTCCAATAAGGCTGATGGAACTTTGCACTTATGAGTATATTATAGGTTACTAAACCATATAATGGTAAAGGTATGGTATCCCCTTTTTTTCATAGATGATCTCTTCAATTAGTTGATAGGGGACTAGATTTTATCTAATATTGACTTGAGGTTAGGGTATCATCATTTGAGGGTGAGGTCGTCAGACATACCTATAACTATTTTTAGGAGAAAGTATGGATCTTATGAGTTCATGGTATTTTCATTCAGTCTAATGATAACATTATAGGTGTTTATAGACTTGATTAATTATAATTTTCATCCTTATATGGATCATATTATGGTTGTTTTATCAATGAAATCTTGGTGTACTCAAAGTCTTTAGAATATCATGTCCAATATCTTGACATTGTCCTGAGTACACAGTGGGAGGATCAACTTTATTTGATCTTTCCAAATGAAACTTTTAGATTGATATAGTAAACTTCATAGGTCATGTTATCTCAAAGGCCGGAGTTTCAATAAACCTGTATAAATTTACAGCCATGGTATCTTGGTAATGACCCAAGATTTTCGTGTTTTGGAGATTTCTAGGTATGGTAGGTTATTATCGTCATTTTATAAAGGAACTCCCACATTAGGTATCACCAATGTTCACGATGACCGGGAAAGGAGTGAAGTTCCTTTGGTAAGATTCTTCTGATATGGATTTCCAAGAGTTGAAGAGTAAGTTAACCTGAAAATAGATCTTCACCTTGATCGTGCTAGGTAAGGAATATACCATTTATTACAATGCATCCCGATATAGACTAGAAGTAGTTATGATGTATGAGGATCGAGTGGTTGCTTATGGATCTATATATTTGAGCCCCCATGAGAGTAATTACCCTTCTCATGATCTGGAGTTAGTCATATTGGTACATGCCTTGAGGTTCTGGAGACACTATCTAAGGGGTGAGAGGTTTTTGGAATACACAGAACATAAAAGTCTAAAATAAATCTTTTCTCAATTAGACCTAAACCTATGAAAAAGGAGGTGGGCTGAGTATCGTCATTCTTTCAAATTTGAGTTGAATTGAATTCTTGGAAATAGTAATTTCATTATTAATGCCTTGATCCATAAGACATAGACAGAAATAGTGTGTGAGTCTTGTGATGAGGGGAGGTTGATGGCACACTTTACAGACATGCATCTAGATGTTCAAGAGTCCCTAGGATGAGTAGTTATGCCTTATACATCTGTTATGCCTGTGATTCTAGAATGGATCAAGAAATAGAAATTATTTTATCCAAAGGGATTAAATATAAGGGGCAGTTTATGTTTTGGGGAGATACCATCGAGATGGTATCTTGTTAGTGGTGATGTTCTTATAATATATGTCCATGTATGGGTCCCTATTGGCTTATGCAATGAGTTGATAAGGGGGTTTCGTGCTTCTAGATGGGTGGTACATCCTGGTCTAACAAATATGTATTTTGATCTCCATAGATGGTGCTGGTAGATAGGGATAAAGAAGGAAATAATAGGCTTTCTAGAGAGTTGTTTCACCTATTAACAAGTGAATGTTGAGTAATAGATGCATGTAGGGTTGTTACAACCTCATCACATTATGAAATTAAAATGGGATGATGACAATATGGATTTCATGATAGGATTACTTAAGAAAACTCACAAGAATGGTGTAGTATGGGTGATCATGGATCAACTAATTAAGGTATCCCATATTTTTTCTATTAGGGAGATCATTATTGTCAACAATTTCGGTAGTCTTTACATATAGGTGATAGTTATATTGCATAGTATTTTGGGTAGTATCATTTCTGATTGATATCCTCATTTCACATATCAGTTTTGGAAAGGCCTTTAGAAGGTACTAAGATTGCAATTCCTTCTAGGTAAATCCTTTCATCCTCAGTCTGATGTCCAATCTAAATAGACAATTTAGATTTTGGAGGATATTTTATGACCTTGTGTTTTGGATTTTAGTGCTTCTTAGGAGAAACATCTGGAACTCATGGAGTTCTCCTATAATAATAGGTTTTAGGCATCAATAAAAATTATATATTTTGAGTATTTATATGAAAGTCCATACCATTTGACTCTTTGACAGTTGGAGTTAAGTGGGTTAGTGATTTTTGGACCTATTCTTGTGTAGTAGACATCTGAATAGGTCTAATTGATCAAAAAGTGGTTGTGACCACAGATATCCTAAAGAAATTATACATTAACCATTGGCTATGACCTCTGTAATTTGAGGTAGGTCATCGTGTTTTTCTTTGGGATTCACCTAGGATGGGGTAACACCATATGAGAAAGCAACTTAAGTTAGTGCCCAAGTTTTTTGGTTATTTTGAGATAGTGGAAATGTCTAGACCAATGAAATACCATTTTTCCCTTCCACAGTGTTATATCACCATAAACAACTAGTTTAAATATCAATCTTCATAGATATCATCCAAACCCTTCTCACATAATAGACATTATTGACATTGAGATGGATGTTGATTCATTCATTAAGGATCGATTGATATGTATTTTTTACCATAGTGAGAAGAACCTATAAGTGATGAATGTGCCACTAGTACGAGTGCAGTGGAAACATGACTGAGTTCAAGAGGAAACTTGGGTGAGGGAATTTGATATGTGAGCACAATGGCCAGACTTGTTAGTTGATACCCACTGAGATGCTTTGGAGCATAGCTCAGGGATGACATATTATTTGGTGGGGATGTTGTAAGATCTTATATTTCTTAGTTATGTATTTATTTAATATTTTGGTTAAACCTCTTTTATTTTCATTTTTTTTTGTTTAATAATTAGTTTTTTGTCTGTTATGTCAGTTGTGGTGGTTCTAGGAGCAAGTAGTAGAGGAACTGAAGTCGGGATATAGAATAGATTCATATAAATGGTCCATTCATGGTGTTAATTTCTCGAGGTTGGCCCCATGAGACATATATAAGGCATGGATGTTTGGGGTATATCCCCATGAACTTCATTAATTACATGAATAGTTATGGATAGTCTGTGAATAAAAAAAACACACTATGAGATGTATTCACAACATGAAGTAATATTTTCTACATTTTTAAGACGAGGCGATGGTTTTATCAGTATGTGTGTAAACCAATGAATCCATAATTTGAATCCTCTATTAATGACATGAATTTTTCATGTCTGACCTCCTTTTAAATCTTTATTTCCCTATATTCTGATATCATGCACCCCTTCCTCTTTTTTTGTAGCCTATCTATAGGTGACCTCTGGGAATTTTCTTCAAAGTAGAAGCAATACCCATAGGATCTCGGTGTTCGGGGCCCAAAAAGTGAAGGTAATACTTTTAGTTCTTCTTTTCTTTATTATCTCATTTTTTTTACTTATCTATAACCCTAGTTCACATTTACTAACTCAGATCTAGTTTTTTTCTAGTGATAGAAATTTTTCTTTGTCTTTATTGAAGGGGAGGAAGGAGAAAATTGGCTACCTTGGACATTAAATATTTGACTATGTCTTCTCTAATTTTGTAGTGGGTGGTCTAAATCATCTTTATAAGTACTATTATGTCTCTTCATGTATTTAAAACATATATAACTATATCATTACACCATGTACATGACTTTATCTAAATTTTAATTCACTGATCTCGAGATATATTATACCTAGACCTCCAACTAATCTCGTTGAGTCTATTAGCATTAAGACCAAACTTGCATCCAATAAATGGTTCTCCTACCTTTGAACATGTAATGAAATAGTATTGGTAATATAGGAATCATATTTCCTTGTAATTGACATAATTTGGTAATTTAGTAACTTGGTTTAATGAAATAAATGAGTGCTAATTGGTAATTTGATGAAATAACCAAAGTGGATTGTAATGACTTATTTGATATGCTTGATGTGCACCCATGTGTTATATAATCTTGGATTATTATCTTTCTATGTATTCTGGTTATGCTATAATGATTATAAGGATTGAACCTAGTTATAATGTAATGTTTATAGGGATTGAGCCCGATTATGAAATAATGATTATAGGGTTTGTCCCAGTTATTCCATAATTCTTATAGGGATTGAGCTTAGTTATGTTATAATGATTATAGGAATTGATCCCAATTATACTATAATTCTTATAGGGTTTGTCTTGTTTATGTTATAATGTTTATGGTGTTTTTTCTGGTTAAGTTGTAATACTTATAGGCTTTGGACTATTTATACTTTGATGCATATAGGGATTATTCTTAGTTTTGTAATGATTTCTAATGGTTTATGCCCTAGGAACTGTGGCTATGGTTGGAATGGTTTCATGACATTATTAAAGACACTCTGGCATCAAGACTATAGAGGTTTGACAAACCCAAGCATCTTCCTAGAGCCTGAGGTTTGGTAGGTTTGTTTGATACCCATAATTTATTTATGAGATAATGTTTAAATTATTTTACCATTACATGCACTGATTATACAATATAGATAGGATTAGACACCATGGGTTTCAGTACACTGAGTTGTACTCACACCCTATTCAGGTGTCATTTGGTACCCAGGAATATTTTATAAACAAAGTTTTAGACAAGGGAAATGGTCCCTATGTTGGTTGATTGCTTATTGGATGGGTTGGATCAAGGATATATGATTGACATGGGATTCCAGATCGATATTTGGAGTCTATTGTTTAGTCTTTTTATTCTTTTACTTGTATGAATTTTAGTACATCATTTAGTTACCTTTATCTTATCATTACATGGTATTTATTATTAATTATATTATTTAGTTTCCCTTATTTTATTCTTGGGTTTCATGTATGGTTATCTATATTATTTCCACTATTTTTACAACTATGTACCAAAGGTTATAGTCTACCCACTATACTCTTTATTCCCTCCCTACTAGTTAGAAACCTTTAGTGTAAGGGGAGGTGTACCTAAGGTCTAGTAGCAACCCGTCTCAGACATGTAAGGGAGTATCAAGATGGGGATGTTACAAACCCTCATCTTACATACATCATCATTGCATCATTTTTAAGATAAATAACATGACAATAATGTATTTTAGAATTTATAGTTTTAGTGTATTGATAAATTTAGGTTCATAAAACATAATTAGATAGGAAATTTAAAACATTGTTTAAATCCTTCGACATGGTCATAATAAAATCCTGCATAATTCTCTTAATACATGTAATCACCTTTGGACATACATAAAAGAATGGGTGAGTTGAAAACCTAGTAATTGAGGAGATAAAAGGTAAGGAACATAAGACATTAATCAATATAGTACATGGGTGAGTATAATCATAATCATAGGATCGTCAGGAATGAGGGAATCATTTGAAATAGACATGAAATGTGGTATATAAATAATAATGAAATATCATAACAAATGTGTACAAACTTGACCCATAAAATGTGAACAAATCTTTCATCATGTTCACTCATAACATACATAATGACATGAGATATATCACATTAACCAATGCATTTAAGGGATATATAATTCCAGGACCACCCATCACATCATAAAATTATCTTCATCATGCATTCCATATATAATGTTAACATATAATAATCTCAAACATGAAATAAACCCATGAGAAAATAATCATTCATGCCACATATAATGGAAACATATAGTATCTATATCTTGTTCAAAGAGTTTTCTTTTAAGTATCTTCTCTATTAAACATTAGCTATTGATATCCAAAATAAAGATGTAATTTTTAGAATTATTTAGTTCCTATAATCTGATTGAATAAGTCATAAATCCTTGGTAATAGATACTTTTTCTTTACATTGGTATTTTTAAGCTCTCGTTAATTAACACAAAACCATATTGATCTATATTTTTTCTTTATAAATGGAACCAATGAACTCTATGGTTATGAAATAGGGAATATAAACCCTTTGTCCATATTCTATTAAATTTGCTTCTCTAAATACTTTAGTTCTATTAAGGCCATCCTATAAGGACTCATTGATATATGTGTGGATATAATTAGAAGTTCTATTGAGAAATATACCTCATTATATAGGGGAATTAAATGAAATTAATCAGGGAATACATCAATATATTCCCTTATAATAATCATGTCCTCAAGGTTACTACTTTATTTTATATCAACCTTTTAAGAAATATGTGCTTCTTTATTGGGTATCAGCACCCATGACTTTAATGGATTTTTTACTGGAGACTCATAATATTACTGACATTTATATAATAGTATAATATGGTTCAAGATATGGAAATAGATTTATTTTTCCTTATAGTTAATGTGAGATCTATATAATGATATCCAATTCATGCCTAGTATAGCAACAAATTATACCAAATGAAGGATTATGAGGTTTTCAAGGATAATATTCCCACACATGATAATAGGGAAAAGTCCAAAAATTGAGTTTCAATGATTACACCATAATGTTTTTTCATAGATATATCTAATACAAGGTATCAGGGAGGTGATTCAGTAGTTCTAGAAAACTTATAGAATATAAAGAAATATATAAAGAATTAATTAAATAAAATATGTACTATTCTAGAGTGAATATTAAATGTAACTTTCATCATTTCATTTTATTAATTTAGGTTCCCACTATTTTCTAAAATATAAAAGGTTATAACAAAACATAAGTCAATAAAGTATCAATAAATAACTTATTCGCATAAATAAATCAATTCTAAAATATTAACTTATGAGATACCTAAGATTATCTTAGGTTATATTTTACTAACATAGTTCTTAAATTAATTAAACCTTGATCTAATAATAAATATAGTTACCTGCATATTATGTACATGATTATTACATCATTTTTAAGATAACTAACATATAAATATTACATTATATAATCAATAGATTTAATCTTTTTCCAAATTAGGTTATACAACATGATTAGTTGTGAAATTTTAAGAGTAATTTAAATCCATAAACAAAGTAATGTTATAATATTACATAATCCTTTTAGTATATAAAATAACTTGGGGACATACATCAAATAAAGGGTGAGCTAAAATCCTAGTAAGAGGAGGGATAATAGGGAAGGAACCTAAGACATGAATCAAAATAGTACATGGGTGAGCATAGTCATCATAAAGATATCATAACTATAGGATAATAAATCATAATGGAATCATTTGAAAGAATCATTGAATGTGGAATATGAAAAATAAAAAAAAACATCAGAACATATGTGGACAAATCCCATTCATAAAATGAGAAAAAAATCATGCATCATGTCCATGCATAACATATGTGTACAGATCATCACTTCATAAAATGTGAACAAAACTAGTATAATGTTCCTACATAAAATATATAATACCATGAGATATCTCACTTTACCCAATGCATTGTAGGGATATATATATTTCCAGCCCCACCCATCACATCATAAAATGATCAAAATCATGCATCCCACATTGAAAGTAAGCATATGAAAATATCAAACATAAAATAAACATATTAAAAAATGTTTTTTTATATGATATTGTAAGTAATATTTCAATGGATAGTCTTGTAAGTCCAAAAAATAAAAAGGTAAAACATTATTTTATACATTAATTTGTGTAATATGAGATAATAAGTCAATTGGAGAATAAGAAACCACATAATAAGAACTAGTGAGAGTATTTAAAAAGAAATTCTTTATCAAATCATTGGAAGTGTCTACGAATTTGTCCCAACATAATAAGGTCATTCATGTCCCCAAGAAAAGAAAATAAAAATTTAAATAAAATAAATTTAGATTTTATTTAGAATAATAATGTTGAAAACATAGATAAAGAGTCAATAAATCCAAAAGGAACGAGTTGGGTTCGAGAGTCCCCTTAACATAAGTTCTATTTTATTTTTCCACATATATGAATTTTGTATAATAAATTTATATCTATTAAAAAATTAATAAAGAAGTGAATTTCATTCATTTATGTCTCTATTTATCAATTATAATCATTATAATTTATTTTTTATCTTTTTTGTTAAAAGTGAAATGGTCAATGTCATGTTTCTTTGAATTATATTATTTTGTTTCAATTTCTTTATTTTGATATATTATTATTTATAAGTTATCCAAATGATCTCCATGATCTCAAAAATATATAATTTTCAATATTTTACATTAAAAATAAGTTGTTATAACTTGACATGAATGAAATGATAAGTAAAAAATGATAGCATCCTCATAGGTGGTTAATAGACCATTAACGGGTTGTGCTGAGAGAAAGAGATGTAATACTTATAACTTCTATATAGTTTTACATTGATGATATAGAAACCTGATAATATTTAAAGATGTATTATCTACACTAACCATCCATATAAGTGGTGATACATAAATAATTGACATCTTCCAAGTTGGTGGTAAATTAATCCTTAACGGGGAATGTCAAAAATAGAGGGGGAAATATATGAATATATAATAAATAGATTGCACTGATTTTTATAATAGCATGATAACATTGATTTCATGTTACTATAATATTTTATTTATTTTAGGAGTATTGTTTTAGATAGGTATGGATAATAGAATAATGGATTATGAATGAAATAAAAATGGAGAAAATATTATGTCTTCGTTTATGCTTGGTCCTTTTTTGAGGGATTAATGCCTCAAAGGATTATATTTGGATGACACCAAAACATCCCTAAGATACTAGTAGGCTTAGGATAAGTAAATTGGGTAGATATTAGGCTAAGAGGATGTTAGATTTAGTGTCTTGTAACTAACTATTTTTTACTTTAGATTGTAATAATATTCAAATAAGTGGATATTAATTAAAATATCCTCATACATATCATTCATAGTTCTATGTCACTTTAATGTAATAATGACCTAGAGTATTTTTCTTATGTATTGAGTCATGTATGGGCCTTGTGACTTGGGACTATAGGTCATGTAAGAGTTCCCCTTCAACCCTTAAAAGGGGGATTATCCAAAAAATCAAATAATAAGAAGGCCTTCGGGCCATTCGGGTAATTTCAAGTGTGAACACTCATAAGAAGACCCATTTGTCTTTTACTGAAAAAAGTGAAAGGAATGTTTATTTTAATGTGTATGGTATAAACTGTATTTTTATATGTCATGACCACTCAAATGTTTTGAATATTCCTTTATATGTTTCAAAAAATATTTTTGAATAAATCTATTTTCAAAATGTTTTATGTTATAAAAACATTTTTTCAAAATGGAAAGGTTGTTTTCCTCAAGAAATGTTATAAATGATTTTTAAAGCATTATTTATATGTTTCCAAAGTTATTTTCAAAGAAAATTATTTTCAATATATTTGTGAATTTTTAGTTTTTAAAAATTTATTTTAAAAATGAAAAGTTTATTTTACTCAAAATATATTTTATTATCTTTTAATGGTATTTCCATTCATCATTGTCAACAACCCTTATTGTTACGTATTCTCCAATGGGGATATTTTGTAATGATATCATTCTTATTATTTTTATGGATGGATTAATATTGTTTCAAATATATTGTTATGAAACCCATTTATTTTCCATGAGTTAATCATGTTTCAAAGATATTGTTATGGAATCCATTTATTTTACATGGGGTAATCATATTTCAATGAGATTGTTATAAAATACATTTCTTTTACATGGTTTAATCATGTTTCAAAGAGATTATTATGAAACCCATTTATATTCCATGGGTTAATCATGTTATAAAAGGGATAATGGTTGTTTTATAATTTTTATGATTAAATGAAAGCTCTATTTATTGTATTCATGTTGTGGTTCTTAGACATTTCTTATACTATGGGTGTGCCCGGATACTGCTAGGTGAGACTGATATAGATTAAATGATGGGTATGAATAGATAGATCTCTAATGAATTTAGTAATAATTATGTTCACTAGATAATTATATTTGAATTCAACCATATGATTATTCCATTTTTAAGGGTTATATAAGGGTTCTGTAAGTGTTCTATGAAGATGATGTCCCAATATACCAACATGTTTACGTTATGATTTCCATCAGTTTATAAGGTTTCCTTTGATAAATATTGATATCACATGGATTTTGAGTATTTATTATTATGAATATTTTATTTGTTAAATCCTTATTACATGTTTCATGATTGATGATTTAGGTATTGATGGGTATGAGTTATTTTCTGATTCACTCGTGCAATATTATTATATCGTCATATTGTTATGAACTTCTTATTCTCATTGATGAAATTCAATAGTTAATGCTTATATTTACCCTTACTGATCATTTTAGATCACCATTCTTATGTTTCCTCTTCTATGGGTTATAAATAATGAGGTTGAAAAATTTATATCTATAAGGGATTTCATATGGACAATGATGATGACTTAATGTGAAATAAGAAAAACTGGGTTAAGTTAGAGAAATGATCATTTAATAACATAGGTATTTTTATGTAGGGTTTTTTTCTAATTATATAAAACTATAAACCTAAAAAGTATTTTATAATGTAAGTTATCCGATTTTTCCTTTTGATTTTTTAAGGTTTCTATCAAAAAAAATAGGTTATAATTATCAATATAAAATCCATAAATGTAAAGTTTATGATTTCAACACCAGATCTTGGAGTGCGGGTTTTGAGCTATTATATGGAAGCTTAAAACTTCCATGAAAAATTATGAAAATGAAAAAAAAATTATCTTCTTAAAAAAACACAAAAATAATCTTGTTGAAACAACTCCATGTGTTCATGAATTCATGCATTGTGACATAGAACCTCCATTTGCAGCATAGAACTCTCATTTATTTCTCATAATATTACCTTTAGTTGGTCTTCCATCAATATCAATTTGAATCATAATCTGCTCAAAGGATTATGATATTTGTATCTATAAATATTGGTTCATGCATAAATAGATTTAATGCTTCATATATTCAGAATATTTATTCTAAATATTCCTTGTATTTTTCACTAAAATTCATCCTATTAATGTTTTATTTAGTTTTTTAGATTTCTAAAAATTCAAATGAATACATGATACTTACATAGATCATGCCTAAATATATTATCCTTATGTAGTATCAAGAATTATGTTTACATATACCCATTCATGATTATCAAGACACATATCATGTTTATAAAACTCTTCCCAAGGATTATGTAGAACAAAAATTATGCATATGTAGCTCTATAAAATTATTATATAGCATTAGGATGATGGTTACATAGGATATAAAAGATCCTTATTCACATCATTGGTCTTCTTAAATAATGGTTATGTAGTACTGGATCATTCATACATAGGTCCTTGGTCTCCATAATGATGTATACACATATTTTAAGACTTATCCAATAAATACCAGAGGTGATTTAAATCTTCTGGAGCCTTTAACAGTCTTCTCAAAACACCATCCAAGATTTTTTCAACTTAGTATTCAATATCCTTCATACTTGGTAAATAAAATATGGATTATATAACTTTTATTCAAGATTATCTTCAACCTAAACTCCTTCATTATTCACCTCACATGAACACATGTTGATTTCATTTTCCACATAATAGTAGTTTCTCTTATTGAAAACAAATACAACTAAACACATGGAATAACAGTCTCTAACATTGTGTTTGGTTTCAATACCACCAAACCTCAAATATCAATATGTGTGATGAATCTCAATTTTTTCTCCCCTTATTGAAAATAATTACATATAAGGTGAATGGGATTTATCATCTAAAATTAATCTCACTCATTTAAAAATATTAATTTAAACCTTTATTAACTTGTTGAGAGAATAATGGAACCTCATATTTTAATTATTAATGAGCCTTAAGTTAGTCAAATATAAGTATATGTTGGCTAACTCAATGTAGAAAAAAAATTAGTAACCAAGGAAATAAATTCTATCTATAAACCAATATAATATGTGATATCAACTAAATTTTTTATTTTAGGGTTTTATTGGATATATTTAACTTGAATTAAATTTAATATACTAATCTCAATAAATACATTAAAATAATTAAAGTGTATGATGTAAAAGTCCCCATTTTTAACTCACTGTATATTCCCCTTTTTATAAAAAACTTCACATGATTTAAAATGTGGATAATTGTGTGTAAACATGCATAAAAATTTAAATTTTCCTAGGTTTTCCTGAAATTATATGTTTTCATTAAAAAATCATGTTTTAGATAGTCTTTTTCTCATTTTATCCCACATAAGGGTTTTACTCATTACTTCTCCCTTATAATAGTTAGAAAAACTCCATGAAGATTCACTTCTTTATTGTACAGTGTATATATCCCTCAAACCAATCATTTAATTCCTTGGATGTTAGCACAAGGAAATGAAGGAATAAGTAGGGACCTCTTTTCTCCTTGGTAATAGCAACAAGGCGGGGAGTTTCTTTTCTATAAATACTATTCATTTCTTCTATTATCAGTATGGAAATAATTCCTTACGCTCTATTTTATGTAATAGGACTTAAAAAATTTATTATCTTCCTTATTTCATTAAACAAATTATTTTTGTAGAGCATTCTTTCTCTACATTAGTAACCAAGTAAAACTCTTTATTTGTTTCTAGAATCTACTTACTTAAAACTTCTTCTTAGGATGGTAATATAATCATACAATATATTATTGCATGCATTATTTTTTCATATATTTCACACTATTTTTCTTGAATTTTTATATCACCGCTTATAGATATTATCTCACTAACTTTATCCTTTTCTCTTTAAGTAACTTTTTTTCCTTTATCTTCATCATCATTATAAGTTTTCTCTATTTGTTTTTCCTTATCTAGTTAGTCAGTCTAAAACAGTTAAGCATTCTTTCTTAATGTTCTCATACTTCTTGATTGGTCTATCTTTATTTCATATCTTTTGAATTTACTTCCCTTTAAATCCATAAATATTATATCCTAGTAGGTTAGTCTTACACTCCTCAAATATATGACCTTGATGATCAAACCTGACACAAATCTCATTCAATTACTCAAATTTATTTAGCATAGTTGGACTTGATAGATTTTGAGTCATGCCTTATTTTCTTTGAAAATATGCTCTTGCTTTCTCAGTATGAATCCCCATGAATTCATTTCTCCTACCTTATATAGACCTATTATAGTAGTATGAATAGGCTATATGTCCATACCTTCCATAACATTGATAATATCTTATGAACATAGATATTTCGTTTTGATAATGAATATATCTGAATTTTAGATATTGGTGTCCTTCTTCAAACTATGACTTCTTTTGCCTAGGGGAAGTGGTTTTATTGACACGTTCCTCTTATTATTTGAAGTTGGATATTATTTCACACTTGTATTCTTAGTCCAAAATTCCTTATATTTATTTTTAGGAAATTCTCTATTAAGGAAAATAGAATCACTTTAAAGCTAGTTGGATGTGGTTTTCATTAGTTTATTTAGATCCTTCATCTCTCCAATTTGAGAAGAATCAACTTTAACTTCCAATGTTATAATGAATTATTCTATAGATTTCTTCAACCCATTTTGATTTTCAAGATAGAATTTTTTTGTCTTGACTAGATCTTATTCCATTGCATCTAAATTTTCTTCCAAATTCTTAAACTTATTTTATTTCATATCCACTTTCATTCTATACATTTTGATTTCATTAAATAAATTTGATTCCTTATTTTCATACTCCTATTTCTCATTAACAAGACCATTATTTTCTTTAACTAGTTTTCTATTATCCTTCTTGAGTTGTGTGTTATAATCCAGACTAGATTCAAAATTTTATTTCAACATGTGATCAAGTTCTATTTTTTATTCTTCATAAACACTACTTGAGGTAACAAAACCACTCTCAACATGAGTAAGAAAGTAAAATTCATTATCTTATTAATTAATTAAAACATATTCTTTCTTCTTTCTAATCAATATCCGTTTTTTCTTTTACCCCATTTTTGGTTTTGAGATTTTATATCTTCTTTATATGTTTCAAATTATACATCCTTCTTCTTTGAAAATTTATTTTTAAATTGCCTAATTACATTATAGTTATATCACCTTGGTGATTACTTGATATTTAATTTATTCTTACATTATTTTAACTTTCTTGATTGAAATGTTAAAATTGGATTAAATGATTCATCATATTACTCGCTTTCAAAATCACTTGATTTTATAACTTTTTTATCTTCAACCTTCAACTTTCTAATGGCTTAAAAATCCATTTAATTGTTCTATTTCTTATTAAAGGCTGGTTCCTTTATCATCACATATGTTATGAGAATATTGTTAAGCTTATCTAGGGATATATTTTCCCTATCTTCCAAGGAAACATTTAGGTAATATATATATATATATATATATATATATATATTCTTATTAGATTCCTTAAAATAATAAAATCATCCATATTTTCAGAAAACCCTAAAATGTTTCTAACTATATCATTCACTCTAGTAAAATATTCATCAATATTTTCCTCATCATTTATTTTAATATCTTAAAAAAATTTCCCCCATACTTTTAGCTTATATTCCTTTACTTTGATGTTGCCTTCATAACTGCTTCTCAACTTTTCCCAAATTTCTTATGTAGTTTATAGTACCATGAATTTTTTATATAAATTTTATAATAGAGATGTTACTATGAAATTTTGGTCTTTTTCATCTACTTACAAATTTCTTTTATCAGTAAAGGTTACTAAGGGTTCTTCATTTTTGGGTGGGATCCCACTCTTTTCATATCTCTCACTTCCAACCCAAGATAAAGAAGGTAGGGAATCATCCTACTATTCCATTTGTTATATTTACTTAAAAAATATTGGAATACCCTTGTTATTTTTAAAATTTGGGTTCTCTATAACTCAGTTTATTCTTATATATTTTATAGGTAACCTCTCTCTGATACCAATTGAAGTTCTCTTGGATAGATATGATCACTGAGGAGGTGAATCAATGGTCCTTTTTTATTTTTACATATTAGATTCTCAAACCTCTATATTTATTTAGTACCCCAATCCAGTCAACCTAAAATAACTTGAACTCATCTCATATGAAACTAGAGTGAAAGTGGTATTGAACACAATGATTATAACGTTTTTCCATAAAATCCTACTATTTTTCATGGTTTTTTAGTCACCCCAACCTATATATTATCCACTATAAATATTTTTATCAATTTAAAATTGGTGTAGATATTTATAATCCTTTCCTATTACACATCTCACACCAACACTGATTCACACAGTATTCTATCTCTATATTCTCACCAGAAAATGAAACTTCACACTTCATTCATCTTGAAATTTTGATCCAAAATAAGAAAAACCTGTGTCTAGCCTTGGTTGATTGTTTACCACTTAAAGATGATATTCCTCCATAAAAAACTAGATACCAAATATGTTTATGTACCTTACTTCAATTACTTTAGTATCCAATGTTATTGAATTTTTTTTTGGTCTTGAAACTCTCTCTAGATCATCAAATATCTAGATCTACCTCACTACACATAATACTTTGTTTTCTAGGTCTTATTCTTATATTAATAAACTCCCAAATTCCGAATCCTACTTTTTTTCTCTTTAATACTTTTCAAGTATCAAGTTTTTTAATATTATTTATTATCTATAGATTACAGATCTCTTGGTTCTCACTCAATTTACACAACATACTTTGTGTGCATTCCATAGCATATCGTTTCTTCTTCCTGCTCATTGATTTTAAATTCTATCAATAACCTCAAAAAAGTAAGCTCTATGGCTGAGAACATTAAAATACCTTCATCAACATCATTGTCCATAAATAAGATACCCTGAATACTTCTCAGCCTCTAACCAAAAAAGAATGATCATAAGATAACCACTTTTAGTTTCCTATAATATTTTGATGAGATTATGAATAAGATATCCCATTAAATAAATCTATATATTTATTTCTACAAATACCCTTCTAAAATTTCTCCTTGAATAAGAATCTTTAAAATTCCATGACAGACTCAATAAATGTAACTTTTTTATCTTCTCTAAAAAATCTCAAAAAATTCCTTTTTCAAAAAACTTCATGCATGTATGACTTTATGAATTGTGAAATGGAACCTCCATTGATGGTATGGAACTATCATTTATTTTAATCAACATTACCTTCATATAGTCTTCCTTTATTCTTATCTTGAATCATATCCTCTCAAAGTATCATGATATTTAAATTCATAAAGATTAGTTCATGAATTGACTTATTTAATGCTCCATTTATTTAGAATATTTATTCTAAGTATTCCTCATATTTTCCACTAAAATTAATCCTAACAAAGTTTTATTAAGTCTATAATATTCTCAAAATTCATATAAATCCATTATGTTTATACAGATCATCACTATGAAGATAATGCTTACATAGCATCAAGAATGATTTTTATGAAGATACATTCATTCTTATACAGACATATATCATGTTTATGAATCTCTTACCAATGTTTATAAAGGAAAAACTTCATGCATAGGTAACATTATATGATTCTTATGAAACATCAAGATGATGGTCACATGGGACATACATAATCCTTATACACATTACAGGTCTACTTTAATAATGGTTACATTACATTATATCATCAATACGTAAGTCCTTGGTCTCTATTATGATTAATACATAGATCTATAGACTTATCCAATAAATACTAAAGAAACTTTAAATATTTTTTTTCATTTATCAGGATTCTCAAAACTTCATCCAAGAGATATAAAACTCAATATTCAACAACCTTAATACTTGGTAACTCAAATTTGGATTCTAAAAATTTTAGGCTAGCTTCTCTTCAACCTCAGCTCTTTCATTTTTCACCTCACACAAACACATATTGACAATATTTTCAACATAACATTAGTTTCTCATGCTAACAAAAAAATAAAACTAAACAAATAGACACAACGTAACTAATCTATAAAACTCATTTTTATAGACTAAATTTATGAGTAATATTAACCTTCTCAGGATAAAGGGAAGGTTCTATTGAACTATTAAAATATTTTTCATTTTATATTAGTAAATAAAATTACATCATTTATTATGTTTCAAACTAAATTATCCTATGGTGGGTCACTTTGTGTTTCATTGATATGATAATAACTACTTTGACTTTAAATAACATTCCATTATGCATGCCAAATCTAATATATATATCGATAACGAAACTATTTCAATACCAGGTGATCATATACATCATTTCTATTAAACCATCATTTTAATTTACATTTAGGACATGAACATTTTATTATTTCATACACTAATCAATTTACAATTGTGTAATCTAGAAATTATTCCAAACCATTGGCATACTAAGGTGTGTTGTAGGGTAAATTAATCCAACTTCTATACATATGTATTGTATTACTACTCTTATCCCTATAAATTCAAAAATAAAGATAAAATTGTTTAATAAAACAAGTACAATCAATTCATAACATCACTGTGTTAAAAAAGCATTATTTAATAAATTTATACTCATAGGAACGTTTACTTTAAACTAAAAGATGAAAAATATATTAAAATCATAAGTAATATATTGAAAAATTATTATAAAAAATCTATGTTACATCAAAATAAAAAAAATCATAATTAAAAACCCTCAAATACTACCTAATAGTTTAGGGGTCAGATATATTGGGAGAAGGCCAATGAGGTGAGGGGTGGAGGCCCATGGGGAGAGGGTGGTGATCGACACAGAGGATGATAAAGAGAGGGAAATGATGTTAGATACATGGAAAAACATGGGGTTAGGGGATAGGGTCAAGGTAGATGGAGAAGGAGGAGGATAGGGGTTAGGGAATCAGGGTCATGGAGAGAAAGGGGGTTGATGTCACTAGATGTGGAAAGGGATGGGGGATTAAGGCTATGGGAGATTGGGGCTAACATTGTCAGAGGCTAGAAGTGATGTGGGATCGAGGTCATGGGGGATAAGAGTCACCTGAGGTAGGGAGGGATAGGGGATTGGGGTTGTGGGGGGTCGAGGTCAAGGGTCAAGGAAGGGAGGGAGGGGTTGGGTAAAATGATGAGGGATAGGGTGTTTTGTATTAGAAATTAGGGGGTGATTGGGATATAAATCACACTGAGATGGTGGTGAATCAATTTTGGTAATTCTTAATCCAATTTTAGATACATGACTCTTATCCCTTTTCAAATTACCTCTAATACTTTCTAAGGTGAATATATCACTATTGTTCTCTCTCTCTCTCTTTATTTCATCTTATAGCACAACCAAACACACACACACAAGGAACACATCAATTTACAAGGTTAACCACTCAATGTGAGATGGATATTCCATGGTGTGAATAGGATTCCTACATGATCACACAACCCACTAAATTCCTACTATGAGCTATAATGATCAGGATATAACCTTGAGACTCATGTTTACATATCTCCTAGCTATGCTTCAGTACATATCAACCATAGGTGCATCCAAAACCTTAAAATGATAATTAGTTTGTGTAACAACAAGAGGGTGTAACAAATTTATATCTCTTCAAGATACTAATGTGATTATTTCCCTTCTTCTTCTTTTTATTTTTTCACTTTCACAATAGTATCTAGGGACTTTTATCTTTTTTATAAAAAGTAGCAATACATATAATCTCTTTCTGCATCTTATTTCTTCTTCTAACTTCAGTGCATAGTAATATTTTACTATCTTCTTCCTTATCTTCTTCTTTTGTGTACTACAAAAACACTGAATCACTTCATTATCAATACCCAAGGATTCCTTTAATTCTAGAGTAGGTATTGGATATGTACTTTGATACTCAATGGATTTATTTTATGTATTTAAGTATTAAATCACTTTCATTATTTATTATAGTGACCCAACCTTTTTTTACATCATTTTAAAGATAAACAACATAATATTATTATGCATAGAGGATCCAAAGGTTTAGTTTCTTGGGAAAACTAGGACCATACATAACAATAACAACATCAAGCATAAACATTTATTTAATCTCTTCTTATCTAGCTTCTTATTGGCACTTGTCCTCTCCTTAGTACATATAGCCACCTGAGGATATACATCAAAAGGGGTGAGCTAGAAGCCCAGTAATAGGATAGATAAGAACAATATATCATGGGTTGAGCATAATAATAACATGGTAAAAAGATCATGAACATGAGAGGAAGCATAAATATAAGACTTGAAATATGGCAATGCATAAAAAAATGAAACATCATGTCTTGGTGGTTAAATACAACACTTAATTGTGAACAAATCTAGCATCTTGTTCACACATCATTTCACATTTACTCATGAGATTCATCACTTTACCAAATGAATTGGAGTGTTGTATAATTCCAAGCACACCCGTCACATTCAAACATTCATATTGCGCTATATAATTCCGAACGCACCCGCCACATCAAAATATTATCATTATCAGGCATGACACATAGAACATATATCAATAATTAACATAACTAACCCATGGAAAGTAATTGGTTTCATCTCATAATAAAATATTCATAAACTTTGGGTTCCCAAAACAAATAGGGAATAACATACTTGATATAAGAACCATCAACCTTGAATGAGAAGTAAAAGGTGAGTTCTTAAAAGAAGAGTTCTTTTGGAAAACATTTTGTTTGACATAAACTTTAGTATAAAACATTTATATCCCAGAAAAGGTAAGATAATGATGAAAAATTATTTTTAAGAAGTGACCATACCAAATTGGAGTGAAAGAGGGAGAACCCGAGGAAAGAAAATTAGGTTCAAGATTTTCCCCTTACCTTGTATTTGAATGCTTCCTTCACTTTAATGTCTTGTATAACGACATTATACTAATTAATTAGAAATAAAGAACCTTTTGTACATTAATATGGTTCATTATGGTTTTATTAAGTGATTTTATGTGCCTTTGGATGAGTTAAATAATTTCAAAACACTGTTCGGGAATGTTTGTTTTTATGATTTTCTTGAATGGTTCACTTGCATTCTTAAATTGTAGTTCAGGTAGAACATGGGTAAACATCCAGAACTGGAATTTCATGTTATTAATGATATTACATGAGTTTTAATGATCTTATAATGAATTATATTAGATCCATTTGGATGTATCATTAGATAAGAATTAATTGATAATTGTTTGGGTTAATTTGAGTGATTTTTTTATCATAATGAACTTGTTTTATTTTATCACTAGAAATATGGTCATAAATTATTTCTAGAACTTTAAATAGGAAATATTACATATAAAAAATTCTGTTTCAACCATAAAAATGGTTTTATGACCAAATCTGAAGGTATAAATGAAGAATAAAACTTGTCGTTCTTGAAGGTGATAAATTAACACCTCACGAACAACATTCTCTTTAATAAAATAAAAGGAAGAGGGAAAGGGGGTTGGATGATATAATATCCCATTAGAATAATAAAATTAAATTAAATGTATAATAATAGAGTTAAAATACCATTTTAATTAATATAGGTGGGGATAGATCAAGAAATGAACTTGAACTTGAAAGGAAAAGGAGAAGAGGGAGAGAAATTACCTCTTAAATCTTCCTCTTGAGATCCTCCTTAAGGAAGCTAGGATTGGTCTTTTGATGAGACCAGAAGCTCTTGAAAGTGGGAAAGGGGCTAGGGAGGATGTTTGGGTAGAGTTTAGAGAAGGCTTGTAACTTGATAGGTGTGGTGAAATGAGGGTGTGAAGGGTGGTTTTTATAGTGGAGGGGAGAGGGGTTTCCTTAATATAAAATTCATTAGTTTATTAATTTACCCTAATACAAGGAATAGTGAGTCATCCATGACCAAGAATAGTAAATAAGGCATTTTATTTCTGGATTTGGGCTCTTACATCACTTGTGATGTCAAGAATAGTGGGTTTTAATTATAATGTATTTATACGGTAAATTAATGTATTTTACTATTCACCAAAAATTCAAGTATTTTAGAAAAATCCCAAAAATTTACCCCAGACATTTTTCGATGTGTAGAATCCAAAAATGAAGTCTATTTTTCAAAAATAATTTTCTAAATATTATTAATTTAATATTTAATTAAAATCATAATTTACTTAAAAGAACAGTTTTTAAAATTAAAACTGATTTCATAGTGCTTTCAAAAATTACGTAGGGTCTTATAAAATTATCTAAAAACTATAAGAAATTGATTTGATAATTAATGTACACATTTTAAGAAAATAAATTTTCTTTTAAATTAATTAATTAATTATAATTAATTATTTATGACTTAAAAAATACCAAAACGTTTACTAAGGTCAAATTGTCACTTTCTAAGATGTCTAAATTTTATTTAATTATTAATGGGTAAGGTTACTCTTATGTTGGATGATTTACAATACATAAGGGTAGGTTACTATTCACAAGGGTGCATTACTATTCACCAAAAATTATTTTTATTTCATTAGACTCTAAAAATCATCTTGAACACAACCGTGTATGTCAGATTTTCAAAATTCCAAACACAGAAGTGACAAACTTATGTTTAAAGGTCACTTATCACTTAATAGTTCACTATGTTGTGTTTTCATGTTATTTTATGACATAATTATAAGAAGGTAATTTTCATTGAAAAACTTTGGGTTGTTACATTCTTCCCCCCTTAAGAAATTTCGCCCCCAAAATTTCACTTTACAAAAACAGGTGAGAGTACTTCTCCTTTATTTCCTCTTTTGCTTCCCAAGTTGCTTCCTAAAACTTATGATTCCTCCACAAAACTTTGAAAATATGGGTTTTCTTATTGTGTATAACCTTATCTATCCAATACAGAATCTTTACTTGTTGCTCCTCATAGGAGAGATCATCTTCCAGCTGCACCACCTCTAAGTTTAGTACATGTGAGGGGTCTGGTATGTACTTCTTCAGTAGTGATACATGAAACACATCATGAACTTGAGCCATATTCAGTGGAAGTTCAAGACGATAGGCCACGGCTCCTTTGAGGTCAAGGATCTCAAAGGGGCCAAT